>OV702280.1:391027936-393663773 GCA_916181665.1 Avena sativa | reverse complement strand
CGGCTGTTTCTAATCTTTCATTTGTTTTACGGACACATGTGTTGCTTTACTAGCTAGCCTTCTTTGGGATCGGAAGACCGGTCTTCGCGACCGATTGTCAAACTCTCCAGCTCGCCGTAACCACCAACAGCTACGATGCTGCACCCCTGATGCTGCACCCCTGGAGCTCTCTTTAGAGAAATAAAGTTTCACCTACAGTTAAATTTCATAGGGTTTAAGGTTATCTATGTGCATCGTTCTTGTAATAAACCAGCCCATAAGCTGGCAGCGGTCGGTGTGTGTGAATCTGTGGGATCCTAGCGTCTATGGACTGAGGATTACTCTTCTGCTATAACCGAGGCCGTGTCCGGCGATTATGCCGGAGAGTTAATGGAATGGCTGCCTTCCATGTAAAAAAACAAAAAAAAAAAAAAGCTAGCCTTCTTTGGCCAGTACATATAACTGATCTTTCGGATTGTACCACAAGGTGCATACAATCTATAAATATTATTGTTGCCAATATAGCACAATGTATCATGTACAACACACACGAGTCTACAATCTCCATCAAATATGAAAATATAATTGCTTTTTGTTTACATATACACAAATTATAACCACTAAAACATTCGCTATGTTACTGGAAGGTGGGCTTGATGATCCTATTGTTAGATTGCTCTCTCCCGATCGACCCCAACGGATCAATCGACCCTTTGACCGAGCCCTGATCGGGGGCGTCCAACCCGCATATTCTTGGTGGGCCCCTGTGGCAGCTCTATAAAGAGGAGGTGGGGGCCAGGGCACGCATCATGAGATTTGCTACGCCGCCGCACACCCCACCTACAATCCCATCCGATCTAGGGTTCTAGCGCCATCTACGGGAAGCTCCGTCGCCACCACCGCTTAGCCACCTTAACCCCGCTCTCATCGTCGACCCATGGCCAACAGCTCGAGCTCCTCAAGCTCTGGAGAAGGTACATCTCTCTCTTTTCCTCTCTGTACTCTCTCTCAGATCAAACCCTAAAGTTACTACCGATAAGATCTAGAGTTGGACCGATGTCAACAATGGTATCAGAGCCACGGGCTCTGTAGATCTTTCTCTTGTAGAAAAGAAAAAGCAAAGAAACCCTACATCCTAAGCCTACAGAGCGCCTGCCCACACGGCCGCGTCGTTTCTCTCGATCCCGACGCATTGGCAAGCCAAGATCGGGAAGAAGAACCAACCCCATCTGGGGCAAAGAAAGCATAGAAATCACCAAAGCCCCAGATCTCGTTTCCCCGAATCAAATCAACACAAAGAACAGAAAAGGGCCCACCGGTCGCTGTTGGAAAAGGGCACCACCACCGAGCCGTTTGATAGCGGCGCATTCACCCTTGCGGTGCTTGATGGTGCGTGGTTGAACGCAGAGCTTCGTTGGGAGACCCCAAGAGGAAGGTGTGATGAGCACAGCGGCAAGTTTTCCCTCAGTAAAAAACCAAGGTTATCGAACCAGTAGGAGAAAGGAAACAACCCAAAGGTGTTGCTAGAAACTTGGAAACCTGCACAACACAAACTCAAGACTTTTCCCCAACGAACAGTGAGGTTGTCAATCTCACCGGTTTGCTGAAAACAAAGGATTAACTGTATAGTGTGGAAGGTAATAATGGTTTGCAGAAAGTAACAATAACAGTGGAAGATGTATCAATGGTAAAGATTGGACCGGGGTCAAACATGGCATGCTGGGTAAACAAATTACATCAGGGCAATTGATAGGACTGAGCAATGCATAACAATGCAATACTAGACATTCATGATCCTATGAGTTTCGATTGGGCAATACAACAAGATACATAGACCGTCATCCAACTGTATCTATGACTAGTAATCCACCTTCAGGTTATCAACCAAACCCCCTTCATTATTATGTTGCAAGCAACAGATAACTGTTTTAAGCAAAGTGTGTAAGGTAAACAATCCACTTGTTCCATAAACAAGAGACCGTTGTTTTCTCCCTTGCAGCAACAACACATCTAAAACCTTAGAGATTTATGTCACTTTCCTTAGTTTAAATAGAGGCATGAGCCCACTATCGAGCATAAATACTCCCTCTTAGAGTCACTAGCATCTACTCAGCCAACGTAGCTACTAGAAACAGCGAGCATGCAAGATCACAAACAATACATACATGATAGAATCAATAAGACAAAACCATTAATCAATCTGACATAGTAATCTCAATATACATCGGATCCCCACAAACACAATATGTATGAATACAAATAGAGATGATCTTGATTATGAACGGAGCTCACAAGATCTAGACATGGAAGCAAAAAGAAGGAGATACAACCATCTAGCTACTACATGGACCCGTAGTCCAAGGTGGAACTACTCATGCTTCATACCGGAGGCTGGTATGATGATGAAGAAGGCATCCGGGATGATCTACCCTCCGGCAGGGTGCCGTGGAGAGCTTCAGGTCACCCCCCATCTAGGGATGATGGTGGCGGCGGCTATAGACTGTTTTGTGGAAGATTGATCGGGTACTTAGGGTTTTGGTATCGGGGGATTCTTATAGGCAAAGAGGCGAGGAAGGGGGCACACAGGGTGGCTACACACCCTCCCCCCAGGCGTGGGCTAGGCTTGGCCGTGCGGCCAGGGGGTGTGTCCCCCTAGTGGCTCTTCTCCGTCTCGTCTTCTGGCTTCGTGTTCCCCATCGTAAAATATTGACTTTGGATTTTTTTCTGTCCAATTCTATGAATATTGATTTTTTGCCTTTTCTGGAATCAAAAATAGAAGAAAACAGGCAACTGACACTGTGGCAACTTGTTAATAGGTTAGTCCATAAAAACATATAAAACACCTCAAAGTAAAGACAAAGCAAAAAAAGTAGATACTAAACAAGCATGGACCATCAAAAATTATTGATACATTTTCGACGTATCAGTGCTCGCGCGCGCCGGCAAAGGGGCTAGTGGGTGACGCCGCCACAGCCTCCATCTCCTCTCTGCATCTTATGGAGGGGGTGTGGAAGGGACAGCGAGAAGAAAGGGGGAAAATAGGCTCGCGGTTAGAGGGGAGGGGCTCGCCGCTGGACGGCGCGGCCTCCTCGCAACCTCGTGACGCGCGGGGCGTTGCACCGCTGCAGCAGTCGCGTGAGCCAGACAGGGGACGGAGAGAGGGTAAAATGAGGGTTTAGGGTTACGGGGGCGTGCGTTCTGCTTGTTTTGATACGGCGAGATTGGCGCACGTCCGTTGGATCGCAATGGATGGCCACGATCGGCCAGGACGGGGGCAACCAGGTCGTGCGGCTGGGCCATGGGTCGGAGCGGGCCAAGCGCCAGGCGCAGTAGCGGTTTTGCTGTATATCAGGCACGTGCGCGCCAGAGAGAGGGCAGCGCCTTGCCGCGCCAGGCCGTGGGCAGCATGGTCGCGCAGGTGTGCAGTGGGCTGCAGTAAAGGACCAAAGGGCATGCCATACCCTGTTTGTCTGTTTTTCTTTTACAGAAGCTTTTTTCTGTTTTGTTATCTGTTTTAATAGTTCTTTTGGCAAAGTTTTTTCTATACAAAATTATCCAACGAATTTTTTCTAGAAAATAATAAAATAATATAAAAGTTTTTGTAAAATGTAAAGTTAAATGAATTTTAATTCATTCTTCCACTACATATAGTCAAAAGGGCTCTTTTAAAATTTAATAGAGAAAAAGAAAGTATTAAATTTTTTGAGAGCATGTTAAAGTTATATTCTGGTCATATTCATGTTATTTTTCTAACCAACGTTGTAAATAGCATGATTGTGATTAGTGTGTTATTTCAAAGTAATTAAAGTCATGTGCTTTTTATTCTATTTTCTGCCCAACGGTGATGTAGAATCATTTGCATAAACTTTTGCATGTCTTAATTTTGACCAACGTTGGATTAATGCATGCAATTATTAATGTCCTTACTTCTTTCAGGAGGGTATTACTTGATGAGTTGCATCAAGGATGTCCCCATACTTAGAGGCGACAACTACTCCGAGTGGAGAAAGAAGGTGGATCTGGCCTTCATTTGCGCTGAGGTGGATTGGGTCCTTGAGACCAAGCCTCCTCCCAAGCCAACAGAGCCAGTCCCAGAGGCCGTTGATGATGATGTGGCATGGGAGAAAAATCAAAGGGACTATGCTCCGCTGGAGATGTCATATACTTTAGAGAACATAAAGTGGCAGAATGCCAATAAGAAATGTATGGCATTTATAAAGAACACAATAGAGAAAGATATTGTTGGCTACATCGTAGAGTATACTTCCGTCGCGGAGTACTTGGAAAAGATATCAAAGACATGTGCAACCCATCTGCTGAAGCAGCTGGTGACAGAAAAGTACACCGGCGATGGACATGGCATCAGGGAGCATATACTCCGGATGAGCAACATGGCTGCCAAACTGAAGCCCATGGATGCTGATCTGGAGCTAAAGCCTGCTCTGCTTGTTCACTTAGTGATGGCATCTGTGCCCCAACAGTTTGACAACTTCGTTGTCAATTACAACATGGTCCCTAAAAAATGGGACATAGAAAAGACCATCGCCATGTGCGCTCAAGAAGAGGAGAGGCTCGAAGCCCAGAATGGTGGTTCATTGAACCTAGTGAAGGACAACAAGAAAAGGCCCTTCACTCACAACAACCATGGCTCCCCTTCTAAGCCACACGGTAAAGCTCCCATGCGCCATCATCCTCAGTATAGGCCTGCCCTCTCAGTGAACATTGATAAAGATGCTTGTCTTCACTATGGCAAGAAAGGCACTTCAAGAAAGATTGCTCCATTTTTCTAAAGGAGCTAATGGCAAGGAAAGGTAATAATATAGTTTTATTTGTGAATGAATCCCTGTATACACGGTTTTCAAAATCTACTTGGTGGATTGACTCAGGGACAACTGTTCATGTTGCAAATTCTTTACAGGGATTCCATTCGAGAAGGACTATCAAAATAAACGAAGGACGCGTTGAAGTCGCAAATGGAGTCCAAGAAGACGTTGAGGCCATTGGTGACATCTCCTTGGATCTTGCTAATGGATCAATGATCTTACTTTCAGATGTTCTTTATGTTCCTTCTTTGCATAGAAACTTAATAAGTGTGTCGCAATTGGACAAAGTAAACTATCAATGTCATTTTGGACATGGCTAGTGTGCCATTTATTGTAATAAAGATTGTGTTGGTATTGCTTTCCTTCATAATGAGCTTTATTTATTATCCACTCGCGAGAAATTTAGTTCTGTATGTAAAGTGAAAGAGAATGTTTCCTCATTAGATAAAGAACCAAAGAAAAGAAAGAGAACTCAAGACTCGTCGAAATTATGGCACTATCGTTTAGGCCATATTTCGAGGGGAAGAATACAGAGACTTGTTAAAAATGATATTCTTCCTCCATTAGATTTATCCAACATAGAGCAATGCATCGACTGCATTAAAGGAAAGTATGTAAAGCAAATCAAAAAGGGTGCAAACCGAAGCGCCGAAACACTTGAAATTATTCACACCGACATTTGTGGACCGTTTCCAGTGAAAAGCGTGGATGTTTATGACTCGTTCATAACATTCACAGACGATTACTCCTGATATGGTTATATTTATCCAATTAAAGAAAGATCGGAAACGTTGGATAGATTTAAGATGCCGGACGAGCCTTAGCAAAATGGAGTAGCTGAAAGGCGCAACCGTACCCTTATGGATATGGTGTGCAACATGATGAGTTAATCCACATTGCCATTGGGTTTGTGGATGGAGGCGTTAAAAACCGCCATTCATATTCTCAATAGATTACCAAGCAAGTCGGTGACTAAAACATAGTATGAGCTCTGGACAAGAAGAGTTCCCTCGCTACAACACCTAAGGGTGTGGGGGCACAGCTGAGGCTAAAGTGTTCGATCCAAATATAGCAAAGCTTGACCCTAAAACAGTCAATTGCCATTTCATTGGCTATCCTGAAAAGTCAAAAGGTATTCGTTTCTACTGTCTAGACAGATACACAAAATTTGTAGAAACGAGACACGCCGTCTTCTTAGAGGACAAAATGATGAGGGGGGGGGCATGGTAGCTCGGAAAATTGATCTTGAGGAGAAGAGGGTGCATGCACCTAATCCAATGATTCGGGAGCCATTTTTCTCGCTACATGTCATTCCTGCATAGACAACCCCAGAGGTTGTGGTGCAAGCACCTGTTGCGACTCCACCTGTGATAACAATGAGTGAGGATCCAAAACCTGTCCGTCAGGAGCCGACCGAACCCACTGTTGAGCATGAAAGGGAGCAGCAATAGCCACCTCCAGAGGATATTCCACATGTTGAGACACATGATGAGCCAGTTCATGAGTCCCCTAAAAGTTCCCAAAGAGCTAGAAAGTCAGCAATTTCTAAATATTATAAAGTTTATAACATAGAAAGAGTTCAAATGGAGAACGATCCCACTACATTTGAAGAAGCCATGAGTAGCCCTCACTCATCGAAGTGGCTAGAAGCCATGAGATGAGGTCGATGAGTTCCAACGAGGTTTGGGACTTAGAGGAAATTCCCAAAGGAGCCAAAACAGTAGGCTGTAAATGGGTCTACAAAACAAAGTATGACTCTAGAGCGAATATGGAGAAATACAAAGCACGACTTGTGGCAAAAGGATTCACACAGAGAGAAGGAATATATTACAATGAGACATTTTCTCCAGTCTCATGTAAGAATTCCTTCAGAATCATTATGGCACTAGTTGCACATTTTGATTTAGAGCTGCATCAAATGGATGTAAAGACGACATTTCAAAATGGGGATTTAGAAGAAACAGTCTACATGAAACAACCTAAGGGTTTTGTCATGGAAGGCAATGAAAGCATGGTATGCCGCCTAAGGAAATCCATTTATGGATTAAAGCAAGCTTCGCGATAGTGGTATCTAAAATTCAATGAGACCATTAAGAAATTTGGATTCAAAGAGAATGTTGAGGACAACTGCGCTTACGCAAAGTTCAAAAGTAGGAGGTACATTTTCCTAATATTGTATGTGGATGATATCTTGCTTGCTAGCAGCGATGTCAGTCTACTACTAGAAACAAAGAAGTTCTTGTCATCAAACTTCGACATGAAAGACCTTGGTGAAGCTTCATATGTTTTGGACACAGAAATTCACCGAGATAGAGCAAATGGGGTCCTAGGACTGTCACAAAAGTCATACCTAGAGAAGATCCTAAAAAAATATAGTATGCATGCGTGCAATGTCACACCTACTCCAATAGTCAAGGGCGACAGTTTTGGGAAATTTCAATGTCCCAAAAGTCAATATGAGATCGATCAAATCAAGTCAATACCATATGCTTCGGCCGTTGGAAGCTTATAGTATGCACAAGTGTGCACTCACCCTGACTTAGCTTTTATCACCGGGGTACTCGGTAGATATCAAGAGAGTCCAGGCATAGAGCACTAGAAAATGGTAAAGAAAACTTTGCGTTATGCGCAAGGCTCAAAAGACCTCATGCTCACATATAGAAGGTATGATTCCCTAAAGATAAGAGGGTATTCATATGCTGATTTTGCGGGAGACAAAGATGATCAAAAGTTCACGACAGGATAGGTCTTTACTCTCGCAGGAGGGGCTATTTCATGGAGAAGCTCCAAGCAGTCAATAGTTGCATAATCCACGATGTATACAGAATTTATAGCATGCTATGAGGCCATGGGGCAGGCGATATGGTTAAAGAAATTTATACCCGACTTGGAAGTGGTAGATTGCATTAGCAAGCCACTAAAGATGTACTGTGACAACGAGCCCGCAGTATTTTATGCTCACAACAACAAGTCGAGTAATGCTTCCAAACCAATAGAGATAAAGTATTATGTTGTGAAAGATAAGATCCAGGATCACACTATAAGACTCGAGCATTTAAAGAAAAAGGAAATGCTTGCGAATCCGCTAACGAAAGGCTTACCACCCAATGTGTTCAAGGAGCACTTAGTCGGTGTTCAAGGAGCACTTAGCCGGCATGGATTTAAGGGAAAGCCTATGATTCCTGGATCAAAGAGGCCCAAAAGTAGAGTTTCTTGTTTCCAAACAAGAGGTATACTGTAGCTGTCTGATTCTATCGGCAATTGAGCTGTGACGATGAAACATGCTCTATGTACCAAACAGTGATGAAACGAGTAAAGTATAAAGTAAAAAAGTAAAGTCGAGATCAAGGGGGAGACTGTTAGATTGCTCTCTCCTGGTCGATCCCAACGGATCGATCGACCCTTTGACCGTGCCCTGATCGGGGGCGCCCAACCCGCATATGGTTGGTGGGCCCCTGTGGCAGCGCTATAAAGAGGAGGTGGGGGCCGGGGCACGTATCACAATATTCGATGTACCGTCGCTCCCCCCACCTACAATCCCTTTCGATCTAGGGTTCTAGCGCCAGCTACGGGAAGCTCCGTCGCCGCCACCGCTTAGCCACCTTAACCCCGCTCTCGCCATCGACCCCATGGCCAACGGCTCGAGCTCCTCGAGCTCTGGAGAAGGTACATCTCTCTCTTTTCCTCTCTGTACTCTCTCAGATCAAACCCAAAAGTTACTACCGATAAGATCTAGAGCTGAACCGATGTCAACACATATGAAACCTCGTGTTTCATATCTCATGATACCCACATAGTGTGTTATATACCTCCTCACATTACCATGTGAATCCAAGAAGCCCGACGTATGGTTGGTGAACCTATGCTTGGAAATATCTAGTATTTATTTCTTGGGCGCAAAAATCTTGGAGTACTATTTTCTTGGTGAACCCACAGAGTTTCAAATTTCAGTTTAATTTTTTTTCAAGATGTGCACTATCTATAAGCCTCAGGGGATTCTGATGTGGTGGGTGGCATGGGAGCTGCTTGTCTGGTTTCGAGTAAATGGGGTCTGGTTCTAGGATCCCTCCCGCACCAAGACAAGAGGATCTTCTTGATGTTGGTCTTCCTCCCTCTAGCTAGAGTGCTGAGTTCTGGGAAGCTCTGCTGGTGAACTCCAATGGATCACATGCCGGAGTTCGCCGGATTGGATGGGTTTCGGTCGCACGTAACCATGTTTTTATCTGACTGTTTGGTTTCAGCAGGAGCGATGTGAAACTTTGCAGTCTGTTGCCATTAAGGACATGTCTTTAGTTCCATGATGAATTCAGTCGCCGAGAATGACATGGAAGCTGAGGTCTGGGAACTGATAATGGTGGTTTGAATCCTAGTTGCGTTGAGGTTTTGGCTTGGTGATCTAGGTCTTGTAGTAGCGACATCGTAAGGTGGGGCGATAGTACAGGAGGATTCCAGAGTTCAAACTTGCAGGGTGAAAATCAAAGGTATGGTCTTAATTGTTGTGTTTGGCAATGATCTTGTTGACATTGCTTTGTGAGTGTGGACATTCTTCAGGGTGAAAACCCATGATTGTTGATCAGGGCGATGATAGTGCTTGTGCATTGTTCCCTTTTTGGAGCGTCGCTTTTGGAGAAGATGGATTTCTGGTGCTGTCACGGTGGTGTTTGGTCCGCTATTGTAAGGCATAGATCGCTGTAGCGAGACTTTTTTCTGTAATTCTTCTTTTCTTTTTCTAGTTGTATGGATCTGTAATGTCAATAGGGTAATGCGTTATTGCATAGGCTGGGTGTAATTGGTTTCTCACGATATTAATATATGCTCCTTTCTAGAAATAAAAGGGATTATGATGTTGGAGGAAGAGGAATTACATAAACATTTCTCATATGGAACTTAAAAAAAATGACTCCATGAGGAGAAAACGAGCGTGTGCTGTCCATCAACGTACTGCTTTATTAGCCTTACAACACTCATAAACACCAAAGAACATCCCACACAAAACTCAGCAACCTAGAGGTTATAAATCACACGGTACACTAGCAGGGTAGCAAACTAGTCTCTCTATTTTAAAATATAAGATGTTTTAGTTTTGTAAAGAAAATATATTCAGACTTTTTTTAGTGTATAGATTCACTTTAAACCTGAGTGAACCTATATACTAAAAAAGGTTTAGATATATTTATTTCACAAATCTAAAACATCTTATATTTTGAAACAGATTGAGTATAACATAATTATTGCTGGGAGCCTGGGACACACACCAGCAGGCACACAACTCTCTATTGTTGAGGCTCTAGATGCCAACCAGGTTGACCTCTGCGCCTGAGCCTCCTGATTCGGGGTGACTTCTAGACCTGACCTCGACAACTTCTTCAGTCACGAAAGCTTTAGTAGTGGCTAGCTTGGGCTTTGCATCTGCAGAAAGGCGCACACGAAAAAACATTAGCAACTACAACAATAAGATTGACTGTAACATCAGTAACACTACTACTTCCAGAGAGCGGCTGAGTGTTTGTATGGTTTACCCTTGTCATCTTCGGGGCGGGCGCTGCAGCCGGTGACGCGCTCGACGATGCCGTAGAGCATGTCCACGAGCTGAGAAGCGAAGCTGGCCATGGCCATGGGAGCTGTAGGCTTGGAACTGTGTACTAGTGTACTACTGCCGACGCTAGCTATTCGAACGGATGTTGCTAGTGCTAAGCTTGGAGCTGGTTTTGATGCTTGCGACTGGTGAGTTTGATAGCCTTGCCGGAGTGCCGTATTTATACACGGCGAAGGGCCACACCAACCGACCGATCTTCAGATGAGGCCCACGCGCGTGCGAGTATATTCAAGAAAGCATCAGAGTTCATCCGGTTATGGGATATCTCGAGAGAGAATCAGAATTTCTAGGTTGCCCCCAGTGCCAGCATGTGCGTCACACGGTTAGCCACAAAGCATGTCGCCTATCCTTCCTCCAAAGAGACGGCACCAGCTACAAGGAAAATGTGCAACACTTGACTGCAGCAACTGATACTATAATCGAGGTGTCAGTTCGAGGAGCAAAGTGCATCACAGTGCATTGTCAACTTGGTATAACATATGATTATGTACAGTAATCTGTCAACATTGTTTGATCTCCCGTATCATCGGGTCACATGAGCCATTTGATCCGTTCAAAAAAAAACATGAGCCATTTGCTGGCTCCATGCCCTCTACTTGTATTCGGCGAGCCCGATGCATGAAGATTCGTCACTCCACTCCACATATTCATGTCTCACATGCGGGTGTATGCGTGGCGGTGGTGGTCCATGCATGAGAGAAGGATAGTGCATATTAGGGTTGACAACAGAACGGAAACATGCATTATAGTTTTCATATTTTTTTTGTGTCGCCAAAATCAAAAACGAAATGAAAAACTCCAGAAATAAACACGGAATCGAAAAACATCGAAGACGGTTATAGAACGGATACGAAAACGGACATTTGTTAAAACATAATAGTGGCATAATATCATGGTCTATACACAAAAGAAACATATAACAGATAAATAATAGCCCACAACTTCGACAAACGACAATTAAACATAACATAACACAAATAGTTCAATACTACGACAAGCACATAAGTTCACGCGAAAGTTAAGACACTCACTTGATTAATAAATAGACTGGGCCAGCTGCATGTATTACGTACACCCTGAATATAGGCTATGGCCTGACAAGAATAAGGAAAATCATCGATGCAAAGTAATGTTTCGTCCATGGCTGGTTATATTTTTGAAAAAAATAATTATATTTGTTTATTCGGAATTTACTTACTGTTTCTGTTTCCGTCTAGCTCTCTCGTTTCTTTTTTCGTTTCCATTTCCTCTCCGTAAAATGTTATTTCTATTTTCTTTTTAGCTCTTCATTTTTTTCAGAAGCGAACACAAAGTTTCTTTATCATTTTTAACCATAATGCATAGAAACAACATATTAGATCTGAGGAAGAACAACTGGACCCAACAAATTAAGCCTCCTCCGCGTGCTACCGCGTAGTGTTTCTCCTCATACGGGCTTGGATATGGGCCAGCCCCTTCCGTTCCATCGGTTGCAACTCGCTCGCGATTTCTCCTGATAGACTGTATGCACGTCAACGTCTATCTATCTGGGAAGTCACACCAATCAGTCGTTGTAAAATGGTCTGGCCCATACGTGTATGACGGTTCTAGGAAGCTGCTAGATGCTTCGAAGATTTTGTTTGGTTTTCTAGTGGTTCTCTGTCTTGTTTTTTTTTTTGCCTTTTTATTTTTCTTTTTCCTGATTCTATTTTATGTTTTCTTTCTTTTTTGTTTAACTTTTTTGTTTAGATAAAAAATAGAATTTTTGTGTGCTCTGTCTTTTAGTTTTGTTCCATGTCCTTGTGGTTCGTTTTTCTGTTTGGTACTCGGTGACTAAACGTTGTCAGGCTTGGTTTCATTTTAATAAAATGGGACTGGGGCTTTCCTTTCTAGGGCCCTTTTGATCTTAAAAAAATAGAATTTCTTAAAAAACGTTTAAATTTGAAACTGTTCATATCTTAAAACATTCAATTTGAAAATTTACCAATTTTGAATTAAATTTGAAAATGTAGTTTTGACAAAAAAATCAAATTTGAAATTGATCATATTTGGAAATGTTTATTTTTAAAAAAACTTGAATTTTGAAAATATTCAAATTCAAAAAACATGTAAAAATAAAAAAGAGAAGAAACAAAACAGAAACTCACCTCTTTACCTGGCTTACTCGAACTCTGTCTAGCCCATGTAGCCCTACACATTCGATGTGATCCGTTCGGCTTGCTGAGATGTATAAGAGGTCCCCAAACTATACGAGGAGGGGGATCTTTAATTTTTTTTTGGACAGGTGGGTAATTGTCCGACCCGCTCCTGCGCGTCCCCCGCGGGCGACATAGGGACGCTGTCGCACTTCTAGACCACCCTCCCGCACTCCTCCTCTCCCTCACGCCGCCGCCGGCGGGAGCCGTCAAGCGGAGCTCGGGCGGTGCTGGCTGCGGCGGGTTTGCCTTTCCCCGGGCGTCTAGAGGTTCTCACGGGGAGGATGCGTCAGGCGGCGGTGTGCTGCTACGTTTAGGGCAGAGCCCGGCCAGGCGACGGTGGGGTGGCTCGGCGGCGCTGCCCTGGCATTGGAGGCTTGCGGCGGGGCGGTGCCTGGACGGCGGTGGCACGCCCTGCAGTGGCCGACGGCGCGAACCAGATCTAGGCCCATTCAGGCCCGATCTAGGTTGGGCGCGCTGGCGGCAAAGCCCACTGGAGGGAGACGGCCATGGAGGGTTGTGGCTAGCGACGGGGGCGACAGTTGTCTACAGGGTTGGTGCAGCGCCCAGGACGGCACGGAGGCGGAGGTGCGCTGGCCCGATCTAGGCCTGTGCGGGCTAGAACTTGGGCGATTGGGCTGCTTCTCTCTAACCCAGGCCAGGCGGGCCTAGGTTGGGAGCGTGCCATGCATTCCAGGTAGGTCTGCTGTCAACACCCGGATTTTTAATCCCAGATGCCTGTTATGCCATACATCGCAATCCCAGGATTACCATTTTTGCTAGACATAACAGATTGGATATCACAGTACATCATCCATTACAAACCATATATAAGGTCTTACAACAAATAAAGGATCTCATGATCCAGTCTTAATACAAATCAACCAGCAGAATAACATAATAATAATGATAGCATATGCGAGACTCCATCTTCATGGTCACAGGCAATGCTGACGATGGGAGATGATCCTAGTTTTTGTAACCTTCTTGCGGTCCATCCTCCTGATAGTCCCCTTCATAGTCTGGCTACGGGAATAGCCAGGGACAAAGCCATGAGTACTCTTTAAGTACTCGCAAACTAATACTAACAAGTGAAGTGGTTTTGAGTAGGAAATACTAAGCTTTAGGTTGTTTTGCAAAAAGCCAGATTTACCTCTACTGAGTTTAGAAGCAAAGAAAATTAGTTGAAAGTTTAGAACACCTAAGTGGGAACTTGAATTTCATATCACAACCCTGTTGTGGTCAAGTCAAAGTCATGAATCATTTCACAAGTCATTTTGAAAACATCTGACGACAAAACAGTATGACCACTCCAACTGTCCATAACCGCGGACGCGGCTATTCGAATAGTTTGACACTCTGCAGAGGTGGTACACTTTCACCACAACATTCGATACATCCATAAGGAACAATCCTGAATTCACCATACTCAGTATGCGGATAATCAATTCTAACCTTTCAATTACACACCCTAGTATAGGCACCTCTTCTATGAGTTTGGTCTCCCAAGCATGACCAACTGTCATCTTGGAAACTGCATAGGTGGACAATCTTCACAAAGTAGCCTCAGCTCAAACCTTGGCCGCAAGGGAACCTAGTGGCGAACCTATGGGGTATGCCGGGTGGGCCACGGCATACCCTGCAGCCCGGCCCGTGCATGTATATCGCGCAGAGAAATAGCAGGTCGGCCTTCCGAGAAGAGAAACGCCGAGCGATGTGATCGAGAGGAAAAAAGGCAGCAGCGATCGAGCCGGCGAGCAGTTCCGCCGCGTCTCCAACTCTCTTTTTCGATCGATCTAAAACACGTCTTGACGCCCATCTAGTCCGGCGTGGAAGACTCCAATGATCCATTGCAATTCAGATAGGGACATTGGGAATCACCGATCAGGCCATCAGCGCATTGATCCAGGTAATAGCAACTGCATTGGGAATCACCAAAGAGATGGCACCAGCTCCAAGGAAAATGTGCAACTTGACTGCAGCAACTGATACTGTCAACTTGGTATAACATATGATTATGTACAGTAATCTGTCAACATTGTTTGATCTCCCGTATCATCGGGTCACATGAGCCATTAGCTGGCTGCATGCCCTCTACTTGTATTCGGCGAGCCCCGGTGATGAACACCCGGATGAGGATGCATGAAGATTCGTCGTCACTCCACTCCACATTATTCATGTCTCACACGCGGGTGTATGTGTGGCGGTGGTGAGGACAAACAATGGTGGTTCGAGTCTGGGTGGTGATTAGGAATTGACTAGGTGACTTGTGAATTAAAGCAGTGGCATGCAAGTAGAGACGATTGCACAGGAGAGGTTCATGGTTCTATCTCTCGGGGTGAAAACCTAGGGTCTGACATTAATTGGTTGTGCCTGGCAATGGTCTTGAAGGTATTGTTTTAAGAGCGCGGACTTTCTTCAGGATGAAAACCTAGATCTTTGATCGGGCGATGACGGTGTTTGTGAACTATTTTCTTCTTGGAGGCGTCGTTTTTTGAGAAGCTGGACTTCTGGTGCTGTCTTGGTGATGGTAGTACTGTTGTTTCAATGAATGAGTCACTGTAGCGAGACTTTTCTTTTTGTAATTCTTCTTAATTTTTTTTGGCAGTGTGCAACCGTGTGGCCGCTAGGGCAATACGTTTGTTGCAGAGTCTGGGTGTAATTGGTATCATCTGATATTAATATATGCTCCTTTCCAAAAAAAATGCGTGGCGGTAGTGGTCCATGCATGAGAGAAGGATGGTGCATATTAGGGTTGAAAACGGAACGGAAACATGCATTATCGTTTTCATATTTTCTTGTGTTGTCGAAATAAAAAACGAAACAAAAAACTCTAAAAACAAACACGAAATCGGAAAACATCGAAGACGGTTATCCAAGTAATGTTTCGTCCATGGCTGGTTATATTTTTGAAAAAAAAATTATTTGTTTATCCGAAATTTACTTACCATTTTTGTTTCCGTCGAAAATAGCTCTCTCGTTTTTTGTCAGTTTCCATTTCCTTTCCGTAAAATGTTATTTTTATTTTCTTTTTAGCTCTCCATTTCCTTTTTTTCAGAAGCGAACAAAAAGTTTCTTTATCATTTTTAACCATAGTGCATAGAAACAACATATTAGATATGAGAAAGAACAACTGGACCCAACAAATTAAGCCTCATCTTTTACCCGCGTGCTACCGTGTAGTGTTTCTCCTTATACGGGCTTGGGTATGGGCCAGCCCCTTCCGTTCCGTCGGCTACAACTCGCTCATGATTTCTCCTGATAGACTGTAGGCAGGTCAACATCTATCTTTCTGGGAAGTCACACAAATCAGTCGTTGTAAAATGGGCTGGGCCATACGTGTATGACGGTTCTGGGAAGCTGCTAGATGCTTCGAATTTTTTGTTTGGTTTTCTAGTGGTTCTCTGTCATGGTTTTTTTGTTTGTCTTTTTATTTTTCCTGATTCTATTTTATGTTTTCTTTCTTTTGTGTTTAACTTTTTTGTTCATATAAAAAATAGAACTTTTTTGTGCTTTGTCTTTTAGTTTTGTTCCATGTCGTTGTGGTTCGGTTTTCTGTTTGGTACTCGGTGACTAAACGTTGTCAGGCTTGGTTTCATTTCAATAAAATGGGACCGAGGCTTTCCTTTCTGGGGCCCTTTTGATCTTAAAAAAATAGAATTTTCTTTAAAAAAACCTTCAAATTTGAAAATGTTCATATCTTAAAATATTCAATTTGAAAATTTACCAATTTTGAATCAAATTTGAAAATGTAGTTTTGACAAAAAAATCGAATTTGAAAATTGATCATATTTGGAAATGTTTTATTTTAAAAAATTGAATTTTGAAAATATTCGAATTCAAAAAACGTGTAAAAATAAAAAAGAGAAGAAACAAAATAGAAACTCACCTCTTTCCCTGGCTTACTCGCACCCTGTCTAGCCCATGTAGCCCGACGCATTCGATGCGATCCGTTTGGCTTGCTGAGATGTATAAGAGGTCCCCAAACTATACGAGGAGGGGGATCTTTAAGTTTTTTTTGGACAGGTGGGTAATTGTCTGACCCGCTCCTGTGCGTCCCCCGCGGGCGACGCAGTGGCGCCGTCGCCCTTCTAGCCTACCCTCCCGCACTCCTCCTCTCCCTCACCGTCGCCGTCGGCGGGAGCCGTCGAGCAGAGCTCGGGCGGTGCTGGCTGCGGCGGGTTTGCCTTTCCCCGACGTCTGGAGGTTCTCGCGGGGAGGATGCGTCAGGCGGTGGTGTGCTGCTGCGTTTTGGGCAGAGCCTGGCCAGGCGACGGTGGGGTGGCTCGGCGGTGCTGCCCTGGCATTGGAGGCTTGCGGCGGAGCGGTGCCTGGACGGTGGTGGCACGCCATGAAGTGGCCGACGGCGTGGACCAGATCTAGGCTCATTCAGGCCCGATCTGGGTTGGGCGGGCTGGCAGCGAAGCCCACTAGCGGGAGGCGGCCATGGAGGGTTGTGGCTACCGACGGGGGCGACAATGGTCTGCAAGTTCGGTGCAGCGACCCAGGACGGCACGGAGACGGAGGTGCGCTGGCCTGATCTAGGCCTGCGCGGGCCAGAACTTGGCCGGTTGGGCTGCTACTCTCTGACCCAGGCCAGGCGGGCCTAGGGCGGGAGCATGCCATGCATGCCATGTAGGTCTGCTGGTTGAAAAGGCACGGCCCTCTGCCTTGTCTGTGTAGCCTGGATCTGAGCCAGGTGGGCTTGGATTTGGCGCTGGGGGCCTCCTTTTTGCTGGTGAGCCCGAAATGGACAATTCCTGATCTCCTCCGCGGGGTTCTGGCCTCTTCTCAAGCTGGCGACGGTCCAGTTGGCCCGGGTGACCATGGTGGTGATGGTGCTGCTACTTGGCGGCGGGGATGTGTAGTGGCGGCGGATCCACTAGTGGACAGGGGAGTAGAGACTAGGGCTTGGGTTGGCGGCGACGGTGACACCCCTGCTATAGTGTGGCTGTGGGGCTTCACGAGTCCGTTTAGGCTCGGCCGGGCCAGAGAGGGCCCAGTTTGCCCCTGCTGCTACATACGGTCGGCTATCGCCCTTGAGCGGTGGAGGTAGTTCCCTCCCGTGTATTACTGTTGTATCGTCGATCCAGCTGAAGTTTTTTCTTTTCGGTCGGTCCAGCCTCACATCGTCTGTCACGGTGAGGCGACGGTGCTGACTACAAGACCGTGGTGGTGTGTGCTGGTGGGCGGCGAGCTTAGTGGAGCAATACGGAGCATCCGAGAGTGTGGTTTTTTAGGGGTCGGGAGACATCCTTGTCTTCTTGACACCGACGCGGTGACGCCTGTGGGTGTCATCGTCCTTCTTGAAGGGCGCCGGGTGTAACTCTTCCCCACCCCTCGTAGCGTATCGGGGGAAACCCTAGGACTAGTCCGAGCAGCAGCGTCGTGGTCGCCGCTTCCCTCTTGGGGGTGCTACTTGATATGTGACGCTTTGGAGCGCTAGGGGAGCGGTGAAATTCTCCAGAGGACGCAGCGGTGGTGGGTCACCCTTGTTTTCGTCAAGCCACTGTTGTCGGCTTTATTTTCTCTTCTTTTTGTTTTTTTGGGCGCTATGTTGTCTATCCCACCAGCAGTCTCAGTCGGTGGCTATATTAATATAGCTAGGCGAAAGCCTGTTTCGAGGGGATCTATAATTTTTTAGAGAGGGGTTGCTATGTCACGTATCATTCAGCTCTGGTTGCTCCACTAATCAAAGAAAATTAAGCATACGAATAGTGTGCTTTCTCTACATATTGTTTTCTTTTTTCTATTTCTTTATTCATGTGTTCCTTTTCTTTTCCTTTTTCATCTTTTGTCTTCTTCTTTCTTATGGTTCCATTTCAACTCATTTTTTATATTTCATTACTTTTAGCTTTTCTATGCCACCGAGTGGCCGAACTCGTCCTGCACATAACCTATGATGACCTTCGTCCTGCGACAAGAAGGGCATGATGTTGTTCATGATGAAATATGCCTTGCTGTTACGGCTCGCGGCGCCGGTGGGGATTTGTTTTGAGAAAGGGAGGTGCCAATTCTTTTTAAAAAACTATTTACAGAACAATCATAATGTATACATGGTCTAAGGTGTGTCTCCATTGACTATGATTATGGTGCCATGTCAAAAAGAATATTGCGGTGGATTTTAGAAAACCTGGCCCAAAATATGCTGGGTATTTGCATTTCTCTATGGTCGTCCTGATTTTCCAAATCATCACAAGATCAATGAACTCGGGGATCATAGTTGACTCACATTTAGTAAAAAATGTCCATGCATAATATAAGTTGTATACTTACCAAGAATAAATTTAAAAATAAATAAGAAAAGGGGAATGAAATAAAATGAAAAATATTTAAACATATACCAAAATTACTAAATAAAAATAAAATGGAATTAAAGAAGATAAAAAGATATCAACAAATGGGAAAATGTAAGGGAAAGAGGGAGAGAGCAAAAAAAATTATACATATAATGTAAAAGAGCAAAAGGAAAACTCACCTTGATGGGTCGGACCACTGCGCAATGTTACATGGGCTTTGGTTCCATATTTGACGCAATGGGCATCGAATAGCAAACCTTGATGAACTCGGCCTTGACCATCTTGGCCGCTATTCTCGCAGTCGTGAAGCACAGTAATATATCATACATCACTTTGTGAAAGAAATGTAGTTTTAAATAAATCAATGTATCTTTGGACCCAAGAAAATATTATTGTTTTATCAACAATGATAGTACCCTCACTCTGGTGGTGCATCTAGCGCCATCGGAGGACACGTGAAGACGTGTGTCCAGTGGGTCTCCTTAGATCTTGTCGGTTTTTATGTTTGTTGGTGTGATTTCATGCTAGTCTCTCTTCTAATCTATGGTTGTCATTATTGACTATGTGTGCTAGTCTTTTGGTCCTTAGCACGAGGACTTCTTGTCTATCTACTACAACAAGCTCTACTATGACATGGTTTACCCGGCTCTAGTGATGGAGGGGCAATGACGGTGGTGCGCCTTCGGCTTGTGCTAGTGATTGTAGTCGTCCCTAGGTGGTATGTGGACCTATTTATAATTTTTGTCACTTTTATAGCTCTTTGTACCGTTGTTGTTGATGATTAATGGATTTGTCAAATTTCGCAAAAAATAACTATGATAATACCCAATACCTAGTATTTGTTTAGAAAGTAATATATTAACCCCATATCTCTTCTTTCTAAATTAAGGAGACACACACTCAATTGCTTGCTCTTGCTTCCCCTCGCCCGACATGTGAATTCTTTTATATCGCTATTATCCAACATTTATTTAGAGATATTGGAGTGTTTCTAACACCCAAAATACATGGCTGGCTACGACATTCCTATAATTATTACCATAGAATTAATGAAAACTCTAAATTTTGTTGGCATCTCCTTTCTTTTTGTCGACATCCACGGAAAATATAACCCAATATTTCATGTATATAGCAGCGATATGACTTCAATGATCGATCTGACAATTCATATAATGCATAATGACTCCATCACACAAGTAATACAGCTAGAGCGACTAGAAGGATGACGAAACCATGAAACATACTCCAACACTTTGATAGGTAACCAATGATAGTCTCAGAATTGAGAGGTTGATACGTGTATTATATGTAGTGTAGATGTATGTATTGAAATGCTGGTGAGCTACCATCTAATGTGCGCTTTTTTACAATGATAAAACGAAATAGAGAGAAAACCTATAAGGAAGAAACAATAGTGAGTAAGATATCATCGACAAAGTACTATTCATAGCACAAATAAATGACACATTTTTTATATTGATGTGAATTACTCACCGACTTTGCTCAACCTCACCAGAGTAGTTACATAATAACTGAATTTCACTGTCTGCTCCAGAGTAATTATATAGTAACTTAATTCATGTTCTTCTCTAGAGAAGTTAAATTTAAATTTTCCACTAATCAACTAAAAGAATCTACAATAGTTCAAGGTATAAAAACCAAAAGGAACAAACAACAACATCAACACGGAAACAAAACCAATAGCATTCAACCATATGAAAAGTGGTATGGCATGCACTTGTATCTGTGGACCTTTACACTGATAAGAACTATAGTGCCAGGGCGTATAGCTTGCAAACATAGCTATAGAGCAAAAACAAGCATAAACAACAATGACTAGGCACCACCGCGACGGAGCAGCTGCTACAAGTGGCTAAGCCCTAGGGCTATATGTTTGGGAATGTATGGTTCCCACAAAGGATTAAACTTGATCCTATAAGTCATCGAGTTGTCATAATATTTCAAGTGAAATCTAAAATATTCACATGAAGTCCAAGTTTGACATACTTTTGTTCTCTTTTACTAACTCAATGAGATGAACCCAACCATGATGTCAGATTTTATATATGAATTATGGTAAGAAAGTCAAACTTTGGTGAACCTTCCATCTTATGTCAAAATAAACATATATTAATTTTGGCATATTATAGTGTTGGTTATCTATAGATCCGATAAGTATATATGACTAAGTTGAAGAAGTACGTAGCACATTATTCATGTTGGGAATTACCACCATGCAAGTAGGAAATTAGAACATATGAGATCATCCAACACCATGTTACATGCCAACTACTACTAGTCTTCAAATTTTGAATTTTGTTATTAAGTGTTGCATTACATATTCCTCTCGTTTCAACAATACAGGCTACAAAGTGACATGGTTCATGTTCGTCAGAAAAATGTTTACTCTTCAATCAGATTTTAAAACACAAAGTGTACAAAGACATACGGTCATACCGAATTAAACTTTAGAACCGATTGACAAACTTAAATAATAGAACTTAAAATAGTATATTTCTCAAAGATGTTGACAAAATAGTATAATTGACAATATTACCAAATGGAATTTAAATCCATTTAATGGAACTAACTAGCACCCAAGGAAGTCCTCCAAACCATGCATCGGCGTCAACATCTTTCATGCCGATGGAAGTTACTGGTGGTGCAACGAATGACCCATCATATTCCATGTTATATTTTCCTTCATGTGTACCATTATATCCCAAGTAAGTATCCATCACTAGGAGGTCATTGTATTGTGGTTGATTAGAAGTAGCATCGGCCAATTTGTCACAGCCTAATATTCCATCGATGCCAAATTCATTATTTCGGGAGTAGACAAATTGTGTCGAGGCATCCACACTATGACCAAAGGTTAGGTTAGGAATTGTGTAGTTCTTTTTATTCTTTATTATGATGTAAGGATTTTCATAGTTCTAAAGGTGTGGTTGAAGTGGTGGAGATAATTCTTGGACCTGATGTGGTGGGGCGGGCTGGAATATTTGTGGTACATGTATAGGGAAATGTGGTCCCCAAGTTTGATTTTGTGTTGATGGTACTTGGATCGGAGGATATACTTGAGGTGGGATGTAGTGGGATGATAAAAACTGGGATGTTGAGTGAACTTTATCCAATGATGGGCCTACTAGTGGCATCCGGATTTGTGAAATGTTTGGACCATCAGTGTTTGGTTCTTGACCATGATTTACTGGACTTAAATGATGTGTAATATCCTCTTGGACCCGCATGAGCTCATTGAAGAGCTTGCTCAGATGTTCAAGATTAAGATCTTGTTCCTTGGAGATGACATAGTTTGCTATCATACCTGGCTTCTCATCTTGGATATTCTTGAGTTGTTGGAGGGAAATTTGTTTTCTCTTCTCATCCCTCGCATTATTTATCTCTAATTGATCCACCTCATTCTGCAGCGATGCAATCCTAGCATTTGTTGCCTCATCGAAGAATGGATCGATCGGTAAACCTTCATCTAGAAAGGCATCAACAATGGGATCCGCCGATGGCGTCCCAAATGAGTGCATCTTCCCATTGTCCTTCTCTAGAATTACAGCAACCCTCGCGCCTGTGAGGGCGGAAAGGTCACTTGCCCGTTTGTACAAACCATTACGCCGCTTGGAGAAGCTGGTGTGACGCTCTTGGTCATTCTGGATGTAAACTAGACCCAACCGCTTCTCTCGCCTCAGCATACTCAAATAGAAAACTAGAGACCTTATTACTACGAATAGAAAAACACAAGGATCTACCAAAAGCTAGTCATTTTCCCATGCAATTGGCTAACTAAAGGTAATGGGAGACATGAGGAAATAAACTCCCTCGTTATATAGTGAGAAAAGAGTTTTAAATCTAGTATCACCCTAATGATCATAAATCTTGTGCATTTATTATGCAACGTATTAATTACTACTAAAATTTAGTCGTAAATAATTCCTACTCACATGGGAAGGACGGGACCACTTATCATACACATTTATCCACTAAATGTTTCCTTGAGTCCATCCTTATCCATGCAAATTAATTAAGATCCAGAATTAGACCCCGTGATATTTGAACTCAAAACCTTTTAATATTTAATGAGCATTAAATATGTAGTTAACATATGTCATAACTTATGGATAACATACCCTAAAAAAAACTTATGGATAACATTAACTTTTTATTATATATATCATTTTTAATTGCACTCATGTCCTTATTTGGACCCAACAAAGTTTAAAAAATGCATGAATATGGTTAGCCATTTATTTTGGTTACAAGTTGCAACCATATTATTTGGTAATTGATTTAGCACAAATCTTATGCTGGTCTCATTAGATCCTAATGTTCTAAGATGAGACGTCGTCTATAATTGGCTATCATATCCTTAATAAGCTAAAGGAGGGCGTAGAACTTGTTTCGTGCTTGTACTAGCTAACCTTATGATTAAATCGTAATTTCTATAAATGGTACAGTGACTATGAAAATGTAGTGTACTTATAGTGGTAAGCTCACTTACATTTTTAGCGAAGAACAAGAGGGATATATTTATGAATCCCAATTTTTCTTACTTTTTCCATGATTGTAATCAAAATAAAATGAAAGGTTCATCAACAGTAGTAGGGCTGTCAAAAAAGTTCGGGCTTGACAAACTGTGCGAGTTCGGCGCGATAACAGCTCGGCTCGAGCTTGATTCGTCTCTCTAACAAACCAAGCTCGAGCCTGTTTTCGAGCTCGCGAGCTTAGTCAAGCCGAACTCAAACAGTTCGATAAAGCTCGTGATTTTTGTACAACCGCAAAATTGAGACTGCTATTATTATTTCATCTGTTGTAAGATCGCTAAAATAATTATGCTAGCATGTTGGCACTGTATTACTATTATATGAAACTCCAAGTCATTTCTGCTATTCCGTTTTCAAGTTTTACTATTTTCTTGCTAAGTAGCTGCATGTCGATGTACTAAAATTTTCTTACGAACCGAGCTCAAGCCTACTCGAGCTTTGGTCGAGCCAAACTCGAGCTTAGATGTAGGCTCGAAGGTCAACCTAGGCTCGCTCGAGCTCGGCTCGAGCTTTTATCGAGCTCGAGCCAAGCCTAACAATGTTCGCTCGAGTTCGGCTCGTTGACAGCCCTAAACGGTAGATAATGAAAGAGTTTCTTTATTGTCCTTCAGATGGTTCATACAATTGATGTTCCAAATCATACTCTGACGCTCGACACTGTCGGTAAACATCATTATTGCCGCATTGCACAATGTATCATGTACAACACATGTGTCTATAATATACATAAAATATGATTCTGTTTTTTCCTTAAACACACATCATATCGCCGAGTATGAACCATACCATATATAAATTGCTTATGCCACTAAAGCACTCGATATGTTAATAGAAGTTTTAGTTGAATTTTCCTATGAAACTTCATCTAATCAAACATTTGCTCCACCATCGCAAGGAGCTGTGCTTCTTATGGATCATCCTCCTCGCCCTGCCCCTTCGTAGTTGCGGGAGGGGGAATAGAGGAGGAACCGCCACGGGAGGAGCGGGCACAAGAGGAGGAGGGGCCTAGATCCCGCGGTGTTGTGCGACGACACCGGCTATTGCGGTCGGGCGAAGCTGTTGCCGAAGCTGACGGTTTCGTGTTTTGGGGAGGAGGCTCTTCCGTTGGTGGAATCGATAGCCGCTTGGACATTCCGGCGGCGAAGCATCACGGTGCACGGCGGGCGACACGTCGCCTCTCCTCCTTAGGCCATTCTCGCACTTTATCAAAGAACAAAGGGAGATCAACAAATGAAGTCCGACAGGGCTGCCAAAGCGGAGAGAACGCGACTGATGCGCAGATGAGCAGGAAAGGGAGCAGCTTTTAGACTTGACTTTCTATCTTACATGTGGAAGGAACCGAGATAACTATGTTGAGGATGTGTTTGGACCCACTAGTCAGCGACTCGGTATTGAACAATTATGGTGAAATATGTCACAACTACCCTGCGCAGGAATCCACGGTACAGTTACTTCTTCCTCCTATGTACAAGGAGGGCCGAAAGACAAGCCTCTATTAATTACCACCTTGCACAGCACATTTAAACGCCAGTAGAGCGTATACCACGACGTATACGTAGTCGTCGCGTACAAATGGTCCCAAGAATGCCCATCCGTCGGCTATGTTATTTTCCACGGTGCTTTGTATTTGTCCTACCCCAAAAAAGTGCCAAGGACGAAGGTATTTTGTAGTGGGCCACACCAAGCGACATATCTCGTGGGTGAATGCGAGGCAGCCACTGTTGTACGAAGTGGTGCCGCGGGAGAGAGCGATGCAATTTTGGTTGCCCGTCGCGATGGCATCCTGGACGGTGTGAGCCTAGCATTTATGTTGGCGCTCAAGGGTCACACGAGCTGCCACCCGCTAGATGATCTGGCAGCTGGGGTTGGGGTCAACAAGCGGTGAGGAGAAGCATGGGAGAGAGGTGGAGCTCCTCCCAGTCCGCACATGTCGTGGTTGTGCCCCGCGTCTCCACGAGCTAGAGGTGGAGGAGGAGGTGGAGCGCCGTGAGAGGCGTGACCCACTCAAGCGACCTGTGAAAGTGGATTCACCAAGGAGCGGGATAGTGCCGGAGCAACACCGACGGTGTTGAAGACCTCGGTGACGTGCACGAGCCAAGTGTCGTGCCCGACATCGGCGGGTCGGTAGCGCAACAGCTCCTATGGCATGAGCAGGGCAGCCTCCGGAGTTAGTTGATCGTCGCACCCGCGCGTGGAGGTGGATGCAGTGTGGCCGGTGGAGCGCGGCGACTACCTGGCGGGGGAGGGAAGAATATGCTTCGTTCATCCGGCCACGTGCTCCACGCGGGCCATCGCGTGCGCAACAAGCGTTGGTGTTGAGGATGGGATCTGTCTGAACCCTGATGGCTGCGCAGTGGCGAGTGCGCTCGCTGCGAGTCACTTTTGCCATGTCTATTAAGAAGTCGAAGATGCGCCTCAGCCCCCTACCTGGCGCGCCAAATATCGGAAATTTGTGCCCCAAAGGAATAAGGGTATCTCGGGAGTAGGATGTTTCAGACACTTAGGGCTGAACACACAAGCTTCAGACTCTCGGCGATGGACAAGCAAACAAGCACGACATGGGACACAAGGATTTTACCTAGGTTCTGACCATCGTGCGGAGTGAAATCCTACTCCTGCTTGTCTGGATTGATCGCACTGCTTCATGAGGTTATAGTACAAGGGTATGTGTTCACATCTGGCGATCCAAAGGGAGAGTCCCCTACTAAGGTAGTGGCACTGTCCCTCTTATAGCCGCTTCGATCCTCTTCCCAAAATTATTGGAGGAAAGGGTTGCAACATAGCAACAAAAGAGGGTACATGTGCACATAGTTAATTTTGCCCATCGACTTGTTCCATGGCAGATAAAGCCACCGTCCACGACAAGGACATTGATCATGCTGATGACGTCCTCCTCTGCGACGCTGCACCATCTATGATCTTCACTCACCAAAGTGGAAGGTTTTGGGAGTCCGCTTTGGTGGCGGCAGTTGGTTGGCCACGCTTTAATCGTGGGAGAGGCAAGCATCTTCTTTAGCACAAAGGTCGTTTACCGATTTTTTAGAATCTCAAAATTCAAAAAATAAAAAAGTTACGGCCAAAATAAGATTTTTCCTATAAAAAGCTTACTTACCCGTGGCGCACCTCATGGTGGTGCGCCAGGGTAAGGTAGGACGGGATGCAAATTTGAATCCTCACCTACCCCTTTCCCCTCCCATTCTGCTCTCCTTCTCTTCTCATCCTCCTCCTCATATCCTTCTCCTCTCCTCCTCCCCTTCTTCCCTTCTCCTCTCCTCATCTCCTCCTTCCCTTTCTTCTCCTCTCCTCCACCTTTCCTTTCTTATCCGCTCCTCT
Organism: Avena sativa; assembly: GCA_916181665.1. NCBI lineage: Eukaryota > Viridiplantae > Streptophyta > Magnoliopsida > Poales > Poaceae > Avena > Avena sativa. The sequence goes on along the minus strand of OV702280.1, from coordinate 393,637,016 downwards.
TTCTCCCAGCCATGTCCGAGAGCGATCCGCTGGGGATCGAAAAGATGTCGACGGGTTTTGAGATGCGCTGGTGTGATCTTTTTTTTGGACCGGGACCCAATAGGTCTTTGGGGGCGGTATGGGGCCGCTGGTGGAGATGCTCTTATGGCCAAGTCCCAGGGCAAAATTGGGGAGAGATCAGGATCAACACTTAAACAGGTAATTCCCTGTTCAAAAATTGTACTAGTCCTATATATCTGGCTGAATATTATTTTTATTTGTTATCAATCTCTAGTTCTCAATGTGGTGACTTGATTTTTCTTTCTTTTTACAACACTTGCAGTTGCTTCTGTTTGTTAGTGTGTCAGTTCGCTCGGTGTTTTTGTGGAAGAGATAGTTAGTCTTATTCAGAATTTCAGATAGCCCGATTTTGGAGGCTTCGAGGCTTGGAGGGTTGCTACATGCTACTTTTCTCTTTTTTTTAGGTTGTGGCTTCTATGATGATTCGTTTGGAACAAAGTCAAGATTTGTTTTTCCAGATATTTTTATTGAAAAATCATCGGTCTGTACGACTTTATAATACTTTTATCCAATCGTGTAGTGTATGGAATTTTTTGTTTGTTGGTCCAATTGAAGAATTTTTCCCTGAAATACCAGAGCCGACGACCCTGCTTCCATGTTTCCTAGAATACCATCACAATGAAGGTGTGTGTGTTTCTCTTCATGGGCAGCGCTGGGGAGACGCTGCACCACCATTCCACGAGGTGTCATCAGCTCCGGGCGCCATGCATGTCTTGTCTGCCGAGAGCCTCAAACACTATAAAAAACATCCCAACATAAAGTGGTCGATTGTTTCCACATCTCGATCACAAAAAGGACACGTACGTCGCCTGATGTAGCAGGGTCTCAGCAAGCCAATCTATCCTCGGTCCACACCCTGTTTCTCCACGCGAACCAAGAAAAAACTCGGTAGTTTAGCGGTGCTCCTGAGACCAGATCTGACTTGCTACGGCCATGCATAGCGCTCCTTCGAAAAAACGGAGCATCCATCGCTGGTCCATTTCCATATGAACCGTTTTTCTCACCTGATGGCTGCAGCGCAAAGCTTTGCAATCTTTAGCAGAGACATATGAATTCAGCCCACCATATATAAAGTGCTGAGCAAACTATTTGTATGGTGGTTGAGGTGCACACATCACCATTTCTTTGTTTAGGTTTTCTCGATAACAAATGTTCTCCGCAAACAAAAACTCTACAGCCAGGGACCTAGTGATTTTTCCAATGCCGCAAAAGACCATAATAATCATAAATTGTGGTATTTCATAGTAATACAAGATTTCCCTCCTGAAGAAACAGAGGGAGAATACACACAACACAATAGCTAGCACACTCGTAAAGCAGATTACATGAACCGCAAGAAACACCAAGTTTAATGCCAATGCGGCCATGGAAAGGGAATCTATGTGCACACTCTTCATCCCTTGAACACATGAAATCTGCAATCTTCAAACGAATCATCATGCATGCATGCATGCATGCATACGGTGTGCTAATTGACCCCCGCCCCGGATCCTCCTGACTCTGTGGGACCTCTTGATCGAACCTCGACGTGCTGCAGACAGAAGCAATGAGAGTAGCACGTATATTGAGTCCTCTAGCTGCTAACTTTTTTTTAACAAGCTCTAGGTGTTAGCTAAGTGTAATGGTTGTAATTGTAACCAGCCAGAGTTTTTGGCAAAATTGAAAAAAAACTACACCTACCTCCTGCACGGAAGGCGCCGGCTTGGCGAAGTGGGCATCCTTAACTCCTCCGGGGCGACCGCAGCCGGCAACGCGGTCGACGAGGCCGAGGAACCTGTCCTTGAGCTGGGCGGCGAAGTTGGCCATGGGATCGAGAGCTGGTGCGATTCTTCTGGAGCTATAAGCTAAATAGCAAATGGTGCTCTCTGAACTGCTCGCTGTTTACTCGTTGCTCGTTAAGCTGTTGTGCTTCCGGTTGTGAGTGGTCACGACGATCACCGGGTGCCCCATTTATACACGGCGGCGAGGGTCACCAGACGCGTCGGCGGCCAGCTTCACCGAACACGACAAGGCCGGCCCACGCACCCGCTGGGATGATCAGTAGTATTCAGATCGCTTTACCTTTTCCCGATCTGCATGCATGAGTACTTCTATTCCCGTTGTCCTACCATGGGTCATCGGTGGAATCTTCGCTATTCCACATGCGTGACACGGTGAATGCATTGCACGGAAAAACAACTCTACGTATATGAGGGCGCGTCCCGGGCTTATCCTGGGCGCCGAGTCAGATGTAAGATTCGTGCAAGCCACTTGCCATAAATTGCAGAAAACAACCCCAACTATACCGGTTTCTTGTGGACCAGTCCTTTTCATTTTACGAACTGACTGCAAGCCGCTGATCAATCTTGTGGAGTATTTATTTCATATGATATTTCCACCATATTTTCTTAGTCAGTTTTCAAGATGTAATTATCATGGTCCTATCAGTTGTTCAAGATACAGTTTTCAATCAGTTCTTGCAACCTGCATGGATTCAGATCATTCAAGTTCAGATCGTACTGTTTGTACTTAAAAAACAATATATGTTTCAATCGTAATCTTGTAGTATCCAATTCAGGCAGAAAAAAATCACACCGAAGATCTGGGGCATAAGCAAATTCGTGGTTCCACAAAGATGGAATAAACCAAGATACAAAATATTGTGGAAGAAAAAATTAATAGGAACGAAAGGAAGAGCAGATTAATACAGGAAAGAATCTGACGACCACATGAATCAAAATCGTGGGCAAATCCGAGCGAAAAACACATCCAGATCCAAACAGGCCGCCGTCCCAAGGAAGCTGCTGCCCCCGTCATGCCCTACCGGCTCCGGGCAAGACACCGATTTGGATCTTTGGGTCGTGTCCTACCTGCTCCCAGCGGCCGGTGTGGTGGATGGGGGCGGGCGGCGGCACGACCAGGGGCAATGGATCTGGCGGCCGCTGGAGTGGTGCTCATGGAGGCCGAGAGAGCTACGAGGGGGGAAGAGACTCGGTTGGGACGACGGATCCGGTGCCGTAGTGACGCAGTGCTACCGGAGATGGATATGAGAGGCGGAGGCGGCACAGTCGAGGAGGAGAGAAGGTGGATACGTACACTTTCGTTTCTATAAGGGTGAGAAGGTGGACACATACAGGATGTAAATGTAAATGTACTAACACGAATCACAAAGCTACGCTGACCGTAGGATTCTGCATTGCATGAGTTCTACTTATAGTGTGTGTTAGTAGGACATGCGCGTGTCCAAGTCATAGTCCTATGCATGAGTTCTACTTAGGGTAACCACAATGTTGCCATAGCTAAATCTCTAAAAAGCTGAATTTGGCTATGAGCTGAAATTTAGCAACAGCTACACAACGTACTAGTTTCAAATTTCTGCACTATAGGGCCCCACCGTTGTATAAAATAAGCACAAGAAGGCACACATTTGCTAATCAATTCACCTAGCATAGGTTGGCAGATAGTACATATGTAATATTTTATTGTAAGTAGAGAATTTGGCATCGGAGCATGTAGTTGCTCCGGTTCCCTCTTTTGGTTGTTTTGGAACTACCTCTACAATGTATGGAACTAGTTCCAAAAGCCACAAATCCAATTTAGAACTACTTTTGGCTACACATTGTGGCTGCCCTTAGTATACGTACTAGCTTAGCTAGATTAGTTAAGTAATAGGGCCACACTAGTGTAAGTCAAGTTCTAGTGTACGTCAAGGATCAAAGCCTCCCATCCCCCGGGTCCCATGAGTTTGATTTGGTTTAGATTGGCCGTGTCAAGTTCTAGTCGACCAGCTATTAGGGTCTAGTCATTTATATTGCAGCAAAAGTGTTGTTTGTACCGTAGAGTTGAGAAGAAAAAAAAGAAAAAAAAAATAGAAGGCACACACGTCCCTGGCCAAAAACATTTGTGATTGTTTGTCGTCTTGTTTGATGTGATTGATCTGTGGATGAATCCTAACAGTCTCTAGCATCACCTTGTTTAGTGGAACCATGGAGGGTTGAGGAAGTTAGTAGTACTTTTTTTAGATAAGGTTGAAAGAAGTTGCAATGGTTGGGATGACGAAATTTGAGGAATGGTTGGAATGTTGGGGCCTAGTTGGCTAAGAGTATAAAGTTGTGCGAGACCAGGCTCTTTGTACGGTTCGGTGCCCTCGTATACATTCTTGTTTTTACGTTTACGTTCTTCCAATCCATCATTTTTCTTATCTCCTCCCTCTTGTTAAAAAACTTACTAACAATAAAATTAACTTATCTTAAAATGCAAACTGGAGCCAGATGATACCAACCATCAAGAATCATTCGGCGTACAAGTTAATGATGCCATGCCTAATTTTCTATGTATACAAGGTTACTTTTAATTTCGGGTCAATTTTTACATTAATTATACCAATAGATGTGAGCTATATGTCACCAAAATCATGTCACTGGATTCATGTTTAGTGACATATAACTCATGCTTTATTATAAGAAATTATTAGTTAAAATTAGACATAAAATACAAAGTGGCTTTGTATGCATATGATGATGCCTAAAGGAGCTATATATGTACACCACAACGGTGGGTACATGCATGCCGCAGCTCAAGGGCACATCTGATTTTGTGGAAATACGGAGGAAAAGTAGAGGGTTGGAAAATTTCTAGAAATGCTACTTATCATTCCTTTGATTCACATGAATGGGTTGAAGGAAAAACATAGGAGCTTTTCCTTCAGATCTCTGTTTTAGGTAAAACATAGAGGAAAAGAAAATCCATTCATATCACATTCCTTGGTTTCTATGCACAAGGATCGAGGCGAGTTTTACACACCCATCCTTTCCCTATGTCTATCCTATTCCTGTACAAAATTATCATGTGAATCAAAGAAGTCATAAGTATTGTTGGCGTCGTGGAATGTATTCCTGGCAGTATTGTCCACCATCCTCCCAAAGACTTTACAAACATAAACGCATAAACGTCTAGGATTGCATGGTATTGTTTTGGTGCGAAGTTCGATAATACGACGGGTGTATGTGTACAGATGTGCACGGGTCCGCGGGAGACGGAGAGTCTGGATGTATATAACAGCATCGTCTAGATACGGGGACACGGAATATACCTACTCTACCTCATATACTGATACCGGATATACATGGTTTGGATATGGGTTTTGCCGAGCCAAAAACTGTTTGGAGACAAACTTATCCTTTCAAGTTTTTAGGTGGGGATGGGGGGACACCGAAGCAAGCATCTTTATTTCTTGCCACACAAATCTTGGAGCATTATTTGGTGGGTGAACACGTAGCGTTTAAAATTTCAGTTTAAGAAATTTCAAGAGTTGGTGACTGTGTAGGTCTCTTAGCGCGAGGATTCAGAAGCTGGAAGTAGAAGAATAGCCGAAACATTTCACTTCATCAGGAGAAAACGAGCCTGTTCTGTCCATCAAGTTATTACAACTTTATTAGCCTTAGAACTCACAGAAGCCACAAAAAACAACCCATAGAAAACTCGACCAAGAGGTTAAAGATCACAGTACACTAGCTTTTTAATTCAACACAGGAGCAGACGCTTAAGTCGATGAGAAATACACTCCTCTTTTCCCAATAGACGGTGAGGCTCTAGATGCCAACCAGGTTGACCTCTGCGCCTGAGCCTCCAGACTCGGGGAGACTTCTTGACCTGACCTCGACAACTTCTTCAGGCACGAAAGCCGTCGTAGTTGCCAGATTGGGCTTTGCATCTGCAGAAAGAAGCACACGAGAAAACATTAGCAACTACCGACTAACATCAGCGATACTACTGTCTCCAGAACAGCGAGTGTGTATGGTTTACCCTTGTTATCTTCGGCGCTGACGCTGTAGCCGGTGACGCGCTCGACGATGCCGTAGAGCATGTCCACGAGCTGAGAAGCGAAGCTGGCCATGGCCATGGGAGCTGCAGGCTTGGAGCTGTGAGAACAGGTGTTGCTAGTGCTAAGCTTGGAGCTGGTTTTGATGGTTGCGACTGGTGAGTTTGATAGCCTTGCCGGAGTGCCGTATTTATACACGGCGCAGGGTCACACCAACCGACCGATCTTCAGATGAGCCCCACGCGCGTGCGAGTATATTCAAGAAAGCATCAGAGTTATGGGATATCTCCAGAGAGAATCAAAATTTCTTGGTTGCCCCCCAGGCCAGCATGTGCGTCACACGGTTAGTCACTAGCATGCGTGCCTACCCTCTCTCCAAAGAGACGGCACCAACTATACAAGGAAAATGTGCAGGGTGCCGAAGAGTGGTCGAATGTCAGCTATTGGCAACATGACTGCGGCAACTGATACTATAATCGAGGTGCCTATTACACGAGAAAATTGCATAAGGAAGCATTGTCAACTTGGTATAACATATGATTATGTACAGTAATCTCCACATTGTTTGATCTCCGTATCGTCGAGCCACATGAGCAATTTGTTTTTGCAGGCAAATACTGGAACTTTATTAGACAGGAAGGATTATAAAGCGATCGTGTTCTAGGCAACTGAAGATCATCTTCAGGTCTAGAACCCAACCAAGTTACATTGCGACGTTGCAATCTTGCAAAAGATGCAAGAAAATCACTAATCCTAACCTGTAAGTGTTCCATATTAACAAAAACACACTCTCTATCTTGATTAACTAAGTTCCAGATCTAATGCACCCAATGAAGTAGGGGTGACCTAGCCACATGAGCAATTTGCAGGCTGCTTGTCCTCTTCTTGTCTTGGTGACGAGGATGGTGGGAAGATTAGTCACCCCACATGCCTCAAACGCCGGTGTATGCAGATGGCGGTGGTGTCTACTACTCCCTCCGTTTTAAAATATAAGATGTTTTAAGTTTGTGAAGAAAATGTATCTAAACTCCTTTTAGCGTGTAGATTCACTTCAAACCTAAGTCATACTAAAAAAAGTCTAGATATATTTGTTTCACAAAGCTAAAACATCTTATATTTTAAAACGGATGGAGTAGCACATATCGGAGGCAAGAGCAAAGCATGCATCGGAGTTGGAGGCAATTCCTATTCTCCACTTAGTGCGGGCTCTATGTCGACGCCGCATAGGGCATACTTTTGGGCCAGCCCGTTTACTCCTCTGCTTCTGTTTCTTTTCTGTTATTTTTTTTCAGAACATTTTATTTTTAATCAGAACAATTTTAAATTCTAAACATTTTTCAGATCTAGAAAAAAGTAAAATTTAAACATCTTTTTAAAATCCAGATTTATTGGAACTTTTAAATTTGAACATTATTAAATTTGAGCATTTTCTAAATATGAACGTTTCTCGAATTTAAAAACTTTCTGAAGGTGAATATTTTTGTCAAAATCTGAGCTTTTTTAATACTATACAACCAGAAAAAAAAACATAAAATAAGAAAATAAAAAAATCTATTACTGGGCCACATTTGGGACGACCCGTGAAAGTGGGGCTTTAGGCAGCGGCACCGGCCGCGGCCAAAGCAAGCGGGGAATAGGAGCTCCCTGCATAGGAACAATAGAACAGAAACCGAGGAAGAATAACCGGTCGATCGTTTCCCCGCCTTGATCACAGAAGAGGCACATTGCCTTATGTGGCAGTCCTCGGCGAGCCAATCTATCCAAGGTGCACACCCTGTTTCTGCACGCCAACCACTAAAAAACTGGGCATTTTAGCGGCGCTCTTGTGGACCAGATCTGACTTGCTACAGCCATAGCGCTCCTTCTGACAAAAAAGGCTCCATATGCTGACCTCGACGAGTAGCAACCATCGCTGGTCGACCTCCATAAGAAGTTAAGAACTTGTCTGTCTCACCTGATGTATGGCTAGTTGGCTACAGCACAAAAACTTTCAATCTTTAGCTGAGAGACACGAATTCAGCCAACCATGCATGTATAAAGGGCCGAGCAAACAATTTTTATGGTGTTTCAGGTGTGCACACATCACCATTTTTGTTGAAGTTTCCTCAATAACAAATACTATTTCTAAACAAAATACTCTACAGAATACTGTAGGTTCCAAGAGACCAAGTGATTTTAGAGACGCCGCAAAGACTATAATAATCATAAATTATTACAGCAGGAACCTCCCAAAAGAACAGAGGGAGAATGCAAAGGTATCAGCACACTAGCACACTCGTAAAGATTACAAGAACCGCAAGAATCACCAAGTTTAATGGGAAGACGTCCTCCGTGGAAAGGAATCTAGAATGGCAATATACACTCTTCATCACTTGAACACAAGGGAAAGCCACACATAAAATTTGTAACGAGAAATAGATCTTCAAACGAATCATCATGCATGCATCAATGCACGCGGTGTGCTAATTGACCCCCGCCCCGGATCCTCCTGACACGATGGGGCCTCTTGCTCGAACCTCGACGTGCTGCAGACAGAAGCAATGAGAGTAGCACGTATATATGCATGGTGAGTACTGAGTAGTACGCTGGCTGCTAATCAAGTGCAATGGTTGAAACGAAATGAAATGTTTGAGAACCAGCCAGAGAGTATTTGAGCAAATTTGAAATATGCAGGTACGTACCTCCTGCACGGCTGGCGCCGGCTTGGCGGGCTCGGCATCCTTGGCTCCTCCGGCGCGGCCACAGCCGGCGACGCGGTCGACGAGGCCGAGGAACCTGTCCTTGAGCTGGGCAGCGAAGTTGGCCATGGAATCGAGAGCTGGTGCGGTTTTTCTGGAGCTATGCTAATTTTCAAATGGTGCTCTCTGAACTGCTTCCTGCGTTAAGCTGCTGTAGTGCTGTGTGCTTCCATCCATCACTGGCTGCTCCATTTATACACGGCGTGGACGGGCATCGGACGCGTCGGCAAGCTTCACCGGACAGACGACAAGGCCGGACCACGGGCGCGCTGGGACGATCGGTAGGAGTATCATCGATCGCTTTACCTTTTCCCGATCTGCATGCATCAGTACTACTCTCCCATTGCCCCCACAACCCCCGCGGTCATCGGCGGAATCTTCGCTATTCCACATGTGTGACACGACGAATGCATTGTATTGTATCCATGGTGTGCACTGGCAGGTGCGTCTCTGGCATCACCGTGTGTTTAATGGAACCATGGAGGGTTGAAGAAGTTTGGCCTGGTTGGCCAAGAGAGGTTGAAGAAGTTGCAATGATGGCCAGATCTGAGGAAGAATCGGACCGTAAGTTGAGGCCTGGTTGGCCTAGTAGAGGAAAAAGGTTGGGCCAGGCCGGGCTCTTGGTAGAGTTTGGTACTCTCGTATACTACGTTCTTGTTTTTACATTTCTATTCTTCCACTCCAGTAATTTTCTTATGTCTTCCCTCTTGTTAAAAAAAACCTACAGTACTAACAATAAAATTAACTTATCTTAAAATGCAAACTGGAGCTGCGCATTATTATAATTCCAGACTTCCAGCTGAGCCTGCCGATACTAACCATCAAGAATCATTCGGCATCCAAGTTAATCATGTCATGTCCTTGTTGTAACTTTAGTCCTTCAACAATGGGGCCTCAAATCACTGCGACCAGCTAGACCGCTTTTTTTGGTCCTACAAAATGCAATAATCGGAAGGAAAGAAAACCAATCAAATTATGGATGCTCTTCAATTAAAGTGCTCGACCGACCCTTGTATGTTTGGTGCTAACCATGTGGTGCTCAATTATGAAAGTTTACTACCTAGCTAGTTGTTTGTACTTTGTACTACTACATATCCAGACTCTTCAAACATAACCACTGGAATAATGTTCTGAGAGGATGGACCCGTTGAAATAGCATTGATTTTTTTTCTGGAGCAACCTAGCATTGTTTTTTCTCCACACACAAAATCGTATGAATTAATAATAGATACCCGTAAAAATACCATGCTTAATTTTTATGGAAAACAATCCCATACTTATCACACGCATCATTACTTTTTCACTCGTAGTTTAGTGCATCCATAGTGGTCAACTAATGAAAGTGGTGCGTCTTCAAAAAGTCCCGCATAAATAAGAGACGCCGTTATATGAAGCCTGAAGTAGACCACCCACTATATCGTTTATGATATTTCCACATGATAGGGCGAGCCTAGGCTTTCGAGTGTGTGTGTATTCAAAATTTCAAAGGGTCTAAATAATTTTTTTGACAATCAAAAGCCTAGTTCTTGGCATGCCTAATTGATTGTAGGAACATCATACAGTTCTATCCATAAAATAAATAGAAGATAAACTCAGTTTAACCATATCGTTGGTTCATGAGAAGAGATCATAAATTAATAATAGATGAATAAATACACATAGAAATACCATGCTTGATTTTTATGGTAAACAATCTCAGGCTTATCACACGCGTCGTTCCTTTCTCACTCGTAGTTTAGTGTCTTATTATCAAGCGGTCAACTAACGTAAGTGGTGCATCTTGTAAATGTTCCGCATAAATAAGGGGCGTCGTCATATGAAGCCTGAAGTAGATCACCCACTATGTCGTTTATGATATTTCCTCGTGATACGGAGGGCTTAGGATTTTGAGTGTGTATATTCAAAATTTCAAAGAGTCTAAATAATTTTTTGACAATCAAAAGCCTAGTTCTTGGCATGCCTAATTGATTATAGGAACATCATACAGTTCTATCCATAAAATAAATAGAAGATACAACCCATTTTAACCATATCATTGGTTCATGAGAAGAAATCATAAATTGAAATTATTCAACATATCGGTCGTTCATTGATACGATCTATTCATACCACTGATGTAAAATTCTAGGGAAAACCCTATTTGCCGCCCGTTGTGGGACGGGATCAGTCCCGTACACATGGCCTGCGAGCTGGGATGTTGCCCGTTTACGCGGTTTCTTTCCAACTTTCTATTCTCTGGGTTGTTTTCTAGGTTGTTTTCTAGTTTTTTTGGTTTTTTGATTGCTCTCTATTTTCTATTTTTATCAAATTCGAACATTTCTCAACTTCAAAATATTATAAAATTCAAACAACTTTCAAATTTTAATATTTTTCAAAACTGGACATTTTCAGATTTAAACTTTTTCAAAATCTGAAGAAGATTTGATTTTGAACAAATCTCAAATATGAACATATTTTACAAATTTAAATTTCTAAAAAATTATAAAAAATGTATTTTTTTAAAAATAGAAAATATCAAATTATCTTTTACTGGGCCGTGGCCTATCAAGTGGCCCCTTCAGGCGGGACGGATTCACTGAAGGCGAGAAATAGGGACACCCAATGCTAGGAGTCCGAGAAGAAGCTGCGCGATAGAGCAATTGGGCCTGGTAGCTAGTTGGGCTACGAGTAGACGGTGGGATGTGTGCTGGTTATGCTGTCCACTTCCTGTTTCTCTATCTTCGTTCATATTTGTACCGAATATATGCTCTCTATATACATGTAGTTTTTGGTCAAGATTTTCGTGTATGCATTTGAGTACCCTTCAATTGAAATGGGCTCACCCATAGTATTCTAGTGAAACAATGAAAGAACATGTGGCGGTGTACGAAAAAGATGCCGCAGGTGTGAAATGAGAGGAAATGAAAGATAATGGTGGGAAATGTGTTGCATAAGACTAGTTGTGCAATTACTATAAGAGTGATTGGAGAAGATTCTAACTTTGTGCATAACCATTAAGTGAGAATCATATAAAAAATTATAACTTGTATTGAAGTCCCACTTCAAAAAAATTTGATGAATGCATAGGCTTATTTCATATTACAAGTTGCATTGTAAGTGAAGGACTAAAAGTAAAATCCAAGACTGCCACACACCAACTGCGACTGAAGCATGAATCAAGCTAACACATTCCCATGCACTAAAACACAACGCGTTGGATGTTCCACGGATCTAACTCGACACAGAAGAGAAACATTGTCCTAACAACTGCAAAATGAGGGTACAAAGTAGACCAGATGACAGCAATACCAACAACAAAAGTAAAAAAGCATATATATACAAGCCTCTGATACCACTTCTTTTTCTACACACAAGGCTATACACCACTATGAAACCAAAGATCCTAGCGATAAATTACGAAGACATGTGCAAGTATCCAACAGTGTGTGTAGTCGACAGAGATTTAATCATTTCTGAGGCAAGTAAGAGTGAATTCTTCCGTTAAAGAAAAGCTCAAGGTGGTAAGATACACAGTGATGCGACACAATAGCATGTAGATGAAGTCATGCGGAGTGCGCGCAAGAAATGTTTTACAGATTGGTGATCTCACAACGCCATGCGTAGAATTACAAAAGGAGCGTGCGTAGTACACCAATGAATCAATAGACCAAAAGATGAAACATAAGTGAATAAACAGAAGCTGCTAGACACATGACCTATTTTTCTTCCTCCATCCTGGCTTGGCGACGGACGGCGCAGCCTGCCCGATATCCCCGGCAAATTCAGAGCCTACCGCCCGCTGCCGCCCGACACATCAACCATTTTTGATCTATATCCTTGAGACCTTCACCCAGATCCATGGTGAAATGAACCAGCTCAGAATCGAGTCGTACATAGAATCGAAGTTGTACATACCAATGCACCAATGACCAATGTACATACCTGTGGGCTATGTTTCAGCGGTCTGGAAACCGGCTGAGCGCGCGGCCGACCAGAGAACATCTGCCCCCGACATGCCATAACAAGGCCGTAGATATCTCTGCCGAGCTTGGATAGAAGAGGCCGAGGAGACCACCAGGAGGGGAACACCCTCTCCCGCCCCGGTCCCCCGACGGCAGCTGGCCACCGGAGGCCGTGAGCGATTTTATAGCGGCGTTGTCGCGGCAGGGGCGAGGTAACTGGGACCGGTACGCCGCACGTGGAGTAGTTTAAGCAGGCAGGGAGACGTATGGGGTGGCGGCCGTAGCGGTCAGTGGCACGCATGGCCAGCTCTGCGTAGGTGGTGTCGTTTTTCCTGAGGGAGGGGCATGGGCCGCCATGCCGTGCTCTGACGAGGAGCTGCAGTGCGTGGTGACTGACTCGATCTGAGGGAGAGATCGTGCCTGGCGTTGCATGCAAAGGCCTTGTCCACCTCCTTGGGCGACCGGGAAAAGACACCAGATTCTCCCACGCGCGCGCGTCGCTAGTTCCATGCAAAAAAAACCTCTGATTCAGTGCAAGATTCGGCGCATCGTCGTGCGTACATGGAGCTTGGAGCCTACCGTTTTCGGATACCGGCCAACACATTCCCCCAGTTTAGACCAAACATGCATCGTGGTGCTCTGATGTTTGAACGCTAATTCAACCGTAGAAGGGGTCTGATTTACTTCAGCCGAGACAGTTATCGTGGTGCTCTGAAATTTCAACGCTAATTCAAACGTATGAGGGGTGTGATTTGCTTCAGCCGAGACAGTTGCCGATGAACTAGAGGCTTTAGCGGAAGTACGTCGAAATAAATTGAACTGAAAAGACAATCAAATGCATAGTTTGCAGAAGAGGAAATCAAATGCTAGGAACGGTCAAAGGCCCAATTTATTATGGAAGTTGATTCAAATCAAGAGAAAATTGCAGTTCCTAGCTACTACATCTTATACTCAAGAAAAAGTCAAAATGGAGGTATTCGAAATGGAACACATCAAGGCTCAAGGTCCGGTTGGCTTTCTAGCTGAATTCTAGGAGAACTTCTGGGATGTCATTAAAACAGACATTCTAGAATTGTTTGGGTTCTTCATGCTGGACAACTAGACTTATTTCACTAAATTTCGACGGAATAATTTTGTTTCTATGGTTAATGAAGCAAAATGGATCCAACAATATAGTCATATAGTATATCTTCTTAATATTCTTCAAAATATTTACGAAAACTGTAACAATTAGGATGAATTCGGTGGCTGAACATGTTGTTCCTCCCACACAAATTGCATTCATGTCATGAAGAAACATCCTAGACAGGTAGTAATCCTACATGAAAGAGTCCATGAATTGCATCAAAAAAACTGAATGGGGTAATACTAAAAATTAAATTTGAAAAAGATTATGACAAATTCAAGTGGTCCTTCCTTCAGTAGACTCTTGGAATGAAAGGTTTCTCCGAAGAGTGGAGCTCTTTGATCCATAATTTTGTGTCTGCAGTTAGTGTGGCCATCAAAATCAATGATGATGTTGGCAAATACTTCCAATAAGGAAAGGCTCATGTTATTTAATATAGTGACTGATGTGTTAGTTGTCATGATTGAATGCACAAAAAATGATTTGGTCAAATGAGGAAGTGGTTCCACATCTTGCCTTCCTAAAAAACTCTTGGCAGACGATTTGTTCTCATTAATTGTGTATTAAGTAATATGGTACCGTATGTGATTTTTTCTTCTAGTTACCCAAATAATTCTTACATAGATTAGACTATTTATTATGATTAAGATTCTTTTGCTTAGAAGATAGTGAAAAGAGGAAATATTGACTATGAAATGGAGTGTGGTTTGATTACCCAAAGATCAAAGAGTGCTAGGTGTTCATCAACTTGAGGTTAAGAATACATCATTCTTGGTAAATGTCTTCACAAGCTCCTTGCTGGAGATGGGATGTGGCAAATCCTCCTAAAATGAAAATGCATATGCTCAAATGCATTGTCCAAGTCTATTGGAAACCTCGAGACTCGCATTTCTGTGTTGGTCCAATGGTGACGAAGAAATATTTCTTTTGGTTTTGGATCATTTATAATTAAGAAAGGCTCAAAAATTAAATTCTAGGTGGATAAATGGCTAGAAATGTCATACTTCGGGAACAATATCCAGCTCTATACAACATTATCCATCAAAAGGTGATACCATGGCTATGGTATTGGAGTTATGTCCACCAAGTGTGACGTTTGGAAGAAATCTAATTGGTCTCAGGCTTGCATCATGAAATGCTTTCCTAGAGCGACTGTAAATCGTCCAACTATCGCAAGGGCTAATGAATTTCGATGAAATCTACATGAGAATTGTAAATACTAAGTCGAATCCATATATAGAGAGAATTATTACAGCCAGAGGTATGAGTTGATAATAAAAAATGCAAAGGGAAGAAAACGCTAAAAAGGAAAATTTCCATTTGGTATCTCCAGAGAAGAGTAATCCTCACAAAAACAACCTTGTAAAATGCAATTTCCATGGAAGTAAAATGTGTGGATTTTGTCACCCTCTTCTAACTTGTATCCACCATGTGGTGTTGCTAACATATTTGGCAACTAGTTACATGGTATTGATCAAAGATTTACCATTATCAGTAGTGTGTGAGTGTTTGTCATTATTTTGTCGCTTTTACTATATAGAGAATAATTAGATTTTTATTGATAATTTTTTTTGTCATGTAGGTTATCTACAGGTGTACCATTATGCTTTGCTAGAGGACACGACAATGGATATTTTATTTAACATGGATGATGGTGTGATCTACGGATTGGTCATCCATCACCATACGCGCGGGATCTATAGTTTCTTGACGATTACTTGTATTTTGGTGGCTTTATACAAATGGGTGGGATACATGGATCATTTATCTCATTTTCTATTTACTTTTGCTAGTAATTGTTTAACTAAGATGGTTTATAATTCTCATAGAAATAGGTTGATTACCAGTCATATTGAGCATCTAAAAGAATCATTGATTGCTATTCTCCAATATGCATATGATACCATACTAATAATCGAATATGAGGTTGAAGAAGCCACACATTTTAAGATGATGATATACTTGTTTTAACCAATTGTTTGGTCAAAGATTATATTTCAACAAAAGTATTGAGGTGATGAGAGTTCTAAATGATGATGTGAACCAAAAGATCAACTCTATTCAATTGTAGACACGGGAAGTGTCTAATAAAGTATTTAGGGGTTCATGTGGGTGCAATAAAATTTTGTGTTGTTGAATGGGGTTGCTTGGAACATTAATTGGGAAAACTTTGGATGGTTGGTTAAGAAGAACTCTACTTATTAGTGTAAGAGTTATTAGGGACAATGCAAGTTTGTTTACTATTGTTGTTTATCACATGGTCATGGTCATGGTCATGATGCCTAAATGTTTTTTTTTGTAAAAATGGATAAATCAGAAAATCCTTCATGTGGCAAAAGGGAGTTACCGAGGGAAAATATCATATGGTCAAATGGATAATTACTTAGCATCAACTTGAGGTGCAAAGCCAAATATTTGGAGGAGGTGGCATCTTTAGCGTCAAACACATGGTTAAATATTAAGATTTTGGTATCGTTGTGCATTTGGAACATTTGAATTTGCGCGCGGGGGGGGGGGGGGTGGTGTTGATAGTCAAATGATTTTTCCTTGGATGCATAGTGAGGTTGTTTCTATGAGGGAGTGGTTTCTTAGATATATGATCTAAGAAATGCCAAGGAGGCGTGAAATAAGTTGAGATAGTTGCATATTTTACAGAAGTGTCGACACTTAATAATGATTTGTATTAACAATATGGAAGTTTACTAAGTATGGGAGGTTCACTATTAAATAATTGTATGCAAACATCTCATACATTGGAGCCCAAATATTTTTCAACCATTTTTGCAAAGATAAGATTCCCCTAAAGATGAAAATCTCACTTTGGTGTTTTGGCACAATGCCGAAATCCGACCGACGATCAGATGGTGAAGATGAATTGGGTGGGAATACAATATTCTAATGAAGACATGAATGATAGATCATTTAACATTTATTCTTTAACTGTCGATGTTACTAAGTATGTTTCGTGGTAGTAAGCATAGCAATTGGGTTTGGGCCATACTTGGATCTTTTTCCCACTATTTCCGCTGGCTTCCCCAATTCCTCCCAACGATCAAAGGGTTCAAATTACCGACATATTAAATAGATACAATTTAGTTGGGCCATTTGGAAGATAAGAAATAGATCCTTTTAAATAAGCTACTCATACCTCCATCTAAACCGATGTGATATGCATGTTATTTTATCAAAACATTGGGCAAATGGACTCACTCTTTGAAGGGTTGCTCTGAATGGTCTTGGTAGCCCAAACAACAGTCATGGGAATGGTGGCACTCATGAAGCATCAAGACATGATCTTGTTGTTGATCATTAGAGAATCGTCATGTTAGATATGACGATGAAGCGCGATTCTATCTCTGGCTATGTTTATTGGATTTTGTTGAATGTTTCATGTTGGTTGTTGAGAACAACTATCTTTAGTTCGTGATTCTTGAGGTAACCTCGCATTGCTCTCGTGGCCCTTTGTGATGTTGCCTTTATGAGTTAAATTTGGCTTCGGAACTGTTAACTTTGTCATGAGGAGTAAAATTACTCATAATGGAGGTAACTTAGGTGGTAACATGCACCCGCATGCAATGTCAGCTACTTCCTCCATACCGGATTATTAGTCTAAATTAGCAAATGCTATGACCTGGGTGGTTACCGATCGGCTATGAAAAGAAGAGATGATCGATTTTTAAGCATTGACTGATGCGGCAATTAGAACTGGAAGCCATGAATAGCCCCTCTCTCCTCCATTCCCATGATAAATTAGCTCATGCATTGGTCAATTTCCTATCCATAAACGGTTTGAGTAATTATATGGGAGTAAATTGGTGCAACTGATGCAGAAAATCTCTCTAAAATCATTATTACTCAATAATCCGATACAATAGGAATTTCGATGACATGGTATGTCATTAAATGATAAGAGAGATGCTTGTGATTCTCCAAGAATAAATAACTCTACAAATTAATAAACGAGGCATTCTAAGTTAGCCGCAGCCCTAGCGCCCTCCCAAACGAGGCATTCTAAGTTAGCCGCTCCCCCTAGCCAATTTCATCAAGCATGGCCAAATAAGGCGTCTGGCACACATCAGGTCGCATCCGAGCCATAGGGTCCAGCGGGGGCACCAGATGAGGCCAGCAAAGGGGTGCACCAGCGTTGTCACTGAGACAAAGAAATATCCCCTCCCTCATTTCAAGTTTCCCACCCCTCCCATTCCCCCACCGCCTGCCCCGCCGACCCCAGTCCCACCATTTCCCCTCCCAGCCCTCGATTCCCCGTCTCCTGCGTGCTATCATCGACGACATTTTTTTATACACTGGAGGTGTCATCTACCCCGACGGAGGATGATCCCATTTCAGCAATGTATAGTGTTGTCATGTGTGGTCGAGACTTTGGCGTGTTTGTTTCACGCATTTTGGTTGCTGGGACATTGAAATCGTTCCTATTTCTATATGTTTTGCAAGTTTGGAATTGGGCTAAATCTCTACTATCTAAAAAGGACGAATTTCCTCTGTTTCCTCCGACTAGGCAGGAACGATTGATCCTGGCCTTCAAATCTACCAGATCTAACGCTCTAGGATCTCCCAATGACATTGCTCATCATCCATATTTTGCACGTTCACCAATTAATACCGGCAATTAATTAGAGAGAAAAAAAGGGGCCTTAAAAATTGGTAGCGGAAATTACAGAGAGAAACAGGGGCCTTAAAGATTGCTAGCGGCAATTACACGGCAATGCATTTACTACCCGGCAATGCAATTACTACCCTGATTACAGCGAAATATCAGGAGCCTCTCGTGATTACAGACGGCCTCTCGTGGATCTCCTGGACATCGCACTCCTTGCCGCCGCCTAGAGCTGACACAGCCTCTCGTGAATCTCCTGGACACCGCACTCCTCGCCGCACCCTCGCGACAGCGTGCTCCAGGCGTCGCACTTCTCGCCGCCAACTTGCACAAGCACGCCGACCACTGGCGACCCTCCCGCACTTGTCGCCGACGTTCCACAAACCTCCGACTCGCCGCTGCGCCCTGTCCACAAAATTCCACCTGCACAACAAGGCTAAAACCGGTGATTATCGGCTGCCAATTCGAGAACAACTACAAAGGTAACTAAATTCCATCTACCATGTATTAAAATAGAAATCACATAAGTGGCACAACTTGCTATTTAGCCATATCGAACTACCTGGCTTCTTCGATTTGGATGCTTTTCTGCCCAAGCAACGAACTGGTTGATCTTTTCATCCACCTCCTTTTCTAATTCTGCAAGTCCACATTGCACCTGGTCACACACACAGAACATCAAAGATTTTTATTTTAGTTGGAGCACGTCACAAGTATCAGTACAAACACCAGCATATAGTGTAGAACTAAGTAATATTGCCTGCGACACCAAAAATAAGGAGAAGAAAACAACTATATTATAGCTCTTTGTGGTAGTAACAACATGAAAGTAACACCATAAACATAATTGCTTAAAAAAGTAACAGCATGAACTGTGCATACTGAAATTTTGTGGTAGTAGTACCATTCATTTTGTAAGTTCACATGATTAAAAGAAAATATGATGTGGAAGGCACATAGCAATCCAATTAAACAGAACTACAAAGTCTACACAATTCAAATGCATATGGAAAAAACCTTAGCTAGCAGCATGTGTAAACCATTATACTGTGTTTTTCTTTCATTGAAGTACGCACATTCATGACAAAACTAATATTAGGGTGACAATAGCATGCGAGCATGTAATTTAAAGTGTGGTTCAGGTTTGATGTAAACAGTCAGATTTTACAAAGGAGGATTGAATCAGGAAGAAGACATACAGCAACTACCACTCAGCTAAGCCGGTATGGTGCTCCAGGACATCGCTCAAGAGCGGGCTCATATTCAGGGTGCACCGAGCAGCGTAGACAGCTGCAGCGGCAGTCACCGATGGGGCGTATAGTAGCATAGTGTACTGAACCAGCGAAAGCTCAGCATAAAAGAACACCATGTTCTCCAGCTACATTGGAAAGAGCAAAGATATGCACATTACACATCAATCAATGCCTAGAATCGACGGGAGAGTTACTGAAAATGGTTCAGATGTTACTTTTCTGTCACCCATTGCAGCTTTTAGATATCTAGGAACTTTAGATTATGGTACACAACAATAATTTAGTGGCAGATCTAATGTTTGTACAAAGGTTGGGGGAACTTATGCACCTTGTCAATGTCGGCTTCCAACAGATTATTGTTTCGTACAAAAGCATCAGTTCAGGAAGCGCTACTCCTCTTGTAGAGTGCCATCAAGTGGATATCAAATCGCCACAACTAACTAAAGAGCCAAAGTGAGCCACATTAGCCTGAATGTACAATAAAATGAGCTATGATATGTTGGCATTGCTAAAAATTGTATTTCATACATGAAAGTGAAGAGGGATTATATGGAACAATAATTCCCTGCCCAAAGCTGTCCAAAGAGGATCATATTAAAACTGCCATATTAATAGTGTCAACAAAGATACAAAATAACATGACCATTATGTTCTCAAATGAGCAAGAAAACATGACAACCGATGAATCTCCTAGCTTATAGAGTAGACGACGGCAACAGAGTTGACAGGTGCCGAGTGATCTACTTTCAGATCTGTGACTCAAATTCCTATATCACAAAGCTCGGTTCTATTATTCTTGTACTGAATACCTACCGACTATTTCATTCGATTTAAACTGGCAGATGAAATCATTGGTAAATTACTACAACTTAGTATCATTTTTTTGAGATGCTAGGCATTGTTCAGGCGAAAAGAGCTTCAGATCATCCATCATCCAACCCATGCATCAAATTTATTAATACGGTCTTAAAACTCTAAAGCTGTACTATGTCATGATTTATCACCTGATCTTGTCACCTCTAAACCAAGCAATTGAGCAAGTGATCTTGTCATCATTTATTTTCTGAACTAATCAAATCTACAGCATAGAACGGTGAATGGGTACTTAGCATCATACACTAGCAAAGTAACACAAAACCACCAAGCAAAAGTGCATCAATCTTCCACAAGAGCAACAACTCGATTTGGCAATGACGTTTGTAATCCCTACTTATATATAAAAAAAGTGAACGAATCCCCTCACCAATGATGCTTCCTACGTTCCTGTGAAGCTGCGGCCAATCATTATCCAGGTGGACAAACACAAAGGTATAAAATAGTACAAGTAAATAAGCTGGAACTGAAGTACAACATGGATCACATATATGGAAATTTAACAGGTATTTGGTTGTATAATTATTGTATCAAATTTGGATGATCTATTGCATCCAAATAAATAAGTACAACATGGATCACGTATTTGGATGATCTATTGCATCGAATTTAGACAAATAATACTACAAGATATATGTATTTGGTTGTATACACAGCATATGGAAGCTCTTTGACTATATCCATAATTGAAGATCTATTAATTAATATAGCAGAATCCCGTATCAAAATAAATAGGAAATATCTTGACCCAACAACTACAAATATAAATAGAGAAGATTACCTGTTATTTTTCTCGCTACTGCTCAACCTTAACCATCAGATCCAATCCAAAACCGCGATGAATCCTCATTGGCAACAAGGTATGATCCGAGCCACACGCCGCCAAATTCCTCGCCAAGCCTCTGCTGCCCTCAATCTCATGCCATTCAACGCTGCATCCTTGAATCCTTCACGCCCTGGAACCAGGGGATCAGCAACTGCGGCGTCGCGCGGCACATCGGGGACTACGGCAGCACGGGAGATCAAGCGCAGCTGGAGCCGGTTGTGGCAGCAACGAGGGCCTCACTGAAGGGCACGGCGGCGTGGCTCCGTTCTTCGACGGCACAATCGAAGGAGAGCCGCCCAGCCACAGCCACAATCTGGTTCGGCGGGACGTCCAGCTGCCGCATCCCCGGGATGATCTCCCACACCCCTCTCTGGCAGTTGAAAACCTCGTCCGAGCTCCGCTCCAGCGCGGACGAGTGCGGCATGGTGGGGGTGCCCAGCGTGGTCGGGGCTGCGGTGGTGCTCTCGGCGAACCCGTCGACACCGTGGAAGCCGCTGGCGGTCACGGTGCCACAGGCGCCGGACAACGAGCAGAGGCCGCCAGCCACGCAGATCCTGTCGCAACACGGCGCACGCGAAGTCGAAGCGCGGGAGGAGCACGCCGAGGCTGGGGCGCAGGTTCAGAATACTTTGGTGCCGCCCGACACAGGGCTGGCAACCGGAATGGACGAGGCGGCGATATCATCTGTTGTGGAGACGAGGCGGAGGGGTGAAGCGGGAGGGGGAGCAAGCAGCAGGGCGTGACTAGGGGGACGGTGAGAGCAGCCGCCGGTGAATTCCATGGGGGAGAAGAGGGGTTCGCACTGGGAGGGAAGGGCAGGCGGCACGGCAGGGCGTGACCGGGGGGCTGGGGCGGTGATGGCCATGGGGAGATGAATTGGGGGCAGTGTGTAGAGAGAGTGAGGTCTACCCGTGCGTTGACTAGCGTGCTAGGATAGATCAATGCATATTGAGCTAGCTCGTTTAGCTAGACTAGAGTCCATTTTATTTTTCTAATATTATCTAAGTATTTTCAAAATTCTGTTTTTAATATTTCTTCTATTTTATTAAGACATATCTCTAGAAAATGTCTTCCATTTACTATTTTAACTATATACAAAATTCTGTTTATATTTTTATTTTATTATTTACTTGTTTAGATCAAGTAAACTTGTGGAGACAATAGACCTCGACACGACGATGTTGGAAGGGAACAAAAGTTCAACGAGTTTGACGCAATCAAAAGAGGTGCAACGAGATGATAGCTTTTCATCTTTAATCGTATAATCTATATTACAATATTTATATTTCTATGTTTGATGTATGTTTCATGTTTGTGGATCACACACGAAACAGATACAATTATTGCCGTCACTCGGAACAAACCTACTGACGTAGACAACAACGTGATGTTGGTGGAAGAGATAGAAAACTCATCGAGTTTTATACAATCAAAGGAGTTGATTGTCTTTCTTTTCTACCATATGACACACTTTCAAATTTATACTTAATTTTTTCTTTGAGATATATGTTCCGTGTTTAAAGATCATGGATAGGACAGAAACAGACATAGATATTATCGACGCTCCGAAAGACTCCACTGACATAGGCGACGATTCGATGTTTGTGGAAATGACAACAATCGAAGGAGATAATTAACTTTTTTATATGCATGTTACCACCACACTTAAAATTTATTTTGACTATTTCGTGGTTTTGCCCGATAGCGGTAGTATAAGTGATATTCTTTCCCAATAAGAGGAAGATGATTAAAGTCACATTGGTCAATCATGTCTGTATAGATATACGTATAACGGTAGTATAAGTGATGATTCTAGAAAATTTGCATCGGTTCTATTTTTGTAATATTTTGGAATTCAAGGTTACTTCCTTAGACTTATGCTATTTTACCACAAAAATTAAACTTCTTGAGACTATAGAAATAAGATTTTTTATTTTTTTATTACTAATGCTTAATTATTGCTTTTGAGGAACGGAATAAGCCTACGTGTTGTTTCAAACCGTCCAAATGCAAGTAAGCCTAAACGTGTTGCTTTTGCAGGTTATTCATGATTAATTATATGAAATATTGGACAAGCAATATGTTATCTGATCATGTCACCCAGGTATATTTTTTTTCACAATAACATATTAGTATTCTCTTAAATCTTACTTATATATTTTTGAATACTATTTTGTAGGCGGATATAAAAAATATTCGTCAAAAATTAATTATTATATTGACAGACTCGGAATTGAATAAGATAAAAAGAAAGCCAATACTATCATCCCAGCAATGACAAATGTGACGGATTCTGATTGTACAATCGTGGAGGGCCCAAAGTGACTAGATTCATCCGATAGAGCTAAAAACAAACATCCCCCCGCAAATTAGTTGACGAGCTTTGCAAACACATGATGTCCATTCGAGATGTTAAGCGTCTGGAGTAAGCAACATGTTAAGTTTTTTTTTCTGATAATAGATATTGTTATGATTTTATCATTCTTAATATTTTCCTTACAGACAGGACTGGGTGCGAAGCTCCAAACCATATTCAATAGGCTTTAGTCTTAAGAAAATTCAGGACATACTCAGGTTGGACAAGCCTATGGACAATGAATGTTTCAACTTGTCCATAGGCATAATGGCATTCGACGAGATCATATAGCTGGTAGAGACGGATGTGCTGAATTTGCGTTTTTGTGTAAGTTACTATAATCTCGTAATCTTATCGTTATCACTATGTTTCTAAACTTTTTTTTCTAGACCGCGATGGTTGATTCGACACGAGGTCACAAGTGGGGTAAAAATCCAAATATCCAGACTCTCACAAAGTTGTTCGATAGTTGGCCTGAAATAGACTATAAAATCTCTTCACGCAAATTGGTAAAGATATTTCACTTGTCCATCATTGTGCAGTTATATGTGTTTCTAATGGCTGTCCATTTGAAGGTTTTGCTTCCTTATGCATCCATGGGCCATTTTACTTTGTTCTCCGTCGACAAGCATGCCTCTTATGTATCTGTTTTTGATAATCTCTCTGTATTGCCATCGCCGAAGATTAAAATGCATCGATCACACAACATGTAGTTAAAGTTATAAAGAACTGAAATCTATCTAGGCAAAGCACTCGGATTAGCACAACCCGGTTGGGACGTTAATATATTTTCCTGGCCACGTAAATCACCAGTTGGTATTCCAGAAAGTTCAGACATGTGAGTATCTCTTAAAACAATCTTATGTTTTTCTTTGCCTTTTACTATTCCATAACATAATACTGAGTCATTCATATACAGAAATCCGTCTGGTTATTTTATTTTTTATATTATACTCTCGTGGAATAGTAAAGAATTGGTTCATCCAATATGCACGGTGGGTATTCTAATGACATGTATTGTTTATGCAGAATGTTTATGAGCTGAGAAAAAAATTGGTGCACTTTCTCAAGTATCATGAAAATGAAGCAGAAGAGAATATCTCAAACATTGCCCGACAATATCTAATGAGTATCGAGGAGTAGATATTATTATATTAGTTAATTAGTCCGAGCGCTTATTTCATATTTGAATGACATCAAATTATACTTCAAACATGTGAAATACTATGTGTTTGTATATCATGTGGCCGTTTTTTCATACATGTGAAATTTTTATAGGTACTATGTAGCAACGCACGGGCATTTGTACTAGTCAGTCAAAAATTATATGGGGACGAAGTACTGAGATGCACGGCTAGAAACAAGCGGCCCCGATAGGCAAGCCAGTAAGCTTTATGGGATGCTCTAGCTCACGTTTTATTAGTGAAAAACTGAAAATTAGAGTAAAAATAGTCACATTTTCAAAAGAGCCTTTTAGGTACGGACTGAGTAATTATGAAATCTAGCCGGAAAAAAATAGTTGGGAAACTAGGCCTATAGATACATTGAGTATCGTAAAACTAGTCATAGTAGGTGTAATTTAGATGATAACATAGAGCTACATGTATTGCTATCTAAACAGTTAAATGACATGGCATATAATTAAATATTTAGGAAGAGGGTTGTGATAACTAACTATATTACTCCCTCCGTTTCGGTTTACAAGTCCTGCACGTAGTTCTATGTCGCCAAATTGAGCAACTTAGTATGATATATATATTACAAAAAATATATCATCGGAAACTTTAGACTTTGTATTTTCTAATGATATAATTTTTATATTATATAATTCAAATTATATAGGTCAAACTGATAACCTAGATATACGCGTAGGACTTATAAACCGAAACGGAGGGAGTATCATAACATCATACATTTTAAAACAGAATAAGTCTATATTCCAATAAATAAAACTTTACATGACATATATGTTATTTTCTACTATGAAGATAATAATTTAAACTAATAATATATATCTAAGTTACTCTCCACTGTAACAAACCTTAACGTTGAACTGTTGCAGCACGCTGCGGCGCTGCCCATGTTCTGTGTACCGCGGATCGAGATGTGCAATCTGCAGGATTTCCATACGGTCAACTTGTTGCAGGCTGATCCATGCAAGCAAATGCAGTAGCCGCGCGAGTACCGCGGTGCCATCCCGTTGGCTTGTGTTGTCCGGCGGTCGGCGGGCGGCGGACGGCGGGGAAATTCTTGTTTATGGAACTGCGCGCGTGATGTAAACTATGCCTTGCCACTGCTAGTGCTCGCTGCCCAAAAGTGCTTGGGCATGCCCTGTGTGTTCGACTGTGCATACGTGTGTACAGTAGTACGCCATCAGTCGTTCAGTGCCGCATCACACCATGCACAACATGCGGAGCCCATGCAGCATGCATGCAGGAGAATGGGACTAGTCTCTGCCGCGCCTCTCTCCCGCTGCATGTAACCGTACACGCTTGCACATCTGAAGCCTACATGAATGTGCAAGTTTTTTTTTCGAAAATTCCACCGATCATAATCATTAATAGGAGTATAAAGAATTTAAAATTAATAAAAATTACAATTAGATCCTTGGACCACCTATAGTGAGGACTACAGACACTAGCACGAGCTGAAGGCGCGCCGCCGTCCTCGCCTCTCCATCACCAGAGCCAGGCAAACCTTGTCGTAGTAGAGTTTTTTTATAGTAGACAGACGGGAAGTCGCTGTGCTAAGGCCGCAAAGGACCAATGCACCAGAGCAGCAATCCTCGCCAATGATGACAACCGTAGATCGGAAGAGACAGACCTGAAACCAAACCAATGAACACGAAAAACGAACGGATGCAACGAGATCCGCCGGGGACATGTGCCCGCCGTCGATGCTTGGCACACCACCGGAGCAAGGATAGGGCGAAGAGGACCTTATTCCGACTTTGGAATGTAGTCGTCGCCTCGTCGTCTCGAAGAAGACATCAAAAATAGACTAAACAGACTGAAATCTTCCGCCGGCGAGAGGCCGTGGTCTGCCACGCCTCCAAGGCTCTAAGGCCGTCAGAGACGGAATGAACCGACAACGTCGCCGGCAAGAGGTGTGGAATCATAGATGGGTTTCAGGAGCGCCGCCGGATCGCCTCTTTGCCTAACGCGTCACGTACCGGTTGGGGAAATACTAGCCTCTGTCCTTAACAGTCCTTGAATGTGCAAGTTACGATGTGTGTGGCAATCGTATCGACGACCATTAAACCTAATACTCACTTCATACTAAAAAGGATGTCACAAATTTAAATTTATGACTTCCTTTTTAGAACAAAGGAATAGTTACTTGGCGTGTGCGATGAAAAAGGATGTGTGAGGCGTGTTAAACATCATGGATGTGTGTATATAGGTACGGTGTAGTACACCAATTATATAGTATTCCTCTATTATTGTATATGTCACATTGGGTCTTTTCTCATCCTATATAACACGCAATCAGACGTACCTTTTTTGCTATGTCAATATGATATCAGAGCTCACTCTTTCACGATCTAGTCGTCGAAATCGATCTACAAAAAAAAAACCTAAAACCAATCTCCCTCCCTTCGCTCCCATGGCGTCTTAGCCTTCCTTGACAACCGCTGGCCTGGCCGCAGCCCCTGGGACTCCCCCTCTCCCAAAAAAATGACCCGGGAGAACTTTGAAGGCTCTCGTGTCCTGACCTGCGACGTGCAAAGTTCACAGTCACAGGCTTGCTTGACGGCATCGACGTCGCAATGGCCAAAACCTTGGTGGCAGAGGATGCTGAAAAGAATAAGTCTTGCGTGTCGAATCATGCATACGCTGCTTGGATGGCTCGGTACCAGCAGCAAATCATGAGTTTTCTCCCCAATTCCATGTCTTCGAGGATCTCGCATTTGTTGCATTCGGCCCTTAACAACATGAAGAAATTTCATTAAATTTTGTGAATTTTTTGAAAAAATGGTTCAATTTAAAATTTGTATTTCTAGATTTCTTGAATTTCGTTGGTCCACAAAATTTTAGGCCGAATGAAAAAAATTCCTTGCTTGGATCCACTACTGAACTATGGCCGTCATCGCCACCATGTTTTCCTCCCAATCTCGTTCGAGGATCGTATCTATGGCCCCGCGCTCAACCACACGAAGAAAAATAATCTCAGCGGCCGCCCAATACTTCACCACACGATGAAGGTTCTACTCAGAACTCGCTGCATGCAGTCTCTTGGCAAGACAACGAAGAAGATGGCCAATCGATTCGTCACGTTCCGAGTTGATCTGACTCGAAAAGTCGAAACTGCACGATGTCAGCTGTGGTGTCGTGCGATGCATGCATTTGATCGATCCTCTTGCTCAAAAGTATCCAACTCAGGAGCAAAAAATACCAAGACAAAACCTGTAGCCACTATAGATCGAGAAGGTCAATGTCCATGCTTGCAGGCGTTCCGTCTGTGTGTTTACATTTAAACTGTACGGTCGACCGAGAGACACAGATCGATCGGATCACAACCTAACGAAGAAGATGGCGAGCTCCGGGCAGTCGCCGCCGTGCGGCCCGAGCATGTACAGCGACTCCGAGTCCTGGGACCCGACGACGTGCTCGAAGCACCCCCGCATGTACGCCATCTCCCCGTCCGGTGCGTCCGCGCCTGCCCTCCCGGGGAGCACGCCCCCGCCCATGGACACCGCCCACAGCGTCTCCAGCACCGCCACGTCGCCGTCCGTCGCCTCCCGCCGCACCGCGTACCCCACCCTCTTGCCGTTGCAGAACATGGTCCAGATCGGCTCCTCCAGCAGCCACGCGTCGTCGTCGCCGCTACTGCCTTCTTCGCCCGCGTGCTTCTCCACGGCGGGCTTCTTCTCGCACTCCAGCACGATGCGCGCGCCCGCGGTGGTGCCGATCTCGCGGAGCAGCACGTGCGTCTGCAGCGCCAGCTCCACCACCAGCGCGGGGCGGCACCGCGGGTTCTCCTGAAGCGCCAGCGCGACGCGGCCGTCGCGGTAGCCGAAGAGTGTGCCGGTCATGCACCGGTGCGACGAAGACGTCCCGGCTCCGCCGCCCGCTGGCGAGATGAGGTGCGACAGGAAAGATTCAGTCGACGCGAGCCCCCCTGGAGACGCCGACGACGACGACGACGCTGTCCCGGCTGCAGGCTGCGGCAGCATGAGCCGCCCGCACTGCGGCACCGTCAGTACCGGGAGCGATCGGCACATGCTCTGGAACATCCGCACAGGCTTGGAGCGGCGCGCCGGCTTCCGCCTCTTCGGTGGATCCTCCAGCGCGTGGCCCCGCACCACGGCGGGCGTAGGGGACGCATCGGAAGGGGATGGGGACTGAGCCGGGGACGGGGACGGCAATGGGGACGAGAGCCGCAGATAGTTGTCCACGGACGACATGGATGACGCTAGACGAACCCTGCGATTGGGTGCCGTGGCTTCGGCCATGGTTTTGGATCAAGGGAGACGAGAGCTACCGGCGGTGCCGCAGCGGCCGGAGCTGCTCGCTCCCTCTCTCCCACTGCCCCGAATGTGGGTAGAACGTGTGAGTCGCGGTGCCCATTGGAGGAGGCCGGGGGGAGGTCTTTGATGGCGCCATTGCCGTTCGAGGTGCCGGATGTGGAGGTGGCCGATTTGGGGTGGTCGTTCGATCGCGTGGTTCGTCGCCAGTGGCGCGCAACCATTAATTCCGCTTGTGGATTCTGCGGCGGAAAAGCCCTCAGGCCATTCTAAGCTGGGCTTTCGATCATACGAGGATCACAAGCCCAAAATAGGGTCTTGGCTGTATAGCCCATCATTGATATTGGCGTGATCGGCCTAGTCCATGTGATGCCAGTTACTTCACTGTTGTTACTTGTCTAAAAAAAAACACTTCATTCAAGTCAAAAAAAAAAAATCATCGCTGTATGCTGTTACCCAAAAGAAAGTTACTTTCGCACAAAAAAAGAAGAAAATTCTTCACTACTATGTCCTCTTTGTTACAACAAAAAATGCCACGGAAAATTTGAAAATGCTACAGTGCTACTTTTTAGTTTCAAAAAATCTAAAAAAATATGATCCTTATATTTCTGCGAAGATTCGGTAAGAAAGACGTTTTATTTTAGGCAACATAAAAAAATTGTATGGTAGTATAAAGAAATAAAAACTCTTTTTATCCCGAAATTTGTGTTTTTATGTAGACCAAAGTAGTAGTATTTTTCCCAAAATTTTCAAGTTAAGCCTTTTACAATGTTTATATGTAGCCGTATACTTGTTTTCAGATATTTTTGGATGACATCGAGCTACGTGTTGTCATGGCTCCTCTCGTCCATGACCACTAGGAGAACGAAAGGCCGCTTTTCAGGGGCTTGGTGCCGAAACACAGGCTAACGTTGAACCGCGACCGAGTGGCTAGCCATGAGCAACTCTGGCGAGACTACGTTCAGAGCACACATCCGTTGTACAAGTCCTCTCTTTTTCATGCACGGAGTGAGGGCTTATGATGAGTACTTCCGGATAAATAAGGATGCCACGTGTAAGATTAGCTTTACTTCTTATCAGAAATACGATGCGGCTATGAGGACGCTTGCATATGGAGTTATCGGTGACCTAGTTGATGAGTATATGCGCATGAGCGAGTCCACTTTTTTTGAGTCAATGTACAAGTACCGGAGAGTAGTGGTTCAGGTGTTTGGTAAAGAATAATTGAGAGAACCAAATATTGTCGACACTGTCCAATTATGAGGACGATTGCATATGGAGTTGTTGATGACCTAGTTGATGAGTACATGCGTTGAGCAGTGGTTCACGTGTTTGCTAAAGAATACTTGAGAGAACCAAATGTTGTCGACATTGTGCGACTGTTGTCAATCAATGAGAGAAGCGGTTTTCTAATGTGCTTGATAGCATAGATTGCATGCATTAAAAATAAAAGAACTGTCCATTTTCTTGCATAGGCAATATAATACAAATGTCATGCGGAAGAGTGCACAGTCATACTTGAGACAGTTGCATCACAAGATTTCTGGATTTGACACTTTTTCTATGAAATGGCAGGCACTCACAATGACATCTACGTGCTTCAACGCTCTCCTGTGTTTGCTAGGCTTGCGGACAACCATGCTCCAAAGGTCAACTATGACATCAATTACCATACTTATGACAATGGTTAATATCTTGTCGATGGTATATATGCTCCCTGGACCACATTTGGAAAGACAATCCATTCACCTCAAGACGAAAAAGATAGTAGGTTTGGTAAAAAGTAAGAGGCTGCTTGAAAGGATGTGTAGGGAACATTTGGTATGCTCCAATCTCGTTGGAATATTGTTCGACACCCTGCTAGGACATAGAGCAGGGAGGAGATGTGAAAAGTCATAATTGTTTGTGTGATCATATAAAACATGATTATTGAGACACAACATGATGACAACAGATATGAACAAGGGTAGGAAAGTTCATGGTGAATTGGTTGCCTTCAGCCCGGTCCACCGAATAATTTGTAGATTTTCTTAGAGTTCATCATGGAATATGCGACCGTGCAACCCACAAAACACTCCAAAAAGATTTGGTTAAACAAATGTGGAATCACATTGGAAGGCACTGGGACTTTCTTTTATTTCCATTTGAGTTCACATGATTGCAATAAACTATGTTTAAACTATGCAGTATGATGTAAAAATTTGATTCTCACTGTCTATACATGTGGAAAGATGGCAAAAAAACTAAAAATATAGCCCGGCCATAGATAAATGAGGTGTGTGTGTGCAGTGGTCAGTCCTAGATGGACATGCGCCATCGGTCAGATCAAACACTTTTCTGGGGAGCACTGTTGGAGTTGCCCTTAGAATTCCGGCACTATTTCACTTGCATAGAAGTATAGGACCATGGGAGGGGGAAGAAGGCAACTACGTGCACGGTCATGTAGACTACAAATAGTCAAATATGTACCTTGGCCGGTGTTGTTTTCCAAATTAAAACCACAAGTACAAGAAACATTGTCATGGTGTCAACTGTCAATGCAATCTGATCGTCAGAATCGGTGAGCTTATATACCAGGAATAACAACGACCTCACATATCGCACCGTTTTGTGAAATATTCTACATTGTATAACCAACATTTGTTCTAAAATAATCTACATTTTAATTTTTAGTCAACAAGAACACAGAGAATGAAGTGATTCTATTCTCTCTATTGGATATCATCATTCTCAATGTAGCTTGAATTGGTTGTTTACACATCTATAAGTAGTATTAATAAATATAGTACTATTTTATTTTATTTTTTACTAAAATATAGATTAAAATGGAACGGAGAAAGTATGTAATAGGTATCCACAGTCTAGACAAACCGATGCAGTACTAGCCTAGTACAAAATGTGCCGCCGGACACGTGAGGATGCCTCGCGTTTAATGAATTGACGGATAGAGATCGCAGATAGGTATACCAACTTTGCTTGAAACCGAAGTCGTGATGATATATATTACAGAAACGAAAAAAAAATGCATTATTGATTCGCTGTGGTTGTTCTATGCTCCTCGAACATTGGCCAAACCGATCGAGATAAGACCGGATAACATTCTCTGGTGGGCAGACAGATCGCACGACGTACCATTAGCTTTTGCCCGCGTCGACTTTAATTTGCAGCCCCCGGAATCTGGCCAGCTACAAAACACGACAATTAAGCTGGACAAAGCGTGGGTTAGAGAGGGTAAGTGCGTGTTAGTGAATCCAAGTGCTGAGCTGACGGAAGTTAAGAGTAGATGTTGACCGGTGTCAGCGAGAAAATAGCGACAGAAACCATATATATTGTACTACTCCTACTCCATTGATCGACATTAATACACACATGTACACGCAGGTCATCGCTCGCCAGTTCCCTCCGGGCAGGGCAGAGACCACTTTCGTACCGCGACCACTATGCATTCGAAAATGAAAGAGACGGTCTGAAATATACAACATTTACGTACTCCGTAATAAATATCGTTGATTTAGTATAAATTTGTATTACTCTCTTCGTCACGGTTTGGAGGGCGTTTTAGAGAGATTGTTAGAACCTAGGTGAGTGCTGATTGGAGCCAGATTTGTGCCAAAAATATGCGTCTATTAATTATTCGGTGTCCTATTAAACGTAATTACTCAATGAAAACGAGGAATTTAGAGACATGCATTGGTGAAGTTGCATGCAAGAATTAATTTTTTGATTACATGGAGTAGAAAGTGAGAAGAAAGAAGGGGACATTAATTATATAATTAAGTCTAACGCGTCTAGAAAAAGAGGAGTAGTACGTTCTTCGTCCCTAGAGCATGGTTTTTGTAAGACGTCCTCCAAACCATGACGGAGGGAGTAGTACTCTTCGCCCCTAAAGCATCGCGGATGTCGGCAAGAATCAAGCGCGATTCGGTTCTCCGCAACAAAGCAATAGTATTTCCAGGTGTGACAGTCAGATCATCGTTTTGCCTGTGGATTTATATTCATTCCGAGCGGAGCGTTATCTATCGTCAATGACGTGTAGCAGGACGGTAGAAGAAATTAAAGCCAGGGAGGGTGGGTGAACTGGGCCGATGAGCGCATTGAGGCGTCCTTGAATGCTTCACAGTTTGTTTGGTGTGTTTGTTGTCCGCATCGATACTTCTTCAGATGGTTTTTCACGGTGTGGCACTGGGATGGCAGCAGGTGGCCTCCTAGACCCGACCCCGCTGACACCTCCACCACCGCACACGGTTTTTCACGACGACTCGATCGTGACCCATTTTTACCAGTCTACCCCTTCTCCTATCACGACGTAGTACGTACTTCAAGTTCAAGGTTGTGCGTCAGGATCACCAACTAATCTCTACTAGTATTCGTCTCTTCGAAACTTGTCATCATCAGGAGAGGGCAAGAAATCTAGTACTAGTACTGTATATCTTTCCAGTATATTTCGTCAGCGAAGCTATCGTGCACATACGTCAAATTTTGGGCTGCATGGCATGGTTCACTCCCTGGTCCAGTGCTCGAGGGGCATATTTGGAAAAAAGGTCACCCGTTCCCGTTCGTCGGCAATAAATAGGGGGCTGTCTGAAATGAATCGGCGACAGAGCGGAGTTACTGCCCTCGAACGGATCAACGGCATCCCATTCCCATCCTGGGCACTAGTGCACGGAATAAAGTTGAACAAAGCGAAACAGTAGCGCTACACCATCCCCACGCACACACCCTCCCCTCCAGAAGCCCCCAGAACCCAAACCCCTAGCTAGCTAGAGCGGCCACAGGGATCGAAGGAGGAATGGATCAGCGCAAGGAGGAAGAAGACAGCCTCCTCAAAGAGCCGACGGACCAGCGCGAGGAGGAGGAACCGAAACCGGAACCGGCGGACCAGCGCAAGGCGGCTGCGGCGGCGGATGGGGAGGAGGAGGAGGAGGAGAGGAGCTCCGACGAGGAGTCGGTGTCGACCTCGACGCTGTTCGTGCACCCGTGCTCGCTGCTGCAGTACCTGGTCCGGGCCTTCGCCTGCTGCCTGGGGATGCAGCCGCCGGATTCCTTCCGCGGCGCAGGCACGAAGCCGAGCGCAGGCGTCGCTCCTGCGTCTCTCGATTCGTCGCGGGGAGGCGAGACGGCGGACAGGGACAGGAGTGCCGGCGGCGCCACCGTAAGTAGATTTCCAGTTTCTCTCTGTAACCATTTCTGATTTGATTTCTTTGCGGGGATCTGGATGGCCAGTCGATTGATCAGCTTAGTTCGGGGCGCTCGGTTCGGCTGTGATGCGATTTCTACACAGGGATTTTACGTGCAGGAGGTGATCACTCGCGTGTGGGCGTTGAGGAGGGGCCCGCGGCCGCCCGGGAAGCCGAGGGAAGGGAGCGGCGGGAACGGAGGCCACCACCACTAGCTCAGCCTAGCCTGGCTGCCTGCCTGCCTGCCTGCCTTTGTCGTCTCAACCATTTGTGGCAGCAGCAGGTTGCCGGCCGTCTGCGTGGTTGGTTACTTGCCTAAGCACTTCTGCATAAAGCACCCTGTTCTTTTTTTGTATCTGTATAAAGAGGTTAACGTAGACTTGGCTGATCGACCGTAGTACCTTGCAATAACAAGTGTTACCTGAACCTGAACTTCTCTGCTGACTGTCAGTGGTTAACTTCTATGTCTGTTGTTCAATAGTTATACTAGTTGTTTCAGCATGAGATGGGGAAAGATTTTGCCTTGGTTTCAAGAACTCCACTCCAATGCGTTGCAGTTCGTACGAGTGTTTGACCACTATTATGTGTGTAGTTCTATAAATTAGATATGGTTGACTTGCCCACCTTGCATGTCAAACATTTAAAGGTATACATGCGCTGAGCTGTTAATTTCCTCTCTTTTATTCAAAAAAGATGGGTAGGGGATTGCCCATTAGGTCCCTCTGATTCGGACCAAAGAGGTTTATTCAAAAAAGGTTAATTTTCAAGCCCGGATCTAGACACGAAAGATTCATAAAAAGGGCAGCGGGAACAAGGAGCCGTGCTAGCACGAGAAAGACAACAAAAGCAATGGGACGACGAATCTAACAGCCCGGAAAAGAGAACACAACCTTTTTTCTCCCTTTTGATGAAAAAGAGGATAGGGTAAAGATGCCAAGTCCGAGGCAACGGTTGTGCAACATGTTGCACGCAGGAGTAATTCGATCAGTGTTGTCGACGCCGCCGCTTTTGCATCTACCGATCGATCGAGCACCATGTTCAACTGTCGATGCAATGAGTCTTGCTTCGGTATCCCCTAGGAAAAGTTTAAGCGGATAAGCGGGTTATGGATGGGTACCGGGTGATGTTTAGACATATATAGTGGCCCGTAGGTAGACGTATTTCTATACGATAAAAAAAAGTGTTGGTTCCATCTCCGTTATTCACGTTACATGTGTCGGTCCCAAATCGATATCTTAGAGACCCCTGTTTTTAGGACGATCCCAGACCGATTTTTTATTCGGACGGCGTAAATTCGTCCGGTCGTGTTCACAGGACGCCGAATAGCGTCGGATTTAGCTCAACTTTTACCGGCATTGGAAACCACATGGAAACACCGGATGAAATAGAATCGGCAGGAAAAAAACCCCGCCCATGGATCCGCCCTATCAGCGAGAGAAGCCAGTCCGTCCTTATCCCGTCGTCTCGGCTCCTGCGGCGGACCGCCGGGCAATGACTGCCCGTCCCGTCGGCCACGCGTCGCCGTGATGGCGCGCCACCGCTGGCCCAACTTCCTGTCGTTTCCCCTTTCCCACCCATGCCGCTACACCCCTCCCACCTTCGCCGCTCTTTCCTCTTTCGGCTATAAATACTGGCGCCTCTCGCCGGTTCACAACACTCACTCTCACAGCTACCACTCCCCGACCACACACGCCTCCTACGGCGGCGAGAAGAACACCTCGGCGAGAGCAATGGCAGAGTGGTACCCAGCGACCCGGCAGGGAACAGCTACATGGCGCCGGCGACATGGCATCGCCGGACTTCCGGTGTCCGCCGACCTGGAAGTTGAAAGCCGACGGCGTGCCGGTGCTGCCAGCGCCCAAGGGCAGCGAGATGGTGGAGGAGATCTAGGCCGCCATCGCACACCATCAGTGGTGGAGCTCCGGGACGGACGCTCACCGCAGTCCTCGAACACATCGCCGCAGGCGACCACCCCAAGCTCGGGTTCCTCTGTGGCATCCCGCAAAAACCACTACTAGAAAATCGCGTTGTTTTTGTGCATTGCATCATCATGACCGCATGCTCATGTCATCATGCCACATTGTATTTGAGCATCGTCATGTCATCTTGCATTTGTTTGCATAAAACTATTTTCGAAAAGCCTGTTTTTGTTTTCTAAACGCCTCGTCTTGATTTCAAATTAAAGCCCGGGTCTCCGGAATATTTTGTTTCGTCTACCAACGGTTTGCAAAAGCCCCGTTTCAAATAATAAAATATTTCTTTTATTTTTAGGAGGCAGAACGCCAGGCCCGAAAGCCTGACCGGCCACCTCCAAAATTCCTAAAACTACCCAATCCTAGTCTACCCAGCCCCCTCCACATCACCACAGCCACTCACGGCTCGCCACATCCCCTGGCCAAACCCCACCCAATCACCCGCTGCCACCTGCCCTACCCAGCGCGCAGCACACACACATGCCACACCCGACGCACGCCACCACTCCCTCTGGCCCACCACCCGTCGCCATCCCCGCTCCCTCTCTCCCCTTTCCCCTCGCGTCCTTCTCCTTCCTCACAGGAGGGCGACGCCGCTGCCGCATCCCCTCCAGCCATCGAGCGCGCCGCCGCCCAGGAGCCCCCCCCATCATAGGTCGCCCTGCCTCAGCGCAAGCCGCCGCGCGCCTCCCTCCTTCCCCTGGCACCACCCCAAGATCGCCCCGCCAGCGCCGCCGCCGCTGGATCCTCTCTGCCTGGACCCCGCCGTCCTCCCCTTCCCGGCCGTCCTCGGAGCTCCGCCGTCGCCAGTGCTCCTCGCCTTCCTCCCGCGTCGCCTGCCGCGCATCCGGCCGCCCTTCGACGCCAACAAGCTCGCCGGACCGCCGCCCTCCTCCGCTCCATCCCCGCACCCCCGAGCCGCCGCTAGAGCCACCCCGCCCCTTCCTCCGACCTTTCTCGCGCCGGGCCCGAGCTCCAGCTCTGCACCGCCTCGCCGCAGGCACGCCGCCGCCAGCGTCTCCGGCGCCCGCGGCATGTGCCCGCCCTCGCCGTCTTTTTTTTCTGCAGGGCGTCATCGCTAGTACCAGGTGGTGCTGCTCAGTTCTGGGAGCCTCTCTGTTTCCTATGCCTCGGGTACCCGTGTGTAGTCGGGTATGACCTTGTACAGCACCGAGTACATGTTGTATGAACAACATCTAGTCATATTCGCTAGATGCTTGAATTCTCCTTTGTTTCTGTTGATGTCTTGTTTTTGTTTTGTTTAATATGTGGCTTGCCAACACCATGTACCGGTATCGAGTGGAGGAAGTACCGAGATGGGACCGAGGAATCACCGAAACCCGTATATCGTCGACATGGGCCCGATGACCGCCAGGACCGCCACATGGAACGCCATGCCTTTCTTCACGAATGCCGAGACCCCGAACCCGAGTACCGTTCCCCCGGATCGCCATGTTTTCCACCCCAGACCCGAAGATGCCAAAGACCCCCGATCCATGGACCCGATGATCGAGACCCTGAGGACATCTTCCTCTCGGACCCAAGAAACCCGGATCCGAAGGCCGATCCCGAAGACCGATCTCGGCGCCCGAACCCCTTCGAAACCAAGATCTTCCGAACCCATATGTGTGACCCCTTTCTCGAGCCCTATTTTATAAATGTAATATCAAATTGTTGCATATTAAATTGTTCATGCTTGCATGCATATTCATGTGGGTTTGGGGGCGTTATGCCGATTCACCATATAATTAAATATGGAGACCATATGCGGGCTATTATAGTCTTAGTTTGTCTCCATTTAAATCTGTGTAGCGAACCGATGCTATGTTTTGCCATGTTAATACCACATTTAAAATGCGGGGTATCTAAACAACTAGAACCATATATTTAATTGTCGGGACCCCCGGTTCCGCTTAATATTGCCTAATTGCATCGCACCTTGCCATGTCATACACCATACATGCATCATGCCCGATCTTTTGCCGTAGTATTAAATAGTCCATCCGGTGTTTCTTCTAGTGCTTTGCTTCTTCACGGATTAGGCCGATGAGTTGATGCGAGTGTCGACCCGATCTTCGGATGAACCCTCGGCAATGTTTTCAGGCGAGCACCTCCCCCTTTCTACCTATCTTACTTTTATAGTATTTACTCCCTCCTGTTGATCCATTGCTATCTGTGTTGCGATGCTCTAGTTTTCGTACCCGTGATATCCCGTGCAGCCTTATATTGCCTTGGACACATCCTATCACCTGTTGTTTGGTAGATAGTTGGACTTGCGTGTCGTAGTCGCTTGCTCAAGTGCTGTTGCGTGTCGTCCAGTACCACAGTTGTTGGAGTATTGCCGCATGTTTAAGGTTGGAGATGTTCATGGCTTTAATTATCGTTTACTTCAATTATCGTTTAATAACTAAAATTGAAGTAGGTAAATGCAGAGGCACCGGTGGGCAATAGATGTTATTTGGTTGTTAACCGCCCACTAGTGTCCCGTAGGACCCCGAGTTCTTGACACCTGTTCCGAGATCGAGCGCGCTAACCACAGGTGGGGTGTATGGGCACCCCCATCGATTAGTACCTGATTTCAAAGTACTGTACTGGGGGCCACAATTAGTTTGGGGCTTTATTACTATCCTGTACTTATGACATGCTTTACTGCTTAATTTAAAATTGTGCGAAGTACTGCACCTGTACTGTTTAGGATCGTGACACGTTTTCGCTGTATCGACAAGCCCAGTCACACTTTCGGGTTCCCAGTCGTTTACAGCCGTCTACACAAACCCTGAGTCCGTCTCGAAGACCGGCCGACTTCGTTGTGGGTAGCTTAGTGGGGTGGCCCCCATGTACTTTCTTTGGGTCTAGGAAACGTCATGACTTAGGCCCCGCCGACATACCGATGGGTGTATGTTAACTGATCTGGCAAAAAGGGTCGAAGTGCGTGTGGATACTTTGGTGCACCCCTGCAGGGTTAAATCTTTTCGAAAAGCCGTGTCCGCGGTTATGGACGACTTGGAGCACAGTTCTCGATCATAGACAACTATAACTAAAGTTTACTGCTATAATTTGACTTGTATCCGATATGACTAGTAATCAGCTTCACTGCAACGGAATGGCTAAATAAAAGTACCAACAACTGCTGGGTTTTGGGATATCTCATGCCAATTGCATCTGACTAGTAAGTGTTGCAACTACAACAGAATGGTTAACTAAAAGTGCCCACTGCTTATTATATCAGGATGACTATCTATACCTGACTAGTAATTGCTGCAACGATAACTGAATAAATAAAACTGCCAACTGTGTGAGTTCCTCGGTTGACTTCCTCGTTTGGTCTCGAGGGGGAAATACCAGGATGGGTATGTTTGGTGGTAGTATCAGGATGGTTCCGAATAGGTCTTTCTTATCCCTCTCTGATAGCCGACAGTTATCTCGAGTCTCTATAGGTTGTTTAGTGCATGCCGCGCTGCCGCTGAGTCCACCATACCTATGTAGGCGAGGACCGCCGAATTCTAGCCTCGCCGTGTACTGGCCTCAGTACTGACGCTCCTCTTTTTCCTTTGCCCTTTGTCGGCACCCCTTTTGTTTTAGCAGGTTTCGACGTCGTTAGCAGGGTTACCCTTCCGGCTTGGCCTGGGCAGGGTTATGGACGCTATTGGTTATTCTCCAGGGCTCTTAGCCCCATTTGCATCTTGTCCGTAGTCGGACGCTCTATCATTTTCAAGGTGATTTGGATCTTTGTATATTATATCTGTATTCTTGACTCCTTGAGTCGCTGTTGTATATATATATCTGTTCTGTGGGTCCCATCGAGGACTGTTGTGTAATGATATTACTTCGTTTTCCACCCGCACGAAAGTGCCTGGTGGGCGTCCTTGAATCGTTTCTATGCGGGTTTGGCGGGAAGCGCTAAAACTTGCATAGGGCCGATTTGAGGGTGTTACATCCTCCCTCGGTCGCCACCATCAGGCGCTCGGCGCCATCTAGCGTCGAACTGGCTACCGAGGAGGATGGGGGATCCTTTTCCTCGGCCTCGGCTTCACGATCGTCTGGGTCGGCACCGACACAGTTACCTCGCCTCGGCATAGTGGTCACGCCTCCACTTCGGCCTATGAAGCGGGAGGTGGAGTCGGCGGTGCGTTCACCGTCAAGGACGAGGTCACGCGGCATCATCATCAACGAAGCTTGCACGCCATCGCCGTCGACCGGGCGGCTTCGCTTGCGCAGGCCGAAGCCAAGATCACGATGGAGCGGTCTCTGAACAACGTGCCTCACATGTGCGACCCCGACGCCTGCGCCTGGTCCAGGGCCGACTGGGAGCAGGAGGAGGCCAATCGTGTTCGGCGCCATCAGGAGGAGGCCGAGCGCGAGGCTAGTCGCTTCGC
This sequence comes from Avena sativa, assembly GCA_916181665.1. Lineage (NCBI taxonomy): Eukaryota > Viridiplantae > Streptophyta > Magnoliopsida > Poales > Poaceae > Avena > Avena sativa. The sequence goes on along the minus strand of OV702280.1, from coordinate 393,596,435 downwards.
TCGCTGGGAGCGTGCCTAACAGGGTGCGCCGCTTGTCGTCCCCGACGATGATGACGTCGTCGCTCCCTCCCCGCAGCCGTGGCGCTACGGCGACACCGGCCAGGGTAGCTCCCGTCCCCCGCAGACGATGACGGCGACGACGACGACACGAGGGACGCTGACTACATGGTCTTCTACCGTAACTTCGGCATGTGAGCGGCATCTGGCGGTATCGGCATCGGCTAGATCTAGTAGTATTTCTAAGTTTTTTTTAGCCTAATGAAGTCAAAATTCGGGTGTTTGCTCGAATTTGACGTAATATGTACGCACTTGCCTAAATATTAATGAAATCACCTATATTCACTCAAATTTCGCGAGTTTGATTGAAGTTCGGCCAAACTCAAGAATTCAACCTGTGAACACGAGTAAAAACTGGGCGTTTTTAAGCAAAAACTACGTCCGTCTACGCTAAATAGCGCCTGATAAACCAAACGAGTGAAGGTGCTCTTAAGTAGTTGGATGCCACTGAGACGGTTTCATTCCAGGCTAAGCAAAAAAAATTAACATCTAATTCTCCTTTTATCTATATTAGTTGACTCAAATTTATTTAGACTAGCACTAACTTAACTAGATAGATTCTTATTTAGATAAATCTAAGACAACTAATATGTGTCAGAGGGAATACCTAGTTTTACAAATTTTTCCCTAATTTTTAGCAAGATATTTATCTATAGTCTATTTTCAACCCAAAATCTAATAACAGGCTGGGCACTAACCGACCGTAAACAGTGCTCCATCGCGTCGTCCTTTCAATCGGCATTCTAAGCGGTATCGGACGGAAATAAACCGTCCATCTACGTCATCCGCGTATAATTAGTATGCCGAACGAATGTACATACTATAACGTTACGTATGTGCTCGTACAGGTCAACCTCTCATCCCGTAACCCACCCAAAACAAACCCGAAACCCGGTTTCGTAGTTAAAATTGCTCTAGGGAATACCGAAGCAAGAGTCCGATGTGATTACATATCTAGTAGTTCAGGTAGCACGCTAGATTGCAGCATTCCTCGTAATCGTGTGCCTCTAGCGCACGGGCCGGGTCTGCCGCCTGTCGGTGTTGGTAGCGACGGCCATCGCCACCGGCGGGGGAGTAGGCATTAGGCGGTGTTTCGCTTTAGGAGAGGTTTCTTCCACATTTACAATACTTGCTCTGAGTCATATTAGTTGACTCAAATTTGTCTTGATATGGATATATCTAACACTAAAACTTTTTATATAGATATATTCTAAGTCAACTAATATGGATCGAGGAGAGTACATTGAAGCGTTTGGAGTCGGAAAATTCTATCAGGTGATGAGGGGGTAGGGGTGGTGGTGTACTACCTCTGTTTAGGATTATAAGGGCTGAGAGTTATTTTTCAGTTTGTTGGAGATTATAAGAGCATCTCTAGCCGACACCAAAAAAACGCAGGAACGAGAAAAATTCGGCGGTTTCGGACCGGGTCACGAAATCTGGCCAAAACAGACACCACCGTAAACACAGCCCGACCTGGGAATTTTTTTCGGGCGCCTGGGAATCAACCCCCTCGACCCATAAATCTCCGGTTCCGAGCTCCTTTCCCAGGTCACGACCCATTTCTCTGCCACCACCCCCTCCACGCCTCGTCGCACACCACCGCTCAAATCGCCGAGCACCGGCGTGCTCGGCGAGCAATTTCTTGCCTGCTGTGGTAGATCCGGCTGATCCAGTACGCGATGGACCTTCGGGGAGCTTCTACGACGCGCTTCCGTCCCCTAACGCCCACGGAGGAGGAGGAGCGCCGCTGGTGCCAGCGCTCGGACTGGGCACGCAAGCGCGCCGCCCTCCACTACAAGAAGTAGGGGTCGCCGGTGCCGGCCGCGCTCCCCTTCCACGAGACGGAGAAGTTCGACGCCCGCATCCGCGCTAGTCGGGGGAAGGGGGGAGCTCCTCGCGCATGCCGAGGACTCAACCACCGCTGGTGAAGAAGGAGGAGGAGCTCTCGGAGAGCCGCATCATCACGGAGGCCGTCTACGCCCTCGACAACGCCTCCTTCGACCGCAGGGTCAAGGTCATCCAGCAGCGGAGCATCGCCGAGGCGGAGGCGAAGGCCCGTCGAGCTCAGCGCGACGAGCTCATCGATGGCATCCTCCTCGAGCAGGGGCTCGCCGTCGACCGCGATTCCCGCAGGAAGGAGGTGGAGGTCATCGACCTCGTCTCCGACAGCAGCTCCGGGCTGTCGGACTTCGACTTCTCCGACGAGGAGTGAAGCCCGCCGTTGGAAGCGTCGCCGCCGCTCCCTGGGCTCCGGTGAGCCCGATTTTGTGTCCATATTAGGGTTTAGCGGCGGAGACGGCAGATCCCCTGTAGTATTTAGGTTTAATTCGCGTTTTGTACATATGATCGCGTCAATACTATGCTCGCGTTTTGAAATATCCCGCGAATGTTCAAAATATCATGTTTATGGTTCGAATTTCTGGTTTATGTTCGAGCCATCGTGTTACTCGAGCAAAAACTAGCTCGAACGCGACCTGGAACGCATTTTCTGGTTCGCGATTTTTTGGTGTCTGCTAGAGATGTTCTAAGGGCCGAGAGTTTTTTCAGTTTGTTGGAGATTATAAAGGTTATCTTATTTATTAGTCTCTCATCCAATACATGTTCTCTTTTCCTCTCACTTCTCTCTCATGCATATAAAACTATTGATGCATACATAGATTAATAAGAGAGTTACGAAGTGGCTTGGTCCTAGCAACTTGATCCAACTTGGCCCTGAACTAATAATTTCCAATAAAGATAGTACTAGATCCTAGCCCAATACGGGACAGTCTCCGGCACCAACGACTTCATTGTGAGACACTAGCAACGAGGCCTAGAATGAAGATCTTTCAAACATGAAATATGTATTTGAATACTTAAATACATTTTTTATCCCCATGAACATTTTTCGAATTTGTTAACTTATTTTTCAAATCCATGAAATACTGTCAAAATGGTTAACCTAATTTTGGATTTCATGCATGAACAATGTAATTAAACCTTAAGAAGATATAAATTTGAAACTCTATGATTTTACATGTAGGGATTTGAAATTTAGTTGCACGATTTCACATATAATGTTACGTCGATTTTCTCTTTCCAGAATTGCTGAAATGCAGCTACCTTGATTTTTTGTCGTTTAGTAATTTGTTAATCAATGGTATTTGAAAAGCTTTTGTGAAGTTTTTGTCACATCTACTAAGTGTCCGTTTTTTAATCGATTATGGATTTTTAGTATTTTATTTGTTGTACTTGCATTGTCACGTTTTCTGTTATTTTATTGTTTGTTTGTATTTATTGCACTTGAAATTGTATTATGTGCAATTTCAACATTTTTAAATGATCGCCAGACCGAACTGTTATATTCATGAGTGGAGATATTGTAAAAGTGACCCGAAGTGTGCAGTTTATTGGAGACCCGATGTGCAATTTCAACATTTTTATTGAGCTCGTCCACAACCTATATGAGCATATGCAGTTTTATGGCAGATTTTTAGATAACTGCGGAAGGAGGATGCAACGGAAATTCAATTCGGCTCACGGTGCATGAACATATTATTTAAAAACATACTAGAAAATATAAAAAGTTTAAAAAATAAAAAATTTATGTCCGCACACAAGTTTCAGAGAAAAAACATATTTTATATCCCATATAAAAAACAATTTTTTGTTGCTCGATCATGACACATTTTTCTGTCTTTTTACATAGACCATATAATTTATTTATTTGGCCTAATTTTGCGTTAGAACATAAAATATGTAGACATACATCTAGAATTTTTTTCTAGAGTTTTTACTATTTTAAAATATAATAAATATAGTATAATTTTATAATGATTGCATCTAGACCCGTGGGATAAAACGCCATGTCCCACAACGGATAGCAACTCGCTTTGGTTTTGCCCCACACATGCTCGAACACTTTTTTATAGAGCAATTAAACTTCTTCGAAGTAGACTTGCGTCGAGTTTTATAAATAAAGCATATAGCTAAGACCGATGCTGGGCCAGACAGCACAAAGCCCATGAAACAAATCGGTACAACTACGAGACCACTGCTGGGCCAAACAGCACAACACAAACATGCCCAAAGAAAAAAAAATATAGACAAAGGCGAATCGACTAGGCTAAGATGATCCGCAATCGATGCGCCCTTTGACTTTGTCCCACCATGCTCCAAGCGCTCGAAGCGCTGAGTACCAAGCAGCCCCTTCCCAAAGGGAGCATCGTCGGCACGCTATTGCTACCCGGACCAAGGTCTTGGGGTTTCCTCTGGCACTCCGAGTAAAGTGGAGGCAGAGGAATCCCGCGACGCCCTTCAGAAAGGAGTGGCGCCACCCGTAGCTAGCACCGTGTCGGGGTCAGACACACCGAAAGGAATTTCTCCTGACCTCTGCCCACATAGAACCCGACACCTCGGAACACCACAATACAGCTATGCCACCAACTAGCATGTGCCACCACGATCTTGCAATCATCTTCACCCGCCTCTTCGTGGACACTGACACGTGGCCCGATCAGCGAGCGCACACGACAACGCCAGAGTGAGGGACATCGGCACCGCAACACGCGGGTGGAACTCACCTCCACCGCCGAGAGGCGGTCATCGATCGGACAGGACAGCCAGAGCACACCAGACCCGAGAGGGTTCGACCAGGCCTAGACATGCTCGTAAAGCCCTAGCCGCCGCTGCTGCAATGGGAGGCTACATCTGTAGGGGTTCGTAGCATGGAAAACAAAAAAATTCTACCGCATGCAAACAAACAAGCCAAGATCTATCTACTAGATTGTAGCAACGAGTCGATAGAGGAACTCACCCTCGAAGATTCCAAAGCGGTTAACGAGAGCATATTCTCGTGGGTGATGTAGACGTACTCTTGCCAATCTCAAGATCGCGTAGACGATCCTTCCGGCGCTGCGTTCCGACAGCACTTCCGCAGTCGGTCACACGTTCGGTACTCGATGAAGACCTTCCTCTCCCTTGTTCCAGCAGGCAGCGGAGGTTGTAGCACTCTCCTCGCGATTCCGGCAGCACGACGGCGTGGTATCGGAAGTAGAGGGGAGATCTCGCGGGGCTTCGTCTTAAGCTGGAGCGAGTATGGTGGACTATGAGAGAGGCCTTGGCAATCTAGGGTTTAGAGGGCACCAAGGGGCGGAGCTTGGCCGGCGGCTAGGGCTTGGGGAAGCCCCAAGTCGGCGGCTAGGAGAAGCCCTAAGGGCGGCGGCGACTTGCAGGAGGCCGACGGCTAGGGCTAGGGTTTGGGTGGTGTTGGGTGTAGGGAAGAGGGGCAGCCCTTCCCCTCCTTTTATAGGTGGGAGGGCGCGGCTTGGGAGGAGGGAGTCCTCCCCCAAGTCGGCATCCTTGGCCGGCGGGTGGAGGGAGAGGAACTCCTCCCCAAGTAGGTTTCCTACTCTTCCTCCACCAAGCAAACTTGTTGTTTGACTTTTCAAATTGGCGTTTGACTTTTCAAACTAGGATTTGATTTCTCCCTTTAATTTTCCCATCCATGATACCTAGTACATGATGCAACCATTCCACATTGTTATGAGACATTCATGTACCCTTCCCCTCCGGAGTGCCGGACCTTCCGGACCCTTCTAGAACATTCCCGATGAAAATACCGGAATCATTCTCCAACTCCGAAACAGGACTTTCCTTATATGAATCGTATTCTACGGACCATTTAGGATCTCCTCGTGATATCCCGGATCCCATCCGGGACTCCGAACAACATTCGGTCTCTTACTCATCATTCCATAACTACTCAACAACATTGAATCCTTAAGTGTGTCTCCCTACGGTTCGTGAATTATGCGGACATGATCGAGACACTTCTCCGAACAATAGCCAATAGAGGAATCTGGAAATTCATATGGCTCCCACATATTTCTATGATTACTTTGCGATCGAATGAACCACTTACATATGATACCAATTTCCCTTTGTCTCACGATAGTTTACTTATCCGAGGTTTTGATCGTCGGTATCTCTGCATACCTAGTTCAACCTCGTTACTGATAAGTACTCTTTTCTCGTTCCCGTGATATGTGATCCCTTGTGAGCCAGTCACATGCTTGCAAGCCAATTGGATGACATTCCACAGAGAGGGCCTAGAGTATATCTATCCATCATATGGATGGACAAATCCCACTCTTGATCCATGTGTCTCAACCCATACTTTCCGAACACTCAATCCCACCTTTATAACCACTCAGTTATGGTGTGGTGTTTGATGTCATCAAAGCATCCTTCCGGTGATGGTGATAAGCATGATCTCATGGTCGAAGGAATTAGGTTACTATGTATTAGAAAGCTTATAGCAATTGAACTATTGAAATGACTTGATCTTTATGCTACGCTTATCTATAGGAGTATGTCCATCATATCATTCTCCTAATGATATGACCTTGTTATTAACAACACCTCAAATGTTCATGATCAAGAAACCATGATCATCTATTAATCAACAAGCTAGTATTATAAAGAGGCTTTACTAGGGACTCTAATTTAGTTTACAATCACACAAGTATTAATGTTTCTTTTCAATACTATTATAGCATGAATGTAAACATTTATCATAAACACAAATATATAATAATAACTACATTTAGTATTGCCTCTAGGGCATATCTCCAACAGTCTCCCACTTGCACTAGAGTCAACTAATCTAGATTACATGGTAATATACCGAACACCCATGGCAGTTTGGTGTTGGTCATGTTTTGCCCTCGGGAGAGGTTTAGTCAACGGATCCGCCACATTCAGATCTGTGTGTACTTTGCAAATCTTTATGTCACCATCTTGGACATGTTCTCGAATAGCGTGAAAACGCAGGTTGATGTGCTTCAGCTTCTTGTGTGACCTTGGTTCTTGCGCATTGGCTATGGATCCCATGTTATCACAGTAGATAGACATTGGGTCCAGCACACTTGGAACCACACCGAGCTCTGTAATGAACTTTTTCATCCATATCGCTTCTTATGAAGCCTCCGAAGCAGCTATGTATTCCGATTCAGTTGAAGATCTCGCCACAACGCTTTGCTTTGCACTCCTCCAGCTAACTGTTGCACCATTCAAAGTAAATACGTATCCAGATTGAGATTTAGAATCATCCGGATCGGTGTTCCAACTAGCATCGGTGTAACCATTAACAACGAGTTGTTCATCACCTCCATAAGAAAGAACCATATCCTTAGTTCTTCTCAAGTACTTAAGGATGTTTTTGACCGATGTCCAATGATCCACTCTTGGATCACTTTGATATCTGCTAGTCAAACTAACAACATATGTAATGTCGGGTCTGGTACATAGCATGGCATACATTAGAGATCCTATGGCTGAGGCATAGGGAGTCTTACTCATCCTTTCTCTATCTTCTGTCGTTGCTGGACTTTGAGTTTTACTCAACGTCGTATTGGGCAACATGGGAAAGAACCCTTTCTTGCTATCTTCCATTCCAAACCTCTTTAGAACTTTGTCCAAATATGTACTTTGTGACAATGATATTAGGCGTCTCGATCTATCTCTATAAATCTTTATCCCTAATATGTAAGCTGCTTCGCCAAGATCTTTCATTGAAAAACTATTATTCAAATATTCTTTGACACTATTAAGAAGGTCTACATCATTCCCAATCAACAATCTGTCATCTACATATAGTATTAAGAATGCTACAGAGCTCCCACTCACTTTCTTGTAAATACAAGCTTCTCCATAAGTTTGTATAAAACCAAAACTTTTGATTACCTTATCAAAATGTTGATTCCAACTTCGGGATGCTTGCTTCAACCCATATATGGACCGTTGAAGTTTGCATACCTTGTTAGCATCTTTGGATCGACAAAACCTTTGGATTGCATCATATACAACTCTTCATCAATGTCTCCATTGAGGAACGCCGTTTTTACATCCATCTGTCATATCTCATAATCGTAATATGCAGCGATTGCTAACATAATCCTCACAGACTTTAGCTTTGCTACTGGTGAGAAAGTCTCATTGTAGTCAACTCCTTGAATTTGTCGAAACCCTTTTGCGACAAGTAGAGCTTTATAGACAGTAACATTACCATCAGCATCTGTTTTCTTCTTGAAAATCCATTTGTTCTCGACAGCCTTCCGGCCATCCGGTAAGTCCACCGAAGTCCATACTTGGTTTTCATACATGGATCCAATTTCGGATTTTATGGCTTCTTGCCATTTATTGGAATCTGGGCTCATCATCGCTTCCTCATATGTCGCAGGGTCATCGGTGCTGTCCACCAACATAACACTCATAACGGGATCATACCAATCAGGAGTGGTACGAGTTCTCGTTGACCTGCGAGGTTCTGTAGCAACTTCAACCGAAGTTTCATGATCATCATCATTAGCTTCCTCTCTTATTGGTGCAGGCGCCATAGGAACTTCTTCCGGTGCTGCGCTACTCGCAAGTTCGAGAGAAGGTTCAACAACCTCGTCGAGTTCTACTTTCCTTCCAGTTACTTCTTTCGAGAGAAATTCCTTCTCTAGAAAGGATCCATTCTTGGCAACGAAGATTTTGCCCTCGGATCTATGATAGAAGGTATACCCAATAGTTTTCTTCGGGTATCCTATGAAGATGCATTTTTCCGCTTTGGGTTCAAGCTTGTCCGGCTGTAACTTCTTTACATAGGCTTCGCATCCCCAAACTTTAAGGAACGACAATCTAGGTTTCTTTCCAAACCATAATTCATACGGTGTCGGATTTAGATGGTGCCCTATTTAAAGTGAATGCGGCTGTTTCTAATGCATAACCCCAAAATGATAGCGGTAAATCTGTAAGAGACATCATAGAATGAACCATATCTAAGAGAGTTCGATTACGATGTTCGGACACACCATTACGTTGTGGTGTTCCCGGCGGTGTCAATTTTGAAAGTATTCCGCATTTCTTCAAATGCTCGCCAAACTCGTAACTTAGATATTCACCTCCACGATCAGAACGTAGAAATTTAATCTTCTTGTTACGTTGATTCTCTACCTCACTTTGAAATTCCTTAAACTTCTCGAAAGTTTCGGACTTATGTTTCATGAAATAGATATACCCATATCTACTCAAGTCATCCGTGAAGGTAAGAACATAACGATAACCACCGCGCGATGCTACACTCATTGGACCACACACATCGGTATGTATGATTTCCAATAAGTCCGTAGCTCGCTCCATCATACCAGAAAATGGAGTCTTAGTCATTTTACCCATCAGACATGCTTCGCATCTTTCAAGTGATTCAAGAAGTCCATCGGAATGGAGTTTCTTCATACGCTTCACTCCAATATGACAAAGACGACAGTGCCACATATAGGTCGAGTTATCGCTCAATTTCAAACGTTTAGCTTCAATGTTATTAATATGTGTATTTCCACTATTGAGATTCAATAAGAATAGACCATCTATCAAAGGTGTATGTGCATAAAACATATTACTCATATAAATCGAACAACCATTATTCTCGGACTTAAACAAGTAACCGTCTCGCAATAAACAAGATCCCGATATAATGTTCATGCTCAACGCAGGCACCAAATAACAATTATTTAAGTATAAAACTAATCCCGATGGTAGATGAAGAGGTAGCGTGCCGACCGCGATCACATCAACCTTTGATCCATTTCCAACGCGCATCGTCACCTCGTTCTTCGCTAGATTCCATTTATTCTGCAGCACCTGTTTCGAGTTACAAATATGAGCAACCGAACCAGTATCAAATACCCTGGCACTACTACGAGTACTAGTGAGATACACATCCATAACATGTATATCGGATATACCTTTCTTCTTGATGTTGCCGTTCTTTAAATCCGCCAAGTACTTTGGGAAATTCCGCTTCTAGTGACCCTCTCCCTTGCAGTAAAAGCACTCAGTATCAGGCTTAGGTCCAGCCTTGGTCTTCTTCGCCGGTGCGGCAACTTTCTTACCACCCTTCTTGAAGTTTCCCTTTTGCTTAGACTTGCCTTTCTTGAATTTGGTGGTCTTATTGACCGAACAACACTTGATGCTCTTTCTTGATCTCCACTTCTACAAATTTCAACATGGAGAAGAGTTCTGGCAACGTCTTGTTCATGTTTTGCATATTGTAGTTCATCACAAAGTTCTTGTAACTTGGTGGTAGTGATTGGAGGACACGGTAAATTCCCAAATCATTAGGAATCACTATACCCAAGCTTTGGAGTTTGTTTGCGTGCCCAGACATCTTAAGCACGTGCTCACTGACGGAGCCGCCCTCTTCCATCTTGCAGTTAAAGAACTTTTCAGAAGCCTCGTAACTCTCAACTGCCGCGTGAGCCTCAAATATCATTTTGAGTTCATGGACAATATCATGTGGGTCATGGTTCTCAAACCTTTTCTGAAGCTCCGATTCCAAACCATACAAGATAGCACACTGAACTGTGGAGTACTGATTCTTCCGAGTGAGGTAAACGTTCTTTACTTCATCGGTAGCATCAGCTGCAGGCGGGTCACCCAGCGGTGCATCCAGCACATAGGTCAAATTACCAGCATTGAGGACAATCCTCAAATTGCGGAACCAATTCGTGAAGTTGCTTCCATTGTTTTTCAACTTTTCTTTCTCTAGGAACGCATTAACATTGATGGTAGGGGCCGTCATTGATCTACAACATATTTGCAATAGTTTAGACTAAGTTTATGACAAATTGAGTTCTAATTAATAGTTAAATTAATCTAGGTGAACTCCCACTCAAAACAATATCCCTCACATTGTTTTAGTGATCACATGAACCAAATCCACCACATCAAAACCGATCGTCACGAGAGTTAATGTAGCTTGAATGGCGAACAATCAACATGTTCATCATATCTACTATATGACTCATGCTTTACCTTTCGGTAATCCGTGTTCCGAGACCATGTCTGTACATGCTAGGCTCCTCAAGATCAAACCTTAGCTTCCGCATGAGCAAATCTGGCTTGCTCACATTGTATACACTTGCAGAATCTAACACACCCGATCATCACGTGGTGCTTCGAAACAACAAGCTTTAGCAACGGTGCTTACTAAGGATGAAAACTTTAAAACTAGAAATTTATGTGCATGAGGGATCATCTTATAATGCTACTGTCGTTAACTAAGCAATACAAGATGCATAAAGGATTAACATCACATGCAATAATATGTGATATGATATGGCATTTCTTCTTGTGCTTCCGATCTCCATCTTCAAGCACGAACATGATCTCCATCATCACCGGCATAGCGTCAAGGTCAATGGCGCCGTCATGGTTGTCGTTCACCAGCTCCAACTATTACAACTACTTTGAATAGACACGCGGGTCTTAACAGAAATTAAAGACAACCATATGGCTCCTGCCGGTTGCCAACTTACAATAAGGAACATTGCATACATCAAATATAATCACAATCATGGCTATATCACATCACAACACACCCCTGCAAAACAAAGTTAGACGCCTCTAATTTTCTTTGCATATTTTACGTGGTTTGGGGCTTTCAATAAGTGTCGATCTAACTTACGAACAAGAATCACAACGTTGATGTTTGAACTATCAAGTGCCCGTTGTAAATTGGATCTATACTATAATGGGAGAGACAGACACCCGCAAAGCCACTTATGCAATACAAGTTGCATGTTGAGCGTGGAGCAAGTCTCATGAAGGATGTCATGTAAGGTTAGCCCGGGCCGCTTCATCCCATCATACCGCAAGATGCAAAGTACACAAGAAGCAATTGATAATAAAAGCACCACCGCCCACAATGACCATTGTGTTCTACTCGTGCAACAGATCTACATATAGACCTGGCTCTGATACCACTGTAGGGGTTCGTAGCATGGAAAACAAAAAAATTCTACCGCATGCAAACAAACAAGCCAAGATCTATCTACTAGATTGTAGCAACGAGTCGATAGAGGAACTCACCCTCGAAGATTCCAAAGCGGTTAATGAGAGCAGATTCTTGTGGGTGATGTAGTCGTACTCTTACCGATCTCAAGATCGCGTAGACGATCCTTCCGGCGCTGCGTTCCGGCAGCGCTTCCGCAGTCGGTCACACGTTCGGTACTCGATGAAGACCTTCCTCTCCCTTGTTCCAGCTGGCAGCGGAGGTTGTAGCACTCTCCTCGCGATTCCGGCAGCACGACGGCGTGATACCGGAAGTAGAGGGGAGATATCGCAGGGCTTCGCCTTAAGCCGAAGCAAGTATGGTGGACTATGAGAGAGACCTTGGCGATCTAGGGTTTAGAGGGAACCAAGGGACGGATCTTGGCCGGCGGCTAGGGCTTGGGGAAGCCCCAAGTCGGTGGCTAGGAGAAGCCCTAAGGGCGGCGGCGACTTGCAGGAGGCCGGCGGCTAGGGCTAGGGTTTGGGTGGTGTTGGGTGTAGGGAAGAGGGGCAGCCCTGCCCCTCCTTTTATAGGTGGGAGGGCGCGGCTTGGGAGGAGGGAGTCCTCCCCCAAGTCGGCCTCCTTGGCCGGCGGGTGGAGGGAGAGGAACTCCTCCCCAAGTAGGTTTCCTACTCTTCCTCCACCAAGCAAACTTGCCGTTTGACTTTTCAAATTGGCGTTTGACTTTTCAAACTAGGATTTGATTTCTCCCTTTATTTTGCCTAGCCATGATACCTAGTAAATGATGCAACCATTCCACATTGTCATGACACATTCATGTACCCTTCCCCTCCGGAGTGTCGGACCTTCCGGAACCTTCTAGAACATTCCCGATGAAAACATCGGAATCATTCCCCAACTCCGAAACAGGACTTTCCTTATATGAATCTTATTCTTCGGACCATTCTGGATCTCCTCATGATATCCCAGATCCCATCCGAGACTCCGAACAACATTCAGTCTCTTACTCATCATTCCATAACTACTCAACAACATCGAATCCTTAAGTGTGTCTCCCTATGGTTCGTGAATTATGCGGACATGATCAAGACACTTCTCCGATCAATAACCAATAGAGGAATCTAGAAATTCATATGGCTCCCACATATTTCTATGATTACTTTGCGATCGAATGAACCACTTACATACGATACCAATTTCCCTTTGTCTCACGATAGTTTACTTATCCGAGGTTTTGATCGTCGGTATCTCTGCATACCTAGTTCAACCTCGTTACCGATAAGTACTCTTTTCTCGTTCCCGTGATATGTGATCCCTTGTGAGCCAGTCACATGCTTGCAAGCTAATTGGATGACATTTCACTGAGAGGGCCCAGAGTATATCTATCCGTCATATGGATGGACAAATCCCACTCTTGATCCATGTGTCTCAACCCATACTTTCCGAACACTCAATGCCACCTTTATAGCCACCCAGTTACGGTGTGGTGTTTGATGTCATCAAAGCATTCTTCCGGTGATGGTGATAAGCATGATCTCATGATCGAAGGAATTAGGTTACTATGTATCAGAAAGCTTATAGCAATTGAACTATTGAAATGACTTGATCTTTATGCTACGCTTATCTATAGGAGTATGTCCATCATATCATTCTCCTAATGATATGACCATGTTATTAAGAACACCTCAAATATTCATGATCAAGAAACCATGATCATCTATTAATCAACAAGCTAGTATTATAAAGAGGCTTTACTAGGGACTCTAATTTAGTTTACAAATCACACAAGTATTAATGTTTCTTGTCAATACTATTATAGCATGAATATAAACATTTATCATAAACACAAAGATATAACAATAACTATATTTATTATTGCCTCTAGGGCATATCTCCAACAACATCAATGCATCCTCCACTCTAGCTTGCCACCGCCGTCACCTACAGAGAATTCCATAGAGGAAGCACACCGGCCCGCCCAAGCCCATCTAGGCCTGAGGTGCCCAAATCCGAGTCGGGGACTGAATCCAACAGAGCTCCACACCATGGCGTCGAAGCCTAAGAGGAAGCGGGTGAGCCAGAAGCGGTCGGCCCGCCACAGCGGCCTCCCGTCGGCCACTCCATCTCCGCCTCCCGCTTTTTCCCCCATCGTCACTCCATCTCCGCCTCCTGCTGTCTCCCCGCCCCGCAACCGTTTTACCCGCCATCACTCCATATCCGCCTCCCGCCGTCTCCCCGCCCCGCAACCGATCGACCCGTCGCCTAAAAGGTATGCCAATTTTTCCCCGAGTCCCTCCGTCTCACCTCGCATAATTTATGCCAATTTATTCTATTGTAGCACCCCTGCACATTTTTCGTTCATGGACATGTTGAATGGCACCACTATCAACACCTCTGATCCACCTCTCGCTCCTTTCGGCGGTGAACAAGAGCAGAATTGATGTCGATGAACCGACGGACGACGAGGAGACGGACGGCGAGGAGATGGTAGAGGTGACCGAGGTCGAGACAGGCACGGTGAAGAAGACGAAGAAGAGAGCCATGAACTGCACGGAGATCGAGGATACAACTTTGTGTCGTGCTTGGGCACAAGTTGGAATGGACGCTGCGTCGGGCACTCATCAAACCGGGAAGCGGTATTGGCAGCACATTGAGGACAGGTTTTACTAGCTCATGCCTCGAGTGTGGCAGCCTGTGGCTAGCAGTTTCTGATCGCTCCAAGGTCGTTAGGAGGTGATCAAACCGGCTTGTAGCCGGTGGAGTGCGGCCATTAATGCGGTGACGTTGAATCCTCCTAGTGGTGTAACTATTGACCAATATGTGAGTTTGTTCAACACCACATCTTCACTAACTATGACCATTTCTTCGTCATATAACCTTTAGTGTTGCGATTGTAGAACGAGCTTGCGCAAGGGCGGTACAAAGACATGAACGACGGCAAGGGCAAAAGGTTTGCATTCAAGCATTGCCATGACGTGCTCAAGCATCTTCCCAAGTGGCAATTGAGGGACCAAGAAGCTCCACTAAAGAAAGGGGCGATGGGTAAAATGGATGATAGTGATGATGATAAGGAAGTAAGAAGGTGGGACAAGCCGAAGGGGTGTAAGAAGGCCAAGGAGAGGATTAAGATGGAGGTCGAGTCATCATTGCTAAGGGACAAGTTTGAGCAAATGATGAAGACCAAGGAATCTATGACAATGAAGACATTGGAGGCAGAGCTTGGTATCACCGAGAAGAAGAGAGAGGTGAAGCTTGCAAAGGTGGAAGCCACACGAGAAGCAAGGCCGAGTTGGAGGAGATAAAGATCAAAGTGAAGAAGGAGAAGGCAATGAAGGCACTCCTAGCCGAAGAGAGGGAGATCATGATGATGAACACGAAGAACATGAATGAGCAATAATTGGAGTGGTGGAAAGAGACCACCGCGGAGATCACGGAGAGAAGAAGGCTCCTTCGTCAAAGTGCCGGAGGTGCTTCGGTTGAGAATGGAGATAATTCCGGAGCTTAATTCTCCCTTGCATGTTGGTAGACCTATGAACTATGCATTTGGATTTGCCGTGAACTGTTATGCGTATGGATTTGATGCGAACTATGTTGTTGATTTGATGTTGAAACTATGCATGAAATGTTTGGAACTTGTATTTATGTTAGAATTCGTGTTTTTACGGACTGTCTGTTTCACGGGTTGTAAATAAGGACGATGATCTTCGCCTGCGTATTTCAGCCTGTAAAAGCAGGGTATAGACGCCCTAACTTGCGTTTTACATGCCGGATAAATAAGGACGCTCTAACTCTGTTCCCAATTCATGAATGAAATACCTTTTCCCCCGCAAAAATAAGCCTGGTCACGCTCATGAAATAAAAACATTGAAAAGAAAAGGATTGAAAAAGAAGAAACGGGATTGCTGGGCTGGAAAATCGATCTCGTCGGGATAGACAGCCTTCCAGGATCGGGCCGCAGCCCATACTTATCCATTATCCATGCCGGATTGAAACGAACGAGGCCTGTAATAATTCTCCAAAAGAAAAAAAAAAGCAAATTAAATTCGCACGACCCCGACTCGAGACTCGAGAGCGCATTCCCCGAACCCCAGAACTATTTCCCCCAAGTAGATCCCAAACATTCCAGCCTCTCTCCCCTTCTAAACCTCCCTCCCCTCCCCTCCCCTCCCTTCCCCTCTAGCACGGGTGCATCTCTCGCCGGCGGAGAGATGGTTGCCGTCTCGAGCCTTCGCTTCGTCGCGTCTTCTTCTTCGCTCACGCCCAGTCGCTTCCAGTACGCCGGCGGGATGAGTGCCATCCCCGCACCCCGCCGCCTCGTCGCCGCGGCTTCATCCGCCTCCTACGCCCGCGGGATCAGCGCCTCCACCCGCCTCGTCGCCTCGGCTTCACCCGCCCTGCCGCATGCGCGGCGCCTCTCCTTCGCCCGCGAGATCAGCGCCTATATCCGCCGCGTCGCGCAGGCCTCACCAGACGTCGCCCGCCCCCAGCGCTTCGCTTCCACCGCGCTCTCCTTCTCGGTATGACCTCCGCCCCCCATCTCTCGCCTGCCTCGCCTCCCTCCCCGCCGCCTTCACGAGCCCGTGAACCGTGATGAATCATAGGGTTCCTGCCGCGCCGCCGCCGCCGCCGCCCCGGGACTCCTGGCCCGCTGCCTCCCTCCGAGCCAGGACGATCTCCGCACGGAAGAGCACGGAGAGTCATCAACCACCGCCGGGATTCCACGGTGGGCACCCTTTCTCTCTGAGGTCTCGTCGAAGACCACGAAGAGCCCCGTGGTTCACCTGCTGGCGGTGCTTCTCCTGTCTGGGCTTAAGAGCACTGCGTTCCGGGGATTAGTGGAGTGGGCCTCTGTTAGGTTCAAGTTCCCTGAGATGTTGACCACCGCGATATTGCTGGGAGCCACGGCCGTTGTTGTTCTGTTTGACATTGCTGTCACGGGGAAGGACGTCAACGAGGTGTGCGCGTACCTGTCCACGCATGGACCGAGGGTCCAAGAGGCTGACCTCAACAAGTCTTCGTCCACTTCAGTTTAGGTGAGCAATCTACCACATATATGTTGTATACTTGTATTACCTTCCTTTGTTGATTACCTGTTCAATTGTTATGTTAGTACAGTTGCTTATTAATGGCATACTTTTAACAACCGCCCATATATGATAAGCTTTGTTCCTTCTGAACTTGGGTAATTGCCATGATTGCAATTTGGTTATGACATGTGGGCTGGGCAGGGCAGCGCTAGATCTAGTAGATTTATTGGCAATGTTGGGGCCATCAGAAGTCACGAAGGTTTCTGGACATATAGTTCTTAGAATGTAAGCAATGTTGGGGCCATCGGAAGTCACGAAGGTTTCTGGACATATAGTTCTTAGAATGTTGCGGCGCGCACTGAGAATTTATTCTTGTTAGGACTTATGGTCAACATATCATAGTAGGGATGTCTTTTCTTTTAAACCTGTGTTTGTAAGATCATCTTTGTTATCATCCATAAGGAGAATTTTCTGAATGCTGATCATACAGGCCAGATGTATGAAACAATTCAGTGCTGCAAATCTCAAACGCTAAACATTCCTGTTATCCTCCTCTTTGACAGAAAGTGAAATGAAAATTTGGTGATGATTCTAAGATAATTTGTGTTTGATACATTACAAAGAGTATTGTTGATATCTTATAAATGGACATCAATATTCTTTACTAATTTCACTTGTAACCAGACTAGTTTAGAGAATATACCCACATTGTGTTAACTAACTCCGCAGATTCAGTTGTACAATCATTGCCCTCTGTTGTATATAGCTGAATGCCAGAGCTGCACCCTTATTTCTGAACAAATAACATAACCTTTGCTATTGTAATCTTGTGGGATAATTGCTTGTTGTGGTAGCCCGAGTTTTATACCAGTTCAGTTTGAATGTAGATCTTGTGGGATAGTTGCTTATTGTGGTAGCCCGGAGTTCTATACCAGTTCAGTTTGAATGTACTCCATATCCTTCTTTTCTCTTCTTACTGTTGTGCTTTTGCAGGCAAAGACAATGTCATGGTGGGTGAAGCCTGGTACATGCCAACGCCAACTTCTTGGTTGCATAGTTGTACAAAGACATAGGAAAATGAGATGAGATTGACCCCGTTGCATAGATATATATATATATATATATATATATATATATATATATATATATATATATATATATAGAGAGAGAGAGAGAGAGAGAGAGAGAGAGAGAGAGAGAGAGAGAGAGAGAAGAAAAATTAGACTTACGCAGTTACATGGTTTTGTTGTGAGTAACTACACAATTTCATAGCGACAGGTTGAAGAAAGATGGGGATTCCTTGAGAGACAGAAGAAGATGGTTATTTCAGGTTGTCTTAGAACTATTTTCTTCTTAACACCGCGATGGTGTACAATCTGTACCTACTGAGTTTCGTGTTTGTGACCAATTGGTAGTCTTATTACCCTTTGCATGTCGCTTGATTTTGTGTTTTTACCTTTTGTACTTGAACAAATAGATTTCTTCTTTTCATATTAGCCTATCTGCAAATTTGTACAAAGTATGAGAATAAGACTAGAATTCGGGTTCATAGTCACGACTAGGCCTGGAAGCAGGCTCAGCGTGGCCACATAGCTTGGAGGCAGGTTCAACATGACCCCAAACTGGAGAGTCAGCCGTGTCTGGAGTAAGATTTTTCCAACCTGCAAGGGACCAAAGCTGCACGAAACACCAAATGACCAAACTGTCACGATTTAACACCTTGGCACAGTGTTGGTGGGGCCTCTTTGGGTTGTTGCTACAAGTAGTAGTAAAAACAGAGGATCATGTCTCAGCGAAGAGTGTTTATTTCCAGCAATATCAGTTCCAGTTGTGCATGAACAATCTCAAGCTGCAGTTCTCTAAAATATCAATCACCATATCGACGTAGAACTCTGCGACTACATCTGGGGACTTGTGCGTGTTCTTGGCGAGTTGGCGAGAGTAGCTCAGCATGTTTTTTTTTTTTTTGCCTGCCCTTCCGAGATGTCCCATCGAGGGAGAAACAAAAACAATCACAAAACTCCTCAAGAGTGTGGGTATAGTGGTTATCGCTGATGTTGAAGCTCATGATATAGTTACCGTGGTGGTGAGTAGTGAGGTTGTCCTCAAAGCTTGAGAGGTACTCCCAGGTTTCCCTCCGGAGGGAGGCGAAGAGAGCCAAGCCAGCGTTCGTGGCCATGTCTCGAAGTCGCCCTCCAACCCTTCCCCCCAAGAGGAAAGTGTTGTCGGCCCACCTCGCTCAGAGCACCCTCCGTGCGGATACTCTCTCATAATAATCCTTGTTGTCGGCAGCCTTGAAGTTCACTTCCTCACGGCGACGCTTGGACGAACTGTCGTCGTCTGAACTCGACTTGCAGAACAACCGGTTCATCATTCCTACATTGAAATTTTCACCACAAAGGTATAGGCATAAAGTTTCTATGATATCAACAAACGAGATTCCAAGAATTTTTTTTGAATCCTAACATGTAAAATCAACGGGAGTCAACAAATAATAAGAACTCAATTAGATAGGCAATGCTAGAGTTTTATCCTTGGATTGCAAGAGAAACTTACCGATGTAAAGAATACCGCACTCAAACGAATGAAACCGGCAAAGAAGATTTGAGTATGAAAGAGAAAAACAATGGCTGGTTTGAACTCCCAGCCAGCCGCCGAACAGTGGTCGTTTAGTATAAAAGGAAAAAAAAATTGCCTTTAGAACTGGGAACAATGATGTTTGGCTTGGCCGGTATCCCAGGAACTCAACAAACTAGTAGTAACTTGTAACTGTCATGTTGTAAAGTCTGATCTTGTAAAAAAAATTATATACAAGGCTGTAAAGTTCTTAACATTTTGAAGAATTGTAAAGCCCTTCCAACTTGTATATTGTGATATAGAATCATGAATAAGAAACAAGTTGTTATGTCATTATTTGTTGAGAATGAAAAACGTATCAAGCTGAGATATAAGAAGGTTGTGATGTTGATGCTTGAGCCAAAAAGAGCATTTGTGAGCATACAAATGTGGCATTCTGCTTTGTAGGTGAAACAAAACAAAGTAGTGGCAGAAATACCTTTTGTTCAGATTTCTTCTCCTTTTGTGCAGCTTTCTTCTTCTCCTTTTGTTTGACTTTTTTCTTCTTTTCTCTTTCTTCACGAATAAGCTTATCAACCTTAGATTCTTTTCTCAGTGAAAGGGGACGTCCAGCACACCTAACAGCTATTGGACTAAGTGTAGTTTTACTTGTTGTCTACCCATTAGAAGGTGCACATTCCTATGTACCAAGCTGTCCATTATTATTTTCAATACTTGAGTTAGTAGAAGGTTGAATTTTCAGAGAGTGAAGCTGATCAACCAAAGAATTGTAGGAATCCTCAGACATGGCGCCTAACTCTGCAACCGGAAAGAAAATGTTGCACAACTTGTCAAAACGTTTTTCAATAGGAGTGTTTTCCATGCCGCCATATGTGCACCGGATAAAGTTATGCTTTCTTTTCACATTTTTTCTCCATCGATCAAGGATGTACTATGAAGGAAACTTCTTGATTTTCTTTTGCGTGAGCACACATAACATATGCCTACATATAATACCTCTAAACTCAAAGTGGCGCCATGAACACTTAATTTCGAATTCTTCCGCATTGAAATATGCATGGTACACATAATCTTTTCTTCATCCTTCATCTTTGTCAATTAGGACATCCTCAATATGAGAATGCTCTTCTTGAAACTCTTTGAACTTCGAATCTGTATAGAATGACTGAAATTTCTCCTCGATGTAGAATTGTGTGACACAAGGTATGGTTGAATGGAAATAATTAAAATCAGCAAGAACACTATGAAGGAAATCTCTTATTACAAAGAGCATTCTCATATTGGCCACAAAAATGCTTCAATGTTGCCTTAGCGTTGACATATACTCTCACTACGTTGTGTAGTGGACATGCCCGACCAAAAAACATCTTTCACAAAGGCTAGAACCCAAAGGTGTTGATTGTCTTAGAGCCCTTTAAGCCATTCATTATCAGCAATATTGTACCTCTCAAGCATACGCTTCCAAGAACCTTCAAAATCTGTAATTGTTAACGAATCATAAACTACTTTGCCAATTGCAGTCTTGTTGTACTCATATTCCTCATATCCACCTAACTTCTCAGGTAGCTTCTTCATTATATGCCACAAGCACCACCTATATCGAGCATCTGAAAAAATTATTTCAACAGCATTCTGGATTGCTTTTGCTTGATCGGTCATAATAGCTTTTGGTTGGCGATTTGACATACATGCCAACCATGCTTGAAATAACCAAAAAAATATTGGAGTGTCTTCATTTGATAATAAAGCACATCCTAACAACACAGATTGTCCATGATGATTCACTCCAACAAAAGAAGCAGAAGGCATATCATATTTGTTCACCAAGTATGTGGTGTCAAAAGTTATGACTTCATCAAAGGATTCATACACTGCTCTACTTCTTGCATCTGCCCAAAAGACATTCATAAGTCTAGATTCATCATCAACATCCAGGGCACTAAAAAAGTTTGGATATAAGAGAATTGAAGTTCTTGTTTACCCGTATTCCAGCCTGGTCATTCAACTCAAGCCTTCACTTAACATGGAAGTCCAACCTTTTGTTGCATCTGAATAACCGAGATTTATGTGGACTTAATGTATGATTATGATCCAAAATGACCATCGATATATGAAATAGTCCATCTGAACTACGCCCAATATTAACTTTAGCTTTACATCCTAACCCAGCTGTTGGATTTGGCTTCAACATATTTTTTGAGTTGGACTTAGTCTTACTATGACGAGAGAAACAAAGTGTAAGGTACTTAAGTTCTCTATTATCATCTTTGTTTGAGCTTCTTTTTATCACACCAAACCCTTTTGCTTTAGTGTACTTGTTGTAGTACTCTCACACATCATTCTCTGTATTAAAGGTCATCCCCAATTCAGGATCTTCAAGTAACACATCTGCCCGAGCTTCACCATGGTCCTCTCCAAGTTCCACATTGCTTTCCTTATGTTGCTCGCTGCCATCGTCATCGCTTGAAATAGACATGTCACATGATTCTTGAGCACAACCAGCCCCATCACCCATTTCTGTAAATCATGATATGAAAAAATATATTTGAAAGGCAAGATACCTAAATATATGTGGTGCCAGACTAAGGAAATTATGCCATGTTAGCTAAATCTATATGTAAGGACTAAGAAGTTAATTAAACAAAGAACATTTTAGTTAGACAATCTGAACACTCCTGCTACTTACGCTGGAGGTAATGGACTATCAGTCTACTACTCAATTATTCATGTTGTACATGTTGGAATTTGCTGAGTTTTGGGCTGTTGGCATATTAGACAAATTCTGAAATTCTCTTTGGCCCACTTGTATATGGCAGCATATGGTTGTGCTAGTGGTGCTAAAGTTTAGTCCCATAAGGGGAGTTGGACCACCTTACATAGTAGAGTGTTGCACCACTCACTAAGGTGTGACAAGAAGAGTAGCCTCTCCTCCGACGCCGTCCGCCTCGCCTCGCCTCGTCACGACGCAAGTTACGGGAATCTCGTCGAGCTGAGTTTTATTTTGATGGTTGAGAAAATTGATTATGAGTCATTAACAGACGCGTTAATTACAGCTGTTTCCAGTTTTTATGGACGTGGCTGTTACCGATCGGACGTGCGATGAGCCCACGATCTTCCTAACCTGCACTATATAAGCGTCCGCGCTAAACCTAGTCGGTGAATCAATACACACACGCGCCTATCTCTAGAACCTTGCGCTGCCGCTTTCGTCTTCCTCATCCCGGCTTGCGGCGTGCACCGCAGATCGGGACAGTAGGCCTCTGGAACCCCGCCTCTTGTGAACCTGTAAGGGTGAGGGGCGATCAGGTTTTTGGGGAGCGCTCAAGCGCGACTACTGGCAACCACGACGTCGTCCGACGATGAGTTCCCGAACGATGACTTTTTCCCGGACGTCAGCGACCTCTTCAGCAACCTCAACATGGACGACAACTCTACTGATGCTACCGCCGCGGCTACTGCCGCAACCGTATCGTATGTGATCTCAATCTCTCTTTTTCGGATTATGCTAGAGTTTCTAGTTCTAGCGTTTGGCATAGATGTGATAGGTTTGTCTTGTATAGATGTAATTTGTTCATCTACTTTGTTGATCTGCATGATTTGGTTTTACTACTGTTTGTATGATCATGCTTTATCAGTTTATTATTTGAATTAAATCATATGGATTATTGCTTATATTTTCAACAATACAAAAACCTGATTATAGGCAACTGAATTCCACTGGTATAGCCGCGGCTACTAGGCCGCCTCCTTTTGATGGCATGCACTATAAGAGATGGAGCAAGAGAGCAGTTCTCTGGTTTGAAAACCTAAACTGCTATAGCGCCACTCTTGGCAAGCCTGAAGGAGATCTTTCTGCTAAGTAGGAAGCGATCTTTAAGAAAGCCGATACCATGTTTATGGCGGCTTTGTTCAGTGTTCTTGGGGACAACATTGTTGACCCGTATATGTCATTTGATAATAGCAAGGACGCGTAGGAAGCGCTCGAGGCCAAGTTTGGGGTCTCGGACGCTGGCACTGAGTTGTATGTCATGGAGCAATTCTATGACTACAAGATGGTTGATGAGCGCTCCATCGTTGAGCAGGATCATGAGATATAATCACTTGCCAAAGAACTCGAGCAGTTCAAGTGTTCCTTACTAGATAAATTTGTGGCTGGTGGCATTATTGCCAAGCTTCCTCCCTCGTGGAGGAACTTTGCTACTTCTCTGAAACATAAGAGACAAGAGTTTTCCGTTACGGATCTCATTGGGTCTCTTCATGTGGAAGAGAAGGCGAGAGCAAAGGACAAAACTGCTCGAGGATTTGAGGGAGGTTCTACTGCCAATTTGGTGCAGAAGAAAAACTTCCAATCCCACAAGTTCAAGAATAAGAACAAAACTGAAGGAAAGGGGAAGTTTGATGGCAAGAACAAGGCCACACACTCAACCAACTTCAAGAAGAAAAATGATAAGAGGAAAGGCTCTTGCCACGTCTGTGGTGATCCTGATCATTGGGCTCCTAGCTGTCCTAATCGCTTTGACAAGCGTCAACATGGGAATAGCGGCAAGTCCCCTGATGTTGTTATTAGCGATACTGAGATGAAGGATGTTGGGTACGGTATTTTATCTACTATCCTTTCAGTATGTCATTCTCCTTATTGGTGGATAAACACGGGTGCTAATACACATGTATGTTCTGATATTTCCATGTTTTCCTCTTATCAGGTCTCAAGGACTTCTTCCGTGCTGATGGGAAATGGCTCACGTGCTTCTGTTCATGGTGTTGGTACGGTAAATCTGAAGTTTCCTTCAGGGAAGACCGTACAGATGAAGAATGTGCATCACGTTTCCTCCATCAATAAGAATCTCGTCAGCGGATCGCTTTTATGTCAAGATGGCTTTAAGTTAGTTTTTGAGTCCAATAAAGTTGTAATTTCTAAGTATGTACAATTTGTTGGAAAGGGTTATGAGTGCGGAGGTCTGTTCTGCTTGTCTTTGTCAGACTCATGTACTAAAGTTATTAATCATGTTTGCAATGATAATGAGTCCAATGTTTGGCATTCACGACTCTGTCATATTAACTTTGGTTGCATGACGCGGCTAGCCAATATGAGTGTAATTCCGAAATTTACCACTGTCGAAGGTTCTAAGTGCCAAGTTTGTGTGCAAGCAAAGCAACCCCGCAAGTCTCATACGGCTGCGGAACCGAGAAACTTACCATCGCTAGAACTTATACATTCAGATCTTTGTGAGATGAATGGTGTGTTGACAAAAGGTGGAAATAGATACTTTATGACGTTGATTGATGACTCCACTAAATACCGCTATGTTTATCTTCTGAAATCTAAAGATGAAGCTTTGAACTACTTCAAAATCTATAAAGTTGAGGCAGAAAACCAACTTGATCTTAAAATCAAGCGGCTAAGGTCGGATCGTGGTGGAGAGTACTTTTCAAACGAATTTGATTTATTCTGTATGGAACATGGTATTATACATGAGAGGACGCCTCCCTACTCACCTCAGTCAAATGGGGTGGCCGAAAGGAAGAACCGCACTCTAACTGATTTGGTTAACGCCACGTTAGATACATCGGGTCTTTCCAAGGAATGGTGGGGGGAGGCGCTAATGACTACATGTCATGTCCTAAACCGTGTTCCTGTAAAGGATAAACTCATGACTCCATTTGAGGAATGGGAAAAGAAAAGGCTTAAACTCTCTTACTTACGAACTTGGGGTTGTTTGGCGAAAGTCAATATTCCAATACCCAAGTAGCGAAAGCTTGGACCAAAAACCGTTGATTGTGTTTTTATAGGATATGCTTTTCATAGCATTGGCTATAGATTTTTGATAGTAAAATCTGAGGTATCCGACATGCATGTTAGTACAATTATGGAGTCGAATGATGCGACTTTCTTTGAGGACATCTTTCCAATGAAAGGCATGTCTAGCTCATCAAATCAGGAGATGACTAGTTCATCTAGTCAGGAATTTTCTATAATTCCTGAACCCACTATGCCGATAGAACACTCTGATGATCCTGTGGAGGATGACAATGAAGTTCCCAAAAGGAGCAAGAGACAAAGGACTGTAAAGTCATTTGGTGATGATTTCATTGTGTACCTTGTGGATGATACTCCCACTTCTATTTCAGAAGCCTATACATATCAAGATGCTGACTACTGGAAGGAAGCTGTCCGAAGCGAGATGGAATCCATCTTAGCTAATGGTACTTGGGAAATCACCGATCATCCTTATGGGTGTAAACCTGTAGGATGTAAATGGGTATTCAAGAAAAATCTTAGACCTGATGGTACTATTGAAAAGTACAAGGCACGTCTTGTGGCTAAGGATTATACCCAAAAGGAAGGTGAAGACTTCTTCGATACCTACTCACCTGTAGCCAGATTGACCACTATTCGAGTACTACTTTCCTTGGCTGCCTCACATGGTCTTCTCGTTCATCAAATGGATGTTAAGACAACTTTTCTAAATGGAGAGCTAGATGAGGAAATTTATATGGATCAGCCTGACGGATTTGTAGTAGATGGTCAAGAAGGAAAGGTGTGTAAGTTAGTGAAGTCTTTACATGGTCTTAAGCAAGCTCCTAAGCAGTGGCACGAGAAATTTGAAATAACTTTAACTGCTGAAGGCTTTGTTGTAAATGAAGCTAACAAATGTGTGTACTATCGCCATGGTGGGGGCGAGGGAGTTATTATGTGTCTCTACGTTGATGACATATTGATATTTGGGACCAACCTCGCTGCTATCGAGGAGGTCAAAGAGTTCTTATCTCGCTGCTTTGAGATGAAGGACTTGGGAGTGGCTGATGTAATTTTAAACATCAAGCTACTAAAGGATGACAATGGTAGGATTACATTGCTCCAGTCTCACTATGTGGAAAATATATTGAGTCGCTTCGGGTATAGTGACTGCAATTCATCTCCAACGCCTTATGATCCGAGTGTGTTACTTCGAAAGAATCGAATGACTGCTAAAGATCAATTGAGATATTCTTAGATTATTGGCTCGCTCATGTATCTATCCAGCTCTACTAGACCTGACATCTCCTTTGATGTAAGCAAACTGAGTCGATTTGTGTCAAATCCTGGAGATGATCATTGGCATTCTCTTGAAAGAGTTTTGCGCTATTTGAAAGGCACTGCGAGTTATGGTATTCACTATACTGGGTATCCACGGGTACTTGAGGGTTATAGTGATTCAAACTGGATATCTGATGCTGATGAGATTAAGGCCACAAGTGGTTATTTGTTTACACTTGGTGGTGGCGCTGTTTCCTGGAAGTCTTGCAAGCAGATCATCTTAACGACGTCAACAATGGAAGCAGAACTCACAGCATTAGACACGACCACTATTGAAGCAGAATGGCTTCGTGAGCTCTTGATGGACTTACTTGTGGTTGAAAAACCAATACCCGCCATCCCGATGAACTGTGATAATCAAACTGTGATCGTCAAAGTAAAAAGTTCTAAGGATAATATGAAGTCATCAAGGCATGTGAAGAGGAGATTGAAATCTGTCAGGAAACTAAGAAACTCCGGAGTTATTGCGTTGGATTATATCCAAACATCTAAAAACTGACAGATCCCTTCACAAAGGGTTTATCATGAAATGTGATAGATAATGCATCGAGGGAGATAGGTTTGAGACCCATGCTATGAGTTGATCCCAGTGGCAACCCACTCTATATGATCGGAGATCCCATGAATTAGAGCTGGGAGACAAGCTGTTGGTCAGCTGAGAGGAGAGTATCCCCATATTATATTTACATCTCCATAAAGATGCAATATTCTAATATGCATGGTAGGTTGATATTTATCTTAATGTGTTCCAAGTGGCTTTTTATAAGAAGAGATGTTGTCCTGCAAAACATCTCTTGAGGAACACACTTATATGAGTCTGACTGTCAAACGTTGCAGTCTGTGAGAGTTGGGTGCTCTCTAATGAACTCATAAAAGGCCCTGGAGTATGACGCATAAGCTCCAAACCGCGGGGAAGCCGACGGCAGCCCTATACCGGTCTAGATTTTGTGTGAAACTAGCGCGCAGAAAACTTATAGTTCAAGGCATAGTCCACTGTTCAAGTTGCTAGCTAGCGTAGCATGAAGTTTAACGTGGAAGTTCAACTTAACAGTCTCCACTACACACCAGTATATAAAACAATGTTCTAAAAGAAAAGTGATGTGATGTGCCAATGAGACTTTGTGGGGGATTGTTGGAATTTGGTGAGTTTTGGGCTGTTGGCCCATTAGACAAATTCTGAAATTCTCTTTGGCCCACTTGTATATGGCAACATATGGCTGTGCTAGTGGTGCTAAAGTTTAGTCCCACATTGCTAGTTGAAGGGGAATTGAACCATCTTATATAGTAGAGTGTTGCACCACTCACTAAGGTGTGCCAAGAAGAGTAGCCCTCGCGCACTCCTTCTCAGATGCCGCCCGCCTTGCCTCGTCAAGGCGCGCGCGCGTCGTGGGTTGTGGGAATCTTGCCGAGCCGAGCTTTATTTTGCTGGTTGGGAAAACTGATTATGAGTCATTAACGGACGTGTTAATTACAGCCGTTTCCAATTTTTATGGACGTGGTTGTTACCGACTCGGACGTGGGCTGAGCCCACGATCTTTCTAACCTGCACTATATAAGCGTCTGCGTTAAACCTAATCGGTGAATCAATACACACACGCGCCTATCTTCAGAACCTTGCGCCACCGCTTTCGTCTTCCTCATCCCGGCTTGCGGCGTGCACCGCAGATCGGGACAGTAGGCCTCCGGAACCCCGCCTCTCGTGAATCTGTACGGGTGAGGGGCGATCAGGTTTTTGGGAGCGCTCAAGCGCGACTACTGGTAACCACGACGTCGTCCGACGACGAGTTCCTGAACGACGACTTCTTCCCGTACGTCAGCGACCTCTTCGGCAACCTCAACATGGGCGACAGCTCTGCTGCTGCTACCGCCGCGGCTACTACCGCAACCGCATCGTATGTGATCTCAATCTCTTTCTTTCGGATTATGCTAGAATTTCTAGTTCTAGCGTTTGGCGTAGATGTGATAGGTTTGTCTTGTATAGATGTAATTTGTTCATCTACTTTGTTGATCTGCATGATTTAATTTTATTACTGTTTGTATAATTATGTTTTATCAGTTTATTATTCGGATTAAATCATATGGATTATTGCTTATATTTCCAACAGTACATATTTGCAGATGGTATATCGTGCATCGAAATCGAAGAGAACATAGGGAATTATGGCTGATTAGCTAGTGATGAAATAATCGCAGTGCATACAAACAAACAATTTGTGCCAGGATGAAGGGATATGCTACCGCTTTCTGTAGCAAACGTCAAGAAGGGTTAATTGGCTTGATCTGAAGAGTTCTGATCTGAATGAGGGCGAACCTGTGTGAACTCAAGCAGCTCGGCCTGCCGAGAGCCCGGTTGCTTGCGTACGGTCTGTCGACGGCGAGGCCTAGGTGCGTGTTGGGGAAGATGTCGAGCTGCCGGCGCCGGCGCGCAGCCGGCCTGACCATTCACGATGGCGCGCAGCCTGGCCGTTCACGACGGCGCGATGGAGGCAGCTCGGCCTGGTGCCCAGATCGATCTGAACAAACCTACGCGCGGTTCCAGTTTTTGGTCCGTAATTAGCGGGACATGCTGTTTTTCTTTTCTTTGTCGAGCCAATATGCCCACGTCGGATATCCGTCCCAGTCATTCCGTAAAACGTCCGTAACAATCCGTATATTGGTCGCTCGACACGGTACAGCGGCACCCGTCCGTACTTCGGCGCTTTAGGGCCGACGCATACGGGCATTTCAAAGCAATCCCGCACTGAACAGGTTCTCTCTCTTCACCCCTCCTCCCGTTGAGAGTCGCCGCCCTCGTTCTTGGCCTCCCCCGACTCCTCTCCGCCGGCTCTGCTGGCCGGAGTTGGAGAAGGGGGAGCGCCGTAGTAGATAGGTTTAGGGGTAGGTTTGGCGTTTTGCCGGTTGCGGGCGCTATGCCCAGTAGATGGAGCGGATGGGCAGATCTTGGCGTTGGGATCTGGCCAGCCCTAGGGTTCCTCCTTCTTCTTCTTCAACTCCGATGGCTGGAGGGGGAAAGGAAGTGGAGAAACACCGCCTCCTGGAATAAATTCAACGTTGGCTACCTGGTGAAGATCTGGTGCTGCTGGAAGCGATCCTTCTCGGCCGGCCGTGGCGGCGAGGGGGAAGGTTGCCTTCCGGCAGTGCGTGTCGTGCTGAAGTGGCTCCTGGCCGGCCTTGGTGGCGAGGGGGAGCGCACTGGCGGCACCACGGCCTGGCTTCTTCCTAGGCGACCCTATCCTTGGATTTGCTGCAGATGCATCTTCTACGGCTTCCCTCCCTCATCTCGGGCAGGAGCTCTGAGGGAGGAGCTCGGTTTCTAGGAGCATCGGCAGCAGATCCTGGAAGCTCATCATTGCTCTTTCTGGGTGTCTTCTCCGGATCTGGACGCGGAGGTCGCGTCTGCCATGGATGTTGATCCGAGTGACGGCGGTGATGATCTTTCCTGGAGAAGTGAAGCCATCTTTTTCTGCAGATCCAAATCGGAGGCATGCAGCCAGCCGATTATCCAAGCCGCATCGAGGCTAGCAAGCTCGCCGGCAAGACCCGGCGCTCCCTCAACCTCCATCGTGAGGCCAGTCAGAAGCAGAGGCGTGTTGGAAGGAGGACCCAATTGCGTTTCTTGTTTATGTTTTAGGGTGCTCTTTGTAAAGCGTTTGGACCTGTTTGTTTTTTCATATTTTTTTAGGGTTCTGCGTGAAAATGTGTAGCTCCACCGTCGTATTTTAACGAAGGCTTCCTGCCCCTTCTAGGGCTCTCCTGTTCAAAAAAAAAATACGGGCATTTCAAACGGTCCGTTTGTGTTCGTTTGGATCGAGCCCGGTCAATTTAAGTAGAGGGTCCGGCCTGTCCGGCCAGCCGCGTTCAACGGCGTGATCCATTTGTCCGTGCTGGGCGAGGCATTTTTTTAATTCAAACACAAGCAAATCGTGCAAAAAAACTGGCAAAATTTATACTTAATTTATATTCAAAATATAAAAAATATAATCTAAACTACTAGCCCTAGCTACTGGTCTTCACGCGTCGGCGCCGTCTCGTCCATCTACGGGTCGAGGTCGATGTACTCCGGCGGCGTCCAGAGGTTGGGCGGTGGCAGGGCCGGAGCGGAAGCGGGCGCAAGTGGATTGATCACCTGCCCAGACCACGGTGCCCAACAGTGTGAGAGGTGCGCCAACTTCATACCCACCTCCGGCACGATCGGAGGCGCCCAACCCGGCAGCGGCGGCGGTGGAGGCAGTTGGGTGTTCGTCTCAGCCACCATGCGGGTGAGCGCGAGGTTCTCCTCGTAGCCGCGCCACTGGGCCTCCTCATCCTGCGCGCTGGCCGCAATGGCCTTATCGGTGAAGGTATCCTCGTCGTAGGCCCACGCTAGTACCTCGCGGTACTCCAGGGACGGGTTGGCGGCGACGTCATCCACCGCCTCCTGTTTGACGATGATGTCGTCGTCGTCGCCCTCGTCGTTGCCGTCCTCGCTACCGAGCTCGGCGTCGGAGTGGTTGACGTTGCCCTCCTCGCCCGAGTCGATGTCGGGGATGGGGTAGACCTTCCCCGGCTACAGGTCATGGAGGATGGTGGTGGCACGGTGCACCTTGTGCTCCCAGTCGAGCCACTCCTTCCAGTAGGCCACGCTTTGGTAGGCAGGATCCCACCGTTGGACCGGCGGGAGGCCTCTGATCCGGCGGTGGATCTCCTCCTCCAGCCCTTTGCCCTTCTTGGGCACGGGTGGCACCGGGACACGGTTCCGGTTGAGGTGCCAGCTGGTGGGGAGGGACACGTCGTTGTGTTGGATGCCTCGTCCCTCCCTCCAGCGGCGCTCATACTTCGCGATGCGGAAGTACCGGCGATCGCGGCGCTCTCCCTCCGGCTGCGGTGGCAGGCGAGCCTCCATGCGGCGGCCCTAAAAATCCTCCGGCCGCGGTGGAGGCGAAAGGGACGTGCCATGGAGGAAGGTCGGCATCCGGCCGGAGTGCTGGCTGCTAGATCCAGACGCCTCGCGGTCGTTCTTTCCCCTCCCCTTCTTTAGCCACGACGACATCTTCATCATTTGCGGTAGTGGTGGTGTTGGCTAGGGTTTGCGATGGCGAGAGGTGAGGAGTGCGGCATCGACGGGCGCAAGGTTAAATAGCCCCTTCGCCCGCGAACAGGTGCAGTTTCCCGCTCCTTTGCCATCAATGCCGTTACGAGAATGCAGGCGGCGCCCAGTGGGTTAGCGTGTCGTCGAGTCGCCATTGATGACGCGTGCTGCCGCCGGTCAGCCTTCCGCGAGCGCCTTTGAACCGCTGTCGCGTTTGCGTCTAAATCGTTATCTTGGTTGCGTCTGAACCGGTGTCGCAGACCACGTCTGAAATCAATGTCGCGTGTGCTAGCGGGTAGGCCAGTGGCACGTGCAGGCGCACAACGTCCGCGCTGTCCACGCGTGTCCGGGCTAACCCAACCGAGCCCCAGATTAGATGCATGAATGAGTCAAGCCGAACACGTTTTACCAGACTCCCTGTTGAAGCGACGCGCATGCTTCGTGCGTCTATGCTAACAGGTTCGGACACGCGCAGACCGTTTGGATCGTAAAGATATTGTTATGCTCAGAGATTGGAGTTAAGTTTCGCGTACGTGTAGGTGGTACGGCAGTTTGCGCAAATACTTCTTAAAGTTTTCTACTTCTTTTGACCCATATTATTTAATTTAGATTTGTCAAAATTTAAATAAAACTATACAAGAAATAGTACTCCCTCCGGCCCATGACTTGGATTTCTTAAAATTTGGATGAACATATATACTAAATAGTGTCTAAATTCATTTAAATCTAGACAAATTTAAGTCAATTAATATGGGCCGAAGGAGTATCTAAATTCACAGATCTAGAAAAATTTGAATCAATTAATATTTAATTTTTTTAAATAATACATTTTTTTATTGATTTTCACAAATAATACGCAAATTTGGCAAATTTCAGTTCTGTCGATCCGTCGTCCGTTCAACGGACGACAGAGCTCCTTCGTCGCTTGATCAGACGACAGCTGGGGTCGTCCGTTGAGGAGACGATTCCCGTGTGCTTCGGCTGCTCGCCAGACGAACAGGTCCATCGTCGGTTGAAGAGACGACACGTTCTGTCGTCCGTTGAGGAGCCGACGCCCCAGTGCTCCCGCCGCTAAGTAATCTTCGCTAAATAATCGTCCGCTCCTCGGCAATCCTTCCCGCCGATTTTTCCCGCCGGTACTCCCCGCCAATTTTTCCCGCTGTTACTCCCCGCAAATTTTTCCCGCCAGTAATCCCCGCCCTTTGTTCCCGCCACTACTTCCCGCCCTCTTTTTCCCGCCACGACTTCCCGCCCTTTTTTCCCTCCTATTCGGTTTGGTGCCTCTATAAATCCGGGCAACGGGATGTATCCTTTAACCCAGTTCATCTCTTCCTTCTCTTACTCTCTCATTTCCCTCCTCTCTTCTTGCTCTCGCATTTTCCTCCACTCCTCTCCACTATGACCGACGCGTCTCCCTGGCCTGTAGATATGTCCATTGGGCTTTTCTTCATAGCCAGAACTGTTGTGATAGGCGATACGTATCCCGACTAGGATACGTTGATAACAAACCATGATGCTCTCGTTATGCTTGGTAAGTCACTTCATCGAAGAGGGTGGAAACTGAAGACCCCATATCAGGTACGAGCAGAGCTTGTCAGGATCCAGGCAAGGTGGAACAAGCTCACCTTGGTCCTAGGACAAGCTCACAGTTTGGAGCGGGCGGATGCACCTTGGTCCTGGATAGAAGATAGCGAAGATGAGGATGATATCTTCATGTCGCCACCCGTTGGAAGCAAGGCAAGAGCTGAGTGGGACAAGAGGCAGGAGAAGAAGAAAGAGCAGGCAAAGAAGAGTCAAGCTGACATGACGGAGCAGGTTGTGGCACGTAGGCCCTGGATAGAAGAGAGCGAAGATGAGGATGATATCTTCATGCCGCCACCCGTTGGAAGCAAGGCAAGAGCTGAGTGGGACAAGAGGCAGGAGAAGAAGAAAGCGCAGGCCAAGAACAGTCAAGCTGACATGACGGAGCAGGTTGTGGCACGTAGGCCCTGGATAGAAGAGAGCGAAGATGAGGATGATATCTTCATGCCGCCACCCGTTGGAAGCAAGGCAAGAGTTGAGTGGGACAAGAGGCAGGAAAAGAAGAAAGCGCAGGCCAAGAAGAGCAAGTGCGAGGGATCGTCCAAGGGAAAGGGCAAGGCATCATCGAAGGGAAAGGGAAAGGCATCATGCTAGGGATAGATAGGACTCTAATTTATGTACCGCAAGTTATGTTGAACTATGTTGCAAGTTATGTTGAGTAGTTTGTCGAATAAAATCATGAAATAATAGAATGATGTCTCATACATAGATAGGTAAATTACTGATACATAAGTAGATATCACTGGTGTCGACGACGAGGTGGCGGAGGCCTCGGTGTACTCCATCCATATCTGTGGGGTGGCATCACATCACGGCGAGGTGCAGTTGACCCTTCACCTTGATCCTATGTATTCTGTGTGGGGATAGGTGGTGGAGTACCTGGCTGATACTGGCTAAACCAGTCTACCTGCTCGTGCTGTGTCTGCTGATGACGGTCGTCAGTACTGTCCCATGTAATGGAGTCTCCTGCTAGTGTACAAGAAATTAAGTACTGAACAATGGCATACTGCATCTAATAATAGTAGGAAGGGACACGCTTACCCTGAGGATGAGATTGTGGTCGATAAGCAAAGTCCATGTAGGGGATCGGCTGCTGATGCTGCCATTGTTCGAAAGTAATCTGGTTCTGCTGCAACTGGTCGATATTAAACTGCGATTGCTGCCACGGGTCAGAAGTAAAATGTGATTGCTGCCACCCCGAGCCTCCAGCCTGGTCTGGAGGTGGTGCTCTCGGCGGCGCCTGCTGTGAGAGTCGTGGACGAGGCCCGTGGCGGAGTGGTGGAGAAATATGCTCCTCGTGCCATCCCGAGCCTCCAGCATGGTTTGGAGAACGTGGCTGCTCCATGGATCGACGTGGGGCGCGCTCCTCCACCGAGTGACGCGGTGGGCGCTGCTGCGTGGATCGACGTGGGGCGCGCTCCTCCACCGAGTGACGCGGTGGGCGTTGTGCTTCTCGGTGTTGAACGACGTCTGAGACGCTGGTGCACGTGATGGCCGCGTAGATACGCCGTAGCTTCTCGTCGACCCGCCGGGCAAAGGACTGAGCCTGCTGACGGGGCACAAGAGGAACGGTCGAAAGCGATCGTCCGTACTGAGCCACCTCAGTCTGTAGCTCCCACGTCATATCGGCCTGCATTTGTCTCATAGTTAGGTATGCACTACATAGGCAGTCATGTTGATTATGCTCTAAATAAAGTACTTACCGCTGACTGTCTGGACTCCAGTGTTGACTGGCTAGGGTATATCTCATCGTCATGTGCGTGTGGAATGGGACGTAGCCGCGTCATCGACATGTACCTTTGTAAGTATCCGTGGAATAGCTCCATATCAAACGGGCCAGCGTGCCACACTTGTGTTGGTGCATTCTGCCACTCGTTGACGTAAATCCCCACCCGTTGGAGCCATTTAGTGGCGGTCTTGCTACTTTTCCGAGAGTAACTGTCATTAGAATTTGTTAGACCATCATTAAAGAACAACGATGAAGTATAAGACGCATTCGTTATGTACATATATTTACTTACGCGTGCACGACATCTGGAAGGGGAACATCCGGACGCGGGGGATCTACCATCTGGCAAAGACCAAACTGTCGCATGACCCTCTGTTGAGACATATCCTCAACTTGGCAATCAAAGATGATCTTCGATGTAGTCAGCCAGTACTCTCGATCTCTAGTGCACATAATAGATAACCCGCCGGGATATCGTGCGTGTCGTGTCTGCTGGGTGTACGGCTCCCAAATCACGACATCCTCTTTCAGTGTGTCGAACTGCTCGCTGAACGATGGATAGCATCTAACGACTTGCTCTCTCGCGAAACGACACTGCATGACAAAATAGTTGTTAGTAACTTTCATATTGTAGTACCAGAAGTGCAATTTATTAAGACATTACACTGACCTTGCGACGGGTCTAGTGAGTGCCAAATGTAGGCAAATCAATTTGCTCTTCGTCGAACAGCAGGTCAGAGTGGTAGACAATTGTTTCATGTTGCTGGTTGCCGACTATTTGGTTGACACTTACATCTGGACGGCCGATAGGGAACCTCTCCCATGACCACAGTTGCAGCAACAATGGGCATCCTAGCAAGGCAGAACTGTCCTTGGTTAACTGGCAAGCATTGCACATACCTCGGTACGTAGCTGCTAAGACAGCTGATACCCAACTCCACTATGTGCATTCTTCCTGGCACGTCGCCTCCGCGATCCCTCTAGCAAAATAGATGTATCGCGCACTAATGGTCGACACGTGGTTCTCAGTGAACATCACCTTCCCGAGCAGCCACATAATGTATGCCTCCAGGCTGCGTGTAATCTGTGGCACAGTCATCGGAGTGGCCGGGAATCCAAACCTCTGTATCTGCATTGGCAAATAGAACAATTTTCAGTACATGATACTTCTTCAACAAAATAAAACAAATAAATGAAACACAGCTGATACTGCTCCAACCATCCAAATTTTGGCCCATGATTGTCATGGCCAAAGGCCTGAGCTCCATCACGGATGCCAAAGAATCGTTGGGCCATGTCTTGGTCCCAATTTGCCGGTGGATCCACTGGGCCTATGGGCACGCCAGCCAACGGAAGTCCCAGCAAGTACGAGACGTCCTGAAGGGTAGGAGCCATCTCTCCCCATCGAAAATGGAAAGTGTGAGTCTCGGGCCTCCATCGATCCACCAAGCACGTGAGCAAAGACGAGTCGTACTGTAAGCGACTAGTCTGGAACCCAAGTTGTCGCCCTTCTATCTCCTCCATACGAGTGGCCTCAACCAAACGAACGAATGGTAAGAGCCCAGCCCACTTCAATCTACATAAGAAGAAAGCAGAACAGTTTAGTCACATTGGCCCATAAATATCCCAACAGCAAGAGAAATAAATGTCACATGCCTCTGAAGCCAATCAGGATGTATGCACCAGTTCGAAATGGGAGTGCGAGTCACTAGGTGCTTCAAGGACCCCGGGTTAGCATCCAGTACCGTCGATCGGTGCTTTCTATCTATGTCAGCATTCAGCAAAGATCCCGCCATCTGCAAATTGCAAATTTAAGACAAAGTTCCACACATATTGCAAATTTAAGACAAAGTTCCACACATATTACAAATTTAAGACAAAGTTCCACACATATTACAAATTTAGTACATAGTTCCACACATATTACAAATTTAAGACAAAGTTCCACACATATTACAAAGTTCCACACATATTACAAATTTAAGACATAGTTCCACACATCTAGTTTCTTCCTCTGCCTCTTCTTCCTCTGCCTCTTCTTCCTCGGCTGCCACGTCCACGAGGAGCAGCTCCACCAGTCCCGAAGATGTGGCAACTGGTGTCTATATGACCAAATTGATTACACAGAAAACATTGCCTAGTAGGGCCTCCGGCTTCAGATTCATCCATATCATTACGGATGCGGACACATTGTCGCCTTCCTCTTCCTGTCCTCATCAGTACAGGATCTGGGATGTAAACCCTTTCACCTGGATTTACTTTATTGAAATTTCCCCATGCCCTATATCCCATCATCTCGCCTGTCCACGTATTGACCACCGCGTCCTTAAGGAAATAAGGAGACACAAACGAGATCGCATCCATACCCATCAGCCCGCATGCAGCTAGTACATGAGAGCAAGGCAGATGCAACAGCTTGGGTTTATTGCACGTGCACTCACACGTTGGCCAGGCTTCGTTGCCTATCCTCACCTCCTGTGTCTTTACCTCTCATGTTCCAATCCGGTTGGAAGGGAGGCGTACCTCGAACCTTCTTTCCTGATTACCGATGGCGATGACATGCATGGACCGAGCCTTCTCCATCTTGGCATCCATGTAATGCATGATCTTTGAACAATACCTCGTGTTTGGGTTGTTCATGATATGCATCTGAGCCATCTGGAGTCTGTCTCTGAAATACTTCAGAGTTCCGGTAAAAATACACTCCACAATGGTTGTTAATGGTAGAGCCCTACTTCCTCTCAAGACAAAGTTATAAGTTTCAGCCAGATTTGTAGTCATGACGCCAAACCTAGCACCATGAGTGTCATGCAACAGAGACCACCTCTCTACAGGCTCGTGTTGTATCCATTCCTGAAAATTTTTAATCCTTCTGCCAGGCCTTCTCCTAGTACCGGGTTGGTCAAATCCTGGCAAGTCACAAAGGGCAATGGGTTCTTCCTCCGGTGGTGCTACTCCTGTTGTTGCCTGTGCAGCTAACGCCGCTGCATGAGCCGCGACCGCTGCTGCTCTAGCTGCTCTCCTCTGAGTCACATGTTTTTTAGTGAAGTCATCAAGATAGCCACGACACTTGATATACTTCCACTCTTGGTTCTGCTTGCAAAGCTTCTTGAATAGGTTCATAAGAGCCTTGTTTCTGAACTGTGAGAAAAAAATTGGCCCCTAGATGCCGCATGCACCAACGACTCTGCATGTCCAGCCATGGAGTTACTTCATCAGGAGTGGGCTGTGTGAGCTTCTTTATCGCGCTTAGTATACCTGGATGCCTATCATGAAGCACGCATACATTCGGTGTATCTCTCACAATTGCTATCTTCAGCTGCCTGAAAAACCATACCCAACTCTCGGTGTTCTCGCTCTCCACGAAAGCAAAAGCAAGTGGAACCACTTGATTGTTTCCATCTTGGCCTATGGCAGTCAATATCTGACCCCTATACTTGCCAGTGAGAAATGTACCATCCACACAGATGACTGGTCGACAGTGAGTGAAAGCTTCTATGCATATAGCAAATGAGAAGAACACTCGATGAAGTATCCTCAAATTAGGTTCATGTGGCAATGTAAAGTGTTGGATGTCCACGTAGGTGCCTGGATTCCTAGCCTGCAGTGTCTGGAGCATCCTAACAACACAGTCATACCCGTCTCGAAATGAACCAAACCTTGCCTCCAGTGCCCTTTGCTTAGTCCTCCAAGCCTTCCCGTATGAAATATTGTAGCGGAATCTGACAGAAACTTTGTTAATGATAGCTTTCACCCCCATGGCTTTGCCCTCCACTATCTCTGTGTACAACAGTCTAGCCAGGAGGGTTGACATGAGATTACGATGGTCCTGAAGGACACTTTCAAGTGTGCATGTGTGCATCACAACATCGGTGACCTTCCAGTTTGTGTCATACCTAGGGACATGGGCATGCACCCTTTCAGGACATCCAGCTTCCTCGCAAACCAATGTCAAATATTGTTGTGATGACACCTTCGTTTTCAGGACCCGTTGCATGGACATTGACCACTCGACAATTGCTTCCTGCAGATGTCTCTTGCTAGGATATAATGCACCCAGAGAGATGCTGTTCGCGTGATAATGCCACGCCGAATCATGCCCATCGTTCACAGTCATTGCTGCTGTGTTGTCATTATTCCATGATGCCGGAATAGGTTGGCCGATCTCTTCTTGATCAGACTCGCCAGAATCATCAGTCGTATCACTGTTGCCTTCTGAGTCTTCGGCTTCCATTTGATGTTGCAACAAACCATCATATATCTCGTCCTCATCAGCTTCGCCACTGAATATGTCTTCCCCTAATCCTTCACCACCGTCCTCTGATACATAACCATCACCCCCGGTGTGTGCATAGCTACTGTGACCTGATTCATACCCGCCGCCACCCTCTTGGCCCTGACTACTCTGGCCATGATCATAACTACCTCCAGCATGACCGGTCTGACTACTCTGTCCATGATCATAACTACCTCCAGCATGACCGGTCTGACTACTCTGGCCATGATCATAACTACCTCCAGCATGACCGGTCTGACTACTCTGGCCATGATCATACCCAGCCTCTTTCGCCACATGTAACACTAAGAGACTGGGGTTAACTTCTCTTTTCTGGCAAGTTTGCACAAATTTGACCCATTTCTGTTGCGCTTCTATTGGCCTTAAATAAAAATTAGGGGTTTGCCTTGACTTAGTCCATAAAGCATGCACACCGACAGTATGGGTAGGAGGGAGCCCTAAACGAACACATAACCAATCCTTCAACTGAGTAACGGGCACTGTTTCAGGATTCTGAAGCACTTCATCCATAAATCTAAATTCGCTCAAATCAACTCCGTGTTGGTTTATTCTGACGGAACCAGGACCATACAAGAACCTAAACACTACATTATTTGACATGATTTTCGACCTAAAAAATAGCAAAAATAGTCAAAAACAGGTACATTGACACATAATACTCTACAAATCTCTTGCATCTAACAGACCCCATCAAACGCTACCTATGAACATACACACATGACTGCAATAAGCAAGAAATTAGGGTTTACCCTTGAAGCGTGCGAAGTCCTGCCGTGCAGCTGCCTCAGGTCAACGGATCAGCACCTCCACCATGCACCTTCCTCAAGTCCCAGCACCAGCCTCCACCATGGCCATTGCTCAACAAGAACATCACCAGATCCCTCCACCAAAACGCCTCAAATCACTACACCAGGCTATTCCATTAGTAGATCGGGACTCTACTAGCTTGCCAATGTGTTAGAGCGGGCGGCCCGTCGTACTTCGTGACAGTTATGAAAACAGTACTAGCTTTTCCGATAAAATGCCCTTTCCACCATTTTGTAGTACGGTCGCACCATACAGCTGCAACTTGTTTAAATCCCCTCGAAACTAATTTTAATTTATTTCTGCCTTTTTTAAAACTTTCCAAGCCTTTTATTTGGAGCCTTGTTTATCTCGAATTTCATAACTAGAAAACTTTATTAGAAACAAAATTAAATAATACTAAAAACCAATGGTTTTAATCTTATTGAGCTTTTTTAAAATCCATGGCGAGTATTTTTAAATTTCGAAAAACCTTTGGCCGCCCATTGTCTTGGGCACTTACCACATCGATTATGTTAGCACGTGGTATGTATTTTCCACCGTGACTTCCTCGTCATATATGCTGGGAAATATTTTTCCTTTGGCACAATTAGACTCCTGCAGTACTGACGTCTTCATCATATATATTGAGAACTATTTTTTCTTTGGCATGATCAACATACACTTTTCCTAGCATTCGCTCTGTTTTATAAAGAAATTCACAACGGCCAAACTGATATAAGGCATCTTCACTCGTTGGACGAACTCACACCGAAATCCGGACCTTTTTTGGCCGGACGGAGCTTGATTTCGACCTGGGTACGCACAGTTTTCCACTCACGTACCCAGGCGAGTTTCCGCGTTAACAAATTTTAGCAAAGAATATAAGCGGTTTTGGGCGAATATGGGCGAACTTTGGGCGAATATGGTCGATACAGACGAACTTCGGGCGAATATGGGGGATATGGACGAACTATGGGCGAACTTTGGGCGAATATGAGCGATACTAACAAACTTTGAGCAAATATGCCCGAATTTTGGACGAACTTTGGGCGAATCTGGTCTATATGGGCGAAATTTGGGCGAATATGGTCGATACGGACCAACTTTGGTCGAATATGCCCACATTTTAGGCGAACTTTGGGCGAATCTGGTCTATATGGATAACTTTGGGCGAAATATGGACGAATATGGAGGATACGGACGAACTTTGGGCGAATATGCCCGAATTTTGGGCGAACTTTGGGCGAATATGGTCTACATGGACGAACTTTGGACGAATATGGTCTATATGGGCGAATATGGGCGAATATAGGCGAATATGGGCGAACTTTGGGCGAATATGGGCGAACTTGAGGCGAACTTTGGATGAATAAGGGTGAATATATGCTGACTAGGCGGGTCCACTAGCCAAATTCGCTGAGTTCGGCGTTCCCAGGACGTACCCAGGATCCTGGGTTCGGCCTGGGTAGGTCGGACCAAAACACGCCGAAATCCGGACGAAAACAGGTCCTTGGGTACGCGACTGGGCCAATTTTCGGTGTCCGAACCGAAATTTGGCGTCCGGATCGGCCTCCTGGGTAGGCGAGTGGATATGCTCTAAGGTGGTGGTAAGGAGAACATGTTACAAAGCATTTCAAAGGTAAAGAAAAGAAAATACGAAAAAACAAAAACTTGCCATCGAAGACATTGAAAAGATACCGAGTAGTATCAGGGCTCCACTACAACACTCTCAAGAGGGTAACGACGCACAACATTGTCGCCGTCGAGACAGCGAGGCCAAGGGTTTTCACCCGGAGACGTAGCGTGGGGAGGATAACCACAGCGACGTCCCAAGAGGGTTACAACACCCGCATGCATCATTGTCGTTGGCGCGGATCTTTCGCCTGCAAAAATCCTCTGACCGCTTCCGAGAACTCAGTCGCTCGTTGTTCTCGAGGTAGGCCTACGAACTGCAATCTAGAAGCTGCTAGAGCCAAAGCACCACCAACACCAGGATCCCCCCACCGTCTGCTCCATGCCACCCACATGACCGGAGAGAGAGAGAGACCTGAAGGGAATATGCCCTGAGAGGCAATAATAAAGTGTTTATTATGTGTATTCCAAGTATATGATAGATGTTTATTTTGCATGCTATAATTGTATTAATACGGAAACGTTAATACATGTGTGTTTAATAAACAAACAGAAAGTTCCTAGTTATGCCTCTCTCATAAACTAGCTCGTTGATTAACAAGATGATCAAGGTTTCCTGATCATGGACATTGGATGTTGTTAATAACGGGATCACAACATTAGTGTAATGGTGTGATGAACATTCATCCGAAGTATAGCATTACGATCAAAGTCATTGAGTTTATATTGCTATAACAACTTACGAAGTGATCCTAATCCTTAGACCATGAGATCATGTCAATCACTAACACCGGAAGAGTTTCTTGATAACATCAAACGTCACACCGTAACAGGGTGATTATAAAGATGGATTCAGAACTAATAAAGTGTTATGTTGAGGCTCATGGATCGAGAGTGGAATTTGTTCATCCCGATGACGGATAGATATACTCTGGGCCCTCTCGGTGATATCACATTGATTAGCTTGCAAGCAAGTGATTTGATCACTAGAATGTTATATCACAGGAACGAGAAAAGAGTGCATGTCGGTAACGAGATCAAACTAGGTATGGAGATATCGATGATCAAATCTCGGACATGTAATATATCGTGAAACAAAGGGATTAAGATACTAGCGTAAAAGGTTCCGACGATCACAAGAAAGTCATCGTTGAATGTGTGGGAGTCAGTATGGGTCTCCAGATCCCGCTTCTGATTATTGATCCGAGAGGGGTCTCGATCATGTCCGCATTATTCACAAACCGTAGGGTGACACACTTAAGAGACACCGACATCCAATTGGAGCAAATGTTTCATGCCGAAAGAATGAACAAGCGCAGGAATTTATTTCACTAGATACCGAAACAGGTTTTCGGGTGAAATTGCATAAAGTGGTTATGCATGTGAAATAGAATTCTAGCAAGGGGTTATTTGTGAATGTTTGTTATTAAAGTAATTGACAAAATTCTGAATAAAATAAAATAGTTTTATTTAATGAGAGTTTGCATTAAATTTGGTGGAAATTTAATGGGAATTTGAGTGGACTTTTGAGTGGAGGGAATTTAAAGGAGATTTGTGAGTGGAGTGTCCACCCACATGAAGAGGGGAGGGCAAGGGGGCAGCCCCCATGCGCCGGCCACCCCCTTGGGGTCCCCCCCTCCTCCTATAAAAGGAGCCCCCCTCCTCACTTGTCTCTCACACCTCCTCGTGAAGGATCTCTCTCCCCCTCTAGAATTTATCCCCCATGGTCTCGGACTAGCGAGATACATGTTCCCGGTGGCTATTCGGCAAGAAAGAGTTGTGCTTCCGCTGCATCGCTGGAGCGAGGAGGCGGATGTTGCTCGGTGCCTTGAACGTGTGTGCGAGCACGGATGCGCTGCTGATTTGCGGCGCTAGGACTTCCTCTCGATCTTGAGATCGGCAAGAGATCGTTTACATCAACCACGAGTTGAACTCGTTAAGCTTTGTCGGTCTTCAAGGGTATGTTCTCTACGGATATACATCCGCCCATTGTTTGTATCTAGTAGATAGATCTTGGTATATAGTTCACATCGTAGGAAATTTTTTGTTTTCTATGCTGCGAACCCTACAGTGGTATCAGAGCCGGATCTATGCGTAGATACTTTACACGGGTAGTACACATATGAGTATGGGGGCGATGATGATCATGTTGTTGCTCCTTTGTTGTAATTTTGGATATTGGTGGCATAGTGGGATGAAGCGGCCCGGACAAACTTTACATGTCCTCGCACATGAGACCTGTTCCACGCTTGACATGCAACTAGTTTGCATAAGTGGCTAGCGGGTGTCTGTCTCTCCTACTATAGTCAATATCTATTTTGCAAGCGAGTTGTCAGCAATTTGATTATCCTCGTTGTGGTTCATGTTCGTAGGTAAGAACGATTCTATCTCGAAAGCCCTAAGCCACGTAAAACTTGCAATGGATAAATTAGAGGCGTCTAGTTTAGATTGTTGCTGGGCTAGTGTTATGATATGGTAGTGTTGTAAGTAGAAGTATGAGATGATACTCTTACAACACATAGCGTGTAAAATCCATAGACCTTGGATTTACACATATAGGTATGATAGTGATCATACCACGATGCACATGATAGAGATCATCTGCGGGAACCATATAATTTCACTAATAAACATATGATGTTTGATTGCATCTTATATTGCTTGTTTAGCGCTTTGTTAGCATAATAAGATGATCCCTCATTTAAATATCAAGATAAGAATGTGTTCTTCCTTTAGTATGCACCGATTATGTTTTCTTCGCTCCAAGACATCACGTGATGATCGGGTGTTCTTGGATCCACGACCATATTTCGGGTGTAAAACAGTTACACACGCGAATACTAAGGTTCTAACTTGGCGATCCTAGCATGTACAGACATGGCCTCGGAACACGGACCGAAAGGTTAATCATGAGTCATATAGTTGATATGATGCCCATTTGATGCTCGCCTTTGAAGCTATACCGACTCACGTGATGATCGGACTTGGTGTAGTGGATTTGGTTCATGTTATCACCAAAAAGGCACGAGGGATGTCGTTTTTGAGTGGGAGTTCATTCATAATATAGATTAGTTGAACTCAATCTATCATACACTTAGTCTAAACTTTACAAATTCTGTTGTAGATGGCACCACCTGCTTTTAATTTCAATGTGTTCATGGAGAAAGAGAAACTAGCAACG
The DNA here is from genome assembly GCA_916181665.1 of Avena sativa. Classification (NCBI taxonomy): domain Eukaryota; kingdom Viridiplantae; phylum Streptophyta; class Magnoliopsida; order Poales; family Poaceae; genus Avena; species Avena sativa. The sequence goes on along the minus strand of OV702280.1, from coordinate 393,551,604 downwards.
AACGGTAGCAACTTTACCGAATGGGCCATGAATTTGAGGATTCTCCTCTCTGCTGCAAAAAAGCAATATGTGCTAGAAGCGCCGTTAGGCCCCCCACCTTTAGATGATGCCCCTGATGAGGAGAAGAATGTCTATCAGACTCGTCAGGAGGACCACAACTTAGTTCATTGCGGCATATTGTATGGGCTAGAACCGGAACTTCGAAAGCGTTTCGAAAACGGCAATGCATTTGATACAATGGGTGAGTTGAAAATGATTTTCGACACACATGCTGCTGTAGAGAGCTACAACGCTTCAGAAAAGTTCTTTAGCTGCATGATGGAAGAGCACAGCTCCGTTAGTGAGCATGTACTCAAGATGTCGGGTTACGCCGATAATCTTGTGTCCTTGGGAATATCGATTCCCATTGACTTAGGCATCCATCGTGTTCTGCAGTCTCTGCCACCTAGCTATAAGAGCTTCGTGATGAACTATGATATGCAAGGCATGAAGAAGTCTCTCCCCGAGCTTCTGTCAATGCTTAAAACTGCAGAAGTGGAGATCAAAAAGGAACATCAAGTGTTGATGATCAATAGGAACACTGGTTTCAAGAAAGACAAGAAGGGAAAACGGAAGGGAAGTAAGGGCGGCAAGCCTGTTGCCGCGCCTGAAAAGAAACCCCGAGTTGGACCTAAGTCTGATTCTGAGTGCTACTATTGTAAGGGGACTGGCCACTGGAAGCACAACTGCCCCAAGTATCTGGCAGACAAGAAGGCCGGCAAGGCAAACAAAGGTATATATGATATACATGTTATTGATGTGTACTTGACTAGTGCTCGCAGTAGCACCTGGGTATTTGATACCGGTTCAGTTGCTAATATTTGTAACTCGAATCAGGGGCTGCGGAACAAGCGACCGCTAGCAAGGGGTGAGGTCAAGATGCGTGTCGGCAATGGATCAAGCGTTGATGTGATCGTCGTCGGAACGCTGCCTCTCCACTTGCCGTCGGGATTATTTATAAACTTGAATAAATGTTATCTGGTGCCTGCACTGAGCATGAACATTGTATCTGGATCGTGTTTGATGCGAAGTGGTTATTCATTTAAATCCGAGAACAATGGTTGTTTCATTTATATGAATGAAATCTTTTATGGTCATGCACCGATGATGAATGGTTTATTTCTATTAGATCTCGATGATAATGTTACACATATTCATAATGTTGATGCTAAAAGGATTAAACTTAATGATGATATATCCGCATATATGTGGCACTGCCATCTAGGTCATATTGGCGTTAAACGCATGAAGAAGCTCCATTCGGATGGACTTTTGGAATCACTTGATTATGAATCATTTGATACATGTGAGCCATGCCTTATGGGCAAGATGACTAGAACGCCGTTTTTCGGTTCAATGGAACGGGCGACAGATTTATTGGAAATCATACATTCTGATGTATGTGGTCCAATGAGTGTGTCGGCGCGAGGTGGATATCGTTATTTTGTTACTTTCACGGATGATTTGAGTAGATACGGTTATATCTACTTGATGAAACACAAGTCTGAAACCTTTGAAAAGTTCAAGGAATTTCTGAATGAAGTGAAAAATCATCGTAATAGAAAGATCAAATTTCTACGGTCCGACCGTGGAGGTGAGTATCTAAGTTACGAGTTTAGCACTCACACGAGTGTGGAATTGTTTCACAACTCACACCTGCCGGAACACCACAGCGAAATGGTGTGTCGGAATGTCGTAATCGTACTTTATTAGATATGGTTCGATCTATGATGTCTCTGACGGACTTGCCATTGTCATTTTGGGGTTATGCACTAGAAACTGCTGCATTCACTTTAAATCGGGCACCATCTAAATCCGTTGAAAAGACACCATATGAATTGTGGTTTGGAAACAAACCTAAGCTGTCATTTCTTAAAGTTTGGGGATGCGATGTTTATGTGAAGAAACTTCAACCGGATAAACTCGAACCCAAAGCGGAAAAATGCGTCTTCATAGGATACCCTAAAGAAACTATTGGGTATTCCTTCTATCACAGATCCGAGGGCAAGGTTTTTGTTGCCAAGAATGGATCCTTTCTAGAGAAAGAGTTTCTCGCGAAAGGTGTGAGTAGTCGGAAGGTAGAACTCGAAGAGGTTGTGGAACCTTCTCTTCAAAGTATGGCGAGTAGCGCAGCGCCGGAAGTTGTTCCGGAGTTGGCTCCACCTGTTGAAGAGGGAACTAATGATAATGATCATGAAACTCCGAAAGAGAGTACTACCAAACCTCACAGGTCAAACAGGACGCGAGCAGCTCCCGAGCTGTACGGAAATCCTGTCATGAATTTCATGGTTGATGAAAATGATGACCCTGCGACGTATGAAGAAGCGATGATGAGCCCGGATTCCAACAAATGGTTAGAAGCCATGAAATCCGAGATGGAATCCATGTATGAAAATCAAGTTTGGAACTTGGTGGAATTACCTCACGACCAAAAGGCCGTGGAGAACAAATGGATTTTCAAAAGGAAAACTGATGCTGATGGTAATGTGACCGTCTATAAAGCTCGACTTGTCGCAAAGGGGTTTCGACAAATTCAAGGAGTTGACTACGATGAGACTTTCTCTCCCGTAGCGATGCTAAAGTCAGTTAGGATTATGTTAGCAATTGCTGCATATTTCGATTATGAGATATGGCAGATGGATGTCAAAACCGCGTTTCTCAATGGTAATATTGAAGAAGAGTTGTATATGATACAACCAAAGGGTTTTGTCGATCCTAAGGATGTTAACAAGGTGTGCAAGCTTCAGCGATCCATCTATGGATTGAAGCAAGCATCACGAAGTTGGAATCTCCGCTTTGATGAGGTGATCAAAGAGTTTGGATTTGTCCAAACTTATGGAGAAGCTTGTATTTACAAGAAAGTGAGTGGGAGCAATGTGGCATTTCTGATATTATATGTGGATGACATATTATTGATCGGAAATGATATAGATCTTTTAAACAGTGTTAAAAGTTATCTAAACAGCAAATTTTCAATGAAGGACCTAGGTGAAGCGTCATACATATTAGGCATAAAGATCTATAGAGATAGATCTAGGCGCCTAATAGGGCTATCGCAAAGTACATACCTTGATAAGATTTTAAAGAAGTTTAAAATGGACGGAAGTAAGAAGGGGTTCTTACCTATGTTGCAAGGCAAGACATTGAGTAAGACTCAAAGTCCGGCTTCGGCGGAAGAAAGAGAGATAATGGATAAAGTCCCCTATGCTTCAGCCATAGGCTCTATAATGTACGCCATGCTATGTACAAGACCGGATGTGGCACATGCTATTAGTTTGACTAGTAGGTACCAATCGGATCCAGGTTCAGAACACTGGATAGCGGTCAAGAATATCCTTAAGTACTTACGAAGAACTAAGGATATGTTTCTTGTATACGGAGGTGAAGAAGAGCTCGTCGCTAAGTGTTATGTCGACGCTATCTTTGACACCGATCCGGATGACTCTAAGTCTCAATCCGGATACGTATTTCTCATGAATGGCTGAGCGGTTAGTTGGAGGAGCTCCAAACAACCTGTGGTAGCGGGATCAACAACGGAGGCCGAATATGTTGCTGCTTCAGAAGCGGCTCAGGACGCAGTTTGGATGAAGGAGTTCATATCCGAACTAGGAGTGGTGGCAAACGCGTTGGACCCAATGGTGATCTATTGTGACAACAATGGTGCCATTGCCAATGCCAAAGAGCCAACGTCTCACAAGCATTCCAAGCATATTAAGCGCCGGTTTCACTCCATCCGCGAGCATGTCAATGATGGAGATATAAAGATTTGTAAAGTACATATGGATCTCAATGTAGCAGATCCGTTGACTAAAACTCTCCCTAGAGCAAAACATGATCAACACCAGAACTCAATGGGTGTTAGATTTATCACTATGTAACTAGATTATTGTCTCTAGTGCAAGTGGGAGACTGAAGGGAATATGCCCTGAGAGGCAATAATAAAGTGTTTATTATGTGTATTCCAAGTATATGATAGATGTTTATTTTGCATGCTATAATTGTATTAATACGGAAACGTTAATACATGTGTGTTTAATAAACAAACAGAAAGTTCCTAGTTATGCCTCTCTCATAAACTAGCTCGTTGATTAACAAGATGATCAAGGTTTCCTGATCATGGACATTGGATGTTGTTAATAACGGGATCACAACATTAGTGTAATGGTGTGATGAACATTCATCCGAAGTATAGCATTACGATCAAAGTCATTGAGTTTATATTGCTATAACAACTTACGAAGTGATCCTAATCCTTAGACCATGAGATCATGTCAATCACTAACACCGGAAGAGTTTCTTGATAACATCAAACGTCACACCGTAACAGGGTGATTATAAAGATGGATTCAGAACTAATAAAGTGTTATGTTGAGGCTCATGGATCGAGAGTGGAATTTGTTCATCCCGATGACGGATAGATATACTCTGGGCCCTCTCGGTGATATCACATTGATTAGCTTGCAAGCAAGTGATTTGATCACTAGAATGTTATATCACAGGAACGAGAAAAGAGTGCATGTCGGTAACGAGATCAAACTAGGTATGGAGATACCGATGATCGAATCTCGGACATGTAATATATCGTGAAACAAAGGGATTAAGATACTAGCGTAAAAGGTTCCGACGATCACAAGAAAGTCATCGTTGAATGTGTGGGAGTCAGTATGGGTCTCCAGATCCCTCTTCTGATTATTGATCCGAGAGGGGTCTCGATCATGTCCGCATTATTCACGAACCGTAGGGTGACACACTTAAGAGACACCTACATCCAATTGGAGCAAATGTTTCATGCCGAAAGAATGAACAAGCGCGGGAATTTATTTCACTAGATACCGAAACAGGTTTTCGGGTGAAATTGCATAAAGTGGTTATGCATGTGAAATAGAATTCTAGCAAGGGGTTATTTGTGAATGTTTGTCATTAAAGTAATTGACAAAATTCTGAATAAAATAAAAGAGTTTTATTTAATGAGAGTTTGCATTAAATTTGGTGGAAATTTAATGGGAATTTGAGTGGACTTTTGAGTGGAGGGAATTTAAAGGAGATTTGTGAGTGGAGTGTCCACCCACATGAAGAGGGGAGGGCAAGGGGGCAGTCCCCATGTGCCGGCCACCCCCTTGGGTTTTCCCCCCTCCTCCTATAAAAGGAGCCCCCCTCCTCACTTGTCTCTCACACCTCCTCGTGAAGGATCTCTCTCCCCCTCTAGAATTTATCCCCCATGGTCTCGGACTAGCGAGATACATGTTCCCGGTGGCTATTCGGCAAGAAAGAGTTGTGCTTCCGCTGCATCGCTGGAGCAAGGAGGCGGAGGTTGCTCGGTGCCTCGAACGTGTGTGCGAGCACGGATGCGCTGCTGATTTGCGGCGCTAGGACTTCCTCTCGATCTTGAGATCGACAAGAGATCGTCTACATCAACCACGAGTTGAACTCGTTAAGCTTTGTCGATCTTCAAGGGTATGTTCTCTACGGATATACATCCGCCCGTTGTTTGTATCTAGTAGATAGATCTTGGTATATAGTTCACATCGTAGGAAATTTTTTGTTTTCTATGCTGCGAACCCTACAAGACCACCACAACGTCACTCACAATAGAGCCATCTACTCAGTCCACCTTTTGGGGTTGTTGCCCCATCATCAACGCACTTGATCCCATGGCCCGACCAAGATCACACCGCAAAGCCGGCGGATTGGACAAGGCAGAACAACACCATAGCCAGCAGCCAGCAGGATGCATGACAGCCCAGGAGAGGGGATCCACCCTCCACCACCCAAGGTGTTCTCCGTACGGACGCAGTAGCAAGGCCGAGTAAGTCAGGATCAGGCTCGGCTGCTTGCCATGCCATGCTCAAATTCTATAAAACCCACACCCACACTGATGTGCCTAGGACACCGCCACCATCCACCTGCACCTCCGTGTCGGACCTCCCCTCGCCACCACCGACCAAACCATCCATGCTGAGTCGCCTCCAGCCATGAGCAGTGTTGTCGCTGCCTCACTTCTCCTGGGCCGATCCTCAGCCAAAACCGCTAACCAACGCAAAGGAGCACCTCGGCCACAACGCTCGGGGATAGTCCATGTTGTTGCCAACGGTGCTCCATTGCATGTCAAGCCCGCCATTCATGGTAACCAATGATTTGCATATGCAAGACAGTATCCTCCCGGAAGAAGAACTCGAGGAGCAGTGTGTGACATGGATATACCCTACGGGTGCATAACATTGGTATTACCGGTCCAGCCCAAGGAAGGCCCACACGAGGACACGCAGCCCATAAAGATTTCGGGTGGCCCAAGCCCGTGAAGGATTCAAATCCTTGGAGGACAAGTCTAGATTAGATAGAATTTTAAAGGGTATCAACCCTAATTTGTAACCGACTCGACCTATCATGAGACCTGGCCTATCTATATAAAGGCTAGGAGGGTACGGCGAGAAGGCTCTCTCAACTCACCGCATACACACCTCCACGCCAGATTGCATCTACGCACACATGTAATCTTCGGTTCTGCTGTAATCAAGAACAGACAAGCAGGAGTAGGGTTTTCCCTTCGAGGCCTGAACCTGGGTAAATCCCATGTCCCTATGTTGCTTGCCTGTTAATCGTTCTGCGACTTCCAGCATCCCCATCTTCTCCAAACCCAAGTCCATAACAATGGGCATTGACAAGATCAAACCTCGTCAGTGCGGGATCCAAGCTCCTCTAGCCATGGGTCACTAGATCTGGGACAGTTGGGCCCAAATCATCTACTAGCGGTGATGCATCCAAGAGAAGGCTTTTCCACACCCACTTTTAGGGAACACCAGCGCTAGCCCCGCCAAGGCTCGCCAGGCCAAGGTCGGGGCTCACCCGACCTATAACGGGGCCCAACTGTCCCCATCCTGGGTCGGGTCGATGAACTTTAGCTCCGTCGCCACGTATACTCGCATCCGCCACTCATGATCGTCTCTGCCAGAGGCTGTCGCCGCCATCCCTTCCTTTCCTCTAAATGCATGATGATAAGCTTAATCCTGGTTTAGTGATTCATGAATCACTTTAAACCTTTTCTTCTAGTAAGAATGTGGGTCACATTTGTCAAGTACCTATGAAAAAGAAATAGGAGATGGGATCATCTCTATTCTTCTTTTCAACACTTGTTGTCTATACCATTGTTTCACCTAGTTTTACAAGTAAGAGCATTTCTGGTTGTACGTACCAACACAACATAAGTGGTTCAAGGTCTAGGGCGCCAACTTGCACGTAGAACCGCAGAGGCTGCTCTAGACCGCCGGCGTGCGTGACCAAGCTTTGCAAGCCACCCCATATGTTCCTTCGGCACCTCCAACTATCTTACCTTCTCAAAGAGGCCTAGTATCACATCCCTCCGCTGGAAACTAGGGACGAAATCACAGGCCTTAGCAAAGGAGCGTGGCCCTGGCCACGGACTCCCGTTTCTACTAGACAAGACAACAAAATTCAATGTCAATGCACTACATAAACGCACGACATGGTGGTGATCACCTTGGTACAATTGAGAACCATGTAAATGGAGGTGGCAACCATGTAAATGGAAGTGCACAGGTGCATGAGCATTGCCAGCCATGTCAATGTCACCACATTGATCACCGCCATGGCATGCAACTCCACACTGTCATTGGCATGGTTGCTAATGGCAGTTGGCACATTGAATCTAACACTGCAATGAACGAATCTAACACTTCCCTCAAATAATCTAACACTACAACAATCAAATCCATGAACTAAGCACGAATTCAGAGAATCTAGAAAAATCCTAACCAAGAGGGAGAATCGAAACTTACCACAGGCATCAACGACAATGTGTGATATGTCGGAAACGTATCTATAATTTTTTATGTTCCATGCTTGTTTAGTATCTACTTTGCTTTGCTTTGTCTACACTTTGAGGTGTTTTTATATGTTTTCTGGTACTAACCTATTACCAAGATGCCACGGTGTCAGTTGCCTGTTTTCTTCTGTTTTTGGTTCCAGAAATGCAAAAAATCAATATTCTCGGAATTGGACGGGACAAAATCCAAAGTCAATATTTGACCGTGGGGAACACGAAGCTAAAGTACGAGACAGAGGGGAGCCACCAAGGGCCACACCCCCTGGCCACGCGGCTGGGCCCAGCCCACGCCTGGGAGGGTGCATCCATGTTGGTTGCCCCTGCCTCGCCTCTTCGCCTATAAAGACCCCTCGATACAGAAACCATAAGCACCCGATCAATATTCCATGAAACATTTCGTAGCCGCCGCCACCATCGTCCCTAGATCGGGGATCTGAAGCTCTTCTCGACACCCTGCCGGAGGGGAGATCATCCCGGAGGCCTTCTTCTTCATCATGTCAGCCTCTGTATGAAGTGTGAGTAGTTCCACCTTGGACTACGAGTCCATGTAGTAGCTATATGGTTGTATCTCCTCCTTTGTGCTACCATGTTTAGATCTTGTGAGCTCCGTTCTTGATCAAGATCATCTATTTGTAATCATGCATGTTGTGTTTGCGGGGATCCAATGGATATTGAGATTATTATGCCAGATTGATTAATAGTTTTGTCTCATTGATTCTATCATGTTTGTGTTGTTTGAGATCTTGCATGCTCTCCGTTTCTAGTAGCTATCTTTGCCAAGTAGATGCTAGTGAATCCAAGAGGGGTATTTATGCTCTATAATGGATTCATGCCTCTATTTAATCTAAGGGAAGTGACAGAAATCCCTAAGGTTGTAGATGTGTTGTTGCTACTAGGGAGAAAACAATCGTCTCTTGTTTATGGAACAAGTGGATTGTTTACCTTATACACTTTGCTTAAAGCAGTTATCTGTTGCTTGCAACTTAATACTGGAGGGGGTTCGGATGATAACCTGAAGGTGGATTACTAGTCATAGATGCAGTTGGATGGCGGTCTATGTATCTTGTTGTATTGCCCAATCAAATCTCGTAGGATCATGAATGTCTAGTATTGCATTGTTATACCTTGCTCAGTCATGTCAATTGTCCTGCTGTAATTTGTTTACCCAGCATGCCATGTTTGTTTATCTTAAGGAGAACACCTCTAGTGAACTATGGACCCTGATCCAATCTTTACCATTGATACATCTTCCACTGTTACTGTTTACTTTCTGCAAACCACTATTACCTTCCACACCATACAGTTAATCCTTTGTTTTTAGCAAACCGGTGAGATTGACAACCTCACTGTTCGTTGGGGAAAAATCTTGAGTTTGTGTTGTACAGGTTTCCAAGTTGCTAGCAACACCTTTGAGTCATTTCCTTCCTCCTACTGGTTCGATAACATTGGTTTCTTACTGAGGGAAAACTTGTTGTTGTGCGCATCATACCTTCCTCTTGGGATCTCCCAACGAAGCTTTCATGCACCATAAAGACTTTTCTGGCGCCGTTGCTAGGGAGACTAAGGACGTCTTCACAAGGGGAGTCCTTCATAACCTTTCTCTTTACTTTGTTTTTCTTTTGCTTAGTTTCTTTTGCTTTGTTTTGTTTGCCTCTTTTTATCAAAAACTCCAAAAAAATAGTTTAGTTTGGTTTGCTGATGTCTACACACTTCTATTCTTGTAGACAGTTGTTGGGCCTCCAAGTGCAGAGGTTTGTAGAACAGCAGCAAGTTTCCCTTAAGTGGATTACCCAAGGTTTATAGAACTCAGGGAGGAAGTGGTCAAAGGTATTCCCTCTCAAGCAACCCTGCAATCAAGATACAAGAAGTCTCTTGTGTCCCCAACACACCCAATACCCTTGTCAGGTGTATAGGTGCACTAGTTCGGCGGAGAGATAATGAAATACAATTTGTAACGGTGCCAAAAAATAGCTTTCATGGAGCTTGACGGTGAGGTAAAGACTGGAAAGAAGCAAACATGTAACAGATCTAGATGCAAAAGGTGTTTTAATATTTAGAAACAAGGCCTAGGGATCATACTTTCACTAGTGAACACTCTCTCATATAAATATCTTCTCTTAATGATACTACTCTTAACTACTCTCCGGTTGGACACTCTAATCCATGGTAGGGCTTTCCCCAATCTAGATAACCCCACACTGTCACCTTGAGCGCTAGATGGTTCCAACAAACACCATGATTTCATAAAGACATCCAACTCCAAATATAACTCATGATAAATATGTAACCTAGCTTAAGTGCCACACACGATGTGCATGCTGTCACTTTCACACACGTGGAGAAAAGCATTGATCTATTAAAGCACAATGAGTATTTATGTAGACTCTAGCCTAAGTGCCACCATGGCGTGCACGCTGTCTGCAGTGACCCAGCATACCACTGCATGTGTAGTACACTATAGTCGCTGATATGACATCCATAGAACACTGTTCCGTAAATATCACATCCCTCAGAGTGGTACAACAGAAACATTGCGGGTCCATATTACAAACATACACACATTATTATTATTACAATACCAGAAGTTCAAGACTTCCAAAAGATTCAACTTACAAACCAAAATATAAGTGTTTCAGCTGAAGTTTGAAAGTGAAAACTTAAACTCCAAATTGAGCTCAACAACTTATTGCTATATATTGTTCACGTTGCTCGGCTCAAGTGGATCCTAGAACTATAGTAATTATTCGGACTCTTGGACTCTGCTCCGTAGACGATATCGTAGTCCTCCCCTTCTACGGCTCCATACAAATTGGGCTCTTCATAAAAGACCTCCTCTTGGCTCTCAATTGCATACATTGGAGTGTCTTCGGGGTCCTCGGAGTCTAAGCAAGGATTCAAAGGAAAGGGTGAGTAACAACGTTACCCAGCAAGTTCATTTTATGCAAGGTGGGAGGTTTGATGCTCTATCTACCACCTAGGACTAAGTTCTTGGCACTATGCAATTTTTTTGTAAATCTTTCTTCAAAGATTGATTTTATTATAAAAATCTATGACCATCAGCCTTCACAGGTTGACCAGAACTTTCATGGAGTTCCTTTCCTGTCGCGTTCGTAGCTCCTTCCCGGAACATGGAGTAACAAGCTATAGTTCTTACACTCTGCAGAGGTGCATTACTTTACCCATGAGAGATCAACTTCCTTGTTGCACAACCAGGCATACTTTCCCGTCCACAATTCCATGATGTGGGGCCCAGTAGTTGGTCCAAGCCAATCACTGCCCTCTCCGCGACCTCATATGTCTGCACAATCCTTTGGGGCCGGCTCACCTCCGTTAATCCTCCTTTCGGGAAGGCTAAAACCCTGATGAGTCCCCGAAGACTCTATGACCTGGTGATGCCCGGACGAGTACCATTTAAATGGACTATATCCCTAAACACCATTCATAGATAATCTAGACACCAAAAGTGTGGGGCGTAAGTGTGCCCACCCATGTGTTGGATCCGCACAAGGAATCACAACGTCACGTTAAGGTCGTCTTGCCTCCATACGAGAGGAAAAGGATACAGATGACTTCTCCGTCCCATTCTAAATCTCATGGTTAACGCGTAATATACGGCGCTAGAATCACTGATGTCATGGGTTATTAATCCCTAGTTGCTTATCATTGTTGCAGATAGAAACCTAAGTTCTATTGCTCCATTATATCATCACTTAGGATGATACCTAAGTTTTATTTATTTTGAGAAAATAATATTTTCTTTCTTTGGAATATAGATGATAACACACAATTTGCAAATACTTTGATAAAGAGTCTTCAAAACATATGAGCAAGTGATGAACTTGCCTTGTGATTGCAAGGTAGTGAAGTCGGATGCTTACACTGGACCTTGAGCTTCTATGTCTACAAAACATCATTATTGCCTGGTAAGGACAATATTGAAAGAAACAAAATGATTATGCAAAGTAATGTAATGCATTATTTATTTTTGTGTGTGTTCTCCCCATTAGTTTAACTACAAAAATTCTTTTTAGTAGTAAAGAATTTATAAATATTAATTATTAATATTTATTGAATATTATATTCTTCATTTCATTCTATTTGAATTTTATTTATTTAATAATTCCTTTAAGAATTATCGTTTAAATACAAGAATGATATGAAATATTAATTTAGTATTTTTCTAAAATACTACAATATTAATATATAATAAAAGTGATTTTTATTTATTTTTATCATCCTTCTTTTATTTTATAAAATTCCATAAGGAATATAAATATATTATAAAATTCTTGATAAAAATTATATGCCTAAAATTTTATTTCTTAATTTATTTAGATAGATTGGATTATTGTGGATCCAAAAATATTTTATTTATAATTTTTGGATTTTTATTTTATTTTCTATAATTTATTTAAATTCAAGGGCATTTTGGTCTTTTCTTAATTATTAAAACTTTCTTTGTGTGATTGGGCTGGCTTTGTTGGGCTTATTGGGCCATTTTGGCCCAAGTGGGAAGAACCAAAAAGGCTCCCGAAGGGTTGGCCCTCTCAGCCCACTCTACCTGTCCATCTCTCTCATCCCCTTCTCTCCTTCTCTCTCGACCCCATGGTCGCCGATGCCACCGCCGGGCGATTCACGCCGCCGTGGTCCTTCTCGGCCGCCGCCGTGTTGCATGGTGTGGTTGTTGCCCCCGCTCCTCCTTCCAGTCCATCTCGATTTGTACTTGGGGCCTTCCTGTGGCCAGACCGGCTCCGTTTCGAACCCTAGGGTTTGGGGTGGTGCTGCCGCCGCCGCTGCGCCCGTGGTGTTGTGGGTGTTCTGAGGTTGTTGGCTACCCCAGATTAGGGTTCATCCCTCTGTTGATGTTATGGATAGTGAATTGGATCTAGTAGTGATGATCCTAGAATATGATGCTTATGTGGATCACTGTATTAGCTAATTTTTATGATGCTAGTGGCTTATCAGACTAATTCCATTGGTTAATTTGATCTGGTTTAAATGATAGGGTTATGGTGGAATCATTACTTGTGGATTCTGTTGACTTGGGATCTTGCTACTGTCAAAATACTGGTACTGACAGTAGTTCTGTCAGTGATGGTTTACTGCATTTATAATTGTGGGCTTGAATGGTTATATCCAGACTAAGATTAATCATCTCAGATAAACTTAATGCTGATTTCTGGTATAAGATTTCAGACAGATGATATTTACTTGCTTACCCCTTTTATTTGTGAAATCTAAGTAATGATTGTGCTTGGTTTTTAGAACTTGTCCTTGTGACACCATCATAGAGTGGCACACAAGTGGTTAGGTTCTATTGATGAGCCTACTCTGCCAGTGCTTGAAATTGGTAAATGACCATGATAAGTTGAAAGCTTAACTTAACCTCTATGCCTATGATGTTGGTTTGAGGCATAGGAAATAGTTTCCTAAGTTGTTGTCCTTGATAGAAATGTTCTGGTATTAATACCAGCTACTAGTTCTTGAACCATAGTTGGGAAAATTGATTGGTATGCTGTTTAAGTTATATGGATCCATAAGATCTAGATATTCTAAGGTGCTATTTCTTTTTTAGAGCTGCGCCTAGAATTCCAAATCTTGGCTATATTTATTATTGGAATTTAATATATGGCTTTATAGCCAGGATCAATGAGGTTATTCTGAGATCCTGGTTGGATCTATATGGTTTACTTATGGCTTTTTGTGTTTAAAATCATCTATGATGGATTCACCTCACTTGGGTGTTTTCTGAGAGGTTGAATATAATACAACACATGAATTCTTATCTAACTTAGATAGATAGATCATGTGATGGTTTTATACTACTCACCACAACAGTGGAGTTATTGGGGTTGTAACTTGTTGATCTTGTGGCTTGATCTAGCTGCTTGTATTGTTTCTTCTCCTGATGCTGCTCCTGCTACTTCCAGCTCCTGGAACTTGTCCTTGACCTTGCTATCCACCTTCTGATTACTATTAGCTTGGCCTTTTCCTTGCTATCCACCTGATCCACCCCCTCCTTATGTCACCCTCTTTGTGAGTACTGGGATGATCAAATGTGTGGTTGGTTTGGTCTGGTTTGGTTTGGCTGTGGCTAGACTGCTGGTGCTTATTGTGTATGAGCATGGAAATGGTGTTGAGTGCTTGCCCACGGCTGTGTTGAGCTGTTTTGCTTATGTGGGCTGTTGTAGTTGTGTTGACAGCACACACCATGCATTTAGGTGTGTAAGCTGCTTGTATGCCTGTTGCACCCTTATGGATATGCTCTGAGAAAGAATTTACCTTTTTATCTGTTTACCACTTATCTGCCTGGTGAAACTTGCCCCTCTCACTGATTCTAATCATTTGACTTGTGGCTTATGGATTATGAAAGATTTAATTCTTTCATACTGGTGAAACTTACCCCTAAAGATTTACTCAATGATGTAAAGTGGAACAGTGCATCACACTGTCACTACTGAGAGTGAAAAAAATATATAGTAACCCTTATTTTCTTTATTTATGTTTATTCTTTGTTTTGCAGGTACAAGACTTGAAGATTTAGATTAGAATAGGTTTTCTTTTTGATAGAATAATTTCTTTGTAATATTTATTTTATTATTTTGTAATCTTTATTTGAATCTTTTGTAATAAAGATTGTAATGTTACTCAATATGCAAATATTCCTCCTCTTATAATTTTCTATTGTAAAGATTCTTTATTAATTTTATAAGTTACATTTTTGTACCTTATTGATGAAAGAAATATTCAATTATTTAATTGTCAATTTACATAGAATTTCTGGTTACTATATATTGTTTCTTGATCAACTTCATAAGTTACATTCTGTAACTTATTCATTAAATAAATATATGAAATAAATGTTCATTTACTTGATTGTGTTGTGTTATTTAAAGTTTGAGTTATTAACTATTATTTCTTGATTAAATAATAATATTACTCAATCATAATCTTAATATTTTAAAAAAAAAATCCAAGTCTCAAGTTTGAATTCAAATTCCTTTCCCCAAAACATATTAATCCATAAAGATCATGTCAAAGTTTATAACGATCATTCTTCAAGGCTATTCCTAAACTTAAAGAGTGAAAGAAACTTTGATCACTTTAAGTTTTTATTTGGCAAAAAAAATACCCATATTTCTTTATAGATGAATGCATGCAATTGCACATATTCCTAAATGTACCCTTCGTTGGTTCCTGTATGCTGGGATGTTATAGACTTCCCCCCTTAAATTAAACTTCGTCCCAAAGTTTGGTGAAGTGTACCTGAACAGTTCTGGATAGGCTTTTCTTAAATCATCCTCTTTCTCCCAGGTGGCTTCTCTTTCGGGGTGATGTTCCCAATGTATTTTGTAGTACTTGATTGCCCTGTTTCTCAACCTTTTCCAGTTTTCTTCCAAAAAATTTATAGGGTTTTTCAACATAGGTCTAGTCTGCTTGTAATTCTATCTCTTAATGTGTGATTGCATCATCAGGAACTTTAAGACATTTCCGGAGTTGGGACACATGGAAAACATTATGAACTTGAGCCGATATTGCAGGTAACTCTAAAGCATAAGCTATAGTCATGTTCTGACTCGGTATCTTAAATGGACCGATATATCTTGGACTCGATTTTACTTTAACTCCGAACCTTTTAACTCCTTTCATTGGGCTTACCTTCAAATATACTATGTCTCCCACTTCAGGATGCCATGATCTTCGACTTTGATCAACACAACTTTTCTGCCTACTTTGAGCTATTTTCAATCTGTCCTTGATTTTATCAATGATATCTTGTTTTTCCTTGATATAGTCTAGTGCAAATTCTTTGCTACTTCCAGGCTCATACCAACATATTGGTGATCTACATTTCCTTCCATACAGAACCTGATATGGAGCTGCCTTTAGACTACTCTGATAGCTATTATTGTAGGAAAATTCTGCCAACGGTAGATGATCTTCCCACGAACCTCCAAAATCTAATGCACAAGCCCTTAACATGTCCTCCAGTATTTGATTGGTTCTTTCCGTTTGACCCCCTGTATCTGGATGAACAGATGTGCTAAAATCTAACTTTGAACCAAGTGCTTCATGTAATTGCTTCCAAAAATGCCGAAGTGAACACTGATCCCCTATCAGTTACAATCTTTTGGGCACTCCGTGCTTACTTACTATTTCTTTGATGTAAACTTCTACTAAATTCTCTGCATTATCCTTCTGATTTACCGGAATAAAATGTGCACTTTTAGTGAGTCTATCAACAATTACCCATATCATATCCTTCCGTTTAGGTGTCATGGGCAACCCTGTGATGAAATCCATACCTATTTCCTCCCATTTCCATTTAGGAATTTCCAAAGGTTGCAATGGTCCTGCTGGACTTTGATGTTCATCCTTCACCCTTTGGCAAGTATGGCATTCTGATACATACTTAGCAATGTCTCTTTTCATGTTATTCCACCAAAATAATTTTCTCAGATCCATGTACATCTTAGTACTACCTGGATGTATGGAATATGGTGTTTCATGTGCTTCTCTGAGTATGACCTTGCGAATCTCAGTCACATCCAGAACACAAAGATGATCTTGGAACCATAAAGATTCATAATCTCCAAGGCGAAAAACTAATGTTTGCCCTTGAGATATCCTCCGAATTTCTTCAGCAATGAAAAGATCTTCTTCTTGATGTCTAAAATTTTTGTGCTTAATATCACTATCCTGCTCTGTAACTACCTGCATGGTAGATAATCCTTCAAGAGTCTTCGTTCTAACAAATTGAATCTCTAATCTTTCCAAGTCCATCTGTAACTCTTTTGGTGGCTCCCAATTGCTAGGCTCAATATCTGCACTTTTACGACTTAAGACATTTGCTACAACATTTGCTTTTCCCGGGGTATAGTTGATTGTTAAATCATAATCTTTGATTAATTCCAACCAACGCTTTTGTCTCATATTCAATTCCTTTTGGGTAAGAAATATTTGAGACGTTTATGGTCAGTGTATAACTCACATCTGGCTCCATAAAGAAAATGCCTCCATCCCTTCAGAGCAAAGACTACTGCTGCTAACTCTAAGTCATGAGTTGGATAATTGAATTCATGTGGTTTCAGTTGTCTTGATCCATAAGCAATCACTTTCCGATCTTGCATTAACACACAACCTAAACCTTCTTTAGATGCATCACAGTATACTGTAAAGTTTCCCTGTTTCTGGAACTGCTAGAATTGGAGCGGTAGTTAACCTGGTATTCAACTCCTGGAAACTTGCTTCACACTTCTCATCCCAATTGAATGGGGTATTCTTCCTTAATAATTTAGTCATTGGTCCAGTTATATTGGAGAAACCTTCAATGAACCTCCGATAATAAGCAGCCATCCCTAAGAAACCTCGAATTTGTTTCACATTGGTTGGTGCAGTCCATTCTAGTATTGATTGAACTTTGGATTTACAGCAATTCCATCTTTACTGATCACATGACCGAGTAATTCTACCTCATATAACCAGAATTCACACTTACTGAACTTAGCATAAAGTTTATGTTCTCCTAGGGTCTGCAATGCTATTCTCAAATGCTCTGCATGCTCTTCTTTATCCTTGGAATAAATCAGAATATCATCAATGAAGACTATACCAAACTTATCCAAATATGGCATGAAGATTTTTTTCATCAGATTCATGAATATTGCTAGTGCATTGGTCAAACCAAATGGTACTACCAAATACTCGTGGTGTCCATATCTTGAGACAAATGCTGTCTTTGGAACATCCTCTGGTTTGATTTTTATCTGATGGTATCCAGATCTTAGATCAATCTTATAAAATACTCCAGCTCCTTTTACTTGATCAAACAGATCTTGAATTCTTGGTAAGGGATACTTATTCTTTATGGTAACATTGTTCAGATTTCTGTAATCCCCACACATCCTTCTTCCACCATCCCTTTTATCCACAAAGATCACTGGTGTTCCCCATGGAGATACACTTTCCTGAATAAATCCTTTTCTGGCTAACTCATCAGTTTTCTCCTTGAGTTCTTTTAATTCTTTTGGTCCCATCTTGTATGGTGCTTGAGCTATTGGTGTTGTACCTGGAATTAGATCAATAGTGAACTCTATTTCCCGATCTGGTGGCATTCTAGGTAGCTCTGCTGGAAAAACATCTTGAAACTCATTTACTACAGGAATATCTTCCAACTTGACCTCCTTCATTGAGTTCAACTGAAGATCCACCATGATATGACTGTGCCTATCTGCTTGATACACTATTCTTGCTCCACTTGGAGTTTTTATTGAGACAGTTTTATCCTCACAATTTATCTGAGCCCCATGTTCAATCATCCAGTCCATCCCCAGCACTACTGCAATTCCCTTCAAAGGAATCACATAAAGGTCCGCAAAGTATGTACAACCACATATCGAAATAACATGATCTTGTTTAATGTGGCGTACAATCACATTTCCCCTACGTAACTACGGTCATAGGGTTTTCTAACGTTGCCCTTCTAATCCCGAATTTATCACAGAATTCTTCAGAAATGAATGAATTAGTTGCACCAGTATCAAATAGAACTTTGCCGGGATTAGTAAGGATATTTAGCGTACCTATCACTGCATGCTCCGAGTTATCCACGTCCTCTAGGGTTGCACAATTCAGCTTTCCGGTAGGTCTGTTCCTCTTGCCATTGTTGTTCTTGACATTATTTCCTCCTTTATTTGGCTGCCCATAGCCTCCACTAGCTTGTCTTCCATCTCTAACCGGACACCCTCCTTGTGGTTTGCTTGGACAATTTGGCTTTATGTGACCTCTCTAACCACAAGCATTGCACACAATTACTGGTTTCGAGCAATCCTTCTCATATGCCCTGGGAGTTTGCAATTATGGCATATAGTATTCTTTACGTTTGGATTTGCACTCCTATTGGAATTGTTACCATTATAAGGTATATTCCTTGGTTTGAATTCCAGATTGGGCTTGGGTTTACTTGCATGTATCCTCTTGGTTTCCTTCTTAGCTCTCTTCCTTCTATCCTCTTGGACATTCTTGTAGTCATCTTCAAATGTGATAGTTGCATCCAGCAAATGCTGATAAGTTTGCTTATTAGCCAACCTTAACTGCATCCTCACAAATGGATTTAACCCTCGCAGGAAACGCTTCTTCCTCTTTTCTTCCGTATTAACTTCTTCCTCAGCATAACGAGACAGTTGACTAAACTCCCGAATATACTTCATAACACTAGTATATCCCTGCTGCAGCTCCTCAAATTCTCTTTGCTTCAACTCCATAACACTCTCTGGAACTTTATATTCACGGAATCTCTGTTTGAACTCTTCCCAAGTATACTCCCTTCCTGGTTGTTACATAGCTAACTGATTTTCCCACCATGATGTTGCTGGTCCTGTCAGAAGATGAGTTGCATACCTCAATTTCTCCTCATCATTACAACCTACAGTCTTCAGCTTTCTTTCTGTATCTGCTAGTGAAGGGAATATGCCCGAGAGGCAATAATAAAGTGGTTATTATCGTATTCCTTATTTATGATAAATGTTTATTTTACATGCTATAATTGTATTAATACGGAAACGTTAATACATGTGTGTTTAATAAACAAAAAGGAAGTTCCTAGTTATGCCTCTCTTATAAACTAGCTCGTTGATTAACATGATGATCAAAGTTTCCTGATCATGGACATTGGATGTTGTTAATAACGAGGTCACAACATTAGTGTAATGATGTGATGAACATTCATCCGAAGTATAGCATTACGATCAAAGTCATTGAGTTTATATTGCTATAAACAAACTACGAAGTAGTCCTAATCCTTAGACCATGAGATCATGCCAATCACTAACACCGGAAGAGTTTCTTGTTGACATCAAACGTCACTCCGTAACTGGGTGATTATAAAGATGGCTTCAAATCTACTAAAGTGTTATGTTGAGAATCATGGATCAAGAGTGGAATTTGTTCATCCCGATGACGGATAGATATGCTCTGGGCCCTCTCGGTGATATCACATTGGTTAGCTTGCAAGCAAGTGATTTGATCACTAGAATGTTATATCACGGGAACGAGAAAAGAGTGCATGTCAGTAACGATATCAAACTAGGTATGGAGATACCAATGATCGAATCTCGGACATGTAATATATCGTGAAACAAAGGGATTAAGATACAAGCGTAAAAGGTTCCGACGATCACAGGAAAAGTCATCGTTGAATGTGTGGGAGTTAGTATGGATCTCCAGGTCCCGCTACTGATTATTGATCGGAGAAGGGTCTCGATCATGTCTGCATTATTCGCGAACCGTAGGGTGACACACTTAAGGGACACTGGCATCCAGTTGGAGCAAATGTTTCATGTCGAAAGAATAAACAAGCGCAGGAATTTATTTCACTAGATACCGAAACAGGTTTTCGGGTGAAATTGCATAAAGTGGTTATGCATGTGAAATGGAATTCTAGCAAGGGGTTATTTGTGAATGTTTGTCATTAAAGTAATTGACAAAATTCTGAATAAAAATAAAAGAGTTTTATTTAATGAGAGTTTGCATTAAATTTGGTGGAATTTAATGGGAATTTGAGTGGACTTTTGAGTGGAGGGAATTTAAAGGACATTTTGTGAGTGGAGTGTCCACCCACATGAATGAAGGAGGGGAGGGGGCAGCCCCCATGGCCGGCGGCCACCCCCTTGGGTGCCCCCCTCCTCCTATAAAAGGAGCCCCTCCTCTCACTTGTCTCTCACACCTCCTCGTGAAGGATCTCTCTCCCCCTCTAGAATTTATCCCCCGTGGTCTCGGACTAGCGAGATACATGTTCCCGGTGGCTATTCGGCAAGAAAGGGTTGTGCTTCGGCTGCATCACTGGAGCGAGGAGGCGGAGGTTTCCCGGTGTCTTGTACGTGTGTGCGAGCACGGATGCGCTGCTGCTTTGCGGCGCTAGGACTTCCTCTCGATCTTGAGATCGACAAGAGATCGTCTACATCAACCATGAGTTGAACTCGTTAAGCTTTGTCTGTCTTCAAGGGTATGTATTCTATGGATGTATATCCACCCGTTGCTTGTATCTAATAGATAGATCTTGGTACATAGTTCCCATCGTAGGAAAATTTTTGTTTTCTATGCTGCGAACCCTATAGTGGTATCAGAGCCGGATCTATGCGTAGATACTTTACACGGGTAGTACACATATGAGTATGTGGGCGATTATGATCATTTTATTGCTTCTTAGTTGTACTTTGGATATTGGTGGCATAGTGGGATGAAGCGGCCCGGACAAACTTTACATGTCCTCGCACATGAGACCTGTTCCACGCTTGACATGCAACTAGTTTTGCATAAGTGGCTAGTGGGTGTCTGTCTCTCCTACTATAGTCAATATCTAATTTGCAACAAGTTGTCAACAATTTGGTTATCCTCGTTGTGGTTCATGTTCGTAGGTAAGAACGGTTCTATCTTCGAAAGCCCTAAGCCACGTAAAACTTGCAATGGATAAATTAGAGGCGTCTAGTTTAGATTGTTGCTGGGCTAGTGTTATGATATGGTGATGTTGTAAGTAGAAGTATGAGATGATACTCTTACAACACACATAGCGTGTAAGTTCCATAGACCGTGGCCTTACACATAAAGGTTTGATAGAGATCATACCACGGTGCACATGATGGAGATCATATGCGGGAATCATATCATTTCACTTATAAACATGTGATGTTTGATAGCATCTTATATTGATTGTTTGGCGTTTTATTAGCATAATAAGATGATCCCTCATTTAGATATCAAGATAAAAATGTGTTCTTCCTTAAGTATGCACCGACAATGTTTCGTCACTTCAAGGCATCACATGATGATCGGGTGTAATTGAATCCACGAGCATATCTCGGGTGTAAGACAGTT
This sequence comes from Avena sativa, assembly GCA_916181665.1. Classification (NCBI taxonomy): domain Eukaryota; kingdom Viridiplantae; phylum Streptophyta; class Magnoliopsida; order Poales; family Poaceae; genus Avena; species Avena sativa. The sequence continues at coordinate 393,529,853 of OV702280.1, read as the reverse complement.
ACACACGCGAATACTAAGGTTCTTACTTGGCGAGCCTAGCATGTACAGACATGGCCTCGGAACACGGACCGAAAGGTTAAGCATGAGTCATATAGTAGATATGATGCCCATTTGATGCTCGCCTTTGAAGCTACACCGACTCACGTGATGATCGGACTTGGTGTAGTGGATTTGGTTCATGTAATCACCAAAAAGACACGAGGGATGTCGTTTTTGAGTGGGAGTTCATTTCTAATTTGGATTAGTAGAACTCAATTTATCATAAATTAAATCAAAGTGAATTTGCATAATTTGCTGTAGTCATTGGCATTCGTTCACCACCTTATGCATAGTTGTAATTGAGATAATAGAACTATAGAATTCTGGATATATACTTTACGAACTGGTATCGTATTGTGTTGAGTGTCAATCTAAAGTTTAAAGTCCTATTGCAAACTTTCAGCAAACTCTATTTACTCCATGAAATTTAATAATTGGTATTAAATCGAGAGTAACTATTCCAGTGTTAGTATCTTAAGTATCATGTTTGCCTCCATGATTCTTGATTTTTTTAAATATCAAGGTTGTCTAGGAGCTGAAAGAATTGTTTCAGAAACCATCATGTGTGACAGATATAATGATATCTGAAACAATGTTTTGGTTGCAATATGATAGAGTATAATATATGATCTCATATTGGATGAGAATTTACAAAGGTTGGAGATGCTAGACATCCTAATCATCCAAAAGGGTTTTGGAAAGTAATGTTATACTCACGATTTGCCTTTATAAGCTACAGTAGCTTGATCGTGAAAGTCGTCATGATAAGGATGAATAGAAGATGTATGTAAAGTGTTTACTACACTATAAGATTACTAAAGAATGGATTTTGAAAGAATACCGATCATTTTGATGATGGTGATCTACTTCAAAGTGCAAGTCCAAAGGTATTATTATTTGAATATACACGCTTTGGACTACGTGTCATGTATATGACGCCACTTTTGATGTTGATAGATTATTTTAAAAGGAAAAGGAAATGCTGAAAGAGAATCTATAAAATATATTTGGCAAAAAATAAAAGATTGGAAATATCCAATTTAGGTATATAAATGATATACATGTTATGGTTGTATTCTTTGCTTGTTAAACAATGTGGTTCTTGGGTATTGGATACCGAATTGGTTGGTATGAAATTTCATACAGAACGACGCAATTCATAAACCACAATGTCCTAAATAACTAGCAAGAGAATATGTGATGATGTTCATCGAAAACAAACAAACCGTTGTTTGTATTTCTCGTTGACATCAAGGCTTGACTTCAAGATTTGTTTTAATAATTGTTATTTGAATCAGGTATTATGAGAACAAAGGTTGTTCAAATAATTACCGTATTCCATATAAGATGGATGATTTACAAATCTAGTTGGAGAAATCACATCCATAAAACCTAATGCTAAAATGTCGCAAGACAAATGATTGAAAGATCACTTACGAAGTGACATCGCTGTTTAAATTATATTGGAAAGAAAACATGAAGAATCTCCATTTTCATGGATTTTTGGATTCTTTGATTTGATCAAGTGACGCTTGTGAGACTTTCCTCGGAATAATTAAAAACTTCGTTCAAAGGCCAAAGAAGAACGAACGACTAAAATATTGGAATTTATACATATCGATGTATGTAGTCCATTATTTATAGTCGTAAGCGATGGGTTTCAACTTCATATACTTTATCCGGAAATTTGAGTGAATGTTCACTTAATAAGAATGAAGTATGAAATATTTGAAAATGTTTCAAAGACTTTCAAGATGAAGTGGAAAATCATTGTAACAAGAAAATAAATGGTTTATGATTTTATCATAAGGGATTTATTTGAGTTACAAGTGTAACAAGAAAATAAATGAATTATGATTTTATCATAAAGGGATTTATTTGAGTTGCAAGTTTAGCAAAACACCTAGATTTACATCTCCCGAAACACCATAGGAGTATGGAGTGTTTGAGATTTGTAATGAAACCTTGTTTGACATGGTTGGATCAAAGGTGTTATTTATTAAACTGCCATTATGTTTTAAAAGATTAAAGCTTTAGAGACTACCGCTTTTACACTGAAAAGAGCTCCATCTTGATCCGTTGAAATGACACCATGGAAGTTATGGTTTGGGGTAAAACCCAAGTTGTCATTTCTTAAATTTTGGTATGCTAAACATAAGTAAGATGTTTACAACCAAAGTTGGATGAGCATGTCTTTGTAGGTTATTTCGAATAACAATTGGTTATTCCTCCATAACACCGAGGACAAAAGGGTTTGTCACTTGAAATGTAAAGTTTCTTGAAGAAGGAATTTTTCATAAATGTTAAGTGGGAGGACAATAAAACTTTGATAAGGTTAACGAACCTTTTCTAAATGTGCTGAGTTGCGCAGCACCGGAAATGGTTCTGGAGGCTGCCATAATTCTCATAGCTTATGTGCCTGAAAGGTTGTGGTCACGGAGATCTAAGTTCCTATTGAACCAAGTAGGTCGGTTAAACAATCAAATGCTAAGATTTGAGAGTAAATCATTATTGTTTGACAATGATGAACCGAATACATACAAAGAAGCGATGATGAGCCCTGACTCCGTCAAATAGCTTGAAGCCATAAAATCCGTGATAAGTCCATACTCGAAAAATCAAGTTTTGAACTTGGAAGACCCTACGGAAAGGTGTAAAAACGTATCGGTCGTATTTGGATCTATAAAGAAACAGACATGGATGTTTCACATCTATGAAATAGTCGACATGTCGTAAAGTATTTTATGGCAATGTTCAAGGAGTTGACTATGACAAGATTTGAACTTTCATATCGATATTTAGTCTGGACGGATTAAAGTAGCAACCACTACATATAATTTGGTATATGGTAGATGAATAAACAAAACAAAGTTCTTCTAATAGAATGGTTACCTAGGACGTGTACATGACACGGTCCAAAGGGTTTTGTTAAATTCAAAGGATGCTAAAAAGGGCATGCAAACTTCAATGGTTGAAGTAAGCATCGCGGAGTTGGAATCTTCACCGTGATGAAAAGGATTTTTCATCTGGAGACGATGAAGATGCTTGCATTTGCAAGAAATTAAGTGGGAGCGCTGAGACATATTTATAATACATTATGTGGAGGACATCTTGTAGATTAGAAATGTATCTTTTATTGACAAAGGTTAAGAATTTCATTTCGATGAAATACTTAGGCAAAACCCGAATATTTAGCGTGAATGTCTATAGTGGATAGACTATGACGCCAATATGGTTGTGCCAAACATACATATATGAGATATTGAAGGAGTTCAATATAGAAACGACAAGAAAAGGTTCTTGTCGCATGGAAAAGGAATTGAATCAAGATTCAAGTGTATCGACACTTGATAAGTGAAACAAGATTCAAGTGCTTTGACACTTGATGAGTGAAATCACGAGAATGTTTTGATCAATCATACCATGATATGTACACATCCAGATATGTCCTATGCTCTAAGTGTTATGAGCATATACCAGAATGAATCATAAAATGATCATTGGACTATAGTAAGGATATTGTTATGATCTTTTGGAAGAACTAAGAATATATTTGTGTAGAGGTGACAAACAATTACAAATAGTTCATTGTAAAGCGTTACATTGATACTAGTTTTGTCGCAAGATACAAATTAAGTTTATATCAATTTAAACTATGAGTGGAACAATGAAATGGAAAGGAGTTTTCATGATGGATTTGGATATATTCCAAAGTTAAGACATTGTGACGAATACTACAACAAAAGGCTAAGTATATGACTGCTATAGTAGCAGCAAAGGAGGGAATTTGTGTCAAGTAGTTTGTTATCAAACTAAGGTGTTGTTTGCAACGGGCTAACACTAAATATATATTGTACGACAATAGTATCGACATGGTTTAACCCCAAGGAACTAAAGGTCTCACCAAAAGACCAAATTTATACAATGCCATCTCATTGGAGAATGAGTGATGCATGAAGACGCAAAGACATGCAAATACACACGGACCTGAAAGTGTCAGATCCGTAGATTATGTTAAACACTTGCAGTTGCGTATATGGAACACCAGAAAGCCATAGGTGTTCAATACGCAAAGTTTTCAAACTAGATTATTGTCTCTAGTGCAAGTGGGAGACTGAAGGGAATATGCCCGAGAGGCAATAATAAAGTGGTTATTATCGTATTCCTTATTTATGATAAATGTTTATTTTACATGCTATAATTGTATTAATACGGAAACGTTAATACATGTGTGTTTAATAAACAAAAAAGAAGGTTCCTAGTTATGCCTCTCTTATAAACTAGCTCGTTGATTAACATGATGATCAAAGTTTCCTAATCATGGACATTGGATGTTGTTAATAACGAGGTCACAACATTAGTGTAATGATGTGATGAACATTCATCCGAAGTATAGCATTACGATCAAAGTCATTGAGTTTATATTGCTATAAACAAACTACGAAGTAGTCCTAATCCTTAGACCATGAGATCATGCCAATCACTAACACCGGAAGAGTTTCTTGTTGACATCAAACATCACTCCGTAACTGGGTGATTATAAAGATGGCTTCAAAGATACTAAAGTGTTATGTTGAGAATCATGGATCAAGAGTGGAATTTGTTCATCCCGATGACGGATAGATATGCTCTGGGCCCTCTCGGTGATATCACATTGGTTAGCTTGCAAGCAAGTGAAAGGGATTAAGATACAAGCGTAAAAGGTTCCGACGATCACAGGAAAAGTCATCGTTGAATGTGTGGGAGTCAGTATGGATCTCCAGGTCCCGCTACTAATTATTGATCGGAGAAGGGTCTCGATCATGTCCGCATTATTCGCGAACCGTAGGGTGACACACTTAAGGGACACTTGCATCCAGTTGGAGCAAATGTTTCATGTCGAAAGAATAAACAAGCGCAGGAATTTATTTCACTAGATACCGAAACAGGTTTTCGGGTGAAATTGCATAAAGTGGTTATGCATGTGAAATGGAATTCTAGCAAGGGGTTATTTGTGAATGTTTGTCATTAAAGTAATTGACAAAATTCTGAATAAAAATAAAAGAGTTTTATTTAATGAGAGTTTGCATTAAATTTGGTGGAAATTTAATGGGAATTTGAGTGGACTTTTGAGTGGAGGGAATTTAAAGGACATTTTGTGAGTGGAGTGTCCACCCACATGAATGAAGGAGGGGAGGGGGCAGCCCCCATGGCCGGCGGCCACCCCCTTGGGTGCCCCCCTCCTCCTATAAAAGGAGCCCCTCCTCTCACTTGTCTCTCACACCTCCTCGTGAAGGATCTCTCTCCCCCTCTAGAATTTATCCCCCATGGTCTCGGACTAGCGAGATACATGTTCCCGGTGGCTATTCGGCAAGAAAGGGTTGTGCTTCCGCTGCATCACTGGAGCTAGGAGGCGGAGGTTGCCCGGTGTCTTGTACGTGTGTGCGAGCACGGATGCGCTGCTGCTTTGCGGCGCTAGGACTTCCTCTCGATCTTGAGATCGGCAAGAGATCGTCTACATCAACCACGAGTTGAACTCGTTAAGCTTTGTTGGTCTTCAAGGGTATGTATTCTATGGATGTATATCCACCCGTTGCTTGTATCTAGTAGATAAATCTTGGTACATAGTTCCCATCGTAGGAAAAATTTTGTTTTCTATGCTGCGAACCCTACAGCTAGACAATCTTCTGCATCCATTGGTTCAGGGGCTGATGCGAAAGGTAACGGCCTTGCATTCTGGAAGTCAGAAAGACTCACTCCTCCACCTTCAGGTGCTCTCTTATTCCCAGCTCGTCCCAACAGCTCTTCTATGAACTTGTTCTGGGTTTCTTGCATCATTTCAATACACTGTATAAAGTTCTGCTCCATTAACGGCCTCATTGGTGGTGGTGGTGGTAATGTTCCCTGATTTCCTGCCTCTACATCGGCCTTCTCTTTGGCCTGACGTTCCATCTGCTGCTATTCAGATTCGGTATCTACACCCGTATCCATGACCCCCTAGTCCTGCAACATAAAGCGAATACTCATAATTACATCATGCACATGTGTTCTGAGCTCGACTTTACGCACATAACTAAGCACACAATGAAAATCCAAATAAAATCCAAATATGCATTTCAGATATTATACATTACAACATCTTAATAATACAAAGTCATTACAACATATACCATATAGGTATAATCACAACACTACCTTATTTATCTAACTACCTTAATTTCTCGGATTACAATACACAACACCCGATACTTTCTAAATAGCCGTCTGATTCTAGTAACTACTACACTCATCATACATGCCTGATGTCCAACCGTGATGACGTGACATTCGTCGCACAATTTGTGGAACAAATGGCTTTTCCAGAAGGAACATACTCAATATCTGAAGTGTCAGGACTTGAGTCATTACTCAACCTGAGCGCATTGACTCCCTCCAGCTCAGCTGAAAAGTGTTTAGAAACATATTCAACATTATCACCCACTTGCATCTCCTGAGCTTCATTCCTTGAGTCGTCAACAGAAAACGCAGATCATGCTGCTCCCCAGGTGCTTTGTTGGGCGAGATAGTTAAACACCGGATAATGTATATTCCCTGGATTTTGAGAAGGTGTTGATGCTTCAAACACTCTCTCCTCAGGATCTTCTTCTTCATCCTGGTTATCTATGAATATGGTATTTCTACTCCTGTTACTAAGGTTAATTCTTGCACACATCCAACTAGATTGTCCAACATTTCTGTCAGAACTATCTATGGACATATGGTATTCATGGGATCCTTCGGATGATCCCATTCTCCAACCATCAGAATTCTCAATAGGAAGTTCTGAATCAGAACCCTCCTCTGAACCCTGTGGTACTGCATACCTCATATCTAAAGTAGGATCATATATAGGTTCAGGCCTCGGTGAATAAGGATATGGTGTAAAAGATTCAGGATCTATAGGTATATCCTTAAAGTTGGGTTTTGTACTACTACTTGCTTCCTTCTCCAACTGGAATGCTAACTGCTTCCTCCTTTTAGGATCCGTTAGATCCTCTAACATGTCATTTTTATCTTTGACAATAACTTGATGTGTCTTATAAAAAGACGCAACAAGTGTTCGATATCTGTCCATAAACTTGGAAGCTAACCTAGGATGTTTCTTAACCAAGGTAAGATGATTCGGTACAGGCTCCGAGTCTATAGAATCGTGAGGAATCACAGAAAATGTGGTACCTTCTAACTCCTTGGCTTTATGCTCCCGAATATTAGTTCTCGCCTCCACAACAGCAACATGATATGCTGCTAAGTGACTCCTACCTTCACCTATAGGTAGATCGTGATATAATCCAAGCTCCTCTGGGAGTTGGATACTCACACGATACTTGGATAACATCCGACCATCATAAAAGGTTATGGTATTCACTGGAATTCTAGTTGGACAACTAAAAATCCTTAAGAGTTGACGAAGTTGGTCCGTGAATGATCCTTGGTAATCATCGAGAGTCTCCTCTTTCCTTACCAAAGTCTATTTTGGAAACTTTGGTGCCATAACTCTGTATGTCAAAAATAATTTTTATTAGTAAGCAATAATATATTGCATCATAACAAAGAATTATCGCACGAAAGCATATAACAGAATATTCTCATTCGAATACCCATTATATTTCTTTTAGAGAATTCCTTATTCTTGCTACACACTCCTACAGGTAATACCCTTTACTAGATTTCCAACCTAAGGTCAAAGCAATTTACTCTGATACCAACTGCGGTGACCCAGCATACCACTGCATGTGTAGTACACTATAGTCGTTGACATGACATCCACAGAACACTGTTCCGTAAATATCACATCCCTCATAGTGGTACAACAGAAACACTGCGGGTCCATATTACAAACATACACACATTATTATTATTATTACAATACCAGAAGTTTAAGACTTCTAAAAGATTCAACTTACAAACCAAAATATAAGTGCTTCAGTGGAAGTTTCAAAGTGAAAACTTAAACTCCAAATTGAGCTCAACAACTTATTGCTATATATTATTGACGTTGCTCAGCTCAAGTGGCTCCTAGAACTATAGTAATTATTCGGACTCTTGGTACTCTCCTCCGTAGAAGATATCATAGTCCTCCCCTTCTACGACTCCATACAAATTGGGCTCTTCATAAAAGACCTCCTCTTGGCTCTCAATTGCATACATTGGAGTGTCTTTGGGATCCTCACAGTCTAAGCAAGGATTCAAAGGAAAGGGTGAGTAACAGCGTTACCCAGAAAGTTCATTTTATGCAAGGTGGAAAGTTTGATGCTCTATCTACCACCTAGGACTATAAGTCCTTGGCACTATGCAATTTTTTTGTAAATCTTTCTTCAAAGATTGATTTTATTATAAAAATCTATGACCATCAGCCTTCATAGGTTGACCAGAACTTTCATGGAGTTCCTTTCCTGCCACGTTCGTAGCTCCTTCCCGGAATAGGGAGTAACAAGTTACAGTTCTTACACCCTGCAGAGGTGCGTTACTTTACCCATGAGAGATCAACTTCCTTGTTGCACAACCGGGCATACTTTCCCGTCCACAATTCCATGATGTGGGGCCCAGTAGTTGGTCCAAGCCAATCACTTCCCTCTCCGTGACCTCATATGTCTGCACAATCCTTCGGGGCCGGCTCACCTCCGTTAAGCCTCCTTTCAGGCAGGCTAAAACCCTGATGAGTCCCCGAAGACTCTATGACCTGGTGATGCCCGGACGAGTACCATTTAAATGGACTATATCCCTAAACACCATTCATAGATAACCTAGACACCAAAAGTGTGGGGCGTAAGGGTTCCCACCCATGTGTTCGATCCGCACAAGGAATCACAATGTCACGTTAAGGTCGTCTTGCCTCCATACGAGATGAAAAGGATACAGCAGACTTCTCCGTCCCATTCCAAATCTCATGGTTAACCCGTAATAGACGGCGCTAGAATCACTGATGTCATGGGTTATTAATCCCTAGTTGCTTATCATTGTTGCAGATAGAAACCTAAGTTCTATTGCTCCATTATATCAACACTTAGGATGATACCTAAGTTTTATTTATTTTGAGAAAATAATATTTTCTTTCTTTGGAATATAGATGATAACACACAATTTGCAAATACTTTGATAAAGAGTCTTCAAAGGACATGAGCAAGTGATGAACTTGCCTTGTGATTGCAAGGTAGTGAAGTCGGATGCTTGCGCTGGACCTTGAGCTTCTATGTATACAAAACATCATTATTGCCTGGTAAGGACAATATTTAAAGAAACAAAATGATTATGCAAAGTAATGTAATGCATTATTTATTTTTGTGTGTGTTCTCCCCATTAGTTTAACTACGAAAATTCTTTTTAGTAGTAAAGAATTTATAAATATTAATTATTAATATTTATTGAATATTATATTCTTCATTTCATTCTATTTGAATTTTATTTATTTAATAATTCCTTTAAGAATTATCGTTTAAATACAAGAATGATATTAAATATTAATTTAGTATTTTTCTAAAATACTACAATATTAATATATAATAAAAGTGATATTTATTTATTTTTATCATCCTTCTTTAATTTTATAAAATTCCATAAGGAATATATATATTATAAAATTCTTGATAAAAATTATATGACTAAAATTTTATTTCTTAATTTATTTAGATAGATTGGATTATTGTGAATCCAAAAATATTTTGTTTATAATTTTTGGATTTTTTTTCTAGAATTTGTTTAAATCCAGGGGCATTTTCATCTTTTCTTAATTATTAAAACTTTCTTTGGGTGATTGGTCTGGCTTTGTTGGGCTTATTGGGTCGTTCTGGCCTAGTTGGGCAGAACCAAAAAGGCTCCCCGAAGGGTTGGCCCTCTCAGCCCACTCTCCCTGTCCATCTCTCTCGTCCCCTTCTCTCCCTCTTCTCTATCGACCCCATGGTCGTCGATGCCACCGCCGGGCGATTCACACCGCCATGGTCCTCCCCGGCCACCGCCGTGATGCATGGTGTGGTTGTTGACCCCGCTCCTCCTTCCAGTCCATCTCGACTTGGGGCCTTCCTGTGGCCAAACCGGCTCCGTCCCGAACCGTAGGGTTTAGGGTGGTGCTCGTGTTGTTGCCGCCGCCGCTGCGCCCGTGGTGTTGTGGGTGTTCTGAGGTTGTTAGAGTGGTGTCGCACGTCCTTAAGCGCTGCTGTGGTCGCCGCCTTGGCTCGGTGCGGGTTGCAGCGCCCCTTGGGGTGCTCCCCGTGTCGCCGTGCTCATCGACTCCTTCTGCTTCCTCTTATCGACCACTACTACAACCTCCAGTAAGTTGTTTGTTCTCACCTCTCGTGCCCTCGGTGCTATGCCACCCTGTCTTGTGTTTTTTCTAGTGGCTACCCCAGATTAGGGTTCATCCCTGTGTTGATGTTATGGATAGTGAATTGGATCTAGTAGTGATGATCCTGGAATATGATGCTTATGTAGATCACTGTCTATAGCTAATTTTTATGATGCTAGTGGCTTATCAGACTAATTCCATTGGTTAATTTGATTTGGTTTAAATGATAGGTTATGGTGGAATCATTACTTGTGGATTCTGTTGACTTGGGATCTTGCTACTGTCAAAATATTGGTACTGACAGTAGTTCTGTCAGTGATGGTTTACTGCATTTATAATTGTGGGCTTGAATGGTTATATACAGACTAAGATTAATCATCTCAGATAAACTTAATGCTGATTTCTGGTATAAGATTCCAGACAGATGATATTTAGTTGCTTACCCCTTTTATTTGTGAAAGCTAAGTAATGATTGTGCTTGGTTTTTAGAACTTGTCCTTGTGACACCATCATAGAGTGGCACACAAGTGGTTAGGTTCTATTGCTGAGCTTACTCTACCAGTGCTTGAAATTGGTAAATGACCAAGATAAGTTGAAAGCTTCACTTAACCTCTATGCCTATGATGTTTGTCTGAGGCATCGGAACTAGTTTCCTAAGTTGTTGTCCTTGATAGAAATGTTCTGGTATCAATACCAGCTACTAGTTCTTGAACCATAGTTGGGAAATTGATTGGTATGTTGTTTAAGTTATATGGATCCATAAGATCTAGATATTCTAAGGTGCTACTTCTTTTTTAAGAGTTGTGCCTAGAATTCCAAATCTTGGCTATATTTATTCTTGGAATTTAAGATATGGATTTATAGCCAGGATGAATGAGGTTGTTCTAAGATCCTGGTTGGATCTGTATGGTTTACTTATGCCTTTTTGTGTTTAAAATCATCTATGATGGATTCACCTCACTTGGGTGTTTTCTGAGAGGTTGAATATAAGACAACACATGAATTCTTTTCTAACTTAGATAGATAGATAATGTGATGGTTTTATAATACTCACCACAACAGTGGGGTTGTAACTTGTTGATCTTGTGGCTTGATCTAGTTGGTTGTATAGCTGGCCTGATCTGGTTATTCTCCTGATGCTGATGCTGCTCCTGCTACTTCCAGCTCCTGGAACTTGTCCTTGACCTTGCTATCCACCTTCTGGTTCCTGTTAGCTTGGTCTTGTCCTTGCTATCCACCTGATCCACCCCCTCCTTATGTCACCCTCTTGGTGAGTACTGGGATGATCAAATGTGTGGTTGGTTTGGTCTGGTTTGGTTTGGCTGTGGCTAGACTGCTGGTGCTTGTTGTGTATGAGCAAGGAAATGGTGATGAGTGCTTGCTCACGACTGTGTTGGGCTGTTTTTCTTTTGTGGGATGGTGTAGATGTGTTGACAGCACACACCATGCATTTAGGTGTGTAAGCTGCTTGTATGCCTGCTGCACCCTTGTGGATATGCTCTGAGAAAGAATTTACCTTTTTATCTGTTTACCACTTATCTGCCTGGTAAAACTTGCCCCTCTCACTGATTCTAATCATTTGACTTGTGGCTTATGAATTATGAAAGATTTAATTCTTTCATATTGGTGAAACTTGCCCCTAAAGATTTACTCAATGATATAAAGTGGAATAGTGCATCACACTGTCACTAATGAGAGTAAAAATATATATATTAACCCTTATTTTCTTTCTTTATGTTTATTCTTTGTTTTGCAGGTACAAGACTTGAAGATTTAGATTAGAATAGGTTTTATTTTTGATAGAATATTTCCTTTGTAATATTTATTTTATTCTTTTGTAATCTTTATTTGATTCTTTTGTAATAAAGATTGTAATGTTACTCATTATGCAAATATTCCTCCTCTTATAATTTTCTATTGTAAAGATTCTTTATTAATTTTATAAGTTACATTTTTGTACTTTATTGATGAAAGAAATATTCATTCATTTAATTGTAAATTTACATAGAATTTTTGGTTACTATATATTGTTTCTTGATCAACTTCATAAGTTACATTCTGTAACTTATTCATTAAATAAATATATGAAATAAATGTTCATTTACTTGATTGTGCTGTATTATTTAAAGTTTGAGTTATTAACTATTATTTCTTGATTAAATAATAATATTACTCAATCATAATCTTAATCTTTAAAAAAAATCCAAGCCTCAAGTTTGAATTCAAATTCCTTTCCCCAAAACATATTAATCCATAAAGATCATGTCAAAGTTTATAACGATCATTCTCCAAGGCTATTCCTAAACTTAAAGTGTGAAAGAAACTTTGATCACTTTAAGTTTTTATTTGGCGAAACATTTACCCACATTTCTTTATAGACGAATGCATGCAATTGCACATATTCCTGAATCTACCCTTCGTTGGTTCCTAAATGCTGGGATATTACACTGTCACTTTCACACACATGGGGAGAGTAGAGATGTATTGAAGCACTTGAGTAGCAAGGTAGATCTACTTGATTACAAAGCTCATGACCACAACAAGATCATGCATAGAGAGAGAGAGAGATTAACACATAGCTACCGGTAGAGCCCTTAGCCTCGAGGAAGAACTACTCCCTCTTCATCATGGGAATCAGCAACGGTGATGAAGATGGTGGTGGAGATCGATGGATATGGCTCTGGGGGCACTTCCCCGTCCCGGCAGGGTGTCGGAACAGAGACTTTCTGTCCCCCGAATCTCCCCTTCGATGGCGGTGGTGCAGCGGAACTTTTTCTGGAAGTATGATGGATTCTTTAGGGTTTTCTCCCCGGGAGCTTCTTATAGGCGCAGGAGGCAAGGGCGGTGGAGGGCCAGGGGGGCCCACACCCTACCCAGGAGCGGGGCAGGGCCCACCCGCGCCTAGGGGGGTGTGGCGAACCTGGTTCGCCTCTCCGTCTCTCCTATGGACTTCGTGTTGCCCACGGTAAATATTGACTTTGGCTTTTGTCCTGTCCAATTCCGACAATATTGATTTTCTGCCTTTCTGGAACAAAAAACAGAAGAAAATAGGCAACTCGCACAATGGCATCTTGTTAATAGGTTAGTCCAGAAAAACATATAAAAACACCTTAAAGTGTGGACAAAGCAAAGCAAAGTAGATACTAAACAAGCATGGAGCATCAAAAATTATAGATATGTTTCCGATGTATCATTTGCTTTCTCTTATAAAAAAACACAAAAAAATAGTTCCTGTTCTAGTTGCTGCTACTCATGCCATACAAGTTACTATTGATGAAAATGTTAGATTATTAGCCCAACTTCATGCTAAGTGGGAAAGAGAAGCTGAAATTGCTAGAAACAATAGTGTGTGCACTATCACCACCATCAATATGGATGCCACTAAACCACAAGAAGTCTCTATTTCTCCTACCATAATGCCTAAACCTAATGAGCCTACTACTAGTGATGCTAAGTTTGATTTTGATCTTGATGGTTGCAATATTTCTGAAGTGATTATGTTCCTACAAAAGCTTGCTAGAAATCCTGATGCTAGTGATATTAATGTGGCTTTCACCAAACACATTACAGATGCTCTTATTAAAATTAAGGAAGAGAAGTTGAAACACAAAGTGCGGTGACCCAGCATACCACTACATGATGTAGTATACTATAGTCATAGACATAACACCGGTGAAACGTCGTTCACTAGTATTACATCCCTCAGAGTGGTACAACAGAAACACAGCGGGTCCAAGACATGGCTATAAGTTACAACTCAACTTTTTACATTAGATCAAGAGAACACTCTAGGTTAAAGAGAGAGAGAAGGAACTTCTTACAAAGAAGAATCAAAGATAAACAACTCCAAAACTATTATACTATTAAAACTAGTATTTTAACTAATGATCTAGCATTGCTGCTATTGCAATACACTACAGAAATAGGTTCTTTGGCTAGAGATTATATTCCTATCTTATCGGTAACTTCGTCTTCACTAGAGTTGATGTATATGTTGACTTCCTTTTCTTTGTTGAAGAGCTTTAGCTTTTGACGATGATTCCGGGAGCATAACTTGATGTAGATGTTGTTTGTACTGGCTTCAGAATCTAGCAAGGGTTAATAAGATACGTTGAGTACGAGCGTACTCAGCAAGTTCACTAGAAAAGGAGTGTTTGATGCACTATATCTACAGCCACGGACCATAGGTCATAGGCAATGCAAGTTTTCGTAAACATTTCTTCAAAGTTTGCTTTTATTCAAAAGAGCTATGTCCGTCAGCCTTCACAGGTTTACCAGAACTTTCATGGAGTTCCTTTCCCGCCATGTTCGCAGCTCCTTCTCGAAACAGGGAGTAACAGGTTACAGTTCTTACATTCTGCAGAGGTGCGTTACTTTACCCATGAGAGACCTTAGCCTTGTTGCACAACCAAGTCATGACCTTGTCCATGCTTCCTTGGTATGGGGCCCAGTCTAAGATCCAAGCCAATTACTGCCCTCTTCGCGACCTCATATGTCTGCACGATCCTTTGGGGCCGGCTCACCTCTGTTAAGCCCCCTTTCGGGCAGGCTAAAACCCTGATGAGTTCCCGAAGTCTCTATGACTTGGTGATGCCCTGGCAAGTGCCATATTGAATGGACTATGCCACTAAACACCATTCATAGATAATCTAGACACCAAAAGTGTGGGCGTAAGGGTGCCCACCCATATGTTGGATCCGCACAAGGAAACACAACGTCACGTTAAGGTCGTCTTGCCTCCATACGAGAGGAAACGGATATAGCTGACTTCTCCGTCCCATTCCAAATCTCATGATCAACGCGTAATATACGGCGCAAGAATCACTGGCCTAGATGATATATTCCTGAGTAGTGGTATTCCAACTACCAGGTTTAATAGATTAGCCGATCACCCTGGATCAGTAACCAATAGTTCACATTATTATCAAAAATAGTGTTTTCTGACCTTTTTGAAATGCAGGTGATGACAACACTGGATTTGCAAAATACTTTACAGAAAATAATCAGAGGACATGAGCAAGTGTGAACTTGTCTTTTGTGATTGCAAGATTATGCACTCACGGTCTTTGAGATAATATAAAATCTAAAATCTGAAATCAGCATCATTGGTCCGGTAAGGACTAATGTTTAAAGAACCAATATGCTTTTATGTATAAGTAATGTGATGCAAGTTGATAAACTCGAATCCCGGGATAACGTTGTTCTAGGGTTTGGATACTAGAATGGATTTCTTTATAATGTGCTTCCCTTTTTAATTAGTTTCTGATTTGTGCTTCTTATTAAGGCTTGTAAGTGTGTGCGAATCATCGTGCATGTATAATATTATGAAACAATGAGATACACACAAAGGTGAAATGTTACTTAAGATTGCTTACACTATAAGTGTTTATCTTCAAATTTTACTTTATAATTGACGTCACTTATAAATATTGTAAATGTTATGAATTCTAGTATACAAGTAAAGTATAAAGTAATGTGATTACGATTAGTTGTTATCTGTTGACTGAAGCGGCAAAACGAATAACTTTTGAAGAAAAGATTCCTTTTCTAAGGTCTAAACAATTTTTGGGGTTAATCAAATGTGGTCGTTGTTGTTTTTTCTTGCTGGAATAGTTCGGTTTTGAGACGCTTTATAACTTAATTATAAAGACCAAAGTTAACAATAAAACATATAACAAAGTCTTTAGCATATTATTTAAAGTATGTATGATTATAGTTTTAAAGTATTGTTTTTACTTTTCTAAGATTTTTGGTATTTTACTTATATTTTTAATATTTACGAATATTAAAATATGAATTATCTAAGTTTTATTACTTATAAACCTTTATTAAATAATATTTATTTAAATAATTATCATAATAATATTTGATAATAGTTTTAAGTTGTAGATTTTATTTTTCTGAAAATTTTCATATATTAAACATATTTTTCTGAATTGTAAAACAAAAGTTATTGAATTTACAATACTTAATCATTTTATTCATTTTCTGAAATTATTTTTATTTAGACTAATAACGTTTAACCTATTTCCTAAACAAGAAATTACTTTTAACACCGCACCCAGACCTACCCTACTCACAGACAGGTGGGGTATTGGCCACGTCAACATGCCACACAAGGAGTGGACCAGTCAAAGGGTGGACTAGGTCAAGGTTATCGTTGGCATGACGTCGCTATGACGTCAGCATAGCCACCACCGTCGGTTGGTGGTCGTCGGCGACGATCTGCGGCGCCCGAGCAAGTGAAACTATTCTAGTTCAATTCAGTGCGCTATGTTGAAATAGTCATCGGAGCCTCGGCTCCGACGAGCTCCGACGGTGACCGCCGATGTCACAAGATGTGACGGCGATTTACAGCGAGATAAAGCGATTGGAGAGTACTGGAAGATTCAGAAACTCACCCTGATGACGATGGAGAGGTCGAGGAGGCGTAGGGAGGCGTGACGGCGGCGAATCGACGACAATGGCCAGGACGACCGACGGAAGGTAACGCCCAATTCCACTTGATTCATGGCGCGCCAGCTTCCATGCCTGGTCTTAGGCGAACAAGGACACAGCGGAGCTTCTAACGGTGGCTTCGGCGAGTCAAGGGGTGGTCGGACATGGTCGGAACGACGAACACCGACGAGCTAGGGTTTCGGGTGAGGAAGATAGGTAGGTCTAGAGGGCATGAGAGAAGATGAGATAAGTATGAGAGGATAGAGGAGGACGCAGCGGTCTTATCTAGACCTCTCAAGGTCGGCAGCGAGCATCACGGCGGTCGAATTTTGATGACGACGGCGGACGGCATCGACGGTACGCATGCAAGTGTCTGTGTGCGTGAGGATGACAACAACGATAGTTTTGCAGAAACCCCCCTGGCAATTATTTCCTCTCAACCCGCGATCCCTGGCAGGGCCACACCTGTCAGCCACTTAGTGAGACGAGTCGGGCTGGTTCTTGGCCCGAAGTGGGCTGCTACGTGTAACACCCTCAGAATCGGCCCTATGCAAGTTTTAGCGAAATTCGCCAAACCCGCATAGAAACGATTCAAGGGTGCCCACCAGGCACTTTCGTGCGGGTGGAAAACGAAGTAATAACATTACACAACAGTCCTCGATGGGACCCACAGAACAGATATATACAACAGCAACTCAAAGAGTCAAGAATACAGATATAATATACAAAGATCCAAATCACCTTGAAAATGATAGAGCGTCCGACTACGGACAAGATGCAAATGGGGCTAAGAGCCCTGAAGAATAACCAATGGCGTCCATAACCCTGCCCAGGCCAAGCCGGAAGGGTAACCCTGCTAACGACGTCGATCTCAAAACCTGCTCAAAACAAAAGGGGTGCCGACAAAGGGCAAAGGAAAAAGAGGAGCGTCAGTACTGAGGCCAGTACACGGCGAGACTAGAATTCGGCGGTCCTCGCCTACATAGGTATGGTGGACTGAGCGGCAGCGGCAGCATGCACTAAACAACCTATAGAGACTCGATACAACTGGCGACTATCAGAGAGGGGTAAGAAAGACCTATCCGGAACCAGCCTGATACTAACACCAAACAATCCCATCCTGGTATTCCCCCTCGAGACCAAACGAGGAAGTCAACCGAGGAACTCACACAGTTGGCAGTTTTATTTATTCAGTTATCGTTACAGTAATTACTAGTCAGGTATAGATAATCGTTCTGATAAAATAAGCAGTGGACACTTTTATTTAACCAATCCATTGTAGTTGCGACACTTACTAGTCAGATTCAATTAGCATGAGATAACCCCAAAACCCAGCAGTCGTTGGTACTTTTATTTAGCCATTCCGTTGTAGTGAAGCTGGTTACTAGTCAAATCGGATACAAGTCAATTTATAACAGTAAACTTTAGTTATAGTTGTCTATGATCAAGCACTGTGATCCAAGTCGTCCATAACCGCGGACACGGCTTCTCGAAAAGATTTAACCCTGCAGGGGTGCACCAAAGTATCCACAGGCACTTCGACCCTTTTTGCCAGATCAGTTAACATACACCCATCGGTATGTCGGCGGGGCCTAAGTCACGACGTTCCCAGATCCAAAGCAAGTACATGGGGGCCACCCCACCAAGTCGACACCCGCAACGAAGTCGGCCGGTCTCCGAGACGGACTTAGGGTTTGCGTCAGTGGCTGTAAACGACAGCAAATCCCCAAACGGGGACTGTCGATACCGCGAAAACACTCCGCTTCCTAAACAGTACAGTGTGCTCCTCGCACAAACGTAAATAAAGCAGTAAAGCATGGCATAAGTACAGGATCGTAAATAAAACCTCAAACTAGTTTGTGGCCCCCAGTACAATACTTTGAAATCAGGTAATAATCAATGGGGGGCCCATATCTCCCCACCTGTGGTTAGCGCGCTCGACCTCGGAACAGGTGTCAAGAACTCGGGGTCCTACGGGACACAAGTGGGCGGTCGGAAACCAAATACTATCTATCACCCACCGATGCCTCTGCTTAATTCAATTTAGTTGTTAAACAGTAATTAAAGTGAACAATAATTAAAGCCATGATCATCTCCAACATTGAACATGCGGCTCTTCTCCAACAATTGTGGTACTTGACGACGCGCAACAACACTTGAGCAAGCGACTACGACGCGCAAGTCCAACTATCTACCAAACAACAGGTAATAGGGTGTGTCCGAGGCAATATAGGGCTGCAAGGGATATCACGGGTACGGAAACTAGAGCATCGCGACACAGATAGCAATAGATCAACAGGAGGGAATAAATACTAGAAAAGTAAGATAGGTAGAAAGAGGGAGATGCTCGCCTGAAAACATTGCCGAAGGGTTCATCCGAAGATCGGGTCGACACTCGCATCAACTCAACGGCCTTATCCGCGAAGAAGCAAAACACTAGAATAAACACCGGATGCACTATTTAATACAACGGCAGAAGATCGGGCATGATGCAGGTATGATGCATGACATGGCAAGGTGCGATGCAATTAGTTCATATTAAGCGGAACCGGGGTCCCGAAAATTAGATCCATGGTTCTATTTGTTTAGATGCCCCGCAATTTAAATGTTGTATTTACATGGCAAGATATGGTACCGGTTCGCTACACAAGTTTTAAATGAGGCCAATATAAGACTAGATTTGCCCGCATATGGGCCCCATATTTAATTATCAGGTGAATCGGCATAAGGCCCCCAAACCACACAAATATGCATGCGAGTAGAATGATTTAATATGCAACAAGTTTGTTATATTATAAAATAGGGTTTGCGGGAAGGGGTTCGCACATTAGGGGGTCTGGACGAACTTGGGGTTCTGGGGTTCGGGGTCGGTCTCGGGGTCCGGATCTGGGGTTCGGGGTTGACGGGGTCGGTCTCGGATAGCGGAGTAGATCTTGGCGTCCGGGGGAAGCACTTGGTCTGGCGTCGGGGCATCGGACTCGCCCGGGTCGGTGTCGTGCTTGTCGTTGCGAAGCTCTTGTCGGGTCCGCGCCATCGAGTCGATCTTGGCGTCCGGGGGAATTCCCGATGTTCCGTGGAGAAGATCTTGGCGTCCGAGGGTTTCTCCGCGTCCGTGGTGCGTCCGTGATGCAGATCTTGTCGGTTCCCTGTCGGAGGCCTTCGGGGACGGGGTCTCGGCGACTTGGCGCTTCGGTTTGATGTCGTCCTCCCGGCATCGCGGCTCTCGGTGTAGATGGCGTTGACGGGCTTGAGACAGAGAACGGGTACTGTAACCAGGGGTTTAGACGTTGACTTGATACAACACACAAGCACCAACACATACACACAGGAGCACACACGCAGAGACTGGAGGGGGTTGCTGCATGGTCGGAGGCGGATGGCATCTTGACGACGGGGTGGGTCCCGCGGGGCAGGTAGGTCCCGGCGGGGCCGGCTGCTGCACGCGGACAGGGGAAGGCGAGGGCTCGGGGAGCGGGCTCGCGGGCCGAAGGCGGGCTCCTGACGGCGGCCGGAGGCGCGGCCAGAGGCAGCAGCCCGCGGAGGAGACTCGGGGAGGGGACGCCGGTGCGGCAGGCCGGTGCAGGGGCGAGGGGGCGGCCCCGGCGGCGAGCGCGGCTGGAGAACGGCGGTCCGGCGAGGCCAGGCGAAGCGGGACCGCAGGGCACGGCCGGGCGCGGAGGTGGCCGGCTCGGGAGGAGGGTCGGGCGCGCTCCGGCGGCGGAGAGGAGCGCCGGCGAGGGAGAGGCGAGGGCGGACCGGAGAGGTGGCCGCGGCCGGCGACGCGGGACCGGCGCGGGAGGCGTTTGGACCGCGGGAGAGCGACGAGAGGGGGAGGAGATGGCCGGAGGTTGGCGACACCGGGCGGAGCACGGCGGAGGATCAGAGGAGGCAGGCGGGCCCGCGCTGCGGCGGACGCGGGCGGGCGCGACGGCGCGGGAGCGAGGGGCGCCAGGCGGGGGCGGCGACGGGGGGGAAGGGCGGCCGCGGGAACGCCGGTGAGGAGGGGGCCTGGCGGCGATGGGGGTGGAGGAGCGAGGCGGAAGCGAGCGGCGAGGTGAGAGGGCGAGCGGGGGAGGCGCGGAGAGGGAGGGTGGAGCGCGGCCGGGGTCGGCTGGCGCGGCGCCGGCGCCGGAGGGGACTAGGGCGGGAGGAGGAAGAAGGAGGGTGGGGAGGCGAGCGCGGGGTCGGGGTGGGAGAACGTGGGCGCGTGGGGAAGACTGGGGAAGAGGAACAGGGACAGGGGAGTGGGTCCGGTGGAAGGGTGGGGATGCGGTGTGGGGAGCGGCTGTGCTGGCGTGCGTGTGTGCGTCGTGTGTGCTGGCTGAGGGGTGAGAGAGAGGGGTGAGGGAGTGGCAGAGGTGGCATAAGGGGATTGGCTAGGGGGAAAGGGTGAGCTGAGGTGGCGAGCTGCTACTGGTTGGGGTGATGTGGCCAGAGGGTTGGGTAGGTTAGGTTGGGTGACTTAGGAATTTTGGGGTGGGCCGTTTTATTTCTGGGGTGGTCGTTCGGGTCATTCGGCCCGTTCGACTGCCCCACTAAAAATAAATAAACCTTTTATTTGTTTTAAACGGGCCGTTTGCAAACCGATAGCAGCCGAAACAAAATAATCCGGAGACCCGGGTTTGGCGTTTGAATAAAAGACGGGGCGTTTAGAAAACAAAACCAGACTTTTCTAAAATAGTTTTATGCAAGCAAATGCAAGATGATGACGATGCTCAAATGCAATGTGGCATGATGACATGAGCATGCTGTCATGATGATGCAATGCACAAAAACGACGCGATTTTCTAGTAGTGGTTTTGCGGGATGCCACACTACGGGCTGCTCGTGAGCAGTGGATAAAGAGAAGGAAAGGTGGGCTGCAGCCAGAAACTGTTTTTCTTTTTTATATACTTTTCTATTTCTGTTTTGTTTTCAGATTTGAATTTACACAATTGATTTGAGTTTTCTTTATAGAATTTATTTGCTAGATAATTGTAGTAATACTAAAATGTGTTTAGTATCCTTTTGTGAATTTTTTTATAGTATAATGTTATTATTTCTTTATTGTCTTATATATATATATCTTTCCTTTTAGTAATGGTAGGGTCTTTTCATATGAATTTATTTTACCTAGTACCCATAAACTTATTAAAGAATGCATGACTATTTGGGGAGTTGCTGTACCAAAATAGATTTTTGTGCTCCACCGTAAAAATTCGTGTAAAAACTCTGTAAGTCAGATCGAGCTGATATTTTCTGAATAAATCCCCTAGTATGTTAGATAACTTTCGTTAGTTTAACATGTTTTGATTTGAGCAACAAAAGGTCTTCGAAAAAATCGTTTTCTACCTGTTGGTCTTTTTTGACAGATTTCTGCCATTATTTGCATTTGCTTCTTATTGATTCCTTTTTGGGAAATTTAGCTTTTAAAGGGAATTGCTACAATAGTTTGTGTTTTTAGTAAAAGTTTTAATTTTCTAAAGCCAAACCCAAATGTCTATTATCTTTTGAATAAACTAATGTTGCTAATGAAGATTGTGTGAAGTTTTGTATGAAGGAAAATTTTTAGGTGTAGAGAAAGAATGATGTAATGAGATGAAGAATGGACAAAGCTTAAGCTTGGGGATGCCACCCCATGTCACCCCAATATATATACAAGATGTACAAGCGTCAAAGCTTGGGATGCCTTGGGCATCCCCTTCTTCATCAATAAAAATCTCAGGTATTTCTAGACACTTCGTTTTTATTGTTTCATGCACAGTTGTGTTGTTTTTGGAGCGTCTTAGTTTTCATTTTTGGTTTTTGTTTGCTTAGTTTGCTTGAATAAAGTAGTTGGACCCCGTTTTCACTGTGTTGTTTCAAATAAGTTGATTGGTGTTGGAGAGGAGTAGAAAGTTCTTGCTTAAATAGTACAAGAGGAGCTTGCTTTGACTGTGACTTAGACTTTAGCATGTCATGCTAGGTGTTGTTTTGACCTTATGATTAGTGATTATTGTTGTAGCATGACTTGTTCCAAACAATTGGGATTGCTTAATGTGCCTTGAAGGAATCATGCGTTGTTTTAGCATACAAAAGCATAGTATTATGGTATTCTCCTTTGATGCTTTGTTTGGGTTGACTTGGTACATGCTCACACCATGTTATGACTATGAAAAAGTCACCATAGCCTCTATTATCATTTAGTCCTTGACTTGTGGTACCACTTTATGCTTTCATTAGTAATGTTTTGTTGCTCTGCATGATTATGGCCATTATTGCTCTCTTAGTTGGTCGCTCCCAGTCTTTTGCTAAACTCCACTTGTATGAGTAAGTTCTACTCATGCATCCAACTCCCAAGAAACCAAGTTATTCTAAAGTGTCCACTATAAATTCCTATGCATGGTGTGTTACACCATTCCAAGTATATTCTTTGTTTCATCTATCTTCCAATTAAAAGGCTCTTTGTTATGTGAAAACTTAGTGATTAAAGCTCTCACGAACTTGATGGCACACTTTATTTTTCTTGACCCTAATAAACTTGAACCATTGTGTCATCTATGTTGTATATGCTTGCACTTATACGTTGGAATTAGCAGAACCGTGCTGTCACGGGTAACACTTTCAACATTGCACTTGTACTTTGTACATAGTTGATATCATGCTCTTTTGTCTATGGATGTCGTCGATGTGAAATGAAAGGGGAGCTTGTAAGTCCATGGAGTTATGTATGTGTGTTAGAGAAACGCCTGGACCGCTAGCCCAAGCCATGCCTAATCATGGTGGAAACTTGCAGCATCACCATAATGACATCTATGAAGCTTTGTTATTATAAAAAAGACATATTGAAAAGAGGAAAGAGAGAAAAAAGACCATTTCCCATGGTAAATAAGAAGATTGCTGAGATGCTCATTGTCTGCTTGCCTTGTCATTTTGATTATAGGATAGCTCATGTATCATGTGCAAGGGGTACCCCGTTGGCTGTTCTCTATGATACACATGTACTTACTATGACAAGAACTTACATGTGACTAAAGTTGAGTAGCATGAGGAGCGACCCTCGTATTTAAGGGACATGACATTGCCAACTTATACTTTGTCAAGCATATACTCCATCTTTGTTCACTTTAACCTTAATCACTTCAAGATGCTTATGATAGGGGCAATGAGAGCTGAAAGCTAACAATTACCATAATTTTTGGAAGCTCTTTTTGAAACTTGAAATCCCTGCTTCCCTTATGAAGGGCCTTTCTTCCATTATTATATTAAGTCTCCACCTTCTATCCTTAGGCACCAGTTAAGAGAGCTTAGTTGCCATTCTTAGTTTTACGTGCATTGTCCCAAAACTTATTGATTGATGCATATTGTTGATATTACCTGTTCTTGTGCTATTTGTATCTAGTCACTCTTATGAACTTTGAAGGTGTCCTATGCATCTATTTGCTACTACATGAGGGACAAGCTGAATGCCACTATGTTATGTTTTCTGTATGAGAAACAAACGTTTTTCAATGCATGTTATTCATGATCTTTGTTTGTAACCTTTCATGTTGCATGCATAGTTACTTTGTCTTAGTGTTAGAACTCCATCTTTCATGCTCATTTTTAGAGTTCTTTGATCCCAGCTTTCAATGCTTGAAAATGGTTTGATCTTGATTTTGATGGTTCAGGTCACCTCAAAAATTATTCTTTTTATCACTTACCTACTCGAGGACGAGCATGAGTTAAGCTTGGGGATGCTTGATACGTCAGAAACGTATCTATAATTTTTTATGTTCCATGCTTTTTTAGTATCTACTTTGCTTTGCTTTGTCTACACTTTGAGGTGTTTTTATATGTTTTCTAGTACTAACCTATTAACAATATGCCACAATGTCAGTTGCCTGTTTTCTTCTGTTTTTGCTTCCAGAAAGGCAGAAAATCAATATTCTCGGAATTGGACGGGACAAAAGCCAAAGTCAATATTTTACCATGGGGAACACGAAGCCAGAGTACGAGACGGAGGGGATCCACCAGGGGGCCACACCCCCTGGCCGCGCGGCTGGGCCTATCCCGCGCCTGGGGAGGGTGCGGCCGCCCTGGCTGCCCCTGCCTCGCCTCTTCGCCTATAAAGACCCCCCCGATACAAAACCCCTAAGCACCCGATCAATATTCCACGAAATAGTCCGTAGACGCCTCCACCATCGTCCCTAGATCGGGGGGATCTAAAGCTCTTCCCGACACCCTGCCGGAGGGGAGATCATCCCGGAGGCCTTCTTCTTCATCATGTCAGCCTCCGGTATGAAGTGTGAGTAGTTCCACCTTGGACTACGGGTCCATGTAGTAGCTAGATGGTTGTATCTCCTCCTTTGTCCTACCATGTTTAGATCTTGTGAGCTCCGTTCATGATCAAGATCATCTATTTGTAATCATGCATGTTGTTTTTGCGGGGATCCGATGGATATTGAGATTACTATGTTAAATTGATTAATGGTTTTGTCTTATTGATTCTATCATGTCCGTGTTGTTTGAGATCTTGCATGATCTCCGTTTCTAGTAGCTATCTTGGCCAAGTAGATGCTAGTGACTCCAAGAGGGGGTATTTATGCTCGATAGTGGTATCATGCCTCTATTTAATCTAAGAGAAGTGATAGAAATATCTAAGGTTGTAGATGTGTTGTTGCTACTAGGGAGAAAACAACAGTCTCTTGTTCATGGAACAAGTGGATTGTTTACCTTACACACTTTGCTTAAAGCAGTTATCCGTTGCTTGCAACTTTATACTGGAGGGGGTTCGGATGATAACCTGAAGGTGGATTACTAGTCATAGGTGCGGTTTGATGGTGGTCTATATATCTTGTTGTATTGCCCAATCGAATCTCATAGGATCATGAATGTCTAGTATTGCATTGTTATGCCTTGCTCAGTCTTGTCAATTGCCCTACTGTAATTTGTTTACCCAGCATGCCATGTTTTTTTATCTTAAGGAGAACACCTCTAGTGAACTATGGACCCCGGTCCAATATTTACCATTGATACATCTTCCGCTGTTACGGTTTACTTTCTGCAAACCACTATTACCTTCCACACCATACAGTTAATCCTTTGTTTTCAGCAAACCGGTGAGATTGACAACCTCACTGTTTGTTGGGGCAAAGTCTTGAGTTTGTGTTGTGCAGGTTCCAAGTTGCTAGCAACACCTTTGAGTCGTTTCCTTCCTCCTACTAGTTCGATAACCTTGGTTTCTTACTGAGGGAAAACTTGCTGCTGTGCGCATCATACCTTCCTCCTGGGGTCTCCCAATGAAGCTTTCACACACCATCAATGTGTCACGAAGTCGACTCTACACGTAAGAGGGAACCCTTTTTCTAGTAAGGCCCGCTGCAGGAGAAAGGGGCGTCACGACATGGAGGCCTAGGGAACAAATCCAGGCGAATGTGGCATGTCGGCATGTGGAACAAAACCAGACGTTGGTGCCATCGAGGCCGAGGCCACAAATGTCGTTGGCGGTCCAGATGGAGGGAACCTAGGAATGAGATCGAGTCCTGGCGGGAACGACATGTTCCCTCTTGTGTCGGGGGGCCTTGATTCCATGGTGGACGCTCGAGTTGAAGGGAAGAAGCGTAGTGGATCAAAATACACCATCTCCAACCCCAACGTTGGAATCCCCGTGGTCGCCCTAGCCTCCACTACCGCCCTCGTGTTCACGGAAGCCAGCTTGTATTCGAGGAATGTCGATTCAACATCGGCACGAAAACCAGATCAATTTGTGCCTCCGCGCTCCGGAACCCGCTGGTTTTGTATTCGGCTATCTATCGCGCGGTAGATGTGGCCCGCCAAAGAGGAAGCTTGACAAGAGTTGTCCGCGGTAAAATGGCGAGGAGGAAAATCCATTGGTGCAGGAGGAGTCGAGGAGGTCGGTTGATGGGGTGTGACAATGAGAATGTGACATAGAGGGGAGATGATGGTGACATAAGAGAATGAGTGTAATACAGACAGTTACTGTATGTCATCTCCTACGTTTCTCCACACGCTGCAACAGATAACAGTTCTGTCTCCACGAAAACTTTCTTCGTAGTTAGCCTAGAAGTATTTTAAGATTCTTGCGGATCAAGATGGGAATGGTCCAGGTCGACCCCCTGAGTCACTGACCCGACCCAAAATTTTGAGGCCGTTGGGGCGGACGGGTTGGCCTTGCATATTTTTTGGGCCAATGGAGCCGGCTTTGGCTTACCCATTGGGTCGACGGGATTCGACCCATCGACCATCTCTATCGTTGTAGTGCTCTTGTTGTCGCCCCGTTCTCGTCCATCTCTGTCGTCGATGGCGCCTCTTGTCGCTCGGTGCTCTTGTCGCTGCCCCCGTCCTCGTCCATCTGTGTTGTCGCTGGTGCTGCCTCCTGCTTTATCGTTGTCGTCTAGATCGCCGTCGTCCCGACCATCATCCAGCTCGCCGTCCTGTCCTTCAAGTCGTGGCCTAGCTCGCCGCCGTCCCGGCCATCATCCAGCTCGCCGTACTGTCCTGCAAGTCGTGGCCCAGTGATACGTCGAAAACGTATCTATAATTTTTGATGCTCCATGCTTGTTTAGTATCTACTTTGCTTTGCTTTGTCTTTACTTTGAGGTATTTTTATATGTTTTTTTGGACTAACCTATTAATAAGATGCCATAGTGCTAGTTGCCTGTTTTCTACTATTTTTGGTTCCAGAAAGGCAGAAAATCAATATTCTCGGAATTGGACGGGACAAAATCCAATCTTCCTATTTTTCCCGGAGTAACACGGAACCACGAAGCAGAGGTGGAGGAGGACACCAGGGTGGCTGCACCCCCTAGGCGCGGGCAAGCCCTGGTGGCGCCCATAGGGGGTGTGGGGCCCCTGGCCCTCCATCGACCTTGCCTCCTTCGCCTATAAGAAGCCTCTGACCCAAAAACCCTAAATCATCTGGCGGAAATACACGAAAACCTCCACAGCGCCGACGCCACCAAATGGGAGATTCGGGAAAAAAAGTATCTGTTTTGGCACCCTGCCGGGACGGGGAAGTGCCCCTAGAGCCATCTCCTTCGATCTCCACCACCATCTCCATCACCATCTCCATCACCGTTGCTGATACCCATGATGAAGAGGGAGTAGTTCTTCCTCGAGGCTAAGGGCTCTACCGGTAGCTATGTGTTCATCTCTCTCTCTATGCATGATCATGTTGTGGTCATGAGCTTTGTAATCAAGTAGATCTGCTCTGCTACTCAAGTGCTTTAATAGATCTCTACTCTCCCCATGTGTGTGAAAGTGAAAGCGTGCACGCCATGGTGGCACTTAGCCTTGAGTATACATAAATACTCATCATGCTTTAATAGATCTATGCTTTTCCCTACATGTGTGAAAGTGACAGCGTACACGCCGTGTGTGGCACTTAAGCTAGACTACATATATATTTGTTATGAGTTATATTTGGAGTTGGATGTCTTTATGAAATTGTGGTGTTTGTTGGAACCATATAGCGCTCAAGGTGACAGTATGGGGTTATCTAGATTGGGAAAGATAGACTTTGAGGAGTGTTGTTATAGCCCTACCATGGATTAAAGTGTCCAACCGAAGAGTAGTTAAGAGTAGTATCATTAAGAGAAGATATTTATGAGAGAGTGTTCACTAGTGAAAGTATGATCCCTAGGCCTTGTTTCTAAACATCGAAACACCATTTGCATCTAGATCTGTTACATGTTTGCTTGCTTTCATCTTTTTGCTTTTAGTCTTTACCTCACCATCAAGCTATTTTCTGACACCGTTACCACTTATATTTCACTATCTCTTCGCCGAACTAGTGCACCTATACACCTGGCAAGTGTATTGGGTGTGTTGGGGACACAAGAGACTTCTTGTATCTTGATTGCAGGGTTGCTTGAGAGGGATACCTTTGACCACTTCCTCTCTGAGTTCGATAAACCTTGGGTAATCCACTTAAGGGAAACTTGCTGCTATTCTACAAACCTCTATACTTGGATGCCCAACAACTGTCTACAAGAATAGAAGTGCGTAGACATCACCCATCTCGCCATCGTCCTGGCCATCATCCAGCTCGTCGTCCTGTCCTGCAAGTCGTGGACCATCTCGTCATCGTCCCGGTCGTTGCACAGCTCATCTGTCGTCCCAGTCGCTTCCCAGTGTTGATCCCCTCACATGGTCCCTTCCCGACTATTATTACTTATACGGTACATAACTTCTTTTAGTGATCGATCTTGGTTAGGGCTCTAGCTAGTTAGTAGAGCTGAGTTTGATCGAGAGTGCAAACAATGGCGTAAGGGCATCTCCACTGGGCCGACCCAAATGGTCACCCCAAACAGTCCGTTTGTGTCGGGCCGCGGTCAGTATGGGTAGGGGGTCCGGTCTATCCGGCCAGCCGCGCCCAGCGGCGCGACCCATTTGTCCACGCTGGGCGAGGCAACTTTTTTTAAACACAAACAGTTCGCGCAAAAACATGCCAGATTCGAACTTAATTTACAGGAGCGGGAGAGGGAGCAGGAGGGTTGACCACCTGCCCAGGCCACGGCTCCCAACCGTGCTGGAGGTGCGCCAGCTCCATCCCCACTTGCGGTGCGATCATAGGAGCCTAACCCGGCAGCGGCGGCGGTGGAGGCAGTTGCGCGTTCGCCTCCGCTAACATGCGGGTGAGCTGGAGGGCCTCCTCGTAGCCGCGCCACTGGTCCTCCTCCTCGCGTGCGCTGGATGCAATGGCCTGCTCGGTGAAGACGTCCTCATCGTAGCCTCGACCCAGCACCTCGCGGTACTTTGGGGGTAGGTTCGCGGCGACGTCGTCATGCGCCTCCTGTTTGACGACGATGTCGTTGTCGTAATCGTCGTTACCATCCTCGCTGCCGAGGTCAACATCATAGTGGTTGTGGGCGCCCTTGTCGTTCGAGTCGATGTCGGGGACGTCGTAGACCTTCCACGGCTGCAGGTCGCGGCGGACGGTGGTGGCGCGCCGCTCCTTGTGCTCCCACTCGAGGAACTTGACCCAGTAGGCCTCGGAGTGGTAGCCCCTCTCCCACCGTTGGTCCCGTGAGAGGTTGTTGATCCGGCGGTGGATCTCCTCCGCCAGTCCTCTGCCCGCCTTGGGCGGTGGAAGTACCGGGACACGATCCCGGTTGAGATGCCAGCCGTTGGGGAGGGAGACATCCCTACGCTGGATGCCGCGACCCTCCCTCCAAAGGTGCTCACACTCCTTGACGCGGTAGTACCGCCGGGTGCGGCGTTCCCATGGTGGCGGGTAGTCCCCCACGGGGTCGCTCCGGAACTCCTCCGGCTGCGGCAGAGACGGCAAGGACGTGCCGCGGAGGAAGGCCGGCAGCTGAGAGCCACGGCTTCCAGATGCTTCGTGGTCGTTCTTGCTCCGCTTCAGCCACGACGGGGTCTTCATTGTTGATGGTGGTGGTGGCGGTGGCAGCGGGCTAGGTTTTGCAATGGCGAGAGGTGAGGATGACAGCACTGACGGGGCAGGGTTAAATAGCCCGGCCGCCCATGAACGCACGCAGCTTCCCGCTCCTTCGCCATCAATACCGGCGCGGGAACACATGCTGCGTCAGCGTATCGTCTCGTCACCACTGATGCGCGCAGGCTGCCGCCGGTCAGCCTTCCGCACATCGTCTCTGAATCGGTGCCGCGGTTGCGTCTGAATCGATGCCGCTGACCGTCTGAATCAATGCCACCGGTAAACGGTAGCTGACGGGTGGGCCTGTGAACGAGTCCCTGCGCTGTCCGCGTGCGTCCGAGCCGACGCAACCGAGCCCCAAATTAGATGTATGGATGGGACAGACCGTACGCCGGATGGGTCGTCCCGCTAGGATGCCGCGCGCGTTCGCCTGGATAGTGACACGCGCAGACCGTTTGGATCGCCCGCTGGAGATGCCCTAATGTAGCTTAGCTATGTTTGACCGATCGATGCAGAGCAAACTCGAGGTCTGAAGATGTACTACTTGTTTTCTTCAATAACAGAGGGCAAGTCATCAAACCTGAACGAGCAGCAACAATTATGTTGTGTTGCAGCCAGAGCGTGCGGACAGGCAACCAATCCGCCTAAATCGTCTACAGCCCGGCCGGCTACCAAACACGCCCTGAGACGTCGTCTCGGGGGCACACTCTTTTGCCCTATTTCCCCACCTCCACCTCCACCCAGCCGCCCGCCCCGTCGCCTTTGCCCTCTCCCCTCGCCTCCGGCTGAATTAATCTGACGAGAGCGAATCGTCAAAATCCTCAAATATCTCGAGGCCAAAGCTCAAGCATGGCAATAAATTCAGTCACCATGTCATCTTCTCTCTGCCGCTGTTCCGCCTCCGCCTCCGCCGTCAGGCGACCCGCATGGGCGCGCCGCTCCAGTTTTCTTAGATGCAACAACCGTAACCCATGCCGCATCGGCTCGAAGGTGTCTTTCGTCGCCCCTTCTGTCTGGAGGTATCCCCACAACTTGGACTCAGATTCGGAACCCATGCCGCCTGGCCGTTGGTGGATGGAGGCGCTTCTCGAGGAAGACGGCGAGTTTTTCCCTCTTGCCGATGTTATTCCAGCTGGTCAGGGCAGGAAAGAACTGGATGCTATGTGGCATGCCCTCGTCACTGCCCCCCTCGAACCCGTCCTTGTCACGCTGCGTGAGATGGTGGCTGCCGGCAATTTTTTCCGCTGCCGCAGCTTCCACGCCGGCACCCTCTCAGGTAAAAAGGGAAAATGTCGAATCAATATTAACTTTATACTACCTGTTTAGCCCATTTACTAACGCTGAATGTTTTTATACACTTCTATATTTTAGTTTACAATGTAATTCTACATCAAAAAATTGTACTGTACACACTTTTTTGGTTATCTATGAACTGATAATGCAACATTCAGTGGGTAAGCCAAATATATGGCTTATGAGATACTCAAAGTATCTTGTCGTCCATGCAGGCGTTCTGTTAGTTTTTGGTGGGTTGTACCAACTCTGCAAAACAACACCTGCTCTGTTCATCGACATTGTTCTTGGATATATTTTCTACAAGTTAAGTGCCTTATCAGCCCAGTTGCAAAGACATGGGAGGTCGTTTAGCATATGTGCAAGGATACAACTAGGTGAGTTCAAAAGACTTCGGTTTACCAATTTTTTTTCCTGCCGAGCTACTGTTGTCCTCCAGTAATAATGCATTAACATGCACATGGGGAAATGCACGATTCATACAATCTGTTGGTTTATTTTTACGTATATATTCCCTCCGGTCCATATATTAATGGCCTCAACTTTATCTAGATTCAGATGTATCTAGTTAAGTATCTAGATTAGATGCATTCGTATCTGGAAAAAGTTGAGGCCATTAATATGGACTGGAGGGAGTAGATATTTTGGTAGTTTTACACCTATGCTGATATGATTTCTTTTTTCTGCAGCTCTTTTACTTATTTTATCTTTCAAGGATAACAGTGCTTTTCAGGTATGACACTTTCCACCTAAAATATGGTTCGACGCTCCATACTCCCTTCTTGAGGAAATCGTGCAATTAGATGCTTCACTCATTAAACTTTGTATGTTTTTTCTTTGCTGGTGATAGGGCCTCTATCGCTTTCTAGTGGAGTTGATCTGGTAAGTGTTGCAGCATAAGAATTCGATAACCTACATAAAAATGTCAGTTTTGTGATACTTTATCTTTGAGCTGCGATTGTTTAATTATATAAAAGTAATAAGTTCAACTTGATGTGTATTCTAGTAGAAACCAAAAGTTCCAATTTATGCATGGTTGTCATTTTTTTACCTTTTTCTGTAACTATTATTAACCAATGACATTGAATTAGAAACATGGTGCATGGACCTGTTACCTATAAATTTTTTGTACTGATTTCTTGAGACAAATCTGAAATTCTGAATAATAATGTAATGTTGCAAACTTGCGACATTGACCAGTAAAGGTACGTATACAGTTGAAATTGAATGTTGTATTCACAGAATAAATTGAGATTGGGACCATGGCTAAATGATAGCTGACCCTCAAAGCTGAATATGAAGGCCGTTTCGTATGATGGCCTTCATGAGCCTGCACACATCAAAAAAATCATAAGAAATTTTGATATCATTACTTTGTTAGTTCAACAAAGTTCATACAAAAGATATGATTTTTTCCATATCATCAGATAACAGAACAGAGTCTTTGGACCGGCCCGAGGGTAACAAACACAAAAGCAAGTGAGAAACAGCAGCCAAAAGTTTTTAAGCATGCCTGCGCCAGCACCTAGGACAAATGCATGTCATGCCACTACCAGGGAACAATTCCACATGACCCAACCGACAACCACCAAACGTAGCCACACTCAAACAGCAAGCTACCCAAAAGCCAGACCTGCTAGCTACCTTCAGGCTACTCAAGTACTGTACAAACCATGAGATCCAACCCAGAAAGACCAACTAGCATGAACTACTCTGCGATATATACATATATTTCTTCTCTTTGGCCCTCATCCAGAAGGATATGTTTGACAAAGAAGGCTCAGGTAGCACCTTCGTCCGATGTTATGTCTTGAGCTTTGGAAATGCGAGTGTTGCTGGAGAAGGTAGCTGGGTGCAGAGTTAGTGCATTAGATGGAAGATCAGATAGTAGTCTCGTTATCTCCTTTCAGTAATCCTGCCCAATATTTCATAAAAGAGCAAACATAACAAATTATCTCTGCTGGTGGTTTTATCAAAAGAAAATAATCAAAGCAAGCCTTGTTTCTCAATTTCCAATTCCATAGGGCCCAACATAAAGCAGCCAAACTAACAACATGAATACTAGTTAAAGAAAAATCATAACGGGAAATCTAGACAAAGAACCGGGTAAAGTTTCTGGAGCATCAATGGCAAACTCGACACACCACATATATTTGGCTGCAGGGCACAGGAAAAATAAATGATGAATTGTTTCAGGTTCCTCACAGAAACTACATTTTTTACCCCCTTGTCACCCCCCTTTTTCTCATATTATCCTTAGTGGCAATAGAGTTGTGCCAAATCAACCATTACCAAATATGAATTTTTGCAGGAACTTTAGCCTTCCACAAATATCGAAAAAATCTATTAATCCAAATGTCAGTTAGCTCTTATAAAATGACGACTTAACTGTAAATTTACCAGATTTACAGTAAGTTCAAATGGGTTTATCTCTCCCTTGGCCCAAGGGGTGATTAACAGTTCATTCTCCCTTGTGTTTTTTGATGCTCTTCCAACCATCTCCTGAACTAAAATGTCATCTGAAATTCCCTGTGATTTTCTGATTTTCACATACATCATATAAATCAGGCAAAAGTAATTTCAACGGCCAGGAAGTGCACCAAGCATCATTCCAAAAGCTTGTCATTTCCCCATTATCATTTCTCATTTTCCTTCCCTCCAAATATTTTCCCTTGACTTTCATTATATCAGAGCAACAAGCTGAATCACTTTGTTTACTCTCCACCAAAAATATGATTATATGTGCACCGTGGAAAAACAGCTAAGCGCACCATGTTGTTATATAACTCCTTGTCTTTTGTTTTTTGCATAAGACACATCATATGTTTTCACAAATTTTTGCCTGGATTGTTGGGAAATTTCGTGAGTGTATAAATGTACAACTTACTGAGGCCTGATCTGAGAGGGCATTCATCTTTACGTTTCCTACTGATTTCATTTCCTGGATACAGTACTTTCTTAACCACTTGACGTAGACTGAGGGGGTATGCACGTTAAATTCATGCGCAGAAACTTAGTATTGGAACACCCTGTAGAGCACCAGTTGTTGCTTGAGTCCAATGAACAGGGTCTTTTGCTGAATCCAGACACTAGTGAGTTTTTAGTGTCTGCGTAGGTACTAGTAGAATTTTTGTTCAAGACACTCCACCTTCAGCAAAGGTTGATATCCCCTTTTGCTTCCGTCCTATGTAATCACAAGTGTCTCTTTGATCTCAGGTCGCTCAACATCTATATGTATTTCACAATGGTCTATGATGGAGTCGTTGGTGTGAAGCATGGCAGACTCTACTGGCTCGGGATCTATAGATTGTTGAGAACGAAAGGTGGTCTGATGAAGGTGGTGAGGAATACCATTCTCGATTTTTATGGAGGGAATGAACCAGTTTCGGTAAAAAGAAGGAATGAAAAGTGCCAGTAGGTGGCAAATAGAGTGCTCACTGCTCACTTGTCTGCTGGTAACGATGTTTGCCATGATCACTTTTTTTTTTTGAAGTTTCGCCGCCTGGCTTTTATTCAAATGACGACAAAATATCTGATTGAACAGGCTCAATCAGAAAGTCAGGGATAAGCTCAAAAGTGATATCTAAAGATACAATGATTGCCATGATCACTTGGTTACTGTAGTTAGGCATATACTCCCTCCGTCCTGTCCCATAGTATAAGATGTTATTATAACAAATATATAAAACTTATATATTGGTTGTAATAAAATATTTCACTATGGGATGGAGGGAGTAGTATATATAGTTTGGTAGGCTTGATCTTGATGGGTGGTTCACGTACGTTGTGTGCTTCTGAATGTGGCTACCCATGAGGAAAATAACCTGTTGTGCGTCTTGATGGAGTGAGTGCTGGAGTTCCCTTTTGTTGATACGATTTTAATGAAGTGGTAATCTGTTGGTGTTTCATATTGAACGTTATGTTGTTTTACCGAATCTGTGGTTTCTGCTTTCGTCATAACAGAACTTGTGAAGATTATAAGGCCCTTCAATCAGGGAACGGGACAATTGCAAACAGATGGCTGCCTGGGAACACCTGTAACTCTGAAAGAGATGCAGCCATACAGGTCATGAATATACAGATTAGAGTGGTAAGCGATCAGTTGGAGTAGCGGTTGATGGCCTCTATCAGAGAACTGTGATTGTAGGCTCATGCTTCGTCACTGCTGTGCTAACGTTAGATCACCAGCAGTGGAAGAACAAAGGGAAGCCATATCTACAGTACTTGTCAAGTGAGCGAGGTTCCTGCTGAGGCACTCCGGGCTGGCTAACTCCACCCTGCTCATGCATCACGCTTCCCTGTTCGTCCCGAACCAGGCCGGCGTCTTCACGATGATCACTGTCGGCTGAAGTCGCAATGTCGTGCCTATGCGGCTGTTCACGAATCGGGATGCAAAATCAGGGCCAGCGTCGACATACCTCGGAGGAGTCACAAATTTCGTGGCTCTTTGTCTATATCGCAGTCTCGAGTGTAGATCGGTAAACCAGCAAGATAAGAATATGGTTAACCACAGCATCTTCAACCAAGATATGGCTTATCGCTGCCAGAACATCTTTGGGGGAGTGTTAGTGCAAATAACATTAAATTTCCAAGATGTAATCTGAAAAATAATATTGAATTACCTTATTTATTGTGTGAAGAGATATTTCGTCTGGAGTACCAAGTCTTATAGCCTCACAATCCTGAAATCATTTCAAAAAATAAAATAAAGTAAAATAGTATGTCCTTGTTATGGAGACCATTAAAATAGGTAGGTCTCGTGTATCTTTGGGGGAATCTATGTGGTTTATCATGAATCTGGAAGCATACACAACAGCCATCTGAGCCAAACTGCAAAGAAACCCTCAAAACAGAATGGAGGACAAGTGCAAAACACATGTTTAGGGCTAGGGTGATCAATTTTTCCTCTTTATTGGTATTTTTTCATCCAAGCATAACAATAATAAGTTGTTCTAAAAGGTCTGAACTCCTACAGAAGGATATGGCAGCTTGGACCATTTTGTTTGTAGTCCTATATCTGTTACTTCTCTGAGAAGAAAAAGGAATCGACTCTGCTTATAGAGAATATATAAAAGGAACATAACTTACCAAAAAGCTGTTATGAAAAATTCCGTTGCAGTACTCACCAATTCTGTTGTGCTCCTCACCAATTCAAGACCCTTTGATCATTGAACTGCTAGCATGTCGAGATGCCGTCGAACTGGCGAAGAATCGGGGACTCACACATGTGGTGCTGGAGACGGACTGCCAAGTGATTGTCTCGATGTGGAATGAGGAAGCCTCGAACAGATCCTTTAGCTGTCATATAGTAAGGAACTAAAGGAGATAGCAAGGTGTTTCCAGGGGTTCAAACTTCTCTATGCAAGGAGGGAGGCGAATTCAGTGGCTCATTTATATGCAAGAGAAGCCCTTAGCTTAAATTATGTAGTTTTAAACCTTGATGTAATTCATGGGTTTCTGGCTGAGTCTGTTCGGTCAGAATTGGTTTCACCTACGTAATAAAATTTGGAGGTGAGCTAAAAAAAAATGTTGTGCTCCTCACGAAATTGCATGGCCTTTTACAAAGAGATGGAACAAATAAACGCTTATAACATACACGACATCAATAAAATATTGAGTTATAGAGTTCGATATCATTTATTTAGTTTGACCCTATACTGTTATAGATTTTCATTGGTTGGTTACACTTTGTTTAGGACGTACTATAGCTGACATGTTGACCAGTACAGTTCTGAAGTTAAAAAACAAAAGAAAAATGATATATAACAAATTATACAAACATAAATGAGTAAAGTAATCAGATTAACACCCAAGGAGTATCATGGGCAAATAAGCAAACCGTGGTGGATGTCCATGCATGTGTAAAGTTAATATACCTTTCACAGCGAAAAATACCAATATTTATTTGCAGTTAGGGCCTTAGGGGTCATTAAACCAAATAGTGCCTTTATTTCTTTTTGAAACAGGACAAAAGCTTTGCATTTTATATTGATAAACAAGGAGCAAAAGGGGGTAGGAATGCAATCGGCGCGGTAATGGGGTATCCGTCTCCCGACTAATTCCGCCCGTCGGACTAAACATGATTTTAGGAAGCGGGACGCATGCGTCCGCCGGTACCCGCTAAGTAAACGCCAGATGCAAAATTCACTAGGTGGACGCGCCGGATTAAAATCGTCGCATGGGAAACCTTCGTCAGTATGGGAGAGCTCTTCCTAAGCCCATATTTGTACATGTAGAGGAATACAAGCGGGGTTAATGGGACAACAGAGCTAATCCCGTAGGCGCTTAGCGGGATCCCATGGACATAACGATCAGGCTCCGGTGGCGGGACGGGAGGCGGGATTGTCGGGAAGTCACATCCCACTTGCATCGTTAATGGGGCGGCCTAAGCCAAAAGTGCAAAGACAATCAAAAGTCACATTATGCTAGTAAAAGCGCTAAATGCTTAGCTCCCGCTGATATCCAGTCGCTAGGGGTTTTATTCTCCTGAGCAAAGTTAGATGGCTTGAGTAAGTACCTTCGTCATAAAAAAGATGACAAAGATTTATCTAAATTTGAACTTATCTAGACGGTATTTATTATATAGATACATCCAAATTTAGATAAGTGCAACATACCTTTTAGGACCGATGAAGTACTTCCTCCCTCCCAAAATAAATGTCTCAGATTTCTCAAAATTTGGATAAATCTAGACACTGTTTAGTATATAGGTTTATCCAAATTTTGATAAATTTAAGACATCTATTTAAGACGGGGAGTAGTATTTTTGACCATCAATACCATATATATTTATACTGACAAATAGTACATGGTAGAGATACACAAGCGGACTTCAGCGTTTACAAAATAAAGTCTAAAAGAAAATAAGCAACTCTTCGAGGTCTTCAAATTCTTCTTCTTCCATGACACGATCTTGCACTTTCCTGAAGGTAGCCGAAGAAACATGAACAGACCTGTAAATACCAATGATGGTTCTCTCATAATTTTAATTTGAGCCGCCGTGCCAAGGTTACATGCATGCACGCAACCATTAAAGTAATCAACCAATATCGGCAAGAGTACCAACACGAGTATTTCAGGGAAAATAAACCGAACAGCATGGTCGACGTCGCCGGGGAGCCGAGAGTACGAATCACCATTGTCGAAAACGTAGCAGCCGGGACAAATATTGCGAGGATAATCATCCTCGCGACAACCTTGAGAAAAGCTCCAAAACCGATCTGACGAAGCAAGATCGGAAAGACCGTACCTATAGAATTTGAATCTTATAGCACCATCATTAATGCCGGAAAAAAGATCTCGTCGTCGCAGGAAGGGCCGAAGATCTCTTATTATGAATGATGCCATCTCCATTGACATAGATGCCAACAAGAAGATGACTACCAAACCCTAATCACATCTTTAGAAAACACTACTTTCATTGAAAACTCCACCCATAGATCGGATTCCCCACCCCTCCTACCGGCTAGGTCGGCCGGAGGCGGAGGCGGAGGTGGAGACGGCGGCTAGGTCAGAGAGGCCACGTACGGGAGGAAAAAAGTCTAGACTAAGACGGGGAGTAGTAGATTAGGTTACACAAAAAAATAGATTAGGTAGAAAAATCTGGATAACATGATAAGACAGTCAGCAACGGACGCACCATTCCTGTTGTCTGGGCTTTGTTGGCGTACAACCCCGCAATTGATGCTCAAACGCTGCCCTGCCCAGGCTATAATAATTTTCTTTGAGGGGTGGCTATAATAGCTAAATTTTGGGCAGTTGGACCATGCCTCCACGGCAGCCCGTCATGGTCCACTAAATGGGCCAGATTATTTATGTCTCTCACATTGGGCCAGGTTGCCGATCGATTCCAGAAAATATCTATCCTCTTTTTTGGAGCTTTTGTTGTCGTTGAGCTTCAATAGTGTTAGTACTTGGGTCAAAAAAAAAAAGTGTCTAGTACTGATGAACATTTGAGCTTTTGTAGTTCATATTTAGTGAACATTTGCATGTTTTATTGTATTTTTATGTACCGTGTCCATCTTTATATGTGAAAATTTCCCTACCAGATACTTATATGCGAATATTTTTTGTCACACTTCAGCTTGCCCAGGCTACGAAAAAAATTCTGGGTCCGCCTTTGATAAGACAGTGGGACACAGAATGTGGATGTTGCATCGATGCATGACTAGGGAAGCTCCAAGTTGTGATATATAATATGCATGAAGAAGAAAAACAAACTGTGCATAATAATGGCATTGCACTGAGCAAATGATATGATATGCTTTACGAGGATCACTTTTGCTGAAGAAAACCTCAGCCTAGAGATAATGGTTTGTTGGGGGTTTGGGGCACGCCATGCACCCCTCCTCCCTGTCAGGATTGACGGGATGATATCGAGGGATATGGCCGGAGGCGGTGGGTGTTCATTTGAGATTTGCACAAGAATCGAGACCGAGCAGCTGGAGTTAAGCAAAAGCATCTCCGATCTTCATCAGAGTTTCACAAGATCTCGTGGTCAGACAACAGTTGCCAACGCAACGCTAATCTACATCACGGTTCAGAGCGGAAACTCCGAAATGTCAGACGTGAAATGAATAGACCAGAGAAAATTCCTGTCAACGAGGATAGATACAGTACTAAGAGTTTGGGCAGCAGCTCACAGGGACACAGTACTGCAAGCATGGCGTGATAAATAGTTATAGTCCAAATCATGTTTTGAAGGGCAAACCACTCCTACTACGTGGCTCGCCAGCAGGCTGACCAAGCGACGGAAGTGAACCGTACGTACGACCCGTGCATGTTCAATTGTTCATTAATAATCAAAAACTATGACCAAACTGTGCACTCAAGCGCAAGCCGTCTGTACAATTAGGCCATTCTACTCAAATCTTAGGCATTTGGTAGAGTTCGAGAATTGTACTACTACAGTACCAGGTGTCCAGGTTGATTTCTTTCCGAGTGCTACAAGTTGGCATTGATAGCGATTGATCGAATTTCATTCCGATTTTCCGTTTTCCTTATCTCTCGTGCCTTTGAACTGTCCTGACTCGAGTAGATCACCGCCGGTAGAGTGGCGATTGAAAACTGTTGTTGTACTAGTATCGAAGATACGGTGGATGTCAGTTCAAAAGAAAAAAGAAAAGATACGGTACACATGTTTGGTGGCGTGCAGGCATGGACTGATGGACCCCAGCCTTCCTTGCATTGTGTGCTCCCACGGCGAGGTGCGGTACACGCGAGGACGTAGCAGTATGTTTCAACGGGTCGAGTCTGGCCTAGCTGAAAACTAGACTTGGGGGGTGGGTGGGGGTGGGGGGGGGGGGGGGGGGGGGGGGTGGGGGGGCAGGGGCTAGACACCCCCAATGCGTCGCCCCCCTCAACGTTTTAGGTAGTTTCTGTACTACTATAAGCTATTGTCCGGGAAACATACAAGATTGATTAGCCATGCTTGATTAATTCCAATACTTTCTAGCGAACTAAAGCCCACTAGCCCCATCTACCTGCATGGCCTTGTGTTTTCCTTGATGAAACTCGTTGTTAGTTGCCCGTACAGATTTAGCAGATCGAACGGTCCTTGTTGATCAACCGTACTTCTTTGTGCCTACGTCTCGCTACTATACCTGTTAAGGCGCCACCGCAGTCCGTCGCCTACATGGACAATCGCGACCGGAGATCAGACCAGGATGTGGCATGGGCGCTTGGCGTGCTAGCTGCTCCGGCGCTTCACGCATGGTGTCTGCCGTGCCGACTCCAGTCCGTGTGCAATTTATACTAGCACCTCGCCTAAGGCAATATCGTGTACTAGAATTGCTATTCGGTATATGCATACCACTGTTAGTTAGTTTTTTTTTACATGAATATAAATATAGATGGAATTGTATACTTCCATATAGTTGAAACAAGGATGGAAAGAAGAATTTAAAAATCTTCGAAAATGAAAAATGACAATTGATTTGTCACATTGTCATATTTTGATAATGATGCTATAATTTATATAGCATAGATTGTGGTATAGTATCTTATGTGCCATTAAGTCCCGTAAAAAAATTCTTCTATGACATTCAATGGCAGTCGTCTTCCCGCCCCCCCATGATCAAATCCTAGCTCCGTCCCTGTAAGTAGGCATCTTTTGCTCGTGGTATCGTCTAGAGATGCAAGTGGATCCTGATTACGATATCTTTACCCTCTTTAATTTAACAAAATAAAGGGTACTCTAATGGTAACCTAGGATTATTAAAACTCAAGAAATGCATAGAATTAAAGTAGCATGTCATATTCTATAGGTTTGTTAGCCTACAGGAATTTTGATCTAGGAGGAAGTAAAAAATCTTTAAGTTGGTAGAATATTATTTCCAACATAGAGTGCAAGGAAGACGACGCAAGCATTTCCGACAGTGCCACGCCACCGCACCTCTACTTTTGCGCGACCCCGTCCCAAGCGCCGCCGTTTGCATTGTACATTCGCCTTTTTTTGTATATTGTGATTGTATTCGCAATTCTTGCATTAAATTTTATTGTGGACTGAATTCTCGCAATAATAGCTACACACAATTTAGACCAATCTTGTGTCAATCTCCTTTAGAAAATTTTAAACCATATTAAATAATTGTTAAATTAGATTCTATCGCAATTATTGCAGATTCGAGAAATAGTACTGTAATTTTTATCCGTCAAAACGTGCCACTGGAGTGGCATTTTTTGTGGAAGGATAAAAGTGGTATTTGAAAAATGTACTCCCTACGTCTTAAAATAGATGTCTCGGGTTTGTCAAAATTTAGATAAATTTATATACTAAATAGTGTCTAGATTTATCTAAAAACTTGATAAATCTGATACATCTATTTTAAGACGGAGGGAATAGAAAATTACATTGGCATTTATTTAAAGATGAAAATCTATGTGGAATTACATGCGTATGTGTTGGCCATGGTCACGTGTCATCGTCCTGTTCATCAACAGGTGTAGAAAGGAGACGAAGGACAGCCATTTTTCAATTAGTGGGATCTCACCATGGTCTTTTCCTAATCAAAGAAAGCGTACTTTTCAGTTTTCACCGGTTTAAAAAAACTACCGATCAATTAAGCTAATGATTAGAGGCCAATGGTTAGTGTCTAATTTAAAAGGATCTCGCTCATTTGCTAACTGAATCTTTTAGGGCCCGTTTGATTCAAAGGATTCGTAAAGCATACAAATAGGAAAAATACAGGAATAGAATAGTATGACACATAGAATTCTATACGAATGAAACATACAAGAATCTGTAAGATAAACAGTTTGTATTGCACCGCAGAAAAAATGCAGGGGGTTTCATAAGGTTTAGGCACATGTCATAGTTGTTATAGTTGTTATAGACACATAGGAATTTTTTCTAAAGGTCTCACCTCTTGTTAGAAATCCTATAAGAATGTAGTGTAAGAAAACAACGCATATGAATTTTGTAAGATTTATTTCGATAAAAGAAACACATACTGTTAGAAAAAATCCTATGAATTTAAATCTTATAGATTTTTTTTGAAAATCCTTTAAATCAAACGGGTCCTTATTCAACTGATCTAAAACGAGGTTTTTTTTCTAA
The DNA here is from genome assembly GCA_916181665.1 of Avena sativa. NCBI lineage: Eukaryota > Viridiplantae > Streptophyta > Magnoliopsida > Poales > Poaceae > Avena > Avena sativa. Next base: position 393,486,872 of record OV702280.1, on the reverse strand, counting down.
TCAAAGCGCGAGTAACGGCACAGCCGTATGCGCCGCATCGGGACGTTGCCACGCGCCTGCAGCACGGCGACAATGCTGCTACGGTTGGTCTGCTGGAGTTCCCCGACGTGATTGGTTCCTTGTCTATTTTGCATTCAGCGTCTGTTTTTAGGTATGGTTTGGGGAAAACAGTCTTTGAATCACGTTATGGATTTTGTTTGGTCGACAAAGCATTTTCCTCTATGACTCCACGAATGGTACCATCGGTATGGTTGGCTGCACTATAGAATTTCAGCAAAGACAAAACCCACCCATGTTGTTTGGTTGCAACTGAAACCAATGATATGGTAACCTCTTCCATTCGTTTGGATTTTTTGTCCGGCGTGACCCAATAATGTGTCTGGCGCTCCCATGACGTCATCACACCACAAGGTATGTTACGGGCATATGAGCGTCGAGTGTTGACTAATTGCACGCCACCCGCCGATTAACTTTAAAATTATGGCTTGCTGGTTTTCCAAGCGGGGCGTAGAAAGTGGACACATCCAGCCTTGTCATCTCTACAGTAGTGTAAATGCGACCCATCATCTGCTTGCCTGCTCTGCGATAAATATCATCTCGATGCCTCTCCTCTCTCATACTCAAAGCCTATCGTCTCACCTTCGCCTTTTCCACCACCGACCTCCTAGTAGACGTTGTCTTCACATCATTCCTCGCCGTCTAGCCACTACCTAGGCCATGCTCACGATGCCCCCACGCAAACGGATCCAGTCGCGAGAACCAACACCTCTCAGTTCAGATGACGATATGCGGGCGTTCTCCTCGACGGATTGCAAGGAGGATACCTATGAGGAGGAAGAGCTGTCGGCCGGTCCGCTACGGCGATCACTCCTCGAATCCTTCGAGGCTTCTCGAAAAAAGAGGAACCCGCAGCCTCAAGGAGATAAACGCGGCCTTGGAGGCCCATGTCATGGAGATTTCGTGCGACAGGGTGGTGTCAGAGGAGCATGGCCGCCTTTTTATGGAGGCTGAGCGGTTGGCCATTCTGTGGATCAGATGCTCACAACGAGGCAGATGTTGTAGCTTGCGAGGTTGCTTGTCTTGCCTTAGCGAAATAGACCTGCCAGACGCGGGATCCAACAGAGGCATAGAGGGCAGACCGGTGGCACGTAGAGCACAGATGGATGGACGAAGCACGAGCAGCAAGGAGGTCTAGAAGAGAGTCAAGTGGGAGGTGAAGAAGTGGGTGCCCACTGTTCCATCACGCCTGAACGATGATAGTTACGTGTAGATTAAGGTTTAAATTTAAGTTATGTTTGAATTCTATTGATTTCGTGAAATAAATTTTGAATTTCTAAGTATCATCCTAATTTCTAGATCCTATGTTTTTGCATGTTTTGGGGGACGACCGTGTGGAGATGCTTTAGAATTGACCGTTGGTCCGCAAAGACAATCACCACGACTGCGATGACCCGGCTAACGCGTCTAGCTGGGCATGGTCAAGTGTCATCCTCCCCTTCCCCCACCGTTTAGATTAGAGATGGACATGTATTTTAAAATCAGTGGGATCTTAACGTGGTCTTATTCTAATCAAAGCAGCACGGCGACAACGCTGCTTCGGCGATTTTGTGGGTTCCCCCACATGTTCGTTTGTTTGTGGGTGGAAGGTAGTATTGGACCGGGTCTTCGGTTGCTGTGCAAGGCCTGATTCTGCTGGTCCCTTAGATAGGCCCACAGAAAACACCTGTTTACTCGCCCGAATAGTATTTTTTGTTTTTGTTTATCGAGGTCACGTGTCTCGCACCTCCCCTCCCTCTGAAGTTCATCGAAGAGAAGGTCCCCCCCCCCCCCCCCCCCCCCGCGGCGGCGTCCACATCGATCTCCACGCAACCGCCGCACGCTTCACCTCCGCGCCGCCGCTAGGCCAGTTACGATGGCCGCCCTCCGGCCATGCCCCGCTCGCACCACCGCACCTGCGTTCTCCAACTTAACCAGATCGCAGCCTCGATACGGCAGTATTCTGCCACTGTACCGGAGTAACACCATGCAGATCCGAGCTCCGCTGGACCGGAGTAGGTCCCTGCTCAAGACCAGCAACGGAATCCGTGCTCACAGCGGCGCTGCCGGTCAGCCCGTCAACCCGGATCAGGACAAGTTCATGGCCAGCCTGGTAACTCTCAGCTCTTCCTCCTCCCCTGCTCTTAAGACCTAGTATTACCAAATTAACTCAACGTTCTTTTCATTGTTGTTATTGTTTTATTTCAGACTCCAGAAGAGAAGAAAATATGGGATAAAGTAAAGGAAGTTACAAAGGGGGCGCCGGTCAGTGTTACTTCTGTGTATATTGTTCTCATTGCAACTTGGGTTCATGCTTGTTCACTTAGCAGCATGCCCAGAAAATTCTGGAAGAGGATTAGAAAAAATTACCATGATGTTTTTTTTTTGCACCAGGAACAATATAAAAAATAATACTCCATCCGATCCAAATTAGTGGACTCAGATTTGTCTAGATTCGGATGTATCTAGCGCTAAAACATGAGTAGATACATCCGAATCTAGATAAATCCGAGGCCATTAATTTGTATCAGAGGGAGTAGGATAAATGGCTCGAATAGAAACATAGAATCAGACTCAAATTGAAAAGTAATTACACATCCCAGAAAAGTGGACTCAGGTTCAAGTTGTGAAATAATTAGACATATGGAAATTAAGAAAGAAATCGATACGATGCACGTCTTAATCCATATTGGAGCCCTTAACTTATTAAATAAAAAAAGGCTAATTGAAGAATTAGGACATCCAAGCGACAGTTTTAATGTTTTCTTGTGTTTGTTTGGAGGATACCTACAATACTATTTACAAACGACTTCTATTTCCGTTAGATCCTGTGTGATCAGACCATCAAAAGAAACATAGATGTGGTTTCAAGTTTTAAGTTTATACATATTCTCAACTTAAGTTGTAGAAATCATGAAGTTCACAAATGTACTAGTCAACGTATGAGCCGCACCTCATAAAGAAGTGACTGAAAAGAAAAGATATATAGAAAAAACATATCTAGAACACCCATACAAAACATTTTAGGATTGAATAACTATATTAAACTATTAATATATAGCCAAGCATTTTTTTCATGTTCTTTTGTCATGACCACTGATTTGTTATATTCGCTCTTAAAAGGACATGCCATTTCGTGAAGAGATTGACATACTTCATGAGTATAGGGACAAGGCTCTTGATGAGGTCGTCCATAATAACAGCATTTTGGTAAGTCTTGTTACTAATCTATGTTGAGTAAAATTGTAAGAAGTGTCGATTCGTTTTTTCTTTGGAGCACATTAAAGTAGTTTAGTATTCGAAGAGAAAGCTCAAAAGTTTGAGATCATTGACTATTTTTTTGTGGGAATGAGAACAATGATCTCTATATTAATAAGTTGTGATGTGCTTCAAAAGACAAACCTAAGATCATATTATTACCATGGGAATTCCTTATTGTTAGCAATCAAATTATTGTTTCATCTAATGAAAAACCGCTAACCATAGAACGGAAATTACTTACTATTCTGTTAAAAATGATCTCAATGTGTTCTCTCTTCGTTCATTTTGGCGACGGTTGCAGCATGCAGAAGGAGCAGCATTGGCCTGTTATCTATGTTCGAAGGTTCATCATGCCACGGTATTAGCTTCCAAAGTTGTGGTAAGTTCATGCTTTCCCAAGAACAAACTCACACCTTCCTTGTATATATGTCAATTGTTCCTTTGCAAGAATATCATTTCTTTTGTTTTCTGAGATGGTTCCAGGATTGTGCGGCTTTAAGACTTGGTTTGCCGGACCAAATTTCTCTGCATACAACAACACAGGTAACTCAGTACCTTTTCTCTTACGATTAAAACTGTATTGGTATTATGTACTAACTCCGTTCCCAAAGAAAAGATCATGCGAACGTATGTGAGTGCGTTTGTTAGGACGGCTGAGGATATCCATCATAAAAAGGTTACAAGGGAAACCATTATCTCCTTTCTCGGTGCTCTTCAAGGTGTGGCATCGATAAGCCACATCTTGGTTCAAGATGCTCTAGCATATCGTACTCTTATTGGTAGTAAAGATACTTCGCCATATTACGAGATAGATGACTCTGAAGTAGATAGAGCTCACCTTAAGTATCAGGTGGAAATGAACAACTTGAAAGATAAACTCACAGCGGCTCACCCGGCTGATGTATACGAGGTATGTAGGGTAATATTCTCTTCTGATATACCCCTCATTATTTGGATGTTGATCACGCCAAATGTTTGCATTGTGCAGCTTCTGGAGCCTACAGTGAACTGTGCAATGGGGTGTACACAAGTGTGCGTTACAAAGATGATTGGTACGCTCAAGATGGCGCTACGGCATATCCAAGGTTAATACATTGTGCATCCTTGTTTGTTTTTCACTACAAGAACACAAGTGAATCATCGACCTCTTGTGTTGATGTTTAAAGTTATTAGTTGTTGCGTGTGACAGGAGTGGCAACCAGGGCACCAGCTGATGATAAATGGTTGGGAAACTTGGGAGCCTAACAAATAAGACCAACGCTTCACAGATGCATGGGCGCCACTATTTGGGAAGGAAGGATATGCTACCTATACCCTTCTGTTGATCCGCACCCATGCCGATTGGCATGATCCTAAGCAAGGGCAGCATTTATTGTGTTTGGGGGCCAAAGGCAATCATGTAAAATAGTAGTACTAGTACTAGTTGATTCTCTTTAAGGTACATTGGAAGTCGTCTAAAGCTCTTTGGCAGATTTGTGGTCTTATACAGTAATGATATGTCCATGTTTGACCTACAAGCTGATAACGTCATCTTAGGGCTACTTTGAAATAACTAGTATTCACAACTTTAACATGATTTGCCTTCTTTGTTTCTCAAGCTATGTGGCGAATTTTAATCGCCATGGAAATTATACATATGCATTGTATGTGCATGTTAAATTATTTATTTCTTAGATTTTTTTACAGCTTCTATAATATGTTTCGGATTGTTGGTGCACGGTTGCACCACATTCACTCTATGTACATCTTCAAGGGGTGTATCCAAGGGGGGCTAGCAGGGGTTAGACCACCCCAAATGGTCGGGACCTGTAATGATCTAGTCTACGTATATCTCCATCCGTTTTATAATATAAAATGTTTTAACTTTTAATATAAAATGTTTTAATTTTTGTGAAGTGAATGTATCCAGACATCTTTTAGGGTCCAGACATCTTTTAGGGTCCGTTTGGCACCAACGTTTTTTTAAAGTACTCCAAGAATACTCTAGTTTCTAAAAATACCATAGTTTTAAATACTTCGAGGTTTTAGTTTTAGCAAAAACTGCAGTTTTTCATACTTCGCTTTTCGCAGAATAACACTGATTTTGAAGTATAGAAAAAAGAGGTCTAGACCTCTTTTTCCAAAACTGAAGTATTTGTTAATCAGGCAAGAAAATACTGCAGTATAACAATACTTTGGTTTTAGAAATACTTAGATGTCAAACGGAGTCTTAGGTTTCAAAGTATTTTTAAAATATCGAGGAAATACTTTGGTTTCTAAAAAACTAAAGTATTAAATACTTTGAAGTGTTTGGATCAACCAAATAATTTGGTTTCAAATCTGAAGTATTCTCCAAAACTATGTTTTTTTAAGTATTTAAGAAAGAAGTCAGACCCTCTTTTTTCTAAAAACGGAGGAAAAAAACTAAAGTATTGCTTTGCTAGGCACTAGAATATTATGGTATTAATATACTTTAGTTTTGAAAAAACTTTATTGCCAAACTAGACATATTTTAGTATGTAGGTTATCTTTTGTGAATCGATTGTATCTAGACATATTTTAGAGTATAGGTTCATAAAAGATATCTAAATACATCCGCTTCACAAAATCTAAAACATCTTATATTATAAAATGGAGGGAGTACTAACTAATAGCTATTCTTTGGTACTCCTTTCATGTTGAGGGCTTCGTCGACTCTAGCTGTTCTTTGCATGTTTTGCTTTTGTGGTCTTTCTTTTTATTAGATAAAAGGCATTGAGGGCGGCTTTTAGCTATTTTCTACTAGAAAAAGGCAAAAAAAAAACTAGCCTAACGGGATAGTTGCGTGTTAGGCTTCCGCCAAAGCGGTGGACAAAACAGACGATCCCGAGAAGCACGTCCAGTGATGCTTCCCGCGGCTTCCCGCAGACCGCGAGTCATTCGGTCCAAAATTACGAACGAAATACCACCGGCGCTAGCAGCTCGTATGCCCATAGAGCAAAATCCTGACCAAAAGAAAAAAAACGCAAGGGAAACTCACCCCGACCCTGACCCTGGACTCCTCCTGGAATTGTACGTACGGTTCCAGCTCCCCGCCGCCAGAGGATACCCGCCGCCATAGCTTTCCCCGCCGCCCGACCTCCTCCCCCGCCGCCCTGACCTCCTCCCCGCCGCCCTGACCTCCTCCGCCCCGCCAAGCCTCTCCCTCCCGAGCACGGTGCTTCCCCCGCCAACGACCCTCTCCCTCCCGCCGCCGAGCTTCTTTCTCCCGCCGTCGACCTCGTCACAGGAAAGGTGAGACCACCGTTGATTTGACCAAGCATAACTGCAATCTAGGGAACGAGCTATTGCAGCTTTGAGAAAATTTACAGATCGACTGGAGATAACATAAAGCCTTTTCGAGACATTCCTCAAGCATAGTGATCTAATTTAATTCTCATTGACCAAACTGAACTTAGCTAAGTATAGCTGCTGCAATGAAACGCGCACAGGCACCGCGTGAACGCCGTTGCGTCAGGATTACCTCGCAACTCTGCAGTCTGCACCCACAAGCCACACCGCCGCAAGGAGTGACCGTGCGTGTTGATGATTGATGAAAGGGAAGATGCAAAGCTCCAGCCACGCCCCGACAATAGATAGGACAAGCCGCGCCGAATTACGCCGTGACAGCGTTGGTGCATGCATCGGCACCGAGCACGCTCTTTCCTCCTCTCCTGCATATAGCAGCAACTTGCTAGCAGGAGCTTTAGCTTGCTGCCCGATGCCCTGATGTGTCTGGACGGATAGCCTGGCCGGCAAGATCGCCATCTCCCCTGCCGATGTGATGCGTAATTAAAAGTACTACTACGTGCATACCCCCCCTTCCCGGATGGCGAAGTCGCCACTCCTTCCGTTACGCTGCCGAAGTCAGAACCCATGAACATGCTCGCGACCCTTTTGCTTAGCTGTGCAGTAGCCTGGCCTTGGCAATATCCTTTTGCTTAGTTTGTATCTTGAACGAGCCATTGAACAACATCATTTGGGTCTTCTTGGATTGCCTGCAAATAAGATGCCAAATAGAATACACGTCTCGTAGTGTCCAGATTTTGCACTTTTCAGTTAAAATTGAAGTGAATGGCTTTATTTGGGTGATAGTTTGTAAACACTATCTACACTCATCGCGGAATGGCAAAATTGATTATAGTCTAATGGTAGAAAATGATGGAATGGCAAAACTGAGTAGTGTTGTAACGGAACAGTGGCAAAATAAGAGTTTCGATCAGTCAAATGGCAAAACTAAGTTTTGGGTTGGTCATAGTGGCGGGAATGATAAAAACCCTAATAAATATGGCAGAGAAAAAGTCCCAAAACCTGAAGTCTCATGTCTGTCACGTGATTATGACGCAGTTGCTTCCGATTGCATTGAGGGGGCTTCTACCGGAAAATGTTCGAGTACCCATTGTGAAGTTGTGTGCATTCCTCAATACAATATCTCAGAAGGTAATCAATCCAGATATTCTGCCAAGTTTACAGAAGGATGTGGTACAATGTCTTGTTAGTTTTGAGTTGGTGTTCCCACCATCCTTCTTCAATATTATGACGCATCTCCTGGTTCACCTAGTGGAAAAGATTGCCATTCTCGGTCCTGTATTTCTGCATAATATGTTCCCCTTTAAGAGGTTCATGAGAGTCTTAAAGAAATAAGTTCATAACCGTGCTAGACCAGAAGGAAGCATCTCCAAGGGATATAGAACAGAGGAGGTCATTGAGTTTTGTGCTGACTTTATTCCTGACCTTAAGCCGATTGGTGTTTCTGACTCGCGGCATGAGGGAAGACTAAGTGGAAAAGGCACGCTGGGAAAGAAAGCAATGATATGCAGGGACGAAGATTCTTTCACTAAAGCACACTACACAGTTCTACATAATTCCACCTTGGCAGCTCTGTATATCGAGGAACACAAGAATATTGTACGCTCCAAAAACCCAGGGAAGCCTGACTCATGGATTACACATGAACACATGAAGTCTTTCGGTGGTTGGATGCGGACACATCTCTTGAATGACACCACCGTTGGAGATCAGCTATACTTGTTGGCCGCGTCACCATATTCTACTATATTGAATTTCCATGGGTACGAAATAAATGGGAATACATTCTACACGATTGCCCAAGATAAAAAGCGCACCAACCAAAACAGTGGTGTCCGCTTTGATGCAACGGACGAGAATGGGCAAAAGGACACATACTATGGTTACATAGAGGAGATATGGGAACTAGACTATGGAGTCTCTTTTAAGGTCCCTTTGTTTCGCTGCAAATGGGTCAACCTGAATGGGGAAGGGTGTAGGGTTTCGTAGCATGGAAAACAAAAAAAAATTACCGCATACAAACAAACAAGCCAAGATCTATCTACTAGATTGTAGCAACGAGTCGATGGAATAACTCACCCTCGAAGATTCCAAAGTGTTTAACGAGAGCGGATTCTCGTGGGTGATGTAGTCGTACTCTTACCGATCTCAAGATCGCGTAGACGATCCTTCCGGCGCTGCGTTCCGGCAGCGCTCCCGCAGTCGGTCACACGTTCGGTACTCGATGAAGACCTTCCTCTCCCTTGTTCCAGCAGGCAGCGGAGGTTGTAGCACTCTCCTCGCGATTCCGGCAGCACAACGGCGTGGTACCGGAAGTAGAGGGGAGATCTCGCAGGGCTTCGCCTTAAGCCGGAGCGAGTATGGTGGAGTATGAGAGAGTCCCTCGACGATCTAGGGTTTAGACACGCCGAGGAGGGGCTAGTGCCGGCGGCTAGGGTTTCACCTAGGCGGCGGCGAGTGCCCTAGGGCCGGCGGCGGCTTGGAGGCGGCGGCGGCTTGGTACTAGGGTTTGGAGGAGAGGGTCTTGTGTGTCTCTAGGAGGGAGCCCTGTCCCTCCTTATATAGGTGGAGGGGCCGGCCGGCCAAGGGGAGGGAGAGGAGTCCCTCCCCAACTCGGCTTGGAGGTGGGCCGCCGGTTGGAGGAGGGAACTCCTCCCCAACTCGGTTTCCCCTTCCTCCTCTTTTCCTCTTTCCAAATTTAGCCGTTTGACTTTTCAAACTAGCTATTTGACTTTTCAAACTAGGATTTGAATTAATCCTTTATTTGGTACAGCGATGACACTTAGTACATGATGCAATCATACCAACTTGATACAACACATTCATGTACCCTTCCCCTCCGGAGTGCCGGACATTCCGGAACATTCTAGAACATTCCCGATGAAAACACCGGAACCATTCCCCAACTCTGAAACGGGACTTTCCTTATATGAATCTTATTCTCCGGACCATTCCGGATCTCCTCATGATATCCCGGATCCCATCCGGGACTCCGAACAACATTCGGTCTCTTTCTCATCATTCCATAACTACTCAAAACAACGTCGAATCCTTAAGTGTGTCTCCCTACGGTTCGTGAATTATGCGGACATGATCGAGACACTTTTCCGAACAATAACCAATAGAGGAATCTGGAAATTCATATGGCTCCCACATATTTCTACGATTACTTTGCGATCGAATGAACCACTTACATACGATATCAATTTCCCTTTGTCTCACGATAGTTTACTTATCCGAGGTTATGATCGTCGGTATCTCTGCATACCTAGTTCAACCTCGTTACCGATAAGTACTATTTTCTCGTTCCCGTGATATGTGATCCCTTGTGAGCCAGTCACATGCTTGCAAGCTAATTGGATGACATTTCACCGAGAGGGCCGAGAGTATATCTATCCGTCATATGGATGGACAAATCCCACTCTTGATCCATGTGTTTCAACCAATACTTTCCGAACACTCAACGCCACCTTTATAGCCACCCAGTTACGGTGTGGTGTTTGATGTCACCAAAGCATCCATCCGGTAAAGGTGATATGCATGATCTCATGGTCGAAGGAATTAGATTACTATGTATCAGAAAGCATATAGCAATTGAACTATTAAAATGACTTGATCTTTATGCTACGCTTATCTATAGGAGTATGTCCATCATATCATTCTCCTAATGGTATGATCTTGCTGTTAATAACATCTCAATGTTCATGATAGGGAAACCACAATCATCTATTAACCAACAAACTAGTATTATATAGAGGCTTTACTAGGGACTTCAAATTAAGTTTACAAATCACACAAGTATCAATGTTTCCTTGTTAATACTATTATAGCATGAATGTAAACATTTATCATAAACACAAAGATATAATAATAACTACATTTATTATTGCCTCTAGGGCATATCTCCAACAAAGGGGTAAAGATAGACCAGTTGTATGGAATGACAACAGTGGATCTCAACAATCTTGGTTATAGAGATGAACCATTCGTCCTAGCCAATGATGTGTCTCAGGTTTTCTATGTGAAGGACATGTCCTCTAGACCGAAAAAAGAAAAAAATATGCAAACGAATACATCATATGATGAGCCAAAGAGTCACATAGTTCTTTCAGGGAAAAGAAACATCGTGGGAATCGAGGACAAGACAGACATGTCAGAAGATTATAATAAGTTTGATGAAATTACGCCCTTCACAGTGAAACTGACCCAAGCATTCTGTTAAGTAAATAAGATGCTCCATGGTTACGTCTGAAGCGATCATAAGGAAGGACATATGCCAAGAAGTTCATGCTCATATTGTGTACCTCTAGTTCATGTATGGCCGGTCGGCTGCATATTGTGAACCTAAATGCCATGACACATGATAGCTCATTTTGTGAAGGATATTTTATGACGTTTGCCATTTTCCAAGTTTAATAAATGTATTGAGTGTTAGTCCCGGTTTGTGGCTTGACCGGGACTATATATAGGGGGGCTTTAGTCCCGTTTTTGTAGTCTCGGTTTTTAATATTAATAAATGTCTTGAGTGTTAGTCCCGTTTTGTGGCTGGACTGGGACTAAAGGGGGCCTTTAGTCCCGATTCATAGATAGACTTTCCCGAACTATGAAGAAGTTGTCTCGATTCGTACTTACCATTAAGATCTGATCTCCAAACGCGCGTGGTTACATATTAGGGAGTGCCTCTATGACCAGTTTGTTGGAGATGCCGGAGGACTGGGCTCTGACGGCATCTCCCTCAAACTGGCCATAGTGGTGTCCCTGCTCTCGCACACCATCTTGCAGCTTGTAACTTCTCTAACTAGATCAATACACCTGGGAGCTAACTAATTTCACATATTAGGGAGTGCCTCTATGACCAGTTTCTTGGAGATGCCGGAGGACTGGGATCCGGTGGCATATCCCTGAAACTGGTCGTAGTGGTGTCCCTGCTCTCGAAAAACATATTGGAGATGCCTCAATCTGGCTGGAGGACTGGACTCACAAGGATGTCTATTTATAGTACAAGCACCTCGGCATAGTGTCGACACTTACGACATAATATCGACACTCACCCCTATTATTAGTGCTGACTCGTGTTTTGTCCCGGTTGGTGTCTCCAATCGGGACTAAAGGTTCATCTTTAGTCCCGGTTGGTGACACCATCCGGGACTATCATTAGTGCTGCCTGGCCCAGCCTGCCTAAATCCCTCCAACCGGGACTAAAGATGAACCTATCATGTTCGAGGTTCCATGGCTTTCGGTCCAAATGATCAAGCCATTTTCCATTTTCCGAGCACAAAAAAGGGTCGTTTTATGAAGTAACCACCAAAATATTGTTTCAGAATGCTACCGTCCCATTTTTCTAGAATACTAGACCACCTTACATGGACTATCTCCCAACCGGGACATCTCAAACCTTTTCGTCCATCCCGGGTAAAAAGGACAAATGTCAGCTGAATCGGTAGGAAGTGGGTCCGGTTTGTACTACAGGTACATGATCTAACGCCCGTGATTTTTTGAAAAAAATCATTTTTAGACTCGCAATATGTGGTTTCTTTAGAGATCCAATGCAAGTTCTAACGATGCTCGTCCCCTATCTTCATGCACGCCGGTTCGACCATAGTTAGAAATTCAAAAAAAATTAAATGGGCATAAGAAATTCAAAAAAAGTCCGACCAATGTAAATCCTTTGCTTGGTGTCATATTATGTGACATAGTTGCAAGGAAAAATACCAGACTTGGTATATTGATCATGTCTCAAAAAACCTTCACAAAATGACCTATCATGTTCAAGGTTTCATGGCTTTCGGTCCAAATGACCGATGTTATGTGCTAAATCACGGCATAATTTGTGATGCTGTGCCCATATTATGAACGCATGTGGACATTGGTATGGATAACAATGTTGCAGGAGTAAATTTTCCTTTTCGTCGCACGGAAAAGCCATTTTCCATTTTCCGAGCGCAAAAAACGGGTCGTTTTGTGAAGTAACCACCAAAATGCTGTTTCAGAATGCTACCGTCCCATTTTTTTAAAAATACTAGACCACCTTACATGGACTATCTCCCAACCGGGACATCTCAAACCTTTCCGTCCATCCCGGGTAAAAAGGACAAATATCTACCAAATCGGTAGGAAGTGGGTCCGGTTTGTACTACAGGTACATGATCTAACGCTCGTGATTTTTTGAAAAAATCATTTTTAGACTCGCAATATGTGGTTTCTTCAGAGATCCAATGCAAGTTCTAACAATGCTCGTCCCCTATCTTCATGCACGCCGGTTCGACCATAGTTAGAAATTCAAAAAATTCAAAATGGGCATAAGAAATTCAAAAAAAGTCCAAACAATGTAAATACTTTGCGTGGTGTCATATTATGTGACATAGTTGCAAGTAAAAATACTAGACTTGGTATATTGATCATGTCTCGAAAAAACCTTCACAAAATGACCTATCATGTTAAAGATTTCATGGCTTTTGATGTTATCTGCTGAATGGACATTAGTATGGAGAACAATGTTGCAGGAGGAAGTTTTCCTTTTCGTCGCACGAAAAAGCCATTTTCCATTTTCCGAGCGCAAAAAATGAGTCATTTTGTGAAGTAACCACCAAAATGCTGTTTCAGAATGCTACCGTCCCATTTTTATAAAATACTAGACCACCTTACATTGACTATCTCCCAACCGGGACATCTCAAACCTGTTCGTCCATCCCGGGTAAAAAGGACAAATGTCTGCCGAATCGGTAGGAAGTGGGTCCGGTTTGTACTACAAGTACATGATCTAATGCCCGTGATTTTTTGAAAAAAATCATTTTTAGACTCGCAATATGTGGTTTCTTTAGAGATCCAATGCAGGTTCTAACGATGCTCGTCCCTTATCTTCATGCACGCCGGTTCGACCATAGTTAGAAATTCAAAAAATTCAAAATGGGCATAAGAAATTCAAAAAAAGTCCGACCAATGTAAATCCTTCGCTTGGTGTCATATTATGTGACATAGTTGCAAGGAAAAATACCAGACTTGGTATATTGACCATGTCTCAAAAAACCTTCACAAATTGACCTATCATGTTCAAGGTTTCATGGCTTTCGGTCCAAATGACCGATGTTATGTCCTGAATCACGGCATAGTTTGTGATGCTGTGCCCATATTATGAATGCATGTGGACATTGGTATGGAAAACAATGTTGCAGGAGGAAGTTTTCCTTTTCGTCGCACGGAAAAGCCATTTTCCATTTTTCGAGCGCAAAAAACGGGTCGTTTTGTGAAGTAACCACCAAAATGCTGTTTCAGAATGCTACCGTCCCATTTTTCTAAAATACTAGACCACCTTACATGGACTATCTCCCAACCGGGACATCTCAAACCTTTCCGTCTATCCCGGGTAAAAAGGACAAATGTCTACCGAATCGGTAGGAAGTGGGTCCGGTTTGTACTACAGGTACATGAACTAACGCCCGTGATTTTTTGAAAAAAAACATTTTTAGACTCGCAATATATGGTTTCTTCAGAGATCCAATGCAAGTTCTAAGAATGCTCGTCCCTTATCTTCATGCACGCCGGTTCGACCATAGTTAGAAATTCAAAAAATTCAAAATGGGCATAAGAAATTCAAAAAAAGTCCGACCAATGTAAATCCTTCGCTTGGTGTCATATTATGTGACATAGTTGCAAGGAAAAATACCAGACTTGGTATATTGACCATGTCTCAAAAAACCTTCACAAATTGACCTATCATGTTCAAGGTTTCATGGCTTTCGGTCCAAATGACCGATGTTATGTCCTGAATCACGGCATAGTTTGTGATGCTGTGCCCATATTATGAATGCATGTGGACATTGGTATGGAAAACAATGTTGCAGGAGGAAGTTTTCCTTTTCGTCGCACGGAAAAGCCATTTTCCATTTTTCGAGCGCAAAAAACGGGTCGTTTTGTGAAGTAACCACCAAAATGCTGTTTCAGAATGCTACCGTCCCATTTTTCTAAAATACTAGACCACCTTACATGGACTATCTCCCAACCGGGACATCTCAAACCTTTCCGTCTATCCCGGGTAAAAAGGACAAATGTCTACCGAATCGGTAGGAAGTGGGTCCGGTTTGTACTACAGGTACATGAACTAACGCCCGTGATTTTTTGAAAAAATCATTTTTAGACTCGCAATATATGGTTTCTTCAGAGATCCAATGCAAGTTCTAAGAATGCTCGTCCCCTATCTTCATGCACGCCGGTTTGACCATAGTTAGAAATTTAAAAAATTCAAAATGGGCATAAGAAATTAAAAAAAGTCCGAACAATGTAAATACTTTGCGTGGTGTCATATTATGTGACATAGTTGCAAGAAAAAAATACTAGACTTGGTATATTGATCATGTCTCGAAAAAACCTTCATAAAATGACCTATCATGTTCGAGATTTCATGGCTTTTGATGTTATGTGCTGAATCATGGCATAGTTTGTGATGCTGTGCCTATATTATGCATGCATGTGGACATTGGTATGGAGAACAATGTTGCAGGAGGAAGTTTTCCTTTTCGTCGCACGGAAAAGCCATTTTCCATATTCCGAGCGCAAAAAACGAGTCGTTTTGTGAAGTAACCACCAAAATGCTGTTTCAGAATGCTACCGTCCCATTTTTATAAAATACTAGACCACCTTACATTGACTATCTCCCAATCGGGACATCTCAAACCTTTTCGTCCATCCCGGGTAAAAAGGACAAATGTCTGCCGAATCGGTAGGAAGTGGGTCCGGTTTGTACTATAGGTACATGATCTAACGTCCGTGATTTTTTGAAAAAAATCATTTTTAGACTCGCAATATGTGGTTTCTTTAGAGATCCAATGCAAGTTCTAACGATGCTCGTCCCTTATATTCATGCACGCCGGTTCAACCATAGTTAGAAATTCAAAAAATTCAAAATAGGCATAAGAAATTCAAAAAAAGTCCGACCAATGTAAATCCTTCGCTTGGTGTCATATTATGTGACATAGTTGCAAGGAAAAATACCAGAATTGGTATATTGACCATGTCTCAAAAAACCTTCACAAATTGACCTATCATGTTCAATGTTTCATGGCTTTCGGTCCAAATAACCGATGTTATGTGCTGAATCATGGCATAGTTTGTGATGCTGTGCCCATATTATGAATGCATGTGGACATTGGTATGGAGAACAATGTTGCAGGAGGAAGTTTTCCTTTTCGTCGCACGGAAAAGCCATTTTTCATTTTCCGAGCGCAAAAAACGGGTCGTTTTGTGAAGTAACCACGAAAATGCTGTTTGAGAATGCTACCGTCCCATTTTTCTAAAATACTAGACCACCTTACATGGACTATCTCCCAACCGGGACATCTCAAACCTTTCCGTCCATCCCGGGTAAAAAGGACAAATATCTACCGAATCGGTAGGAAGTGGGTCCGGTTTGTACTACAGGTACATGCTCTAACGCCCGTGATTTTTGGAAAAATCATTTTTAGACTCGCAATATGTGGTTTCTTCAGAGATCCAATGCAAGTTCTAACAATGCTCGTCCCCTGTCTTCATGCACGCCGGTTCGACCATAGTTAGAAATTCAAAAAATTCAAAATGGGCATAAGAAATTCAAAAAAGTCCGAACAATGTAAATACTTTGCGTGGTGTCATATTATGTGACATAGTTGCAAGGAAAAATACTAGACTTGGTATATTGATCATGTCTCGAAAAAACCTTCACAAAATGACCTATCATGTTCGAGATTTCATGGCTTTTGATGTTATGTGCTGAATCATGGCATAGTTTGTGATGTTGTGCCCATATTATGCATGCATGTGGACATTGGTATGGAGAACAATGTTGCAGGAGGAAGTTTTCCTTTTCGTCGCACGAAAAGGCCATTTTCCATTTTCTGAACGCAAAAAACGAGTCGTTTTGTGAAGTAACCACCAAAATGCTGTTTCAGAATGCTACCGTCCCATTTTTATAAAATACTAGACCACCTTACATTGACTATCTCCCAACCGGGACATATCAAACCTTTTCGTCCATCCCGAATAAAGAGGACAAATGTCTGCCGAATCGGTAGAAAGTGGGTCCGGTTTGCACTACAGGTACATGATCTAACGCCCGTGATTTTTTGAAAAAAATCATTTTTAGACTCGCAATATGTGGTTTCTTTAGAGATCCAATTCAAGTTCTAACGATGCTCGTCCCTTATCTTCATGCACGCCGATTCAGCCATAGTTAGAAATTCAAAAAATTCAAAATGGGCATAAGAAATTCAAAAAAAGTCCGACCAATGTAAATCCTTCGCTTGGTGTCATATTATGTGACATAGTTGCAAGGAAAAATACCAGACTTGGTATATTGACCATGTCTCAAAAAACCTTCACAAATTGACCGATCATGTTCAAGGTTTCGTGGCTTTCGGTCCAAATGACCGATGTTATATGCTGAATCACGGCATAGTTTGTGATGATGTGCCCATATTATGAATGCATGTGGAAATTGGTATGGAGAACAATGTTGCAGGAGGAAGTTTTCCTTTTTGTATCACGGAAAAGCCATTTTCCATTTTCCGAGCGCAAAAAACGGGTCGTTGTGTGAAGTAACCACCAAAATGCTGTTTTAGAATGCTACCGTCCCATTTTTTTAAAATACTAGACTACCTTACATGGACTATCTCCCAACCGGGACATCTCAAACCTTTCCGTCCATCCCGGGTAAAAAGGACAAATGTCTACCAAATCGGTAGAAAGTGGGTCCGGTTTGTACTACAGGTACATGATCTAACAACCGTGATTTTTTGAAAAAAATCATTTTTAGACTCGCAATATGTGATTTCTTCAGAGATCCAATGCAAGTTCTAACAATGATCGTCCTCTATCTTCATGCACGCCGGTTCGACCATAGTTAGAAATTCAAAAAATTCAAAATAGGCATAAGAAATTTAAAAAAAGTCCGAACAATGTAAATACTTTGCGTGGTGTCATATTATGTGACATAGTTGCAAGAAAAATACTAGACTTGGTATATCGATCATGTCTCGAAAAAACCTTCACAAAATGACCTATCATGTTTGAGATTTCATGGCTTTTGATGTTATGTGCTGAATCATGGCATAGTTTCTAATGTTGTGCCCATATTATGCATGCATGTGGACATTGGTATGGAGAACAATGTTGCAGGAGGAAGTTTTCCTTTTCGTCGCACGGAAAAGCCATTTTCCATTTTCCGAGCGCAAAAAACGAGTCGTTTTGTGAAGTAACCACCAAAATGCTGTTTCAGAATGCTACCGTCCCATTTTTATAAAATACTAGACCACCTTACATTGGCTATCTCCCAACCGGGACATCTCAAACTTTTTCGTCCATCCCGGATAAAAAGGACAAATGTCTGCCGAATCGGTAGAAAGTGGGTCCGGTTTGTACTACACGTACATGATCTAACGCCCGTGATTTTTTGAAAAAATCATTTTTAGACTCGCAATATGTGGTTTCTTTAGAGATCCAATGCAAGTTCTAACGATGCTCGTCCCTTATCTTCATGCACGCCGATTCAACCATAGTTAGAAAATCAAAAAATTCAAAATGGGCATAAGAAATTCAAAAAAAGTCCGACCAATGTAAATCCTTCGCTTGGTGTCATATTATGTGACATAGTTGCAAGGAAAAATACCAGAATTGGTATATTGACCATGTCTCAAAAAACCTTCACAAATTGACCGACCATGTTCAAGGTTTCATGGCTTTCGGTCCAAATGACCGATGTTATGTGCTGAATTCCGGCATAGTTTGTGATGTTGTGCCCATATTATGAATGCATGTGGACATTGGTATGGAGAACAATGTTGCAGGAGGAATTTTTCCTTTTCGTAGCACGGAAAAGCCATTTTCCATTTTCCGAGCGCAAAAAACGGGTCGTTTTGTGAAGTAACCACCAAAATGCTGTTTTAGAATGCTACCGTCCCATTTTTCTAAAATACTAGAGTACCTTACATGGACTATCTCCCAACCGGGACATCTCAAACCTTTCTGTCCATCCCGGGTAAAAAGGACAAATGTCTACCGAATCGGTAGAAAGTGGGTCCGGTTTGTACTAGAGGTACATGATCTAACGCCCGTGATTTTTTGAAAAAAACATTTTTAGACTCGCAATATGTGGTTTCTTCAGAGATCCAATGCAAGTTCTAACAATGATCGTCCTCTATCTTCATGCACGCCGGTTCGACCATAGTTAGAAATTCAAAAAATTCAAAATATGCATAAGAAATTCAAAAAAAGTCCGAACAATGTAAATACTTTGTGTGGTGTCATATTATGTGACATAGTTGCAAGAAAAATACTAGACTTGGTATATTGATCATGTCTCGAAAAAACCTTCACAAAATGACCTATCATGTTCGAGATTTCATGGCTTTTGATGTTATGTGCTGAATCATGGCATAGTTTCTAATGCTGTGCCCATATTATGCATGCATGTGGACATTGGTATGGAGAACAATGTTGCAGGAGGAAGTTTTCCTTTTCGTCGCACGGAAAAGCCATTTTCCATTTTCCGAGCGCAAAAAACGAGTCGTTTTGTGAAGTAACCACCAAAATGCTGTTTCAGAATGCTACCGTCTCATTTTTCTAAAATACTAGACCACCTTACATCGACTATCTCCCAACCGGGACATCTCAAACCTTTTCGTCCATCCCGGGTAAAAAAGACAAATGTCTGTCGAATCGGTAGGAAGTGGGTCCGGTTTGTACTACAGGTACATGATCTAACGCCTATGATTTTTTGAAAAAATCATTTTTAGACTCGCAATATGTGGTTTCTTCAGAGATAGAATGCAAGTTCGAACGATGCCCGTCCCCTATCTTCATGCACGCCGGTTCGACCATAGTTAGAAATTCAAAAAATTCAAAACGGGCATAAGAAATTCAAAAAAAGTCCGAACAATGTAAATCCTTCGCGTGGTGTCATATTATGTGACATAGTTGCAAGGAAAAATACCAGACTTGGTATATTGATCATGTCTCGAAAAAACCTTCACAAAATGACCTATCATGTTCGAGGTTTCATGGCTTTCGGTCAAAATTAACGATGTTATGTGTTGAATCACGGCATAGTTTGTGATGCTGTGTCCATATTATGCATGCATGTGGACATTGGTATGGAGAACAATGTTGCAGGAGGAAGTTTTTCTTTTCTCGCACGGAAAAGCCATTTTTCATTTTCCGAGCGCAAAAAACGGGTCGTTTTGTGAAGTAACCACCAAAATGTTGTTTCAGAATGCTACCGTCCCATTTTTCTAAAATACTAGACCACCTTACATGGACTATCTCCTACCCAGGACATCTCAAACCCTAAACCCAAGTTTCTTCCCTCCATTTCTTCCCTCCATTTCTTCCCGCCATTTCTTCCCGCCATTTTTCTTTCCGCAGTTTTTTCCCCGCCATTTCTTCCCACGGTTTTCTTCCCGCCATTTCTCACTACATGTATGTAGGATTGGCCTCTGTTGTCATTGCACATCTCTAGACTCATATCTGCAACCTCATCACCCTTTTCCATGGCTTCCACCATACGACTAACCCCCAGGAAGGCGGAGGCGCTTTGCGCCTTGAACTACCCCTGCCCGTCGGGCTACTGCGTCCCCGTCGGCTGGATGCTGAGCGCCGGAGGCGTTCTAGTTCCTCCTGTCCCTGTAGGTTTGGCGCGTCGGATGGCCATCACGAACCACTACTACTTCGAGCTCACGCCGGAGCAGCGGAGGAATCCCAACTGGCATCCTGACTATTTCCCGACTTGGGAAGCCTTCTTCGTGGATCGGCGTGAGACGGCGCTCGCTAGGCACGAGGAGGATGACCCACCTCCTCCGAACTTCAACGAGGTCGGCCGTCGGCTGTGGTGGCGCGGTCGGACTCTCTAGAGCATCATGGC
Organism: Avena sativa; assembly: GCA_916181665.1. Classification (NCBI taxonomy): domain Eukaryota; kingdom Viridiplantae; phylum Streptophyta; class Magnoliopsida; order Poales; family Poaceae; genus Avena; species Avena sativa. The sequence continues at coordinate 393,466,384 of OV702280.1, read as the reverse complement.
CTACGACATGGCCGCCGACTCTAACCCCCGCCTACGCCACCCTCAAGTCTAGCTCACTCATACTCAGCCTTCAAGGTTCAACTACGGCGATCCCGATGACGACAGCGACGACGGCCGCGGCGAGTACGACGACTACAGTTGCGAGTATTACAGGTGTAGGCAGGAGCATGACCAAATCACTCCAACATTGCAAAACAAGTTTGGCCGATTGTGACTTAATCTGGCCATGTATCTTAATTTTCAGTTCTTCTATGTATCTTAATCTTTAGTCGTGCTTTACGTAACTTAGTGTGAGTTGCGTTATGTACTTTAATTCCAGTTCTATCATAATAAAAATTTCTTCCTGCCCATTATTTCCCATCCTTTTCTTCCCGCCCATTAATATATAAAAATATAAGTTACTTCATTTTTAATTTTGAATGGTTCATAGTTTAAATGGTTACATTAATTATTTTTAAAAACAGAAAATGGTTTTGAATTAGTTATTTAAATCCAAACACTTTTTATTTTTAAAGTTTTCTAAATTCCAAATTAATATTCAAAACATATAAGTTAATTCATTTTTAATTTTAAATGGTTCATAGTTTAAATGGTTACATTAATTATTTTTAAAAACAGAAAATAGTTTTGAATTAGTTATTCAAATCCAAACACTTTTTATGTTTAAATTTTTTCTATATTCCAAATTAATATATAAAAAATATAAGTTAATTCATTTTTAATTTTAAATGGTTACATTAATTATTTTTAAAAACAGAAAATGGTTTTGAATTAGTTATTCAAATCCAAACACTTTTTATGTTTAGAGTTTTTCTAAATTCCAAATTAATATATAAAAATATAAGTTAATTAATTTTTAATTTTAAATGGTTCATAGTTTAAATGGTTACATTAATTATTTTTAAAAACAGAAAATGGATTGAATTATTTATTCAAATCCAAACACTTTTTACGTTTAAAGTTTTTCTAAATTCCAAATTAATATTCAAAAAATATAAGTTAATTCATTTTTAATTTTAAATGGTTCATAGTTTAAATGGTTACATTAATTATTTTTAAAAACAGAAAATGGTTTTGAATTAGTTATTCAAATCCAAACACTTTTTATGTTTAAAGTTTTTCTAAATTCCAAATTAATATATAAAAAATATAAGTTAATTCATTTTTAATTTTAAATGGTTCATAGTTTAAAATGTTACATTAATTATTTTTTAAAAAATAAAATGATTTTGAATTATTTATTCAAATTCAAACACTTTTTATGTTTAAAGTTTTTCTAAATTCCAAATTAATATTCAAAAAATATAAGATAATTCATTTTTAATTTTAAATGGTTCATAGTTTAAATGGTTACATTAATTATTTTTAAAAACAAAAAATGGTTTTGAATTAGTTATTCAAATCCAAACAGTTTTTATGTTTAAAGTTTTTCTAAATTCCAAATTAATATATAAAAAATATAAGTTAATTCATTTTTAATTTTAAATGGTTCATAGTTTAAAATTTTACATTAATTGTTTTTAAAAACAGAAAATAGTTTTGAATTAATTATTCAAAGTCAAACACTTTTCATGTTCCAAGTTTTCTAAATTCCAAATTAATTATCATTTAAAAAACATTACAAATTTAAACCCTAAAATAAAAAATAAGTTGGGACGAGAGAGAAAATTCGTCAAAAAAATTGTAAACAGGGTTATACGTCCCGATTGGAGCCACCAACCGGGACTAAAGGCCCCCTGGACGCGCCGCTTGAAGAAACAGGGTCATACGTCCTGGTTGGTGGCTCCAACCGGGACATATGACCCTTTAGTCCCGGTTGGAGCTAACAACCGGGGTTAAAGGCCTCTTCTTTATAACTAGCACGCCTCTTCTTCTTCTTTATCTCTCTCACAATGTGTTCTTCTTGCGCAGGGACTCAAGCGACGCCGTCAGGCTGCCCCGCCGCCCCGCACGCCCTATCGGCCGCCTCCGTCCGCTCGTGCCGTGGCCTCAGTCCGCTCCGCCGCCTTCGTCCGCGCCGCCGCCTCTGTCCGCTCATGCCGCGCGGCCGCAACGCGCGCGCACTCGTGGCCAGCGCGTCGTCGTCGCCTGTGCGCCGTCGTACGTCGCCCACGCGCCGTCGTCTCCTGCGCGCCGTCGTCGTATGTACGTCGCCCGCGCGCGTCGCCGTCACTCACTCGCGCAGGGACTCTGCTGCCGTCACTCGCGCCGCCTGCCGCCGTCGTCAAGCCTCATGGTACGGTGCGCTCCGCCGAGCTTAAAACATTATACGACGCAGTATAATGTTTATTGTATAATATTTAGGCAAAGATTTTTTAGGCAAATATTTCGGCAAACAATTTTTAGGCAAAGATTTTTTGTATAAGATTTACAATAGTATAATCTTTATTGTATGATAGTATAATCTTTATTTATATGTATATTCTTATTTACCATAATTACTTTCTATATGTATATAGTTACCATTTTTTAGTTAATTATATTACTATATAGCAGCGCCGTTAGTTTAGGGTTCCCCGCTAGTTTGCACGACCCCACGTCGAGCACCATGTTGGGCTTCTGGTGCTCAGGGCACCCTCAGTTTGCCTCCTAGATCTTCGTAGCCGACCCACTCCATTCGTCTGTGAGCTTCGTCGCCGTCGCTCGTCGCAGGCCTCGCTCTCCACTATGTGGTTCCCCTCGTCACGCTCTTTCCAGCGCACCCCTCCGCGCGTGTTGGGGTGGCCCAGATCGTCGCCGGCGACCACCGCCTGATGCCTCCCTCCGCCGCATCTAACGTGGCGCATACGTGTCCACGGGGTGGACCCAGCTCGGCCTGGGCCCCTAGTAAGTGGAGCTTATGATTGTACTAAAGAGGAGACTACGGCGATCGTTGAGGCAGAAACGACAGCGTTTTTTGCTATGCTGAGGCGGCCGAAAGAGCCAGAGTTCCCCAGCACCAAAGAAGAAAAAGCTCGAGTGTTAAAAATGCTAAAGGCCCTTCACCAACCTGAGCCAAGGCTGTCATCAGACTATGAGCGCTCTATTCTCAAGTCACATGCGGCACAACAAGCCTCGAAGAGAAGTACTGATGCAAGCGGTAAATCTATTGCCCAGCTCGGAGAACAAGCAAAACAATCTTGCGCCCCTCTCAAGGTGATTTCCCATACCAATGTGGGGTCGAGCAAATATGAGGCCAAAGAGCAGTATGATCCAGATGTAGTTTCACAATACGGAGAAGCTGTCGCTGCTCAAGGTATGAGTATTGCCCACTACTTATCCCAGTTACAGTACTTCCCCGTGGGTGAAGTAGCATACAAATACCAGTACGACAAACCTCTCGTCAAACCTGAGGAGGTAAATAATCTTCCAACAAAAATGCGAAGATTGCATAATTGGTACATGCATGCCACAAAGGCCGGGGCTAACTGGATAATGAACATTATGGTAAAGAAATAGATGACATGATATCCATTGAATTTGTTGAACTATTTCAATTATTCAATCAAGACGCCTTGGAAAAATCGATCATCAGTGCCTATTGTCTGTAAGTACTAATTCTGTAATTAATTTAGTCTCTAGATATCTCACCTTGTTTATTGCATGTATATAATCATACTATAATACGCAGAATGAAGATTCTCGAATGCAGCAGAGGACAAATCTATGACATTGGGTTCATTGACCCATATTGGGTTCATCAAGCTAATCTCAAAACAAACCCACATGATACGGAGGATAATATCATACACGCGTTAAGGTTTCAAGAAACCAGAAGGGAAATACTATTTCCTTACAACTTCGAGTGAGTGTTATTGTCTTGTATACACTTTCTATTTCGCTTACTCGGCGTTAAGTATATAATTGATTAGTTATGCATGCACAGCTTCCACTATATTCTGTTAATCATTCAACCTGACAAAGGGCGTGTACTAGTCATGGACTCGAAACATAAACCCCTTGAGACGTGGAAGGACATGCAGATGCTTCTCCAGCGGTAATTCTAATCATTATAACACTACATCGGCAGCGTTCGTGAATTTTATGATATCAAGTAATTAATAACTTCTTTTATTCGTTTTTTTGCCGGGCAGCGCTTGGAAGAAGATGGCCCAATGTTTCACCAACTGGAAGAAAAGATTGCACCTTGACTATGTCGTGAAAGAGAAGACTCTGGATTTCGAGAAGATTCAGTTTCAGAAGATAAAACCATTCTGGGCTGAGTTTGTGAATTACAAGACATCAGAAAAAGCTAAGAAAATGTCTGCAACGAATAAGCTGAATGCTGCTAACAAGAAGTATCACCATACAATGGGGCAAGGTGGCTACAGGGCTGGCATTCCTAAATGGAAGAAACTTGAGGATGAACTGCGTGCTAAAAAGATCATCCCAGAGACAGACGATTGGATCGAACGTGCAAAGAATTGGTTTTACGGGCATGGGGGCACGTTGGACTCGGAAGGGAAGTGTATATATAACATACGACATAAAGAAGACCCCTTGCCAATCGAGAAGATGAGAAACACAGTAAAGGCTGTTAAAGATGGGGATTTCATTCCCGATAGAGAAAATGATGAGCTCACACTCGCCCTTGGAAATAAGAAACATGATGGACAAACACGAGGCACAATAGGCTCCAAACCATGGAGCACTGGGTTTCCCGAAGAGAGGAAGAAATATCCTGATAGAAGACATAAGAGGAGAAAGGACAAGGCGGAAATTGAAGCAGATATTCAGAAAGAGCGAATGCGTATAATTGAAGAACGAATAAAGCAACAACAAGATCAAATTAACGCACTTAGCCAGCAAGGTACTACTGGCCCATCTCAGCAGCACATGGTGGTAGAACCTGCATTCGATGCTACCGGCCTATCGAATAATCGAAAACGCAGTGTGGCTTCCACCGAGGTTCCGGGTGATGACAATGACAATGACGATGGTGCACCGACGATGGCTCGTGTTGGCTACCCAGTGGATGATATCACACAGATGACACACTGCGATCTACATGTCAAAGTTGTGAACATATCAATGAAGGTGGCGGTCGACTATGCCTTACCAATTGGACCCACACCAACTTACCATTGTCGTCCGGTTCCACAGGGCTACGATGTTGTCGGGGTGGATGAAATCATGCCCACCTTTCAAGGTTTGAAGCTTGACTACCCTGCAGGTGAAGGGGATGTGACTGAACTGGGAGAAGCAACAAACGTCACCATTCTATGGCTAAAGGAATGTATCGTGCTTCCAAATCACACGCCAAGGCCATCTTCGTCGCCGCCTCACCCGTCTCCAGCGAGGTCGTCGCCGCCGCGGCAGCCGTCTTCGTCGCCTCACCCGGCTCCGTCGCCTCACCAATCTCCGGCGCAGCCATCACCGACGCCTCAGGAAAAAAAGCGTAAGCGTACCACCGCTACTCTGCGGAGTGGTAAGCAATCACCGACACGTAAACAAGAGCCTCTTCCAAAAGTACCAAAGGTTCCTCCCAAGAGAGCTTATGATTGTACTAAAGAGGAGACTACGGCGATCGTTGAGGCAGAAACGACAGCGTTTTTTGCTATGCTGAGGCGGCCGAAAGAGCCAGAGTTCCCCAGCACCAAAGAAGAAAAAGCTCGAGTGTTAAAAATGCTAAAGGCCCTTCACCAACCTGAGCCAAGGCTGTCATCAGACTATGAGCGCTCTATTCTCAAGTCACATGCGGCACAACAAGCCTCGAAGAGAAGTACTGATGCAAGCGGTAAATCTATTGCCCAGCTCGGAGAACAAGCAAAACAATCTTGCGCCCCTCTCAAGGTGATTTCCCATACCAATGTGGGGTCGAGCAAATATGAGGCCAAAGAGCAGTATGATCCAGATGTAGTTTCACAATACGGAGAAGCTGTCGCTGCTCAAGGTATGAGTATTGCCCACTACTTATCCCAGTTACAGTACTTCCCCGTGGGTGAAGTAGCATACAAATACCAGTACGACAAACCTCTCGTCAAACCTGAGGAGGTAAATAATCTTCCAACAAAAATGCGAAGATTGCATAATTGGTACATGCATGCCACAAAGGCCGGGGCTAACTGGATAATGAACATTATGGTAAAGAAATAGATGACATGATATCCATTGAATTTGTTGAACTATTTCAATTATTCAATCAAGACGCCTTGGACAAATCGATCATCAGTGCCTATTGTCTGTAAGTACTAATTCTGTAATTAATTTAGTCTCTAGATATCTCACATTGTTTATTGCATGTATATAATCATACTATAATACGCAGAATGAAGATTCTCGAATGCAGCAGAGGACAAATCTATGACATTGGGTTCATTGACCCATATTGGGTTCATCAAGCTAATCTCAAAACAAACCCACATGATACGGAGGATAATATCATACACGCGTTAAGGTTTCAAGAAACCAGAAGGGAAATACTATTTCCTTACAACTTCGAGTGAGTGTTATTGTCTTGTATACACTTTCTATTTCGCTTACTCGGCGTTAAGTATATAATTGATTAGTTATGCATGCACAGCTTCCACTATATTCTGTTAATCATTCAACCTGACAAAGGGCGTGTACTAGTCATGGACTCGAAACATAAACCCCTTGAGACGTGGAAGGACATGCAGATGCTTCTCCAGCGGTAATTCTAATCATTATAACACTACATCGGCAGCGTTCGTGAATTTTATGATATCAAGTAATTAATAACTTCTTTTATTCGTTTTTTTGCCGGGCAGCGCTTGGAAGAAGATGGCCCAATGTTTCACCAACTGGAAGAAAAGATTGCACCTTGACTATGTCGTGAAAGAGAAGACTCTGGATTTCGAGAAGATTCAGTTTCAGAAGATAAAACCATTCTGGGCTGAGTTTGTGAATTACAAGACATCAGAAAAAGCTAAGAAAATGTCTGCAACGAATAAGCTGAATGCTGCTAACAAGAAGTATCACCATACAATGGGGCAAGGTGGCTACAGGGCTGGCATTCCTAAATGGAAGAAACTTGAGGATGAACTGCGTGCTAAAAAGATCATCCCAGAGACAGACGATTGGATCGAACGTGCAAAGAATTGGTTTTACGGGCATGGGGGCACGTTGGACTCGGAAGGGAAGTGTATATATAACATACGACATAAAGAAGACCCCTTGCCAATCGAGAAGATGAGAAACACAGTAAATGCTGTTAAAGATGGGGATTTCATTCCCGATAGAGAAAATGATGAGCTCACACTCGCCCTTGGAAATAAGAAACATGATGGACAAACACGAGGCACAATAGGCTCCAAACCATGGAGCACTGGGTTTCCCGAAGAGAGGAAGAAATATCCTGATAGAAGACATAAGAGGAGAAAGGACAAGGCGGAAATTGAAGCAGATATTCAGAAAGAGCGAATGCGTATAATTGAAGAACGAATAAAGCAACAACAAGATCAAATTAACGCACTTAGCCAGCAAGGTACTACTGGCCCATCTCAGCAGCACATGGTGGTAGAACCTGCATTCGATGCTACCGGCCTATCGAATAATCGAAAACGCAGTGTGGCTTCCACCGAGGTTCCGGGTGATGACAATGACAATGACGATGGTGCACCGACGATGGCTCGTGTTGGCTACCCAGTGGATGATATCACACAGATGACACACTGCGATCTACATGTCAAAGTTGTGAACATATCAATGAAGGTGGCGGTCGACTATGCCTTACCAATTGGACCCACACCAACTTACCATTGTCGTCCGGTTCCACAGGGCTACGATGTTGTCGGGGTGGATGAAATCATGCCCACCTTTCAAGGTTTGAAGCTTGACTACCCTGCAGGTGAAGGGGATGTGACTGAACTGGGAGAAGCAACAAACGTCACCATTCTATGGCTAAAGGAATGTATCGTGCTTCCAAATCACACGCCAAGGCCATCTTCGTCGCCGCCTCACCCGTCTCCAGCGAGGTCGTCGCCGCCGCGGCAGCCGTCTTCGTCGCCTCACCCGGCTCCGTCGCCTCACCAATCTCCGGCGCAGCCATCACCGACGCCTCAGGAAAAAAAGCGTAAGCGTACCACCGCTACTCTGCGGAGTGGTAAGCAATCACCGACACGTAAACAAGAGCCTCTTCCAAAAGTACCAAAGGTTCCTCCCAAGAGAGCTTATGATTGTACTAAAGAGGAGACTACGGCGATCGTTGAGGCAGAAACGACAGCGTTTTTTGCTATGCTGAGGCGGCCGAAAGAGCCAGAGTTCCCCAGCACCAAAGAAGAAAAAGCTCGAGTGTTAAAAATGCTAAAGGCCCTTCACCAACCTGAGCCAAGGCTGTCATCAGACTATGAGCGCTCTATTCTCAAGTCACATGCGGCACAACAAGCCTCGAAGAGAAGTACTGATGCAAGCGGTAAATCTATTGCCCAGCTCGGAGAACAAGCAAAACAATCTTGCGCCCCTCTCAAGGTGATTTCCCATACCAATGTGGGGTCGAGCAAATATGAGGCCAAAGAGCAGTATGATCCAGATGTAGTTTCACAATACGGAGAAGCTGTCGCTGCTCAAGGTATGAGTATTGCCCACTACTTATCCCAGTTACAGTACTTCCCCGTGGGTGAAGTAGCATACAAATACCAGTACGACAAACCTCTCGTCAAACCTGAGGAGGTAAATAATCTTCCAACAAAAATGCGAAGATTGCATAATTGGTACATGCATGCCACAAAGGCCGGGGCTAACTGGATAATGAACATTATGGTAAAGAAATAGATGACATGATATCCATTGAATTTGTTGAACTATTTCAATTATTCAATCAAGACGCCTTGGACAAATCGATCATCAGTGCCTATTGTCTGTAAGTACTAATTCTGTAATTAATTTAGTCTCTAGATATCTCACCTTGTTTATTGCATGTATATAATCATACTATAATACGCAGAATGAAGATTCTCGAATGCAGCAGAGGACAAATCTATGACATTGGGTTCATTGACCCATATTGGGTTCATCAAGCTAATCTCAAAACAAACCCACATGATACGGAGGATAATATCATACACGCGTTAAGGTTTCAAGAAACCAGAAGGGAAATACTATTTCCTTACAACTTCGAGTGAGTGTTATTGTCTTGTATACACTTTCTATTTCGCTTACTCGGCGTTAAGTATATAATTGATTAGTTATGCATGCACAGCTTCCACTATATTCTGTTAATCATTCAACCTGACAAAGGGCGTGTACTACTCATGGACTCGAAACATAAACCCCTTGAGACGTGGAAGGACATGCAGATGCTTCTCCAGCGGTAATTCTAATCATTATAACACTACATCGGCAGCGTTCGTGAATTTTATGATATCAAGTAATTAATAACTTCTTTTATTCGTTTTTTTGCCGGGCAGCGCTTGGAAACGGTTCACCAAGAAGGCTAGGGGTGTTTGGAAAGAGGAGCTTACATTTAAACCACTAGATGTAAGCACCACTAGCTATATCTGCGCATCTCTTTGATTCTAGTTTTGATACCGTTATTATCATGCTTGATTATTATTTTGATTAAACTATGTTCTCGTAAAGTGTCTGACTGAGGGATCAGGGAACAATTTATGTGGATACTATGTTTGCGAGTTCATCCGTCAGACGTGCTGTGAAAAGGGGAGAAATTTAGAGCAACTTAACGTATGTAAACAATTTCTATAGTTTTTAATTACCATCAAATTGTGTTTAGTTTCATTCATATAGGTTGACTCCTTTTTTAAATCAGATCGAACGTCTACGGGACGGTCTTCTGCCAAAGGATCGCGTACGAGCAATTCAGGAGGAATTGGCGGGATTCTTGGATACAGAAGTCCTAAACCCAAAAGAAGAATACTATTCGGATGTGTATATCCAATATGGATTGTACAAAGAGCTTATTTTGTATGTAGTGCATGAACTCCGTGTATCGAATGTAATATGTTTGATACTTGGATCTATATTGTCATGATGATCTTGTGTAATATAATGGTTCCTTCATTGATGAGTGCAAAACACTAAATAAAAAATAAAACAACATAAATGAATTCTCTGCCGCGGCACAAAAAGTGGCCAAAATGCTGTCGCGGCAAAAAAAGGTTGCCAAAATGAATTCTCTGCTGCGGCAGAGAAATGTGCCAAATCTCTACCGCAGCAGAGAGTTATTTGTCCCAGTTCGTGTTACGAACCGAGACGGTTGCTCCTCCCCCCTCGCACTCAGTAGCGGCCACGTGTACGCCCTTTTGTCCCGGTTGGTGGGGCAACCGGGACTAAAGGTTGGGGCTTTAGTCTCGATTGCCCCGTCCCGATTGGGGAACCGGGACTAAAGCTCATTACCAACCGGGACACATAGGGCGGTCTCCACTAGTGGTTGTTGTTTGGTGTGAGGGAAGTTTGATCAGAGGCATGGGCTATGGTTGACTAGAAGCTCTAGGTTTCGACGAACAATGAACATTTTCCACCCGTGGGTAATATATGGAGCTTCTGGCTCAGAGGAGGGGACCCATGGTGCTAATCCTCGCTCTCGCCCTCACTCGTGCATTGAACGTCTAACGTACTCGGGTTCCATGCACGGATGTTGTGATGGCATCCAACCTTTTCCCAAGTAGACGAGATTATGATGCTCCATCGACGGTCTTCCTTCACATCATGATTCTGCATTCGCTTCAACTCGGTCCCATGGTTGCGTTGTTGACCAAGCCTTCTTAGGGATGGCAATGGGGCGGGCTTGGGTGGGTAGAGCAAAACCAGTTCCATTCGCCTCACTCTAACCCGCCCACGAAGGTACCATGGGTCTGGATATCGCCCAAATCCAAACCCGTTGGATCCCAGGTATCCATGCATATCCATGGTTTACGCACTATGTACACTTGGAGGACAATATTTCATCATAGCAACATCATTTTAGTGCATTTCAGCACTACAACAACATTTCGACAGCAGCATCAACACTATAGTAGCATCCCCGCCGCGTCTCCTAACCGAGGAGGAGGTCGGCAGGGAGGTCGGTGGCACCTGTACCAGGGACGCCGCCGTTGGGTGGTGCCTGCAACTGTTCCTACCTCGTTAGTGCGTCGGTATGTGCGGCTCTACGGGGAAGGAACGACCCAATGAGACTATGGGGGTGCGGTCGTCTGGGATGCCTCGTGTAAATCGTGTTAGGGTTAGCAAGTTAGAGTTAGGTGGCCTTTGGGTATGGGACAGGGGAGGTTGTTCCTTTAAGTGAATCTGGCACGTGTAATGGATACAAATAAAATTTGGCGCTAACATGCGGGCCCCGTGTGTAAGACGGGTATCCATCGGATATCCACGGGCCAGACATCTGCCCTTGTTCAACCCGCCCTTGTCCACCTTGTTGGATATCCGGGTCTGTGGATAAAATTGTCATTTTTAAGCCTTTTTCGTGAGTTTTAGGTTTTGTATTTTCTTTTCAATTTTTGATCGTTATGGACACTAAAAGACGTATGGCTAGAAGGCGTTTCCACTGCGACGTTTACGAGTTGAAGATCGGTCAGCTTCCTCCCGCCTGTCACCGTCCGTCCGCCGCATCCATGGCGCTGCGGCGTCTCGTCCGCGGCCTAGCTTCCGTCCCGTTTCCTCGCCGACTCCACCCGCTTCCCATCCCCGACTCCCCTGGCCACCTCCGCTTCTCCACCTCCTCCACCGGGGAAACAAAGCCGCACTTCATGGCAGAGTACCTCGTCTCCACCTGCGGCCTCTCGCCGGAGGCGGCCGCCAAGGCCGCGCCGCGGTTCTCGCACATCACCTCCACGGACAGGCCGGACGTCGTGCTCGCCTTCCTCCGCTCGCAGGGCCTGGGCAAGGCGCAGGTCCGCGTCATCGTGTCCCGGAAACCCGCGCTGCTCCTCAGCGACGTGGACGCCACCCTCTCCCCGAAGTTCAGCGCCCTCCGCGCGCTCGGCCTCAAGCGCGCCGAGGCCGCCCGCGTCTTCGCGCTCTTCCCCTCGGCGCTCACCTACGGGATCCACTCCAACCTCCTCCCCCGGGTCATCCTCTGGCTCGACCTCCTCGGGTCCACCACCTTACTGATGAAATGGCTCGCCAAGGCGTGGCTGCTCAAGTACACCGTGGAGCCGCTCCTGCAGAACCTCGCCACGCTCCGCGGCGTCGGCGTGCCCGAGGCCCGCCTCACCGCCCTGGTGCGCATGCAGCCCACGATCATCATGCAGGTGCCGGCCAAGCTAAAGGCGCTCGTCGGCCGGGTCGAGGCTTGCGCCGGGGTCCTGCCCAGCTCCGGGATGTACACGTGGTGCCTCTTCGCGCTCCACAACATCGGCGAACGCACCTTCGAGGCCAAGAAGGCGGTCGTGACACGCGGGCTCGGGTGCACGGACGACGAGTTCGCTGCCATGTTCCGGCGCGCGCCCTGCTTCATGTTCACCTCCGAGGAGGTGCTGCGGCGGAAGGTGGAGTTCCTGAGGACGGCATGCGGCGTTGGGTGCGTCCTCAGGAATCCCGTGCTGCTGACGTTCAGCGTGGACAAGCGGATGGCTCCCCGGCTCCGCGCCATCGAGAGCCTGCAGTCCAGAGGCGTGGTCATCCGGAAGACGAGCTTGGCGACAGTAGTGAGACTGTCGGAGTCCATGTTCGTGGAGAGGTACATACACAAGTACAAAGAAGATGTTCCTGAACTCCTCGAGCTGTATCCTGAATCTCAAGGACAGACACAGGTTCAGACAGGGTGACTGAATCACCATCTTGTGTTATTGGGCAGAAACTTATATGCCCAACCATTTCATCAACATTTGATTCTGTTATGCGTGATCTGTTCTTTAACATTTTTCGCATGGACGAGTTTGTAAGATACGTGAATGACCAGCATATCTTATGCAACTATTAATTGGTATTCATGATTATGTTTGAATTTCTCGTTTTCTTCGTTTTGCCCTGCCTCTCCTAGTTATTTAGACTTTTTTTTGCAACATACATGACTGACCAGCATATATAGTACTACTCCCTACTAAATCAGCGAGAGGGAGTATTTTGTTTTAGGGGAGACAAGTATATTTTATTCAACTATTTATTGGCATTCATGATTATGTCTGAATTTCTGGTTTTCTTCGTTTTGCTCTGCCTCTCCTGGAGTCCTGGTTATTAAGACTTTTTTTTGGCACCTCTTTGTTGTGAAGTACTCACTCCGTTTGGAAATACAAGATGTTTTAGGTTTGTGAATGAGATTTATCTAGACATATTTTAGTGTATAGGTTTAAATGAATCTAGACACTAAAAGGTGTCTAGATACATCTTATTCATAAATCTAAAATATCTTATATTTCTAAAGGGAGGGAGTATCATCGTCCAGGAACTGGTCAAGTTTAAGAGGGGGAGTTATCATGTTCAGACATGATTCCCCAAGTGCACTGCTAATGCCAATGTTGTTGTGTAATTGATCGGCGAGGGCTAGAACCGGCTGTACCATGCTTGGATGTAGGCAGTCCTTTGAAACCAAGGGAAACCATCACTCCCTCCGATCCATATTAATTGACTTGGATTTGTCAAAATTTGGATGAACCTATATACGAAATAGTGTCTAGATTCATTCAAATCTAGACAAATTTAAGTCAATTAATATGGGTCGGAGGGAGTAGTACAAAATTGTGCAAAGGTAGTAGATCCCTAGAGGAAAGCTCATTCTGAGCTGCATTTGTCGATCGACCAAAACAAGTTATAGCACAACGACCGTGTTACACATTAGCAGAATAGGTCATCTAACCTAATACATCAGCATGCTAAGGAAATGATATATAGACAAAATGCATGCTAAGTCTTCTCTACTTCCCAATAGATGCGGAGTCCTACTAAGAAAGGTGTGGCCCGTGCGGGGAGTCCACCTATCCAACCTATGTGGTAGTGTACAATGCCTTCGCTGCTAATCTCGCTTCTCTGCTGTCACGCGGCTGCATGCCGCGCATAGGCCAGCAGTTGACACCAGCTCAAAACAAACCAAAATTGGCTGGAGTAGATGCACGCCTGGGGCGCAAGCTACGCCATATTGAGGAGTCGACGGAGGGGATAATGACGTCCGGAGACTACTTGGCCGCATACCAATTCTGTGCACATTTTGCATCAACAGCCAGGTCAACCGTCAAGATGTTGGTGCCATAGAAGGGCTTAGACATGCACTCGACTACTATCGCCTTGGCCACCTCAGCCGACTCTGATGGTCCTTCCAGTATCACTTCATCATGCACCTGAAAGGTAGATCTGTCAGTTCTGCCAGGAATTGCATTTGAAGATCCAGAAACCAACTATCAGATAAAAGGGCAACAAGGTGACACAGGTGCGCATGCAGTCAATGAACTCGAAATCTCGAGAACAGACACTTATTCTGAAATCATCGACAGCCTCCAGTTTGACTAAACAAAATACCAACAGTGGAGTGGCATAGGCATAACATACGTACAAACTATTATTTCTATTATCAAAGGAAAACATGACACCTCACGCAGCACATATACCTGCAACAGGAGGGTCCAACCAAGCTCCTTCAGACGAGTATTTCTTTCTATCTCAAGCATTGCACACATGGCAACATCTGCTGCACTGCCCTGTAGAGTTAGAAAACTATAATTTCAGTGTCGACATTAAGCTTGACCATTTTTGTTTCTGAAACTAGACAAGATTTACCTGTACAGGAGCATTAATAGCAGCACGCTCGATGTGCTTCTTTTGATTACTAGCCAAATAGGCCGTGTTGGGGAAACGGCGTGATCGTCCAAGCAAAGTATAAACTTCAGACTTCTCGTGTGCTAATTCTTTCTGTTTTGTTTGCCATGCTAAAACCTCTTGTCTGTCACTGTACCAGAGATTCAGTGTATCTTCTGCTTCCCTGAGTTTTACCTGCAAAGGCAAAACAGGTTACAACTTGGCCAATACTTTTGAGGAAGCTAAAAGAAAAGACCAAGGATCTATTCCATTACTGAGAGAGAATTTATAGTGTGGTCTGTTAATGAGATAATAACTATTAAAATCATTGATAATGTTGAAGAGTTTCAGCAGTGAATCTAATGAACATGACTAATCACTATTTCCAGTTTCTAGCTGATCAGTATGAACCAAGTAGTTCAAGCTGGTAACAAAAGAGAGTGTGCACCAAAGTTTAATTTCTTGGTACTGTATTATTAATTGAAGGTGTGTTACTCAAATTTGTACCTTCCAGTCCCGAGCAAGCCCAGCAGCTGTTTTTCCGTATGCGATGGAGAAATTGAGCATCTTAGCTTTCCTCCTCTCAGCACCAAAGGCATCCTAAATCACAAGTAAAACATGATCAAACTCTCTTTGAATCCATAGAAATCTATGCTTTACAGTTATTTCCTGGATCAAGTTCCATAGAAATGCACGGAACATAAAAAAGAGCATCATGTGAACTGAAACAGAATGAAGTAATGTTGGTAATCAATTTAAGATACAGTGCAAAAAGAAGAAAAAGGAGGGGCAGAGCAGAGTAAACATAAAACATATATATTCATTTGAAACTAAAGCTAAGTTTGGGCTCAGAACAGATGTCGCACATGTAACAAGCATCGAAGTAAGACAGAGACATGACATCTAAGAACAGAAGATCGTTAAGAGTGTTCACACGGAAGTACAGCAACTTAATATTGATGGAATTGACCAATCACAAAATACAAGTCCTAAAGGTGATACTACTTGCAGCGAACTCCATAGATCCTCCATTGTAGTAGGGTAGTCAGAATATTACTGATTACTGAATGATTCGGACAGTGAAAGAGGGAATGAAAACTTGATCGTTGTTATAAGCTTAAGGAATAAAGTCCATTTGAACTCTGAATTCTAGCACAAGTTCAATTTTCAAAATTGAAAACAATTTTAGATGATTTGAGTTAGGGTTGAACAGTGGACTTTCTCAAAATGGTGTCACTAAAAAAACTATTAAAACTGGAGTACCTTCAACAACGGAACAGGAGGTTTCTCTTGACCAGGTAGAGGATCCCATTCAAGAAGTACCCTCTTTTCTTCAACAGCCTCACGAATATGCTGATACATATTCATGGCTGTCCTTGAATGGAAGTCACCACCAGCTTTGAAAGCATCTAGCATACTTCTACAATTAGCAACATGTGCCAGGATTCTGAGCTCCAGCTACAGGGAACAGAAGTATGTCCTTTAATTGTATCAGTTTAGAAACAGATTGTAATCTCTTATGAGCATTACTAGCATACCTGACCATAATCAGCAACAATGAGAGAGTTTCCTGGAGCTGCAACAAAAGATTGACGAATTTTGTACCGATCTTTTTCAAGTGCTGGTTGATTCTGCCAAGAAGAAATCATCAAGAGTTCAACAAGTTATTTGGATGGTCTATCACAAATACTACCAACATCCACAATAACTGCTCCAGATTTTACAGCATTTAGATATGACATCAAATGATGCAGCATGATCAGCATACTACTGAGCCATTAAATACTCTGAAACACAGATAATTAGATTTGATACGGCTGAATTACTGAATAAAACGACCCAATGACAACTGAGCTAGCTTGGTTGGATAAGTTTTATTTAGCGAGTGTGTAGTTAATTGAAGGGTGTCTGAATGAACGCGCTAATCTATGTTATTTTTCTCTCTAAACAATTGTAGCAGCCGTGCAGGTATGCAGTCACACATGCAAAGAGGTGTAAAACTTCAAAGATATGCACACGCATCCATCTGCAGAGTGCAGATCGCGCCCTTGGTAATTAGAAGCACCAGAACTTTTGTAAGTTTTACAGTTCTCGCCCAATTGCGCACATTGGAGTATCAGAAACTGCCACAATTTTGAACTTCATGACCACAGATGAACTTAAACCATCACATATCGAGGTCCTATTCTGAAAGTTTGCCTCTATATTAGAAAATGCAAATAGACTGAGACCAAGTCCCAACCTCAAGAATGGCATCATATTAACACAAGCATGCAAAAACTCCCCTAGCAAGAATGCAAAAGAGAGTAACCTGTAAATTTGGTGCCCTTGCTGACAAACGCCCAGTTTCTGTGTTGATATTTAAGGAACAGTGGATCCTCCCCTCCTTACAGGATATACGATTTCCCTATGTGGACAAGCAAGATATTCATTAAGAACCAGACAGACAAGTAAGACTATAATAGTTGGAAGTAGCCACTACATCAAATTAGCACACACTGTTACTGAAGAGGGACGACAGAAACAATCCACATTACAGTAAGTGGAGCTACCTCACCTGTAAGGGGAGAATAAAGTTGGATATCAAAGAATCAATAGAGCAGATCTCACAGAGAGCTGCAATGGCATAACATGCTTCCCTTCCATTCTTGCCTCCTCCAAATGCTTTGTACGCAGTTCCATACGAGGTAATATCTTCTACATCATCCTCAAATGTTTCTGAATCGCTCACATACTCATCATCCTCTGCATCCTCCATTGTGCAAACAAAATCAGTTTTCAGTTTCCCAGCCAAATTTCTCAATGCATCCCCACTGGCTGAAGGCCAGCCGCTTGCAGTGAATATCTCAGGTTTCAGACCTTCCACAATGCTGAAAATTTCAATTGTACGATACTTTGGAGCCTTCTTGCCATTTGTAACTGTGTCATCATCATTTGGCACTTTAAAAGTTCTACTCTTTGGCAAAAACTCACCAGGTGTGCGTCTGCAAAAGGATTAGATAAGAACAATAAAACTTAGGAGTTGCATGTGAAGAATGTACAGACTAGGTACAAAAGGTAGACACAGCAGGTTACACGTTTATCTCTTTTTATTCACAGTGATTTTAAATGCACACAGCTCGTGCCTAATTGCACATTCCTATGTGAAGTGATAAACATGTCTAATGAAAAAACTGAATAGACCACGGATAAGTGACTAATCGAGCTACATCCTGACAGAGATCCTTATGTCAGATTTTTCAGAGAAATCATAGCATTATATATAGATCAAAACAAAATATATTTACAACGAGACAAGAACAGAAAGATAATTGTACCTATTCTCTATGCCACCAAAGAAGAGTTGACGAATCTGGGTATCACTATTAACATTCATGTACTTTGCATCAGGGCAATGTTTAGACGCCCATTTCTGAAACTTATCAGCAGCTAGCTTTCGCTCTGCAACAGCAACTTTTTCAATCTCTGACAGGTAAGCACGGTCAACAAGCATTCCAGCTGTTTCCATTTTTACAAGAATGGCACCAAAAGGGCGCCAATACTCCTCATAGAAATCATACATTGAACCTCTGGGGCAACCATCAAAAGTCCAGCACTTATCTTCAAGCTTGCTTTTCAAGCTTTCATAAAGCCTCAAGGTACTCATTGAATCTAAAGAAGAATAGCTGATCCACAGCTCTCTATCCTCTCTTTGCAAAATCTCAACAGGCTCGATAGTAGTTATTTTTCCTTCGTTGCCATCTTTTTTTATCTTTTTCCTGCCAAAGATGGTCTTCATTGATCTCTTTCCTATCTTTTGTAGTTCCTTTGGGACAACGCCCATGACTCTGTTATCATTTGTGAGTCCTTCAAGTGAATATCCTCCATCAAGTCTTCTCGAAGAGTCCCAAAGCCGTGCAAGATGCATTGTGTCGGCATGAAATCCAGCAACTTTGATTCCATAGTTCTCAATTACATGCTTATCAAAACTATAGTTGTGCCAAACCTAGATGAGGAAAACAAAATGTTTCTTTAGAAAACTAAAGAAGAAGTTAACAATGTAGGTGACTAATCCTATAAGTTCATAGAAGTAATGAAGTTAGCTATGAGCGATAAAGAAAGTATCATCAGTCTAGACTGAGGCAGTAAATTTAGCATTGAATAAAAGGATCTGCGAAACATGAAGTTGCAGGCTTGCAGCATTGAGCTTAAACAGCTGACTGTGATGCAACCACACATTTCCTGAACTTAGTTCTGTAGTTGCAATATAATCTTGTTAGTTGTTTCATTTGTACTGCATTAGGGATATAAAAGGAGAAAAAAAGCCTAAATCTATTTCCTTGCACCAGAAAGAAAAAGAGCAAGCAAGAAAGAAAGATGCACCTTCCGGATTGACGGGTCTTCAAAGAAGGGGACAAACTCCATGAGGACATCCCTTTCACCATCCAGTACATCCACCCAAATGCATGTTTTACCATTTCCAAAATCAGCTTCAGTGTCAGAGCTAGCAGAATATATGCTAAAGCATGTGATATCTCCATGGCCAACTGGTGTCTCCTGTTTAACATCAATATTTGCTACCTGCATAGCATTGTGCTCCCATGAATCATGATGAAAGCTAGAAATCAGGATCGCTCAAAATGTCAGAACTTTTCAACATAGCTCAATTTCCAGAACTATTATATATCATTGAATCAAGGTGATAATGGGTACCAACTAATGCTGTTTATGATTAATGAGGCACCTATGAGTCTATGACGTTTTACCTTGTTTGGCATGGATAGTGAGAATTGAGAAGCAGCATAATTTCAAAAGGTAGTAAACAACTCTGAAAGATCTGGTGTGGGTTGTGGAACTATACATAGTACCATGACAGCTAGTTAATAAATGGGGCAGTTTCAGGTGAAATTAGTATCTACTGTTCAAATAAAAATGTTAATATTAGGCAACAAGCAATGACAGATAAGCGTGAACAAAACCACTTTCTAGTCACAGAATGATGTTCATGCTTTACCTCTGTGTCGCATGCATGAATAAAGCTCTTGTACTTCGTGGTAAGTAACTGAACAACACTCCTAGCTGACTTGACAGTGTCAACCACCAGAACTTTGTCATATATGGTAGCAAGAGCCTTCCGTGCTTCTTTAGCCTCCTCAGACAAGGGAGCTTTAGCTGGAGAAGGCTGTGCCGTTGTATTGGCTGTGCATTCATGCTCAGTATCATTATAACCATCTATGCCCTTGTCAGCAAACTTAGGGCTCTTTTTGACTTTCCGAATCTTTGGCGGAGAAGCATCAATCTTGGAACCATTAGGCAGTTGGATCTCCACTTCAGAGCCACTAGGCATGTTTTTAACCATCGGCTTAGCTCTGCATTCATTCTCAACTTCATCATAACCATCTCTAGCCTTGCCATCAAATTGGTGGCTCTTTTTGCCTTCACGGATCTCTGGCAGAGAAGCATCAATGTTGGAACCATTAGGCCAACGGATCCCCACTTCAGAGCGACTAGACCTGTTCAGCGGTTTAACGTCATCGTTAACAGCGCTGGCTAGTGCTGACATGGCACTTGCAGTAGGACTCATCGCATGATGATTTGCCAATTCCGTACTGGCATGTCTATTTGCAACAGAGTTAGGAGCCATTCTTTCTCTTACACTGTGCGATGAAGATTGGTTAGGGATCTTGCAATCTTCCAAGTGATCATGATGAAACATTCCTGGCCGTTGATGAGGGGAGCCATTGTAGAGTTTATTCAAGACAGTGTTGGTGGCTCTGGCGGAACATAGCTTCTTGCTCTCCTCTAACCATTCCTGCGCATTACTTGCTTTACTCTGCGCTTGCCACTTGAAATGAAATCCAGACGTGATGGCTCTATTATCTCCAGTGCCAAGGCCTGAGCTATGGGAGTATCCCTGCCTGCCAGTCATAACCATTTCCGACGTTAGGGACAGAACACCAACGCGATGCATCAAACTTAATAATAGCTCAAATGTCAGCCCAGAGGGGCAGATGCAACGGCTCGATATCTCAAACATAAACAGCACAAACGTTAGGGAAGGGTAGCAGATGCAATAGCTCAAACCCATACATCCACACAGGCTACACAAAAAAAGTACAGCAAGGAGTACCAGATGCTAGCCCGCTGCCTCACTCTCTCCGAACTGGTTCATAGAAAACTACAGGTGTTCAACCAGAACATGACACATGACACAGTGGAACACTGACCCTTCCAGGAGAAACACGACACTATCAGTAATCGCACAGGTACATCACTATCGACACCAGCATCGGGCGAACCTGACACAGCACCCAATCCAATCATCCTAAGCATCTCGGGCGCAGTTATTAACGCAACCACTACGGCACCATCGCATAAGCATACAGCCAATAATCTATAAGCACTTTACCGAAATAGTTAAATAATACGGGTAAGAAAATGCTAAGGGGACAGGATGGCGATGGTACCTTCCGCCGCCGATGAACGGCGAGGCTACGGAGCGCCGGCGGGGGAGACGGCGGTGGAAGGGAGAGGCCGCCCATAGGGGCGCGGAGCAGGGGCACCTCCGGAGCTGCGCGGGCGCCGGCGCCGGCGGGGCCATCGCCACGGAGTGCACGAGCCGCCTCAGCTTCGCCCCACCTCCTCCTACCCTTCCCGCTCCCCCGGCGCCGCAACCGAAGCCGCAGGGCGCCGTGTTGGGCAACCGCGGCTAGGGCTCGGGGCAGGCGGCGGCGCAGGCGAGCATTAAGCCTCAGGGGAAACGCGAGCGAGAGGAGGAGAGGAGGGTTTGGGGGATAGGGAGGGGAGGGGAGGGAGGGAGGGAGGCAGGGTTTACGGCAGCAAGAGGGCGGAATCCCGTAGCGTATCATCTGTGGCGCTGGCTGGAAAGGTAGGGACAGCGTCAGCGTTGCTGCGGTGTTCCGGTGCTTTTTTTTTCCTAGGTGCACACGCTCGCCGCACCCAACATGTCTCACCATTTGTTTGTTCTTCTTTTTTTAGCTACACAATCTTGTTTGTTCCTTTGTGTGTGTCCCCGAGCCTTGAGTTGTTTGTGATGGGTGTTATGGTTTTTTAAGATGGTTTAGTAGATGGTATAGTATTCTTTTGATGTTGGATGATGGAGTGTGCCATGTTCTTTGGGTGGGGATGCGGCCGGTAGCTCATTGGCCATTTGTTCATTTTTATATTTGCATTATGAATGAGAAATTGTGGTACTTTTGGATGGTTGTGGTTATGTTAGATGGATGCCACGAGGTTCACTAGTACAAAATTTCACTGCAAAATTATCATAAGCAATAAGCAAACTTGTATAAACGTCGAGAACTCGCTTCACATGGAGCTAGGTAAGATGACTGATGTTGATCGGTTGATAAAATCAATACCAACAAAATCATACTTAAAGACACCCTAGAGATAAGTAGCACCAGTTGTTGGTACATATATAATGTAGCACCAAAACGACACCAATTCGCTAATATGAAACCACCAACCCTTGTTTTTATATACAAGACTACCCTTGTATCCAGTTTTAAGAAAATCATACATTCTAATTTTGAAAAAAGATATTGATCAATAGAGTGGAGATTTCTATCTCCTGGGCTCCAGTGATCTTGTTATATTAAAAAATGGAAATCATATTTATGTGTTTTTAAAGTTGAAGAAAAAATATGAATGTAGCCACTTATGTATCCCACAAACTTGCAAATATTAATTTCAAATAACTTTATATTCTGAGCTACACAAAAATGATAAAAGTATGGATATGTATATGTATTTTCAAATCCACAAATTTATCAGATTTTGTCATTTTTGTGTAGCTCAAAATACAAAGATTTTTGTATCAAGATCTGGCATGCTTGTAGGAGACTTCGTTGAGTACGTCCAAATTTGTTTTTGGATTTTTTCTATCTTATAAATATGATTTAATCTTTTTTAATGAAGGAATCAACGGAGCCTAGGAGCCAAAGACACTTTTTGCATGTTTACTTTATGGGAAGAAGTGCGGATCAGATTTTTTTTTGTTAGAATTATGCACAAAACATTACACAACAATAGCAGTTTTTGTATGTTTATAGTTTATTATGTTAGACTATCCACGGATTTTTGCAAATGAGCAATTATACCGAGGGAGTTTCTAGGTTGTAGGACACTTGAAAATTTAGAAGTTTCTCTCACTTTTGTGCCCCATCATTGAAGGGCAATTGCGCTAAATAGTTGCAAGTATGACAAATACAAAATAGAACGTGCAAATGCACAAACAAGAATGTTATTGCAACAAACATGAAGCATAAAAATGAAGCAATGTTTGGAGCTAAATAAAGTGACTATAACATTGTTGAAAAAATATGAGATGAATTCCAAAATAACCAATCATCTACATATTCAAAATTCCATTATCATAATTCAAATACTTGATGGTTGGCACCTCATCCAATAACGTTTTGGAATGGAATATAACCATGTGCATATTCTTCTTGATCCACTAGATCCTTTGGGGGGCTATAGTTCAGGAGGGGACGAAAATGTTGGGAAACTCGGGCACGAGGTGGGGTCCACTTTATCAGTGCTCCCCCGTCCTCCAATTAAGGGCCAAGTTAATCCTCATGTTTAATGTTATGTGGATACTTATCTTTCCATCTAGATAAGCAAAGGACTCAATTATTAAACATGCAGTTTACCAACAAAATAACAAGGAGGTTTTCAAAAAATCGATTTGGATCCCAGGCTACATGGTACCCTTTATTTTTTGGATTTTGAAAACTCGATTTCAAAGTATCAGAAAAATATGAAAAAAAAATCTAGACATAGATAGTAATGTACTCTATCCAATACACAAAGTCTAACCCCGAAATACTTTGTATTATGGGCTCAAGAAATGACAAAATCTGACAGATTTTTGTGGTTTGAAATCTGGCACTTTTCACTACTCTAGATGTCAGATTTTGATATTTTTGTACAACCAAAAATACTGACTATTTCGAGTTGAGACTTTGTGTGTTGGATAGAACATATTATTTCCTACACTCCTATTTTTTGGACGAATTTATTTGAAATTTCAAACCGACATCTTCAAAACGGGTTGATCCTCTAAATTTTGGGGGAAAGGAAGTTCCATGTAGGAATCCATAGGTTTATTACTGAAGTCCAACGGGTCTTATCAGGAAATTTCTATATGAATACAGACCTATGAAATTGCTACTACAAACAACAGTTGTTCCAAACTCTACAAATAAACACACATTCAATAGCTACGCTCAGCAGTAAAAAAAAGGGCATAAATCCAGAGAAAGCACAGCCAGCTACTGTTAGCGTGACATTCCATACCTAGTGTTGGAGATATGCCCTAGAGGCAATAATAAATGTAGTTATTATTATATCTTTGTGTTTATGATAAATGTTTACATTCATGCTATAACAGTATTAACAAGGAAACATTGATACTTGTGTGGTTTGTAAACTAATTTAGAGTCCCTAGTAAAGCCTCTTCATAATACTAGCTTGTTGGTTAATAGATGATTGTGGTTTCCCTATCATGAACATTGAGATGTTATTAACAAAAAGATCATATCATTAGGAGAATGGTATGATGGACATACTCCTATAGATAAGTGTAGCATAAAGATCAAGTCATTTTAATAGTTCAATTGCTATAAGCTTTCTGATACATAGTAACCTAATTCTTTCGACCATGAGATCATGCTTATCACCATCACCGGAAGGATACTTTGATGACATCAAACACCACACCGTAACTGGGTGGCTATAAAGGTGGCATTGAGTGTTCGGAAAGTATGGGTTGAGACACATGGATCAAGAGTGGGATTTATCCATCCATATGACGGATAGATATACTCTGGGACCTCTCGTGGAATGTCATCCAATTAGCTTGCAAGCATGTGACTGGCTCACAAGGGATCACATATCACGGGAACGAGAAAAGATTACTTATCAGTAACGAGGTTGAACTAGGTATGCAGAGATACCGACGATCAAAACCTCGAATAAGTAAACTATCGTGAGACAAAGGGAAATTGGTATCATATGTAAGTGGTTCATTCGATCACAAAGTAATCGTAGAAATATGTGGGAGCCATATGAATTTCCAGATTCCTCTATTGGTTATTGTTCGGAGAAGTGTCTCGATCATGTCCGCATAATTCACGAACCGTAGGGAGACACACTTAAGGATTCGATTTTGTTGAGTAGTTATGGAATGATGAGTAAGAGACTGAATATTGTTCGGAGTCTCGGATGGGATCCGGGATATCACGAGGATATCCGGAATGGTCCGGAGAATAAGATTCATATAAGGAAAGTCCCGTTTCGGAGTTGGGGAATGATTCCGGTGTTTTCATCGGGAATGTTCTAGAAGGTTCCGGAAGGTCCGGCACTCCGGAGGGGAAGGGTACATGAATGTGTCATGATAATGTGGAATGGTTGCATCATATAGTAGGTATCATGGCTGAGCAAAATAAAGGGATAAATCAAATCCTAGTTTGAAAAGTCAAACGCCAATTTGAAAAGTCAAACGACAGTTTTGCTTGGTGGAGGGAGAGTAGGAAACCTACTTGGGGAGGAGTTCCTCTCCCTCCACCCGCGGGCCAAGGAGGCCGACTTGGGGGAGGACTCCCTCCCCTTGGCCGGCACCACTCCCTCCCCTTGGCCGGCGCCCTCCCACCTATAAAAGAAGGGGCAGGGGTGCCCCCTCTAGACACACCTCTCACACCCAAAACCCTAACCCTAGCCGCGACCTCCTGCAGTCGCCGCCGCCCTAGGGTTTCCTCCTAGCCGCCGAGTTGGGGCTCTCCCCAAGCCCTAGCTGCCGGCCAAGCCTCCTCCCTTGGTGTCTCTAAACCGTAGATCACCAAGGCCCCTCTCATAGTCCACCATACTCGCTCCGGTTTAAGGCGAAGCCCTGCGAGATCTCCCCTCTACTTCCGGTACCACGCCGTCGTGCTACCGGAATCGCGAGGAGAGTGCTACAACCTCCGCTGCCTGCTGGAACAAGGGAGAGGAAGGTCTTCATCGAGTACCGAACGTGTGACCGACTGCGGAAGCACTGCTGGAACGCAGCGCCGGAAGGATCGTCTACACGATCTTGAGATCGGCAAGAGTACAACTACATCACCCACGAGAATCTGCTCTCGTTGAACACTTTGAAATCTTCGAGGGTGAGTTCCTCTATCGACTCGTTGCTACAATCTAGTAGATAGATCTTGGCTTGTTTGTTTGCATGCGGTAGAAATTTTTTGTTTTCCATGCTACGAACCCCTACACCTAGAACAACGGATTCCATGATGAGGATGTTACCAAGATGAGTAAGTAGCTGAGGAATATCACAGTACACAGGAACTACGTACCTAACGAGCCATAAACTACGTACAAACTGTCAGCTCGCAATGAACACCAACAGACCGAGGACATAACCAGAGCTACTTGGTTCAATTATTGTAGAGTTAAACACCCGAGTGGTCTATCAAGTTGCCATCCATGAGCGCATTGGTCACTAACTGGGAAAATGCAAACTATCGGTCACAAAGTTGTGTGGTTGTGCTCCGTTAGTCACTCTGTCATGTCCACCGTTAAACCGTTGATGTGGCTATCTGTTTTTTGCAAATATTTTCTTAAAATTTAGTTTCTTCTAATTGTTAGGTCCCTTTTTCATTAAACTGCATAGGCCAATCTTCGTTGGCCCTCATGCCGTGCTCGCGCTAGTCCTGTCACTTTTATGGGATAGTTGTGTGTTACTAGATGGTAGTACCAAAGCTGGAATTGCCCCACAAGCTAAGCTTTATGTGGCAGCTGAATTCTCGCGGGCCTCCATGCTGCAATGCTGCTTATCTTTTGCACATGTACGATTTCAGGAAGGCAGGAACGGCTCGAGAGGTAACTAATCGTGCTTCGTTCTCTCCATAGATAGGAAAAGCTCCATGTTGATCTACAAGATTCTGGAATGATTGTTTCTGAAAAATCTCAATAACTTTACCAAAGCTTAGAAGTGGTACATGTTTCTGGTGCATCTTGAGTGGATTCGTACGTGCGTAGAGCTCCTGGCCGCCCTTGATCTCACCGATTTTGACCGTGTCATGGCGGAAAACAAGCGCTCCAAACCAGAACCGTACTAGCGGGAAGGACGGCCTTGCTGCTGCGTGGCTCGCTCGCAACCGACTTATGCATCCCTAGCCACGACAGTTGATGGGTGGCTTCCCTGATACGTGCACGGGAGGGTATTTGATAGAATGTCTTTATGAGAGAGTTGGGGGGATGAAGAGGCTGATAGATGGGCCCTACATCTATTTTTACGGCCTAACCATAGGATAGTGGAAAAAAGGACATAGTAATTAGAGAAAATACCATTATAAGGAGGTATTTGAAAAAACATGTAGCCACGTCAATGGCAAACATGAAAAAATGACTAACGGGTCACATTCATACAACTTCGTGACCGATAGTTTGCATTTTCCCAGTAAATGACCAATACGCTCATGTGTGGCAACTTTATAGACTACACATGTGTTTAACTCATTATTGTAAGTAAAGGACTCAATTATTGTACATGCAGTTTACCAAAATAGTTAACAAGGAGGTTTCCAAAAAAAAAAATTTGGATCCCAGGCTACATGGTTCCCTTTATTTTTTGGATTTTGAAAACTCGATTACAAAGTCTCACCCCAAAATACTTTGTATTCTAGGCTAAAAAAAATGAGTTTGAAATCTGGCACAGTTCACTACTCTAGATGTCAAATTTTGACATTTCTATACAACCAAAAAATAATGGGTATTTCGAGTTGAGATTTTGTGTGTTGGATAGAGCATATTATTTCCTACGCTCATAAATTTTGGTTGAATTTTTTTAAAACTTCAAACCGACATTTTTGAGCGATTCAAAAACACATGATCCGTGTAGCCCGAGCTCCATATATCCGCACTCGGAGGTTTCTCCCTATTTCCATATGTCACTTTTACAATGCGCATCCAGTGTACTTGGGTGTTTGACTACTTCGCCTACCCTAGGCAACCTTGAATCGGCTAGCCAGCAAGGTTACAGAACAAGAAAGACTCACTTCTCAAAAGAGTTTTAGCATGAGATTAAAAAGAAGTAGAAATAACGTGTTTTCTATCTGTTTGTTACAAAACGGGTTCGATCCTCTAAATTTTGGGGGGGAAGGAAGTTCCATGTTGGAATCCATAGGTTTATTGCTGAAGTCCAACGGGTCTTATCAGGAAATTTCTATATGAAAAGAAACCTATGATTGCTTTATTTATAAAGCGGGGCGAAAGCCTATTTCGAAAATACAAACCTATGAAATTGCTACTACAAACAACAGCCGTTCCAAACTCTACAAATAAACACGCATACAATAGCTACGCTCAGCAGTAAAAAAAGGGCATAAACCCAGAGAAAGCACGGCCAGCTACTGTTAGCGTGACATTCCATACCTAGAACAACGCATTCCATGATGAGGATGTTACCAAGATGAGTAAGTAGCTAGCTGAGGAATCTCACAGTACACAGGAACTACGTACCTAACGAGCCATAAACTACGTACAAACTGTCAGCTCGCAATGAACACCAACAGATCGAGCACATAACCAGAGCACCCTGCAGGCTGCAAATCTCCAGAAGATTCATGGTGACTGAACACCGGCGGGCGTAGAAAGAACAGGCACCGCTCCCTCTGCACCGGCACTGGCACTAGCTTGGCGAAAGCAGGCGAATCAATCGATGAGGTAGGTAGCTAGCTAGCTGGATGGAACAGGGTAGCACTTGCCCTTGCACATGCAGCGGTAGACCATGGGGCATGGCTCGGCGATGGAGCACTTGAAGCTGACCATGACGCGGCTGCAGGGCTTGCAGGGCCCGCACGCGTGCGAGCAGTCCGGCAGGCTCGACCCCGTCGCGTACACCTCCTCCTGCTGCATCAACCCCCCCTCTGTCCTCATCTCCGCCGCCTCCCTTCCATCACCTGCAGATTCATGTCCCCGTGCGAGCTGCACCGGCGCCCCCTTTACACCATGATCTGCCAATACACGAGATGTGGTAAGTTAGCACTGTGCGTCGTACGCGATCAACTTATTAGGTGCATGCGGATACATTTTAAGGAGCGGAACTCACAAGGGCTTGGTCTGATGCCATCGGCCGCGGCAGCGAGGAGCAAGAAGACGACCGCGAGAAGAAGAAGAGGAAGAGGAACGTGGCGAGCTCGAGCGGGAGCCAGGGCGTGCCTCCTCATCGTCAGCGCAAGAGTTCGGCTCAGTGCGCACGATCGAGCTCTGATCTGGTTATATGTGTGTCCTGGTGCGCGGCGCAGTCCAGCAACTCCGGAGCGAGATGGCGCGCATATATACTGGCGCGCGCGGCCTAGGCGCCATTGATGGGAGGCGTGCGCAGCGGCAGCGGCGTGGATCTTTGATTGTGCGTCACATGATCCCCGGCGGCGGCTAGGCTGTCACACGGATCCAATGACCCCTGACTGACACCGCCGCTGCTGCGCCGGGACTTTTCCGCAGGCGATCGAGTGAGACGACACGCCATTAAACGGCTCGCCCCTGGCGCGGATACGCGCAGGGGCCGCAGTGCCAGAGCCACCATTTATGGCCACGCCCGCGTGCACGGGCATGGCGCGGGAAAACGATCTCTGTCGCGCGTTCGTTTGAATTTCACGGCGACCCTCCTGCGGCGACGCGCGGGTTCGTCGTGAGCGCGGGCCGCGTGCGCGCAGAGGCGTTTCCTTGAATGAAGCCGCTCCCATTTACTCTCTCCGCCTGCAGCTCGCTCGCGCTGAGTGAATTCGATGCACTGTCGCGACCTGCGGAGCTTCAGACATTCACGAGCTTAATTTGGCCTGTCCTCCGCACTGCACGGAATCTCTGCGAGCTCGCGTGTGTCTGAAATTCCGGTCGACATGCTTAGCTACAACTGGAGTGGAACAGGACTTTGTGGATGGATTAATGATGATCGTTATATCCTGGAGCGAGTTCGTGTCTTGCTCCCAGTGAACTCGTTATATCCGGTCAACAGTGAACTGTTGGCCGGGCGATGGTCCCGTGCCGATCAACAGTGTTCGGTTTTATGGGAAAACAGGGGATAGTCTGTTCCACTACTTCAATTTCGAAAAAGAGGATACATCCGAGGTTCCATGGGTTTCCACATTGGCGAGCCTATCTGAGCGGTTCTTTCACACCCCGCCGTGTTGCCAAGAAAAAACGAACCATCTGTCAGACAAAAGGGGAAGGCCGCGCTGTCTGTATATTGCACTGCACCAGGGATACTAATAGACCTTGTCGCCCCATATTAACACAACCGGATCCTTGGCGCAATGGTAGCGCGTCTGACTCCAGATCAGAAGGTTGCGTGTTCGATTCACGTAGGGTTCAATCCCTGAATTAGTTCCGGATTCTTTTTTAATTATTTTGCTTTCTTTGAATGAAAAGAAAAACACCGTTCAAACTCCCGAACTAAATCCAGCTTCTTCTTATTATTATTTTTGTTTTCCGTGAATTAGCAAAAAAAAAACTTGAATCATCAAACTTGTAACAACCTCCGACGGGACATCCCCCTCTTTCTTTGAAGGCCTCTTATTTAGTGGCCATTAATACGACAACGATCACACGAGAACCAAATTCTGATACTTTTTTTAATTTTATCATAAACTAGCAAAACAATCAAATCATACAGAAATTTGTAACAATTGTTGAGGACATCACCCATTTTCATTGAAGGAAACAATACCACCCTTCTTATTTAGCTTCCATCAACACAATAACGTTGATGAGTGCTTGCATTTCAGCGAGTAACATCATCATTGTAGAAGGCATTACTCCACCAACAAAACACCGCAAATTTGGATTTTTTTCATTGTTTTGTCTTTATCACGAACTAGCATTTGCGAGGGCATCACCTATAGTTGGTTTCCTTCATGTGTTGAAACCGATGAGAAATTTTAATACATTTCACAAATGTCATATAAAATAATAAATTATGTAGCCACGATCTATATATGCTCAATATGTATCACATGCTTAGACGGCCTCTTTTATCCTCTATAATTTATGTGTAAAAGTATTATTAGGGTATTTCCAAAACACTACATTGATGACCATAGATGAAGTTTGCACATGAGATTAAATTGGCATAAATAATTAAAGTTTGTACCTGGCAATGTTGAATAAGTACGCGGTATATAATTATTTTTTGCTTGAGCAATGATCCAATGATGTTTTGACCATTGTAATGGATCAAAAAATCTTAATAAAAGATAAATAGAAATAATATAACCACATTAATGTATAGGTAGAGGAGAGAGTACAAATTGTTTCTCTACTTTTATATGATTTTCTACCTCTTGTTTCCTTCATTTGTTGTAAAAGTATGTGGCACTGTCATGTTGTGAACTACATAACATTTAAAACATGGATAATCTACAATATGCAAAACCATTATTTATGCGAAAATTTCCCTTTTTTATAGTCTGCCAATTAATATTTTAAAATGAATATTCTAATGGAATAAGGTAGGAGTAATACCTTTTATCACAAATTTATCGATCTTACATTCTTTTAACATGCTTCAGTAATATATTTTACATATCAATAAAAATAGCATGCTATTTATTTCTAGTGGATGCAATAACATGTTCAAATATTTTTTGAACTCCGATAATGTTAACTCCAACCTTCAATCCAATCTTACCACGCTCCCACTCAGTTGTGTTTGTCATGTAACATGGCGAACTATCATGGATGGCACACTTTTGGCGGTTCAGCTTGTCGCAATATTTTTTATGTGATTGTAAATTCCAATGACAGTCTGGAGAGGAGTGTTAGTGGCATCACCTTGCCTCCGACACTTAGGTCTCAGATGCATTTTCGAAACGTGTGAGGTTAATTTAACCCATACAAATTATGTTTTCAAGTTTTTTATTATTTTTTGTTTCAAACAAAGTATTGTATAATTCGGATATTTTATATTTTGAGGGAATGCGTTTGGTGGTATCTTGATGTAGGCAAGGACAGACCGGTCTATTTTTTTGCGGGTAGATCAGTCTAATTTTTTTTCCGAAAAGATAAGTCTAATTTTAGGGCCTCATATATTTTTTCTTGCAAGACTACCACCCTATGCATGCACTCATGAACTAAAATTTGATCATATCGACGTGGTTTGGAGATGATGTCTGTCGACCATCAGTTTTGGAGGTCTTCACATGCGAAAAGATCAGTTTAGGCCCTGCTTGGTTCGTCGGATTAAAGCTGGAAAACAACCGTATTAATCTGTTCCGAAAAAAATCCGGATCAGACGAGTATTGGCACTTGGATTGCCAGTTTGATTTCCATACTCCGCAGTTTCGGCCGTATTTGGAGCGGAAAAGGTCACGGACCAGAGGGCATCTGTATTTGCCGGCCGTAAATCATTGTGCACACAAACACACACCCTAAACAATCACGGGCGAAAACTTAACGGAAGTTGCCAAGCGTCGCCTTAGCAGATTTTTTCATGAGCGATCAGCTTTAGGACGTGGTTGTTGTATGGGTCCTGATTTTTTATTTAAACCCAGGCTATAGAAAAGGAGACGAGTTTCACGATAGGGGCAGTATAGATTCCGAGAAAAGACCCTCTGTGAAAGAAACAGAAAGTCCGTGTAGCAAACACTCGTATGAACCGGTCCTTAATAGTTTATCAAACATAAGCTTTCTCTCCTGTTTAATGTCACCACCGGATCCTTGGCGCAATGGTAGCGCGTCTGACTCCAGATCAGAAGGTTGCGTGTTCGATTCACGTAGGGTTCAATCCCTGAATTAAATCCGGAGATTTTTTATTATTTTTGCTTTACAATGTCACTGAATGTTCGAGATTCACGTAGGGTTCAATCCCTGAATTAAATCCGGAGATTTTTATTATTTTTGCTTTACAATGTCACTGAACTTGTGACAACCGAGGAATCAGCCGCTTTTTCTCTTAAGAAAACAACATCTCCCCTCTTATTTAGACTAGCTGAACTCCAAAAATAACCCATTGTCAAAAAGTTCTCCAAAAAATAAATCTATTTCAAAATTTAACCCATTTTCATAGCGCTTGCACACGCTACACTACTCTCTGCCGTGTAGCGCCGTTTTGGGAGATGCTACCCTTACTAGCGTGGCACGACGGCACGACCTAGGGGACGGTTATGTAGCACCGTGAAGAAACACACTACACCATGTAGCATAGCGTCGTCCTGAGCGACGCTACCATCCTGCTAGGATTACGTTCTTGGCGCGGTGAGCTGCCCATCCCGCAACTCCTGACTCATTTTTCTTCATCCGCTTGACCTCGAACCTCCATGTTCCTCCCACTCTCTCCTCCCAACTCACTCAAATCCCTCCATTTTGGTTCCATTTGTTTGTGGATTTCGACTGCCCTAAGTGCATAGAGGTAGCCTCCCCCATCTCCCTTGGTACAACTTTTTTTTGCATACAATAAAATGGCACCACGAATGCCGTACTAAGCAAGAGGAACATATATGAACCACAAGAAGTTACATATAATTACATCATATACTTATACCACTACTACACTGTCTCCTTCTCATTGGCAATTTCATCACTAACTTTACCGTCATGGTCATCATCATC
Organism: Avena sativa; assembly: GCA_916181665.1. Classification (NCBI taxonomy): domain Eukaryota; kingdom Viridiplantae; phylum Streptophyta; class Magnoliopsida; order Poales; family Poaceae; genus Avena; species Avena sativa. The sequence continues at coordinate 393,433,171 of OV702280.1, read as the reverse complement.
ATCACACCAAAAACATATTTACATAATATTCTCCCCATCCCACCTGAATACCGTACCCGTTTTCATGTGGCAGACAGTGGCACGATGACTGAACGCCACCAATTCTTGTCCCGAAACCCAGCGAGACGGATTTCTTCATCCTTCACTCACTGGCCCATCATCGTCAACCTGCTGTGAACTACACAACTGACGGATTACTACTAGCTTCTGCAGCATTTTAGTTTTGCTCCCATCCATCACTACGTCTAGCTTATCGCCGACTCGCGCGGGCGCGTCGCCCAGAGCGAGCTGAGCGCGCGGAGGCGCTGGAAGTAGTCCCCCAGCGCGAGGAGGCCCCTCGCCGCCTGCCTCGTGGTGAGGATCTTGTGCATGTTCTGCAGCGTCTCCAGCCTGAGATGGTCGGCCTGCAATGCGACACCAAGAGTTAACACCACGATGAGTGTTCAGGCCATGGATCGATCAATGGCGATTAGACCTCGTGATCGATGGATGGGTGGGTCACCTGCTGCACGAAGCCGACGAGTCCTTTGAGCTTCTCCACGGCGCTGGTGGACCCCATGTTGTAGGCGTCGGGCAGGACGAAGGGGTCGGCGGTGCTCATGAGGGCCTCCGACAGCGTCTGCTGCAGCTTCTCCATTCCCTGCGACAGCGCGTCCTCCGCCTGCGCCGACGACTGCCGCAGACTGTACACCGCCACCATCTGCTGGTCCGTCAGCGGCTGCAGCTGCGGGCTCAGGATCTGCCACCAAGAATTCAGTCAGTGTTACTACAACTTATTCTATATATATTCTGATGATAACTGAACATGTCCGTTCAGAGAGGTTGATATTGAGTGTGGATGCTATATATACGTTGAGGACTTCGGAGGGCCGGAAGCCGCCGATCCAGAGGAAGAAGCGCTCGGCGGGGGAGCGCCAGAGGCCCGACATGACGCAGAAGACGTCGGCGCAGGCGGCGGCGCTCTTGATCCGGAAGAGGTGGTCGTAGTTTGCGAGCCCCGTCTCCACCAGCATCCGGAGCTCCAGCTCGGACGTGGCCTGGTTCTGCAGCGCGCCGCGCAGCTCGGTGGTGTGCCGCTTCTGCTCGTCCACCCAGTGCCCGTACTCGATCTCGAACGCCGCCACGCCGGGGTCCATGGGCGCCCCCGCGAACCCGCCGTGCAGGCCGCCCGGGCTCGCGTACAGGCCGTTCTGCATCGCAACAGCAGCAGCGCAGTCGATCAGTATATGCAGCTAACAGATTGTTGTGTTGTTCAAGTTTTAGTAGTACGAACCTGCTGCCTGGCGCGTTGAAGCTCTTGCTCTAGCTGGGCCAGCTTTATCCGGCTCGTCTCTAGCTGCTGGATGTAAGCCTACATATGGAATGGAACACCAACAATGGCGTCAGTGATGTGCTAAGCTACGTTCAGTCTAGCTAGCACACCGAGAACTCTTAGGCTAATTAAGTTTTTGAAGTTTAACCTTTTTTCGGAGACGACTTTTCCGGGCAGCCTCTCTGTTCTGTGCAAGCCTTCGGAGGACCTGAATATGTACAAGGAAATCACCCACAGTTCATAATAAGCAGAGTGTTCATTTTCCCTAGCTAGCAAAAACCTATAAATCAAAAATCTCCCGTTGAATATCAGTGCTGAAGCTAATTACAGTACTCTACAGAAGCATGCAGAGGATGCTTGAACTGTTGAAGAGGGAGTTCTAAGAAGATGCTTCACCTTGTCTCGCGGCTTGCTCGCCTCCTGATCAGCGCCCTCTGCCTCCTCCAGTTCATCCATGTGTGGAACGTCTTCCAGCTGCGCAGCAAAACCACATCAAATAATCAATGAGCATGCAACGCACACGATCGAAAACCGCAGAAAAGTAGCAAAGTTAACGAACGAGAAGTGCTCACCTCTGTGTGATGGTGATCGAACTTGGCGTCCCCCTCCATGATGGTGGAGCCGCTGGTGGCCTGCCCCCCGCTGTCGACCTTGTAGGGCTCGCTGCTCCACATCCCTACCACGGGCTGCTGCTGCTGCTGCTGCGGGGGCGGGCGCTGGTGGTGGCGCGGCTCGAGCTCGTACATGCCCATCCTGAGGGGCGGCGGCGCGTACTGCGCTGACGCCGTGGCCATGTACTCGGGCGGGGACGCGCCGGTGGGGACGGTGCCGCTGCTGGTCCACGACGACGCCAACCGGGAGAAGAAGCAGCAAAACAGTCGGAACGGGCTATGCGCGTGCGTGCAGAGGAAGAGAGTGGAAAATAGAATCACAGGTGGAACTTGCGTGCGTGCGTACAGAACAGAGTGCAGATTAAGCTAGTACTAGTGGAGTGAACGAGTGAGGCGAGCTCCAGAAAAGCGTCGGCCGGTGCGAGAGCTGACAACCTACGCAACAAATGATGGAGGCGGATGCTCGACCGAGTCGGGTCGCCAGCGGCGGTGGAGCGGGCCGGCCGGAATCTGGAATCCGGCCGTGGCATGTACCGACCGAGTACATTTTCACTCGGAGAGAGACGGGACGAATCCAGAATCCGGAGGCGCGTAGCGTGGAAGGAGCCAAGGAGGCGATCGAGTGGCGGTGGACGGCCGGCCCTTCCTTGTTTCTTATTTTGTTCTGGCTTTTGGCGTTTGCAAAGGCTCGTGTGTCGTGTCGTGTCGTGGTGGGGGTGACTTTTGTTTGCTTCGCTACCTCTTGGGCTCCCCCTGTGCCCCCACGACTACGTCCAGATAGCGGCGGTGTCGACGGCGACGGCGACGGCGATCGGCTCCTCCATCATCGGTGACCTCACGCAGCAGAAATCATAATGCTCCTACTCCTACTAGTTTTACAGAGAGTCAGAGATTCCCTGCTCGCGACGTTCTTTCATGCTCATGATCGATGGCAAACAACGGTACCATGATTAATCACCTAGAGCCGAGGCGTGCACGCGCGCACGATGGATCTTTACACACTGCGCAGCGCACGTACGGGCGGCATCGCACGCACGGCCAGAGCAGGAGCTCCACAGGTAGTGGAGGATTTTGCTACTCCTCCGACTGATGCTGCTACGTGCCGGCCATGCCTCATCACGTCCTGCATCCAATTATTGGCGCGCGCGGCCACTTCAACTTTCCTTTGCAGCAAAAGCGCGCCAAGTTAGGCCTGTCGGGCTATCCAGGCCATCCAACGCACGCCGATAAACGCAGAGCATTCGCCGCCTGCTGTGGCTATGAATGGCTCAAAACCCCCCACCAGGGGCCACCATACACCGTCCGTTTCAAAATATAATATATTTTAACTTTGTAAATCTAAGTTTCTTTTAATACTATATAGGTTTATTCAGATTTGAGAGAATTTATACACTAAATAAATCTAGCTATATAAATCTAAAATATCTTATATTTTCAAAACAGAGGGAGTAGGTACGAACGAAGCCCTCCAACTATCCTAGATTATTTTCCAAGACATCAGTACATTGATGCGTCCACGTTCACCTAACTTCACCGTTTTTCCCTAAAAAAAAAACCGTCCATCCTCAGCCCCTCGCTGCACTGGCGGGCCTCGGCATTACCATAGGCCTTGCTACGGGGACGTTGACAAGGGAAAACGTTTTCATCGGCTTTGGCTCCCGGGCTCAAATCTCTCTTGATTATTTTTTAAAAAAATCATATGTAAAAGTTAAAAAAATCTAAAAAATAATTTTGGGACGTAGCCAATGCTGTATCCTCAAAGCGTTCAAAATCACAACCCGGAATTCTTTATATTTTGAGCTGCACAAAAATTAACAATGTTTGATAAAAAAAACCATGCATACTCATCATATTCAGATGCACACATTATTCATTTTTGTGTAGCTCATAATACAGAGTATTTGAAATTGATTTTTGCAACATTTGTGGGAGGATGTTTCTTCAGAATATTTTTTGAAACTCAGAAGTATGATTTTTATTAAAAAAAAACAGGATCATGACTGCACATGAACACCAAATCTCCACTCAGTCGGTGGTGAACGATGGAGCTCACTTATGGGTTCAGTCATTCAGAGCAAGGGAGCAGTGTCAGCTATAGTGGCCTCTCTCTCTCTCTACCTTGAAATTTATCTCATCGGTTGGCCATGATCTCTCTATCTCTTTTTTTCCCGGTGCATCGGCACGATACGTTTTGCCAAATCAAGCCCCGAGAAAGAATACATTTTGGTCTTCTTCCACTGGGGAGTACATCGTCAACTGTCACCAGGGAACCTGTAGTAGGCTGTAGCCCTCCACCGATGAGACCTTTCTCCATGCCAAGCTCAATTCAATTGGCCCCGAAAAGATCGGCGCCGACGACGTGTCATCCTCAGAACCGGCTAACCAGTGGGTGGGCTGAAGCAGGAAAAAAAAACTTTGCCTAGCACGGGTTTCTACGGCTGCATGCAGTCAGGTGGAGAACAGAGCAGAGCAGGCATCTCCAATTCTCAGTCTGAAGAATCAGCACAAGGTATCTGTCTAGCCTGATATAGCGCGCACCCGGCGCAACTGTAAATGCCGAGACCCAGATTTTGCCTCCTTTTAGATAGATAGAAAGGAAAAAAAAGAAAGTTAATTCGGTGGAGACATGGAAAGATGATGTGAAGAAGATAAGGAACGACTGATTGGTGATGCACAAGGCAACTTTCTTCGGAGCAGTGCCGGAGTGGCCGCAGCACCATTGTTGCCCAAATCCAGCCTAGGGCCTCCTTGCACTCCATTCTTCCGTTGGGGAGTCAACACCTGTGACCCTCCACCCAAAGAGTCGAGATGCCAAAGGCCACAGGTTCTCTGAAGATCCCTCACCGATGAGTCGTGCAAGTTCAGACTTCAGAGTAGCCTATATGGGGCTTAAGCAGGAAATCTTTGTCCGACACAGCACACGGGTGTGTTTTCTACGGCTGTTATGACAGAGAACAAAGCAGGGCATCTCGCCCCTTGTACCTCCCGAGAATCGGCACAAGGTATCTTCCCTAGCCTGATATCCATCCTAGAAATGGCGATCCCTTTTTTTCTCCTTTCGAGAGGCTCCTAAACGGCGAAGGTGGTGGTTAACGGTGTAGACTTTGCTTAATTGCTTTGGTTTGTTTTATAGGTACCCTCGGCTGACATGACCTTGTTTTGGATGCACCAGCAGCCCACTTGGTCCCTCCACTAATTAGACAAACGATCAGTTTACATCATGCGGGCAGTGATGATGAAATATCTAGTGCAAATTGCGGGTACGATTGTTAGGTACGTGGCTGATGTCAGTTCTTCTTCTCTGGTATCAATGGTATAGATAGGTTTGAGTGGGATTGTAATGACAGAACACCCCAGTTTCTGAATGAAATCGGGTGCCGAGTGGCCCCTTTTAATCAAAAAATATATATTGCGGGTACGAGTGCGCGCCGTCAAGTCTCCTCTCTGCCTGCCTGCCACCTAGTTCTACCCCAGACAGTGTGCTAATGCAACAGTCGTCGTCGTCGATGATGTTTCTGAACTCGCAAAAGGATCAAATGGAAGAAATTTTCAGGGGAATGGGTTAATTACGCACCTGAGCTTGTGGATGTTGAAGTGGTCTTCGAGATATCCAGGGTAGAGCTCCATCATATCATGCTCTGCTTGATCTCCCTCTGAAATACTGCTCACCTTATATCTATCATCAGAAGATGGAGAACAAGAACTCAGTTAAGTACCAAAAGCTAGTATGTGGTTCATTACTAGTACTGAAAGTTATGCGGTTGTCTGGTGCTGCAGGAACATGGCCGGAGGAAGATGTGGTCATTGAAAAATACTCTGAGCAAGAGATACGTTCTTTGAAAAAAACATAGAAAGAAATTCGAGGCGCTTTATTCCGATCGACGAGATATCGAGATTCTCACGAAACTTGGTTGGCACAAAAAAAGAGAGATTCTCGCGGACGTATGTATGGTTTAGGAGCGTTATTCCAGACTTATTGGAGGAGCGAATATGGTTTAGTCCTGTACATACCACTGCAGCAATTTGCAGTCCCATTCAGAGTCAGCAGAGCAAGCAAGAAATTAGATAGGGATGACCAAAACTAGACAGCACAGCTATTGGTGTGAAGCTGAAGCTCAGTCTGAGCAGCGAGAGAAAGCATGTCTCTGTTTCAGTCCAGCAAGAACTAGGAGATAGTAACTCCTACATATAGTAACTCAGGTTTGTATTGTGTTGTTTTTTTCCTTGTCATTCCGATAGTAACTCCTACACAAACCTATTCTACAAAAATAACAAACCAGGAGAAGAATTGTACTCGATCTTGACTATGAAAGATGCATACTCAAGGAGCAAACAAAATCAACGAATCAAAGAAAGTTGAGAAGATTAGTACCCAGTAGAGGCGGTCCTTTGGTCGACAGAGGATGATGGCCTCCAAAACTGCAGCTGCAGCTACGCAGCCAAGAACTCGAAGGCGAATCACAAGAGAACTCCAGTGGTGTGCTGTAGCTGAGCTTCCAGAGGCAGAGGGCACCAAGTTGGGCAGATGAAGCGATGCAGCGTTATATAAAGAGCCGGCTGTCTTCCCTTGAAAAGGAGTAGCTAGCCAAAGTATAAAGAGGCTCCAGTATCTAATATTATCACCTGGGCCTCATGCTTAGGAAGTTAGGATGCACTACTACTACTAATTATTCTTTCCGTAAACAAGTTGGGCACTTACATAGACGCACACATCATCACCTAACCTAACCAGGGAGAGAGAGAGAGAGACAGGAAAGTGTGCACATGATTCTGACAGAGGAGAAAGTCACAAAGATGGTAACTTTCAGGTGTAAAAGAAGTAGGTAGCTTTTAAGGATGCGGTTCAGGCGCCCAAATTAAAACACTTGGTTACTCGGACAGATCGACACATTATCAGCTCAATAATTCCAGGTAAATTATGGGACTGAAACTGCCATTGGAAAGGCATGGCATTAAGCGGCGTCCAAGTAAATTATACTTACCACCAAGTATAAAGATGGTTAAAAACTACACCGCATCCACTGTCACTACTGATTAGGCAGAAAGTTGCGCGCAACAAGACTCAGCAGTCAAGGCAACATTTACTGATAGAGTGCTAGTTACAGTGCTGAAGGGACTTGCTTTGGCACAAGAACTCTCAAAGGTTAAACCCCCTTACAAATGACAGTGGTTGGATTAATTGTTACCTACACTGTCACTACTGGTTGGACTGTTACCTACAGCCTACAGGTACCATGACAGTGCTAGTTGCAGTCTTACAGCACTAAGGGCGCACCGAAGTGTAAACTGAACTTCTACCAGTAATTCGATTCCAATGGAATTAGTGTGTCCTTTGGGTGGGGTGGTTGCTGATTAAGGCTAGGAGGATTTAAGTAATACTACTCAGCTTGTGTAGGAACTGTGATGGCCCTATAATTGGGTTTATGTTAGATTCCATGATGCAATCCAGGGACATCATCACCCTCTTGGGGAGGTGCATGGTGGAACTTGCCATTTCTGGGGCATCCTGCTCACCAAACCCCCTAAACCTTCTCGAAAAGAAGCCTGGTAGGTTGCTACTTGTCATCGTTCCTAGATGCTCATTTGCCGGTGTTATCGACATCTTTTCTTCAATCATTTGCCTTAACCAGAGTTCGTTCTCAAGAAGAACACGTCACAGTGATTAGTCTTGAGCTTTGTTGATCCCCTGCATAATTGAGCGTCCAGCCAGCCATGCCTATCAGATCAACACGAGCGAAGTAATACCATAAAGCTCATCTGAATCAAATTACACATCCCTTGAAATATAATGCCAAACTGCACCCGGTTTTCGCATATCTGGTCCAAATTTTCAATGATTGCCCATATTTTATCTTTCCCGAAAGCAGGAACGAACTATACTGCACAAACACTAACACTCTGAATTAATTAAGGAAACAGAGACGCAGAAGGAACATGTACAGGCGTAAACAAAAACTGTTAATCCTGGTGGGGGCGGGCATGCACCCAGACCCAGCTCCTCCTTCCTTTGGCGAATTGCGTAATAGGAGGAGGAGGCTGGTGCGTGACGACGAAGAATTCCCCTTTGCCAAAGGCGCCAAAAGAAGGGGAACCTTTCAGACGGCCAACCTAAAGATAAGATAAAAGCACTAGCTAGCAAGGATTGATTGATCGATCGATCGATTAGCTAGTGGTGGTGTGTAATTAAGCCCCAACGATGCTGATGCGGTCTTCCTCGCTGGGCACATATATGGAGCTAAACTAATTCACGGAGAATTTTAGCTTAATGGAATCCTCGAAGAGGGGCCCTCGCTGATGGCAGCCATTAGTATTTTTCTGAAGCTGTTCGTGGAGGCATATCGCTGTCGCTGCATTATTTTTTGGTTGCGTTTTTCGTCTATATGGACGGACGATTCCTTCCTGGCCTCGCCTCCCCTTTTGGCCTCGATCGGTTTTGCGCCCTTCTTTCCGGTCTCCCCTGCCTTTTTGATCGCCCGCTTTTCGATGTTCATCATGTTTCTGTACGATTACAGGGGAAATCGATGGCCCTTAAGCCCTATGAGGATGAGGATGCAGTGCAGGAAGGAAGGACTGTAGATTGATCGGAATAACAAATTAGTTTCCTCATGGATAGCAACCTTTGGGTTCTCTCATCGGCAGCCAGTAACGGAGCAACGGTGGTTCAAGGGTCCTGCCTACCTTTTACTAGAGCAAACAAATATCACAACCATAAGTTAAAATTTGCTTTGGATCTTATGGCGAGGGGAATCTGGTGTTTGGTCTGATCACGAAAAATTGTGAACGTTGGATAATGCAGAATCGGATAGTCCCTTCTCTGAGTAAGAAGTTAAAAATGCTTAGGATCTTATGGTTGAAAACAAGACTCCTGGCCGATAGAATTCCTGTTGAGTTCTATCAGATTTGTTGGCCATTATAAAAATTAATGTGATGTCCTTATTTTTTGATTTATATGTTTTTTTCCTAAATACGGGAGAATCACCCTGGCCTCCGCATCCAAGAGATGCAAACAACATTTTTATTAGATTATTCACAACACCTAGATGAGGAATTATAAAGATCATACCGAAGCCACCAAACTAGCGACAACTCGCTGCTCCCACAATACCGATGAAGGGGATGTCCATGAACATGGCTAACACCCTAACATCACACCAACGCGCCTCATCTAAAAAACAAAGGCCTCGACATGTCGCCCAACGACGAGCAAGCGTCACAAGCGGTCCGACACTACAGAAGTCCTTGTCGCTGCCGTCTTCCGCATACACATCTTCAGGAGAAACTAATGCAATGACCTTGTGAGGTCCGCCGTCAACGCCACCATGACGCCAAACAACTCCACCACCCACATGTGCGGGCGACATCGAGACCCCTCGGCACCATGCCGCCGAGTCCCGCCATACAACGCAGCTTGAAACCATCGGGAGATCCGTCATGCGTAGCACCTACCGAACCAGGCATGGCTGAGCATAACACCTGGCGGGTAAGCATGACTTGACCTCTCCGCCGTAGTCTCCATGCAAGACGAAGCCGCTCCACCTCTTGCCACAACCATTGTGGCATCCCGCAAAACCACTACTAGAAAATCGCGTTGTTTTTGTGCATTGCATCATCATGACCGCATGCTCATGTCATCATGCCACATTGCATTTGAGCTTCGTCATCATCTTGCATTTGCTTGCATAAAACTATTTTCGGGAAAACCTAATTTGTTTTCTAAACGCCCCGTCTTTATTCAAACGCAAAACCCGGGTCTCCGGATTATTTTGTTTTGTCTGCAAACGGTCCGTTTAAAACAAATAAAATATTTAATTATTTTTAGTGGGGCAGTCGAACGGGCCGATTCGACCCAGTCGACCACCCCCGGAATTAAATCGGTCCACCTAAACCAGCCCCTCTAATTCCTAAGTTCACCCAATCCTAATCTACCCACCCCTCCTCCACCTCACCCGGACCAATCCCTGGCTGCCACCTCACCCGCTCCCTCCCCTCTACCCAATCCCATGCCGCCACCTGGCCCCACTCCCTCAACTCCACCCACCACACAACACACCGACACACACACGCCAGCCCCACCCGACCCACCTGCCCCACCCCACGTCACCCACCTTGGCCCCACCCCTGGCCCCGCTCCCCACCTGTCCCGCCCCTCTCTCTATCCTTTCCTCTCTCACCCGACGACCCCGCGCCCTCCTTCCCTGTCGCAGGCCGCCCTCTCCCCTCCTCCGGCGCCGCACCGCTCGCCCGCGAGCCCCCCCTTTTCCTCGCCGCGCCCGTGGCCGCCGGCCTCAGGTCCTCCGGCGACGCCGCGGCCAGCCCGCCCGAGCGCTGCCTCGGGTCCCCTCCGCCCCTCTCTGCCCCGACCTCCTCTCTCCACCGCGCTCCCCGTCGCCTCTCCGCGCCCGTTCGTCACCCGCCGCTGCTGCGCCCTTCTCCCGCTCGCCTCCGGCCGCCCTGCCTCCGCCGCGCCTCGCCCCGTCCCGTCCGAGCTCCGCCCGTCGCCGGCTGCGGCTCTTCCCTCCGCCTTGGGCTACCTCTCCCCCGGTCCGCCGCCACCAGTCGCCTCGCCTCCAGCGCCGCCCTCCGTCTGCAGCAGGGCCCGCGTCCGGCCGGCCGGCCCCGTCCCGAGCCGCCGCCGCAGCAGTGCGCCCCTCACCTCCGGCCTTCTGCGCGTCTCCGGCAGCGTCTTGTCGAGCAGAGCCGCCGGACCCCGCGCGTCCCCGACCCGGCAGCACCCGCGCGCCCTCGTTCTCGCCCCCGAAGCACGAGACCGTCTCGAGCCCCGATGCCCTTTTGTCGCCAAGATCTGCGTTGTTGCGTGTTTCGACGACCATGTGCGAGATGGAACCCGATGACACCGGTACCCAAGACCTACCACACGGACGCATCACGGACTCGGATAAACCCCTCGAAACGACAAGTTCGACATCCCGGAACCAAAGTGCGAACTTCGGTATCGACTTCATGTTCTCCTTCACGGATGCCAAGACCAAATCTCGTCGAAACCGGACCCCGAAGACCGAATTCGCCCCGCCAAGTTCTTCAATCGGATTCGAGGACACCAAGACCCCGGTGCGACAAGTACTTCTTCCCGGACGCCAAGAACGCCGATGCGAATACGCCAAGTTCGTCTACCTCGGACACCGTGCGACAAGGTCTACTTCACGGATCCGAAGACCCCGGCACCCGATCCACCCCAAGTCAGCCATCAACGACAAGATCGACACCGACTAGAGCGGGTCCGATGTACCCCGACACCGAACCAAGTCCTGCTTCCCGAATGCGACAAGACCTACCTCCGTTATCCGAGACCGATTCCGTCCAACCCTGAACCCTGAGACCGACCCCGAACCCCGGAACCCCAAGACCGTCGAGACCCCTCATGTGTGAACCTTTTTCCCGAGCCCTATTTTATAAATGCTAAATATAAAACTTGTCGCATGTTAATTGTTCATGCATATATACTTGTCTGTGGTTTGGGGGCATTATGCCGATTCACCTAATAATTAAATATGGGGCCCATATGCGGGCAAATCTAGCCTTATATTGGCCTCATTTAAATTTGGGTAGCGAACCGGTGATATATTTTTTGCCATGTTAAGACAACACTTAAATTTACGGGGTACCTAAATAACTTGAACCATCTAAATATTCGTCGGGACCCCGGTTCCGCTTAATCTTGACTAATTGCATCGCACTTTTGCCATGTCATGCACCATACATGCATCATGCCCGATCTTCTGCCGTAATCTTAAATATTGCATCCGGTGTTTATTCTAGTGTTTTGCTTCTTCGCGGATAAGGCCGTTGAGTTGATGCGAGTGTCGACCCGATCTTCGGTTGAACCTTCGGCGATGTTTTCAGGCGAGCACCTCCTCCTTTCTACCTATCTTACTTTTATAGTATTTATTCCCTCCTGTTGATCTATTGCTATCTGTGTTGCGATGCTCTAGTTTTCGTACCCGTGATATCCCTTGCAGCCTTATATTGCCGTGGACACATCCTATTACCTGTTGATTGGTAGATAGCTGGACTTGCGCGTCGTAGTCGCTTGCCCAAGTGCTGTTGCGTGTCGTCAAGTACCACAGTTGTTGGAGTATTGCCGCATGTTTGATGTTGGAGATGATCATGGCTTTATTTATTGTTCACTTTAATTATTGTTTAATAACTAAAATTGAAGTAGGTAAGCAGAGGCACAGGTGGGCAATAGATGTTATTTGGTTGTTAACCGTCCACTTGTGTCCCGTAGGACCCCGAGTACTTGATACCTGTTCCTTGAATATTCGCGCTATCCACATACGGGGAATTATGGGCCCCCCTTAGACAGAGCTTGATTCAGTCTTATTTCTTGGGGCCACAAACTAGTTTGAGGTTTTATTTACGATCCTGTACCTATGCCATGCTTTACTGCTTTAATTACGATTGTGCGAGGAGCACACTGTACTGTTTAGGTAAGCGGAATGTTTTCGCGGTATCGACAATCCCAGTTTTGGGTTCCCAGTCGTTTACAGCCATTGTCGCAAACCTTGAGTCCGTCTCGGAGTCAGCTAGCTTCGTTGCGGGTCTACTCAATGGGGTGGCCCCCTGAAATATTTCTGAATCCTGTGATTGCTTTGTCGTGAAAGCCTCGTTGGGTTTTGATTTGGTTTTTCCGAGGTCGATCGTGTGTGTGTTGCTATTGGTGCACCCCGGCCGGGTAAAACTTTCTGAAAGCCGTGTCCGCGGTTATGGACGACTTGGAGCACAGTATCTCGATCATAGACAACTATAACTAAAGTAGTGCTATAAATTTGACTTTATAATGACTAGTAATCAGCTTCACTATAATGGAATGGCTAAATAATACTGCCAACAATTGCCTGTTTTGGGTTGACGCTTGCGACCATTGTACCTGACTAGTAAATATTGCAACTATAACGGAATGGCTAAATAAAAGTACCAAGAAATGCTGGGTTTTGGGTTATCTCATGCTAGTTGTATCTGACTAGTAAGTGTCGCAACTACAACGGAATGGTTAACTAAAATGGCCCACTGCTTATTTTATCAGGACGATTATCTACACCTGACTAGTAATTGCTGCAACAAAAACTGAATAAATAAAACTGCCAACTGTGTGAGTTCCTCGATTGACTTCCTCGTTTGGTCTCGAGGGGGAAACACCAGGATGGGTTTGTTTGGTGTTAGCTTCAGGTTGGATCCGGATAGGTCATTCTTATCCCTCTCTGATAACCGCCAGTTGTATCGAGTCTCTATAGGTTGTTTAGTGCATGCTGCCGCTGCCGCTTAGTCCACCATACCTATGTAGGCGAGGACCGCCGAATTCTAGACTCGCCGTGTACTGGCCTCAGTACTGACGCTCCTCTTTTTCCTTTGCCCTTTTGTCGACACCCCTTTTGTTGAAGCAGGTTTTGAGATCGCCGTTGTTAGCAGGGTTACCCTTCCGGCTTGGCCTGGGCAGGGTTATGGACGCCATTGGTTATTCTTCAGGGCTCTTAGCCCCATTTGCATCTTGTCCGTAGTCGGACGCTCTATCATTTTCAAGGTGATTTGGATCTTTGTACTGTATAACTGTATTCTTGACTCAATGAGTCGCTGTTGTATAAATATCTGTTCTGTGGGTCCCATCGAGGACTGTTGTGTAATGTTATTACTTCGTTTTCCACCCGCACGAAAGTGCCTGGTGGGCACCTTTGAATCGTTTCTATGCGGGTTTGGCGGGAATCGCTGAAACTTGCATAGGGTCGATTCTGAGGGTGTTACAACCATCCGGCAATTGCTCCAAATACGATGCCTCCAAGAGGGAGAGCGAGGCTCAAGGCGCCACCATCGTCCGATCTAGGAACTGGGTCTAGGGTTTCCCACGGAACGGTGCGAGTGAGTCGACAATAGTTGCATGACGATGCCTCCATCAAGGAAAACGACGCAAACACCGCCATCCTCGGTCAGGACCGGAATTGGCTCAATTTTCAGCAGCGACTATGTCTCTCCATCTCGCAGCCAGGACTCACCAACGGATCCCAAGATCCGCCAAACTAGCCTCGGACCGATCACCTCCGACAAAAAGATGACCACCGCCGCCAACCCTAGGGTCGCCGCCCTGGGTATCCTCGTGATGCGGAACAAGACCAGGAGCATCAAAAGCAAGTCCGCCAATGAAGAACTAGACGAGAGGACGCATGAGCACCTGCTCCGTCGAAGCTTTTGCCCAGATCGGGGCGCCTCCCCTTCGTGCCCTGCTGAGCCGCCGCTGCAACTACAGATCCATCGTCGAGATCTGGCCGTCGATGGCCGGCCATCACCACCGAAGTTCATGCAAGATTGGTTGCCACAACCTGTAGTCACTCGACGCGCGAGGGAGCGACTGCCACCGTCGCGCCGCCCGGGCTTTCCCCTAACATCGTCACTGGTGACGGCAGGGGGGAGACGGCAGGGGTGGCCTAGACGAAGGGGCCGAGGCGCGCGGTGCGACGTGGCAGTGCCGCACGGGGGAAAGATGGGTTACAGGCACAACTCTTGATTTACATGATGGCAAACTTGATTTGTATAAAATTAATTTAGGCATGATTATTTTACTCCAGAAAACTCTTGATACTTTTGTGATTTCCAAATATAGGCCCAACCGATATTTTGCAAGTATTGTATAAGTTGATTACTAAAGTTGTCACAATTAGGGTTGAACCTTATATGGATAAGTTGATTTCTAGCTATCAAACTTCTTCTATTAAATGTAGGAATATTATGTATGGTGTAATGTCTTTGCATGAGATCCTTCATGAATCTAAAAGGAAAATAACAACAAGGGTGGTCTTGAAGCTTGATTTTAGAAAAGCACATTATAAGGTGGAATTACTTGTTAAAATGTGTTGCCTAGAAAGGGTTTAGTGATTTCTCGTGCAAGTTGGTGGAGGTGATAGTAAAAAAATGGGACTCAGCATGTCAAAATAAATAACAGAAGAGGCATGAATTTTGGCAGTCATAGAGAGTGAGACAAGGGGACTCTTTCTCACCCTTCCTCTTTAACTTGACTGGTGAAGGCTTGGCCAAATGATTTTTCAAGATAAAAATAACAAGTTATTGTAAAGGTACTGTACCTCAACTTATTGAGAATGGGGTTGCAATACTTGAGTATGTTGATGATACGATCTTATTAGTTCGGGATGATTTGGAACACATTATTCATCTCAAATTAATCCTATACATGTTTGAGGCAATGTATGGGCTTAAAATCAACTTCAATAAAAGTGAACTCGCCATGGTTACTATTGTTAATGAGAAAGGCATGAGGTATTCCGACATATTTGGATGTCAGTTGAGTTGTTGGCCCATAAAGTATCTTGGAGTTCCTGTTTGTGGCTCTAGACTTCATGTGGAATATTTAGCTCTCGTATTTGTCAAATTAAAGGAAAATATTGATGGGTGAGTAGGTAAATCCTCTTCGATTGGAGGTGGATATACTCTAACTCAATCCTCTCTAAGTAGATTACTCATTTATCAGTTGTTTATGTATCTGATGGCTGTCTAAAACTTGGAAGCTTCACTAAAATCATCATAAAGTTCTTTTGGGAGGGGACTCAAAATAAGAAGAAAATACTATCTTGTGAAATGGGCCATTATCTATAGACCTAGAAAAAAGGTGGATTGGGTATTAAGAATCTGAAACTATTTAACATATGCCTGATGTGTAAGTGCTGGTGACGAGGTTTAATCTCGTCAATGCCCATTGTTATGGACTTGGGTTTTGGAGAAGATGGGGATGCTGGAGATCGTGGCACGGTTAACATACAAGCAACTAGGGGACACGAGATTTACCCAGGTTCAGGCCCCCGGAGGGAAAAACCTACTCCTGCTTGTCTGCTCTTTGATTACGACGGAACCGAAAGTTACAGGGTGCGCAGATTCGATCTGGCGTGGATGCGTGTGTGAAAGTATGAGTCAAGGTTGGTTGAGTTGCCCTAGGACGTGCCCTCCTGGCCTTTATATAGACTTAGGCAGGTCTCGGGCATAGTCCTAGTCGGTTACAAGTTCTAGGGCGTTGCCCTTTTGAGTTTCCTATCTAAACTAGTCTTGTTCCCCAAGGATCCGAAGACGTCCTGGGCCTTGGTCACCCGAAAATCTTCATGGGCCAGCGTATATCCGCAGTGGACCTTCCTTGGGATGGACTAGGTATGCTGAAGTTACGTACCCGTAGGGTATAACCATGTCAGTAGCCCCCGAGTGATCAGTCGAATCGTAGATTCGGCTGAGGACTCTTCAATCCTTCGGGTGCAACTCTGTCTTTCAAGAGAATGTGCAGGGTTTGCTGATACGTGTGCCTGACTCACCCGACGGATCAGGGTCAGTTAACTGTCTTAGGACGAAACAACACGATCTTCTTCAGGTTCGGGTCCCTTAACCCGGGCCTGGAACATATGCTGGTGTAATTCAACTCAGGCCGCGGAGGACTTACAGGAGAGGAATTCCAGTGATTTTAATTGGTGTACCCAACGCGTCCGTCGGGATTTTTCATCGTACCTGTTGGTACGGATTCATACTAGCAGAGCGCAGTCAGGTGCGTTGCCAGGCCATCAGATGATATCTGTAGGTCTTATCTTTGCGTCGCAGACGCAGCATCCGAACATTTATCACCTCGGAGGTGTTTCGGGTGGCCAAGGAGATTGTTGCTCACTCAGCGTTTTGTTGGGGCAGAGTTGCCAAAAAGTTTTTGCGTGCTGATCCGAAAGATCGCAGTCGAAGATTTCATAGGGTGCGCGACCAGCGCTCCCTATGGGAGTAGCCCCCAAGTGTCTGTTCGAGTCGTAGACTCGAACGGAGACTTTTAGTTCAAGCATTGTTTAAGTCTTTAGGTCCGCAGGACGTCCTCCCTATGGGAGTAACCCCCGAGTCCTTAGTGGAGTCGTAGACTCGATGTAGGACTTAGAGAAGCAATTTTGCCCCCATTTGTCTGTCGGGTGCGCGGCCAGCGCTCCTGATAGGAGTAGTCCCCAAGTATTTAGTCGAATCGTAGATTCGAGTGAGTACTTTTAGCTGTGGAGCCGAAGTGGTGCTAGTATAGCTTTTGATGACGTCAGTGCTTACGATTGATGACCTCAAGCGTCTGCTGCGCCAGAGATGACTTGACGGGACGAAGCGTGGGTCCCACTTGCTGACTTTGAATTGACCGGTCACGCGGGGCGTGAAGATGATTACGGCGCCTCCTCGATTTCCGCGCGTAGTGGACGGCGTGGTAACGACGGTTCGTTGTGGTGTTGACACGTGTACGGTCAGATCTATCGTTGGCGTTAGGTCTTCTTGATGGACGGCTGGCGTGCATCGTCTTCGCTGTTATAATCCTGGGTGAAATCGTGTTTTGTTTTTCACCACACCAGTTCATCTGTTCGCTGCCCTCTTGTTCTTGAGCGATTCGTGCTGCGCGCTAAGCTTTTCTTCCACACTTCCTTTGTTCCTTGTCGTTGCCAACACCACCACCGCTGCAGCGTCATGGGGAAGACAAAGAAATCCTCGTCCGCAGTTGGGACCAGTGCTGCTGGAGGCAAGAAGGGCGCCGCCGCCGCTCGTGTCACTGATGGTGGCTGGCAGCGATCTCCGCAAGCTGCGCGAGCGGAGCCTGATCCCGCAAGATGCGACGGCCGTGCGTCTCCTCGGCAATGAGGTAATCCCCCGTCCCCCAGCTGGGTATCGGGTTATGTTTCTTGCCTTTGTCTTGCGTGGTTTCTCGTATCCAGTCCATGACTTCCTTCGTGGACTGCTCTTCTTCTATGGGGTTCAGTTGCATCATCTGTCTCCCAACTCCCTTCTCCACATTGCGTGTTTTATCACGCTTTGCGAGTGTTGGCTTGGCATTGAGCCGCACTTTGGCCTCTTCCGGAAGCTTTATTCCGTGAAGAGGCAATCTGGGTCGGATGGTGTGTATCCCATTGGGGGTTTCATCATCTCTCTCAGTCCCAATGTCCAATTCTTCTCCTTTTCCATGTCTGAATCTGTCCAGTACTGGCGGAGGAAATGGTTTTACATCCGTGACTCCGTACTTCCTGGGCAAGATTTTGGTCTTGTTCCTTTTGACCCCTCCCAGTTGATTGAGAAGAAGAGATCCTGGAAAAACCAGATCTTAGACGGTGAGGTGGCGGAGATAGAGGCCCTGTACCGTCGAGTGGAGGATCTCCAACTGATTCCTGAGAAGGAGGTGAACGGTGTCGACGTCATCCGAACGTTTCTTGAGCGTCGGGTGCAGCCTCTCCAAGCGAGGGCGCATCCGATGTTTCTTTACTCTGGGCGCCGTGATCAGACGAGGGTTTCGAGTGAGAAAATCTCCGAGGCGGAACTTGACAAGACTCTTCGCGCGCTGTTGAAGTTCAAGGCAGACGAAGAAATTCTAGGGAAGTCGCAGACTCCTCCCTTTTCTTCGACGTTGGCCGTACCGAAGGTGTAGATTTGCGCACGTAGTGCTCCCCTTTTGTTTTGTCGGCTGTGTACTTTTTCCTTTGTTTGCTAACAAAGCTTCGTCTCTTTTTGTAGAGCTTCAAAGTTCCGGGCATGGCACCACCGTTGCCCGAAAGGTATCCGAATGCCCCGGATAATGAAGTGGTGGACTCCGTGTCCGAGCTGCCATCAGCGCGATCTCCAGCGGAGGATGACGAGTCGAGTGAGGACCATTCGCGCAAGCGATCACGGAGCTCCAGCGAGTCTTTGGATGCCTCGACTCCTCCGACTCCCAGAAATCCGCTGGGCCTTGAGCGTCATGATGATGTTCAGGGGGGCTCTTCCTCTCCCCTTCCCGCCGTTCCTATGCGGGCTGTTGCTCCGCAGCCGCCGGCAAATCGGAAGAAGGAAGAAAAGAAGGAGGAGAAGAAGGAAGAAAAGAAGGAAGAGAAGAGGGCCCGAAGGGCTTCTCCTATCTTCGACCTGAGCGCGTTGGGCTCGTATGTTTTCTTCGTGCCATTGTTTTCCTTTCTTTCCTTGCGATTTTGGCACCTGTGTTGATTTATTCGTGTGCAGGCAATCTTCCGACGGCTCTAGTGATGGAGCGCACGAGATGATGGGGGAGTCGAACATTGCGTCGCCTCCTCCTCAGACGGTGGCGACTTCTGGTGACGCTGCACCATTTCCTCCTGTGCAGGAGAGGCTGGTGGTTGCGCCTCAGAATTTCGGAGGCGGGCCTGCGGGTTCGCCTTCGGAGCACGTAAGTTGTCCTTCTTGATGTTATGGGGGAAAGCCCACAAGTGTCTTCGAGTGCTGATGTTGTCTTTTCTTATAGCCTTTTGTCCAAGAGGCCAAGCGGCTGGTGGAGGAGCGCCTGACTTTGGAGGCAAAACTGCAGCAGCTGCAAGGTATTCGTCTGCCTTGTAGTATTTTTCTTGCGTATTCTGATCCTTTTCTTTGACACTTGCTTGTTGAAAATGCAGAGGAGCATAACGACTCTCTCCGCGAGGTTGATGCTCTGAAGAAGAGCCTTGGCCAAGCGGAGCAGAAGGCCGAAGCTGCTGCAGGTGCGCGAGAGCGTCTTGAGCTGGAGCTGACGAAGGCAGCCGAAGCAAAAGAGCTTCTGCAGCAGGAGGCCTCTGATCGTGAGGAGTAGCTGGCCACCGTTGCAGCTGCTCGTGAAAAAGGGGTGGCGGAGAAGCTCATGGCTGCTGCCAAGGCTATCTCGGGTGAGCTTTTAGCTTTTGCTTCTTTTCCTTCGGATCTTCTTCTATGTTGCCTTTCTTCATGCTTTCTTCGTTTTGTCGCAGATGCCGCAGGCATTGAGTTCGACCGCGGTGCTCTGGAGCACGGTAGTGCTCTGGATGATGCCACTGTAGCGGTCGAAGACCGCTGCAGCACCGTCGTCAACTCCCTCGCCAAGGCGAAAGAAGTCCTTGGTCGCTTCTACCAGGAGCTCTTCCCGAAGGGTGCGTCTCTTGAAGATGTGGATGCCCTGGCGGAGGCTCTGTCGGGCGAAGCGCCTGCAGCGTACAAGCGCAAGCAGAAGGGCATCGGCGCGTCCGTTGGGCTGGCAATGGCCATGGCGGCTGGGGCGGAGCTGGACCTGCCCCAGATTACCTCTCGGATGCCGACGGCCGCGGATGGATCCGAGGTAGCCTTCGCCGCCTACTCCGCTCGCTGTCGACGATACGGGTCCAAGCTTATCGACTTGTTGTCTGAGTACGCGCTGCGGCAGCAGGGCGAGGCTAAGGCTAGGCAGTCTGGATCTGAGGCGACTCAGTGCCTTGCACCTTAGGCATAGTAGGCGTAGAGTAGTTTGTAGTCTGCTTGTAAATATCTTTTTGTAGTACCATCATTGTGCCACGTAGTGGCCTTATTTTAATGAATTCCTCCGTGTTGTGCTTTTATCCTTGGCTAAATGTCTGAGTACCTTTTTGCTGCTATAGGTTCCTTCGGGTGTTGACCCAGTTGGCACTTCATCCGAAAGGCCCTTGCGAGCATCATTGGATGATTCCTCGCAGCTTGCTTTTCTTCGGGATCGCGTGCGTAGCTTGGAGAGGGATTTGCTTGGGTTACGCGGTCGTGCTGATGTTTGGAAATCCAAAGCAGACCGTGGTGCGGCCAGAGAGGAGTATTTGATGGCGGAGCTGGGTCGACTGTCCGAGCAGCTGCAATGTAAGTTGATCCTTCTTTCGGGCTGTAGCCCAGTTCTTCGGGTGAGCCTGCTAGCCTTACTCTTTGTTTTGTGCGTTTGTCTTAGGTGCCAATATTGCTCCGAGAGAAGAGAAGGAGCGTATTGCTGTTCGGGTCAATTGTTTGACTCAACAGGATATGGAGGCCAGCGGCTTCTTCTGGATGGACCGAGATCGCGCCATGGTTCTGGCAACAGTGCAGGATCGCGTCTACCAGGTTTCGCGGGTGCTCCGCCAGGTGCAGACATCATTGTCTTCGGTATTGCACGTCATGTTTCCGCTGGATGCCGTGCCAACGACTCTTGCGGGTCTTCTGACGAAGTTTCGGAATGCCGGAAATGTTAAGGAGCTGGTGCGGCAGCAACTCGTCGCAGGGGTGAAGGCTGCCTTGTCTCTTGTGAGGGTGCACCGTCCTGACGTAGATTTGGCTGCTGTGGCGACCGGGCCACCTCCTCGACCAGATGGTGGCGAGTGAAACATGCGTCCGCATTACGCGGCTGTAAGGCAGTATGCCGAGCAAATTGTAGACTTGTTTGAGCAGCGTGCGCAGGTTATTCTTCAGAGTAGATAGGACCTGGAAATAAACAGATAGATGTAAAATTTGTATATTGCCGCTGGGCGTGTATGTGCCCTTTGTTGTAAAGGTTTGCATGTGTGTGAGCACGCAGTGCTTTGATTGAGTACGTGCCCTTTTCGTTTGCCTGACGTGGTCAGCTACTCAGGTGTACACGTTTGGTCCTCAGTCGATGAAATCGTGAGGTGGGGGAAGCCCCCGAGTGCGTTTGTAGCATGTAGTAAAGTTGCAGAAAAATAGTCAACCGAAGGTTGGGAGCGAGACACTTAGATTTATTTATATCGTAATGGAGGAGGTACATGGTTCGGCTGAATAGCCTTGGCTGAAAGCCTTATTAAAAGTAAAAATAAGGGGTAGGTTGCTACGGGTAGAATCGTCGCAGGCGCGAGACGTTCCATGGGTTGGAGTATGCGACTCCAGACTCCACGTGTTTAAGGCGATAGGCGCCACCTGGGATGACCTCGGTGATGGCGTAGGGTCCTTCCCATGGTGAATCGAGTTTGTTCGGGCGCTTTTGCTTGAGTCGCAAGAGGAGGTCTCCTTCGACGAAGGACCTTGGGCGCAGCCGTCGGCTGTGGTAGTTGCGGAGACTTTGCTGGTACACCGCTGATCTAGCTGCTGCTATGTCCCGCGCTTCGTCGAGTGTGTCGACGGCATCTTCGAGCGCGGTCGTGGACTCGGCTTCGCTGTACGCTACGACTCGTGGAGCCTGATGGCGTACTTCGGCTGGTAGCACTGCCTCAGCTCCGTGAACCATGAAGAACGGTGTGTAGCCGGTGGAGCTGTTTGGCGTGGTACGTAAGCTCCACAGGACAGACTGTAGCTCTTCCGTCCAGTTTCCAGCTTTGTGCTCGAGTGAGCTCATGAGGCGCTTTTTGATGCCAGCGCCGATTAGGCCGTTGGCTTTTTCCACCTGCCCGTTTGTTTGCGGGTGTGCCACTGAGGCATACGTGATATTGATCCCGAGGCCTTCGCAGAAGTCCTGAAATTCTTCGGAGATGAAGTTCGATCCGTTGTCGGTGATGATGCTGTGCGGTACGCCAAATCTGTAGACAATGGATTCGAAGAACTTGACGGCGGTTGTACCCTTCTGGTTGGTGACTGGCAT
Organism: Avena sativa; assembly: GCA_916181665.1. NCBI lineage: Eukaryota > Viridiplantae > Streptophyta > Magnoliopsida > Poales > Poaceae > Avena > Avena sativa. Next base: position 393,410,958 of record OV702280.1, on the reverse strand, counting down.
GGCTTCGATCCACTTGGTGAATTTGTCGACTGCTACCAGGAGGAAAACGTGTCCTCCCTTTGAGGATCTTGGCAGTTTGCCGATCATGTCGAGGCCCCATTGGGCAAAAGGCCAGGCTATGGGTATGGGTCGTAGTTCGGACCCAGGTGCGTGCGGTTTGTCGGCGAACCGCTGGCACCCATTGCATCTTCGGACGATGTCCTTCGCATCGCTCATGGCCGTTGGCCAGTAGAATCCTGTTCGTAGAGCTTTGGCGACAAGGGAGCGGCTGCCTGCGTGGTGGCCGCATATGCCTTCGTGTATATCTTGGAGTATGGCTTTGCCGTCGTCGATGGTGACGCACCGTTTTAGTACACCCGTAATGTTGCGTTTGTACAGCTCGCCGTCGATGATGGTGAAGGCTTTGGACCGACGAGATATGCGCCGAGCATCTGTCGGGCTGTCAGGCAATTCTCCGTTTGTCAGGAACTGGAGGTATGGACGTGTCCAAGTTTCTTCGACTGCCATGACCTGCATCAGGTTGACCATGGCAACTTCGGTATCCAGCTTTTCGGGTCCTTCCTGACCTTCGGGTAGCGTAGCCCCCGAGTGTTCTTCTTCTTCGGGTGATCCTTTAGGGAATTTCCGCTTGATAGATGGCACGCAGATCTGTTCGAGGAACACACCTGGTGGTACCTTGGCACAAGTGGAGCCAATGTTGGCGAGTCTATCGGCCTCCTCATTGCTCTCTCTTCCAACGTGCCGAAGTTCGCAGCCGTCAAATTCTCCTTCGAGTGCGTTGTATAGCGCCCGGTACGCGATCATGTTTTCGGCGTGTGCGTCGCACTCATTCATCGTTTGCTGTACGACAAGGTTGGAGTCACCGTAGATGACCAGGCGCGTTGCGCCGCATATTTTTGCCATCTTCATGCCATGGATCAGGGCTTCATATTCGGCTTCGTTGTTTGAGGCTCTGAATTTCATCCGAAGGACGTACTTCATCTTGTCACCTTGCGGGGAGGTCAGTATGACTCCTGCCCCTGCTCCGGCTTCGCGTTTGGAGCCGTCGAAATGCATTGTCCAGGACTGTGACATGTCTGGGGTGTCAGGCAGCTGCAGCTCCATCCAGTGCACCAGGAAGTCCGGAAGGACTTGGGATTTGATTGCGTGTCGCTTCTCGTAGACGATATCCAAGGGTGATAGTTCGATGCCCCACAGGGCCACGCGTCCTGTGGCCTCTGGGTTATTCAGTATGCTGTTCAGGGGCGCCTCGTTGACGACCATCACCTGATGCTCCTGGAAGTAGTGGCTCAGTCGTCGAGCCGTCATGAACACGCCGTAGGCTAGCTTCTGGTAGTGCGGGTACCGCTGTTTTGTTGGAGTGAGAACCTCGCTGAGGTAGTAAATTGGGCGTTGTACCCCGTGGGTCTTGCCTTCTTCGGGTCGTTCGACCACGAGTGCTGTGCTGACCACCTGGTGTGTGGCTGCTATGTACAGCAACAAGGGCTCGCGCTCTTTTGGCGTGACCAAAACAGGCGAGGTAGAGAGGAGCCGCTTGAGGCTTTCGAATGCGTCGTTTGCTTCTGGTGTCCACTCGAACTTGTCTGCGTTGCGTAGCAGCTGGTAGAATGGTAGGGCCTTCTCGCCCATGCGGCTGATGAACCTGCTTAGTGCCGCTACTCTCCCTGCGAGCTGCTGAACGCCCTTGAGGTTTTTTGGCTTCTCCATTGTCATGTGTAACACCCTCAGAATCGGACCTATGCAAGTTTTAGCGAAAACCCGCCAAACCCGCATAGAAACGATTCAAAGGTGCCCACCAGGCACTTTCGTGCGGGTGGAAAACGAAGTAATAACATTACACAACAGTCCTCGATGGGACCCACATAACAGATATATATATACAACAGCGACTCCATGAGTCAAGAATACAGATATAATATACAAAGATCCAAATCACCTTGAAAACGATAGAGCGTCCGACTACGGACAAGATGCAAATGGGGCTAAGAGCCCTGAAGAATAACCAATGGCGTCCATAACCCTGCCCAGGCCAAGCCGGAAGGGTAACCCTGCTAACGACGTCGATCTCAAAACCTGCTTAAACAAAAGGGGTGCCGACGAAGGGCAAAGGAAAAAGAAAGGAGCGTCAGTACTGAGGCCAGTACACGGCGAGACTAGAATTCGGCGGTCCTCGCCTACACAGGTATGGTGGACTGCAGCGGCAGCGGCAGCATGCGCTAAACAACCTATAGAGACTCGATACAACATGGCGGCTATCAGAGAGGGATAAGAAAGACCTATTCGGAACCAACCTGATGCTACCATCAAACAAACCCATCCTGGTGTTTCCCCCTCGAGACCAATCGAGGAAGTCAACCGAGGAACTCACACCGTTGGCAGTTTTACTTTTTCAGTTATCGTTGCGGCAATTACTAGTCAGGTATAGATAATCGTCCTGATAAAAGAAGCAGTGGGCCCTTTTAGTTAATCATTCCGTTGTAGTTGCAACAATTACTAATCAAATACAATTAGCATGAGATAAACCCAAAACCCAGCAGTTGTTGGTACTTTTATTTAGCCATTCCGTCGTAGTTGCAATACTTACTAGTCAGGTACAATGGTCGCAAGCGACACCCAAACAAGCAATTGTTGGCAGTTTTATTTAGCCATTCCGTTGTAGTTGAAGCTGAAAACTAGTCATTATAAAGTCAAATTTATAGCACTACTTTAGTTATAGTTGTCTATGGTCGAGATACTATGCTCCAAGTCGTCCATAACCGCGGACACGGCTTTTAGAAAGTTTTAACCCGGCCGGGGTGCACAATTAGCAACACACACTCGATCAACCTCGGAAAAACCAAATCAAAACCCAACCAGGCTTTCACGACAAAGCAATCACAGGATTCAGAAATATTTCAGGGGGCCACCCCTTGGAGTACACCCGCAACGAAGTAAGCTAGCTCCGAGACGGACCCAAGGTTTGTGGGGCCGGCTGTAAACGACTGGGAACCCGAAAACTCGGGGTGTCGATACCGCGAAAACGGGTCACAATTCCTAAACAGTACAGTGTGCTCCTCGCACAATCGTAAATAAAGCAGTAAAGCATGGCATAAGTACATGATCGTAAATAAAACCTCAAACTAGTTTGTGGCCCCAAGAAATAAGACTCAATCAAGCTCTGGCTAAGGGGGGTCCCATAAGCCTCCCGGATGTGGATAGCGCGATAAATCAAGGAACAGGTATCAAGTACTCGGGGTCCTACGGGACACAAGTGGGCGTTCGGAAACCAAATATTATCTATCACCCACCGATGCCTCTGCTTACTTACTTCAATTTTAGTTGTTAAACAGAAATTAAAGTGAACGATAAGTAAAGCCATGATCATCTCCAACATAAAGCATATGGCGGCACTCCAACATCTGTGGTACATGACGACACGCAACAGCACTTGAGCAAGCGACTACGACGCGCAGGTCCAACTAGCTACCAAACCACAGGTAATAGGATGTGTCCAAGGTAATATAGGGCTGCAAGGGATATCACGGATACGGAAACTAGAGCATCGCAACACAGATAGCAATAGATCAACAGGAGGGAATAAATACTATAAAAGTAAGATAGGTAGAAAGGGGGAGATGCTCGCCTAAAAACATTGTCGAAGGTTCAACCGAAGATCGGGGCGAAGCTCACATCAACTCAACGGCCTTATCCGCGAAGAAGCAAAACACTAGAATAAACACCGGATGCAATATTTAATACTACGGCAAAAGATCGGGCATGATGCATGCATGATGTATGGCACGGCAAAGATGCGATGCAATTAGGCAAGATTAAGCGGAACCGGGGTCCCGACATTTAATTAAACGGTTCGAGTTATTTATCTACCCCGCAAATTAAATGTTGTTTAACAAGGCAGAATTTATCACCGGTTCGCTACACAAATTTAAATGCGGCCAATATAAGACTAGATTTGCCCGCATATGGGCCCCATATTTAATTATAGGTGAAACAACATAAGGCCCCCAAACCACACAAATATGCATGCAAGTATGGCAATTAAATATGCAACAATTTGTATAGTTGGCAATTTATAAAATAGGGTTCTCGGATAAGGGTCACACATTGAGGGGTCTCGACGAACTTGGGGTTCCGGGGTTCGGGGTTCGGTCTCAGGGTTCGGATCTGGGGTTCGGCCTCGGCGGGAGCGTTCTCGGTTACAGAGTAGACCTTGGCGCATCCGGGGTCTTCGGGTCATGTCGACGGTCATGGCGTTCGGGATGAAGTACTTGTCGTATACGCATCGGCGACCTTGGCGTCCCGGGTTCCCGACGAACTTGGCGTAACCGGGATGGAGGGCGTGCCGCTCCAGGGTCTCGGTGTCCTCGGATCCGAGAGGAAGAACTTGTCGTGCCAGGTTCGGTCTTCGATACATCGGGATCGGCCTTCGGGATCGGGGCCTTGACGCCTTTGAACCCGGGGACTTGGCGTCCACGGTCTTTGGTTCCGTGAAGGAGAACTTGTCGTTCCAGTTCCATGTCGGCATTCTTGGTGTCTCGCGGTGAAGTGCTTGTCGTCTTTGTGGCGAGCTTGGCGCTCGTCGGGTGTGGCGCCGATGGCCGTTGGCGAACTTGGGGTGTTGATCTTGCTGGTCGGTGAGGGACTCGAGCGTCCTTGCAGAGTCGAAGTAGCCGCGTTGGCAGCATCACGCTACTACACCAACATGGGCCTTGTGGTAGCGCGCGCACACCTCTTCACCTCATCTGCACTGCACGGTCATCCTCTGAAGAAAACCAGGCCGAAGTGCTTGAGTCAACCAAGCGCACAGAAGGTCAAGGATGAGCGGCCGAGGCGGGGGTGCTCGCGGCACTGGCAGGAATGATCCCCGGTGGCGCGCTCGCGGTTGGGGCCACTGCCGCTGGTGTCCGAGAGGCAAAGGGGAGGCGAGGCCGGGCTTGGCAGGAGCACGCACGGACGGCGGCGACTCGCTGGGAGGGAGGGGCGAGCAGGGCGCCAGGGAGCGCGAGACCGGCGCGGGGTCGCCGGCGAGGTCGACGGGACCGGCTGCGAGCTGGAGACGAGCTCGGGGCTCGAGGACGGTTACCCGGGGCACGAGGGAGAGGACGCCGGGACGGCTCGGAGGCGCGCGGCTGCAGCGGGTCCTGGCGCGGCGGCCAACGGCTGGAGGCGGCGGAGGAACTTCCGGCGGCGGGGAGGCGTGGCCGGGGACGTGCGGGGCCGGCGGTGCTGGAGCAGGTTGGCCGGAGCACGAGGCGCGGGAGGAGCGGCGGACGCAGAGGGACGCAGGCGGCCGGAGGGCGGGGACGAGCGGCGGACGGCGGACGGCGGCGCAGAGGGAGGCGGGCGAGCCGGAGGCCGCGGGCGGCGGGGAGGGAGCTTGGCGGCTCGCCGGAGGGGAGGAGAGAGCAGGCGCCGGCGGGTCCGGCCGAGGAGGAGGAGGGGGCGCCTGGGAGGGTCGAGGCCGGAGAGGGGCGAGCGAGCCGGAGGCCGCGGGCGGCGGCCGGAGCGGGAGCGGGTCGGGGAGAGCCGGCAGAGAGGGGGGGTCGAGGGTGCGAGCGGGCCGGCGAGGTGGAGATGGGTGCGGGGCGCCGACAGCGGGGAAGGAGGCAGCGGGGAAGGAGGCAGCGGTCGCGTGGGAGGCGCGTCGTGGGGAAGAGGGCCACGCGGGAAGGTGGGTCGCGCGGGGCCAGGGGGTGGGGCTGGGGGTGGTTCAGGGAGAGTGGGTGCTGTGGGAAGAGAGAGAGAGAGAGGTGGGGTAAGGGGTAGGATTAGGTGGCAGGGTTTGATTGGCTAGGGGGAAGGGTGAGGTGAGGTGTCGAGAGGGGGTTGGTTGGGGTGAGGTGGAGGAGGGGTGGGTAGAATAGGTCTGGGTATAAAAAGGATTCGGGTGGGCTGGTGTGGTGGACCGATTTTATTCCGGGGGTGGTCGTTCGGGTCGAATCGGCCCGTTCGACTGCCCCACTAAAAATAATTAAATATTTTGTTTGTTTAAAACAAGGCTTTTGCAAACCGATAGCAGACAAAACAAAATAATCCGGAGACCCGGGTTTTGCGTTTGAATAAAGACGGGGCGTTTAGAAAACAAAAACAGGTTTTTCCGCAATTAGTTTTATGCAAGCAAATGCAAGATGATGACGATGCTCAAATGCAATGTGGCATGATGACATGAGCATGCGGTCATGATGATGCAATGCACAAAAACAACGCGATTTTCTAGTAGTGGTTTTTGCAGGATGCCACATCATGATAGCTTTGATTTTCTTCGGGTTCGCTTAGATCCCTCGTTGAGAGATGAAGTACCCGAGCAGCTGACCCGAGGGGACGCCGAAGGCGCATTTTTCTGGATTGAGCTTGATCCTGTAGCGATCAAGGTTGTTGAACGTCTCGCGGAGATCGTCGATAAGTGTTCTTGCCTCCTTGGTTTTTATGACTATGTCGTCGACATAGACTTGGACGTTGCGACCGATCTGGTCCTTGAGGCAGGCCTGCATGCATCGCTGGTACGTGGCACCCGCGTTCTTTAGCCCGAAAGGCATTGTGTTGTAGCAGTATACTCCGAACGGTGTGATGAACGCCGTTTTCTCTTGATCTTCGATCTTGAGTCGAATCTGGTTATAGCCTGAGTAGGCGTCGAGGAAGGAGAGTTTCTCACAACCTGCAGTCGAATCGATAATCTGGTCGATCCGAGGAAGAGGGAAGTGGTCCTTAGGGCAGTGTTTATTGAGTGACGTGAAGTCTACGCACATCCACAGGATGTCCGTGTCCTTCTTCGGGACCATCACCGTATTTGCTAGCCACTCGCTTTCCTTGATTTCCCGTATGAAGTCTGCTGCGAGTAATCTGTTGATCTCCTTGCCGATAGCTTCGGCTCGTGGCTCCGACAATCTTCGGATAGACTGCTTGACTGGCTTGGTGTCTGGAAAGACATTGAGTGCGTGCTCGGCGAATTCCCTGGGAACTCCTGGCATGTCCGCAGGACACCAGGCGAATATTTCCCAGCGCTCACGGAGGAATTCGACGAGCGCGCCTTCCTATGCGGTGCTGAGGTCGTTGGCGATCAGCGCCGTCTTGGAGGCGTCTGTCGGATGGACCTTCACTTTCTTGGTGTTGACGGGGGAGTCGAAGGACATGTCGGGTGCGTTCTGCTTTGTGACTGGGGGTAGCCCATTGTCCGTCTCCTCGCGAAGCCTTATGAGCTCGTCTTGCATGCCGAAGGACTGGGAGATTTTGTTGAAATCCCTGTCGCATTGGTCCGATCGGGTAAAGCTCCCGTGGATTGTGATGACGCCCCTTGGTCCTGGCATCTTGAGTAGCAAGTATGCGTAGTGTGGGACGACCAAGAACCGTGCGAATGCTACACGTCCCAGGATGGCGTGGTATTGCGATGGCTAGTCTACCACTTCGAATTCTAGGCGCTCCTGCCGAAAGTTGTCCGGCTTCCCGAAGATGACGTCGAGCCCTATTTTGCCCAGGGGAAGATGCCCTTCCCTGGGACAATGCCATGGAACGTTGTGTCTGATTGTTCCAGGCTGCATTGCGGGATCCGCATAGCTGCTAGAGTGCTTGCGAACATTAGGTTGATGTCGCTGCCGCCATCCATGAAGACGCGACTCATCTCGAAGCCTCCGATCTGCGCCTCCAGCACCAGGGCAGCATGACCTGGGCGAGGGATCTGGCAAGGGTGATCCGCGCGGGTGAATGTGATGCAGGACTCCGATCCGCTGAGGTACTCAGGGATTGCAGGCGGAGTTGCCACGGCCAAGTTGATTTATCGAGTGATTTTCTTCTGCACCCTATTTGTGGGGCGTCCCTTCTGTATCATATTGAGTGCTCCTTTCGATGGGGGATATGGGACCCCGGTGTTGTTTTGCGCTGGTGCGACTAGTTGGTTTTGGCCTCCAATAGGCGGCGGTGGAGGAGCTCCGTGTGCTATTTCACCTGGCGCAGGTGTGTTTCCAAACACAGGGATTGGACCTTGTTGCCTCATCTGCATCATGCCTTCGCTGAGTTTTTGGAACTCTCGACAATCCTTGAGCATGTGGCTGGCCTTCTTTTTGCCATCCTGTTTGTCGATGTATAAGTGGATGGTGCAAGGACCCGAAAGTTTGTCGAATGCTGAGGGTTCGTTGTCGCGGTCGCGGCGTTGCCACGACTGTGTTGATCGTCCGTTGTCGCGGAAGTTTCCGCTGCGATATCCGCCGCTGTTGCGGCTGTTGTCATTATGGCGGTCGGCGTAGCCGGCCGCGACCATGTCGGGTCCGTCGCGGTCCTCATAGACGCGCGATCTCCTCTTGCTGCGGCGTTCGCGTCTTCGGCCGTAGTCGTCCTCTTCATCTGATTGTGGTCGCTGGATGCAATCTTCGCCGTCTGCCCAGCTGTTGGCTATTTCCATGAGGTGGTCAAGTGTCTTGGACTTTACACGTCCAAGTTCCTCCTTGAAGTCTGGGCGCTTAACGCCGTCCCTGAAGGCGTCGATGGCCCTCTCTTCGGATATGTGTGCTGCGGAGTTCTTGGTCGTAGACCAGCGTAGTATGTATGAGCGAATAGATTCACCCGTTCTTTGAGTGCAGGCTCGCAATTCTTCGATTGAGGCGGGCCTCTTGCTGGTGCCTTTGAAATTTCGGATGAAGCTGTAAGAAAGCTCCTCCCAGCTTCGGATGGATCCTGATGATAGGCTGCTGAGCCAGACCCGCGCCGCGCCTGTCAGCTGCAGCTGAAGGCATTGCATGGCGGTTTCTTTGTTGCCTCCGTGAAGCTTGACAGATTACAGATGGTCACTGAGCCAGGACTTTGGATCTTGTGTGCCGTTGAACTTCAGAGTATCCGAAGGAAGCTTGAAGTTGCGTGGCATCTGCGTTCGCCGGACGGATCTGCTGAAGCATCGAGCTCCGCAGAGTTCTCCTTCGTCTTCGTCCATCTCAGATTCAGACGAGCATGCGCGTTTGGCGCGTGCTTTGTCGATCTTGCGTTGTGTAAGCTTGTCTCTGGCGTCGTAGTCACGTTTGTGGCGGTTGGAGCTCTTCTTCCTTCGAGGAAGATCGTGCTCCTCTTCCTCTTCGGATGAGGGCGTGGGGCTCCGGTCGCGTCTGGCCGGAGCTTTCTTCTTCGGCTCCGCAGGAGCGTCTTCGTGGAGCGCAGCTCCGATTAGTCCTAGTCCGGTGAGTGCGGACTTATGCATGGCCCTTTTCGGGTCTCCCTCCGGAGGTGGGTGAGCTGCGAGATATGCAGTGGCTTCCATGATCGCTGCTTGTGGCGTCTTCGGGGTGATGTTGCCGTCAGCGTCCATATCCATGAATGATGTGTGGAGAGTTCGGGTCACGTCACGCCGCTCCTTGGGGTCCATGTTTTCCATCCGAGAACGGTGCTTGTTTCCTTGATTTCTGTTTGTACTAGATCCAGGTTCCATGGCGGAGAGCGCAGCTCGTCGCGCGCTGGACTCAGAGGCTGCCTGCTTGCGCTTGTCGAGTGTCTTCTGCATCTCGACTTGTTTCTTGTGCTCCTCGATGAGAAGGTAGTGGTATGCCCTTAGCAGATCACGTGGGGAGTCCAGAGGTAGGACTATTTCACCTGCGACGGCGCGGCGTGCTTCGACCCATCCTTCTTTGCTAAGTTGGATGAGGTGGCCTCTGTTTTCCCCGTTTTCGCCGTTTCCGTCCTGCGGGTTGGGGTTGGGCGGCGGGTTAGGCGTTTCCTCGTCGGCCTGGATGACTGCGGCGCACAGATAGCGTCTGCAGATCGGTTGGCTGCTGCCGCAGCTTTCGGATCCGGAACCGTAGGTTCCTTCATCCGAGGATGGACTGCTCAGATCAGAGTTGCAGCTGTTGCTGCTGTGGAACTCATCTGTTGATGGCGACGTGCGTAGCACGGGGTGTGGAGCCCACGAAGCGGGCCTGATTGATGGCACGGGCACCCGCTCAGGGAGGCGGAGGGTGCCAGTTTGTCCCACCTGGAAGCAGAAGCTCCCGAACAAAATCTCGAGTCCGTCGCCTACGGGCTCGAAATCCTTCATGGTGGCCGGCGAGTGGGCGGTTAAGTCGAAAGTGCCGAAGAGGAGGTGATTCTCCGTCGTTGCAGAGTTGTAGATCGATCGGGTCGGAACCGTCACGACCGCATAATCAGCAGCCCCAGTTCCCACAGACGGCGCCAATTGACGAGGTTTAATCTCGTCAATGCCCATTGTTATGGACTTGGGTTTTGGAGAAGATGGGGATGCTGGAGATCATGGCACGGTTAACAGACAAGCAACTAGGGGACACGAGATTTACCCAGGTTCAGGCCCCCGGAGGGAAAACCCTACTCCTGCTTGTCTGCTCTTTGATTACGACGGAACCGAAAGTTACAGGGTGCGCAGATTCGATCTGGCGTGGATGCGTGTGTGAAAGTATGAGTCGAGGTTGGTTGAGTTGCCCTAGGACGTGCCCTCCTGGCCTTTATATAGACTTAGGCAGGTCTCGGGCATAGTCCTAGTCGGTTACAAGTTCTAGGGCGTTGCCCTTTTGAGTTTCCTATCTAAACTAGTCTTGTTCCCCAAGGATCCGAAGACGTCCTGGGCCTTGGTCACCCGAAAATCTTTATGGGCCAGCGTATATCCGCAGTGGGCCTTCCTTGGGCTGGAGTAGGTATGCTGAAGTTACGTACCCGTAGGGTATAACCATGTCAGCTGGCTAAAGTTGGAGAGTGAGTAGGGGCTATGGCAGAGACTTGTGAAAGCAAAGTATGAAATCACTCATGGGGCTTGGAGGATTAACAAGAAAAACCTGATTCTATAGCCTGGAAGGATTTGCTAAAAATCAGATAGATATATTTGGATGGAAGAACTATGCGCATTGGTGGTGGAAATGAAACTGATTTCTGGCATGACCAATGTTGTGGGAATTTCTCCCTTTGTGGGAAATTTCAATCCTTCTATGAAATCTGTAACCAACAAATTGGTACCGTAAGAGAGATGCATGGTATGGGGTGGAACCTCTCCTTTAGGCGCCGAATTACTCCCAGTTACAAAATTAATGGCATAAACTTAGGAATCTACTCATGACCGTGGCACTAAATGATTTGCCTGATAAACCAAAATGGAAATCCACAAAATCTAGGAAATTCAGTGTTAAATCTCTTTATCACGGACTATCTGACTCTAGACCTAATAGATCTTTTAAACATATGTGGAAAGCAAAAATTCCCTTAAAAATTAAAACCTGGCTTTGGCTTATTTGGCATAATGCAATTTTAACAAAAGTCAACATGAAAAGAAGGAATTAAGTGGGTAGTTTTGTGTGTGGTTTATGCCTAGCAGATGAGACTATTAATCATATTTTCTTTGCCCGCCCCTCTACAATATATATGTAGAGTATGATTTATAAAGTTCTTGGTGCTAGAACGAGACCAAGTTGCTTTACCAAGTACTTCTGGTGGATTACAAAATTTCTTCTATTTGGCCCTAATATGCATATTGTTTGTATTGTTGCTTCGTGTTGGTCTCTTTGAAAGACATTGTGCTTATTTTGAAAGAAAATTGATCCCATCCCCTTCGGTATCGACATGTTACATGTGTGCCTTTTTGCATATTGGGCAGGTTTACACAATGAGGCTGGCCGGGAGGTGTTGACTGAAGAAGCAAATAGGCTGCAGTAGATGGTGTCTCAAGTGCATGAACTAGCTAGGAGGGCTACAGTTATCAGAGTTGGTAATGGTGAAATGGATGAGGACGTGGACGTGACAGGAGATTATAGTGTTGTGTTTGCTGGTCGAGTGCTCTCAAGCTTGTTTTATACAAACTCCTGGTGATTGGTCTGTAATAACTAAAGCTCTCCTAGGAGTATGGTAGGGTTTAAACTTGGGTTGCTTTGCCATTTCAGATAATGTGAGTGGTGTGTGGGGTGATCCCTAGTTATGCTCACTCCTGTTTCGTTATTTTCTCTCTCTTCTTTCTGCTTTTTTACCTGGATATTGCTTGCTCTCTAGGTATATGTGTTCTTTTATGTAAGAAAAAAAGATACCGTTCTGTTATCCTAAATAATGGAACACAACTCCGCTTTGGGGGTCTTATAAAAAAATATCACAACTACAACTATCGGGGTTCCTAAAAAATTGTTTATCAGAAAACTACACCTACTATTGGCCTAAGTTGTTTTGACAAATCTGGATTTTAGGATTCAGTTACATTTAACAAAGTTTTCAACAATTTGGTCCCACTAATCAGTTCCATGTGGCAAAGGTGTCTGGTTTCTCTCCATTATTTATGAAGATCATTTGGAAGTTTTCATTCCTTTCACTTAAGAAAAAATTAGGCAAAAAGAAAATTCAAACCCACTAGTGAAACTGGATTAAGGGCTACTAAAAACCCACTAGTTACAAAATTAGGCAAAAACTAAAAAAAGTTCCAAAATTTGATTAGGCAATTTTTTTTCAAACCCACTAGTTACAGTTGTCAAAGTTTTTCTAGAATTGTTGAAAAGTTCCAAAATTTGATTGATATGACATTAAAAAAACTAAAAAAATCAAATCGACTGGGATAGATGAGAACAAAAAATCAAGGAACTTTTTCTAGAATTGTTTTGAAAATGCCAAAACTTCGAAACAACCGACGAATTGAGCTCAAAACTTGCTAGTCTACTCCCAACATGTAGTTGAATTGTTTGAAATTCTTTACAATAGTCCATATTATTTTAACTATTTTTTCTATAAGTTAAATGAATGTTAAAACTTTCTAGTAGTTTGGTTTAAGTCTAGTAAAAACAAGAGAGAACCTCCTTTGATGACATGTGTAACCTGAGTGTGCCGGTGTTTTCATAAATGGTGTCAAGCGAACTAAATCATGTGATTTTAGTTATGTGAAACTACTTAGCTCTCTAATAAAATTTTCTCCAGTGAGGTTTTGTGAAAGCCAAGCTCCAATAGTTGTGGTTCCGTGATTTCCTTTCTTTCTTTAGCATGGTCATGCCTACCTACTGATACATCCCAAATAAAAACTATATGAATCCAAGGGTGGAATGTTTCTCTCTCTATCGAATCCTCTTGTTAAATATCTCATAACATGATTGAAATATAGTTAGTATTTAATTTTATGGCGTCACTCCAAATGGCATATAAAGTGGTTGATAATACCATGTTAACACATGCATTACATGTCGTTTACTGAAGATAAAAACATGTTAAGAAATGAGTTATATCTAACAAATTTCTCCAACAATTAATGTTTATCTTCCCCTAAAATGATGACATGATTGAAAATAAAAATAAAAATATGTGACTAAGAGCAAATATATATTGTAGCGGGGACAAAAACTTTCTATCTTTCGTACAAAGAGATCATTTGTCAGCTAAGGAAAGACATACCCTTTCACAATTCTATCTCCTCCAACTCAACAATTGCCATACATGACATTGCTAGGATAACACAATTCTACGTGCCCTAAGGAAATTAATGTTTCTTTCATTGAACAACGATCAATCTTATTGATACGCAGATACATCATAAGAAATCAATGTATACTAAAAGAGAGGTTGGTTGTCTTGCCATGCACAACACGTGGCGTCTCGTTATACTTCATCTGGTGTAACTGAAGCAAATAACATTTTTCTATCCACTACATGTATAACCACAAGAATGAGTGCAACATTTATGCTCTATAGCTGCAATGATCTTAGTATTTAAAAAAATCAAAAATAGTGGCTCTAAAAAGGTAAAATAACTCGGGTTTAGTTCTTACATTTTTATTTTTTGTGCAAACCACATATAAAAAGATATTTCGATGCAGATTTAGTTGTACATCCTACACATGTATATGTACATGCATATTTTTCAAAAAAAAGGAGACACAAAATGAAGTTTTTGATTTTTTTTTTCAAAACCAGCTCATTGGAACGCGAGAGCTAAAAGAACTTTTCACAGAAGAATCAAGTAAACAATGCAGTTGTTAGAGACGCACTTGGTAACAAAGTAAGGACAAAATAAGTTGTGAGGGATAAAAACGAGGTTTAGAAGGATGATGATTGAAGAGAACAGTGGCATAGGATCTCTCGGAGTCCAAGTGGATCATCGATATAATGGAACCTATTTCCATCCAAACTTTAATGCAGGCCCCGGGAATATGGGAAGGACACATGAGAAATCAATCTCAAGCCGAGCGTCGTGGACTCTTGGATATGGACATGGGAGGAAAGCGATTCTTTCTCTTCCAAGCCATTCTATGATGCACATTTCACCCCGAGCATGAGAAGTGTTGTTGAATCAACTTGAAAGTTTTGGGCACCTATAAAACAAAAATTCTTTGTTTGGTTACTTAACATGAGAAGAATATGTACCGCTGATAGACTACAAAAAAGCAACATCCCGCACAATACTAAATGTGTTTTTTTCCATGATGAAAGTGTAATCGTCAATATTATATGGTGCTTGATGCTAGAATGGGACGGAATCCCCCAGATGTAACCAATGATCACTACATCTCTGAACCCATGGCGGTTATATACAAGAAAATATTGCAAGGGAGCTTAAGGAAGATATTCTATTCTCTATACATGATGGTAATTTGGTCGGTTTGGTGCGAGAGAAACTAAAGGTTTTTTTTATAAAAAATGCAGACCGATCAATAAAGATATAGTACAAATAAAAGCCAATGTGAAACAATGGACGATCGTGAGCATGGGTTGTCTCGGTCTTCCTACTTAATCAGGTGCTTGTGTAGTTTTGGTTCTCTAGTGATAGGGTTTTTCTATTTTGTTATGGTGATCTCTCTCCTCTTGTGTGTTTTATAGGTCGTTTTTGTTTTGTTTATTGTGTTTGTTTTGTATTTATATGGTGGTAATCCGTACTTTGGCCCTCTCGGACCTTCCTATTTTATCACATCATCTGGCTCTCCTGCATGGTTCGAGAAAGATAACGTTGCGCTTGACATGTACAAAAATGTTGTTGATGCTGCTGCCAACTACATCTGGTGTCTCAGTTGCATCGTGTCAACTACACTATGCCCCAACCATATCGTATCGACTCCATACGTATCTCAATCTTATCGTGTATATCGAGCGCATCATTTAACAATATCGGGTTCACTCTTAGATATGTTAACAAACTGATAAACATCTAATCCGAAGTCATGTCTACCAAGTAATGGCGCGTGACTAAGATTCTCACGTGATCGAGCAGTGGGTGCGCTTAACCCCTATAAATGCACATGCCATTAGCCAATACACTTACACACATCGCATGCTACCTACCTGTCCATGGTTGTCATGGTTTGTTTCTTTGGATCAAAAGAATCAAGCAGAGTAGTGGGCACGGTGATAAGCTATTAAACTCCTAAAAGCGGAGGGGTTAGTTAAACGTAGTATTTGCTCGATCCCAAAGTAAGCCTGGATCTTTGCTCGCTTTATATCGTCTTAGGGGTGCTGATTAGTGAGTAGATGTGGTCTAATTGAGCCGATGATGGAGAGTGCGTGCGTGCATGCATGGTGGATTGGTGGCTTTGGCTTGCAACTTGGCTAGATCTTTTGTGTAGAGAATGGAACTTGGTTTGTACCATGAGGCATCCCTGCGTGGGGCTCGGATTATTCCTTGGTGCTGCTCCACTGGTCTCCAAGTTGGCTTCGCGGTGGACTATGTTAAGAGGATCCTCCCCCAAATGTTCTTTTCCGCATTTACACCGTTCATGTCTGAATCGGTGTTCGCGGATAGCGCGGCCCAAAAACAAACTCTGAAAGGGACGCAAACGGTTTGTAGCTTCAGACATGCTCACGGTCCAAATTTGGAATGTGTTTGCGCTCGCTCGTGTCCGCACGGACAGCACGAGCGTCCTTTCTTCGTTTGCCCGGACCCACATGATAGTGGCCCGCACCTGCGTTGATAATTAATGGCGTGTTGAAACGTTGCACCGACAGGCCGCTTGCCCTACTTTCTCGCTAACCACGTTGTGCGTTGCCGCTGCTTCCTCCCTGACCACGCTGAACACGGCCGCCGCTCCCGCTCCCCTGCCGACTGCGTCAAGATTTTTGCACATTTGCCACACTTTTTCTTTGAAATTTTTATATTTGCCACATGACCACTACATGTCAGTGACACACCAAATAACAAATATGCAACTTGCAAAGTAAAGTACGCGCCTCCGTAGATGCCCACTCTGCCACACCTGCAATGGCCGTGGCCACAACCGATGTGGATCAACCTGGCGGAGGACGACGACGATGAGTAGGCCATGGTGGCCTATACTTAGTTTAAATTTGCTATTTTTTAAAAGTTTTTTTTTGCCTTTTTCAGCTATATGTATATTATATGTTAATTTTAATGAAATTTAGGGGAAAAAAATGCTCTGCCCCCTTGGGCGCGGGCGGACAGGGTTGTACCGCGCGTCTCAGACGCACTTTAAACGGACGATTTGGTGTTCAATTTGCGGCCCGCAGCTGGGATGCTCACCGGTATTGAGGAAATAGTTTTGGTACCGGCCGGCCATGCGCTGCAGATGGATTGCATAATGCATGGTCACAGGTCACTCATTTTTCTCCAAGGAGGGGACTCTTCATGGCCGACACGATTGAGCTATATTCACATTTCTAGGTAGGCTTATTCAAAGATGAGAGGCCAGTCTTGACAAGTCCTGATCAAGGGTCAAGGCGTTTGCGTACGTGTACTCCTAATCGGTTGACATGACATGACGAACAGAAATGGTATATGCTCCTCGCTCTAAAGACGATACCGGCTAAGGACTTCTTTTAATTATTTCGCAAATAAGGGACTTCTTTTAATTACAGGAACACTAAAATAGTACGCACGGTGACAATTGATATAAAAATAAATTTTGTACAAGCTTAACAATTTTTATTTATTATGGAGTAGTACAAGGGGAGGAAAAAAACGGTCGCGAGACGCTCTCACCCCCGCGCCGCCTCCCCGAGCGAGGCGGCCGGGGCCTCCCATCCGCCCAGCGCCAGTCTCCCTCTCCTCGTTCCTTCTCCCGCCGCCGCCGGCAAGCACCGCCGGGCGGTGCCCGCGCGGGCCGGTGGCGGCGGGCTCTTCTCTCCCTGCGCGCGCGAAGCTCCGGCTCGGGAGGGAGTTTCCGGGGGCAGTGCTTCTCGGCCAGCGGCGGTCCAGCAGCCTGGCATGGATCCCAGGAGCAGGGTGGGCGGAGGCGCGACGGTGCCGGCGTTGGCGGCGGGGCAGCGAGAGACTGCATGCTGGCGGTGTCCTTCTCGGCCCAGATCTAGGCCCGTTTGGGCCCCGTCTGGGTTGGAAGGGGCTTGCCGCTGCGAGTCCCTTTGCGGTTCCCTGGAGGTGGAGAAGGGCGACGGCGTGATTGGGACGGTGGTGGCACTCGCGGCTTCCCTTGCTGCAACGTGGCGATCGGGGCTTTGCAGACCCTTCGGGGCCCGGCCAGGTCCGAGACCTGGTGTGCCCTGTTGCCGCGTCCGGTCGGCTACCGCCACGACGGTGGAGGTAGTTCCCTCCCGCGCGGCTATGATGCTACTACCCTCGATACCACTGTCCCCTTGCTCAGACCTTGAGGCCTTGCGTCGATGCCTATAGAGAGATGATGAAGATGGCGTCTTTTTTGCGGTGGCGTGTGCTAATTGGCGGTTGGTTTGGTGGAGCACTTCGGACCGTCCGGGTGGTGGGTTTGTGGGGGTGGGCGAAACCCCTGTCGGCCCCGGCCGACACCGATGTGGTGGCGCCTGCGGGTGTCACCTTTCCTTCCTGAAGGGCGTCGGGTACCTCCTCCCCATCTTCCTCCGTGTACCGGGGGAAACCCTAGGTCTAGTCCGGGCAACAGCGGCGTCGTCGTCGCACTCCTTGCTGAAGGTGTTGCTTGGTACACGGCGGTTCAGAATGCCAGGTGCGCGGTGGGACATTTTTGGTGGACGCAGCAGTAGAGGGCCGTCTTCTTTTCATCGATCTGCCAATGTTGGCATTTGTTTCTCTTTTGTTCTCTTTGTTTTCGGTTGAGCTTGGTTGTGTTGCGGCCCCAGCATATTCGTTGTATCGTGTGATTGCTATATTAATATAGCGGGGCGAAAGCCTGATTCGAGGACGTACACTCTGGCGCTGTGAGCTGGGATACCTGATCTCCGAGGACGGAAGCCGACACATTTTCCACCTTCAGCGATTGGGTGCCATTCAAATCAACCCTGGTTTATTAGCAGTGATTCTTTCTTAATTTTCCAAAAAAAGCTTTGAGAAAGGGTCATCTTTGTTACTAACTAAAGAACCATTCAGAAGGGGCCATTTATTTTCGTTAGTTTTCAAAAAAGCACTATTTTTGAATCCTTATAGATGAAGTCATGCATGGTACTAAAACTCCTAATAAAGAATATCAAGAAGTCACCGTTGTTCCACCGAAAGAGGCTTTTCTACCCTAAAGTTTGTGAACCCAAAACTCCTAGCAAGCAAATGTCTAGTCAGAGACGATAGTCTCGACTACACATCTGAAGAGGGAGACACGATCAAGCAAGTCCGTCAAAGGACATGCTCTCGTGCCTATCCAAGGAGCCAAACTTTTGACTTCACGCTGTTGCAAGTTGCATATATGTTGATTATATCAATCAGTACGTCTAGAGTTTCCGGTAAGCTGAACTCCTGGAACAAGCATGCATGTGTGTATGCATATATCCGTTAGGTGTGCTGATTGTAAACTAGTATGGCCATTCCGTCATGGATAGCATTAACAATGTGGACGGACCAGTATATATATGATCAGGGGAAGCTACCTCGAGGGCCAACAATTATTGGGTATATCATCAAGTGTTCAACAGACCGTGGATTCCTGTCAAGCTAACGTTGGCAACTAATCTAACATTACCATGCATTGTTTTATCTAAAGGTGGACCAAACTTCCTATATTACACAACTTACTTGATGTAAATCAATACCTGTACATCTCACTGTTTTATCTGAATAACTCACTCTTCTATACATGGGACCAATTTTAAGAAAATGGTATAGCTTTCATCACCACACCGACATATGCATTGATAGATGCATATATATAGACCAACTATATGACAACAAGTGTCTTGGGACCAATACAAATGGAACTATAACCTTTTCCAAAAATAAGAGAGATGATATCACCAAATGGAGGTTCCATTAGTCCAACAAATCGGTGGGTGGGGGCAGCCTTTCTCCAAATACATACCCTGCCTTTGTCCCACCAAGGACAATAATTTGCACAATGTGTATCAGTGCCGTCTCTACCTCACATTTTTTTTCTTTATTTGGACAGGCACAAGGCAAAAGGCTGGTAGGCTCCCCTTGACCCTTGTGCTCACAAGGAGGGGCACAAGAACCTCACCTCGTGGAGGAGAAGAACACTATGTGCGTCACCAAGGCTGGCTGGCCTCCGCTTGCTCGTGCGCCTTTAAGCTCACTATTGCTCTGGCTAATGACCAGTGCAGCTCTCATGAGTAGATTCCCTGTGCTTTTGACTAGGCATATGCATTATATTCGGCACCTTGTACATTTAGGGATTGGACTTGGTGCTATATGTAGGTCAATTTTAGTTTGACCTGGCTTCAAGTTGCAGATATTTTCCCCCGCAAAAAATGGTTAGAGATATTTTCCTTTTTTTAGTTGGACATTGTTTCTACCTAAAGCATGGTAATCCTCTCGAGTAATTTTCAAAGGAAATACCCGCTTATTTATGTTGACAATTGAGAGACCAAAAATGAGTACATGAATGCTACTTCTGGTTAAGAAAATAAGGACGGCGACAAATGCGCTTAGTAACTTATTTATCTTCCTCCTTTTCAATTGTTTACCTTGCATAGACTTCTTCATGGATGTTATAAGTGACACTAGAAAGCAGACCATGAATGATGTGAACCGATCAAGAGTTGCATTGTCCATCGGACAAGATTCAGGGGCAATTTATTTGTAACTAACTTAGCATGATGTCAATTTCTTGTTTAGGTATCATGATGTGGTCCAGCCGAGCTTTAGTATAAAAAGGATCACACGTAAGAAGGAAATACCAAAAAAGAACACATATGTTGATGTGCAAAATAACAATACAAATAGATAAGACTATATTTCCTTTAAAATTAGTCTATGATGGACAAGATACTAATGACATCAACAACACCAAAAAGGCGAAGAGAGATCGGACAGATGATGAAGGTATTCCTTTCAAGTAGGGTTGTAAAAATACATTTTAGCTAGGCCCAATGCAGGCCGATTTTGAGCTTTGTTTCCTAAAGGAGATGAGCTTGAATCAAAAGCAAGATCTCGTCTAAGAATGGAAATGGACATGGTATGGATAAGGTAGAGCAATACCATATCCATACCCGTGTAGTTAATGGGTGCAAATGTTTACCCATATCCGTACTCGCGGATATAAAACTTTACCCATACCCGTACCCATTGGGTACCCGATGGGTAGATCAAATAGTATACAAGTTATTCATAATTTTACGTTCATAAGTAACATATTAAAAATATATAATTATCTCTACTTAATAATAGGTAGACGAGTACACGAAAGTATCAAAGAATTCGCAATCGCATACTTGTCCCTAGGCTTTTCGGCCGCATAGGTTGACACTCTATATGTAAATTTGACATGTCAGTTTAAAATGGCAGGGTACAGGTATACCCATGTGTATAAGTCTATACCCGTACCCGTAACTTAACAGGCAAGGTATGGATATTACCAGTGGATATAAAAGTGTGCCCATATCCTGTCCATGCGGGTACGGTACCCGCGGATACCCGTACCCGTAGAGAAAATTGTCATCCTTAATCTCGCAGATATCTTGGGCTTAAGTAGTTCAATAAGACTCGTTAGGATAAGTATCTATGTAACTTTGTCGAGCCTACACAAGTATTACCAAATTTACTTTATTTTTTATGCATGTGAACATTATTTTTCATATGATGCACACTCAATTGGTTGTGTTGCGATTATGCCTACAAGAGCTTTCTCGACTTACCATATTTCTATATTCACATTCTTCAATTATTGAGTATTTCTAGCCATGGATCTGGAGCCTTCATGAGGTTGTTTCAAGCCAAGCTTAAGCCCAACAACAAGTTAACTAAGTGCCTCCATAGAAGCTCAAGCCTTCACGATGTTGTTTCAAGCCAAGCCCAAGCCCGGTGACAAGTTTAAATACTAAGTTGATTGGTTGAAGCTCACACCTTTTGACCTTTTCTAAGCCAGGTGCGATATAAACTTAGGGGCTGTTTGGTTGTGCTTATTTATGGCTTTTCGCTTTTGGCTTATAAGCCACAAAAGCACCTAAATAGGTGCTTTTTATTTTGGATTTTGGCTTATACCATCATACTACTATGTTCAGTTAAAAGCCAAAAGCCAAAGCCGAAAACACCTATTTTGGTGCTTTTGTGGCTTATAAGCCAAACTCTAAAAGCTAGATTTAAGCCCAACCAAACAGGCCCTTAACTCAAGCCAAGCCCAACGGAACTAGATCGAGCTTATATCATGGACAACCCTACTTCCCACGACATCCTGGAAGCGGCTAGACAACCCATATTATAACTTTTCAGTATACTTCCAACTTTATTGATTAAGTAATTAGAGTAGAACATATTTTAAGCATACTTCCAACTTTGTTGATTAATTAATTAGAATACAACATATCGAATAAAGTGAAAACACATTAATTACAGAGGTTGTGATAAAACTAGAAGTTACGTCGAGGATCTTCAAAGTTGATGACCCTAGTTCCATCTTTTTTTATCGTAATCCACTGCTTTATTAAATGGAACAACGGTTACACTCGGACTGAATTACATCAGCCAGAAATCCAGGTATTACATAAAAGCGATTATAACTAACTACGCTTAAAGCTTCCTTGGCACACAAATGCGCCGCTTTATTTACATCTCTATCTATGTGAAGAAGCTCAGAAAAGATTTGATTGAATCCTTCATCTCCATCACTATGTGAGCCTCCATGTTCCTCCAAACACCATTGAAAAATTGCATATGATCGAGCCTACATTATCCTCAAAGGTTTGAATAGCGCACGAGTCGCCCACTCTTGTAGGTGAGAACTGAACTAACTATGGCCAATTAAGCTTTGACTTGGTCTCTTGTACACAAACTCTCTCAAGGTCACTCATGGTACATATTTAATGTGCTTTGGTCATGAAAACTTGTCAAGATTTTAACGGATTGCGCTGCAGCCGCCACTAATCTTGGAGGGATCCTATATATCGCCTTAAGCGACACGTACATGAGGCTGCACACCCCCATGGCGCTTAGTTGGGCCACGACCCAAGTATTTCTGCTATTTCATTTGTTTTTCTATTTTTATTTTTTGTTGTTTTTTGTCTTTCTTCTTTGCGTTTTTGAAAATCTGAATACTTTTAAATGTAAGCATTTTTTAATTTTTTTCAAAATCTTAACCTTTTTAAAATGTGAACTTTTTTCAGATATAAACATTTCTCAAAATCTACATATTCTTAAAATCTGAATATTAAACACTTCAAAATATGTTGGTACTCCCTCTATCCCAAAATAACGAACTTCGATTTGTCTAAATTCATATGTAACTGCATAGTAAAACATGTCTACACATATACTAATATAGACAAATCTAAATCACTTATTTCCGGATAGAAAAAGTAGATAATAAAAAAAGTAAAAAAAATATACCAAAATAAAACTAAAATCAGAAGAGAAAACTCAAAAGCAAATGGACTGGCCCATTGCAGGCACACTCGCCGCATCGTGCGGCATATAGTAATTTGCGCTAATCCTGTTCTTGATGAGCCAGATTGCTTGTTTTCTGTGAGTGGATCAAGCTAGATGGCCCAGAGTAGAACAGACGTTGTAGGCTATATACTCTAGCTTTCTTACAGGGCTATATACTCTAGTTTTCGTACTACAGCCCAGAGATTCTCATGGGCTGCTCGCCGCTGCCGCTGCCGCCGCCAATCCTGATCTGCCACGATATTTATTAGCTCGTCCCCAATCCTCCCTCTATTCTCTCGCGTGTCAGCGTATCCGGAAATCCCAATCTCCACCTCTCCCCGCACCTGCGCCTAAAACCCTAGCTCGCTTCCCCACCCCCCATGGCGCCGAAGAAGCGAAAGGCAGATCCGGCCCACTCCGCCGCCGCCGCCGCCGAGCCCGCCGCCACCAACCACCAGCAGGAGCTCCCGTCCTCCGAGCTCAAGCCCCGCGGCACCATCTACTACCCAATCGCCGATGACCCCTTGGAGCCCACCGCCGAGGCCGCCGCCGCCGCCGAGGAGGAGGACGACGCCGACGGCGATGTCGAGGAGGACGTCACCAAGCTGCTCGAGCCGCTCTCGAGGGAGCAGCTCATGGCGCTGCTCCGCGCGGCCGCCGAGGCGAGCCCCGCGACCATGGCGGCCGTGCGGCGCGCGGCGGAGTCCGACCCCGCCAGCAGGAAGCTCTTCGTGCACGGCCTCGGCTGGGGCGCGGGCGTCGACGACCTCCGCGCCGTCTTCTCCCGCTTCGGCGAGCTCGAGGACTGCCGCGTCATCACAGATAAGATATCTGGCAAATCTAAGGGCTACGGCTTCGTCCTCTTCCGCTCCCGCGGCGGAGCGCTCCGCGCCCTCCGCCGCCCCCAGCTCCAAATCGGCGGTCGTCTTGCCTATTGCCATCTCGCCGCCTCTGGCCCGGCGCCTCCATCCTCCCAGTCCCAGAACACCAGCTCAAACGCCAACGTCAACACCAGCTCCGTTACCCCCAACAACGCTCCTGCTCCCTCCTCGTCCTCACAACAAGACAACATGCAGCGCAAAATCTTTGTTGGCAATGTGCATGCTGATGTTGATGTTGACCGCCTCTATGAGTACTTCTCCAGTTTTGGTGAGATTGAGGAGGGGCCATTGGGTTTTGACAAGAACACTGGCAAGCCCAAGGGGTTTGCTCTGTTTGTTTACAAGTCTGCTGAGAGTGCCCGGCGTGCCCTGGAGGAGCCTACCAAGAATTTTGATGGCAAGGTGCTCAATGTGCAGAAGGCTATAGATGGGAGGACAAAGAGCACACCTGGATCCAACTCGAATGCTAATTCAAGTGCAACTGCTGCTTCCGCGCAAATGACAGCGCCTTCTATTGCCGCCATTAATCCGTATGATCCATCAACATATGGTGCTACTGCTGTCCATGACATGGGCTTTGCCCAGCAAGCTGCCATGCTGGGGATGGGTGCACAGCAGCAAGCATTTGCGCAGCCCAATACCGCAATGCTGGCCATGATGGCAGCCGCGATGCAGAACCCAGCCATGCTGGCAGCACTAAATCCGGCTTTTGCTGCAATGGGTGCTGCGGGGCAACATGCTGGCATTCCTGGTTTTGGAGCTCAAGGTTTTGGAACACAAGGGTTCGGAGCTGGCGGCGTCAGTTTTCCGACTGCAGCTGGTCTTCAGGGAGCTGCAGCATATCAAGGCGGCCCTCCTGGTTTTCAGGGCACACCTGGGTTCCCTACTTCTGCTGGGTTTCAGGTTGGCCAAGCAGCTTCCCAAACGGGTACTACACCAGCGGCTGCTGCTGGTGCTGCCGGTTTTCAGGCCGGGGCTGCTGGGCAGGGTCAGGCGCCCAGTTCTCAGACTGGCTTTCAAGGTGGCTATTGACATCACTAGGTATAACGCACAACTTCCATGCTAATGCCCCATTAACTGCTATTGATTCGAGTTCTTCAATTCTCTATGCATTATTTGTTATTTGGTTATTTTGCTCTATAGCTTTCTGATTACTTCTCCCTGTCTTTTAGTTTGGCATCTGCTGGTCGTGGTTCGTTCGTGTGGTTTTGCATTCGGATGGATTTTGAACCTATGTTGGTGCCGAAGTATTGCGGAAGGGTTCCTGCTGTTGACTTTTACTGTGAGATGCTTTTGAATCAGATACCTTTGTGGCAGTATTTGCAGAAGGAACTTTTGTTGAAGTATTTATGTTTCTATTGCCAACTATGTAGTTTTGCCCTTGCAACTTCATCATGTACTTTATGGTTCTGTAGTCAGTTTCATGTACTGAAGTATCTGTACTTGACCACTTGGGTTGTTATCTGGTCTTATTGATAATGTGAAATGTTTTCCGGGCAATTGATCTCATTTTAGTTGCAGTTGCAGTGGGGTTTGGAGGAATGGGATATTTATATATCTTTTGCATTCATCCTGGAAATTTCTGGCTTCAGGTTGAATTTAACAGATGTGGCCTTTAAAATCCGTAAGGATAGGGAGCTTTATTCTCCTTGGAACTTGCTTCTTGAAGTGTTCAGTGTTCTATTTGAGCCATGGAAAATAGGTTTGAAGTGTGCCTCAAGTTGTGTATTATCTTGAAATAGTTGTCTGTATTTAAGGTTGGTGATCTACTGATCATAGTTCATTAAAAGAGTGAAACACTAGACCAGCGGGGCACCACATGGCTTTGTTAAGAGAACCCCATGAGGCACCCCCTGTGGAGCACAGAGTTCGAACACCGGTGGCGGGGTGGACGCACGGCGCACCCTTGCGCATGCCTCTAGCCAACTGGTTGATGCCCAGCTTTTTAAATTAATTACAATTCATAGGCAACATGTCTCTTCAAGGAATGTTTTTGGCAAATTAAGAATCTTGAACATTACTATATGAACAAAGCGTAGCAGCAAGAACTATTCCAGTTTTGTTCAGTCTCTGCAAAATCAGTCATGATTTGACGTTTCATAAAAAATCTAACCACGCTACTTGAATCATTTTTTTTTACCATGACTTTAATAAAATTTTCGATGAGGGGATTTGCTTAGATTTGAATGAAAATTTTAATCATGCGCTCTGGCTATTGTAATTGGTGTCGAAGTTCAATGTATGCGCTTAGAGGGGCGAGTTAGGAAGTCGGCAGCATAGTTTTAAAAACCGGACCGGACCGGCGGTTCTACCGAAAAACCGGAACCAGCGCCTCTGCCGGTCTATTAAGCGCACTGGACCGGACAGGGAAGCGAACCAGAAAATTGCCGGTTGAACCGCTGGTTTTCACTGAACCGGAGGAAACCGGTGGCAGGTCCGACCGGTCTGGGGTAATACACAAACTTGGGGGTGGTAAGAATTAAGTGGCGGCACTGAGAATCGATCCCACGCCCTGGGAGTTGGCTGCATGCAATGTTCCTGTACTAGGAAACCAACTATTCCGTACTTTGTCTGTGATTACAACATGGAAGTTATACTATTTGACACGGTATTCCTCTATTATACAACTTAAAATATTTATTATTTATTGATTACCGGTCCGGCTATTGAACCGAGTGAACCGGCGGTCGGACCAGTGAACTGTGAACCGACAGCCTGACCGGTTCGATCTTCGGTCCTGTTTTTTAAACTATGGTTCAGTGACCGGTTCGATCTTTGTCTTATTACTCTCTTCATTAGTTTATGCTTGTTCTTTTCTATGAATGGTGATTCCTTTTCTGTTCTCTTGACCGTCTGCCAAGTTTGCTTGTGCTTTCAGCCGTCGAAAGTGTGTCTGTTTACTTGTGGCAAGTATCTCATGAATACTTCTACTGTTCTACCAACATATGAATGTTTGAATGTTCTGCTAGTACTTGAATATAAATTTGTTAATAGTAGTTATTACTCCCTCTGTTTCAAAATATAAGACATTTTAGGTTTGTGAAGAAAATGTATCTAGACTTCTTTTAGTGTGTAGGTTCACTGAGGTTTGAAATGAATCTACACACTAAAAGAAGTCTAGATTCTCTTCACAAACCTAAAATATCTTATATTTTGAAACGGAGGGAGTACACATGAAACGCAAGCCCACCTATCAAGTTAGCAATGTTATTCACAAGATCAGTATGCACGCAATGGTTTGAATTGTGGCCCTCCACTCATGAATAGATTACTCTTGATCTACTTTCCATACATAGCTTAAATTTACAGTCAGTATTGATTTAAATTAAGTTGCATCCACTAGGCTTTCATCGTTTGTGATACGTGTTTTTAAGTTACAACACTGAACTAGTAATTAATGAATACTTGTATTGAAAGATTGACATGTTTGGCAGATTAGGCGTCTAGAAAATGACAAGTCCCAAGCAACAAAGCTTATTCTGCAAGATCTAACACATTTCTTCTTGCCCATCCCAAATTTTGCTGACATGGACTATTCTGTTTACCAGTTATCCTTGATTCTTAGTTGTATTGCTTAACTTGCCATTTTCAAGAATAGATGGTCGTTATGGTGCTTCAAATTTACCAGCCTACCAAAATGTCTTATATTTTGTAATTTTGTAAAAGAGGTAGTTCCAGTTATTGTCATGGTTATGCTTTTGGTCTTTCGGTCAGGTTTGTTAACTATTGTTGTTAACTGTGAACAGCTTATCAGTGGCACCAATTCTGCTGCATTGGTATCTTGTGTTTTCTGCTTACCATATCATCTTGTTGTTTGATAAGCTTCTGTCATATGGTAATTTTGGAAACGATGTCTTCCTAATTTGGAAATTTTTATTTGACCCTTCTATTCACAATTTTTTACATCTTGAGCAAATTAACATTTATGTGGAAGTTCAGTGGTCGCGCTTTAGAGGGGCCAGTTAGGGAGTCAGCTGTGAGCTACTATTACCTTCATTAGTTAATTTTCTTCTTTTCTATGGAGGGATGATTCCTTTTCTGTTCTCTGTTTACTTCTGGCAAGTACCCCTTGATACTGTGTATCTGTTTACTTCTGGCAAGTACCTCTCGAATACTTCCTACTGTTCTACCAACAGATGAATGTCTGAATGTTTTGCTATTACTTGAATATAAATTTGCGAATGGTAGTTATTGCATGTGAAAAGCAAAGCCATTCTATCAAATTAGCAATGCTATTCACAAAATGTGGATCCATGCAATTGCTTTGAAATGTGGTCCTTCTAATCATGAAAGAATGACTCTTGATCTTCTTTCCGTATATAGCTTAAATTTACAGTATGTATGATCTATATTACGATGCATCCGCTGGGCTTTCATTGTTTGTGATGCGAGTTTTAAGTTTCAATGCTGAGCTAGTAATTATCGCCATGATGGGCAGATAAGAAGTTTTTGAAAATGGAAAGTCCGAAGCAACAAAGCTATTTCTGGTATACTAATGCATTTCTTGCCCATCCCAAATTTTGCCGACATGGACCATTCTTGTTGCCAGTTTTCCTTGATTCTTAGTTGTGCTGCTGAACTTGCCATTTTCAAGTATATATGGTCATTATGGTGCTTGGATTCTATACATGTTATTGTCATGTTTATGCTTTTGAGTCTTTTCGGTCAGGTTTGTTGACTATTGTTGTCAAGTGTGAACAACAGCTTATCGGTTGCACCAATTATACTGCATTGGTATCTTTTTTTTTCTGCTTACCATATATGGTTCCATCCTTGCTTTTTGTTTGATAAGCTCCTGTCATATTGGTAATGTTGGAAAATATGTCTTCTTAAATTCGGATCTCCTGTTCATAATTGTTTACACACCTGGTGCAAGCCAAGATTATTTATTATACGAGGCAACTCAAGTATGCATACAGCTTCTTTGGGCAGGATGTTGCTTCAGATACTTTGTTTATCCTCTCACTTCTATAGCGAAGCTTAATTGGTAGTATCCTGTTTGTTGTCCTTTTTTCTGAAAAACTCCAGTTTGATGGCAAAGTGTAACTAGTAGTAACTCAACAAAAGGTGAAGCCAATACCGTGATTGTGCTCTGTGAAAACCTAATGTGGTGCCACCAAATCCTATTATTGGAGACGCACATTATGGTCTCAAGCTGAAAGGCAAGTTTTGGTAATAGGTGCAGAACTGACAAATTGGGTGGTTGGATGGTGATGATCCGGACTTGAACGTTTATCAACTGATATGGAAAGTTGTCTTCTACCTTGCAGAAGAACAAAAGAATCCTATTCCTCACTTCATGTCACGCCAACTGATTGATTTGTGGGCGCTTTCTTAGCAAGCATCCAAGCCTGCAAGTGGCCTTTTGCACTTTGAAGCTTTCCTGACGATGCTAATGTTCACTTGTACTATTTTTCTTCTCTACTGCTAAGCGCGTCTTGATCCTGTTCTGTCAGCAGTTAGAGGCACAAATTTCTATCGTTTTATCGGTTAGATAAATCTCTCTTAGTTCAGTCGGGGCGGGGGAAGTGACTGCCCACTGGATGGCTGGTGCTACGTTGAAATTTTTCCCCCAAAAAATGAAAAAGATCTCGAATGGGTGGCTGCTAAAACAACGCTAGTGTCAGCGCTGCGGCTCAGCTACTCGCGCCGCTAGTATTCAATTCTGCGGCGATTTATTTATTTTCTCCACCCATGGTAGGAGAAAGGAGGACACGGAAGGTACACGTCACGTGTAAGCCGCGGATGACGTTCTCACTCCGAGTATGGCTCCACCGGTTCACCCTAGGCTCCAGGCAGACCTGCGATGTGGGCCCGCCCCGCAGGTGTAGCCGCTCCCATCGGCTCATGAACCGTGTAGATGTGGACTGGGTCTCTCTGAACACACCAGTGTGCAAAATTTCTGTTTGGTCCTCGGAGGTATCCAAGAATTTACGTACCTGCCCTCCACCCGTCACTGGCCACGCCAATCCCGCGCCCACCACCTGCCCCTCCTGCCCGTGCTGCCCGCCCGGCTCTCAACTCTCTCCCTCCTCTTCTCCTTCTGCTCTCTCCCGTTCCTCCCATGGAGTCTGCCTAGTTCTGCCCCGTTGAGAGCGCTGCTGATATATTCTCCAAACCTCCAGATCTGTGGCCTCTTACTCGCTGCTTCCTCAAAAACAAGGTAATCTTCCGCCTCTCTCGGTGCTGTTTTTCTCATGCATCTCCGTTACCTTTTTCTACCTTCTGGCAAAGCATAATCATGTCTAAGACAAGGTTTTTTGGCACTACTAGTTCTAGGGTTCTTGCTTACTATCTCATCTAAAAATAAATAAAAAATTGGCACAGTACTACAACACAACAGTTGCAAGGTCTGAACCTTCAAGCCTCAGCAGTACTACTAGAGAGTTCACCCATTTCAGAATCTCCCACCGAGGAAAATATCTTCCTCCGAGAGCACCCTTTTCTCTCTCTCTCTTAGTTTGTCTGACAGTTCTGTTAGTAGTTAGCTTCTGCACAGAGAAAAAAAGGAGAGAGATAGAGGTGGGTTTTCCCCTTCTAGTATGACTTAGCGGTAGCATGGATTTTTGCTAAAATTAGGTGCAACCACATCTCGCCCAACAAACAAACACCTTTTTCGGTCTGACCTTGGGAAAAGAAATATGCATGTTGAGCGGAGATTTTAAGGTTTCCTGATGCTTTGTGTGTGTGTGTGTGCCTGCCTCTAACGGTAAAAACTTCTGACGTGTTGATTTCTCTTTGCCTGCCACGTGTTCCCCTGCAGCCGTCCAGATGGACTCCGCCGGAACGGAGCCGGAGCTGCTCGCCGACGGCGGCCTCACGGAGCTGCAAGCCACCGGCACCGGCACAGCCGACGAGGTAATTAACCAACCGGACTTTTACGGTTATTATTTTCAACCTCGAGTACTAGCATGCCTATGTTTTTTTAGACATAATTAAAAAAATCACGGTGGTTCCATGCTGCTGCTTTTGTATACCGTTGAGTGAGATATGGTTTGGACTTTTCGGATGCGGAACTGTGTGGCGGTTTATGCTGCGGTTCTCAGCTCCGGATTTGAGTTCCGTGGGGGTGGGTCCCCCCCCTGGTGGCACAGCATAGAAAGCGTCCTGTCGTTGCTTCTGTATTACAGCTCCTTGCCCCTCCCTCCTTAGCCCGAATATTCGCTGCCACAGCCCATGCGAATATTCCTTCTTAGATGCTCTCTCTTGGAAAAATAGTCTGTGGCTGTGGTGTGGTGACTGACTGTCTTTCAGTTGCTTAGCCTGTAAGCAGCGGGATTAGCAATGTGCTTAGGTTAGTCTAATGATAGTATGTGTGTAGTTTGCTATGAGCTTTAAGGCTTGGAGTGATTCTTTCATGTAAATACTTTAGCCTACTGTACATCTCTTTATTTTCTCTTTTCTCTACAAAACTTTTATACAGAAAATGCAAAAAAAAAAAATTATACAGAAAATGCAAAAATATACTCAGTAGGGAGACGTACTGTACAGCTTCAAACAAAATTAAATGCTATGAGTAATCACTTTGGAAATTGTGAAAAAGGATTTGTTGAACTGGACGAGTAAGTTGGCGTTGCGGTCCCACCTGTCTGTCTCTACTCTCGGTCGCTGTTCGCGACTGTGACGCCAGGGATTTTTTTCCATAATTATTAGCAGTTGGGATCCATTGACTAGAGATATTTGAACCAGGTCGCTTTCTTCTATCACTGTCCAAAGATTGTCTCTGATTGAGTCGTACAGAGAAGGGCTCCGCTGCAATTGATATTCCTGTATTACCACTTGAGTTGGTTCGGCTCTGTGCCATACTGCCATGCTTCACTTCTATACTTGAAACAAAGCATGCTCACATTATTATGGGGGCTGTCGGTCATCTTTGATCTTTCTGGTACTCAGAAGTAGATTCACAAGATAACGTAAGGTGGAGGTAAAGTGAGCTATTGGTAACGGAAATGTTGTTGAGCCTGTCTATAGATGAGGAAGTTAGGAGTGAGATCAGGTTATACAAGCCTCTGGCCTCTGCTAGTCTGCTGCTTTCCGCCAACAAAAATGCACAGCAGCCGATTCTAGGATAGCAGTACAAGGTTGTTGTTCAGCTAGCTATTATTCTTGCTCATTAAGAGGGAGATGCTGAGTATTCCATTAAGGAAAACAAATGATCTGGTAGCGTGTGCCTTCTGTTGTAGCTGGCAAGCTGTTGGCTACAAATATAACATTTAAACCCTTTGTTGTTGTGTGTGCTTGGGCCTTTTTTTTTAGTATTCTTAAGCTTCTGAAGATGTTTGTATTCTGACTAACCATTTTTGCTTATCATTGTACAGCGTCTGACTGATTTCATGATGGGTGGAACGAAGAGAGATGAAACTGCTCCTACTGATGCCGGCGATGAAGATGGCGATGAGGATGATGATGATGGGGATGAGGATGGCGACTTTGGTGAGGGTGAAGAGGAGATCTCTGAAGGAGAGGAGTATGACAATCCGAAGTCCAATGATACCAAGAAGAAACAAGTAGGTGAGGGTGAGGAGAATGGTGAGGAGGAGGACGAGGAAGTACCCGAAGAGCAGGAGGGTGGAGGAGGTGATGATGATGACGATGATGACGACGATGACAATGAGGATGATGACGATGAGGAAGATGTTGCTGAAGACGATGAAGATGGAGTAGAAGAGGAAGACGATGATGACCAGGATGACGAGGAGGAAGATGACGATGAGGACTCGCTCCAGCCCCCGAAGAAGAGGAAGAAGTGAAGCTCTCTTCGACGCGGCTGTAGTTTCTCCATGCGATGAGATCTGTGCCTCCGGTTTCCGCCATGTTATCGGAATCGAACTTTCCTTTATTAGAGTTAAAAACACACCACACCATCACAACGTGTGGAGCTTGTAGGAGCTTTATGATTTGAAGCGGTTAGGGGAACTTTGTGTCATTGTTGCTTCTGTGGCATTGATCGAACCGGTGTTTAGCTAACATAATTCTACCCGAGTGGCGAAAGCCTTTGAGATTGAATATGTCAAACTCTTTTAATCCGCATCATTCTGTGAAATCTTGTTTACAAAGCTTATTCTGAACATCATCATATATGATAAAGGCAAATCGCATTGTTGATAGCTGCTGAATTAAGGCCAAATCACACAGTTGGTAGCTGCTGAATTAAGACAAAATCACATGTTGGTACCTCATGTACTTATCCTGAGTAACGTCGGCCTCTGCACAATCCAGGTGTTGATGGTGACCAATGAGCCCACAATCCAGGTATTGATGGTGACCAATGAGCCTGGTAAAGTAAGTCAAAAAGGCAGCACGTGGGCCATTAGTGGAGTATAATTGGCCAGAGAACCGCGCTGTGTTTCAAATAACCACCTCATTACAGTCTAGTTTTTCAAAAAGCAACCACTTTATGTTAGGGTTTTAAAAAGCCACCGGTTCAGAGTTCGTTCGTTTCAGAAAACATTGATACTGGTTTGACGCTGGTCTAATGACAAAACTGACAGGACGGCTCCACCTGTAAGGATGACGTGGCTCACGCGGACGACTGCGGGCAGACGGCCGTTAACGGCGCTGTCGGAACCCTAACCTCCCGTTCCGACACGAGTCAAACCAGACCACGCTCGCACACTTCCTCTCCCGCGTGCGTACTAAAGCCATGGCGGCGGCGATTTCTCCTGGCTCTAGATCTCCGGCCGGCGAGGGCGCTGGAGGCGTACCTGGCGGAGAAGATGGCGGTGGAGACGGCGGCGGTGGGCACGAAGTCGAGGTGTCGGGCTTCCTTGCGGCGGATTGGTGCGGTAGTTCTAACCCGTCGACGGCGAAGTTTGCATCGCCGGAGAAGCTGGCCGCCGCTTCCTTGGCAAATCGTTTGAAGGAGGACCTTACCCAGAGTAGCCGTTGGACCAGTGCATTCGGAGCCGGTATTGAGTAAGTCATTCACATCCATCTAATCTGCCATCGCCCTTTTCTTATCCATTTTGGCTAGGGATTTGTACTGAAAAATAGACAATTAAATTCTCTTATTCTGAATATATGCAGTTTGGATGATGATATATGGGATATAAGGATCAATTTAGATGGCAAGGACAATTTAGAGCGCACTTTGTCTGAATCAGATGTAACATTCCTCAATTTTCTAGCTTTAATAGAGACAGAGGGCTATGGGATTAGTGACAACATATATTATGTGAAAGAGAAGGGTATAGGGATAGCTGAGATGGACTTACTAGATGGGCATAATAAGATGCAGCAGATGGTTGAACTTTATGATGATAACAGATCTGTCAGCTTGACTGTAATTAAAATAGGAAGCACACTTCCATCAAACATCAACACTACTGCAGTTGAAGAGCAAATCCCAATTTCAGAAATTGGAAACCCCATTGTTTACACAATTGATGATGATGAAGTTGTTTTACCAAGTCAAGAATGTACACAATTAACTGAAGATCTTGAGTGCATGAACTTGCTGACACAACAGAGCAACAATGTTGAGAATGATCATGAGAATGACATGCAAATCTTAGAAGTGGGTGATGGTGATGGAGGATACTTATTCAATCAATAGGGAACATAGCACATTGTTGATGAAGAACAAGAAGATATGGAAGAGGATGAACAAGAAGATATGGAAGAGGATGAAGATTCAGAAATGGAAGATGATGAAAATTACACTCCAGCGGATATAAATGAAACTGAATCAGATGAGGATGAGCCAAATCATGATTTGAATAATAGAAAGAGGGGTTCCTTAGAGCATGAGTCTTATTTTGCAGAAGAGCCTGAAGATTTATTTAATGCATCTGATTGCTCAGATGTTGACAAGGATGAGCCAGTTACTGTGAATAAGAAGAAAGAACCAGTAAGGAAGGGGCCTACTAGCAGATCACATTGCAGTCAGCAGAGTACAACAACACCATACTGGCTTCCTTCTGATGATGAAGGGCCAGATGGTGATTTGGATCCAGAGGATGATGATGGACTTGAGAAATTGTCATGGGCTCTACCAAAAGGAAGGAAAAGCAGGGCCAAAAAGAAACAGCCAAGGGTGTGGTATGATGAGAGCATACTACAACCTGAAGAAGGACTGTGTCTTAGGATGTGCTTCCTAGATGTGTATCAGTTCAGAAGAGCAGTGCAAACACTTCATATTGCACAACTTAGAAACTTCAGGTACCATAGAAATTGCAAGGACAGAGTGATAGTAAAGTGTGCTCAAGAGAAGTGTTCTTTTTTTATGGTTGGTTCTCAGATAAAGAATGAGAAATCATTTTGCCTAAGAAAGGTGAACTTTGAGCACACTTGTGGCACAGTAGGTGAGCACTGCAAGGCCACAGGAAAATGGGTTGCAAAGATTTGTGAGCCCAGCATTAGAATTGATCCAAGGACAGGCATTGAGGCTGTGATGGAGACAACCAAGGAGAAATTTGGTGTAGATGTTCCTAAAATGATGACATACAGGGCAAATAGGAAAGCTTTACAGGTTGTGCTTGGTGATTAGGTGGAGTAATACAAGAGGCTAAGGGATTACTTGCAGACAGTGCTTGACACAAATCCAGGCTCAAGATGCATTGTGACCACAAAAATTCTGGTAGAGCATCCAAGTACCAACCCTAGATTTCATGGATTGTTCTACTGTCTAGGTGCATCTGTACAAGGATTCCTTAATGGTTTGCAGATTATTTATAGGTAATTGACATGATATATTTTCCCTTTGCTAATTAATGAGACATATACACATTATGACATGGCATACATCTATTTATTTGTAGGTCTAGATGGCTACTTCATTAAGCTGACCACAGGCCATCAGATTCTCTGTGCCATTGGAAGGGATGGGAACAACAATATCTTCCCTATTGCTTTTGGCCTGGTTGACAAGGAGGAGACAGCTACATGGTCTTGGTTTCTCACCCAACTAAAGTATGCTATTGGTGGTGAGGCAGGCAAGTTTGGGTACTATACCATAATTTCAGACAGGCAGAAGGTAATTGCATAGTTATTTACATAGTATACATTTCCTCTGTGTCATATGAAGTTGCATTGTGAGATGTTCAGTTATTTACATAGTTAGAAATCTTTGTGTAGGGTCTACTTAATGCAATCAACCAAATATTCCCCAACTGTCCACAAAGATACTGCTTAAGACACATTTATGCAAACTTTCAAACTGCTGGGTTTAGAGGTGAGGAGCTCAAGAAATACATGGATGCAGCCTCCTATTCTTACACAAAGCATGATTTTGATGTTGCCATGGCTAACATGAAGGAGGAGAGTGTGGAAGCTTAGGAGTGGTTAATGAAAATACCAGTTGCAGCATGGGCCAGATATGCCATGGACTATAACTGCAAAACAGACTTAGTGGTGAACAATTTAAGTGAGGTTTTCAATAGGTGGATTCTTGACATTAGAGGGAAACCAGTGAGAACAATGTTTGATGGCATAAGGAAAAAAATGATGGTCAGGAATGAAGGTAAGAGAACAGGAGCTAGCAAGGCAAGATGGGAAATCACACCTACTTATGTAGAAATGCTAGAAGAAAATAAGAAGTGGTCAAGAATGTATAGATCAAGAAAGGCTGCTGAAGGTTTGTGGGAAGTTAGCCATGGGGAAAAATGTTATGCCATTAACTTGACAACTAGGACATGTGGATGTAACAAATGGGACATGACTGGTATCCCTTGCAATCATGTTGTATCGGCCATCTACAAGTCATTCCAACACCCTGAAGATTTTGTTTCTGATTTCTTCAAGAAGCCTTTGTATGTTGAGGCATACAAGCCTGTGATTTACCCTGTGCCAGGTGAAGATAGCTGGACAAGGACTAATACACGTGATATTGATCCACCAGTCTTCAAGGTCTCATTGGGTAGGAATCAGACCAAGAGGAGAAAAGGAAAGTATGAAGTTCCAGAACCAAAGCAATCATCAAGGATGGCCACTATAACCTGCAAAAATTGTGGAACTCTTGGGCATAAATACACTAGTTGTGGTGCCCCTCTAAAGCCATCTCTGGTGATGAGGAAAAACAAACATAAGGTTTGTTTTCTGTTTTAACCATTCTCTGCAATTTCTATGTTTTAACCATTCTATGCATTTTTTGTGTAATAAACACTGTCTTGCTTGGATGCAGGAGAATAGGGCAGAGCACTCTGAGTCTTCTACGGCAGCAGCTGCTACTAGGAGGACAACACCTGGTGCTACTTCAGGTCAAACAACACCTGCTGCAAGGAGGACAACACCGGCTCAAACAGCACCTGCTGCTAGGAGGACAACACCAGCTCAAACAGCACCTGCTGCTAGGAGGAAAACACCAGCACCTTTCAAAGCTCCAAGGCCAGGTCCTGCACAAAATGAAGCAAGTGGTACTTCCAGTAGGCCTGTAAGAGCAAGAAAGCAATCATCAAGGATGTCAAGTTACCTCACAGCAAGCAATATTGACAACCTTACCTTGAGTGATATCAAGAAAGGGCTGTTGTGAACAATGCTACTTGTGGTTGTGAACTATGTTGGTACTATGTGTGGTTGTGAACTATGTTGGTACTATGTGTGGTTGTGAACTATGTTACTTGTGGTTGTAAACTATGTTGATACTATGTGTGGTTGTGAACTATGTTGGTACTATGTGTGGTTGTGAACAACACTATGAAATGCTTGTGTAGATGTTGTCATGCTAGTATATTAAATTATTGATCATGGTAGATGTTGTCGAGACCACTCGAGGGGCCTCGACAACCCTAGTATATTAAATTATTGATGATAGTAGATGTTGTCGAGACCACTCGAGGGGCCTCGACAACCCTAGTATATTAAATTATTGATGATAGTAGATGTTGTCGAGACCACTCGAGGGTCACGACAACCCTAGTATATTAAATTATTGATGATAGTAGATGTTGTCGAGACCACTCGAGGGGCCTCGACAACCCTAGTATATTAAATTATTAAACATTATAATATAACATTGTATCCAGTACCACAAAGCATATTCACACAAACTGAATGGTTCAACACATGGAGGGTTCAACTAAACAAAGGGTTCAACACATGGATAGTTCAACTCAACAAATACAGGGTTCAACAAATGGATAGTTCAACTCAACAAATACAGGGTTCAACTCAACAGACTCATACATCTACCTAAACATAAATATGCCAACTGAACACACCATTACACAAATATGCCAACTAAACAGACCATCACTCCTCCTCCTCACAAATTGCCTTGATTCTTGACCTTGTCCTTGTTAACAACATTGGCCTTGAAAAGGTCATGCATGGAGTACTCTAACTTTTTCTTTTCATCCTTCAGATTAGCTCTTTCCTCATCCCACTTCTGCTGTTTCACCTTGAATACTTGTGCATGTGATTTGAGCATATTTTCAGTTCCTCCTTGGCATTCTTCAGCACCTCTACTTCATTCTTCAATGCAGCCATGTGCTTCTCCATCTGCTCAGCATCATATTGCCCACTCATTATCTTAGCATAGTTTTCTGCTATGACTTTTTTCTCAGTCTGAGCTATCCACTTCCTCTCAGTCTGATCTATCCACCTATTACCTTCCTCTAATAGGGTTGCATGCTTCTTCTCCAATTTCTCCTTCTCTTCAGATAGAGCCTTCATCATTTTACTACTCTCATACCTCTCTTCAATTCTTGAGATGTGGCTGTCATTGTACATTCCCCACAACTTAGACAATGCATGTTGCAAACTATCATCCCACTCTGTATCTATCCACCTTTGAAAGCCACAATTCATGACCTGCTGCACATGTATATGTTTAGAATATAATCAATACTCACAATATATCTAAATGATCCAGGATCTACCTAAAACACCGTTAGGTTCAGTACATCATTGTTCTAACAGGTTCAATGCACATGATTTAATATAGAGAGATTGCACATGATCCAGCAACATATATGTTGAGAACAAGTAATCATTATTTATCTAAATAAAGAGAGATAAATACAGATAGATTCAATGCACATGATTTAATATATAGAGAGCACTTGATCGAGGAACATATATGTTGACAACAACTACTCATTATTTTTCTAAGTACAAGAGAGATTCAGTGCACATGATTTAAAACAAGTACTCATGATTTATCTAAATGTATGAATCAA
Organism: Avena sativa; assembly: GCA_916181665.1. Classification (NCBI taxonomy): domain Eukaryota; kingdom Viridiplantae; phylum Streptophyta; class Magnoliopsida; order Poales; family Poaceae; genus Avena; species Avena sativa. The sequence continues at coordinate 393,372,328 of OV702280.1, read as the reverse complement.
GAACAAGTACTCATTATTCAAACATATCAGTTAATCAAATTACTGAGCCATGATAAAAGTACTAAGGGAAAGCAAGGACCTGAGTACTCACATTTTTCACTGAGCATAGATAGAACCTCCTCCCTGTATCTTTGCCCTCAAATGCAACACATCGACGCGGTTTCAGATTGTGACTGAAGCAAACGAGTGGGGCATCATCATCAATGACATAATATCCCTCGTCAAAAAGATGATTCGGTGCGTAGTCTAGCGGACAGATCTACAAATCGAACGAATCATCCAGAAATCAGAGCTCAAATCAAACGATTTAAAAAAAAAATCCAAAATCAGTAACCCTAACCCGAAGTAACCAGAGAAGAAAATTACTCACATCACCGAGGAGAGATTCACCGGATGTTTCGCTCTCGTTCCAGCTCGGCATGGTCTACGACGGCGGCGGCGGCAGGTGACCAGCGGCGGCGTCGGGCGAGCTGATAGGGAGAAGAAGCAGAGGACTGAGGCGCGCGATAGAGAAAGGAAAGAGCCAACCGTTTTGTCTAGACAGCGCCGTTAACGGCCGTCTGCCCGCAGCCGTCCGCGTGAGCCACGTCATCCTTACAGGTGGGGCCGTTCTGTCAGTTTTGTCATTAGACCAGCGTCAAACTGGTATCAATGCTTTCTGAAACGAATGAACTCTGAACCGGTGACTTTTTGAAACCCTAACATAAAGTGGTTGCTTTTTGAAACCCTAGCCTGTAATGTGGTGGTTATTTGTAATTTTCTCCTTCTGAGTTTGGAGTAAACAACGTCATTTTCTTTTTTCTTTTCAAAATCCACTGATCTGTTACGCTTGGTTTGGATGTTTATATTGGCCAAGGTATTGGATATTTGGGAGGCTCCAATCCCGAATAGGACGATATAATATGTTCGGATGGTACGGGAATTGCAGGTCGGTATTCGGCCTTGATATCTAGCGCATCTCCGAGCGACAAAAAAGAGGAGGTTGAATCTCTAGGGGTTGGCATAGACATCGATGTGTATTCGCTCCGGCACCGCTTCAATGTGAGTCACAAACACGCAGGCTCTATATATCCACGCTGTACAAGTGATTTTTTCTCCTTCCATCGGTAAACAAATATTGCATGCATGCAGCTGATCGATGTGGTGCTCAACAAATTAGCTAGCTAGCTCATTTACAGCGTACTTTCAGATCTTCTGGAATATCAGAATTTTGATCTGTTTGCACCATTAGGCTATAGATGATGAACTTTATAAAGAGAATCCAATATCGAATACGTCCTTGGTCCTAAAATAAATGACTTAAATTTGTCTAAATTTGTATGTATCTATACTAAAACGTGTCTACGTAAATACGAATCTAGACAAATTCAAATCATTTATTTTGGAACGGAGCGAGTATAATTTTTTCATAAATATTTGGCTTCTCGTGGGACCCACGCCATAGAAACAAGATGTGTTAATATATACTTATATCATAAATTTTTGTACAAAAATTCATCAAATAATTCATATCACATTTCCTTGCAATTTAGGAAGCAACGGCTGCTGATGTTGGTTTGATTCATATCGTATTTCTTGTTTAGGAACTATTTTGAGGATATTATTGTTCGTATGTGATTTTATTATTTGCTTGTTGTCATGAGTACTAAAATATTGTGGTTCCTAAGTACAATTTTTACACGTACATATTACAATATAATGACCCAAGTCTTATAGAACAACAATTCATCAATTTGGCCATCCAAACAACATTTGGCATTCAATCTCAATATCTACTTCTTTTTGGAATATCAAACACATCCAAACAAAAATATTAATATTCGAGTTTAATATCAATATACTGGATATTAATATGTTCGAAATAATATTCGAAATAATATCAATATACTGGATATCAATATACTCAGGAGAATAGGGAGAGCCTTTTGTGGCGTTGGTAAGTTGCATGCTTCCGCATCCGGGGTGAGGCCTTGTATGGCCTTGGGTGAGCATCGAGCCACCACACCTCGAGGTGAGCCATTTGTGGCGTTCAGAGAGCATGCCATCGCACCTCTCCAACGGAGACATAGCTTCTTTGGAAGTGAACTTCGGAAAACAAATCTTCGTCTCCACGTCCATCGATTATCTTCTAACCGAGTCCTTTACTTATGCACTTTACTTTGTGATAGCCATCGTGCTTGAATTATTTATATCTTGCTATCACCTTGTTGCTTGTATTGCTTAGCATAGGTTGTTGGTGCACTTAGATGGACCTAGTGGTTAGGTTTTGTTCTCAATAAATTAAATGTTAGTTTTATTCCGCATTTACTTAAGCCTAAATCATAATATTTTTAAAAGCCTATTCACCCCCCTCTAGGCGACGTCCATTGCACTTTTAAGCCGGAATTTCACCCGCAACTACCGGCGGCATTTATGCCCGAGCGGTACTTCCGGTCCCTGACCGGAACTTCTGGTGGGGGCGATATTACCTCTGAAACTTCCAATCCAAATTCCGCTAAATAAAACACACCCCATACAGTGAGTTTACTGAACACATCCCTGGGTCATCGGACCATTGGCCGGAACTTCCACCGGAACTACGGGCGGCAAATGCCCTAGCGGTACTACCAGTGACGGGTCAGAACTTCCGTCCAGGGAAGTTTCAGAAACCAAAACTGCAATAACTCTCGCATCAGAACTCCAAACGAGATGAAACCAATTTTGTTGGAAAGATAACGACAAGTAGAATCCAACCAAGGTGAGAAAATACCATGATTAGTTATTTTTCTTGTGAAGTAGGATATTCACTAAACATGTAACATGTAGGTGATGATTACAAAGCTGGAATAGAAAAGAAGATCTTTACAGTCAATAAACAATGGTTGGAGGATTGGTAAGTGTTTCTCTGGTTTTGCTCCATGCCTCTTAATTATCGTCTCTATTTATAATTTTTACTTTACAATCTTTGTTGCAGTGTAAAAGAATGGGAGATCTTATCCATCGATAATTATGTCACATGGTAAGCTCTTTTGCTGATTTTTTCTGCTTTTGGTCTACCCATTACAATCATACAATCTCTTGTTCAATATTCTTACTATAATGCTATCAGGCATACGAAGCAAACCTCAAGAAAAGAAAAATACAGAACACCAGTGAAGGACAAGGACAATGTTGAAATAAGCATCCGGAGGTAACTTTGGATTGCTGCCTATATAATGACCTCCAATCTTCAGATCTGTATGGCTCCATGTTAGATGTTTGTGACTGTCCAGAAATACAATTGAATATGTGAATTCTTGGCAAAAGGGGTAATAATCTAAAGAAGCTAGTAGCTTTAAGAGTAATACGTGCTACTAAGTTTATTAAATACTTTTGACCCTTAAATACTGAAAGTTGCACAACTAGCATACATAATTTTTTGCTTGAGCACTCTAAGCAGGAGGGCCGTGCTAACAAACTGAATAACCTTAAATTCACATTGCATTAGGTACTGGTACTGGTCTCGGTGGATATTAACTTATTTTGAATATGATATGAAAACAGCGAGGTTTGCACAACAGGAAAGAAGAGGATCAGTCATGGAGAAACTTCAAGAGGGTCACCAGAAACAACGAATTCAATTAAAAGGTACAGTATATGTCTAATAGGCTTGCTTTGTCAACTGGGCGCAAGAAGCCTAACACTCCTCCTAGACGACATGCTACAACTTGCAGAAGAAGCTTGGATTTCAACAAAAGCGAGCTGGTGGTCACATTGCTGATACCTGAGAGCAAACTCAAGATGGAAGTTGGCACAGATAATCATAAAGGAAGTACTGTTGGTTGGATACAGAGAACTGCTTAACATGCACGCCAGAGGCGACTGCATAAGAAATGCATTTACTCTAGAGAGCATCAGGGTTTCGTCAAATTCCGAGCAAGCAAAATTCGAGGGCGCTCAGTTGGTGGAATACGACGTTGAGCTTGCTAAGTCGAACAAGGATAGCTTTGTTTCACTGGTGCAGATGCTATTCAATAACCAAGGCTGCTCAGTTCCAGAAGAAATCGTTTGCTGGTTATCCTGCATAACTGATAGGCTACCAGACACAGATTGGTGACTCGTCATATCAACATGCTTGAAGCAAATGACGTCTTTGCAAAGTTTGTCTCAATGTTCTATCTCATTCGCAGACTGAAAAAAAACATTGTAATACATTGAAATTTGCAAGCTGGAAAAAAAGTACATAGCTCAAAAGGTGAATCCACAGATGCAGCCACAAGATACCAGGTGATGCACTACATAGATAATAACTAGAAATAATAGAACCATCACATATGAAGTCCCAATTGAATTCAGCACCCTCTACCTTGCAACAAATACCAGACAATAATATTTCTTGAAAAAGCACATATATGGATAAATAAAATTACATCAGGTGTAAATGACAAGCAACTGACCATAGCGTGGCAAGATAATTACCCAAGTTCGATCTATTGTTATGTAGTCATTCCCCAATATTGTCATAGCTGTCCCCTTGCCAACAGCTGAATTGCTAGGGCATAAGTTTATTGGGAATTCCACATGTGTGTTCACCAAGGTATCCACTCGGATGAGCCCCATCAGGATTGAAGTACCTAAGTAGAATAATCTTCTATTCAGCATCTGTACAGTAGATGCCACAACAAATATCTTCAACAACAAGCTGCAATAATTTGTTAAAAATTCAGTCAGTTTATAGAGATCTAATGATCCTACAAGATTCAGACATAAAAATAAAAAATGAAATGCCTCAGACCTTGGTTTTGCCATATGGATTGTTTGGGGTCAGAGGAAACTCTTCTGTGGCTGGTCCATAAATTGCAGCTGATGATGTACACCATGTCCGTGCCAAAGTAATACCGCTGACACCAAAGTATCAGGTATTGGAATTTGGAATCATGGTATACATACAGTAGCGAGCGTTACTATATTTAACAAGCATACGTACAGTAGCGAGTTCTACTACTACTTCAGAGCGATGCTTCTCCACACTTAAAACGTGCAACGCACGTGTAATCGTGTGAAATTATTTTTCTCCATTTGTAATCTTGTAAAACTATTTTTCATCCTGTTTTTAAATTTTTACCCCAACGACCGTGAGCAATTAATTCAAAAGTCACAGACACATATTTCAAGCATTGGAAATTTTATAATTTACCCAAACAATTTATTTAAACTCAGGCAAAATCGTTGAGGTTCACTCCAATAGAAATCAATCGAGCAATAATAATAAATAAATAATAAAAGACACAAACTTACAATATTCTCATTGAGGAAGTCTATAACAAAATAAATGAGAGTTGATACAGCACAAAAAACACTAAAGTGACTGATTCCAATGACACCTGGATTATAAGCAGACCCTTATCTATTATTCCAAGCCCACGTGTCTAATCAATTTGGTCCAGTTTCTTAACAGGCTTTGATGAGGGAAGGTTATATATCATCTTCACGGTAGGATGCACGGGTGCCCTATTTATCAAATTTTTGAAGATGTATTTGACCGAGGAAATTTTAGAAGAACTTGATCCATCTTCGGTCTTGAGTGTACTCATACCAGTGGTTGAGGCATTTTGAAAATTGAACACGTGAGTCATATCTGTTCATGAAGAGAAAACACATAGTAAACTATATGAGATACATATATATATATATATATATATATATATATATATATATAATAAACCAATCAATCCAACCTTATTCATGAATGCAATCATTATTCAGACTTGTGTTTCTTAGAAAGAAAAAAACATCATGCTAGTTATATTATAATCCGGAAGAAAATGAGATCGTAAGCTTTGAATCACCGATTCGTACCGCTAGTCTATGTATATCAGTGCACAATGTACCTGGGGTTGAAACAGAGGGGCTGGCACGTCTACACCTAGACATTGTCAGTGGAGAGAACGGCAGCCTTGGCTAGAAATAGGAGAAGCATTTTTATCTGCTGAAAATGGCGGCTAGCACAGCGGAGACCCACGGCAAGGGAGGAATCGATCAATCGATTGATAAACTCTAGGCGATTTGTAGAAGGACCCTAGGTCTGGATGGGGTATATATATCATGAGTCACCGGACGGGCTCAAGAGTTTCCTCCTACATTTGCTAGATTTACGGGCTGATTACTCTCCGGTGATTAAATGACTTTAATCCCTTTGATTACTCTCCTTTAATCCCAATAAATGGATTCTGTAACTGTAGCATTGTTGTTTTAGAAACCCACAACATGATAATCGCCCGTGGCAACATCAAATGTTCACGGATATTGCTCCCACAGAAAAGAAAATGAATACGGAGGGATTTAAGTGTGGGCCTTAAATGCGAAGTGATTAATTAGCTATGGCCATTAGCACAAATACAGCAATGCAAAAATTATTTGAGATGACAGCTAGCTAAACCGACCATTGGTTTTTTAGTGTATATTTGTAAAATAATATTGCTCACACTAAAAAAAGTTAAATAACATCACGCCTCTAGTTTCTTGTTTCCTTCTTTTGTATCTCTAGAACCAATTTCTCTTTTCTTCTTTCATATCTCTCTCAAGTAGGCCATAAAAACATTTGTACTGTATAAAGAATGGATATAACATGTGTATAAAAAGTGTCACTGGAAGTAACATATGGCGTATTCCTTATGGACATTATATGCAGAATATAATAGTAGTACAACCCGTGCATAGCAGCTGGCAAAGAAAAGGATTGCTTCAATGAAATAAATGTTGTACATGCAGTATGGTTTTGGAAGTTACCCGAAAATCCGTCCAACTGCTGCGCATAGGCATTTTGTAATGTCAATTCAAATGGAAGTTCTCCAAACTAAAAATAAAAGGGCATGATATTAAAGCACTGCACCTCAAGCTGAATATTAAGCATGCATATGTACTTAAAAGTTGGATGGATGACTATAGCCTGTAAATGAAATGAAGAAGAAAAGGCAAAGAATTTAAAGCACACAGTATGAAATATCATTGTAGGGATGCAATAGAAAAAGAAGTCGATAGTCGTATCATACCAGTACAATTCCTCTTAGAGCATTGTGGGTGCTTTCATCTCCCTGAACCTTGAGACTTTAAACCATCAGGGGAAACCTGGAGCACATCAGATTGTGAAAATTAGAACATGGTAATCTCGAAAATAGTTGGAGCTTGCCATCACATGGCCGTTTGGTCACCTCATGGTTGTCCTCCTGATATAGCCAATATTACTTAGACATGGTATGCACATCGAGCTGGTGGTCTGTGGCACCGCTGCCATTACTGCTAATGAAACTGCCTCCGTTAGTGATGTAAAGTCTTTCAATATTTCGATAGGATGTAAAAAAATGTTTCACATTTCTATTCTCCATTAAATTTCATTGTTGGAACATTATATAAAAGAAAACAAAACAATAGGACAAACACAAAATTTCTTATAGGATGTATAAAAATGTACAAATCATCAAGATAAATATGGGAAAGCTTCTAATTCTGAACTGGGTAATAGAACCGCTGAAGTTGCTCCATGACAAAAACATAAGTAAATCAGACAAAGAGAAAGACATGGGTAATAATGCACTAAGAACATTCAATAACATGAAAATACTGTCCTAAAGGAAGAACAAACCTGATTCAGCCCTCCAAGACATCCCTGTACACAATGTTCTTTGTGCTTTTTCCCATGGGATCTATGTCTTTATTTGGCTTGGACAGAATCCGAGTGGTCTGCCTTGACACGCCCCTTGACAACGCAACATAAAGCTGGCCATGCGAGAACACAGGCTCGGGAAGGTAAATACCAACAGTTGGAATGGTATGCCCCTGGGCTTTGTTGATGGTCATTGCAACTTTCAACCGGATTGGAAATTGTTTCCTCTTGAACTTGAATGGAAGTGAAATGTCCTCCGATGGAGATAAAGGGATCCTCGGTATGAACACTCTATTTCTAGCATGCTGTCCACCAACAATCTCGGCATCGATTGCATTATCTTGGAATGCTCTAATCATCAACCTTGTTCCATTGCACAACCCATTGTGAGGATCGAGATTTCGAAGAAGGATGACGGGACAATTTACTTTGAGTTTCAAAACATGCGGGGGCAGGCCATTTGGAGTGATGTTGTTTAGATAGTCAATTGGATAGTTATTCACCGCATCATCCTCAACAGAGTCAAAGCTATAATATACCTTTTCTTGGCCAGAAAACCTATCAATCATCTTTGTATTCAGAATGTCCACATGCTCATTCTTGGTGGAAAGAATGGCACGTGCGCTCATATAAGAACCAGATGTGGCATTCTCATGAAGCGATGGGAAGACATCTTCAATAAGTTTGTTCATTGGTTCATCAGCGGGAGAGTAAGGAATAACAATGTCATCCGGAAGACGCACGTAATCGCCAGCGATAGTCTCTTCTGTTCCATCCCCAATTCTCAGGAGGTAACTGGAGAACCACTGGTCGGTTTGTGACCTCATATTACACTTGAGGCGTATCTTCTTAATCTTCTCCCATAAGTAAGATCTCCGTAGAGTAGCGTCAGTGATTTGTGCTCTTGTCCCACGCGTCACCACAGGAAGGATCTGCCTAAAATCTCCTCCAAAGACCACTACCTTCCCACCAAAAGGCAATTCACACCCCATGATGTCCTGTAGGGACCTATCAAGTGTCTCAACTGTTTGGCGCTTTGTCATGGCAACTTCGTCCCAGATTAGCAAAGATGTCCTACGAAGCAGCTCCGCGGTACCACTCTGCTTGGTGAAATTGCACATGCTGCTCTCCGTGAGCTTAATTGGAATTTTGAATCTAGAGTGGGCGGTGCGTCCACCAGGCATGATTGATGCTGCTATACCAGATGTGGCTGTCGCAATAGCTATTTTCCCAAGGGAAAGAACCTTAGCAAGGAGTGCTTTGTACAGATATGTCTTCCCCGTGCCACCCGGACCATCGACAAAGAAGATTCGACTCTTGTTGCTGACAATGTAAGAAAGGATTTCATCAAAACCAGCACGCTGCTCGGTGTTAAGAGATGTATACAAATTTATGTCTTTTTCATCCGGAATGATCGACAACTCTTCTTCAACCTCTATCGAGTGACCGCTGGAATACTCCTCATCAAAAGGATCCAAATCCGGGAGGCCATAACTTTTAATATCCTTACCCATGGAATGCACCAGATCCCTAATGTTTTTCAGGACCATCTGCTCTAGTGCGGCCTGGTTGGGTTGGTTATGACGGTAGTCCTCAGACATTGCCTCAAGGTGCTTCTCCCACAAGCTTCTGATGTTAGTGGCCTCGTAGAACACCAAAATAGTTGCGAAAAGCCTTCTTAGAGCATATGGCATCTGGAAAGTGGCAGCCTCAGTCAAGCAGTCAACAAGGGACTTGTCCGCCTCTATGAGACCTCTTTTCTCACACGATTCTCTGAAAGTCGAGCATGGTGGCTTGCCATGCACATTTCTCAAATCCTCATATGATGTGGCACCTCTTACATGATTCAAGAGCACTCTTAGAAAGTACCTCTCACCTTCAGCAGGATGTGCATACACAATTCTTCCAACCTGGCCCCGCCCGCTTAGTTGTCTTCTTTGCCACATCTTCTTACCCTTAATCCACCGATAGAATTCTGGGAACTCTTTGTATAAGAAGTTCCTAGCGTAAGGATCTATCCGGTTCATATTGAAATACTCGGTGAGCATGGTACTGGAAGAAGACGGTCGAGTATGGGCAGGATAGAGAAATACCATACCCATACCCGTGTAGCCAATGGGTACAAAAACTTACCCATACCCGTACCCGCGGGTTTAAAACTTTACCCATACCCATACCCGGTGGGTACACGTACCTATTGGGTACCCGTACCCATTGGGTACCCGACGGGTATATCCAATAGTATACAAGTTATTCAAAAAATTTACTTCCATCAACAGCATATTTGAAAAAAGACAATAAACTCTACTTACAAATAGTAGACGAGTACATGAAAGTATCAAATTAAAGTTTAGAAGTCGCAATCTCATACTCTTCCCTAGGCTTCTCGGCCGCATAGGTTCAAACTCTATAGATAAGTTTGACATGTCAGTTTAAACGGGCAAAATATGGGTATACCCATGAGCACAAGTCTATACCCGTGCCCATACCCATGACTTAACCGGTAGGGTATGGGTATTATCCATGGGTATAAAAGTGTGCCCATACCCTACCCATGCGGGTACGGTACCCATGGGTAAAATTGCAATCCTTACGGTCAATTGATGACATCCTCTAGATTATCACCCTCTTTGAATGCGAGGGGTTGCATATTTTCCAAGTGAAGCTGAAGTTGGAGAACAGCAGGAGAGACATTATAAAATGGAAAAGCGCAAATCCTATAGATAGACTCTTGTGGTCCCACAAACCTAGCATCCCTATACTGTTTAATCTCATTGATTACTCCACCGTCATTATCTGTTGTTAGATCAACTGAGAATGATGCGTGATCATGTCCTTTATAGATATACTTGAATAGATATTTAACTGCCTTGATGCTAGAGCAAGCTTCGACGTTGATGTGACAATTATACAGCATAGGCAGACCAGGGTTATATGGGACAACCCATATATTATCTAGCTCTGCTCCCCTAACCTTCACTTGACGACCATCATGCCTCCTCCTATAGATAGGATATGAGTCCTTTCCTTGTTGCGTAGCATCACAAAACTGCCGAGGATAGCGAAATCTACATTCACCATCTATCATGCAAGCACAATTTCTCTTGAGAGCACCACATGGTCCGTGTAGCATATGCTTTACCACCATAGCATGCAATATAGGGTACCTTTCTTTGTCAGGAATTTCTGCTGATATCACCTTGTCGTACTCATCTGGGTTTGTTAGCTTGCTATCCGAGCGCATGATCAAAAGCATGTGCTCATGTGGCAGTCCCCTCTTTTGAAACTCGGTAACATGGACATATGCAGCAACCTCACCAAAGTACTTTTTCTGGATCAAGAGCTCTTTCATACTTCGCAATTTGGCCCTATATACTCTAGCCACAAGGTCTGGACGGTCTTGTGGTGTCTGCCCGGGTTCAAGTCTGGACGTAATCTCCTCCCAATGTGGATTGCAGGTCATCGTGATGAAGTAATCAGGTTTCCCAAAGCGTTGGACTATAGCCATCGCGTCAAGGAATCTTCGTTGCATGTCTCGATCACCTCCAGGGAAAGTCCGTGGTAGCACGATTCTCTTGCCAACCTGAGAACTACGTGTCTCGCCAGCATCAATGACATCAACAACACCCTATGATACGAACGAATCAAAACCTCTTCTCTCCGATAAATGAAAATAGTTTATACTGAAAGGCTAAACGATGCATGCTATAGCATGGAAATTTTAATTACTGGATAGCATGATGATACCTGGTATAGATCAGCACAAATGAGCTTCTGATTCTTAGGCTTGGAGTAGAAATCAAGTCTCATAGTCTCCATCTTGATGTATATGTCGACAGCCCATTGCTGGAACGCGCGTGCACCGAATAATATAATGTTAAAAAGCTTATTCCTAACTTGTATCTTGAAACAGTAGTATTCCTTGCGCTGACAAATTTTCTAGAAGATCCAACTTCATCATCCTCCTGATCATCATCATCTGGACCGTGGTTTCAAAATGATTAATCGGTGATATCTAGTAATAATAAAATAAAATAAAATATGGAACACATTAGAATAAACCGAAGAATTACCTGCTACATCATTCGTGTTTTGTTCCACATGTACATCTGAAGTATGATCTTGAACTTGGAACACATTAGAAGCAACTGGAGCATTACCTGCTAAATCATTCGTGTTTTGTTCCACATGTACATCTGAAGTATGATCTTGAACTTGGAGATCTTCACCGTCAGTGCCATCCTTGTTGTTCTCTTGAATGGCGGAAGGTGGTTTGGCATATGGCATCCAACGGTTCCATCCCGTCTCCCCTCCTGGGAAGAATAATGGATATGCCAAAGGGTCATAGCATCCATAATATGCTCTGATAAATATAGGGCGGTCCCCTTTGCCGTACACGACAACTTGCCTATCAAAAGTGTTTTGTGGATCGCTCCCTTTAACCCACATAGCAGCCACCTGGGAAGCTGTGGGGGCATTGTACCCTCGTTGGTCCAGTCTTATATCCCTATTTAGTGAAATCCGATATTCCTCCAGATTTGGAACGGATCCAATGCTCTTAAAAGTCTGCACATAGGGGTTGTTATCTAGAATCTTCAAAATCTTTCGTATGATATTTATATCAAGATCTGGAGAGCGCTTTACTCTATGTTCCAAGGTTTCATCTGTATCATAGATATAAAGTTGGAGATGTCTAGGTCCTTGACCACCAGGCACCATATCGTCCATCTTATAATACATCACCCCTTGTGCACGAAATGTATACACACCGGTTCTCGCCGCATTGCTGACATTTTTATCAAGGGTGACTCCAAGGCTTGTGAAGGAGAAGTGGGTGTTGAAATATCGTATGTGCTTTCTAAAGTATTTTGCATCCTCATCAACCTGACTTGTGAACAACCGGCGCAACTCTTCAGGAACTTCAGGAGTAACTATCTTCACCATCCCTTTTCTACAACAGAACGCGGGCCCCTCGTACTGGAGCCTCATTGCTCCACAATAGGTGCAGTCATTTACTGGCTTCAAAACATGATGCTTGGTTGGTAGATTGTGGTACACATAATCATAAGGATCATCATTTTGGTTACTCGAAGCAACATCACTTGTCACTCGATACGAATCGAACACATCGCCTTGCAAGATATAATAAGTAGGAATAAATAGGTGCAAAAAAATTACTCCCTCCGTCCCAAAATATAAGGCGCCTAAGGTTTAGTCAAAAATCAATGTTTTTTAAGTTTGAACAAGATTATACACTGGAATATAAATATTTACAATACCGAATCAATATCAATAGATTTATCATAAAGTATTTTTCTTAATTTCCATTCAATAATGTAGATGTACATATTTTTCCTAAATATTTGGTCAAAAGTTAGTAAGATTTTACTTTTGACTAGTCCTTAGGCGCCTTATATTTTGGGACGGAGAGAGTAATATAAGACTGCATTAACATAATGTACTTATACTTAGTTGTATAAGTTACCTGTACCACCGAAAATCCTACACTCCTCGTCATCATCATGTATTGTTTGTTCCTCTTGTATACTGTCCAAGTTATCTATGTCCACAACATGTTAGGTCAACTTAATGTATTGGACACTTGCACCCAAATGTGAACTGATTATTCTATTTTACCTTCAAATGTAGCTCCCTGTTTAACTGGTTCAAAAATTCTTGTAGTATCGAAGTCCTCATCATTTTTTGTGTCACCTAGATATGCATAAAATAGCGAAAAAATTGTTACATAATATTAGATCGCAAACACTAAAATTTAACACATGGACTACTAAATGATTGGTGATGACAATTGCTAAAACGCAGAATAGTGAGAACCGAGTTGTCTTGCTAAAATCGTAATTGTGAAATAGTTAGCTTGCCCTGTCAGCTTATGACAATTGCTAAAACGCAGAATATTGAGAACCGAGTTGTAAGTGTATGAAGTAATTACATGGTTCTTGAGTTACGTGTGATTGGTGATGATCTGTACTCTTGAGGCTTGCACATGCACATATCCCTGTAATCGCATGGAATTGTGATGAATCTAGTGGAGCAATTTGAGATGCATAGTTTTTTTACGACTGGAGCCACATCTACAAATTCATAGCACTTAAAAATCAGTATTTGACACATAGGTTTGCATTAAAGAAGCCACCTATATGTTGCGAGTTAAGAATACATGACCTGCCGAAGGCGTTCCATATTGCAATTGCGTGACTCCCGTTTGTCCAGTACCTGGTGTATGCCATATTGTGTTTTTATTAATAATAGGTGTCAGTGTTTGCTTTTTAAGCTCTCGTGCTTGGCGCCTACGTTTCGAAATCTCTTCTTTATTTTTTGCATACCACTCTCTCTTTCTTTGCCTCTGGGCTTCTTTTGGATCTGCATATATGGCACATTTTACTATATATTCACATAATAATAATTGAGTTTAACACAACCACCACATTCAGACACCTGAACACCTCAAACATTGGCATACATCATATTGTTGAGCATATGATCATACCCGCTATATTGACTGAACCATCCACATGGAATTGTGATGAATCTGGTGGAGCAATTTGAGATGCATGTTTTTGTTGAACAATGGGAGACACATCTACAAATTAAGTGCACTTAAAACTCAGTATATCACACATAGATTTGCATTCAAAAAATAAGCCATCTATATGGTGCAAGTTTAGAATACATGACCTTCAGCAGATGTTCCATATTGCAGTTGGGTGTCTCCTGGTTGTCTAGTAGCCGGTGTATGGCATACCGTGTTGCCCTCAATTATAGGTGTCGTTGCCTGCGTTTTAAGCTGTCGTGCTTGACGTCTGCGTTTCGAAATATCATCTTTATTTTTTGCATACCACTCTCTCTTCCTCTGCCTCTCGACTTCTTTTGGATCTACATGTGTGTCACATTTTACTATATATTTACATAATATTAATAATGGAGTTTAATGCAAGCGCTGCATTCATCTAATACTTTTTTTTGCTCGTTGGTTATGTCTTGGAACGGAGTGCGCTTGGAGGATGACATGTGTATTTGTCTCCCTAAATATTGCTTGAAACTAATAATTTGTCTCCCTGAATACATGCAGGTAGGCATCATAATTATGTGAACATCGATGGTTTGCAGCTTAAATTTGTTAAATGCAAAAAATTTGAACTCGATGAATAATACGATTGAATAGTATATATGGTATAATTATTCCGGCAGTATTTTAGCTTACTTGTGTAGTTCGTCACCCATCATCGTGCATATTTATAATTAGCATATGTACAAATAGTGTGGTATAATTCAGCACCGTATTTCGCAGCCTTAATATTTCAATGCATCCAGAAGCATGTACAAATCTACGGAAGTTGGTCATTACCTGATGCTCAAATGACGTAAAATTAGAACTCGAAAATACACATCGGTATTTGTTAAAAAATATGATTATTGGATATTTGCAAAGAATCCATGGGAGTGTGAGGCAAACTGTCCCGCAAAATATTACTTGATGCACGTTGGGAAACTGCCACAAAATCAACTACTGAGCCTACTTTTTTCATGATAACATCACTGCTTAATTGCGAAGTTAAGACGGCAAGATAGCTTCAGTTAAAATACTTTTGAAAGGTTATGTGCATATTTCTGACACACGGCATAGCCGCATAGGTGTGTTCATTCTTTTTGCCAAACTGCAAATGAACTGATAAGCCGATGATGTTACAATCTATGGTATGACAAGTTCAATCTATAACTCAAAATGAACTGACAGCTCTTCGATTTTTATTCGACTGACAATATTACTGATCTTTTTCATTTAGCACTGTAATCGAAAGCCTTCGAAGAGCTAGGACAAGTTCAAGCTATAACTATAAAAATCTAATTTCTGAACACAATGGAAATGATGTATGGACTTTTAAGTGGGGCAACAAGTACTAATGTAGTCTGTTTTACAACTGTGGTATGAGACGTCTTACTCCATTTGAACCTTTTCAACAGGATTTGGAAGTTCAAACTATAGCCAGAACTAAAAGTTTTTTCCTAGATACTCTTATTCATGTCCTCTCTATAGCACCGGAACTGTATTAAATATTTGTTCTTTTCTTGCTCTTTTAGTATTTCTTGTTGGACACGACTGAATATTCATGATCGATGCGTGGCTGCTTGGTTTCAGGGGTTGACCAAAAATTGATAGAATCTGAACCACAGATAGAATCTGAACCATAACAATGTAAAGGATTTTGATACGATTTTACCTTCAATGGGAGGAAGGCCGTGTAGTGCGTAGGCAGGCCGTGCACTGCGGCGGCGGCGTCGTGTTTTTTTTTATCTGGTTTGTAGGATGTGTGGAATCGTTAGACGTCTGACAAATTGTTAGACTTGTTTTGAGGCGTTGGATTAGACTAATGGATGACTTAGATTCTTTGGATCTGCCTGCCTGTGTCTTTTTATATTAGCGGAGATGGAGATACTTGATTGATAGTAGGATTGAGCAGGTGAAGAGGGGCACACGATACTGAGACCAGCAATTGCTCTCATTCATCGGCTTCTACTGCTGGAAGATGAGACCGGCGCCCTTCTGGGTCGCCCGTGAGCATGCCGAGCGTCAGTGCCTCCTCGGGCTATTCGGCGACAGGAATCGACGAGGATGGCCGGAGAAAAGCAGGGGCATGTGAGTCCTCGCGCCGGCGGTGGGTAGGCAGGGGAGGGGCAGCTTGACGAAATCGAGAGAGGGAGCCGGGGACCGGGCGAACGGGGACAGACAGGGGAGGGAGCGCAGCACCTCCGCCGGTGCCACCCGGTAGTTCCTCGAGCCCACCCCCTCTGGTCCGTTCTCCGCCCCCGCCTGTTTCCTTCCCGGAACCAACACCGACTCCGAAACATACTCGTCCGCGCGCCCCGTCTGTCTCCTCTCCGTCCGCGATTTGGTTTCAAGGTATGGGTTCTATATATCCAGATCCGCCCCGACGCCCACAAGCTCAGATCGATTGCACAGATCTAACAAAAATCCCATCTTTTGTCTCCGGTTTGTAGCATGTCGAAGCGGCGACGGCAGGGCGAGGAGGGTCAGCAGGCCAACTGCCGCGACTGCATCATCAACAAGCACAAGAGCCTCTATCTGGTTCTGGATGACTGGGACACGGGCTTCACCATCCGCAAGCTTGATGCTGACAGCCCTGACCTGAGCGCCCCCCCTGTCCTCCGGCTACAGTCACCTATGCGTCACCATTCCATGGACTTTGCCGCCCTGGGCAGCAAAATCATAGCCATGAGCAACCAATTTGCCGCAACCTTGGTCTTTGACACAGAAACCGCCTCGCTGGCCATCGGCAATCCCCTCCCTGAATCACTTCACAATGCCCTCAACTTCTTTGTCACCGCCAGCGACGATGTGCTAATCGCGTTTGCGTACTACTTCATGTTGCGGCCTGTCTCCTTTGAAGTCATGACCACCACCAAGGACGACTTCCGCTCTCTGTGCCCAAGCACAGATTGGTCATGGAAAAGCATGCCCACACCCCCCTTCACCAAGCGTGAAACGATCAAATCCTACGCCCTTCACCCGGACGGACACACCTTATTTGTGTCTGCGTCGTCCAGCAGCAAGGTCAGTGGCACATTCTCCCTGGACACCAACACCCATGAGTGGAGCCACCTTGGGGAATGGATGCTCCCTTTCCAACTCCAAGGTTACTTCGACGCCGAGCTAGATGCTTGGGTTGGGCTACACGCAGATGGCTTCATCTGCTCCTGCCAAGTTCCCTCCCTCAGCAGCAGCAACATTCAACAGCCCAACTGGAAGATGGCCAAGGAGCACAAGATGTGGAGCCCACAACATCAGGTGGCTAAAGCGCAAGGGGCTACTCTCACATACATGGGCAACTCCAGGTTTTTCCTTGTTGATTGCGAGATAGCCGACGGATTAGAGCTCCGGGATGCTTTTGGTGGTGACTCGGATGGCTGCGTGCTCCACATGACCATGTTTCGTCTCAAGTATAATCACGAGGGCAATCTGCGAATCATCGACAGAAACACTAGCTCTTCTCCTGCCTCTAGGCAACTCCCGTCTTTCTCTCCCGTAGCTTTCTGGATGTAGCTACAAAGGAAATCACACATGTTGTTTTTATTTGTGTAGCTATGTGTCATGCATCCTAGCTATGTTCACTGTCCTATGTGTAAATTACTCCTTCAAATTTTCTATGTACGAATCCACTTTTTAAATTAGGTTCAACTTTGACCATCGATTTGAGCGACAAAATAAGACTATGTTATATGCCACAAAAAATAGAAACTTCGAATCCATTGGTATGCTTTCTGTGGCATATAACATATATTTTATTTCTCAAATGGATTATCAAAGTTAGACCCAAATTATGAGATGTCCTTGTATAGAAAAACAGAGGGAGTATGATTTGAATCAATAAAATGAAAACTGGTTATTATGTGGAATCTTTTGGAGATCTTAATTGTTAATTATACAAATGCAAAAATCTATCGATGGATGTCAATAACTATGAGTTCAAACAACTTATGATATTTTTTATAATGATGTGTATAGTTGCGGGTTTTGAATCTATTTTCTTGATGAATATAGCTGACATATTCTGATCTTATCTGTCTCCACATAAAAGAAATATTGTCTTTGCAGTTCTCTCTTGCTTTTATTTATTTTTATGGAAAAGCCCCCTCAGCGGTCTCTCTTCCCATTGTAACTTCAAGTAAAGTTGAACAAAGCATACAGTATGTTGTTCATGATTCACAAACATTCTCAAGTAAACTTGCTCACAAAAAACACCACATGTGGCACATAGATAGTCCATGATAATGGGGCTCAATGAGTGTTTTTCTGAATAGAGGATGGGTCCGGATGGACCTACAGGCTTAATTTTTAGCGGTGGAATACAATTTACATGATGGCTATAAATAAAACAAAAAATTATAGTTGAGGCCTACCATTTTACAATAAGGAACCTAATAGCTAAAAATGCAACCAGTCCCTTCTCCACTGCAAATGCGAATGAACCAACTCGACGCCCGAAGCAGTGTCGCCGTCACCATAGACAAGCCACTTGGGGCGACTCGGTTAGTCCATGCAACTTTTTTTTTGAACAGGTAAGGCACAGAAGAGCCTAGAGTCTGCATTAAATGGCGGTGGGAAAAAAATTTACAACAAGGACCTCAGAGAATAAAGATAAATCAATTAGGCCCCTAACAATTGCAAAGAACACCCTAACAAGGATCGCAAAAACACGATCGGATCCTAACTCACCGCCGATGATCGGGGACCTCCATGCGCGGCCACTGAAAGAGCATTTCATGATCTATAGTGTTTTGTGTGTTAGATAACAATACCAAGGATTATTTAATGTGTGTTGAAGTGTTGCAGGTTATAGCATATTCAAAAGGAGCAAAAAAATGTTCTTAGGGGCGGATTATCCGCCCCTGTCAAGGGTCGGATAATCGGGCCCAGCCCGAGTCCAAGCGCAGGCTTGATGCGTCACATTGTGTGGGGGCGGATTTCCCCCGGGATTGTCCGGCTAGGCCGGATAATCCACCCCCTGCATGATTCCTTCAAGGCAGGCCACAGCGCGTCGTACTGTATGGGGGAGGACTTTTCCCCAGGGCGGATAATCCGCCCCTTGGAGGGGCCGTATAATCCTCCCCCTCGAGGAATTTCGACAAGGAGAACATGGCGCGGCGTATTGGATGGGGGCAGACTTTTTCCCCAGGGCGGATTAATCCGCCCCTAGTGGGGGCGGATAATTGATGGTTGCAAGTGCACATATCGTTTGCAGCTAGTTTCGAAGTTAAGATGTCGATCCCACAGTGAGCCCAAAGGTAAGTGTTTATGGGTGAAGTCTCTGTCGCACTCAAAGTTGTCACAGGTCTTCGAGTGAATCGACTGCTGAAAGGATCGTATGGGCACCTAGAGGGGGGGGGGGATAGGTGCTGCTTAAAATTTTCTTCTTTTTCAAATTAGGGTTTGATAAGAAAGGTAAATTCTCTAGATTATGCAACTAAGGTGAATTTACCTATATGTCAAACTAGCACCAACTAGCACAAACACTAAGTAAGAACAAGTAAAGTAAAGTGCCGTAAAGGATAGAAGTAACCAAAGTGGAGGACGTAGAGACACAAGGATTTGTTTCCCGTAGTTCCTTCCTTTTGAGGGGAAGTACGTCTACGTTTGGAGAGGGGGTGGTTTCAAACCACCAGTGCCACGAGAGGCCTCCCTTGTTATCCGATGAACCTCACCCCATAGGGTTCGATTCACCTCTTCCACTATATCAGCAACCTTCGAGGTGGAAGCCAGTGCCTTTACAACAAGTTCGGGGCACACATCCACAACTTAATTGGAGGCTCCCAAATATAATCAAGTTGTCAAACAATCAAAGACAAGCTTGTAACAACCAAATCAAAAGCTAGGGTTTCCAAAGAAACACTAGATCAAGGGGGCCCTCAAGTGAATGAGGGGGGAATGAAGATCTCTCTTGGTGAAGCTGTAGATCAAGGCCTCCTCCTTCGATTCTCCAAAGATCAATGACTTTGGATGGTTGGATGAAGAGATCTTGTTGATTTGGTGGCTCAAATGGGGATGGTGTTCTTGAGTGGGTCGAGTAGCTGGAGGTAGGGGATAAGGTCCTCTATTTATAGCCCTTCACTCCACTGAACCGTTTTCTGACCGTTGGGGAAAAGACAGACCGAAGACTCCAGCCTGCACATCGGAGACTCCAGTCTACACCGGAGATTTTGGCCCATCTCCGGACCTAACTCCGGACCAGCATACAGATTGTCCCAGCGCCTCTGGGAACCAAGTGGACCGGAAACTCCTGTCCAGCCACACCGGAGACCCCGGTCTGAGGCTTGGACCAGAGACTCCGGTCAGTCTCCGGACCTTCCTCCGGACCACCTATCAGATTGTCCCAGGCTAAAATCTAGAGCCCCCTCCGGGGATTCCTGGGGAAACTCCGGACCACACCGGAGACTCCAGTCCAGCCAGACCGGAGACTCCAGTCTGGAATTCCCAAGAACTTGTAAATATTACAGGGAAAGTTCCGTAGGTCAAAGGTCCTTTTCACTTTGCATTATATCAACCTGAAGGATCTTAATCGTCTAGTGACTGACCATGGTTTTGGTAACAGGCTAGTAGTCTGATCCAAGGACCACTAATGCAATAAGCACGGTGGTTCTTCGTGATCCTCGAGTCAAACTAGTTTCTCATTGATATCCCCGTGTCACTCGGGGTCGCCGGTCTGCTAGTGAACAAGATACTATCTATGTAGAACAAAGCATCATGTTGTCTGGGCCCTTAATTGGACAACAAGCATTAGACATCCCACATATAATCAAGCACACATAATACACTATAAGAAAAATGTCCTTTTACAACGGATGATTTTCGTGGTTGAAGGTCCGTTTTTCGTGGTTGAAAAGACTTCTACGACGGATGACCATCGTGGTAGAAGCCCCGTCACAAAAGATTCTACAACGGGTTTTTTTACAGTGGAGGATCACAACCTTTAGCCACTAAAAGTCATTCCGTCGTAGATATGTTCGCTAGCGCGTTGACTACTAACGTCATGCAAACAGCCAGTTAACACCATTAACTGTCAAAGAAACCGTGATAGAAGTCAGGCCTAGCCAAGGCCTAGAACAACTAAATGGGTCGGCCTACTAAGGTAGTCCAATAGAATCATGGCCCGTTAATGTTCCGTTCTGCAATGTTTGAATTGGGCCCATTTATGGTGCCGGTCGCGGCCCATATACATTCGGGCCCTTTACTGTTTCGACTTAGTGAAGGCCCGCTAGGCTCGCTACTCTGCGGCCCATTGGCGGCCTATGCAATGTTGGCCCGGTACCGTTAAGGCCTGCGATAGGTCTGACACTGTTCTTACAGACCATAATGAGCTACCAACTGCCGACCCATTTTTAGGAAGGCACGTTACTCTTATGGTCCATAAAGCGGCCTACTCATTTTCTGGCCTGTTACTGTTCTAAACCAGGAAGGTTTTCCGGCATGTTACTGTTCCAACCTCCTACTGTTCTGGCCTACTCCTGTTCTGTTCTATACTGTTCTAGCCTGTTATTGTTTTGGCATGTTACTGTCTTGGCCTGTCACTGTTTTGGCATGTTAAGTTTTGTCCTGTTACTGCTTTGGCCTGTTACTGTTTTGACCTGTTGCTGTTTTGGCCTCTTACTATTTTGGCCTAGCCCGTTATTTTTTGGTAGGTACAATTTAAGGTCTATGGCAGCTTATACGGCCTGCCGTGATTCATGTATTTTCTGTATATTGAGCCCGTCTATTGGTCAGCATATCATATTCTACAATTATGGCACAATTCTTATTTAAAACAGTCCGTTAATATTTCATCTCATTAATGTGGCGCAAGAATCGACATATTACATCAACAGGAAAATACTGAAATTTATTATCGACCAGAATTCAACAGAAACAAAAAGATGCATTACACAGACATTATCAGTCATGGGTTAGAACAGGGTTTCTGCTAGCACTTACATCGCCATACAAGTAACAATAGGCTTACCATGAATGTTGCAGAAGAGATTATCAAGTAGACGATCAGTCCAATCTTTTTGATCTTTCAGTTCCAGTATTTGTTCGCGTGTAATCATGATTATTGCATGTGTTTCCTCTGTTTCTTGTTCAATTAAATCAATTGTTTCGAGTGCAGATGTAACAATTCTTTGTGCCAAAATAACTGGAACAGTGGGCTGATGCAAGCAATGACCACTGTCACTGCTGCTTTGTGAAATAATCTCAATACTTAACGTATGATTTCTCGCTTCTGCCTCCATAGCTTCATGTGCAGCCTGAAACAAAAAAACAAGTCAACACTGCATACCAGCAAACTGACAGCCAACCTATATTTAAAATAATTGTAATGCATCATTGGTCAGGAATAATCAATGATGTGCCTCATACATCTCTTCTCAGAATAACATGAACATTCGACGTCTTAGACCGCTGCGAGCATGTGCATGTATCATAGCCACTCCGTGGAACAAACAATACAGATTATTTGCAGGCTGAAACTAATACATATTAAGTTAGTGCCGCAAAGCAGGAGAAGAAACACTGTATTTATTGTCAAAGATTTTAAAAATCAGTATTGTCCTAATATAACAAATCAAGCAATCAACATGTGTCTCATGCAGTCTAACTAAAGTTGTTTGAAAGTGAATGTAGTGAACCAAGCAACTACTCATTTCCTCATAAACAAATCATATCACTGTCTAATGCAAATATAGAAAATATAACAAAAAGATGTGACTAGGATCCTTGAGCTACTTAGAATTGGTCAAGACAACAAGCATTAACCTATAATATAAAAATAGCGTTTAGAAATGGTCTATTGTATGAACTAGCCATATCAGTGTGCAGTTCGAGAAATTATGGTTGGACCTCCAATCACAGAAGGTGACATTGTTTTAATCATCAGCGAACTATGATAGTACCTTAGAAAAACAAGCAGTAGATCAAGTGTGAGTCTTAAATAGATTACCATCATATTTTCAGAGAAATAAGATATCAACCACTGATTTTCAGTAGCTAGATTATTTAAATATTTTGATCATCGGGCCAGTATATAAAAAAGAAGAGAAACAAAGAGATGAGTCATTTGCTGCCAAAAAAATAGTTGGATGCAGCAAAAAAGTAGCATAAACCTTCTTTGTAATGCCTACAACTATTGTATTTCCAACTGCTGACAGTATCATTGTGTATATAACCAGGCAACTAAGAAAATCGAGTAGACAAACAAGCAACTGATACATTGTGCACCTTACAAGATCAATGAAGTATTTGAACAATGTATGACTGGTATGAAGTGGAAAGTCAAATTAAACAGAATGTGACATTTTTTCGATAGAAGCACTTTGTTCACCATATAGAGTTGGTAGCTAGGAAATCAGCAACACCTTATGCATCAAATAAACTGCTATCTAAAAAAAAGATATCCAACATATACAATTTCAAGTAAATGTGTATGAGTTCTGTTATCCATATTATATCCATAGAAACCACGACACAATATCGTATTGGTGCAATCACAAGTCAACTAAAAATGCAAAGGACTCATAACCAATTGAACCATGTGGTGGATAATATTAAACTATCAAGATCATCTGATCATCTATAGATTAAATCGAGCAGACATGAGTTGGAACATATGCATAATGTCTCATGTTTCTTAGTAATCAACAATTGTATTCTCAAATAAATTGTCATCGTTTAAGTTAAGAAAATCATGACATTGCTTTAAACATGAGCAAACTAAAGAATCAAATTGGCAATAGAATCTATATGTGCCTCATGTAGAGTAGCTAGTGAGGTAATGAATTAAGTAATAAAACACCAGGTGCACGATAGACCTCCAGATCATAGTAAGATTATTATAGTACATATATAGTAACTAAGTATCATACGAAGCTTAATTATGCTTTTTATATCCAAGGAGAACATTGCGTTAATGATCATCTTGTTCTAATCATTGGCCAACTCATGTGGTGCCAACACTAGACAATGTGACTACCTCCAGGATTCATACAAACTCTTAATAGCATAAAAATACTACATTAAACTATAAATTATCATAAAAGTGGATATACTTAAATTACCACCACCTAATAATAGTCTAGTTAACGCACAGATAGATAGATTGACGGTGAGTCAAATATAGAAAATAATAGAGCATCACCATGATTGAGTGAGATAATTGAATTACAAATCGAGATATTTACATTTGGTCTTTGTTACATAACAGAAAAATATAGCATAAAAGTGGATATACATAAATCACCACCACCAAATCATGGTCTAGTTAACGTATAGATAGATAGATATTTAGATAGATGAACATAAGTAAAATATAGAAAGAATAGATTAGCGCCATGATCGAGTGAGCACAATGAATTATAATCGAGGGATTCACGTTTGGTTTTTGCCCAGTCTTGTTTAAGGTCAATCTTGTTATAATCATTAGCCGACTCATATGGTGCCTCATACAAACAAGCATCTGACACCAAGCACATCTTGGTAGAAACAAGTGACTTACTATTTATCTTTATGCAGTCCCGTTGGAGGACATCCCGTTGTCAGTTCATTCGTTGAAGAAATCCACCGCATCCAGCACTTGGATAGACGATTCATCTGCTTTATTGTTGCTCCTCTACATATAGGTTCCGGCCACTCATTAACATAAAACAGGTTTGCATCCAGTGATGATGGCTAGCACGGTTGACGTGGAGCCTGTTGGGAATCCCAAGAGCAAGGTGTGAAGCAGAACAGTAGCAAGTTTTCCCTCAGTAAGAAACCAAGGTTATCAAACCAGTAGGAGGAAGGAAACATCACACAGGTATTGCTAGCAACGCGGAGACCTGCACAACACAAACTCAAGACTTTGCCCGAACGAATCAGTGAGGTTGTCAAGCTCATCAGTTTGCTGTAACAAAGGATTAAACGTATGGTGTGGAAGGTAATGGTTTGCAGCAAGTAAACAAGTAACAGTGGAAGATGTATCAATGGTAAAGATTGTACCAGGGTCCATAGTTCACTAGAGGTGCTCTCCTTAGATAAACAACATGGCATGAAGGGTAAACAAATTACAGCAGGGCAAATGACAGGAACTGATCAAGGCATAACAATGTAATACTAGTCAGAAAGATCCTATGAGATTCGATTGGGCAATACAACAAGATACATAGACCGCCATCAAACTGCATCTATGACTAGAAGTCCACCTTCAGGTTATCATCCGAACCCCTCCAGTATTAAGCTGCAAGCAACAGACAACTGCTTTAAGCAAAGTGTGTAAGGTAAATAGTCCACATATTCCATGAACAAGAGACCGTTGTTTTCTCCCTAGTAGCAACATCACATCTACAACCGAAGAGATTTATGTCACTTCCCTTGGAAACTAGAGGCATGAACCCACTATCGAGCATAAGTACACCCTCTTGGAGTCACTAGCAACTACTCGGCCAAGATAGCTACTAACAACGGAGAGCACACAAGATCACAAACAACACATACATGATAGAATCATAAAGACAAAACCATTAATCAATCCAACATAATAATCTCAATATCCATCGGATCCCCTCAAACACAACATGCATGATTACAAATAGATTAGATCTTGATCATGAACGGAGCTCACAAGATCTATACATGAAAGCACAAAGGAGGAGATACAACCATCTAACTACTACATGGACCCATAGTCCAAGGTGGAACTACTCACGCATCATACCGGAGAGAAGGCCTCTGGGATGATTTCGCCTCCGACAGGGTGCCGGGAAGAACTTCAGATCCCCCCGATCTAGGGACGACGGTGACGGAGGCTACAGAAGGTTTCATGTAATATTGATTGGGTACTTAGGGTTTCTGCATCGGGGGATTCTTATAAGCGAAGAGGCGAGGCAGGGGGCGCCCACACCCTGCCCAGGCGCGGGCCAGGCTTGGCCGCGCCTTGGGGGTGCGACCACCCCGTGGCTCCCCTCCGTCTCTCCTTCTGGATTTGTGTCCCTCACGGAAAGAAATTGACTTTGGCTTTTGTCCCGTCCAATTCTGAGAATATTGATTTTCTCCCTTTGTGGAACCAAAAATAGAAGAAAATAGGCAACTTGCACTGGGGCGACTTGTTAATAGGTTAGTTCCAAAAAAGATATAAAAACACCTCAAAGAAAGACAAAGCAAAGCAAAGTAGATACTAAACAAGCATGGAACATAAAAAATTATAGATACGTTTGTTGGGGATATGCTATATGGGTTTACCCATAGCATGTCTCTTATCCGGATAAGCCGGGTGGCCCACAGTTGGTAGCATGGCCCATGGCCTGCTGGGCGGCCCAGTTAGATGGATTCAGAAGGGAGGCCCATGCTGGATAAAGGAAGGCTACGGTGGAGTCACCAGCGTACCCGGAGCCTTGGAGTACAAGACAAGCTAGACTAGTCATAGTCAGTGTAGGACTGTGTAACCTGTCCGGCTAGGACTTTTCCCTGTAACCCTAGGACCTGGCGACTATATAAGTCGGGCCTATGAGAGCCTTTAGGGAACAACTCTACACAACATAATACAATCTTAGACAACCTCGCACAACGAACCAATCCCTGTGATGCACTTTGACGGATCAAAGCTGCTCAACGGCTCGGGGGCTGGTGTATTGCTACAGTCACCAACTGGCGACAAGCTACACTACGTTCTGCAGATCCACTTCGAGGCTATGAACAACATGGCGGAGTATGAAGCCCTCATTCACGGATTACGCATAGCCAAGGATATT
The DNA here is from genome assembly GCA_916181665.1 of Avena sativa. Lineage (NCBI taxonomy): Eukaryota > Viridiplantae > Streptophyta > Magnoliopsida > Poales > Poaceae > Avena > Avena sativa. The sequence goes on along the minus strand of OV702280.1, from coordinate 393,345,417 downwards.
GGCATCAAGCGCATAGGTTGCTGTGGAGATTCCGACTTGGTTGCCCAACAGGTGGCTGGCACCTGGAATGCGCGGAACCCTATGATGGCGGCATATCGAGACGAAGTGGACGATATAGCCAAGAGCTTCTTGGGCTACGAATGCAAGTATGTACCTAGGGAGAAAAACGAGGCGGCTGATCTGCTGTCTAAGCTTCGATCATGGCACAAACGAATTCTACCAGGAGTTTTCCTAGAGCATCTACGCACACCATCCGTGAAGGGAGCCGACATCGACAACCCGGATAGAGTTGACTCTTTCGTCCACATGGTGGCAAAGACCCCTCCGTCTTGGACAAAACCGTTCATGGAATATCTCGAACATGGAACTTTGCCCGACGACAAAGTCGAAAGACGGCAAATAGTACGTCGAGCGAAGGGCTATACCATAATCAATGGACATCTCTACAAAAGGAGCACTACTGGTGTATACCTAAAGTGTGTTTCCCAGCTAGAAGGTATTGAAATCCTATGCGAAATCCATCTCGGAGATTGGGGACATCACGCCGCTCCTCGATTGTTGGTCGCAAAAGCTTTCCGACAAGGATTCTACTGGCTAACCGCGAAGGCAGACGCCGACAAGCTCGTTGAGACATGCATGGGATGCCAGTATTATGCCGACAACCACATGTTCCTGGTTAAGAATTGCGAACAATACCAATAACTTGGCCCTTTGCAGTTTGGGGGCTAGACATGGTGGGACCGTTGCAAACGGCACCATGTGGGTTTACGCATCTGCTAGTAGCAGTTGAAAATTCACTAAATGGATAGAAGCTAAACCCATTAGAAAGCTTGATGGGGCAACTACCCTCAGGTTTTTCCGAGATTTAGTGGTGAGATTTGGTCTCCCACATAGCATTATCACCGACAACGGCAGCAACTTATCACTCGGAGAAGTGGAGGCTTATTGTTGGGAGAAGGGCATCCGACTTGACCTTGCATCTGTGGCACATCCACAATCCAATGGTCAGGTTGAGCGAGCCAATGGATTAATTCTGCAGGGGATAAAGCCACGTCTTGAGGCACCGCTACATAGGGCAGCTGGAGCCTGGGCGGAAGAATTGCCATCTATGCTGTAGAGTTTGCGAACTACACCCAACAGATCCACCGGCTACACCCCTTATTGCATGGTATATGGAGAAGAAGCCATCCTACCTTCCGACATACTTCATGATGCACCAAGGGTCGCCGCCTACGACAAAGGTAACGCTGAAAAATCCAAACACCTAGATGTGGACCTTCTCGAGGAGGAGCGTGTTTTGGCATGCCAAAGATCCGCCATCTACCAGCAGAAGCTACGCAGCTACCATAGTCGCTGTGTTCGGTATCGCTCGTTTAAAGAGGGGGATTTGGTGCTTCGACTTAAGCAGAATAATTCACACAAATTATCCCCTCCATGGGAAGGACCGTTCATCATAAGCAAGGTGCTGCTCAATGGGTCTTACTACCTCGTTGACAATCGTGAACTGAAGGATAGACCCAACAAGGATCATAAGCGTAAGCGACGTGACCCGGATGATGACTACCCGGAGCTTGATCGGCCATGGAACATAGCACAACTACGTCCTTTTTAGACTTAGCATTTTTAATCTAATTGTGTACCTCTTATATGATCAATGAAATAAAGCTCTCTGGTTCACTCATATTGCTGAGTCTTTTACCTCTTTTAGTGTTTATTTTTGGATCATATAAAACCTTTATGCACAAGTTTTGCGTTTGCACTTGTGAAAATTCCGCCTACGGGCGTTGGCTTAAGTTTTCTGGTCTCCACGTTCTTTGTCGTTTTTACGTGGATTCTGGAGTAGTGACTTTTGGTACTTATTGTCGGCGATTTTGTGCTTAGGTTATTGATGGTGCCAATGGGAATCATCACCTAAGCGCATGGTTCCGACAACGAGTCTTCCGACTCACGAAAAGTCAAGCATAAGAACCAAAGTAATGGATAAGCCAACACTTGCTTAAAAAATATATACATGCTGGACCTAGTTCTTAAGTAGCTAGACATACATCATTGTTTTCTGCCTTAAGTTAATACATAGTTTTTTCCGCATACGCATCACAAAGGAAACAAATATTACAGATTGTTTTTCATTCCTTTGGCGCAGATGACTTGGAAGCAGCGTCATCGGCAGCTGGAGAACCACCCTCAAAGTCGGCAGTATGAAGAGACTCGGAGGAGCTTTGGTTGCCGCCGTCGATGGTATTCATCGGCATGAAGACGTTGACATCGACTAACTCGGCAACTCTGGTGTCATAACCTGCGAGTGATGACAAGATGGATTCGTGGTTAATCGCTTGGCCATTGTCATCCACGTCGGGAATGCCAGAGGTTACCGTGTCGATGTCGGCATCTTCATAGTGTGCCTTTACCATGGACAGCGCCACCCTTGCACCGGCCCATTCACATGAAGCTTTCCAGCTTGTGATATGCTCGGGGGCTCGGCGCAGAATCTTCGAGAACTTCGTCACAAAGTCTGATGCCTTGATATTAATCTGGAGGGGCTTGGCGATCTCTTTGGCTTGCGTGATGGCGGGGTTGATGAAGTTGCTGGCAAGGACCATGCATTATTTTGCTGGAGGAGGCGACCGGGTTAAACCCATAGGAGCTGCAAATTCCGACAAGGGAGCACATGAGTTCAAAAGTTCTAAGTCTCCAGACTACAGAATTCCAAGGCGGAGAAAAGCTTACTGAAGATGCTGGCCTTAGCTTGCCAGAGGGTATCCACCAAGGAGTCCCGTTCTTGTTGGATGAGCTTGTACGCCTCATGATGGCATTCATTCTACTCATCGGCAGCTTTCTTCTAATCTCTTAAAATCGAGATCTCCTCCTTCAAGTGGTTGATCTCCTCAGTGGCGGAGTCCTGCAAGGCTTTCATCGACTCCTCATGCATTTTCAGCATGTCCTTCCTCTCCTCCTTGAGGATTTTGTTCTCGCTATCCAGCTGCTGAATATGCTTGGATTGCTCGACAATATCCTTGGCCTTGGCAACATATTCTATAAGTCAGAGAAAGCAAAGTACACAGTGAGTACTCGGAGAATGTGGGCACAAAACCAAGTCAGAATGCGAAAAAGAAAACAGACGCTTGCTCTTGGTGATCTGTTCCTTCAAGAAGGCAGTTTTACCCTTTTCGGCTTCCAAGTCCGTGTGCATCTTCTGGTACTTGTCGTTGGCCATGCCCCTCCGAGCATTCTCGTTCTGTGGAAAAAATAAAAGTTAAACGTTGTTTGGTTCACTTGGAGCATCTAGCCGGAAAGTTTCCACCTAGACGCTCGGGGGCTACAGCGAGAGTTTTTTAACCTAGCAATATGCTTAGTCTTTCTTTAAGCATCTAGTCGGAACTAATTCAGTTTTCGATTAGAAGCTTGGGGGCTACAGTATAAAGTTTTTTTTAACTCGGATATATGCTTAGCTTCTCTTTAAGCATCTAGTCGGAACTAATTCAGTTACAACTAGAGGCTTGGGGGCTACAGTATTGAAATTTATAAACACTACGTATGCTACTCTTAAAGCATCTAGACGGAATAATTCATTCAAACTACATGCTTGGGGGCTACAGTGAGAAGTTTTCTAGCTTAGTTACTCTTAGAGCATTTTGACGCAAAGACCTATGGTTTTCCGTCTAAATCCTCGGAGGCTATAGTAGGATACTCATATGAAATGAAAAAGGCAAATAAAACTTACAAGTGCAATGATCTTGAGGTTGGTAGCGCTCTCGGCCAGCAGCTTGCCAAAGGATACGCTGTTTCCTCGCAACATCTCTGCTTGACGGAGGATCTCCTCGAGACCGCACGTCGGAGATGTCGGCATCGCACCAGGAACCAGAGCAGTGCTACCCGGCGTAAGTGACGGATAGACTATCTTCGGGAACTCTATGGTTTTCTGGGGGGAGAGGACGCCGCCTTACCGCCACCGATGGAATCCTTAGCCGGAGCTTCAGCCATTTGGTGGGCGGCACTTTTCGGTGTTGCCTGCTCGCCGACAACAGCGAGCTCGGTAGAGGCACCTGAGTCCACTTCCATGGCGGAAGGGCCAGATGCCTCCTTAGCCTGTGATCTTGTCGGAGCGGAGGAGGGCTTGACGATAGGAGTGGCAGGGGAGATGGCGGGAGATACGTCACGGTGCATCATGTCCTTGATGGTTCTAGAAGCCCCCAATGTTTTGGAGGTCTTCTTCAAGCTGGTCGTGGCTTTCTTCCTGAAACGTGCAAAAATGCATAAGTACGGGAATAAGACAGACAAATGGACAATGTCGGAGACAAAGAAGCTTACACAAGTGGGGGTGCTTTGGCAAAGAGGATCCCGGTAATCTTTCTTTTCTCCGCCTCCAGGGCGGCGGTAGTCTTTTTGGAGGCTCCACCCTCTGTCTTCTTCTTCTTGCCTCTGTCGGCAGCGTCAGAGGTGGAGCTCTTCCGCTTTCGTGCCACCGGAGCATCGTCGTCATACACGACGGTGACTCCTTCATCCTTGGATCATAGATTTGAAGAGCCATGCTATCCTCATTGCGGTGACCCAGCATACCACTGCATGATGTAGTATACTATAGTCGTTGATATAACACCAATGAAACACCATTCACTAGTATTACATCCCTCAGAATGGCACAACAGAAACACAACGGGTCCTATACATGGCTAAATGTTACAACTCACTCTTCATACAAGATCCAGAGAACACTCTAGGTTAAAGAGAGAGAAAGAACTTCTTACGGAGAAGAATTAAAGATAAACAACGCGAGAACTATTATACTCTTAAAACTAGTATTTTAACTAAAGGATTGGCATTGCTACTATTGCAATGCACTATAGATTTAGGTTCTTTGACTAGAGATTATACTCCTATCAAATCAATAACTTCGTCTTCATTTGAGTTGAGGTATAAGCTGACTTCTTTGTCTTCCTTGAAGAGCTTTAGCTGTTGATGATTCCTGGAGCATAACTTGGTGTAGACATCTTCTTCATGGCTTCAGAATCTAGCAAGGGTTAAGAAGATACTTTGAGTACGAGCGTACTCAGCAAATTCACTAGAAAAGGAGTGTTTGATGCACTATAACTACAAACACAGACCGTAGGTCATAGTCAATGCAAGTTTTCATAAACATTTCTTCAAAGGTTGCTTTTCTTCTAAAAAGCTATGTCCGTAAGCCTTCACGGGTTTACCAGAACTTTCATGGAGTTCCTTTCCTGCCGCGTTCGCAGCTCCTTCCCAGAACAGGGAGTAACAAGTTACAGTTCTTACACTCTGCAGAGGTGCGTCACTTTACCCATGAGAGATCAACTCTTTCTTGCACAACCGGGCAGCTTATTCCCGTCCACAATTCCATGATGTGGGGCCCAGAAGATGATCCAAGCCAATCACTGCCCCCTTCGCGACCTCGTATGCCTCCTTGGTGTACACCATGCCCACATAAAGTATTACGACAATGGTTTGTACAAACCGTTAGATGTCAGAACTATCGTGGGACGTTGAGGGTTCCCACCCATATGCTGCATATCCTCTACGAATTACCAATTAATATGCACTCTACGAGGATAACAGCCACGACCTGCACATCCGGCTTCATGCGAGAGGAAGAAGATACAGCTGACTTCTCCGTCCCATTCCAAATCTCATGGTCAACGCGTAATATACGGCGCAAGAATCACTGGCGACATTGGTTGTTAAGTCCTAGGTGATATAGTTCTGAACAGTGGTATTCCAACTGTCAGATTTAATAGATTAGCTGATCACCCTAGATCAGTAACCAATACTTCACATTATTATCGAAAATAATGTTTTTAGACCTTTTTCAAATGCAAGTGATAACAACACTGGATTTGTAAAATACTTTACAGAAAATAAACAAAGGACATGAGCAAGTGTGAACTTGCCTTTTGTGATTGCAAGATTATGCACTCACGATCTTCGAGTCGGTATAAGATCCAAAATCTGAAATCAGCATCATTGGTCCGGTAAGGACTAATGTTTAAAGAAGCAATATGATTTTATGCATAAGTAATGTGATGCACGTTATAAACGCGGATCCCGGGGATAACGTTGTTCTAAGGTTGGGATTCCGGTAATGGTTACTTTAAAATATGTGGTCCTTTTAGATAAGTTTTACATTTGTGCTTCTATTAGGGCTTGTGAGTGTGTGTGAGCAACACATTTTTATGTAGCAATAAAATATACACCTATGAAATGTTAGTCAAGATTGCTTATACAAGAGTGCTTGTTTGAAGTGGCAAAAAGAATAACCTTCGAAGAAAAGGTCTCTCTTCTAAGGTCTAGACAACCTTTGTGGTTAGTTGAGTTGGGTAGCTGTTATTTATGTTTGCTTGAATGGTTTGGTTTGAGATGTTTTTATAACTTTACTACTTCAGACCAAAGTTAACTATAAAACATATAGTTTTGAAGGTATAATACTTATAACATTAGTATCTTGTGTATCTGGAATGTTTCCTTTAGGTTACTTAATATTAATGATCCTTTTACTTAGTGTAGTGGTTTCTTGATTTAATAATGGAGTAGTATCATTTTTTTATAAAGGAGTGGTTGCGTTTTATAAACCAAAATATAATATTACTTAACTACTTATGGATTCATTATAGTGTGGTGGTAGTTTTTGTAATCTGGTGGTTAAAGTAGATATGAATGATCTAATTTATTCAGAAGTTGTTCTTTAGTTTTTTTATTAGGAATATGAATCCTTTTAGACTGTAGTCTTCACTTAAGGTTGAAGATGATTCTAAAATAAAAACATTTATAATATTTAAACCATTATGGCTTCATATTATTAATATTTAAAATTAATACTATTTATGATACTTAATTTACTCATTTTAGGAATATTAATAAATTTTATTCATTCTTATATGAATTATTAATTAAGTAAATAAGTTTAAATTTGAGTTATTAAATTTTTTGAATTTTACTTAACTCAAAAGTGGAATATTATATTTTTAACATGTATAAATTATTTTTGTGATCATTTTGGTATATTACATTTATTTTTGTGATTTATAAATAATAAGATATGATTTTTATAATTCTTATTACTTAATAAATAGTAAATATTTAATTAAGTGAAATAATAATACATGTTTATGGTTTCAAATTATAATTTTTATTTTGCTAAATTTTTTGGTATTTTGTTTATATTATTAACATTTGCCATTGTTAAAATATGAATTATCAAAGTTTTATTACTTATAAAACCTTTATTAAATAATATTTATTTAAATAATCATCATAATAATATTTGATAATAGTTTTAAGTTATAGATTTTATTTTTCTGAAAATTTTCATATATTATATACATTTTTCTGAATTGTAAAACAAAAGTTATTAAATAAACAAGATTTAATCATTTATTTGATTTCTGGAATTTCAATAATTGAGTTTATAACATTTTATTATTTCTTAAACAGAAAATACTTTTTACATCGCACCTAGAGCTAGCCCGAGTCACTGACTAGTGGGCCAGTGACCACCTTAGCCCTCAGGTTAATGAAATTGCATTTGTTACCGATTGGTTAGCTACCCCCAGTCAATGACATATGGGCCCTAGGCCATGTCACTTGCCACGTGAGACAAAGACCGGGTCAAACATGGAACTGGGTCCGGGGTGACTCCATCACGATGTCACGCTGATGTCAGCGCGACCTCCACCACCAGATCAAGGTCGCCGGCGACGATCTACGGCGTTTTAGCATGCGTGGTTTGGTGTGTTGGAAAGAGGGTGCAACGACGAGTCGAACTATGGTTGAGCCACCTCAGAATGGTCACCGGAGCACTAGCTCCGACGAGCTCCGATGGTGACCCGCTCGGGTGCATGCGTACTGGGCACTACAGACGACTAGGATCAAATCGGAGAGAACTAGCAGAAGTAGAAGCTCACCAGGAAGCTTTTAGTGGCAACGACAAGGAGAGGCGAGCTCAGACGGCATCGCCATGGTCGACGGTGAACGGCAGACAGACGAGCTCGATGCACGTGATCTCAGGCTTCCTGGCTCGATTCCTCCTCCTAGCAGACGAAGTCCACCAAGGCGGTGCTAGTGGAACCTTCAGTTGGCCTTGGGGCGGTCTCGAACAATGACAACGAGCAACTCCGGCGAGTTAGGGTTTCGGCATGATTGGGGAAAGTTTGGAGAGAGCACGAGAGAGAGTGATTTGGGTACGAGTGGATAGAGGAGCTCACGGGCATTCTTACCCCCCTCCTCACTGGCGGCGGCGCGCATCGTAACGCGTCGGAGATCGACGACCGCCGCGACGCCACGCAGATGCTTCCGCCGGCGAGGAAGACGACGAGAAATAGAAGGCCGGATGTGGTGATTCACCATACCACTACATGATGTAGTATACTATAGTCGTTGACATAACACCAATGAAACACCGTTCACTAGTATTACATCCCTCAGAATGGCACAACAGAAACACAACGGGTCCAATACATGGCTAAAGGTTACAACTCACTCTTTTACATAAGATCCAGAGAACACTCTAGGTTAAAGAGAGAGAAATAATTTCTTATGGAGAAGAATCAAAGATAAATCACGCAAGAACGATTATATTATTGAGTCTAGTATTCTGGCGAAGAGGTTGGCATTGCTGCTATTGCAATGCACCACCGAAATAGGTTCTTTGGCTAGAGATTATATTCCTATCTAATCAGTAACTTCGTCTTCACTTGAGTTGAGGTATATGTTGACTTCCTTGTCTTCATTGAAGAGATTTAGCTGTGGACGGTTCCTGGAGCATAACTTGGTGTAGACATTGTCTTCATGACTTAGAATCTAGCAAGGGTTAAGAATATACTTTGAGTACGAGCGTACTCAGCAAATTCACTAGAAAAGGAGTGTTTGGTGCACTATAACTACAGCCACAGACCGTAGGTCGTAGGCGATGCAAGTTTTCATAAACATTTCTTCAAAGGTTGCTTTTATTCTGAAAAGCTATGTCCATCAGCCTTCACGGGTTTACCAGAACTTTCATTGAGTTCCTTTCCCGCCGCGTTCGTAGCTCCTTACCGGAACAGGGAGTAACAAGTTACAGTTCTTACACTCTGCAGAGGTGCGTTACTTTACCCATGAGAGATCAACTCTTTGTTGTACAACCGGGCAGCTTATTCCCATCCACAATTCCATGATGTGGGGCCCAGAAGATGATCCAAGCCAATCACTGCCCCTTCGCGACCCCCCATGCCTCCTTGGTGTACACCATGCCCACATAAAGAATTACGACAATGGTTTGTACAAACCGTTAGATGTCAGAACTATCGTGGACGTTGAGGGTTCCCACCCATATGCTGCATATCCTCTACGAATTACCAATTAATATGCACGCTACAAGGATAACAACCACGACCTGCACATCCGGCTTCATGCGAGAGGAAGAAGATACAACTGACTTCTCCGTCACATTCCAAATCTCATGGTCAACGCGTAATATATGACGCAAGAATCACTGGCGACATTGGTTGTTAAGTCCTAAGTGATAATGTTCTGAACAGTGGTATTCCAACCGTCAGATTTAATAGATTAGCTGATCACCCTGGATCAGTAACCAATAGTTCACATTATTATTGAAAATAGTGTTTTCAGACCTTTTTCAAATGCAGGTGATGACAACACTGGATTTGTAAAATACTTTACAGAAAATAAACAAAGGACATGAGCAAGTGTGGACTTGCCTTTTGTGATTGCAAGATTATGTACTCACGGTCTTCGAGTCAGTATAAGATCCAAAATATGAAATCACCATCATTGGTCTGGTAAGGACTAATGTTTAAAGAAGCAATATTCTTTTATGCACAAGTAATGTGATGCGCGTTCTAAACGCAAATCCCGGGGATAACGTTGTCCTAGGGTTTGGATTTTGGAGATGGTTACTTTAGAATGTTTTGTCCCTTTTTAAATAAATTCCATGCTTGTGCTTCTTATTAGGGCTTATGAGTGGTTGTGAGCAACACATATGTAGCAATAAAATATATATACTTATGAAATGCTAGTTAAGATTGCTTATATAAGAGTTCTTGTTTGAAGTGGCAAAAAGAATAACCTTCGAAGAAAAGGTTTCTCTTCTAAGGTCTAAACAAGCTTTGTTGTTACTAGAGTTTGGTCGATGTTATTTATGCTTGCTCGAATGGTTTGAGTTTGAGGTGTTTTTATAACTTAACTACTTCAGACCAAAGTTAACTATAAAACGTATAACAACGTTTATAGTGTTATATTTAGATTCTTGTAGACTAAAGTTAACTTTAAAACAAATATAGTTTGAAACTATAATGCTTATGAAATTTGTACTTTGTGTATATGGAATGTTTTCTTAAGTTACTTAAGAATGATTATTCTTTTACTTGGTGTAATGGTTTCTTGATTCTATAATGGAGTAATATCATTTACCTTTTATAGATGAGTGAGTATAGTTTATAAACCAAGATATATTGTCACTTAACTACTTTTTGAACTTGCTATAATGTTGTGGTAGTTTTTGTAATTTGGTAGTTAACATAGATGGAAAGGATCTGATTTATTCACAAGGTGTTCTTTAAGGTTTTTTATCATGAATTGGAATCCTTTGAGAATATAATCTTCACTTAGGGTTGAAAATAATTTAATACAAAGATGATTACAATGTTTTAAACCATTATGGCTTCATATTATTAATATTTAATATTAATACTATTTATGAGACTTAATTGACTCATTTTAAAAATATTAACAAATTTTATTTATCCTTATATGAATTAGGTAAGTAAGTTTAAATTTGAGTTATTAAATTATTTGAATTTTTATTTAATTCAAAAGTAGAATATTAGATTTTTAACATGTAGATATTATTTTTGTGATCATTTTGGTATATTACATTTATTTTTGTGATTTATAATAAGATATGATTTTTACAATTCTTATTACTTTATAATTACTTAATAAATAATAAATATTTACTTAAGTGAAATAATAATATATGATTATAGTTTTAAATTATAATTCCTATTTTTCTAAGATTTTTGGTATTCTATTTATATTTTTAACATTTACCATTATTAAAATAGGAATTATCAAAGTTTTATTACTTATAAAACCGTTATTAAATAATATTTATTTAAATAATCATCAGAATAATATTTGATAATAGTTTTAAGTTATAGATTTTATTTTTCTGAAAATTTTCATATATTGTACACACTTTTCTGAATTACAAAAAAAAAGTTATTAATTAAACAAGATTTAATCATTTATTTGATTTCTAGAATATTAATAATTAAGTTTATAACATTTTATTTATTTCTTAACAGGAAATACTTTTTACACCGCACCTAGAGCTAGCCACAGTAACTGACCTGTGGGCCATTGTCCACCTCATCTCTCAGGTGAAAGAAATGCATTTGTTACTGACCCAGTCTTCACTCCCAGTCAATGACATATGGGCCCTAGGCCATGCCATCAGCCACGCGGGCAAAGACTAGTCAAATTAGATGACGTGTCTCAACCATGAGGTGAGCATGACGCAACGATGGCGTCAGCACCACCACCGCCATCGGTGAGTGGTCACCGGCAACGATCTACGGCGCCCAAGCAAACAAAATTGACCTAGTTCGAATCAGCGCAACCTACTAAACCTAAAAGTGGCGACGCCTCTTGGAAATGGTCATCGGAGCTTCAACTCTAACGAGCTCCGACGGTGGCCGACGGAGGCATACCATGAGACGTCGATTTACAACGAGATCGGGCGATTCAAGGATGCTGGAAGGTTCAGGAACTCACCCTGGTGATGATAAAGTGGTCGACGAGGACAGTCGCGGTCGAGAACGAGCTCCCCGACGAGGATTCCAAAGAACTGCTGCGAAGAGGAACGGCCAAATTCACCCGCTCCAGTGCTCCCCCTTGATGCAAGATTCTACCTAGAGGATCTACGGAGGACGACGCTTCTCCATGGCTGCTTAGAATGGTGTGGGGAGATGTGGTTCGACGGAGAGGGGTGGCTCCGGTGAGCTAGTGTTTCGGTCCCATTCGCATCTGAGAGGATAAGGAGGAATTGGGGATAGGGATTGAGGCAGGGCGTCGTGGTGGCCTTCTTATCCCTCTCTGGAACGACGACGGGCATCTTGGCGCACGACTGTCTCATTTGTGAACCTTTCATTATATAATCTTTTATATTTCTTTATTTTCTCAATATGAACTCCTTTATAATAATTTGAAGAAACCTTTCTTATTATTTTGCTCTCCTCTTTTAATTATGCATTTCTTGAATGATATATTTTTATTTGTTTATAAACTTAACTCTAATTGGCTCATAGTTTGAATAGAAACTTTCATATGTATGATGAGCCTGGATCATTATTTGATGCATGAAATATAAAAGACATTGATATAATTATTACTACTCCCATTGATTTGGGAAAATGGGAATGTTTATATTCTATTGCGATAAACAAAGAAGTTTAAGGTTTTGTATGATGAATATTTACCCTGAGGTTTAGGGTTTTTAATATACTTGGACTCTTTTATGAATGTGATTAAAGATTCAATGACTAAACATATTGTATTCTGTTTGTGATGTGTGGTGACATCCCCTTTTATAATAGGAAGTTATAATTAGAATGTTTCATAGAAAGGAATTGATAAAGATATACTTAAGCACATATAATTATGATGGTTGGAATTGGCAGAGATGTGCTTATGTGATTTGCTATAGGGAAATATTCCTATAAAGTGATATAGACATAAGATGATGCATTTCTTAATATGAAATGGATATTATACTTGGTTTTAAGATTTAGAGTTGATTGTTTACCAAAAATTATTATCTTCCCTAATTCATAATTCTAGACTTCTTATTAAGGAATTCCTTTCCTATATATACTACCCCTTTTCTATCTATCATTATGATTAACATGATGAGTTTTTCTTCATAGAAATATTCTCATTCACTTATTAACCTTCTAAACTCATGGATAAACCAAATGAGTTTACTACTCTACTGTTGATAGCCTTCCATCCAACAAATAGTTCTATCAAACTCTACTCATAATCATCCTTAATCATTCATCACTAATATATCTCCAATAGTTGTATGCATCCAACTACTTTCTCTAAGGCTGACCATCCTTTAGGATGACTAACACTACATCTATAACTCTATGCTATACTAGCCTTATTTGAATAATATCATCTTAGATTATTTGTACTCCAATAACTCACACTCCAACCTTACCTTATGTTAGTATAGCTTGTAATTACTATTCTAGGATAATTTATCTCTACTAGGGTTTTAATCATGTTTTATCCACCAATATTACTTATGCAAAATGTAAGCATTCAATATTGATGACTAAAGCATCACCATTATAATCCTTTAATCACTTATGGCTTAAGTTCTTAGTTGGCTAAGCAGGGCTTTAGCAAATCAATCTTTCAATTGTCATGGAATTATCATCTTAGTATCCTTAATTGGATTAAGACTGTTATTCAAGGATTATGCACACTTGGTCTAATAGAATTACTACTGGTAACTATCTTCAAGGTTCATCCTTGTAATCTTCTTAACTACCATACATTTAGATGGTATAAATACTTCTTCTATTTATTTAGAAGTGATTTAGATCCATCAATGATCCTATTGATTGGATGCTTTCAATCTTTCCCATCCTATGGATGATTTCTAAAACTAACATCACTATTTACCCCTTCTTAATTGTTTCTATATAGGCTCTTTAAGTGTAAATTATGATATGGTTAAGAGTTGATAGATTGAGAATTCGTGAATCAATAATTGATTTCCCCTCATTGATGAACAACAGATCATGGAATATAACTCAATAGAGATGATAAGGATTGATATGGAAAGAAATATGTAGGTGAATAATCTAAACTTAGTTTCTTTCCTACTCAATCTTACTTAGGAAGTAGGGTTGAACATTACCATGATACTCATGGTATATGCAGATGAGATTAAAATATAGTTGTTAAATTCATATTTGGTGTTATATCCTCTAACTTGATACTCATGAGTGATTATAATGAATACTATAATATGATCACCTAATGATCAAGTATAATACACATTGTATTAAGGTTTTGACTTTTAGTACTTTTGATCTACTCTTAGATCAAATCTCCCTTACCCAAAATAAGTTTTTAGCAAAAGTCTTATTGAAACTTATCGCAGTCAATTTGATGATCTACTTCAATTCCATCAAGTTAAGAGAAGCTTCATTCAATTTGACAAAGCGCGAAAATTATTCGGATTTTTTATGCATGAATGCAATGCACACATCTGTGTTCAGCTTATTTCTAAGCTCTAATGCTGGGATGTTACACCGAAGCGGTATGGGCTGCTGGTGGGCTGGTCGCGGGCCGAAGTGGGCTGAACCTGGGTGTCAGATAAGGAAAGAGGAGTTGGGCCACGGCCAGGTAATGGTTTTATTTGTTTTACCTTTTTCTATTTTCTGTTTTCCTTTTCAGATTTGAATTTGACTTAGATTTTGAACTTTTCTTTTTAGGATTTATTTGCTGGATAATTGCAATAATACTAAAATATATTTAGTATCATTTGCGAACTTTTATTATATAATCTTTTTATATTTCTTTTATTTACTCAATATGAACCCCTTTTTAATAATTTGTATAGACTTTTCTTATTATTTTTCTCTCCTATTTTAGTTATGGATTTCTAAATTATATATTTTTATTTGTTTAAACTCAACTCTAGTTGGTTCATATTTTGAATAGAAACTTTTATATGTATAATGATTCTATACCATTATTTGATGGATGAAATATAAAAGACATTAATATGGTTATTACTACTCCCATTAATTTGAAAAATAGCAATGTATATATTCTATTGTGATAAACAAAGAAGTTTAAGGTTTTGAATTATGAATATTTACCCTAGGGTTTAGGGTTTTTAATATACTTAGACTCCTTTATGGATATGAGTAAAGAATTAATAACTAAGCATATTGTCTTCTATTTGTGATATTTGATGACATCACCTTTTAATAGAAAGGTATAATTAAAATGTTTTATAGAAAGGAATTGGTAAAAAATATGCTTATAGGATTTACTATAGGAAAATATTCCTATGAAGTGATATGGACATAAGATGATAGATTTATAACATGAAATGGATATTCTACTTGGTTTAAGATTTAGAGTTGCTTGTTTACCAAGAATTACTATCTTCCATAATTCATAGTTCTAGACTTCTTATTAAGGAATTCCTTTCCTAGATATACTACCTTTTTCTCTCTATCATCATGATTAACATGATGAGCTTTACTCATTAAAATCTTCTTATTCATATATCATTCTGCTAAACTCATGGATGAATCCAATGAGTTTGATACTAAAGTATTTCATAACTTCCTCATGTCTTTGCTTGGTTGTATTTACTACTCTACTGTTGATAGCCTTCCATCTAACAAATAGTTCCTTCAAACTCTACTCATAATCTTCCTTGATCATTCATGACTAATGTATCTCTAATAGTTGTATGCATCCAACTACCTTTCTCTAAAGTTGACTATCCTTTAAGATGAATAACACTACTTCTATAACTCTATGCTATGCTAGCTTTAATTGAATAATATCATCCTATATTCACTTTACTCCAATAACTCACACTCCAACCCTAAATCATATTTATGTGGTTTGTAATGACTACTCTAGGATAACTTATATCTACTTGGGTTTCAATCATGTTCTACCTACCAATATCACTTATGCTTGATATAAGTATCCAATCTTGGTGAGCAAGTATGACCATTATAATCCTTTAATTATTTATAGCTTAAGTTATTAGTTGGCTAAGCAAGGCTTTATTAATACCACTTTTCAATGGTATTGAGATTATCTTTTGGATTAAGGTTATTATTCATGGACTATGTCCACTTGGCCTAATAGAATTACTACTAGTAACTATCTTCAGAATTTATCCTTGTAATCTTCTTTTCTACCATAGGATTAGATAATATAAATAGTTCTTCTATTTATCTAGGAGGAATTTAACTTCATCAATTATCCTGTTGATTGGATTCTTTTCAATCTTTCCCATACTATGTATGATTTCTAAAGCTAACATCACTATTTACCTCTTCTTAATTGTTTCTATATAGGCACTTTAAGTGTAAACTATGATATGGTCAAGAGTTGATAGATTGAGATCTGGTGAACCAATAATTGATTCCTCAACATTAATGAGAAACAAATATTGAAATATAACTCAATAGAGATGATAAGGATTGATATGGAAAGAAAGATATAGGGTGAATGATCTAAACTTAGTTTCTTTCCTACTCAATCTTACTTAAGAAGTAGGGTTAGATATTACCATGATACTCATGGTATATGCAGATGAGATTAAGATATAGTTGTTAAATTCATATTTGGTGTTATATCCTTAACTTGGTACTCATGAGTGACTATAATGAATACTATGATATGATGACCTAATGATCAAATATAAATCATATTATATCATGTTTAACTTTTATTACATTTGATCTACCCTTAGATCAAATCTCCCTTACCGAAAATAAGGTTTTAGCAAAGGTCATATTGAAACTTATTGCAGTTAACTTGATGATCTACTTCAATTCCATCAAGTTAAAAGAAGTTTCAGTCACTTTGACAAGTTTTGTTCAAAAGCGCGAAAATTATTCGGATTTTCTATGCATGAATGCAATGCACACATCTGGGTTCAACTTATCTCTAGGCTCTAATGCTGGGATGTTACACTCATCTATGTCGCTAAGCTGTTAAGTGAAGAACCACCATGTTAGATGGGATGGTAATTTCTAAACGGAAGAACTGGAGTATATGTCGTACACGGAAAATAAACAGTTACCTTTGGGCACTTGCTCTCTACGAACATGTCGTAGGTGATGGCGAATCCACGCTTCTTGTCCTTCACCTTGACGATGTCCTTGAGGTGAAGCTTGACGGAGTCGCTCGAGAAATTATCCACAGAGATGCGGAGGCTATCCCTTCTATCGCTGGTATACTCATGCATCAGCTTCGAGCGGTGCTGCAGAGGTTGGGTTCGCCTGACGAACCAGCACATGGCTAGGTCTAAGCCGGTCAAACCCGTCTCTACGAACCACTCTATCCGCCTTATAGCGTGGGAAGCATCGATGTCGGAGGGAAGGGAGTCCTGGGATCTCCATGTCGGGGCTTCGGCGGCGGCGGCTCCATCAACGATGTCCGGGTACGTTACTTCTCGGTTAGCCAGAGGGATATCTGGACCGTAGAAGTAAGTGCGCTGCTAGTTTTTGCAGGACTCGTGGCCGACGATGTCGGGGAACCGCCGGCCAGGACGGATCTTGAAGCTAATGGTGCCGCAATTTCTAAGTTCATCCTTGCTGGCTCCGGCTTTGCGTTTGACGGTGAATAAATACACGAAGAGGTCTAGCATAGGCCTAATCCCTAGGTAACCCTCACAAAGCGCCACGTAATTGCTGAGCGCTAGGATACTGTTGGGAGAGAGGTTCTGGGGATGTACTCGGTAATGGTTCAAGACGGTAAGGAAGAAGTTAGAGATGGGCAGGGAGACGCCGCGTACCAGTTGGGCTTTGAGGTACACCTTTTCTCCGGCTTGGGGAGAAGGTGTAACCTCGCTGGCCGGCGCCGCCCGCCAGGCGAGCCCCTCTGTCGCGGGGAGGTAACCCTCGACGATGAGCTCCTTAATGTCGCGGTCCGTGATATTCGAACCGTGCCATTCGCCTTTATGGGAGTCGTTGTCCTCTTCCAGCAGCTCCAGCGTCGCTGGATTATGGTCGCCCCGGTGGACTCAACCACCGCAGAGACGAGGATGACCAAGCCCTCTGGGGGAACGACGATGGAGCTCGCCGGCTTCGCCGCAGCTTCGCCCGACGCCTCCATTGAGGGGGTAGAACTGTTGCTGGCCATTGCGAATTTTTGGAGGTGACTGGCGAGATTAGAGCTAGGGTTTTTCGCAAGATTGCGCGGAGAGCTCGAGGGGGCGCTCGCTAGAGGAAGAAGATGATGCGAAGAGAGAATGAGGTGAAAAGTAAAATTTCCACCCTAGTTACTATTTATGATCTCCAGCATCAAGATTCGTGCAGCTTAATCGGACAGTTGCCGCGTAGATGACGTGTGTGCGAACGTGCGCGGAAATTTCACCACGTCCCAACCGTCGCCGCCAACGGTTCGCATCGCTCGCGCGGGAAAATCGGACATGATTGCGTTCTCTGCATATGTAAGGTACGAGGCGTCGCTGACCTATGTCTACGCCACCCTAGTTGTCATAGGCAGATGAACCATCACATCAGAAGATTCCAGCATGGACGGATCCAATCCGACTATGGAAGAGTATGATGAAAGATTCAGCATTTCTCCGACTTACATATTGTAGATGGAGAATACCTTGCAGGGTTCTTTGGGAGGATTACAAGATATTGCTTGACGATTTGCCGACATCCATCTAGACGGAGTATTCAACGTGAAGAGGCAAGGCGACGCAAGATCTCAAGTTCTCTGGGGGCTATTGTTGGGGATATGCTATATGGGTATACCCATAGCATGTCTCTTATCCGGATAACCTGGGTGGCCCACAGTTGGTAGCATGGCCCATGGCCTGCTGGGCGGCCCAGTTAGATGGTGTTGGAGATATGCCCAAGAGGCAATAATAAAGTGGTTATTATCATATCTTCACACTTATGATAAATGTTTACATACCATGCTATAATTGTATTAACCGGAAACATTAATACTTGTGTGATTTGTAAACTAAAATAAGAGTCCCTAGTAAAGCCTCTTGTTAAACTAGCTTGTTGGTTAATTTACGATCATGGTTTCCTGATCATGAACATAGAGATGTTATTAACAACAGGATCATATCGTTAGGAGAATGATATGGTGGACATACTCCTATAGATAAGCATAGCATAAAGATCAAGTCATTTCAATAGTTCAATTGCTATATGCTTTCTGATACATAGTAACCTAATTCCTTCGACCATGAGATCATGCATATCACCTTTACCGGATGGATGCTTTGATGACATCAAACACCACACCGTAACTGGGTGGCTATAAAGGTGGCATTGAGTGTTCGGAAAGTATTGGTTGAAACACATGGATCAAGAGTGGGATTTGTCCATCCATATGACGGATAGATATACTCTGGGCCCTCTCGGTGGAATGTCATCCAATTAGCTTGCAAGCATGTGACTGGGTCACAAGGGATCACATATCACGGGAACGAGAAAAGAGTACTTATCGGTAACGAGGTTGAACTAGGTATGCAGAGATACCGACGATCATAACCTCGGATAAGTAAACTATCGTGAGACAAAGGGAAATTGGTATCGTATGTAAGTGGTTCATTCGATCGCAAAGTAATCGTAGAAATATGTGGGAGCCATATGAATTTCCAGATTCCTCTATTGGTTATTGTTCGGAGAAGTGTCTCGATCATGTCCGCATAATTCACGAACCGTAGGGAGACACACTTAAGGATTCGACGTTGTTTGAGTAGTTATGGTATTATGAGAAAGAGACCGAATGTTGTTCGGAGTCTCGGATGGGATCCGGGATATCACGAGGTGATCCGTAATGGTCCGGAGAATAAGATTCATATAAGGAAAGTCCCGTTTCGGAGTTCGGGAATGTTTCCGGTGTTTTCATCGGGAATGTTCTAGAAGGTTCCGGATTGTCCGGCACTCCGGGGGGGGGGGGGGAGGGTACATGAATGTGTCATTGAATGATTGCATCATGTACTAAGTGTTCTTGCTGTTCCAAAAACATGAAAGTCAAATTGCCAGTTTGAAAGTCAAACGGCTAAAACAGGAAACTGTGGAAAACAGGAAACTGTGGGAAACAGGAAACTGTGGGAAACAAGCAAGAGGAGGTTGAAACCGACTTGGAGGAGGAGTTCCTCTCCTCCAAGCCGGCGCCCAGCCCTAGGCCGAGTTGGGGAGGGACTCCCTCCCTCCCTGGCGCGCCTAGCCCCTCCACCTATAAAAGGAGGGGCAGGGCTCCTCCTTGAGACACACAAGTTCCTATCTTCTACCTCCGGTTTAGAGCCGTTTTGGTTTAGAGCTTCTAATTTCTTTAGCCAGCGGTTTAGAGCCTTCTAATTGGTTTAGAGCCTTCTAATTGGCGTGTCTAATTACTAGACCACTAATAGCCTCTCTCATAAGCTCCACCATACTCGCACCGGCTTAAGACGAAGCCCTGCGGGATTTCCCCTCTACTTCCGGTACCACGCCGTTGTGCTGCCGGAATCGCGAGGAGAGTGCTACAACCTCTGCTGCCTGCTGGAACAAGGGAGAGGAAGGTCTTCGTTGAGTACCGAACGTGTGACCTACTGCGGGAGCGCTGCCGGAACGTGGCGCCGGAAGGATCGTCTACGCGATCTTGAGATCGGAAAGAGTACGACTACATCACCCACGAGAATCTGCTCTCGTTAACCACTTTGGAATCTTCGAGGGTAAGTTATTCCATCGACTCGTTGCTACAATCTAGTAGATAGATCTTGGCTTGTTTGTTTGTATGCGATAGAAAATTTTTGTTTTCCATGCTACGAACCCCTACAGTGGTATCAGAGCCGTGTCTATATGTAGATCTGTTGCACGAGTAGAACACAATGGTCATTGTGGGCGTTGATGCTTTTATTGTCGATTGCTTCTTGTGTACTTTGTATCTTGCGGTATGTTGGGATGAAGCGGCCCGGGCTAACCTTACATGACATCGTTCATGAGACTTGCTCCACGCTTGACATGCAACTTGTATTGCATAAGTGGCTTTGCGGGTGCCTGTTTCTCCTAGCATAGTTAAGATCCAATTTCCAACGGGTGATTAACAATACTAGTATCAATGTTGTGGTTCTTGTTCGTAAGTTAGAACGACACTTATTGAAAGCCCCAAACCACGTAAAATATGCAAAGAAAGCAGAGGCGTCTAACTTTGTTTTGCAGGGGTGTGCTGTGATGTGATATGGCCATGATTGTGATTATATATGATGTATGCAATGTTCCTTATTGTAAGTTGGCAACCGGCAGGAGCCATATGGTTGTCTTTAATTTATGTTAAGACCCGCGTGTCTATTCAAAGTAGTTGTAATAGTTGAAGCCGGTGGACGACAACCATGGAGAAGCGTCA
Source organism: Avena sativa (assembly GCA_916181665.1). Classification (NCBI taxonomy): domain Eukaryota; kingdom Viridiplantae; phylum Streptophyta; class Magnoliopsida; order Poales; family Poaceae; genus Avena; species Avena sativa. The sequence continues at coordinate 393,324,270 of OV702280.1, read as the reverse complement.
TTGACCTTGATGCAATGCCGGTGATGATGGAGATCATGTTCGTGCTAGAAGATGGAGATCGGAAGCACAAAGAAGAAAGGCCATATCATATCACATATTATTGAATTGCATGTGATGTTAATCCTTTATGCATCTTGTATTGCTTAGTAGACGACGGTAGCATTATAAGATGATCCCTCATGCACATGAATTTCAAGTCATAAAGTGTTCACCCTTGGTTAGCACCGTTGCTAAAGCTTGTTGTTTCGAAGCACCACGTGATGATCGGGTGTGTTAGATTCTGCAAGTGTATACAACGTGAGCAAGCCAGATTTGCTCATGCGGAAACTAAGGTTTGATCTTGACGAGCCTAGCATGTACAGACATGGCCTCAGGAACACGGATTACCGAAAGGTAGAGCATGAGTCATATAGTAGATATGATGAACATGTTGATTGTTCGCCATTGAAGCTATATCAACTCTCGTGATGATCGGTTTTGATGTGGTGGATTTGGTTCGTGTGATCACTAAAACAATGTGAGGGATATTGTTTTGAGTGGGAGTTCACCTAGATTAATTTAATTATTAATTAGAACTCAATTTATCATAAACTAAATCAAAGTGAAATTGCATAGTTGTTGTAGTCATTGGCATCCGTTTACCACCTTGCGCTTAGTTATAATTGAGATGATAGAACTATAGAATTCTGGTTAGTTACTTTACGAACTGGTATCGTATTGTTTTGAAGTGTTAATCTAAAGTTTAAAAGTCCTATTGCAAACTTTCAGTAAGTTCCGGTTACTCCATGAAGTTTAATAATTAGTATTAAATCAAGAGTAACAATTCCAAGTGTTAGTATATAAGTATCATGTTTGTTTCCATGATTCTTGATGTTCAAAGGATTATCTTAATATCAAGGTTATCTAGGATCTGAAAGAGTTGTTTCAGAAACCATGATGTGTGGAAGATATTGTGATATCTGAAACGAAGTTTTGGTTGCAACATGATAGAGTATAATATGGCTAAAGTCATGTTCTCATATTTGATGAGAATTTGCAAAAGGTTGGAGACACTTGTTGTCCTAATCCTCCAAATGGTTTTGGATAGCAACATTATACTCATAATTCATCGTTATAAGTTAAAAGTAGCTTGATCATGGACGATTCCATGATAAGGGTGAATATTTGATGTAGGTAAAATGTTTACTACACCAAGAGATTACTAAAGAAAGGAATTTGAAAGAACACCAAACATTTGATGATGGTGATCTACTTCAAAGTGCAAGTCCAAAGACATTGGTATTTAACTATACACGCTTTTGGACTATATGTCATATGTATGACTCCACTATTGATATTGATAGATTCTTTCAAACAGAAAAGGAAATATTGAAAGAAAATCTCATAAATATATGGCAGAAAGGAAAAGACTAGAATTGTTTAGTTTAAGTATATAGATGATATATATGTTATGGCTATATTCTTTGCTCATTAAACAATGTGGTTCTTAAGTATTTAATACTGAATTTGTTGGTATGAATCGTCATACGAAACAACAGAATTCATGAACTACAGTGGCCTAAGTAATTAGCAAAAGAATATGTGATGATGTTCATCGAGAACAAATAAAGGGTTATTGTGTTGCTCGTTAAACATCAAAGCTTGCCTTCAAAGATTTGTTTTATCAGGTATTATGAGAACAAAAGGGTTGTTCAAATAATTTCCGTAATTCATAAAAGATGGATGATTCACAAATCTCGTTGGAGAAATCACATCCATAAAACTAGTGCTAAAAATGTCGAAAGACAAATTGATTGAAAGATCACTTAGGAAGTAACATCGCCGTTTAAATTATATTGGAAAGAAAACATGAAGAAAATCCATATGGATGGAATTTTGGAGTCTATTTGATTTTGATCAAATGACGCTTGTGAAACTTTCCTAGAGATAATTGAAACTTCGTTCATAGGCCAAAAGGGAATGAATGACTAGCTTATTTGAACTTGTACATATTGTTGTACGAAGTCCATTATGTGTAGTCAAGAGCGATGAATTTCAACTTCATATGCTTTCTCCGAAAATTTGAGTGAATATATGAATATTTACTTAATAAGGATGAAGTGTGAAATATTTGAAAAGTTCAAAGATTTTTAAGATGAAGTGCAAAATCATTGTAACAAGAATATAAATAGTTTATGATAAGATCATAAAGGAAGATATTTGAGTTACAAGTTTAGCATAATACCTAAGATTTAAGGAATCGTTCCGTGGATTTGCATTTTCCCGAAACACCATAAGAGTATGGAGCGTTCGAGATATGTAATTAAACCTTGTTTGACATGGTAAGATCAAAGGTATAAATCATAAAACTGTCATCATATTTTAAAGATTAAAAGCTTTAGAGATTACCGTTTTTCCACTAAAAAGAGCTCCATCATAATCCGTTGAAATGACACCATATGTTATGGTTTGGGATAAAACCCAAGTTGTCCTTTCTTAAACATTGGTTTGCTATGCATAAGAAAGATGTTTGCAACCAAAGTCGGATGAACCTATCTTTGTATAACTGTTGATTATTCCTCCATAACACCAGAGACAAAAGTGTTTGTCGCTTAGAACGTCAAGTTTCTTTGAGAAGGAATTTTTTCGTGAAAAGTTAAGTGGGAGGACAATAGAACTTTGATAAGGTTAAAAGAACCTTAGCTATATGTGCAAAGTTGCGCAGCGCCGAAAAGTGTTCCGGAGTTAGCAACAATGCTCATGGCTCGCGTACCTCAAAGGTTGTGGTCGCGGAGATCTAAGTTCCTATTGAAACAATTAGGTCGGGTGAACAAACAAATACCAAGATTTGAGAGTTAAATCATTATTTGTCAATAATGATCCGACTACGTGCAAAGAAGCGATGATGAGCCCTGACTCCGTCAAATGGCTTGAAGCCATAAAATCCGTGATAGTTCCATACACGAGAAATCAAGTTTTGAACTTGAAGGACCCTCGAGAAAGGTGTAAGACCTTACAGTTGTGTTTGGATCTATAAATAAATAGACATGGATGTTGCACATCTATGAAATAGTCGACATGTTGGGAAAGAGTTTTCAACAATGTTCAAAGGTTGTATATGACAAGATTTGATCTTTCATAGCGATATTTAGTCTAGACGGATTAATGTAGCAACCACTACATATAATTTGTTATATGGTAGTTGAATAAACAAAACAAGTTCTTCTAATAGAATCGTTACCTAGGACGTGTGCATGACACGGTCCATAGGGTTTTGTTAATTCAAAGGATGCTAAAAACATATGCAAACTTCAATGGTTGAAGTGAGCATCGCGGAGTTGGAATCTTCACTATGATGAAACTGTTAAAAGAGTTTAATTTCATCAGAGACAATGAAGATGCTTGCGTTTGCAAGAAATTAAGTGGGAGCGCTAAGACATATTTCTAATACATTATGTGGAAGACATATTGTTGATTGGAAATAATGTATCTTTTATTAACACATACTCCCTCTGTTTCAAATTACTCCGCCCGCACGCTTATGTAGGTGGTCTATTACTCCCTCATTTTTCATTCAAAAAAATCCTGAGATTTTTAAAATAGATAGTATGAAATGTGTACTACGTATACCAAAAATCCAGAATTTTTTTTGGATGAAAAATAAGAGAGTACTAGTCCACCTAGGTAAACGTGTGCGCGGAGTAATTTGAAACAGAGGGAGTATTAAGAATTTCATCCCGATGAAAGATTTAGGCAAAACCCAAATATTTGGCATCAATAGACGCTAATATGGTTGTGCCAGAAGTACATAGACGAGATATTGAATGAGTTCAATATAGAAACTACAAGAAAAGGTTCTTGTCGCACAGAAAGGATTGAAAGAGTTCAATGTTGATGATATATTCAAGTGTATTGACATTTGGTAAAGTGAAACAAATAATCAAGTATAGATTGATACTTGATGTATGAAATCACAAAGAGTATTTATATCAATCATACTGTGATATGTACAAATCCAGATATGTCCTATGCTCTAAATGTTGTGAGCATATACCAGAATGATTCGTAAGATGATCATTGGACAATAGTAAGGATATTCTTATGATCTTTTGGAAGAACTAAGAGTATATTATTTGTAGAAGTGACAAATAGATGGTTAGTCCATTGTAAAAGTACTACATTGATACTAGTTTTGTCACAAAGTACAAATTAAGTTTATCTCAATCTAAACTAAGGGTGGCACAATATAATGGAAAGTGAGTTCCATAATGGATTTGGATGAGTTCCAAAGTTAAGACATTGTGACAGATACTACAACAAAAGGCTAAAGTATATGACTGCTATTTTAGCAGCAAAAGAGGGCATTTGTGTCAAGAAGTTTGTTATCAAACTAGGTGTATTTCACAGTGGGATAATACTATGAAGATATATTGTGCGACAATATTATCAACATGTTTTAACCCCAAAGAACTAAAGGTCACACTGAAAGACCAAATTTATACAAAGCCATCTCATTAGAGAATGAGTGATGCGTAGAGACGCAAAGACATGCAATTACACACGGACCTAGAAGTGTCAGATCCGGAGATCAGTTGACCACTAGCAATCGTGTACATACAACACCGGAAAGCCATAGGTGGTGAATACACAAAGGTTTGAAACTAGATTATTGACTCTAGTGCAAGTGGGAGACTGTTGGAGATATGCCCAAGAGGCAATAATAAAGTGGTTATTATCATATCTTCACACTTATGATAAATGTTTACATACCATGCTATAATTGTATTAACCGGAAACATTAATACTTGTGTGATTTGTAAACTAAAATAAGAGTCCCTAGTAAAGCCTCTTGTTAAACTAGCTTGTTGGTTAATTTACGATCATGGTTTCCTGATCATGAACATAGAGATGTTATTAACAACAGGATCATATCGTTAGGAGAATGATATGGTGGACATACTCCTATAGATAAGCATAGCATAAAGATCAAGTCATTTCAATAGTTCAATTGCTATATGCTTTCTGATACATAGTAACCTAATTCCTTCGACCATGAGATCATGCATATCACCTTTACCGGATGGATGCTTTGATGACATCAAACACCACACCGTAACTGGGTGGCTATAAAGGTGGCATTGAGTGTTCGGAAAGTATTGGTTGAAACACATGGATCAAGAGTGGGATTTGTCCATCCATATGACGGATAGATATACTCTGGGCCCTCTCGGTGAAATGTCATCCAATTAGCTTGCAAGCATGTTACTGTCTCACAAGGGATCACATATCACGGGAACGAGAAAAGAGTACTTATCGGTAACGAGGTTGAACTAGGTATGCAGAGATACCGACGATCATAACCTCGGATAAGTAAACTATCGTGAGACAAAGGGAAATTGATATCGTATGTAAGTGGTTCATTCGATCGCAAAGTAATCGTAGAAATATGTGGGAGCCATATGAATTTCCAGATTCCTCTATTGGTTATTGATCGGAGAAGTGTCTCGATCATGTCCGCGTAATTCACGAACCGTAGGGAGACACACTTAAGGATTCGACGTTGTTTGAGTAGTTATGGAATGATGAGAAATAGACCGAATGTTGTTCGGAGTCTCGGATGGGATCCGGGATATCACGAGGTGATCCGTAATGGTCCGGAGAATAAGATTCATATAAGGAAAGTCCCGTTTCGGAGTTCGGGAATGTTTCCGGTGTTTTCATCGGGAATGTTCTAGAAGGTTCCGGATTGTCCGGCACTCCGGGGGGGGGGGGGGGAGGGTACATGAATGTGTCATTGAATGATTGCATCATGTACTAAGTGTTCTTGCTGTTCCAAAAACATGAAAGTCAAATTGCCAGTTTGAAAGTCAAACGGCTAAAACAGGAAACTGTGGAAAACAGGAAACTGTGGGAAACAGGAAACTGTGGGAAACAAGCAAGAGGAGGTTGAAACCGACTTGGAGGAGGAGTTCCTCTCCTCCAAGCCGGCGCCCAGCCCTAGGCCGAGTTGGGGAGGGACTCCCTCCCTCCCTGGCGCGCCTAGCCCCTCCACCTATAAAAGGAGGGGCAGGGCTCCTCCTTGAGACACACAAGTTCCTATCTTCTACCTCCGGTTTAGAGCCGTTTTGGTTTAGAGCTTCTAATTTCTTTAGCCAGTGGTTTAGAGCCTTCTAATTGGTTTAGAGCCTTCTAATTGGCGTGTCTAATTACTAGACCACTAATAGCCTCTCTCATAAGCTCCACCATACTCGCACCGGCTTAAGGCGAAGCCCTGCGGGATTTCCCCTCTACTTCCGGTACCACGCCGTTGTGCTGCCGGAATCGCGAGGAGAGTGCTACAACCTCCGCTGCCTGCTGGAACAAGGGAGAGGAAGGTCTTCGTCGAGTACCGAACGTGTGACCGACTGCGGGAGCGCTGCCGGAACGTGGCGCCGGAAGGATCGTCTACGCGATCTTGAGATCGGAAAGAGTACGACTACATCACCCACGAGAATCTGCTCTCGTTAACCACTTTGGAATCTTCGAGGGTAAGTTATTCCATCGACTCGTTGCTACAATCTAGTAGATAGATCTTGGCTTGTTTGTTTGTATGCGATAGAAATTTTTTGTTTTCCATGCTACGAACCCCTACAGATGGATCCAGAAGGGAGGCCCATGACGGATAAAGGAAGGCTACGGTGGAGTCACCAGCGTACCCGGAGCCTTGGAGTACAAGACAAGCTAGACTAGTCATAGTCAGTGTAGGACTGTAACCTGTCTGACTAGGACTTTTCCCTGTAACCCTAGGACCTGGCGACTATATAAGTCGGGCCTATGGGAGCCTTCAGGGCACAACTCTACACAACATAAGACAATCTTAGACAACCTCGCACGGCGAACCAATCCCTGTAACTCGGCGTATTGCCATTATAGTGATTTATAGCAGGAGTAGGATTCCGCCACCTTTGTGGGATCTGAACCTGGGTAAGCTGTGTTACCTCGTACCCGTCAACCGTCCGCCTTCCCCCACGTCTCTAAACACGCACTGTGAGGACCCCTCCATGGCGTACTCGTCGGCAATACCACGACAACGTTTCTAACGTATCACTAGCAATATAAAGCAACATGTACTAACAAGATTGTAGGGGTGATTCACTCTATGATTCTCCGTGTTCCCTATGAGAGAAAATAATATCAGGTAGTGGGTGTTGTTATTTACAAAGATCTAGATAGACATTATAGTATAATCACTTGTGAACAAGTAAAAACGTAGCCAACGGGGGAATGATCCCTCCCTTGGTTATACGTTGTTAGGTAGGTGAGACGCCCGGTTTATTCATGCCTCAGTGGCGACTCGAAAGTCTGCCCATGCTGGGACTCGAACCTAGGCGGGCTGGCCTCCACACCCGGAGTATCAGCTACCAGGCCAGCGCCTGGTTCTCCACTTGTGAACAAGTAGAGCAAGGAATGGTGGAATATAAACAAACATTTTAATGACATAAAGTTTGCCATGGCAACAAAATAGAATGCAGATACAGTCGGTCCTTAGTACGAACATGAGACAAATTGCAATGGAAAATGGTTTTAACTTGTGAAATGGGATTGCAAACAAATATGTGAAGTGCCATAAAATTTGCCATGATCTACGGAGTAGGCAGATACTACATTAACATTAGGACAAACAAAATAGACATTACAATGGTATACCTCGTGAACTTATAGAGCAGGGAATGCAAACACATGTGAAGTGACTTAAAATGCCATGAATAACATAATAGAAGGTAGATACTGCAGCTCTAGAAATTATAATTGAGAAACTTGAATTTATAGAGAAGGGCATGCAGATAACCATGTTAAGTGCGTTAAAACTTTCCATCTAATACTACACCTAATCCAAAAACTAAGGAATATAATTTTTTCACAAGTCAGTCGATGCAAAATTTGACCAAGTTTGTAGAACATACAAGGAACATCTACCATGCCAAACCAATACCATTGGATACATCGGGACATGTATTTTCATAGTCACAAATGACACAAATTAATCGTTAATATATTTTATATCTGCCTGGTCAAAGTCATCATTGTTTGACTTTAAAAGTATATGCCTTCTTTTACGGAAAGAATGTAGTATATAATAGGAGGCAACTACTGTCGGAGGTTAATTTAAATGATATAGAAATAATAATGACATACCTTGTAGAGGGAATGCAAAACCAACAAGTTCAATGACATAAAATTTGCGACGAATTACATAAAAGAAGGCAGTTACTATGGTTGCTTTGTACAAACAAAATTAAAATTAAAATAGCATAAATTCTTAACTTGTAGAGCAGAGAATGTTAACCTACATGTTTAGTAGCTTAAAACTACCAATAAACTCCAAAATTACATGAAATCAGTGTTGAAGATACGGACAAAGCAAATGTACATTATGATGACATAACTTGCGAACTTGTAGAACATATAGGCAGCTTTAGATGTTTAGTGAATTAATATTTGCCATGAACTGCATAAAAAATCAATGAGATCCCATGATGCTAGTTTTGTACTACCAAAATTGTTTACATATTAAGAGTAATTGTTGGTCAAAGAAAAAACACGGAAAACAAGGACGCCTTAGCCCTTAAAATAGAGGGAGTAGTTTAACGCCAGGATTTAACACAGACTACACTGGATTTATTAAGGGAGAGTCGGGTATTAATTTAGCTAGTATTGAGGTAAGAATTTACCACCAATATGGACATGCAGTTCACTGTCGCATGCTTATACCTACTATACAGAAACGAACAAGCAAATCTGGTTTACCTAGGTCACGACGTCGTCTATGCATACAGGGCATTTTTGCGGGTCACGTCAAGGATGCCTGATACGTCGGAAACGTATCTATAATTTTTGATGTTCCATGCTTGTTTAGTATCTACTTTGCTTTGCTTTGTCCACACTTCGAGATTCTTTTTATATGTTTTCTAGTACTAACCTATTAACAAGTTACCACAGTGCCAGTTGTTTGTTTTCTGTTGTTTTTGGTTCCAGAAAAGCTAGAAAGGAAATATTCTCGGAATTGGACGGGACAAAAGCCAAAGTCAATATTTCACCAAGGAGAACACGGAGTCCAGAGGAGAGACGAACGGGCGCCACAGGGCGACTGCACCCCCAGGCGCGGGCCCACCCTGGGCCGCCTCCCAGCCTCGCCTCTTCGCCTATAAGAATCCTCCAATGCCTAAACCCTAAGTACCTGATCAATGTTCCACGAAACCATTTGTAGCCGCCGCCACCATCATCCCTAGATCGGGGGGAGGGGGTATAAAGCTCTTCCCGGCAACCTGCTGGAGGGGAGATCATCCCAGAGGCCTTCTTCTTCATCATGCCAGCCTCCGGTATGAAGCGTGAATAGTTCCACCTTGGACTACGGTTCCATGTAGTAGCTAGATGGTTGTATCTCCTCCTTTGTGCTTTCATGTCTAGATCTGGTGAGCTCCGTTCATGATCAAGATCTCATCTATTTGTAATCATGCATCTTGTGTTTGCGGGGATCCGATGGATATTGAGATTACTATGTCAGATTGATTAATGGTTTGTCTTATTGATTCTATCATGTCTGTGTTGTTTGTGATCTTGCATGCTCTCCGTTGTTAGTAGCTATCTTGGCCAAGTAGTTGCTAGTGACTCTAAGAGGGGTATTTATGCTCGATAGTGGGTTCATGCCTCTATTTAATATAAGGGAAGTGACATAAATCTCTAAGGTTGTAGATGTTTTGTTGCCACTAGGGAGAAAACAACGGCCTCTTGTTCATGGAACAAGTGGATTGTTTACCTTACACACTTTGCTTAAAGCAGTTGTCTATTGCTTGCAACTTAATACTGGAGGGGGTTCGGATGATAACCCAAAGGTGGACTTCTAGTCATAGATGCAGTTGGATGGCGGTCTATGTATCTTGTTATATTGCCCAATCGAATCTCATAGGATCTTTATGTCTAGTATTGCATTGTTATGCCTTGCTCGGTCCTATCAGTTGCCCTGCTGTAATTTGTTTACCCTGCATGCCATGTTTGTTTATCCAAGGAGAACACCTCTAGTGGACTATGGACCCTGGTCCAATCTTTACCATTGATACATCTTCCACTGTTACTATTTACTTGCTGCAAACCATCATCACCTTCCACACCATACAGTTAATCCTTTGTTACAGCAACCGGTGAGATTGACAACCTCACTGTTAGCTGGGGCAAAGTCTTGAGTTTGTGTTGTGCAGGTTTCCACTTTGCTTGCAACACTTTTGAGACGTTTCCTTCCTCCTACTGGTTCAATAACCTCGGTTTCTTACTGAGGGAAGACTTGCTGCTGTGCTGCATCATACCTTGCTCTTGGGGTTTCTCGACGAAGCGCTCCATGTTGACACAGCGCCACCAACGCCGAGTGTGACCGGTAGTGGTGAGTCGCTCTGAAGCAGATAGATCATGGCGGCGTCGGTGAAGGAGAAATGTGGAGGTTGTTGATGTGTCTCACTTGCTTGATAAGATTGCTGCTGGAGGATATCCGGTGTAGTGGACAGCTTCATTGGTGGAGCAAATCTGTTACTACCAATTATGGACTTGAGGCTCTCCTCAAGAGCGTCGGTGAAGCATATCTGGTGTAGTGGACTGTTGAGTTCGTGAAGCAGATCGAATGCAGCGCACACCAGCGTAGGTGAAGCAAGCCAGGTGATGTGGATGAGAGAGTCAGCGAACTAGGTTCGATAAGGAGGACGTCGGCTGATCCGGTAGACTGGTGAGGAGTATGTGGTGAGGTGTATGTGGTGATCACTTGCTTTTTATCCATGAATTATGCGGGTTGTTTAAGTGCGCAGGTATCACAACTGAACAAGTGAAGAAGAAGTTACTCTTTATATCCTTGAAAGGAAGAGTTTAAGAATGGTATAAGCTGCTGAAGAATGGGCAATCCATGGAATGGGAGGAAATAGTACCTCTCTTTTATTCTAAATTCTATCCTCCCGGTGAGATTCATAAGGATAGGAATCTGATATATAACTTTTGGCCTCGTGATGGAGAGAGTATAGCTCAAGCTTGGGGGAGATTGAAGTTACTAATGCTTAAATGTCCTATTCATGAACTCCCTAACAATATTATTATCAATAACTTTTATGATAGGCTTTATCTTCATGATAAAGATTTACTGGATGCTTCTTGTGCTGGATCATTCACATGTATGAAGGAAGAAGATAAATGGGATCTCCTAGACCGTATTCAAGAGAACACTGAAGCATGGAAGAATGACAAAGGAAGAAAGTCAGGTATAAACTATGATTATGAATGCATTAAATCTCTTATGGGAACTGATAACTTCCGTGATATTAGTAATGAGTATGGTATTGATTCCTAAAGTACTACCAATTGTTTTAAGGCCTTTGCCTCTTACATAGAAATTCCTAAAAAGAAGTGGAATAAGTACGATGCACCTTATAAAGATCTTGTTAGTCATGTTCCTGTTAGAAGCACTGAAGTTTGTACTATTGATCATATTTTGCATGAGCCTTATGTTGAGAAAATCCCTTTTCCAGCTAAGGTAAAGGAACATTCTATCATAGCTAATGTGGTTAGCAAAAGTGCAAAGAAAACTATGTAACCCGATGAGCAAATGAATATTGAACCTGTGTTAGCTATTGTGAAAGATCTTGACACTACAAATATAGAGGATGAGCACATTGTCTTCTGTGAAGACGCTTCAAATATTATCTCCCATCATAGCAAAGCTAGAAAAGCTAGTGTCCCTATGCTTTCTGTGATAATTGGTGATCATTGCTATTATGGTTTATGTGATATTGGTGCTAGTTCTAGTGCTATTCCTTATGAGCTTTATAGGGAAATTATGCATGAAATTGGTCCTTGTGAGCTTGAGGAAATTGATGTGGTTATTCACCTTGATAATAAGAAAACCATTTGCCCTATTGGTATTGTAAGAGATGTGGAGGTCCTCTGCGGTAAGATTAAATATCCTGCTGATTTTCTAGTGCTTAATTCAACAGCTAGTAAAACTTGTCCTATTATTTTTGGTAGACATTTCTTGAACACTTGTGGAGATATTATATATTGTAAAAAGGAAATGGTTTTAACTAAGTTTGATGGAGATTCTTATGATTTTAACTTTTCCAAATTTGCTAAAGCTCCTGGTGAAAATAGCTTGCCTAATAAAGATTTTAGGATGGAACAACTTGCTTCTATTGATCCAGTTTATGACATTGGACCTCTTTTTGATGATTGTAAGTATGCTCATTTAGATGATGAGGTTGTTGTAAGTGACAGTTATATTGTCAACTTTATTCAAAGTGCTACTGAAAGTTATTATGAGAGAGGGAAACATGGTTTTATGCATTTCAATAATATTAAGTTTCCTAGTTTTATGTTGAAAGCTTTGAAGTTGCATTTGTTTTGTCTTCCTATGCTAGTGGCTTTTTGTTTCAACAATTTGTTTTCTCATGGTACTCCCTTGCATAGTAAGTGGGTTAGAATCAAATGTGTTGGATGTTTGCTTCTTGATGCTCTCTTTCACTTCAGATATATATCCCCTATGTGAGCATCTTTGAAATTTTAAGGCCTAACTTAAAGGCATTAAAGAAAAGTACTTGTTGGGAGATAACCCAAGAGTTTTCTTGAGTATTTAAAGTTATTACTTCAGTAATTACCTCTCCTTATCCTTTTTGTTTGATTTTTGTGCCAAGAATGACCTATAATGAGAGGGAAGTAAGATTTAGGGAGTCACTGTCCCGAAACAGATTTCTATGCTCCACCATAAAAATTAGTGAGGAGTCTATGTAAGTCGGATTGAGCTCAAAATTTACAAATAAATCTCCCAGTATGTTAGATAACTTTCGTTAGTTCAACACTTTTTGATTTAAGCAACAGAAGGTCTTTGAAAAAATCAGTTGCTACCTGCTGGTCTGTTTTGACAGATTTCTGCCATTATTTGCATTTGCTTCTTATTGATTCCTTTTTGGGTTCTTTTTGGGAAATTGAGCTTTTTGAAGGAGTTTCTACAGTAGCTTGTGTTTTTAGTGAAAGTTTTTCTGTTACAAAGCTAAACCCAAGGGTCTATTATCTTTTGAATACACTAATGTTGCTAATGAAGATTGTGTGATGTTTTGTGTGAAGGAAAATTTTCAGGTGTAGAGAGAGAATGATGTAATGAGATGAAGAATGGACAAAATCTCAAGCTTGGGTATTCCACCCCCGGTGTCACCCCAAGAAATATCCAAGAGGTACAAGCGTCAAAGCTTGGGGATGCCTTGGGCATCCCCTTCTTCATCAATAAAAAGCTCGGGTCTTTCTAGACACTTCGTTTTTATTGTTTCATGCACTGTTGTGTTGTTCTTGGAGCATCTTAGTTTTTGTTTGATTTCTTGGTTTGCTTAGTTTGCTTGAATTAAGTAGTTTGGACCCCCGTTCTCTTTGTGTTGTTTCAAATAAGTCGATTGGTGTTGGAAAGGATTAGAAAGTTCTTGCTTGAAAAGTGCAAGAGGAGCTTGCTTTGACTGTGACTTAAACTTTATAATGTCATGCTAGGTGTTGTTTTGAACTGATGCTTAGTGATTATTGCTGTAGCATGACTTGTTCCAAACAATTAGGATTTCTTAGTGTGCCTTGAAAGAATCATGTGTTGTTTTAGCATACAAAAGCATAGTATTGTGGTATTCTCCATTGATGCTTTGTTTGGGTTGACTTGGCACATGATAACACCATGTTATGACTATGAAAAAGTCACCATAGCTTCTATGATCATTTAGTCCTTGACTTGTAGTACCACTCTATGCTTTGATTAGTAATGTTTTGTCGCTCTGCATGATTATGGCCATTATTGCTCTCTTAGTTGGTCGCTCCCAGTCTTTTGCTAGCCTCCACTTGTATGAGTAAGCTCTACTCATGCTTCCAAATCCCAAGAAACCGAGTTATTCCAGAGTGTCCACTATAAATTCCTATGCATGGTGTGTTACACCATTCCAAGTATATTCTTGTTTTCAGCTATCTTCCAATTAAAATGTATTTTGTTATGTGAAAACTTAGTGATTAAAGCTCTCACGAACTTGATGGCACACCTTTTATTTCTTGCCCCTAATAAACTTGAACCTTTCTGTCATCTATGTTGTATATGCTTGCACTTATACGTTGGAATTAGCAGAACCATGTTTTCATGGGGAATGCTTTCAACATTGCACTTGTACTTTGTACACAGTTGATATCATTCTCTTTTGTCTATGAATGTCGTCAGTGTGAAATGAAAGGGGAGCTTGTAAGTCCATGGAGTTATGCATTTTGTGTTTGAGAAACGCCCAAGCCGCTAGCCTAAGCCATGCCTAATCATGGTGGAAACTTGTAGCATCACCATAGTGACATCTATGAAGCATTCTTCTTATAAAAAAGAGATTGAGAAAAAGAGACATATGAGAAAAGAGGAAAGAGAGAAAAAAGCACCATATCCCATGGTAAATAAGAAGAATGTTGTGATGCTACTTATCTGCTTGCCTTGTCATTTTGGTTATGGGAAAGCTCCTGTACCATGTGCAAGGGGTACCCCATTGGCGGTTCTCTATGATACACATGTACTTACTATGACAAGAACTTTCAAGTAACTAAACTTGAGTAGCATGAGGAGTGGCCCTTGTATTCAAGGGACATGAGATTGCCAACTTATACTTTGTCAAGCATATACTCCATAGTTTGTTCACTCTAACCTTAATCACTTCAAGATGCTTATGATAGGGGCAATGAGGGCTGAAAGCTAACAAGTACCATAATTTTTGCAAGATCTTTTTGAAACTTTAAATCCCTGCTTCCCTTTGAAGGGCCTTTCTTCCACTATTATATTGAGTCCCCACCTTCTTCCTTTAGGCACCAGTTAAGAGAGCATAGTTTCCATTCTTAGTTCTATGTGCAGTGTCCCAAAACTTATTGATTGATGCATATTGTTGTATTGCTTGTTCTTGTGCTATTTGTATCTAGTCACTCTTATGAACTTTGAAGGTGTCATATGCATCTATTTCCTACTCCATGAGGGACAAGCTGAATGCCACTATGCCATGTTTTCTGTATGTGAAACAAACAAACGTTTTTCAATGCATGTTATTCATGATCTTTGTTTGTAGCCTTTCATGTTGCATACATAGTTACTTTGTCTTATTGTTAGAACTCAATTTTCCATGCACATGTTTAGAGTTCTTTGATCCCAGCTTTCAATGCTTGCAAATGGTTTGATCTTGATTTTGATGGTGCATGTCACCTAAAAAATTATTCTTTTTATCATTTACCTACTTGAGGACAAGCAGGAGTTAAGCTTGGGGATACTTGATACATCGAAAACATATCTATAATTTTTGATGTTCCATGCTTGTTTAGTATCTACTTTGCTTGGCTTTGTCCACACTTCGAGGTGCTTTTTATATGTTTTTTTGTTACTAACCTATTAACAAGTTGCCACAGTGTCAGTTGCTTGTTTTCTGCTGTTTTTGGTTCTAGAAAAGCTAGTAAGGAAATATTCTCGGAATTGGACGGGACAAAAGCTAAAATCAATATTTCACCGAGGAGAACATGGAGTCCAGAGGAGAGACGAAGGGGCGCCACAGGGCGGCTGCACCCCCCAGGCAGGGGCCCACCCTGGGCCGCGCCTGGGTAGGGTGTGAGCCCCCTGGCCGCCTCCCAGCCTCGCCTTTTCGCCTATAAGAAGCCCTCGATGCCTAAACCCTAATTACCCGATCAATATTCCACGAAACCATCTGTAGCCGCCGCCATCATCGTACCTAGATCAGGGGGATCTGAAGCTCTTCCCGGCACCCTACCGGAGGAGAGGTCATCCCGAAGGCCTTCTTCTTCATCATCCAGCCTCCGGTATGAAGCGTGAGTAGTTCCACCTTGAACTACGGGTCCATGTAGTAGCTAGATGGTTGTATCCCCTCCTTTGTGCTTTCATGTCTAGATCTTGTGAGCTCCGTTCATGATCAAGATCTCATCTATTTGTAATCATGCATGTTGTGTTTGCGGGGATCTGATGGATATTGAGATTACTATGTCAGATTGATTAATGGTTTTGTCTTATTGATTCTATCATGTCTGTGTTGTTTGTGATCTTGCATGCTCTCCGTTGTTAGTAGCTATCTTGGCCAAGTAGTTTCTAGTGACTCCAAGAGGGGGTATTTATGCTCGATAGTGGGTTCATGCCTCTATTTAATCTAAGGTAAGTGAAAGAAATCTCTTGTTGGGCCATGCAGAGATAAAACAAAAAATTCCTCTAACGTGGTGATCCCAAGATCTAGCTGAGGTATAAGGCCACGAGGTTTACCACTAGACGCGCAGTTGCGGATTACTAATGTAGCGCGCTAGTTGATGCAGTGCAGTCCTTTGCGATCCGATCGTCCTGGTGCTGATCGTACAACACCTCTACTATATCCACACGTACAAGGAGGAGCACCAGCAGCGAACTGCTAGGTTCGATACGACGGCAGGACTGCTGTGGAGCTAGGGTTTCCAACACATGGAATGACCTAACCGATCAACGATTCACCCATGTGGGTTACTGTGCTCCACTATATATAGGGAGTGAACGTGGGCTCCATTTACGTGGCCCATTCACTAAAGCCCATATAACACTAGTCACCGTGAGTCCGACTCACTGACTCAGTCCAAATCCGGCTCGGGTCCAACCCAACCAGATATCCGGTTTAGATCCTATCCAAACTTGCCCCCGCTCTTAAGTGTGTGACCCCGCAAGCTCTTGGCAACTTGGACACGATTAGAGTCCGACTCTCGGTCGATCAGTCGGTAGTGGCTCCTAGCAGAATGTGCCGACTCCCAAGTACCAAAGAGTCATGACGACTTGCCTTTCTAATGCGACTTGCGTCCGAGTCCCTTTTGCCTCACGATATACCTTGTCAGACTATAGGCGAATATTTGTCATCCCTTAAATAGTCCGTCTCTCTTCTTGATCCGAGATAAGTGATTCACACGACTAACTCTTAGTCGATCGCCTCGGTTAACACTTAACCGAGTCGTGCATGGCCATGCTTTCTGAATCATATCATCTGAGAGGTCCCAGAGAATATCTCTCCTAGTAGAGGGGCAAAATCCCGTCTTGGTTATTCACATCACGCAGCTTGATTCTCAGTCGACCCGAACTCTGCCTTTATAACTGCCCAGTTACGGATCAGAGTTTGACAGAACCTAAGTCGGTGATCCTCAACTCGGACTATGCAATAACCTCAGGTCTAAGGATTACATTGATTGAGATATACAAATGACAACTTGTTCGTTGTACCTCAATATGGGTCAATCCGACTCACTAAACTCTTTAGCTGAATCTGTGTAAGTCGGAATAGCATCACCATGCCCATGATAAGTGGAACCGAGTCATCAAGCCGACTTTCACATTGGTCTAAGTTGTGTGTCCAGCACAACCTCAATGACCAAGGATATTTAGTACAAACAACATGAATGTATAGTTCGACAACCGAATCACATATTCAATGATACACACCAAATGTTTATACAAGGACAACTTAATAACTTTATGAATACAATGGGAAATATCATCATACATGATTGCCTCTAGGGAATATTCCCAACATCTCTAAGGTTGTAGATGTGTTTTTGCCACTAGGGAGAATACAACGGTCTCTTGTTCATGGAACAAGTGGATTGTTTACCTTACACACTTTGATTAAAGCAGTTGTCTGTTGCTTGCAACTTAATACTGGAGGGGGTTCGGATGATAACCCAAAGGTGCACTTCAAGTCATAGATGCAGTTGGATGGCGGTCTATGTATCTTGTTGTATTGCCCAATCGAATCTCATAGGATCTTTATGTCTAGTATTGCATTGTTATGCCTTGATCAGTCCTGTCAATTGCCCTGCTGCAATTTGTTTACCCTGCATGCCATGTTTGTCTATCCAAAGATAACACCTCTAGTGAATGATACGTTGGAAACGTATCTATAATTTTTGATACCCCATGCTTGTTTAGTATCTACTTTGCTTTACTTGTCTATACTTTGAGGTGCTTTTTACATGTTTTCTGGTACTAACCTATTAACAAGTTGCAACAGTGCGATATGCCCGTTTTCTTCTGTTTTTGGTTTCAGAAAAGTTAGTAAAGAAATATTCTTGGAATTGGACGGGACGAACGCCAAAGTCAATAACTTTCCGTGGGGAACAAGAAGTCCAGAGGAGAGACTGAGAAGCGTGCCAGGGAGGCCAAACCCCCCCAGGCGCGGGGTCAGGTGAACCCATGACTGGGTAGGGTTTGCCTACCCTGGTCGCCTCCCAGAATCCCCCCTTCGCCTATAAGAAGCCCCCGATACAAAAACTCTTGGTACCCGATCAGAAATCCATGAAACCGTCTGTAGCCACCGCCACCATCATCCCTAGATCGGGGGGGATCTAAAGCTCTCCCGGCACCCTACTGGAGGGGAGATCATCCCGGAGGCCTTCTCTCCGGTATGATTCGTGAGTAGTTCCACCTTGGTCCATGGGTCCATGTAGTAGCTAGATGGTTGTATCTCCTCCTTTGTGCTTTCATGTATAGATCTTGTGAGCTTTGTTCATGATCAAGATCTAATCTATTTGTAATCATGCATGTTGTGTTTGCGGGGATCCGATGGACATTGAGATTATTATGTTGGTTTGATTAATGGTTTTATCTTTACGATTCTATCATGTCTGTGTTGTTTGTGATATTGCATGCTCTTCGTTGCTAGTGGTTATCTTGTCCAAGTAGTTGCTAGTGACTCCAAGAGGGAGTATTTATGCTCGATAGTAGGTTCATGCCTCTGGTTTCCAAGGGAAGTGACAAAAATATCTTTTGTTGTAGATATGCTGTTGCTACTAGGGAGAAAACAACGGTCCCTTGTTCATGGAACATGTGGATTGTTTACCTTACACACTTTGCTTAAAGCAGTTGTCCGTTGCTTGCAACTTAATACTGGAGGGGGTTCGGATGATAACCTGAAGGTGGACTTCTAGTCATAGATGCAGTTGGATTACGGTCTATGTATATTGTTGTATTTCCCAATCAACCTCATAGGATCTTTCTAGCTAGTAATTGCATTGTTATGCCTTGCTCAGTTCCTGTCAATTGCCCCGCTGTAATTTGTTTACCCTTCATGCCATGTTGTTTATCTAAGGAGAGCACCTCTAGTGAACTATGGACCCCGGTCCAACCTTTACCATTGATATATCTTCCACTGTTACTTGTTTACTTGATGCAAACCATTACCTTCCACACCATACGTTTAATCCTTTGTTACAGCAAACCGGTGAGCTTGACAACCTCACTGATTAGTTGGGACAGAGTCTTGAGTTTGTGTTGTGCAGGTCTCCATGTTGCTTCCAACACCTGTGTGACGTTTCCTTCCTCCTTCTGGTTCGATAACCTTGGTTTCTACTAAGAGAAATCTTGCTGATGTGCTCTTCATACCTTGCTCTTGGGGTTTCCAACGAAGCACTCTTCCTCCCTGTTGAGTGTATCATCAAGTAATTTCTAGCGCTGTTGCTGGGGAGGCTAAGGACGTCTTCACTAGGGGAGTCCTTCACTTCCTTTCTCTTTACTTTGTTTTTAGTTTGCTTAGTTTCTTTTGCTTGGTTTTGTTTGCCTCTTTTCAAAAAACCCAAAAAAAATTAGTCTAGTTTGGTTTGCTTTCTTTATTCAAAAATACATAAAAATTAGTTCCTACAAAAGCTTGCTAGAAGTCCTGATGCTAGTGATATGCATGTTGCCTTTACCAAACACATTACAAATGCTCTTGTTAAGATTAAGGAAGAGAAACTAAAACACAAAGCTTCTATTCCTAGGAAAGTAGAAGATAGTTGGTAACCCATTATTAATATACAAGTGAATGACTTTGATCTCAAAGCTTCATGTGATCTTGGTTCTAGTGTCTTTATTATGCCTACAAAAATTTATGAAATGCTTGATTTACCACCATTAGAAGATTGTTATTTAAATATCCCACTCAATGATAATGCTAAGAAGAAACTCATGGGGAGTATTAATGATGTTCTCATTATGGTTAATAATGCTTATGTCCCTGTTGATTTCTATGTTTTGGAGGTTGAATACAATGCTTCTTGTCCTATTACTTTGGGAAGACCTTTTCTTAGAACAGTTGGTGCCATCATTGATATGAAAGAAGGCACCATCAAATATCATTTTCCATTCAAGAAATGAGTTTGCTTGGTGTTTGGAAAGGAGTAGTAAGTTCTTGCTTGAAGTGCAAGAGGAGCTTGCATTGACTGTGACTAAGACTTTAGCATGACATGCTAGGTGTTGTTTTAGCATTATGATTAGTAATTATTGCTGTAGCATGTCTTGTTCCAAACAATTGGGATTTCTTAGTGTGCCTTGAAGAAATTATGCGTTGTTTTAGCATGCAAAAGCATAGTATTGTGGTATTCTCCTTTGATGTTTTGATTGGGTTGACTTGGCACATGATTACACCATGTCACTACTGGAAAACAGGCCTTCGGTTCGATCAGAGCAACATCACCAGTCCCGGCCCGTCACGAACCGCGACTAGTGCTAGCACTAGTCCCGGTCCGTGAGGCCTCCAACGGCTAGAAATGGCCATAAGCACTAGTCCCGGGCCGGACCAGAGCATTAGTCCCGGTCCGTAATACGGCCCGGGACTAATAAGCTGGAGCGGGCCAACAGCTCTTTTCGGGGACTATTAGTCCCGGGTCGTATCACGCCCGGGACTAATTGTCCATCACTATATATACAGCTCCCTGGCCAGCTCCCCTAAAGCATATGGTGGCCATTTTTCTCAAAGAAGCAAGAGAGTTCATGCCATTTTTTTCTCAAGATTTGTCAAGATTTAGTTTGCAACACCTAAATCCAAAGCTTTAAAAGGTTAGAACTTCATTCTTTCATCTCTTATTGCTACTTTAGCTCTATAATGCTCTAGAATTATAGAGATATGGATCAAATGCATGCATGCTCTAGAAGTAGCTAGAAGGATTTTGATATATATGTGTAACAAATTTTGATTAGGCACATAGTTACTGAAAATTGAAATGTGTAATTTTAGCGTTTCAGAGCTTAGAATGGAATGAGGTTTTCACTGATAGAACAATAATAAAAAACTCCACATTTATCATGTTGATTGTTTTCTCCAATTCACAAATTGGTGCATGTAAATTTTTCAAAATTCAAAATTAATGCTCTAGAAGCTCTCAATATAACTTGTAATAATATTATCATGTTGTGTAATGGTTTTTGATATACTTTTACTATAATGCAGATGGTCCGGGAATGGATGTACGGTACTAATCGACGCTCTGGCGAGTTCATTAATGGCGTGCATGAATTCATCCGTGTTGCTGATGCAAACAAGCACAATGGTTTTGTATTCTGTCCATATAATGGATGTAGGAATCAGAAGGATTACTCTAACTCAAAAACCCTTCACAGCCACCTGTTGAAGTCCGGCTTCATGCCCAGTTATAATTGTTGGACCAAGCACGGAGAGAGAGGGGTTATAATGGAAGACAATGAAGAAGAGGAGGAGGATGACAACTATCATGGTTTCCCTGAGTACGGAGATACTTCCATGGGGGATGATGAAGGGGAGGATGAAGAAGAGACACATGATGAACCCGCTGATGATCTTGGTCGGACCATTGCTGATGTACGAAGAGATTGTCAAACTGAAAAGGATAGGGAGAAGTTCAATCACATGCTAGAGGATCACAAAAAGTTGTTGTACCCAAATTGCGAAAATGGTCTGAAAAAGCTGGGCAGCACACTGGAATTGCTGCGATGGAAGGCTGAGTGTGCTATACCTGACTCCTCATTTGAAAAGTTGCTGAAAATGATGAAGAATATGCTTCCAAAAGATAACGTATTTCCCGCCAGTACGTACGAAGCAAAGAAGGTTGTCTGCCCTCTAGGTTTAGAGGTTCAGAAGATACATGCATGCCCTAATGACTGCATCCTCTACCGCGGTGAGGAGTATGAGAATTTAGATGCATGCCCGGTATGAACTTCACTTCGGTATAAGATTAGAAGAGATGACCCTGGTGACGTTGAAGGCGATCCCCCCGGAAGAGGGTTCCTACAAAAGTGATGTGGTATGCTCCTATAATACCACGGTTGAAACGCTTATTCAGAAACAAAGAGCACGCCAAGTTGTTGCGATGGCATAAAGAGGAACATAAGTCAGACGGGATGTTGAGACACCCCGCTGATGGGTCGCAGTGGAGAAAAATCGATAGAAAGTACCTGGACTTTGCAGATGACGCAAGGAGTTTAAGGTTTGGTCTAAGTACAGATGGCATGAATCCCTTTGGGGAGCAGAGCTCCAGTCACAGCACCTGGCCCGTGACTCTATGCATCTATAACCTTCCTCCTTGGTTGTGCATGAAGCAGAAGTTCATTATGATGCCAGTGTTGATCCAAGGTCCGAAGCAACCCGACAACGACATTGATGTGTACCTAAGGCCATTAGTGGAAGAACTTTTACAGTTGTGGCACGAATCCGGGATACGCGTGTGGGATGAGCACAAGCAGGAAGAATTTAACCTCCGAGCATTGCTTTTCGTAACAATCAATGATTGGCCTGCTCTTAGTAACCTTTCAGGACAGTCAAACAAGGGATACAGTGCATGCACACACTGTTTAGATGAGACTGAAAGTATATATTTGGAACATTGTAAGAAGAATGTATACAATGAGCATCGTCGATTTCTTTTGGCCAAGCATCCCTTAAGAAAGAAAGGAAAGCATTTCAACGGTCTGGCATGTCACCAGACGAAGCCTAAGGAGCGTACTGGTGCTGATATATTTGATATGGTCAAAGATTTGGATCAACTGGTAACCTTTGGAAAGGGTCCTGGAGGAAAATCTGTTCCGAAAGACGCTGAAGGACACGCACCCATGTGGAAGAAGAAATCTATATTTTGCGAGCTACCATATTGGAAATTCTTAGAGGTCCGCTCTGCAATCGATGTGATGCATGTGACGAAGAATCTTTGCGTGAACCTGCTAGGCTTCTTGGGCGTGTATGGGAAGACAAAAGATACACCGGAAGCACGGAAGGACCATCAACGTATGAAAGACCCAGATGGCCTGCATCCAGAATGGTTTCAAGGTCATGCCAGCTACGCTCTTACCAAACAAGAGAAGGAAATATTTTTTGAATGCCTAAGAAGTATTAAGGTCCCGTCTGGCTTCTCGTCGAATATAAAGGGGATAATAAATATGGCAGAAAAAAAGTTCCAAAACCTAAAGTCTCATGACTGCCACGTGATTATGACGCAAATCCTTCCGATTGCATTGAGGGGGCTTCTACCAGATAATGTTTGAGTACCCATTGTGAAGCTATGTGCATTTCTCAATGCAATCTCTCAGAAGATAATCAATCCTGAAGATCTACCACGGTTACAGAATGATGTGGTCCAATGTCTTGTCAGTTTTGAGTTGGTGTTCCCACCATCCTTCTTCAATATTATGACGCACCTGCTGGTTCACCTAGTCGAAGAGATTTCCATTCTCGGTCCTGTATTTCTACACAATATGTTTCCCTTTGAGAGGTTCATGGGAATCTTAAAGAAATATGTTCGTAACCGTGCTAGGCCAGAAGGAAGCATCTCCAAGGGCTATGGAACAGAGGAGGTCATTGAATTTTGTGTTGACTTTGTTCCTGACCTTAAGCCGATTGGTCTTCCTCAATCGCGGTATGAGGGGAGCCTGAGTGGAAAGGGTACTCTAGGAAGGAAGTCAATAATATGTAGAGACGGACATTATTACACCAAAGCACATTACACCGTTCTACAGAATTCTATCTTGGCAGCCCCATATATCGAGGAACACAAGAAAATCTTACGCTCCAACAACCCTGGAAAGCTTGACTCTTGGATTAGCGATGAACACATGAAGAGTTTTGGCGGTTGGTTGCAACATCTCATCAAAAACAACACTCTTGGAGATCAGCTATACTTGTTGTCTAGGTCACCATCTTCGACTATATCGACTTTCCAAGGGTACGAGATAAATGGGTATACATTTTACACGATAGCCCAAGATAAAAAGAGCACCAACCAAAACATTGGTGTCCGCTTTGATGCAACAGACAACAATGGGTCAAAGACCACATATTTTGGTTACATAGAGGAGATATGGGAACTTGACTATGGACCTACTTTTAAGGTCCCCTTGTTTCGGTGCAAATGGGTCAAGCTGACAGGAGGAGGGGTTGAGGTAGACAAGAAATACGGAATGACATCGTTGGATCTCAACAATCTTGGGTACTTAGACGAACCATTCGTCCTAGCCAATGATGTGGCTCAGGTTTTCTATGTGAAGGACATGTCTACCAAACCTAGAAAAAGAAAAAATAAGAAAAAGAATACATCAGACGATGAGCCAAAGCGCCACATAGTTCTTTCAGGAAAAAGAAACATCATGGGAGTGGAGGACAAGACAGACATGTCAGAAGATTGTGATAAGTTTCATGAAATTCCGCCCTTCGTGGTGAAGGATGACCCAAGCATCATGTTAATGAATGAAGATGCTCCATGGATACGACGGGATCAGAAAGGAACACACGCGAAGAAATGATATGTAATAATTGTAACATTTTATGAGTGAAGATGCTCCATGCATGTGTCCATTTTTAATAGTGTTGTCTGCAAACAATCTTGAGTGTGTTAATCCCGATTCATACTTACCATTAAGATCTGATCTCCAAACGTGTGATGTCACATATTAGGGAGTGCCTCTATGACCAGTTTCTCGGAGATGCCGGAGGACTGGGCTCCGTCGACATCTCCCTGAAACTGGCTGTAGTGGTGTCCCTGCTCTCGAAAACCATCTTGCAGCTTGTAACTTCTCTAACTAGATCAATACGCCTGGGAGCTAACTAATATTACATATTAGGGAGTGCCTCTATGACCAGTTTCTCGGAGATGCCGGAGGACTGGGCTCCGTCGGCATCTCCCTGAAACTGGCCGTAGTGGTGTCCCTGCTCTCGAAAACCATCTTAGAGATGCCTCAAACTGGCTGGAGGACTGGACTCACAAGGATTCCTATTTATAGTACAAGCAGCTCCGCATAATGTCGACACTCACGACATAATGTCGACACTCACCCCTATTATTAGTGCTGACTCATGTTTAGTCCCGGTTGGTGTCTCCAACCGGGACTAAAGGTTCATCTTTAGTCCCGGTTGGTGACACCAACCGGGACAAGGTACAAGCCGCACGACATAATGTCGACACTCACCCCTATTATTAGTGTTGCCTGGCCCAGTCTGCCGCAATCCCTTCAGTCGCGGTAGGTTTCTGCAACCGGGACTAAAGATGAACCCTCTCTTTATATAGGCATTTCCCTCTATTTATTAGGTAACACTCAAGACATTTATCAATATTAAAAACTGGGACAAACCGGGACTAGCTAACACTCAGGACTAAAGCCGCCCCCTTTAGTCATAATCATGCCTAGTCCTATAGTACGCAGCTTCAGGGTCTTGTTCGACATCTTCATCATCATCGTCATCGTCACCTGCCACTCCGGGGATCCTCAGCCCATCCATGGCATATACCAGGGGCCATTCCAGCCTCGGATTCACGGTGGGAGAGGGTGGGGTCTCCTTGAAGACGATGCCGCTACCGCCGGGCCGGTGTGGGGCCTTTTTGTGGCTCTGTGGCGGGTGGACTCGTGGGCACCACAGGCGAGGATGGTCTCCCCCGACGATGTAGCGCATCACTCTGATGATAGTACGGTGCGCCCACCACAGACAACGGCCAGCTTCGTTGTGGTTCACCGGTGGCGGGCCATCACCCTCGTACCTGACGAGCTCCCTTTCCCGCCTATTAGCGAAGAAGGCATTCCAGGTGTCATAGTTGTCGGGATCCCACTGGGAATCCATCCGCTGCTCCGGCGTGAGCTCGTGGTAGAAGTGGTTTGTGATGGCCGCCTGGCGTGCGGAACCTTGAGGGACAGGAGGGACAGGAACCCCTCCAGCGCTCAACATCCAGCCGGCGGGCGGCCGGTATCCCGGCGGACAAGGGTAGTTGGAGGCGCACAGCGCCTCGGTCTCCTCGAGGGTCAGAATGGCCCAGTAGGCGTTGTCCATTGTTCTAAGAGAGGAAGGTGTGGATGTGTGGATAGCCATGGCTCGATCGCCCTAAATATAGAGGGAAAGGGCGGGAAAATTTGGCGTGAATCTTTGGGAAATGGTGGGAAATATCTTTAGTCCCGGTTAGTGACTACATCCGGGACTAAAAGCTCTCGTAGAAAGGAAAGGGCGGGGAAACTTGGCGGGAAGCGGTGGGAAATGGCGGGAAATATCTTTAGTCCCGGTTTGTGACTACAATCGGGACTAAATGGATATTATATAAGATTCTTTATATTTTTTTGATAATAATAGACATATTTTTTGTTTTATTTGGATTATTACAATAAACGATATGATTTTTCAAAGTTTTTATATTTGATTTGAATTAAAAAAAAATTTAGAAATGAAATAATTTATAAATGATGCAAACAGATAAATGGATATTATATTAAAATTCTTTATATTTTTCTGATAATTATAGACATATTATTTGTTTTATTTGGATTATTACAATAAAAGATATGATTTTTCAAAGTTTTTATATTTGATTTGAATTAAAAAGAAAATTTACAAATGAAATAATTTATAAATGATGCAAACAGATAAATGGATTTTATATTAAAATTCTTTATATTTTTCTGATAATTATAGACATATTATTTGTTTTATTTGGATTATTACAATAAAAGATATGATTTTTCAAAGTTTTATATTTGATTTGAATTAAAAAAAGAAAATTTACAAATGAAATAATTTATAAATGATGCAAACAGATAAATAGATATTATATTAAATTTTTTTATATTTTTTTGATAATAATAGACATATTATTTGTTTTATTTGGATTATTACAATAAGATATGATTTTTCAAAGTTTTTATATTTGATTTGAATTAAAAAAGAAAATTTACAAATGAAATAATTTATAAATGATGCAAACAGATAAATGAATATTATATTAAAATTGTTTATATTTTTCTGATAATAATAGACATATTATTTGTTTTATTTGGATTATTACAATAAAAGATATGATTTTTCAAAGTTTTTATATTAGTTTTGAATTAAAAAAGAAAATTAAAAAAAAACAAATAGTCGCGGGTCGTGGCTGGACCCGGGACTAAAGGGTGAGTGCGCGCGCGAAAACGAAGCGGCCGAAAAAACCCTTTAGTCGCGGGCCGTGGCTTAGCCCGCGACTAAAGGGGGGTCTTTAGTCGCGGGTTAAGCCACGGCCCGCGACTAAAGACCCTTTAGTCGTGGGCGGTGGCTTAGCCCGGGACTAAAGGTCTGTCCCTTTATATTCTGGCGCCAGCGGAGGTGCTATGCCCCAACACTTCGCATTTCTCATCGACGACGAAGTACAGAGGAAGACGAAGCACAGACGAAGACAGGGGAGGTGCTGTCCGATTCCGCCGCCGCTCCGTCGTGCCGCCGCCGCTCCGCAGGTGAGATGGTTCTCCAGGACGTGGCGCCGCTCCGTCGTGCCGCCGCCGCTCCGCAACGACGGCGCCTCTGCGACGGTTAGGGAATGAGACGAGAGAGAGGGAGCGAGCCTGGGGGGAATGAGAGGATAGGGGAGAGGGAGAGGCGTGCTCTCCATGGCGGCGGCGACGCGGATCGGCGACGGACACGGCCGGCGAGGGCGTCGCGCGCCAGAGGACGGGGAAGGACGACCGGCGAGGTGGGCCGTGTTGGGCTGCTGGGCTGGTAGGGGAGAGGGAGAGATGGGCCGGCCTGGTTGGGGTCAGGCTACTGTTTTTTTTTCCAAAAAAATTTCTTTTTCTTTTTCTGTTTTTCCTTTTCTCTTTGTATTTTTTAAATACAAATCTGTTTTTTTTTAATTATTGTTTTAATTATAATTAGCTAGGATTAGGATTATATTGTTAGCTAGGGTTATTTTAATTATAATTAGCTAGGGTTATTTTTTAATTATTGTTTTAATTATAATTAGCTAGGGTTATTTTTTTAATTATTGTTTTAATTATAATTAGCTAGGATTAGGATTATATTGTTAGCTAGGGTTATTTTTTAATTATTGTTTTAATTATAATTAGCTAGGGTTATTTTTTTTGTTTTAGTTATTAGCTATGATTATATTGTTTTACCACAATTAATATTAGAATTAGGATTAGTATTATTGTTTAGTGATTTTTTGTTTTATTTATTA
Source organism: Avena sativa (assembly GCA_916181665.1). Lineage (NCBI taxonomy): Eukaryota > Viridiplantae > Streptophyta > Magnoliopsida > Poales > Poaceae > Avena > Avena sativa. Next base: position 393,296,052 of record OV702280.1, on the reverse strand, counting down.
AGATTAGAATTAGGATTAGGATTAGGGTTATTTTTTTGTTTTAGTTATTATGATTATTGTTTTAGCACAAATAATATTAGGATTATATTGTTTTAGTTATTAGGATTATTGTTTTTTCTAACCTGTTTAACTCTCTTTTTGTTATAGATAATTAAGTCATGGATCCATCCGAAGATCCTGGTCGCATCGGTGAAGGTTTTCTTCAGGGCATGATAAGAGGTGAAATTCCTCTTATTACTACCAGCGCTGAAGATATTTTGCTCGAGGAAGAGATATCCTCATATCTGAATCCATCCGGTGATGGACTAGAGGAAAACCAAGGGGAAGACCAGATGGACGAAGGGCAAACAAATAACAACAATAATGATGGCCCCTCGACAGGATCCGGCGAGGTACATATATATATGTATAAAGTCTCGTGTTACCTCTATTCATTAACTGATCTAGATATATATTAATCACTCTCTCTTCTTCTTTTAGCCCACCGAATCGAAGCAATCGACAGCTCGAACAAAACGAGGGCCGAACAAAAAGTTGGATGGTAATCAGAGGTTCACCATCGAAGAAATAGATGATGATGGTGAACCGATTGCTCCAGAGAAGCACCGGAGGATGTTTATAAATCAATGCGGGGTGCTTGTTAGGGACAACCTGCCGATCACCATCCAAGAATGGAATAATTCAAAGAAAGCCGGTGAATAATCCAACAGCTATGTCACCGATGATGCCAAAGATGACCTTTGGCAGAAGCTCATAGCGCATTTCATACCATACTACCTCCAGAGTATGAGGAATTTGAGGTAGATGGTATTACCCCAAGGCCGGGTGGGCTTGAAAATAGAGCGAAAGTCAAGGAGTGGGCACTAAGCAAGATGGCTGAACTGTACCGGAACCACAAGAAAAGTTTATACACGAAATATGTTGTGAAAAAGAAAACTCCAGACTTCAAAGGAGTAAACGAGAAGTTGAGAGAATAGTGGCCCGATTTTGTACAGTACAAGCAATCTGATAAATCAAAGGCAAAGTCGGCAAAGAACGCGTTAAATGCTGCCAACAAGAAATACCATCATAAAATGGGGACAGGTGGCTACAAGAGTGCCATCCCTAAGTGGGAAACTATGGAGAAGGATATGAGGGCTAGAGGCGTCACTCCTGGTACAGATGGATGGCCCGAGAGGTCAAAGCACTGGTGGTACAGGCACGGGGGATCCTTGGACCCAGAAACAGGGAAGACATTATTTCATGATGAAATTATAAAACCCTCCCAAGACCTTATTCAAGCAATGAACGATGCTCAATTGGGATTGTTCCATCCCGAGAGAGAGAACGACGAGCTGACACGCGCCCTAGGGAATCCTAAAAAGGGAGGACGAACACGAGGCAAAGGCGCCGGTGTCTCGTGGAAGAAAGGGTTTCCTCAGTACGATGCCAGTTACAGAAGCCGTCAGAGAAAGAAGGACCGAGAGGCAGACCGGATCTCCAGGGTAGAGCAGGACCTAGCTGATCTGAAGAACCTCATGCATGAAATTAGCCAAAGGCCGCCGTCGTCAACTCACCCGCGGTCTGATGATCCAGCGTTGGATCTTAGCCAACGGAGAAGCAGCATGGCTTCCACGGAGGTCCGTGCTGATGATCAAGCACTGCTGGATGATGCACCGGCTCCTCACTACCCTGTGGATGATGTCAGAGAGATGGCACAATGTGAGCTACATCAACCAATGAACAACCTGTCCTTCAAGGTGGCGATCGGCACTGCTTTACCTTGTCTACCTGGAGCACTCCACCATTCACTTCCGATTCCACCAGGCTATGCTCGTGTCACGGTGGATGACATAGTGGAGGATTTTACGGACCTAGAGATTGAAATCGCTACGCCTGAAGGCCTTACGAAACTAGGAGATGTCAAGCGCAACATCATTCTATGGAATAAGAAGTACATCAAGTTTCCAGGCTCGGCGCCAAGGCCACCGACTCCAAGGAATCCAAATCCACCCCGCATCGAATATCGTCAACCTCCAAGTCCACCCCAACCCGATTATCGCCAACCTCCAAGTCCACCCCGCCCCGCTGACGATCGCCGCAGCAGGAGTACATCAACTCGATCTCCGCCTCCGCCTCTGTGCAATACTACTACCTCGTCGAAGAAACGGAAGTTCGACGGTCCCCCGCGCCCACATCGAAGAAAGGCCAAACACCGAAGATAGTCGATATCCCGCCGACTCTTCCAAAGAGACCTTATGACAAGACCGACGAGGAAACTAACGCGGATGTGCCTGCCCAAGTTAAGGCGCATTTTGCACCCAAAAAGCCTAAGCCAAAGCCGGTATATAACGAAAAAACAAAAAGTGGGCTAAGTCCTTTCTTGAGCAACCATCCCAGATATCGATGAATCTGGAATCAGACTATGACCGGGAGATTATTAAGCAAGCACAGAAGAAAAAAATCACAAGTGCAAAAAGCGAGAAGCAAGTTGCCCAGCTCGGAGCACAGAAGAATCAATCGGTCGCCCCGCTCAAAGTCATTTCAGACCTTGACAAGGCCTTCAGAGCTGAAATGGATATGGACATGCAAATAATGGACCCTAGAGCCCGTAATAATGCTGCACTTATGGGAATCACTGTATCGGAGTCCAAAGCACTTGCTAACGAAGCAAATATGTCTCTTGGTCAATATTTAGGCTATGAAGATACGCCAGTGGGTCAGATAGTATGGCAGTATGTCCAAGGGCAGCCTCTTGTCAGTAATGAGGACCTCGCGCGTCTATCCACACATATGCGAAATCTGCATGAATGGTACATGTCGCAAGCAGAAAAAAAAGCATCATAAAGATTGGTTTTCGGTGGACGTTAGAAAGGAGCATCACTTCAAACCATACTCGATACAGGTTCAAATGACCGAACTGTTTCAGTTATACAACCAGCGTGCCCTCGACAAACCTATCATTGGTTGCTACTGTCTGTAAGTTATTTATTTCTATAATTAAGTTTGTAGCTTTAGCTCATTCATTGCATTTAATATATTATCCTAACTTTATATCCTTTTGTATGATGATATTATATTCCGAAGAATGAAGATGCTTGAATGAAAAAGAGCTAGAAGATACGACGTTGGGTTCATTGACCCATATATCATTAATGAATATACGTTAAAGAATCACCCCAAAGACGTGGAGGAAGACCTGTCCAGGTTCTTAACCGAGCATAATTTTGTTAAGGAAATACTATTTCCTTAGAACTTCAAGTGAGTGTTTATATCTTGTACACATTTTATTTTTTCTTACTGGATGAGCTATGCATGTATGCTTATGTAAATGTCCGCAAATTCCACTAGATCTTGCTAAACATTCAAGTTGACAACTCCCTAGTTGAAGTCCATGACTCATTAAGTTGGGACCAAGAGAAGTGGAGCGACATGAAAGCAATGCTCCATAAGTAATTTCAATCATTATCGCATTATATCGTCCTCTTTCATTCATTTCCTGATATCAAGTAACTAATAACTCCTTTGTTCATTTTCTTTGCCGAGCAGGTGTTGGACACGGTTCAGACAGAAAATACCAGGTCCATTCAAAGAGGAGCTAACTTATAAAATAGCGAAGAGTTTACATCAGCCACCGAGAACTCATTTATGTGGATACTACGTCTGCGAGTTGACCAGTGAGTGAAAAGTTGACTCACATTATATTTATGATTTGCGAGAGAAACTAGGGCCAGACCAACGCATAAGAGCAATTCAAGAGGAGCTGGCGGGATTTATGATGAAGGAAGTGCTTGATGTACATGGAGAGCATTATGCGGATGACGTGGAACTCGATTTGCCTTAGTCATCTCCATGTAGCTCATATGATATATATATATATTCATCAATGACCATGTAATTTCAAAACATTTATTCCTTTTGATATGATTGATTATATGTATGCTTGCAAGGGATCGATTAATTATATAAATGCATCGACGTGTAGTGTGTATGTAGTAGCGTATAATATGTATACTGAAATATATGTTTGTTATAGTGAAACACAAAATGAAAAAGGAACAAAATGGCAAAAAAAAGGGAATACACAATCTCTGCCACGGCAGAGAAATGTAGTGTTTCTCTGCCGCGGCAGGAAACCTTTTAGTCCCGGGTGGTGTTACAGCTCGGGACTAGAGGGTTTCCGCCCCCCGCGGCGCTGAAACAGCCACGTGGCTGTTATCAGTCGCGGGCCGTTGCGAGCCGGGACTAGAGGGGGGCCTCTAGTCCCGTTTTCGCAGTCCCGGGCCCAAAACCGGGACTAGAGCCCGTTGCGGCCCGAGACTAGAGGCCTGTTTTCCACCAGTGTGTTATGACTATGAACAAGTCACCATAGCCTCTATGATCATTTAGTACTTGACTTGCAGTACCACTCTTTGCTTTGATTAGTTTGCTTTGTTGCGTTGCATAATTATGGCCATTATTGCTCTCTTAGTTGGTTGCTCCCAGTCTTTTGCTAGCCACCACTTGTATGAGTAAGTTATACTCATCCTTCCAACTCCCAAGAAACCAAGTTATTCCAAAGTGTCCACTATAAACTCCTATGCATGGTGTGTTACACCATTCCAAGTATATTCTTGTTTTCATCTACCTTCCAATTTAAAACTATTTTGTTATGTGAAAACTTAGTGATTAAAGCCCTCATGAACTTGATGGCCCATTTATTTTTTTGCCCCTAATAAACTTGAACCATTGAGGCAACTTTGTTGTATATGCTTGCACTTATAAGTTGGGATTAGCAGAACCGTGCTGTCACGGGGAACGTCTTCAACATTGCACTTATACTTTTTGTACTTCGTTGATATCATGCTCTTTTGTCTATGGATGTTACTAGTGTGAAATGAAGTGGGAACTTGTAAGTCCATCAAGTTTGTATTCTGTGTTAGAGAAACACCTGGGCCACTAGCCTAAGCCATGCCTAATCATGGTGGAAACTTGCAGCATCACCATAGTGAGCTATCTATGAAGCATCCTCAACAAAAACCTATGCATATGGTAAATAAAAAGATTGTTGAGATGCTCATTGTCTGCTTGCCTTGTCATTTTGGTTATGGGAAAACTCATGTACCATGTGCAAGGGGTAACCCGTTGGCGGTTCTCAATGATATGCAAATACTTACAGCGACAAGAAATTGCCTGGACCCTAAGTTGAGTATCCATGAGGTGTAGCCCTCATAGTCAAGGGACTTGAGATTGCCAACTTATACTTCGTCAAGCATATACTCCAGCTTTGCCACTTTAACCTTAACCACTTCAAGATGCTTATGATAGGGGCAATGAGGGCTGAAAGCTAATAAGTACCATAATTTTGGAAGCTCTTCTTGAAACTTGTAATCCCTGCTTCCTTTACAAAAAGGCCTTTCTTCCATCATTATTGAGTCTCCACCTTCTACATTTAGGCACCATTAAGAGAGCATAATTGTCATTCTGTGTGCAATGTTCCAAAGCTTACTAATTGATCCATACTGTGTTATTACTTGTTCATGTGCTATTTGTTTCTATTCACCCTTGTGAACTTTGCAGGTGTCCTATGCATTATATTGCTACTTTATGAGGGACAAGCTGATTACCACTATACCATGTTTTCTGCATGTGAAACAAACAAATGTTTTTCAATACATATTATTCATGATCTTTGTTTGTACCTTGCCATGTTGCATGCATAATTACTATGTCCTATTGTTAGAACTCCATCTTTCATGCAAATGTTTAGAGTTCTTTGATCCCAGCTTTCAATGTTTGCAAATGGTTGGATCTTTATTGTGAGGGTGCATGTTCACCTAAAAATTTATTCTTTTATCACTTACCTACTCGAGGACGAGCACGAGTTAAGCTTGGGGATGTTGATACGTTGGAAACGTATCTATAATTTTTGATGATCCATGCTTGTTTAGTATCTACTTTGCTTTACTTGTCTACACTTTGAGGTGCTTTTTACATGTTTTCTGGTACTAACCTATTAACAAGTTGCAACAGTGCCAGATGCCTATTTTCTGCTGTTTTTGGTTTCATAAAAGTTAGTAAAAAAATATTCTCGGAATTGGACGGGACGAACGCCAAAGTCAATAACTTTCTGTGGGGAATAAGAAGTCCAGAGGAGAGACAGAGAAGCGTGCTAGGGAGGCCACTCCCCCAGGCGCGGGGTCAGCTGTACCTGCGCCTAGGTAGGGTTTGCCTACCCTGGTCGCCTCCCGGACTCCCCCCTTCGCCTATAAGAAGCCCCCGATACAGAAACTCTTGGTACCCGATCAGAAATCCACGAAATCATCTATAGCCGCCGCCACCATCGTCCCTAGATCGGGGATCTGAAGCTCTTCCCGGCACCCTGCCGAAGGGAAGATCATCCTGGAGTTCTTCTCTCCGGTATGATTCGTGAGTAGTTCCACCTTGGACTATGGGCTCATGTAGTAGCTAGATGGTTGTATCTCCTCCTTTGTGCTTTCATGTATATATCTTGTGAGCTCTGTTCATGATCAAGATCTAATCTATTTGTAATCATGCATGTTATGTTTGGGGGATCCGATGGATATTGAGATTATTATGTTGGTTTGATTAATGGTTTTATCTTTATGATTCTATCATGTCTGTTTGTGATCTTGCATGCTCTCCGTTTCTAGTGGTTATCTTGGCCAAGTAGTTGCTAGTGACTCCAAGAGGGAGTATTTATGATCGATAGTGGGTTCATGCCTCTAGTTTCCAAGGGAAGTGACAGAAATCTCTTCGGTTGTAGATGTGTTGTTGCTACTAGGGAGAAAACAACGGTCCCTTGTTCATGGAACATGTGGATTGTTTACCTTACACACTTTGCTTAAAGCAGTTGTCCGTTGCTTGCAACTTAATACTGGAGGGGGTTCGGATGATAACCTGAAGGTGGACTTCTAGTCATAGATGCAACTGGATTACGGTCTATGTATATTGTTGTATTGCCCAATCAACCTCATAGGATCTTTCTAGCTAGTAATTGCATTGTTATGCCTTGCTCAGTTCCTGTCAATTGCCCCGATGTAATTTTTTTACCCTTCATGCCATGTTGTTTATCTAAGGAGAGCACCTCTAGTGAAATATGGACCCCGGTCCAACCTTTACCATTGATATATCTTCCACTATTACTTGTTTACTTGCTGCAAACCATTACCTTCCACACCACATGTTTAATCCTTTGTTATAGCAAACTGGTGAGCTTGACAACCTCACTGATTCGTTGGGACAGAGTCTTGAGTTTGTGTTGTGCAGGTCTCCATGTTGCTTCCAACACCTTTGTGACGTTTCCTTCCTCCATCTGGTTCGATAAGCTTGGTTTCTACTGAGGGAAATCTTGCTGCTGTGCTCTTCATACCTTGCTCTTGGGGTTTCCAACAAAGCACTCTTCCTCCCTGTTGAGTGTAGCATCAGTGAACTATGGACTCCGGTCCAATCTTTACCATTGATACATCTTCCACTGTTACTGTTTACTTGCTGCAAACCATCATCACCTTCCACACCATACAGTTAATCATTTGTTACAGCAACCAGTGAGATTAAGAACCTCATTGTTAGTTGGGGCAAAGTCTTGAGTTTGTGTTGTCCAGGTTTACATGTTGCTTGCAACATCTTTGAGACGTTTCCTTCCTCCTACTGGTTCGATAACCTCGGTTTCTTACTGAGGGAAGACTTGCTGTTATGCTGCATCATACCTTGCTCTTAGGGTTTCCCTACGAAGCACTCCACATTGACGCAGCGCCACCAACGCCGAGTGTGCCCGGTAGTGGTGAGTCGCTCTGAAGCAGATAGATCACGGTGGCGTCGGTGAAGCATATCTATGGAGGTTGTTGATGGGTCTCACTTGCTTGATAAGATTGCCGCTGGAGGATATCCGGTGTAGTGGACAACGTCATCGGTGGAGCAGATCTGTTACTACCGATTATGTACTTGAGGCTCTGCTCAAGAGCGTCGGTGAAGCATATCTGGTGTACTGAACTTTGAGTTCGTGAAGCAGATCGAATGCAGCGCACACCGGCGTAGGTGAATTAGGCCAAGTGATGTGGACGAGGGAGTCAGCGAACTAGGTTCGATAAGGAGTACGTCGGCTAATCCGGTAGACTGGTGAGGAGTATGTGGTATCATGAGGTATGGCGTGCAGGCCGGCGAAGTGCGGTGATGCAGAAGCCGGAGGTGGGATAGGGGGTTTGGGGTGGCGTGTGGACCGGCGAAGTGCGGCGGGGATGTTCCGGTGCGGTGGTTTAGGAGCTGCAGGTGAGATAGGGGGTTGGGTGGCGTGTAGGGCAGGCTGTGGCGGGGATGTTCCGGTGCGGTAATGCAGGAGCTAGAGGTGATATAGGGGGTTGGGTGGCTAGTAGGCCAGCGAACTTGGGCGAGGATGTTCCGGTGCGGTGGTGTAGGAGCTAGAGGTAAGATAGGGGTTGGGTGGCGTGTAGGCCGGCGAAGCACTGCGGGATGCTCCGACGCGGTGGTGCGGGAGCCGGAGGTGAGATAGGGGTTAGGGTTTTTCGGAATTCTATGGGGGAAATGGCGTCGGTGGAAGGTGGACTACCTGGCTTCAGAGCTATGGGGACCGGGGGAGAAAAATTACGAAAGATACCCATGACCCGGCATTTGTAGTTAGGCCATTGTCAGGGGTAGAAAAGGAATTTCGTATGGCTAAAACTTGGCGCGTGACCACTCGAAATATTTCGATGGAGGTGTGGCGGGAGAATTTGGCGCTCTGAGATTTTGAATTTGGCTATAGAGTATAAAAGATATAGAAAAATAATAACCTACTCCAAGGACTAGAAAAAATACTAGTTTACTCTAATGTTCTAGCCTTTGTAGGTACATAGTATTTCCGGACCCATTTCTGTATAAATAGGGTATCTGCATTTGACTTAATTACGTACACATATGTTACCCACTATAAAGTAGTACTAACATGAACTAGTAACACCTTGTCATTACATTCGCCAATGGATTAATATCTCTTACATGCATGCATGTGATTGGGCTACTAGAATTTTTTTTTTATCTATACCTGCATGCAAGAATACTAGTCTAGCTAATATACTAGTAGTACCTGAGTACTCCTCATCGGTAACTATAGTTACTTAATTAGCCTATGATACTGCGCTAATAGACTCCCATTGTTGTGATGAAAGGTCTAAGGCTGGTAAGAGTGGTATCTTGGAGTATGCATATGTTAGCGGGTACATACTACTAGTATTTTGTACGTACTAGTATTTTATACACTAGACAAATTTTGCATTGAAAAGTGCGATGTAATGCTTCTCTCTAGTAAGTCGCACATGCCTTGCACACGTGTGAGAATCATATAATAGAAGTATGACATATTTTTTTTATATAAAATCATACTAGGTGGTAAGATAAGATTTGTTTTGAGCAGAACACAATTTAAATGTAAACGGAGAGAGTATTACTTCTTCCGTACAAAAATGTACAGTAAACTGCGTCCCTAAAACTTATCGGTAAATATTCCACGGGAGTACGTGGACAGGTCCGGGGGAAACTTCATACCCTTCGTTTCCACAACCGTTCATGCATGCATCTCCCAATCTTCCTATTGGTTCCTTTCATCTTCTCGATCCCATTTATTTTATGTCATTTTCCTCACACAGTCGAACCTCTACAAAACAAAAGAAGCTGCCAATCATCGTCCATGGCGCTGCCGTTCGACAAGCTGTACTCCTTCCTGGACCCCCGCAACACCACCATACTACGGGTGGCGTATACCAACAGAGAATCGGCGGTGAACGATTACATCGAGAAAATCCAACCGCTCCTGGAGGAATCAGAGGATAAGATTGTTGGCCTCGACGTCGAGTACACCAACGAGCAAACATCGACGCAGAAGGCTGCCATCGTCCAGCTGTGTGTGGGCATGGATTGCATGGTCTACCAGATCTGCCAGGCCGACAAGCCATGCTCCAAGCTAGCAGAGTTCCTCATGGACCCAAACACACGATTCCTCTAATGTAAGACAGACATGCGGGACCCAGTAGCCTGACTAAACGGAAGAGGCATCGAAGAGGCGCGACCGAAAATTTTGGTCCGCTATAGTCACTGACGTCTGGGACCCACACGCAAAAAAATACTTCGGCGAGTCAACATCTCGCGAGGAAGCGGAAATCTTACTTCTGTCATGCGCCCGTCGAACTTCCTCCATGTTTTTAGCGGTTTCGTCGTAGTAGAGGGGCGCAAAACCATAAAAATATTTTGCGTCGGCCACGGTGAGATTTCCGTCATGGAAGAGGCGCCTTCTACGACGACCGACGGGCCCAGTCCTTGCAGAAGGAAACATTTCTTATAGTGATATAGTAATTAAAATCAATCAAAAAATAATGGAAATTAAATAGGCACATCACATCTCACCAATCCATTACATCTCCCACGCCCAAGAGAACTTACTCACACATGAGAGAAGAAAGCATCATCAATATATTTAAATAAAGGGAGTTCTTCTCGATATTACCGTGGAGATCCACAATACAAATAGAAAAGCAATCCAACACAATTCAAGATAGGAAGAAACAATCTCAAACCCTAGTCTTTCAAGGTGAAGATCTCTCTCTCTCTTTCTCTCTCTCTCTCAAGTACAAGTAATGACAGTGGGGATGAGGTGGCTAGGAAGTCGAAGATCATGGAGCGAGATGAAGAACGTCTTCTTCTTCTCCGGATCTCTTCTTTCTCCCTTCTGGATGGAATGGTGGCTCATGTGTTCTATTTTCGACCTTGGCCTCTTCATGAAAATTGTCCCTTTTGACAAGAGGAAGGCAGTGGCAACTATACGGAGGGAACTATACAGCCGAAGAAAATTTTCCCGCCGTATAGTTGGTCGTTAACGCTTCTAGACGCCTTCCTCGTTTGCTTCCAAATTGAGACTTGCTTGTTTTCACTTGAATATTGTGTTTTTGTTGTTAAACCCTTATGTTGATGTTCACAACCTGAAACACACATTAAAAACCAAGTTTTCTTCGTTGCCGAAGTATTAGTCTTAGGTAAAGCTAGAAAACCATCAAATACAGACAAAAACCATCAATAAAGACCATAAAAAATGTGTTGAATCTCATATTTATCAACTCCCCCAAGCTTAGATGTTGCTCACCCTCGAGTGACAAGAAAATAAGTAAGAATAGCGGAGATTAGAAACTAAAATAAAAGAACTTACAATCTCGAATTAGTGTCAAATTCTTTTCTTCACAATCCCTGCAATCTTAAACATGATCATACAAATATTTACAAGATTGCACTGAGTCCACTTCCTAACCACATATATCTTGCTAGAAAATAAATTATATGCCCTAGTAAGTGTCAAAAGTTTAGCTAGGATAGTGAAACAAATTCTTTTGGTTTCTCTCTTTGTTGAGAGATAAAAAATTGCTCTTGTTTCTTTAATCAATTGGGAGTACTCAAGTTGGCACCAAAAACATTAAATTAAAGAAAAACTCATCTACTCCCACATCAAAATTTCAAGACTCTCAAAGCACCTTTTTCCCTTTCCTTTCCTTTCAAAAATTTCAACTCTTCCATAGAGAAACCATGCCACTGTTTTTAACATGTTAATTGGGGATGTGTTGTGCACTCGTGACCATGCCAATAGATGACTGTTGAGAAATAGTGGGTCATAGGAATACTACAACTTCACTTGGAACGTGGAATCATGAGGGAACTAAAGTTTTTACTCGTCATAGCATTGCATCTACAGACGCTTATATAACTCAATAGCCGAAATCAAGTGGTTTCCCATATTTAGATCGTTCGTTGGACAGTGGAGTTAATAGTTCCTCGGTGAGCATGACAGTGTTGTAATGACACGCGTAAAGCAATATCTTACTTTAATTATTAAAAAAAGCAGTGGCATATTCTCTACTACTTCAAAGTATCCATTTTATCAAAAAAATCATTTAAGAGTGCCATCAAGTCTATTTGCATTAGGCTCAATGGGGTTGACTGATTCTAAAATCAAATCCTTTGGGCTAAACATGGAATCAAGTAATCTTTTGGATGCTTTTTCTTGTTGTAAAAATATTGGAAATATTATAACCAAGTTCATTGCTCATTATTTCAAAGCTAAAAAGGAGACACCAGCAAGGTAATATAATTTGTAAGATAACAAGCTAAGTGGGGAGCGACTCACTGCAAGGAGCAAATAATTGTAGGGTCAATTTAAAATTACAAAAGAGTTAATGAAAGGAATGTGATACCTCCTCTTGCTTGCTTCATTCTTTTACTTGAGTTGAACCCCCGTTATATTTCCCTATTGCCAAGTCACCTGAAATTGAGCAATCTCCGAGAGAAAACAAAGAAACAAATTTGCAAACAAAAGTTACAACTAATTTATTTTTTGTGTTTTTGATTTAGGAATGCAAAACTGAAAGTAAACATGCAATTTTTGAATAAAATAAACCAAAAGAAGAAAAAAAATATGAATGCAAAGTTTGGAGGTTTTCAAGCCTCCCCCAAGCTTAGGTTGTTGCCAGGCTTAGTTATTGTCGTCATTCGGCAGCTACTGCAGGTACTACCGATAGAAGTCAGGGAAGTTGGTCATGAAGTGACTGAAGTTGTGAGTTAGAGAACTCACATCCTCATTCAACCCATGTAAGGCGTGGTCGATCTCCCCAACACGCTGGTTGAGCTGCAGAAAATCTTGATAAGGGACATAGTTGAATCCATGTTGCTGTTGTTGCTGGTCATACCATGCATCCTAGGGTCCCTCCTGATGCTGTGGCTGTCCTTCTCAAGCAGGTTTTTACTCCGGCTCCTACTCCTGCTCATCCTGCTGCTCTTCTTCTTCATCTTCTCCTTGGTTAGGATGGAGTGCATCCATGATCTCATCCACTTGATCCTTGGTGAGGATCCAGTTGTTCCTTCCCGGAATTGAGAAAGCTTGTGGACAAGGCAATGTCACCTTCTCATCCTGTGCAACATCAAGATAACCAAATTGATAGGCTCGGAGCCTCCTGTCATCTCGGTAAACACCGAGGAAGCCACAAGTAGTTATATATTTGACATCCATAAGTATGGAGCCGTCTATAGGTTGCATGACAAGTATTGGTATGTCCAATGCTTGGAAAAGGTGGGTTACTGATGGGGATATGCCTACCGGGGTATACCCAGCAGGACGTTTCCGACTGGCCTAGGAACTGGCGAGTGGGCCTGCGGGACAGCGACTGGATCAGGGCCTGGCGTGGATCCAAGCGACTGGAAGCTGAAGGCCCAGGCGAGTAGATAGCCCAGTCGGATTAGGTTAAGATATGTAAACCCTAGGGGGGTGAGTCTATATAAACCTCCCTAGAGGGCGTGTAGAGGATACGTTCCATCATCCACCCAAGCGACTCGCCGCCTAGCCGCCGAGCTCGCCCCTTTGTACTTCCATCATAATACAATCTAGCAGGAGGATGTCTTTACCCTCCGGGGGGACGAACCTGGGTAAAACCCTGTGTCTCCGCCCTCATCTCGCCCCGCAGATGGCTGGCCGCCTTGCCCTTCGTTCTACTACTCGCTACCGATTGCAGCGTCTGCCGTGGTCATTCCCACGACAGTGGCACCCACCGTGGGGCCTGGCCGGTATGGTCGGTGTTCTGCGGCGAGATCCAATCTGCCCATCAACGAGTTGGTCACCACCGGTCGCATGATAGCGATCGGCGAGATGCTCCAGATCTTGCCGAGCAGCTACGTCCCGGCGGCGCGGCCCGTCACGCACAACATGATCTTGCCAGTCGGCACGATCAGCCTCTTCGTCGGCCTCACCGACGTCATCGTCTTGGAGGACTCGGCTCGCATCCGCGAGTCGCCGCCGTGCGACCGGCTCTCCGAGAGCCAGGACCGCACGATCCATCGCCTCGCCTCCGAGTACAACTCAGCCCACAACGACGTGGCCAAAAACACCGCGGCCGTGGGAGACGCGGCCCTCAACGACGACGCCGACTCGGCGACTCCGGCGTCACTCGCCGGATCCATCACCGCGGCTTCACCCGCGGGTTCCATCACCCAGATATCCAACGTGGGAGACTTCGAGGATCCCTCCATCCTTGGGATCTTCGACTTCGACTCCGGGTCGAAAAACTCCGCCGATCTCCACGACGGAACCGGTCGCCACGCTGCGACCTACATGGCGACCGGCACTGATCCGCCGGAGGATCCCTTCTCCATCCCGATCCCTCCTAACGCCACGGCAACAGAGGTCGAGGAACTCCGCCTGAAGCTGGCGGAGGCAGTACGCAAGGAGCAGGCCGAGCGCGAAAAATTTCGCCTCGAGCAGGTGACGGCGCAGGAGCTGTCACGCTACCACCAGCAGAGAATCAGGTCGCGCCTGAACCCCACCGTCCAGGGCCGCGCCCTAAACTTCGATGACGAGAACGACCCGGCCCGCCTGGCCGAGCGCGCGATCTGCAAGAACGCGCCACCCGGAGGAAGCGCTCGACCCCCGCCAGGGTCGACGGCAAACGGCGCCCCACCTCCACCCAACCGCGCACCCTCCAGGGACCAGCCGCGGATCATGGTCTCCTCGCGGGAGAGAGACGCGAACGGCCTACCACTGTTCTCCACCCCGATGGACAACCTCGTGGAGGGCCGAGCAGCGGCCGACAACATCACGGCCACCGGTGATGGCGCCCTACAGATCCAGTACGTCAGGGCCCTGCTCGCAAAGGCGGTCGAGCAGCAAAACGTAGGCGCCGACTCGCAGGGTTGGATGTACTCGCGTTCTTCGGGCAGCAGAGCGGCCTCAAGCGGCCGTCCATTGGCGGCAAACACCTTCAATTGCCCGCCACCCGAACCACTGCAGCTCCAACACCGACCCGCGAGCGCGACACTCTCCACCAACGACCCCAGGCCAGCGACCAACTTCGTCGCCGCCAACGGTCAGCTCGTCGACGCCCACACCCACATCATCAACAACCAAAGCTGGCGCGCACGCCAGCCCGATGACCTGCGACACACCCTGACCAATCACCGCGACGGAGAGCCGATGGGGTCGCTAAGCCGACTTGGGCCCCGGTGCTTCGGACCGATGATCCGAGGCGAAAAAATACCCGGCGAACTTCAAAGCGCCGAAGGAAATAGAAAAATGTACGACCCCTCCGTGTGGCTGGACACCTACCTCATGGCGATGGGGATCGCCAGCCACACCGACCTGCTAGCCGCCTGTTACCTCCCCCTGATGATGGAGGGAACGTGCAGGCAGTGGATCAACACTCTTTCCCCAGATAGCATCGACTCCTGGGAAGAGATGCGCGATGCCTTCGTCAGGCACTTCGAGTGCTCCTACACCCGCGCCACCACCATCGAGGACCTGGAACGATGCATCCAGGGACCCCGCGAGTCGATCCGCAGCTGGGTCCAGCGGTGGCAAGAACTATGGTACAACGCGGTCGGCATACACCCGGACACCGCGATCCACTGCTTCAAGACCTCGTGCCGCTACGAGCCCTTGGTCGCCAAGCTCAAACGACATTCCCGCACACTCGACAACATACCGGATCTCCTCGAGATCGCCAAGAGATACGCGGAGGAAGACCCAAACCAGGAAACCGACGACGAGTCGGGCGGTCAACGCCGCACAAACGGCACCGACAACGGACGACGGTCCGACCTACGCTACAGCAACACTCGCCTTACCGGCAAGCGCCACAGTGACGGGCGAGTCGACTTCGTCGCCAACGCTGGGCACGCGTAGCACGAGCCCAAGAGCTTCCGCCACGATGGAGGGCAACGCCGCGACGGCGGCAATTACAAGGCGAAACCAAGGTTCGACCCCGCGGCCCTCCTTAACCAACCTTGTGCGTTTCACAGCAGGGAAGGGAAGCCCGCCACGCACATTACCGCCGACTGCCACTCTCTCAAGGAGATTGAAAAGGCACGGCAAGCGCGGGAGGACCCCGACAACAACCAGCCAAACGGCATAAAATTCGGAAGTGTGGCCGGCTCGCTCCACCCCTTCACAGGCTTCAACACGAAGCGCGAGAAGAAGGTCATCGCCCGCGCCGTCGCCGTCAACGCGGTGGCCTAGGTGGACGTCCCCCAGTTCCTCAACTGGTTGGAGCAGCCCATCACCTGGAGCCGCCAGGACCACTCGCCACGCATCGAGTACCCAGGCCGAGTCGCCCTGGTGGTCAAGCCCAAGGTGGGAGACTACTGGCTCCCCAAGACATTGATGGACGGCGGCAACTCCATCAAAATCCTATACCTGGACACCTTCAGGCGACTGCGGCTCCCGCAATCGATGGTCGAGACGACCTAGACCACGTTCCACGGCATCGTCCCTGGTCGGAAGGCGTACCCGATCGGCAAGGTCACGCTGCCAGTCACCTTCGGCACACCAGCAAACTTCCGCACTGAGCGGATCGTCTTCGAGCTGGTACCCTTCGACAGCCCCTACCACTGTGTCCTGGGGCGCCAGGCGTTCGCCAAGTTTATGGCAGCTCCCCACTACGCGTACAACGCAATGAAGCTCCCCGGGCCGCGCGGCGTCATCACCATCAGCAGCGACCCCGACATGGCCGCCGAGTGCGAGGCCAAAGGAGCCGAACTCGCCGACACCGTCATCACGGCAGAGACCAACCACGCGGACGAGCTCGCCAAATACGCGAGCGGGGTCAACAACGATGACCCCACCATACTCAAGAAGCCCAATTCGGAGGGCGTCAACACCTCAGCCTTCGAGGCGACGACGCACACCCGCACCGTCGAGTTGGTCCTAGGCGACTCCAGCCAGACGGTGACGATCGAGACGGGCATGAACCCAGAATAGGAAGGCGCGCTCATCGATTTCCTCCGTGAGAACAGGGACATCTTCGCATGGAAGCCCTCTGACATGCCTGGTGTCCCTAGGGAACTCGCTGAGCACAAACTCAACGCCGACCCCAAAGTACGACCTGTCAAGCAGTCGCTGCGGCCCTTCAATGAATAGCGCAGGCTTCATCCGGCCAATAAAATACTCCAAGTGGCTGGCAAACCCAGTCCTGGTCAAGAAGAAAAATGGGACCTGGAGGATGTGTATCGATTACACAAACTTAAATAGCGCCTGCCCGAAGGAGCAATTCGTCCTCCCGTGGATCGACCAAATAATCGACTCCACCGCGGGCTCGGAGTCACTGTGTTTCCTCGACGCCTACTCTGGGTACAACCAGATAAAAATGGCTGTCGAGGACGAGGAAAAGACGGCGTTCATCACGCCATTCGGAGCCTTCTGCTACACCGCCATGACCTTCGGCCTCAAGAACGCCGGGGCGACCTACCAGCGGTGCATGCAGGAATGCCTTGCGAGCCAAATTGGCCGCAATATCCACGTCTACATCGACGACGTGGTAGTGAAGTCCGCTCGCCAGGGCGATCTACTCGCCGACCTGGCGGAAACATTCGCCAACCTGCGGAAATACAAGATAAAGATAAACCCAGGCAAATGCACCTTCGGTGTACCAGCAGGCCAACTACTAGGGTACGTCGTCTCCAAGCGCGGGATCAAGGCGAACCCCACCAAGATCGACACGATCGCTCGACTCGACAAACCCGAGTGCCTGCGCGACATCCAGAAGCTGGCCGGGCGAGTCGCGGCTCTCAGCCGCTTCATCCCCCGATTGGGCGAAAAGGCGATGCCCCTATACCGCCTGATGCGGAAGAACCCCACCTTCCAGTGGGACAAGGAAGCGGACGACGCACTCCGTGACCTCAAGAAGGTGCTACTCGCAGCACCGCTACTCGCCGCCCCCGTTGACAAAGAACCCATGCTGGTCTACGCCGCGGCTTCCGAGCGCGTCGTCAACGCCGTCATGGTCGTCGAGCGGCCAGAGGAAGGAAAGGAGCGCCCGGTACAACGACCGGTGTACTATATCAGTGAGGTCCTCACCGAGTCGCGCCAGCGGTACCCGCAATACCAGAAACTGGTATACGCAGTCTTCAGAGCTCAGCGGCGACTGCCGCACTACTTCCAGGAGCACCCGATCACGGTCGTCTCCTCAGCACCGTTGCAGGACATCATCGGCAACCGTGAAGCGACCGGGCGAGTCGCCAAGTGGGCCGTCAAAATCGGCGTCCACAACATCAAGTACGAGCCACGAAAAGCGATCAAGTCACAGGCTCTCGCGGACTTCATCGCCGACTGGGAAGAGGCCCAGCAGCCGGAAAAGCTGCCGTACCTCCACTACTGGAGCCTGCACTTCGACGGCTCCAAAAACACAGACGGCGCAGGAGCAGGGATCGTGTTTACTTCCCCGAAGGGCGACAAGCTCCGCTACTTCCTCTGCCTCGACTTCACCCCCTGCACCAACAACATGGCCGAGTACGAGGCACTGCTCCACGGCATGCGAGCTGCCAAGGAGATGAATGTCAACCGCCTACGCTGCTAAGGAGACTCCGACCTCGTCGCTGGGCAAGTCCCTGGCACCTGCGACGCCGTCTCTCCCACCATGGCGGCATACCGCCAAGAAGTGGACAAGCTGGGCGGACACTTCGCAGGCTACTCCGTCGAGTGGATCGACATGCGAAAGAATGAGGAGGCCGACGCACTCTCTCGCATTGGGTCGGCTCGACTCGCGCCACCCGCCGGCGTCTTCCTCGACACGATCACCAAGCCGTTCGTCTCTCCCCCAAGGGAGATCGACATCGGAGTCCCGCTGCAACCAGAGGCAGCCTTGGTTGCACTCATTGCCAAGCCATAAGACTGGACTAGGCCGTACATCACCTACCTGGAGAGAGGCACCTTGCCGGCAGACGAAACAGACACCCGGATGATAACGCGACGCTGCAAATCCTTCGTCATCATCGCCGGCGAGCTCCACAAGCGCAGCGTGACCGGCGTGTTCCAACGCTGCGTCCAACCCGCCGAAGGATGCAAGATCCTCCACGACATCCACTCCGACGACTGCGGCCACCACGCCGGAGCCCGCTCTCTGGTCGCAAAGGCTATGCGACACGGCTTCTACTGGCCCACCGCACATGTCAACGCCATCGACATTGTCCAGCGGTGCGCCGGGTGCCAGAAGTATGCCAACCAGACACACGTGCCGAGCTCAGCGCTCAAGACAATCCCCATCACCTGGCCATTCGCCGTGTGGGCATGGACATGGTAGGCCCTTTCAAAAAGGCCCCCTCCGGCTTCACCCACCTCCTGGTCGCGGTCGACAAATTCACAAAGTGGGTGGAGGCCAAGCTAGTCCGGAAATGCGACGGGAAGACCGCCACCAAATTCCTACGCGAGCTCATATATCGCTACGGGTTCCCAAACAGCATCATCACGGACAACGACACCAATTTCGCCAAAGGAGCCATGGCCGAGTTCTGCGAGGAACATCACATCCGACTCGACCTCGCGTCAGTCGCCCACCCGGAGTCCAACGGCCAGGCGGAACGGGCCAACCAGAGCATCCTCCACGGCCTGAAGCCGCGGCTCCAAGTACCGCTCGAGCGCACCGCCGGGTGCTGGGTCGAGGAGCTACCCTCCGTCATCTGGGGTATCCGCACATCGGTCAACAGGTCGACAGGGTTCACCCCCTTCTTCATGGTGTATGGCGCCGAGGAAGTCATGCCCACCGACCTCGAGCACGATTCGCCAAGGGTCGTCCACTACACGGAGGCTGCGAACGAACTCGCACGTCAGGATGGAGTCGATCAACTCGACGAGGAATGCGACTTAGCTCGCTCATGCACTGCCATCTACCAGCAAGGACTCCGCCGCTACCACAGCCGGCGGGTGAAAACTCGCACCTTCCAGGAAGGCTACCTGGTGTTGCGCCTCATCCAGGACAAGAAGGGCATGCACAAGCTCTCCCCCCATGGGAGGGACCATTCGCCATCGGGCGAGTACTCGGCAACGACGCCTACTACCTCATCAACGTCTGCGGAGACGGAAAACTCGACGTCAAGCGACCATGGAATGTAAACCTCCTACGGAAGTTCTACTCCTAGAACTCCACATATGTATCCTCCAGTCGCTATGAAATAAAACATATTGGTTACCGCAAATTGTATCTACTCTCCGTGTCTTGTGCCACTCGCACTCGTAGTAACAGGACCAAGCTAACTGCAGGATTCAACCTCTGGTACAGCGATCGGCACGTCCAAGTAGTGCGCTATGAGGGCACTGGGTTACCCCAGGACTCATAACGTCCACGAAAAACGCCTACCCGGAGCCCCATTGGAGTCGCCTAGCTCGACTGGCTTAACGAGCCAAGACAACTGCCTTCGCTCCTCACAGCGACCATGATCCTCCGCGTCCCCGACAGAGCGACTCGAACGGCCAAGTACGACGCTCGGGGACTGACGACCAGGTCAGCGCGAGCGACTAGGGAAAAACGCCAAGTACGAGAGCGTGCCCAGGACTCGCCATGCGACTGACCCAACGGGACAGGCAGGAGCGATGCGCCCACTCTGACGCGCCCAGTCCTCACCCACCCTAGAGACGCGACTAGAACCACCAAGTACCACGCTCGGGGACTCGGCTACCCGACCTCGTTCGCGCAAGGGAAAGCGGTGAAGTAAAGAGCACTCATGGGAGTCGCCCTGCGACTGGCTTTCCAAGCTCGGGCGAGTCGACCTCAATAACAAAACTCTCAAAACCGCAAACACATAAACAAACAAGGTAAACCCCATAAAAAGGGCGGACGCGCTCGGGGACTCTTTCAACCCTCAAACTCAAACTCAAACACAAGACAATTCACAAATAACATGATATCCCATTGTAGCAGATTAAAGTTGTCACAAATTACATGTTGCGCCTAATGGCCGAACTGCTACTAACGCCCCAGGGCACAAAGTTTTACTCCGCAGGCTTCGATGACGACTCGCCGCCACCCATGCGGTTGCGAATGAAGGGAGTGTACGGGTTCGACGGGTACGTCGTCATCTCACCCGCCATCGCCGCACGGAAGGGCTGCTCGATCTTGAAGTCCCGGTGCGGTGGCTCGGGGTCGTTGGGCGCGGCGATCGTCTCCTGATAAGAAAGGAGATCGCCCATCGCCCAGACACGATCGGAGTATACCGCGGCACGGTCCGTCAGCTTCAGCACCTCGGCAATCTCCACCGAGCCCGTCGACGATGGGTAGCCACTCGTCACGTCGTCCAGATCGAAGTCCTTCGGGAAGTGGGCGAGCCCAAGGCTAAGCGCCGTCGCCGCCCCGCGCCGGAACGCCGACCGCGTCATGAACTCAACGACCGACGGCGCCTTCTCCAAATATCGCCACACTTCGACGAGGTCGCTGGGAATCACTTCCGTGGGCGACATCTCCTAAAGATACGCCCGAATGCAAGCCGCGGACAAAGTGGCCGAGTCGACCAGAGTGGCCACACATTGCCGCGCGTCGTACGACTGCGCCTCCTCCGAGCTGTCGATGATCCGACCTGTGGACAGAGGGTGGCAGTGAGTACAATAAAGATCACCCAATGCAAATATTACAGGCAGAGGCAGGTACACTTACCAATCAAAGGACGAGCGAGATCCGTGATGAAGCCTTGAAGAGAGGAGTAGTCGTCTTGTAGCCTAGTAACAAGGGCGTCAGAGACCTTACGCTCCTCAGCGGCGGCCGTAACAGCAGCCTTGGCCTGCCCATCCACTGAACTCGCCTCCTCCTTCGCTTCCTTAAGCTCGCGCTCAAGGTCGGCGATCCGCTTCTCAGCCGAGCTCAACGCAGATTGAGCCGCCGTCAATTCACTCACCGGGACAAGGCCCTGGCGTACCTCCTCTGCCTTCGTAGCAATCACTTGGAGTCCCTTGTTCGCCTCTTGGACGGCGACAAGTTCCTTCTCCGCGCGACACTTCGCAGCAAGCCGTTCAGCTGATTCATGCTGCAAACCCTGTGCAAAAGTCAAACAGTCAACAAAAACGAAATCATAAGTGCCCACCCGCTGGAATTCAGCGACTGGCCACTCGGGGACTGGAGATTAAAAATCCTAAGTGCCCATCCGCTGAAATTCAGCGAATAGACACTCGGGGACTGGAGAACAAAAATCCTAAGTGCCCACCGGCTGAAATTCAGCGACTAGACACTCGGGGACTAGGCGCGAGAAATAAAAACAAAACACCAAAAGAATCCGACCACTGCAATTCAGTGGCCCGATCCTCGAGGACTGGACATACCTGGATGGCTGCGCCAAGCATGCCATGAAGCTGTAGCTCATCCATGGATGCGAGAAGAGCCAGAGTGTGCCCGCGACGCTGCTCGACCTCCGTTTCGGCGACCACATGTACGCGGCTCGATGGCGTGGTACCACTCGCCGTAGCCGCTTTGGCCATGAAGCGAGGGAAGGTCACGATGGATGCGCCGGCACCAAAAGAGGCCAGCTCAGCCATCCCATGCGAGGAAGCACCCTCCTTGGTCGTCAAGGCCGCCCCCGCCGCAGGATCACTCGGAGCAATCGTCGTGTCGTCAGACACCGTGACGACATCATCGCTCTTGGCCTTCTTGGCACTGTCTGTGGGGGCAGCGACCTCATCGGCTTTCCTCTTCCGAGAAGGGTCCTCCTCGGTGACGACTGGCGGCACTTTGGCCACGGACGGGTGGCCTATCTTTTTAACCCCAGTTATGCAAATTGATTACATGAGCAAAGTGGTCCGAGTACAACGAAAAGCAAGGCAGGTGGATAAAACTCACTTGGCGACTGGTATGAACCGCAGCCCCGTGCGGATGCTAGCCGGCTTCTCCAGTTCGGGGCCTAGTTTCCGACTGAGGCCCATCTCCAGGACATCATGCGCCCAAGACACGGACGACCTCTTTGTTGACGAGGCCGCGACAGGAGCCTCCACAACATTTTCGACAGGAGCTCTCCTGGGAGGCGAAGCTGCCGCGGCCGAAGCAGCCCCCGACCCAGAGACTGGGGCGAATGGGGGGAGGAATCGAGGCTAGAGGTACCTCATTCAGGACGGCAGTGACATCAGGTGCTGCCGTCGTCTGTGGCGCTTCATCCTTGGCCAGGCTGGTGGCGTCGGAACTACTCGCCAAACAAGGCGGAGATGCCTGTCTTGCTGGCTTTGTCTTCCTCTTCGGAGGGGCCTTCACCTCCTCCTTCTTCTTTTTCGACGGAGTGGCCTCGCGACGCGAGGTGAGCTCGGGAAGCTCTTCGTCATCATCATCATGACGTTCAAGACTTCTACTCGCCTCGAGTTCGCGCTGACGCTGCCCGCGAGTTTTGCGAACCAGTGGGGCGGCCTCTTCCTCGGACTCGCCGTCATCGTCGCTCTTGTCGCTCCCGGCGCCGCCCTTGGTGGGAGGTGACTCGCCCCCGTCCTGGACGGACGAGCTCGAGTTCTCGTCGTCCGCGGGCGGAAGCCACCCTTCCACCACTTGAAATAACTATGGCAAGCAAGAAGTAATAATCAATATAACCGCGACAGCAACAACTGCGACTGCGAATGGTAGAAAGTGATTTACCGTCGGGGCTGGATGCTTCGTGGTGTAGGGGGCGATCCCAGGCTTTGCGTCCAGGTACACCGCCTGGGTGATCTTCTTCAACGCCGGGACGTAGTCCTCGAGTTTCCACTCGGCGAGGCAGGATTTCGTCGAGTCTTCTCGGCCCGTGTACTCGTACATGTAATGGTCACGGCGGGCCAGGGGAACGAGTCATCGCCCGAGCCAACAGTTGTACAAATTGATGGTCTGAAGACCCTTCTTCTTCAGGCCGGAGATGGTTTGCAGCATCTCATCCACGACCATCCGTTGATCTGTTGGGAGCTTGCCGACTTGGAGTCGGCGTGGTTCGGGCCGGTCGGCGGAGTACCTTGGGATCGCCACCTCGCCGTCTGGAGTCGCCTCGGTGACGTAAAACCAGGACTTCTTCCACTCGCTTGCCGCCTTGGCAGGTAGCATCAGGTCGAAGAAGGAGGCTTTTGACTTGAGCTGCAACGTTAGGCCACCCGCCGCCAGCATTGGGACGCCTGATTCTTCACGACTGATCCTCCTGTGGAACAGATCTTGCCACAGGGGGAAGTAAGGCCTGCAGCCCAGGTAGTACTCGCAAAATGCCACGAAGATGGCGAGCTGCTCGATGTTGTGCGGACCCAGGTCCGATGGTTGAATTTCGTAGAAGGCGCAGAAGCGCCAGAAGAAGAGAGATGTGGGAAACCCCAGCCCCCGCTCCAGGTGGCTGGTGAAGCAGACGAATTATCCCTCGCGCGGGTCTGGAGTCACCTCTCCGGCCGCGGGGATGCGCCACCTGCCGGCGCGCAGGATCTCGGCTTCCTCGAAAGACGCCAGTAGCGCTCTCGTGCACTTGGACCTGCCGCATGGTTCAGCGGAGGGGGCCATTGGCGGAAAGATTCATGGGGGTCGGAGGATTTTGGCTCGGTTGGATCGCGATGCGGAGGAAAACGGAGATGCACAAAATCGGAGGAAATGATGAGAGGATGGTTCTCCGATCGCCTACCATTCCCTTTATATAGCAGTTGTTACCCGCCAAATCAGGAAGCCGTTACTACGCGGTGATTACGCCAAAAGTTACCGTTCGATTACTCCAACGGCTAGTTTTGACTGCGTCTGACGGTCCAACTTCATCCATTCGACTCGCCGACCTTATCACTACAACGGTGACTAAATATTTCGCCGACACGTTCGCCGAGCTGCGACCAGAATGACTAGTTTTTTCCTTTATTCAGGAGCCCGCCACCGATTCGACTGGGTGACCGCACTGAACCCGTATGCTCCGACTGCCAGCAACCACCTGCGCCCAATCGACGACGGCCTCGGGGACTACTGATGGGGATATGCCTACCGGGGTATACCCAGCAGGACGTTTCCGACTGGCCTAGGAACTGGCGAGTGGGCCTGCAGGACAGCGACTGGATCAGGGCCTGGCGTGGATCCAAGCGACTGGAAGCTGAAGGCCCAGGCGAGTAGATAGGCCCAGTCGGATTAGGCTAAACAAGTACCGAAACCTTAGCTGATTCGGTTGAGATATGTAAACCCTAGGGGGGTGAGTCTATATAAACCTCCCTACAGGGCGTGTAGAGGATACGTTCCATCATCCACCCAAGCGACTCGCCGCCTAGCCGCCGAGCTCGCCCCTTTGTACTTCCATCATAATACAATCTAGCAGGAGTAGGTCTTTAACCTCCGGGGGGCCGAACCTGGGTAAAACCCTGTGTCTCCGCCCTCATCTTGCCCCGCAGATGGCTGGCCGCCCTTGCCCTTCGTTCTACTACTCGCTGCCGATTGCAGCGTCTGTCGTGGTCATTCCCACGACAGTTACCAATCCACCAATGCGAATGTCACCTTTATTTTTGTTGCTCTGGTGGCGAAAATGCTGGAGGAGCAGAGCCGCAGGATTGGGGCTTTGTGGAAGATCGGGGAAGAGCGTCTTGGTGATCATGGCCATGTCTGGATAAGTCATGGAACCTGTATCTTCTCTTCCCAATAGTGTATTGGAGAGGAACAAGGCAAAGTAGCAAATTGTTGGATTTTGGATGGTGGACATCTTCTTCTGGTAGAAGTTCCTGCCACCGTTAACAGAAATAACCTCCAAAGTTTCTCCACTTGAGACGCTATATAAGTTTGTGACAGTTGACTCCCCAGTGGAGGGAATCCAAAAGCATCACAAAATCGTTGGAAAGATATTTGATGAAGCTGCTGGTTTATAGTGAAGCTCACCGGCATGCATTACCTTTTTCCTTGTAGTCATCGTAGAAGGATGCGAGGAACTCAAAGGTGAGCTCAACTTAGGTGTGGTGGCTCGCGTAGGCGAGGAGTGATAGCCCTGCGTTTGCACATATGAGGTCGAAGTCCGCCCTCAACCCTGCCGCAGTGAGAAAGCCATCATCGGCCCAACGCGTGGGCATCACCTTCCTTGATGAAATCATGTCATACTTGTTGTCGAACTCAGTCTGGGCCCTCGATCCCTCACCATGTTGGCGCTTGCTCTTGCAGAAAATGCTACCAATCTTGTTCATCTTGATGCACTGAAAAATTTCAATATAAAACCTTAGGCATATGGTTTCTACATGATATGTGAATGATTCTACGTGGAGGAATTCAATCCTAACGTGAGAAATCAAAAAGGAAAATCAAACAAGATTGAGTTCATCCACTAAATCAATGTGAGCATTTCAACCATGGAATTCTAAAAATAAAGCATGGATAGGGAGAGAAACATACCGATTTGTTGATTCCTCAACTCAAACGAATGAAATCCGTGAAGAATAAAGAGTTCTGGGTGGGTTTTGTGAGGTTTGGAGAGAGAATATGAGAGAAATAATGAGGGGAGGAGGAACCCTAGCCGGACCCGATTAAGTGGTTGGTCCGAACTATACAGCGGGAGCTATAAGTGCGGGATAAGTAGCTCCCGCCGTATAGTTGTGACAACGACGAGATTTAGGGTTTCTCCATGGAGGAACACAACTATACGAGCGTAACTATACGGTCGGACCAAAATGGTCCCGCCGTATAGTTGGTCGTTAAACTTTTTGTACCCAATTTTTTAGAATTTTGTCGATAACTATATGACCGCAACTATACGGCTGGAATAAATATTCCCGCTGTATAGTTGGTCGTTACAACTCCTGGAACATGCTTTTTCACCCAAATTTTTAGAGATGCACTTTTTAATCTAGACAAAATGATTTAGCTAGTTTTTGCTGATAAAACTCAAACTTTTATTTTTACACTTATTCTATGCTTGTTCAGTCGATATTTCTACTACTTTTTAACAACTGCATTTTTACGGGTGCGCTTCCGCAAGAATGTCTGTGAAAAAGTTACAGGAATGCGATGAACATCTATTTCTTTAATACATTTTATTAATATGATGGGTTGAATCCCATTAAGCATTTTATTAAGAGTGGTTGAATATTTCAACCTCTTCTCTATTCTCGAATTCTTACCTTGGGTTGCCCTTTATCAAAGGCGCGTACCACATGAACTCGTTTTGCCGGTGGAACATACCTTTTTCCTGCTTCAAGATTTTTTGGAAAATACTAGATGATTTCAGCATCATAAACATTAAAGATTATTTTTCCCTCAGCACAATGAATTGAAGCTCTTGTAGTACTAAGGAAAGGTTTTCCAAGTATTATAGATAATTTTTCATCCTCTGGCATTTCATGAATAATAAAGT
Source organism: Avena sativa (assembly GCA_916181665.1). Classification (NCBI taxonomy): domain Eukaryota; kingdom Viridiplantae; phylum Streptophyta; class Magnoliopsida; order Poales; family Poaceae; genus Avena; species Avena sativa. The sequence goes on along the minus strand of OV702280.1, from coordinate 393,269,016 downwards.
CAGTGGGAATAACATGCTCATCTATTCTAAATAGAACATCCTTGATCATACCAATGGGTTGTTTAGTGGATTGTCAGCCATCTGTAAAGTGATAGTAGTAGGGGAATACACCCCTAATCCTAACCTTTTATAGAGGGGATATGGCATTACACTAACTCCTGCACCTAAGTCACACAAGGCATCGTGAATATCAATTTTGCCAATTGAGCATGAAATAGTTAGTATTCCAGGATCTCCTGATTTAGACAATAGCTTCACATTAGCAGGATAACTAGTCACCATGGCAACGGTTTCAGTTATTTCTTTCTTTCTATTAAGAATATCACGGAGAAATCTAGAATAGGTAGGAACTTTTATTGCATACGCAAATGGGATTTCTAGACAAAGATCACCAAGTGATTTTTTGAAAGAGTCATAGATTACCTGATCCATTTATTTCTTTTTGTGATCTAGATATGGAAGTTTCTTACTCTTATCTTTTACCTTTTTGGGGGGATCAGGCTCTTTAGTAATTTTCTTTTGTTGCTGCTTACCACACTTTTTTTTACTGCAACAACTTCATCTTCATTGCTTATCTCCTTTTCTTCTCTTGGATCATCAGTCTCTGCATCAGAGTCATAGCGGTCACCCTGTGCATCATTCTGCTCTTCCAAGGTTTGATCTTGTGTTTCTTGAGCAGTTTCATCTTGAGGATCCACCAGTGTATCATCTTCTTGACTTGCATTGAGCAAGCCTTTTTCCCTTTGATATTTTTCAGCTTCATATTCTGGTGGTCCTAATGCTCCTTTAACAACTGCACCTCTCCTTGTAACAAAATTAGTAGAAACAGGAATATTTATATCATCTTAAAGAAAAATTTGATAACCAGATGCTATTTGTTCACATTGAGTTTCAATCATACTAAGATACTTGTGAAATAATTTAATTTATTGGCCAATCTCATCATAATTTTCTGTAAGTCCAAAATATTCTTGTGTCTTTGAAATTGCTTATGCAGGTTATTATGAGATCTGGCCTGTCAATGTTTCAATTCTTGAAAAACTTTTCTAGTTTCATCTTCTTCAGTAAAAACTTGTAACAGATCTACTTTGTTTTCTTTAACAAGTTCAGAAGGTATACCTTTTTCTTTCATTGTTTTTCGTACTTCAGGCATAAGATCAAGAGTTATATGAAGTATCCCTTTTTCCAGCTTAGTGCCAAAATCATGATTATAAAGAAAATCATTCTTAGACCTACCTGACATTAATTCCAAACAAGCTTTAGTAGTTAAAGTATTTATCGATCCTCCTGGTGATAAATCTAGCAACTCTCTGCATTGAGTATTAAGACCATGGTAAAATAAGTGGCAAATAGTTGACTCAGAATATCCATGATTAGGAATATTGTTTATCATTCAAAAAAAATATCCCAAGCTTGTGGGTAATTTTCTCCCATGTTCTGACAGAAATTGCCTATATTCTTTCTGTTTTTAGTTACCTTTTTAAAAGGATTAAACCTGTTTTGAATTTAAAAATATAGTTTTCCCAACATTTAATGTAATGATGAGGGAGAGAATATAACCAGTCTAGAGCCTTACCTTTAAGAGACCAACAAAATAATTTTAAACGGGAGAAATCACTTGCTAAACCTTTTGGTCCAAGTGATGTTATCACATCGTCGAACTCTCTAAGATGTCTTCATGGGTCTTCATCTTCCCTTCCACTGAAAGCTTTCTCATGCAAAATTTTAATAATATCACCATCAAGTCGATATTCTCTAACTCCAGGATTAGGAGATTTTATTGGTTGTTTAAGAAAAGCAGAATTTGGAGCACTGTATTCTATGAGAGTTTTCTCAGGTTTCTTGGGAGTTGTCTGATGACCCACAAGTATAGGGGTGTATCGTAGTACTTTCGATAAATAGGAGTGTCAATCCCAACGAGGAGCAGAAGGTGTTGACTAGTGGTATGGAGCAGGAAATCTCTATAAATACTTAGCAAACAGATTTTTAGGGGTTTTCTGATAAAGCAAGGAAATAAAGTGCAAGTAAATAAAGACAGCAAATAATTGCAGCAAGTGGCCCAATCCTTTCTTAGCAAAGGACAAGCCGAAGGAAATACTTATGAGGACCAAACGTTCTCGAGGACACATGAGAATACTGTCAAGTGCTTTCATTTCATATAGATGATTAATCTTCTTTGGTTTTATAAGTGTTGTGTGGGTGAACCTGTGCTAATGTACTGACCTTACTTGGACTAATACAAACTTGTGATTAAACCCCTTGCAAGCATTCACAACTACAAGAAAGAAATTAAGATATAAACCTAACCACAGCCTTAAACTCTGAGATCCTACACTCCCTTGTGCAATGGTTTCCTAATGGGGGTTCAGGTTTCTATCACTCCGGCAACCCCACAATTAGTAGCAAAATACAGAATGCATTCCCCTAGGCCCATAAATGGTGAATTATCATGTAGTCGACGTTCACATGACACCACTAGAAGAATAGCACCACAACTTAAATATTAAACCATTGAATAATACCTCAACACAATTCCACTACTAACAACATGACTTCTCCCATGTCCTCAAGAACTAAACGAACTATTCACGATACATCATATGGATCAAGATCAGAGATGATATAATGATGGATAACAATCTGAACATAAACAATAATTCAATGGTTCCACTTACAAGCATCAACTACAATAGTAATCAATACCGGAAAAGTTTCCCCTAAGAACTATGCAAGATTCAACACAATTGTTACAGCGGGATGGAGTGGAGATGATGGTGTTGGTGGAGATGATGGTGTGGATGATGATGATGATCCCGATGAAGTCTAGCTTGATGATGGTGTTGAAATCTGTCTGCCAGAGAGCTCTTTATCTCTCGGTGTTTTCTATCCCATAGAGGCGGCGAAATCTTTCTATGGTCGCTCCCCGTGTAATTAGGGTTTCGAGGAGAAGATATAGGCAAGAGGGTGGAGCCAGAGGTGGGCCAGGGTGGCCACACCCCGTGTAGGCGCGGCCCAGGGTGGCCCACGCCTGGGGGGTGTGGGCCCCCTGTGGCCCAACTCCGCCTCCTCTTCTAGCATCCTTCGTCTTCTAGGAAAATATAATTTTCTGTAGTTTTTCTGGTATTTTCTGATCTTCGCGAAATTGCATCAAAACACCGCTTTTTTCCATCAGAACCCTGACTCCGACAGTTCATCCTCCAAGAATCATCCAATATGCAAAAATAGATGAAAAGACATAAGTAACACCTCTTAATATGAAATATATCAATGAATAGAGGCAAATTATGATATAGAATGGTGATGCAAATTGGACGTATCAACTCCCCCAAGCTTAGACTTCGCTTGTCCCGAAGAAAAAACTGAGCTCAGTAAACATGTCCACAGGTTTATGGAGTGAAGTGTCGATAAAAAGAATATGGACAAGAAGCATCACACTTACCAATACACAACTCTTAGAAGAAAGCAACTCACCATTATATAACTTAGCTTGCAACAAGTATGTGAGTCACAATAAAGATGCATAAATATAAATCATAACTGGGATTGGAAAACTTTGTCCTTGGTCAGAGAACAGTTTTCAAGCAAAGCTTTTGTAAAGGAGTTTATAACAAGAGTACTCTTTGCTCAAACATTAAAGGTTTTTCACAATTATGGCTTTTAAAGTAATACTCATCTAGATAAGAGTCTTGTGCAAACAAACAAGATAAATAACATGATTGAATAAATCATCATATGAATGCTTGAAACACAACAACTCAAATGCTTGCTAGAGATAGAGAGGAATAGGTTTACGGACTCAACTTAGAAGAAAGGGCCCTTCATAGAGGGAAGTAGGGATTTCAAGTTCATAAAGAGCTTTTCAAAAGATTATGGTACTTACTAGATTTGAGCTCTCATTGCCCCTATCATAAGCATCTTGAGGTGATTAAGGTTAAAGTGAACAAAGATGGAGTATATGCTTGGCGAAATATAAGTTGCCAATCTCATGTCCCTTCAGTGCGAGGGCCGCTCCTCATGCTACTCAACTTTAGTTACCGGTAATTTCTTGTCATAGTAATTACATGCGTATCATAGAGAACCGCCAACGGGGTACCCCTTGCACATGATACATGAGCTATCCCATAATCAAAATGACAAGGCAAGCAGACAATGAGCATCTCAGCAATCTCTTATTTACCATGGGAAAATGGTGCTTTTTTCTCCTCTTTTCAATATGTCTCTTTCTCTTTTTATATATATAAGGAGAAAGCTTCATAGATTGCTCATTACAGTAATGTTGCAAGTTTCCACCATGATTAGGCATGGCTTAGGCTAGCAGCCCAGGCGTTTCTCTAACACATATACATAACTCCATGGACTTACAATCTCCCCTTTTATTTCACACCGACGATATCCGCAAACAAAAGAGCATAATATCAACTGGGTATGTATTTACATGTGTTGAAAGCGTTCCCCGTGACAGCACGGTTCTGCTAATCCCAACGTATAGATGCAAGCATATACAACTTTGATGACACAATGGTTCAAGTTTATTAGGGGCAAGAAAATAAGATGTGCCATCAAGTTCGTGAGAGCTTTACTAACTAGTTTTCACATAACAAAATAATTTTTAATTTGAAATATAAATGAAGCTTGAGAATTTACTTGGAATAGCAATAATGATAATAGGTAGATATGGTGGACACAAATGGCACGGGTTTTGGTTTAAAGGATTGGATGCACGAGAAGTGTTCCCTCTCAGTATAGGTTTTTTGCTATCAAGGCTGGGTAGCAAGCAAAAGAGTTGAAGGAAACAAGCAAACATACAAGTGATAAAGCCAAACATGCAATCTTCCTTGAAGACACAAAAGATCTTAAATAAAGAATACTAAGCTTATGAGCCAATCAAGAAATAAAACAATATAAAATACCTGTAAGCGCTTTTATCTTTTCCTTTCAAACCTCAAAAAGTGTTGCTACTGACTAGAGCTTGGTTTGCCAAAACCAATTTAGATCTACTTGATGCTCCCAAAGTGATACGAATACTAATAAACAAGATCAATCATATAATAGAGATTGCAAACTAAAATAAGAAGTGCAAAAAGTAAAAGATGAAACTTCTCATTAATATTCCATAAAGGCACTCACAACAAGGGATACATAGATAACCAACTAAAGGAGAGATACTTCCACAATGCAAACCAACCTATAAGATAACTTCTCTACCCAAGATATGACACTACTAAAAAGGTAAAAAGATAAAAGATAATGATGTGATACCGCGACAATCCCCCAAGCTTGGAACAAGCCAAGGGGATGCCAAACCTGATGACGAATTACTCCTTCGGTGGTGGTGGTGTTCTCTTGATAAGCTCTTCAATCAGTTCCCTCAAATCCTCAATTCCAAAGGCTAGAGTACGAATCATCTCTGAGTTATGCTCAATACGGTTCATGATCATGTCGGACCGGGAATCCCAGTCCTTGTTATTCTTTCCCCACTCTTCCTTTTTAGAGTGTTCCTTCCCTGCATGGTTAGAACGTGGCAGATCCCAAACAGAGGGCAACCTCCCTTTTTTCACCTTTTGGAATTGTTGCTCATGTATAAGAGTATGGAAGGGGTTCTTGGTGTGTGAAGGAAGTGACTGTGGAGAGACGATATGACGCGGGGTTTTCCCTCCTGCAGACATCTGTGTTGTCCTCCTAAGCTTGGTAGGGTTCGCCACCACTCCAATGCTTGCAACGGTAGCGCGGGTGTCCGGATGCTCGTCCTCCTTCATGTCTCCTTCATCCCCAAGCAATATCTCCTCCTCCTTGGGGTTTTGAGGATCACCTTCCACGGGCTTATTGCCCTTGTCATTGGCGGAGACCATGGTGCTCTAAACTTGAGAAGATTTCCTGAAAGAAAAAGATCAAAATGAAAACACGACAAGAACATGATATACGAACCTCGGGGGATCCGAGGGGTTATATATTACGAAGTTTCATGACATAAGGAAGGTACTGTGCGAAAACGGGGCGGAAACGGACTCCAGGGGGCTCACACCCCCTGGTGGCGCGGCCAGCTAGGGCCCGCGCCACTGGTGGGTGTGGCCCACCTAGGCTCCGTTTCCTCCTCTGTTTTGTCTCGTAACCTTCCATATGTAATAAAACATCAAAAATAAAAGGAAAAAGGTTTTTCGTGAACCTTCTGTTTGTAGCAGTTTTACCTATTCAAAGACGAACTCTGTAGACTCTAGAGTTTGGTTTCTGATAAATTCTTCCGGGGTCACCATTTGAATAATATCAACACACATTTGAGTCTAACCCACTTCCTATGCATGGGGGTATCATGAGAAAACAAATTGTTGAAACAAAAAGCAACTAGCATAGGAAGACAAAACAGATGCAACTTCAAAGCTTTCAACATAAAACGGGGAACTTAACATCATTGAGATGCATAAAACCATGTTTCCCTCTCTCATAATAACTTTCAGTAGCACTTTGAATAAAGTTGACAATATAACTGTCACTGGCAACAACTTTATCATCAAAATGAGCATACTTACAATCACCAAAAAGAGGTCTTAGGACATAACTGGATCAATAGAAGCAAGTTGTTCCATCCTGAAATCTTCATTAGGCAAGCTATTTTCACAAGGAGCTTTAGCAAATTTGAAAAAGTTAAACTCATAATAATCTCCATTAAACTTAGTTAAAACTTTCTCCTTCTTACAATCTATAATAGCTCCACAAGTGTTCAAGAAAGGTCTACCAAAAATGATAGGACAAGTTTTGCTAGTTGTTGAATTAAGCACTAGAAAATCAGCAAGATATTTAATCTTACCACAAAGAACCTCCACATCTCTTACAATACCAATAGGGCAAACTGTCTCTCTATTAGCAAGGTGAATAACCACATCAATGTCTGTAGCATCCCATTTGTCTAACAACTGTAATGCTACTTGATCTAGTAATAAAATGGCCCCTTCCTACATATAATTGTTGCATCATCATGTTATCATGCTCATGTCATCATGCCACCTTGCATTTGAGCATCATACAAAACCCCTTTTGTTTTGGTTCTTATCTCATATGCATTATTATTGGTATTTGCCTCTTGATATTGTATCTGGTTCTTGATATATTGTTAAATGCCCAAGTTGAGTTGGGGGCATATCTGTTATTGACTCCACCACCTTTTCTTCACCACCTTACAATTCCACCATCCAATTAATATGAGCTAGCCTTTATTTGAGTTTACCTAGCTCATGTGGGTTGGGTGGATCCATTACCAATCCTTTTGCTTGGCCTTACTCCAACTTTGGAGGATGCAAATAAATAAATGCCATGAGATATTGTTTTGTTTTCACAGGATAATACCTAGCATTTAATGCATCTGCATGGGCCATGCAGAACCACCACATCCAAGCCCTCTGGTTTATAATTTTTGCAATCCTTGGAGTGGGTCTTTTCTCTTATCTTACTCTCTCCTTCCCTTTTGCTTGATCTAGCTAGAGCAATGCAAGCATCACCTTTTTACTTGTCATTTGAATTTCTTTTGTTTTCTTGCATAGATCATCTCTCTCCCTCTTTGCTTGACCTTGATAGTTTGATCTTGTTTTGTCTTGTCAAACACTCAACCTTACCCTCTCTCTCTACCTCTCTAGCTAACTTTAAAACCTACCCCCTAATTACCATACCCTAACCTTTCTCTTTAACCCCTCCCTCTTACCTAATCCTCTCCCTAAACCCTACCCCCTCTAAACATTCCTCTCTTCCTCTAAGCCCTAAGCCTTCCCCCTCTCTCCCTCGGCCTCTCCCTACCTCGATGCCACGCAGGCCCCACCCCAGCTACCCTCCTACCCCATCTAAGCAAACCCTAGCCGAGCCACCCTCCCTCCTACCCTAGACCTCCTACCCGAGCCTACCTCTCTCCCTCTCTTCTCTCCCTGCCCTAGGGGCCCCTCTAACCGAACCTGCCCTGCCCCTTGCACTCGCCGACCCCACCTGGCAACCCCTTCCCCAGTTCTACCTGCCTCTCCCTGCCTGGCCCATGCCGAGCACGTGATGTAGGGAGGGATAAAGGTGGCCGAAGCCACCTTCCCCTCCACCACGCCATCTGCTCTCCCTCCCCCGTTCTTATCCTCCCCACGGCCTACCCTGCACCCCCCAGATCCACCCGAGGCCCTGCCCCTTCCTCTCTCTCCATGCCAAAGCCACACCGACGCCGGCCACCACCGTCGGCTACCTCTCGTCCACAGCTATCCAGGAGGCGGGCGAGGTGCTAAGGGTGTCGAGGAAGCTCTGCAAGGTCGCCGCATCACCCCTGTACCCACAAGCGAGGAGGAGGAGCCCCAGGTCGAGCTACCCGCCGACGTACCGATGCCAACCCTAATCGCCGGTGCGCCAGCCCCGCCAACGATCGCGACCGCCTCGAGCCGAACCACCTACGCCAACACCCTCACGGTGAGCCCACAAACCCTCTGGACGTGCGCCGGCCCTGCTTCGTTTCCTGGTTGCGGCGTGCGCTCCGTCGAGCACTCTCTGTGCACCGGCGGCCGCGCGCGTCCGCTCGCTCCCACGACGCGCAGACCCTATCTAGCCGCGCCCCCCTACCAGACAACTACCCCGCCTAGCCGCAGTGGTCGCCACCGCCGCGCGCAAGCGCCAGGTCGCGGGTTCGACCCTCGCCCGCGCCGCGCGGCCGCTGTCAAATGTGCGCCGTCGGTTTCGTCAGGTGCGGAAGAAAAACAGTGCGCATGTGGCACTTTGCGCTTAACCCCCTAGCCTTTTTGCCGCTCAACCCGCGATCCCAAGCCCCACCTGTCTGTGTCTCTGCCTTTTTGCAAAAAGGCTCCCGACAAACGTGGCAATCAACCCGCAGTCCCCTCCCTTTTGACCTGTGCGCGTGATGGGCCAGTCAGCCAGGCCCCACCCGTCAGCGGCAGTGGGTAGGATCTGCTGGGTACCAAAAGTCCAGCAGCCTGTCTGTTTTATTTCTAATTAAATTCAAATTAATTCAAATTCAAATTCCAATATGTTTTAAATAACTTTTAAAATACAAATTCAAATAATACAAATAATAGGTGTTTTTGAATCAGAAAAAGGTGAGGATTTCAAATATACCATCCAAAATTTGTTTTGCACACTTAAAATTTCAAGTTGATCTAAATTACAACAAAATGCCTCTGGACTTAATAAATTAATAACTTTTGTTTTATAACTCCGAATTTAACAAATGATATGTCTAAAATGATCAGCTCGACGAGACCTTCCTGTTTATGCTATCCATGGCTTCAATTGCAGCATGCATCATATAAACATATAGTATACAGCAACTAATATGATAATAAAATGTGACCAAAACCCAATAAAAATGTTATTTCTTGTATTCTACACTTCACCCAAGCCATGCCACATTATTGCCATGCAACTTGTGCATCATTCATCATGGCATGATTGTTTGCTTGACGCATTTTATTACTATGCTTGTGCACTTTATTTATGTTGGCCCTTGTTTGTTTGGTTCTTCTTCGAATAGACACTGAGCAGGGGATATATCAAGAGAACCAGGAGCACTACCCAGATCCGTCTCTCGCTTCAACTGAGTTGCCAGGCAAGCACTACCACATGCTTGCATACATACAGTACCTATTGCCTCTATCTTATTCTTGCATCATTGAGTCGCGATAGCATTAAACTGAATCCCAAGTATTGCATAGCTTTTACTTTTAAACCCCACCAAGCTTGTTCCTCCATCCCATGAGCCATTACTACAGGAGTTGTTTGAGCCATGCGAGTCGTAGAACAGCATGTGTAGGGTATGTGAGAGTCTGATGGATAACGAGGTACCTAAACAACTTAACCTGAGTAGTAATGGGATAACTAATGAAAGTGGCACCGGTGGGCAATATCTGCTATTTGGTTTTTCCTGCTCACTTGTGTCCCGTAGGACCCCGAGTACTTGAAACCTGTTCCTTGAATATTCGCGCTATCCACATCCGGGAGGCTTATGGGACCCCCCTGAGCCACTTCATTCTTATTTCTTGGGGCCACAAACTAGTTTGAGGTTTTATTTACGATCCTATACTTATGCCATGCTTTACTGTTTTATTTACGATTGTGCGAGGAGCACACTGTACTGTTTAGGTAAGCGGAATGTTTTCGCGGTATCGACAATCCCAGTTTTGGGTTCCCAGTCGTTTACAGCCATTGTCGCACACCTTGAGTCTGTCTCGGAGTCAGCTAGCTTCGTTGCGGGTCTACTCAATGGGGTGGCCCCCTGAAATATTTCTGAATCCTGTGATTGCTTTGTTGTGAAGGCCTCGTTGGGTTTTGATTTGGTTTTTCCGAGGTTGATCGAGTGTGTGTTGCTATTTGTGCACCCCTGCAGGGTAAAACTTTCTGAAAGCCGTGTCCGCGGTTATGGACGAATTGGAGCACAGTTTCTCGACCATAGACAAGCATAACTAAAGTACCGCTTTTAATTTGACTAAGTAATTGACTAGTAAATAGAGCAACACTCATGGAATGGTTAATAAAATTGCCAACGGATGGGGGTTGTTCGTCCGCTTCCTCGTCGGTAAGCGAGGGGGAGGATGGATCTGGTGATATTACTGTTATAACTGTTGTCAATAATTCACGGACATCCGTATATCTTTGGTTAGGCGGATGGATAGCGAGTATCTATAGAACTGTTAGGGTTTATATTTTGCTGCAATTGCGTCACCCCAGGTTGTGTCCCCTTTAGAGGCATAAAGACTTGCTGAGTACCCCTAGGGTCTCACACGACAAATTATTGGTTCAGATGAACAGGTACACTCGCAGGACGGATACTGGGTGGAAGAGGCTGATGATGTGGGCAACGATCGTTCGGTGTAGAGATTCCGGGAACGGGGATCCGTGAGATCTGTGGGCGGGATGTGCTTATTTCTGTGGCATCTTATGCCGATTTGCTTCTTATCCGTACTCGGACCTGTTTTACCGCTTCCGCTTGATACTCTGATGTGTGATGTATGAGGAATTATCCTAAAATATTATATCTATCTAGGTCATTTGAATCTTGCCGTATGGCGTTGCTATATTTTCCTTTCTTTCTAGATGGAATGGCTCTGATGTACTTTTGTATGGTGGCTTGCATACATACTCATTTGTGTATGTAGTTGATCCCTTCGCCTGCCGATTACGCCGCCCGTACAGGTCCCGATGAATTGGAAGTGGTTGGGACGGCCGAAAGGTCTACCCGTGAGTGGCTTTTGGGGCCCCACTGTACTATTTCAACCACTTCCGCTCATCCAGGCTTGTATCTAGGAGCGTAATTCACCGAGGTAGTTACAATTGGTATCAGAGCCATCCCGACCTTCAGGGTCTCAGCCAAATGGTCGTTGTCAGTCTAGCAAATATTTTTGGTAGTTATGTATACTAGGGAAAAACAAAACGTGAGAGTAGGACTGCTTCCATTTTTCTTCTTAACCTCCCACCCACCCTTTTCTGGTAAGGAAGTGTAACGTTTTCAATCCTCTTTCTAAAGTTCAAACTAGGATTCACGTGTTCTGGGTTTCCGTAGTACCATAGGTTGTGGGTGTGTGTGTGTGTAATTCTTTGTCTATCTGTTGCATCCAAGTTGTTATCTAATCGGCCTTTTGGTTATCAACTGTTGGTACATTCCATACCGACAGTCTTTTGCAAACCGACGCGATCTGTCTTACTCTTTGTTATCGGACGTTATCTTGTTTGGGGTGTTCGTTTCCGTAGTGCTAATCTTAGGTTCAACGTGAGAAGAAGGGGTTAGGATATGTGTTCCACTTATTCATGTGCGGAGTAATGCTTTGAGTGCGGGATGGAGTCGCGACCATACCACTACTCTTATCATTCGCTTTTGTATATTGAATTGGTAGAGTCACTAATCTTGATTCGTTAAGTAATTTTGCGCATCTATTGGTATTTTAATGTCGAAATTTGTGGAAAATTTTTCTTTGATATATTTGTGTACCACACTCCTTTTCAGTCGTGTGCGTTATGCTTAATATCTTCTAGGTGCTTTGAACTTTGTTGATATTTTAATATCATCTTAGTAAATTGTATCCTTTAATCTTGGTTAATTCCATCTTGGTACTATTTTGGATTATTATTATTCTCCATTATAGTACTGACTTGTGTTTTATATCAATCTCAGGATGGCTCCACCACGCCGTTCAGATGAGGACATACCACCGGAATTGGGGGCCGCGTTGTCAAACATAGCCAATGCCTTGCCAGCAATGCAGCAGAACCAGCAGCGTTTGGAAGAAAGTGTCAGGAGAAATGAGTTTGCTCCACTCCCTCCACCTCCCAAGCGAGGAGACATCAAAAGCTTCCTGAAGTTCAACCCTCGCCAATTTGATGTTTCCGATCGACCACTGGATGCGGATGATTGGTTGCGTGAGATGTCAAGGCTACTCGAGACTGCTGATGTTCCTGAGCAAGAGTGGGTAAAGTGTGCTACTCACCTTCTGAAGGGAGATGCAGCTCTCTGGTGGGAGAATTACATGAAGGCAAACTGCACTGGTTTTCAGCCTACTTGGGAACGGTTCACTGGGGCATTCAAAGAGCAGTATCTGTCAAAAATTGTCATGGAGAGGATGAAGGAAGCGTTTCTCAACCTTAAGCAGGGAAATGATAATGTCAACACCTACATCAGGAACTTCATGAATCTTTCTCGTTATGGTGGCGATGAGATATCTGATGACAAGAAGAAGCAAAAGAGGTTCAGGCAAGGGCTCAATGCATCGATTAAATATGCAATCACACATGCAAGGCCGACATCTTTTCTAGAACTTCAGCATACAGCTCTGCAGGAGGAAGCAAGTAGGCAAGTGTTTGAGGAGTCAAAGAAACACAACTGTGATGCACCAAGCTCTTCAGCTATGTCAGCTCCTTCTAAGCGGCGTGTCTGGGTTCCTAACACCCCACCGTCGCTCCCAGCTTCACCAAGACCTGCAAGCTACGCGTCAAGGCCACCAAACTTCATCACTGCTGCTCCCAGGGGCTACACCCACAACTACCCTGGAGCGCCTGGCGGAGTCCCTGGCTACGTTGCTCCACGTCCACCTGGTGCTTGCTTCACGTGTGGAGACCCTGGACATCTAAACTGGAACTGTCCGTTGAAAAACAAAGCTCTTCCTCCACCCCCTCCAAGATCTGCGGCAAGCTCTCCTATGGTTCGTGCACCACCACCTCGGGCTCTCAACATCAACACTAAGCCCGGGTCTACTGTTGCTCATGCCAACTGTGTCAACGCCGCTCAAGCTGAGCATGCACCTGGAGTTGTGATGGGTATGCTATCCGTTAACTCAGTCCCTGCACGAGTTTTGTTTGATTCTGGGGCATCGCACTCTTTTGTTTCTTTCAAGTTTGCAAGTGACAATGGGTTAGCGACGGATCCTCTTCTTAAGAAGTTAATGGTCCTTTCTCCTGGAGAAAATATGGTAGCTTCTAAAGTCAGCCATGGCAATCAAATTGAGATTGGTGGCTCTTCGTTCTCGGCTTCCTTAATTGTTCTGGGCAATTCTGACATTGATGTCATCTTGGGCATGGATTGGTTGACGGCAAATGCAGCTGTGATTGATTGTGCTGAACGCTCGGTTTCTCTGAAGATTCCTGAAGGCCATATAGTCTTTTCTCCAAGTCTGACTCCTGCTGTCTAGCTTTTCTCTTTGGCGGCTCTGAATGATGATGCTATGGAAGCTATTCAGAGAGTCCTAGTGGTCTGTGAGTTTCCGGATGTTTTACCTGAAGAGTTGCCGGGTATGCCTCCGGATCGTGAGGTTGAGTTTGTAATTGAGCTTGAACCTGGAACGGCTCCTATCTCCAAACGGCCTTATAAAATGGGTCCTGCTGAGTTGGCTGAACTCAAACGTCAACTTGATGAACAAGAGAAGTTGGGTTTCATTCAACACAGTACTTCTTCTTGGGGTAGCCCAACAATCTTTGTGAAGAAGCGGGACAGGACTGATAGACTTTGTGTTGACTATCGGGCTCTCAATGCTAAAACCATCAAAAATAAATATCCCCTTCCGCGGATTAATGATCTCTTCGATCAGCTAGCTGGAGCTGTGGTGTTCTCTAAGCTGGACTTGAGGAGTGGTTATCACCAAATCAAAATTCGCAAGGAAGATGTTCCTAAGACAGCTTTCACCACCCGATATGGCCTGTATGAGTACACGGTCATGTCTTTCGGTCTCACCAACTCACCTGCTACCTTCTCGAGGCTTATGAACTCGGTCTTCATGGAGTACCTGGATAAGTTCGTTGTGGTCTATCTGGATGACATCCTGGTCTATTCTAAGTCCAAGGAAGAGCATGAAGAACACCTTCGGTGTGTCCTAAACAAGCTTCGTGAGAACCGCTTGTATGCAAAGTTCTCAAAGTGTGAGTTTTGGCTGCCTCAAGTAACCTATCTTGGTCATGTCATCGCTGCCAAGGGCATTGCAGTCAACCTGGAAACTGTGAAGACAATTGTTGAATGGCTTCCTCCTGTTAATGTAAAAGAAGTGCGGAGTTTCCTCGGTTTGGCTAGTTATTGCCGTCGCTTCATTCAGAACTTTTCGAAGATAGCGAAGCCTCTTACCGATCTCCTAAAGAAAGACAAGAAATACCTTTGGACTCCGGCATGTCAAGCAAGCTTTGAGACACTCAAAGAGAAGCTCACTTCCACACCAGTCTTGGTTCCTCCGGATACATCTAAGCCTTTCCAGATATTCTGTGACGCCTCTTTGCAAGGATTGGGTGCGGTCCTGATGCAAGAAAGACAAGTTGTTGCTTATGCCTCTCGACAGTTGAAGACGCATGAGATCAACTATCCCACACATGACCTTGAGCTCGCAGCAGTTGTCTTTGCTTTGAAGCTATGGAGGCACTACTTGCTTGGCAACCGTTGTGAAATCTTTTCTGATCACAAGAGTTTGAAGTATATCTTCACACAGCCTGATCTCAACCTTCGGCAGAGGAGATGGATTGAAGCAATCAATGACTTTGATTTAACCATCAACTACACACCGGGCAAAGCTAATGTCATGGCCGATGCTCTCAGCCGAAAAGCTTATGTCAACAACCTCATGATGGAAGAACAACAACCTCTTTTGTGCGAGGAATTCCGTCAGCTCAACCTGGAAATTGTGGAACAAGGGCATCTCCTGAACCTTCTGGCTACTCCTCTCTTGGAAGAAAAGATTCGTTTTCGTCAGCGTGGTGATCCGCACACCAGAAAGATCACCTCCCAGCTTCAGCTTCCGAAGTATGAGTCCTTCCACATAGATGATCAAGGCACGCTTTTCTTTGAACACCGGATGTTTGTTCCGAACTACCCGGGTTTGAGAGAGCAAGTTCTCAAGGAGGCGCATGATTCTGTTCTATCTATCCATCCTGGCAGCACAAAGATGTACATGGACTTGAAAACACAGTATTGGTGGCCTGGTTTGAAACGGTATTGTGCCAAGTATGTCTCGGAGTGTGATGTCTGCCGTAGAGTGAAAGCTGTCCATCAGAAACCTTTCGGTCTCCTACAGCCATTGAAACCTCCGGAATGGAAATGGGAGAAAGTAGAGATGGACTTCATCACTGGTTTTCCTAGGTCGCAGAAGGGCAACAATGCAATCTTTGTTGTCATCGACAGGCTTTCTAAAGTGGCTCATTTCTTCCCCGTCAAGGAAACAATTTCTGGAATTCAGTTGGCTGAGCTCTATATCAACAGAATTGTCTCTCTGTATGGGGTTCCGCTTGAGATCAGTTCAGACCGTGGGAGCATCTTCACTTCCAAGTTCTGGGAAAGTTTCCAAAATGCTTTGGGAACAAAGTTGAACTTCAGCACTGCTTACCACCCTCAGTCGCAAGGACAAGTTGAAAGGATCAATCAAATTCTGGAGGATATGCTTCGTGCTTGCGTCATCTCTTTTGGCATGAAGTGGGAAGAATGTCTTCCTTATGCTGAATTCTCTTACAACAACAGCTTCCAGAAAAGTCTGAAGATGGCACCATTTGAGGCTCTCTATGGTCGCAAGTGCAGAACTCCGATTGGTTGGTCAGGTGCAGGAGAAAGAATATGGTTTGGCCCTGATATTGTAACTCAAGCGGAGGAGAAGGTGAATATCATTCTTGAGAACCTGAAGATTGCTCAAAGTCGACAGAAGAGCAATTATGACAGGAAGCACACGGACATGGTGTATGCACCTGGTGATCTCGTGTACCTTCGTGTCACTCCCATGAAAGGCACACACCGCTTTGGTATCAAAGGAAAGCTGGCTCCTAGATACATCGGTCCCTTCAAAATTCGTGGAAGAAGAGGAGAAGTTTCTTATGCCCTGGAGCTCCCGAAAAAACTCAAGGTTCATGATGTTTTCCACATCTCTCAGCTCAAGAAGTGCTTCAAGGATCCCGGCAGGACCGTGGATCATGAGCTAATCAATCTCCAAGAAGACCTGTCTTATCAAGAACACCCCACCAAAATCCTTGAGACCGCAGAAAGAAGGACTCGCAACAAGTCCATCAAGTTCTGCAAGGTGCAGTGGTCACACCATTCTGTTGATGAAGCCACTTGGGAGCGTGAAGATGAACTCCGTGTCAACTATCCTACCCTTTTTGAGTCTTCTTCGTCTTCCTAGAATCTCGGGGCGAGATTCCTGTTTAGTGGGGGAGAGTTGTAGCATCCCATTTGTCTAACAACTGTAATGCTACTTGATCTAGTAATAAAATGGCCCCTTCCTACATATAATTGTTGCATCATCATGTTATCATGCTCATGTCATCATGCCACCTTGCATTTGAGCATCATACAAAACCCCTTTTGTTTTGGTTCTTATCTCATATGCATTATTATTGGTATTTGCCTCTTGATATTGTATCTGGTTCTTGATATATTGTTAAATGCCCAAGTTGAGTTGGGGGCATATCTGTTATTGACTCCACCACCTTTTCTTCACCACCTTACAATTCCACCATCCAATTAATATGAGCTGGCCTTTATTTGAGTTTACCTAGCTCATGTGGGTTGGGTGGATCCATTACCAATCCTTTTGCTTGGCCTTACTCCAACTTTGGAGGATGCAAATAAATAAATGCCATGAGATATTGTTTTGTTTTCACAGGATAATACCTAGCATTTAATGCATCTGCATGGGCCATGCAGAACCACCACATCCAAGCCCTCTGGTTTATAATTTTTGCAATCCTTGGAGTGGGTCTTTTCTCTTATCTTACTCTCTCCTTCCCTTTTGCTTGATCTAGCTAGAGCAATGCAAGCATCACCTTTTTACTTGTCATTTGAATTTCTTTTGTTTTCTTGCATAGATCATCTCTCTCCCTCTTTGCTTGACCTTGATAGTTTGATCTTGTTTTGTCTTGTCAAACACTCAACCTTACCCTCTCTCTCTACCTCTCTAGCTAACTTTAAAACCTACCCCCTAATCACCATACCCTAACCTTTCTCTTTAACCCCTCCCTCTTACCTAATCCTCTCCCTAAACCCTACCCCCTCTAAACATTCCTCTCTTCCTCTAAGCCCTAAGCCTTCCCCCTCTCTCCCTCGGCCTCTCCCTACCTCGATGCCACGCAGGCCCCACCCCAGCTACCCTCCTACCCCATCTAAGCAAACCCTAGCCGAGCCACCCTCCCTCCTACCCTAGACCTCCTACCCGAGCCTACCTCTCTCCCTCTCTTCTCTCCCTGCCCTAGGGGCCCCTCTAACCGAACCTGCCCTGCCCCTTGCACTCGCCGACCCCACCTGGCAACCCCTTCCCCAGTTCTACCTGCCTCTCCCTGCCTGGCCCATGCCGAGCACGTGATGTAGGGAGGGATAAAGGTGGCCGAAGCCACCTTCCCCTCTACCACGCCATCTGCTCTCCCTCCCCCGTTCTTATCCTCCCCACGGCCTACCCTGCACCCCCCAGATCCACCCGAGGCCCTGCCCCTTCCTCTCTCTCCATGCCAAAGCCACACCGACGCCGGCCACCACCGTCGGCTCCCTCTCGTCCACAGCTATCCAGGAGGCGGGCGAGGTGCTAAGGGTGTCGAGGAAGCTCTGCAAGGTCGCCGCATCACCCCTGTACCCGCAAGCGAGGAGGAGGAGCCCCAGGCCGAGCTACCCGCCGACGTACCGATGCCAACCCTAATCGCCGGTGCGCCAGCCCCGCCAACGATCGCGACCGCCTCGAGCCGAACCACCTACGCCAACACCCTCACGGTGAGCCCACAAACCCTCTGGACGTGCGCCGGCCCTGCTTCGTTTCCTGGTTGCGGCGTGCGCTCCGTCGAGCACTCTCTGTGCACCGGCGGCCGCGCGCGTCCGCTCGCTCCCACGACGCTCAGACCCTATCTAGCCGCGCCCCCCCTACCAGACAACTACCCCGCCTAGCCGCAGTGGTCGCCACCGCCGCGCGCAAGCGCCAGGTCGCGGGTTCGACCCTCGCCCGCGCCGCGCGGCCGCTATCAAATGTGCGCCGTCGGTTTCGTCAGGTGCGGAAGAAAAACAGTGCGCATGTGGCACTTTGCGCTTAACCCCCTGGCCTTTTTGCCGCTCAACCCGCGATCCCAAGCCCCACCTGTCTGTGTCTCTGCCTTTTTGCAAAAAGGCTCCCGACAAACGTGGCAATCAACCCGCAGTCCCCTCCCTTTTGACCTGTGCGCGTGATGGGCCAGTCAGCCAGGCCCCACCCGTCAGCGGCAGTGGGTAGGATCTGCTGGGTACCAAAAGTCCAGCAGCCTGTCTGTTTTATTTCTAATTAAATTCAAATTAATTCAAATTCAAATTCCAATATGTTTTAAATAACTTTTAAAATACAAATTCAAATAATACAAATAATAGGTGTTTTTGAATCAGAAAAAGGTGAGGATTTCAAATATACCATCCAAAATTTGTTTTGCACACTTAAAATTTCAAGTTGATCTAAATTACAACAAAATGCCTCTGGACTTAATAAATTAATAACTTTTGTTTTATAACTCCGAATTTAACAAATGATATGTCTAAAATGATCAGCTCGACGAGACCTTCCTGTTTATGCTATCCATGGCTTCAATTGCAGCATGCATCATATAAACATATAGTATACAGCAACTAATGTGATAATAAAATGTGACCAAAACCCAATAAAAATGTTATTTCTTGTATTCTACACTTCACCCAAGCCATGCCACATTATTGCCATGCAACTTGTGCATCATTCATCATGGCATGATTGTTTGCTTGACGCATTTTATTACTATGCTTGTGCACTTTATTTATGTTGGCCCTTGTTTGTTTGGTTCTTCTTCGAATAGACACTGAGCAGGGGATATATCAAGAGAACCAGGAGCACTACCCAGATCCGTCTCTCGCTTCAACTGAGTTGCCAGGCAAGCACTACCACATGCTTGCATACATACAATACCTATTGCCTCTATCTTATTCTTGCATCATTGAGTCGTGATAGCATTAAACTGAATCCCAAGTATTGCATAGCTTTTACTTTTAAACCCCACCAAGCTTGTTCCTCCATCCCATGAGCCATTACTACAGGAGTTGTTTGAGCCATGCGAGTCGTAGAACAGCATGTGTAGGGTATGTGAGAGTCTGATGGATAACGAGGTACCTAAACAACTTAACCTGAGTAGTAATGGGATAACTAATGAAAGTGGCACCGGTGGGCAATATCTGCTATTTGGTTTTTCCTGCTCACTTGTGTCCCGTAGGACCCCGAGTACTTGAAACCTGTTCCTTGAATATTCGCGCTATCCACATCCGGGAGGCTTATGGGACCCCCCTGAGCCACTTCATTCTTATTTCTTGGGGCCACAAACTAGTTTGAGGTTTTATTTACGATCCTATACTTATGCCATGCTTTACTGCTTTATTTACGATTGTGCGAGGAGCACACTGTACTGTTTAGGTAAGCGGAATGTTTTCGCGGTATCGACAATCCCAGTTTTGGGTTCCCAGTCGTTTACAGCCATTGTCGCACACCTTGAGTCCGTCTCGGAGTCAGCTAGCTTCGTTGCGGGTCTACTCAATGGGGTGGCCCCCTGAAATATTTCTGAATCCTGTGATTGCTTTGTTGTGAAGGCCTCGTTGGGTTTTGATTTGGTTTTTCCGAGGTTGATCGAGTGTGTGTTGCTATTTGTGCACCCCTGCAGGGTAAAACTTTCTGAAAGCCGTGTCCGCGGTTATGGACGACTTGGAGCATAGTTTCTCGACCATAGACAAGCATAACTAAAGTACCGCTTTTAATTTGACTAAGTAATTGACTAGTAAATAGAGCAACACTCATGGAATGGTTAATAAAATTGCCAACGGATGGGGGTTGTTCGTCCGCTTCCTCGTCGGTAAGCGAGGGGGAGGATGGATCTGGTGATATTACTGTTATAACTGTTGTCAATAATTCACGGACATCCGTCTATCTTTGGTTAGGCGGATGGATAGCGAGTATCTATAGAACTGTTAGGGTTTATATTTTGCTGCAATTGCGTCACCCCAGGTTGTGTCCCCTTTAGAGGCATAAAGACTTGCTGAGTACCCCTAGGGTCTCACACGACAAATTATTAGTTCAGATGAACAGGTACACTCGCAGGACGGATACTGGGTGGAAGAGGCTGATGATGTGGGCAACGATCGTTCGGTGTAGAGATTCCGGGAACGGGGATCCGTGAGATCTGTGGGCGGGATGTGCTTATTTCTGTGGCATCTTATGCCGATTTGCTTCTTATCCGTACTCGGACCTGTTTTACCGCTTCCGCTTGATACTCTGATGTGTGATGTATGAGGAATTATCCTAAAATATTATATCTATCTAGGTCATTTGAATCTTGCCGTATGGCGTTGCTATATTTTCCTTTCTTTCTAGATGGAATGGCTCTGATGTACTTTTGTATGGTGGCTTGCATACATACTCATTTGTGTATGTAGTTGATCCCTTCGCCTGCCGATTACGCCGCCCGTACAGGTCCCGATGAATTGGAAGTGGTTGGGACGGCCGAAAGGTCTACCCGTGAGTGGCTTTTGGGGCCCCACTGTACTATTTCAACCACTTCCGCTCATCCAGGCTTGTATCTAGGAGCGTAATTCACCGAGGTAGTTACAATTGGTATCAGAGCCATCCCGACCTTCAGGGTCTCAGCCAAATGGTCGTTGTCAGTCTAGCAAATATTTTTGGTAGTTATGTATACTAGGGAAAAACAAAACGTGAGAGTAGGACTGCTTCCATTTTTCTTCTTAACCTCCCACCCACCCTTTTCTGGTAAGGAAGTGTAACGTTTTCAATCCTCTTTCTAAAGTTCAAACTAGGATTCACGTGTTCTGGGTTTCCGTAGTACCATAGGTTGTGGGTGTGTGTGTGTGTAATTCTTTGTCTATCTGTTGCATCCAAGTTGTTATCTAATCGGCCTTTTGGTTATCAACTGTTGGTACATTCCATACCGACAGTCTTTTGCAAACCGACGCGATCTGTCTTACTCTTTGTTATCGGACGTTATCTTGTTTGGGGTGTTCGTTTCCGTAGTGCTAATCTTAGGTTCAACGTGAGAAGAAGGGGTTAGGATATGTGTTCCACTTATTCATGTGCGGAGTAATGCTTTGAGTGCGGGATGGAGTCGCGACCATACCACTACTCTTATCATTCGCTTTTGTATATTGAATTGGTAGAGTCACTAATCTTGATTCGTTAAGTAATTTTGCGCATCTATTGGTATTTTAATGTCGAAATTTGTGGAAAATTTTTCTTTGATATATTTGTGTACCACACTCCTTTTCAGTCGTGTGCGTTATGCTTAATATCTTCTAGGTGCTTTGAACTTTGTTGATATTTTAATATCATCTTAGTAAATTGTATCCTTTAATCTTGGTTAATTCCATCTTGGTACTATTTTGGATTATTATTATTCTCCATTATAGTACTGACTTGTGTTTTATATCAATCTCAGGATGGCTCCACCACGCCGTTCAGATGAGGACATACCACCGGAATTGGGGGCCGCGTTGTCAAACATAGCCAATGCCTTGCCAGCAATGCAGCAGAACCAGCAGCGTTTGGAAGAAAGTGTCAGGAGAAATGAGTTTGCTCCACTCCCTCCACCTCCCAAGCGAGGAGACATCAAAAGCTTCCTGAAGTTCAACCCTCGCCAATTTGATGTTTCCGATCGACCACTGGATGCGGATGATTGGTTGCGTGAGATGTCAAGGCTACTCGAGACTGCTGATGTTCCTGAGCAAGAGTGGGTAAAGTGTGCTACTCACCTTCTGAAGGGAGATGCAGCTCTCTGGTGGGAGAATTACATGAAGGCAAACTGCACTGGTTTTCAGCCTACTTGGGACGGTTCACTGGGGCATTCAAAGAGCAGTATCTGTCAAAAATTGTCATGGAGAGGATGAAGGAAGCGTTTCTCAACCTTAAGCAGGGAAATGATAATGTCAACACCTACATCAGGAACTTCATGAATCTTTCTCGTTATGGTGGCGATGAGATATCTGATGACAAGAAGAAGCAAAAGAGGTTCAGGCAAGGGCTCAATGCATCGATTAAATATGCAATCACACATGCAAGGCCGACATCTTTTCTGGAACTTCAGCATACAGCTCTGCAGGAGGAAGCAAGTAGGCAAGTGTTTGAGGAGTCAAAGAAACACAACCGTGATGCACCAAGCTCTTCAGCTATGTCAGCTCCTTCTAAGCGGCGTGTCTGGGTTCCTAACACCCCACCGTCGCTCCCGGCTTCACCAAGACCTGCAAGCTACGCGTCAAGGCCACCAAACTTCATCACTGCTGCTCCCAGGGGCTACACCCACAACTACCCTGGAGCGCCTGGCGGAGTCCCTGGCTACGTTGCTCCACGTCCACCTGGTGCTTGCTTCACGTGTGGAGACCCTGGACATCTAAACTGGAACTGTCCGTTGAAAAACAGAGCTCTTCCTCCACCCCCTCCAAGATCTGCGGCAAGCTCTCCTATGGTTCGTGCACCACCACCTCGGGCTCTCAACATCAACACTAAGCCCGGGTCTACTGTTGCTCGTGCCAACTGTGTCAACGCCGCTCAAGCTGAGCATGCACCTGGAGTTGTGATGGGTATGCTATCCGTTAACTCAGTCCCTGCACGAGTTTTGTTTGATTCTGGGGCATCGCACTCTTTTGTTTCTTTCAAGTTTGCAAGTGACAATGGGTTAGCGACGGATCCTCTTCTTAAGAAGTTAATGGTCCTTTCTCCTGGAGAAAATATGGTAGCTTCTAAAGTCAGCCATGGCAATCAAATTGAGATTGGTGGCTCTTCGTTCTCGGCTTCCTTAATTGTTCTGGGCAATTCTGACATTGATGTCATCTTGGGCATGGATTGGTTGACGGCAAATGCAGCTGTGATTGATTGTGCTGAACGCTCGGTTTCTCTGAAGATTCCTGAAGGCCATATAGTCTTTTCTCCAAGTCTGACTCCTGCTGTCCAGCTTTTCTCTTTGGCGGCTCTGAATGATGATGCTATGGAAGCTATTCAGAGAGTCCCAGTGGTCTGTGAGTTTCCGGATGTTTTACCTGAAGAGTTGCCGGGTATGCCTCCGGATCGTGAGGTTGAGTTTGTAATTGAGCTTGAACCTGGAACGGCTCCTATCTCCAAACGGCCTTATAAAATGGGTCCTGCTGAGTTGGCTGAACTCAAACGTCAACTTGATGAACAAGAGAAGTTGGGTTTCATTCAACACAGTACTTCTTCTTGGGGTAGCCCAACAATCTTTGTGAAGAAGCGGGACAGGACTGATAGACTTTGTGTTGACTATCGGGCTCTCAATGCTAAAACCATCAAAAATAAATATCCCCTTCCGCGGATTAATGATCTCTTCGATCAGCTAGCTGGAGCTGTGGTGTTCTCTAAGCTGGACTTGAGGAGTGGTTATCACCAAATCAAAATTCGCAAGGAAGATGTTCCTAAGACAGCTTTCACCACCCGCTATGGCCTGTATGAGTACACGGTCATGTCTTTCGGTCTCACCAACGCACCTGCTACCTTCTCGAGGCTTATGAACTCGGTCTTCATGGAGTACCTGGATAAGTTCGTTGTGGTCTATCTGGATGACATCCTGGTCTATTCTAAGTCCAAGGAAGAGCATGAAGAACACCTTCGGTGTGTCCTAAACAAGCTTCGTGAGAACCGCTTGTATGCAAAGTTCTCAAAGTGTGAGTTTTGGCTGCCTCAAGTAACCTATCTTGGTCATGTCATCGCTGCCAAGGGCATTGCAGTCAACCTGGAAACTGTGAAGACAATTGTTGAATGGCTTCCTCCTGTTAATGTAAAAGAAGTGCGGAGTTTCCTCGGTTTGGCTAGTTATTGCCGTCGCTTCGTTCAGAACTTTTCGAAGATAGCGAAGCCTCTTACCGATCTCCTAAAGAAAGGCAAGAAATACCTTTGGACTCCGGCATGTCAAGCAAGCTTTGAGACACTCAAAGAGAAGCTCACTTCCACACCAGTCTTGGTTCCTCCGGATACATCTAAGCCTTTCCAGATATTTTGTGACGCCTCTTTGCAAGGATTGGGTGCGGTCCTGATGCAAGAAAGACAAGTTGTTGCTTATGCCTCTCGACAGTTGAAGACGCATGAGATCAACTATCCCACACATGACCTTGAGCTCGCAGCAGTTGTCTTTGCTTTGAAGCTATGGAGGCACTACTTGCTTGGCAACCGTTGTGAAATCTTTTCTGATCACAAGAGTTTGAAGTATATCTTCACACAGCCTGATCTCAACCTTCGGCAGAGGAGATGGATTGAAGCAATCAATGACTTTGATTTAACCATCAACTACACACCGGGCAAAGCTAATGTCATGGCCGATGCTCTCAGCCGAAAAGCTTATGTCAACAACCTCATGATGGAAGAACAACAACCTCTTTTGTGCGAGGAATTCCGTCAGCTCAACCTGGAAATTGTGGAACAAGGGCATCTCCTGAACCTTCTGGCTACTCCTCTCTTGGAAGAAAAGATTCGTTTTCGTCAGCGTGGTGATCCGCACACCAGAAAGATCACCTCCCAGCTTCAGCTTCCGAAGTATGAGTCCTTCCACGTAGATGATCAAGGCACGCTTTTCTTTGAACACCGGATGTTTGTTCCGAACTACCCGGGTTTGAGAGAGCAAGTTCTCAAGGAGGCGCATGATTCTGTTCTATCTATCCATCCTGGCAGCACAAAGATGTACATGGACTTGAAAACACAGTATTGGTGGCCTGGTTTGAAACGGTATTGTGCCAAGTATGTCTCGGAGTGTGATGTCTGCCGTAGAGTGAAAGCTGTCCATCAGAAACCTTTCGGTCTCCTACAGCTATTGAAACCTCCGGAATGGAAATGGGAGAAAGTAGAGATGGACTTCATCACTGGTTTTCCTAGGTCGCAGAAGGGCAACAATGCAATCTTTGTTGTCATCGACAGGCTTTCTAAAGTGGCTCATTTCTTCCCCGTCAAGGAAACAATTTCTGGAATTCAGTTGGCTGAGCTCTATATCAACAGAATTGTCTCTCTGTATGGGGTTCCGCTTGAGATCAGTTCAGACCGTGGGAGCATCTTCACTTCCAAGTTCTGGGAAAGTTTCCAAAATGCTTTGGGAACAAAGTTGAACTTTAGCACTGCTTACCACCCTCAATCGCAAGGACAAGTTGAAAGGATCAATCAAATTCTGGAGGATATGCTTCGTGCTTGCGTCATCTCTTTTGGCATGAAGTGGGAAGAATGTCTTCCTTATGCTGAATTCTCTTACAACAACAGCTTCCAGAAAAGTCTGAAGATGGCACCATTTGAGGCTCTCTATGGTCGCAAGTGCAGAACTCCGATTGGTTGGTCAGGTGCAGGAGAAAGAATATGGTTTGGCCCTGATATTGTAACTCAAGCGGAGGAGAAGGTGCATATCATTCTTGAGAACCTGAAGATTGCTCAAAGTCGACAGAAGAGCAATTATGACAGGAAGCACACGGACATGGTGTATGCACCTGGTGATCTCGTGTACCTTCGTGTCACTCCCATGAAAGGCACACACCGCTTTGGTATCAAAGGAAAGCTGGCTCCTAGATACATCGGTCCCTTCAAAATTCGTGGAAGAAGAGGAGAAGTTTCTTATGCCCTGGAGCTCCCGGAAAAACTCAAGGTTCATGATGTTTTCCACATCTCTCAGCTCAAGAAGTGCTTCAAGGATCCCGGCAGGACCGTGGATCATGAGCTAATCAATCTCCAAGAAGACCTGTCTTATCAAGAACACCCCACCAAAATCCTTGAGACCGCAGAAAGAAGGACTCGCAACAAGTCCATCAAGTTCTGCAAGGTGCAGTGGTCACACCATTCTGTTGATGAAGCCACTTGGGAGCGTGAAGATGAACTCCGTGTCAACTATCCTACCCTTTTTGAGTCTTCTTCGTCTTCCTAGAATCTCGGGGCGAGATTCCTGTTTAGTGGGGGAGAGTTGTAGCATCCCATTTGTCTAACAACTGTAATGCTACTTGATCTAGTAATAAAATGGCCCCTTCCTACATATAATTGTTGCATCATCATGTTATCATGCTCATGTCATCATGCCACCTTGCATTTGAGCATCATACAAAACCCCTTTTGTTTTGGTTCTTATCTCATATGCATTATTATTGGTATTTGCCTCTTGATATTGTATCTGGTTCTTGATATATTGTTAAATGCCCAAGTTGAGTTGGGGGCATATCTGTTATTGACTCCACCACCTTTTCTTCACCACCTTACAATTCCACCATCCAATTAATATGAGCTGGCCTTTATTTGAGTTTACCTAGCTCATGTGGGTTGGGTGGATCCATTACCAATCCTTTTGCTTGGCCTTACTCCAACTTTGGAGGATGCAAATAAATAAATGCCATGAGATATTGTTTTGTTTTCACAGGATAATACCTAGCATTTAATGCATCTGCATGGGCCATGCAGAACCACCACATCCAAGCCCTCTGGTTTATAATTTTTGCAATCCTTGGAGTGGGTCTTTTCTCTTATCTTACTCTCTCCTTCCCTTTTGCTTGATCTAGCTAGAGCAATGCAAGCATCACCTTTTTACTTGTCATTTGAATTTCTTTTGTTTTCTTGCATAGATCATCTCTCTCCCTCTTTGCTTGACCTTGATAGTTTGATCTTGTTTTGTCTTGTCAAACACTCAACCTTACCCTCTCTCTCTACCTCTCTAGCTAACTTTAAAACCTACCCCCTAATCACCATACCCTAACCTTTCTCTTTAACCCCTCCCTCTTACCTAATCCTCTCCCTAAACCCTACCCCCTCTAAACATTCCTCTCTTCCTCTAAGCCCTAAGCCTTCCCCCTCTCTCCCTCGGCCTCTCCCTACCTCGATGCCACGCAGGCCCCACCCCAGCTACCCTCCTACCCCATCTAAGCAAACCCTAGCCGATCCACCCTCCCTCCTACCCTAGACCTCCTACCCGAGCCTACCTCTCTCCCTCTCTTCTCTCCCTGCCCTAGGGGCCCCTCTAACCGAACCTGCCCTGCCCCTTGCACTCGCCGACCCCACCTGGCAACCCCTTGCCCAGTTCTACCTGCCTCTCCCTGCCTGGCCCATGCCGAGCACGTGATGTAGGGAGGGATAAAGGTGGCCGAAGCCACCTTCCCCTCCACCACGCCATCTGCTCTCCCTCCCCCGTTCTTATCCTCCCCACGGCCTACCCTGCACCCCCCAGATCCACCCGAGGCCCTGCCCCTTCCTCTCTCTCCACGCCAAAGCCACACCGACGGCGGCCACCACCGTCGGCTCCCTCTCGTCCACAGCTATCCAGGAGGCGGGCGAGGTGCTAAGGGTGTCGAGGAAGCTCTGCAAGGTCGCCGCATCACCCCTGTACCCGCAAGCGAGGAGGAGGAGCCCCAGGCCGAGCTACCCGCCGACGTACCGACGCCAACCCTAATCGCCGGTGCGCCAGCCCCGCCAACGATCGCGACCGCCTCGAGCCGAACCACCTACGCCAACACCCTCACGGTGAGCCCACAAACCCTCTGGACGTGCGCCGGCCCTGCTTCGTTTCCTGGTTACGGCGTGCGCTCCGTCGAGCACTCTCTGTGCACCGGCGGCCGCGCGCGTCCGCTCGCTCCCACGACGCGCAGACCCTATCTAGCCGCGCCCCCCCTACCAGACAACTACCCCGCCTAGCCGCAGAGGTCGCCACCGCCGCGCGCAAGCGCCAGGTCGCGGGTTCGACCCTCGCCCGCGCCGCGCGGCCGCTGTCAAACGCGCGCCGTCGGTTTCGTTAGGTGCGGAAGAAAAACAGTGCGCATGTGGCACTTTGCGCTTAACCCCCCTGGCCTTTTTGCCGCTCAACCCGCGATCCCAAGCCCCACCTGTCTGTGTCTCTGCCTTTTTGCAAAAAGGCTCCCGACAAACGTGGCAATCAACCCGCAGTCCCCTCCCTTTTGACATGTGCGCGTGATGGGCCAGTCAGCCAGGCCCCACCCGTCAGCGGCGGTGGGTAGGATCTGCTGGGTACCAAAAGTCCAGCAGCCTGTCTATTTTATTTCTAATTAAATTCAAATTAATTCAAATTCAAATTCCAATCTGTTTTAAATAACTTTTAAAATACAAATTCAAATAATACAAATAATAGGTGTTTTTGAATCAGAAAAAGGTGAGGATTTCAAATATACCATCCAAAATTTGTTTTGCACACTTAAAATTTCAAGTTGATCTAAATTACAACAAAATGCCCCTGGACTTAATAAATTAATAACTTTTGTTTTATAACTCCGAATTTAACAAATGATATGTCTAAAATGATCAGCTCGACGAGACCTTCCTGTTTATGCTATCCATGGCTTCAATTGCAGCATGCATCATATAAACATATAGTATACAGCAACTAATATGATAATAAAATGTGACCAAAACCCAATAAAAATGTTATTTCTTGTATTCTACACTTCACCCATGCCATGCCACATTATTGCCATGCAACTTGTGCATCATTCATCATGGCATGATTGTTTGCTTGACGCATTTTATTACTATGCTTGTGCACTTTATTTATGTTGGCCCTTGTTTGTTTGGTTCTTCTTCGAATAGACACTGAGCAGGGGATATATCAAGAGAACCAGGAGCACTACCCAGATCCGTCTCTCGCTTCAACTGAGTTTCCAGGCAAGCACTACCACATGCTTGCACATACAGTACCTATTGCCTCTATCTTATTCTTGCATCATTGAGTCGCGATAGCATTAAACTGAATCCCAAGTATTGCATAGCTTTTACTTTTAAACCCCACCAAGCTTGTTCCTCCATCCCATGAGCCATTACTACAGGAGTTGTTTGAGCCATGCGAGTCGTAGAACAGCATGTGTAGGGTATGTGAGAGTCTGATGGATAACGAGGTACCTAAACAACTTAACCTGAGTAGTAATGGGATAACTAATGAAAGTGGCACCGGTGGGCAATATCTGCTATTTGGTTTTTCCTGCTCACTTGTGTCCCGTAGGACCTCGAGTACTTGAAACCTGTTCCTTGAATATTCGCGCTATCCACATCCGGGAGGCTTATGGGACCCCCCTGAGCCACTTCATTCTTATTTCTTGGGGCCACAAACTAGTTTGAGGTTTTATTTACGATCCTGTACTTATGCCATGCTTTACTGCTTTATTTACGATTGTGCGAGGAGCACACTGTACTGTTTAGGTAAGCGGAATGTTTTTGCGGTATCGACAATCCCAGTTTTGGGTTCCCAGTCGTTTACAGCCATTGTCGCACACCTTGAGTCCGTCTTGGAGTCAGCTAGCTTCGTTGCGGGTCTACTCAATGGGGTGCCCCCCTGAAATATTTCTGAATCCTGTGATTGCTTTGTCGTGAAGGCCTCGTTGGGTTTTGATTTGGTTTTTCCGAGGTTGATCGAGTGTGTGTTGCTATTTGTGCACCCCTGCAGGGTAAAACTTTCTGAAAGCCGTGTCCGCGGTTATGGACGACTTGGAGCACAGTTTCTCGACCATAGACAAGCATAACTAAAGTACCGCTTTTAATTTGACTAAGTAATTGACTAGTAAATAGAGCAACACTCATGGAATGGTTAATAAAATTGCCAACGGATGGGGGTTGTTCGTCCGCTTCCTCGTCGGTAAGCGAGGGGGAGGATGGATCTGGTGATATTACTGTTATAACTGTTGTCAATAATTCACGGACATCCGTCTATCTTTGGTTAGGCGGATGGATAGCGAGTATCTATAGAACTGTTAGGGTTTATATTTTGCTGCAATTGCGTCACCCCAGGTTGTGTCCCCTTTAGAGGCATAAAGACTTGCTGAGTACCCCTAGGGTCTCACACGACAAATTATTGGTTCAGATGAACAGGTACACTCGCAGGACGGATACTGGGTGGAAGAGGCTGATGATGTGGGCAACGATCGTTCGGTGTAGAGATTCCGGGAACGGGGATCCGTGAGATCTGTGGGCGGGATGTGCTTATTTCTGTGGCATCTTATGCCGATTTGCTTCTTATCCGTACTCGGACCTGTTTTACCGCTTCCGCTTGATACTCTGATGTGTGATGTATGAGGAATTATCCTAAAATATTATATCTATCTAGGTCATTTGAATCTTGTCGTATGGCGTTGCTATATTTTCCTTTCTTTCTAGATGGAATGGCTCTGATGTACTTTTGTATGGTGGCTTGCATACATAATCATTTGTGTATGTAGTTGATCCCTTCGCCTGCCGATTACGCCGCCCGTACAGGTCCCGATGAATTGGAAGTGGTTGGGACGGCCGAAAGGTCTACCCGTGAGTGGCTTTTGGGGCCCCACCGTACTATTTCAACCACTTCCGCTCATCCAGGCTTGTATCTCGGAGCGTAATTCACCGAGGTAGTTACAATGTCCTCAAGCTCACAAGGACCAATTTCATGCTTAATTTCCCTGTAGAGCTCATAAGGAATAGCACTAGAACTAGCACCAATATCACATAAACCATAGTAGCAATGATCACCAATTTTAACAGAAAGCACATGAAACTAGCTTTTCTAGCCTTACTAGGATGAGAGATAATATTAGAAGCGTCTTCACAGAAGACAATGTGCTCATCCTCTATATTTCTAGTGACATGGTCTGTCACAATAGCTACCACAGTTCAATATTCAATTGTTCATCAGGCTCCACAGTTTTCTTTGCACTTTTGCTATCTGCACTAATAATTATAGAATACTCCTTTAACTTAGCTGGGAAAGGTATTTTCTCAACATAAGTTTCAGGCACAATATGATTAGTAGTACAAACTTCAGTACTTCTAACAGGAACATGACTAACAACATCTTTATAAGGTGCATGGTACTTGTTCCAGTTCTTTTTGGGAATTTCTATGTAAGAGGCAAAGGCCTTAAAACAATTGGCAATACTTTGGGAATCAAGACCAAACTCATTACTAATATCATGGAAGTCATCAGTTCCCATAAAATATTTTATGCATTCATAATCATAGTTTATACCTGACTTTCTTCCTTTGTCATTCTCCCAAGCTTTAGCGTTCTCTTGAATACGGTCTAGTAGATCCCATTTAGCTTCTTCCTTCATACGTGTCAATGATCTAGCACAAGAAGCATCTAGTAAATCTTTATCATGAAGAGAAAGCCTAGCATAAAAGTTATTGATAATAATATTGTTAGGGAGTTCATGAATAGGACATTTAAGCATTAGTAACTTTAGTCTCCCCCAAGATTGAGTTGTACTCTCTCCATCACGAGGCCAAAAGTTATATATCATATTTCTATCCTTATGAATTTCACTGGGAGGATAGAATTTACAATAAAAGAGAGATGGCATTTCCTCCCATTCCATGGATTGTCCATTCTTCAGCAGCTTATACCATTCTTCAGCTCCCTTTCAAGGATATGGAGAGTAACTTCTTCTTAACCTGTTCAATTGTGATACCTGCACACTTAAACAACCCGCATAATTCATGGATAAAAAGCAAATGATCACCAGGGTGGACAGCTCCATCCCCTAAATAATAATTATCCATAACACGATCATCAATACTTGTAGGTATCTTAAAAGGATCTATCTCAACAGGTGGTGGTTCATCTACTACCCTAACGGTGGTAGTAGTTATCCCAGACAGAAAACCAAGTGGGTTATCCATATTGGAAACAAAATAACAAATAGAAACAAAAAGCAATACTCACAGTAGAAGTTTCCCTTACCAGTTCCACTCTTCAATAGCGCTTCACTCCCCGGCAACAACGCCAGAAAATAGTCTTGATGACCCACAAGTATAGGGGGTGTATTGCAGTACTTTCGATAAATAGGAGT
Organism: Avena sativa; assembly: GCA_916181665.1. Taxonomy (NCBI): domain Eukaryota; kingdom Viridiplantae; phylum Streptophyta; class Magnoliopsida; order Poales; family Poaceae; genus Avena; species Avena sativa. Next base: position 393,236,795 of record OV702280.1, on the reverse strand, counting down.
GTCGATCCCAACGAGGAGCGAAAGGTGTTGACTAGTGGTATGGAGCAGGAAATCTCTGTAAATACTTAGCAAACAGATTTTTAGGGGTTTTCTGATAAAGCAAAGAAATAAAATGCAAGTAATAAAGACAATGAACAAACACAGCAAGTGGCCCAATCCTTTCTTAGCAAAGGACAAGCCGGTGGAAATACTTATAAGGACCAAACGTTCTCGAGGACACATGGGAATTCTGTCAAACGCTTTTGCTTCAAATAGCTGAGTACTCTTATTTGGTGTTGTAAGTGTTGTGTGGGTGAACTTGTGCTAATGTACCAACCTTACTTGTACTAATACATACTTATGATTAAACCCCCTGCAAGCATCCGCAACTATAGGAAAGTAATTAAGATATATACCTAACCATAGCCTTAAACTCTAAGATCCTACACTCCCTTGTGCCAAGGTGTCCTAACGGGGGTTCAGGTTTATGTCATTCCAGCAACCCTACAATTAGTATCCAAATACACAATACATTCCCCTAGGCCCATAAATGGTGAAGTATCATGTAGTCGACGTTCACATGACACCACTAGAAGAATATCACCACAACTTAAATACTAAACCATTGAATAATATCTCAACACAAATCCACTACTAACAACATGACTTCTCCCATGTCCTCAAGAACTAAACGAACTACTCACAAGACATCATATGGATCAAGATCAAAGATGATATGGTGATGGATACCAATCTGAACATAAACAATAATCCAATGGTTCCACTCACAAGCATCAACTACAATAGTAATCAACACCGGGAAAGTTTCCCCTAAGAACTAATGCAAGATCAAATAAAAAATTTATAGCGGGATGAAGTGGTGATGATGGTGCTGGTGGAGATGATGGTATGGATGATGATGATGATGATCCCAATGAAGTCTAGCTTGATGACGGAGTTGATGGTGACGATCTCCCCTCTTTGGGAAGGAATTTCCCTAGCAGAAATATGTATGTCGGAGAGCTCTTTCTCTCTCGGTGTTTTCCGTCCCATAGAGGCGATAGAAATCTTTCTGTGGTCGCGCTCCTAGTATTAGGGTTCCGAGAGGAAGTTATAGGCGGGAGGGTGGAGTCGGGAGCTGGCCAGGTGGGCCACACGTACCCTAGGCGTGGCCCAGGGGGACTGGCGCCTAGGGGGTGTGGGCCCCCTGTGGCCCAGCTACGCCTCCCCTTCTGGCTTCCTTCGTCTTCTGGGAAAATATAATTTTCCAATATTTTTCTGGTATTTTTTTGATCTTCGCGAAATTGCATCAAAACACCTCTTTTTCCATCAGAAACCTGACTCCGGCAGTCCATCCTCCAAGAATCATCCAACATGCAAAAACAGAGGAAAAGACATAAGTAGGACCTCATAATAAGACATATATCAATGAATAGAGGCAAATTATGATATAGAATGGTGATGCAAATTGGACGTATCAATCCCTTGGTACTCCTTCAAGCATCGAGGATCTTCGAGTGGCACCATGTCTGGATCAACTGGCCTCGTCAACACATGGAAGCTCTTGGCGCCATCGCGATGGGGTTTGCCGCGGAAGGTGCTTCAGAGGGCCGGACCGGGAAACGCTCATCTTGTCACCAATAGGTTCTAGGGTGGAACTTGTACCCAACGATGACATAAATGGAAACGAATGGCCTTGCCCTTTAGAGGAGCACATCTATCACTGTGCACATCAGCAATAGGGCGTCGCTGCATGATACGTACATGGAGGCGTAGCTGCCCGAGCCAGAGTTCACGGACGCGCGGGAAAGGACACGCTACAGGGTCGAGACAGAGGGGGTGGCGATCCTGGTGGCATCCTGATACGTCGGAAATGTATCTATAATTTTTGATGTTCCATGCTTGTTTAGTATCAACTTTGCTTTGCTTGTCCACACTTTGAGGTGTTTTTATATGTTTTCTGGAACTAACCTATTAACAAGTTGCCACAGTGCCAGTTGCTTGTTTTCTTCTGTTTTTGGTTCCAGAAAGGAAGAAAATCAATATTCTCGGAATTGGACGGGACAAAAGCCAAAGTCAGTATTTTACCGTGGGCAAGACGAAGCCAGAATACGAGACAAAGGAGGCTCACCAGGGGGCCACACCCCCTGGCCACGCGGGTGGGCCCACCACACGCCTGGGGGGTGCAGCCACCCTGGTGGCCCCCCTGCCTCGCCTCTTCGCGTATAAAGTCCCCCCAATGCAGAAACCCTAAATACCCGATCAATATTCCACGAAACCGTCTGTAGCGGCCGCCACCATCGTCCCTAGATCGGGGGGATCTGAAGCTCTTCCCGGCACCCTGCCAGAGGGAAGATCATCCCGGAGGCCTTCTTCTTCATCATGCCAGCCTCCTGTATGAAGCGTGAGTAGTTCCACCTTGGACTACGGGTCCATGTATTAGCTAAATGGTTGTATCTCCTCCTTGTGCTTCCATGTATAGATCTTGTGAGCTCCGTTCATGATCAAGATCTAATCTATTTGTAATCATGCATGTTGTGTTTGCGGGGATCTGATGGATATTGAGATTACTATGTCAGATTGATTAATGGTTTTGTCTTATGATTCTATCATGTATGTGTTGTTTGTGATCTTGCATGCTCTCCATTGTTAGTAGCTATCTTGGCCAAGTAGTTGCTAGTGACTCCAAGAGGGGGTATTTATGCTCGATAGTGGGTTCATGCCTCTAGTTTCCAAGGGAAGTGACAGAAATCTCTTCGGTTGTAGATGTGCTTTTGCCACTAGGGAGAAAACAACGGTCTCTTGTTCATGGAACAAGTGGATTGTTTACCTTACACACTTTGCTTAAAGAAGTTGTCTGTTGCTTGCAACTTAATACTGGAGGGGGTTCAGATGTTAACCCAAAGGTGGACTTCTAGTCATAGATGCAGTTGGATGGCGGTCTATGTATATTCATGTATTGCCCAATCGAATCTCATAGGATCTTTTTGTCTAGTATTGCATTGTTATGCCTTGCTCAATTCCTGTCAATTGTCCGGCTGTAATTTGTTTATCCTTCATGCCATGTTTTTTTATCTAAGGAGAGCACCTCTAGTGAACTATGGACCCCGGTTCAATCTTTACCATTGATACATCTTCCACTGTTTACTTGCTGCAAACCATCATCACCTTCCACACCATACAGTTAATCCTTTGTTACAGCAACCGGTGAGATTGACAACCTCACTATTCGTTGGGGCAAAGTCTTGAGTTTGTGTTGTGCAGGTTTCCACATTGCTTGCAACACTTTTGTGATGTTTCCTTCCTCCTATTGGTTCGATAACTTCGATTTCTTACTGAGGGAAGAATTTATGCTGTGCTGCATCACACCTTTCTCTTGGGGTTTCCCGACGAAGCGCCCCTATATCAACATAGCACCATCAAGCTTTCTGGCACCGTTGTCAGGGAATCTAAGGACGTCTTCACAAGGGGAGTCCTCCTCAACTTTTCTATTTACTTTGTTTTTTGTTTGCTTAGTTTTTTTTGTTTGGTTTTGTTTGCCTCTTTTTATCAAAAACTCCAAAAAAAATTAGTTTGGTTTGCTTTCTCCTATAAAAAACACAGAAAAATTAGTTCCTACTCTAGTTGCTGGTCTATTATTGCTTTGCTTTGTCATGCTTTCTATCAATGGATGGTTTCTTTGAAACTAGTTCTTATTAGCAAGGTGGGTTCACGGAAGAAGAAAAGTATTATTATAAGGAGCATAATTTGTCACAAAAAGGGAAAACTTATGGGAACAAATTGATAAATTGAATACTATTGCTAGAGAGGTGTGCTCTACTTATAATGTTACTTATTGCTTTGATAAATCTTGTTGCTATAGGAGGTATAAACACCTACCTTTTCAATGTGAGTATAATGATAATGTTACCATATCTTCTTATGTTAAAGGCAATTATGACTTTTATGATGTGGAACAAATTGAAGAATTTATTGCCTTCAAGGGTGCATTTGAACTTGCCAGTTTGCTTGAAAATACTGATGATGCACCTTTTGAATATGAGATTTATGAGATACTTAAATTTTGCTTTGATAATTACAAGGAAGAAAATGGCTATATTCTTGAATATTTTAATAGGTGCTTTCCACAAATGGAAGAGACTAATGCCTTGCAGGAGCCTATGGAAGACGAAATTGCTGAAACTGAAAGCTCATTAGATGAAAAAAGAGGAGGAGAGTGATGAACAAAAGGCGGAAGAATGGATTAGTCACCCATGCCTACCTTCTAATGAGAGTAACTCTTTATCCCTTACATTATTTGATTGTCCCCCTTGATTACCAAAGGAGGATGAATGTTATGTTCCTATGGATTCTTTTGAGATATCTGCTATAGGTAAAACTTGTGATAATAGTTATGCTCCTGTTATCTATGATAATCCTTTATTTGTGCCTAACTTCGAAGTGCATGGTACCAAAGAGTTTTGCTTAGAAAATGTTTATGATAAAGCTCTAGATGATGGTCCTATATTGAATGATCAGTCTTCTTGTGATAAAATTGTTAAAAGTGGGTTTGAAGGTTTTAATCCCACTATGTTTGAGCTTGATAAAAATTATGTGTTTGTAGATCATGAAAAACATGCTTTATGTGATAGTTATATTGTTGAGTTTATTCATGAGGCTACTGAAAATTATTTTGAGAGAGGGAAACATGGTATTATGTATCTCAACAATATTAAGTTTCCCCTCTTTATGTTGAAAATCTTGAAGTTGCACTTGTTTTGCTTTCCTATGCCTATTGCTTTGTTCTTTCATGACTTGTTTATTTACAAGATTCCTATGCATAGGAAGTGGGTTAGACTTAAATGTGTTTTGCATTTGCTTCTTGATGCTCTCCTATACTTGAATTCATATTTCTTATGTGAGCATCTTCTCAAACTATCATGCCTAACTTAAAGGCGTTAAAGAAAAGTACTTGTTGGGAGATAACCCAAGAGTTTCATTGAGTCCTGGAAGTTATTGCTTCAGTAATGACCTCTCCTTATCCTTTTTTCTTGCTTTTTTGTGCCAAGAATGACCTCTAATGAGAGGGAAGTAAAATTTGGGGAGTTGCTGTCCTGAAACAGATTTCTGTCCTCCACCATAAAAAATTTCGAGGAGTCTCTGTAAGTCGGATTGAGCTAAAAATTAAAGAATAAATCCCCCGGTATGTTAGCTAACTTTCGTTAGTTCAACACTTTTTTATTTGAGCAACAGAAGGTCTACGAAAAAATCGGTTTCTACCTGTTGGTCTGTTTTGATAGATTTTTGCCATTATTTGCATTTGCTTCTTATTGATTCCTTTTTGGGTTCTTTTTGGGAAATTGAGATTTTTGAAATAGTTTCTAAAGTATCTTGTGTTTTTAGTGAAAAGGTTTGCTGTTCTAAAGGTAAACCTATAGGTATATTATCTTTTGAATACACTAATGTTGCTAATGAAGATTGTGTAAAGTTTTGTATGAAGGAAAAATTTCAGGTGTAGAGAGAGAATGATGTAATGAGATGAAGAATGAACAAAATCTCAAGCTTGGGGATGCCACCCTGGTGTCACCCCAAGAAATATCCAAGAGGTACAAGCATTAAAGCTTTAGGATGCCCAAGGCATCCCCTTCTTCATCAATAAAAAGCTCAGGTCTGTCTAGACACTTCGTTTTTATTGTTTCACGCACTGTTGTGTTGTTCTTGGAGCGTCTTAGTTTTAGTTTGATTTGATTAGTTTGTTTATTTTACTTGAATAAAGTAGTTTGGACCCCCGCTCTCGTTGTGTTCTTTCAAATAGTTGATTGGTGTTGGAAAGGAGTAGAAAGTTCTTGCTTGGAAGCGCAAGAGGAGCTTGCATTGACTGTGACTTAGACTTTAGCATGTCATGCTAGGTGTTGTTTTGACCTTATGCTTAGTGATTATTGCTGTAGCATCACTTGTTCCAAACAATTGGGCTTGCTTAGTGTGCCTTGAAGAAATCATGCGTTGTTTTAGCATACAAAAGCATAGTATTTTGGTATTCTCCTTTGATGCTTTGTTTGGGTTGACTTGGCACATGCTCACACCATGTTATGACTATCACAAGTCACCATAGCCTCTATGATCATTTAGTACTTTACTTTTAGTACCACTCTATGCTTTGAGTAGTAATATTTTGTCGCTCTGCATGATTATGGCTATTATTGCTCTCTTAGTTGGCTGCTCCCAGTCTTTTTCTAGACTCCACTTGTATGAGTAAGCTCTACTCATGCTTCCAACTCCCAAGACACCAAGTTATTCCAAAGTGTCCACTATAAACTCCTATGCATGGTGTGTTACAGCATTCCAAGTATATTCTTGTTTTCAGCTATCTTCCAATTAAAAAGTATTTTTTATGTGAAAACTTAGTGATTAAAGCCCTCACGAACTTCATGTCACACTTTATATTCCTTGCCCCTATTAACCTTGAACCATTGTGTCATCTAAGTTGTATATGCTTGCACTTATACGTTGGAATTAGCAGAACCATGTTGTCATGGGGAACGTTTTCAACATTGCACTTGTACTTTGTACACAGTTGATATCATGCTCTTTTGTCTATGGATGTCACCGGTGTGAAATAAAGAGGGGAGCTTGTAAGTCCATGGAGTTATGTATTTTGTGTTAGAGAAACGCCTGGGCCGCTAGCCTAAGCCATGCCTAATCATGGTGGAAACTTGCAGCATCACCATAATGAGCTATATGTAAAGCATCCTCAATAAAAATCTATGCAAATAGTAAATAAAAAGATCGCTGAGATGCTCATTGTCTGTTTGCCTTGTCATTTTGGTTATGGGATAGCTCCTGTACCATGTGCAAGGGGTACCCCATTGGCGGTTCTCTATGATACACATGTAGTTACTATGACAAGAACTTACAGGTGACAGAAGTTGAGTAGCATGAGGTGTGTCCCTTGTATTCAAGGGACATGAGATTGCCAACTTATACTTAGTTAAGCATATACTCCATAGTTTGTTCACTTTAACCTTAATCATTTCGATATGCTTACGATAGGGGCAATGAGGGATGAAAGTAACAAGTACCATAATTTTTGGAAGCTCTTTTTGAAACTTGAAATCCCTACTTCCCTTTATGAAGGGCCCTTCTTCCACTTTTATATTGAGTCTCCACCTTCTACCTTTAGGCACCATTAAGAGAGCATAGTTGTCATTCTTAGTTCTATGTGCAGTGTCCCAAAACTTATTGATTGATGCATATTGTGATATTACTTGTTCTTGTGCTATTTGTATCTAGTCACACTTATGAACTTTGAAGGTGTCCTATGCATCTATCTGCTACTCTATGAGGGACAAGCTGAATGCCACTATGCCATGTTTTCTATATGTGAAACAAACAAACGTTTTTCAATGCATGTGAAACAAACAAACGTTATTCACGGACATGTGTGAAAGGACACGCTACAGGGTCGAGACAGAGGGGGTGGCTCTCCTGGTGGCGTCCTGATACGTTGGAAACATATCTATAATTTTTGATGTTCCATGCTTGTTTAGTATCTACTTTGCTTTGCTTGTCCACACTTTGAGGTGTTTTTATATGTTTTCTGGAACTAACCTATTAACAAGTTGCCACAGTGCCAGTTTCCCGTTTTCTTCTGTTTTTCGTTCTAGAAACGCAGAAAATCAATATTCTTGGAATTGGACGGGACAAAAGCCAAATTCAATATTTTACCGTGGGCAACACGAAGCCAGAATACGAGACGAAGGAGGCTCACCAGGGGGCCACAACCCCTAGCCGCATGGGTGGGCCCACCCCGTGCCTGGGGGGTGCAGCCACCCTGGTGGCCCCCCTGCCAGAAACCCTAAATACCCTATCAATATTCCACGCAAATGTTTGTAGCCGCCGCCACCATCGTACCTAGATCAGGGGGATCTGAAGCTCTTCCCGGCACCCTTCCGGAGGGGAGATCATCCCGGAGGCCTTCTTCTTCATCATGCTAGCCTCCGGTATGAAGCGTGAGTAGTTCCACCTTGGACTACGGGTACATATAGTAGCTAGATGGTTGTATCTCCTCCTTGTGCTTTCATGTATAGATCTTGTGAGCTTCGTTCATGATCAAGATCTAATCTATTTGTAATCATGCATGTTGTGTTTGCGGGGATCCGATGGATATTGAGATTACTATGTCAGGTTGATTAATGGTTTTGTCTTATGATTCTATCATGTCTGTGTTGTTTGTGATCTTGCATGCTCTCCGTTGTTAGTAGCTATCTTGGCCAAGTAATTGCTAGTGACTCCAAGAGGGGGTATTTATGCTTGATAGTGGGTTCATGCCTCTAGTTTCCAAGGAAAGTGACATAAATCTCTTCGGTTGTAGATGTGCTGTTGCCACTAGGGAGAAAACAACGGTCTCTTGTTCATGGAACAAGTGGATTGTTTACCTTACACACATTTCTTAAAGCAGTTGTCTGTTTCTTGCAACTTAATACTGGAGGGGGTTCGGATGATAACCCAAAGGTGGACCTCTAGTCATAGATGCATTTGGATGGTGGCCTATGTATATTGTTTTTTGCCCAATCGAATCTCATAGGATATTTTTGTCTAGTATTGAATTGTTATGCCTTGCTCAGTTCCTGTCAATTGCCCTGCTGTAATTTGTTTACCCTTCATGCCATGTTTGTTTATCTAAGGAGAGAACCTCTAGTGAACTATGGACCCCGGTCCAATCTTTACCATTGATACATCTTCCACTGTTACTATTTACTTGCTGCAAGCCATCATCACCTTCCACACCATACAGTTAAACCTTTGTTATAGCAACTGGTGAGATTGACAACCTCACTGTTCATTGGGGCAAAGTCTTGAGTTTGTGCTATGCAGGTTTCCATGTTGCTTGCAACACTTGTGTGACATTTCCTTCCTCCTACTGGTTCGATAACCTCGGTTTCTTACTGACGGAAGACTTGCTGCTGTGCTGCATCACACCTTGCTCTTGGGGTTTCCCGATGAAGCGCTCCTGCATCAACATAGTGCCATCACGTCCCGAGCGGAGGAGAAAGGCAATGGGGACGGAGTGCCTGGCATCGGTGACTGAAGAGGACCTCGACTCGATGGCGAGGTGGCGAGGATATGCCGACGGTACTCGGGAGAGGCGCATGGGTGGCCTTGGCAGCAGGGGAGATGTGGCCGCTGCGGGGCCGACGTGAAGATGACAGCTACGGACGGAGGACATGCGGCGGGGGTCGAGCGCATGCGGGATTTGCTGCCGAAGTCGGGGAGGTAGGAGAGGGGTCCGGGGAGTAGCTCCTGTGGGCGGTGGACACTAGCGAGGCGAGGAGGTGAAGGCCGACGACGAAGCGGCGGAAGGCGGATCTAACGGTGAGGCAGGCATGGGCGATGGAAATCAGAGGAGGGCGTCCGAACGCGACAGGAGGAGGAGAGCGCGAGGGCGGCCGGTTCCTGGCGGCAAGGGGGAGGCGAGGTCTCATAGCAGCGAGAAAGGGAATCGAGGACCGGTGGCGGCGCTGGAGGGCTGCAGGCGAGAGAAAACGAGGGAGACCAGAGGTGGTGATCGCGGACGCGGTCATGGGGTTCGGGGTGGGGCCGGCTACTGTTGCAGAGATAAAGCAAGGGGAGCGGGGCGCGTTCAGGTGGGTGTCGCTAGCGGGAGGTGGTGGGGCAGCGCGTAGGGTAGCGCGTCGTGTGAGGCGCGCTAGGGTGCACGGAGGCGTGACTGGGGCGGGGTGTGGTGTGGGTACGGTGTGAGTTGTATTGCGTGTGTTGTGTTGCGCGCGCACGCGCTGCTGGTGCGGCGGCGGGCTAGCTAGGTAGAGTCTGGAAGCAAGGGGATTAGGGTTTAGGTGGGTGGGTGTGGTGTAGGTGGGCTAGGGTTCAGCCGGCTAGGCCTTTTGGGCCTGGCCGGTTTAGCTCTAGGCTTTTTATTTTTATTTAAAATATTTGTTGTTTATGTTATTTTATTTAAAAATCATATTGGTAATTATTTTTACACGATTTTAAACATCAAGGATTATAATTTGAATATAAATAGATGTAATGTAGAAAATAATATAGGGTTTTTGTGAAAATATTTTTAGGGACAATAACATCCATGATGATGCATGAAGATAAACACAGGCGATTTACTAGTTGTGGTTTTACCGGGGTGCTACAACCCCTTACCCTAAGCTCAGACATATTATTGAAAAAATCCTAAACCCTAAACTACCTCTAAAAAACAAACCCCTAAACCCTCAATACTAAAACCCTAACCCTCGACCCATAAACAACCCTAACCAAGCAAGCAGGTATCATGCACTTATAGATCAAAATTTGATATACTTTCATTAAATTGCGCTAACGCCATTCTAATTCACGAAATCTCGAGCATTATTGAAAATTCCCTAAAGCCTAAAGCCTAAACCCTATACCCCTAAAAACCCTAAAACCTCAACCCCTGACCCTAAGCTTGGACATATTATTGAAAAAATCGTAAACCCTAAACTACCCCTAAAAAACCAAAACCCTCCCTCAATACTAAAACCCTAAACCCTCGACCCATAAACAACCCTAACAAAGCAAGCACGTATCATGCACTCATCATAGATCAAAATTTGAGATACTTGCATTAAATTGCGCTAACACCATTCTAATTCATGAAAGCTCGAACATTATTGAAAAATACCCTAAACCATAACCCCTAAAGCCTTAACCCTAAGCCCTATACCCCCTAAAAACCCTAAAACCCTCGACCCATAACCCTAAGCTCAAACATATATATATTATTGAAAAATTCTTAAACCCTAAACCCTAAACTACCCCTAAAAAACCAAAACCCTAAACTCTGAATACTAAAACCCTGAACCCTCGGCCCATAAACAACCCTAACCAAGCAGGTATCATGCACTTATATATAGATCAAAATTTGAGATACTCTCATTATTAAATTGTTGCTAAGTCATTCTATTCCATGAATATATGCATAAAGCTCGAACTTTATTGAAAATTCCCGAAAGTCTAAACCCTAAATTAAACCCCTAAATACCTAAACCCTAAACCCTAAAACTTGAGTTCTAATAAACCCCCTAAATTTGAGATACTTTCATTAAATTATGGTAACGCCATTCTATTCCACGATTAAAAGAATAAAGCAGGTTGAACATTATTGAAAAATTCCGAAACCATAAAACCCTAAACACTAAACCCCTAAACCCTGACCAAGCAAGTATCATGCACTTGTAGATCAAATTTGAGATACTTACATTAAAACAGGCAACACCATTCTCTTCGAGGAATATAAGCATAAAGCTTGAAAATTATTGAAAAATCCCTAAACCCTAATAAACAACCCCTAAACCCTAATCCCTAAATCCATAAATACTAAAACCCTAAACCCTAAACCCTTCAACCCATAATTAAACTCTAACCAGGCAGGGTATCATACACTCATAGATCCAAATTTGAGATACTTTCATTAAATTGCGGTAACACCATTATGTTCCACGATTATAAGCATAAAGCTTGAACATTATTGAAAGTTCGCTAAACCTTAAACCCTAAACCCCTAAACGACACTGGCCAGGCAGGGGTATCATCCACTTGTAGTGGTATGGTATTGTAAGAGATAAGACAAGATAAAGATAAGATAAGAAGTACTAATGTGAATGGTGGATCTTTTGAATAACCTTCCCTCCTGATGTTTGTGAAGCAAGTGAAAATTTCTAAACCGGAAAAGTTCGATTTTTTTGCCGCCAAGGACCAAAGTGGTTTCCTTCCTATATACAGTACTACTCCTAGTCCACACCAACACGGCTGCTGAACACGCTAGAGAAACAAAGCCGCCCCCTCAAAAAGAAAGAAAGAAACAGAGCCGCCATACCGAGGCACACATGCGTAGCGCCACGCTATGGACGAGGGACAGATCAGCCGGGCCGGTGTGCGAGGGGAGAGGGGTGGAGAGATGAGAGGCATCGAAGGAGAGAGAACACACATTTCCAAATTTTTTGCATGCATAGGTCCTGAAATTTACTACTAGTAGAGTGTACACTATAAAGACTGTAGGGTTCGCAGCATAGAAAACAAAAATTTTCCTACGATGTGAACTATATACCAAGATCTATCTACTAGATACAAACAACGGGCGGATGTATATCCGTAGAGAACATACCCTTGAAGACCGACAAAGCTTAACGAGTTCAACTCGTGGTTGATGTAGACGATCTCTTGCCGATCTCAAGATCGAGAGGAAGTCCTAGCGCCGCAAATCAGCAGCGCATCCGTGCTCGCACACACGTTCGAGGCACCGAGCAACCTCCGCCTCCTCGCTCCAGTGATGCAGCGGAAGCACAACTCTTTCTTGCCGAATAGCCACCGGGAACATGTATCTCGCTAGTCCGAGACCATGGGGGATAAATTCTAGAGGGGGAGAGAGATCCTTCACGAGGAGGTGTGAGAGACAAGTGAGGAGGGGGGCTCCTTTTATAGGAGGAGGGGGGAACCCCAAGGGGGTGGCCGGCGCATGGGGCTGCCCCCTTGCCCTCCCCTCTTCATGTGGGTGGACACTCCACTCACAAAATGCCCTTTAAATTCCCTCCACTCAAAAGTCCACTCAAATTCCCATTAAATTTCCACCAAATTTAATGCAAACTCTCATTAAATAAAACTCTTTTATTTTATTCAGAATTTTGTCAATTACTTTAATGACAAACATTCACAAATAACCCCTTGCTAGAATTCTATTTCACATGCATAACCACTTTATGCAATTTCACCCGAAAACCTGTTTCGGTATCTAGTGAAATAAATTCCTGCGCTTGTTCATTCTTTCGGCATGAAACATTTGCTCCAATTGGATGTCGGTGTCTCTTAAGTGTGTCACCCTACGGTTCGTGAATAATGCGGACATGATCGAGACCCCTCTCGGATCAATAATCAGAAGCGGGATCTGGAGACCCATACTGACTCCCACACATTCAACGATGACTTTCTTGTGATCGTCGGAACCTTTTACGCTAGTATATCTTAATCCCTTTGTTTCACGATATATTACATGTCCGAGATTCGATCATCGGTATCTCCATACCTAGTTTGATCTCGTTACCGACATGCACTCTTTTCTCATTCCTGTGATATAACATTCTAGTGATCAAATCACTTGCTTGCAAGCTAATCAATGTGATATCACCGAGAGGGCCCAGAGTATATCTATCCGTCATCGGGATGAACAAATTCCACTCTCGATCCATGAGCCTCAACATAACACTTTATTAGTTCTGAATCCATCTTTATAATCACCCTGTTACGGTGTGACGTTTGATGTTATCAAGAAACTCTTCCGGTGTTAGTGATTGACATGATCTCATGGTCTAAGGATTAGGATCACTTCGTAAGTTGTTATAGCAATATAAACTCAATGACTTTGATCGTAATGCTATACTTCGGATGAATGTTCATCACACCATTACACTAATGTTGTGATCCCGTTATTAACAACATCCAATGTCCATGATCAGGAAACCTTGATCATCTTGTTAATCAACGAGCTAGTTTATGAGAGAGGCATAACTAGGAACTTTCTGTTTGTTTATTAAACACACATGTATTATCGTTTCCGTATTAATACAATTATAGCATGCAAAATAAACATCTATCATATACTTGGAATACACATAATAAACACTTTATTATTGCCTCTCAGGGCATATTCCCTTCAGTCTCCTACTTGCACTAGAGACAATAATCTAGTTACATAGTGATAAATCTAACACCCATTGAGTTCTGGTGTTGATCATGTTTTGCTCTAGGGAGAGTTTTAGTCAACGGATCTGCTACATTGAGATCCGTATGTACTTTACAAATCTTTATATCTCCATCCTTGACATGCTCGCGGATGGAGTGAAACCGGCGCTTAATATGTTTGGAATGCTTGTGAGACCTTGGCTCTTTGGCATTGGCAATGGCACCATTGTTGTCACAATAGATCACCATTGGGTCCAACGTGTTTGCCACCACTCCTAGTTCGGATATGAACTCCTTCATCCAAACTGCTTCCTGAGCCGCTTCTGAAGCAGCAACATATTCGGCCTCCGTTGTTGATCCCGCTACCACAGGTTGTTTGGAGCTCCTCCAACTAACCGCTCCGCCATTCATGAGAAATACGTATCCGGATTGAGACTTAGAGTCATCCGGATCGGTGTCAAAGCTAGCGTCGACATAACACTTAGCGACGAGCTCTTCTTCACCTCCGTATACAAGAAACATATCCTTAGTTCTTCGTAAGTACTTAAGGATATTCTTGACCGCTATCCAGTGTTCCGAACCTGGATCCGATTGGTACCTACTAGTCAAACTAATAGCATGTGCCACATCCGGTCTTGTACATAGCATGGCGTACATTATAGAGCCTATGGCTGAAGCATAGGGGACTTTGTCCATTATCTCTCTTTCTTCCGCCGAAGCCGGACTTTGAGTCTTACTCAATGTCTTGCCTTGCAACATAGGTAAGAACCCCTTCTTACTTCCGTCCATTTTAAACTTCTTTAAAATCTTATCAAGGTATGTACTTTGCGATAGCCCTATTAGGCGCCTAGATTTATCTCTATAGATCTTTATGCCTAATATGTATGACGCTTCACCTAGGTCCTTCATTGAAAATTTGCTGTTTAGATAACTTTTAACACTGTTTAAAAGATCTATATCATTTCCGATCAATAATATGTCATCCACATATAATATCAGAAATGCCACATTGCTCCCACTCACTTTCTTGTAAATACAAGCTTCTCCATAAGTTTGGACAAATCCAAACTCTTTGATCACCTCATCAAAGCGGAGATTCCAACTTCGTGATGCTTGCTTCAATCCATAGATGGATCGCTGAAGATTGCACACCTTGTTAGCATCCTTAGGATCGATAAAACCCTTTGGTTGTATCATATACAACTCTTCTTCAATATTCCCATTGAGAAACGCGGTTTTGACATCCATCTGCCATATCTCATAATCGAAATATGCAGCAATTGCTAACATAATCCTAACTGACTTTAGCATCGCTACGGGAGAGAAAGTCTCATCGTAGTCAACTCCTTGAATTTGTCGAAACCCCTTTGCGACAAGTCGAGCTTTATAGACGGTCACATTACCATCAGCATCAGTTTTCCTTTTGAAAATCCATTTGTTCTCCACGGCCTTTCGGTCGTGAGGTAGTTCCACCAAGTTCCAAACTTGATTTTCATACATGGATTCCATCTCGGATTTCATGGCTTCTAACCATTTGTTGGAATCCGGGCTCATCATCGCTTCTTCATACGTCACAGGGTCATCATTTTCATCAACCATGAAATTCATGACAGGATTTCCATACAGCTCGGGAGTTGCACGCGTCCTGTTTGACCTGCGAGGTTCGGTAGTACTCTCTTTCGGAGTTTCATGATCATTATCATTAGTTCCCTCTTCAACAGGTGGAGCCAACTCCGGAACAACTTCCGGCGCTGCGCTACTCGCCATACTTTGAAGAGAAGGTTCCACAACCTCTTCGAGTTCTACCTTCCGACTACTCACACCTTTCGCGAGAAACTCTTTCTCTAGAAAGGATCCATTCTTGGCAACAAAAACCTTGCCCTCGGATCTGTGATAGAAGGAATACCCAATAGTTTCTTTAGGGTATCCTATGAAGACGCATTTTTCCGCTTTGGGTTCGAGTTTATCCGGTTGAAGTTTCTTCACATAAACATCGCATCCCCAAACTTTAAGAAATGACAGCTTAGGTTTGTTTCCAAACCACAATTCATACGGTGTCTTTTCAACGGATTTAGATGGTGCCCGATTTAAAGTGAATGCAGCAGTTTCTAGTGCATAACCCCAAAATGACAACGGCAAGTCCGTCAGAGACATCATAGATCGAACCATATCTAATAAAGTACGATTACGACGTTCCGACACACCATTTCGCTGTGGTGTTCCGGCAGGTGTGAGTTGTGAAACAATTCCACACTCTTTCATGTGAGTGCTAAACTCGTAACTTAGATACTCACCTCCACGGTCGGACCGTAGAAATTTGATCTTTCTATTACGATGATTTTCCACTTCATTCTGAAATTCCTTGAACTTTTCAAAGGTTTCAGACTTGTGTTTCATCAAGTAGATATAACCGTATCTACTCAAATCATCCGTGAAAGTAACAAAATAATGATATCCACCTCGCGCCGACACACTCATTGGACCACATACATCAGAATGTATGATTTCCAATAAATCTGTCGCCCGTTCCATTGAACCGGAAAACGGCGTTCTAGTCATCTTGCCCATAAGGCATGGCTCACATGTATCAAATGATTCATAATCAAGTGATTCCAAAAGTCCATCCGAATGGAGCTTCTTCATGCGTTTAACGCCAATATGACCTAGACGGCAGTGCCACATATATGCGGATATATCATCATTAAGTTTAATCCTTTTAGCATCAACATTATGAATATGTGTAACATTATCATCGAGATCTAATAGAAATAAACCATTCATCATCGGTGCATGACCATAAAAGATTTCATTCATATAAATGGAACAACCATTGTTCTCGGATTTAAATGAATAACCACTTCGCATCAAACACGATCCAGATACAATGTTCATGCTCAGTGCAGGCACCAGATAACATTTATTTAAGTTTATAACTAATCCCGACGGCAAGTGGAGAGGCAGCGTTCCGACGGCGATCACATCAACGCTTGATCCATTGCCGACACGCATCTTGACCTCACCCCTTGCTAGCGGTCGCTTGTTCCGCAGCCCCTGATTCGAGTTACAAATATTAGCAACTGAACCGGTATCAAATACCCAGGTGCTACTGCGAGCACTAGTCAAGTACACATCAATAACATGTATATCATATATACCTTTGTTTGCCTTGCCGGCCTTCTTGTCTGCCAGATACTTGGGGCAGTTGCGCTTCCAGTGGCCAGTCCCCTTACAATAGTAGCACTCGGAATCAGACTTAGGTCCAACTCGGGGTTTCTTTTCAGGCGCGGCAACCGGCTTGCCGCCCTTACTTCCCTTCCGTTTTCCCTTCTTGTCTTTCTTGAAACCAGTGTTCCTATTGATCATCAACACTTGATGTTCCTTTTTGATCTCCACTTCTGCAGTTTTAAGCATTGACAGAAGCTCGGGGAGAGACTTCTTCATGCCTTGCATATTATAGTTCATCACGAAGCTCTTATAGCTAGGTGGCAGAGACTGCAGAACACGATGGATGCCTAAGTCAATGGGAATCGATATTCCCAAGGACACAAGCTTATCGGCGTAACCCGACATCTTGAGTACATGCTCACTAACGGAGCTGTGCTCTTCCATCATGCAGCTAAAGAACTTTTCTGAAGCGTTGTAGCTCTCTACAGCAGCATGTGTGTCGAAAATCATTTTCAACTCACCCATTGTATCAAATGCATTGCCGTTTTCGAAACGCTTTCGAAGTTCCGGCTCTAGCCCATACAATATGCCGCAATGAACTAAGTTGTGGTCCTCCTGACGAGTCTGATAGACATTCTTCTCCTCGTCAGGGGCATCATCAAAAGGTGGGGGGCCTAACGGCGCTTCTAGCACATATTGCTTTTGTGCAGCAGAGAGGAGAATCCTGAAATTCATGGCCCATTCGGTAAAGTTGCTACCGTTCGTTGCTAGTTTCTCTTTCTCCATGAACACATTGAAATTAAAAGCAGGTGGTGCCATCTACAACAGAATTTGTAAAGTTTAGACTAAGTGTATGATAGATTGAGTTCAACTAATCTTTATTACGAATGAACTCCCACTCAAAAACGACATCCCTCGTGCCTTTTTGGTGATTACATGAACCAAATCCACTACACCAAGTCCGATCATCACGTGAGTCGGTATAGCTTCAAAGGCGAGCATCAAATGGGCATCATATCAACTATATGACTCATGCTTAACCTTTCGGTCCGTGTTCCGAGGCCATGTCTGTACATGCTAGGCTCGCCAAGTTAGAACCTTAGTATTCACATGTGTAACTGTTTTACACCCGAAATATGGTCGTGGATCCAAGAACACCCGATCATCACGTGATGTCTTGGAGCGACGAAAACATAATCGGTGCATACTAAAGGAAGAACACATTCTTATCTTGATATTTAAATGAGGGATCATCTTATTATGCTAACAAAGCGCTAAACAAGCAATATAAGATGCTATCAAATATCATATGTTTATTAGTGAAATTATATGGTTCCCGCAGATGATCTCTATCATGTGCATCGTGGTATGATCACTATCATACCTATATGTGTAAATCCAAGGTCTATGGATTTTACACGCTATGTGTGTTGTAAGAGTATCATCTCATACTTCTACTTACAACACTACCATATCATAACACTAGCCCAACAACAATCTAAACTAGACGCCTCTAATTTATCCATTGCAAGTTTTACGTGGCTTAGGGCTTTCGAGATAGAACCGTTCTTACCTACGAACATGAACCACAACGAGGATAATCAAATTGTTGACAACTCGCTTGCAAAATAGATATTGACTATAGTAGGAGAGACAGACACCCGCTAGCCACTTATGCAAACTAGTTGCATGTCAAGCGTGGAACAGGTCTCATGTGCGAGGACATGTAAAGTTTGTCCGGGCCGCTTCATCCCACTATGCCACCAATATCCAAAATTACAACAAAGGAGCAACAACATGATCATCATCGCCCACATACTCATATGTGTACTACCCGTGTAAAGTATCTACGCATAGATCCGGCTCTGATACCACTGTAGGGTTCGCAGCATAGAAAACAAAAATTTTCCTACGATGTGAACTATATACCAAGATCTATCTACTAGATACAAACAACGGGCGGATGTATATCCGTAGAGAGCATACCCTTGAAGACCGACAAAGCTTAACGAGTTCAACTCGTGGTTGATGTAGACGATCTCTTGCCGATCTCAAGATCGAGAGGAAGTCCTAGCGCCGCAAATCAGCAGCGCATCCGTGCTCGCACACACGTTCGAGGCACCGAGCAACCTCCGCCTCCTCGCTCCAGCGATGCAGCGGAAGCACAACTCTTTCTTGCCGAATAGCCACCGGGAACATGTATCTCGCTAGTCCGAGACCATGGGGGATAAATTCTAGAGGGGGAGAGAGATCCTTCACGAGGAGGTGTGAGAGACAAGTGAGGAGGGGGGCTCCTTTTATAGGAGGAGGGGGGGAACCCCAAGGGGGTGGCCGGCGCATGGGGCTGCCCCCTTGCCCTCCCCTCTTCATGTGGGTGGACACTCCACTCACAAAATGCCCTTTAAATTCCCTCCACTCAAAAGTCCACTCAAATTCCCATTAAATTTCCACCAAATTTAATGCAAACTCTCATTAAATAAAACTCTTTTATTTTATTCAGAATTTTGTCAATTACTTTAATGACAAACATTCACAAATAACCCCTTGCTAGAATTCTATTTCACATGCATAACCACTTTATGCAATTTCACCCGAAAACCTGTTTCGGTATCTAGTGAAATAAATTCCTGCGCTTGTTCATTCTTTCGGCATGAAACATTTGCTCCAATTGGATGTCGGTGTCTCTTAAGTGTGTCACCCTACGGTTCGTGAATAATGCGGACATGATCGAGACCCCTCTCGGATCAATAATCAGAAGCGGGATCTGGAGACCCATACTGACTCCCACACATTCAACGATGACTTTCTTGTGATCGTCGGAACCTTTTACGCTAGTATATCTTAATCCCTTTGTTTCACGATATATTACATGTCCGAGATTCGATCATCGGTATCTCCATACCTAGTTTGATCTCGTTACCGACATGCACTCTTTTCTCATTCCTGTGATATAACATTCTAGTGATCAAATCACTTGCTTGCAAGCTAATCAATGTGATATCACCGAGAGGGCCCAGAGTATATCTATCCGTCATCGGGATGAACAAATTCCACTCTCGATCCATGAGCCTCAACATAACACTTTATTAGTTCTGAATCCATCTTTATAATCACCCTGTTACGGTGTGACGTTTGATGTTATCAAGAAACTCTTCCGGTGTTAGTGATTGACATGATCTCATGGTCTAAGGATTAGGATCACTTCGTAAGTTGTTATAGCAATATAAACTCAATGACTTTGATCGTAATGCTATACTTCGGATGAATGTTCATCACACCATTACACTAATGTTGTGATCCCGTTATTAACAACATCCAATGTCCATGATCAGGAAACCTTGATCATCTTGTTAATCAACGAGCTAGTTTATGAGAGAGGCATAACTAGGAACTTTCTGTTTGTTTATTAAACACACATGTATTATCGTTTCCGTATTAATACAATTATAGCATGCAAAATAAACATCTATCATATACTTGGAATACACATAATAAACACTTTATTATTGCCTCTCAGGGCATATTCCCTTCAAAGACAACAGGAGTACCTCGTGTCAGGAACCCATCATAATAAACTTTGCTCTGACATCGAACCGCTTTCAACTCCTCTTCTCTTTTTGCTGCTGCCCTCTTCCCATGCCTACGTTTTATTCTCTCTGTATGTACAACGCGTGGATAGAGGTGAGCATATATGTCCAAGCAAAAGAAATATACTACTACTAGTAGTAGTAGTACTAAGCCCCACCGTTTAGACAGTGTCCAAACGAGACGATTCTTAGGACCCAGTAAATTGAAGACGTGTGCATGGAAGTTTTATAGCTTGGTCATACACTGCCAAGTGGGCCCATTATTTGCTTTTTCCTTAGAGCATCCGCAATGTGTGAAAAAAGCACACCTTAAGATATATAGTACTACATTGTGGAGAAAATAAAGTTACCTCAAGCTTGTGGGTTTCTCATAGAATATAGAAAAATCATTTCCCCTTGCATGGAGCGATATGACAAGCTATGTGGGTCCCACCTTGTGGCAAATGCTGACCTTATACATTGTGGTAATTTCCATAAGACGGGTGGGTCCAACATTACGGATGCCCAGAGACACGCGTGCCTTGTACTCCCATCTTCATCACGCTAGACTTTATTTTTTTGCGAAATTCATTTAACTGTCGTAGTAAGATAGGATGCATGATCCTCTATATGTGTGAAAACTTCCATTGTCAACGATGCTTGCTACCCCAAGATGCACTTATCTAGTGTGACTGTGTGAGAACTCTATCGGGTCATAAACTATGATGTCGATCGATATGGCCTTGACGACCTTGGTCGTTCGGGTTGAAACACAATAATGTCCATACATGGCAGGACAATACTACGAAGCTATTTTTTCGAAAACTCGTCAAATCCCATGGCTACCACTAAAACCCTAAACCTTAAACAACCCCTGAAACCTAAACCCTCAACCCCTAAATACTAAAAGAATAAACCCTAAACTCCTCAACACATCATTAAACACTAACCAAGTAGATATCATGCACACCTCAAAAAAAGGTATTATGCATTTATAGATCCAAATTTAAGATACATCCATTAAATTGCGGCAACGCTATTCTGTTGCACAAATATAAGCATAAAGCTTGAATATTATTGAAATTTTCCTAAACTCTAAACCCCTAAACGACCCTGACTAAGCAGATATATCATCGACTTATAGATCAATATTTGAGATATACTTTGATTAAATTATGCCAACGTCATTTCATTCCACGAATCTGAGCATAAAGCTTGAACATTATTGAAAATTCCTTAAAATCTAAAACTTAAACCCTACAACCTTAAACCCTGACCAAACGTGTATCATGTACTTATAGATCAAAATTTGTCATACTTTCGTTAAATTGCTCTAATGCTATTCTAATTCATGAAAGCTTGAACATTACTAAAAATTCCCTAAACCCTAAATCCTAAGCCTAAACCCCTAAAAACCCTAAACATACCCTCAACCCCTTACCCTAAGTTCAGACATATTATTGAAAAAAATCCTATACCCTAAACTACCCCTAAAAAACAAAATTCTAAACCCTTAATATTAAAACCCTAAACCCTCGGCCCATAAACAACCCTAACCAAGCAAGCAGGTATCATGCACTAATAGATCAAAATTTGATATACTTTCATTAAATTGCGCTAACGCTATTCTAATTCATAAAAGCTCGAACATTATTGAAAATTCCCCAAGCCCTAAACCCTAAGCCCTATACCCCTAAAAGCCCTAAACCCTTATCTACATGTTTCGCTAGATCAATCAGACGAAATTTTATAATGACATGTTTCGCTAGATCAAATCAGACGAAATTTTACAGTTTTTGGCTTATTTACACGGTTCGTTTAGAGATGCTCTTAGATCTGAAGGAGGGAGGGAGTTACGCCGCCGCCGCCGCCTATATCCGAGGGAGAGACGGGTGGACGTTTTACCTCTCCAAGCATGCAAGTGGAAGAGATCTGATACAGCATACTTCCTCCGTTTCAAAATATAAAATGTTTTACAAACGGATCTGAAACAGTTTTTGGCTTCACAAAGCTAAAACGTACAACGGATCAAATACGAAAAGAGTAAATTTCGGCCGGAGCCAGCAAACGGACCCGAAAACGAGGGAGCACGCTGACGGCCGTGAGAGCTCAGCCGCCATTTCCTCTTTCCTGCCCACACCCCTCATCCCCCTTCAACTTCGACGGCCCTACTTGCCCTCCCGCCGGCCTTCCCTGCTCCGCTGCGTCGGCGCCGACCGCTAATCATGCCGCCGCCGACACACGTGTCTCCCCTTTCCAACCGGGGCGCCCTTAGCTCGCGGCCATTCTTCCTCCCCTCACTTCCCCCGCCGCCAGCCGCGCTTGTCCCTTCCACCTGAGATCAACGGTTCGAAGCAAGTGAAGCCCCCAATAGTGGTTCGGGTCAAGGTGCCGTCCCCAAGTCACGGCAAGCTACCGCACCGGAGCTCCCACCTGATGGTAACCTGTTTCTTCGTATCTTCCTGTTCGTATTCCTGTGTATTACATATTTATATTACCCAGGTTCGTTGGTTCCTATCATGAACTGACAGCGATGCTGAGATCTGAACTCTTCATGGAACCGTGTGCCTTGTTTGGGGGCTGTCACAGACGCAAATTTGGAGTTTGTACGAACTTCCTGCGGATTTGATGCTTGGCATTTTCGGTGACAATTATCCCGAAACAGCCAGCGACGCATGGCCGACTGATGGTGGACAGGTAAGTTTATTGGTTCTCTTCCTGATCTGCAAATCACCACATGACTGCTGAATAATCAACTCATACGGCCTGGTCCCGTGTCATTTGTGGATGTGTCGGAGTTCCTGATAATTTGATGCAATGTACTCCCTCCGTTTGGAGCTAAGTGACTTAGCTTTGTCAAGATTACGTGCGAATCTAGAAAAATCCAAGTCACTTATGTCTGGACGGAAGGAGTATATGTGTTTCCTGTGCATTTCCAGCAAGTTGGCAGGAGTTGGCAACAACACGGCTCATACACACACCTTGGAAACATTCTGGTTGAAAATTCATGCATTGTCATTATCATTTGTCTCTGATTTACACTGCACCTGCTGTCTTAACTTCATCAAGTTACAGCTAGTGGACCAGGAATTATGTTGTCCACACATGCAGATTGCAGAATCGTAAAAAGTGGCCACATAGAAAATTCAAGGTGCAGAAGAGTCCAAGCAGTGTTTCTAGTATCTAGTTTTTACTACTTGGGGTCCAATGGTCCAAGCATACAATCCAAACCACTTCATATAGATCAATACTCTCTCCATCATTTTCTCGTCACGAGCATATGCCAAAGAATGCCTGATGGACATCTTATACATCCCAGTTTTTATCCTCCTGATCTTGATTTGTTTCTGCAAAGCTGATGATCGTCTAACACCCACAAAATCACTCTCCTCCGGCGACAAGCTCATCTCGAATGGTGGCATCTTTGCTCTTGGCTTCTTCACCCCGACAAACTCGACTGCAGACTCATACATCGGCATATGGTACCACAACATCCCGGAGCGAACATATGTGTGGGTCGCGAACCGTGACAGTCCAATCACTAGCAGTTCTTCTGGTAAGTTTGTTGTGACAAATAACTCTGATCTTGTCTTGTTGGACTCCCAAGGCCGCACTCTTTGGACAACCACGAACAACATCACCAATGAAGCCGCCGGAGCTGCTGCTATACTGCTCGACACCGGGAACTTGGTCATCCGGTTGCCGAATGGGACAGACATATGGCAGAGTTTTTATTACCCAACCGACACCGTCCTCCCCAATATGACTGCACCATTGAGCCCCAACAACGTCTACTACAAGCGTCTTGTTGCTTGGAGGGGCCCTGATGACCCATCCACCGGCGACTACTCCTTGGGCGGTGACTCGAGCTCGATCCTCCAGGTCTTCATCTGGAATGGGACGAGACCATACTGGCGCAGAGCTGCTTGGACTGGTGCACTGGCCAACGCCGTATATCAAAGCAACACCGGTGCCATCATGTTCCAAACAATTGAAATCAGAGGGGGCGAGTTCTACATAACGTATAGCGTCTCCAATGGCTCACCAAGTATGCGCATAATGCTGCACTATACGGGCATGGTGAAGTTCCTGACATGGAACAGCAAGTCATCATCTTGGGATGTTTTCATGGAGCACCCCAGTCCTAGCTGTGATGTATATGCTTCATGTGGCCCATTTGGCTACTGTGATGGCACGGAAGCGATTCCGACGTGCAAGTGCCTTGATGGGTTTGAGTCTGTTAGCCTTAACTTTTCCCTAGGATGTCGGAGAAAGAAGGAGCTGAAATGTGATGGTGGAGATAATTTCATAAATTTGCCGAGTATGAAAACGCCTGACAAGTTCTTGTACATCAGGAATAAAAGCTTTGACCAATGCACAGAAGAATGCAGCACTAACTGCTCATGCACTGCTTACGCATACACCAACCTGACTAGTCTAGACATGATTGGAGACAGTTCGAGGTGCTTGGTTTGGATGGGGGAGCTTGTTGACACCGGGAAGCCTATTGGTGGTGTTAGTGAAAATCTGTACCTCCGTATTTCCAGCTCATCTGGTATTTGCATTTTCTTACCAATCTTAATGCTTTATTTGCAATTCAGTGTCTGTAGACTTAAGTTTATATGGTTACTATATATTTTGTAAACATATTTCATGACTGATTTAGTGATATTGATTTGGTATTCTAGATGTTTTTTTTTTCTATTCCTTGATCAAGTTAAACATGTTTGACTTGATACAAGAGTAATATATAGAAGGAGTACTAATAGATGATTTTTTTTAGGGTGCAGCAGGGGGCGATAGCCCACCTGAACGCTAATAGATGATTATCATGATAGATTATAGGGAAATACACTATTCCGTTCTTGCATATATTGCTTGGTCTTTTCCTTTCCTGTTCAGTAGTGCCAACTATGGGGTCCTTTGATTCATAGATTTTGCATAGGAATTGTGTAGCATTTGGATCTTATGGAAATTTTCCTACACGACCTGTTTGATTCATAGGAGCATATCCCATACGAACTAATCCTATAGGAATCTTGTAGTGTAAATCCTATATAAAAACGTTATGTTATACCTCATGGAAAATTCCATTGCTACAATCAAAGATAACTCACATCCCAATCCTATATCTTTCCTATTCCTACGATTTTCCTATCATATGAATCAAAAGAGCCTATATTGTCCCCACCTTGCATCAAGAGCAGCCCTCTTTCCAGATTCTGTTTCTCTAGGACCATGTCAATCGGCATCCAGTTCATCAGAGTTTGTTGATATATACATTTCACATGGTAAACTGTTGCATGCTCATTAGCTTATATGCTAACTTGTTTGGTTTCATCAGACAATTCTCAATCATTTTGAAGTAATGACTCTTCACCCAAAGTTTACATGAGATGTTGTTATATGTTGTATTTATGCTAAATATGACAAATGCATGACATTATTATATTGGGCTTCAAATTGCAGCTAACAAAAAAAAGAGTGGTTTACTGAAGATTCTACTCCCGGTTGTGGCTTGTCTGTTGATAGTCATATGCATATACCTTGGATGCAAGGCAAGAGGTAGAACGGCCTTTTCTTCACCTTTCTCTCTCAGAAAGCAATATCAATTTGGAATTCGTTTGAAACAAAATTGATGTAAGTACCTGTCAGGTCAGCGCAGCAGGAAAGCTCAGCACAAACATAAGCTAAAATACCTGAATGGTTCTAACAGACTTGGGAAAGATACAGAACTTCCATCTGTTGACTTTGAAGACATTCTCATTGCGACAAACAACTTCTCTGAATACAACTTGCTTGGAGAAGGTGGTTTCGGAAAAGTGTACAAGGTAATGAACAGTTTTAGCTGGACAATTTTCGTTGTTCTCTTGCTAACCTGAAAAATAATGTGCTCATGTAGGGGCTGTTGGAAGGTGGCAAGGAAGTGGCTGTCAAAAGGCTTAGGATGGGTTCTGGACAGGGGGTAGAGGAGTTTAGGAATGAAGTAGTTGTGATTGCCAAATTGCAGCACCGAAACTTAGTTAGGCTTCTTGGTTACTGCATTCATCAAGATGAGAAGTTACTCATCTACGAATACTTACCTAACAAAAGCTTGGATGTCTTCCTTTTCGGTATGCTCTGTCTTATGCACTTACGTTTAATCCTCACAAAAAAATTACGTTAACTAAAGTGTCATTTACTATGGCTGACAATTCATTTTATTTTGCACGGGTCTTGGAAGATGCTACACAAAAATATGTGCTTGATTGGCTGACCCGGTTCATGGTCATTAAAGGGATAGCAAGAGGGCTTCTTTATCTCCACCAAGATTCAAGATTAACAATAATTCATCGAGATCTCAAAGCGAGCAATATCCTGTTGGACACAGAAATGAGTCCTAAAATATCTGATTTTGGTCTGGCGAGGATCTTTGAAGGAAACGAGCAGCAAGCAAACACTAAACGGGTTGTTGGAACCTAGTAAGTAATATATATGCACCAGCTAATGCTCAGTGTGGTATTTTCTGTCGATTTTGCTGAACGCGATTTTGCTCAAACGGGTGTTTGATCAACGCGATTTTGCTGTCCCGGCGCCGGAGAAAAGTCACCACACACTGACCACAGTCCACAGCTATATCTTTCTCTAGGCTCTGGAGGGGAATATCCGGTACTCTGCACACACGTATTACCCACTCCATTTCACAATATAAAATGTTTTAGCTTTCTATCTATATCCTTTTAGGACTTGTTTACTTCTTCGATATTTTTATTCTCAAAAGACGTGGGGATATATATGGATTCGGTGTTCATTCAATACTCTCCAATCCCCTCAAATATCTTTCCTAAAAATACTTTATCATGATGGAGAGTTTTTAATCTAACCAAAAATACACTAGCGTGGAGGGGATTTATGGGGATATTTCGGGATTATTTCCTACATGTATGAAACACAACTTAAACAAAATTTTAAAAATGAACTTACATGTATGAAAAAAGCAACTTAAACTAATATGTCCATCTTTAAAAATGGTACATGAAAAAGCAAATAAAATAGCCTATGCAATGAAGCAACCTAAACTGCCAGAAATGTGTCCTTCCACAATGACAATGACAGGGCCCGTCGGTCATCGTACAAGGCGTGCCTTGCGCGACGAAAATCCCGGCTCGACCATGGCCGATGCAAAACTTTACGTGGCCGGTGCTTTACGTGGCTTAGAGATTTCGAAGATAGAACCATTCTTACCTACGAACATGGAACCACAAAGAGGATAACCAAATTATTAACAACTCGTTGTAAATTAGATATTGACTATAGTAGGAGAGACATACACCCACTAGCCACTTATGCAAAACTAGTTGCATGTCAAGCGTGGAATAGGTCTCATGTGCGAGGACATGTAAAGTTTGTCTGTGCTGCTTCATCCCACTATGCCACCAATATCCAAAGTATAAGCAAGAAGCAATAACATGATCATCATCGCCCACATACTCATATGTGTACTACCCGTGCAAAGCATCTACGCATAGATCCGGCTCTGATATCACTGTAGGGTTCACAACATAGAAAACAAAAAAATTCCTATAATGGGAACAACTATGTATCAAGATCTATCTACTAGATACAAGCAACGGGTGGATATACATCCATAGAGAATATACCCTTGTAGATCGACAAAGTTTAACGAGGTTGTACTTGTGGATGATGTAGACGAACGCTTGTCGATCTCAAGATCGAGAAGAAGTCCAGCGCCGTAAATCAGCAGTGCATCCGTGCTCGCACACACGTCCAAGCCACCGAGCAACCTCCGCCTCCTCGCTCCAGCTATGTGAAGGGAATATGTCCTGAGAGGCAATAATAAAGTGTTTATTATGTGTATTCCAAGTATATGATAGATGTTTATTTTGCATGTTATAATTGTATTAATACGGAAACGTTAATACATGTGTGTTTACTAAACAAACAGAAAGTTCCTAGTTATGCCTCTCTAATAAACTAGCTCGTTGATTAACAAGATGATCAAAGTTTCCTAATCATAGACATTGGATGATGTTAATAACGAGGTCACAACATTAGTGTAATGATATGATGAACATTCATCTGAAGTATAGCATTAAGATCAAAGTCATTGAGTTAATATTGCTATAACAACTTACGAAGTGATCCTAATCCTTAGACCATGAGATCATGTCAATCACTAACACCGGAAGAGTTTCTTGATAACATCAAACGTCACACCATAACTGGGTGATTATAAAGATGGATTCAGAACTACTAAAGTGTTATGTTGAGGCCCATGGATCGAGAGTGGAATTTGTTCATCCCGATGACGGATAGATATACTCTGGGCCCTCTCGGTGATATCACATTGGTTAGCTTGCAAGCAAGTGATTTGATCACTAGAATGTTATATCATGAGAACAAGAAAAGAGTGCATGTCGGTAACGAGATCAAACTAGGTATGAAGATACCGATGATCGAATCTCGGACATGTAATATATCGTGAAACAAAGGTATTAAGATACTAGCGTAAAAGGTTCCGACGATCATAGGAAAGTCATCGTTGAATGTGTGGGAGTCAGTATGGGTCTCCAGATCCCGCTTCTGATTATTGATTGGAGAAGGGTCTCGATCATGTCTGCATTATTTGCGAACCGTAGGGTGGCACACTTAAGAGACACCGACATCCAAATGGAGCAAAAGTTTCATGCCGGAAAGAATAACAAGCGCAGGAATTTATTTCACTAGATACTGAAACAGGTTTTCGGGTGAAATTGCAGAAAGTGTTTTTGCATGTGAAATGAAATACTAGCAAGGGGTTATATGTGAATGTTTGTCATTAAAGTAATTGAAAAAATTATAAATAAATAAAAGGAGTTTTATTTAATGAGAGTTTGCATTAAATTTGGTGGAAATTTAATGGGAATTTGAGTGGGATTTTGAGTGGAGGGAATTGAAAGGATTTTTGTGAGTGGAGTGTCCACCCACATGAATGAGGGGAGGGCAAGGGGGAAGCCCCCATGTGCCGGCCACCCCCTTGGGGTTCCCCCCTCTCCTATAAAAGGCACCCGTCTCCTCACTTCTCACTCACACCTCCTCGTGAAGGATCTCTCTCCCCCTCTAGAATTTATCCCCCATGGTCTCGGACTAGTGAGATACATGTTCCCGGTGGCTATTCAGCAAGAAAGAGTTGTGCTTCCGCTGCATCGCTGGAGCGAGGAGGCGTAGGTTTCTCAGTGTCTTATACGTGTGTGCGAGCACGGATGCGCTGCTGGTTTGCGGCGCTAGGACTTCTTCTCGA
The DNA here is from genome assembly GCA_916181665.1 of Avena sativa. Lineage (NCBI taxonomy): Eukaryota > Viridiplantae > Streptophyta > Magnoliopsida > Poales > Poaceae > Avena > Avena sativa. The sequence goes on along the minus strand of OV702280.1, from coordinate 393,207,098 downwards.
TCTTGAGATTGGCAAGAGATCGTCTACATCAACCACGAGTTTAACTCGTTAAGATTTGTTGGTATTCAAGGGTATGTTCTCTACGGATATACATCCGCTCGTTATTTGTATCTAATATAGATCTTGGTACATAGTTCCCATCGTAGGAAATTTTTTGTTTTCTATGCTGCAAACCCTACAGTGGTATCAGAACCGGATCTATGCATAGATGCTTTACACGGGTAGTACACATATGAGTATGTGGGCGATGATGATCATGTTGTTGCTTCTTAGTTATATTTTGGATATTGGTGGCATAGTGGGATGAAGCGGCCCGGACAAACTTTACATGTCCTCGCACATGAGACCTGTTCCACGCTTGACATGCAACTAGTTTGCATAAGTGGCTAGCGGGTGTCTGTCTCTCCTACTATAGTAAATATCTAATTTGCTACGAGTTGTCAACAATTTGGTTATCCTCGTTGTGGTTCATGTTCGTAGGTATGAACGGTTCTATCTTCGAAAGCCCTAAGCCACGTAAAACTTGCAATGGATAAATTAGAGGCATCTAGTTTAGATTGTTGCTGGGCTAGTGTTACTATATGGTGATGTTGTAAGTAGAAGTATGAGATGATACTCTTACAACACACATAACGTGTAAGTTCCATAGACCTTGGAATTACACATAGAGGTATGATAGTGATCATACCACAGTGCACATGATGGAGATCATATGCGGTAACCATATCATTCCACTTACAAACATGAGATGTTTGATTGCATCTTATATTGCTTGTTTGGCGTTTTATTAGCATAATAAGATGATCCCTCATTTAAATATCAATATAATAATGTGTTCTCCCTTAAGTATGCACCGATTATGTTTTCGTCGCTCCAAGACATCACGTGAGATCGGGTGTTCTTGGATCCACGACCATATTTCGGGTGTAAGATAGTTACACACGCGAATACTAAGATTCTAACTTGGCGAGCCTAGCATGTACAGACATGGCCTCGGAACACGGACCTAAAGGTTAAGCATGAGTCATATAGTAGATATGATGCCCATTTGATGCTCGCCTTTGAAGCTACACCGACTCACGTGATGATCGGACTTGGTGTAGTGGATTTGGTTCATGTAATCACCAAAAAGGCACGAGGGATGTCGTTTTTGAGTGGGAGTTCATTCGTAATGTGGATTAGTTGAACTCAATCTATCATAAACTTAGTCTAAACTTTACAAATTCTGTTGTAGATGGAACCACCTGCTTAATTTCAATGTGTCCATGGAGAAAGAGAAACTTGCAACGAACGGTAGCAACTTTACCGAATGGGCCATGAATTTGAGGATTCTCCTCTCTGCTGCACAAAAGCAATATGTGCTAGAAGCGCCGCTAGGCCCCCCACCTTTCGATGATGCCCCTGACAAGGAGAAGAATGTCTATCAGACTCGTCAGGAGGACCACAACTTAGTTCATTGCGACATATTGTATGGGCTAGAGCCGGAACTTCGAAAGAATTTCAAAAACGGCAATGCATTTGATACAATGGGTGAGTTTAAAATGATTTTCGACACACATGCTGCTGTAGAGAGCTACAATGCTTCAGAAAAGTTCTTTAGTTGCATGATGGAAGATCACAACTCCGTAAGTGAGCATGTACTCAAGATGTCGGGTTACGTCGATAAGCTTGTGTCCTTGGGAATATCGATTCCCATTGACTTAGGCATCCATCGTGTTCTGCGGTCTCTGCCACCTAGCTATAAGAGCTTCGTGATGAACTATAATATGCAAGGCATGAAGAAGTCTCTCCCCGAGCTTCTGTCAATGCTTAAAACTGCAGAAGTGGAGATCAAGAAAGAACATCAAGTGTTGATGATCAATAAGAACTCTGGTTTCAAGAAAGACAAGAAGGGAAAAATGAAGGGAAGTAAGGGAGGCAAGTCGGTTGCCGTGCTTGAAAATAAACCCCGAGTTGGACCTAAGTCTGATACCGAGTGCTACTATTGTAAGGGTACTGGCCACTGGAAGCGCAACTGCACCAAGTATTTGGCAGACAAGAAGGCCGGCAAGGCAAACAAAGGTATATATGATATACATGTTATTGATGTGTACTTGACTAGTGCTCGCAGTAGCACCTGGGTATTTGATACCGGTTCAGTTGCTAATATTTGTAACTCGAATCAGGGGCTGCGGAATAAGCTACCGCTAGCAAGGGGTGAGGTCAAGATGCGTGTTGGCAATGGATCAAGCGTTGATGTGATTGCCGTCGGAACGCTGCCTCTCCACTTGCCATCGGGATTAGTAATAAACTTAAATAATTGTTATCTGGTGCGAGCACTGAGCATGAACATTGTATCTGGATCGTGTTTGATGCGAAGTGGTTATTCATTTAAATCCGAGAACAATGGTTGTTCTATTTATATGAATGAAATCTTTTATGGTCATGCACCGATGATGAATGGTTTATTTCTATTGGATCTCGATAATAGTGTTACACATATTCATAATGTTGATGCTAAAAGGATTAAACTTAATGATGATATATCCGCATATATGTGGCACTGCCGTCTAGGACATATTGGTGTTAAACGCATGAAGAAGCTCCATTCGGATGGATTTTTGGAATCACTTGATTTTGAATCATTTGATACATGTCAGCCATTCCTTATGGGCAAGATGACTAGAACGTCGTTTTCCGGTTCAATGGAACGGGCGACAGATTTATTGGAAATCATACATTCTGATGTATGTGGTCCAATGAGTGTGTCGACGCGAGGTGGATATCGTTATTTTGTTACTTTCACGGATGATTTGAGTAGATACGATTATATCTACTTGATGAAACACAAGTATGAAACCTTTGAAAAGTTCAAGGATTTTCAGAGTGAAGTGGAAAATCATCGTAATAGAAAGATCAAATTTCTATGGTCCGACCGTGGAGGTGAGTATCTAAGTTACGAGTTTAGCACTCACATGAAAGAGTGTGGAATTGTTTCACAACTCACACCTGCCGGAACACCACAGCGAAATGGTGTGTCGGAACGTTGTAATCATACTTTATTGGATATGGTTCGATCTATGATGTCTCTGACGGACTTGCCGTTGTCATTTTGGGGTTATGCACTAGAAACTGGTGCATTCACTTTAAATCGGGCACCATCTAAATCCGTTGAAAAGACACCATATGAATTGTGGTTTGGAAACAAACCTAAGCTGTCATTTCTTAAAGTTTGGGGATGCGATGTTTATGTGAAGAAACTTCAATCGGATAAACTCGAACCCAAAGCAAAAAAACACGTCTTCATAGGATACCCTAAGGAAACAATTGGGTATTCCTTCTATCACAGATCCAAGGGCAAGGTTTTTGTTGCCAAGAATGGATCCTTTCTAGCGAAAGAGTTTCCCGCGAAAGGCGTGAGTAGTCGGAAGGTAGAACTTGAAGAGGTTATTGAACCTTCTCTTTAAAGTATGGCGATTAGCGCAGCACCGGAAGTCGTTCCGGAGTTGGCTTCACCAGTTGAAGAGGGAACTAATGATAATGATCATGAAACTCCAAAAGAGAGTACTACCGAACCTCGTAGGTCTAGCAGGACGCGTGCAGCTCCTGAGCTGTACGGAAATCCTGTCATGAATTTCATGGTTGATGAAAATGATGACCCTGCGACGTATGAAGAAGCGATGATGAGCCCGGATTCCAACAAATGGTTAGAAGCCATGAAATTCGAGATGGAATCCATGTATGAAAATCAAGTTTGGAACTTGGTGGACTTACCACACGACCGAAAGGCCATGGAGAATAAATGGATTTTCAAAATAAAAACGGATGCTGATGGTAATGGTAATGTGACCGTCTATAAAGCTCGACTTGTCGCAAAGGGGTTTTGACAAATTCAAGGAGTTGAGTACGATGAGACATTCTCTCCCGTAGCGATGTTAAAATCAGTTAGGATTATGTTAGCAATTGCTGCATATTTCGATTATGAGATATGGTAGATGGATGTCAAAACCGTGTTCCTCAATGGCAATATTGAAGAAGAGTTGTATATGATACAACCAAAGGGTTTTGTCGATCCTAAGGATGCTAACAAGGTGTGCAAGCTTCAGCGATCCATCTATGGATTGAAGCAAGCATCACGAAGTTGGAATCTCCGCTTTGATGAGGTGATCAAAGATTTTGGATTTGTCCAAACTTATGGAGAAGCTTGTATTTACAAGAAAGTGAGTGGGAGCAATGTGAAATTTCTGATATTATATGTGGATGACATATTATTGATCGGAAATGATATAGATCTTTTAAACAGTGTTAAAAGTTATCTAAACAGCAAATTTTCAATGAAGGACCTAGGTGAAGCGTCATACATATTAGGCATAAATATCTATAGAGATAGATCTAGGCGCCTAATAGGGCTATCACAAAGTACATACCTTGATAAGATTTAAAGAAGTTTAAAATGGACGAAAGTAAGAAGGGGTTCTTACCTATGTTGCAAGGCAGGCCATTGAGTAAGACTCAAAGTCCGGCTACGGCATAAGAAAGAGAGATAATGGACAAAGTCCCCTATGCTTCAGCCATAGGCTCTATAATGTACGCCATGCTATGTACAAGACCGGATGTGGCACATGTTATTAGTTTGACTAGTAGGTACCAATCGGATCCAGGTTCGGAACACTGGATAGCGGTCAAGAATATCCTTAAGTACTTGCGAAGAACTAAGGATATGTTTATTGTATACGGGGGTGAAGAAGAGCTCGTCGCTAAGTGTTATGTCGACGCTAGATTTAACACCGATCCGGATGACTCTAAGTCTCAATCTGGATACGTATTTATCATGAATGGCGGAGCGGTTAGTTGGAGGAGCTCCAAACAACCTGTGGTGGCAAGATCAACAATAGAGGCTGAATATGTTGCTGCTTTGGAAGCGGCTCAGGAAGTAGTTTGGATGAATGAGTTCACATACAAACTAGGTGTGGTTGCAAGCGCGTTGGACCCAATGGTGATCTATTGTGACAACAATGGTGCCATTGCCAATGCCAAAGAACCAATGTCTCACAAGTATTCCAAGCATATTAAGCGCCGATTTCACTCCATCCGTGAACATGTCAAGGATGGAGATATAAAGATTTGTAAAGTACATACGGATCTCAATGTAGCAGATCCGTTGACTAAAACTATCCCTAGAGCAAAACATGATCAACACCAGAACTCCATGGGTGTTAGATACATCACTATGTAACTAGATTATTGTCTCTAGTGCAAGTGGGAGACTGAAGGGAATATGCCCTGAATGGCAATAATAAAGTGTTTATTATGTGTATTCCAAGTATATGATAGATGTTTATTTTGCATGCTATAATTGTATTAATACGGAAATGTTAATACATGTGTGTTTAATAAACAAACAGAAAGTTCCTAGTTATGCCTCTCTGATAAACTAGCTCATTGATTAACAAGATGATCAAAGTTTCCTGATCATAGACATTGGATGTTGTTAATAACAAGGTCACAACATTATTGTAATGATGTGATGAACATTCATCCGAAGTATAGCATTACGATTAAAGTCATGAGTTTATATTGCTATAACAACTTACGAAGTGATCCTAATCCTTAGACCATGAGATCATGTCAATCACTAACACCGGAAGAGTTTTTTGATAACATCAAACGTCACACCGTAACTGGGTGATTATAAAGATGGATTCAGAACTACTAAAGTGTTATGTTGAGGCCCATGGATCGAGAGTGGAATTTGTTCATCCCGATGACGGATAGATATACTCTGGGCCCTCTCGGTGATATCACATTGGTTAGCTTGCAAGCAAGTGATTTGATCACTAGAATGTTATATCACGGGAACGAGAAAAGAGTGCATGTCGGTAACGAGATCAAACTAGGTACGGAGATACCGATGATCGAATCTCGGACATGTAATATATCGTGAAACAAAGGGATTAAGATACTAGCATAAAAGGTTCCGACGATCACAAGAAAGTCATCGTTGAATGTGTGGGAGTCAGTATGGGTCTCCAGATCCCGCTTCTGATTATTGATCGGAGAAGGGTCTTGATCATGTCCGCATTATTCGCGAACCGTAGGGTGGCACACTTAAGAGACACCGACATCCAAATGGAGCAAAAGTTTCATGCCGGAAAGAATAACAAGTGTAGGAATTTATTTCACTAGATACCAAAACAGGTTTTCGGGTGAAATTGCAGAAAGTGTTTTTGCATGTGAAATGAAATACTAGCAAGGGGTTATATGTGAATGTTTGTCATTAAAGTAATTGAACTGAATAAATAAAAGGATTTTTATTTAATGAGAGTTTGCATTAAATTTGGTGGAAATTTAATGGGAATTTGAGTGGGATTTTGAGTGGAGGGAATTGAAAGGATTTTTGTGAGTGGAGTGTCCACCCACATGAATTAGGGGAGGGCAAGGGGCAGCCCCCATGCACCATCCACCCCCTTGGGGTTCCCCCTCTCCTATAAAAGGCACCCCTCTCCTCACTTCTCACTCACACCTCCTCGTGAAGGATCTCTCACCCCCTCTAGAATTTATCCCCCATGGTCTCAGACTAGCGAGATACATGTTCCCGGTGGCTATTTGGCAAAAAAGAGTTGTGCTTCTGCTGCATCGCTGCAGCGAGGAGGCGGAGGTTGCTCGGTGTCTTGTACGTGTGTGCGAGCATGGATGCGCTGCTGGTTTGCGGCGCTAGGAATTCCTCTCGATCTTGAGATCGGCAAGAAATCGTCTACATCAACCACGAGTTTAACTCGTTAAGCTTTGTCGGTCTTCAAGGGTATGTTCTCTACGGATATACATCCGCCCGTTATTTTTATCTAGTAGATAGATCTTGGTATGTTGTTCCCATCGTAGGAATTTTTTTGTTTTCTATGCTGTGAACCCTACACTATGCATCGGAAGCAACAACTCTTTCCAAACTAAAAGCCACCGGGAACATGTATCTCGCTAGTCCGAGACCATGGGGGATAAACTTGAGGGGGGGAGAGATCCTTCACGAGGAGGTGTGAGTGTGAGAGAGGGAGAGGGGAGCTTTATATAGTAGGAGGGGAGAACCCCAAGGAGGTGGCCAGCGCATGGGGCTTCCCCCTTTCCCTCCATCCATTCATGTGGGTGGAGCTTCCACTCACAATGTTCTCCACTCAAAATCCCACTCAAAAATCCCATTAAATTCCCACCAAACTTAATGTAATCTCTCTTTAAATAAAACTACTTTTCTTTATTTATTTATTCATAATTTTACAATTACATTAATTAACAAACATTCACATAAAACCCCTTGCTAGTATTCTATTTCACATGCAGAAACACTTTCAGCAATTTCACCCGAAACAATTCTGGTGTCTAGTGAAATAAATTCCTGCGCTTTGTAAATATTTTCATCTAGAAACTATTTGTTCCAAATGGTGTCACTGTCTCTTAAGTGTGTCACCCTACGGTTCACGAATAATGCGGACATGATCGAGACCCCTCTCAGATCAATAATCAGAAGCGGGACCTGGAGATCCATACTAACTCCCACACATTCAACGATGACTTCTTTTGATCGTGAGAACTTTCTACGCTAGTAACTTAATCTCTTTTTCTCGCGATATATTACATGTCTGAGATTCGATCATCGGTATCTTCATACCTAGATAGTTTGATCTCGTTACCGACATATACTCTTTTCTCGTTCTCGTGATATAACATTCTAGTGATCAAATCACTTTCTTGCAAGCTAACTAATGTGATATCACCGAGAGGGCCCAGAGTATATCTCTCCGTCATCAGGATGGAAAAATTCCACTCTTGATCCACGAGCCTCAATATAACACCTTCGTAGCACTGAACCCATCTTTAGTCAAAATGTTACGGTGTGACGTTTGATGTTATCAAGATACTCTTCTAGTGTTAGTGATTGACATGATCTCATGGTCTAAGGATTAGGATTACTTCGTATGATGTTGTAGAAATATAAACACCATGGCTTTGATCGTAATGCTATACTTCGGATGAATGTTCATCACACTATTCCAATAATGTTGTGACCTCGTTATTAACAACATCCAATGTCCATGATCAGGAAACCTTGATCATCTTGTTAATCAACGAGCTAGTTTATAAGAGAGGCATAACTAGGAACTTCCTATTTGTTTATTAAACACACATATATTAATGTTTCCGTATTAATACAATTATAGCATGCAAAATAAACATTTATCATATACTTGGAATATACATAATAAAAACTTTATTATTGCCTCTTAGGGCATATACCCTTCAGTACAGAACTACCTTGTCAAATCACCGGCGATGCCATAATGTGCGACATGTTTTTACTTGTAAACCTGGAAACTTCGTGATCCACCGCATGCAGTTAGAGCGTAGTACCTACACGTCCAACTTATCTACAGTAGCTTGTTACATGACCTAAACTGAAGTTAAAAAAGAAACAAAACTACGGAACTGCTATACAACTAGTATACCGTACAATATTCTGAAATAAATTAGGTAGTACTAGTAGAGTTACAACTGTACTCCTAAATATAAGGTTCTTTTACGATCTTGGTGAAACATACATAATGGAGAAACTACTAAGTTTATAAAAGGAGTTTGGTCATACAGAGTATTTTACAAGCCAGACCAGGTGCGAAACTAAATGCTGAGTAGTACTTACATCAGCTAAACCAGCCAAAAGAAAGAGTTGAACAAAAGGCCGATACCAAATGATCTATCCTTGAACTGGCTCGTTCCACTCCAGGGTGTTTTAGAAGCTTGGGATGAACCAAAATGGAGTCCCCGACCATATCCAGCAATTGTTGGTGTGGAAACCAACAGTTGCATCACCATTCAGACTAAAGTGGAAAATTTTAGGATGCGTCCCGTACTCGCAACAAACTGCTTGGTGTGAGGTGTAAACACTATCGTGGGAATGACCACGACAGATGCTGCAATCGGCAGCGAGTAGTAGAACATGGGGCAAGGGCGGCCAGCCATCTGCGGTGCGAGATGAGGGATGAGACACAAGGATTTACCCAGGTTCGGCCCCCCGGAGGGTAAAGACCTACTCCTGCTAGATTGTATTATGGTGAGAGTATAATGGGGCGAGCTCGGCGGCTAGGCAGCGAGTCGCTTGGGTGCATGATGGAACGTATCCTCTATGCGTCCTCTAGGGAGGTTTATATAGACTCACCTCCCTAGGGTTTACAGATCTCAACCGAATCGGTTAAAGTTTCAGCGATTCTTGAACCTAATCTGACTGGGCCTATCTACGCTTCTGGGCCTTCAGCTTCCAGTCGCGTGAGTCCATGCCAGATCTTGATCCAGTCGCCGTCCTGCAGGCCCACTCGCTGGCACCTGGGCCATTAGGAATCGTCCTACTGGGTATACCCCGGTAGGCATATCCCCATCAGTAGTCCCCGAGGCCGTCGTTGATTGGTCGCAGGCGTTCGCTGGCAGTCGGAGTATACGGGTCCAATGAGGACGCCCAGTCGAATCGGCGGCGGACTCCTGAACAAAGGAAAAACTAGTTATTCTAGTCGCAATAACGGCGACCAATCGGGTCACAGCTCGGCGAACGGGTCGGCGAATACTCAGTCACTATTATAGTGATCGGGTCGGCGAATCGTCGAGTCGCGTGGAGCGACGAGTCAAATGGATGAAGTTGGACTGTCAAGTGGGGTCAAAACTAGCCGTTGGGGTAATCCAATGGTAACTTTGGCGTAATTACCGCGTAGTAACGGCTCCCGAAATTGGCGGGTAGCAACCGCTATATAAGGAGAATGACAGGCGAACGGGGAAACACTCCTTCGTCCTTCCTCCCATCTCGCCCATCTCCGTTTTCCACTCCGCATCGCGATCCAACCAATCCAGAGAGCCCCGACCTCCGCGAACTTCCAACCAATGGCCCCCTCCACCGAACCATGGGGCAGATCCAAGTGTACCAGGGCGCTACTGGCGTCCTTCGAGGAGGCCGGGATCCTGCGCGCCGGTAGATGGCGCATCCCCGTGGCCGGAGAAGTGACTCTGGACCCTCGCGAGGGAGAATTCATCTACTTCACCAGCCACCTAGAGCGGGGGCTGGGGTTTCCCACTTCCCTCTTCTTCCGGCATTTCTGCGCCTACTACGGGATCTAGCCGTCGGACCTAGGCCCGCATAGCATCGAGCAGCTCGCCATTTTCGTGGCGTTCTGCGAGTGCTATCTGGGCTGCAGGCCCTACTTCCCCTTGTGGCAAGATCTGTTCCATGGGAGGATCAGCCACGAAGAATCAGGTGGCCCGATGCTGGCTGCGGGTGGCCTGACATTCCCTCTGAAGTCGAAGGCGTCGTTCTTCGACCTGATGCTGCCCGCCAAGGCGGCAAACGAATGGAAGAAATCCTGGTTCTACGTCACCGAGTCGACTCCAGACGGCGAGGTGGTGCTTCCAAGGTACTCCGCCGACCGGCCCGAACCGCGTCGGCTCCAGGTCGGCAAGCTCCCGCTAGATCAGCGGATGGTTGTCGACGAAATGTTGCAAACCATCCGCGGTCTGAAGAAGAAGGGCCTCCAGACCATTAACCTCTACAACTGCTGGTTCGGGCGGCGGCTCGTGCCCTTGTCCCGCCGCGACCATTACATGTATGAGTACACGGGTAAGGATGATCTGACGAAGTCTTCCCTCACCGAATGGCATCTTGACGACTACACTCTGGCCCTGAAGAAAATTACCCAGGCGGTGTACCTGGACGCGAAGGCCGGGGTCGCCCCCTATACCGCAAGGCGCCCAGCTCCGACGGTAAGTCGCCATTTTCGCCACCATTCGCAGTCGCAGATGATGCATTCGCGGTTGTGCTGACGTTGTCTCATGCTTATTGTAGTTGTTCCAAGTGGTGGAAGGGTGGCTCCCACCCGCAGACGACGAGAACTCGAGCTCATCCGTCCAGGACAGGAGCGAGTCGCCACCCGCCAAAGGCGACGTCGGGAGCGAAGAGGGTGATGACGACAACGACGAAGACGAACCCGTGGAAGACGCTGCCCCGACAGTTCGCAAGACTCGCGGGCAACATCAGCGCGAGCTCGAGGCGAGTAGAAGCCTCGAACCTCACGATGACGATGACAACGAGCTTCCCGAGCACACCTCACATCGTGATGCCACGCCGTCGAAGAAGAAGAAGAAGAAAGAGGTGAAGGCTCCGCTAAGGAAGAAGACGAAGCCAGCAAAGCAGACGTCTCCGCCCCGATCTGCGACCAGTTCTGACGCCACCAGCTCGGCTAAGGGCGAAGCGGCGCGCACGACCGTAGCACCGGATGCTGCCGCTCCCCTGGACGAGGTGCCTCTGGCATCGCTTCCACCCCCATTCGCCCCGATCTCTGGGTTGGGGGCTACTCCAGCCGCAGCAGCTTCGCCTCCTAGAAAAGCTCCCGCAGCTGTCATCACGGAGGCTCCTGCCGCGGCCTCGTCTTCAAAGAAGCCCTCTGTGTCTTGGGCACACGGTGTGGTCGAGACGGGCCTTACTCAAAAGTTGGGGCCCGAGCTGGAAAGGCCTTCCAGCATCCGCACCGGTCCGCGGTTCATACCAGTCGCCAAGTAAGTCCTTTTCATCTGCTTGTCTTCCGTTCTAGTCGGACAATCTTATTCATATCGTTGTTTCACAGGACTGGAGTTAAAAATATCGGCCATCCTTCGGTGGCCAAGGTTCCGCCAGTCGTCACCGAGGAGGACCCCTCATGGAAGAGGAAAACCGACGAAGTCGCTGCTCCCGCTGACGGTGCCAAGAGGGCGAAAGGCGACGACGTCGTCACGGTCTCTGTTGACACGGCGGTTGCTCCGAGCGAACCTGCGACTGCGGCGGAGGTGGCCTCAAAGACCAAGGAGGCTGTTGCCTTGCCCGAAATGGCCGAGCCGGCTCCTAGTGGTGCCGCGGCGTCCGCTGCAACTTTCCCTCGCTTCATGGCCAAGACGGCCGCGGCGAGTGGCGCGGCACAAACGAGCCGGACGCCTGGGGTCGCCGAGACGGAGGTCAAGCAGCGTCGCGGCCACACTTCAGTCATGCTTGCATCTGTGGACGCGCTGCAACTTCACGACATGCTGGGCGCAGCCATCCAGGTATGTCCAGTCCCTGAGGATCGGGCCACTGGATTTCAGTGGTCGGATTCTTAATGTTTTTGTAGCGTCCAGTATCTGGGTGCCTAGTCGCTGAATTTCAGCAGGTGGGCACTTAGGATTTTCAGTGTCCAGTCCCCGAGTGCCTAGTCGCTGAATTTCAGCGGGTGGGCACTTAGGATTTTCAGTGTCCAGTCCCCGAGTGCCTAGTCGCTGAATTTCAGCGGGTGGGCACTTAGGATTTTCAGTGTTGTTGACGGTTTATTTTGTGCGTAGGGCCTGCAGCGCGAATCGGCCGATCGGCTTGCAGCGAAGTGTCGCATGGAGAAGGAACTCGTTGCCGTACAGGAGACGAACAAGGGACTCCAAGCAATTGCGGCCGAGGCGGAGGAGGTCTGCCGGGGCCTTGTGCCGGTGGGTGACCTGACGGCGGCTCGATCTGCCTTGAGTACGGCCGAGAAGCGAATCGCTGAACTGGAGCGTGAGCTCAAGGAAGCGAAGGCGGAGGCGAGCTTGGTGGGGGAGCGAGCGAAAGCTGCTGTTACGGCTGCCACTGAAGAGCGGAAGGTGTCTGACGCACTCGTTATTGTGCTGCAGAACGACTTCTCCTCACTTCAAAGCTTCATCACGGTCCTCTGTCATCCGCTAATTGGTAAACCTTTCTTCCGCTTTCCTCTGCCTGCAACAGCTGCGTTGTGGAGTCGTTGGTGTGCTCACTGCCGGTTTCTGTCCATAGGCCGGATTATTGGTAGCTCGGAGGAGGCGTAGTCATACGACGCGCGGTAGCGTGTGACCACGGTCGACTCGGCCGTGTTGTCCGCGTCTTGCATTCGAGCATATCTTTAGGAGATATCGCCCACGGAAGTGATTCCCAGCGACCTCGTCGAGGTATGGCGTTATCTGGAGAAGGATCCGTCGGTCGTCGAATTCATGACGCGGTCGGCCTTCCGGCGCGGGGCGGCGACGACGCTTAGCCTTGGGCTTGCCCTTTTCCCGGAGGACTTCGACCTTGATGATGTGACGAGTGGCTACCCCTCGTCGACGGGATCTGTGGAGATTGCCGAGGTGCTGAAGCTGACAGACCGGGCCGCGGTGTATTCCGATCGCGTTTGGGCGATGTGCGACCTCCTTCCCTATTAGGAGACGACTGTCGCCCCCAACGATACCGAACCGAAGCATCTAGACTTCAAAGTCGAGCATCCGTTCCGTGCGGCAAGGGCGGGTGAGTTTACGATGTACCCGTCGAACCCGTACGTGCCCTTCATTCGCAATCGCAGGGGTGGCGGCGAGTCGGCGTCGAAACCTGCGGAGTAGAATCGTTGTGCCCTGGGGCGTTAGTAACAAATAACCATTGAACTTTTCTTGTATTTTGGAACGACTTTGTTCTGCTGTAATGGAAATTCGTGTTGTTTTGTGAATTGTTCCGCGATTTTGAATGTTGATTGGACGAGTCCCCGGGCGCGTCCGCCCTTTTTATGGGGTTTACCTTGTTTGTTATGTGTGTGTGATTTTGAATGTTTTGTCAATTGTTTCGCTACTGAGGTCGACTCGCCAGAGCTCGGAGAGCCAGTCGCAGGGCGACTCCCGTGGGTGCTCTTTACTTGACCGTTTTCCCGTGCGCGAACGAGGTCGGGTAGCCGAGTCCCCGAGCATGGTACTTGGTGGTTCTAGTCGCAGCTCCAAGGTAGGTGAGGACTAAGCGCGTTAGAGTAAGCGCGTCACTCCTGCCTGACCCGAAGGATCAGTCGCATGGCGAGTCCTGGGCACGCTCTCATACTGGGCGTTTTTCCCTAGCCGCTCATATTTGACTGGACGTCAGTCCCCGAGCGTGGTACTTGGCCGTTCGAGTCGCTGTGCCGAGGATGCGGATGACTTTGGTTGTTGTGAGGAGCGAGGGCAGTTGTCTTGGCTCGGTAAGCCAGTCGGTCTAGGCGACTCCAATGGGGCTCCGGGTTGGCGTTTTTCGTGGACGTTACAAGGCCTGGGGTCTCCCAGTGCCCTTGTACCGCACTACTTGGCCGTGCCGGTCGCTTTACCAAAGGTTAACTTCTGCGAATAGCTTAACGCTGTTATTACAAGTGCGAGTGGCACAAGACATGGAGAGTAGACGCAATTTGCGGTAACCGATCTGTTTTATTTCATAGCAGGTGGAGGGTACATGTATGGATTTCTAGGAGTAGAACTTCCGTAGGAGGTTTACATTCCACGGTCGCTTGACGTCGAGTTTCCCGTCTCCTCGGACGTCGGTGAGGTAGTAGGCGTCGTTGCCTAGGACTCACCCGATGGCGAATGGTCCCTCCCAGGGGGGAGAGCTTGTGCATGCCCTTCTTGTCCTGGATGAGGCGTAGTACCAGGTCGTCTTCTTGGAAAGTGCGAGTCCTTACTCGCCGGCTATGGTAGCGGCGGAGCCCTTGCTGGTAGATGGCGGTGCGGGAGCGATCTAGGTCGCGCGCCTCGTCGAGTTGGTCGACTCCGTCTTGTCGTGCGAGTTCGTTTGCAGCCTCCGTGTAGTTGACCATCCTTGGCGAGTCATGCTCGAGGTCGGTGGGCATAACTGCCTCGGCGCCGTACACCATGAAGAAGGGTGTAAATCCTGTCGACCTATTGACGGAGGTACGAATGCCCCAAATGACGGAGGGTAGCTCCTCGACCCAGCACCCGCCGGTGCGCTCGAGTGGTACTTGGAGCCGTGGCTTCAGGCCATGGAGGATGCTCTGGTTGGCTCATTCTGCCTGGCCGTTGGACTCCGGGTGGGCGACTGAGGCGAGGTCGAGTCGGATGTGATGTTCCTCGTAGAACTCGGCCATGGATCCTTTAGCGAAGTTGGTGCCGTTGTCCATGATGATGCTGTTTGGGAACCCGTAGCGATAGATGAGCTCGCGTAGGAACTTGGTGGCGGTCTTCCCGTCGCATTTGCGGACTGGCTTGGCCTCCACCCATTTTGTGAATTTGTCGACTGCGACCAGGAGGTGGGTGAAGCCGGAGGGGGCCTTCTTGAAAGGGCCTACCATGTCCATACCCCACACGGCGAATGGCCAGGTGATGGGGATTGTCTTGAGCGCCGAGCTTGGCATGTGGGTCTGGTTGGCGTACTTCTGGCATCCGACGTACCGCTGGACAATGTCGACAGCGTCTGCGTGTGCGGTGGGCCAGTAGAAACCGTGTCGCATAGCCTTTGCGACCAGAGAGCGGGCGCCGGCGTGGTGGCCGCAGTCGCCGGAGTGAATGTCTTGGAGGATTTTGCGTCTTTCAGCGGGTTGAACGCAACGTTGGAGCACGATGGTCACGTTGCGCTTGTGGAGCTCGCCGTTGATGATGACGAAGGATTTGCAGCGACGTGCTATCATCCGGGCATCCGTTTCATCCACTGGCAGGGTGCCTCCCTCCAAGTAGGAAGTGTACGGCACGGTCCAGTCGTCTGGCTCGACGGAGTAGCCTGCGAAGTGTCCGCCCATCTTGTCCACTGCTTGGCGGTATGCCGCCATGGTGGGGGATACGGCGTCGCAGGTGCCAGCGACTTTCCCATCGACGAGGTCGGAGTCTCCGTAGCAGCGCAGGCGGTTGACGTTCATTTCCTTGGCAGCTTGCATGTCGTGGAGTAGCGCCTCGTACTCGGCCATGTTGTTGGTGCAGGGGGTGAAGTCAAGGCAGAGGACGTAGCGGAGCTTGTCACCCTTTGGAGAAGTTAGCACGATCCCTGCCCCTGCCCCGTCCGCGTTCTTGGAGCCGTCGAAGTGTAAGCTCCAGTAATGGAGGTATGGCAGCTTTTCTGGCTGCTGGGCCTCTTCCCAGTCGGCGATGAAGTCCACGAGAGCCTGCGACTTAATCGCTTTGCACGGCTCGTACTTGATGTTGTGGATGCTGATCTCGACGGCCCACTTGGCGAATCGCCCGGTCGCCTCACGGTTGTGGATGATGTCCTGCAATGGTGCTGAAGAGACGACCGTTATCGGGTGCTCCTGGAAGTAGTGTGGCAGTCGCCGCTGTGCTATGAAAATCGCGTATACCAGTTTCTGGTATTGCGGGTAGCGCTGGCGCGACTCGGTGAGGACTTCGCTGATGTAGTACACTGGTCGCTGCACCGGGCGCTCCTTTCCTTCCTCTGGTTTCTCGATGACCATGACGGCACTAACGACGCGCTCGGAAGCCGCGACGTAGACCAGCATGGTGAAGGGTTTCGCGGCATAGTAAATCAAAATTTTCTACGGATGCGAACAGAGGGAAAGCCAAGATCTAATCTAGGAGATGCAAACAACGAGAGAGATTGGATTAGATCTTCATACCCTTGAAGATTCGCACAGCGGAACGTTCGTCGGAACGTGGGTGATGTAGTCGTACTCGCTTCTCCTCCTCGCGATCCGATCCGATCTAGCACCACAAGTGGCAGTGCCTCCGTGAGATGCACACGTGCAGCACCTCGACGTCTCCTCCTTCCTCGGACCAGCAAGTATGGTGGAGAGACGGATTGGATCTACAACACGACGGCGTGGTGTATATGGTGGAGAATTTCTGCAGCAGGGCTTCGCCTACAAACAGTCGGGAGGGAGAGAGGAGGGCAGCAGGGCAGCTAGGGTTGGAGGGGAAGGTGTGGGGGGTTGGTGCGCCCCCAGACCTCTATATATAGAGGGGTGGGCGCAGCCCTAGCCCCTCCCCCAAGCCAGGGCCGGCGGCCCCAAGGAGGAAGAGTGGGGGGCAAGGTAACCCCCCCTTCTAGAAGCTCTATCTAGAGTTTAAACTCTCTTTGGCCGGCTGGGCCCTATGGGGCCTTGTGCCCCTGGCCCAATGCGACCAGGGCACTCCCTCATAGGCCCATGCCCCCTCCCGGAAGGCGTGGCCACGTTGGTCCCCTTCCGGAAGGTTCTAGAATCTTCCGGTACAATACCGATTAACCCGGAACAATTCCGAACTCCAAAAACTGCACCGCCTTATATGAATCTTATTCTCCGGACCATTCCGGAACCTCTCGTGATATCCCGGATCCCATCCGAGACTCCGAACAAAAACTCATAAACCAATTATCCAATCTATCCTAGCGTCGAGACACGTTAAGTGTGTGACCCTGCGGGTTCGAGAATATGCAGACATGATCTTCTATCAATAATCAACAGCGGGGTCTGGAAACCCATATTGACTCCCACACATTCATCGATGATCATATCGGATGAACCACGATGCCAGGATTCAATCAATCCCATATATATTCCCTTTGTCTCGCGATATTTTACTTGCCCGAGATTCGATCGTCGGTACCATCATACCTAGTTCAATCTCGTTCACAGCAAGTACTTTACTCATTCCGTAATCCGATATCACTTTGTGATTAACTCCTTAACCACATGCTTGCAAGCGGTGTTGATATCGATTACCGAGTGGGCCCGAAGTATATCTCTCCGACTTGGGAGGGACAAATCCCATCTCGATACATACAACCCAACAGGCACTTTCCGATCGCCTGAGAGACACCTTTATGATCACCCTCTCATAGGATGACGTTTGATGACCCCAAAGCTTTCTTCCAGTACCAGGGAGTTGTATTATCTCATGGTCTAAGGAATACAATATTTGACATAAGAAAAGCTTCGCAAATATGAACACGATGACACGATCTAATTGCTTCGCTTAGTTTGGGTCTGTCCACCATATCATTCTCCCAATGATATGATCTCATTATTAATCGACAACTCATGTCCATGGTTAGGAAACCTTAACCATCATTAATCAATGAGCTAGTCCATAGAGGCGTACTAGGGACACGGTGTTGTTCACAAACCACACAAGTATTAAAGTTTCCGCTTAATACAATTCTAGCATGGAATATAAACATTATCATGAACAAGATTTATAATAATAACAGCTTTATTATTGCCTCTAGGGCATAATTCCAACAGTCTCCCACTTGCACTAGAGTCAATAATCTAGTTTACATTTGGCAACAATCTCACACCCATGGCACTGAGGTGCTGATCATGTTTTACACGTGGAAGAGGTTTAGTCAATGGATCTGCGACATTCAGATCTGTATGTACTTTGCTAATCTTCAGATCTCCATCTGCTATATAATCTCGGATTATATGAAACTTGCGGTTGATATGCTTGGTCTTTGGATGATATCTTGGTTCCTTAGCAAGTGCTATGGCGCCAGTGTTGTCACACAATATCTCCAGTGGGTCCAATGCACTTGGAACCACACCAAGCTCAGTGATGAAGTTTCTGATCCAAACTCCTTCACTTGACGCTTCTGCAGTAGCCATGTATTCCGCTTCTACTGTAGATCCCGCGATCACGCTTTGCTTGCAGCTTCTCCAGCTCACAGCTCCTCCATTCAAAATATACACGTATCCTGTCTGAGATTTAGAATCATCCTTGTCGGTGTCGAAACTAGCGTCGACGTAACCTTTTACGACGAGCTGTTCATCACCCCCATAGACTAAGAACATTTCTTTAGTTCTATTTAGGTACTTTAGGATGTTCTTCACGGCTGTCCAGTGTTCCACTCCTGGATCACTTTGATACCTGCTCGTCAAACTAAGAGCATTGGACACATCCGGTCTAGTACACAGCATGGCATACATGATAGAACCTATGGCCGAGGCATAAGGCACTTTGCTCATAGCTTCCCTATCATTTACCGTAGCTGGAAACTGAGCCTTGCTCAATATCTTACCTGACAACATAGGCACTGAACCTTTCTTTGCCTTATCCATTCTGAACCTTTTCAGAACTTTGTCTAGGTATGTACTCTGGCTTAAAGCTATCAGGCGTCTTTGTCTATCTCTATAGATTTTGATGCCCAATATATAAGCAGCTTCACCTAGGTCTTTCATTGAAAAACACTTGTTCAAATAACTCTTCACATTGTTAAGCATGTTAATGTCTTTTCCAATAATCAATATGTCATCCACATATAGTACCAGAAATGTCACCGAGCTCCCACTCACTTTCTTGTAGATGCAAGCTTCGTAGCAATTTGGAACAAATCCAAAGCTCTAGATCACTTGATCAAAACGAAGGTTCCAACTCCGAGATGCTTGCTTCAGTCCATAAATGGAACGCTGAAGTTTGCATACTTTATCAGCATCCTTAGGATCGACAAAAACCTTCGGGTTGCATCATATACAACTCTTCATCAATGTTGCCATTGAGGAACGCAGTCTTGACATCCATCTGCCATATTTCATAATCATGAAACGCAGCAATTGCTAATAAAATCCGAATGGACTTAAACATCGCTACGGGAGAGAAAGTCTCATCGTAGTCAACACCTTGAACTTGTCGAAAACCTTTCGCGACAAGCCGTGCTTTATAGACAGTAACATTACCATCCGCATCCGTTTTCTTCTTGAAAATCCATTTGCACTCAACAGCCTTTCGGTCGCTAGGAGGGTCCACCAAAGTCCATACTTGGTTTTCACTCATGGATCCCAATTCGGATTTCATGGCTTCTAGCCATTTCTTAGAGTCTGGGCTCATCATCGCTTCCTCATAGTTCGCAGGTTCACTGTCATCTACTAACAAGACAGTTAAGACAGGGTCGCCGTACCACTTAGGAGGGGCACGCGACCTTGTCGACCTGCGACGTTCAGTAGTAGCATCGTCCGAAGCTTCATGATCCTTGTCATTAGCTTCCTCTATTGTTGGTGCATACGGCACTGGAACAATTTCAGGTGCTGCGCTACTCTCCAACTCAAGAGAAGGTTCAACAACCTCGTCTAGCTCTACTTTCCTCCTACTCACTTCTTTCGAGAGAAACTCCTTCTCAAGAAAGGAACCGTTCTTTGCGACAAACACTTTGCCTTCGGTTCTGTGATAGAATGTATACCCAATAGTTTCCTTAGGGTATCCTATGAAGACACATTTCTCCGCTTTGGGTTCGAGCTTGTCCGGCATCAACTTCTTGACGTAAGATTCGCATCCCCAAACTTTAAGAAACGACGACTTAGGTTTAGCACCAAACCATAGTTCATACGGTGTCGTCTCAACGGATTTAGATGGTGCCCTATTTAAAGTGAATGCAGCGGTTTCTAATGCATAACCCCAAAATGATAACGACAAATCAGTAAGAGACATCATTGATCGGACCATATCTAATAGGGTTCGATTCCGACGTTCAGACACACCATTGCGCTGTGGTGTTCCGGGTGGCGTGAGTTGCGAAACAATTCCGCTTGCTTTAAGATGCGTGAGAAAATCATAACTCAAATATTCACCTCCACGATCGGATCGTAGAAACTTAATCTTTCTGTTACGATGGTTCTCCACTTCATTCTGAAATTCCTTGAACTTTTCAAATGTTTCAGATTTATGTTTCATTAAATAGATATACCCATATCTACTTAAGTCATCGGTAAAAGTGAGAAAATAGCGATATCCACCGCGCGTCGAAACACTCATTGGTCCGCATACATCGGTATGTATGATTTCCAACAAGTCCGTTGCTCGCTCCATCATACCGGAGAACAAGGTTTTGATCATCTTGCCCATGAGGCATGGTTCACATGTGTCAAATGATTCAAAATCAAGAGACTCCAAAAGTCCATCAGAATGGAGTTTCTTCATGCGCTTTACACCAATATGACCTAGACGACAGTGCCACAAATAAGTAGTATTATCACTATCTACTTTGCATCTCTTAGCCTCAATGTTATGGATGTGTGTTTCATCCCTTTCGAGATTTAGAAGAAATAAACCATTTACAGCAGGTGCATGACCATAAAAGATGTTACTCATATAAATAGAACAACCATTATTCTCCGATTTAAATGAATAACCGTCTTGCAATAAACACGATCCAGAAATAATGTTCATGCTCAACACAGGCACATAATAACACTTATTAAGGTTTAAAACTAATCCCGAATGTAAAACTAAGGAGAGCGTGCCGACGACCATCACATCAACTCTTGATCCGTTGCCAACGCGCATCGTCACCTCATCCCTCGCAAGCCTCCGTCTATTCCGTAGCTCCTTTTTCGAGTTACAAATATTAGCAACTGAACCGGTATCAAATACCCAGGCACTACAACGAGGGCTAGTAAGGAAAACATCAATAACATGTATATCAAATATACCTTTGATGGTGCCAGCCTTCTTGTCCGCTAAGTACTTCGGACAGTTGCGCTTCCAGTGACCCTTGTCCTTGCAATAGAAGCACTCAGTGTTCGGTTTAGGACCAGACTTGAGCTTCTTCTCAGCAGGGGCAACGCGCTTGCCGCCACCTTTCTTGAAGGGCTTCTTTGCACCCTTACCTTTCTTAAAGGAGGGCTTGTTGACCATCAAGACATGATTATCCTTTTTGATGTCCACCTCCGCAGCCTTCAACTTTGCGAAGAGCTCGGTGATCGTATCAGTGGAACCAATCTGATTGTGAGTCACTACAAAACTTTTGTAGCTGGGAGTGTCAATCTTGAGCTCCTCTGGAATCTTGCAGTCCAGTTGCTCAAGGCGTTGAGTGTAGCCCTTCATCTTAATGGCGTGCTCACTAACGGAACTCCCTTCCTCCATCTTGCAGTTAAAGAACTTCTCAGAGATATCATATCTCTCAGAACGAGCCTGAGTCTGAAACATGGTTTTCAGCTCTTCGAGAATCTCAAAGGGCCCGGGATAGTCTTCAAAACGATTTTGAAGTTCCGGTTCCATAGCATACAACATGGCGATCTTAATCAAATCATAATCATCTTTGCGCGACTGATAGACAACTTTCTCATCAGCCGGCGCAGTTGCAGCAGGGGGGTCACCTAACGCTTTCCCAAGGACATAGTCCTTTTGACCGCCAGAGAGAATGATTCTTAGATTGCGGAACCAATTGGTGAAGTTAGACCCATTGTTTCTAAGCTTTTCCTTCTCAGCAAAAACGTTGAAGTTGAAGTTGGACTTAGCCATTTGATCTACAGTATTGCAAGTACAAATTAGACTATGTTCATGATAACTAGTTCAACTTTTAATCAAATTACTAGATGAACTCCCACTAAATTCAACATCCCTCAAGTTGTTTAGTGAACACGATCCAAATTCACCACACCTTCCGATCTTCACGAGAAGAGATGTGGTTTCAATGGTGGACAACGAAGTGTCGATCATATCATTCATATGACTCATGCTTAACCTTTCGGTTCATGTGTTCCGAGGCCATGTCTGTACATGCTAGGCTCGTCAAGTAAAACCCAAGTATTTCCGCATGTGCAAAACTGGCTTGCACCCGTTGTATGTGAACGTAGAGTCTATAGCACCCGATCATCACGTGATGCTTGGACACGACGAACTTTCGCAACGGTGCATACATGGGGAGAACACAGTTTTATCTTGATCTTTAAGTGAGGAATCATCTTATAATGCTACTGTCGTGATCTAAGCATAATAAGATACATAAAAGGATAAACATCACATGCATATAACTTTATGTGACATGGTATAGCCAATCTTCGCGCAATGATCTCCATCTTGTGCATGCCGGCATGATCTCCATCACTCCACCATGATTGCCTCCACCACGAATAGCAACTACAACTATTGCTAACTACTTAGTGATGAAGTGAAGCTATTACATGGCGCATAAGAAGTTGACACACAGGTCATACACAATTATAAAGACAACCATATGGCTCCTGCCGGTTGTGTACTCATCGACATGCAAGTCGTGAAACATTACAAAACATGATCATCGCATACATTATACACATCACATCTTGGGCCATACCATATCACAGAAAACACTCCCTGCAAAAACAAGTTAGACGCCTCTACTTTGTTGTTGCATGTTTTACGTGGCTTATGGGAGTAGCAAGCTAAGAACGATTCTTACCTACGGAAAGCCACAACGGTGATATTATGGTTGCCAAACTCCAGTGTTAATCCCATGACAACTATAGTGAGAGAAACTGACATCCACCAGCCGCATGTGTGGAACAAGCCACACGTCAAGTACGGAGCCGGTCTCGCGAACGACGTCGCGTAAGGTTGGCCTGGACCGCTTCAATCTCACTATCCCGCGTCATAAGAAGAACACAAACAAGAGGCTTGCAACAGAAAACATCAACGCCCGCAACAACCATGTTGCGTTCTACTCGTGAAACACATCTACGCATAGATCTAGCTCTGACACCACTGAAGGGTTTCGCGGCATAGTAAATCAAAATTTTCTACGGATGCGAATAGAGGGAAAGCCAAGATCTAATCTAGGAGATGCAAACAACGAGAGAGATTGGATTAGATCTTCATACCCTTGAAGATTCGCACAGCGGAACGTTCGTCGGAACGTGGGTGATGTAGTCGTACTCGCTTCTCCTCCTCGCGATCCGATCCGATCTAGCACCACAAGTGGCGGTGCCTCCGTGAGATGCACACGTGCAGCACCTCGACGTATCCTCCTTCCTCGGACCAGAAAGTATGGTGGAGAGACGGATTGGATCTACAACACGACGGCGTGGTGTATATGGTGGAGAATTTCTGCAGCAGGGCTTCGCCTACAAACAGTCGGGAGGGAGAGAGGAGGGCAGCAGGGCAGCTAGGGTTGGAGGGGAAGGTGTGGGGGGTTGGTGCACCCCAGCCCTCTATATATAGAGGGGTGGGCGCAGCCCTAGCCCCTCCCCCAAGCCAGGGCCGGCGGCCCCAAGGAGGAAGAGTGGGGGGCAAGGAAACCCCCCCTTCTAGAAGCTCTATCTAGAGTTTAAACTCTCTTTGGCCGGCTGGGCCCTATGGGGCCTTGTGCCCCTGGCCCAATGCGACCAGGGAACTCCCTCATAGGCCCATGCCACCTCCCGGAAGGCGTGGCCACGTTGGTCCCCTTCCGGAAGGTTCTAGAATCTTCCGGTACAATACCGATTAACCCGGAACAATTCCAAACTCCAAAAACTGCACTGCCTTATATGAATCTTATTCTCCGGACCATTCCGGAACCTCTCGTGATATCCCGGATCCCATCCGAGACTCCGAACAAAAACTCATAAACCAATTATCCAATCTATCCTAGCGTCGAGACACGTTAAGTGTGTGACCCTGCGGGTTCGAGAATATGCAGACATGATCTTCTATCAATCATCAACAGCGGGGTCTGGAAACCCATATTGACTCCCACACATTCATCGATGATCATATCGGATGAACCACGATGCCAGGATTCAATCAATCCCATATATATATTCCCTTCGTCTCGCGATATTTTACTTGCCCGAGATTCGATCGTCGGTACCGTCATACCTAGTTCAATCTCGTTCACAGCAAGTACTTTACTCGTTCCATAATCCGATATCACTTTGTGATTAACTCCTTAACCACATGCTTGCAAGCGGTGTTGATATCGATTATTGAGTGGGCCCGAAGTATATCTCTCCGACTTGGGAGGGACAAATCCCATCTCGATACATACAACCCAACAGGCACTTTCCGATCGCCTGAGAGACACCTTTATGATCACCCTCTCATAGGATGACGTTTGATGACCTCAAAGCTTTCTTCCAGTACCAGGGAGTTGTATTATCTCATGGTCTAAGGAATACAATATTTGACATAAGAAAAACTTCGCAAAGATGAACACGATGACACGATCTAATTGCTTCGCTTAGTTTGGGTCTGTCCACCATATCATTCTCCCAATGATATGATCTCATTATTAATCGACAACTCATGTCCATGGTTAGGAAACCTTAACCATCATTAATCAATGAGCTAGTCCATAGAGGCGTACTAGGGACACGGTGTTGTTCACAAACCACACAAGTATTAAAGTTTCCGCTTAATACAATTCTAGCATGGAATATAAACATTATCATGAACAAGAATTATAATAATAACAGCTTTATTATTGCCTCTAGGGCATAACCAACACATGGGTTCCTTGTCGACGGGGGCGGCGAGTAGCGGTGCTGCGAGTAGCACCTTCTTGAGGTCGCGGAGCGCATCATCCGCCTCCTTGTCCCACTAGAAGGTGGGATTCTTGCGCATCAGGCGGTAGAGGGGCATCGCCTTTTCGCCCAATCAGGGGATGAAGCGACTGAGAGCCATGACTCGCCCGACCAGCTTCTGGACATCGCGCATGCACTCGGGTTTGCTGAGTCGAGCGATCTTGTCGATCTTGGTGGGGTTCGCCTCGATCCCGCGCTTGGAGACGACGTATCCCAGTAGCTGCCCAGCTGGTACACCGAAGGTGCATTTGCCTGGGTTTAGCTTTATCTTGTATTTCCGCAGGTTGGCGAATGTTTCCACCAGGTCAGCGAGTAGGTCGCTCTGGCGAGCGGATTTCACCACCACGTCGTCGATGTAGACGTGGATATTGCGGCCAATTTGGCTCGCAAGGCACTCCTGCATGCACCGCTGGTAGGTCACCCCGGCGTTCTTGAGGCCGAAGGTCATGGCGGTGTAGCAGAAGGCTCTGAATGGCGTGATGAACGCCGTCTTCTCTTCGTCCTCAACTGCCATTTTGATCTTGTTGTACCCAGAGTAGGCGTTGAGGAAGCATAGTGACTCCGAGCCCATGATGGAATCGATGATTTGGTCGATCCACGGGAGGACGAATTTCTCCTTCGGGCAGGCGCTGTTTAAGTTTGTGTAATCGATACACATCCTCCAGGTCCCATTTTTCTTCTTGACCAGGACTGGGTTTGCCAGCCACTTGGAGTACTTGATTGGCCGGATGAAGCCTACAGCGAGTAGACGCTGCACCTCCTCGGCGATGGCTCGGCGGTGCTCTTCATTGAAGGGCCGCAACGACTGCTTGACAGGTCGCACTTTGGGGTCGGCGTTGAGTTTGTGCTTAGCGAGTTCCCTAGGGACACCAGGCATGTCAGAGGGCTTTCATGCGAAGATGTCCCTGTTCTCATGGAGGAACTCGATGAGCGCGCCTTCCTATGCCTGGCTCATGCCCGTCCCGATCGTCACCGTCTGGCTGGAGACGCCTGGGACCAGCTCGACGGTGCGGGTATGCGTCGTTGCCTCGAAGGATTTGGAGTTGCCGCCCTCCAAGTTGGGCTTCTTGAGTATGGTGGGGTCGTCGTTGTTGACCCCGCTCGCGTACTTGGCGAGCTCATCGGCGTGGTTGGCCTCTGCCGCGATGACGGCGTCGGCGAGTTCGGCTCCTTTGGCTTCGCACTCGGCGGCCATGTCGGGGTCGCCGTGGATGGTGATGACACCGCACGGCCCGGGGAGCTTCATCGCGTTGTATGCGTAGTGGGGCGCTGCCATGAACTTGGCGAACGCCTGGCGCCCCAGGACGCAGTGGTAGGCGATGTCGAAGGACACTAGCTCGAAGACGATCCGCTCGGTGCGGAAGTTTGCTGGTGTGCTGTAGCACCCGGGTAAAACCACTACTAGAAAATCGCCTGCATTTATATCTGTGCATCATCATCATATCTGCATGCATGTTTTAACTAAAACTATTTTTGAAAATCCCCTCTTTGTTTTCTAGATATTCCCCATCTTCATTTCAAATATAAAACCCCGGTGTTTCGGATGTCTCTATTTGTCAAAACCCTATTTGTAAATGTTTTTATTTTAAAATAAATAAATATAAAATATTTTTATCGGGGGAGGCAGCCGCAGGCCAGGCCCAAAAGCCCAGCCCGCAACCACCTACCACCCCAATCTAGTCAAACCCTAATCCCTCCCCACTCCCTCACCCAGCAGCCACCACCCCCGTTTCCAAAACACACGCACACACCACATCGATCTCGCACCCTGCCCATACCCCGAGCCCCACCCGGTCGTCCATCCCACCTGCCCGCTCCCACTCGCTAGGGCCCACCCCGTCCCCACCTCCTCACGCGCTCCTCTCACGCGTGCCCCTCCCTGCCTCGTGTTCTTCCTCCCTCCCACAGGCGCCGCCGCCTCTGACCATGCATCGCGAGCGACGCCCTCTCCTATCACACGCGAGCTCTCCCCGCGTCTGCACACCATCGTCCGAGCGCCGCCGCACTCCCTGCGACCCGGCGCGCTCGTGACCTCCTCTCCGCCTCCTTTCTGTCGGGAACCAGTGCCGCCCGGCGTCTGGTCGTCGCCTTCCTCTCCTCCGACGCCCTCTGCAGCGCGCTGCTGTCCTCCCAGGGTCGAGCTCACATGCACGCCCTCCTCTCTGCTCTCTACCTCTGCCGCGGGACCCCGCTGCCCTCTGCCCGACCTCCTCCGTCACCGTCGATTCTCCTCTGCAGCGCCGGTGTCCGCGCCCTCTCGCCTATGGCCTCGCGCCCGCGGCTGCCGAGGAGCCAGCCCGTCGCCAAGCCCTCCCCGGGCCCACGCCTTCCGCTCCTGTCGCCCTCCAGCTCGAGTGTGTCTCCCAGCACAGCACCCTGGTGCCCTCAAAGTTCCACCTGTCCCTGCCCATCTTTTTCTGTGTATCGAGATGTGATATTGTTGTGTTGGCAGTATTGGAAATTCAGCTTTGTGGTTTTGTTGCTGTGACAGAGAACGAGTAGTGAAGCTGAAGGAGTAATGGTGAACAGTTGATGGTGTCATTTGGTTACTGCCACAGCCTATGTTGGTGATGTTCTGATGATCCCTCGACTACTTCTAGTCCGGCGGTCGAAGACGTATGCTAAGCGCCCCGTTGCTTAGAACCATTGACACCAAGATCTACCGGTGTCGAAACCCCCGACCTGAAGATGCCCAAAACACCAAGGTCGCCCACATGGATCCGAAGACATCAAACCCCGGCGAACCCCGAACCAAGATCGCCGAACCCCGTGTATAACACCTATCCGAAACCTATTTTATAAATGATATATAAGTGTTGCATATTAAATTGATCATGTCGCATACATCTTTGTGTGGGTTGGGGGCATTATGTCGATTCACCTCGTAATTAAATATGGAGACCATATGCGGGCGAATCTAGACTAATATTGGTCCCATTTAAATTTGGGTAGCGAACCGGTACTATATTTTGCCTTGTTAAGACAACACCTAAATTGTGGGGTAGCTAAACAATAAGAAGCTATTAATTAATTGTTGGGACCCCGGTTCCACTTAATATTGCCTAATTGCATCGCATCCTTGCCATGCCATACATCATACATGCATTATGCCCGATCTTTTGCCGTAGTATTAAATAGTGCAACCGGTGTTTTCTCTAGTGCTTTGCTTCTTTACGGATTAGGCCGATGAGTTGATGCGAGTGTCGACCCGATCTTCGGATGAACCTTCGGCAATGTTTTCAGGCGAGCATTCTCCCCCTTTTCTACCTATTTTACCTTTCTAGTCTTTATTTCCTCCTGTTGATCTATTGCTATCTATGTTGCGATGCTCTAGTTTTCGTACCCGTGATATCCCTTGCAGCCTTATATTGCCTTGGACACATCCTATTACCGGTTGTTTGGTAGATAGTCGGCCTTGCGTGTCGTAGTTGCTTGCTCAAGTGCTGTTGCGTGTCGTCAAGTACCACAGTTGTTGGAAGACTGTCATATGCTTTATGTTGGAGATGAATATAACTTTAATTATCGTTTAATAACTAAAATTGAAGTAGGTAAAGAATGTAGAGGCACAGGTGGGCAATAGATGTTATTTGGTTTTTAACCGTCCACTTGTGTCCCGTAGGACCCCGAGTACTTGATACCTGTTCTTTAAATATTCGCACTATCTGCATGTGGGACCATGAATCCCCCTAGCCAGAGCTTGAGTCATATTTATTTCTTGGGGCCACAAAGTAGTTTGGGACTTTATTACTATCCTGTACTTATGCCATGCTTTACTGCTTTATTTACGTTTGCGCGTGGAGCGTCTGTACTGTTTAGGAACAAATGTAGAATGTTTTCGCGGTATCGACAAGCCCAGTCACACTTTCGGGTTCCCGGTCGTTTACAGCCATTGGCACAAACCTCTGGGTCCATTTCGGAGCCGGCCAACTTCGTCGCGGGTAGCTTGGTGGGGTGGCCCCCTGAAATTTATATGAATCTTGCAATTGCTCCGTCGTGATGCCTCGTTGGATTTTATTTGGTTTTTCTCGAGGTTGATCGTGCGTGTGTTGCTATTTGTGCCCCCCTGCAGGGTAAAACTTTCTGAAAGCCGTGTCCACGGTTATGGACGACTTGGAGCACAGTATCTCGATCATATACAACTATAACTAAAGTAGTGCTATAAATTTGACTTTATAATGACTAGTAATTAGCTTTACTATAATGGAATGGCTAAATAAAAGTGCCAACAATTGCTGGTTTGGGTTGTCATCTGTTATCATTGTATCTGACTAGTAAGTATTGCAACTACAACGAAATGGCTAAATAAAAGTGCCAACAACTGCTGGGTTTTGGGATGCCTCATACTATATGTATCTGACTAGTAAGTACTACAACTACAACGGAATGGTTAATTAAAACTACCCACTGCATATTATATCAGGATGACTCATGCTATCTATATCTGACTAGTAATTGCCGCAACTATAACGGAATGAATAAAACTGCCAACTGTGTGAGTTCCTCGGTTGACTTCCTCGTTTGGTCCCGAGGGGGAAATACCAGGATGGGTATGCTTGATGATAGTTTCAGGTTGGATCCGAATAGGTATTTCTTATCCCTATCTGATAGCCGCCAGTTGTATTGAGTCTCTATAGGTTGTTTAGTGCAAGCTGCGCTGCCGCTTCAGTCCACCATACCTATGTAGGCGAGGACCGCCGAATCCTAGTCTCGCCGGGTACTGGCCTCAGTACTGACCGCTCTCTTTTTCCTTCGCCCTTTGTCGGCACCCCTTTTTGTTAAGCAGGTTTTGAGATTGACGTCGTTAGCAGGGTTACCCTTCCGGCTTGGCCTGGGCAGGGTTATGGACGCCATTGGTTATTCTTCAGGGCTCTTAGCCCAATTTGCATCTTGTCCGTACTCGGACGCTGTATCATTTTAAAGGTGATTTGGATATTTGTATTGTAAATCTGTATTCTTGACTCTTTGAGTCACTGTTGTATATATATGTTCTGTGGGTTCCATCGTGGACTATTGTGTAATGATATTACTTCGTTTTCCACCCGCACGCAAGTGCCTGGTGGGCACCTTTGAATCGTTTCTATGCGGGTTTGGCAGGATTCGCTAAAACTTGCATAGGGCCTATTCTGAGGGTGTTACAGAGTGGTATCAGAGCTCAGCAGTTACGATACCCACTGGTCTAGCCTGTAGGATAACCTAGCTAACAGATGTGTAGAATGTCAAAACTATTTTGAAAAATCAGTTGGATAGATCTGATTAGATCTTCTTTTACTCCTTACCTCTATGCTCTTCTCCTCTTATCTTTGCGTGTTTTGAATCTGCTCTCTTACCTTTTCTTTGAGTCCAGGAATTCTCGTGGTTGGGTTTCCGTCGTACCTTCAGGGTTTCGCTTCCTTCCTCTTGTAACGGTGCTTCGACATCCGGTCTTCATGCTATGTGATGGATCCTTCATCTGTTGTATCTTTTAGTGGATCAAAAATCCACTAAAATTTTTCTTTGTATCTTCTGGAGTTTTTCAACGTGATGACCTCATCTCCATCAGATCCGGCAAAGACTCAGCATCACTCCTTTGCTTCCGAACCTTGTTTGTCAAGATCTTCAGTCTGAATTCAGTGGGTTGGTTGCATAATCCTTTTGTTCGTGTACAGAGTAATGCTTTGAGTGCGGGATGGAGTCGCGACCATACCACTACTCTTGTCATTCGCTTTTGTACATTGAATGGTGGATCGATGCAATTCTTACTCCTTCCATGGGAGTTAGAGGTGGCCTTAACTTTTGAGACCTCTTCCTTCGTTTGTGTTTTGCTGGAGTGTTCTCCCGATGAACCTGAGCACCGACCCTTGTTGGTGGTGTCGTCGATTTCAAGCTGGAGCAAGGATCTTTGTTAGTGGTGTCGCCAGGATCTACACGAAGCGAGAAGATTCAGATCGTCGGACTTCTTTCCCGTACGATAAGGAGGATCTCGAGGGCGAGATCCATTGTTAGTGGTGTCGAATTGTAGCACCCGGGTAAAACCACTACTAGAAAATCGCCTGCATTTATATCTGTGCATCATCATCATATCTGCATGCATGTTTTAACTAAAACTATTTTTGAAAAGCCCCTCTTTGTTTTCTAGATATTCCCCATCTTCATTTCAAATATAAAACCCCGGTGTTTCGGATGTCTCTATTTGTCAAAACCCTATTTGTAAATGTTTTTCTTTTAAAATAAATAAATATAAAATATTTTTATCGGGGGAGGCAGCCGCAGGCCAGGCCCAAAAGCCTAGCCCGCAGCCACCTACCACCCCAATCTAGTCAAACCCTAATCCCTCCCCACTCCCTCACCCAGCAGCCGCCACCCCCGTTTCCAAAACACACGCACACACCACATCGATCTCGCACCCTGCCCATACCCCGAGCCCCACCCGGTCGTCCATCCCACCTGCCCGCTCCCACTCG
Organism: Avena sativa; assembly: GCA_916181665.1. Lineage (NCBI taxonomy): Eukaryota > Viridiplantae > Streptophyta > Magnoliopsida > Poales > Poaceae > Avena > Avena sativa. The sequence goes on along the minus strand of OV702280.1, from coordinate 393,175,693 downwards.
CTAGGGCCCACCCCGTCCCCACCTCCTCACGCGCTCCTCTCACGCGTGCCCCTCCCTGCCTCGTGTTCTTCCTCCCTCCCACAGGCGCTGCCGCCTCTGACCATGCATCGCGAGCGACGCCCTCTCCTCTCACACGCGAGCTCTCCCCGCGTCTGCACACCGTCGTCCGAGCGCCGCCGCACTCCCTGCGACCCGGCGCGCTCGTGACCTCCTCTCCGCCTCCTTTCTGTCGGGAACCAGTGCCGCCCGGCGTCTGGCCGTCGCCTTCCTCTCCTCCGGCGCCCTCTGCAGCGCGCTGCTGTCCTCCCAGGGTCGAGCTCACTTGCACGCCCTCCTCTCTGCTCTCTACCTCTGCCGCGGGACCCCGCCGCCCTCTGCCCGACCTCCTCCGTCGCCGTCGATTCTCCTCTGCAGCGCCGGTGTCCGCGCCCTCTCGCCTACGGCCTCGCACCTGCGGCTGCCGAGGAGCCAGCCCGTCGCCAAGCCCTCCCCGGGCCCGCGCCTTCCGCTCCTGTCGCCCTCCAGCTCGAGTGTGTCTCCCAGCACAGCACCCTGGTACCCTCAAAGTTCCACCTGTCCCTGCCCATCTTTTTCTGTGTATCGAGATGTGATATTGTTGTGTTGGCAATATTGGAAATTCAGCTTTGTGGTTTTGTTGCTGTGACAGAGAACGAGTAGTGAAGCTGAAGGAGTAATGGTGAACAGATGATGGTGTCATTTGGTTACTGCCACAGCCTGTGTTGGTGATGTTCTGATGATCCCTCGACTACTTCTAGTCCGGCGGTCGAAGACGTATGCCAAGCGCCCCGTTGCTTAGAACCATTGACACCAAGATCTACCGGTGTCGAAACCCCCGACCTGAAGATGCCCAAAACACCAAGGTCGCCCACACGGATCCGAAGACATCGAACCCCGGCGAACCCCGAACCAAGATCGCCGAACCCTGTGTATAACCCCTATCCGAAACCTATTTTATAAATGATATATAATTGTTGCATATTAAATTGATCATGTCGCATACATCTTTGTGTGGGTTGGGGGCATTATGTCGATTCACCTCGTAATTAAATATGGAGACCATATGCGGGCGAATCTAGACTAATATTGGTCCCATTTAAATTTGGGTAGCGAACCGGTACTATATTTTGCCTTGTTAAGACAACACCTAAATTGTGGGGTAGCTAAACAATAAGAAGCTATTAATTAATTGTTGGGACCCCGGTTCCACTTAATATTGCCTAATTGCATCGCATCCTTGCCATGCCATACATCATACATGCATCATGCCCGATCTTTTGCCGTAGTATTAAATAGTGCAACCGGTGTTTTCTCTAGTGCTTTGCTTCTTTACGGATTAGGCCGATGAGTTGATGCGAGTGTCGACCCGATCTTCGGATGAACCTTCGGCAATGTTTTCAGGCGAGCATTCTCCCCCTTTTCTACCTATTTTACCTTTCTAGTCTTTATTTCCTCCTGTTGATCTATTGCTATCTATGTTGCGATGCTCTAGTTTTCGTACCCGTGATATCCCTTGCAGCCTTATATTGCCTTGGACACATCCTATTACCGGTTGTTTGGTAGATAGTCGGCCTTGCGTGTCGTAGTTGCTTGCTCAAGTGCTGTTGCGTGTCGTCAAGTACCACAGTTGTTGGAAGACTGTCATATGCTTTATGTTGGAGATGAATATAACTTTAATTATCGTTTAATAACTAAAATTGAAGTAGGTAAAGAATGTAGAGGCACAGGTGGGCAATAGATGTTATTTGGTTTTTAACCGTCCACTTGTGTCTCGTAGGACCCCGAGTACTTGATACCTGTTCTTTAAATATTCGCACTATCTGCATGTGGGACCATGAATCCCCCTAGCCAGAGCTTGAGTCATATTTATTTCTTGGGGCCACAAAGTAGTTTGGGACTTTATTACTATCCTGTACTTATGCCATGCTTTACTGCTTTATTTACGTTTGCGCGTGGAGCGTCTGTACTGTTTAGGAACAAATGTAGAATGTTTTCGCGGTATCAACAAGCCCAGTCACACTTTCGGGTTCCCGGTCGTTTACAGCCATTGGCACAAACCTCTGGGTCCATTTCGGAGCCGGCCAACTTCGTCGCGGGTAGCTTGGTGGGGTGGCCCCCTGAAATTTATATGAATCTTGCAATTGCTCTGTCGTGATGCCTCGTTAGGTTTTATTTGGTTTTTCTCGAGGTTGATCGTGCGTGTGTTGCTATTTGTGCCCCCCTGCAGGGTAAAACTTTCTGAAAGCCGTGTCCACGGTTATGGACGACTTGGAGCACAGTATCTCGATCATAGACAACTATAACTAAAGTAGTGCTATAAATTTGACTTTATAATGACTAGTAATTAGCTTTACTATAATGGAATGGCTAAATAAAAGTGCCAACAATTGCTGGTTTGGGTTGTCATCTGTTATCATTGTATCTGACTAGTAAGTATTGCAACTACAACGAAATGGCTAAATAAAAGTGCCAACAACTGCTGGGTTTTGGGATGCCTCATACTATATGTATTTGACTAGTAAGTACTACAACTACAACGGAATGGTTAATTAAAACTGCCCACTGCATATTATATCAGGATGACTCATGCTATCTATATCTGACTAGTAATTGCCGCAACTATAACGGAATGAATAAAACTGCCAACTGTGTGAGTTCCTCGGTTGACTTCCTCGTTTGGTCTCGAGGGGGAAATACCAGGATGGGTATGCTTGATGATAGTTTCAGGTTGGATCCGAATAGGTATTTCTTATCCCTATCTGATAGCCGCCAGTTGTATTGAGTCTCTATAGGTTGTTTAGTGAAAGCTGCGCTGCCGCTTCAGTCCACCATACCTATGTAGGCGAGGACCGCCGAATTCTAGTCTCGCCGGGTACTGGCCTCAGTACTGACCGCTCTCTTTTTCCTTCGCCCTTTGTCGGCACCCCTTTTTGTTAAGCAGGTTTTGAGATTGACGTCGTTAGCAGGGTTACCCTTCCGGCTTAGCCTGGGCAGGGTTATGGACGCCATTGGTTATTCTTCAGGGCTCTTAGCCCAATTTGCATCTTGTCCGTACTCGGACGCTGTATCGTTTTAAAGGTGATTTGGATCTTTGTATTGTAAATCTGTATTCTTGACTCTTTGAGTCACTGTTGTATATATATGCTCTGTGGGTTCCATCATGGACTATTGTGTAATGATATTACTTCATTTTCCACCCGCACGCAAGTGCCTGGTGGGCACCTTTGAATCGTTTCTATGCGAGTTTGGCAGGATTCGCTAAAACTTGCATAGGGCCGATTCTGAGGGTGTTACATGTGCCGAAGGTGACTGGCAGCGTGACCTTGCCGATCGGGTACGCCTTCCGACCGGAGACGATGCCGTGGAACGTGGTGTAGGTCGTCTCGATCATCGACTGCGGGAGCCACAGTCGCCTGAAGGTGTCCAGGTACAGGATGTTGATGGAGCTGCCGCCGCCCATCAATGTCTTGGGGAGCCAGTAGTCTCCCACCTTGGTCTTGGGGAGCCAGTAGTCTCCCACCTTGGACTCGATTCGTGGCGAGTGGTCCTGGCGGCTCCAAGTGATTGGTTGCTCAGACCAGTTGAGGAACTGGGGGACGTCCACCTGGGCCACCGCGTTGACCGCGACGGCGCGGGCGATGACCTTCTTCTCGCGCTTCCTGTTGAAGCCTATGAAGGTGTGGAGCGAGCCGGCCACGCTGCTGAATTTTCCTCCATTTGGCGGGTTGTTGTCGGGGTCTTCCCACGCGCGCCGTGCCTTCTCTATCTCCTTAAGAGAGTGGAAGTCGGCGGTCGTGTGTGTAGCGGGCTTTCCTTCCCTGCTGTGAAATACACAAGGTTGGTTAAGAAGGGACGCAGGGTCGAACCTCGGCTTCGCCTTGTAGTTTCCACCGTCACGGTGTTGCCCCCCGTCGCGGCGAAAGCTCTTGGGCTGCGCTGCGCGTATCCAACGTTGGCGACGAAGTCAACTCGCCCGTCACTGCGGCGCTTGCCGGTGAGGCGAGTGTTGCTGTAGAGTAGATCGGATCGTCTTCCGTTGTCATTGTCGCTCGTGCGGTGTTGTCCTCCCGACTCGTCGTCGGTTTCTTGGTTTGGGTCTTCGTCCGTGTACCTTTTGGCGATCTCCGGGAGATCCGGTATGTTGTCGAGTGTGCGGTACGCTCGTTTGAGCTTGGCGACCAGGGGCTCGTAGTGCACGAGGTCTTGATGCAGTGGATCGCGGTGTCTGGGTGGATGCCGACCGCTTTGTACCACAGTTCTTGCCACCGTTGGACCCAGCTGCGGGTCGACTCGCGAGGTCCCTGGACGCATTGTTCCAGGTCCTCGATGGTGGTGGCGCGGGTGTATGAACCCTCAAAGTGCCTGATGAAGGCATCACGCATCTCTTCCCAGGAGTCGATGCTATCCGCGGGAAGAGTGTTAATCCACCGCCTGCACGCTCCCTCCATCATCAGGGGAAGGTAGCGGGCGGCTAGTAGATCGGTGTGGCCGGGGATCCCCATCGCCAAGAGGTAGGTATCCAGCCACACAAAGGGATCGTACGAGGGGTCGTACTTCTCTAGTTCCTTCGGTGCCTTGAAGTTCGCCGGGTATCTCTCGCCTCGGATCATCGGTCTGAAGCACCGGGTCCCGAGTCGGCTTAGCGACCCCCTCGGCTCATCGTCGTGGCGGTTGGTGAGGGTATGCTGCAGGTCGTCGGGCTGGCGTGCACGCCAGCTCTGGTTGTTGATGATGTGGGTGCGGGCGTCGACAGGTTCACCGTTGGCGGGGACGAATTTGGTCGCCGGTCGGGGGTCGTTGGTGGAGAGTGCCGCGTTCGCGGGTCGGTGTTGGAGCTATAGTGGTTCGGGTGGCGGGCAGTTGAGGGTGTTTGCCGCCATAGGGCGACCGCTTGAGGCCGCTATGCTGCCCGATGAACGCGAGTACATCCGACCCTATGAGTCGACGCCTGCGTTTTGTTGCTCGACCGCTTTTGCGAGCAGCGCCTTGGCGTATTGGATCTGCAGGGCGCCTTCACCAGTGACTGCGATGTTGTCGACTGCTGCTCGGCCCGCAACGAGGTTGTCCATTGGGGTAGAGAACAACAGTAGGCCGCTCGCGTCTCGCTCCCGTGAGGATACCACGATCCTCGGCTGGTCCCTGGGTGGTGCGCGGTTGGGTGGTGGCGGGGCGCCATTGGCCGTTGACCCTGGTGGGGGCCTAGTGCTTCCTCCTGGTGGCGCGTTCTCGCAGATCGCGCACTCGGCCGCGCGGGCCAGGTCGTTCTCGTCGTCGAAATTCAGGGCACGCCCCTGGACAGTGGGGTTCAGGCGCGACCTGATTCGGAGCTGGTGGTAGCGCGACAGCTCCTGCGCTGTCACCTGCTCGAGGCGAAACTTTTCGCGCTCGGCTTGTTCCTTGCGGACTGCTTCCGCCAGCTTCAGGCGGAGTTCCTCGACCTCATTTGCCGTCGTGTTGGGAGGGATCAGCGTGGAGAATGGATCTTCCGGCGGGTCGGCGCCAGTCGCCATATAGGCCGCGGCGTGGCGGCCGGTTCCGTCGCGGAGGTCAGCGGAGTTCTCCGACCCAGAGTCGAAGTCGAAGATCCCGAGGATAGAGGGATCCTCGAAGTCTCCGACATTGGAGACCTGGGTGATGGAGCCCGCGGGTGACGCGAAGATAATGGACCCGGCGAGTGACGCCGGGGTCGCCGAATCGGCGTCGTTGTTGAGGGCCGCGTCTTTCGCGGCCGCGGTGGTTTCGGCCACGTTGCTGTGGGACGAGTCGTACTCGGAGGCGAGGCGGTGGATCTTGCGGACTTGGCTCTCAGAGAGCCGGTCGCGTGGCGGTGACTCGCGGATGCGAGCCGAGTCCTCCGAGACGATGACGTCGGTGAGGCCGACGAAGAGTATGATCGTGCCGACCGACAGGATCACGCTATGCGTGACGGTTCGCGCCGCCGGGACGTAGCTGCTCGGCAAGATCTGGAGCATCTCGCCGATCGCGATCATGCGGCCGGTGGCGATCGTCTCGTTGATGGGAAGATTGGATCTCGCCGTAGAACACCGGCCTGACCGTCCAGGCCCCACGGTGGGCGCCACTGTCGTGGGAATGACCACGGCAGATGCTGCAATCGGCAGCAAGTAGTAGAACATGGGGCAAGGGCGGCCAGCCATCTGCGGTGCGAGATGTGGGCTGAGACACAAGGATTTATCCAGGTTCGGCCCCCGGAGGGTAAAGACCTACTCCTACTAGATTGTATTATGGTGAGAGTACAATGGGGCGAGCTCGGCGGCTAGGCAGCGAGTCGCTTGGGTGCATGATGGAACGTATCCTCTATGCGTCCTCTAGGGAGGTTTATATAGACTCACCTCCCTAGGGTTTACAGATCTCAACCAAATCGGTTAAGGTTTCAGCGATTCTTTAACCTAATCCGACTGGGCCTATCTACGCTTCTGGGCCTTCAGCTTCCAGTCGCTTGAGTCCACGCCAGATCTTGATCCAGTCGCCGTCCTACAGGCCCACTCGCTGGCACCTGGGCCAGTAGGAAACGTCCTGCTGGGTATACCCCGGTAGGCATATCCCCATCAGATGTCTTGACGGATCATTTGCACCGCCTATTGTAATGTGTATCAGATAGTTCATGCCAAGGAAAAGAGAATATGATCCAAGGTGAGTAACCCTTTTCCATGGGTTAGCTATATGTAACTAGCTTGTGTTCATCAAGAACACCATGCAGTCAAACCCAGAAGGATAGGTGCGAATGGTGCGACCATAGTGAACAACACTAGTATCATTAGCAATTGCATTTCCTGGTAAACCTGATGTATAGACCAAAATAGGTCTTGAACCATTGGCAGATCTTTCTAACCACCACATACCAATATCATCGTCCTCAACGTCATCAGCAAGCTCATATGTCACGTAAAGCACATCGCGTGGCGACTGGATAAGCAAAGGACCTTCAAAGGGAAAGGAAATATAACATGAAAATAAAACTGATATTGATCTGACATTGTAGAAGTTGATATACTATTTTCAAAAATCTTGATTATAGTTAGGATGTTTGATTGCGTAAAAAAATATGCCTACCTTGGGAGATGCTATGGAAATTCTCCTTTTTTCGAAATGGGGATATGCTGGAAATTCTTCTATACACAACGTTTTATTCATAGGATAAAATGAAATAGGAAATAATGCTATAGGATCTTGCAATATAAAGTCCATAGGTAAAAAATCAAAGGTTCGATCTACAAAATTTTGGTGTGTTGTATACCAAAGGAGAACCAACAAGGATTATTTCTAGGAGGTCTAATATCTTACCTTATCTTATGTTACCACTCAAATGACCATGGTAGGAAAATTTCCCATAGGATTGAGAAAATTGCAGTTAACACCAGACTTTGTTGCATTTGTTGCACAAAACACATAAACAAAGTCGTTTTTGTACATAGCACGGTTGTGGTTTAATTTTTTGCACCTGACCCAAATAAACAACTTAGCCTTGTTAACTAGCTGGTCCTGCCTCCTGTTTTTCTTGCAACTTAACATTAAAAACATAAATAGTTTAAAATAAATATATTACCAAAAAATATTTTTTGACATAGGCACCAAAAAATATATTAGCAATAAATAAATATATTACACAAATAAATATTTACCAGTATTTGTATGTCTCTTAAAACATACAAATGCATATACATGTGTAGTATGTATGGACAAATTTGCACCAAAATATATTTTCACATGGGACATAAAAATGTTGAAATAAAATGAGGTATTGTTCATTTTCAGATACACGATTTTGAGATTTTTATGTAACCTATAATGCAATGTATTATATACCAAAACTATGCAAATAATTAAGTCACAAACTATGCTAGCTACAATTATTTTCTTATTTCCGTGTTTTGTGCAACAAATATCACAAGGACTGATGTTAACTCCAATTTATCAAGGCTAAGCTATAAATTTAGGCTAGATGCAAATAATAAAGCAGTAAACTATGCTAGCGGCAAAAAATGTTTGTTTTTGTGTTTTGTGCAACAAACTCCATAAAAGGTGGTGGTAGCTACAATTTTATCGATAGGATTTAATCCTACAAATTTCCTATACAAATCCTTTGAATCAAAAAGGCCCTAAATATGCACCCATTATTTATAGATGTCGATCAAATTTATAATTTTTTGAGCTTTACCTATTATACTACTACTATATAGCGATGATATATCATACATCTAGTATCTGAGTCTAACGTAAGTACTACTAGTAGAAACCATATTTTCCATGGGATGTACTAGGAGACAAAGCAATACTATCAACAGAACTCAATCCTATGAATCAAACAACTTAAGTGCAAGAAAACTTCGTAAAGATTGCATTCCTCTAAAATTCCTAGGTAATTCCTGCCTAACAAAGAGACTAAAATTCCTATGAAATTCCTACTAACGAATGAAAGTTCAGAAAATTAGCTTACATCAATTCAGGAATAATATCGGAATCTCACCAAAGTACTACAAGTAGATATCATATTTTCCACGGGATGTAGTAGGAGCAAAGCAATACTATGAGCAGAACTCAATCATATGAACCAAACTACTTATATGTAAGAAAACTTTCCAAAGATTGCATTCCTCTAAAATTCCTAGAGAACCTTTGAATCAAAGAGGCCAAAAATCGTACTAACCAATAAAAGTTTTAAAAAATTAGCTCACATCAATTTAGGAATAATATCTGAATCTCGCGTAAGTACTACAAGTAGCTATCATATTTTCCATGGGATGTACTAGGAGCAAAGCAATACTATCAGTAGAACTCAATCATATGAATCAAACTACTTATATGTAAGAAAACTTCCCAAAGATTGCATTGCTCTAAAATTCCTAGGAAATTCCTTCGAATCAAAGAGGCTAAAATTCATATGAATTTCCTACTAACCAATGAAAGTTCAGAAAAATTAGCTTACATCAATTCAGGAATAATATCTGAATCTCGCGTTAGTACAAGCAGATATCATATTTTCCATGGAATATACTGGGAGCAAATAAATACTATCAGCAGATCTCAATCATATGAATCAAACTACTTATATGTAAGAAAACTTCCCAAAGATTGCATTCCTCTAAAATTACTAGGGAATTCGTTCGAATCAAAGAGGCTAAAATTCCTACCGTGTGAAATTCCTACTAACAAATGAATGTTCAGAACAATTAGCTTACATCGCTTCAGGAATAAAGCTATTAAAATACGTAGAGAGGATGACTTACCAAGTTTCGGAGGCTTCCATGCATAAACACTGCCATTCTCGGTCACGGCAAACACACGGTCGTGTTGGATAATATGTTTGGACGAACCGGCGAGGCTCGCGGTGGTGGTGGCATCGCAATGGTTGATGATTACTTGAAGGGGGCCTTCGATGAACACAATCTGAAACTGATCAGGATCTTTACTGACCTTGCTCGATCTCACATGGAAGGAGGCTCCATATGGTGTTTTGGGGTTTTTTGTGGGTGGGTGGGAGGGAGGGAGGAAGGGGAAGAGAGGGAGGCCGGGTGATATGGAGAAGACAAAGGTTGATGGTGCACAATACTAGTCCTGCAGAAGGTGGACGAGTGGGAAGTGGGACTCCAATTGAGGCTAGTTGCACAAACCTCCAACAGATACTAGAGTTGTAGTTTCAAGGAGCTCCAACTAAGGTTTCCCCTCTCAGAAAAAAGGAACTCCGCCTCTTGGAGAAGGGAGGTGCAATGTGATGAGAGTAGCTACTAGAGTAGTACTACTGTCTAATAGCTGTAGGGCCACATCATAGCATGTTATTAGTGGAGTAGCTACTAGAGTTGCATGTGCCTCACAGGAAGAAAAGTTAAAGCTCTGCAGGTAATAAATGTCCATGGCAATTTTCTAAATAGACAATCTTTTGCTTGCTCATTTTGATCAGGGCGACAGCGGAGGCTAGAGGAGTACTAGCTTCCTCGTGTCTTGAGCCATCTGTTGGAGATATGCCCTAGAGGTAATAATAAATGTAGTTATTATTATATATCTTTGTGTTTATGATAAATGTTTACATTCATGCTATAATAGTATTAACAAGGAAACCATTAATACTTGTGTGATTTGTAAAACTTAATTTGAAGTCCCTAGTATGGCCTCTATACTTCACTAGCTTGTTGGTTGATTGATGATGTGGTTTCTTTGTCATGAACATTGAGATGTTATCAACAACAAGATCATATCGTTAGGAGAATGATATGGTGGACATACTCCTATAGACAAGCGTAGCATAAAGATCAAGTCATTTCAATAGTTCAATTGCTATATGCTTTCTGATACATAGTAACCTAATTCCTTCGACCATGAGATCATGCATATTGCCTTTACTGGATGGATGCTTTGATGTCATCAAACACCACACCGTAACAGGGTGGCTATAAAAGTGGCATTGGGTGTTCGGAAAGTATTGGTTGAAACACATGGATCAAGAGTGGGATTTGTCCATCCACATGACGGATAGATATTCTCTGGGCCCTCTCGGTGAAATGTCATCCAATTAGCTTGCAAGCATGTGACTTGGTCACAAGGGATCACATATCACGGGAACGAGAAAAGAGTACTTATCAGTAACGAGGTTGAACTAGGTATGCAGAGATACCGACGATCATGACCTCGGATAAGTAACATATCGTGAGACAAAGGGAAATTGGTATCGTATGTAAGTGGTTCATTCGATCGCAAAGTAATCGTAGAAATATGTGGGAGCCATATGAATTTCCAGATTCCTCTATTGGTTATTGTTCGGAGAAGTGTCTCGATCATGTCCGCATAATTCACGAACCGTAGGGAGACACACTTAAGGATTCGACGTTGTTTGAGTAGTTATGGTATTATGAGAAAGAGACCGAATGTTGTTCGGAGTCTCGGATGGGATCCGGGATATCACGAGGTGATCCGGAATGGTCCGGAGAATAAGATTCATATAAGGAAAGTCCCATTTCGGAGTTGGGGAATGGTTCCGGTGTTTTCATCGGGAACATTCTAGAAGGTCCCGGAATGTCCGGCACTCCGGGGGGGAAGGGGTACATGAATGTGTCATTGCAAGATGGAATGATTGCATCATGTACTAAGTGTTCTCGCTGTCCAAAATAAAGGGTTTATTTAATTCCTAAATTGGAAAAGTCAAACGGCTAATTTGAAAGTCAAACTGCCAATTTTGGGAAGTGGGAAAAGAGGAGGATTGGTGGAGGCCGAATTGGGGGAGGACTCCTCCCTTGGCCGGCGCCCCACCAAGCCGACTTGGGGAGGGACTCTCCTCCCCATGGCGCAGCCAGCCCTCCCACCTATATAAGGAGGGGCAGGGCTCCCCTCCTAGTACACACAAGTTCCTATCCTCTAAACTAGAAACTAGACCTAGACCCCGGTTTAGAGCTGTTTCGGTTTAGAGCCTTCTAATTGGTTTAGAGCCCTCTAATTGGTGTGTCTAATTACTAGACCACTAATAGCCTCTCTCATAAGCTCCACCATACTCGCACCGGCTTAAGGCGAAGCCCTGCGGGATCTCCCCTCTACCTCCGGTACCACGCCGTTGTGCTGCCGGAATCGCGAGGAGAGTGCTACAACCTCCGCTGCCTGCTGGAACAAGGGAGAGGAAGGTCTTCGTCGAGTACCGAACGTGTGACCGACTGCGGGAGCGCTGCGGGAACGCGGCGCCGGAAGGATCGTCTACGCGATCTTGAGATCGGAAAGAGTACGACTACATCACCCACGAGAATCTGCTCTCGTTAAACACTTTGGAATCTTCGAGGGTGAGTTATTCCATCGACTCGTTGCTACAATCTAGTAGATAGATCTTGGCTTGTTTGTTTGTATGCGATAGAAAATTTTTGTTTTCCATGCTACGAACCCCTACAGTGGTATCAGAGCCGTGTCTATATGTAGATCTGTTGCACGAGTAGAACACAATGATCATTGTGGGCGTTGATGCTTTTATTGTAGATTGCTTTTTGTGTACTTTGCATCTTGCGGTATGTTGGGATGAAGCGGCCCGGGCTAACCTTACATGACATCGTTCATGAGACTTGCTCCACGCTTAACATGCAACTTGTATTGCATAAGTGGCTTTGCGGGTGCCTGTTTCTCCTAGCATAGTAAAGATCCAATTTACAACGGGTAATCAACAATGCTAGTATCAATGTTGTGGTTCTTGTTCGTAGGTTAGAACGACACTTATGGAAAGCCCCAAACCACGTAAAATATGCAAAGAAAGTAGAAGCGTCTAACTTTGTTTTGCAGGGGTGTGCAGTGATGTGATATGGCCATGATTGTGATTATATTTGATGTATGCAATGTTCTTTATTGTAAGTTGGCAACCGGCAGGAGCCATATGGTTGTCTTTAATTTCTGTTAAGGCCTGCGTGTCTATTCAAAATAGTTGTAATAGTTGAAGTTGGCGGACGACAACCATGAAGAAGCGTCATTGACCTTGATGCTATGCCGGTGATGATGGAGATCATGTTCGTGCTTGAAGATGGAGATCGGAAGCACAAAGAAGAAAGGCCATATCATATCACATATTATGAATTGCATGTGATGTTAATCCTTTATGCATCTTGTATTGCTTAGTAGACGACGGTAGCATTATAAGATGATCCCTCATGCACATAAATTTCAAGTTCTAAAAGTGTTCACCCTTAGTATGCACCGTTGCCAAAGCTTGCTGCTTCGAAGCACCACGTGATGATCGGGTGTCTTTGATTCCGCGGGTGACTACAACGTAAGCAAGCCAGATTTGCTTATGCGGAAGCTAAGGTTTGATCTTGACGAGCCTAGCATGTACAGACATGGCCTCAGGAACACGGATCGCCGAAAGGCAAAGCATGAATCATATAGTAGATATGATGAACATGATGATTGTTCGCCATTAAAACTATATCAGCTCTCGTGATGATCGGTGTTGATGTAGTGGATTTGGTTCGTGTGATCACTAAAACAATGTGAGGGATGTTGTTTTGAGTGGGAGTTCACCTAGTTTAATTTCATTAATTAATTTGAACTCAATTTGTCATAAACTTAGTCTAAACTATTGCAAATATGTTGTAGATCAATGGCAGCCCCTACCATCAATTTTAATGCGTTCCTAGAGAAAGAAAAGTTGAAAAACAATGGAAGCAACTTCGCGGATTGGTTCCGCAATTTGAGGATTGTCCTCACAGCTGGTAATTTGACCTATGTGCTGGATGCACCGCTAGGTGACCCACCTGCAGCTGATGCTACCGATGAAGTAAAGAATGTTTACCTCGCTCGGAAGAATCAGTACTCCATAGTTCAGTGTGCTATCTTGTATGGTTTAGAATCGGAGCTTCAGAAAAGGTTTGAAGAGTCAGATCCATATGATATTGTCGAGGATCTCAAATTAATCTTTGAGACTCATGCGGCAATTGAAAGTTATGAAGCTTCTGAAAAGTTCTTTAACTGCAAGATGGAAGAGGGTAGCTCCGTCAGTGAGCATGTGCTTAAAATGTCTGGGCACGCAAATAAACTTCAAAGTTTGGGTATAGTGATTCCTAATACTTTGGGAGTTTACCGCATCCTCCAATCACTACCACCAAGTTACAAGAACTTTGTGATGAACTACAACATGCAGAACATGAACAAAGAGTTGCCAGAACTATTTGCTATGTTAAAATCTGCAGAAGTGGAGATCAAGAAAGAGCACCAAGTGTTGATGGTCAATAAGACCACCAAATTCAAGAAAGGCAAGTCTAAGCAGAAGGGACACTTCAAGAAGGGTGGTAAGAAAGTTACCACGCCGACGAAGAGGACCAAGGCTGGACCCAAGCCTGATACTGAGTGCTTTTACTGCAAGGGAGAAGGTCACTGGAAGCGGAATTGCCCAAGGTACTTGGCGGATTTTAAGAACGGCAACATCAAGAAGAAAGGTATATCTGATATACATGTTATTGATGTGTATCTCACTAGTACTCGTAGTAGTGCCTGGGTATTTGATACTGGTTCGGTTGCTCATATTTGTAACTCGAAACAGGAGCTGCAGAATAAACGGAAGCTAGTGAAGAACGAGGTGACGATGCGCGTGGGAAACGGATCAAAGGTTGATGTGATCGCGGTCGGCACACTACCTCTTCATCTACCATCGGGATTAGTTTTATACTTAAATAATTGTTATTTGGTGCCTGCGTTGAGCATGAACATTATATCGGGATCTTGTTTATTGCGAGACGGTTACTTGTTTAAATCCGAGAATAATGGTTGTTCGATTTATATGAGTAATATGTTTTATGCACATGCACCTTTGATAGATGGTCTATTCATATTGAATCTCGATAGTAGAAATACACATATTAATAACATTGAGGCTAAACGTTTGAAATCAAGCGATAATTTGACCTATATGTGGCACTGTCGTCTTGGTCACATTGGAGTGAAGCGTATGAAGAAACTCCATTCCGATGGACTTCTTGAATCACTTGATTTTGAATCACTTGAAAGATGCGAAGCATGTCTGATGGGTAAAATGACTAAGACTCCATTTTCTGGTATGATGGAGCGAGCTACAGACTTATTGGAAATCATACATACCGATGTGTGTGGTCCAATGAGTGTAGCATCGCGCAGTGGTTATCGTTATGTTCTTACCTTCACGGATGACTTGAGTAGATATGGGTATATCTATTTCATGAAACATAAGTCCGAAACTTTCGAGAAGTTTAAGGAGTTTCAAAGTGAGGTAGAGAATCAACGTAACAAGAAGATTAAATTTCTACGTTCTGATCGTGGAGGTGAATATCTAAGTTACGAGTTTTGCGAGCATTTGAAGAAATGTGAAATACTTTCGCAGTTGACACCGCCGGGAACACCACAGCGTAATGGTGTGTCTGAACGTCGTAATCGAACTCTCTTAGATATGGTTCGTTCTATGATGTCACTTACAGATTTGCCACTATCATTTTGGGGTTATGCATTAGAAACAGCCGCATTCACTTTAAATAGGGCACCGTCTAAATCCGTTGAAACGACACCGTATGAATTATGGTTTGGGAAGAAACCTAAATTGTCGTTCCTTAAAGTTTGGGGATGCGAAGCCTATGTAAAGAAGTTACAGCCGGACAAGCTTGAACCCAAAGCGGAAAAATGCGTCTTCATAGGATACCCGAAGGAAACTGTTGGGTATACCTTCTATCATAGATCCGAAGGCAAAATCTTCGTTGCTAAGAATGGATCCTTTCTAGAGAAGGAATTTCTCTCGAAAGAAGTGACTGGAAGGAAAGTAGAACTCGACGAGGTTGTCGAACCTTCTCTCGAAATTGCGAGTAGCGCAGCACCGGAAGAAGTTCCTGTGGTGCCTGCACCAATAAGAGAGGAAGCTAATGATGGTGATCATGAAACTTCGGTTGAAGTTACTACAGAGCCTCGGAGGTCAACGAGAACTCGTACCACTCCAGATTGGTATGATTCCGTTATGAATGTCATGTTGGTGGACAACACCGATAACCCCGAGACATATGAGGAAGCGATGATGAGCCCAGATTCCAATAAATGGCAAGAAGCCATGAAATCCGAGATTGGATCCATGTACGAAAACCAAGTATGGACTTTGGTGGACTTACCGGATGGCCGGAAGGCTGTCGAGAACAAATGGATTTTCAAGAAGAAAACAGATGCTGATGGTAATGTTACTGTCTATAAAGCTCGACTTGTCGCAAAAGGGTTTCGACAAATTCAAGGAGTTGACTACGATGAGACTTTCTCACCGGTAGCGAAGCTAAAGTCTGTGAGGATTATGTTAGCAATCGCTGCATATTATGATTATGAGATATGGCAGATGGATGTCAAAACAGCATTCCTCAATGGAGACATTGATGAAGAGTTGTATATGATACAACCCAAAGGTTTTGTCGATCCTAAAGATGCTAACAAGGTATGCAAGCTTCAACGGTCCATCTATGGATTGAAGCAAGCATCCCGAAGTTGGAATCAACGTTTTGATAAGGTAATCAAAAGTTTTGGTTTTATACAAACTTATGGAGAAGCTTGTATTTACAAGAAAGTGAGTGGGAGCTCTGTAGCATTCTTAATACTGTATGTGGATGACATATTGTTGATTGGGAATGATGTAGACCTTCTTAATAGTGTCAAGGAATATTTGAATAATAGTTTTTCAATGAAGGATCTTGGCGAAGCAGCTTACATATTAGGCATAAAGATTTATAGAGATAGATCGAAACGCCAAATATCATTGTCACAAAGTACATATTTGGACAAAGTTCTAAAGAGGTTTGGAATGGAAGATAGCAAGAAAGGGTTCTTGCCCATGTTGCCCAATACGACCTTGAGTAAAACTCAAAGTCCGACATCGGCAGAAGATAGAGAAAAGATGAGTAAGACTCCCTATGCCTCAGCCATAGGATCTCTAATGTATGCCATGCTATGTACTAGACCCGACATCGCATATGCTGTTAGTCTAACTAGCAGATATCAAAGTGATCCAGGAGTGGATCATTGGACAGCGGTCAAAAACATCCTTAAGTACTTGAGAAGAACTAAGGATATGGTTCTTTCTTATGGAGGTGATGAACAGCTCGTTGTTAATGGTTACACCGATGCTAGTTGGAACACCGATCCGGATGATTCTAAATCACAATCTGGATACGTATTTATTTTGAATGGTGCAGCAGTTAGCTGGAGGAGTGCAAAGCAAAGCGTTGTGGCGAGATCTTCAACTGAATCGGAATACATGGCTGCTTCGGAGGCTTCACAAGAAGCGATATGGATGAAAGAGTTCATTACAGAGCTGGGTGTGGTTACAAGTGCGCTGGACCCAATGTCTATCTACTGTGATAACATGGGCGCCATAGCCAATGCGCAAGAACCAAGGTCACACAAGAAGCTGAAGCATATCAAGCTGCGTTTCCACGCTATTCGAGAACATATCCAGGATGGGGATATAAAGATTTGCAAAGTACACACAGATCTGAATGTGGCGGATCCGTTGACTAAACCTCTCCCGAGGGCAAAACATGACCAACACCAAACTGCCATGGGTGTTCGGTATATTACCATGTAATCTAGATTAGATGACTCTAGTGCAAGTGGGAGACTGTTGGAGATATGCCCTAGAGGTAATAATAAATGTAGTTATTATTATATATCTTTGTGTTTATGATAAATGTTTACATTCATGCTATAATAGTATTAACAAGGAAACCATTAATACTTGTGTGATTTGTAAAACTTAATTTGAAGTCCCTAGTATGGCCTCTATACTTCACTAGCTTGTTGGTTGATTGATGATGTGGTTTCTTTGTCATGAACATTGAGATGTTATCAACAACAAGATCATATCGTTAGGAGAATGATATGGTGGACATACTCCTATAGACAAGCGTAGCATAAAGATCAAGTCATTTCAATAGTTCAATTGCTATATGCTTTCTGATACATAGTAACCTAATTCCTTCGACCATGAGATCATGCATATTGCCTTTACTGGATGGATGCTTTGATGTCATCAAACACCACACCGTAACAGGGTGGCTATAAAAGTGGCATTGGGTGTTCGGAAAGTATTGGTTGAAACACATGGATCAAGAGTGGGATTTGTCCATCCACATGACGGATAGATATTCTCTGGGCCCTCTCGGTGAAATGTCATCCAATTAGCTTGCAAGCATGTGACTTGGTCACAAGGGATCACATATCACGGGAACGAGAAAAGAGTACTTATCAGTAACGAGGTTGAACTAGGTATGCAGAGATACCGACGATCATGACCTCGGATAAGTAACATATCGTGAGACAAAGGGAAATTGGTATCGTATGTAAGTGGTTCATTCGATCGCAAAGTAATCGTAGAAATATGTGGGAGCCATATGAATTTCCAGATTCCTCTATTGGTTATTGTTCGGAGAAGTGTCTCGATCATGTCCGCATAATTCACGAACCGTAGGGAGACACACTTAAGGATTCGACGTTGTTTGAGTAGTTATGGTATTATGAGAAAGAGACCGAATGTTGTTCGGAGTCTCGGATGGGATCCGGGATATCACGAGGTGATCCGGAATGGTCCGGAGAATAAGATTCATATAAGGAAAGTCCCATTTCGGAGTTGGGGAATGGTTCCGGTGTTTTCATCGGGAACATTCTAGAAGGTCCCGGAATGTCCGGCACTCCGGGGGGGAAGGGGTACATGAATGTGTCATTGCAAGATGGAATGATTGCATCATGTACTAAGTGTTCTCGCTGTCCAAAATAAAGGGTTTATTTAATTCCTAAATTGGAAAAGTCAAACGGCTAATTTGAAAGTCAAACTGCCAATTTTGGGAAGTGGGAAAAGAGGAGGATTGGTGGAGGCCGAATTGGGGGAGGACTCCTCCCTTGGCCGGCGCCCCACCAAGCCGACTTGGGGAGGGACTCTCCTCCCCATGGCGCAGCCAGCCCTCCCACCTATATAAGGAGGGGCAGGGCTCCCCTCCTAGTACACACAAGTTCCTATCCTCTAAACTAGAAACTAGACCTAGACCCCGGTTTAGAGCTGTTTCGGTTTAGAGCCTTCTAATTGGTTTAGAGCCCTCTAATTGGTGTGTCTAATTACTAGACCACTAATAGCCTCTCTCATAAGCTCCACCATACTCGCACCGGCTTAAGGCGAAGCCCTGCGGGATCTCCCCTCTACCTCCGGTACCACGCCGTTGTGCTGCCGGAATCGCGAGGAGAGTGCTACAACCTCCGCTGCCTGCTGGAACAAGGGAGAGGAAGGTCTTCGTCGAGTACCGAACGTGTGACCGACTGCGGGAGCGCTGCGGGAACGCGGCGCCGGAAGGATCGTCTACGCGATCTTGAGATCGGAAAGAGTACGACTACATCACCCACGAGAATCTGCTCTCGTTAAACACTTTGGAATCTTCGAGGGTGAGTTATTCCATCGACTCGTTGCTACAATCTAGTAGATAGATCTTGGCTTGTTTGTTTGTATGCGATAGAAAATTTTTGTTTTCCATGCTACGAACCCCTACACCATCAAGATGGAGTAGAAATTTGGATATCTCATTTCTCATGGCATGCAGCTTTACCTAACAGACTTCACTACTAGTAGTAGTATATTTCACTACACTGCAGATTCTCTTACCGTGCATCCGAAAAAATACGAAGTATAGTACTACTACTAGTAGTATAGTAATGTGACACAGAGAGTTCCACATTCATTCATCTTGTACCACCAAAAGCAGAAATTGTGTCGGCAGAACTATAATAGTCACGTCCAGGTTGCCCTAAAGGACAAAAAACTAGTACGATGAGCAACAAAATCTATCTACTCCTCCTAACGTATTTGCGTAGGAGTACTCAGGAACGGGACGCGCGTGTGCTGGGCGGTCACCCTAATGGACAATCTACGCCACTAGTGCGCATCCGCATGAACCCTAAACCCGAAGCCCTAAACCCCAAACCACCCTCAACCCCTGACGCTAAGCTCGGACATATTATTGAAAAATTCCTAAACACTAAACTACCCATAGAAAACCCAAACCCTAAACCCTCATTACTAAAACCCTAAACCCTCGACCCATAAACAACCCTAACCAAGCAGGTATCATGCACTTATAGATCAAAATTTGAGATACTTTCATTAAATTGCGCTAACGCCATTCTAATTCAAGACAGCTTGAACATTATTGAAAAATCCCTAAACCCTAACCCCCTAAAGCCTAAACCCTAATACCTATACCCCTAAAAACCCTAAACCCTCAACCCCTGACCCTAAGCTCGTACATATTATTGAAAAATTCCTAAACCCTAAACTACCCCTAAAAAAACAAAACCCTAAACTCTCAATGCTAAAACCCTAAACCCTTGGCCCATAAACAACCCTAACCAAGCAAGCATGTATCATGCACTCATAGATCAAAATTTGAGATACTTTCATTAAATTGCGCTAACGCCATTCTAATTCACGAAAGCTCGAAGATTATTGAAAATTCCCTAACCCCTAACTCCCTAAAGCCTAAAACCTAAGCCCTATACCCCTAAAAACCCTAAATGTACCCATAACCGTAAGCTTGGACATATTATTGAAAAATTCTTAAAATCTTAATCTCCCTAAACAACCCATAAAAAAACCAAACCCAAAACCCTCAATACTAAAACCCTAAACTCTCGACCCATAAACAACCCTAACCAAGAACGTATCATGCACTCATAGATAAAAATTTGAGATACTTTCATGAAATTGCGCTGATGCCATTCAAATTCACGAAAGCTCGAACATTATTGAAAATACCCAAAACCCTAACCCCATAAAGCCTTAACCCTAAGCCCTATACCCTAAAAACCCTAAACCCCTCAACCCGTAACCCTAAGCTTGCGCATAATATTGAAAAATTCTTAAACCCTAAACCCTAAACTACCCCTAAAAAACCAAAACCCTAAACTCTCAAAACTAGAAACCTAAACCCTTAGTCCATAAACAACCCTAGCAGGTATCATGCACTTATATATAGATCAAAATTTGAGATACTTCCATTATTAAATTGTTGCTAAGTCATTCTATTCCGTGAATATATGCATAAACTCGAACTTTATTGAAAATTCCCGAAACCCTAAACCCCTAAATACCTAAAAACCGAAACCCTAAAACCTGAAACACTAAACCCCTAAACCTAAAACCCAAAACACTAAACCCCTAAATCTTGACCAAGCAGCTGTCATGCACACTTATAAATCAAATTTCCAGGTACATCTATTAATTCATGTAATGCCATTTTATTCGACGAATATATAGGAATAAAGCTTGAACATAATTGAAAATTCCCTAAACACACAACCGTAAACAACCCCTAAAACTTAAACCCTAAACCCATAAATACTAAAACCCTCAACCCACATACACCCTAACGAAGCATGTATCATGCACTTATAGATCAAAATTTGAGATACTTTCATTAAATTTCGGTAACGCTATTATATTCCATGAATATAAGCATAAAGCTTGAACATTACTGAAAATTCTCTAAACCCTAAACCTCAAACCCCTCAACCCACAATTAAACCCTAACCAAGCAGGTATCATGCACTTATAGATTCAAATTTGAGATACTTTCTTAAATTATGGTATGCCATTTTATTCCATGATTAAAAGCATAAAGAGGCTTGAAAATTATTGAAAAATCTCGAAACCATGAAACCCTAAACACTAAACCCCTAAACCCTAACCAAGCAAGTATCATGCACTTGTAGATCGAATATGAGATACATACATTAAATTGGGCAACGCCATTCTATTCGACGAATATAAGCATAAAGCTTGCTGAACATTATTGAAAATTCCCTAAACCCAAAACCCTTATAAACAACCCCTAAACCCTAAATCTCTAAATACTAAAACCCTAAACCTTAAAACCTCAACCCGCAATTAAAACCTAACCAAGCAAGTATCATGCACTTATAGATTCATATTTGAGAGATACTTTCATTAAATTATGGTAACACCATTCTATTCAACGACTAAAAGCATAAAGCGGCTTGAACATTATTGAAAACTCCCGAACCCATAAAACCCTAAACACTAAACCCCTAAACCCTGACCAGACCAAGAAAGTATCATGCACTTGTATATCATATTTGCGATACTTCCATTAAATTGGGCAACGCCATTCTATTCAAAAAATATAAACATAAAGCTTGAACATTACTGAAAATTCCCTTAAACACATAAAACCCTAAACCCCTAAACGACCCTGACTAAGGAGATAGATCATCTACTTATAGAACAACATCTGAGATATACTTCATTAAATTGTGCTAACGTCATTCCGTTCCATGAATCTCAGCATAAAGCTTGAACATTATTGAAAAATCCCTAAAACCAAAAAATTAAACCATACAACCCTAAACCCTGACCAAGCGGGTATCATGCACTTATAGATCAAAATTTGTGATACTTTTGTTAAATTGCTCTAATGCCATTCTAATAGACGAAAGCTCGAACATTATTGAAAATTCCCAAAATCCTAACCCCCTAAACCCCTAAAAACCCTAAACGTACCCTCTACCCCTTACCCTAAGCTAGGACATATTATATAAAAAATCCTAAACCCTAAACTACCCCTAAAAAACAAAACCCTAAACCCTCAATACTAAAAGCCTAAACCCTCGGCCCATAAACAACCCTAACCAAGCAAGCAGGTGTCATGCACTAATAGATCAAAATACTTTCATTAAATTACGCTAACGCCATTCTAATTCATGAAAGCTCGAACATTATTGAAAATTCCCTAAAGCCTAAACTCTAAGCCCTATACCCCTAAAAACCCTAAACCCTCAACCCCTAACCCCAAGCTCGGACATACTATTGAAAAATTCCGAAACCCTAAACTACCCCTAAAAAAACCAAAACCCTAAACCCTCAATACTAAAACCCTAAACCCTCGACCCATAAACAACCCGGACCAAGCAAGCACGTATCATGCACTCAACATAGATCAAAATTTTAGATACTTTCATTAAATTGCGCTAACGCCATTCTAATTCACAAAAGCTCGAACATTATTGACAATACCCTAAACCCTAACCCCGTAAAGCCTTATCGCTAAGCCCTATACCCCCTAAAAACCCTAAACCCCTCGTCCCATAACCCTAAGCTCGAACATATATATATTATTCAAAAATTCTTAAACCCTAAACTACACCTAAAAAAACAAAACCCTAAACCCTCAATACTAAAACCCTGAACCCTCGGCCCATAAACAACCCTAACCAAGCAGTTATAATGCACTTATATATAGATCAAATTTTGAGATACTTTCATTATTAAATTGTTGCTAAGTCATTCTATTCCATGAATATATGCATAAAGCTCGAACTTTATTGAAAATTCCCGAAAGCCTAAACCCTAAATTAAACCCCTAAATACCTAAACCCTAAAACTTGAGCTCTAATAAACCCCTAAATTTGAGATACTTTCATTAAATTACAGTAACGCCATTCTATTCCACGATTAAAAGAATAAAGAGGCTTGAACATTATTGAAAAATCCTGAAACCATAAAACTCTAAACCCTAAACCCTGACCAATTAAGTATCATGCACTTGTAGATCAAATTTGAGATACTTACATTAAAACGGGCAACGCCATTCTCTTCGACGAATATAAGCATAAAGCTTGAAACATTATTGAAAATTCCCTAAACCCTAATAAACAACCCCTAAACCCTAATCCCTAAATACTAAAGCCCTAAACCCTTCAACCCATAATTAAAACCTAACCAAGGAGGGTATCATGCACTCATAGATCCAAATTTGAGATACTTTCAGTAAATTGTGGTAACACCATTATGTTTCACGATTATAGGCCTAAAGCTTGAACATAATTGAAAGTTTGCTAAACCTTAAACCATGAACCCCTAAATGACCCTGGCCAGGTAGGGGTATGTCACATCCCAAAATTTTCCAAATTTTGTAATGTGAAAAATAAATAAACAAAATAAATAATTGTTGAAATTTAGGGTGAAAAGAAACTTTTGTTTCTAAATGGAAACTTAAAATCCCATCTTGAATAAACTTTGGTTAATGTTTGAATCTAACTAAATTCAAATCCAGTGGAATGCAATCTTCATAAATGCATCTGGGAATTTAAACACTTGGAGAATAAACCAAAACCCTAGAACCCTAATGGAATAACATCATTTCCAAATATCTCTAAGAGCACGGATTTGACCCATATGAAAATTGGTCAAACAAACATTTCAAAATGATCAAGAATGACAAATAGAAATAATATAAAACCATATGAATTGGTTTCATTTAATTTGGAGCCATAGATAAAATCTTATGAATTTAATAAGATAAGGAAATGGAATCTCCAAAGCTAATAAAGCACCTATCTGGAAATCCCTACCAAATGGTGAGCAAATAATCCTAAAGACATTTAAAAGGACTAATAAATATTAAATAATATTTTACAAATTGGAATCACCAAGTTTGGATCTATAAATAAAAATATATGGATTTTTTAAGGTAAAGAAAGTAATATTTAATGACGAAATATTTAAAGACCAAATTAAATCTTGGCCTAATCCATAAGCAAATGGAATGAATATAATCCAAATCTAGATAAAATAAAAGGATAAAGAATTTTCCAAATAAAAATAAAATGGCATTAACCAAATTCTATTCCTATTTTGATGAAAACAAAAATCCCTAATAAAGAATGACTAGTTAAATCATGGGAGAATAATATTTTAAATATACCCAAGTGGTATAAAAGTTATTTAATTAACTTAAATGGGATAAAAGAAATCAACTAAATAAAAAATATGGAATTAAAACCATAATTGATTTCATTGGAATAAAGGCAAATACCCAATTTAAATGATTAATAAATCATATTAAAAACTTTTCCAAATAATTCAAAGTGAATTATTTGACACCCTAATAAAATGATTTAGTTTTCAAATGGATTTTTTGAAACAATAATAAATCTTATTTAAACACACCCTGTCAGATTTTGTTTCCACCCGCCGCGACTTCTTCTCCCCCAACCTCGTTGCCGTTTCTGCCGATTGATTGCGCGTTTGATTCCTCATAAACCGCGCATTGATTCAGCCCGTGACCTCGCGCATTTAAGCACCCTTCTCCCCTCTCTGATCTCCCTCACTCGCCAACCCCTCACCACCACCAGGCTGCTCCGAATTTTCTCCGAACCCCCACTGTCTCACCACCGTCAGCCCCACTGCCTCTTGAGCACACGAGCTTGCTCTCCAGCATATTCTGCACCTCCCAGTACTCTCCACTCGCTCGAGCGTGCCTCAGACGCTCGGCAACGACGACGCCCTCTCGCCACCGTCCACTGCCTCTACTCCGGCGAGTGCCCCAGGTAGCATCTGACCACCCCCCTTTTTTTACCATAAACAGTAGGAGAGGCTCCTACTGTGGTACTATATTAATATAAAATAGAGTTACATAGAGATGCAGAGAGCATCAAGTTACAAGGGAACACCACACTAGATTTTATCTATATACAAGTTTATGGTATTTTCCAGGTTTTGGTTAACCCTGAACCTAAGCAGATCTAAATCAGCCTTAACTCTAGACCTCCAAGAGTTTACAGATTGCCTTGTTCCTTGAAAGATTAGATTATTCCTTTCTTTCCAGATCCCCCATGCAGCTATGATAAAAATTTCGAAGAAAAGTGGATGCTGGAATTCCTCCTTTGCTCGTCTCAGTAAAGTAAATCTGCATGTTGAATTATCCCATGATATGTTAAGTCTTTGCCAACATACTTGACTGAAAGGGCAGAAGAAAAATAAATGCTCAAGAGTTTCTTCAACACCCAAAGTACAGAGTGAACAATCATAGTGTTGCCCTTGTCCCACATTAAAGTGTCTACGCTTTAACATATTCATAGTATTCAATCTGTCTGACAATAGAAACCAGGAGAAAACCTTTAATTTTGGCCAAAGCTTAGATGCCCATATCCCCTTAAACTGCTCTGGAGGTTCAATCAGTTGAAAACAGAACTTGTAATAATTTCTAGAAGTAAATCTGTCTCCCCATTGATAAATCCATCTGTCATTCTCTTCTTCCTGAAGCTGAACTGAACTGATCTGCTCTTGTAGCTGTTGATATTCTATCATTGCTTCCACTGATAAAGGACAAAGAAATAAATCTTGCATATTTTCTATAGATGCAAATCTTCTAACCTGAATGTCTTCATTTAGTACATAGGAAAATAATCTTGGAAACTGTTCTTCATGAATTGAATCCTGCCATTTATCCTTCCAAAACAAGGCTGTATCCCCTTTTCGAATGATGCATGTAGCTATTCCTCTGAAAATAGGAGACATGTTCATAACAGATTTCCACCAAAAAGAGCCCACATTACTAGTGGCATGTGGCACAGATTGCTGATAATATGTGTTCCAAATCATCTGAACCCAAAGTATATCCTTTCTGTTATAAAATTTGTCCAGAAATTTTAGCAGTAAACCTTGATTCTGAATCTTCATATTTAAAATAACTAAACCTCCTTTTTTCTTTGGTTTGCATACCATGTCCCAAGCAGCTAAGGACAGGCATTTAATGTCACCATTTTCATACTTCTTACTCCATAAACATCTTCTCCTGATCTTGTCAATATATTCCCTTATTTTAGGATGAATCTCAATGGTACACATTGTATAAGTAGCAATGGAGGTAAAAATAGCATTAGTATAAGCTAGCTTCCCAGCATGAGATAAAAGCAGAGTAGCACTAGTCATCTTTCTTTCAATTCTATCTACTAAGGGAATAAGTTCATTTATAGATGGTTTGGTTGTGCCCATAGGCAATCCCAGGTAAGTAAATGGCATTTTTGCAACTGAACATCCAAAAATATCTGCCAACTCTTGAGCCCTATCATTGGATATGTTTATGGGAATAAGGCTAGATTTCTGAAAGTTTATTTTTAGCCCTATTGAAATAGCATAATCAAGCAAGATACTTTTGAGATGGGTTACTTCCTCATTCTTTGCTTGAAGAACCATGATTGTATCATCTGCATATTGTATAATTGGGAATTTCCCCCCACAAGGAATGGGTAAATGTAATCTACGCTCATTTAATTCTCTATTCACAACTACCTGTAGAAGTTCAGATGCCAACACAAATAGTAATGGGGATAAAGGGTCTCCCTGTCTAACCCCTCTTCTACAAAGGAAAGATTTCCCTGGAATCCCATTTAGAAGGATAGAAGAATGCCTAGAAGACAGAAGACATTTAATCCACTTCAGCCACAACTCATTAAAACCCGTATGCCTAAGGATTTCAATAATTGTATCATGGTCAATCATGTCAAATGCCTTCTCAAAGTCTAATTTCAAAACAATAATTTCCTTTTTTGACTGTTGGCATTGAAATAAAAACTCAAAAGCCTAAGCTAAACAATCCTGAATAGATCTTCCTTTAATAAACCCATACTGATTTTCACTGACCAAGTGTAGCATCCAAAGTTGCAATCTGTCTGCTAGTAATTTGGTGAGGAGCTTAAGATTATTATTCATCAAAGAAATTGGACGAAAATCATGAACAGAAGAAGGTGCAGGCTTTTTGGGGATTAGTGTAATAAGAGAGTTATTTACACTGTCTAAAATGGCATTTCCTTCCATAAAGTAGGCACATAACTTATAAAAATCAGGTGCAATTATATCCCAACAAGCTTTCAGAAAACAACCATTAAAACCATCTGGGCCAGGACTTTTATCTATTGGAATTTTCTGCACTGTCTTGTCAATTTCATCTTTAGTAAAAGGAGCTGAGATGATTTCCAAACCTGAAGTTTGAGAGAATAAATTCTGCATATTATATCTCATGCAATGTCCCTCTGAAACCCCCAGTCTTTGTCTGAAGCTTTCAAAAAGAAGCTGAGCCTTTCCATCATGATCCTGAATAACATTCCCTTGTTGGTTGGTCAAAGAAGCAATTGCATTTTTCCTATGCCTTTCTGTAGCAACACGATGGAAGAATTTTGTATTTTCATCTCCATATTTAATCCATCTCTCAGTACATCTCTTCTTCCAGTACTGTTGTTTATAAGATAGTAATCTGGTAATATGATTCTTTAAAATTCTCCTAAAATTCCATTCAGGAACAGATAATATCCTAAGTTGCTCTAAAATATCCACTTGTTTCAGCACATGCTGGCAGTTTTCAATTAATAAGGATAACTTGGAGATAGACTTACTCCAACGTTTTAGAGCTCTTCTAGTATTTTTCAATTTGTAATTAAGAGCTGCAGCAGGATTTCTGTTGCCTACTGGAATTTGCCAAGCTGTAGATACAACTTCCTTAAAGCCAGGATGATGTATCCAGAAATTTTCAAACCTAAATAATTTACTTCTTGGGATATAAGATTGAATAGAAATCAAGCAAGGCAAATGATCTGAAACTGGCCTAGACAGAGTCTGAACAGAAGTGTTTGGAAAAGCAGATGTCCAGTTATTGGAAGTGAAAAACCAGTCTAACCTTTCCCATAAAGGTTCTGATTGCATGTTACTCCAAGTGAAAGGAGAGCCTTGAAGAGGTAAATCCACCAAATTTTGAGCTCTAATTAGATCATTGAATAAGAGCATATCCTCAACATTACCCCCATCTGTATTCCTATCCTCCTGGGATCTATAAAAATTGAAATCCCCAATTAACAACCAATTATCATCATCATTAATATTCATATTGTACATCCATTGTACAAATTCTTGTCTCTCTACTCCATTACAGGGACCATAAATATTTGACAGAAACCAAGTACAATTGTAGTGAGTTGAAGAAAATTTCATGCTGATGGCCCAAGAAACATTCTCAATCAGTTGTCCTTAAAAAATAGCACTATTCCAAATTACTATTAGGCCCCCTGAATTTCCTTCTGAAAGAAAGAAAACAAATTTATCAAATCTACGAGGGCAAAACTTTCTGATGTAGGAATGGTCAAAATTCTCCCTTTTTGTCTCCTGTAGACAAATAATATCACAACCACATGTATAAATGTGTGATCTCAAAGCATTATGTTTACCCTCAGAATTTAATCCTCTAATAATCCAACATAACACCTTCCACTATCTGAGAGTAGAATTCATTAAAAACTTAAAGAAAAGCAAACACAAACACACCAACTAGGGTCTAACACTGACAGATGCCAACAGAGAGTTTTAATAAACTAAATGAAAAAGCCAAATAATTTATTTCTAAAATAAATTGATCAAGCCCCAGCATCATCATCTAACGCAGCTGTTATCTTGCTTTCCCGTGGCCCGTACCTTCGCCTCCGATGATAGTCATAGGAGCTCGACGCGGACACGAACTCCGGCGAGCGATTCAAGCCAGCACAGTGCACCCCTGTCCCTGCCTAGACCGCATTGAGCTTCAGCAACACTGCGTGAACCTGGTGAGCCACCTCATCCTCTCCCTCGCTTCCCGTAGCCGTCGTAGCACCGCTAGCAGAACGCCGCCGCCGCGCAGCCGTTGCAGCGCCGCCACTTTCTGGCAGAGTCGATTAGGGCCATGCGATGAAGATCGGACGGACGCGATAGAACATAAACAAAGGGGTACGAGCTTATATGATCCGTGCGTTTTCAGTTAGATCCAACGCTCTACGTTAGTCGATCCACGCGAAACGGTATGGGCGAATAGAAACACGCCACGTGGCCAGACTCTGGTTTTAAAAGCAGAATTTGATCTATTGGATTTGTAAACTTGCAAAATTCATAACTTTCAAACCACACGTCCAAATTTTGCAAATTTTATATCAATGGAATCAGCAAAACAAATTCTACCCAACCATGCACTTTGTTTAATGAATTGCTTCTGGTAAAATGGTTGTTTTACAGAAACTTGTGTAGGCTTATTTAGAATATAAAATTCATTCTAAAATTGTTATTGTGATAAAATCTTTGGCAAATGGATTGTTTTGAACCTACTGACCATATAAAACAACTTGTGGTTTCAAAAACATATTTTGTGAAGCAAAAGAATAAATCTTTGATTTAGAACATTTCTAGTCAAATAAAAATAATGTTTATATTTTAAAAATGATTTTGGAGAAAAACCCTTGGGAAATGTTTTGATTTAAACTCTCTGACCCTAAAAACAAAGTTTTATGATTTAAAAATGTATTTGGTGAACCCTATAAAGATTATTGCTTGCTAAAGGCAATTCTAACCACATAAAATATTGATTTGGTTTAAAAATGGTTTATAGGTGAAATCTTTTGCAAATGATTTTGCCACTTATATAAAATGACCAATAGGTGTTTTAGAATGTTTATAACCTAATAGAAACCACTTTTTCAAATAAAACAATCTTTGGCATGCTTGCATGCATTGCTTTGTTTCTATTATTTTATGTGATGTTTGCTTGAATGGTAGATTGAATCTTTGCTTGCTTGATTGAATTGTAGTGGAATTGAAGAGAGTGAATATTGCAAGATCAAGGAGTGAACTTATATTCTCTACCAAAAAGGCAAGTGATGCTTCATACTTTGTCCCATTATTTTCACCATGCATTAGTGATATTTCTAAGTAGGACTTGCATGAAATTTTTGCTAAGTATAAACCATGCCATGGGAAATCCTAGTAGATAAAACCTTAGTAGAAATTTCCTAAGTTAAGATTCCTACTACTATCATGCTTAGCTTAGCTAGTAGAAAACAAGGGTGGATTATACTCATGCTATGGAACATTTCTATGTCAAGGACTTGTGTTTTGTTTAATAAAACAACTAAGTGAATGAATCACCTGGGTGGAATGGAAGGAATGGTTTGTGTTGAGTGGTTACACAAGGCCCATTTCTATGATTTACCTTGTGTATCTCACTTGTGGATGGCCACCCAGGAACAAAGAGATTTGTGATGTCAAATGTTGAGAACCTTCAAGTGCAACCACATGGCATTATGGGCTCTGCCTGGATCATATAGGTTGCAATAACTTAGCCAAATGGACAGTTGGTGGTAGGGGATGATAGGTTGGAACGCGTCCATTCTGGTCTAAGGGGAGGCTTCTGAAAGATCTTGTCTTGGTGAAACCAAGTCTTGTGGGGAAGGTGCACAACCTCTACAGAGTGAAAAATCTAAGTACTTAGCCATGTCCCTGGTAAAGGACAATTTGAGCATCAAGACATGGAAGCTATCAAGAATCTCCTCATCCAAATTTCTAAGTTAAAATCTTGTGGTTGAACAAGGGTTGAAGGATCACCAATTTCTATTGGGAGATGCCTTGGGTGATTTTGTCAAGCAAAAACTTAGTGTTTTCAAATGATTAGGAAAATCTATTTTGAGCAAAGCAAGCCTAAGCTCCATTTAGCCAAATGCATATAGATGATAGACTCCACTATACTACCATAGTATCACTTGCCATTACAATTCAAATGTATTGACCCTTGTGGCTGTAACTTGTTATGTTGCAGGTTTTTTTGTTGTTAGTGAAGTTCATTGATTAGGATTACAAGTCTACAACTAACATGAATGCCTGTGGCACTTTGAAGATGAAGGACCCCATGCTATTGTTATATTCTGTTGCATTGTATTGAGATAGCCAAATGAGCTATGTAAGATGTAATAAATTATTTTATTCCTGGGTATAAAGTTGTATTATGACCTTTTTTTCTTGATATTACATCTTAACTGTGGATGCTAGCTATTGATCCAGGGACTAGCATTGTAAACACAGGGATCTCTATCTTATTAAAGGTTGGGACCTCTACAGATGGTATCAGAGCACTGTGTTGCCTGTAGGATTGTAACCCTAGGATTGGACAAAACCTCTTAGAAAAATAGGAGTTATATTTGTTCCAAAACTTATTTACAAACAATCTTGTAAATTCTTTCCTCAACCTTTTGGTTTTGATTCTACATCTCTTCCTTTTTCAAACTTGATGTACAAAGCCTCTTCCATGACCAAATACTTCAACTTTATTTTCACCAAGGACTTCAACTTTGGATATCACTAAGGACTACAAGTGAGACAAGAAATATTGCTCAAGACTTGAAGACTAAGGAAACACATCTTAGGAATCATCATCACCTTTGGAGTTTTGTGACCAAGACACAAGAATTTTTCCAAGGAAACCATGATCTCATTCAAGGAGAAACAACAAAGAATAATGGAAGGATCTCAAGTGAACCATATAGTTGGACCACCATATTAGATTAAATTAAACACACCAACTTATGTGGTGTAACAAAAATATTTTATTGCCTAAAGATGTGCTTGAACTTGTTGTTTGAGTGGAATGTTTGTTTGTGATTGCTTGCACATTGCTTGAGTGAATTGTGATGTGTGTGATTAGAATTGATTCCTTAGAAATCTTTTGCCTATTCTAATCCCAATCCAACCCAAACAGATGACTACTCCAAGAAACTTCAACATCAAGGATGGTGACAACAATAACAACCAAGAGGTCAACATGAGAGAACTCATAGTAACCCAAACCCAGTTGAACCAAGTGACAACTCAATTTTGGGCCAACAACAATGATTTAGACCCAACCGTGCAAAGGTTTTTGGAAACCCAAACCCAACTGTTGCATAGGATGACAAGTCAAATAATCAACATGGGAGACAATCCTTCCCAAGGAGTTTATGACAACAAGGATGATATTCTAGAAGGAACCCAAGCTTGCAATGTTTGTGGAGACAAGGATCACACTTCCAAAGAGCATGAGGATCAATGCCCTAATTGTGAAGAGAAACATCCAACTAATCAATGCCCCACATCTCAAGCTACTTGTTTTCTATGTGAAGGAAATAATCATGTCCCTATCCAATGCCCCATATATTCCATAGTTCAACAAAGGAAACAAGGTGGAGTGCAACAACAGATTGTAGACTTCCATGAGGGAACAACTTCTACCAAGAAGGGTGAAGACAAAGGAAAATCTCAGCTTGCACCTCCATGCAATATGACACAATTTGATGGACCAAAGAGGAAAAATATGTATTATCCAAGGAAAAGAACAAGGAGACCAGGAAACTTTCCCACCTTTGAGATAAGATATGAAGAACATGAACTAGAAGCACTCCTAGCTTTGGAGAAACCCAAGAAGAAGAAGGACAAAAGTCAAGTGCAGTGTTGCCATTGCAAAGAGATGGGACACTATGCTAATGAATGTCCAGAGAAGAAGAAGAAGTATAAGGAAATTAACCAAGTGTGGTGCAACAACTGCAAAGAGCTATGCCATCATGTGTCAACTTGTCCACAGAAGATACGTGAAGAACTCAATCTTGTCACATGTTACAATTGTGGTGATGAAGGACATTATGCAAGCAATTGTCCAGAAAAGATGAAGCACAAGATAAAGCCAATGAAGGATCTCAGCCTTGTCACATATTTCAAGTGTGGAAACAAAGGACACTATGCAGATGTTTGCCTAGAGAGGTTTCAACAAGATCCCAAGCAAGCCAAGAAGTAATCTAGTTGGAAAAATATTTTAAGGGTGGTAGTACCCTAGTTGCTTTGAGCCAACTTGTAACCCTTATCTTTCCCAAATCTCGGGATGAGATTTATTTTAAGGGTGGTAGCCTGTCACATCCCAAAATTTTCCAAATTTTGTAATGTGAAAAATAAATAAACAAAATAAATAATTGTTGAAATTTAGGGTGAAAAGAAACTTTTGTTTCTAAATGGAAACTTAAAATACCATCTTGAATAAAATTTGGTTAATGTTTGAATCTAACTAAATTCAAATCAAGTGGAATGCAATCTTCATAAATGCATCTGGGAATTTAAACACTTGGAGAATAAACCAAAACCCTAAAACCCTAATGGAATAAAATCATTTCAAAATATCTCTAAGACCATGGATTTGACCCATATGAAAATTGGTCAAACAAACATTTCAAAATGATCAAGAATGACAAATAGAAATAATATAAAACCATATGAATTTGTTTCATTTAATTTGGAGCCATAGATAAAATCTTATGAATTTAATAAGATAAGGAAATGGAATCTCCAAAGCTAATAAAGCACCTATCTGGAAATCCATACCAAATGGTGAGCAAATAATCCTAAAGACATTTAAAAGGACTAATAAATATTAAATAAGATTTTACAAATTGGAATCACCAAGTTTGGATCTATAAATAAAAAGATATGGATTTTATAAGGTAAAGAAAGTAATATTTAATGAGGAAATATTTAAAGACCAAATTAAATCTTGGCCTAATCCATAAGCAAATGGAATGAATATAATCCAAATCCAGATAAAATAAAAGGATAAAGAATTTTCCAAATAAAAATAAAATGGCATTAACCAAATTCTATTCCTATTTTGATGAAAATAAAAATCCCTAATAAAGAATGATTAGTTAAATCATGGGAGAATAATATTTGAAATATACCCAAGTGGTATAAAAGTTATTTAATTAACTTAAATGGGATCAAAGAAATCAACTAAATAAAAAATATGGAATTAAAACCATAATTGATTTCATTGGAATAAAGGCAAATACCCAATTTAAATGATTAATAAATCATATTAAAAACTTTTCCAAATAATTCAAAGTGAATAATTTACACCCTAATAAATAGATAAAACCTACTGAAAAGATTTGGAAAGATTTAGTTTTCAAATGGAGTTTTTGAAACAATAATAAATCTTATTTAAATTAATGCAAGGGCCTATTTTAAATAATTATTATACCATAAAAAGAATGAAAGATTTATTCTAGATTTGACTTCAGAATATATTATTAATCAATATTTGAATACACACAGAGTTTGGTTTAAGTTTGAAATCAAATTGTTGTTTGAAAAGTTTAAACGAAATCAAAACAGATAAATAGAAAAAGAAAAGGAAAAACCAATCTGTACAAAAAAATGAGCTAAGCCAGCCCAGCCCAGCAAAGCCCAGCTAGCCCAGTCCATCCCACTCCCTCACTCCCCGCAGTGAATCTTTTTCACTCAGAAAGACACCCACCCAGTCGCTGACTAGCAGGCCCCACCTCCCCTCTTCCTCTCTTGCTGACGACACGACCCCGCCTGTCAGATTTCGTTTCCACCCGCCGTGACTTATTCTTCCCCAACCTCGTCTCCGTTTCTGCCGATTGATTACGCGTTTGATTCCTCATTAACCGCGCATTTAAGCACCCTTCTCCCCTCTCTGATCTCCATCACTCGCCAACCCCTCACCGCCACCAGGCTGCTCGGAATTTTCTCCGAACCCCCACTGTCTCCGGCGAGCCCGCGTTCTGAGCACACGAGCTTGCTCGCCAGCATCTCCTGCACCTCCTAGTACTCTCCACTCGCTCGCGCGCGCCTCAGACGCTCGGCAACGACGACGCCCTCTCGCCACTGTCCACTGCCTCTACTACGGCAAGTGCCCCACGTAGCATCTGACCACCCCCTTTCCTCTCGTTGATGCACACATGATCGCCGACCCCGTACGCATCTAACGCAGCTGTTATCTTGCTTTTCCGTGGCCCGTACCTTCGCCTCCGACGCTAGACAGAGGATCCCGACACGGACACGAACTCCGGCGAGCGATTCAAGCCAGCATAGTGCACCCCTGTCCCTGCCGAGACCGCGTTGAGCTTCAGCAACACTCCGCAAACCTGTAGCCGCCGTAGCGCTGCTAGCAGAACACCACCGCCGCATAGCCGTCGCAGCACCGCCACTTTCTGGCAGAGTCGATTAGGGCCATGCGATGAAGATCGGACAGACGCGATAGAACATAAACGAAGGGGTACGAGCTTATCTGATCCGTGCATTTCCAGTTAGATCCAAATCTCTACGTTAGTCGATCCACGTGAAATGGTATGGGCGAATAGAAACACGCCACGTGGCCAGACTCTGGTTTTAAAAGCAGAATTTGATCTATTGGATTTGTAAACTTGCAAAATTCATAACTTTCAAACCACACGTCCAAAATTTTCAAATTTTATATCAATGGAATCAGAAAAACAAATTCTACCCAACCATGCACTTTGTTTAATGAATTGCTTCTGGTAAAATGGTTGTTTTAGCAGAAACTTGTGTAGGTTTATTTAGAATATAAAATTCATTCTAAAATTGTTTTTGTGATAAAATCTTTGGAAAATGGATTGTTTTGAACCTACTGACCATCTAAAACAACTTGTGGTTTCAAAAACATATTTTGTGAAGCAAAAGAATAAATCTTTGATTTAGAACATTTCTAGTCAAATAAAAATAATGTTTATATTTTAAAAATGATTTTGGAGAAAAACCCTTGGGAAATGTTTTGATTTAAACTCTTTGACCCTAAAAACAAAGTTTTATGATTTAAAAATGTATTTGGTGAACCCTATAAAGATTATTTCTTGCTAAAGGCAATTCTAACCACATAAAATATTGATTTGGTTTAAAAATGATTTATAGGTAAAATCTTTTGCAAATGATTTTGCCACTTATATAAAATGACCAATAGGTGTTTTAGAGTGTTTATAACCTATTATAAACCACTTTTTCAAATAAAACAATCTTTTGCATGCTTGCATGCATTGCTTTGTTTCTATTATTTTATGTGATGTTTGCTTGAATGGTAGATTGAATCTTTGCTTGCTTGATTGAATTGTAGTGGAATTGAAGAGAGTGAATATTGCAAGATCAAGGAGTGAACTTATATTCTCTACCAAAAAGGCAAGTGATGCTTCATACTTTGTCCCATTATTTTCACCATGCATTAGTGATATTTCTAAGTAGGACTTGCATGGAATTTTTGCTAAGTATAAACTATGCCATGGGAAATCCTAGTAGATAAAACCTTAGTAGAAATTTCCTGAGTTAAGATTCCTACTACTATGATGCTTAGCTTAGCTAGTAGAAAACAAGGGTGGATTATACTCATGCTATGGAACATTTCTAAGTCAAGGACTTGTGTTTTGTTTAATAAAACTGTAGGGTTCACAGCATAGAAAACAAAAAATTTCCTACGATGGGAACAACTATGTACCAAGATCTATCTACTAGATACAAACAACGGGCGGATGTATATCCGTAGAGAACATACCCTTGAAGACCGACAAAGCTTAACGAGTCCAAACTCGTGGTTGATGTAGACGATCTCTTGCAGATCTCAAGATCGAGAGGAAGTCCTAGCGCCGCAAAACAGCAGCGCATCCGTGCTCGCACACACGTTCGAGGCACCGAGCAACCTCCGCCTCCTCGCTCCAGCGATGCAGCGGAAGCACAACTCTTTCTTGCCGAAAAGCCACCAGGAACATGTATCTCGCTAGTCCGAGACCATGGGGGATAAATTCTAGAGGGGGAGAGAGATCCTTCACGAGGAGGTGTGAGTGAGAGAGAGGGAGGGGTGCTCCTTTTATAGGGAGAGGGGGGGCACCCAATGTGGCATCCCGCTAAAACCACTACTAGAAAATCACGTTGTTTTTGTGCATTGCATCATCATGACCGCATGCTCATGTCATCATGCCACATTGCATTTGGGCAACGTCATATCATCTTGCATTTGTTTGCATAAAACTATTTTTCGAAGAGCCTGTTTTTGTTTTCTAAACGCCCCGTCCTTCATTCAACGCAAAACCCGGGTCTCCGGAATATTTCGTTTTGTCTAACCACAGGTTTCAAATGCCCCGTTTTAATTAATAAATTATTTATTTTATTTTTAGGGGGCAGCCGTACCGGGCCGCTCCGACCCAGTCGGCCACCCCCAGTACAAAATCGGGCCACCTAAATCTTTTCCTACCCACCTTTCAGCCACATCACCCCGGCCAATCCCCACCCGCCACCTCACCGCTCCCTTCCCCCTATCCTATCCCAGCCCGCCACCTCACCTCAAACCCTCTCTCTCTCACCCACCCTTTTGGCCACAAACACACCCAGCACACCACGCACGCACGCCTGCAGCACACACCCACCCCACGCGAGCCGGCCCCACCCCAGGCCGCACCTGCCCCTGTCCCGCTCGGCCCACCCGCGGGTCCCGCCACTCCCCACCTACCCTCTCTCTCCCCCCGCTCGCCTCCATCCCCGCGTGAGCCCACTGGCGCCCCTCTCCAGCCGCTCGTCGCACTCCCCGCGGCCCCCAAGCGCGCCTCCGCCGCCGGCCTCCTCCCGGTGCTCTCCTCCGGCCCTCGACCGCGACCGCGAGCCCCGTCGCCTGGGCGCTCCTCGTCCGCCGGCCGTCCTCCCCGCGGCAGAGCATCTCCGCCCGCCTACTGCGAGCACTCCGGCCGCCCTCCTCCCGGCCCCGGCCGCAACCGCGCCAGTCCTCCACCTCCACCGGTCGCCCCCTGAACCTCCTCGTCGCCTCCCCTGTCCCTGTTCCTCCCCGCAGCGCAGGCCGCCGTCGTCCCTAGCGCAGGCCGATGCCGTCGCTGCCTTCTCGGTCTCCTGCCTGTGGCCGCGCCTTCGTCGGCTGCCATCCGCCTCGCGTGCTCTTCCTCCTACCCGTGCGAACATCCGGGCCCCCCTCTGCCGCTGAACCTCCTCCACCCGACGCCGTACCTCTGCCCCGTGCTCAGGACCTCATCGACCCGGGCTCCTCCCCACCGCCAAGGCCCTGCTGACCTGGCTTCCGCTTCCCTGCCTCGCCACGTTTGGCTACTAGTTGTTTTGGGGATGGTCGACGATGTGGATGGTGGTGCCGCACCTATACAACACCGACGTTGTCTTGTGTCGTGTCCAAGACCAAAGCGATGACAAGATCTACCGATGACCGAGAACCCGGACGCCAAGATCCACGACTCAGAGATGCCAGAACCACCAAGTTCGTCGAGACCCTGAAGACCCGTTCCCGGAGGCGAAGCCCGGACCCGAAGACCGCCAAGATCGCCACCGGAACGACAAGCACTTCACCGCGGATACGCCAAGTACTTCCTCGAGGACACCAAGCTCTTCACCCCGAACGCCAAGACCGACCCGATACGAGGACCCGACAAGATCTTCGTGACGACAAGATCGGCACCGACCAGGGTGAGTCCGATGCGCCCCGACGCCGCACCAAGTCCTTCTTCCCGGATGCGACAAGATCTACTTCCGTTGTCCGAGACCGATCCCGTCGAACCCTGAACCCTGAGACCGAACCCCGAACCCCCGGAACCAAGATCTTCGACCCTAATGTGTGACCCCTTTTCTCGAACCCTATTTTATAAATGATATTACTTGTTGCATATAAAATTTTCATACTTGCATACATGTTGTGGGTTTGGGGGAATTAAGCCGATTCACCTTATAATTAAATATGGAGTCTAAATGCGGGATATACTTGTATTATACCGCCTCCATTTAAATTGTTGTAGCGAATCGATGCCATGTTTCACCCTGTTACTACAACATTTAAATTGTGGGGTATCTAAACAACATGAACCTTCTAAATAAATGTCGGGACCCCGGTTCCGCTTAATATTGACTAGTTGCATCACATCCTTGCCATGCCATACATCATACATGCATCATGCCCGATCTTTTGCCGTAGTATTAAATAGTGCATCCGGTGTTTGTGCTAGTGTTTTGCTTCTCCACGGATTAGGCCGTTGAGTTGATGCGAGTGTCGACCCGATCTTCGGATGAAACTTCGGTAATGTTTTCAGGCGAGCATCTTCCCCTTTCTACCTATCTTACTTTTATAGTATTTATTCCCTCCTGTTGATCTATTGCTATCTGTGTTGCGATGCTCTAGTTTTCGTACCCGTGTTATCCCTTGCAGCCTTATATTGCCTTGGACACATCCTATTACCTGTTGTTTGGTAGATAGTTGGACATGCGCATCGTAGTCGCTTGCTCAAGTGCTGTTGCGTGTCGTCAAGTACCACAGTTGTTGGAGTATTGCCGTGTGTTTATTGTTGGAGATGATCATAACTTTAATTATTGTTTAATAACTAAAATTGAAGTAGGTAAATGCAGAGGCACAGGTGGGCAATAGATGTTATTTGGTTGTTAACCGTCCACTTGTGTCCCGTAGGACCCCGAGTACTTGATACCTGTTCCTTGAATATTCGCGCTATCCACATCCGGGAGGATTATGGGACCCCCCTGAGCCAGAGCTTGATTCATTCTTATTTCTTGGGGCCACAAACTAGTTTGAGGTTTTATTACTATCCTGTACTTATGCCATGCTTTACTGCTTTATTTACGATTGTGCGAGGAGCACCTGTAATGTTTAGGATCGTGACCCGTTTTCGCGGTATCGACAAGCCCAGTCACATTTTCGGGTTCCCAGTCGTTTACAGCCGGCCCCACAAACCTTGAGTCCGTCTCGAAGTCAGCTAACTTCGTTGCGGGTATACTTAATGGGGTGGCCCCCTGAAATATTTCTAAATCTGGTGATTGCTTTGTCGTGAAGGCCTCGTTGGGTTTTGATTTGGTTTTTCCGAGGTTGATCGAGTGTGTGTTGCTATTTGTGCACCTCTGCAGGGTAAAACTTTCTGAAAGCCGTGTCCGCGGTTATGGACGACTTGGAACACAGTATCTCGATCATAGACAACTATAACTAAAGTAGTGCTATAAATATGACTTTATAATGACTAGTAATCAGCTTCACTATAACAGAATGGCTAAATAAAATTGCCAACAATTGCTTGTTTGGGTTGACGCTTGCTACCATTGTATCTGACTAGTAAGTATCGCAACTATAACGGAATGGCTAAATAAAAGTACCAACAACTGCTGGGTTTTGGGATATCTCATGCTAATTGTATCTGACTAGTAAGTGTTGCAACTACAACGGAATGGTTAACTAAAACGGCCCACTGCTTATTTTATCAGGATGATTATCTACACCTGACTAGTAATTGCTACAACGATAACTGAATAAATAAAACTGCCAACTGTGTGAGTTCCTCGGTTGACTTCCTCGTTTGGTCTCGAGGGGGAAATACCAGGATGGGTATGTTTGGTGGTAGTATCAGATTGGCTCCGAATAGGTCTTTCTTATCCCTCTCTGATAGCCGACAGTTATATCGAGTCTCTATAGGTTGTTTAGTGCATGTTGCGCTGCCGCTTCAGTCCACCATACCTATGTAGGCGAGGACCGCCGAATTCTAGCCTCGCCGTGTACTGGCCTCAGTACTGACGCTCCTCTTTTTCCTTTGCCCTTTGTCGGCACCCCTTTTGTTTTAGCAGGTTTCGATGTCGTTAGCAGGGTTACCCTTCCGTCTTGGCCTGGGCAGGGTTATGGACGCCATTGGTTATTCTTCAGGGCTCTTATCCCAATTTGCATCTTGTCCGTAGTCGGACGCTCTATCATTTTCAAGGTGATTGGATCTTTGTATATTATATCTGTATTCTTGACTCATTGAGTCGCTGTTGTATATATATCTGTTCTGTGGGTCCCATCGAGGACTGTTGTGTAATGTTATTACTTCGTTTTCCACCCGCACGCAAGTGCCTGGTGGGCACCTTCGAATCGTTTCTATGCGGGTTTGGCGGGAAGCGCTGAAACTTGCATAGGGCCGATTCTGAGGGTGTTACAGAGTGGTATCAGAGCTTAGCAGTTGCGATACCCCACAAGTCCAGCCTGTAGGATAACCTAGCTAACGGCCGAAGTAGAGTGTCAAAACTATTATTGCAAAATCGGTTGGATAGTTCTGATTAGGTCTGATTTTACTCCTTACCCCTCTGCTGCTCTCCCTCACCTCTGCGTGTTTTGAATCCGCTCTCTTCTCTCTCTTCGAGTCCAGGATTTCTCGTGGTTGGGTTCCATCGTACCTTCAGGGTTTCGCTTCCTCCTTTGGTAACGGTGTTGCTACATCTCGTCTTCATGCTATCCGAGGAATCCTTCGTCTGGTGGACTTCTCTTTGTTCCTTCTCGTGCCTTCCGGTGTTTTCCGACGCGACGACATCATCTGCAATCCGATCCGATGAAGATCTTGCATCACCCTTTTATATCTGAAGCTTTCAAACCTCGTTTGTCGAGATCTTCAGTCTAAATCCTGAGGGTTGGATGCATAATCTGTCTATTCGTGTACATAGTAATGCTTTGAGTGCGGGATGGAGTCGCGACCATACCACTACTCTTATCATTTGCTTTGTATATTGAATGGTGGATCGATGCAATTCTACTCCTTCCATGGAAGTTAGGGGTGGCCTTACCTTTAACTTCGTCCGTTGTTTATCCGGAGTGTTCTCTTGACGAACGTGAACAACGACCCTTAGTGGTGTCGCGAGGATCTACACGAAGCGAGAAGACGCAGATCGCCGACCTCCCTTCCGGTACCATGAGGCGGATCTCGAGGGCGAGATCGATTGTTAGTGGTGTCGAATTGTGGCATCCCGCTAAAACCACTACTAGAAAATCGCGTTGTTTTTGTGCATTGCATCATCATGACCGCATGCTCATGTCATCATGCCACATTGCATTTGGGCAACGTCATATCATCTTGCATTTGTTTGCATAAAACTATTTTTCGAAGAGCCTGTTTTTGTTTTCTAAAGGCCCCGTCCTTCATTCAACGCAAAACCCGGGTCTCTGGAATATTTCGTTTTGTCTAACCATAGGTTTCAAACGCCCCGTTTTAATTAATAAATTATTTATTTTATTTTTAGGGGGCAGCCGTACCGGGCCGCTCCGACCCAGTCGGCCACCCCCAGTACAAAATCGGGCCACCTAAATCTTTTCCTACCCAGTCCTATTCTACCCACCTTTCAGCCACATCACCCCGGCCAATCCCCACCCGCCACCTCACCACTCCCTTCCCCCTATCCTATCCCAGCCCGCCACCTCACCTCAGACCCTCTCTCTCTCACCCACCCTTCTGGCCACAAACACACCCAGCACACCACGCACGCACGCCTGCAGCACACACCCACCCCACGCGAGCCAGCCCCACCCCAGGCCGCACCTGCCCCTGTCCCGCTCGGCCCACCCGCGGGTCCTGCCACTCCCCACCTACCCTCTCTCTCCCCCCGCTCGCCTCCATCCCCGCGTGAGCCCGCCGGCGCCCCTCTCCGGCCGCCCGTCGCACTCCCCGCGACCCCCAAGCGGGCCTCCGCCGCCGGCCTCCTCCCGGTGCTCTCCTCCGGCCCTCGACCGCGACCGCGAGCCCCGTCGCCTGGGCGCTCCTCGTCCGCCGGCCGTCCTCCCCGCGGCAGAGCATCTCCGCCCGCCTACTGCGAGCACTCCGGCCGCCCTCCTCCCGGCCCCGGCCGCAACCACGCCAGTCCTCCGCCTCCACCGGTCGCCCCCTGAACCTCCTCGTCGCCTCCCCTGTCCCTGTTCCTCCCCGCAGCGCAGGCCGCCATTGTCCCTAGCGCAGGCCGACGCCGTCGCTGCCTTCTCGGTCTCCTGCCTATGGCCGC
Source organism: Avena sativa (assembly GCA_916181665.1). Classification (NCBI taxonomy): domain Eukaryota; kingdom Viridiplantae; phylum Streptophyta; class Magnoliopsida; order Poales; family Poaceae; genus Avena; species Avena sativa. The sequence continues at coordinate 393,132,954 of OV702280.1, read as the reverse complement.
GCCTTCGTCGGCTGTCATCCGCCTCGCGTGCTCTTCCTCCTACCCGTGCGAGCATCCGGGCCCCCCTCTGCCGCTGAACCTCCTCCACCCGACACCGTACCTCTGCCCCGTGCTCAGGACCTCATCGACCCGGGCTCCTCCCCACCGCCAAGGCCCTGCTGACCTGGCTTCCGCTTCCCTGCCTCGCCACGTTTGGCTACTAGTTGTTTTGGGGATGGTCGACGATGTGGATGGTGGTGCCGCACCTATACAACACCGACGTTGTCTTGTGTCGTGTCCAAGACCAAAGCGATGACAAGATCTACCGATGACCGAGAACCCGGACGCCAAGATCCACGACTCAGAGATGCCAGAACCACCAAGTTCGTCGAGACCCTGAAGACCCGTTCCCGGAGGCGAAGCCCGGACCCGAAGACCGCCAAGATCGCCACCGGAACGACAAGCACTTCACCGCGGATACGCCAAGTACTTCCTCGAGGACACCAAGCTCTTCACCCCGAACGCCAAGACCGACCCGATACGAGGACCCGACAAGATCTTCGTGACGACAAGATCGGCACCGACCAGGGTGAGTCCGATGCGCCCCGACGCCACACCAAGTCCTTCTTCCCGGATGCGACAAGATCTACTTCCGTTGTCCGAGACCGATCCCGTGGAACCCTGAACCCTGAGACCGAACCCCGAACCCCCGGAACCAAGATCTTCGACCCTAATGTGTGACCCCTTTTCTCGAACCCTATTTTATAAATGATATTACTTGTTGCATATAAAATTGTCATACTTGCATACATGTTGTGGGTTTGGGGGCATTAAGCCGATTCACCTTATAATTAAATATGGAGTCTAAATGCAGGATATACTTGTATTATACCGCCTCCATTTAAATTGTTGTAGCGAATCGATGCCATGTTTCACCCTGTTACTACAACATTTAAATTGTGGGGTATCTAAACAACATGAACCTTCTAAATAAATGTCGGGACCCCGGTTCCGCTTAATATTGACTAGTTGCATCACATCCTTGCCATGCCATACATCATACATGCATCATGCCCGATCTTTTGCCGTAGTATTAAATAGTGCATCCGGTGTTTGTGCTAGTGTTTTGCTTCTTCACGGATTAGGCCGTTGAGTTGATGCGAGTGTCGACCCGATCTTCGGATGAAACTTCGGCAATGTTTTCAGGCGAGCATCTTCCCCTTTCTACCTATCTTACTTTTATAGTATTTATTCCCTCCTGTTGATCTATTGCTATCTGTGTTGCGATGCTCTAGTTTTCGTACCCGTGTTATCCCTTGCAGCCTTATATTGCCTTGGACACCTCCTATTACCTGTTGTTTGGTAGATAGTTGGACCTGCGCGTCGTAGTCGCTTGCTCAAGTGCTGTTGCGTGTCGTCAAGTACCACAGTTGTTGGAGTATTGCCATGTGTTTATTGTTGGAGATGATCATAACTTTAATTATTGTTTAATAACTAAAATTGAAGTAGGTAAATGCAGAGGCACAGGTGGGCAATAGATGTTATTTGGTTGTTAACCGTCCACTTGTGTCCCGTAGGACCCCGAGTACTTGATACCTGTTCCTTGAATATTCGCGCTATCCACATCCGGGAGGATTATGGGACCCCCCTGAGCCAGAGCTTGATTCATTCTTATTTCTTGGGGCCACAAACTAGTTTGAGGTTTTATTACTATCCTGTACTTATGCCATGCTTTACTGCTTTATTTACGATTGTGCGAGGAGCACCTGTACTGTTTAGGATCGTGACCCGTTTTCGCGGTATCGACAAGCCCAGTCACATTTTCGGGTTCCCAGTCGTTTACAGCCGGCCCCACAAACCTTGAGTCCGTCTCGAAGTCAGCTAACTTCGTTGCGGGTATACTTAATGGGGTGGCCCCCTGAAATATTTCTGAATCTGGTGATTGCTTTGTCGTGAAGGCCTCGTTGGGTTTTGATTTGGTTTTTCCGAGGTTGATCGAGTGTGTGTTGCTATTTGTGCACCCCTGCAGGGTAAAACTTTCTGAAAGCCGTGTCCGCGGTTATGGACGACTTGGAGCACAGTATCTCGATCATAAACAACTATAACTAAAGTAGTGCTATAAATATGACTTTATAATGACTAGTAATCAGCTTCACTATAACGGAATGGCTAAATAAAATTGCCAACAATTGCTTGTTTGGGTTGACGCTTGCTACCATTGTATCTGACTAGTAAGTATCGCAACTATAACGGAATGGCTAAATAAAAGTACCAACAACTGCTGGGTTTTGGGATATCTCATGCTAATTGTATCTGACTAGTAAGTGTTGCAACTACAACGGAATGGTTAACTAAAACGGCCCACTGCTTATTTTATCAGGATGATTATCTACACCTGACTAGTAATTGCTGCAACGATAACTGAATAAATAAAACTGCCAACTGTGTGAGTTCCTCGGTTGACTTCCTCGTTTGGTCTCGAGGGGGAAATACCAGGATGGGTATGTTTGGTGGTAGTATCAGATTGGCTCCGAATAGGTCTTTCTTATCCCTCTCTGATAGCCGACAGTTATATCGAGTCTCTATAGGTTGTTTAGTGCATGCTGCGCTGCCGCTTCAGTCCACCATACCTATGTAGGCGAGGACCGCCGAATTCTAGCCTCGCCGTGTACTGGCCTCAGTACTGACGCTCCTCTTTTTCCTTTGCCCTTTGTCGGCACCCCTTTTGTTTTAGCAGGTTTCGACGTCGTTAGCAGGGTTACCCTTCCGGCTTGGCCTAGGCAGGGTTATGGACGCCATTGGTTATTCTTCAGGGCTCTTAGCCCCATTTGCATCTTGTCCGTAGTCGGACGCTCTATCATTTTCAAGATGATTGGATCTTTGTATATTATATCTGTATTCTTGACTCATTGAGTCGCTGTTGTATATATATATCTGTTCTGTGGGTCCCATCGAGGACTGTTGTGTAATGTTATTACTTTGTTTTCCACCCGCACGCAAGTGCCTGGTGGGCACCTTCGAATCTTTTCTATGCGGGTTTGGCGGGAAGCGCTGAAACTTGCATAGGGCCGATTCTGAGGGTGTTACACCCAAGGGGCCATGCGCCCAGCCATGGGGCTGCCCCCACCTCTTCCACATTCATGTGGGTGGACACTCCACTCACTCAAATGCCTTTCAATTCCCTCCACTCAAAAACCCACTCAAATTCCCATTAAATTTCCACCAAATTTAATGCAATCTCTCATTAAATAAAACTCCTTTTATTTATTCAGAATTTTGTCAATTACTTTAATGACAAACATTCACATATAACCCCTTTCTAGTATTTCGTTTCACATGCAGAAACACTTTCTGCAATTTCACCCAAAAACCCGTTTCGGTATCTAGTGAAATAAATTCCTGCGCTTGTTATTCTTTTCGGCATGAAACTTTTGCTCCAATTGGATGCCGGTGTCTCTTAAGTGTGTCACCCTACGGTTCGCGAATAATGCGGACATGATCGAGACCCCTCTCGGATCAATAATCAGAAGCGGGATCTGGAGACCCATACTGACTCCCACACATTCAACGATGACTTTCTTGTGATCGTCGGAACCTTTTACACTAGTATCTTAATCCCTTTGTTTCGCGATATATTACATGTCCGAGATTCGATCATTGGTATCTCCATACCTAGTTTGATCTCGTTACTGACATGTACTCTTTTCTCGTTCCCGTGATATAACATTCTAGTGATCAAATCACTTGCTTGCAAGCTAATCAATGAGATATCACCGAGAGGTCCCAGAGCATATCTATCCATCATCGGGATGAACAAATTCCACTCTCGATCCATGGGCTTCAACATAACACTTTAGTAGTTCTGAACCCATCTTTATAATCACCCTGTTACGGTGTGATGTTTGATGTTATCAAGAAACTCTTCCGGTGTTAGTGATTGACATGATCTCATGGTCTAAGGATTAGGATCACTTCGTAAGTTGTTTATAGCAATATAAACTCAATGACTTTGATCGTAATGCTATACTTCGGATGAATGTTCATCACACCATTACACTAATGTTGTGACCCCGTTATTAACAACATCCAATGTCCATGATCAGGAAACCTTGATCATTTTGTTAATCAACGAGCTAGTTTATAAGAGAGGCATAACTAGGAACTTCCTTTTGTTTATTAAACACACATGTATTAACGTTTCCGTATTAATACAATTATAGCATGTAAAATAACATTTATCATAAACAAGGAATACGATAATAACCACTTTATTATTGCCTCTCAGGCATATTCCCTTCAGTCTCCCACTTGCACTAGAGACAATAATCTAGTTTGAAAACTTTGCGTATTGAACACTTATGGCTTTCTGGTGTTCCATATACGCAACTGCAAGTGGTTGACATAATCTACGGATCTGACGCTTCAGGTCCTTGTGTATTTGCATGTCTTTGCGTCTTCACGCATCACTCATTCTCTAATGAGATGGCATTGTATAAATTTGGTCTTTCGGTGATACCTTTAGTTCCTTGGGGTTAAAACACGTCGATACTATTGTCACACAATATATCTTTAGTGTTAGCCCGTTCCGAACCACACCTTAGTTTGATAACAAACTACTTGACACAAATTTCCTCCTTTGCCGCTACTATAGCAGTCATATACTTAGCCTTTTGTTGTAGTATTCGTCACAATGTCTTAACTTTGGAACTCTTCCAAATCCATCATGGAATCTCCTTTCCATTACATTGTGCCACCCATAGTTTAAATTGAGATAAAATTAATTTGTATCTTGTGGCAAAACTAGTATCAATGTAACGCTTTACAATGAACTATTTGTAATTGTTTGTCACCTCTACACAAATATATTTTTAGTTCTTTCCAAAAGATCATAAGAATTTCCTTACTATTGTCCAATGATCATTTTATGATTCATTCTGGTATATGCTCATAACACTTAGAGCATAGGACATATCTGGATGTGTACATATCATGGTATGATTGATCAAATAATTCTTGTGATTTTACTCATCAAGTGTCAAAGCACTTGAATCTTGTTTCACTTATCAAGTGTCGATACACTTGAATCTTGATTCAATTCCTTTCCATGCGACAAGAACCGTTTCTTGTCGTTTCTATATTGAACTCCTTCAATATCTCATATATGTACGTTTGGCACAACCATATTAGCATCACAGTCTATCCATTATAGACATTCATGCTAAATATTCGGGTTTTGCCTAAGTCTTTCATCGAAATGAAATTATTAACCTTTGTCAATAAAAGATACATCATTTCTAATCAACAAGATGTCCTCCACATAATGTTTTAGAAATATGTCTTAGCGCTCCCACTTAATTTCTTGCAAATGCAAGCATCTTCATTGTCTCCTGATGAAAACTCCTTTTTCATCACGGTGAAGATTCCAACTCCGCGATGCTTACTTCAACCATTGAAGTTTGCATGCCCTTTTAGCATCCTTTGAATTAACAAAACCCTTTGGATCGTGTCATGTACACGTCTGAGGTAACCATTCTATTAAAAGAACTTTCTTTTGTTTATTCATCTACCATATAACAAATTATATGTAGTGGTTGCTACTTTAATCCGTCCAGACTAAATATCGCTATGAAAGATCAAATCTTTTCATAGTCAACTCCTTGAACATTGTCGTAAAATACTTTACCGACATGTCGACTATTTCATAGATGTGAAACATCCATGTCTGTTTCTTTATAGATCCAAATACGACCGATAGGTTTTTACACCTTTCCGGAGGGTCTTCCAAGTTCAAAACTTGATTTCTCGTGTAGGGAACTATCATGGATTTTATGGCTTTAAGCATTTGACAGAGTCAGGGCCCATCATCGCTTCTTTTTATGTATTCGGTTCATAATTGTCAAACAATAATGATTTACTCTCAAATCTTAGCATTTGATTGTTTAACCGACCTACTTGGTTCAATAAGAACTTAGATCTCCGTGACCACAACCTTTGAGGCACATAAGCTATGAGCATTATGGCAGCCTCCGGAACCATTTTCGGCGCTGCGCAACTCAACACATTTAGCTAAGGTTCGTTAACCTTATCAAAGTTCTATTGTCCTCCCACTTAACATTTATGAAAAATTCCTTCTTCAAGAAACTTCATATTTCAAGCGACAAACCCCTTTGTCCTCGGTGTTATGGAGGAATAACCAATTGTTATTCGAAATAACCTACAAAGACATGCTCATCCGACTTCGGTTGTAAACATCTTACTTATGTTTAGCATACCAAAATTTAAGAAATGACAACTTGGGTTTTACCCCAAAACATAACTCATATGGTGTCATTTCAACGGATCAAGATGGAGCTCTTTTCAGTGTAAAAACGGAAGTCTCTAAAGCTTTAATCTTTTAAAACATAATGGCAGTTTTATAAATAACACCTTTGATCCAACCATGTCAAACAAGGTTTCATTACAAATCTCAAACACTCCATACTCCTATGGTGTTTCGGGAGATGTAAATCTAGGTGTTTTGCTAAACTTGTAACTCAAATAAATACCTTTATGATAAATAATAATTCATTTATTTTATTGTCACAATGATTTTCACTTCATCTTGAAAGTCTTTGAACGTTTTCAAATATTTCACACTTCTTTCTCATTAAGTGAATATTCACTCAAATTTCTGGAGAAAGCATATGAAGTTAAAACCCATCGCTTACGACTACACATAATGGACTACATACATCGACATGTATAAATTCCAATATTTTAGTCGATCGTTCTTCTTTGGCCTTTGAACGAAGTTTTAATTATCTCGAGGAAAGTCTCACAAGCGTCACTTGATCAAATCAAAGACTCCAAAAATCCATGAATATGGAGATTCTTCATGTTTTCTTTCCAATATAATTTAAACAGCGATGTCACTTCGTAAGTGATCTTTCAATCATTTGTCTTGCGACATTTTAGCATTAGGTTTTATGGATGTGATTTCTCCAACTAGATTTGTAAATCATCCATCTTATATGGAATACGGTAATTATTTGAACAACCTTTGTTCTCATAATACCTGATTTAAATAACAATTATTAAAACAAATCTTGAAGTCAAGCTTTGATGTCAACGAGAAATACAAACAACGGTTTGTTTGTTTTCGATGAACATCATCACATATTCTCTTGCTAGTTACTTAGGCCATTGTAGTTCATGAATTGCGTCGTTCTGTATGACATTTCATACCAACCAATTCGGTATCCAATACCCAAGAACCACATTGTTTAACAAGCAAAGAATACAACCATAACATGTATATCATATATATACCTAAATTGGATATTACCAATCTTTTCTTTTCTGCCAAATATATTTTATAGATTCTCTTTCAGCATTTCCTTTTCCTTTTAAAAGAATATATCAACATCAAAAGTGGCGCCATATACATGACACATAGTCCAAAGCGTGTATATTCAAATAATAATACCTTTGTACTTGCACTTTGAAGTAGATCACCATCATCAAAATGATCGGTATTCTTTCAAAATCCATTCTTTAGTAATCTTTTAGTGCAGTAAACACTTTACATACATCTTCTATTCATCCTTATCATGACGACTTTCATGATCAAGCTACTTTAGCTTATAAAGGAGAATCGTGAGTATAACATTACTTTCCAAAACCCTTTTGGATGATTAGGATGTCTAGCATCTCCAACCTTCGTAAATTCTCATCCAATATGAGAACATATATTATACTCTATCATATTGGAACCAAAACATTGTTTCAGATATCGTTATATCTGCCACACATGATGGTTTCTGAAACAATTCTTTCAGCTCCTAGATAAACTTGATATCAAACCAATCAAGAATCATGGAGGCAAACATGATACTTAAGATACTAACACATGAATTGTTACTCTCGATTTAATACCAACTATTAAATATCACGGAGTAAATAGAGTTTGCTGAAAGTTTTCAATAGGACTTTAAACTTTGGATTGACACTCAACACAATACGATACCAGTTCGTAAAGTATATATCCAGAATTCTATAGTTCTATTATCTCAATTACAACTATGCATAAGGTGGTGAACGAATGCCAATGACTACAACAAATTATGCAAATTCACTTTGATATAATTTATGATAAATTGAGTTCTACTAATCCAAATTAGAAATGAACTCCCACTCAAAAACGACATCCCTCGTGTCTTTTTGGTGATTACATGAACCAAATCCACTACACCAAGTCCGATCATCACGTGAGTCGGCGTAGCTTCAAAGGCGAGCATCCATATGGTCATCATATCAAAACATATGACTCATGCTTAACCTTTCGGTCCGTGTTCCGAGGCCATGTCTGTACATGCTAGGCTCGTCAAGTAAGAACCTTAGTATTCGCGTGTGTAACTGTCTTACACCCGAGATATGCTCATGGATTCAAGTACACCCGATCATCACGTGATGTCTTGAAGCGACGAAACATTGTCGGTGCATACTTAAGGAAGAACACATTCTTATCTTGATATCTAAATGAGGGATCATCTTATTATGCTAATAAAATGCCAAACAAGCAATATAAGATGCAATCAAAACATCACATGTTTATTAGTGAAATGATATGGTTCCCGCATATGATCTCCATCATGTGCACCGTGGTATGATCTCTATCATACGTTTATGTGTAAGACCAAGGTCTATGGAACTTACACGCTATGTGTGTTGTAAGAGTATCATCTCATACTTCTACTTACAACATCATCATATCATAACACTAGCCCAGCAACAATCTAAACTAGACGTCTCTAATTTATCCATTGCAAGTTTTACGTGGCTTAGGGCTTTCGAAGATAGAACCGTTCTTACCTACGAACATGAACCACAACGAGGATAACCAAATTGTTGACAACTCGTTGCAAATTAGATATTGACTATAGTAGGAGAGACAGACACCCGCTAGCCACTTATGCAAAACTAGTTGCATGTCAAGCGTGGAACAGGTCTCATGTGCGAGGACATGTAAAGTTTGTCCGGGCCGCTTCATCCCACTATGCCACCAATATCCAAAGTACAACTAAGAAGAAATAAAATGATCATCATCGCCCACATACTCATATGTGTACTACCCGTGCAAAGTATCTACGCATAGATCCGGCTCTGATACCACTGTAGGGTTCGCAGCATAGAAAACAAAAATCTTCCTACGATGGGAACAACTATGTACCAAGATCTATCTACTAGATACAAACAACGGGCGGATGTATATCCGTAGAGAACATACCCTTGAAGACCGACAAAGCTTAACGAGTCCAAACTCGTGGTTGATGTAGACGATCTCTTGCCGATCTCAAGATCGAGAGGAAGTCCTAGCGCTGCAAAACAGCAGCGCATCTGTGCTCACACACACGTTCGAGGCACCGAGCAACCTCCGCCTCCTCGCTCCAGCGATGCAGCGGAAGCACAACTCTTTCTTGCCGAAAAGCCACCGGGAACATGTATCTCGCTAGTCCGAGACCATGGGGGATAAATTCTAGAGGGGGAGAGAGATCCTTCACGAGGAGGTGTGAGTGAGAGAGAGGGAGGGGGGCTCCTTTTATAGGGAGATGGGGGGCACCCAAGGGGCCATGCGCCCAGCCATGGGGCTGCCCCCACCTCTTCCACATTCATGTGGGTGGACACTCCACTCACTCAAATGCCTTTCAATTCCCTCCACTCAAAAACCCACTCAAATTCCCATTAAATTTCCACCAAATTTAATGCAATCTCTCATTAAATAAAACTCCTTTTATTTATTCAGAATTTTGTCAATTACTTTAATGACAAACATTCACATATAACCCCTTGCTAGTATTTCATTTCACATGCAGAAACACTTTTCACCCAAAAACCCGTTTCGGTATCTAGTGAAATAAATTCCTGCGCTTGTTATTCTTTTCGGCATGAAACTTTTGCTCCAATTGGATGCCGGTGTCTATTACGTGTGTCACCCTACGGTTCGCGAATAATGCAGACATGATCGAGACCCCTCTCGGATCAATAATCAGAAGCGGGATCTGGAGACCCATACTGACTCCCACACATTCAACGATGACTTTCTTGTGATTGTCGGAACCTTTTATGCTAGTATCTTAAACCCTTTGTTTCGCGATATATTACATGTCCGAGATTCGATCATCGGTATCTCCATACCTAGTTTGATCTCGTTACTGACATGTACTCTTTTCTCGTTCCCGTGATATAACATTCTAGTGATCAAATCACTTGCTTGCAAGCTAATCAATGTGATATCACCGAGAGGGCCCAGAGCATATCTATCCGTCATCGGGATGAACAAATTCCACTCTCGATCCATGGGCCTCAACATAACACTTTAGTAGTTCTGAACCCATCTTTATAATCACCCTGTTACGGTGTGACGTTTGATGTTATCAAGAAACTCTTCCGGTGTTAGTGATTGACATGATCGCATGGTCTAAGGATTAGGATCACTTTGTAAGTTGTTTATAGCAATATAAACTCAATGACTTTGATCGTAATGCTATACTTCGGATGAATGTTCATCACACCATTACACTAATGTTGTGACCCCGTTATTAACAACATCCAATGTCCATGATCGGGAAACCTTGATCATTTTGTTAATCAACGAGCTAGTTTATAAGAGAGGCATAACTAGGAACTTCCTTTTGTTTATTAAACACACATGTATTAACGTTTCCGTATTAATACAATTATAGCATGTAAAATAAACATTTATCATAAACAAGGAATACGATAATAACCACTTTATTATTGCCTCTCGGGCATATTCCCTTCAAAAACAACTAAGTGAATGAATCACCTGGGTGGAATGGAAGGAATGGTTTGTGTTGAGTGGTTACACAAGGCCCATTTCTATGGTTTACCTTGTGTATCTCACTTGTGGATGGCCACCCAGGAACAAAAAGATTTGTGATGTCAAATGTTGAGAAGCTTCAAGTGCAACCACATGGCATTATGGGCTCTGCCTCGATCATATAGGTTGCAATAACTTAGCCAAATGGATAGTTGGTGGTAGGGGATGATAGGTTGGAATGCGTCCTGGCTTAATTAACCAAGTCTTGTGGGGAAAGTGCACAACCTCTGCAGAGTGAAAAATCTATGTACTTAGCCATGTCCCTGGTAAAGGAAAATTTGAGCATCAAGACATGGAAGCTATCAAGAATCTCCTCATCCAAATTTCTAAGTTAAAATCTTGTGGTTGAACAAGGGTTAAAGGATCACCAATTTCTATTGGGAGATGCCTTGGGTGATTTTGTCAAGAAAAAACTTAGTGTTTTCAAATGATAAGGACAATCTATTTTGAGCAAAGCAAGCCTAAGCTCCATTTAGCCAAATGCATATAGATGATAGACTCCACTATACTACCATAGTATCACTTGCCAATACAATTCAAATGTATTGACCCTTGTGGCTGTAACTTGTTATGTTGCAGGTTTGTTTGTTGTTAGTGAAGTTTATTGATTAGGATTACAAGTCTACAACCAACATGACTGCCTGTGGCACTTTGAAGATGAAGGACCCCATGCTATTGTTATATTCTGCTGCATTGTATTGAGATAGCCAAATGAGCTATGTAAGATGTAATAAATTATTCTATTCCTGGTTATAAAGTTGTATTATGACCTTTGTTTCTTGATATTACATCTTAATTGTGGATGCTAGCTATTGATCCAGGGACTATCGTTGTAAACACAGGGATCTCTACCTTATTAAAGGTTGGGACCTCTACAGGGTATCATCCACTTGTAGTGGTATGATATTGTAAGAGATAAGACAAGATAAAGATAAGCTAAGAAGTACTAATGTGAATGGCGGATCTTTTGAATAACCTTCCCTCCCGATGTTTGGCAAGCAAGTGAAAATTTCTAAACCGGAAAAGTTCGAATTTTTTTGCCGCCAAGGACCAAAGTGGTTTCCTTCCTATATACAGTACTACTCCTAGTCCACACCAAGGCAGCTGTCGAATACGCTAGAGAAATAGAGCCGTCCCCTCAAAAAGAAAGAAAGAAACAGAGCTGACGTACTAAGGCACACGTGCGCAGCGCCACGCTGTGGACGAGGGAGAGATCAGCCGGGCTGATACGCTTGGGGAGAGGGGTGGAGAGATGAGAGGCATCGGAGGAGAAAGAAAACACACTTCCAATTTTTTTGCGTGCATAAGTCCTGAAATTTACTACTAGTAGAGTGTACACTTTAAAGGTGGAAGTAGTACCTCATGTCAAGAAGTCATCATAATAAACTTTGCGCTGACATCGAACAGCCTTCAACTCCTCTTCTCTCTTTGCTGATACCCTCTTCCCCTGCCTAAGTTTTATTCTCTCTGCATGTACAACGCATGGAAAGATGTGGGCATATGTCCCAGCAAAAGAAATATACTACTAGTATTAGTAGTAGTACTAAGCTCCACCGTTTAGACAGTGTCAAAATGAGACGATTCGTGGGACCCACTAAACTGAAGATGCGTGCATAGAAGTTTTATAGCTTGGTCATACACTGCCAAGTGGGCCCATTATTTTCTTTTTCCTTAGGGCATACACAATGTGTAAAAAACACACCTTAAGGCATATAGTAGTACATTATGGAGAAAATAAATTTACCTCAAGCTTGTGGGTTCCGCGTATAGAAAAATCATTTCCCCTTGCATGGAGCAATATGACAAGCTATGTGGGTCCCACCTTGTGGCAAATTCTGACCTTATACACTGTGGTGGGTGGGTACAACATTACAGATGCCCTTAGACATGTGTGCCTTGTTCTCCCGTCTCCACCGCACTAGAGTTTATTTTTTTGTGAAATTCATTTAACTGTCGTAGTTAGATAGGACGCATGATCCACTATATGTGTGAAAACTCCCATAGTCAACAATGCTTGCTACCCCAAGATGCACCCATCTAGTGTGGGAACTCTATCGGGTCATAAACTATGATGTCGATCGATATGGCCTTGACGAGCTTGGTCGTTCGGGTTGAAACAAAATAATGTCCATACATGGCAGGACAATACTGCAAAGCTATTTTTTCGGAAACTCGTCAAATCCCATGGCTACCACTAAGACCCTAAACCCTAAACACCCCCTGAAACCTAAACCCTCAACCCATAAATACTAAAACAATAAACCCTAAACTCCTCAACCCATCATTAAACCCTAACCAAGTAGATATCATGCACACCTAAAAAAAGGTATGGTGCACTTATAGATCCAAATTTTAGATATGTCCATTAAATTGCGGCAACGCCATTCTATTCCACAAATATAAGCATAAAGCTTGAACATTATTGAAAATTCCCTAAACCCTAAACCCCTAAATGACCCTGACTAGGCAAATATATCATCGAATTATAAATCAACATTTGAGATATACTTTGATTAAATTATGCTAACGTCATTCCATTCCACAAATCTGAGCATAAAGCTTGAACATTATTGAAAAATCCCTAAAACTTAAACCCTACAACCCTAAACCCTGACCAAGCGGGTATCATGCACTTATAGATCAAAATTTGTGATACTTTTGTTAAATTGCTCTAACGCCATTCTAATTCACGAACGCTTGAACATTATTGAAAATTCCCTAAACCCTAAAACCTAAGCCCTAAACCCCTAAAAACCCTAAACGTACCATCAACCCCTGTAACACCCTCGGATTGGCCCTATGCAAGTTTTAGCGATTCCCGCCAAACCCGCATAGAAACGATTCAAAGGTGCCCGCCAAGCACTTTCATGCGGGTGGAAAATGAAGTAATACCATTACATAGTAGTCCATTATGGAACCCCTAGAACAGATATATACAACACGACTCCACGAGTCAAGAATACAGATGTATAGTACAAAGATACAAATCACCTGGAAGACGATTGTAACACCCTCAGAATCGGCCCTATGCAAGTTTCAGCGCTTCCCGCCAAACCCGCATAGAAACGATTCAAAGGTGCCCACCAGGCACTTGCGTGCGGGTGGAAAACGAAGTAATATCATTACACAATAGTCCTCGATGGAACCCACAAAACATATATATACAACAGCGACTCAAAGAGTCAAGAATACAGATATACAATACAAAGATCCAAATCACCTTTAAAACGATATAGCGTCCGAGTACGGACAAGATGCAAATTGAGCTAAGAGCCCTGAAGAATAACCAATGGCGTCCATAACCCTGCCCAGGCCAAGCCGGAAGGGTAACCCTGCTAACGACGTCGATCTCAAAACCTGCTTAAACAAAAGGGGTGCCGACAAAGGGCAAAGGAAAAAGAGAGAGCGGTCAGTACTGAGGCCAGTACATGGCGAGACTAGAATTCGGCGGTCCTCGCCTACATAGGTATGGTGGACTGAAGCGGCAGCGCGGCATGCACTAAACAACCTATAGAGACTCGATACAAATAGCGGCTATCAGAGAGGGGTAAGAAAGACCTATTCGGAACCAACCTGATACTACCACCAAACATACCCATCCTGGTATTTCCCCCTCGAGACCAGACGAGGAAGTCAACCGAGGAACTCACACCGTTGGCAGTTTTATTTATTCAGTTATCGTTGCAGCAATTACTAGTCAGGTATAGATAGTCATCCTGATATAATAAGCAGTGGGCACTTTTAGTTAACCATTCCATTATAGTTGCAACACTTACTAGTCAGATACAATTAGCATGAGATATCCCAAACCCAGCAGTTGTTGGTACTTTTATTTAGCCATTCCGTTGTAGTGAAGCTGATTACAAGTCACATCGGATACAAGTCAAATTATAACAGTAAACTTTAGTTATGGTTGTCTATGATCAAGAACTGTGCTCCAAGTCGTCCATAACCGCGGACACGGCTTTTCGAAAAGATTTAACCCTGCAGGGGTGCACCAAAGTATCCACACGCACTTCGACCCTTTTTGCCAGATCAGTTAACATACACCCATCGGTATGTCGGCGGGGCCTAAGTCATGACGTTTCCCAGACCCAAAGCAAGTACATGGGGGCCACCCCACTAAGCTACCCGCAACGAAGTCGGCCGGTCTCCGAGACGGACTCGGGGTTTGCGTCAATGGCTGTAAACGACTGGGAACCCGAAAATGTGACTGGGCTTGTCGATACCGCGAAAACACTCCGCTTCCCTAAACAGTACAGGTGCATTCCTCGCACAATTTTAAATTAAGCAGTAAAGCATGGCATAAGTACAGATAGTAATAAAGCTCCAAACTACTTTGTGGCCCCCAGTACAATACTTAGAAATCAGGTACTAATCGATGGGGGTGCCCATACACCCCACCTGTGGTTAGCGCGCTCGATCTCGGAACAGGTGTCAAGAACTCGGGGTCCTACGGGACACCAGTGAGCGGTTAAAATCCAAATATTGTCTATTACCCACCGGTGCCTCTACATTTACCTACTTTCAATTTTAGTTATTAAACAATAATTAAAGCCATGATCATCTCCAACATTAAACATGCGGCAATACTCCAACAACTGTGGCACTTGACGACACGCAACAGCACTTGAGCAAACGACTACGACGCGCAAGTCCAACTTTCTACCAAACAACAGGTAATAGGATGTGTCCAAGGCAATATAAGGCTGCAAGGGATATCACGGGTACGAAAACTAGAGCATCGCAACACAGATAGCAATAGATCAACAGGAGGGAATAAATACTATAAAAGTAAGATAGGTAGAAAAGGGGAGATGCTCGCCTGAAAACATTGCCGAAGGTTCATCCGAAGATCGGGTCGACTCTCGCATCAACTCATCGGCCTAATTCGTGAAGAAGCATAGCACTAGAAGAAACACCGGATGCACTAATTAATACTACGGCAGAAGATCGGGCATGATGCATGTATGATGTATGACATGGCAAAGGTGCGATGCAATTAGGTCATATTAAGCGGAACCGGGGTCCCGAAATTTAATTAGGTGGGTTATGTTATCTAGATATCCCGCAATTTTAATATGGTCTTAATATGGAAAAATTATGTCATCGGTTCGCTACACAATTTAAATGAGACCAATATAAGACAAGATTTGTCCATATATAGGCTCCTTATTTATTATTAGATGAGTCGACAACATACCCCTAACCCACAATATGTATGCAAGGATGCTAAATTCATATGCAACAAGATATATATTTCATTTATAAAAATAAGGTCTCGGAAAGAGGGTCACACATATTAGGGGTCGAAGATCTTGTTTCTGATGGTTCGGGGGGATCGGTCTTCGAACGCCGGAAATGGGTCTTCGGATTCCAAAAGTGGATCTTGAGGTTTCTGTGATGGAGGTCTTGGCGTCTTGGCCACCGGATCCGTGAAGAAGGTCATGGCATTTTGAGATGGCGCTCTTCGATCATCGGCTCCGGAAGGGACTTGTGGTTAGGCTCGCCATCGATGACGGTATCGGTGTGATATCCGGGTTCAACACGGTTCTCGGCTTCGTTTTTAACCATCATTCTCGATCGTCTGTGTGGTACCGTAGATCTTGTCGGAGGTCCGGATACTGTGAGCGACACTACCTTGATACAAACAATGCACGAGCACCAGACGGTATGATAGAAGAGACATAACATTGTCAAAAAGGAAATGTCTCATGCGAGCATTTGCTCACGCACCTTGCAGGACCAACATGGCCAGAGACGCACACGAAGCAGAGGCGTTGTCAAAACTGCAGGGGCTCGGGGGCGCTCGATAGCGGCGGTGCGGAAAGGCGCCGATGCAGGAAGGGCGCGGCCGCGACGCTGCATCCAAGCCGGCAGGGACGAGGGTGATGTGCAACGGGACAGCAGGCTCGGCTATAGGGCAGAGGAGGCGGACAACAAGGCCAAGCCGACGAGGTCTGCAGGAGAGCGCGAGGCAGGCGGCGAGGTCCGGCCCCACAGGAAGCGGTCGACGCAGAGGGGGTGAGAGGCGAAGGTGGTGGAGATGACGCGGCGGCGACCGGGCTTGGGACCGAGCGGCAGCGGGGAGGGGCGAGGAAGCTGGATGGCGCCGGTCGGGCTCACGCAGATGACGGAGATAGAGGGCCGAGGCAGGCGGACGACGCAGGCGGCAGGGAGGGCCCAGGGGGCGTCGACGGGAGGACAGGGTGGCGACTGACGGCGTGCTCGACCAGGAAGAGGGGTGAGGAGGAGGCCAGGTGGAGGGGTCTCGCACGGGATGTGGCCGGCGGGGGCGGGCGACGTCGTTTGGGAGGGAGCGGAGGTAGGGGAAGCGTGAGGGAGGGCGGCGGTGCCTGGGGTTCCTGAGAGGCGGCGGCGGGGCGAGTAGCAGAGAGAGGCGAGGTGGGCGAGGAAGCGGGAGGAAGGGGCCAAGTGGGGGAGGTGGTCTGCGCGAGGCGGGGTCGGTGATGGGCTGAGGACGGAGGGCCGGCGGGGTCCGAGCCGAGGCCACGCGGCGGCGGCAGAGCTCAAGGTGGGAGGAGGCGCGGGGTGGGGGAGAGGGAAGATCGAGCGAGGAGGGGGGGTTCCCGTGCAGGGGTGTTCGGGGTGGGGCCCAGGGGCGCGTTGTGCGGTTGGTGGGATCTAGGGATTGGGTGGGTTCGTGTGAGTGGTGTGTGTGTGTTTGGCTGACTGGGTGGTGTTGTGTGGCGGCGGCCAGGGGATGGGTGGGGATTAGATGTTAGGGTTAGGGTTAGGTGGGAGGGAATTTAGGGTTAGGTTTGGAGGTGGCCGGCTGGGCTTTCGGGCCTGGCTGGCTGCCTCCTAAAAATAATATAAAATTTTATGTATTATTTAAAAGACTGGTGTAATTTGTTTTTAGACAAACAAAATATCTGGAAGGGTCCGGGGATTACTTTTGAAATATAGAGGGATCTTTATAGAAAGCAAAACTAGGTTTTAAGAAAAATAGTTTTAGTCAATTAGATGCATGATGATATCATGATGATGCACAAAACAAAATACCAAGCGATTTTCTAGTAGTGGTTTTTGCGGGGCGCCACAATTCGACACCACTAACAATGGATCTCGCCCTCGAGATCCGCCTCATGGTACCGGAAAGAAGGTCGGTGATCTGCATCTTCTCGCTTCGTGTAGATCTTCGCGACACCACTAACAATGGGTCGTTGTCCGTGATCGTCGAGAGAACACTCCGGGAACAAAAGGTCGAAGGTAGAGGTATCACCGAATAAAGCCACCTCTAACTCCGATAGAAAGAGAGAACCGATGCATTCTCATCCACTTCAATGTACAAAAGCGAATAGAAGGGGTAGTCGGTATGGGGGCCAATCCATCACGCACCCAAACTATTACTCTGCACAACCAGTAGAAAAGCGTGCAACCATTCTCGGAATCAGACTGACGATCTCGAAAATCGAGGTTCAGAAACAAAGGAGTGATGCAGACTCTGCATCGGATCTGGCGTAGATGATGTCGTCACGTCGGAAAACACCGGAAGGCACGAGAAGGAACAAAGAGAAGTCCACCAGATGAAGGGTTCCTCGGATAGCATGAAGACCAGATGTAGCAACACCGTTACCAAAGGAGGAAGCGAAACCCTGAAGGTACGATGGAACCCAACCACGAGAAATCCTGGACTCGAAGAGAGAGAAGAGAGCGGATTCAAAACACGCAGAGGTGAGGGAGAGCAGCAGAGGGGTAAGGAGTAAAATCAGACCTAATCAGAACTATCCAACCGATTTTGCAATAATAGTTTTGACACTCTACTTCGGCCGTTAGCTAGGTTATCCTACAGGCTGGACTTGTGGGGTATCGCAACTGCTAAGCTCTGATACCACTCTGTAACACCCTCAGAATCGGCCCTATGCAAGTTTCAGCGCTTCCCGCCAAACCCGCATAGAAACGATTCAAAGGTGCCCACCAGGCACTTGCATGCGGGTGGAAAACGAAGTAATATCATTACACAATAGTCCTCGATGGAACCCACAAAACATATATATACAATAGCGACTCAAAGAGTCAAGAATACAGATATACAATACAAAGATCCAAATCACCTTTAAAATGATATAGCGTCTGAGTACGGACAAGATGCAAATTGAGCTAAGAGCCCTGAAGAATAACCAATGGCGTCCATAACCCTGCCCAGGCCAAGCCGGAAGGGTAACCCTGCTAACGACGTCGATCTCAAAACCTGCTTAAACAAAAGGGGTGCCGACAAAGGGCAAAGGAAAAAGAGAGAGTGGTCAGTACTGAGGCCAGTACACGGCGAGACTAGAATTCGGCGGTCCTCGCCTACATAGGTATGGTGGACTGAAGCGGCAGCGCGACATGCACTAAACAACCTATAGAGACTCGATACAAATAGCGGCTATCAGAGAGGGGTAAGAAAGACCTATTCAGAACCAACCTGATACTACCACCAAACATACCCATCCTGGTATTTCCCCCTCGAGACCAGACGAGGAAGTCAACCGAGGAACTCACACCGTTGGTAGTTTTATTTATTCAGTTATCGTTGCAGCAATTACTAGTCAGGTATAGATAGTCATCCTGATATAATAAGCAGTGGGCACTTTTAGTTAACCATTCCATTGTAGTTGCAACACTTACTAGTCAGATACAATTAGCATGAGATATCCCAAACCCAGCAGTTGTTGGTATTTTTATTTAGCCATTCCATTGTAGTGAAGCTGATTACTAGTCACATCGGATACAAGTCAAATTATAACAGTAAACTTTAGTTATGGTTGTCTATGATCAAGAACTATGCTCCAAGTCGTCCATAACCGTGGACACGGCTTTTCGAAAAGATTTAACCCTGCAGGGGTGCACCAAAGTATCCACACGCACTTCGACCCTTTTTGCCAGATCAGTTAACATACACCCATCGGTATGTCGGCGGGGCCTAAGTCATGACGTTTCCCAGACCCAAAGCAAGTACATGGGGGCCACCCCACTAAGCTACCCGCAACGAAGTCGGCCGGTCTCCGAGACAGACTCAGGGTTTGCGTCAATGGCTGTAAACGACTGGGAACCCGAAAATGTGACTGGGCTTGTCGATACCGCGAAAACACTCCGCTTCCCTAAACAGTACAGGTGCATTCCTCGCACAATTTTGAATTAAGCAGTAAATCATGGCATAAGTACAGATAGTAATAAAGCTCCAAACTACTTTGTGGCCCCCAGTACAATACTTTGAAATCAGGTACTAATCGATGGGGGTGCCCATACACCCCACCTGTGGTTAGCGCGCTCGATCTCGGAACAGGTGTCAAGAACTCGGGGTCCTACGGGACACCAGTGAGCGGTTAAAATCCAAATATTGTCTATTACCCACCGGTGCCTCTACATTTACCTACTTTCAATTTTAGTTATTAAACAATAATTAAAGCCATGATCATCTCCAACATTAAACATGCGGCAATACTCCAACAACTGTGGCACTTGACGACACGCAACAACACTTGAGCAAACGACTACGACGCGCAAGTCCAACTTTCTACCAAACAACAGGTAATAGGATGTGTCCAAGGCAATATAAGGCTGCAAGGGATATCACGGGTACGATAACTAGAGCATCGCAATACAGATAGCAATAGATAAACAGGAGGGAATAAATACTATAAAAGTAAGATAGGTAGAAAAGGGGAGATGCTCGCCTGAAAACATTGCCGAAGGTTCATCCGAAGATCGGGTCGACTCTCGCATCAACTCATCGGCCTAATCCGTGAAGAAGCATAGCACTAGAAGAAACACCGGATGCACTATTTAATACTACGGCAGAAGATCGGGCATGATGCATGTATGATGTATGACATGGCAAAGGTGCGATGCAATTAGGTCATATTAAGCGGAACCCGGGTCCCGACATTTAATTAGGTGGGTTATGTTATCTAGATATCCCGCAATTTTAATATGGTCTTAATATGGAAAAATTATGTCATCGGTTCGCTACACAATTTAAATGAGACCAATATAAGACAAGATTTGTCCATATATAGGCTCCTTATTTATTATTAGATGAGTCGACAACATACCCCCAACCCACAATATGTATGCAAGGATGCTCAATTCATATGCAACAAGATATATATTTCATTTATAAAAATAAGGTCTCGGAAAGAGGGTCACACATATTAGGGGTCGAAGATCTTGTTTCTGATGGTTCGGGGGGATCGGTCTTCGAACGCCGGAAATGGGTCTTCGGATTCCAAAAGTGGATCTTGAGGTTTCTGTGATGGAGGTCTTGGCGTCTTGGCCACCGGATCCGTGAAGAAGGTCATGGCATTTTGAGATGGCGCTCTTCGATCATCGGCTCCGGAAGGGACTTGTGGTTAGGCTCGCCATCGATGACGGTATCGGTGTGATATCCGGGTTCAACACGGTTCTCGGCTTCGTTTTTAACCATCAGTCTCGATCGTCTGTGTGGTACCATAGTTCTTGTCGGAGGTCCGGATACTGTGAGCGACACTACCTTGATACAAACAACACACGAGCACCAGACGGTATGATAGAAGAGACATAACATTGTCAAAAAGGAAATGTCTCATGCGAGTATTTGCTCACGCACCTTGCAGGACCAACATGGCCAGAGACGCACACGAAGCAGAGGCGTTGTCAAAACTGCAGGGGCTCGGGGGCGCTCGATAGCGGCGGTGCGGAAAGGCGCCGATGCAGGAAGGGCGCGGCCGTGACGCTGCATCCAGGCCGGCAGGGACGAGGGTGATGTGCAACGGGACAGCGGGCTCGGCTATAGGGCAGAGGAGGCGGACAACAAGGCCAAGCCGACGAGGTCTGTAGGATAGCGCGGGGCAGGCGGCGAGGTCCGGCCCCATGGGAAGCGGTCGACGCAGAGGGGGTGAGAGGCGAAGGTGGTGGAGATGACGCGGCGGCGACCGGGCTTGGGACCGAGCGGCAGCGGGGAGGGGCGAGGAAGCTGGACGGCGCCGGTCGGGCTCACGCAGACGACGGCGATAGAGGGCCGAGGCAGGCGGACGACGCAGGCGGCAGGGAGGGCCCAAGGGGCGTCGACGGGAGGACAGGGTGGCGACTGACGGCGTGCTCGACCAGGAAGAGGGGTGAGGAGGAGGCCAGGTGGAGGGGTCTCGCACGGGATGTGGCCGGCGGGGGCGGGCGACGTCGTTTGGGAGGGAGCGGAGGTAGGGGAAGCGTGAGGGAGGGCGGCGGTGCCTGGGGTTCCTGAGAGGCGGCGGCGGGGCGAGTAGCAGAGAGAGGCGAGGTGGGCGAGGAAGCGGGAGGAAGGGTCCAAGTGGGGGAGGTGGTCTGCGCGAGGCGGGGTCGGTGATGGGCCGAGGACGGAGGGCCGGCGGGGTCCGAGCCGAGGCCACGCGGCGGCGGCAGAGCTCAAGGTGGGAGGAGGCGCGGGGTGGGGGAGAGGGAAGATCGAGCGAGGAGGGGGGGGTCCCGTGCAGGGGTGTTCAGGGTGGGGCCCAGGGGCGCGTTGTGCGGTTGGTGGGATCTGGGGATTGGGTGGGTTCGTGTGAGTGGTGTGTGTGTGTTTGGTTGAGTGGGTGGTGTGGCGGCGGCCAGGGGATGGGTGGGGATTAGATGTTAGGGTTAGGGTTAGGTGGGAGTGAATTTAGGGTTAGGTTTGGAGGTGGCCGGCTGGGCTTTCGGGCCTGGCTGGCTGCCTCCTAAAAATAATATAAAATTTTATGTATTATTTAAAAGACTGGTGTAATTTGTTTTTAGACAAACAAAATATCTGGAAGGGTCCGGGGATTACTTTTGAAATATAGAGGGATCTTTATAGAAAGCAAAACTAGGTTTTAAGAAAAATAGTTTTAGTCAATTAGATGCATGATGATGCACAAAACAAAATACCAAGCGATTTTCTAGTAGTGGTTTTTGCGGGGCGCCACAACGATACAACGTCCGAGTACGGACAAGATGCAAATTGGGCTAAGAGCCCTGAAGAATAAACAATGGCGTCCATAACCCTGCTAACGACGTCGATCTCAAAACCTGCTTAACAAAATGGGTGCCGACAAAGGGAAAATTAAAAAGAGAGCGGTCAGTACTGAGGCCAGTACACGACGATTCTTAGAATTCGGCGGCTCTCGGCTACATAGGTATGGTGAACTAAAGCGGCGGCGCGGAATGCACTAAACAACCTATAGAGACTCGATACAACTGGTGGCTATCAGAGAGGGATAAGAAATACCTATTCAGATCCAACCTGAAACTAACACCAAACATACCCATCCTGGTATTTCCCCCTTAAGACCAAATGAGGAAGTCAAACTGAGGAACTCACAAGGTTGGCAGTTTTATCCATTCCATTATAGTTGTAGCTCTTACTAGTCAGATGTAGATAGCACGAGTCATCCTGATATCATAAGAAGTGGGCGATTTTAGTTATCCATTCCATTGTAGTTACAATACTTACTAGTCAGATACATATAGCATGAGGCATCCCAATTCCAGCAGTTGTTGGCACTTTAATTTGTATTCCATTATAGTAAAGCTGATTACTAGTCATCACAAAGTCAAATTTATAACACTACTTTAGTTATAGTTGTCTATGATTGAGATACTGTGCTCCAAGTCATCCATAACCATAGACACGACTTTCAGAAAGTTTTACCCTGCAGGGGGGCACAAATAGCAACACACGCACGATCAACCTCGAAAAAACCAAATGAAAACCCAACGAGGAATCACTACAAAGAAATCACAAGATTCATATAATATTTCAAGGGGCCACCCCACCAAGCTACCCGCGACGAAGTTGGCCGGCTCCGGAACGGACCCAGAGGTTTGCGTCAATGGCTATAAACAACTGTGAACCTAAAAGTGTGACTAGGCTTGTCGATACCGTGAAAACACTCCACTTACCTAAATAGTACAGTAGTAAACGCTCTCCACGAGCAACAGTAGTAAACAAAGCAGTAAACATGGCATAAGTATAGGATAGTAATAAAACCCCAAACTAGTTTGTGGCCCCAAGAAATAAGATATGATTCAAGCTCTCGCTAAGGGTATTCATGGTCCCACATGCGAATAGTGCGAATAGTCAAGGAATAGGTATCAAGTACTCGGTGTCCTAAGGGACACCAGTGAGCGGTTAAAAACCAAATCACATCTATTGCCCACCGGTGCCTCTGCATTAATTATAACTATTCCCAACAAATTTAATATCAAGTTATAATTTGAGTCATGATCATCTCCGACATTAAGCATATGGAAACCTTTCAACAATTGTGGCACTTGATGACATGAAACAGCACATGAGCAAGCAACTACGACACGCAAGGCCGACTATCTACCAAACAACAGGTAATAGGAGGTGTCCAGGGCAATATAGTGGCTGCAAGGGATATCACGGGTACAAAAACTAAAGCATCGCAACATAGGTAGCAATAGATCAACAAGTTCAAATAAAGACTACAAAAGTAATATAAGTAGAAAGGGGGAGAATGCTCTCCTGAAAACATTGCCAAAGGTTCATCTAAAGATCAGGTCGAATTCGCATCAATTCATCGGCCTAATCCATGAAGAAGAAAAGCACTAGAAGAAATACCGGATGCACTATTTAATACTACAGCAGAAGATCGGGCATGATGCATGTATGATATATGACATGGCAAAGATGCGATGCGGCTAGGAAATATTAAACAAAACCAGGGTCCCGACAATTAATTAGATGGTTCATGTTGTTTAGATACCTCGCAATTTAAATGTTGTATTAACAATTCAAATAGTGGCACTGGTTCGCTACTCAAATTAAATGGGCAAATATAAGGCAAGATTTGCTCGCATATGGCCTCCATATTTAATTATCAAGTGAGTTGACGAAATATCCCCAAACCACCAAAATATGTATGCGAGCATGAATGATTTATATGCAACAAGTGTATAGATAGGAATTTATAAAAATAGGGCTCGGGAGGGGTCACACACATCGGCCCGGAGATCTTGGGTTTTCGAGGTATCGGGCTTCAGACTTAGGATGCGGGTTCAGGGGTCTTCGGGTCCCGGCCATCGAATCCATGGAGAAGAGCTTGATGTCCGTCAGGAAGATCTTGCGTGGCTTCTCAGAATCCCTGATGACCCACAAGTATAGGGGGTTTATCGTAGTACTTTCGATAAATAGGAGTGTCGATCCCAACGAGGAGCAGAAGGTGTTGACTAGTGGTATGGAGCAGGAAATCTCTGTAAATACTTAACAAATAGATTTTTAGGGGTTTTATGATAAAGCAAAGAAATAAAGTGCAAGTAATAAAGACAATGAACAAACGAAGCAAGTGTCCCAATCCTTTCTTAGCAAAGGACAAGTCGGTGGACATACTTATAAGGACCAAACGTTCTCGAGGACACATGGGAATTCTGTCAAGTGCTTTTGCTTCAAATAGCTGAGTACTCTTCTTTGGTGTTGTAAGTGTTGTGTGGGTGAACCTGTGCTAATGTACCGACCTTACTTGAAATAATACATACTTGTGATTAAACCCCCTGCAAGCATCTGCAACTACAGGAAAGTAATTAAGATATAAACCTAACCACAACCTTAAACTCTGAGATCCTACACTCCCTTGTGCAAAGGTGTCCTAACGGGGGTTCAGGTTTCTGTCACTCCGGCAACCCCACAATTAGTAGCCAAATACACAATGCATTCCCCTAGGCCCATAAATGGTGAAGTATCATGTAGTCGACGTTCACATGACACCACTAAAAGAATAGCACCATAACTTAAATATTAAACCATTGAATAATATCTCAACACAAATCCACTACTAACAACATAACTTCTCCCATGTCCTGAAGAACTAAATGAACTACTCACAAGACATCATATGGATCAAGATCAAAGATGATATGGTGATGGATAACAATCTGAACATAAACAATAATCCAATGGTTCCACTCACAAGCATCAACTACAATAGTAATCAACACCGGGAACGTTTCCCCTAAGAACTAATGCAAGATCCAATACAATTGTTACAGCGGGATGAAGTGGTGATGATGGTGCTGGTGGAGATGATGGTGTGGATGATGATGATGATCTTGATGAAGTCTATCTTGATGAAGGTGTTGATGGCGACGATCTCCCCACTCCGGGAAGGAATTTCCCCGACAGAAATCTGTCTGCCGGAGAGCTCTTTCTTTCTCGGTGTTTTCCGCCGCGCAAAGGCAGCAGAAAATCTTTCTGTGGTTGCTCTCCTAGTATTAGGGTTCCGAGAGGAAGTTATAGGCGAGAGGGCGGAGTCGGGAGCTGGACAGGTGGGCCACACCTGCCCTAGGCGTGGCCCAGGGGGGACTCGCACCTAGGGGTGTGGGCCTCTGTGGCCTAGCTACGCCTCCCCTTCTGGCTTCCTTGGCTTCTGGGAAAATATATTTTTCTGGCATTTTTATGATATTCGCGAAATTGCATCAAAACACCTCTTTTTCCATCAGAAACCTGACACTGGCAGTCCATCCTCCAAGAATCATCCAACATGGAAAAACAGAGGAAAAGACATAAGTAATACCTCATAATAAGACATATATTAATGAATAGAGGCAAATTATGATATAGAATGGTGATGAAAATTGGACGTATCAAATCCTCCTAAGCTTAGACCATCGCTTGTCCCCAAGCGAAAACTGAGCTCAGTAAACATGTCCACAGGTTTATGGAGTGAAGTGTCGATAAAATAATACGGACAAGAAGCATCACACTTACCATTACATAACTCATAGAAGAAAGCAACTCACCATTATATAACTTAGCTTGCAACAAGTACATGAGTCACAATAGAGATGCATAAAGATAAATCATAATTGGAATTGGCAAACTTTGTTCTTGGTCAGAGAACAGTTGGTAAACATTTTCACAAATAAATCTTTTTATATAAGTCTTCAAAACAGGAGCACTCTTTGCTCAAAAAGGTTTTTTCACAATGATGGCTTTCAAAGTAGTACTCAATAGATATGATTTTTGTGCACACAAGGAAGATAAAGAACATGATTGAATAAATCACCATATGAATGCTTGCAACACAACAACTCAAATGCTTGCTAGAGATAGAGAGGAAGTAGGTTTAGTGACTCAGCTTGGAAATAGGAAAAAGGTCCCTTCATAGAGGGAAGCAGGGATTACAAGTCATAAAGAGCTTCCAAGAGATTCTGGTACTTACTAGCTTTGAGCCCTCATTGCCCCTATCATAGGCATCTTGAGATGATTAAGGTTAAAGTGAACAAGGATGGAGTATATGCTTGACGAAAAAAAGTTTGCAATCTCATGTCCCTTGAGTACGAGGGTCGCTCCTCATGCTACTCAACTTTGGTCACCGGTAAGTTCTTGTCATTGTAAGTACATGTGTATCATAAAGAACCACCAACGGGGTAAACCTTGCACATGTTACAGGAGCTATCCCATAACCAAAATGACAAGGCAAGCAGACAATGAGCATCTCAGCGATCTTTTTATTTACTATGTGCATAGGTTTTTATTGAGGATGCTTCACAGAATGCTCATTATGGCGATGCTGCAAGTTTCCATCATGATTAGGCATGGCTTAGGCTAGCGGCCCAGACGTTTCTCTAACACACATACATCACTCCATGGACTTACAAGCTCCCTCTTTATATCACACTAATGACATCCGCAAACAAAAGAGCATGATATCAACTGTGTACAACATACAGGTGCAATGTTGAAAGCGTCCCCCGTGATAGCACGGTTCTGCTAATCCCAATGTATAGATGCAAGCACATACAACTTCGATGATACAATGGTTCAAGTCTATTAGGGGCAAGAAAATAAGGTGTGCCATCAAGTTCGTGAGAGCTTTACTAACTAGTTTTCACATAACAAAATACTTTTTAATTCGAAAGATAGATGAAGTTTGATAATTTGCTTGGAATAGCAATAATGCTAATAGGTAGGTATGGTGGACACAAATGGCATAGGTTTTGGTTCAAAGGGGTTGGAAACATGAGAAGTATGCCTTCTCAAAACAGGTTTTTGGCTAGCAAGGCTGGGTAGCAAGCAAAAGAGTTGAAAGAAACAAGCAAACCTACAAGTAATAAAGCCAAACATGCAATCTTCCTTGAAGACACAAAAGATCTTAAATAAAGAATGCTAAGCTTATGAGCCAACAAGAAAGAAAATAAATGATACAAAGTACCTGCAAGCTTTTTCTCTTTTCCTTTCAAACCTCAAAAAGTGTTTCTACTGACCAGAGCTCGGTTTGCCAAAACCAATTTAGATTTACTTGATACTCCCAAAGTGATGCCAATACTGATCAACAAGATCCATCATATAATAGAGATTGCAAACTAAAATAAGAAGTGCAAAAGGTAAAACATGAGACTTCTCATTAATATTCCATAAAGGCACTCACACCAAGGGATACATAGATAATCAACTAAAGGAGAAGTACTTCCACATACAAACCAAACTATAAGATAAATTCTCTACCAAAGATATGAATCCACTAAAAAGGTAAAAGATAAAAGATAATGATGGTTGTCGTGGGAATGGCCACGGCAGATGCTGCAATCGGCAGCGAGTAGTAAAACAAGGGGAAAGGGCGGCCAGCCATCTACGGTGCGAGATGAGGGCAAAGACACAGGGTTTTACCCAGGTTCGGCCCCTCGGAGGGTAAAGACCTACTCCTGCTAGATTGTATTGATGAGAGAGTAGAAGGGCGAGCTCGACTAGGCGGCGAGTTGCAGGGGGTGTATGATGGAACGTGTCCTCTATCGTACCCTAGGGAGGTTTATATAGGCTTACCTCGCTAGGGTTTACAGATCTACAACCGAGTTGGATAAGGACTCGGAGGATGTTTGACCTAATCTGTTTGGGCCTAGCTACGCTTCTGGGCCTTCAGCTTCCAGTCGCCTGGCTCCTTGTTGGGTCTTGATCTAGTCGCCGTCCTGCAGGCCCACTCACTGGCAGCATGGGCCAGTGGGAATCGTGCTGCTGGGTATACGTACTCGGCATATCCCCATCAGTAGTCGCGGAGGCCGTCGTTGATTCGTCGCAGGTGTTCTTTGGCAGTCGGAGTATGCTGGTCCAATTTGGACGCCCAGCCGAATCAGCGGTGGACTCCTTTAATGAAAGAAAGTGTTGGCACTCGTTTTAGGCTCGTAGCTAATCAAGGAAAATGGCGAGAGACACACACTCAGAAAAGTCCACGACAAGGAATATTAATCATCATCAAAGAGGTACCATATCAAGTCAAGCGATGGTCAGGCTTAATAGCCGATTATGCTAGTGTCCAGAGAAGATTCAGAGACTGATATATGGAGGCTTCAACTATGGCTTATTCAAGATGATTTCAAATGGAAAAGTTCAGAACACGAAAGTTGTGCGTCTCGTCGAAACAATCAACTTTGATTTTTGAATCATCTCAATCCGAGTTAGTATCCAAAAGTTAGAGTCAAAATACTGCCAAAGGCCAAATTGGCATGGACAGAACCGAGTGGTCGCTCGACCACAGAGACCTTGTCTCAGCTTTGGCGTGGATGGAAGTCCAAAATTCGTCTGAAAACCGCTAGACTAACGTATCTGCTTATGAACAAGATTGAGCTGCCAATATCAACTCGGATGAAAAAGTCGTAAACATGAAAGTTGTTCAGTTTTTCGAGGCGAACAACTTTGCTTTTGGAACCATCTTCATCCGAGTAAGTATACGCCCTACAGAATTAAAATACGGCCGAATCGAGTTAAATTCGTTCGGTCGCAATCCGAGTTTGATACGAAAACAAGAGGAAAAGGCAATAAAGATCAGGTCATATGAAAAAGTGAAAAACATGAAAGTTCTTTGTATTTTCGAGACGAACAACTTTACTGTTTATGACATTTTGATCTGAGCTCGTTTACTGTCTCAAAAGTGGTCCAGAAGTTACAGGCAAGTTTTTGACCGAACAGTTACCCAAATTTCGAGTTTGCTTGTTCGAGTTGGACCCTAACTAGGGTTTGGACGTGGATCCAGCCTTCTTTCTTGCACGGAAAGTCCAGCCGCTCCTTATATACATGAGGGGTGACGGCCGATTGAACCAACACCAATCGAACAAACGAATCTACTACTTTTCTGTGTTCATCTACTCTTTATCCCTCTCCCTTGTATCTTTCTTCTCGTTCTTCGTCGTTCTTCAAGATTGGAGGCTGCGAATCCACGAGGATCTAGGGGCGGTCAGGCCGACCTAGGGAAGACCATAGCCACCGCGCCGCCCTGACGGGGTCCCTCCCGGGCGAGCGGGGTTTCGGGTCTTAAAAGCGCCCGCCGGACTGTCTTGCGTATCGCGCTTCCGGCGAGCCTCCCTCGACGCGTGCTGCCGCGCATCGCGCTCGGCGCCGAGGGTACACGGTGACGTGTTCGTGTGCGAACACACTTTTTGGCGACTCCGCTGGGGACCGAAGCTTCGAACAGTCTCTAGCCCGTTCTTGCTACGAATAGAGCGTCATCAATAGGTTGCAATCTACAACGGTATCATGAATCCTCAATCTTCCTACGTAGATGCAGATTACTCTTATGTTGATGTTACTAGATCTTTTGATATTTGTACTGTATCGGCTAGCCCTAGTTTTTACTATGTGCAAAAGCCGATGCAAAATAACCTACATGCTTCAAATCATCTTAGTAACTTGCAACATGTAAATTCGAATTCTCATGCATCGGCAACCCCATAAATTCATATGCCGATGAACAACATGACGAATTCTGTTAATCCACATGAAACACGTGATTTTATAAATTGCAATGGCATGCAACCAAGTGTTTCAAATTTATATTCATCGGCAAATAACTTGCAATCTCTAGGTTCACCTTCAAACATGCTGATGGATAGGGAAATTGGACATTCTACAGTTAGTTATTTTCCCGATTACTCACAATCATCATATGCTACACCTTATGTTAGTAATGTTTCAGCACCATATGCAACTAGTGATATTCATAGTTCGGCTCCACACATTTACAATGGTTATAGCCGAACAAGTGGAAAATCAATAGGATCTAATGTGTCTTTATCTAGTACTGTAGCGTATGATATGTCCCTCACACAATTGCAAAGTTTCGGTGACACCTCATTGCCGAAAGATAAAAAAAGTATTGCGGGGCATTATTATGCAGGAACAAATGACTGGAAGGAAAAACTTGCAGCTGAGTTCAAAGAGCTCAATTCTCTTCACCGAGAACTAGAAGAGAGGCCCCATGATCTTGCTAAAATACAAGCTTATGAGGCATACAACAATAAGCGTGAAGAGGAGCGCAAGGCAAACAATATCAGGTTTTCCCCTTCTCAATTGCTAAGTTTCGGTAACACTACATTGCCGAAAGAAACTAAAAGCATTGGGGGGCAATCATGTGTTGCTGAGGTTAACGCCGATAAGGTCATTACGTTTAATGATTTATCGGAGAAACATCTCCAGTTATTTGAGATACTCAAGAGGAAGCGTGATGAGGAGTTTGAAGCACTTGAAAAGAAGCTCAAAGAGGATCATGAAGCATATAAGAAAAAACTTGAAGAGGAAGAACTATAGCAGTTTCTTGCAAGTCTTGGAAAGGACCGTCAAGACAATAATACTCAAGTTGAAGGAATCAACTCATCTCATCCATCCAGCAATCAAGTTGAAACCTCTGCTACATTGAGACAAAAAGAAGAAGCTTTGCTCTCTAGTGAAATTCATGAAGAAAACATCAATGGTTCAACTAGGATGGTTAATTCGGTTATTGAAAAAGCCGAATCAGAAAATACATATGTTGAATCTATCGAATCAGAAGAAGTAAGCTTCATTGATCAAGAGCATGGCAATATTAGCAAAACTGCTATGCTTGATTTTTCTAGATGTAAGGAAGCTTACGTGTTGCCCTATGAGTGTTGTGCCAAAGAAATTTGTGAACATCAACAACAACAACAAGATATAGCCGAACAATGTTCGGTTGATGAAGAGCATCAAAGTGAAGAGGCACAAAATCCAGAAAACAAAGAGGACGAGGCGTTGGAGAATTATCTAGAGGCCGAGCAAGATATTGTTCAGGACATCCGGCCATCATACGCTTCCAACGTCTCCAAAGAGGTACATTTAGCAAATAATTTACTTATATTCCGATTTGGTCAAGACTTTAATATTGATACATCTCTTAGCAAAATTCTCATGAGCTATGAAAGATCAATCGAGAGAGGTAATTTATTTGTTAGAAATATAATTTTCACAGAACTTATCGGTCAACATGCTGTACCCTTTACAGAG
Organism: Avena sativa; assembly: GCA_916181665.1. Taxonomy (NCBI): domain Eukaryota; kingdom Viridiplantae; phylum Streptophyta; class Magnoliopsida; order Poales; family Poaceae; genus Avena; species Avena sativa. The sequence continues at coordinate 393,100,867 of OV702280.1, read as the reverse complement.
ACCGATAGTAAAAAATTATCACATTATAAGTTATCCCTGGTGTTTTATATGCATTTTATATTTACATGGGTAGCTTTGTTTATTTCATACTTGGGTAACATTTGGTCTCAAGTGAGACATATGTGTTTTAACTATTTTGGTTTCAGAAATTTAAAGCCAAGGTTATTGTCTCTTGAAAAAGACGATGCTAGTGTAACTTTGTATTCGAATACATCGGAAGATAAGCACAGAAAACAATGCATAACCGAATCAGATGATGTGAAATCTGAACAATGCGGCTGCTCAATTCCAAAGCCGTTCTCGCAGCAAGATCGGTTAGAAGATGAAAGGTGTACCTTCAGTTTGAGTATGTGTGATCATATATTTGATATGCTATTGAAAATCGATTATGTTAGAATTCTTGATCACAATACTGAGCCATCATTACAAGGACGGATATATTGCAAGTTGCATGATTCGTTCGATCATAGTATAGAGAGTTGCAATACGTTTCATCAAATAGTACAATCGGCAGTTAATAAAGGACGATTGAAATTTGTTGAAACACAAATTGATGAGGAATCTATTTTGATTGGTCTTGATGGCCAAACGACATTGCATCGGCTGCCTATAGCCGATTCATACGATGAGGATCAGGTACACACCAAGGATGATGGGATCAAGCTTTCAAAGCAAAGATATTATTGAAGAGCATATTGTAAATGTTCTTGAAGCCGGGAGTTCCAATGAAGCTACAATGAAGACATCAAGGACTGGGGGGCAACAACAAAATTCGAAGATCGATGCGTGCAAAGCTCAAAAATACAAAGGCCGCAATAAGAACAATGGTAGCAAACCAAAAGTCACTTTCGCATAGCTGCTGGAAAAATATAAAAAAGAGAGTGAAGCAAAAAGTTCTTATTGGCCAAGTAGTGCAAAAGCATCAAGATCACCCCCAAGGCAAAGTTCTAAAGACAGGGATTGGCGAAAGGAGAAATTCAATGCAACAAATTCGTCTCCTCCTTTTGGGCCACCAATGCCAATGTCATGGATACCTCCATATGCTAATTTTTATTTATATCCATCATGGGAAAGGTATGATTCATGGGTACGTTATCCATCTAATTATAGATCATCTCACCCAAATTATGCAACTCCAAGAAGGTCAATTGATCAGCAGTCACATGTCAAAGACCGTTTTAATAGAAAAGAATCAGTCCGGAGTTCATGGGTAAAGAAGGATGTGGTCAAGCAGGTATACCGAATCAATAAAGATGGACACAAGTGTGTTGTTTCAGACTCGACTCCAAATAATGAAAAGCCAGCGATATTGACATTGGATACTAAGGGAAAGGAAGTGAAGCGAGTAACTTTCAATGTCCCAATCGTCGAGTCCAAACAATCCAAGTCGAAAGTGCCCAAGATTAATAAAGTCATGCCATTGTGTGAAACAAAAACCACAGCCGAGATGCCCACTCGGCTTATCACATTGGCAGGAGAGGAAGCTATATCGGCTTAGAGCCGGGGAGCTGAAGAAAAGAAACATGGCATGGGTTCTCAAAGTAAACCCTCAAGGCAAGAAAGATGTGCGAAATCCTATCATAAGAAGGGCAGCAAAAGCAAAGAGCAAAAAGAATAAAGCTAACAAGCGATTAGGCCAAAGAATTCGGTATCATTATCAAAAACTTTGGCCAGCACATCATCCATATTATTCTACTTCTCCTTTAATTCCTATGCCATGGAATTCATCCCCAGGTATGATTGGTTACCCACCATGGTTTTATTTTGATCCTTGGTTGCATCATAATTTTATACATCATGAAAGGGAATACCAAATCATTATTCATTTGATTAGTTGCAATTTTTTGCTAATCCAAGAGGCCGAACACTTGAAGTACATAATCAGATTTATTCTTTTGTTTACTTCGGCTTTACATACTTTGGTGGATGGGTTATACATGTCCATTGGGGCAAAGTTATATGGCCGATATTTATTATATAGCCCTTAGATCATTATCCAGTTATGGCCGATGTGGTGTTCTAACATCGTCCTTAGTGTTACTGAGACTGAGACAGGGTATACATTCATTAGCAACTGTGCTTATGATTATGTGTTCATAATTTGGCTTATAAACCTTTAAAATATATAAAAGGCCAAATTGTAGTTTTGATATTCTTGCTAGAACTTTTTATTGCTATAGGTGCTACAAATATTGAGGCTTCTAGTGATTCGTTGTGAGTAGTGCAACAATGTCCATCGTTTACCAAGGTTTCGACGAATCACTTGTTAGTTATCTTGATACATGTCTAGATGTGAATTTCATCTTGGATTGATTTATCATTGCTCATATATCTAGACATGAAAACTGAAGTGCAAATGAGTTGGCTCAACTAAACATTCGGCTATCATATTATTCATAATATATTCCATATTCCACAAGAGCCGATGCTTTGTTTTGCCAACATAGATAAGGCCAGATTGGAGACCACAATTTTGGCCGCTAATGAAAATCTAGTGCAGGTGACGGAGAACAACAAAGGAAATCCAATGTCTATTACATGAAAATCTGAACTAAAGGGTGAACATGACAGTTCATGTGTTCAAATACTCTTTAAGGTAATGATCTTTATTTCCTAACGGTTGGTGATATTCTTCTTGAGCACTTGGATGAATACCAGGCGAGGATCATTGTGGGAGTTGTTGAAAGACAATTGTGATATTCAAGATGAAGTGGTTGTTCTCAATGCAAATCATTTGAAGATATTATACCTAAGTGGCAACAAATCTAGTCAGAAAATGGCCGATATGGAGTTATAACCATAAGACAGCCAGTGGCCGATGGAGTGTTGACATCGTCCTTAGAGTAAAAGTGAAGCAAGTTATTTTCTGACACGCAGGCTCTGCCAGAAAACAGGGGGGCATGTGTTGGCACTCGTTTTATGCTCGTAGCTAATCAAGGAAAATGGCGAGAGACACACACTCATCAAAGAGGTACCATATCAAGTCAAGCGATGGTCAGGCTTAATAGCCGATTATGCTAGTGTCCAGAGAAGATTCAGAGACTGATATATGGAGGCTTCAACTATGGCTTATTCAAGATGATTTCAAATGGAAAAGTTCAGAACACGAAAGTTGTGCGTCTCGTCGAAACAATCAACTTTGCTTTTTGAATCATCTCAATCCAAGGTAGTATCCGAAAGTTAGAGTCAAAATACTACCAAAGGCCAAATTGGCACGGACAGAACCGAGTGGTCGCTGGACCACATACCTTGTCTCACCTTTGGCGTGGGTGGAAGTCCAAAATTCATCTGAAAACCGCTAGACTAACGTATCTGCTTACGAACAAGATTGAGCGGTCAAGATCAATTCGGATGAAAAAGTCGTAAACATGAAAGTTGTTCCGTTTTCGAGGCGAACAACTTTGCTTTTGGAACCATCTTCATCCGAGCAAGTATACGACCTACAGAATTAAAATACGGCCGAATCGAGTTAAATTCGTTCGGTCGCAATCGAGTTTGATACGAAAACAAGAGGAAAAGGAAATGAAGATCAGGTCATATGAAAAAGTGCAAAACATGAAAGTTCTTCGTATTTTCGAGACGAACAACTTTACTTTTTATGACAGTTTGATCTGAGCTCGTTTACTGTCTCAAAAGTGGTCCAGAAGTTACAGGCAAGTTTTTGACCGAACAGTTACGCAAATTTCGAGTTTGCTTGTTCGAGTTGGACCCCAACTAGGGTTTGGACGTGGATCCAGCCTTCTTTCTTGCACGGAAAGTCCAGCGGCTCCTTATATACACGAGGGGTGATGACCGATTGAACCAACACCAATCGAACAAACAAATCTACTACTTTTCTGTGTTCATCTACTCTTTATCCCTCTCCCTTGTATCTTTCTTCTCGTTCTTCGTCGTTCTTCAAGATTGGAGGCTGCGAATCCACGAGGCTCTAGGGGCGGTCAGGCCGACCTAGGGCAGCCCATATCCGCCGTGCCGCCCTGACGGGGTCCCTCCCGAGCGAGCGGGGTTTCGGGTCTTAAAAGCGCCCGCTGGACTGTCTTGCGTATCGCGCTTCCGGCGAGCCTCCCTCGGCGCGGGCTGCCACGCATCGCGCTCGGCGCTGAGGGTACACGGTGACGTGTTCGTGTGCGAACAGAAAGTATACGTCATCCTAGTCGCAGTAACGGCGACCAGTCGAATCGTAGCCATGGTGGAGGGGTCGGCGAGAAGTTTAATCGCAGCTATGGCGATTGGGTCGGCGAGAAGTCGAATTGCAGCTGTGGCGATTGGGTCGGCGAGTCGAGTAGACGAAGTTGGACAATCAGCCTCGATCAAACTAGCCGTTGGGTAATCCAACGTTAATATCAGTGTAATCACCGTGCGGTAACGGCTCCCCGAAAATGGCGGGTAGCAACCGCTATATAAGGAGAGTGACAGGCGAGGAACGATCATTCCCCGAATTTCTCCCGACCTCGTGCATCTCCCAGCCTTCCATTCCTCCGCATCGACCAGAGCAACCCAGAGCGATCCCACAACCCTAGATTCTCCGACTGATGGCGCCTCCAGTAGATTCGTGGGGCAGATCCAAGTGCACGAAGGTGCTATTGAAATCCTTTGAAGATGCGGGAATCCTTTGCGCCGGTAGATGGCGAAGCCCCGCGGCCGTAGAGGTGGTGTCGGATCCGCGCGCCAGAGAATTCGTCTCTTTCACCAGGCACTTGGAGAGGGGGCTCGGCTTCCCCACCTCGCTCTTCTTCCGCCGTTTATGCGCGTATTACGACATCCAGCCATCGGATCTGGGGCTGCACATGTAGAGGTCCCAACCTTTAATAAGGTAGAGATCCCTGTGTTTACAATGCTAGTCCCTGGATAAATAGCTAGCATCCACAGTTAAGATGTAATATCAAGAAACAAAGGTCATAATACAACTTTATAACTAGGAATAAAATAATTCATTACATCTTACATGGCTCATTTGGCTATCTCATTACAATGCGGCAGAAATAACTATAGCATGGAGTCCTTCATCTTCAAAGTGCCACAGGCAAACATGTTGGTTGTAGACTTGTAATCCTATTCAACACACTTCACTAACATCAAACAAACCTGCAACATAATAAGTTACAGCCACAAGGGTCAATACATTTGAATTGTATTGGCAAGTGATACTATAGTAGAATAGTGGTATCTATCATCTATATGCATTTGGCTAAGTGGAGCTTAGGCTTGCTTTTCTCAAAATATATTTTCCTTATCATTTGAAAAAACTAAGTGTTTATTTGTCAAAATCACCCAAGGCATCTACCAATCAAAAATTGAAGATCCTTTAACCCTTGTTCAACCACAAGTTTTTAACTTAGAAATTGGGATGAGGAGATTCTTGATAGCTTCCGTGTCTTGATGCTCAAATTGTCCATTGCCGGTGACACAGCTAAGTACTTAGATTTTACTCTCTCGAGAGGTGGTGCACTTTCCCCACAAGACTCGACATGCATCGAGACAAGATCTTTCAGAAGCCTTACCTTAGACCAAAATGGACGCGCTCCAAACCTATCACCCCAACTGTCCATCTGGCTAAGTTATTGCAACCTATATGATCCAGGCAGAGCCCATATTGCCATGTGGATGCACTTGAAGCTTCTCAACATTTGACATCTCAAATCTCTTTGTTCCTGGGTGTCTTTCCACAAGTGAGATACACTAGGGTATACCATAAATATGGGCCCTGTGTAACCACTCAACATAACCCATTCTTTCCATTCCACCCAGGTGATTCATTCACATAATTGTTTTATTAAACAAAACACAAGTCCTTGACTTAGAAATATTTCATAGCATGAATATAATCCACCCTTGTTTTCTACTAGCTAGGCTAAGCATGATAGTAGTAGGGATCTTAACTTAGGAAAATTCTACTAAGGCATCAACTACTAGGATTTCCCAAGGCATAGCATACTTAGTAAAAATTCCATGCAAGTCCTACTTAGAAATATCACTAATGCATAGTGAAAATAATGGGACAAAAGTATGAAGCATCACTTGCCTTTTTGGTAGAGAATATAAGTTCACTCCTTGATCTTGCAATAGTCACACTCTTCAAAGTTCACTACAATTCAATCAAGCAAGGCACAAATTCAAAACTAGCATTCAAACAATTCATCTCATTATAATAAAAACAAAGTAATGCATGCAAGCATGCCAAAGATTGTTTTATTTGTAAAAGTGGTTTCTAATAAGTTATAAACATTTTAAAACACCTATTGGTCATTTATAAATGTGGCAAAACCATTTGATATCAAGTTAGTGAAAATGGCCATTTAAATCATTTTTGTTTTGCTAGAAATGATTTAAATCAAAGTAATAATTTCTAGTGTTTGACAAATATATTTTTAAACACAAATGTTAGTGTTTTAAGTTCAAGTGTTTAATATTAAACCATTTGCAAAATGTTTCATCTAAAAACCATTTTTAAATCAAAGCAACATTTTATTTTATTGGAAATGCCTTTAAACAAAGTAATAATTTTTTTAGGGTTCACCAAATATATTTTTAAATCCTAAAACTTGGTGTTTAGGGTTAGAGAGTTTAAATCAACCCATTTCCAAAAGGTTTTACTCAAAAGGCATTTTTAAACCATATTCAACATTTTTATTTAACTCGAAATGCTTTAATTCAAAGGAATAATTCCTAAGTGTCACAAAATATATTTTTAAATCCAAAAGTTGGTTTCAATGGTCAGTTGGTTCAAAAATATCCATTCACAAAATATTTTATCCTAAAAACATTTTTAGAATAAATTTTATACACAAAATATGCCTACACATGTTTCTGCAAAAATAACCAATTTTTCAGAAGCAATTCATTAAACAAATGGCATGGTTGGAAAGTACTCTTTTTCGTGATTCCAATGAAATAAAGTTTGTAAAATTTGGACGTGTAGATTAAATGTTATGAATTTTTCAAATCCAACCATCTAATGGACAAGTTTCTGTTTTTAAAACAAAACTCAGGCCACGCGTCATGTTCTTATTGGCTAAAAACGGTTTGTGCAGATCAGCTATTACAGAGCGTTAGATCTAAAGCAAATTGTGCGGCTCAGATGCAAACTTACCATTTCGCTAGCTGTTCTATCCTACCCGTTGAATCAAAATCTAACTCCTCATAGTGACTCGACCAGAGATGGGCAGCACGGCGACGGTGGCTGGCGGCGGTGCGCTCAGACGGTGACGGTGCCGGTGATACAGGAAGCAAGAGAGCAAGGGGAGAAGCTCACCGAGTTCGCCGTGACGAGAAGATTCTCAAAGTTGCTTTTGTTGTCGACGGGGCGCACAAGGACGTCGGTAATTCCTCGCCGGAGTAGCTCCTGGTGACTGGTGCTCTCTATTGAAGACGGAGGCAATGATATGGACCACAGGGGAAAGGTCGCTGGAGTAGACGTGGTCGTCGGTGGCGCTCTGGCGTTTGAAGTTGTCGACGTTCTGGGGCATGCGCGAGCAAGAGGAGACTACCGGTAGATGCGCCTGAGGCTGGAGATCAAGCTCATGGGACCTGGGAGGCAAGGAGAGGTGAGGAGTGGACGGAATTTGCTGGAGATGCTCGTCGGAGCAGTGGCGGTGCAAGCTAAATTCAGGGCAGCCCTGTGGCTGAGAGGGAGGGGCGAGCGAGAAGAAACAGAGGGGAGGTATGTGCGATTAAGAGGGCACGGTCGCGGGCGAGAGTTACTCACGCAATGAAGTGAATTAACATAGAGAAGTTTACGGCAGAAACGACCGACGTGGTTCGGGGGGGAGGGACTGGTCGCGGTGGGTGAAGATGACGACTACCAAGTGGGGCCATGTCATCAGCGTGAGAGAGGGGTTTGGTGGGACCTTGCTGTCAGGGACAGTGCGGGTGCGTCAATGAGTGAAGAAAACGTTTCGGGGAGGGTTAGTTGGGCTGCGAGTTGGGCCTGTTGGGCTGGTTAGGCTGGGCAGGACCCTTTCTCTATTTTTTCCTTCCTGTTTTCTTTTTATTTTTCTCTTTTCATTTTCTGTTTTGAATTTGTTCAAACAATTCAACATCATTTGAATTCAGATCTTATACAAATTTTAGTAGGTTTTTAATCTGTTCATTTATGTAATTAAACAATCCATTTTAGAATATTTACTTTATTCCCTTTATGGTTTGTTATTTATTCAAAATAGACACTTGTCTTTTATTCAAATAAGATTTTATTTATATTTTCAAACTCTTATTTAAATTTCTAATTTTTGTCAAACCTTTTTATTTAGGTGTTTATTTATTCCATAGTGTAAATAATTCACTTTGAATTATTAAAACTTTTTAATATGATTTAATATTCATTTAAATTGAGCACTTGTCTAAATTCAAATAAAATCCAATATGGTTTTAATTACATATAAATTTTTATTCAAATAATTCTTTTATTCCATTTAAGTTAATGAAATAACTTTTATTCTACTTGGGCAAATTCCAATTATTATTTTCTCATGATTTAATTAATCATTTCTATTAGGGATTTTGTCTTCATTCAAATATAATTAGAATAGGGTTTAGTCTCATATAGTTTTATTTGATTATTCTTTATCCCTTTATTTTATTTGGATTTGGATTATATTTATTCCATTTTCTTATGGATTTAATTCAAGTTTTAAATTGTCTTCTAAATAACTCCTTTGGAATTTTTTTATTTAGTTTAGGCATATTATCTTTATCTAGATAAAATTGAATAATGTTCAATCCTTATGATTTTATTTAAATAATATTTTATTCCTTTTATTATTCCATAATCTTTCATTTCATTTGTTTGTCCAAGATTTAATTTGGATTTTAAATATTCCTTATTTATTTATTTATTTATTTCTTTCTTTGTCTTATAAAATCCATATCTTTTTATTTAAAGATCCAAACTTGGTGATTCCAATTTGTATAAATTTTATTTAATATTTGTTTATATTTTTAAATCCTTTTAGGATTAATTTTCTCACAATTTTTTATGGATTTTAGATAGGAGATTTATTAGCTTTGGAAATTATTTCCTTTTATCTTATTAAATTCATAAGTTTTTATCCATAGATCCAAATTGAATGAAACCAATTTCTATGGTTTTATAATATTTTTATTTATCATTCTTGATCATTTATAAATGTTTGTTGATAGATTTTTATATGGATCAAATCCATAATCTTAGAGAGATCTTCGAAATGATTTTCTCCCATTAAGGTTTTGAGTTTTTGTTTAACTTTTCCAAGTGTTCAAATTTCAAGGTATATTCATTGATGAAAGCATTTCACTTGATTTGAATTTTGTTGGATTCCCTTTTATTCAAATTTGTTCAAGATGGGTTTTTGATGTTTCCATTTGGAATCAAAAAGTTTCTTTTCACCCTAAATTTCAACAATTATTTATTTTGTTTATTTATTTTTCACATTTCAAAATTTGGAAAATTTTGGGATGTGACAGCACAGCATCGAGCAACTCGCCATTTTCATGGCGTTTTGCGAGTGCAACTTGGGTTGCCGCCCGTACTTCCCCCTGTGGCAATAACTATTCCACGGGCGGACCGGACGCGAAGGGACAGGCATCCCGATGCTGGCCGCGGGTGGTCTCACCTTCCAGCTGAAGTCCAAGGCTTCCTTCCTCGACCTCATGCTGCCTAAGAAGGCGGCGAACGAGTGGAAGAAGCATTGGTTCTACGTGAGCGAGTCAACCCCGACCGACGAAGTGGCGCTGCCGATATACTCCACCGACCGGCCCGAGCCGTGTCGGCTTCAAGTCGCCAAGCTTCCACTCGACCAACGGATGGTGGTCGACAAAATGATGATGAAGATTCGTCAGCTGAAGAAAGACAGCCTCCAGACCATCAAACTCTACAACTGCTGGCTCGGGCGGTGATTGGTGCCTTTGGCTAGCCGCGCGCACTGGATGTACGAGTACACGGGCAAGGACGACTCGACCAATTCCTGCACCGCCGGATGGAGGCTCAACGAATATGCCTCCGCCTTGAAGAAAATCATCGACGTGGAATATCTTGACGTGAAGGCTAGGATTCCCCGTACACCGCGAAGCGCAAGGCTCCGCCAGTAAGTTCTCACTTCCTTGTCTATTTCGTAGTCGCAGATATGCAGTCGCGGTTTTGCTAATTGCGTTTGTCTCTGAAGTTCTTCCAAGTGGTGGAAGGTTGGCTTCCGCCTGCTGCTGATGAAAACTTGAACGAGTCCGCTAAGAACTAGAGCGAGTCCTCGTCCGATAAGGGCAACTTCGGAGGCGACGATGATGACGATGACGATGATGATGACGACGAGGCTGTGTAGGTCGCCGCACCCATGGTCCGTAAGACCAGCGGGCAGCAACAACGCGAGCTCGAGGCCAGCAAGAGCCTCGAGGACCATGACGGGGGAGACGACAAGGTCCCCGAACACACTTCGCGGGGCGTGGCCACGCCGTCGAAAAAGAAGCCGCCGAAGAAGAAGAAGAAGGGGCCAGCCAAGGCGGTATCACCGCCATGGTCCACGAGTAGCTCCGAAGCTACCGGCGCGACCGAGGAGGCTGGGGCCAGCACGCCGGCATAGGCGACTGTGGTAGTCGACGCAGCTGTGGTAGAGGGTGAACTATCGTTGGCGTCGCTACCACCGCCCTTCACCGCAGTGACCAGGCTCGAGGCTGCTCCATCCGCGGGTGCCTCGTCATCGAAGGAAAGCACCTGTGGCGATTGCCGCGGATCCTCCTGCCGCGGCTTCCTCCTCGAAGAAGCCCTTGGTGTCTTGGGTTCAGAGTGTGCTTGAGACGGGCCTCAGCCGGAAGCTGGGGCCAGAATTGGAGAAGTCGGCGAATATTCGCACCGGCCTTGCTTTATCCCAGTCGCCAGGTAAGTATTCTTTAGAGTATTTCTTCGGGCAACTAATTTATGTTTGTCCGGCGACCTCGCTAACGACATCGTTTTGCAGGACGGGTGTGAAGACAATAGGTCACCCTTCGGTGTCTAAGGTCCCGTTGGGTACCGCGGGGGCGCAAGTCAATCCCTCGAAGAAGAGGAAGAGCGACGAGGCTGACGCGCCTGCTGAAGGTGCGAAGAGTTCAAAGGGCGACGAGGTCGTCATGACATTGGACGAGCCAGTCGACGCCCCCAGCAATGCTCCGACTGGAGTGGGAGCGTCCGCGAAGGCCGTAATGGACACGGAGTCACAGCAGATGGAACCCGCGGCGTCGGTCAGGGCAACAAGCCCATCTTCGAGTGCCGCGGGAGCAGCGGTGACAACGTTCCCTCGCTTTGTAGCGAGGGCCTCTACAGCGAGTGCTTCGGCGTCGTCGGGCCAGGTGCCTGAAATTTTGGAGTCAGAGGTCGATCAACGTCGCTGGCGCATGCCTCTTGTGCTCCCGTCGGTGGATGCGGTCGAGCTCCACAATATGCTAGGTGCGGCCATCCATGTATGTGTTATCGCCATATTTTGGCCAAAGGAGGAGATGGGCCGTAATCAAGATGGGCTTGGAAGATACATATATGCAACGTGTTGTTGAATCGGCCTTGTGCGTGGAATTGGGCTAAATTGCCCGTGTATCTTATGTTGTAGTAGGTTACATTTCGGTTTAAGTAAAGAGATAGGATTGCTAGGTTTATTCCAAAGATAGGAAGTCTCCGGACTATAAATATGTACCTAAGGTTATTGAGAAAAGGAGGACGATCACGTTCACAACAAACACAATCTCGGCGCATCGCCACCCCTTGTTTCTAGGGTTTTCTTTCGGGTAAGTGTCATGCTGCCTAGATCGCATCTTGCGATCTAGGCAGTATTTGCTTATGCGATTTTTGGTGTTACTCGTACTGAAGCCTTGTTGATGGCGAGTAATACTATTATCATAGATTTGTGTCGGTTAGCATCGATGCTTTTCACTATGATTTGTTAAAGTTGTGCTACCTCTAGTTACCTCGCTACCTTTGCACCTTTTCCCGGGTGTAAGGGTAGCATCTTGCTTGATCTTTATTCAGTTGTTTCGATCTGTTATGGTTGTGCCTTGTTCTCCAAGGTTTAGTGTGATATCCACGCAGTCAGGCCTTGCAAACGGGTTGAACGATCCAGTAATACGAAAAGATATGGTTTGCTAATTCGAGAGGAGTTGTTCCGGGAATTGACTTTACGTCGGTTGTTAGGCCTTCTCTAGGGTTAGTTTTCTATCCTCTTTTGTATTTACCAGGCTCAATTACGTGTAGGATGTTCCAATTACGTGGTGAAAACATTAAACTATCGTAGATCGATTTATCTTGTATTGATAAAGCAAAACCCCATGTTATCATAGATCTAATGCAGAACCATGGGATAATCGGCTCCAAGAGCCGATTCACAGGGAAACCTGAAAGCCGGTCACGGCTTGAATTTTACGTATGTTTGTTTGCCATGCAGGAAACCAATCGAAGCAATCTTTCACCTTCCTGATCAGGTATAGGTCAGGTGGCACGCCCTCGAACTAGCCAGGACGTGTGCCGGAGTTTTGCGGGCCGTTGCCCGAGGGACCAGGGCCCACCAGCAGTCCTGGGAGCCTCCCGGCTCTCCGTGTTGCCCGTCGCTGCTCGCCGGTGGTTTTTGGCAGGCAACACATTCTGGCACGCCCGGTGGGACCTTCAGCAACGTCTGCATCAACATCCGACGCTGCGATGGAGAACAGACCGGTCACGTACGACGATCTGCCTGAGGAGCACAAGGCGAAGTATGATGATATCAAAGCTCTCTTCGAAGCCAATCTCATCGGCTCTTTTGAGAGGACCCGTAAGCATGGCATCAGATGGAAAGGGTTCTCACCCGAAGGTGCTCTTGACGAGGTGGATCTATCTGTTCCTTCAGAAGAGCGCACCAGAGCTCTGCGATAGGAAGTCAATTACATGGTAGCTCATTCTCTTCACCGTCATTCTGAGAGCCTAGTGAACGCTTTCGAGCGCGTCGCGGTTCGCGTAGTTCAGGAGATCATGAAACATCAGTACTCTCCGTCGGGGCCTACTCTAGGGACTCACCAGGGAGAAAGACCGCTCCAGACTAGGCCGCAGCTGCCATTCACGCTTGCAGCTCCGGAGCCACCAGGGGCACCGGCGTACGTCGTCTACAAGGTTGGAGGTGACCCTGGCGATTACCAATTCCTGTTTGAACCACCTAAAGAGATCCCACATGGATATGTGTGCACCTACGTGCCGGACTGCAATAACCTGACGCGCACGAACCAGGTGGCAACTGCAGGGATTTCTGGAACAGGAGTTTCTGGAGCAGGGGCTTCGGGAGCAGGTATTTCCGGAGCAGGGATGTCTGGGATGGACGCTGATAAACAGGCATGGCTAGCCAAGTACGCCACCGGAGCGAGTTCTGAGAATTTAGCCCCTGCAGCTCAAACGGTGGAGCAAATCCGTACCATCTTGAGAGACCAGTTCGGCTTCGTGCCGAAGAGAAGGACAATCGGCTACTCCAAGCCGTACCCCAACGAGTTTGATCTGATTCCGCTGCCACCCAAGTATCGGCTCCCTGAGTTCTCAAGGTTTAGCGGATCATAAGGGTCAAGCTCGATCGAGCATGTGAGCCGATACCTGGCACAGTTAGGCATGATTTCGGCATCGGATCAGTTACGCGTAAGGTTCTTTGCGCAGTCTCTGACAGGACCAGCTTTTGGGTGGTACACCTCGTTGCCACCGGATTCGATCCAGACCTGGAAGCAACTGGAAGAACAGTTCCACATTCAGTATCATTCAGAAGCTACCGAGGCTGGCATTGCAGATCTAGCGCAGGTGCGGCAAAAGCGGGGAGAAATGGTAGTTGAGTACATTCAACGTTTCAGGACTATCAAGAACCGATGTTATTCGGCTCGTTTAACTGAGAAAGAAGCAGTCGAGCTGGCAGCGTTGGGTCTCTCGGCACCTATCAAAGATCTGGCTTTCCAAGTAGAATACAATTCATTGGCGCACATGGCCCAGAAGCTGACAATGTATGAACAACGCCACCCTGAGTTGTACCAAGACAAGTTCAAACGTCCGATAGGCCTGGTCGATACAGAAGAAGAGGATCCTACGCAAGACCAGGAGGTGGCCGTGGCTGAATGGGCTCGGGGGGCAGATCCTGTGTCCTGCAAATGGGTAAAACAGCAAGGGCCTGCAAAAGGGTTCGACTTCGACGTAAGCAAAGCTGAGCAGATATTCGATTTGCTGCTGAAAGAAAAGCAACTGAAGTTACCCGAAGGCCACAAAATCCCTACGGCTCAAGAGATGAACGGGAGACCTTACTGCAAGTGGCATCACTCCTTCACCCACACCACCAATGACTGCAAAGAGCTACGTCGCCAGATCCAAACGGCGATAGAACAGGGCCGTCTGATCCTTGGGCAATTCGCCATGAAAGTAGACACAAACCCATTTCCCGACGTCAACATGGTAGAACACAGCCACTCCACGAGGCGTCAGTTGGATTTCTCGTTCGATGTTAATATGGCAGGACCTGTGTACCACCATGGCACATATAAGGAGGAAGACGGTCGCTCTTGGGGCAGAGAAAGAGAGGAGGCCGGTCCACGTGACCGGCCCCGTTATGATGACAGGCGGTATTTGACCGAGGAGCAAGTGAGAAGCGTGCGATATCAGAAGCCACACTCCACACATCTCCTTAACAAGTATGAGCATCAGTATGACCGACGTCGCCGGCACGATAGAGATGATGAAGGATATGAGCACCTCGCTAGTAAAAAGCCAAAGGAAAAAGAAGGCGCGGACAAACATTGGGATTGTCCTTTCTTCAAGTATTGCTGGGACGCAGGAATGAGCCGATTGCCTACAATCGACAACTGCCCAGAATGTGGACAGCAGAAGGATGACACGGGTCCAGTCTCGGTGTTCAAGCGCCTAGGGCCTCTTCCCCCTCGAGCAAAAGACCTCGAGGAGCCAATGGGTGGAAAAGAAGAAGACAGATATCACCGGCCAAGGTGGTGCCCCGATGGACTCAGGCACACCCAAAAGCGTCGAGTTCAGCGGCTGCGTAACTTGGAGGAAGCCGAAGCGCAGTACCTCCACGCTTTAAGGAAGGCACGGCCCGATCTGGCCGTGAAAGTGCAGCAAACCTTGGAGATGGAGGCTCGTCCGAAAAGAAAAGAATGGCGCCCCAAACTAGTAAAAGCCGATGCGAAAACTTCGGCTGGCACAAACATGGTGTTCACACTTCCGTCAGAGTTCTGTGCTCCAAGAGCCAAAGAACTACCAGTAGCACAGCTTGACTGCGGCCCACGGCCGGTTATCTTTGAAAAGCCACAAGAGAAGGGCTACAAACATCTGAAAGCTCTGTACCTGCGAGGTTATATCAATGGGCAGCCTGTCCGCAAGATGTTGGTTGACACCGGAGCAGCAGTGAATATAATGCCATACTCCATGCTACGGCGTTTGGGACGCTCCACTGCAGATCTGATCAAAACCAACATAACGTTAAGCGACTTCAACGGCCAAACTTCAGAGACGCAAGGCGTTCTGAATGTGGATCTGACCGTGGGCAGAAAAACCATCCCTACGTCATTCTTCATCGTTGACAGCAAAAGCACCTATGCTGTCTTACTGGGGAGGGATTGGATTCACGCCAACTGTTGCATTCCATCCACGATGCACCAGTGCCTGACACAGTGGGATGGAGATGAAGTGGAGGTCATTCATGCAAATGATTTGATCGAGATCTCCATAGCTGGCATGAACATCTGGGAGGCAGGAGACCAAGAGCCGATCTCTGGAGTCAGTCTAGACGGCTGTGAGCGCATTGAAGCTACAAAAAACGGGGTGAGGCTGGTCTTATCCACTGGCCTGATAGAGTAGCAAAGTCCACGATCGTATGTGGTAAGGCCGATCCCTGCGATCGGCCACAAAAAATAAAAAGCAGCAATCTTACGACAAGCAGGTCATGCAGTCGTAGCAGGGAGGTTCCCCGCCATTGTAGAGCACAGATAAGTTGTAAACCTTCCTTGACTAATGCCATAAAAAAGGGGGCCGATTCCGGCAATCGGCCCAAACTATCTTTGTTATCCTCACCAGCTGTTTGCCCCGTGTTTAGCATCGATTTAACAGGTGACGGAAAGCTAGGGTATGGATTTACATCCGCTGATGAGCTAGAGGAGATTGACATCGGTCCTGGGGATAAGCCAAGACCAACATTTATCAGCAAGAAGTTAGATCCGAATCTGCGGGGTCCGATGATAGCTTTGTTGAAAGAATACCCAGATTGCTTTGCCTGGGACTATACAGAGATGCCCGGGTTAGATAGGAGCATTATCGAGCATCGACTCCCGCTTAAAAAAGGGTTTCGGCCGTTCCAGCAGCGAGCGCGACAGATGAAGGCCGAAATTCTGAAAGAAGTCAAGAAGGAGATCGAGAAAATGTTGACAGCCAAGTTAATCAGGCCATGCAGGTATGCTGAGTGGATTTCTAGTATCGTACCTGTAGAGAAGAAGGATGGCCGCTGGCGGGTCGCCATAGATTTTCGGGATCTCAATAGAGCCACTCCGAAGGATGAATATCCGATGCCGGTAGCAGAGACGTTAGTCAACGCAGCTGCTGGTCATAAAATCTTGAGCTTCATGGATGGCAATGCCGGTTACAACCAAATTTTTATGGCTCCGGAAGATATACACAAGACGGCATTCAGAGTCCCAGGTTCGGTGGGGTTGTTTGAATATGTAGTCATGACGTTTGGACTGAAGAATGCCGGCGCCACATACCAAAGAGCCATGAATTACATCTTCCATGATCTGATTGGCAAGATGGTGGAAATTTATATCGATGACGTGGTGGTCAAGTCAGCTTCAGTACAAGGACATTTGGACGATCTGCGACACGTCCTGGACCGAACAAGGAAATTCGGGCTGCGGATGAATCCAAAGAAGTGTGCCTTCGGTGTGACGGCCGGTCAGTTCTTGGGTTTCTTGGTCCATGAACGAGGAATTGAGATCGGCCTGAAAAGTCAGGAGGCAGTGCGAACAATGAAGCCACCTACCACGAAGAAAGAACTGCAGTCTCTCATCGGCAAGATCAACTTCGTCAGAAGATTCATCTCCAATCTGTCAGGAAGAATAGAGCCGTTCATGGGACTGGTGAAAATTAAATCTGATGAAGAATTCCGCTAGGGGACAGAGCAACAACGAGCCTTCGACGAAATCAAAGAATATCTAACAAAGCCGCCAGTATTGGTTCCGCCCCAGCCGGATAGGCCGTTCTACATTTACTTATCAGTAGCTGACACGTCCATCGCCTCGGTGGTGGTGCAGGTTTATGATGGTCTGGAACGAGTTGTGTTTTACATCAGCAGAAGGATGCTCGACGCAGAGACAAGGTACCCTGAGATCGATAAGTTGTGCCTCTGCCTGTTTTTCACCTGCACCAAGCTGCGCCACATCTTGCTCTCGGCAGAGATTATCATTATATGCAAATCAGATGTCATAAAGCACATGCTGTCGGCTCCTATGTTGAAAGGCCGACTCGGCAAATGGATGTTTGCATTATCGGAATTTGACATCCGGTACCAACCTGCGAAAGCGGTTAAGGGTCAGGCATTAGCCGACCTTATTGCTGAAAGGATCAACACTGATATAGCAGCACTGTCTATACGAGCGTGGGCTGTGTTTTTCGATGGATCGGTTTGTGATGATGGTTGCGGCATTGGAATTCTACTCGTGTCGCCCCGGGGGGAAACATATTCCTTCTCCATCAGGCTAGCTACCCCGTGCACCAACAACGTCGCCGAGTATGAGGCGATACGCAAGGGAATGGAGTTGCTCATAGAAGCTGGGGCAGAGGCAGTGGAAATTTTTGGAGACTCCAAATTGGTGATTTCCCAGCTCACGGAGGAATACAAGTGTGAGAACGAGTCGCTCTTCCCATTATGGTTGCAATGCCGTGAGCTCATGGCACAGTTCCGGTACATAAACTTTAACTGGATCCCGCGATCGCAGAATACAGAGGCAAATGATCTCGCACAAATGGCTTCAGGCTACAAGGACGTAGCAGAGGGAACTGATGTTCAAGTTCAGTTCCTGGAGACGGACGACTAGAGAGCCGATATCTTCAATTACTTGAAAGATTCTGCTCGGGGGGCACCTAAACGGATAAGGTACAAGGCCATGAAGTACGTGCTTATCGGGGACGACATGTTCTACAGGACCCTGGAAGGGTTGTTGCTCAAATGTCTAGGGCCAACCGAGGCCAATCGGCTCCTGCACGAGGTACACGAAGGCGCCTGTGGAACTCACCAATCGGCTCACAAGATGAAATGGTTGATCAGGCGATCAGGGTTTTATTGGCCCACCATGCTTGAGGACTGTTTTAAGTACTACAAAGGGTGTCAAGCATGTCAGAAATTTGGAAAAATTCAGATGGTGCCCGCGTCAGCAATGAACCCCATCATCAAACCTTGGCCATTCCGAGGTTGGGGCATGGATATGATTGGCAAGATCAATCCTCCATCAAGCAAAGGCCACATGTGGATTTTGGCCATTACGGATTATTTCACTAAATGGGTTGAAGCCGTCTCTATGAAATCAGTGAGCTCAAAGGATGTTATCGATTTTGTGAAAGAACATGTTATTCATAGATTCGGGATCCCCCAAACGATCACGACCGATGGAGGTTCGGTCTTCACTTCTTACGAGTTTAGAGAGTTCTGTGAGGACACGGGAATTAAGCTGATCCGATCATCTCCGTACTATGCTCAAGCAAATGGGCAAGCTGAAGCGTCCAACCAGAGCCTTATCAAGCTGATCAAGAGGAAGATCGATGAGCACCCTAGGCGTTGGCACGAGGTTTTGTCAGAGGCTTTATGGGCTTATCGCATGTCATGTCATGGAGCGATAAAAACCTCGCCATACCATCTAGTCTATGGACAAGAAGCCGTATTGCCCTGGGAAATTACGGCTGGATCGAGGCGTGTCACCTTTCAGAACGATCTAACGACTGAAGAATATACGGCCCTGATGAGTGACAGTGTTGAGGATTTAACTGAGCTTAGGCTGTGGTCGCTTGAGAAAATCAAAGAGAACAAGGCCAAGGTAGCTCGTGCATATAATAAGAAGGTGAGACCGAAGGAGTTCCACGTTGGCGATCTGGTATGGGAAGCTGTGTTGCCATTAGGGACTAAGGATGCAACATATGGTAAATGGTCTCCAAATTGGCATGGGCCATACAGGGTCGATCAGGTTTTAAGAGGGAACGCGTACATGCTTGAGGAGCTGGACGGCGTAAAATTCCCAGTGGCTGTCAACGGCCAACATCTCAAGAAATATTTCCCAAGCATGTGGGATGATGGACAGTGAAATGTGGGGGCCGATACATGAAATCGGCCAAATAAAAAAAAGGGAAAATATATAGCCGATGCACAGTCATCGACTCTAGAGGTTCAAACTGTTACAAGCAGATGCCAGTTTACATAAACGAGCTACTGAAGAAATGCCTCGAAGGCGTGGAGGGCGTCAGCACGGACACGATCCACCTCGGCGATCTCAGCTTCGTCATCTTCGTCCTTGCCCGTCACTAGCTGCTTGTTCAGGGCACGTATTTCTGCCAGATCGGTCTTCAGTTGAGCTTTGAGGCTTTCTGCTTCGTCTTGGGAGCGGGCGATGGATTCTTCCTTGTCACGAATGAGCTGTTTAGTCGCCCGGACCTTCTCTTCAAGATCTTCCAACTCCCTTTTCAAGGATGCGAGCTCGGCGGTACTGACAGAGGTGTCAGTTTTGGCATCCAGAGACGCCTTTTTCTCGTTGAGATGCTGACATCTGTCTGCGATATTGGCCTTCAGTGGAAGTTGGGCGCGGCGCAGACTGATCCTCTCACGAGCTAACTTCACCCTTGACCCGAAGAAAGACAGAGTTACAACTGGCCAAAGCTTCACCTGCAATGCTACTGGGAGTTGGTCTTTTATTTTAGCAAGAACGCTCTTCACCTCCTCAGAACCCTCGATCAACTCTTCGATCGGGGAGGACAGCAGGGTTTTAAGACGCTGGAATTGAGGTGGAACAGCCCTGGCTCGTGGTTCATCATCGGCAATAGAGGGAGTTGGTTCGATGGATTCAGGGTCGAACGTCAGCAAGCCTGAAATATCACAACTCTGGCAGCCCTAAAAAAGCGTCAGTACGCGTCCAACGTGTAAGGATGAGCCGAAAAAAGCTAAACATACCTCTCCTAAGATCGAGGGGATAGCAGATGAGGAGACGATCGGTTTGTGTGTGGTTGCTGGGGGCTTGGCCAAAGTGGTAGCCGTTTCATTTGCACCTTCGGGGATTGCTGGATCCGGCTTGGCTAAAGGCATCGGCACTGCCCCAGCTTTCCCACTAGAAACGTCAGTCGTCTGCATTGAAGGTGTTTAGCCGATGTAAATGATGATGAATCGGCAGATAAAAAGAAGTAAGTGGTAAGAGCATGAAGGGTGATGATTTTCGAAACCTCCTGGCTCGACGAAGAAGCTTGCAGTCCTTTGCGAGCTCTCTTGGGACCCACAGCTGGCCCCGCCTCGACTGGTGCTCGGGGGGCAGTAGGTTCAGGAACCGACCTTTTCCTGGAAGCCGATGGTGGTGAATCTGGCTGGCTCGGTGTGATGGTCCTCTCAGAATCTGTGGGGCCTAGTTCTCCTCGATTGGTCTGAGTGTCCTCGCTAGAGGTGTCTTCGACGGAAGCCTGTAAAAAAGGAGAACCAGTAAGCACGAGCATGTCTGCAAGAATGGAAGAATGAGAAGGATCGACCAAGACATGGATCAGCCTACATGCGAGCTTTCTGGAGAAGGGCTCCGGCGCCTCAAGGTCTTCCTGGCAGCTACCTTCCTCACCATCGTTCTTGTCTTAGTTGGAACTCGAGGGGCAGCTGACTTAGGAGTTGCTTGGTTCTTGGAAGCCGATTGTGGTGTTATCGGCTGGTTCTGCATCATGACCTTTTTCAAAGGTGGCGAGTTTTTGCAGAAAAGAACCACAGGAGCTGGCGGAAAGAACTCGAAGGGGGAGCCATCACTGTGCGTAGGTTCAGGGCCATCTTGTTGCTGCAAAGAGAAAGAGTGGGTTAGTAGAAGAATCATTTGTGAGCTGCATCAAGAAAATTTACAAGTAGTGGTACCTGTTCCACGGGGATGTCATAGTCAGCGTCGAGCTGCTTCAGCAACGGTCCCAGAGCTCTCCTGAAGGCATGAGTCTTCCACATCGACCACCAGTCTTCAAAGCCATCAGTTGATGAGGCAAAGGTGAGGTCATTAGGAATAGGGATGGTCAGAGCATCAAAGAAGGAATAACACCTTTGGCTGGTGAGAGGATCAGGCAGGTCGGCTCTGCTCTCTGTAAGGTGGTGGAGAAAGAAATGGGGAGGTACTTGTCCAAGGCCAAATTGCCGAGCCATTACGACCGGCTGGTAGAATTCATACCCAGGCTTGATTATTCTGTTGGATGTACTCATGCCAACTGGAAGGAAACAGGGACGGATCACAGTGGAAAAGAGCTGCCGAGTGCTGGTGTCATCGGCAAAATTGTCTAGCCTGAAGGAGATTGGATTTTCGAAGTGTTCCGATTCTTCCATGTAGGGAAAAAAGATAGGATTGTCCAGGCCTTGAAAGAAAATGCTGAACCATTTAGATGCTTCCTGAGGGGTCAGTTTACTACCTGGCAGTCTATACAAAGCTTGGCCATAGCTGGTGCATCGGATCTGCTTCCCTTTGACATCTGGAAAGGTGCAACTCGCCAAAAGGGGGAAGTTTGGGACGTGGTTTTGGAAATACAACTGAGCCCATAGCTGAATGAACCACCAAGGACCACCTGTTTTGACTGCTATGCCAGAGAACAGCTTGATAGACATCAACTGGAGATATCGATAGACCTCTCCAAGGAACAGTTTGCCGATGCCAAGTTGAGTGCCTTTGGCCAGTTCGTGGGCTAAGGGGAGATAATTCTTGGTTGGAGCCAGGGAAGGGCCACAGAATATGAAATGTTCCAGCCAGAAGTTGAGAAAGGCTGTGTGTTCTTTCTCTGTGACAGGGCCCTTTGTTTTCATATGGCGTTGGAGGTAGGCACCCCAGTTCGTGCAGTCTGTTTTAGAAGACAGTTTGTAGGGGACTTTGGTCAGTTTAAAAGCAGAGGGGCTGGGTGATGTAACATCCAGACCAGTAATCATCACCACGTCTAACAGGGTTGGTGACATGGGGCCATGACCGAACATGAAGCAGTTCAGAGCGTCAGACTAGAAGTAGCCGATGGTCTTTAGAAGATTCTCATGTTTCTCAAGGGGAGACAATGACAAATGCAAGGCATCGGCTATTCCCGTGGTTTCCCATTGGGATTGGTAAGCTCTAGCTACCCTGCTGAACCAAGAGACCCAATGTTCAGGGGGATTAGGCCAGGCTCGCAAGCAGTCGGCCCAAGAGTTTAAATCTAGGTCTTGGCTTACGAAGGGGATTCTGTTTGCTTCGCAAGAGATCAGATGGGCAGGACTAGATTCTGTGCGAGGGCCAAGACAGAGAGAATTTGGGAGAGAAGGATGCGGCAGCAGGATGTCTGAAACCTAAAAAATTTAATGGTGGAATAAGGCATTAATTCAGGTGTTCGCCATTAATTCTAGCATCACGTTCAGACTGTGAGGAGTAGACGTACCTTCAGACCGGAGACCTCTGGGTTGGTGTTGGACGATTCCGCCATCTGGTTTGCCGGCGGAGATGGATCTATGCAGTTGGGGATCGAGGGTTCTTGTCGCTGTGAGCTCGATCTGGTCGGTGGGCAGTTGGAGATCTGGGTCGCCCTTTTTTTGAAGAAGGTCGCAGTTTACCGTTTGAAACTGGAAAGTGGCCGCTCAGATCTGTCTAAGTATGCGACCAAGTTTTGACCTTGTCAACATTTTTGGGAAAGCCGATGTGTTGTCATCGGCTCTTTGAGCTTTGACTTGGTTGGCTGTATGAGTGCAGTGTGGTGAAAGCCGATACAGTATTATCGGCTTCTGGAGCATCGACCTATTTTGACTATCGGCGAAATTGGGTCGAAAAAAGCAATCTTCGAGTTGGAAAAGCAATCTTCGTTCATTCAAAAGGCGATTATTTACAGTGGAGCTGATTGCTTACAAAAGGAAATCTACTACTACTACTACTAGTTCCTAATCTAGAGGCCGAGGTCGTCGCCGCTGTCTTCGCCGTCGCCTTGTTCGCTGTCATCAGCGCTGCTGCCGGCGTCGTCTTCGCTGCTGCTGCTGAAGATGCCAGCGGGGGCCTCCTCGTCCTCGTCGTCGTCTTCGGTGTCCTCGCTGGACCCGGCGCGGAAGCGCTTCACCGGTGGATACTCATCGGAGGAGGTGTCCTCCTCCGACTCCTCCTCCTCGTCGGAGGATTCGACGCCGTCCCAGGACCAGGCGTCGTCGCTGCTCTCCGCCTCCAATTCCTCGTCGATGAGGAACTGCAGGCCCTCCTCGCCGTCAGTCAGGGACGCGTCGTCCTCCGACCAAGCGGCGAAATCCCAATCCCTCTCGTCCCACCATTGTGGGGCGAGAGTCTCGTACGCCGCCGTGGGCGGGTGCTCCGGCGTCGGCTCCCGGTCGCTAATGGTGTTGGAAGACTGGGAGGAAAGGGCGGAAGAAGAGGAGGCCATGGCGGAGGAAGAGGGTTTTTTCGGCGGAGGAAGAGGGTTTTTTGGCTAAGGGAGGAAGATGGGGGCTGCAAACTGCTTAGATGAATTTAAATAAGGGGAATAGTGGGAGACGGTTCAATGCCATAGCAGTTTCCATAATGTGGTGCCAAAACGGTCAAATCATGCACTGCGGAGGAGTTGAGAAGACAGGGCATCATGATGAGGGGGTGGAGTGACGATTCTGCTCTGCAACGCGTAACCCGATACAAAAAAAAAGAGGAAGAAGGGAAGAAGAAAAACATCAACAGCGTGGTTTTGGAATTATTATTGCCAAAACCAGGGGGCATGTGTTATCGCCATATTTTGGCCAAAGGAGGAGATGGGCCGTAATCAATATGGGCTTGGAAGATACATATATGCAACGTGTTGTTGAATCGGCCTTGTGCGTGGAATTGGGCTAAATTGCCCGTGTATCTTATGTTGTAGTAGGTTACGTTTCGGTTTAAGTAAAGAGATAGGATTGCTAGGTTTATTCCAAAGATAGGAAGTCTCCGGACTATAAATATGTACCTAAGGTTATTGAGAAAAGGAGGACGATCACGTTCACAACAAACACAATCTCGGCGCATCGCCACCCCTTGTTTCTAGGGTTTTCTTTCGGGTAAGTGTCATGCTGCCTAGATCGCATCTTGCGATCTAGGCAGTATTTGCTTATGCGATTTTTGGTGTTACTCGTACTGAAGCCTTGTTGATGGCGAGTAATACTATTATCATAGATTTGTGTAGGTTAGCATCGATGCTTTTCACTATGATTTGTTAAAGTTGTGCTACCTCTAGTTACCTCGCTACCTTTGCACCTTTTCCCGGGTGTAAGGGTAGCATCTTGCTTGATCTTTATTCAGTTGTTTCGATCTGTTATGGTTGTGCCTTGTTCTCCAAGGTTTAGTTTGATATCCACGCAGTCAGGCCTTGCAAACGGGTTGAACGATCCAGTAATACGAAAAGATATGGTTTGCTAATTCGAGAGGAGTTGTTCCGGGAATTGACTTTACGTCGGTTGTTAGGCCTTCTCTAGGGTTAGTTTTCTATCCTCTTTTGTATTTACCAGGCTCAATTACGTGTAGGATGTTCCAATTACGTGGTGAAAACATTAAACTGTCGTAGATCGATTTAGCTTGTATTGATAAAGCAAAACCCCATGTTATCATAGATCTAATGCAGAACCATGGGATAATCGGCTCCAAGAGCCGATTCACAGGGAAACCTGAAAGCCGGTCACGGCTTGAATTTTACGTATGTTTGTTTGCCATGCAGGAAACCAATCGAAGCAATCTTTCACCTTCCTGATCAGGTATAGGTCAGGTGGCATGTCCTCGAACCAGCCAGGACGTGTGCCGGAGTTTTGCGGGCCGTTGCCCGAGGGACCAGGGCCCACCAGCAGTCCTGGGAGCCTCCCGGCTCTCCGTGTTGCCCGTCGCTGCTCGCCGGTGGGTTTTGGCAGGCAACAGTATGTCCAGTCCCCGAGGATCTGGTCACTGGATTTCAACGGTCGGATCCTTACTGCTTTTGTTGTTTAGTCCCCGAGTGGCTAGTCGCTGAATTTCAGCGGCTAGGCACTTAGGAATTTCTTCGCTGTCTAGTCCCCGAGTGGCTAGTCGCTGACTTTCAGCGGCTAGACACTTTGGCATTTTTTCGCTGATTTTGTCATGGTTGTGCAGGGGCTTCAGCGCGAGTCGGCGGAATGATTGGCTGCGAAGGAGCGTCTGGAGAAGGAGCTCCACTCCGTGCAAGGGACGAACGAGTAGCTTCGGGCGACTGCTGGTAAGGGTTTGATGTGCTTGTTGTAAAGGATGTATTTTGCTGATTTTGTACTCACGGTTGTGTTGATGCAGAGGGTCAAGCTGCCGCGATGGAGAAGGCTCGCGAGGGTATGGTCCCTGCGAGCGACCTGACGGCTGCTCAGTCATCCTTGAGCTCCACGGAGAAGCGAGTCGCTGAGCTAGAGCGAGAGCTCAAGGCCGCAAAGGCGGAGGTGACCTCGGCAGATGAAAGAGCCAAGGCAGCCATTGCTGTTGCTGCCGAGGAACGGAAGGTGTTAGATGCACTCGTTGTCGGGCTGCAGACTGACTTCTCTAGTCTTTAAGATTTCATCATGAGGGTCTGCCGTCCCTTGATCGGTGAGCTCCTTTGACCTTCGTGTGGCTATCGAGTCCCCGAGCGCGCGGGATGCCTTTTTGTTTTATGCACCAATTTGATTACATACTTGATGTGCTTTGCAGGGTAGATACTTGACGACGAAGCCGAGGCGCAGTCGTACGACACACGAGAGTGTGTCACTATGTTAGTGGACTCTGCCGCTCTGTTGGAGACCTTCATCCGTGCGTATCTACAGGAGATTACGCCACTGAGGTGATCCCCAGCGAGCTCACCGAAGTCTGGCAGTATCTGGAGAAGGCTTGATGTCTACGCACTTCTATTCTTGTAGACAGTTGTTGGGCCTCCAAATGCAGAGGTTTGTAGAACAGCAGCAAGTTTCCCTTAAGTGGATTACCCAAGGTTTATCGAACTCAGGGAGGAAGTGGTCAAAGGTATTCCCTCTCAAGCAACCCTGCAATCAAGATACAAGAAGTCTCGTGTGTCCCCAACACACCCAATACACTTGTCAGGTGTATAAGTGCACTAGTTCGACGAATAGATAGTGAAATACAAGTGGCAACGGTGCCAGAAAATAGCTTCTAACTTGTTGTTGACGTGGTGTAACGGTGCCAGAAAATAGCTGATGGCATGGAGGAACAGACTAAAGGCAAACTGAAGGAAGCAAGCAAACATGCAACAGATCTAGTAGCAAACAGTGTTTCAATGCTTATAAACAAGGCCTAGGGATCATACTTTCACTAGTGAACACTCTCTCATATAAATATCCTGTCTTCATGATACTACTCTTAACTACTCTCCGGTTGGACACTCTAATCATCGGTAGGGCTATAACAGCACTCCTCGAAGTCTGCCTTCCCCAATCTAGATAACCCCACACTGTCACCTTGAGTGCTAGATGGTTCCAACAAACACCACAATTTCATAGAGACATCCAACTCCAAATATAACTCATAACAAATATTCAATCCAGCCAAAGTGCCACACATGGTATGCACGCTGTCACTTTCACACACGTGGGGAAAAGCGTAGATCTATTAAAGCACAAAGAGTATTTATGTAGACTCAAGCCTAAGTGCCACCATGGCGTGCATGCTGTCACTTTCACACACATGGGGAGAGCAGAGATCTAATGAAGCACTTGAGTAGCAAGGTAGATCTACTAGATTACAAAGCTCATGACCACAACATGATCATGCATAGAGAGAGAGATGAACACATAGTTACTGGTAGAGCCCTTAGCCTCGAGGAAGAACTACTCCCTCCTCATCATGGGAATCATCAACGGTGATGAAGATGGTGGTGGAGATCAATGGAGATGGCTCCAGGGGCACTTCCCCGTCCCGACAGGGTGCTGGAATAGAGACTTTTTGTCCCCTGAATCTCCCTTTCGGTGGCGGCAGTGCTACAGAGGTTTTCGTGGATTTCTTCTGGATTGCCCTAGGGTTTATGGGTCGGAGGATTCTTATAGGCGCAGGAATCAAGGTCGGTGGGGGTCCAGGGGGCCCACACCCCGTGTGGGCGCCTCCAAGGCTTGCCCGCGCCTAGGAGGGGTGCGGCCACCCTGTGGCCCCCCTCCGGCTCTGCTTTGTGGTTCCGTGTTTGCTCCGGGAAAAATAATTACTTTGGCTTTTCTCTCGTCCAATTCCGAGAATTTTGATTTTCTGCCTTTCTGGAACCAAAAACAGAACAAAACATGCAACTGCCACAATAGCATCTTGTCAATAGGTTAGTTCCAGAAAGTGTATAAAAATACCTCAAAGTGTAGACAAAACATAAGACAAATGATATAAAACAAGCATGGAGCATCAAAAATTATAGATACGTTTCTGACGTATCAAGGCTCCGATGGTTGTGGAGTTCATGTCGCGATCAACTTTCCTTCGTGGGGCAGCGACTGCACTGAGCCTTAGGCTTGCGCACTTCCCCGACGATTTCGACCTCGACGACGTCACCAGCAGGTATCCTTCGTCGACGGGCGCGGTCGAGATTTCCAATGTGCTGAAGCTAACCGATCGGGCCACGGTCTACTCCGACCGTGTGTTGGCGATGGGCGACTTCCTGCCGTACCAGGAGATGATCGTTGCCCCGAACGACGAGGAGCCAGCGACACACGACTTCAAGGTGGAGCAACCGTTTCGATCGGCGATGGTGGGCACCTTGACGACGTATCCGTCGAACCCGTGGGTGCCCTTCATCCGTGTCCGCAGAGGTGGTGGCGCGTCATCGTCGAAGCCTACGGAGTGAACCATGGTGCCGATCGGCGTTAGTTGTAAAAACTATGTACCTGCCTTTGTAAGCGAACAAATTTTGTTGCCATAAGGAATGCATGGATTCTTTTGTCAGAGCTGTTTTGATTGTGAGTTGTTGGGTTGAGCAAGTCCCCGAGCGCGTCCGCCCTTTTATGGGGTTTACCTCGTTTTTATGTGTATGTTTGTTGTTATACTGTTAGTTAGTTGAGGCCGACTCACCATGGCTTGGAAAACCAGTCGCATGGCGACCCCAAGGGATGCTCTATGCTTAGTTGTTTTCTCGGACGTGAACGGAGTCGCCTTGGCGAGTCCCCCAGCGTGGTACTTAGCCGTTCTAGTCGCATGCCCAAGGTAGGTGAGGACGAAGCGTGTTGTGTCTGGCGCGTCGCTCCACCTGACTCGGAGAATCAGTCTCATGGCAAGTCTAGGACGTGCTCTCATACTTGGTTTTTTCCCTAATCGCTTTGGTGTGGGCTGGCATCTGTAGAGGTCCCAACCTGATAAGGTAGAGATCCCTTTTTTTACAATGCTAGTCCCTGGATCAATAGCTAGCATCCATAGTTTAAGATGTAATATCAAGTAACAAAGGCCATATTACAACTTTATAACCAGGAATAAAATAATTCATTACATCTTACATAGCTCATTTGGCTATCTCATTACAATGCAGCAGAAAGAACTATAGCATGGAGTCCTTCATCTTCAAAGTGCCACAGGCAATCATGTTGGTTGTAGACTTGTAATCCTATTCAACACACTTCACTAACATCAAACAAACCTGCAACATAATAAGTTACAGCCACAAGGATAAATACATTTGAATTGTATTGGCAAGTGATACTATGGTAGAATAGTGGTATCTATCATCTATATGCATTTGGCTAAGTAGAGCTTAGGCTTGATTTGCTCAAAATAGATTTTCCTTATCATTTGAAAACACTAAGTTTTTGTTTGTCAAAATCACCCAAGGCATCTACCAATAGAAATTGGTGATCCTTTACCCTTGTTCAACCACAAGCTTTTAACTTAGAAATTGGGATGAGGAGATCCTTGATAGCTTCCATGTCTTGATGCTCAAATTGTCCATTTCCGGGGACACGGCTAAGTACTTAGATTTTACTCTCTCGAGAGGTGGTGCATTTTCCCCACAAGACTCGACATGCATTGAGACAAGATCTTTCAGAAGCCTTCCCTTAGACCAAATGTACGCGCTCCAAACCTATCATCCCCTACCACCAACTGTCCATCTGGCTAAGTTATTGCAACCTATATGATCCAGGCAGAGCCCATATTGCCATGTGGCTGCACTTGAAGCTTCTCAACATTTGACATCTCAAATCTCTTTGTTCCTGGGTGGCTTTCCACAAGTGTGATACCAAGTTTTCCCCATCATACTGGACTTGGTGATGCCCAAGTTTTCCCCAGTATACTGGACTTGTGTAACCACTCAACACAAACCTTTCATTCCATTCCACCCAGGTGATTCATTCACATAGTTGTTTTATTAAACAAAACACAAGTCCTTGACTTAGAAATATCTCATAGCATGAATATAATCCACCCTTGTTTTCTACTAGCTAAGCTAAGCATGATCATATGGTAAGTTTCCTAACTTAGGATAATTCTACTAAGACATCATAGGATTTCCCATGGCATAGCTTATACTTAGAAAATTCCATGCAAGTCCTACTCAAAATATCACTAATGCATAGTGAAAAATAAGGGGACAAAAGTATGAAGGCCCACTTGCCTTTTTGGTAGAGAATATAGGTTCACTCCTTGATCTTGCAATAGTCACACTCTTCAAATTTCACTACAATTCAATCAAAGCACAAATTCAAACTAGCATTCAAACAATTCATCACATAAAATGATAAAAACATAACTGCGCATGCAAGCATGCAAAATATTGTTTTATTTATAAAAGTGGTCTCTAGTAGGCTATAAGCAATTTAAAACACTTATTGGTCATTTATAAAAGTGGCAAGGTCATTTGAAAACAATTTTAGTGAAAATGGCCATTTAAATCCCTTTTGTTTTGCTAGAAATGATTTTATTCAAAGAATAATTTCCAGTGTTAGCCAAATATGTTTTTAAACACCAATATTAATATTTAGGGTCAAAGTGTTTTAAAACAAATCTATTTTGAAAAGGTTTCACTCAAAACCATTTTTAAATCAAAGCAATAATTTTATTTTACTAGAAATGCCTTTATTCAAAGGAATAATTTTATATGGTTAATCAAATATATATATTTTTAAATCCAAAACTTAGTGGTTTAGCGTCAGAGAGTTCAAATCAAACCATTTGCAAAAGGTTTTGCTCAAAAGGCATTTTTAAACCATAACAGATATTTTTTGCTTTATTAGAAATGTCTTTATTCAAGGAATAATTCCTTGCATTTAACAAAATATAATTCTAAACCCAAAAGTTGGTTTTTATGGTTAGTAGGTTCAAAAAAAATATTTACAAAGGATTTTACCCTTAAATCATTTTTAGAATAAATTTTATACACAAAATAATCCTAAACATGTTTCTTCAAAATCAACTAAGTTTCTAGAAGAAAAACACTAAAGTAAGGTCATGGTTGCAAAGTATTCTTTTTCCTGATTCCAATGATCTAAAATTTGCAAAATTTGTACGTATAGATTAAAAGTTATGAATTTTACAAAATCAACTTACTAATAGACAAGTTTCTGTTTTTAAATCAAAAGTTGGGCCACGTGTCTGTTTCTAACTGGACGATACCGTTTCGCGTGGATCGATCTATGCTGGCCGTTAGATCTAACTTGTATCGCACGACATATATTCCTTCGTATCCTTTGGTTAAGTGATTCTATCGCGTCCATCAGATCTAAATCGAACGGCGTACAAAAGCTTGACCAGAGATGGGCGGCGCTAGCGCGACGGCGAGCGACGGCGCGCTCTGTCTACTGTGTTGCGGCGGCTACAGGAAGCGAGGGAGGAAAAGGAGTGGCTCACCGGGTTCGTGGGATCATTGCGATGCTCAACATGCTCACAGGGAGGCAGGGGGCGCACGGGGTCGACGCCGATTGCTCGCCGGAGACGCTCCTGTCGTCGGGTACGTACTGTCATCGGTGGGGGCGGTGCTACAAGGCATGCACGAGTGATTGGTGAACATTAGGAGATGCGCAGGATAAGGAAGAACAAGATAGCGTCATCCAGAAGAGGAGGGGCAGACGGAACCTACCGGGAAAAGCTCGCCGTGTTGGGGCCACACAGAGATAAAACAAAACTTTTTCCTCTAACGTGGTGATCCCAAGAACTAGCTGAGGTAGAAGGCCACGAGGTTTACCACTAGACGCGCAGTTGCGGATTACTGATGAAGCGCGTCAGTTGATGCAGTGCAGTCCTCACGATCCGATCGTCCTGGTGCTGATCGCACATCACCTCTGCTGGTATCCACACGTACAAGGAGGAGCGTGTTGGAGATATGACCTAGAGGCAATAATAAATATAGTTATTATTATATCTTTGTGTTTATGATAAATGTTTATATTCATGCTATAATAGTATTAACAAGGAAACATTAATACTTGTGTGAATTGTAAACTTAAATTGAAGTCCCTAGTATAGCCTCTATACTTCACTAGCTTGTTGGTTGATTAAATGATTGTGGTTTCCATATCATGAACATTGAGATGTTATCAACAACAAGATCATATCGTTAGGAGAATGATATGGTGGACATACTCCTATAGATAAGCGTAGCATAAAGATCAAGTCATTTCAATAGTTCAATTGCTATATGCTTTTTGATTCATAGTAACCTAATTCCTTCGACCATGAGATCATGCATATCACCTTTACCAGATGGATGCTTTGATGACATCAAACACCACACCGTAACTGGGTGGCTATAAAGGTGGCATTAAGTGTTCGGAAAGTATTGGTTGAAACACATGGATCAAGAGTGGGATTTGTCCATCCACATGACGGATAGATATACTCTGGGCCCTCTCGGTGGAATGTCATCCAATTGGCTTGCAAGCATGTGACTTGGTCACAAGGGATCACATATCACGGGAACGAGAAAAGAGTACTTATCAGTAACGAGGTTGAACTAGGTATGCAGAGATACCGACGATCATAACCTCGGATAAGTAACATATCGTGAGACAAAGGGAAATTGGTATCGTATGTAAGTGGTTCATTCGATCGCAAAGTAATCGTAGAAATATGTGGGAGCCATATGAATTTCCAGATTCCTCTATTGGTTATTGTTCGGAGAAGTGTCTCGATCATGTCCGCATAATTCACGAACCGTAGGGAGACACACTTAAGGATTCGACGTTGTTTTGAGTAGTTATGGTATTATGAGAAAGAGACCGAATGTTGTTCGGAGTCTCGAATGGGATCCGGGATATCACGAGGTGATCCGGAATGGTCCGGAGAATAAGATTCATATAAGGAAAGTCCCGTTTCGGAGTTCGGGAATGATTCCGGTGTTTTCATCGGGAATGTTCTAGAAGGTTCCGGATTGTCCGGCACTCCGGTGGGGAGGGTACATGAGTGTGTCATTGAATGATTGCATCATGTACTAAGTGTTCTTTCTGTTCCAAAAACATGAAAGTCAAATTGCCAGTTTGAAAGTCAAACGGCTAAAACAGAAAACTGTGGGAAACAGGAAACTGTGGGAAACAAGCAAGAGGAGTTGGAACCAACTTGGAGGAGGAGTCCCACTCCTCCAGGCCGGAGCCCAGCCCTAGGCCGAGTTGGGGAGGGACTCCCTCCCTCCCCTGGCGCGCCAAGGCCCCTCCACCCATAAAAGGAGGG
Organism: Avena sativa; assembly: GCA_916181665.1. Classification (NCBI taxonomy): domain Eukaryota; kingdom Viridiplantae; phylum Streptophyta; class Magnoliopsida; order Poales; family Poaceae; genus Avena; species Avena sativa. The sequence goes on along the minus strand of OV702280.1, from coordinate 393,068,116 downwards.
GCAGGGCTCCTCCTTGAGACACACAAGTTTCCACCTCTAATCTCAGGTTTAGAGCCGTTTGGTTTAGAGCTTCTAATTGCTTTAGCCTGCGGTTTAGAGCCTTCTAATTGGTGTGTCTAATCTCTAGACCACTAATAGCCCTCTCTCATAATCCACCATACTCGCTCCGGCTTAAGGCGAAGCCCTGCGGGATCTCCCCTCTACTTCCGGTACCACGCCGTTGTGCTGCCGGAATCGCGAGGAGAGTGCTACAACCTCCGCTGCCTGCTGGAACAAGGGAGAGGAAGGTCTTCGTCGAGTACCGAACGTGTGACCGACTGCGGGAGCGCTACCGGAACGCAGCGCCGGAAGGATCGTCTACACGATCTTGAGATCGGAAAGAGTACGACTACATCACCCACGAGAATCCGCTCTCGTTAAACACTTTGGAATCTTCGAGGGTAAGTTATTCCATCGACTCGTTGCTACAATCTAGTAGATAGATCTTGGCTTGTTTGTTTGTATGCGATAGAAATTTTTTGTTTTCCATGCTACGAACCCCTACAGAGCGCCGGCGGCGAACTGCTAGGTTCGTTACGGCGGCTGGACTGCTGTGGAGCTAGGGTTTCCAACACATGGAATGACCTAACCGAACATCGATTAACCTTTCTGGGTTACTGTGCTCCACTATATATAGGGAGTGAACGTGGGCTCTGCTCGCGCGACCCATTCACTAAAGCCCATATAACACTAGTCACCGTGAGTCCAACTCACTAACTCAGTCCTAATCTGGTTTAGGTCCAACCCAACCAGATTACAGATTCGGATCCAATCCGAACTTGCTCCCGCTCTTAAGTGTGTGACCCCGCAGGCTCATGGCTACTTGGACACGATTAGAGTCCGACTCACAATCGATCAGTCGGCAGTGGCTCCTAGCAGAACGTGCCGACTCCCAAGTACCAAAGAGTCATGACGACTTGCCTTTCCAATGCGACTTACGTCTGAGTCCCTTTTGCCTCACGATATACCTTGTCAGACTATAGGCGAATATATGTCATCCCTTAAATAGTCCGACTCTCTTCTCGATCCGAAATAAGTGATTCACCCGACTAACTCTTAGTCGATTGCCTCGGTTAACACTTAACCGAGTCGTGCATGGCCATGCTTTCCGAATCATATCTCATGAGAGGGCCCAGAGAATATCTCTCCGAGTGGAGGGGCAAAATCCCATCTTGGTTATTCACATCACGCAGCTTGATTCTCAGTCGACCCGAACCCTGCCTTTATAACTGCCCAGTTACGGATCAGCGTTTGACAGAACCTAAGTCGGTGATCCTCAACTCGGACTATGCAACAACCTCAGGTCTAAGGATTACATTGATTGAGATATACAAATGACAGCTAGTTCGTTGCACCTCAATATGGGTAAATCCGACTCGCTAAACTCTTTAGCCGAATCTGTGTAAGTTGGAATAGCATCTCCATGCCCATGACAAGTGGAACCGAGTCATCAAGCCAACTTTCACATTGGTCTAAGTTGTGTGTCCAGCACAACCTCAATGACCAAGGATATTTAGTATAAACAACATGAATGCATAGTTCCACAACCGAATCACATATTCAATGATAAACATCAGATGTTCATACAAGGACTACTTAATAACTTTATGAATACAATGGGAAATATCATCATATATGATTGCCTCTAGGGCATATTCCCAATAGTCTCCCACTTGCACTAGAGTCAATCTTTCGACATCACATGTCTAAGCATCTAGTGCCCATGGCTCTCAGGTGCGCCTCATGCTTTGGTTGTGGTAACGGCTTTGTCAACGGATCCGCAATATTTGCATCCGTGTGTATCTTGCATAACTTGATATCACCCTGATCCACGAACTGGCGAATTAGGTGGTACCGCATGAGTATGTGCTTGTTCTTCTGGTGTTGTCTAGGTTCTTTGGCTTGTGCAATAGCACCATTGTTGTCACAATACACGTGCAACGGATTGGACGAGCCCTGAACCACACCAAGATCCATGAGGAAATTCCTCATCCAAACAGCTTCCTTTGCTGCCTCCGAGGCGGCAATATACTCAGCCTCTGTTGTAGACGCAGACACAGTCTCTTGCTTGGAACTTTTCCAGCTCACAGCACCTCCGTTTATAATAAACACGTATCCGGATTGCGAGCGAGAATCATCAGAGTCGGTGAGATAACTCGCATCCGTGTAACCCTTTACACTGAGTTCATCTTCACCACCATAAACCAAGAACATATCCTTAGTCCTTCTCAAGTACTTTAGGATATTTTTAGCCGCTGTCCAGTGGATCTCTCCAGGATCAGCCTGGTATCTGCTCACAACACTTAGAGCATAGGAAACATCCGGCCTAGTACAAATCATGGCGTACATGATGGATCTGACTGCAGAAGCATATGGAATCGCACTCATCCGACTGCGGGAGCGCTGCCGGAACGCAGCGCCGGAAGGATCGTCTACACGATCTTGAGATCGGAAAGAGTACGACTACATCACCCACGAGAATCCGCTCTCGTTAAACACTTTGGAATCTTCGAGGGTAAGTTATTCCATCGACTCGTTGCTACAATCTAGTAGATAGATCTTGGCTTGTTTGTTTGTATGCGATAGAAAATTTTTGTTTTCCATGCTACGAACCCCTACAGTGGTATCAGAGCCGTGTCTATATGTAGATCTGTTGCACGAGTAGAACACAATGGTCATTGTGGGCGTTGATGCTTTTATTGTCGATTGCTTCTTGTGTACTTTGCATCTTGCGGTATGTTGGGATGAAGCGGCCCGGGCTAACCTTACATGACATTGTTCATGAGACTTGCTCCACGCTTGACATGCAACTTGTATTGCATAAGTGGCTTTGCGGGTGCCTGTTTCTCCTAGCATAGTTAAGATCCAATTTACAACGGGTGATCAACAATGATAGTATCAATGTTGTGGTTCTTGTTCGTAAGTTAGAACGACACTTATTGAAAGCCCCAAACCACGTAAAATATGCAAAGAAAGTAGAGGCGTCTAACTTTGTTTTGCAGGGGTGTGCAGTGATGTGATATGGCCATGATTGTGATTATATTTGATGTATGCAATGTTCCTTATTGTAAGTTGGCAACCGGCAGGAGCCATATGGTTGTCTTTAATTTATGTTAAGACCCGCGTGTCTATTCAAAGTAGTTGTAATAGTTGAAGCTGGTGGACGACAACCATGGAGAAGCGTCATTGACCTTGATGCAATGCCGGTGATGATGGAGATCATGTTCATGCTTGAAGATGGAGATCAGAAGCACAAAGAAGAAAGGCCATATCATATCACATATTATGAATTGCATGTGATGTTAATCCTTTATGCATCTTGTATTGCTTAGTAGATGACGGTAGCATTATAAGATGATCCCTCATGCACATGAATTTCAAGTTCGAAAGTGTTCACCCTTAGTATGCACCGTTGCTAATGCTTGTTGTTTCGAAGCACCACGTGATGATCGGGTGTGTTAGATTCCGCAAGTGTATACAACGTAAGCAAGCCAGATTTGCTTATGCGGTAGCTAAGGTTTGATCTTGACGAGCCTAGCATGTACAGACATGGTCTCAGGAACACGGATCACCAAAAGGTAAAGCATGAATCATATAGTAGATATGATGAACATGACGATTGTTCGCCATTTAAACTATATCAACTCTCGTGATGATCGGTGTTGATATAGTGGATTTGGTTCGTGTGATCACTAAAACAATGTGAGGGATATTGTTTTGAGTGGGAGTTCACCTAGTTTAATTTATTTATTAATTTGAACTCAATTTGTCATAAACTTAGTCTAAACTATTGCAAATATGTTGTAGATCAATGGCAGCCCCTACCATCAATTTTAATGCGTTCCTAGAGAAAGAAAAGTTGAAAAACAATGGAAGCAACTTCGCGGATTGGTTCCGCAATTTGAGGATTGTCCTCACAGCTGGTAATTTGACCTATGTGCTGGATGCACCGCTGGGTGACCCACCTGCAGCTGATGCTCCCGATGAAGTAAAGAATGTTTACCTCGCTCGGAAGAATCAGTACTCCATAGTTCAGTGTGCTATCTTGTATGGTTTGGAATCGGATCTTCAGAAAATGTTTGAGGATTCAGACCCATATGATATTGTCGAGGATCTCAAATTGATTTTTGAGACTCATGCGGCAATTGAAAGTTATGAGGCTTCTGAAAAGTTCTTTAACTGCAAGATGGAAGAAGGCAGCTCCGTCAGTGAGCATGTGCTTAAGATGTCTGGGCACGCAAACAAACTTCAAAGCTTGGGTATAGTGATTCCTAATGCTTTGGGGATTTACCGTGTCCTCCAATCACTACCACCAAGTTACAAGAACTTTGTGATGAACTACAACATGCAGAACATGAACAAGACGTTGCCAGAACTCTTTGCCATGTTGAAATCTGCAGAAGTGGAGATCAAGAAAGAGCACCAAGTGTTGTTGGTCAATAAGACCACCAAATTCAAGAAAGGCAAGTCTCAGCAAAAGGGACACTTCAAGAAGGGTGGTAAGAAAGTTACCACACCGGCGAAGAAGACCAAGGCTGGACCTAAGCCTGATACTGAGTGTTTTTACTGCAAGGGAGAAGGTCACTGGAAGCGGAATTGCCCAAAGTACTTGGCGGATTTGAAGAACGGCAACATCAAGAAGAAAGGTATATCTGATATACATGTTATTGATGTGTATCTCACTAGTATTCGTAGTAGTGCCTGGGTATTTGATACTGGTTCGGTTGCTCATATTTGTAACTCGAAACAGGTGCTGCAGAATAAACGGAAGCTAGCGAAGAATGAGGTGACGATGCGCGTGGGAAACGGATCAAAGGTTAATGTGATCGCGGTCGGCACGCTACCTCTTCATCTACCATCGGGATTAGTTTTATACTTAAATAATTGTTATTTGGTGCCTGCGTTGAGCATGAACATTATATCGGGATCTTGTTTATTGCGATACGGTTACTTGTTTAAGTCCGAGAATAATGGTTGTTCGATTTATATGAGTAATATGTTTTATGCACATGCACCTTTGATAGATGGTCTATTCTTATTGAATCTCGATAGTGGAAATACACATATCAACAATATTGAGGCTAAACGTTTGAAATCAAGCGATAATTCGACCTATATGTGGCACTGTCGTCTTGGTCACATCGGAGTGAAACGTATGAAGAAACTCCATTCCGATGGACTTCTTGAATCACTTGATTTTGAATCACTTGATAGATGCGAAGCATGTCTGATGGGAAAAATGACTAAGACTCCATTTTATGGTATGATGGAGCGAGCTACGGACTTATTGGAAATCATACATACCGATGTATGTGGTCCAATGAGTGTAGCATCGCGCGGTGGTTATCGTTATGTTCTTACCTTCACAGATGACTTGAGTAGATATGGGTATATCTATTTCATGAAACATAAGTCCGAAACTTTCGAGAAGTTTAAGGAGTTTCAAAGTGAGGTAGAGAATCAACGTAACAAGAAGATTAAGTTTCTACGTTCTGATCGTGGAGGTGAATATCTAAGTTACGAGTTTGGCGAGCATTTAAAGAAGTGCGGAATACTTTCACAATTGACACCGCCGGGAACACCACAGCGTAATGGTGTGTCCGAACGTCGTAATCGAACTCTTTTAGATATGGTTCGTTCTATGATGTCACACAGATTTACCGCTATCATTTTGGGGTTATGCATTAGAAACAGCCGCATTCACTTTAAATAGGGCACCGTCTAAATCCGTTGAAACGACACCGTATGAATTATGGTTTGGGAAGAAACCTAAATTGTCGTTCCTTAAAGTTTGGGGATGCGAAGCCTATGTAAAGAAGTTACAGCCGGACAAGCTTGAACCCAAAGCGGAAAAATGCGTCTTCATAGGATACTCGAAGGAAACTATTGGGTATACCTTCTATCATAGATCCGAAGGCAAAATCTTTGTTGCCAAGAATGGATCCTTTCTAGAGAAGGAATTTCTCTCGAAAGAAGTGACTGGAAGGAAAGTAGAACTCGACGAGGTTGTCGAACCTTCTCTCAAAATTGCGAGTAGCGCAGCACCGGAAGAAGTTCCTGTGGTGCCTGCACCAATTAGAGAGGGAGCTAATGATGGTGATCATGAAACTTCGGTTGAAGTTGCTACAGAGCCTCGGAGGTCAACGAGAACTCGTACCACTCCAGATTGGTATGATTCCGTTATGAGTGTCATGTTGGTGGACAACACCGATGACCCCGAGACATATGAGGAAGCGATGATGAGCCTAGATTCCAATAAATGGCAAGAAGCCATGAAATCCGAGATTGGATCCATGTACGAAAACCAAGTATGGACTTTGGTGGACTTACCGGATGGCCGGAAGGCTGTCGAGAACAAATGGATTTTCAAGAAGAAAACAGATGCTGATGGTAATGTTACTGTCTATAAAGCTCGACTTGTCGCAAAAGGGTTTCGACAAATTCAAGGAGTTGACTACGATGAGACTTTCTCACCGGTAGCGAAGCTAAAGTCTGTGAGGATTATGTTAGCAATCGCTGCATATTATGATTATGAGATATGGCAGATGGATGTCAAAACAGCATTCCTCAATGGAGATATTGATGAAGAGTTGTATATGATGCAACCCAAAGGTTTTGTCGATCCTAAAGATGCTAACAAGGTATGCAAACTTCAACGGTCCATCTATGGATTGAAGCAAGCATCCCAAAGTTGGAATCAACGTTTTGATAAGGTAATCAAAAGTTTTGGTTTTATACAAACTTATGGAGAAGCTTGTATTTACAAGAAAGTGAGTGGGAGCTCTGTAGCATTCTTAATACTATATGTGGATGACATATTGTTGATTGGGAATGATGTAGACCTTCTTAATAGTGTCAAGGAATATTTGAATAATAGTTTTTCAATGAAGGATCTTGGCGAAGCAGCTTACATATTAGGCATAAAGATTTATAGAGATAGATCGAAACGCCAAATATCATTGTCACAGAGTACATATTTGGACAAAGTTCTAAAGAAGTTTGGAATGGAAGAAAGCAAGAAAGGGTTCTTGCCCATGTTGCCCAATACGACCTTGAGTAAAACTCAAAGTCCAACATCGGCAGAAGATAGAGAAAGGATGAGTAAGACTCCCTATGCCTCAGCCATAGGATCTCTAATGTATGCCATGCTATGTACTAGACCCGACATTGCATATGCTGTTAGTTTAACTAGCAGATATCAAAGTGATCCAGGAGTGGATCATTGGACAGCGGTCAAAAACATCCTTAAGTACTTAAGAAGAACTAAGGATATGGTTCTTTCTTATGGAGGTGATGAACAGCTCGTTGTTAATGGTTACACCGATGCTAGTTGGAACACCGATCCGGATGATTCTAAATCACAATCTGGATACGTATTTATTTTGAATGGTGCAGCAGTTAGCTGGAGGAGTGCAAAGCAAAGCGTTGTGGCGAGATCTTCAACTGAATCGGAATACATGGCTGCTTCGGAGGCTTCACAAGAAGCGATATGGATGAAAGAGTTCATTACAGAGCTGGGTGTGGTTCCTAGTGCGCTGGATCCAATGTCTATCTACTGTGATAACATGGGCACCATAGCCAATGCGCAAGAACCAAGGTCACACAAGAAGCTGAAGCATATCAAGCTACGTTTTCACGCTATTCGAGAACATATCCAGGATGGGGATATAAAGATTTGCAAAGTACACACAGATCTGAATGTGGCGGATCCGTTGACTAAACCTCTCCCGAGGGCAAAACATGACCAACACCAAACTGCCATGGGTGTTCGGTATATTACCATGTAATCTAGATTAGATGACTCTAGTGCAAGTGGGAGACTGTTGGAGATATGCCCTAGAGGCAATAATAAATATAGTTATTATTATATCTTTGTGTTTATGATAAATGTTTATATTCATGCTATAATAGTATTAACAAGGAAACATTAATACTTGTGTGAATTGTAAACTTAAATTGAAGTCCCTAGTATAGCCTCTATACTTCACTAGCTTGTTGGTTGATTAAATGATTGTGGTTTCCATATCATGAACATTGAGATGTTATCAACAACAAGATCATATCGTTAGGAGAATGATATGGTGGACATACTCCTATAGATAAGCGTAGCATAAAGATCAAGTCATTTCAATAGTTCAATTGCTATATGCTTTCTGATACATAGTAACCTAATTCCTTCGACCATGAGATCATGCATATCACCTTTACCAGATGGATGCTTTGATGACATCAAACACCACACCGTAACTGGGTGGCTATAAAGGTGGCATTAAGTGTTCGGAAAGTATTGGTTGAAACACATGGATCAAGAGTGGGATTTGTCCATCCACATGACGGATAGATATACTCTGGGCCCTCTCGGTGGAATGTCATCCAATTGGCTTGCAAGCATGTGACTTGGTCACAAGGGATCACATATCACGGGAACGAGAAAAGAGTACTTATCAGTAACGAGGTTGAACTAGGTATGCAGAGATACCGACGATCATAACCTCGGATAAGTAACATATCGTGAGACAAAGGGAAATTGGTATCGTATGTAAGTGGTTCATTCGATCGCAAAGTAATAGTAGAAATATGTGGGAGCCATATGAATTTCCAGATTCCTCTATTGGTTATTGTTCGGAGAAGTGTCTCGATCATGTCCGCATAATTCACGAACCGTAGGGAGACACACTTAAGGATTCGACGTTGTTTTGAGTAGTTATGGTATTATGAGAAAGAGACCGAATGTTGTTCGGAGTCTCGGATGGGATCCGGGATATCACGAGGTGATCCGTAATGGTCCGGAGAATAAGATTCATATAAGGAAAGTCCCGTTTCGGAGTTCGGGAATGATTCCGGTGTTTTCATCGGGAATGTTCTAGAAGGTTCCGGATTGTCCGGCACTCCGGGGGGGAGGGTACATGAGTGTGTCATTGAATGATTGCATCATGTACTAAGTGTTCTTTCTGTTCCAAAAACATGAAAGTCAAATTGCCAGTTTGAAAGTCAAACGGCTAAAACAGGAAACTGTGGGAAACAGGAAACTGTGGGAAACAAGCAAGAGGAGTTGGAACAAACTTGGAGGAGGAGTCCACTCCTCCAGGCCGGCGCCCAGCCCTAGGCCGAGTTGGGGAGGGACTCCCTCCCTCCCCTGGCGCGCCAAGGCCCCTCCACCCATAAAAGGAGGGGCAGGGCTCCTCCTTGAGACACACAAGTTTCCACCTCTAATCTCAGGTTTAGAGCCGTTTGGTTTAGAGCTTCTAATTGCTTTAGCCTGCGGTTTAGAGCCTTCTAATTGGTGTGTCTAATCTCTAGACCACTAATAGCCCTCTCTCATAATCCACCATACTCGCTCCGGCTTAAGGCGAAGCCCTGCGGGATCTCCCCTCTACTTCCGGTACCACGCCGTTGTGCTGCCGGAATCGCGAGGAGAGTGCTACAACCTCCGCTGCCTGCTGGAACAAGGGAGAGGAAGGTCTTCGTCGAGTACCGAACGTGTGACCGACTGCGGGAGCGCTACCGGAACGCAGCGCCGGAAGGATCGTCTACACGATCTTGAGATCGGAAAGAGTACGACTACATCACCCACGAGAATCCGCTCTCGTTAAACACTTTGGAATCTTCGAGGGTAAGTTATTCCATCGACTCGTTGCTACAATCTAGTAGATAGATCTTGGCTTGTTTGTTTGTATGCGATAGAAAATTTTTGTTTTCCATGCTACGAACCCCTACAGAGCGCCGGCGGCGAACTGCTAGGTTCGTTACGGCGGCTGGACTGCTGTGGAGCTAGGGTTTCCAACACATGGAATGACCTAACCGAACATCGATTAACCTTTCTGGGTTACTGTGCTCCACTATATATAGGGAGTGAACGTGGGCTCTGCTCGCGCGACCCATTCACTAAAGCCCATATAACACTAGTCACCGTGAGTCCAACTCACTAACTCAGTCCTAATCTGGTTTAGGTCCAACCCAACCAGATTACAGATTCGGATCCAATCCGAACTTGCTCCCGCTCTTAAGTGTGTGACCCCGCAGGCTCATGGCTACTTGGACACGATTAGAGTCCGACTCACAATCGATCAGTCGGCAGTGGCTCCTAGCAGAACGTGCCGACTCCCAAGTACCAAAGAGTCATGACGACTTGCCTTTCCAATGCGACTTACGTCTGAGTCCCTTTTGCCTCACGATATACCTTGTCAGACTATAGGCGAATATATGTCATCCCTTAAATAGTCCGACTCTCTTCTCGATCCGAAATAAGTGATTCACCCGACTAACTCTTAGTCGATTGCCTCGGTTAACACTTAACCGAGTCGTGCATGGCCATGCTTTCCGAATCATATCTCACGAGAGGGCCCAGAGAATATCTCTCCGAGTGGAGGGGCAAAATCCCATCTTGGTTATTCACATCACGCAGCTTGATTCTCAGTCGACCCGAACCCTGCCTTTATAACTGCCCAGTTACCGATCAGCGTTTGACAGAACCTAAGTCGGTGATCCTCAACTCGGACTATGCAACAACCTCAGGTCTAAGGATTACATTGATTGAGATATACAAATGACAGCTAGTTCGTTGCACCTCAATATGGGTAAATCCGACTCGCTAAACTCTTTAGCCGAATCTGTGTAAGTTGGAATAGCATCTCCATGCCCATGACAAGTGGAACCGAGTCATCAAGCCAACTTTCACATTGGTCTAAGTTGTGTGTCCAGCACAACCTCAATGACCAAGGATATTTAGTATAAACAACATGAATGCATAGTTCCACAACCGAATCACATATTCAATGATAAACATCAGATGTTCATACAAGGACTACTTAATAACTTTATGAATACAATGGGAAATATCATCATATATGATTGCCTCTAGGGCATATTCCCAATAGTCTCCCACTTGCACTAGAGTCAATCTTTCGACATCACATGTCTAAGCATCTAGTGCCCATGGCTCTCAGGTGCGCCTCATGCTTTGGCTGTGGTAACGGCTTTGTCAACGGATCCGCAATATTTGCATCCGTGTGTATCTTGCATAACTTGATATCACCCTGATCCACGAACTGGCGAATTAGGTGGTACCGCATGAGTATGTGCTTGTTCTTCTGGTGTTGTCTAGGTTCTTTGGCTTGTGCAATAGCACCATTGTTGTCACAATACACGTGCAACGGATTGGACGAGCCCTGAACCACACCAAGATCCATGAGGAAATTCCTCATCCAAACAGCTTCCTTTGCTGCCTCCGAGGCGGCAATATACTCAGCCTCTGTTGTAGACGCAGACACAGTCTCTTGCTTGGAACTTTTCCAGCTCACAGCACCTCCGTTTATAATAAACACGTATCCGGATTGCGAGCGAGAATCATCAGAGTCGGTGAGATAACTCGCATCCGTGTAACCCTTTACACTGAGTTCATCTTCACCACCATAAACCAAGAACATATCCTTAGTCCTTCTCAAGTACTTTAGGATATTTTTAGCCGCTGTCCAGTGGATCTCTCCAGGATCAGCCTGGTATCTGCTCACAACACTTAGAGCATAGGAAACATCTGGCCTAGTACAAATCATGGCGTACATGATGGATCTGACTGCAGAAGCATATGGAATCGCACTCATCCGACTTCGCATATAAGATTAGAAAATTTACTTTGTTCCCACTAAACTTCTTGTACAAACAAGAATCATGATCACTCTTGATGAAGCCAAACGATTTGACTACCTCATCAAAGAGAATATTCCAACTCCAAGATGCTTGCTTCAACCCATAAATGGATTTCTGAAGTTTGCATACCTTGTCAGCATTAGCCGGATCGACAAAACCCTCGGGCTGTATCATATACACGTCCTCGGTTAAATTTCCGTTAAGGAAAGCCGTTTTGACATCCATCTGCCATATCTCATAGTCGAAATAGGCCGCTATAGCTAACATGATCCGAACTGATTTAAGCATCACTACGGGCGAGAAAGTCTCGTCGTAATCAACTCCTTGAACTTGTCGGAACCCCTTCGCGACAAGGCGTGCTTTATAGATGGAAACATTTCCATCCATATCAGTTTTCTTCTTAAAGACCCATTTGCACTCGACGGGTCTTGCACCGTCTGGCAGATCAACCAAGTTCCAAACTTGATTTTCATCCATGGACTTTATCTCGGATCTCATGGCTCCAAGCCATGACTCGGAATCAGATTCCACCATCGCTTCCGAATAATTTGCCGGCTCATCACTGTCTAACAGTAACACATCACGAACACTTCGTAATCTTGCCGATCTTCGTAGTACGGGTGCTGTTGCCGGCTCAGCTGCCACGACCGGCTCAACCTCCAAGGTTTTTGCTGACTCGCTACTAGCCGGTTCCTCTCGAATTTCTTCGAGTTGCACCGTGCTCCCACTTACTCCTCGACTGAGAAACTCTTTCTCAAGGAAGACACCGTTCCGAGCGACAAACACTTTGCCCTCTTCTCGGTTGTAGAAGTAGTAACCCAAGGTTTCCCTCGGATACCCCACGAAAATACATTTATCCGACTTGGCTGTAAGCTTGTCCGACTGAAGTCGCTTGACAAATGCTTCACAACCCCAAATCTTAAGAAAAGACAAACTTGGCTTTTTGCCTGTCCACATCTCATGCGGTGTCTTCTCTACCAACTTTGATGGTACTTTGTTTAGTGTGAACGCCGCTGTTTCTAGACAATAACCCCAAAATGATAAAGGCAGATCTGTCCGACTCATCATTGATCGTACCATGTCCAACAAGGTCCGATTCCGCCTTTCCGAAACACCATTCCTTTGTGGCGTTCCTGGCGGAGTAAGTTGAGGAACTATTCCACAACTTTTCAGATGGTCATCAAACTCATGGCTCATGTACTCGCCTCCTCGGTCCGACCGAAGAAACTTTATTTTCTTGCCGAGTTGATTATGTGCTTCATTCTGGAATTCTTTGAATTTTTCAAAGGCTTCCGACTTATGTTTCATCAAGTAGATATATCCATACCTACTCAAATCATCAGTGAAGGTAATGAAGTACTCATAACCACCCCTGGCTGTCGTGCTCATTGGTCCACATACATCACTATGTACTAGTCCCAACAAGTCGGACGCCCTTTCGCAACTCTTTGCAAAAGGTGTCTTGGTCATTTTGCCGAGTAGGCAAGATTCGCATGTCTCGAACAACTCCAAGTCGAACGAAGTTAGGAGTCCATCATCATGGAGCTTCTTCATGCGTTTCCAACTTATATGACCAAGCCGACAGTTCCAAAAGTAAGTCATATTCAGATCATTTGGTTTCAACCTTTTAACATTTATGTTATAAACCGACTCACCATCAAGATTCAAAATAAATAACCCGTCCTGGACGGGTGCAAAGCCGTGAAACATATCATTCAAATACAAAGAACAACCATTATTCTTGATATTCGACTCGTAGCCTTGCCTCATCAAACATGAAGCAGAAATAATGTTTCGACTGAGCACTGGAACATAATAACAATTATTTAGTTCCATAATGAATCCGGAAGGTAAATGAAGTTGCATCGTGCCGACTTCCAACGCAGCAACTCTTGCTTTGTTGCCGACTCGAATATCAACCTCGCCTCTTGCTACGCTCCTAGTTCTTACCAGTCCCTGCAACGAGTTGCAGATGTGAATAACTGATCCGGTATCATATACCCAAGAACTATTAGGTGCATCAACAAGATATATGTCTATAACATTGCAAACAAGTGTACCTGAGTCGGAAGTCATACCTCCACTCTTGGCTTTGTCGGCCAAGTACTTGCTGCAGTTCCTCTTCCAGTGGCCATCCGCCTTGCAGTAGAAGCAAGTGGATCCGGCTGAAGGAGATGGTTTAGTCCCTGAGGAAGCGCTTGGGACCGGGTCCTGAGCCTGCTTTCCTCCTGACTTAGCCTTCTTCTTAGTCCAAGAACTTTTCTTGAACTTAGCCTTATTCTGCACCATCAACACTTGACTGGTGCCCTTCTTGAGATCCGCCTCTTCCTGCTTGAGCATCCCATGCAATTCAGTGAGCTTCTTATCCATACCATGCATGTGGTAGTTCGAAATGAACTGCCCATATGCACTAGGAAGAGAGTTCAGAATTATATCCGTAGCGAATTCTTCGCTAATGGGGTAGCCAAGCCTCTCCAGAGACTGCACGTAACCAACCATTTTGATCACATGCGGACTCAGTGGATCACCATCCTTAAGATTGCAACTCAGCAGAGCCTGAGAGACTTGATACCTCTCAGTCTTCGCCTGAGCCTGGAACATACTTTTGAGGCTTTCGATCATATCGTAGGCCTCAACATGCTCGAACTGCTTTTGCAAGTCCGGTTCCATGTGAGCAAGCATAAGACAGCTAATATCCGTGGACTCATCCTTAGCCCGACGGTAGGCATTGGTGGTTGCGACAGTCGCATTCTCATTCGGCTCATCTGGAAGTGGGTTGTCTAGGACATGGTCCTTCTTTTCTTGTTTGAGAACAATTCTCAGATTTCGATACCAGTTGGTAAAATTAGTGTCGTTCAGTTTATCTTTCTCAAGAATGGTTCTCAACGCAAAACCGGATATCTGAGAGTGACTGCTACTTGGTGCCATGATCTACAACAGAAAATATGCAAAACACTTAAGACATGTATTCATAAAAGAGCAAGCATATTAAACATTTTAATATTTTATGCTCCCACTAGAACCAACACCCCTCCGATGGTTACTTAGTGATCCAGGGTCCTAAATAAGCAAGTCGGCTAGTGAGCTTTAGCATCACTGCTAGCCGCCAAGTGATCTAGGTAGACAACTCCTTGTCAATCGCATCTTATGCGACTCCTGTTGGACGGGTGGCATCACATGCCCCGGCTCCCATCCGACTTTTCCCCGAGTCCCACAACCGTTGTGATAGACCCGTCTAGCTTACCGAGTGTTTCTGCAGTAAGAGTCCGACTCGAACCCACCTAGTCGGAAAGAATTGGCAGCACCTCAATTTTATGAGCCCACTACCAAAAATGTCCGACTTGTGATGGTGCAAACACTGGCGGGAAAACCGACTAGACCTTCTTTGAGGGATTAAATTTTACCGACTATCTAATAGAGGTAAAACAGAGACATAACAATAACACAAAATGAAGCAATTATAATGTGAAATGGTATGGCTCTCTTCATGGCGATCTCCATCTCCACAAAGCCTGTAATCCGACCCGTGCCAACTCTTGTCACTTGCCGTCTTACACCATGTCGCCGAGATGTACAACGCCTTGCATGCCTTCCGGGTTCTCCAAACAGCTACACTAGCTTAGTAAAGTAAATTACATAGAGAATCCGACACGCAGGTCGTTATACAATAAAAAGATAGCACCTAGGCTCCAGCCGGCTGACAAAAACCGTGATTCGCAGATCACGTATGGATTACACACATACATCACATGCACATGAACCATACCATTCACAACCTCCTGCAAAAACAAGTTATGCATAGATACAATATCTACCGGCGTTGTGAAACTCGCAACGACATCTAAGGCGCTACGACAGGGCGAAGCCGGCGGTCCCGCTAGCGGGATAGCGGGCGGGGATCGAAGGGGCAGCGCCCCTCGCGGGTGCGGGCAGCGCCCGACGATTTTTCCGAAAATGTAGATCTCATCTACGATCCGGACATGGATTCCGACCATCGTTCCGATTCGATCAAACTCTTTGATCTTCGATCACCGCTTCTGGATTTACGTGTCACAGTCTACCCCGATGGCGGAAGCCGACCGGTAGGGGTATGTCGTTCCACGACCTCAGCAGTATGATCACGGAAATCAGATCTACCATTCCCCGAGTACAGTTGATCCAATCAACCTCGTACAAAACCAATCTATCTCATAGATCGACCACCAAACAGCACATAGATCTCATCTACATCCTACCGCATATCACATATGCGTGATCTCGAGCCTAAAACCAGAAGCTATCGCTCTGATACCACTATTGGGCCACGCAGAGATAAAACAAAACTTTTTCCTCTAACGTGGTGATCCCAAGAACTAGCTGAGGTAGAAGGCCACGAGGTTTACCACTAGACGCGCAGTTGCGGATTACTGATGAAGCGCGTCAGTTGATGCAGTGCAGTCCTCACGATCCGATCGTCCTGGTGCTGATCGCACAGCACCTCTGCTGGTATCCACACGTACAAGGAGGAGCGCCGGCGGCGAACTGCTAGGTTCGTTACGGCGGCTGGACTGCTGTGGAGCTAGGGTTTCCAACACATGGAATGACCTAACCGAACATCGATTAACCTTTCTGGGTTACTGTGCTCCACTATATATAGGGAGTGAACGTGGGCTCTGCTCGCGCGACCCATTCACTAAAGCCCATATAACACTAGTCACCGTGAGTCCAACTCACTAACTCAGTCCTAATCTGGTTTAGGTCCAACCCAACCAGATTACAGATTCGGATCCAATCCGAACTTGCTCCCGCTCTTAAGTGTGTGACCCCGCAGGCTCATGGCTACTTGGACACGATTAGAGTCCGACTCACAATCGATCAGTCGGCAGTGGCTCCTAGCAGAACGTGCCGACTCCCAAGTACCAAAGAGTCATGACGACTTGCCTTTCCAATGCGACTTACGTCTGAGTCCCTTTTGCCTCACGATATACCTTGTCAGACTATAGGCGAATATATGTCATCCCTTAAATAGTCCGACTCTCTTCTCGATCCGAAATAAGTGATTCACCCGACTAACTCTTAGTCGATCGCCTCGGTTAACACTTAACCGAGTCGTGCATGGACATGCTTTCCGAATCATATCTCACGTGAGGGCCCAGAGAATATCTCTCCGAGTGGAGGGGCAAAATCCCATCTTGGTTATTCACATCACGCAGCTTGATTCTCAGTCGACCCGAACCCTGCCTTTATAACTGCCCAGTTACGGATCAGCGTTTGACAGAACCTAAGTCAGTGATCCTCAACTCGGACTATGCAACAACCTCAGGTCTAAGGATTACATTGATTGAGATATACAAATGACAGCTAGTTCGTTGCACCTCAATATGGGTCAATCCGACTCGCTAAACTCTTTAGCCGAATCTGTGTAAGTTGGAATAGCATCTCCATGCCCATGACAAGTGGAACCGAGTCATCAAGCCAACTTTCACATTGGTCTAAGTTGTGTGTCGAGCACAACCTCAATGACCAAGGATATTTAGTATAAACAACATGAATGCATAGTTCCACAACCGAATCACATATTCAATGATAAACATCAGATGTTCATACAAGGACTACTTAATAAATTTATGAATACAATGGGAAATATCATCATATATGATTGCCTCTAGGGCATATTCCCAACACGCCGGAGTCGAAGCAGATGATAGTGGCGTTCGGACGTTGATAGAGGTGAGGTTCTGGGGCGCGCGCAGGCAAGCGGAGATTGCAGGCAGATGCGCATGTCTATGGGGAGTAATTTAGCATGCACTATGGGGTAGGGGGAGGGCCGAGCTCGCCGGAATTCGTGCTGCAGCTCGTCGGAGCAGTGGGGACGTGAGCGAAAATTAGCGGAGCCTGGTGGCTCAATGGGCATGGCGTGAGAGGGGAAAGAGAGAGGAGGGCTAGGCGATTAAGTATGCATGATCACTGGGAGGAATTAATCGGCCATTTGATTCGAATTGACGAGCATTCATCGTGGCAGAAACGGCCAGGAGAGAAGAGGGGCGGGGTCAACGGGAGGTTGATGACGATGACGGGGCGATGGTGGGGCAGCGTTGTCAGTGACTAAGGGGGTTCGTCTACGAGTGAGAAAATGTTTCGGGGAGGGGGAGAGAGTGGGCTGGCTGTTGGGCTTAGTTGGGCCAGGTTCTGGGTTGGGGTCTATTTCATTTTTTTCCTCTTCTGAATTCTTTTTCTTTTTCTGATTTTATTTTCTGTTTTGAATTTATTCAAATGATTTCAAACTCTTATTTTAACTCAAAATTTTTCCCAACTTTCAGTATGTTTTATTATTGTTTATTAATGTATTTTAAAGTCCATTTTAGAATAATTCTTTTATTCATTTATGGTTTATTATTTATTTAAAATAGGTACTTTCCTTTATATAAATAAGATTTTAAATATATTTTCAAACTTCCATTTGAATTCTAATTTTTACCAAACCTTTTTCAGTAGGTTTTATTTATTCATTAGTGCAAATAATTCTCTTTGAATTATTTAAAATATTTTAATATGATTTAATGTTCATTTAAATTGGGCATTTGTCTTTATTCAAATAAAATCAAATATGGTTTTAATCCCATATAAATTTTATTCAAATAATTCTTTTTAAGTCATTTAGATAACTTTTAATCCACTTTGGCAAATTTCCAATTTATTATTTTCTCATGATTTAATTAATCATTTACTTTAGGGATTTTGTCTCCATTTAAATATCATTTGAATATGGTTTAATCCCATATACTTTCATTTGAATATTCTTTATCCCTTTATTTTATTTGGATTTGGATTATATTTATTCCATTTGTTTATGGATTTGGCCAAGGTTTAATTTGGCTTTTAAATATTCCTTATTTATTTATTTCTTTATTTGCCTTATAAAATCCATATCTTTTTATTTATGGCTCCAAAATTGGTGATTCCAATTTGTATAATTTTATTTAATATTTGTTTATCTTTTTAAATTCCTTTAGGATTTATTTGCTCAAGATTTGGTATGGATTTTAGATAGGGGCTTTATTAGCTTTGGAAATTATTTCCTTTTAACCTATTATATTCATAAGTTTTTATACATGGCTCCAAATTGAATGAAACCAATTTCTATGATCTTATAATATTTTTGTTTATCATTTTTAATCATTTATAAATGTTTGTTGTTGAATTTTTATATGGATAAAATCCATAGTCTTAGGGAGACTTTGGAAATACGTTTCTTCCATTAGGGTTTTAGGGTTTTGGTTGAACTTTTCCAAGTGTTTAAATTTCAAGATACATTCATTGATGAATTCATTTCACTTGATTTGAAATTTGTTGGATTCCATTTTATTCAAAGTTTGTTCAAGAAGGGTTTTGATGTTTCCATTTAGAAGCAAAAGTTTCTTTTCACCCTAAATTTCAACAATTATTTATTTTGTTTGTTTATTTTTCACATTTCAAAATTTGGAAAATTTTGGGATGTGACAGGCTACCACCCTTAAAAGAAATCTTGTCCCGATATTTGGGAAGGCTAGAGGATACAAGTTGGCTTCAAAACAACTAGGGTACTACCACCCTAAAAAAGATTGTTGACTAGATTACATCTTGGCTTACTTGGGATCTTGATGTAGCTTCTCTGGACAGTTGCTTACATAATGGCCTAGCTCTTTGCATTTGAAACACATCACTTGGCTAATATATTTCTTCTTTTCTGGACAATGTGATGCATAGTGTCCCATCTCTTTGCAATTGTAACATTGCACTTGGATTTTGTCCTTCTTCTTCTTTTTGGGTCTCTCCAAAGCTAGGAGTTATTCTAGTTCATGTTATTCATATCTCACCTCAAAGGTGGGAAATATTTCTCTCTTCTTGGGACAGTCACTAGAGATATGACCTTCTTCTCCACATGAGTAGCAACACTTTGTGGTCACTTTGGTTGTGGCTTTATGAGGCATGGTTCTGACTTTGCCTTCATCCTTCTTGGTAGAAGTTGTTCCTTTATGGAGGTTTCCAAACATTTGATGCATTCCATCTTGTTTCATTTGTTGAACTATAGGATAGATGGGGCATTGGATAGGGACATGATCATTTCCTTCACATAGGAAACAAGTCACTTGAGATGTGGGGCATTGTTTGGTTGGATGTTTCTCTTCACAATTAGGGCATTGGTCCACATGCTCTTTGTAAGTGTGTTCCATGTCTCCACAAATATTGCAAGCTTGAGTTCCTTCCATAATATCATCCTTGACATCATTGTTGCCATAATATCCTTGGGAAAGGTTGTCTCTTATGTTGATCATTTGATTGGTCATCCTTTGCAACAATTTGGATTGGATTTCCAAAAACTTTTGCATGGTTGGGTTAACTCATTGTTGTTGGCTAAAAAATGAGTTCTCACTTGATTCAATTGGGCTTGGGTTGCTAGAAGTTGTTCTCTCATGTGCATCTCTTGGTTTTTGTTGTCACCATTCTTGATGTTGAAGTTTCTTGGAGAAGTCATATGTTTGGGTTGGATTGGGATTAGAGTAGGCAAAAGATTTCTAGAGAAAGCACTCTACTCACAACAATTCACACAAACAATGTGCAATCAATCACAATCAAGCACTCCATTCCAAACAACAAGATTCAAGCACATTTTTAGGCAACAAAATAGTTTTGCTACACCACACAAGTTGGTGTGATTGATCTAAACTAAACACTAGTATGGTGGTCCAACTATATGGTTCATTTGAGATCATTTCCTTCTTCTTAGTTGTTTCTTCTTGAATGAGATCATGGTGTCGTGGTGGTGGCACGGCAGATGCCATGGGTAGGCTTAAGTTGGTGCCCGAATGGGTGCTTGTGGTCACCGGGGAGGGAGTACACGGTCGAGCCATGCACGAAGAACAAGTAGAACTCTGCAGACTTGGAAATTTGATTGATACCCCAAAGATTACAAGTGCTCCTTGAGCTGTTTAGGCTTGAGTTCACCGCACTAGTTCCCTACTTGGCCCAACCTCCTCCTACTACTGCTATGCCCTCCCTTATATAGGCAGTGCTAGCTAGATTATACCCCTTTGGGTTCTAGGGTTTACTGTTTGGATCTTGGTCCCTACAATATGGGCCGGGTCATGGGCTTGCCCTAAGCCCAGTGGCCCGATCCATAAAGCTTGACAGCTAACGGTCTTCTGGTACGCTGCTTCTTGTTCTTTTTGGCGTCACGCTATTATTTTGTACGTCAGCGCGTGCTTTGGGCGTCACCCGGCTCCTTTTGTGTCACCCGGCGTCGCCCTTCTCTTTTGACCATGCTTTACCATGGTCCCTCCTGAACCTTACTCGGAAAGCTGCCACGTGTCCTTGACTCGGCCCTTCCTCGGTTGACCCGGCTCGTTGGTACCTGCAAGGGTTATAACTTTGTCCTATGCGGGCCGAGCTAGTTTGTATCTCGGCTCTCATGCTTATCTTACCCGACCATTCTTACCCGGCCTGGTTCTTTCTTTACTCGGAGCCAACCCAGCTGCGCTATGTTTCCCCTCTCGTGACCCTACCGGGGGTTATCCCCCCGACATTAGTCCCCGAAGCTGGTGAGGTCTAGCGGTTCAAGATGTTAGGCGTCTCCAGGTTCCTTTTTATGTGAATGGAACTTAGTTTTTGTCTTTATCCGTTGCAACTTCGCACTTTGCCGGGTTAGTTTGACAATTTCGGGTCAATTCTTTGACTTCTTAGCTCATTCTTGCCTCGAGCTGAGTTACTTTGGCCAATTCCAAGTCATTTTCGGCGCCCTTCAGTCACTGACAGCTGGTAATCATGATTACTTGCCTCAATTTTTGTTCCAAGCTCTGGCGGCACAGTGACACCTGCGCAGTTATTCCCCGTCACTGTGGTAGTCCCATCGACCTGCGCCTCTTGTCCTTCTAGCCATGACGTGGCGCGGGATTTTTCGTGTATCCTTGGCTACGTGGCGCTCGCTGACTGGCTCTCCCGGCCTGGTACACGGCCACACGCTGGCCGCACGACACACATAGATCCCACCACCAGGATTTTTACTGCCCTTAAGTAGGGGTTGGGGGTTTCCACTTCCCCCACGCCCGTTCAGTTTCCCTTTGCCTTTCTTCTTCCTCGCGCCTGCAAAATCGAACTGCCTCCTTTGCGGTTCCTTCTTCCTTATACTCTTTCGTTGCGATTGCCCTTGTCCTCTTTCCATTCCAGCACGGGTCCTCGCTGTTCCAAGGCTCTTCCAACCGTGGAGGAGACTGACTCTACTGATCCCATGGACGCTCGTGACGGTGCTGAGGGCGCTGAGGAGCAGGAGATTCTCACTGGCGAGCGCGGCGGCTGGGAAGGCTCGGAGGTCTCCATTGAGGAGGTGGAGTGGCTCCACTCCACCAGACGCATTCCGGTGCAAGTTGATTGCCGCCTCCCCTCCGGTGAGATCTCTCCCAAACCTCAAGCCGGCGAGCGGGTAGTTTTCCTTTCCCACTTTGAACGCGGTTTCGCTCTTCCTGTGATCACCTTCTTCTCATCTTTTATTTCTACTTTCCATCTGCAAACCCACCATCTTCCTGCCAATGCAATTGGCTCTCTCTCTTGTTTCATCTCTGCCTGCGAGGCCTATCTTGGAATTTGTCCCACAGTTGCTTTGTGGGCCAAATATTTTGGCTTTAAGGTTCAGGTTGTTCCCTATCTTGGCGCTCCTCGATCCGAGAAGAGGACGACCCAGTGTGGTGCTGCTAGCATCACACCCAGGAGAGATTCTATCTTTCCTCGGGTTACTGGCATTGACTCCTGCAAGAAGTGGCATAGAACCTTTTTCTATGTCAAAAATAGCGGGTCCACTGATAACATCCGGCTTCCCCCCTTTCTCGGATGAGGTCCCCCACAAGAAGCACTGGCAGCTTGACCCGCGCGACCAATACGCTGAGGTAAACGAGGCTAACGCAATCCTGGAAAGGTTGCTGTCGCCGGATGAGAACTTCCATCTGGCTGACTTTGACCTCACGTGCACCTTTGTTTCTCGCCGGGTTAGCCCCATCCAAGCGAGGATCCACAAGATGTGCTTCATGAGCGGCTCTCGCGATCCCACTCGGCACTCCACCAAGGAGCTCACCCACGACTCCATTGCCCGTCGGGTAAGCTCAATCTTTAAATTGAACTTGGCGGATGATTGGGCTTGGAGCTGCCCACCGTTCAGCCGGGTCAGGCCTGTCCCCTGGGTAAGTTTTCCAAATCTCTTTCTTGATGAGTTGGATTTAGCTCTTTTGCCACTCTTAGTTTAGTTTTTGTTTCTCATTCTGTTTGTCTTTTGCAGAATCTCCTTCACCAGGTTGATGCCAATACTATCCCTCCTGTTGGTTATCATGGGGACCGCTCTGACTCGGATGAGGTCGAGTACGACTTGGAGTGCTTCATGTTGATCCCGCATACTGCGGCTGCTTCAGCTTCGGGTAAGATTCAATCTCGCAACCCCTTACAAGATTGGTCTGACGATGATGAGGATGATGATTGTACACTTTTGGAGGTACATGCCTTATGACCTTAATCTCTTTGCTTGTCCGAGTAAGCCTGTTATTTACTTATGCAGCTGGTCAGTTACATGATACTCCTCCTCTCGTCGTGGGTGGAGTCGGCAAGATCACCGTCGCCAAGCCAAAGCGACGCGGAGCCTCCTCCAACACTCAGCCGACCAAGAAGAGCAAGCCCACTTCGGTAGCTCTTGCTGCCTCTGATGCTGCCAGCCTGGCTGAGACCCGCCAAGCTGCTCGGCGCCGAGTCACACGCCGAGTCACCCGTGACCCGGTCGTCACCGGGTAAGCTTTTGTACTCGGCTTGCTCCATTCTTTTCTTTCTCATCACTGATGTTTTCTGATATATGTCTTGTTGTTTTCAGTGTTGCACCTTTGACGGCGAATCGGGCTGCTCCTAGCATTGCCTCGCCGCTTAGGTCTGCTCCTCCTGCTGCTGACTCGGCGGCGCCGAGTCCCGTACGGGTTGAGGCTCGCACTGTTGAGGCTCACGCTTCTCATTGTCAGTCAGACCCGGTGGGTCTGGCTAGCACTCCTGGTGCTGGCCAGGAAAAACTTCCTGATCTTGGTGCCCACGAGTCCGGCGCCGAGAAACCCTCTGCCACCAGTTCCTCTGGCATCAGTACTCAAGCTGATGTGAATGAAACGCTTCCTGATCTTGGAGCCAGCAAAACTGCTGAGCCCCGTCAGGCGGCTCCACATTCTTCTTCGAATCCTTCTGCTCGCTCTCCAATTCTGTCGAAGGGCCAGACCCAGCCCAAGGCTTCTGGTTCTACTTGCCCCTCATCAGGCAAATCCACCTCTTCCATGAAAACAACGCTAGTTTGCGCTCCGGGTTCTACTCCTCAGATCCGGCCTCCGACGCCGGTGACATTGATCGCTTCAATGGGTTAGGGGGACGAATCTGCGGCTGCCGGGTCAGGTGACGACTCCAGGGCTGTTACCCTCCATACCTCTGCTGCTGCGACTCGTGCCATTGTGGGAACCGCCCTGAAAACGGGTCGAGTTCTCACCCAGACGCTCAGTGGCAAGAGCCTAGGTTCGGCTGAGCCTTATGCCGTTGCATGGAATGCAGCAGCCGAGCAGGAGGTCAGCACTCGTGCTGGCAAGAAGCTCAAGCTGGCCCCCAAGGCCGTCTCCGACATGACCCAGCAGGCCATTACTCTGATGGCCCGTGCCGACGAAGTAAACAAGGTAAAGTAATTTCTTACTCTTTTGTACTGTTGAGTATTTCCTTTATACATATCACCTAGTCCCCAAGGTTGCAGCCGAGTAAGAGACTATTCGGCTGTAAGCTCTTAATCTCTTTGATTTCTTTTATGCCGAACTCATGTTAGAGCTTCAATCCCTAGCCCTCAAGTTTACTGTCGAGTAAGGAACTTACTCGGCTGTAAACTCTTAAGCTTTTTTGATTCGGCAGATTGCTTGACTTGACTCTTTCTTATTTTCTGTCTTCTTTTACTAGCTTACGCATAACGAGCACACCAAAGTGCACCAAGCTCTCGTCCTGGCGCATCGCAAGCTCGAACTTGCGTATGAAAAGCTACAGACTGACACCCACGGCCAAGGTAATATCCTTATACGTTCTTTTTTCTTTTTCGGTGTAATTTCTCGCCGGGTTCATTTTCTCATTTTTCCTCTTGCTCTTATTCCACAGCCACTGCTCAGTCTACCATCAATGATCTTCACGCGCAAATCAGCGAGGCCGAGAGTAACTTTCTTACCTTCCTGAGTTAATAGCTGAAAATTTTCTGTTGGTACTAACAAATATCTGTTCTGAATAAGCAGAGAAGCACCAAGCCGAACTCCAGAAGGAGCGCGATAAGGTGACTCGGCTGAAGAAATTGATGGCCGAGACGGAGCAGAAGCACTTGGCCGAGGTGAAGGGGCTGAGGGAGGAGCTTGCCGAGAAAAATGAGCAACAGGCTGCCAGCACCGAGAAGACCAAGAAACTGCTCGACGAGGCCGAATCATTGGTCGAGTCGGCAAATCTGAACTTGGATGCCCTTCAAGCCAAGGCCAAGACTTGGCATGGCAAACTCACCGCCATCAACTTTTTCCTCGGTAGTGAGTTCTTACTCTTTACGCACCGTATAAGTCCCTCTGGACCTCTTCCATCTGCCCTTGGTATTTGCTAACTTCCTCTTTTTACTTGTAGAGAACTTTCGTGAGGCCAACATGTTTGCCATCCGAGCCATGAAGAAAGTGAGAGCCGAAGCTGGTGCTCCTGCTGACGGCGAGGTGTCCATGGAGGAGCTCCTCGCAGCGGTGTCTGAACGGGTCAAGACTCTTAGATCTTGCGGTGTGGACTTTCTCAAGTCGGCTATCCATGCGTTTCGCATGCTCTAGCTGGATGAAGACCCACCCACACTGATCGAGCCACTTGCCGACAGATTGCTCCTTACTGTAGATCGGCTGGATCAATGGAGCGAGTCGGGCGTCCGAGCTGCAGTGGACAAGGATCTCTCCTTCATGCTTTCATGGTACGAGGACATCAACCTTGATGTTCTTGCTCGCATAAGGGGGGATGGCAAATGGCTGAATGACCCGGAGCTGATCAAGAAGCGCTAGGAGCGTGCTTATGCCATGATCGAGTACAGCATGGTGCACGCTTGGTGTGAAGGTCCTAGCTTCCTCGACCTTGGCGACCCGCTCGTCGAAGTTGCTGATGAAGAGGGTGGCGACATCAAAGCGACCGAGTCAGATGATCCAGATGACCCGGCCAGATATGCCCCTCACCAGGCCGATGCTCTAAGCACTACTCCTAGCTCCGAAAGTGCTCCTCCGAGTTCTTATTCCCCTAGCAAATACTCAAACTTTTATTAGATCCCCGGTATGCCGGGTACAGATGTAATATACATTGCACTTTTAAGTTTGATTATGTGCCTTTTGACAAGCTTTATATGTTTGCGTCATGTCCTAAGAGCGAATCATTCAAGGGCAAGTCCCCGAGTTTCATTTTGCTGTGTCACCTTTCCTTGCCTTTGGCCCTTGTCTACCTTTCTCGATGTTCGACATTAGGGTCTCAAAGTACAAAGGAACTAGTTAGCGGGTATGAAACTTAGATAACTTGGCCGAGATTACTCGACACATAGTATAACGCGACCTGCAGAGAGTTAAGAAAAAACTAAAGCCGACTCGCGCTTCTCCCTTGTATTTATCCGGTGTTCGTGTTCACCCGTCTTACATCTTTTTGTCTTGCTTGCCATGAAGTCGTGTTTTCGGACAACAACATAGTCGAAGAGTTGATTTCTTCCGAGTAAACACTACTTGTTCCGAGATAAACTTCGGGTATCACGCCAGCTGACTTAAAATAATTGAAATGGAAAACTTAGGGGGTAGTCCCCGAGTCAGTTTTTCGAATCATACCATTTTATTATCAGCACATAGCCGGCAAACACGTCCGACATATGAGAGTTCGAGTGATACATGCACTTCTTCTCCTAAGTATAGAAGGGACGAAGCAGTGCCAGATTCCATGGCCTTTTGGTTTCATCTCCTGACCTGTCCGCCTTGTTCTTTTGCGCCTCATGAGCGTCTATGAGATCGTAGGAATCATTGTGCAATGCTTTGCTTACAATGAAAGGTCCTTCCCATGAAGGTGATAATTTATGCATTCCTGTTGTGCGCCGCACCAGCCTTAGCACCATATCTCGTTCTCGAAAAACACGAGGTTGCACTTTCTAGCTATGGTAGCATCGGAGATTTTGTTGATATATAGCGGATCTGGAGAATGTCAGTTCCCTTGCTTCTTCGAGTAAGTCTACTCCATTTTATCGGGCCTCTTTTACCTCGGCTTCCGAGTATTGCCTTATCCTTGGCGAGTCATATTCTATGTCGGACGGCAAAACTTTTTCAGCCCCGTATACAAGGAAAAATGGCGTATAACCAGTCGACCGATTCGGAGTTGTTCTTAGGCTCCACAGTACTGAGGGTAGTTCCTCTATCCAACAACTAGGTGATCTCTGGAGTGGTTCCATTAAGCGGGGTTTTATCCCGGACAGAACTAAGCCATTAGCCCGTTCAACTTGTCCATTTGATTCTGGATGGGCGACTGATGCTACATCAAGTCTTATTCGGTGTTTCCCACAGTAGCGAGCAAAATCTCCTTCGTCAAAGTTCGTGCCATTATCAGTGATCACATTGTGCGGGTAACCGTATCTAAGGATTATATCCCTTAAGAATGTAACAACTGTTTTGCCGTCCAACTTCTTGATTGGTTTCACTTCTATTCACTTGGTGAACTTATCAATCATGACCAAGATATGAGTCATGCCTCCCCTTGCTGGTTTGAATGGTCCTACCATATCTAGGCACCATACTGCAAAAGGCCAAGTAATTGGTATGGTCTTCAATTCAGACGCTGGTAAATGCGACTTGGACGCATAGTGTTGACAACCACTGCATCTTTTGACTAACTCTTGCGCTTGTGCTAATGCGCTTGGCCAATAGAATCCATGTCGGAATGCCTTGGCTACCAATGCTCTTGACGATGCATGGTGCCCGCACTCTCCTTGATGGATATCCAGCAAGATCTCCTGTCCTTTCTCTGAGCTGATACAACACTGCAGCACACTTGTCACACTTCGCTTGTAAAGTTCCTTGTTGATTATGGTATACGCTTTTGCTCTTCATGCTGTTTGCCTTGC
The DNA here is from genome assembly GCA_916181665.1 of Avena sativa. NCBI lineage: Eukaryota > Viridiplantae > Streptophyta > Magnoliopsida > Poales > Poaceae > Avena > Avena sativa. The sequence continues at coordinate 393,040,287 of OV702280.1, read as the reverse complement.
CAATGTTTCATCACTCGGCAAGGTCCCATCTTTCAAATAGCTGAATATTGGTTGTGCCCACGTTGGTATTAGTGGTTCCGGGTCTGCTTCAACATCAATGTCCATTGGTTCTGCCGACATAACCTAAGGAGTCCCTGAGTGTGATTCGGCGACCCCTGAATCGATGTCCATTGGCACTGCCTCTGATTCCTGACTGGCCAGGATTACCCTGATTGATTCGGACTCCGGTAACGGCTTGATCGATGGCTTCCTGAGACGCTCCAATGGTACCACTGGTGGTATCGCTTGCCTAGATGATCCTAGTTTGGATAGTACATCTGCTGCCTCATTTTCTGCTCTTGGAATGTGATTAAACTCACAACCATCAAAATATCCCAAAATTTGTTGCACGTGGAAACGATATAATGCCATGTTTGCATCCAGCGCATCCCAATGTCCAGACACTTGCTGAATCACCAAATCTGAATCACCAAAACACATGATCCCTTTGATACCAATTTATTTGGCTACTTTAATGCCATGAACAAGTGCTTCATACTCGGCAACGTTGTTAGAAGCAGCAAAATGAATCTGCAACACATACCTTAGTTGATCTCTTTTTGGAGATGTGAGCACTATCCCGGCGCCCAGACACATTTTCTTCTTGGACCCGTCAAAATGCATTTTCCAGTAATTCGGATCTGGTAATGGTGGTTCGTACTGCATTTCCATCCATTCTACAAAGAAATCTGCAACATCTTGAGATTTTATTGCATCTCGCCTATCATATTGTAGAGTGTATGGTGCCAATTCGATGGCCCATTTGGCGACTCGGCCGCTGGCATCTTTGCTGCCCAATATATCCGAGATAGGTGCCTCGCATATTACCCGGATTGGGTGTTCTTGAAAATAATGTTTCAGCTTCTTTGCTGCCATATATACCCCATATGTCATTTTCTAATAATGCGGGTAATTCTGTTTCGAGACAGAGAGCACTTCGCTCAAGTAATACACTGGTCTTTGGACTGATTTGCCCCCTTCTTCATGTTCAACCACTATTACTGTACTTACAACTCTGTTGGTTGCGGTGACATAGAGAAACATTGGCTCCTTGGATAATGGTGACGCTAATATTGGTGTTGTTGCCAACATTTTCTTTAATTCATGGAAAGCGCTATCAGCTTGCTGTGTCCATGTGAATTTGTCTGATTTCTTCATCAGCTGATATAGTGGTAGGGCTTTTTCACCTAGCCGACTAACAAACCTGCTCAATGAGGCCAGGCATCAAGTAAACTTCTGGACATCATTGAGGGTTTTTGGAAATTCCATTCTTTCGATGGCCCTGATCTTTGTCGGGTTAGCCTCGATTCCTCAGCTGGATACAAGGAATCTGAGTAACTTGCCAGCTGGGACACCAAATGTACATTTTTCTGGGTTAAGTTTCATCCGGAATCTTCTCAAATTTGTGAATGTTTGACGCAAGTCCTCAATTAGAGTATGACTTTGCTTGGTTTTTATTACCACGTCGTCGACGTATACTTGAACATTTTTGTCCAATTGATCTTGCAAGCATTTTTGCATGCATCTTTGATATGTTGCGCCTGCATTTCTCAATCCAAATGGCATGGTGCGATAGCAATAAGCCCCGTACGGGGTGATAAAATCTGTCTTTATTTGATCATTTGGATTCAGTGGTATCTAATGGAACCCTGAATACGCATCCACAAACGACAACAATTCACACCCAGCAGTAGAATCTAAGACTTGATCGATCCGAGGCAGAGGAAATGGATCTTTTGGACACGCCTTATTGAGGTTCGTGTAATCAATACACATGCGCCATACCACTGCCAATACATAAAAGCTGTCTTTTTTCTTTTCGACCAAGATTGGATTTGACAACCAGTCCGGGTGCAGTACTTCCATGATGAATCCAGCAGCCAAAAGTCTTGCAATCTCGGCAGTTATTACTTTCCTGCTATCTTCGGTGAAGCGGCGGAGGGGTTGCTTCACCGGCTTTGCATCTGGCCTTACATGAAGAGAGTGCTCAGCCAGCTCCCTCGGAACTCCTTGTAGATCTTGAGTGGACCATGCAAAGATGTCCCGATTCTCACGGAGGAAGCTGGTGAGCTCGCTTTCCTATTTGTCCGTAAGGCCAGCCCCAATGGTGACTGTGCGCTCTGGGAAAGTCTCATCCACCTGCACCCTCTTGGTTTCCTTGGTAGCTTGAAATGACACACTGCCATGCGGGTGGTGAGTGTCGGCATGGACATTTGTGCTGCTTTGGCCAATGCTGCCACTTCCAACATCTGACTTTTCTCTTGTGCTATGACGAGTGACTCGGCCAGTGAAGATCCGGCTGAGGCACAAGCACTAGATCTTTTGTAATCCCCTTCAACTGTGATCACCCCACATGGGCCTGGCAGCTTCATCTTTAAGTAAGCCATATGGGTATTAGCCATGAATCTTGCCATAGCCGGCCTGCCGAGTAAGGCGTGATATGAGATGACCAAATCTACCACCTCGAACTCTATAGCCTCATTGCGACAATTTTCTTTGTTGCCGGATAAGACGTCGACCCAGATCTTGCCAATTGGCTCACATGACAGTCCCGGCATGATACCGTGGAAAGTTTTCTTAGTCGGCTCCAGCATGTTCATGGTAATGCCTAACTTGAGCATGCTATCCTTGTACATGATGTTGATGCTACTGCCACCGTCAATCAATACCTTTGAAAATTTCATGTTCATATCTGGGCCCATGAATGTTGGATCCAAAACCAGAGCGTATCCTCTAGGGGTTGGCACAATCTTGGGGTGATCTTTTATATTCCAAGTTATCTCTTGCTCAGACCAATGCATGTATTTGGGGATTGTCGGGATCGTGGCATTCACTTCCATCATCCGTTGCTGCTGGCTCTTCTTGTCATTTGGCTCTATGATAAAGACAACATAGCTCTGGTGGTGTTCTCTGTAATCATTTCTGGTTCCGTGGCCAACATGAGCATCGTCACCTCTTGGATTGTGCACCTGGTGCACAGCTTCTCTTCTTTCTTGATTTTGATACCTCGGTTGTCTATTTTCATATCTGTTTTTTGCTCCTACTGCTTGAGCATTTCCTCCTGTAAGTGGTGGAGGGGGAGGTGGTGTTAGCTGCTTATTTGGCGAGTCCACTCCGTCTCCCTTCTAAAACCAAGTGCATTGCCTTGTTGTGTGATTGGCTGGTTTACTCGGACTGGGTGTGTGAAACTTACATGGCTGATCCAGCATCATCTCATAGGTGTATTTTTGTCGGTCCTGATACTGCTTCCTCTGATCGTATGGTCTTTTCCCATCATTCTTTGGCACCCATTGTTGTTGACCATTTGTCCTTTGACGCTGACTACTTCCAGCATCTGGATGATCCTGACTCACAGCCGCAACTTGAGTCGAACCATATCTGTAATCTGGTCTTTCGTCTCTTCTCTTGCTCCTGTATTATCTTTCCTGTCGCTTTTGCGACCCGGCAGCGTCATAGATCTGAGTCTCATTCATCCCGTCTACCGACATGAGCAACGGCTGAGTCAGATCTCCTAACGCATATGAGTCGGCGATTCTTATCATCTCTACCAGGCTTGCCGGCTTATCTCTTTGTAACCTTTGCCACAACAGACTTCCATGGCTACATCCTTGTGCAAACCATGCGATTGCTTGTGACTCGATTACCCCTTCACAAGAGTTACACATTGTACACCACCTTGTGAGGAATTCCCTGTCTGTCTCATTCGGTCTTTGCTTGCACATTGCTAGTTTTTGTGGGCGATTCGGCCTCTTGTAAGTGCTCCTGAAATTTCTCACGAAAGCGTCGTGAAAATCGATCCAACTGTTGATGCTTCCGGGTGGCAAATTGTTCAACCATACTCGAGCTGGTCCTTCCAGCATCTGCGGCACGTATCGTACTGCCCATCTCAAGTTTTCCTGCGCGATCTTCACAGCTGTTCCATAATCTATGAGCCAGTCCTCTGGCTTTGTGCTTCCATCATACGTTTTTGTCCCTCTGGCCAGCTGGAAATTTGGCACTGGTGGCTCCTTCATGATCCTTGGGCCAAAACACGGTGGACCCTGCGGACCTTGTGATTCAATTATCTCTGCCATTTTTTGAAGGGAATATGCCCTGAGAGGCAATAATAAAGTGTTTATTATGTGTCTTCCAAGTATATGATAGATGTTTATTTTGCATGCTATAATTGTATTAATACGGAAACGTTAATACATGTGTGTTTAATAAACAAACAGAAAGTTCCTAGTTATGCCTCTCTCATAAACTAGCTCGTTGATTAACAAGATGATCAAGGTTTCCTGATCATGGACATTGGATGTTGTTAATAACGGGATCACAACATTAGTGTAATGGTGTGATGAACATTCATCCGAAGTATAGCATTACGATCAAAGTCATTGAGTTTATATTGCTATAACAACTTACGAAGTGATCCTAATCCTTAGACCATGAGATCATGTCAATCACTAACACCGGAAGAGTTTCTTGATAACATCAAACGTCACACCGTAACAGGGTGATTATAAAGATGGATTCAGAACTAATAAAGTGTTATGTTGAGGCTCATGGATCGAGAGTGGAATTTGTTCATCCCGATGACGGATAGATATACTCTGGGCCCTCTCGGTGATATCACATTGATTAGCTTGCAAGCAAGTGATTTGATCACTAGAATGTTATATCACAGGAACGAGAAAAGAGTGCATGTCGGTAACGAGATCAAACTAGGTATGGAGATACCGATGATCGAATCTCGGACATGTAATATATCGTGAAACAAAAGGATTAAGATACTAGCGTAAAAGGTTCCGACGATCACAAGAAATTCATCGTTGAATGTGTGGGAGTCAGTATGGGTCTCCAGATCCCGCTTCTGATTATTGATCTGAGAGGGGTCTCGATCATGTCCGCATTATTCACGAACCGTAGGGTGACACACTTAAGAGACACCGACATCCAATTGGAGCAAACGTTTCATGCCGAAAGAATGAACAAGCGCAGGAATTTATTTCACTAGATACCGAAACAGGTTTTCGGGTGAAATTGCATAAAGTGGTTATGCATGTGAAATAGAATTCTAGCAAGGGGTTATTTGTGAATGTTTGTCATTAAAGTAATTGACAAAATTCTGAATAAAATAAAAGAGTTTTATTTAATGAGAGTTTGCATTAAATTTGGTGGAAATTTAATGGGAATTTGAGTGGACTTTTGAGTGGAGGGAATTTAAAGGAGATTTGTGAGTGGAGTGTCCACCCACATGAAGAGGGGAGGGAAAGGGGGCAGCCCCCATGCGCCGGCCACCCCCTTGGGGTTTCCCCCTCCTCCTATAAAAGGAGCCCCCCTCTTCACTTGTCTCTCACACCTCCTCGTGAAGGATCTCTCTCCCCCTCTAGAATTTATTCCCCATGGTCTCGGACTAGCGAGATACATGTTCCCGGTGGCTATTCGGCAAGAAAGAGTTGTGCTTCCGCTGCATCGCTGGAGCGAGGAGGCGGAGGTTGCTCGGTGCCTCGAACGTGTGTGCGAGCACAGATGCGCTGCTGATTTGCGGCGCTAGGAATTCCTCTCGATCTTGAGATCGGCAAGATATCGTCTACATCAACCACGAGTTGACTCGTTAAGATTTGTCGGTCTTCAAGGGTATGTTCTCTACGGATATATATCTGCCCGTTGTTTGTATCTAGTAGATAGATCTTGGTATATAGTTCACATCGTAGGAAAATTTTTGTTTTCTATGCTGCGAACCCTACAGTGGTATCAGAGCCGGATCTATGCGTAGATACTTTACACGAGTAGTACACATATGAGTATGTGGGCGATGATGATCATGTTGTTGCTCCTTTGTTGTAATTTTGGATATTGGTGGCATAGTGGGATGAAGCGGCCCGGACAAACTTTACATGTCCTCGCACACGAGACCTGTTCCACGCTTGACATGCAACTAGTTTGCATAAGTGTCTAGCGGGTGTCTGTCTCTCCTACTATAGTCAATATCTATTTTGCAAGCGAGTTGTCAACAATTTGATTATCCTCGTTGTGGTTCATGTTCGTAGGTAAGAACGGTTCTATCTCGAAAGCCCTAAGCCACGTAAAACTTGCAATGGGTAAATTAGAGGCGTCTAGTTTAGATTGTTGCTAGGCTAGTGTTATGATATGGTAGTGTTGTAAGTAGAAGTATGAGATGATACTCTTACAACACACATAGCGTGTAAAATCCATAGACCTTGGATTTACACATATAGGTATGATAGTGATCATACCACAATGCACATGATAGAGATCATCTGCGGGAACCATATAATTTCACTAATAAACATATGATGTTTGATAGCATCTTATATTGCTTGTTTAGCGCTTTGTTAGCATAATAAGATGATCCCCCATTTAAATATCAATATAAGAATGTGTTCTTCCTTTAGTATGCACCGATTATGTTTTCGTCGCTCCAAGACATCACGTGATGATCGGGTGTTCTTGGATCCACGACCATATTTCGGGTGTAAAACAGTTACACACGCGAATACTAAGGTTCTAACTTGGCGAGCCTAGCATGTACAGACATGGCCTCGGAACACGGACCGAAAGGTTAAGCATGAGTCATATAGTTGATATGATGCCCATTTGATGCTCGCCTTTGAAGCTATACCGACTCACGTGATGATCGGACTTGGTGTAGTGGATTTGGTTCATGTAATCACCAAAAAGGCATGAGGGATGTCGTATTTGAGTGGGAGTTCATTCGTAATATAGATTAGTTGAACTCAATCTATCATACACTTAGTCTAAACTTTACAAATTCTGTTGTAGATGGCACCACCTGCTTTTAATTTCAATGTGTTCATGGAGAAAGAGAAACTAGCAACGAACGGTAGCAACTTTACCGAATCGGCCATGAATTTGAGGATTCTCCTCTCTGCTGCACAAAAGCAATATGTGTTAGAAGCGCCGTTAGGCCCCCCACCTTTAGATGATGCCCCTGACGAGGAGAAGAATGTCCATCAGACTCGTTAGGAGGACCACAACTTAGTTCATTGCGGCATATTGTATGGGCTAGAGCCGGAACTTCAAAAGCGTTTCGAAAACGGCAATGCATTTGATACAATGGGTGAGTTGAAAATGATTTTCGACACACATGCTACTGTAGAGAGCTACAACGCTTTAGAAAAGTTCTTTAGCTGCATGATGGAAGAGCACAGCTCTGTTAGTGAGCATGTACTCAAGATGTTGGGTTACGCCGATAAGCTTGTGTCCTTGGGAATATCGATTCCCATTGACTTAGGCATCCATCGTGTTCAGCAGTCTCTGCCACCTAGCTATAAGAGCTTCGTGATGAACTATAATATGCAAGGAATGAAGAAGTCTCTCCCCGAGCTTCTGTCAATGCTTAAAACTGCAGAAGTGGAGATCAAAAAGGAACATCAAGTGTTGATGATCAATAGGAACACTGGTTTCAAGAAAGACAAGAAGGGAAAACGGAAAAGAAGTAAGGGCGGCAAGCCTGTTGCTGCGCCTGAAAAGAAACCCCGAGTTGGACCTAAGTCTGATTCTGAGTGCTACTATTGTAAGGGGACTGGCCACTGGAAGCGCAACTGCCCCAAGTATCTGGCAGACAAGAAGGCCGGCAAGGCAAACAAAGGTATATGTGATATACATGTTATTGATGTGTACTTGACTAGTGCTCGCAGTAGCACCTGGGTATTTGATACCGGTTCAGTTGCTAATATTTGTAACTCGAATCAGGGGCTGCGGAACAAGCGACCGCTAGCAAGGGGTGAGGTCAAGATGCGTGTCGGCAATGGATCAAGCGTTGATGTGATCGCCGTCGGAACGCTGCCTCTCCACTTGCCGTCGGGATTAGTTATAAACTTGAATAAATGTTATCTGGTGCCTGCACTGAGCATGAACATTGTATCTGGATTGTGTTTGATGCGAAGTGGTTATTCATTTAAATCCGAGAACAATGGTTGTTCCATTTATATGAATGAAATCTTTTATGGTCATGCACCGATGATGAATGGTTTATTTCTATTAGATCTCGATGATAATGTTACACGTATTCATAATGTTGATGCTAAAAGGATTAAACTTAATGATGATATATCCGCATATATGTGGCACTGCCGTCTAGGTCATATTGGCGTTAAACGCATGAAGAAGCTCCATTCAGATGGACTTTTGGAATCACTTGATTATGAATCATTTGATACATGTGAGCCATGCCTTATGGGCAAGATGACTAGAACGCCGTTTTCTGGTTCAATGGAACGGGCGACAGATTTATTGGAAATCATACATTCTGATGTATGTGGTCCAATGAGTGTGTCGGCGCGAGGTGGATATCGTTATTTTGTTACTTTCACGGATGATTTGAGTAGATACGGTTATATCTACTTGATGAAACACAAGTCTGAAACCTTTGACAAGTTCAAGGAATTTCAGAATGAAGTGGAAAATCATCGTAATAGAAAGATCAAATTTCTATGGTCCGACCGTGGAGGTGAGTATCTAAGTTACGAGTTTAGCACTCACATGAAAGAGTGTGGAATTGTTTCACAACTCACACCTGCCGGAACACCACAACGAAATGGTGTGTCGGAACGTCGTAATCGTACTTTATTAGATATGGTTCGATCTATGATGTCTCTGACGGACTTGCCGTTGTCATTTTGGGGTTATGCACTAGAAACTGCTGCATTCACTTTAAATCGGGCACCATCTAAATCCGTTGAAAAGACACCGTATGAATTGTGGTTTGGAAACAAACCTAAGCTGCCATTTCTTAAAGTTTGGGGATGCGATGTTTATGTGAAGAAACTTCAACCGGATAAACTCGAACCCAAAGCGGAAAAATGCGTCTTCATAGGATACCCTAAAGAAACTATTGGGTATTCCTTCTATCACAGATCCGAGGGCAAGGTTTTTGTTGCCAAGAATGGATCCTTTCTAGAGAAAGAGTTTCTCGCGAAAGGTGTGAGTAGTCGGAAGGTAGAACTCGAAGAGGTTGTGGAACCTTCTCTTCAAAGTATGGCGAGTAGCGCAGCGCCGGAAGTTGTTCCGGAGTTGGCTCCACCTGTTGAAGAGGGAACTAATGATAATGATCATGAAACTCCGAAAGAGAGTACTACTGAACCTCGCAGGTCAAACAGGACGCGTGCAGCTCCCGAGCTGTACGGAAATCCTGTCATGAATTTCATGGTTGATGAAAATGATGACCCTGCGACGTATGAAGAAGCGATGATGAGCCCGGATTCCAACAAATGGTTAGAAGCCATGAAATCCGAGATGGAATCCATGTATGAAAATCAAGTTTGGAACTTGGTGGAATTACCTCACGACCGAAAGGCCGTGGAGAACAAATGGATTTTCAAAAGGAAAACTGATGCTGATGGTAATGTGACCGTCTATAAAGCTCGACTTGTCGCAAAGGGGTTTCGACAAATTCAAGGAGTTGACTACGATGAGACTTTCTCTCCCGTAGCGATGCTAAAGTCAGTTAGGATTATGTTAGCAATTGCTGCATATTTCGATTATGAGATATGGCAGATGGATGTCAAAACCGCTTTTCTCAATGGTAATATTGAAGAAGAGTTGTATATGATACAACCAAAGGGTTTTGTCGATCCTAAGGATGCTAACAAGGTGTGCAAGCTTCAGCGATCCATCTATGGATTGAAGCAAGCATCACGAAGTTGGAATCTCCGCTTTGATGAGGTGATCAAAGAGTTTGGATTTGTCCAAACTTATGGAGAAGCTTGTATTTACAAGAAAGTGAGTGGGAGCAATGTGGCATTTCTGATATTATATGTGGATGACATATTATCGATCGGAAATGATATAGATCTTTTAAACAGTGTTAAAAGTTATCTAAACAGCAAATTTTCAATGAAGGACCTAGGTGAAGCGTCATACATATTAGGCATAAAGATCTATAGAGATAGATCTAGGCGCCTAATAGGGCTATCGCAAAGTACATACCTTGATAAGATTTTAAAGAAGTTTAAAATGGACGGAAGTAAGAAGGGGTTCTTACCTATGTTGCAAGGCAAGACATTGAGTAAGACTCAAAGTCCGGCTTCGGCGGAAGAAAGAGAGATAATGGACAAAGTCCCCTATGCTTCAGCCATAGGCTCTATAATGTACGCCATGCTATGTACAAGACTGGATGTGGCACATGCTATTAGTTTGACTAGTAGGTACCAATCGGATCCAGGTTCGGAACACTGGATAGCGGTCAAGAATATCCTTAAGTACTTACGAAGAACTAAGGATATGTTTCTTGTATACGGAGGTGAAGAAGAGCTCGTCGCTAAGTGTTATGTCGACGCTAGCTTTGACACCGATCCGGATGACTCTAAGTCTCAATCCGGATACGTATTTCTCATGAATGGCGGAGCGGTTAGTTGGAGGATCTCCAAACAACCTGTGGTAGCGGGATCAACAACGGAGGCCGAATATGTTGCTGCTTCAGAAGCGGCTCAGGAAGCAGTTTGGATGAAGGAGTTCATATCCAAACTAGGAGTGGTGGCAAACGCGTTGGACCCAATGGTGATCTATTGTGACAACAATGGTGCCATTGCCAATGCCAAAGAGCCAAGGTCTCACAAGCATTCCAAGCATATTAAGCGCCGGTTTCACTCCATCCGCGAGCATGTCAAGGATGGAGATATAAAGATTTGTAAAGTACATACGGATCTCAATGTAGCAGATCCGTTGACTAAAACTCTCCCTAGAGCAAAACATGATCAACACCAGAACTCAATGGGTGTTAGATTTATCACTATGTAACTAGATTATTGTCTCTAGTGCAAGTGGGAGACTGAAGGGAATATGCCCTGAGAGGCAATAATAAAGTGTTTATTATGTGTATTCCAAGTATATGATAGATGTTTATTTTGCATGCTATAATTGTATTAATACGGAAACGTTAATACATGTGTGTTTAATAAACAAACAGAAAGTTCCTAGTTATGCCTCTCTCATAAACTAGCTCGTTGATTAACAAGATGATCAAGGTTTCCTGATCATGGACATTGGATGTTGTTAATAACGGGATCACAACATTAGTGTAATGGTGTGATGAACATTCATCCGAAGTATAGCATTACGATCAAAGTCATTGAGTTTATATTGCTATAACAACTTACGAAGTGATCCTAATCCTTAGACCATGAGATCATGTCAATCACTAACACCGGAAGAGTTTCTTGATAACATCAAACGTCACACCGTAACAGGGTGATTATAAAGATGGCTTCAGAACTAATAAAGTGTTATGTTGAGGCTCATGGATCGAGAGTGGAATTTGTTCATCCCGATGACGGATAGATATACTCTGGGCCCTCTCGGTGATATCACATTGATTAGCTTGCAAGCAAGTGATTTGATCACTAGAATGTTATATCACAGGAACGAGAAAAGAGTGCATGTCGGTAACGAGATCAAACTAGGTATGGAGATACCGATGATCGAATCTCGGACATGTAATATATCGTGAAACAAAGGGATTAAGATACTAGCGTAAAAGGTTCCGACGATCACAAGAAAGTCATCGTTGAATGTGTGGGAGTCAGTATGGGTCTCCAGATCCCGCTTCTGATTATTGATCCGAGAGGGGTCTCGATCATGTCCGCATTATTCACGAACCATAGGGTGACACACTTAAGAGACACCGACATCCAATTGGAGCAAATGTTTCATGCCGAAAGAATGAACAAGCGTAGGAATTTATTTCACTAGATACCGAAACAGGTTTTCGGGTGAAATTGCATAAAGTGGTTATGCATGTGAAATAGAATTCTAGCAAGGGGTTATTTGTGAATGTTTGTCATTAAAGTAATTGACAAAATTCTGAATAAAATAAAAGAGTTTTATTTAATGAGAGTTTGCATTAAATTTGGTGGAAATTTAATGGGAATTTGAGTGGACTTTTGAGTGGAGGGAATTTAAAGGAGATTTGTGAGTGGAGTGTCCACCCACATGAAGAGGGGAGGGCAAGGGGGCAGCCCCCATGCGCCGGCCACCCCCTTGGGGTTCCCCCCTCCTCCTATAAAAGGAGCCCCCCTCCTCACTTGTCTCTCACACCTCCTCGTGAAGGATCTCTCTCCCCCTCTAGAATTTATTCCCCATGGTCTCGGACTAGCGAGATACATGTTCCCGGTGGCTATTCGGCAAGAAAGAGTTGTGCTTCCGCTGCATCGCTGGAGCGAGGAGGCGGAGGTTGCTCGGTGCCTCGAACGTGTGTGCGAGCACGGATGCGCTGCTGATTTGCGGCGCTAGGACTTCCTCTCGATCTTGAGATCGGCAAGAGATCGTCTACATCAACCACGAGTTGAACTCGTTAAGCTTTGTCGGTCTTCAAGGGTATGTTCTCTACGGATATACATCTGCCCGTTGTTTGTATCTAGTAGATAAATCTTGGTATATAGTTCACATCGTAGGAAATTTTTTGTTTTCTATGCTGCGAACCCTACATTTTTATGCGGTCAAGCTTCAGCCTTGCATCATCCGGCTGAAGGTTCCTGCCTCCGAATATTGCTCCCATTGCCTGATATGCATGATCTGGCAGTTCATACCCGTCATTTACCATAGCCGAGTAACCATCATTGTACTTATTCGCGTCCGGGTCAGCAGGCTGTTGAACTTCTTTTCCCGCGCTTTGCTGTCTTCTTTCCGGCTGAGCTGGTGTGTTATTCGGAGCTGGATTTCCTCCTCCTGCCGAGTGAGTTCCGCGCCTAGCATGAGGCGCAAAATTTTGCCCTCCGTTGTCATTTCTCTGCCCAGTTTTTTCCTGGTTTTCATTTTCCCGGAGATTATTTCTTTTTGCCCCTTGCGCATGCGCCGGGTTTCCTTGAACCACTGCCGGATCATAGGCGACCATCTGCTTGTTTCTCCCAGAATCCAGACTTTTTTCTTTTCTCGGCCTAGGTGCTGCTCCGGGTGAGGATGCCGTATGCCCAACCGATCTTGCCGGGACAAGAGTTGCCGAGTGAACCAGCTGTGACCTCCCTGCTATACCCAGATTTGCTCTGTATTACGCCTCATTCAACATGCTATCTGCTTTTACTAACTCATTGACTCGTTCTTGCTGCCTTTTCTTTGCTTCCCCCTCAAAGTGGGGTAATTCTGCCATTGCTGCTTCTGCTGCTCGCAGATTGGCTGCTGTTGTGTTGTACGTTGGGCGCATGGCCGTCTCATTGCTGTTCTCCGGTGTAATCTTTGATGTTGCATCTGCCAGCTCTTCGTTGAGTTTCCTTCCTCTCAATCTCATTGCATCAAGCCGGGTCTTTGCGCCCTTGACTCGATTTGCCGAGTTAAGCTCTCAGATGGTGATATCCACGCCTTGCTGTAACTGTGCTAGCTCTTTGGCTTTCTCCTGGCTTCCTCCAACTCGGCTTGCACACGCGCCGGGTCAGTTGCATGTGCCACTGGCTCAGCCAACTTATCTATCGCTTCCTGCAATTCCTTAGCCCTCTTGCTCCTAGCTATGTTCTCTGGTTTTTCCAGTGGCGCCTTTGTTGTCCTTGTATCCCTTGGCGTTTCCTCATGATTCCCTCCTTCTGCGTTCTCATTCACCACTTGAACTACTGGAGGAGCTACGGGGTTTGGGGCTGTCATCATTACCTCCATGGAGACGAGTTGATGTGGTTTTCCCGCGACAGGAGCCGCTGGAGGATCCGGCGCTAGGACAACATGCTCAGGATATGTGCGCTCCACGCGCACCGCGACGTAGACCTGGTGCTCGCCGAACTTGATGAAGTGACCACCCCTAGGGAATGGCTTGGTCCCGAAGCAGCCCGCGTTGTCGCTGACGAAGTTGAGCGCTCCAAACCTCGGGATGAGGCCGGAGTAGACGCGCTCGCCGGTCTTGGCGATGATGTTGCCCGTCCGGATGAAGACTCCATCAAGCACCTGCTTCTTTCCCACGGTGGGCGCCAACTGTCATGGTGGTGGCACGGCAGATGCCATGGGTAGGCTTAAGTTGGGGGCCGAATGGGTGCTTGTGGTCACCGGGGAGGGAGTACACGGTCGAGCCATGCACGAAGAACAAGTAGAACTCTCCAGACTTGGAAATTTGATTGATACCCCAAAGATTACAAGTGCTCCTTGAGCTGTTTAGGCTTGAGTTCACCGCACTAGTTCCCTACTTGGCCCAATCTCCTCCTACTACTGCTATGCCCTCCCTTATATAGGCAGTGCTAGCTAGCTTATACCCCTTTGGGTTCTAAGGTTTACTGTTTGGATCTTGGTCCCTACAATATGGGCCGGGTCATGGGCTTGCCCTAAGCCCAGTGGCCCGGTCCATAAAGCTTGACAACTAACGGTCTTCTGGTACGCTGCTTCTTGTTCTTTTTGGCGTCATGCTGTTACTTTGTACGTCAGCGCGTGCTTTGGGCGTCACCCGGCTCCTTTTGTGTCACCCGGCGTCGCCCTTCTTATTTGACCATGCTTTACCATGGTCCCTCCTGAACCTTACTCGGAAAGGTGCCATGTGTCCTTCTTGACTCGGCCCTTCCTCGGTTGACTCGGCTCGTTGGTACCTACAAGGGTTACAACTTTGTCCTATGCGGGCCGAGATAGTTTGTATCTCGGCTCTCATGCTTATCTTACCTGAACGTTCTTACTCGGCCTGGTTCTTTCTTTACTCGGAGTCAACCCAGTTGCGCTATGTTTCCCCTCTCGTGACCCTACCGGGGGTTATCCCCCCGACACATGGTTTCCTTGGAAAATTTGTTGCATCTTGGTCACAAAACTACAAAGGTGATGATGGTTCCCTCTAGGTTGTGTTTCCTTAGTCTCCAAGTCTTGAGTATCATTTCTTGTCTTACTTGTAGTCCTTAGTGATATCTAAGTTGAAGTCCTTGGTGAAAATAAAGTTGAAGCCATTGGTGATGTTGAAGTTGAAGTCATTTGAGTTGGTGAAGTCCTTTGCTCAAGTTGAAGTATTTGCTCTTGTTGAAATCTTTGCTCATGTTGAGGTTTTTGTCCAACAAGTTGAAAAGGAAGGGATGTAGAATCAAAACCAAAAAGGTTGAGGAAAATAGTTTACAAGATTGTTTGTAAATAAGTTTTGGAACAATTACAACTTCTATATTTTCTAAGGGGTTTTGTCAAATCCTAGGGTTACAATCCTACAGGCAACGCAATACTCTGATACCATCTGTAGAGGTCCCAACCTGATAAGGTAGAGATCCCTGTGTTTACAATGCTAGTCCCTGGATAAATAGCTAGCATCCATAGTTTAAGATGTAATATCAAGTAACAAAGGCCATATTACAACTTTATAACCAGGAATAAAATAATTCATTACATCTTACATAGCTCATTTGGCTATCTCATTACAATGCAGCAAAAATAACTATAGCATGGAGTCCTTCATCTTCAAAGTACCACAGGCAATCATGTTGGTTGTAGGCTTGTAATCCTATTCAACACACTTCACTAACATCAAACAAACCTGCCAACATAATAAGTTACAGCCACAAGGGTCAATACATTTGAATTGTATTGGCAAGTGATACTATGGTAGAATAGTGGTGTCTATCATCTATATGCATTTGGCTAAGTGGAGCTTAGGCTTTCTTTGCTCAAAATAGATTTTCCTTATCATTTGAAAACACTAAGTTTTTGTTTGTCAAAATCACCCAAGGCATCTACCAATAGAAATTGGTGATCCTTTACCCTTGTTCAACCACAAGCTTTTAACTTAGAAATTGGGATGAGGAGATCCTTGATAGCTTACATGCCTTGATGCTCAAATTGTCCATTGTCGGGGACACGGCTAAGTACTTAGATTTTACTCTCTCGAGAGGTGGTGCACTTTCCCCACAAGACTCGACATGCATCAAGACAAGATCTTTCAGAAGCCTTCCTTTAGACCAAATGGACGCGCTCCAAACCTATCATCCCCTACCACCAACTGTCCATCTGGCTAAGTTATTGCAACCTATATGATCCAGGTAGAGCCCATATTTCCATGTGGCTGCACTTGAAGCTTCTTAACATTTGACATCCCAGATATATTTGTTCCTAGGTGGCTTTCCACAAGTGTGATACCAAGTTTTCCCCAGTATACTGGACTTGGTGATGCCCAAGTTTTCCCCAGTATACTGGACATGTGTAATGTCGTGGGAATGACCACGGCAGACGCTGCAATCGGCAGCGAGTAGTAGAACGAAGGGCAAGGGCGGCCAGCCATCTGCGGGGCGAGATGAGGGCGGAGACACAGGGTTTTACCTAGGTTCGGCCCCCGGAGGGTAAAGACCTACTCCTGCTAGATTGTATTATGGTGGAAGTACAAAGGGGCGAGCTCGGCGGCTAGGCGGCGAGTCGCTTGGGTGGATGATGGAACGTATCCTCTACACGCCCTGTAGGGAGGTTTATATAGACTCACCCCCCCTAGGGTTTACATATCTCAACCGAATCAGTTAAGGTTTTGGTACTCGTTTAACCTAATCCGACTGGGCCTATCTACTCGCCTGGGCCTTCAGCTTCCAGTCGCTTGGATCCACGCCAGGCCCTGATCCAGTCGCTGTCCCGCAGGCCCACTCGCCAGTTCCTAGGCCAGTCGGAAACGTCCTGCTGGGTATACCCCGGTAGGCATATCCCCATCAGTAGTCCCCGAGGCCGTCGTCGATTGGGCGCAGGTGGTTGCTGGCAGTCGGAGCATACGGGTTCAGTGCGGTCACCCAGTCGAATCGGTGGCGGGCTCCTGAATAAAGGAAAAAACTAGTCATTCTGGTCACAGCTCGGCAAACGGGTCGGTGAAATATTTAGTCACCATTGTAGTGATAAGGTCGGCGAGTCGAATGGATGAAGTTGGATCGTCAGACGCAGTCAAAACTAGCCGTTGGAGTAATCCAACGGTAAATTTTGGCGTAATCACCGCGTAGTAACGGCTCCCTGATTTGGCGGGTAACAACTGCTATATAAAGGGAATGGTAGGCGATCGGAGAACCATCCTCTCATCATTTCCTCCGATTTCGCGCATATCCGTTTTCCTCTGCATCGCGATCCAACCGAGCCAAAATCCTCCGACCCCCACGAATCTTTCCGCCAATGGCCCCCTCCGCTGAACCATGGGGCAGGTCCAAGTGCACGAGAGCGCTACTGGCGTCTTTCGAGGAAGCCGGGATCCTGCGCGCCGGCAGGTGGCGCATCCCCGCGGCCGGAGAGGTGACTCCGGACCCGCGCGAGGGAGAATTCGTCTGCTTCACCAGCCACATGGAGCAGAGGCTAGGGTTTCCCACATCTCTCTTCTTCCGGCGCTTCTACGCCTTCTACGGAATTCAACCATCGGACCTGGGTCCGCACAGCATCGAGCATCTCGCCATCTTCGTGGCGTTTTGCGAGTGCTACCTGGGCTGCAGGCCTTACTTCCCCCTGTGGCAAGATCTGTTCCACGGGAGGATCAGTCATGAAGAATCAGGCGGCCCAATGCTAGCGGCGGGGGGCCTAACGTTCCAGCTCAAGTCAAAAGCCTCCTTCTTCGACCTGATGCTACCTGCCAAGGCGGCAAGCGAGTGGAAGAAGTCCTGGTTTTACGTCATCGAGGCGACTGAAGGGAATATGCCCTGAGAGGCAATAATAAAGTGTTTATTATGTGTATTCCAAGTATATGATAGATGTTTATTTTGCATGCTATAATTGTATTAATACGGAAATGTTAATACATGTGTGTTTAATAAACAAACAGAAAGTTCCTAGTTATGCCTCTCTCATAAACTAGCTCGTTGATTAACAAGATGATCAAGGTTTCCTGATCATGGACATTGGATGTTGTTAATAACGGGATCACAACATTAGTGTAATGGTGTGATGAACATTCATCCGAAGTATAGCATTACGATCAAAGTCATTGAGTTTATATTGCTATAACAACTTACGAAGTGATCCTAATCCTTAGACCATGAGATCATGTCAATCACTAACACCGGAAGAGTTTCTTGATAACATCAAACGTCACACCGTAACAGGGTGATTATAAAGATGGATTCAGAACTAATAAAGTGTTATGTTGAGGCTCATGGATCGAGAGTGGAATTTGTTCATCCCGATGACGGATAGATATACTCTGGGCCCCCTCGGTGATATCACATTGATTAGCTTGCAAGCAAGTGATTTGATCACTAGAATGTTATATCACAGGAATGAGAAAAGAGTGCATGTCGGTAACGAGATCAAACTAGGTATGGAGATACCGATGATCGAATCTCGGACATGTAATATATCGTGAAACAAAGGGATTAAGATATACTAGCGTAAAAGGTTCCGACGATCACAAGAAAGTCATCGTTGAATGTGTGGGAGTCAGTATGGGTCTCCAGATCCCGCTTCTGATTATTGATCCGAGAGGGGTCTCGATCATGTCCGCATTATTCACGAACCGTAGGGTGACACACTTAAGAGACACCGACATCCAATTGGAGCAAATGTTTCATGCCGAAAGAATGAACAAGCGCAGGAATTTATTTCACTAGATACCGAAACAGGTTTTCGGGTGAAATTGCATAAAGTGGTTATGCATGTGAAATAGAATTCTAGCAAGGGGTTATTTGTGAATGTTTGTCATTAAAGTAATTGACAAAATTCTGAATAAAATAAAAGAGTTTTATTTAATGAGAGTTTGCATTAAATTTGGTGGAAATTTAATGGGAATTTGAGTGGACTTTTGAGTGGAGGGAATTTAAAGGGCATTTTGTGAGTGGAGTGTCCACCCACATGAATGAAGGAGGGGAGGGGGCAGCCCCCATGGCCGGCGGCCACCCCCTTGCGTGCCCCCCCTCCTCCTATAAAAGGAGCCCCCCTCCTCACTTGTCTCACACACCTCCTCGTGAAGGATCTCTCTCCCCCTCTAGAATTTATCCCCCATGGTCTCGGACTAGCGAGATACATGTTCCCGGTGGCTATTCGGCAAGAAAGAGTTGTGCTTCCGCTGCATCGCTGGAGCGAGGAGGCGGAGGTTGCTCGGTGCCTCGAACGTGTGTGCGAGCACGGATGCGCTGCTGATTTGCGGCGCTAGGACTTCCTCTCGATCTTGAGATTGGCAAGAGATCGTCTACATCAACCACGAGTTGAACTCGTTAAGCTTTGTCGGTCTTCAAGGGTATGTTCTCTACGGATATACATCCGCCCGTTGTTTGTATCTAGTAGATAGATCTTGGTATATAGTTCACATCATAGGAAAATTTTTGTTTTCTATGCTGCGAACCCTACAGTGGTATCAGAGCCGGATCTATGCGTAGATACTTTACACGGGTAGTACACATATGAGTATGTGGGCGATGATGATCATGTTGTTGCTCCTTTGTTGTAATTTTGGATATTGGTGGCATAGTGGGATGAAGCGGCCCGGACAAACTTTACATGTCCTCGCACATGAGACCTGTTCCACGCTTGACATGCAACTAGTTTGCATAAGTGGCTAGCGGGTGTCTGTCTCTCCTACTATAGTCAATATCTATTTTGCAAGCGAGTTGTCAACAATTTGATTATCCTCGTTGTGGTTCATGTTCGTAGGTAAGAACGGTTCTATCTCGAAAGCCCTAAGCCACGTAAAACTTGCAATGGATAAATTAGAGGCGTCTAGTTTAGATTGTTGCTGGGCTAGTGTTATGATATGGTAGTGTTGTAAGTAGAAGTATGAGATGATACTCTTACAACACACATAGCGTGTAAAATCCATAGACCTTGGATTTACACATATAGGTATGATAGTGATCATACCACGATGCACATGATAGAGATCATCTGCGGGAACCATATAATTTCACTAATAAACATATGATGATTGATAGCATCTTATATTGCTTGTTTAGCGCTTTGTTAGCATAATAAGATGATCCCTCATTTAAATATCAAGATAAGAATGTGTTTTTCCTTTAGTATGCACCGATTATGTTTTCGTCACTCCAAGACATCACGTGATGATCGGGTGTTCTTGGATCCACGACCATATTTCGGGTGTAAAACAGTTACACATGCGAATACTAAGGTTCTAACTTGGCGAGCCTAGCATGTACAGACATGGCCTCGGAACACGGACCGAAAGGTTAAGCATGAGTCATATAGTTGATATGATGCCCATTTGATGCTCGCCTTTGAAGCTATACCGACTCACGTGATGATCGGACTTGGTGTAGTGGATTTGGTTCATGTAATCACCAAAAAGGCACGAGGGATGTCGTTTTTGAGTGGGAGTTCATTCGTAATAAAGATTAGTTGAACTCAATCTATCATACACTTAGTCTAAACTTTACAAATTCTGTTGTAGATGGCACCACCTGCTTTTAATTTCAATGTGTTCATGGAGAAAGAGAAACTAGCAACGAACGGTAGCAACTTTACCGAATGGGCCATGAATTTGAGGATTCTCCTCTCTGCTGCACAAAAGCAATATGTGCTAGAAGCGCCGTTAGGCCCCCCACCTTTTGAAGATGCCCCTGACGAGGAGAAGAATGTCTATCAGACTCATCAGGAGGACCACAACTTAGTTCATTGCGGCATATTGTATGGGCTAGAGCCAGAACTTCGAAAGCGTTTCGAAAACGGCAATGCATTTGATACAATGGGTGAGTTGAAAATGATTTTCGACACACATGCTGCTGTAGAGAGCTACAACGCTTCAGAAAAGTTCTTTAGCTGCATGATGGAAGAGCACAGCTCCGTTAGTGAGCATGTACTCAAGATGTCGGGTTACGCCGATAAGCTTGTATCCTTGGGAATATCGATTCCCATTGACTTAGGCATCCATCGTGTTCTGCAGTCTCTGCCACCTAGCTATAAGAGCTTCGTGATGAACTATAATATGCAAGGCATGAAGAAGTCTCTCCCCGAGCTTCTGTCAATGCTTAAAACTGCAGAAGTGGAGATCAAAAAGGAACATCAAGTGTTGATGATCAATAGGAACACTGGTTTCAAGAAAGACAAGAAGGGAAAACGGAAGGGAAGTAAGGGCGGCAAGCCGGTTGCCGCGCCTGAAAAGAAACCCCGAGTTGGACCTAAGTCTGATTCCGAGTGCTACTATTGTAAGGGGACTGGCCACTGGAAGCGCAACTGCCCCAAGTATCTGGCAGACAAGAAGGCCGGCAAGGCAAACAAAGGTATATATGATATACATGTTATTGATGTGTACTTGACTAGTGCTCGCAGTAGCACCTGGGTATTTGATACCGGTTCAGTTGCTAATATTTGTAACTCGAATCAGGGGCTGCGGAACAAGCGACCGCTAGCAAGGGGTGAGGTCAAGATGCGTGTCGGCAATGGATCAAGCGTTGATGTGATCGCCGTCGGAACGCTGCCTCTCCACTTGCCATCGGGATTAGTTATAAACTTCAATAAATGTTATCTGGTGCCTGCACTGAGCATGAACATTGTATCTGGATCGTGTTTGATGCGAAGTGGTTATTCATTTAAATCCGAGAACAATGGTTGTTCCATTTATATGAATGAAATCTTTTATGGTCATGCACCGATGATGAATGGTTTATTTCTATTAGATCTCGATGATAATGTTACACATATTCATAATGTTGATGCTAAAAGGATTAAACTTAATGATGATATATCCGCATATATGTGGCACTGCCGTCTAGGTCATATTGGCGTTAAACGCATGAAGAAGCTCCATTCGGATGGACTTTTGGAATCACTTGATTATGAATCATTTGATACATGTGAGCCATGCCTTATGGGCAAGATGACTAGAACGCCGTTTTCCGGTTCAATGGAACGGGCGACAGATTTATTGGAAATCATACATTCTGATGTATGTGGTCCAATGAGTGTGTCGGCGCGAGGTGGATATCATTATTTTGCTACTTTCACGGATGATTTGAGTAGATACGGTTATATCTACTTGATGAAACACAAGTCTGAACCCTTTGAAAAGTTCAAGGAATTTCAGAATGAAGTGGAAAATCATCGTAATAGAAAGATCAAATTTCTACGGTCCGACCGTGGAGGTGAGTATCTAAGTTACGAGTTTAGCACTCACATGAAAGAGTGTGGAATTGTTTCACAACTCACACCTGCCGGAACACCACAGCGAAATGGTGTGTCGGAACGTCGTAATCATACTTTATTAGATATGGTTCGATCTATGATGTCTCTGACGGACTTGCCGTTGTCATTTTGGGGTTATGCACTAGAAACTGCTGCATTCACTTTAAATCGGGCACCATCTAAATCCGTTGAAAAGACACCGTATGAATTGTGGTTTGGAAACAAACCTAAGCTGTCATTTCTTAAAGTTTGGGGATGCGATGTTTATGTGAAGAAACTTCAACCGGATAAACTCGAACCCAAAGCGGAAAAATGTGTCTTCATAGGATACCCTAAAGAAACTATTGGGTATTCCTTCTATCACAGATCCGAGGGCAAGGTTTTTGTTGCCAAGAATGGATCCTTTCTAGAGAAAGAGTTTCTCGCGAAAGGTGTGAGTAGTCGGAAGGTAGAACTCGAAGAGGTTGTGGAACCTTCTCTTTAAAGTATGGCGAGTAGCGCAGCGCCGGAAGTTGTTCCGGAGTTGGCTCCACCTGTTGAAGAGGGAACTAATGATAATGATCATGAAACTCCGAAAGAGAGTACTACCGAACCTCGCAGGTCAAACAGGACGCGTGCAGCTCCCGACCTGTACGGAAATCCTGTCATGAATTTCATGGTTGATGAAAATGATGACCCTGTGACGTATGAAGAAGCGATGATGAGCCCGGATTCCAACAAATGGTTAGAAGCCATGAAATCCGAGATGGAATCCATGTATGAAAATCAAGTTTGGAACTTGGTGGAACTACCTCACGACCGAAAGGCCGTGGAGAACAAATGGATTTTCAAAAGGAAAACTGATGCTGATGGTAATGTGACCGTCTATAAAGCTCGACTTGTCGCAAAGGGGTTTCGACAAATTCAAGGAGTTGACTACGATGAGACTTTCTCTCCCGTAGCGATGCTAAAGTCAGTTAGGATTATGTTAGCAATTGCTGCATATTTCGATTATGAGATATGGCAGATGGATGTCAAAACCGCGTTTCTCAATGGGAATATTGAAGAAGAGTTGTATATGATACAACCAAAGGGTTTTGTCGATCCTAAGGATGCTAACAAGGTGTGCAAGCTTCAGCGATCCATCTATGGATTGAAGCAAGCATCACGAAGTTGGAATCTCCGCTTTGATGAGGTGATCAAAGAGTTTGGATTTGTCCAAACTTATGGAGAAGCTTGTATTTACAAGAAAGTGAGTGGGAGCAATGTGGCATTTCTGATATTATATGTGGATGACATATTATTGATCGGAAATGATATAGATCTTTTAAACAGTGTTAAAAGTTATCTAAACAGCAAATTTTCAATGAAGGACCTAGGTGAAGCGTCATACATATTAGGCATAAAGATCTATAGAGATAGATCTAGGCGCCTAATAGGGCTATCGCAAAGTACATACCTTGATAAGATTTTAAAGAAGTTTAAAATGGACGGAAGTAAGAAGGGGTTCTTACCTATGTTGCAAGGCAAGACATTGAGTAAGACTCAAAGTCCGGCTTCGGCGGAAGAAAGAGAGATAATGGACAAAGTCCCCTATGCTTCAGCCATAGGCTCTATAATGTACGCCATGCTATGTACAAGACCGGATGTGGCACATGCTATTAGTTTGACTAGTAGGTACCAATCGGATCCAGGTTCGGAACACTGGATAGAGGTCAAGAATATCCTTAAGTACTTACGAAGAACTAAGGATATGTTTCTTGTATACGGAGGTGAAGAAGAGCTCGTCGCTAAGTGTTATGTCGACGCTAGCTTTGACACCGATCCGGATGACTCTAAGTCTCAATCTGGATACGTATTTCTCATGAATGGCGGAGCGGTTAGTTGGAGGAGCTCCAAACAACCTGTGGTAGCGGGATCAACAACGGAGGCCGAATATGTTGCTGCTTCAGAAGCGGCTCAGGAAGCAGTTTGGATGAAGGAGTTCATATCCGAACTAGGAGTGGTGGCAAACGCGTTGGACCCAATGGTGATCTATTGTGACAACAATGGTGCCATTGCCAATGCCAAAGAGCCAAGGTCTCACAAGCATTCCAAACATATTAAGCGCTGGTTTCACTCCATCCGCGAGCATGTCAAGGATGGAGATATAAAGATTTGTAAAGTACATACGGATCTCAATGTAGCAGATCCGTTGACTAAAACTCTCCCTAGAGCAAAACATGATCAACACCAGAACTCAATGGGTGTTAGATTTATCACTGTGTAACTAGATTATTGTCTCTAGTGCAAGTGGGAGACTGAAGGGAATATGCCCTGAGAGGCAATAATAAAGTGTTTATTATGTGTATTCCAAGTATATGATAGATGTTTATTTTGCATGCTATAATTGTATTAATACGGAAACGTTAATACATGTGTGTTTAATAAACAAACAGAAAGTTCCTAGTTATGCCTCTCTCATAAACTAGCTCGTTGATTAACAAGATGATCAAGGTTTCCTGATCATGGACATTGGATGTTGTTAATAACGGGATCACAACATTAGTGTAATGGTGTGATGAACATTCATCTGAAGTATAGCATTACGATCAAAGTCATTGAGTTTATATTGCTATAACAACTTACGAAGTGATCCTAATCCTTAGACCATGAGATCATGTCAATCACTAACACCGGAAGAGTTTCTTGATAACATCAAACGTCACACCGTAACAGGGTGATTATAAAGATGGATTCAGAACTAATAAAGTGTTATGTTGAGGCTCATGGATCGAGAGTGGAATTTGTTCATCCCGATGACGGATAGATATACTCTGGGCCCTCTCGGTGATATCACATTGATTAGCTTGCAAGCAAGTGATTTGATCACTAGAATGTTATATCATAGGAATGAGAAAAGAGTGCATGTCGGTAACGAGATCAAACTAGGTATGGAGATACCGATGATCGAATCTCGGACATGTAATATATCGTGAAACAAAGGGATTAAGATATACTAGCGTAAAAGGTTCCGACGATCACAAGAAAGTCATCGTTGAATGTGTGGGAGTCAGTATGGGTCTCCAGATCCCGCTTCTGATTATTGATCCGAGAGGGGTCTCGATCATGTCCGCATTATTCACGAACCGTAGGGTGACACACTTAAGAGACACCGACATCCAATTGGAGCAAATGTTTCATGCCAAAAGAATGAACAAGCGTAGGAATTAATTTCACTAGATACCGAAACAGGTTTTCGGGTGAAATTGCATAAAGTGGTTATGCATGTGAAATAGAATTCTAGCAAGGGGTTATTTGTGAATGTTTGTCATTAAAGTAATTGACAAAATTCTGAATAAAATAAAAGAGTTTTATTTAATGAGAGTTTGCATTAAATTTGGTGGAAATTTAATGGGAATTTGAGTGGACTTTTGAGTGGAGGGAATTTAAAGGGCATTTTGTGAGTGGAGTGTCCACCCACATGAATGAAGGAGGGGAGGGGGCAGCCCCCATGGCCGGCGGCCACCCCCTTGGGTGCCCCCCCTCCTCCTATAAAAGGAGCCCCCCTCCTCACTTGTCTCACACACCTCCTCGTGAAGGATCTCTCTCCCCCTCTAGAATTTATCCCCCATGGTCTCGGACTAGCGAGATACATGTTCCCGGTGGCTATTCGGCAAGAAAGAGTTGTGCTTCCGCTGCATCGCTGGAGCGAGGAGGCGGAGGTTGCTCGGTGCCTCGAACGTGTGTGCGAGCACGGATGCGCTGCTGATTTGCGGCGCTAGGACTTCCTCTCGATCTTGAGATCGGCAAGAGATCGTCTACATCAACCACGAGTTGAACTCGTTAAGCTTTGTCGGTCTTCAAGGGTATGTTCTCTACGGATATACATCCGCCCGTTGTTTGTATCTAGTAGATAGATCTTGGTATATAGTTCACATCGTAGGAAAATTTTTGTTTTCTATGCTGCGAACCCTACAGCGACTCCAGACGACGATGTGGCATTCCCAAGGTACTCCGCCGACCGTCCTGAACCACGCCGACTCCAAGTCGGCAAGCTCCCAACAGATCAGCGGATGGTCGTGGATGAGATGCTTCAAACCATCCGCGGCCTGAAGAAGAAGGGTCTTTAGACCATAAATTTGTACAACTGTTGGCTCAGGCGACGACTCGTTCCCCTGGCCCGCCGTGACCATTACATGTACGAGTACACGGGCCGGGAAGACTCGACGAAATCCTGCCTCGCCGAGTGGAAACTCGAGGACTACATCCCGGCGTTGAAGAAGATCACCCAGGCGGTGTACCTGGACGCGAAGGCTGGGGTCGCGCCCTACACCGCGAAGCATCCAGCCCCGACGGTAAATCACTTTCTACCATTCGTAGTCGCAGTTGTTGCTGTCGCGGTTATATTGATTATTACTTCCTGTTTGCCGTAGTTATTTCAAGTGGTGGAAGGGTGGCTTCCGCCCGCGGACGACGAGAACTCGAGCTCGTCCGTCCAGGACGGGGGCGAGTCACCTCCCACCAAGGGCGGTGCCGGGACCGACAAGAGCGACGATGACGGCGAGTCCGAGGAAGAGGCCGCCCCACTGGTTCGCAAAACTCGCGGGCAGCATCAGCGCGAACTCGAGGCGAGTAGAAGTCTTGAACGTCATGATGATGACGACGACGAGCTTCCCGAGCTCACCTCGCGTCGCGAGGCCACTCCGTCGAAAAAGAAGAAGAAGGAGGTGAAGGCCCCTCCGAAGAGGAAGACGAAGCCAGCAAGACAGGCATCTCCGCCTCGTTCGGCGAGTAGTTCCGACGCCACCAGCCTGGCCAAGGATGAAGCGCCACAGACGACGGCAGCACCTGATGTCACCGCCGTCCTGAATGAGGTACCTCTGGCCTCGATTCCTCCCCCATTCGCCCCAGTCTCTGGGTCGGGGGCTGTTCCGGTCGCGGCAGCTTCGCCTCCCAGGAGATCTCCTGCCGAAAACGTTGTGGAGGCTCCTATCGCGGCCTCTTCAACAAAGAGGCCGTCCGTGTCTTGGGCGCATGATGTCCTGGAGATGGGCCTCGGTCGGAAACTAGGCCCCGAACTGGAGAAGCCGGCTAGCATCCGCACGGGGCTGCGGTTCATACCAGTCGCCAAGTGAGTTTTATCCACCTGCCTTGCTTTTCGTTGTACTCAGACCACTTTGCTCATGTAATCAATTTGCAGAACTGGGGTTAAAAAGATAGGCCACCCGTCCGTGGCCAAAGTGCCACCAGTCGTCGCCGAGGAGGACCCTTCTCGGAAGAGGAAATCCGATGAGGTCGCTGCCCCCACAGATAGTGCCAAGAAGGCCAAGAGCGACGTTGTCGTCATGGTGTCTGACGACACGACGATTGCTCCGAGTGATCCTGTGGTGGGGGCGGCCTTGACAACCAAGGAGGGTGCTTCCTCGCCTGGGATGGCTGAGCCGGCCTCTTTTGGTGCCGGCGCATCCATCGCGACCTCCCCCGCTTCATGGCCAAAGCGGCTACGACGAGTGGTACCACGCCATCAAGCCGCGTACATGTGGTCGCCGAAACGGAGGTCGAGCGGCGTCGCGGGCACACTCCAGCTCTTCTCGCATCCATGGACGCGCTACAGCTTCATGGCATGCTTGGCGCAGCCATCCAGGTATGCCAGTCCCCGAGGATCGGGCCACTGAATTGCAGTGGTCGGATTCTTTTGGTGTTTTGTTTTTATTTCTCGCGCCCAGTCCCCGAGTGTCTAGTCGCTGAATTTCAGCGGGTGGGCACTTAGGATTTTTGTTCTCCAGTCCCCGAGTGTCTATTCGCTGAATTTCAGCGGATGGGCACTTAGGATTTTTAATCTCCAGTCCCCGAGTGGCCAGTCGCTGAATTCCAGCGGGTGGGCACATAGGATTTCATTTTTGTTGACTGTTTGACTTTTGCACAGGGTTTGCAGCGTGACTCAGCCAACCGGCTTGCTGCAAAGTGTCGCGCGGAGAAGTAACTTGTCGCCGTCCAAGAGGCGAACAAGGGACTCCAGGCGATTGCTGCGAAGGAAGAGGAGGTACGCCAGTCCCGGCGAGTGAATTGACGGCGGCTCAATCTGCATTGAGCTCGGCTGAGAAGCGGATCGCCGACCTTGAGCGCGAGTTTAAGGAAGCAAAGGAGGACGCGAGTTCAGCGGATGGGCGGGCCAAGGCTGCTGTTATGGCCGCCGCTGAGGAGCGTAAGGTCTCTGACGCCCTTGTTGCTAGGCTACAAGACGACTACTCCTCTCTTCAAGGCTTCATCACGGATGTCGCTCGTCCTTTGATTGGTAAGTGTGCCTTCCTATGCCTGTAATATTTGCATTGCGTGATCTTTTTTGTACTCACTGCCACCCTCTGTCCACAGGTCGGATCATCGACAGCTCGGAGGAGGCGTAGTCGTACGACGTGCGGCAGTGTGTGGCCACTCTGGTCGACTCGGCCACTTTGTCCGCGGCTTGCATTCGAGCGTATCTTCAGGAGATGTCGCCCGCGGAAGTGATTCCTAGTGACCTCGTCGAAGTGTGGCGATATTTGGAGAAGGCGCCGTCGGTCATCGAGTTCATGACCCGATCGGCGTTCCGGCGCGGGGCGGCGACGGCGCTCAACCTTGGGCTCGCCCACTTCCCGGAGGACTTCGATCTGGACGACGTGACGAGTGGCTAACCATCGTCGATGGGCTCGGTGGAGATTGCCGAGGTGCTGAAGCTGACGGACCGTGCCGCGGTATACTCCAATCGTGTCTGGGCGATGGGCGATCTCCTTCCTTATCAGGAGACGATCGTCGCGCCCAGCGACCCCGAGCCGCCGCACCGGGACTTCAAGATCGAGCAGCCCTTCCGTGCGGCGATGGCGGGTGAGCTGACGACGTACCCGTTGAACCCGTACACTCCCTTCATTCGCAACCGCAGGGGTGGCGGCGAGTCGTCGTCGAAGCCTGCGGAGTAAAACTTTGTGCCCTGGGGCGTTAGTAGCAGTTCGGCCATTAGGCGCAACATGTAATTTGTGACAACTTTAATCTGCTACAATGGGATATCGTGTTATTTGTGAATTGTCTTGTGTTTGAGTTTGAGTTTGAGGGTTGAACGAGTCCCCGAGTGCGTCCGCCCTTTTTATGGGGTTTACCTCATTTGTTTATGTGTTTGCGGTTTTGAGAGTTTTGTTATTGAGGTCGACTCGCCCGAGCTTGGAAAGCCAGTCGCAGGGCGACTCCCATGAGTGCTCTTTACTTCACCGCTTTCCCTTGCGCGAACGAGGTCGGGTAGCCGAGTCCCCGAGCGTGGTACTTGGTGGTTCTAGTCACGGCTCTAGGGTGGGTGAGGACTGGGCGCGTCGGAGTGGGCGCATCGCTCCTGCCTGGCCCGTTGGGTCAGTCGCATGGCAAGTCCTGGGAACGCTCTCGTACTTGGCGTTTTCCCCTAGTCGCTCGCGCTGAACTGGTCATCAGTCCCCGAGCGTGGTACTTGGCCATTCGAGTCGCTGTGTCGGGGACGCGGAGGATCATGGTCGCTGTGAGGAGCGAAGGCAGTTGTCTTGGCTCGTTAAGCCAGTCGAGCTAGGCGACTCCAATGGGGCCCCGGGTAGGCGTTTTTCGTGGACGTTACGAGTCCTGGGGTAACCCAGTGCCCTCGTAGCGCACTACTTGGCCATGCCGATCGCTGTACCAGAGGTTGACTCCTGCAGTTAGCTTGGTGCTGTTACTACGAGTGCGAGTGGCACAAGACACGGAGAGTAGACACAATTTGCGGTAACCAATATGTTTTATTTCATAGCGACTGGAGGATACATATGTGGAATTCTAGGAGTCGAACTTCCGTAGGAGGTTTACATTCCATGGTCGCTTGACGTCGAGTTTTCCGTCTCCGCGGACGTCGGTGAGGTAGTAGGCGTCGTTGCCGAGTACTCGCCCGATGGCAAATGGTCCCTCCCATGGGGGGGAGAGCTTGTCCATGCCCTTCTTGTCCTGGATGAGGCGCAACACCAGGTCGCCTTCCTGGAAGGTGCGAGTTTTCACCCGCCGGCTGTGGTAGCGGCGGAGTCCTTGCTGGTAGATGGCAGTGCGTGAGCGAGCTAAGTCGCATGCCTCGTCGAGTTGATCGACTCCATCCTGACGTGCGAGTTCGTTCGCATCCTCTGTGTAATGGACGACCCTTGGCGAATCGTGCTCGAGGTCGGTGGGCATGACGCCTCGGCGCCATACACCATGAAGAAGGGGGTGAACCCTGTCGACCTGTTGACCGAGGTGCGGATACCCCAGATGACGGAGGGTAGCTCCTCGACCCAGCACCCGGCGGTGCGCTCGAGCGGTACTTGGAGCCACGGCTTTAGGCCGTGGAGGATGCTCTGGTTGGCCCGTTCCGCCTGGCCGTTGGACTCCGGGTGGGTGACTGACGCGAGGTCGAGTCGGATGTGATGTTCCTCGCAGAACTCGGCCATGGCTCCTTTGGCGAAATTGGTGCTGTTGTCCGTGATGATGCTGTTTTGGAACCCGTAGCGATATATGAGCTCACGTAGGAATTTGGTGGCGGTCTTCCCATCGCATTTCCGGACTGGCTTGGCCTCCACCCACTTTGTGAGTTTGTCGACCGCGACCAGGAGGTGGGTGAAGCCGGAGGGGGCCTTTTTGAAAGGGCCTACCATGTCCATGCCCCACACGGCGAATGGCCAGGTGATGGGGATTGTCTTGAGCGCTGAGCTCGGCACGTGTGTCTGGTTGGCGTATTTCTGGCACCCGGCGCACCGCTGGACAATGTCGATGGCGTCGGCGTGTGCGGTGGGCCAGTAGAAGCCGTGTCGCATAGCCTTTGCGACCAGAGAGCGGGCTCCGACGTGGTGGCCGCAGTCGCCGGAGTGGATGTCGTGGAGGATCTTGCGTCCTTCGGCGGGTTGGACGCAGCGTTGGAACACGCCGGTCACGGTGCGCTTGTGGATCTCGCGTCAATGATGAGGAAGGATTTGTGGCGTCGCATTATCATCCGGGCGTCTGTTTCGTCTGCCGGCAAGGTGCCTCCCTCCAGGTAGGCGATGTATGGCCTAGTCCAGTCTTCTGTGTAGGGGTCTCAACCTAATAAGGTAGATTCCTCCTGTGTTTACAATGCTAGTCCCTGGATCAATAGCTAGCATCCACAGTTAAGATGTAATATCAAGAAACAAAGGTCATAATATAACTTTATATCCAGGAATAACATAGTTTTATTACATCTTACATAGCTCATATGGCTATTACATTACATTGCAGCGGAATAACTATAATCATGGGGTCCTTCATCTTCAAAGTGCCACAGGCAGATGTTGGTTGTAGACTTTGTAATCCTAAACAATCAATCTTCACTAAAATCAATCAAACCTGCAACATACAAGTTACAGCCACAAAGGGTCAATACATTTGAATTGTATTGGCAAGTGATACTATATTTGTATAGTGGAGTCTATCATCTATATGCATTTGGCTAAGTGGAGTTGAGGCTTGCATTGCTCAAAATATATTTTTCCTTAACATTTTGAAAATACTAAGTTTTTTTTTTACTTGACAAAATCATTTTTCCTCAATCAAAGATTTCAAGATCCTTGTACCAAGCCATCTCTCCATCAATGATTGAAGAATTCAAACAACCCTTGTTCAAACTACAAGATTTTAATTTAGAAATTTGAATGATGAGATTCTTGATTGCTTCCATGTCTTGATGCTCAAATTGTCCTTTACCAGGGACATGGCTAAGTACTTAGATTTTACACTCTGCAGAGGTGGTGCACTTTCCCCACAAGACTTGGTTTCCCAAGACAAGATCTTTCAGAAGCTTTCCCTTAGACCAAAATGGACGCGCTCCAACCTATCAAACACTACCACCCACTGTCCATTTGGATAAGTTCTTGCAACCTATATGATCATGGCAGAGCCCATATTGCCAAGTGGTTGCACTTGAAGCTTCTCAACATTTGACATCTCAAATCCCTTTGTTTCCTGGGTGGCATTCCACAAGTGAGATACACAATCCAAGCCCATGGCATTGTGAACCACTCAACCATTCTCCACCAAGCAAGCCCATTCCACCCAGGTGATTCATTAACTTAGTTGTTTTATTAAACAAAACTTAAGTCCTCAGACTTAGAATATTTTTCCATAGTGTGAATATATATTCCACCCATGTTTTCTATTAGCTAGGCTAAGCTTGGTAGTAGTAGGAATCTCTAACTTAGGAAAATCCTACTAAGGATTCATCTACTAGGTTTTCCTATAGCAAGATCTATACTTAGCAAAATCCATGCAAGTTTACTTAGCAAAATCACTAATGCATAGAAAAAGTAATGGGACAAAAGTATGAAGCATCACTTGCCTTTTTGGTAGGGAATGGGTTCATTTCTTGATCTTTGCAACAATCACACTCTTCAAGTCACTACAAATCAATCAAGCAAGGCACAAACTCAATCTACCAATCAAGCAAAACAACACACATAAATAACACAGTCAAAGAAATGCATGCAAGCATGCCAAGCTTTGTTTTGTTTGAAAAAGTGGTTCCTAGTGGGTCATAGTCATTTGGGTACATCTAATGGTCATTTCCTAAAGTGGCCAAGTCATTTGCAAAAGGTTTCACTTTAAAACCATTTTCAAAACAAAGTGTTATTTTATGTGGTGTAGGAATATTTTTACTAAGGCATTAGCCCATAGGGTTCACCAAATGAGTTGCTATTGCAACACTTGGTGTTTTGGTCAGTAGGTTTGGTCCAAACCATCTACTCAAAGTTTTCTTCCCATAAACATTTCCATAATAAAATCAATTCTTTTTATTTGGCTAGAAAATGACTAAGTCAAGTAATCCAACCTAAATCTTACAAAAATCATTTTTAATGCCAAGGGTTGGTTCCTAGGGTCAGTAAGATCACAACAATCCAATTTGCAAAGGTTTTATCCCTAAATTCAATTTTAAACAATTTTTATACTCTAAACAAGTACACAAATGTTTCTGCAAATTCAAACAAGCTATCAGATACTATTTGTCAAACTAAGGCCATGGTTGGCTAGGGCTTGTTCTCCTGAATCCATTGATATAAAATTTGCCAAATTTGGACGTGTGGATCAAAAGATATAAGGGTTTGAAGTTTGTAAATAATTCTGATTTCAAATTCTAATTTCAATCTATCTGGTGACACGCGGCGGCTTCCTATTCGTCGGTACCGTTTCGGTTGGATCACGCGACGACAGCCGTTGGATTAAGTTAAATCGTGCGGCGCGCAGAGGTTACTTACCGCTTCAGTTAAATTCTATCGTGGCCTTACGATGACGATCTAACGGTGCTAGGCACACCAGCCACAGATGGGCGGCGCTGCGGTGGCTACCGGCGGCGGAGCTGTCGGTCGACGACGGTGCCGATGCTACAGGAGGTTAGGGAGAAAGGGAAGATGCTCACCAGGCTCAGGAGAACACGACGAAGCTCAAGGTGCTCTAGAGATGGCAAGGGGCGCACTAGTCTTGGCAGGATTGCTCGCCGGAGTTGCTTCGGGCGGCGGTGCTCTCGGGTTGTTGTTGCCGGCTTCGTTTAGGACCGCGCTAGGACAAAATAGAGGCATGGTTAGGTGCGCACGAGGGTCGCGAGTAAGGGAACATCATCGGGTTTGAGAGGGGAGGTCGGGTTCTACCTGGGGATGTCGTCGGAGAATGGCAGACGCGGCGGCGTTCGAAAGCTTGATGTAGCCAACGCTATGGGGCGCCCTCGGTTGAGAGGAGGATGCTGGGAGATGCGTCTGGTTGTGGGGAAGCTGTGAGCTTGGTCAATGAAGCAAGGGGAGGTCTGGTTTCTCCGGAATCGTCACCGGAGCATCATCGGACAGTGGGTGGTGTGCGGCGCAATTCGTCCAGCCTGGGGGCAGAGAGAGGGAGTGGTCTGGGGGAAATGGAGGAGAAGGCGCTGGCGCTTAAATGGGCTTGATCGCAGGGGCGTTTAATCACAGCATTAACGAGAATTTACTCCGCGGAATCACAGGCAGAAACGGGAGAGTGGAGGAAGAAGGGGTCGTGCGGGGTGTGGACGATGAACAGTAAAGGTGGGGTCCACCGGTCAGTGGAAAAGAAACGAGGGGGAGGTCCACTAGTCAGTCGCTCCGCGGGTTGTTTCAGCGGTGAGGAAAAACGGTTCGGGGAGAGGGCAGATGGGTTGTTGGGCTGTTTGGGCTGGGCCTTGTTGGGTTGTCCTTTTCCATATATTTTTTTCTGCCTGTTTGTTTTATTCTTTTCTATTTCTATTTTCTGGTTTGAAATTCAATTCATAATTCAAACTACAAGACAAACATTCAAATAACCCAAACAATCATCACACTTGTATCAAGTTTTTGGTTCTGTTTATCAACATAAACCAAAGTCCAAAAATAATATTTTTAAATCTTTTTAGGTTCCATTTATTAATTAAATAAAATGGTCCATGGTTTATTAATAAAACAAGGTTTGGTTTATTTTATAAAATCTTCATTTGAAATCCAAATGCTTTCAAAACCCAAACAGTAGGTTCTATTTGGAAATAAAGAATATTTGGAAACTTGTTTAAGACAAAATAACATCTTTATTTTAGAGTCCATTATTAATTAAATAAAATAGACATTCATTATTAATTCAACTAGGGTTTGCTTTATTGAGAATGTTTATTTTAAAATCTAAAATAAAGACAAAACACTTTATTAGGTTTTATTAGAGAATATAAAATACTTGGAAAACCCATTTAAAACAAAATAATAAGTTTTGGTGTTTATTTAAAATGGGAAATGCCTTTACTTAAATAAAAATTGAATATTAAATCCTCATTATTTTATTTAAATAAACCTTTACTATTTTTATCAAATCAAATTGTTTTAATCAAAGATTTGGCCAAGGTTTTAATTTGGCTCTACAAAATAATCTTTATTTATAAATCCATCTTTTCTTTTGAATACCAATCCTTTTATTAAAAAGATCTAAAATATCATTTCCCAAATATTTTGTTTTCCTTTATTTAAAATGTTTACCTTTTTAAATCCCTTTAGGACTTACTTTAATTCAAATGGGTTTAGGTTCCAATTGGATTCAAAAAGTTTCTTCTGGCTCTGAAAATCAAACAAAGTTTTATTTTATTCAT
Source organism: Avena sativa (assembly GCA_916181665.1). Lineage (NCBI taxonomy): Eukaryota > Viridiplantae > Streptophyta > Magnoliopsida > Poales > Poaceae > Avena > Avena sativa. Next base: position 393,005,201 of record OV702280.1, on the reverse strand, counting down.
TTATTTTCACATTACAATATTTGGAAAATCTTGGGATGTGACAGGCTACCACCCTTAAAATAAATCTCGTCCCGAGATTTGGGAAGGCTGGGGTTTACAAGCAAGTTCAAACAACTAGGGTACTACCACCCTTAAAATTTTTCAAACAGAAATTACACATTGTCCTTCTTGTTAGGGTTGGGGCATTTCTTCTTCTTCTTGGGTCTCTCCAAAGCTAGGAGTTCTTCCAGTTCATATTCTTCATAGGTGGGAGATCTTTCTCTCTTCTTGGGGCATTGATCTTCATATTCCTTGGATGCATGATCCTTTTCTTTAAAAATATTGCTAGCTTGGGTTCCTTCTAGAATAGCATCTTTGTCATCCTTGTTGTCATTAGCTCTTTGGAAAAAGTTTTCTCTCATGTTGTCTTCTTGTTTGTCATCAACCTTGATGTTGGAGTTTCTTGGAGTAGTCATCTGTTTGGGTTGAAGGGAGTTTAGAATAGGCAAGATATTTCTAAGGAAATATTTCTAATCACACACATTACAATTCACACAAGCAATGTGCAAGCAAACATAAACCAAACATTCACAATCAACTTTTGCACTCAAACAACAAGGTTCAAGCACTTTCTTAGGCAAAAAAATATTTTTGTTACACCACATAAGTTGCTGGTTTGACTTAACTATAAATGGTGGTCCATCTAAATGGTTCACTTGTGATCTTTCCTTCCTTCATGATTCTTCTTGTATGAGATCATGGTTTCCTTGAGAAAAACTCTTGGTCACAATACTTCAAATGATGTAGGCTCCTTCTAACTTTTTGCATTCCCTCAGTCTCTAAATCTTGAGCAAGCTTTCCTTGTCTTACTTGTAGTCCTTAGTGATATCCAAGTTGGATGTCCTTGGGTAATATGCTGAAGATGTTGAAGTCATTAGAGTTGAAGAAGTTGAAGTAGTCCTTTGCACATGATGTAGTCTTTGGCCATGGAGAAGGTTTTTCCATCAAGTTGAAGTAGAAGAGATGTAGAGTTGAAACCAAAATGATTGAGGAAAGAGTTTACAAGTTTTTGTAAATAAGTTTTTGGGATCAAAATATAACTCCTATTTTTCTAAGGGTTTTTGTCCAATCCTAGGGTTTACAAATCCTACAGGCAACACAATGCTCTGATACCATCTATAGGGGTCTCAACCTAATAAGGTAGATTCCTCCTGTGTTTACAATGCTAGTCCCTGGATCAATAGCTAGCATCCATAGTTAAGATGTAATATCAAGAAACAAAGGTCATAATATAACTTTATATCCAGGAATAACATAGTTTTATTACATCTTACATAGCTCATATGGCTATTACATTACATTGCAGCGGAATAACTATAATCATGGGGTCCTTCATCTTCAAAGTGCCACAGGCAGATGTTGGTTGTAGACTTTGTAATCCTAAACAATCAATCTTCACTAAAATCAATCAAACCTGCAACATACAAGTTACAGCCACAAAGGGTCAATACATTTGAATTGTATTGGCAAGTGATACTATATTTGTATAGTGGAGTCTATCATCTATATGCATTTGGCTAAGTGGATTTGAGGCTTGCATTGCTCAAAATATATTTTTCCTTAACATTTTGAAAATACTAAGTTTTTTTTTTACTTGACAAAATCATTTTTCCTCAATCAAAGATTTCAAGATCCTTGTACCAAGCCATCTCTCCATCAATGATTGAAGAATTCAAACAACCCTTGTTCAAACCACAAGATTTTAATTTAGAAATTTGAATGATGAGATTCTTGATTGCTTCCATGTCTTGATGCTCAAATTGTCCTTTACCAGGGACATGGCTAAGTACTTAGATTTTACACTCTGCAGAGGTGGTGCACTTTCCCCACAAGACTTGGTTTCCCAAGACAAGATCTTTCAGAAGCTTTCCCTTAGACCAAAATGGACGCGCTCCAACCTATAAAACACTACCACCCACTGTCCATTTGGCTAAGTTCTTGCAACCTATATGATCATGGCAGAGCCCATATTGCCAAGTGGTTGCACTTGAAGCTTCTCAACATTTGACATCTCAAATCCCTTTGTTTCCTGGGTGGCATTCCACAAGTGAGATACACAATCCAAGCCCATGGCATTGTGAACCACTCAACCATTATCCACCAAGCAAGCCCATTCCACCCAGGTGATTCATTAACTTAGTTGTTTTATTAAACAAAACTTAAGTCCTCAGACTTAGAATATTTTTCCATAGTGTGAATATATATTCCACCCATGTTTTCTATTAGCTAGGCTAAGCTTGGTAGTAGTAGGAATCTCTAACTTAGGAAAATCCTACTAAGGATTCATCTACTAGGTTTTCCTATAGCAAGATCTATACTTAGCAAAATCCATGCAAGTTTACTTAGCAAAATCACTAATGCATAGAAAAAGTAATGGGACAAAAGTATGAAGCATCACTTGCCTTTTTGGTAGGGAATGGGTTCATTTCTTGATCTTTGCAACAATCACACTCTTCAAGTCACTACAAATCAATCAAGCAAGGCACAAACTCAATCTACCAATCAAGCAAAACAACACACATAAATAACACAGTCAAAGAAATGCATGCAAGCATGCCAAGCTTTGTTTTGTTTGAAAAAGTGGTTCCTAGTGGGTCATAGTCATTTGGGTACATCTAATGGTCATTTCCTAAAGTGGCCAAGTCATTTGCAAAAGGTTTCACTTTAAAACCATTTTCAAAACAAAGTGTTATTTTATGTGGTGTAGGAATATTTTTACTAAGGCATTAGCCCATAGGGTTCACCAAATGAGTTGCTATTGCAAAACTTGGTGTTTTGGTCAGTAGGTTTGGTCCAAACCATCTACTCAAAGTTTTCTTCCCATAAACATTTCCATAATAAAATCAATTCTTTTTATTTGGCTAGAAAATGACTAAGTCAAGTAATCCAACCTAAATCTTACAAAAATCATTTTTAATGCCAAGGGTTGGTTCCTAGGGTCAGTAAGATCACAACAATCCAATTTGCAAAGGTTTTATCCCTAAATTCAATTTTAAACAATTTTTATACTCTAAACAAGTACACAAATGTTTCTGCAAATTCAAACAAGCTATCAGATACTATTTGTCAAACTAAGGCCATGGTTGGCTAGGGCTTGTTCTCCTGAATCCATTGATATAAAATTTGCCAAATTTGGACGTGTGGATCAAAAGATATAAGGGTTTGAAGTTTGTAAATAATTCTGATTTCAAATTCTAATTTCAATCTATCTGGTGACACGCGGCGGCTTCCTATTCGTCGGTACCGTTTCGGTTGGATCACGCGACGACAGCCGTTGGATTAAGTTAAATCGTGCGGCGCGCAGAGGTTACTTACCGCTTCAGTTAAATTCTATCGTGGCCTTACGATGACGATCTAACGGTGCTAGGCACACCAGCCACAGATGGGCGGCGCTGCGGTGGCTACCGGCGGCGGAGCTGTCGGTCGACGACGGTGCCGATGCTACAGGAGGTTAGGGAGAAAGGGAAGATGCTCACCAGGCTCAGGAGAACACGACGAAGCTCAAGGTGCTCTAGAGATGGCAAGGGGCGCACTAGTCTTGGCAGGATTGCTCGCCGGAGTTGCTTCGGGCGGCGGTGCTCTCGGGTTGTTGTTGCCGGCTTCGTTTAGGACCGCGCTAGGACAAAATAGAGGCATGGTTAGGTGCGCACGAGGGTCGCGAGTAAGGGAACATCATCGGGTTTGAGAGGGGAGGTCGGGTTCTACCTGGGGACGTCGTCGGAGAATGGCAGACGCGGCGGCGTTCGAAAGCTTGATGTAGCCAACGCTATGGGGCGCCCGCGGTTGAGAGGAGGATGCTGGGAGATGCGTCTGGTTGTGGGGAAGCTGTGAGCTTGGTCAATGAAGCAAGGGGAGGTCTGGTTTCGCCGGAATCGTCACCGGAGCATCATCGGACAGTGGGTGGTGTGCGGCGCAATTCGTCCAGCCTGGGGGCAGAGAGAGGGAGTGGTCTGGGGGAAATGGAGGAGAAGGCGCTGGCGCTTAAATGGGCTTGATCGCAGGGGCGTTTAATCACAGCATTAACGAGAATTTACTCCGCGGAATCACAGGCAGAAACGGGAGAGTGGAGGAAGAAGGGGTCGTGCGGGGTGTGGACGATGAACAGTAAAGGTGGGGTCCACCGGTCAGTGGAAAAGAAACGAGGGGGAGGTCCACTAGTCAGTCGCTCCGCGGGTTGTTTCAGCGGTGAGGAAAAACGGTTCGGGGAGAGGGCAGATGGGTTGTTGGGCTGTTTGGGCTGGGCCTTGTTGGGTTGTCCTTTTCCATATTTTTTTCTGCCTGTTTGTTTTATTCTTTTCTATTTCTATTTTCTGGTTTGAAATTCAATTCATAATTCAAACTACAAGACAAACATTCAAATAACCCAAACAATCATCACACTTGTATCAAGTTTTTGGTTCTGTTTATCAACATAAACCAAAGTCCAAAAATAATATTTTTAATTCTTTTTAGGTTCCATTTATTAATTAAATAAAATGGTCCATGGTTTATTAATAAAACAAGGTTTGGTTTATTTTATAAAATCTTCATTTGAAATCCAAATGCTTTCAAAACCCAAACAGTAGGTTTTATTTGGAAATAAAGAATATTTGGAAACTTGTTTAAGACAAAATAACATCTTTATTTTAGAGTCCATTATTAATTAAATAAAATAGACTTTCATTATTAATTCAACTAGGGTTTGTTTTATTGAGAATGTTTATTTTAAAATCTAAAATAAAGAAAAAACACTTTATTAGGTTTTATTGGAGAATATAAAATACTTGGAAAACCCATTTAAAACAAAATAATAAGTTTTGGTGTTTATTTAAAATGGGAAATGCCTTTACTTAAATAAAAATTGAATATTAAATCCTCATTATTTTATTTAAATAAACCTTTACTATTTTTATCAAATCAAATTGTTTTAATCAAAGATTTGGCCAAGGTTTTAATTTGGCTCTACAAAATAATCTTTATTTATAAATCCATCTTTTCTTTTGAATACCAATCCTTTTATTAAAAAGATCTAAAATATCATTTCCCAAATATTTTGTTTTCCTTTATTTAAAATGTTTACCTTTTTAAATCCCTTTAGGACTTTCTTTAATTCAAATGGGTTTAGGTTCCAATTGGATTCAAAAAGTTTCTTCTGGCTCTGAAAATCAAACAAAGTTTTATTTTATTCATTTATTTTCACATTACAAGATTTGGAAAATCTTGGGATGTGACATTCTGGCTCGGCGATGTGTGCAACCAAGGCTGCCTCTGGTTGCAGCAGGACTCCGATGTCGATCTCCCTTGGGGGAGAGACGGACGGCTTGGTGATCGTGTCGAGGAAGACGCCGGCGGGTGGCACGAGTCGAGCCGACCCGATGCGAGAGAGTGTGTCGGCCTCCTCGTGCGATGCGATGGAGTAGCCTGCGAAGTGTCCGCCCAGCTTGTCCACTGCTTGGCGGTATGCCACCATGGTGGGAGAGACGGCGTCGCAGGTGCCAGCGACTTGCCCAGCGATGAGGTCGGAGTCTCCGTATCAGCGTAGGAGGTTGACATTCATCTCCTTGGCAGCTCGCATGCCGTGGAGCAGTGCCTCGTACTCGGCCATGTTGTTGGTGCAGGGGGTGAAGTCGAGGCAGAGGACGTAGCGGAGCTTGTCGCCCTTCGGGGAAGTCAACATGATCCCTACTCCTGCGCCGTCTGCGTTTTTGGAGCCGTCAAAGTGCAGGCTCCAGTAGTGGAGGTACGGCAGCTTTTCCGGCTATTGGGCCTCTTCCCAGTCGGTGATGAAGTCCGCGAGATCCTGTGACTTGATCGCTTTTCATGGCTCGTACTTGATGTTGTGGACGCCGATTTCGACGGCCCACTTGGAGACTCGCTTCATGGTTGCGGATGATGTCCTGCAACGGTGCTGAGGAGACGACCGTGATCGGGTGCTCCTGGAAGTAGTGCGGCAGTCGCCGCTGAGCTCTGAAGACTGCGTATACCAGTTTCTGGTATTGCGGGTACCGCTGGCGTGACTCGGTGAGGACCTCACTGATATAGTACACCGGTCGTTATACCGGGCGCTCCTTTCCTTTTGCTGGCCGCTCGATGACCATGACGGCGCTGATGACGCGCTCGGAAGCCGCGACATAGACCAGCATGCACTGGTGGAAAAAGGGGCTCTAGTCCCGGGCCGCAACGGGCTCTAGTCCCGGTTTTGGGCCCGGGATTGCGAAAACAGGACTAGAGGCCCCCCTCTAGTCCCGGCTCGCAAAGGCCCGCGACTGATAACAGCCACATGGCTGTTTCAGCGCCGCGGGGGGCGGAACCCTCTAGTCCCGGGCTGTAACACCACCCGGGACTAAAAGGTTTCCTGCCGTGGCAGAGAAACACCACATTTCTCTGCCGCGGCAGAGATTGTGTATTTCCTTTTTTTTGCCATTTTGTTCCTTTTTCGTTTTGTGTTTCACTATAACAAACATATATTTCAGTAGACATATTATACGCTACTACATACACACTACACGTCGATGCATTTATATAAGGTCGATCCCTTGCAAGCATACATATAATCAATCATATCAAAAGGAAGAAATGTTTTGAAAATTACATGGTCATTGATGAATATATATATCATATGAGCTACATGGAGATGACTAAGGCAAATCGAGTTCCACGTCATCCGCATAATGCTCTCCATGTACATCAAGCACTTCCTTCATCATAAATCCCGTCAGCTCCTCTTGAATTGCTCTTATGCGTTGGTCTGGCTCTAGTGTCTCCCGCAAATCATAAATATAATGTGAGTCAACTTTCTGCTCACTGGTCAACTCGCGGATGTACTCGCAAACGTAGTATCCACATAAATGAGTTCCCGGTGGCTGCTGTAAACTCTTCGCCATTTTATAAGTTAGCTCCTCTTTGAATGGACCTGGTATTTTCTGTCTGAACCGTGTCCAACACCTGCTCAGCAAAGAAAATGAACAAAGGAGTTATTAGTTACTTGATATCAGGAAATGAATGAAAGAGGATGATATAATGCGATAATGATTGAAATTACTTATGGAGCATTGCTTTCATGTCGCTCCACTTCTCTTGGTCCCAACTTAATGAGTCGTGGACTTCGACTAGGGACTTGTCAACTTGAATGTTTAGCAAGATCCAATGGAATCTGTGGACATTTACATAAGCATACATGCATAGCTCATGCAGTAAGAAAAAATAAAATGTGTACAAGATATAAACACTCACTTGAAGTTGTAAGGAAATAGTATTTCCTTAACAAAATTATGCTCGGTTAAGAACCTGGACAGGTCTTCCTCCACGTCTTTGGGGTGATTCTTTAACGTATATTCATTAATGATATATGGGTCAATGAACCAAACGTCGTATCTTCTAGCTCTTTTGCATTCAAGTATCTTCATTCTGCGGAATATAATATCATCATACAAAAGGATATATAGTTAGGATAATATATTAAATGCAATGAACGAGCTAAAGCTACAAACTTAATTATAGAAATAAATAACTTATAGACAGTAGCAACCAATGATAGATTTGTTGAGGGCGCGCTGGTTGTATAACTGAAACAGTTCGGTCATTTGAACCTGTATCGAGTATGGTTTGAAGTGATGCTCCTTTCTAACGTCCACCGGAAACCAATCCTTATGATGCTTTTTTTCTGCTTGCGACATGTACCATTCATGCAGATTTCGCATATGTGTGGATAGACGCGCGAGCTCCTCATTACTGACTAGAGGCTGCCCTTGAACATACTGCCATACTATCTGACCCACTGGCGTATCTTCATAGCCTAAATATTGACCAAGAGACATATTTGCTTCGTTAGCAAGTGCTCTGGCCTCCGATACAGTGATTCCCATAAGTGCAGCATTATTACGGGCTCTAGGGTCCATTATTTGCATGTCCATATCCATTTCAGCTCTGAAGGCCTTGTCGAGGTCTGAAATGACTTTGAGCGGGGCGACCGATTGATTCTTCTGTGCTCCGAGCTGGGCAACTTGCTTTGCGCTTTTTGCACTTGTTATTTTTTTCTTCTGTGCTTGCTTAATAATCTCCCGGTCATAGTCTAATTCCAGATTCATCGATATCTGGGATGGTTGCTCAATCAAGGACTTAGCCCACTTTTTTGTTTTTTCGTTATATACCGGGTTTGGCTCAGGCTTTTTGGGTGCAAAATGCGCCTTAACTTGGGCAGCCACATCCGAGTTAGTTTCCTCGTCGGTCTTGTCATAAGGTCTCTTTGGAAGAGCCGGCGGGATATCGACTATCTTCGGCGTTTGACCTTTCTTCGATGTGGGGCGCGGGGGACCGTCGAACTTCCGTTTCTTCGACGAGGTAGTAGTATTGCACTGAGGCGGAGGCGGAGATCGAGTTGATGTACTCCTGCTGCGGCGATTGTCAGCGGGGCGGGGTGGACTTGGAGGTTGGCGATAATCGGGTTGGGTTGGACTTGGAAGTTGGCGATAATCGGGTTGGGGTGGACTTGGAAGTTGGCGATAATCGGGTTGGGGTGGACTTGGAGGCTGACGATATTCGGTGCGGGGTGGATTTGGATTCCTTGGAGTCGGTGGCCTTGGCGCCGAGCCTGGAAACTTGATGTACTTCTTATTCCATAGAATGATGTTGCGCTTGATATCTCCTAGTTTCGTAAGGCCTTCAGGCGTAGCGATTTCAATCTCTAGGTCCGCAAAATCCTCCACTATGTCATCCACCGTGACACGAGCATAGCCTGGTGGAATTGGAAGTGAATGGTGGAGTGCTCCAGGTAGACAAGGTAAAGCAGTGCCGATCGCCACCTTGAAGGATAGGTTGCTCATTGGCTGATGTAGCTCACATTGTGCCATCTCTCTGACATCATCCACGGGGTAGTGAGGAGCCGGTGCATCATCCAGCAGTGCTTGATCATCTGCACGGACCTCCGTGGAAGCCACGCTGCTTCTCCGTTGGCTAAGATCCAATGCAGGATCATCAGACCGCGGGTGAGTTGACGACGGTGGCCTTTGGCTAATTTCATGCATGAGGTTCTTCAGATCAGCTAGGTCCTGCTCTACCCTGGAGATCCGGTCTGCCTCCCGTTCCTTCTTTCTCTGACGGCTTCTATAACTGGCATCGTACAGAGGAAACCCTTTCTTCCACGAGACACCGGCGCCTTTGCCTCGTGTTCGTCCTCCCTTTTCAGGATTCCCTAGGGCGCGTGTCAGCTCGTCGTTCTCTCTCTCGGGACGGAACAATCCAAATTGAGCATCGTTCATTGCTTGAATAAGGTCTTGGGAGGGTTTTAGAATTTTATCATGAAATAATGTCTTCCCTATTTCTGGGTCCAAGGATCCCCCGTGCCCGTAACACCAGTGCTTTGACCTCTCGGGCCATCCATCTGTACCAGGAGTGATGCCTCTAGCCCTCATATCCTTCTCCATAGTTTCCCACTTAGGGATGGCACTCTTGTAGCCACCTGTCCCCATTTTATGATGGTATTTCTTGTTGGCAGCATTTAACGCGTTCTTTACAGACTTTGCCTTTGCTTTATCAGATTGCTTGTACTGTACAAAATCGGGTCACTGTTCTCTCAACTTCTCGTTTACTCCTGTGAAGTCTGGAGTTTTCTTTTTCGCGACATATTTCGCGTATAAATTTTTCTTGTGGTTCCGGTACAGTTCAGCCATCTTGCTTAGTGCCCACTCCTTGACTTTCGCTCTATTTTCAAGCCCAACCGCCTTGGGGTAATACCATCTACCTCAAATTCCTCATACTCTGGAGGTAGTATGAAATGCGCTATGTGCTTCTGCCAAAGGTCATCTTTGGCATCATCGGTGACATAGTTGTTGGATTCTTCACCGGGTTTCTTTGACTTATTCCATTCTTGGATGGTGATCGGCAGCTTGTCCCTAACCAGCACCCCGCATTGATTTATAAACATCCTCCGGTGCTTCTCTAGAGCAATCGGTTCACCTTCATCATCTATTTCTTCGATGGTGAACCTCTGATTACCATCCAACTTTTTGTTCGGCCCTCGTTTCGTTCGAGCTGTCGATTGCTTCGATCCGGTGGGCTAAAAGAAGAAGAGAGAGTGATTAATATATATCTACATCAGTTAATGAATAGAGATAACACGAGACTTTATATATATATATGTACCTCGCCGGATCCTGTCGAGGGGCCATCATTATTGTTGTCATTTGTTTGCCCTTCGTCCATCTGGTCTTCCCCTTGGTTTTCCTCAGTCCATCACCGGATGGATTCAAATATGAGGATATCTCTTCCTCGAGCAAAATATCTTCGGCCGTGCCCGTAATAAGAGGAATTTCACCTCTTATATGCCCTGAAGAAAACCTTCACCGATGCGACCAGGATCTTCGGATGGATCCATGACTTAATTATCTATAACAAAAAGAGAGTTAAACAGGTTAGAAAAAACAATAATCCTAATAACTAAAACAATATAATCCTAATTATAATAACTTAAACAAAAATATAACCCTAATCCTAATCCTAATTCTAGACTTAATAAATAAAACAAAAAAATAACCCTAGCTAATTATAATTAAAATAACCCTAGCTAACAATATAATCCTAATCCTAGCTAATTATAATTAAAACAATAATTAAAAAAATAACCCTAGCTATTTATAATTAAAACAATAACCCTAGCTAATTATAATTAAAACAATAATTAAAAAATAACCCTAATCCTAATCCTAATTCTAATCTTAATAAATAAAACAAAAAAATAACCCTAGCTAATTATAATTAAAATAACCCTAGCTAACAATATAATCCTAATCCTAGGTAATTATAATTAAAACAATAATTAAAAATATAATCCTAGCTAACAATTAAGAAAATATACTACTAATTTAAAAAATATATATACTACACTAAATATAAAAACCTAAATATACTACTAATTAAAAAACCTAAATATACTACAAAAACCTAAATATACTACTAATTAAAAAAATATAATTAATACTACACTAACTATACTAACTACACTAACTACTAACTAATTAATACTAGACTAAATAACCACCTCCAGCGAGGTGGGCGGCCGGAGGAACAGCGGCGGCGTGGCGAGGCGGTGCGGCACGACAGGGCGGCGACACGGCGGGGCGGCGCGACACGGCGCGCGGAGGCTCGGCGAGGCGGTGCGGCACGACGGGGCGGCGACACGCGGCGGGGCGGCGCGGCACGGCGCACGACGGGGCGGGGCGGCGCGGCTCGGCGATGCGGTGCGGCACAGCGGGGTGGCGCGACACGGCGGGGAGGTGACACGGCAAGGCGGCTCTGCGGTACGGCAGGCCGGCCGGAGACAACGGCGCCGGTGGCGCGGGAATCGGGCAGCACTTCCCCTGTTCTCTGCGTCGGCGCCTTGTCTTGGTCTTTGTTGTTTGCCAAGTGCGGGTGGGCACAACCAGGGGCGGGAAAGAGTATATAAAGGGACCCCCCCTTTAGTCCCGGGCTGAGCCACCGCCCGGGACTAAAGGTCTTTTTCGGCCGCTACGTTTTCGCGCGCGCACTGACCCTTTAGTCCCGGGTCCAGCCACGATCCGCGACTGTTTGTTTTTTTGTAAGTTTTCTTTTTTAATTCAAAACTAATATAAAATTTTGAAAAATCATATCTTTTATTGTAATAATCCAAATAAAACAAATAATATGTCTATTATTATCAGAAAATATAAATAATTTTAATATAATATCCATTTATCTGTTTGCATCATTTATAAATTATTTCATTTGTAAATTTCCTTTTTTAATTCAAAACTAATATAAAAACTTTGAAAAATCATATCTTTTATTGTAATAATCCAAATAAAACAAATAATATGTCTATTATTATCAGAAAAATATAAAGAATCTTAATATAATATCCATTTATATGTTTGCATTATTTATAAATTATTTCATTTGTAAATTTTCTTTTTTAATTCAAAACTAATATAAAAACTTTGAAAAATCATATCTTTTATTGTAATAATCCAAAGAAAACAAATAATATGTCTATTATTATCAGAAAAATATAAAGAATCTTAATATAATATCCATTTATCTGTTTGCATTATTTATAAATTATTTCATTTGTAAATGTTCTTTTTTAATTCAAAACTAATATAAAAACTTTGAAAAATCATATCTTTTATTGTAATAATCCAAAGAAAACAAATAATATGTCTATTATTATCAGAAAAATATAATGAATATTAATATAATATCCATTTATCTGTTTGCATCATTTATAAATTATTTCATTTGTAAATTTTCTTTTTTAATTTAAAATTAATATAAAAACTTTGAAAAATCATATCTTTTATTGTAATAATCCAAATAAAACAAATAATATGTCTATTATTATCAGAAAAATATAAAGAATCTTAATATAATATCCATTTATCTGTTTGCATTATTTATAAATTATTTCATTTTTAAATTTTCTTTTTTTAATTCAAATCAAATATAAAAACTTTGAAAAATCATATCTTGTATTGTAATAATCCAATTAAAACAAATTTTCCTGCCCTTTCCCACCTCTTCCCGCCAAGTTTTCCCGCCCTTTCCTTTCGACGAGAGCTTTTAGTCCCGAATGTAGTCACTAACCGGGACTAAAGATATTTCCCGCCATTTCCCAAAGCTTCACGCCAAGTTTTCCCGCCCTTTCCCTCTATATTTAGGGTGATCGTGCCATGGCTATCCACACATCCACACCTTCCTCTCTTAGAACAATGGACAACGCCTACTAGGCCATTCAGACTCTCGAGGAGACCGAGGCGCTGTGCGCCTCCAACTACCCTTGTCTTCCGGGCTACCGGCCGCCCGCCGGCTGGATGCTGAGCGCTGGAGGGGTTCTTGTCCCTCCTGTCCCTCAAGGTTCCGCACGCTAGGCGGCCATCACAAACCACTTCTACCACGAGCTCACGCCGGAGCAGCGGATGGATCCCCAGTGGGATCCCGACAACTACGACACCTGGAATGCCTTCTTAACTAATAGGCGGGAAAGGGAGCTCGCCAGGTACGAGGGTGATGGCCCGCCACCGGTGAACCACAACGAAGTCGTCCGTCGTCTGTGGTGGGCGAACCGTACTATCACCGGAGTGATGATGCGCTACATCGCCGGGGGAGACCATCCTTGCCTACGGTGCCCACGAGTCCACCCGCCACAGACCCCTGTCCCTCCCGCCGTGAATCCGAGGCTGGAATGGCCCCTGGTATATGCCATGGATGGGCTGAGGATCCCCGGAGTGGCAGGTGACTATGACGATGACGATGACGATGAAGTCCCTGAAGCTGCGTACTATAGGACTAGGCATGATTATGACTAAAGGGGCGGCTTTTAGTCCTGAGTGTTAGCTAGTCCCGGTTTGTCCCGGTTTTTAATATTAATAAATGTCTTGATTGTTACCTAATAAATAGAGGGAAATGCCTATATAAAGAGAGGGTTCATCTTTAGTCCCGGTTGGAGAAACCAACCGCGACTGAAGGGATTGCGGCAGACTGGGCCAGGCAACACTAATAATAGGGGTGAGTGTCGACATTATGTCATGCGACTTGTACCTTGTCCCGGATGGTGTCACCAACCAGGACTAAAGATGAACCTTTAGTCCCGGTTGGAGACACCAACCGGGACTAAAGATGAGTCAGCACTAATAATAAGGGTGAGTGTCGACATTATGTCGTGAGTGTCGACATTATGCCGAGCTGCTTGTACTATAAATAGGCATCCTTGTGAGTCCAGTCCTCCAGCCAGTTTGAGGCATCTCCAAGATGGTTTTAGAGAGCAGGGACACCACTACGGCCAGTTTCAGGGAGATGCCGATGGAGCCCAGTCCTCCGGCATCTCCGAGAAACTGGTCATAGAGGCACTCCCTAATATGTGAAATTAGTTAGCTCCAAGGCGTATTGATCTAGTTAGAGAAGTTACAAGCTGCAAGATGGTTTTCGAGAGCAGGGACACCACTACGGCCAGTTTCAGGGAGATGCCGATGGAGCCCAGTCCTCCGGCATCTCCGAGAAACTGGTCATAGAGGCACTCCCTAATATGTTACATCACGCGTCCAGCCACAAAACGGGACTAACACAGTCAAGATTGTTTGCAGACAACACTATAAAAATAGACACATGCATGGAACATCTTAACTCATAAAATGTTACAATTATTACATATCATTTCTTCGCTTGTGTTCCTTTCTGATCCCGTCGTATCCATGGAGCATCTTCATTCATTAACATGATGGTTGGGTCATCCTTCACCGCGAAGGGCGGAATTTCATGGAACTTATCACAATCTTCTGACATGTCTGTCTTGTCCTCCACTCCCACGATGTTTCTTTTTCCTGAAAGAGCTATGTGGCGCTTTGGCTCATCGTCTGATGTATTCTTTTTCTTATTTTTTCGTTTTCTAGGTTTGGTAGACATGTCCTTCACATAGAAAACCTGGGCCACATCATTGGCTAGGACGAATGGTTCGTCTAAGTACCCAAGATTGTTGAGATCCAACGATGTCATTCTGTATTTCTTGTCTACCTCAACCCCTCCTCCCGTCAGCTTGACCCATTTGCACCGAAACAAGGGGACCTTAAAAGTAGGTCCATAGTCAAGTTCCCATATCTCCTCTATGTAACCATAATATGTGGTCTTTGACCCATTGTTGTCTGTTGCATCAAAGCGGACACCACTGTTTTGGTTGGTGCTCTTTTTATCTTGGGCTATCGTGTAAAATGTATACCCATTTATCTCGCCCTTGAAAAGTCGATATAGTCGAAGATGGTGACCTAGACAACAAGTATAGATGATCTCCAAGAGTGTTGTTTTTGATGAGATGTTGCAACCAACCGCCGAAACTCTTCATGTGTTCATCTCTAATCCAAGAGTCATGCTTTCCAGGGTTGTTGGAGCGTAAGATTTTCTTGTGTTCCTCGATATATGGGGCTGCCAAGATAGAATTTTGTAGAACGGTGTAATGTGCTTCGGTGTAAGAATGTCCGTCTCTACATATTATTGATTTCCTTCCTAGAGTACCCTTTCCACTCAGTCTCCCCTCATACCGCGATTGAGGAAGACCAATCGGCTTAAGGTCAGGAACAAAGTCAACACAAAATTCAATGACCTCCTCTGTTCCATAGCCCTTGGAGATGCTTCCTTCTGGCCTAGCATGGTTACGCACATATTTCTTTAAGATTCCCATGAACCTCTCAAAGGGAAACATATTGTGTAGAGATACAGGACCGAGAATGGAAATCTCTTCGACTAGGTGAACCAGCAGGTGCGTCATAATATTGAAGAAGGATGGTGGGAACACCAACTCAAAACTGACAAGACATTGGACCACATCATTCTGTAACCGTGGTAGATCTTCAGGATTGATTATCTTCTGAGAGATTGCATTGAGAAATGCACATAGCTTCACAATGGGTACTCGAACATTATCTGGTAGAAGCTCCCTCAATGCAATCGGAAGCATTTGCGTCATAATCACGTGGCAGTCATGAGACTTTAGATTTTGGAACTTTTTTTCTGCCATATTTATTATCCCCTTTATATTCGACGAGAAGCCAGACGGGACCTTAATACTGCTTAGGCATTCAAAAAATATTTCCTTCTCTTGTTTGGTAAGAGCGTAGCTGGCATGACCTTGAAACCATTCTGGATGTAGGCCATCTGGGTCTTTCATACGTTGATGGTCCTTTCGTGCTTCCGGTGTATCTTTTTTCTTCCCATACACGCCCAAGAAGCCTAGCACGTTCACGCAAAGATTCTTCGTCACATGCATCACATCGATTGCAGAGCGGACCTCTAAGAATTTCCAATATGCTAGCTCCCAAAATATAGATTTCTTCTTCCACATGGGTGCGTGTCCTTCAGCGTCTTTCGGAATAGATTTTCCTCCAGGACCCTTTCCAAAGGTTACCAGTTGATCCAAATCTTTGACCATATCAAATATATCAGCACCAGTACGCTTCTTAGGCTTCGTATGGTGACATGCCAGACCGTTGAAATGCTTGCCTTTCTTTCTTAAGGGATGCTTGGCCAAAAGAAATCGACGATGCTCATTGTATACATTCTTCTTACAATGTTCCAAATATATACTTGCAGTCTCATCTAAACAGTGTGTGCATGCATTGTATCCCTTGTTTGACTGTCCTGAAAGGTTACTAAGAGCAGGCCAGTCATTGATTGTTACGAAAAGCAATGCTCGTAGGTTAAATTCTTCCTGCTTGTGCTCATCCCACACACGTATCCCGGGTTCGTGCCACAACTGTAAAAGTTCTTCCACTAATGGCCTTAGGTACACATCAATGTCGTTGCCGGGTTGCTTCGGACCTTGGATCAACACTGGCATCATAATGAACTTCCGCTTCATGCACAACCAAGGAGGAAGGTTATAGATGCATAGAGTCACGGGCCAGGTGCTGTGACTGGAGCTCTGCTCCCCAAAGGGATTCATGCCATTTGTACTTAGACCAAACCTTAAACTCCTTGCGTCATCTGCAAAGTCTGGGTACTTTCTATCGATTTTTCTCCATTGCGACCCATCAGCGGGGTGTCTCAACATCCCATCTGATTTACGTTCCTCTTTATGCCATCACAACAACTTGGCATGCTCTTTGTTTCTGAATAAGCGTTTCAACCGTGGTATTATAGGAGCATACCACATCACCTTCGCAGGAACCCTCTTCCGGGAGGTCTCGCCCTCAACGTCACCAGGGCCATCTCGTCTAATCTTATACCGAAGTGAAGTGCATACCGGGCATGCATCTAAATTCTCATACTCCTCGCCGTGGTAGAGGATGTAGTCATTAGGGCATGCATGTATCTTCTGAACCTCTAAACCTAGAGGGCAGACAACCTTTTTTGCTTCGTATGTACTAGCGGGCAATACATTATCTTTTGGAAGCATATTCTTCATCATTTTCAGCAACTTTTCAAATGAGGAGTCAGGTATAGCACACTCAGCCTTCCATCGCAGCAATTCCAGTGTGCTGCCCAGCTTTTTCAGACCATTTTCGCAATTTGGGTACAACAACTTTTTGTGATCCTCTAGCATGTGATTGAACTTCTCCCTATCCTTTTCAGTTTCACAATCTCTTCGTGCATCGGCAATGGTCCGACCAAGATCATCAGCGGGTTCATCATGTGTCTCTTCTTCATCCTCCCCTTCAGCATCCCCCATGGAAGTATCTCCGTACTCAGGGAAACCATGATAGTTGTCATCCTCCTCCTCTTCTTCATTGTCTTCCATTATAACCCCTCTCTCTCCGTGCTTGGTCCAACAATTATAACTGGGCATGAAGCCGGACTTCAACAGGTGGCTGTGAAGGGTTTTTGAGTCGGAGTAATCCTTCTGATTCCTACATCCATTACATGGACAGAATACAAAACCATTGTGCTTGTTTGCATCAGCAACACGGATGAATTCATGCACGCCATTAATGAACTCGCCAGAGTGTCGGTCAGTACCGTACATCCATTCCCGGACCATCTGCATTATAGTAAAAGTATATCAAAAACCATTACACAACATGATAAAATTATTACAAGTTATATTGAGAGCTTCTAGAGCATTAATTTTGAATTTTGAAAATTTACATGCACCAATTTGTGAATTGGAGAAAACAATCAACATGATAAATGTGGAGTTTTTTATTATTGTTCCATCAGGGAAAACCTCATTCCATTCTAAGCTCTGAAACTCTAAAATTACACATTTCAATTTTCAGTAACTATGTGCCTAATCAAAATTTGTTACACATATATATCAAAATCCTTCTAGCTACTTCTAGAGCATGCATGCATTTGATCCATATCTCTATACTTCTAGAGCATTATATAGAGCTAAAGTAGCAATAAGAGATGAAAGAATGAAGTTCTAACCTTTTAAAGCTTTGGATTTAGGTGTTGCAAACTAAATCTTGACAAATGTTGAGAATAAAAATGGCATGAAATCTCTTGCTTTCTTTGAGAAAAATGGCCACCATATATGCTTTAGGGCAGCTGGCCAGGGAGCTGTATATATAGTGATGGACAATTAGTCCCGGGCCGTGATACGACCCGAGACTAATAGTTCCCGAAAAGAGCTGTTGCCTCGCTCCAGCTTATTAGTCCTGGGCCGTGTTACTGACCGGGACTAATGCTCTGGTCTGGCCTGGGACTAATGCTTATGGCCATTTCTAGCCGTTGGAGGCCTCACGGACCGGGACTAGTGCTAGCACTAGTCGCGGTTCGTGACGGGCCGGGACTGCTAGGCTTCCAGTGATCGAACCAAAGATGGTTTTTCCAGTAGTGATGGGTTCTTTGTCGACGGGGGCGGCGAGTAGCACCTTCTTGAGGTCGCGGAGTGCGTCGTCCGCTTCCTTGTCCCACTGGAAGGTGGGGTTCTTCCGCATCAGGCGGTATAGGGGCATCGCCTTTTCGCCCAATCGGGGGATGAAGCGGCTGAGAGCCGCGACTCGCCCGGCCAGCTTCTGGACGTCGCGCAGGCACTCGGGTTTGCCGAGTCGAGCGATCGTGCCGATATTGGTGGGGTTCGCCTCGATGCCGCGCTTGGAGACGAAGTACCCCAGTAGTTGACCTGCTGGTACACCGAAGGTGCATTTGCCTGGGTTTAGCTTTATCTTGTATTTCCACAGGTTGGCGAATGTTTCCGCCAGGTCGGCGAGTAGATCTCCCTGGCGAGCGGACTTCACTACCACGTCGTCGATTTAGACGTGGATATTGCGGCCAATTTGGCTCGCAAGGCATTCCTGCATGCACCACTGGTAGGTCGCCCCGGCGTTCTTGAGGCTGAAGGTCATGGCGGTGTAGCAGAAGGCTCCGAATGGCGTGATGAACGCCGTCTTTTCCTCGTCCTCGACAGCCATTTTGATCTTGTTGTACCCAGAGTAGGCGTCGAGGAAACACAGTGACTCCGAGCCCGCAGTGGAGTCGATTATTTGGTCGATCCGCGGGAGGACGAATTGCTCCTTCGGGCAGGCGCTATTTAAGTTTGTGTAATCGATACACATCCTCCAGGTCCCATTTTTCTTCTCGACCAGGACTGGGTTTGCCAGCCACTTGGAGTATTTTATTGTCCGGATGATGCCTGCAGCGAGTAGACACTGCACTTCCTCGGCGATGGCTCGGCGGCGCTCTTCATTGAAGGGCCGCAGCGATTGCTTGACAGGTTGCACTTTGGGGTCGGCATTGAGTTTGTGCTCAGCGAGTTCCCTAGGGACACCAGGCATGTCATAGGGCTTCCATGCGAAGATGTCCCTGTTCTCACGGAGGAACTCGATGAGCGCGCCTTCCTATGTTGGGTTCATGCCCGTCCCGATCGTCACCGTCTGGATGGAGTCGCCTGGGACCAGCTCGACGGTGCGGGTGTGCGTCGTCGCCTCGAAGGCTGAGGTGTTGACGCCCTCCGAATTGGGCTTCTTGAGTATGGTGGGGTCGTCGTTGTTGACCCCGCTCGCGTATTTGGTGAGCTTGTCGGCGTGGTTGGTTTCTACCGCGATGACGGCGTCGGCGAGTTCGGCTCCTTTGGCCTCGCACTCGGCGGCCATGTCGGGGTCGCCGTTGATGGTGATGACATCGCGCGGCCCGGGGAGCTTCATTGCGTTGTACGCGTAGTGGGGCGCTGCCATTAACTTGGCGAACGCCTGGCGCCCCAGGACGCAGTGGTAGGGGTTGTCGAAGGGTACCAGCTCGAAGACGATCCGCTCGGTGCGGAAGTTTGCTGGTGTGCCGAAGGTGACTGGCAGCGTGACCTTGCCGATCGGGTACGCCTTCTGACTGGGGACGATGCCGTGGAACGTGGTGTAGGTCGTCTCAACCATCGATTGCAGGAGCCACAGTCGCCTGAAGGTGTCCAGGTATAGGATGTTGATGGAGCTGCCGCCGTCCATCAATGTCTTGGGGAGCCAGTAGTCTCCCACCTTGGGCTTGACCACCAGGGCGACTCGGCCTGGGTACTCGAAGCGTGGCGAGTGGTCCTGGCGGCTCCAGGTGATGGGCTGCTCCGACCAGTTGAGGAACTGGGGGATGTCCACCTGGGCCACCGTGTTGACGGCGACGGCGCGGGCGATGACCTTCTTCTCGTGCTTCGTGTTGAAGCCTGTGAAGGTGTGGAGCAAGCCGGCCACACTGCCAAATTTTCCGCCGTTTGGCGGGTTGTTGTCGGGGTCCTCCCGCGCTCGCCGTGCCTTTTCAATCTCCTTGAGAGAGTGGCAGTCGGCGGTCGTGTGCGTGGCGGGCTTCCCTTCCCTACTGTGAAACGCACAAGGTTGGTTAAGGAGGGCCGCGGGGTCGAACCTTGGTTTCGCCTTGTAATTTCCGCCGTCGTGGCGTTTCCCTCCGTCACGGCGGAAGCTCTTGGGCTCGCGCTGCGCGAGCCCAGCGTTGGCGACAAAGTCGACTCGGCCGTCACTGCGGCTCTTGTCGGTGAGGCGAGTGTTGCTGTAGCGTAGGTCGGACCGTCGTCCGTTGTCGGTGCCGTTTGTGCGGCGTTGACCGCTCGACTCGTCGTCGGTTTCCTGGTTTGGGTCTTTCTTCGCGTATCTCTTGGCGATCTCGAGGAGATCCGGTATGTTGTCGAGTGTGCGGGAATGTCGTTTGAGCTTGGCGACCAGGGGCTCGTAGCGCCACGAGTTCTTGAAGCAGTGGATCGCGGTGTCCGGGTGGATGCCAACCGCGTTGTACCATAGTTCTTGCCACCGCTGGACCCAGCTGCGGGTCGACTCGCGCGGTCCCTAGATGCATTGTTCCAGGTCCTCGATGGTGGTGGAGCGGGTGTAGGAGCACTCGAAGTGCCTGACGAAGGCATCGCGCATCTCTTCCCAGGAGTCGATGCTATCCGGGGGAAGAGTGTTGATCCACTGCCTGAACGTTCCCTCCATCACCAGGGGGAGGTAAGGGGCGGCTAGTAGGTCGGTGTGGCCGGCGATCCCCATCGCCATGAGGTAGGTGTCCAGCCACACGGAGGGTTCGTACAAAGGGTCGTATTTCTCTATTTCCTTCGGCGCTTTGAAGTTCGCCGGGTATTTTTCGCCTCGGATCATCGGTCCGAAGCACCGGGGCCTGAGTCGGCTTAGCGACCCCATCGGCTCGCCGTCGCGGCGATTGGTTAGGGTGTGTCACAGGTCGTCGGGCTGGCGTGCGCGCCAGCTTTGGTTGTTGATGATGTGGGTGCGGGCGTCGACGGGCTGACCGTTGGCGGCGACGAAGTTGGTCGCTGGCCTGGGGTCGTTGGTGGAGAGTGCCGTGTTCGTGGCTCGGTGTTGGAGCTGCAGTGGTTCGGGTGGCAGGCAATTGAGGGTGTTTGCCGCCAATGGACGGCCGCTTGAGGCCGCTCTGCTGCCCGAAGTACGCGAGTACATCCGACCCTGCGAGTCGGCGCCTGCGTTTTGCTGCTCGACCGCCTTTGCGAGCAGGGCCCTGCCATACTAGATCTGTAGGGCGCCGTCACCAGTGGCCGTGATGTTGTCGGCCGCTGCTCGGCCCGCCACGAGGTTGTCCATCGGGGTGGAGATCAGTGGTAGGCCGTTCGCGTCTCGCTCCCGCGAGGAGACCACGATCCGCGACTGGTCCCTGGGGGGTGCGCTGTTGGGTGGAGTTGGGGCGCCGTTCGTCGTCGACCCTGGCGGGGGTCGAGCGCTTCCTTCGGGTGGCGCGTTCTCGCAGATCGCGCGCTCAGCCACGCGGGCCGGGTCGTTCTCGTCATCGAAGTTCAGGGCGCGCCCCTGGACGGTGGGGTTCAGGCGCGACCTAATTCGCTGCTGGTGGTAGCGTGACAGCTCCTGCGCCGTCACCTGCTCGAGGCGAAATTTTTCGCGCTCGGCCTGCTCCTTGCGTACTGCCTCCGCCAGCTTCAGGCGGAGTTCCTCGACCTCCGTTGCCGTGGTGTTAGGAGGGATCGGGGTGGAGAAAGGATCCTCCGGCGGATCGGTGCCGGTCGCCATGTAGGTCGCGGCGTGGCGACCGGTTTCGTCGCGGAGATCGGCGGAGTTTTCCGACCCGGAGTTGAAGTCGAAGATCCCAAGGATGGAGGGATCCTCAAAGTCTCCCACGTTGGAGACCTGGGTGATGGAACCCGCGGGTGAAGCCGCGGTGATGGATCCGGTGAGTGACGCCGGAGTCGCCGAGTCGGCGTCGTCGTTGAGGGCCGCGTCTCCCGCGGCCGCGGTGTTTTTGGCCACGTCGCTGTGGGCCGAGTTGTACTCGGAGGCGAGGCGATGGATCGTGCGGACCTGGCTCTCGGAGAGCCGGTCGCGCGGCGGCGACTCGCGGATGCGAGCCGAGTCCTCCGAGACGATGACGTCGGTGAGGCCGACGAAGAGGATGATCGTGCCGACTGGCAAGATCATGCTGTGCATGATGGGCCGCGCCGCCGGGACATAGCTGCTCGTCAAGATCTGGAGCATCTCGCCGATCGCTATCATGCGGCCGGTGGCGACCGACTCGTTGATGGGCAGATTGGATCTCGCCGCAGAACACCGGCCAGACCGGCCAGGCCCCACGGTGGGCGCCACTGTCGTGGGAATGACCACGGCAGACGCTGCAATCGGCAGCGAGTAGTAGAACGAAGGGCAAGGGCGGCCAGCCATCTGCGGGGCGTGATGAGGGCGGAGACACAGGGTTTTACCCAGGTTCGGCCCCCCGGAGGGTAAATACCTACTCCTGCAAGATTGTATTATGATGGAAGTACAAAGGGGCAAGCTCGGCGGCTAGGCGGGGAGTCGCTTGGGTGGATGATGGAACGTATCCTCTACACGCCCTGTAGGGAGGTTTATATAGACTCACCCCCTAGGGTTTACATATCTCAACCGAATCAGTTAAGGTTTCGGTACTCGTTTAACCTAATCCGACTGGGCCTATCTACTTGCCTGGGCCTTCAGCTTCCAGTCGCTTGGATCCACGCCAGGCCCTGATCCAGTCGCTGTCCCGCAGGCCCACTCGCCCGTTCCTAGGCCAGTCGGAAACGTCATGCTGGGTATACCCCGGTAGGCATATCCCCATCATGTAACCACTCAACACAAACCTTTCATTCCATTCCACGCAGGTGATTCATTCACATAGTTGTTTTATTAAACAAAACATAAGTCCTTGACTTAGAAATATCTCATAGCATGAATATAATCCACCCTTGTTTTCTACTAGCTAAGCTAAGCATGATCATATGGTAAGTTTCCTAACTTAGGATAATTCTACTAAGACATCTTAGGATTTCCCATGGCATAGCTTATACTTAGAAAATTCCATGCAAGTCCTACTCAAAATATCACTAATGCATAGTGAAAAATAATGGGACAAAAGTATGAAGCACCACTTGCCTTTTTGGTAGAGAATATAGGTTCACTCCGTGATCTTGCAATAGTCACACTCTTCAAATTTCACTACAATTCAATCAAAGCACAAATTCAAACTAGCATTCAAACAATTCATCACATAAAATGATAAAAACAAAACTATACATGCAAGCATGCAAAAGATTTTTTTATTTAGAAAAGTGGTCTCTAGTAGGCTATAAACAATTTAAAACACTTATTGGTCATTTATAAAAGTGGCAAGGTCATTTGAAAACAAGTTTAGTGAAAATGGCCATTTAAATCCCTTTTGTTTTGCTAGAAATGATTTTATTCAAAGAATAATTTCTAGTGTTAGCCAAATATGTTTTTAAATACCAATATTAATATTTAGGGTCAAAGTGTTTTAAAACAAATCTATGTTGACAAGGTTTCACTCAAAACCATTTTTAAATGAAAGCAATAATTTTATTTTACTAGAAATGCCTTTATTCAAAGGAAAATTTTCTATGGTTAATCAAATATATATATTTTTTAATCCAAAACTTAGTGGTTTAGGTTCAGAGTGTTTAAATCAAACTATTTGCAAAAGGTTTTGCTCAAAAGGCATTTTTAAACCATAACAAATATTTTTGCTTTATTAGAAATGTATTTATTCAAGGAATAATTCCTTGTATTTAACAAAATATAATTCTAAACCCAAAATTTGGTTTTTATGGTTAGTAGGTTCAAAACAAAACATTTACAAACGATTTTACCCTAAAATCATTTTTAGAATAAATCAACTAATTTTCCAGAAGCAAAATAAGCCTAAACATGTTTCTGCAAAATCAACTAATTTTCCAGAAGCAAAACACTAAATTAAGGGCATGGTTGCAAAGTATTCTTTTTCCTGATTGCAATGATATAAAATTTGCAAAATTTGGACGTGTAGATTAAAAGTTATGAATTTTACAAAATCAACTTACTAATAGACAAGTTTCTATTTTTAAATCAAAAGCTGGGCCACGTGTCTGTTTCTAACTGGACGATACCGTTTCGCGTGGATCGGTCGATGCTGGCCGTTAGATCTAAGTTGTACCGCACGGCATAGATTGCTTCGTACCTTTTGGTTAAGTGATTCTATCGCGTCCATCAGATCTAAATCGAACTGCGTATAGAAGCTTGACCAGAGATGGGCGGCGCTAGCACGACGGCGAGCGGCGGCGCGCTCTGTCTACGGCGTTGCGGCGGCTACAGGAAGCGAGGGAGGAAAAGGAGTGGCTCGCCAGGTCGTGGGATCGTTGCGATGCTCAACATGCTCGTGGGAGGCAGGGGGCGCACGGGGTCGACACCGATTGCTCGCCGGAGACTCTCCTGTCATCGGGTACGTACTGTCGTCGGCGAAGGTGGTGCTACAAGGCATGCGCGAGTGATTGGCAAACGTTAGGAGATGCGAAGTACAAGGAAGACCAAGATAGCGTCATCCAGAAGAGGAGGGGCGGACGGAACCTACCGGGAAAATCTCGCCAGAGTCGAAGCATATGACGGTGGCATTCGGACGTTGATAGAGGCGAGGTTCTGGGGCGCGCGTGGGCAAGCAGAGATTGCAGGCAGATGCGTGTGTCGATGGGGAGTAAGTTAGTGTGCACTAGGGGTAGGGAGGGCCGAGCTCGCCGGAATTCGTGCTACAGCTCGTCGGAGCAGTGGGGACGCGAGCGAAAATTAGCGTAGCCTGGTGGTTCACTAGGCATGGCGTGAGAGGGGAAATAGAGAGGAGGGATATGCAATTAAGTATGCGTGATCACTGGGAGGAATTAATCGGCCATTTGATGCGAATTGACGAGCATTCATCGCGGCACAAACAACCAGGAGAGAAGAGAGGCGGGGTCAACGGGAGGTTGATGACGATGACGGGGCGATGGTGGGGCAGCGTTGTCAGTGACTGAGGGGGTTCGTCTGCGAGTGAGAAAATGTTTCGGGGAGGGGGAGAGAGTGGGATGGCTGTTGGGCTTAGTTGGGCCAGGTTCTGGGCTAGGGTCTGTTTCATTTTTTCCCTCTTCTGAATTCTTTTTCTTTTCCTGATTTCATTTTCTATTTTGAATTTATTCAAATGATTTCAAACTCTTATTTGAATTCAAACTTTTCTCAACTTTCAGTATGTTTTATTATCGTTTATTAATGTATTTTAAAGTCCATTTTAGAATAATTCTTTTATTCATTTATGGTTTATTATTTATTTAAAATAGGCACTTGCCTTTATTTAAATAAGATTTTAAATAAATTTTCAAACTTCCATTTGAATTCTAATTTTTACCAAACCTTTTTCAGTAGGTTTTATTTATTCATTAGTGCAAATAATTCTCTTTGAATTATTTAAAATATTTTAATATGATTTAATGTTCATTTAAATTGGGCATTTGTCTTTATTCAAATAAAATCAAATATGGTTTTAATCCCATATAAATTTTATTCAAATAATTCGTTTTAAGTTATTTAGATAACTTTTAATCCACTTTGGCAAATTTCCAATTTACTATATTCTCATGATTTAATTAATCATTTACTTTAGGGATTTTGTCTCCATTTAAATATCATTTGAATATGGTTTAATCCCATATACTTTCATTTGAATATTCTTTATCCTTTTATTTTATTTGGATTTGGATTATATTTATTCCATTTGTTTATCCATTTGGCCAAGGTTTAATTTGGCTTTTAAATATTCCTTATTTATTTCTTTATTTGCCTTATAAAATCCATATCTTTTTATTTATAGCTCCAAAATTGGTGATTCCAATTTGTATAATTTTATTTAATATTTGTTTATCTTTTTAAATTCCTTTAGGATTTATTTGCTCAAGATTTGGTATGGATTTTAGATAGGGGTTTTATTAGCTTTGGAAATTATTTCCTTTTAACCTATTATATTCATAAGTTTTTATACATGGCTCCAAATTGAAGGAAACCAATTTCTATGATCTTATAATATTTTTGCTTAAAATTTTTAATCATTTATAAATGTTTGTTGTCGAAATTTTATATGGATAAAATCCATAGTCTTAGGGAGACTTTGGAAATGCTTTTCTTCCATTAGGGTTTTAGGGTTTTGGTTTAACTTTTCCAAGTGTTTAAATTTCAAGATACATTCATTGATGAATGCATTTCACTGGATTTGAAATTTGTTGGATTCCATTTTATTCAAAGTTTGTTCAATAAGGGTTTTGATGTTTCCATTTAGAAGCAAAAGTTTATTTTCACCCTAATTTCAACAATTATTTATTTTGTTTGTTTATTTTTCAAATTTCAAAATTTGGAAAATTTTGCGATGTGACAGCGTCAGTCCCCGAGCGTGGTATTTGACCATTCGAGTCGCTGCGCCAAGAATGTGGAGGACAGGGTCGTGTTGGAGATATTCCCTAGAGGCAATAATAAAAGTGGTTATTATTATATCTTTGTGTTTATGATAAAATTTTGCATTCATGCTATAATAGTATTAACCGGAAACATTAACACTTGTGTGATTTGTAAACTAAATAAGAGTCCCTAGTAAAGCCTCTTTGTAATACTAGCTTGTTGGTTGATAGATGATCGTGGTTTCCCGATCACGAACATTGATATGTTATTAAAAACAATATCATATCATTAGGAGAATGGTGTGATGGACATACTCCTATAGATAAGCGTAGCATTAAGATCAAGTCATTTCAATAGTTTGTTTGCTATAAGCTTTCTAATAACCTAATTCCTACGACCATGAGATCTTGCTAATCACCATCACCGAAAGGATACTTTGATGACATCAAACACCACACCATAACTAGGTGGCTATAAAGGTGGCATTGAGTGTTCGGAAAGTATGTGTTGAGGCACATGGATCTAGAGTGGGATTTATCCATCCATATGATGGATATATATAATCTGGGCCCTCTCGGTGGAATGTCATCCAATTGGCTTGCAAGCATGTGACTGGATCACAAGGGATCACATATCACGGGAACGAGAAATGAGTACTTATCAAGTAACGAGGTTGAACTAGGTATGCAGAGATACCGATGATCAAACCTCGGATAAGTAAACTATCGCGAGACAAAGGGAAATTGGTATCGTATTGTTGGGAATATGCCCTAGAGGCAATCATGTATGATGATATTTCCCATTGTATTCATAAAGATATTGGTCCTTGTATAAACATCTGATGTGTATCATTGAATATGTGATTTGGTTGTGGAACTATGCATTCATGTTGTTTGTACTAAATATCCTTGGTCATTGAGGTTGTGCTGGACACACAACTTAGACCAATGTGAAAGTTGGCTTAATGACTCGGTTCCACTTGTCATGGGCATGGAGATGCTATTCCAACTTACACAGACTCGGCTAAATAGTTTAGCGAGTCGGATTGACCCATATTGACGTACAACAAACTAGCTGTCATTTGTATATCTCAATCAATGTAATCCTTAGACCTGAGGTTGTTGCATAGTCCGAGTTGAGGATCACCGACTTAGGTTCTGTCAAACGCTGATCCGTTACTGGTCAGTTATAAAGGAAGAGTTCGGCTCGACTGAGAATCAAGCTGCGTGATGTGAATAACCAAGATGGGATTTTGCCCCTCCACTTGGAGAGATATTCTCTGGGCCCTCTTGTGAGATATGATTCGGAAAGCATGGCCATGCACGACTCGGTTAAGTGTTAACCGAGGCGATCGACTAAGAGTTAGTCGGGTGAATCACTTATCTCGAATCGAGAAGAGAGTCGGACTATTTAAGGGATGACAAATATTCGCCTATAGTCTGACAAGGTATATCGTGAGGCAAAAGGGACTTGGACGTAAGTCGCATTGGAAAGGCAAGTCGTCATGACTCTTCGGTACTTGGGAGTCGGCACGTTCTGCTAGGAGCCGCTACCGACTGATCGATTGAGAGTCGGACTCCAATCGTGTCCAAGTAGCCATGAGCCTGTGGGGTCACACACTTAAGAGCGGGAGCAAGGTCGGATTGGATCTGAACCTGTAATCCGGTTGGGTTGGACCTAAACCGGATTAGGACTGAGTTAGTGAGCTGGACTCACGGTGACTAGTGTTATATGGGCATTAGTGAATGGTTCGCGCGAGAAGAGCCCACGTTCACTCCCTATATATAGTGGAGCACCGTAACCCAAAAAGGTTAATCGTTGTTCGGTTAGGTCATTCCATGTGTTGGAACCCTAGCTCCACAGCAGTCCAGCCATCATTACAAACCTAGCAGTTCACCGCTGGTGCTCCTCCTTGTACGTGTGGATACCAGCAGAGGTGCTGTGTGATCAGCACCAGGACGATCGGATCGTGAGGACTGCACTGCATCAACTGACGCGCTTCATCAGTAATCCGCAACTGCGCGTCTAGTGGTAAACCTCGTGGACTTCTACCTCAGCTAGATCTTAGGATCACCACATTAGAGGAAAAAGTTTTATTTTATCTCTGCGTGGCCCAACACGTATGTAAGTGGTTCATTCGATCGCAAAGTAATCGTAGAAATATGTGGGAGCCATATGAATTTCTAGATTCCTCTATTGGTTATTGATCGGAGAAGTGTCTCGGTCATGTCCGCATAATTCATGAACCGTAGGAAGACACACTTAAGGATTCGATGTTGTTTAGTGGAAATTAAGTAGGGATACCGAATGTTGTTCGGAGTCTCGGGTGGGATCTAGGATATCACGAGGAGATCCGGAATGGTCCGGAGAATAAGATTCATATAAGGAAAGTCCAATTCCGGAGTTTGGGAATGATTTCGATGTTTTCATCGGAGAGGTTCTAGAAGGGTCTAGAAGGTTCACCGGACCGGAAGGGGAATGGTTCATGAATGTGTCATGGTTAAGTGGAATGATTGATCATGTCCTAGTTCACTTTGTCGGGCATTTGCAAGAGAGGAATTAAGCTCCAAATTGCAAGTCAAAAGGCAGGTTTGAAAAGTCAAACTGGAACAATGATTTCCTAGTGGAAGAAGGAAAGAATCCTTCTTTCCCTCCAACAAGAAGAGGGAGTTGGGGAAGGATTCAAAATCCCCTCTCCCAAGATTTCCTCCCTCTCATAAATAGAGGGGAGGGGCTGCCCCAAGACCACATAACCAACTCCTCCCCACCTTGCGCCGCCGCCGCCTCAGCCGCCGCCAGCCACCGCCGGCTCGTCGCCAACGACCTAGCTGCCACTGACTCCACCTCCTCATCTCCGTCCCTCTAAACCTAGATCACCGGAAACCCTAGATCCACCATAACCTGCTCCGGCTTAGGCGAAGCCCTGCAGGATTTTTCCTCTACTTCTGACACCACGCCATCGTGCTACCGGAATCGCGAGGGGAGAACTACAACCTCCACTGCCTGCTGGAACAAGGGAGAGGAAGGTCTTCATCGAGTACAGAACGTGTGACCGACTACGGAAGCGCTGCCAGAATGCAGCGCCGGAAGGATCGTCTACGCGATCTTGAGATCGGGAAGTGTATGACTACATCACCCACGAGAATCTGCTCTCGTTAACCGCTTTGAAATCTTTTAGGGTGAGTACTCTAATCGACTCGTTGCTACAATCTAGTAGATATATCTTGGTTTGTTTGTGTGCATGCGGTAGTAATTTTTTGTTTTCCATGCTACGAACCCCTATAGTGGTATCAGAGTCGTGTCTATATGTAGATCTGTTGCACGAGTAGAACACAATGGTCATTGTGGGCGGTGGTGCTTTTATTATTAATTGCTTTTTGTGTACTTTGCATCTTGCAGTATGATGGGATGAAGCGGCCCGGGCTAACCTTACATGACATCGTTCATGAGACTTGCTCCACGCTTAACATGCAACTTGTATTGCATAAGTGGCTTTGCGGGTGTCTGTCTCTCCCATCATAGTATAGATTCAATTTACAACGGGCACTTGATAGTTCAAGCATCAACATTGTGGTTCTTGTTCGTAAGTTAGAACGACACTTATTGAAAGCCCCAAACCACGTAAAATATGCAAAGAAAATTAGAGGCATCTAACTTTGTTTTGCAGGGGTGTGCTGTGATGTGATATGGCCATGATTGTGATTATACGTGATGTATGCAATGTATCTTATTGTAAGTCGGCAACAGGTAGGAGCCATATGGTTGTCTTTTAATTTCATTAAGACCTGCATGTCTATTATTCAAATTTGTTGTAATCGTTAATGCTGGTCGACAACAACCATGGAGCGGCGACATTGACCTTGTCGAAATGCCGGTGATGATGGAGATCATGTCCGTGCTTGAAGATGGAGACCTTGTCACCGACTTAGGTTCTGTCAAACGCTGATCCGTTACTGGTCAGTTATAAAGGCAGAGTTCGTGTCGACTGAGAATCAAGCTGCGTGATGTGAATAACCAAGATGGGATTTTGCCCCTCCACTTGGAGAGATATTCTCTGGGCCCTCTTGTGAGATATGATTCGGAAAGCATGGCCATGCACGACTCGGTTAAGTGTTAACCGAGGCGATCGACTAAGAGTTAGTCGGGTGAATCACTTATCTCGGATCGAGAAGAGAGTCGGACTATTTAAGGGATGACAAATATTCGCCTATAGTCTGACAAGGTATATCGTGAGGCAAAAGGGACTTGGACGTAAGTCGCATTAGAAAGGCAAGTCGTCATGACTCTTCGGTACTTGGGAGTCGGCACGTTCTGCTAGGAGCCTCTACCAACTGATCGATTGAGAGTCGGACTCCAATCGTGTCCAAGTAGCCATGAGCCTGCGGGGTCACACACTTAAGAGCGGGAGTAAGTTCGGATTGGATCTGAACCTGTAATCCGGTTGGGTTGGACCTAAGCCGGATTAGGACTGAGTTAGTGAGTTGGACTCACGGTGACTAGTGTTATATGGGCTTTAGTGAATGGGTCGCGCGAGCAGAGCCCACGTTCACTCCCTATATATAGTGGAGCACCGTAACCCAGAAAGGTTAATCGTTGTTCGGTTAGGTCATTCCATGTGTTGGAAACCCTAGCTCCACAGCAGTCCAGCCGTCGTTACGAACCTAGCAGTTCGCCGCCGGTGCTCCTCCTTGTACGTGTGGATACCAGCAGAGGTGTTGTGCGATCAGCACCAGGACGATCGGATCGTGAGGACTGCACTGCATCAACTGACGCGCTTCATCAGTAATCCGCAACTGCGCGTCTAGTGGTAAACCTCGTGGACTTCTACCTCAGCTAGATCTTAGGATCACCATGTTAGAGGAAAAAGTTTTATTTTATCTCTGCGTGGCCCAACAGTGGTATCAGAGCGATAGCTTCTGGTTTTAGGCTCGAGATCTCGCATATGTGATATGCGGTAGGATGTAGATGAGATCTATGTGCTGTTTGGTGGTCGATCTATGAGATAGATCGGTTTTGTATGAGGTTGATTGGATCAACTGTACTCGGGGAATGGTAGATCTGATTTCCGTGATCATACTGCTGAGGTCGTGGAACGACATACCCCTACCGGTCGGCTTCCGCCATCGGGGTAGACTATGACACGTAAATCCAGAAGCGGTGATCGAAGATCAAAGAGTTTGATCGAATCGGAATGATGGTCGGAATCCATGTTCGGATCGTAGATGAGATCTACGTTTTCAGAAAAATCGTCGGGCGCTGCCCGCACCCGCGAGGACCGCCGGCTTCGCCCTGTCGTAGCGCCTTAGATGTCATTGCGAGTTACACATCGCTGATAGATATTGTATCTATGCATAACTTGTTTTTGCAGGAAGTTGTGAATGGTATGGTTCATGTGCATGTGATGTATGTGTGTAATCCATATGTGATCTGCGAATCACGGTTTTTGTCAGCCGGCTGGAGCCTAGGTGTTGTCATTTTATTGTATAACGACCTGCATGTCGGATTCTCTATGTAATTTACTTTACTAAGCTAGTGTAGATGTTTGGAGAACCCGGAAGGCATGCAAGGCGTTGTACATGTCGGCGACATGGTGTAAGATGGCAAGTGACAAGAGTTGGTACGAGTCGGATTACAGGCTTTGTGGAGATGGAGATCGCCATGAAGAGAGCCATACCATTTCACATTATAATTGCTCTATTTTGTGTTATTGTTATGTCTCTGTTTTACCTCTATTAGATAGTCGGTAAAATCTAATCCCTCAAAGAAGGTCTAGTCGGTTTTCCCGCCAGTGTTTGCACCATCACAAGTCGGACATTTTTGGTAGTGGGCTCATCAAATTGAGGTGCTGCCAATTCTTTCCGACTGGTGGGTCCGAGTCGGACTCTTACTGCAGAAACACTCGGTAAGCTAGACGGGTCTATCACAACGGTTGTGGGACTCGGAGAAAAGTCGGATGGGAGCCGGGGCATGTGATGCCACCCATCCAACAGGAGTCGCATGAGATGCGATTGACAAGGAGTTGTCTACCTAGATCACTTGGCGGCTAACGGTGATGCTAAAGCTCACTAGTCGACTTGCTTATTTAGGATCCTGAATCACTAAGCAACCATCGGAGGGGTGTTGGTTCTAGTGGTGCATAAAATATTAAATTGTTTAATATGCTTGCTCTTTTATGAATACATGTCTTAAGTGTTTTGCATATTTTCTATTGTAGATCATGGCACCAAGTAGCAGTCACTCTCAGATATCCAGTTTTGCGTTGAGAACCATTCTTGAGAAAGATAAACTGAACGACACAAATTTTACCAACTGGTATCGAAATCTGAGAATTGTTCTCAAACAAGAAAAGAAGGACCATGTCCTAGACAACCCACTTCCAGATGAGCCGAATGAGAATGCGACTGTCGCTGCCACCAATGCCTACCGTCGGGCTAAGGATGAGTCCACGGATATTAGCTGTCTTATGCTTGCTCACATGGAACCGGACTTGCAAAATCAGTTCGAGCATGTTGAGGCCTACGATATGATCGAAAGCCTCAAAAGTATGTTCCAGGATCAGGTGAAGACTGAGAGGTATCAAGTCTCTCAGGCTTTGCTGAGTTGCAAGCTTAAGAATGGTGATCCACTGAGTCCGCATGTGATCAAAATGGTTGGTTACGTGCAGTCTCTGGAGAGGCTTGGCTATCCCATTAGCGAAGAGTTCGCTACGGATATAATTCTGAACTCTCTTCCTAGTGCATATGGGCAGTTCATTTCGAACTACCACATGCATGGTATGGATAAGAAGCTCACTGAATTACATGGGATGCTCAAGCAGGCAGAGATGGATCTCAAGAAGGGCGCCAGTCAAGTGTTGATGGTGCAAAATAAGGCTAAGTTCAAGAAGAGTTCTTGGACTAAGAAGAAGGCTAAGTCAGGAGGAAAGCAGGCTCAGGACCCGGTCCCAAGCGCTTCCTCAGGGACTAAGCCATCTCCTTCAGCCGGATCCACTTGCTTCTACTGCAAGGCGGATGGCCACTGGAAGAGGAACTGCAGCAAGTACTTGGCCGACAAAGCCAAGAGTGGAGGTATGACTTCCGACTCAGGTACACTTGTTTGCAATGTTATAGACATATATCTCGCTGATGCACCTAATAGTTCTTTGGTATATGATACCGGATCAGTTATTCACATCTGCAACTCGTTGCAGGGACTGGTAAGAACTAGGAGCATAGCAAGAGGCGAGGTTGATATTCGAGTCGGCAACAAAGCAAGAGTTGCTGCGTTGGAAGTCAGCATGATGCAACTTCATTTACCTTCCGGATTCATTATGGAACTGAATAATTGTTATTATGTTCCAGTGCTCAGTCGAAACATTATTTCTGCTTCATGTTTGATGAGGCAAGGCTATGAGTCGAATATCAAGAATAATGGTTGTTATTTGTATTTGAATGATATGTTTCACGGCTTTGCACCCGTCCAGGACGGGTTATTTATTTTGAATCTTGATGGTGAGTCCGTTTATAACATAAATGTTAAAAGGTTGAAACCAAATGATCTGAATATGACTTACTTTTGGCAATGTCGGCTTGGTCATATAAGTTGGAAACGCATGAAGAAGCTCCATGATGATGGACTCCTAACTTCGTTCGACTTGGAGTCGTTCGAGACATGCTAATCTTGCCTACTCGGCTAAATGACCAAGACACCTTTTGCAAAGAGTTGCGAAAGGGCGTCCGACTTGTTGGGACTAGTACATAGTGATGTATGTGGACCAATGAGCACGACAGCCAGGGGTGGTTATGAGTACTTCATTACCTTCACTGATGATTTGAGTAGGTATGGATATATCTACTTGATGAAACGTAAGTTGGAAGCCTTTGAAAAGTTCAAAGAATTCCAGAATGAAGCACAGAATCAACTCGGCAAGAAAATAAAGTTTCTTCGGTCGGACCGAGGAGGCGAGTACATGAGCCATGAGTTTGATGACCATCTGAAAAGTTGTGGAATAGTTCCTCAACTTACTCCGCCAGTAACGCCACAAAGGAATGGAGTTTCGGAAAGGCGGAATCGAACCTTGTTGGACATGGTACAATCAATGATGAGTCGGACAGATCTGCCTTTATCATTTTGGGGTTATTGTCTAGAAACAGCGGTGTTCAGACTAAACAGAGTACCATCAAAATCGGTAGAGAAGACACCGCATGAGATGTGGATAGGCAAAAAGCCAAGTTTGTCTTTTCTTAAGATTTGGGGTTGTGAAGCACTTGTCAAGCGACTTCAGTCGGACAAGCTTACAGCCAAGTCGGATAAGTGTATTTTCGTGGGGTATCCGAGGGAAACCTTGGGTTACTACTTCTACAACCGAGAAGAGGGCAAAGTGTTTGTCGCTCGGAACGGTGTCTTCCTTGAGAAAGAGTTTCTCAGTCGGGGAGTAAGTGGGAGCACGGTGCAGCTCGAAGAAATTCGAGAGGAACCGACTAGTAGCGAGTCGGCAAAAACCTTGGAGGTTGAGCCGGTCGTGGTAGCTGAGCCGGCAGCAGCACCTGTACTACGAAGATCGGCGATATTACAAAGTGTTCGTGATGTGTTACTGTTAGACAGTGATGAGCCAGCAAATTATTCGGAAGCGATGGTGGGATCTGATTCCGAGTCATGGCTTGGAGCCATGAGATCCGAGATAAAGTCCATGGATGAAAATCAAGTTTGGAACTTGGTTGATCTGCCAGACGGTGCAAGACCCGTCGAGTGCAAATGGGTCTTTAAGAAGAAAACTGATATGGATGGAAATGTTTCAATCTATAAATCACGCCTTGTCGCGAAGGGGTTCCGACAATTTCAAGGAGTTAATTACGACGAGACTTTCTCGCCCGTAGCGATGCTTAAATCAGTTCGGCTCATGTTAGCTATAGCGGCCTATTTCGACTACGAGATATGGCAGATGGATGTCAAAACAGGTTTCCTTAACGGAAATTTAACCGAGGACGTGTATATGATACAGCCCGAGGGTTTTGTTGATCCAGCTAATGCTGACAAAGTGTGCAAACTTCAGAAATCCATTTATGGGTTGAAGCAAGCATCTCGGAGTTGGAATATTCGCTTTGATGAGGTAGTCAAATCGTTTGGCTTCATCAAGAGTGATCATGATTCTTGTTTGTACAAGAAGTTTAGGTTAGAAAAAACAATAATCCTA
Organism: Avena sativa; assembly: GCA_916181665.1. Taxonomy (NCBI): domain Eukaryota; kingdom Viridiplantae; phylum Streptophyta; class Magnoliopsida; order Poales; family Poaceae; genus Avena; species Avena sativa. The sequence goes on along the minus strand of OV702280.1, from coordinate 392,969,402 downwards.
ATAACTAAAACAATATAATCCTAATTATAATAACTTAAACAAAAAAATAACCCTAATCCTAATCCTAATTCTAGACTTAATAAATAAAACAAAAAATAACCCTAGCTAACAATATAATACTAATCCTAGCTAATTATAATTAAAACAATATTTAAAAAAATAACCCTAGCTATTTATAATTAAAACAATAACCCTAGCTAATTATAATTAAAACAATAATTAAAAAAATAACCCTAATCCTAATCCTAATTCTAATCTTAATAAATAAAACAAAAAAATAACCCTAGCTAATTATAATTAAAATAACCCTAGCTAACAATATAATCCTAATCCTAGCTAATTATAATTAAAACAATAATTAAAAAAATAATCCTAGCTAACAATTAAAAAAATATACTACTAATTAAAAAAATATATACACTACACTAAATATAAAAACCTAAATATACTACTAATTAAAAAACCTAAATATACTACAAAAACCTAAATATACTACCAATTAAAAAAAATTAATACTACACTAACTATACTAACTACACTAACTACTAACTAATTAATACTAGACTAAATAGCCACCTCCGGCGAGGTGGGCGGCCGGAGGAACAGCGGCGGCGTGGCGAGGCGGTGCGGAACGACGGGGCGGCGACATGGCGCGCGGAGGCTCGGCGAGGCAGTGCGGCACGACGGGGCGGCGACACGCGGCGGGGCGGCGCGACACGGCGCACGACGGGGCAGGGCGGCACGGCTCGGTGATGCGGTGCGGCACGGCGGGGTGGCGCGACACGGCGGGGCGGTGACACGGCAAGGCGGCTCTGCGGTACGGCGGGCCGGCCGGAGACAAGGGCGCCGGCGGCGCGGGAATCGGGAAGCACTTCCCCTGTTCTCTGCGTCGACGCCTCGTCTTTGTCTTCGTCGTTTGCCAAGTGCGGGTGGGCACAACCAGGGGCGGGCAAGAGTATATAAAGGGACCCCCTCCTTTAGTCCCGGGCTGAGCCACCGCCCGCGACTAAAGGGTCTTTAGTCGCGGGCCGTGGCTTAACCCGCGACTAAAGACCCCCCCATTTAGTCGCGGGCTAAGCCACGGTCCGGGACTAAACGTCTTCTTCGGCCGCTACGTTTTCGCGTGTGCACTGACCCTTTAGTCCCGGGTCCAGCCACGACCCGCGACTGTTTGTTTTTTTGTAAGTTTTCTTTTTTAATTCAAAACTAATATAAAAACTTTGAAAAATCATATCTTTTATTGTAATAATCCAAATAAAACAAATAATATGTCTATTATTATCAGAAAAATATAAAGAATTTTAATATAATATCCATTTATCTGTTTGCATCATTTATAAATTATTTCATTTGTAAATTTTCTTTTTTAATTCAAAACTAATATAAAAACTTTGAAAAATCATATCTTTTATTGTAATAATCCAAATAAAACAAATAATATGTCTATTATTATCAGAAAAATATAAAGAATCTTAATATAATATCCATTTATCTATTTGCATTATTTATAAATTATTTCATTTGTAAATTTTCTTTTTTAATTCAAAACTAATATAAAAACTTTGAAAAATCATATCTTTTATTGTAATAATCCAAAGAAAACAAATAATATGTCTATTATTATCAGAAAAATATAAAGAATCTTAATATAATATCCATTTATCTATTTGCATTATTTATAAATTTTTTCATTCGTAATTTTTTTTAATTCAAAACTAATATAAAAACTTTGAAAAATCATATCTTTTATTGTAACAATCCAAAGAAAACAAATAATATGTCAATTATTATCAGAAAAATATAAAGAATCTTAATATAATATCAATTTATCTGTTTGCATTATTTATAAATTATTTTATTTGTAAATTTTCTTTTTTAATTCAAAACTAATATAAAAACTTTGAAAAATCATATCTTTTATTGTAATAATCCAAAGAAAACAAATAATATGTCTATTATTATCATAAAAATATAATGAATCTTAATATAATATCCATTTATCTGTTTGCATCATTTATAAATTATTTCATTTGTAAATTTTCTTTTTTAATTCAAAACTAATATAAAAACTTTGAAAAATCATATCTTTTACTGTAATAATCCAAATAAAACAAATAATATGTCTATTATTATCAGAAAAATATAAAGAATCTTAATATAATATCCATTTATCTGTTTGCATTATTTATAAATTATTTCATTTGTAAATTTTCTTTTTTAATTCAAATCAAATACAAAAACTTTGAAAATCATATCTTTTATTGTAATAATCCAATTAAAACAAATTTTCCTGCCCTTTCCCACCTCTTTCCGCCAAGTTTTCCCGCCCTTTCCTTTCTACGAGAGCTTTTAGTCCCGGATGTAGTCACTAACCGGGACTAAAGATATTTCCCGCCATTTCCCAAAGCTTCACACCAAGTTTTCCCGCCCTTTCCCTCTATATTTAGGGTGATCGTGCCATGGCTATCCACACATACACACCTTCCTCTCTTAGAACAATGGACAACGCCTACTGGGCCATTCTGACCCTCGAGGAGACCGAGGCGCTGTGTGCCTCCAACTACCCTTGTCCTCCAGGCTACCGGCCGCCCGCCGACTAGATGCTGAGCGCTGGAGGGGTTCCTGTCCCTCCTTTCCCTCAAGGTTCCGCACGCCAGACGGCCATCACAAACCACTTCTACCACGAGCTCACGCCGGAGCAGCGGATGGATCCCCAGTGGGATCCCGACAACTACGACACCTGGAATGCCTTATTCGCTAATAGGCGGGAAAGGGAGCTCGCCAGGTACGAGGGTGATGGCCCGCCACCGGTGAACCACAACGAAGCCGGCCGTCGTCTGTGGTGGGCGAACCGTACTATCACCGGAGTGATGCGCTACATCGCCGGGGGAGACCATCCTCGCCTACGGTGCCCACGAGTCCACCCGCCACAGACCCCTCTCCCGCTCGCCGTGAATCCGAGGCTGGAATGGCCCCTGGTATATGCCATGGATGGGCTGAGGATCCCCGGAGTGGCAGGTGACGATGACGATGATGATGAAGATGACGATGAAGACCCTGAAGCTGCGTACTATAGGACTAGGCATGATTCTGACTAAAGGGGCGGCTTTAGTCCTGAGTGTTAGTTAGTCCCGGTTTGTCCCGGTTTTTAATATTAATAAATGTCTTGATTGTTACCTAATAAATAGAGGGAAATGCCTATATAAAGAGAGGGTTCATCTTTAGTCCCGGTTGGAGAAACCAACCGCGACTGAAGGGATTGCGGCAGAATGGGCCAGGCAACACTAATAATAGGGGTGAGTGTCGACATCATGTCGTGCGGCTTGTACCTTGTCCCGGATGGTGTCACCAACCGGGACTAAAGATGAACCTTTAGTCCCGGTTGGAGACACCAACCGGGACTAAAGATGAGTCAGCACTAATAATAGGGGTGAGTGTTGACATTATGTCGTGAGTGTCGACATTATGCCGAGCTGCTTGTACTATAAATAGGCATCCTTGTGAGTCCAGTCCTCCAGCCAGTTTGAGGCATCTCCAAGATGGTTTTAGAGAGCAGGGACACCACTACGGCCAGTTTCAGGGAGATGCCGACGGAGCCTAGTCCTCCGGCATCTCCGAGAAACTGGTCATAGAGGCACTCCCTAATATGTGAAATTAGTTAGCTCCAAGGCGTATTGATCTATTTAGAGAAGTTACAAGCTGCAAGATGGTTTTCGAGAGCAGGGACACCACTACGGCCAGTTTTAGGGAGATGCTGACGGAGCCCAGTCCTCCGGCATCTCCGAGAAACTGGTCATAGAGGCACTCCCTAATATGTGACATCACGCGTCCAGCCACAAAACGGGACTAACACACTCAAGATTGTTTGCAGACAACACTATAAAAATAGACACATGCATGGAACATCTTAACTCATAAAATGTTACAATTATTACATATCATTTCTTCGTTTGTGTTCCTTTCTGATCCCGTCGTATCCATGGATCATCTTCATTCATTAACATGATGGTTGGGTCATCCTTCACCGCAAAAGGCGGAATTTCATGGAACTTATTACAATCTTCTGACATGTCTGTCTTGTCCTCCACTCCCACGATGTTTCTTTTTCCTGAAAGAACTATGTGGCACTTTGGCTCATCGTCTGATGTATTCTTTTTCTTATTTTTTCGTTTTCTAGGTTTGGTAGACATGTCCTTCACATAGAAAACCTGGGCCACATCATTGGCTAGGACGAATGGTTCGTCTAAGTACCCAAGATTGTTGAGATCCAATGATGTCATTCCGTATTTCTTGTCTACCTCAACCCCTCCTCCCGTCAGCTTGACCTATTTGCACCGAAACAAGGGGACCTTAAAAGTAGGTCCATAGTCAAGTTCCCATATCTCCTCTATGTAACCATAATATGTGGTCTTTGACCCATTGTTGTCTGTTGCATCAAAGCGGACACCACTGTTTTGGTTGGTGCTCTTTTTATCTTGGGCTATCGTGTAAAATGTATACCCATTTATCTCGTACCCTTGAAAAGTCGATATAGTCGAAGATGGTGACCTAGACAACAAGTATAGCTGATCTCCAAGAGTGTTGTTTTTGATGAGATGTTGCAACCAACCGCCAAAACTCTTCATGTGTTCATCTCTAATCCAAGAGTCATGCTTTCCAGGGTTGTTGGAGCGTAAGATTTTCTTGTGTTCCTCGATATATGGGGCTGCCAAGATAGAATTCTGTAGAATGGTGTAATGTGCTTCGGTGTAAGAATGTTCATCTCTACATATTATTGATTTCCTTCCTAGAGTACCCTTTCCACTCAGTCTCCCCTCATACCGCGATTGAGGAAGACCAATCGGCTTAAGGTCAGGAACGAAGTCAACACAAAATTCAATGACCTCCTCTGTTCCATAGCCCTTGGAGATGCTTCCTTCTGGCCTAGCACGGTTACGAACATATTTCTTTAAGATTCCCATGAACCTCTCAAAGGGAAACATATTGTGTAGAAATACAGGACCGAGAATGGACATCTCTTTGACTAGGTGAACCAGCAGGTGCGTCATAATATTGAAGAAGGATGGTGGGAACACCAACTCAAAACTGACAAGACATTGGACCACATCATTCTGTAACCGTGGTAGATGTTCAGGATTGATTATCTTCTGAGAGATTGCATTGAGAAATGCACATAGCTTCACAATGGGTACTCGAACATTATCTGGTAGAAGCCCCCTCAATGCAATCGGAAGCATTTGCGTCATAATCACGTGGCAGTCATGAGACTTTAGATTTTGGAACTTTTTTTCTGCCATATTTATTATCCCCTTTATATTCGACGAGAAGCCAGACGGGACCTTAATACTGCTTAGGCATTCAAAAAATATTTCCTTCTCTTGTTTGGTAAGAGCGTAGCTGGCATGACCTTGAAACAATTCTGGATGCAGGCCATCTGGGTCTTTCATACGTTGATGGTCCTTTCGTGCTTCCGGTGTATCTTTTGTCTTCCCACACACGCCCAAGAAGCCTAGCACGTTCACGCAAAGATTCTTCGTCACATGCATCACATCGATTGCAGAGCGGACCTCTAAGAATTTCCAATATGCTAGCTCCCAAAATATAGATTTCTTCTTCCACATGGGTGCGTTTCCTTCAGCGTCTTTCAGAACAGATTTTCCTCCAGGACCCTTTCCAAAGGTTACCAGTTGATCCAAATCTTTGACCATATCAAATATATCAGCACCAGTACGCTCCTTAGGCTTCGTCTGGTGACATGCCAGACCGTTGAAATGCTTGCCTTTCTTTCTTAAGGGATGCTTGGACAAAAGAAATCGACGATGCTCATTGTATACATTCTTCTTACAATGTTCCAAATTTATACTTGCAGTCTCATCTAAACAGTGTGTGCATGCATTGTATCCCTTGTTTGACTGTCCTGAAAGGTTACTAAGAGCAGGCCAATCATTGATTGTTACGAAAAGCAATGCTCGGAGGTTAAATTCTTCCTGCTTGTGCTCATCCCACACGCGTATCCCGGGTTCGTGCCACAACTGTAAAAGTTCTTCCACTAATGGCCTTAGGTACACATCAATGTCGTTGCCAGGTTGCTTCGGACCTTGGATCAACACTGGCATCATAATGAACTTCCGCTTCATGCACAACCAAGGAGGAAGGTTATAGATGCATAGAGTCACGGGCCAGGTGCTGTGACTGGAGCTCTGCTCCCCAAAGGGATTCATGCCATCTGTACTTAGACCAAACTTTAAACTCCTTGCGTCATCTGCAAAGTCCGGGTACTTTCTATCGATTTTTCTCCATTGCGACCCATCAGCGGGGTGTCTCAACATCCCGTCTGACTTAATTTCCTCTTTATGCCATCGCAACAACTTGGCGTGCTCTTTGTTTCTGAATAAGCGTTTCAACCGTGGTATTATAGGAGCATACCACATCACCTTCGCAGGAACCCTCTTCCGGGAGAGCTCGCCCTCAACGTCACCAGGGTCATCTCGTCTAATCGTATACCGAAGTGAAGTGCATACCGGGCATGCATCTAAATTCTCATACTCCTCACTGCGGTAGAGGATGCAGTCATTAGGGCATGCATGTATCTTCTTAACCTCTAAACCTAGAGGGCAGACAACCTTTTTTGCTTCGTATGTACTGGCGGGCAATACATTATCTTTTGGAAGCATATTCTTCATCATTTTCAGCAACTTTTCAAATGAGGAGTCAGGTATAGCACACTTATCCTTCCATCGCAGCAATTCCAGTGTGCTGCCCAGCTTTTTCAGACCATTTTTGCAATTTGGGTACAACAACTTTTTGTGATCCTCTAGCATGTGATTGAACTTCTCCCTATCCTTTTCAGTTTCACAATCTCTTCGTGCATCGGCAATGGTCCGACCAAGATCATCAGTGGGTTCATCATGTGTCTCTTCTTCATCCTCCCCTTCAGCATCCCCCATGGAAGTATCTCCGTACTCAGGGAAACCATGATAGTTGTCATCCTCCTCCTCTTCTTCATTGTCTTCCATTATAACCCCTCTCTCTCGATGCTTGGTCCAACAATTATAACTGGGCATGAAGCCGGACTTCAACAGGTGGCTGAGAAGGGTTTTTGAGTCGGAGTAATCCTTCTGATTCCTACATCCATTACATGGACAGAATACAAAACCATTGTGCTTGTTTGCATCAGCAACACGGATGAATTCATGCACGCCATTAATGAACTCGCCAGAGTGTCGGTCAGTACCGTACATCCATTCCCGGACCATCTGCATTATAGTAAAAGTATATCAAAAACCATTACACAACATGATAAAATTATTACAAGTTATATTGAGAGCTTCTAGAGCATTAATTTTGAATTTTGAAAAATTTACATGCACCAATTTGTGAATTGGAGAAAACAATCAACATGATAAATGTGGAGTTTTTATTATTGTTCCACCAGTGAAAACCTCATTCCATTCTAAGATCTGAAACTCTAAAATTACACATTTCAATTTTCGGTAACTGTGTGCCTAATCAAAATTTGTTACACATATAAATCAAAATCCTTCTAGCTACTTCTAGAGCATGCATGCATTTGATCCATATCTCTATACTTCTAGAGCATTATATAGAGCTAAAGTAGCAATAAGAGATGAAAGAATGAAGTTCTAACCTTTTAAAGCTTTGGATTTAGGTGTTGCAAAGTAAATCTTGACAAATGTTGAGAAAAAAATGGCATGAACTCTCTTGCTTTCTTTGAGAAAAATGGCCACCATATATGCTTTAGGGCATCTGTCCAGGGAGCTGTATATATAGTGATGGACAATTAGTCCCGGGCCGTGATACGACCCGGGACTAATAGTCCCCGAAAAGAGCTGTTGCCCCGCTCCAGCTTATTAGTCCCGGGCCGTGTTACGGACCGGGACTAATGCTCTGGTCCGGCCCGGGACTAATGCTTATGGCCATTTCTAGCCGTTGGAGGCCTCACGGACCGGGACTAGTGCTAGCACTAGTCGCGGTTCGTGACGGGCCAGGACTGCTGGGCTTCCAGTGATCGAACCGAAGATGGTTTTTCCAGTAGTGATGGGTTCTTTGTCGACGGGGGCGGCGAGTAGCGGTGCTGCGAGTAGCACCTTCTTGAGGTCGCGGAGTGCGTCGTCCGCTTCCTTGTCCCACTGGAAGGTGGGGTTCTTCCACATCAGGCGGTATAGGGCATCGCCTTTTCGCCCAATCGGGGGATGAAGCGGCTGAGAGCCGCGACTCGCCCGGCCAGCTTCTAGACGTCGCGCAGGCACTCGGGTTTGCCGAGTCGACTGATCGTGTCGATTTTGGTGGGGTTCGCCTCGATCCCGCGCTTGGAGACGAAGTACCCCAGTAGTTGACCTGCTGGTACACCGAAGGTGCATTTGCCTGGGTTTAGCTTTATCTTGTATTTCCGGAGGTTGGCGAATGTTTCCGCCAGGTCGGCGAGTAGATCGCCCTGGCGAGCGCACTTCACTACCACGTCGTCGATGTAGACGTGGATATTGCGGCCAATTTGGCTCGCAAGGCATTCCTGCATGCACCGCTGGTAGGTCGCCCCGGCGTTCTTGAGGCCAAAGGTCATGGCGGTGTAGCAGAAGGCTCCGAATGGTGTGATGGACACCGTCTTTTCCTCGTCCTCGACAGCCATTTTGATCTGGTTGTACCCAGAGTAGGCGTCGAGGAAACACAGTGACTCCGAGCCCGCAGTGGAGTCGATTATTTGGTCGATCCGTGGGAGGACGAATTGCTCCTTCGGGCAGGCGCTATTTAAGTTTGTGTAATCGATACACATCCTCCAGGTCCCATTTTTCTTCTCGACCAGGACTGGGTTTGCCAGCCACTTGGAGTATTTTATTGGCCGGATGAAGCCTGCAGCGAGTAGACGCTGCACTTCCTCGGCGATGGCTCGGTGGCGCTCTTCATTGAAGGGCCGCAGCGACTGCTTGACAGGTCGCACTTTGGGGTTGGCGTTGAGTTTGTGCTCAGCGAGTTCCCTAGGGACACCAGGCATGTCAGAGGGCTTCCATGCGAAGATGTCCCTGTTCTCACGGAGGAACTCGATGAGCGCGCCTTCCTATGCTGGGTTCATGCCTGTCCCGATCGTCGCCGTCTGGATGGAGTCGCCTGGGACCAGCTCGACGGTGCGGGTGTGCGTCGTCGCCTCGAAGGCTGAGGTGTTGACGCCCTCCGAATTGGGATTCTTGAGTATGGTGGGGTCGTCGTTGTTGACCCCGCTCGCGTATTTGGCGAGCTCGTCGGCGTGGTTGGTTTCTGCCGCGATGACGGCGTCGGCAAGTTCGGCTCCTTTGGCCTCGCACTCGGCGGCCATGTCGGGGTCGCCGTTGATGGTGATGACGCCGCGCGGCCCGGGGAGCTTCATTGCATTGTACGCGTAGTGGGGCGCTGCCATTAACTTGCCGAACGCCTGGCGCCCCAGGACGCAGTGGTAGGGGTTGTCGAAGGGTACCAGCTCGAAGACGATCCGCTCGGTGCGGAAGTTTGCTGGTGTGCCGAAGGTGACTGGCAGCGTGACCTTGCCGATCGGGTACGCCTTCTGACCGGGGACGATGCCGTGGAACGTGGTGTAGGTCGTCTCGACCATCGATTGCAGGAGCCGCAGTCGCCTGAATGTGTCCAGGTATAGGATGTTGATGGAGCTGCCGCTGTCCATCAATGTCTTGGGGAGCCAGTCTCCCACCTTGGGCTTGACCACCAGGGCGACTCGTCCTGGGTACTCGATGCGTGGCGAGTGGTCCTGGCGGCTCCAGGTGATGGGCTGCTCCGACCAGTTGAGGAACTGGGGGACGTCCACCTGGGCCACCGCGTTGACGGCGACGGCGCGGGCGATGACCTTCTTCTCGCACTTCGTGTTGAAGCCTGTGAAGGTGTGGAGCGAGCCGGCCACACTGCCGAATTTTCCGCCGTTTGGCGGGTTGTTGTCGGGGTCCTCCCGCGCTCGCCGTGCCTTTTCAATATCCTTGAGAGAGTGGCAGTCGGCGGTTGTGTGCGTGGCGGGCTTCCCTTCCCTGCTGTGAAACGCACAAGGTTGGTTAAGGAGGGCCGCGGGGTCGAACCTTGGTTTCGCCTTGTAATTTCCGCCGTCGCGGCGTTGCCCTCCGTCGTGGCGGAAGCTCTTGGGCTCGCGCTGCGCGTGCCCAGAGTTGGCGACAACGTCGACTCGCCCGTCACTATGGCGCTTGCCGGTGAGGCGAGTGTTGCTGTAGCGTAGGTCGGACCATCGTCTGTTGTCGGTGCCGTTTGTGCAGCGTTGACCGCCCGACTCGTCGTCGGTTTCCTGGTTTGGGTCTTCCTTCGCGTATCTCTTGGTGATCTCGAGGAGATCCGGTATGTTGTCGAGTGTGCGGGAATGTCGTTTGAGCTTGGCGACCAGGGGCTCGTAGCGAAACGAGGTCTTGAAGCAGTGGATCGCGATGTCCGGGTGGATGCCGACCGCGTTGTACCATAGTTCTTACCACCGCTGGACCCAGCTGCAGGTCGACTCGCGGGGTCCCTAGATGCATCGTTCCATGTCCTCGATGGTGGTGGAGCGGGTGTAGGAGCACTCAAAGTGCCTGACGAAGGCATCACGCATCTCTTCCCAGGAGTCGATGCTATCCGGGGGAAGAGTGTTGATCCACTGCCTGCACGTTCCCTCCATCACCAGGGGGAGGTAACGGGCGGCTAGCAGGTCGGTGTGGCCGGCGATCCCCATCGCCATGAGGTAGGTGTCCAGCCACACGGAGGGGTCGTACGAAGGGTCGTATTTCTCTATTTCCTTCGGCACTTTGAAGTTCGCCGGGTATTTTTCGCCTCGGATCATCGGTCCAAAGCACCGGGGCCCGAGTCGGCTTAGCGACCCCATCGGCTCGCCGTCGAGGCGATTGGTTAGGGTGTGTCGCATGTCGTCGGGCTGGCGTGCGCGCCAGCTTTGGTTGTTGATGATGTGGGTGCGGGCGTCGACGGGCTGACCGTTGGCGGCGACGAAGTTGGTCGCTGGCCTAGGGTCGTTGGTGGAGAGTGCCGCGTTCGCGGGTCGGTGTTGGAGCTGCAGTGGTTCGGGTGGCGGGAAATTGAGGGTGTTTTCCGCCAATGGACGACCGCTTGAGGCCACTCTGCTGCCCGAAGAACGCGAGTACATCCGACCCTGCGAGTCGGCGCCTGCGTTTTGCTGCTCGACCGCCTTTGCGAGCAGGGCCCTGACATACTGGATCTGTAGGGCGCCGTCACCGGTGGCCATGATGTTGTCGGCTGCTGCTCGGCCTGCCACGAGGTTGTCCATCGGGGTGGAGAACAGTGGTAGGCCGTTCGCGTCTCGCTCCCGCGACCACGATCCGCGGCAGGTCCCTGGGGGGTGCGCGGTTGGGTGGAGGTGGGGCGCCGTTCGCCGTCGACCCTGGCGGGGGTCGAGCGCTTCCTTCGGGTGGCGCATTCTCGCAGATCACGCGCTCGGCCATGCGGGCCGGGTCGTTCTCGTCATCGAAGTTCAGGGCGCGCCCTAGACGGTAGGGTTCAGGCGCGACCTAATTCGCTGCTGGTGGTAGCGTGACTGCTCCTGCGCCGTCACCTGCTCGAGGCGAAATTTTTCGCGCTCGGCCTGCTCCTTGCGTATTGCCTCCGCCAGCTTCAGGCGGAGTTCCTCGACCTCCGTTGCCGTGGCGTTAGGAGGGATCGGGGTGGAGAAGGGATCCTCCGGCGGATCAGTGCCGGTCGCAATGTAGGTCGCGGCGTGGCGACCGGTTCCGTCGCGGAGATCGGCGGAGTTTTCTGACCCGGAGTCGAAGTCGAAGATCCCAAGGATGGAGGGATCCTCGAAGTCGCCCACGTTGGAGACCTGGGTGATGGAACCCGCGGGTGAAGCCGCGGTGATGGATCAGGCGAGTGACGCCGGAGTCGCCGAGTCGGCGTCGTCGTTGAGGGCCGCGTCTCCCGCGGCCGCGGTGTTTTTGGCCACGTCGCTGTGGGCCGAGTTGTACTCGGAGGCGAGGCGATGGATCGTGCGGACCTGGCTCTCGGAGAGCCGGTCGCGCGGCGGCGACTCGCGGATGCGAACCGAGTCCTCTGAGACGATGACGTCGGTGAGGCCGACGAAGAGGATAATTGTGCCGACTGGCAAGATCATGCTGTGCGTGACGGGCCGCGCCGCCGGGACGTAGCTGCTCGGCAAGATCTGGAGCATCTCGCCGATCGCTATCATGCGGCCGGTGGCGACCGACTCGTTGATGGGCAGATTGGATCTCGTCGTAGAACACCGGCCAGACTGGCCAGGCCCCACGGTGGGCGCCACTGTCGTGGGAATGACCACGGCAGACGCTGCAATCGACAGCGAGTAGTAGAACGAAGGGCAAGGGCGGCCAGCCATCTGCGGGGCGATATGAGGGCGGAGACACAGGGTTTTACCCAGGTTCGGACCCCCGGAGGGTACAGACCTACTCCTGCTAGATTGTATTATGATGGAAGTACAAAGGGGCGAGCTCGGCGGCTAGGCGGCGAGTCGCTTGGGTGGATGATGGAACGTATCCTCTACACGCCCTGTAGGGAGGTTTATATAGACTCACCCCCCTAGGGTTTACATATCTCAACCGAATCAGTTAAGGTTTCGGTACTCGTTTAACCTAATCTGACTGGGCCTATCTACTCGCTTGGGCCTTTAGCTTCCAGTCGCTTGGATCCACGCCAGGCCCTGATCCAGTCGCTGTCCCGCAGGCCCACTCGCCAGTTCCTAGGCCAGTCGGAAACGTCCTGCTGGGTATACCCCGGTAGGCATATCCCCATCATGTAACCACTCAACGCAAACCTTTCATTCCATTCCACGCATGTGATTCATTCACATAGTTGTTTTATTAAACAAAACACAAGTCCTTGACTTAGAAATATCTCATAGCATGAATATAATCTACCCTTGTTTTCTACTAGCTAAGCTAAGCATGATCATATGGTAAGTTTCCTAACTTAGGATAATTCTACTAAGACATCTTAGGATTTCCCATGGCATAGCTTATACTTAGAAAATTCCATGCAAGTCCTACTCAAAATATCACTAATGCATAGTGAAAAATAATGGGACAAAAGTATGAAGCACCACTTTCCTTTTTGGTAGAGAATATAGGTTCACTCCTTGATCTTGCAATAGTCACACTCTTCAAATTTCACTACAATTCAATCAAAGCACAAATTCAAACTAGCATTCAAACAATTCATCACATAAAATGATAAAAACAAAACTATGCATGCAAGCATGCAAAAGATTTTTTATTTAGAAAAGTGGTCTCTAGTAGGCTATAAACAATTTAAAACACTTATTGGTCATTTATAAAAGTGGCAAGGTCATTTGAAAACAAGTTTAGTGAAAATGGCCATTTAAATCCCTTTTGTTTTGCTAGAAATGATTTTATTCAAAGAATAATTTCTAGTGTTAGCCAAATATGTTTTTAAATACCAATATTAATATTTAGGGTCAAAGTGTTTTAAAACAAATCTATGTTGAAAAGGTTTCACTCAAAACCATTTTTAAATCAAAGCAATAATTTTATTTTACTAGAAATGCCTTTATTCAAAGGAATAATTTTCTATGGTTAATCAAATATATATATTTTTTTAATCCAAAACTTAGTGGTTTAGGGTCAGAGTGTTTAAATCAAACTATTTTCAAAACGTTTTGCTCAAAAGGCATTTTTAAACCATAACAAATATTTTTGCTTTATTAGAAATGTCTTTATTCAAGGAATAATTCTTTGTGTTTAACAAATTATAATTCTAAACCCAAAATTTGGTTTTTATGGTTAGTAGGTTCAAAACAAAACATTTACAAACGATTTTACCCTAAAATCATTTTTAGAATAAATCAACTAATTTTCCAGAAGCAAAATAAGCCTAAACATGTTTCTGCAAAATCAACTAATTTTCCAGAAGCAAAACACTAAATTAAGGGCATGGTTGCAAGGTATTCTTTTTCCTGATTGCAATGATATAAAATTTGCAAAATTTGGACGTGTAGATTAAAAGTTATGAATTTTACAAAATCAACTTACTAATAGACAAGTTTCTATTTTTAAATCAAAAGCTGGGCCACGTGTCTGTTTCTAACTGGACGATACCGTTTCGCGTGGATCAGTCGATGTTGGCCGTTAGATCTAAGTTGTATCGCACGGCATAGATTTCTTCGTACCTTTTGGTTAAGTGATTCTATCGCGTCCATCAGATCTAAATCGAACTGCGTATAGAAGCTTGACCAGAGATGGGCGGCGCTAGCGCGACGGCGAGCGGCGGCGCGCTCTGTCTACGGCGTTGCTGCGGCTACAGGAAGCGAGGGAGGAAAAGGAGTGGCTCGCCAGGTCGTGGGATCGTTGCGATGCTCAACGTGCTCGTGGGAGGCAGGGGGCGCACGGGGTCGACGCCGATTGCTCGCCGGAGACGCTCCTGTCGTCGGGTACGTACTGTCGTCGGCGGGGGCGGTGCTACAAGGCATGCGCGAGTGATTGGCAAACGTTAGGAGATGCGAAGTACAAGTAAGACCAAGATAGCATCATCCAGAAGAGGAGGGGCGGACGGAACCTACCGGGAAAAGCTCGCCGGAGTCGAAGCATATGACGGTGGCGTTCGGATGTTGATAGAGGCGAGGTTCTGGGGCGCGTGTGGGCAAGCAAAGATTGCAGGCAGATGCGTGTGTTGATGGGGAGTAAGTTAGTGTGCACTAGGGGTAGGGGAGGGCCGAGCTCGCCGGAATTCGTGCTACAGCTCGTCGGAGCAGTGGGGACGCGAGCGAAAATTGGCGTAGCCTGGTGGTTCACTAGGCATGGCGTGAGAGGGGAAAGAGAGAGGAGGGCTATGCAATTAAGTATGCGTGATCACTGGGAGGAATTAATCGGCCATTTGATGCGAATTGATGAGCATTCATCGCGGCAGAAACAGCCAGGAGAGAAGAGAGGCGGGGTCAACGGGAGGTTGATGACGATGACGGGGTGATGGTGAGGCAGCGTTGTCAGTGACTGAGGGGGTTCGTCTGCGAGTGAGAAAATGTTTCGGGGAGGGGGAGAGAGTGGGATGGCTGTTGGGCTTAGTTGGGCCAGGTTCTGGGCTAGGGTCTGTTTCATTTTTTTCCTCTTCTGAATTCTTTTTCTTTTCCTGATTTCATTTTCTATTTTGAATTTATTCAAATGATTTCAAACTCTTATTTGAATTCAAACTTTTCCCAACTTTCAGTATGTTTTATTATCATTTATTAATGTATTTTAAAGTCCATTTTAGAATAATTCTTTTATTCATTTATGGTTTATTATTTATTTAAAATAGGCACTTGCCTTTATTTAAATAAGATTTTAAATAAATTTTCAAACTTCCATTTGAATTCTAATTTTTACCAAACCTTTTTCAGTAGGTTTTATTTATTCATTAGTGCAAATAATTCTCTTTGAATTATTTAAAATATTTTAATATGATTTAATGTTTATTTAAATTGGGCATTTGTCTTTATTCAAATAAAATCAAATATGGTTTTAATCCCATATAAATTTTATTCATATAATTCATTTTGAGTTATTTAGATAACTTTTAATCCACTTTGGCAAATTTCCAATTTATTATTTTCTCATGATTTAATTAATCATTTACTTTAGGGATTTTCTCTGCATTTAAATATCATTTGAATATGGTTTAATCCCATATACTTTCATTTGAATATTCTTTATCCTTTTATTTTATTTGGATTTGGATTATATTTATTCCATTTGTTTATCCATTTGGCCAAGGTTTAATTTGGTTTTTAAATATTCCTTATTTATTTCTTTATTTGCCTTATAAAATCCATATCTTTTTATTTATAGCTCCAAAATTGGTAATTCCAATTTGTATAATTTTATTTAATATTTGTTTATCTTTTTAAATTCCTTTAGGATTTATTTGCTCAAGATTTGGTATGGATTTTAGATAGGGGCTTTATTAGCTTTGGAAATTATTTCCTTTTAACCTATTATATTCATAAGTTCTTATACATGGCTCCAAATTGAATGAAACCAATTTTTATGATCTTATAATATTTTTGTTTAACATTTTTAATCATTTATAAATGTTTGTTGTCGAATTTTTATATGGATCAAATCCATAGTCTTAGGGAGACTTTGGAAATGCTTTTCTTCCATTAGGGTTTTAGGGTTTTGGTTTAACTTTTCCAAGTGTTTAAATTTCAAGATACATTCATTGATGAATGCATTTCACTGGATTTGAAATTTGTTGGATTCCATTTTATTCAAAGTTTGTTCAAGAAGGGTTTTGATGTTTCCATTTAGAAGCAAAAGTTTATTTTCACCCTAAATTTCAACAATTATTTATTTTGTTTGTTTATTTTTCAAATTTCAAAATTTGGAAAATTTTGGGATGTGACAGCGTCAGTCCCCGAGCGTGGTACTTGACCGTTCGAGTCGCTGCACCAAGAATGTGGAGGACAGGGTCGTGTTGGAGATATGCCCTAGAGGCAATAATAAAAGTGGTTATTATTATATCTTTGTGTTTATGATAAAATTTTGCATTCATGCTATAATAGTATTAACCGGAAACATTAACAATTGTGTGATTTGTAAACTAAATAAGAGTCCCTAGTAAATCCTCTTTATAATACTAGCTTGTTGGTTGATAGATGATCGTGGTTTCCCGATCACGAACATTGATATGTTATTAACAACAATATCATATCATTAGGAGAATGGTGTGATGGACATACTCCTATAGATAAGCGTAGCATTAAGATCAAGTCATTTCAATAGTTTGTTTGCTATAAGCTTTCTGATAACCTAATTCCTATGACCTTGAGATCTTGCTAATCACCATCAC
Organism: Avena sativa; assembly: GCA_916181665.1. NCBI lineage: Eukaryota > Viridiplantae > Streptophyta > Magnoliopsida > Poales > Poaceae > Avena > Avena sativa. The sequence goes on along the minus strand of OV702280.1, from coordinate 392,952,581 downwards.
CGAAAGGATACTTTGATGACATCAAACACCACACCGTAACTAGGTGGCTATAAAGGTGGCATTGAGTGTTCGGAAAGTATGTGTTGAGGCACATGGATCTAGAGTGGGATTTATCCATCCATATGATGGATAGATATACTCTGGGCCCTCTCGGTGGAATGTCATCCAGTTGGCTTGCAAGCATGTGACTGGCTCACAAGGGATCACATATCACGGGAACGAGAAATGAGTACTTATCAAGTAACGAGGTTGAACTAGGTATGCAGAGATACCGATGATCAAACCTCGGATAAGTAAACTATCGCGAGACAAAGGGAAATTGGTATCGTATTGTTGGGAATATGCCCTAGAGGCAATCATGTATGATGATATTTCCCATTGTATTCATAAAGATATTAGTCCTTGTATAAACATCTGATGTGTATCATTGAATATGTGATTCGGTTGTGGAACTATGCATTCATGTTGTTTGTACTAAATATCCTTGGTCATTGAGGTTGTGCTGGACACACAACTTAGACCAATGTGAAAGTTGGATTTATGACTCGGTTCCACTTGTCATGGGCATGGAGATGCTATTCCAACTTACACAGACTCGGCTAAAGAGTTTAGCGAGTCGGATTGACCCATATTGACGTACAACGAACTAGCTGTCATTTGTATATCTCAATAAATGTAATCCTTAGACCTGAGGTTGTTGCATAGTCCGAGTTGAGGATCACCGACTTAGGTTCTGTCAAACGCTGATCCGTTACTGGTCAGTTATAAAGGCAGAGTTTGGGTCGACTGAGAATCAAGCTGCGTGATGTGAATAACCAAGATGGGATTTTGCCCCTCCACTTGGAGAGATATTCTCTGGGCCCTCTTGTGAGATATGATTCGGAAAGCATGGCCATGCACGACTCGGTTAAGTGTTAACCGAGGCGATCGACTAAGAGTTAGTCGGGTGAATCACTTATCTCGGATCGAGAAGAGAGTCGGACTATTTAAGGGATGACAAATATTCGCCTATAGTCTGACAAGGGATATCGTGAGGCAAAAGGGACTTGGACGTAAGTCGCATTGGAAAGGCAAGTCGTCATGACTCTTCGGTACTTGGGAGTCGGCACGTTCTGCTAGGAGCCGCTACCGACTGATCGATTGGGAGTGGACTCCAATCGTGTCCAAGTAGCCATGAGCCTGCGGGGTCACACACTTAAGAGCGGGAGCAAGTTCAGATTGTATCTGAACCTGTAATCCGGTTGGGTTGGACCTAAACCGGATTAGGACTGAGTTAGTGAGTTGGACTCACGGTGACTAGTGTTATATGGGCATTAGTGAATGGGTCGCGCGAGCAGATCCCACGTTCACTCCCTATATATAGTGGAGCATCGTAACCCAGAAAGGTTAATCGTTGTTCGGTTAGGTCATTTCATGTGTTGGAAACCCTAGCTCCATAGCAGTCCAGCCGTCGTTACGAACCTAGCAGTTCGCCGCCGGTGCTCCTCCTTGTACGTGTGGATACCAGCAGAGGTGCTGTGCGATCAGCACCAGGACGATCGGATCGTGAGGACTGCACTGCATCAACTGGCGTGCTTCATCAGTAATCCGCAACTGCGCGTCTAGTGGTAAACCTCGTGGACTTCTACCTCAGCTAGATCTTAGGATCACCACGTTAGAGGAAAAAGTTTTATTTTATCTCTGCGTGGCCCAACATGTATGTAAGTGGTTCATTCGATCGCAAAGTAATCGTAGAAATATGTGGGAGCCATATGAATTTCTAGATTCCTCTATTGGTTATTGATCGGAGAAGTGTCTCGGTCATGTCCGCATAATTCACGAACCGTAGGAAGACACACTTAAGGATTCGATGTTGTTTAGTGGAAATTAAGTAGGGAGACCCAATGTTGTTCGGAGTCTCGGGTGGGATCTAGAATATCACGAGGAGATCCGGAATGGTCCGGAGAATAAGATTCATATAAGGAAAGTCCAATTCCGGAGTTTGGGAATGATTTCGATGTTTTCATCGGAGAGGTTCTAGAAGGGTCTAGAAGGTTCACCGGACCGGAAGGGGAATGGTTCATGAATGTGTCATGGTTAAGTGGAATGATTGATCATGTCCTAGTTCACTTTGTCGGGCATTTGCAAGAGAGGAATTAAGCTCCAAATTGCAAGTCAAAAGGCAGGTTTGAAAAGTCAAACTGGAACAATGGTTTCCTAGTGGAAGAAGGAAAGAATCCTTCTTTCCCTCCAACAAGAAGAGGGAGTTGGGGAAGGATTCAAACTCCCCTCTCCCAAGATTTCTTTCTCTCATAAATAGAGGGGAGGGGCTGCCCGAAGACCACATAACCAACTCCTCCCCACCTTGCGCCGCCGCCGCCTCAGCCGCCGCCAGCCACCGCCGGCTCGTCGCCAACGACCTAGCTGCCACTGACTCCACCTCCTCATCTCCGTCCCTCTAAACCTAGATCGCCGGAAACCCTAGATCCACCATAACATGCTCCGGCTTAGGCAAAGCCCTGCAGGATTTTTCCTCTACTTCCGATACCACGCCATCGTGCTACCGGAATCGCGAGGGGAGAACTACAACCTCCACTGCCTGCTGGAACAAGGGAGAGGAAGGTCTTCATCGAGTACAGAACGTGTGACCGACTGCAGAAGCGCTGCCGGAATGCAGCGCCGGAAGGATCGTCTACGCGATCTTGAGATCGGGAAGTGTATGACTACATCACCCACGAGAATCTGCTCTCGTTAACCGCTTTGAAATCTTTTAGGGTGAGTACTCTAATCGACTCGTTGCTATAATCTAGTAGATAGATCTTGGTTTGTTTGTGTGCATGCGGTAGTAATTTTTTGTTTTCCATGCTACGAACCCCTATAGTGGTATCAGAGTCGTGTCTATATGTCGATCTGTTGCACGAGTAGAACACAATGGTCATTGTGGGCGGTGGTGCTTTTATTATTAATTGCTTTTTGTGTACTTTGCATCTTGCAGTATGATGGGATGAAGCGGCCCAGGCTAACCTTACATGACATCGTTCATGAGACTTGCTCCACGCTTAACATGCAACTTGTATTGCATAAGTGGCTTTGCGGGTGTCTGTCTCTCCCATCATAGTATAGATTCAATTTACAATGGTCACTTGATAGTTCAAGCATCAACATTGTGGTTCTTGTTCGTAAGTTAGAACGACACTTATTGAACGCCCCAAACCACGTAAAATTTGCAAAGAAAATTAGAGGCATCTAACTTCGTTTTGCAGGGGTGTGCTGTGATGTGATATGGCCATGATTGTGATTATACGTGATGTATGCAATGTCCCTTATTGTAAGTCGGCAACAGGCATGAGCCATATGGTTGTCTTTTAATTTCGTTAAGACCTGCGTGTCTATTATTCAAAGTAGTTGTAATAGTTAATGCTGGTCGACAACAACCATGGAGCGGCGACATTGACCTTGTCGAAATGCCGGTGATGATGGAGATCATGTCCGTGATTGAAGATGGAGACCTTGTCACCGACTTAGGTTCTGTCAAACGCTGATCCGTTACTGGTCAGTTATAAAGGCAGAGTTCGGGTCGACTGAGAATCAAGCTGCGTGATGTGAATAACCAAGATGGGATTTTTCCCCTCCACTTGGAGAGATATTCTCTGGGCCCTCTTGTGAGATATGATTCGGAAAGCATGGCCATGCACGACTCGGTTAAGTGTTAACCGAGGCGATCGACTAAGAGTTAGTCGGGTGAATCACTTATCTCGGATCGAGAAGAGAGTCGGACTATTTAAGGGATGACAAATATTTGCCTATAGTCTGACAAGGTATATCGTGAGGCAAAAGGGACTTGGACGTAAGTCGCATTCGAAAGGCAAGTCGTAATGACTCTTCGGTACTTGGGAGTCGGCACGTTCTGCTAGGAGCCGCTACCAACTGATCGATTGAGAGTCGGACTCCAATCGTGTCCAAGTAGCCATGAGCCTGCGGGGTCACACACTTAAGAGAGGGAGCAAGTTCGGATTGGATCTGAACCTGTAATCCGGTTGGGTTGGACCTAAACCGGATTAGGACTGAGTTAGTGAGTTAGACTCACGGTGACTAGTGTTATATGGGCTTTAGTGAATGGGTCGCGCGAGCAGAGCCCACGTTCACTCCCTATATATAGTGGAGCACCGTAACCCAGAAAGGTTAATCGTTGTTCGGTTAGGTCATTTCATGTGTTGGAAACCCTAGCTCCATAGCAGTCCAGCCGTCGTTACGAACCTAGCAGTTCGCCGCCGGTGCTCCTCCTTGTATGTGTGGATACCAGTAGAGGTGCTGTGCGATCAGCACCAGGACGATCGGATCGTGAGGACTGCACTGCATCAACTGACGCGCTTCATCAGTAATCCGCAACTGCGCGTCTAGTGGTAAACCTCGTGGCCTTCTACCTCAGCTAGATCTTAGGATCACCACGTTAGAGGAAAAAGTTTTATTTTATCTCTGCGTGGCCCAACAGTGGTATCAGAGCGATAGCTTCTGGTTTTAGGCTCGCGATCTCGCGTATGTGATATGCGGTAGGATGTAGATGAGATCTATGTGCTGTTTGGTGGTCGATCTATGAGATAGATCGGTTTTGTACGAGGTTGATTGGATCATTTGTACTCGGGGAATGGTAGATCTGATTTCCGTGATCATACTGCTGAGGTCGTGGAACGACATACCCCTACCGGTCGGCTTCCGCCATCGGGGTAGACTGTGACACGTATATCCAGAAGCGGTGATCGAAGATCAAAGAGTTTGATCAAATCGGAATGATGGTCGGAATCCATGTTCGGATCGTAGATGAGATCTACGTTTTTGGAAAAATCGTCAGGCGCTGCGCGCACCCGCGAGAACCGCCGGCTTCGCCCTGTCGTAGCGCCTTAGATGTCGTTGCGAGTTTCACAACGTTGATAGATATTGTATCTATGCATAACTTGTTTTTGCAGGAAGTTGTGAATGGTATGGTTCATGTGCATGTGATGGATGTGTGTAATCCATATGTGATCTGCGATTCACGGTTTTTGTCAGCCGGTTGGAGCCTAGGTGCTGTCATTTTATTGTATAACGACCTGCATGTCGGATTCTCTATGTAATTTACTTTACTAAGCTAGTGTAGCTGTTTGGAGAACCCGGAAGGCATGCAAGGCGTTGTACATGTCGGCGACATGGTGTAAGACGACAAGTGACAAGAGTTGGTACGAGTCGGATTACAGGCTTTGTGGAGATGGAGATCGCCATGAAGAGAGCCATACCATTTCACATTATAATTGCTCTATTTTGTGTTATTGTTATGTCTCTGTTTTACCTCTATTAGATAGTCGGTAAAATCTAATCCCTCAAAGAAGGTCTAGTCGGTTTTCCCGCCAGTGTTTGCACCATCACAAGTCGGACATTTTTGGTAGTGGGCTCATAAAATTGAGGTGCTGCCAATTCTTTCCGACTAGGTGGGTTCAAGTCGGACTCTTACTACAGAAACACTCGGTAAGCTAGACGGGTCTATCACAACGGTTGTGGGACTCGGAGAAAAGTCGGATGGGAGCCGGGGCATGTGATGCCACCCATCCAACATGAGTCGCATGAGATGCGATTGACAAGGAGTTGTCTACCTAGATCACTTGGCGGCTAGCGGTGATGCTAAAGCTCACTAGCCGACTTGCTTATTTAGGATCCTGAATCACTAAGCAACCATCAGAGGGGTGTTGGTTCTAGTGGGAGCATAAAATATTAAATTGTTTAATATGCTTGCTCTTTTATGAATACATGTCTTAAGTGTTTTGCATATTTTCTGTTGTAGATCATGGCACCAAGTAGCAGTCACTCTCAGATATCCGGTTTTGCGTTGAGAACCATTCTTGAGAAAGATAAACTGAACGACACTAATTTTACCAACTGGTATCGAAATATGAGAATTGTTCTCAAACAAGAAAAGAAGGACCATGTCCTAGACAACCCACTTCCAGATGAGGCGAATGAGAATGCGACTGTCGCTGCCACCAATGCCTACCGTCGGGCTAAGGATGAGTCCACGGATATTAGCTGTCTTATGCTTGCTCACATGGAACCGGACTTGCAAAAGCAGTTCGAGCATGTTGAGGCCTACGATATGATCGAAAGCCTCAAAAGTATGTTCCAGGCTCAGGCGAAGACTGAGAGGTATCAAGTCTCTCAGGCTTTGCTGAGTTGCAAGCTTAAGGATGGTGATCCACTGAGTCCGCATGTGATCAAAATGGTTGGTTACGTGCAGTCTCTGGAGAGGCTTGGCTACCCCATTAGCGAAGAGCGCGCCTTCCTATGCTGGGCTCATGCCCGTCCCGATCGTCACCGTCTGGCTAGAGTCGCCTGGGACCAGCTCGACGGTGCGGGTATGCGTTGTTACCTCGAAGGCTGAGGTGTTGCCGCCCTCCGCATTGGGCTCCTTGAGTATGGTGGGGTCGTCATTGTTGACCCCGCTCGCGTACTTGGCGAGCTCGTCGGCGTGGTTGGCCTCTGCCGCGATGACGGCGTCGGCGAGTTCAGCTCCTTTCGCCTCGCACTCGGCGGCCATGTCGGGGTCGCCGTGGATTGTGATGACGCCGCGCGGTCCGGGGAGCTTCATCACGTTGTACGCGTAGTGGGGTGCCGCCATGAACTTGGTGAACGCCTGGCGCCCCAAGACGCAGTGGTAGGGGCTGTCGAAGGGCACCAGCTCGAAGACGATCTGCTCGGTACGGAAGTTTGCCGGTGTGCCGATGGTGACTGGCAGCGTGACCTTGCCGATCGGGTACGCCTTCCGACCAGGGACGATGCCGTGGAACATGGTGTAGGTCGTCTCGACCATTGACTGCGGGAGCCGCAGTCGCTGAAGGGATACGGGTAGGCTACACTAGCGCAAATTAAAAAAATTCTACCGCGTATACCAGGATAACTGTTGTCATAGATCACTGGATTACCACTAGACGTGCAGTTGCGGAATTGATGAAACGCGTCGAGGCAGTGCAGACATTCCACGTCTCCTCCTTGTCCTCGTCCCACGAGAAGCTCCCCTTGGGCGGCTCGTCCAAGCGCTGCAGATGCAGCTCCTCCGAGGTATCCACACGTACATGGTGGAAGCGTCAGACGCCGGACTGCTAGGTCCGCGCATGCAACACAGGCGTGAGGGGTGGCGGCTGGGAATGATCTGAGGTCTAACGTCTGACCCTGGTCAGCTCGCACCACCCTCTCTTATATAGGCGTCCCTAGTGGGCTTCTACATTAGCAGCCCATTAGTACCCTAAGCCTGGTCTAATTCGGATCCAATCCTCATTAGGCTTCCATCCCCTTAAGTGTGTGACCCTATAGGTTCATATGCGCATAGACATGACACGAATACATATTCTGTCAATAGTTGGTAGCGGCCTCTAGCAAGACGTGCCAACTCCTAAACGCATACAAAGATCATATCGGACGAACCATCACAAGGTTTAGGACATGTCTTTCCCTTTGCCTCACGATATTTGGTCTAGCTCCAAGCTGACCTCCCTTTCTCGATACTGTGATTCGGAATCCCTTTACTAGGTTAACTCTTAACCATATGTAGCACGGCCATGCATTTCTGGATCCGATCACTTGAGGGGCCCAGAGATATCTCTCTCAAGTAGAGAGGGGCAAATCCCATCTTGATTGACCATGCCTTGCAGCATGCTTCAGGGCAAACCCGAAAGCTACCTTTATAACTACCTAGTTACGGTGCAGCGTTTGATAGCCCCAAAGTAGGTCGATCCACATATCAAGTACATGCGACAATCTCAAGTCTAAGGACAAAACGTACACGATGTGTAGAGAGAGAGCTGCAACTAATTGCTAGTCTCAGGTTGGGTCAGTCCAACCCCATGTTCATAACATGTGTCCACGTCATTGGTTTGACATCTCCATGTCTATGACTTGTGAAACATAGTCATCAACCAATAGATGTGCTAGTCTAATATTCACGTGTGTCCTCACATGAACTCCGACTAGGAACACCTCTTAAATAACCATACAAGTAAAGAGTTTCACAAACAATTCACATAATTGCCAATCAATACAAGTTGCCTGATATGGATATTCAAGGAACATTACAATAACTCATGGATACATATGAAATATAATCATCTCTATGATTGCCTCTAGGGCATATTTCCTTCAGTCTCCCACTTGCACTAGAGTAAATCTAAAATGTATCTAATACCAATTGCTCTTGTGTGCGCTTCATGCGCGGGCTGCGGGAGAGGCTTAGTCAAGGGATCAGCAACATTTGAGTCCGTATGTATCTTGCATATCATGACACTACCATCCTCAACGAACTCTCGAATCTGATGGTAACGCATGCGAATATGTTTGTTCTTCTGGTGCTGTCTAGGTTCCTTGGCTTGCGCAATAGCACCATTTTTGTCACAATAAACGTCCAAGGGATTGGACGCGCCCTGAACCACACCGAGAGCGATCAGGAAATTCCTAATCCAAACAGCTTCCTTTACGGCCTCCAAGGCAGCAATATATTCAGCTTTTGTTGAAGAGGAGGTCACCGTATCTTGCTTGGAACTTTTCCAGCTCACAGCACCACCATTCATGACAAACACATAACCTGATTGCGATTTCGAATCATCTGAGTCGATAAGGTAACTCGCATATGTGTAACCCTTTACACTGAGTTCATCCTCACCTCCATAAACTAGGAACACATCCTTAGTCCTTTTCAAGTACTTAAGGATGTTCTTTACCGCTGTCTAGTGACCTTCACCTGGATCAGCCTGGTATCTGCTCGTAACACTTAGAGCATAGGAAACATCTGGGCGAGTACATACCATTGCATACATGATGGATCCGATAGCCGAAGCATATGGAACCCTACTCATGCGCTCATGCTCATCAGTAGTCGAAGGACACTGAGTCTTGCTGAGTTTTATGCCATGAGACATGGGCAAGAACCCCTTCTTAGCCTCTTCCATGCTGAACCGTTTCAACACTTTGTCAATGTATGTACTCCGGCTTAATCCAATTAGCCTCCTTGATCTATCTCTATAGATCTTGATGCCCAGAATATATGCCGCTTCTCCTAAGTCCTTCATTGAAAAACTATTTTTCAATGAGGTCTTAATAGACTTGAGCATAGGAATGTCATTTCCAATCAGCAATATGTCATCTACATATAGGATTAGAAATACCAGCGCTCTCCCACTTTCCTACTTGTAAACACAAGGTTCTTGTTCGTTTTTGATGAAGCCAAACTCCTTTACAACTTCATCAAATCGAATGTTCCAACTCCGAGATGCTTGCTTCAGCCCATAAATGGACTTCAGGAGTTTGCATACCTTTCCAGCATTGTTTGGATCGACAAAACCTTCGGGCTGCATCATATTCACGTCCTCAGTTAGGATTCCATTTAGGAAAGCCGTCTTGATATCCATCTGCCATATTTCATAGTCGAAATGTGCAGCAATAGCTAGAATTATCCGTATAGATTTAAGCATCGCTACGGGCGAGAAAGTCTCGTCGTAGTCAACTCCTTGAACTTGTCGAAAAACTTTTGCAACAAGTCGAGCTTTATGGATGTGAACATTTCCATCCATATCAATCTTCTTCTTATAGATCCATTTGCACTCGATGGCTTTAAAACCATCAGGCAGGTCAACCAAGTTCCAAACTTGATTGTCTCCCATGGACTCTATCTTGGATCTTGATGAGGATATGCCTACCGGGGTATACCCAGCAGGACGTTTCCGACCGGCCCAGGAACTGGCGAGTGGGCCTGCAGGACAGCGACTGGATCAAGGCCTGGCATGGATCCAAGCGATTGGAAGCTGAAGGCCCAGGCGAGTAGATAGGCCCAGTCGGATTAGGTTAAACAAGTACCGAAGCCTTAACTGATTCGGTTGAGATATGTAAACCCTAGGGGGCGGTGAGTCTATATAAACCTCCCTACAGGGCGTGTAGAGGATACGTGCTACCATCCACCCAAGCGACTCGCCGCCTAGCCGTCGAGTTCGCCCCATTGTACCTTCCTCATAATACAATCTAGCAGGAGTAGGTCTTTACCCTCCGGGGGGCCAAACCTGGGTAAACCCCTGTGTCTCCGCCCTCATCTCGCACCGCAGATGGCTGGTCGCCCTTGCCCTTCGTTCTACTACTCGCTGCCGATTGCAGCATCTGCCGTGGTCATTCCTACGACAGTGGCGCCCACCGTGGGGCCTGGCCGGCCTGGCCGGTGTTTTGCGGCGAGATCCAATCTACCCATCAACGAGACGGTCGCCACCGGCCGCATGATAGCGATCGGCGAGATGCTCCAGATCTTGCCGAGCAGCTACGTCCCGGCGGCGCGACCCGTCACGCATAGCATGATCTTGCCAGTCGGCACGATCAGCCTCTTCGTCGGCCTCACCGACGTCATCGTCTCGGAGGACTCGTCTCGCATCCACGAGTCGCCGCCACGCGACCGGCTCTCCGAGAGCCAGGTCCGCACGATCCATCGCCTCGCCTCCGAGTACAACTCGGCCCACAGCAACGTGGCCGAGACCACCACGGCCGCGGAAGACGCGGCCCTCAACGACGACGCCGATTCGGCGACCCCGGCATCACTCACCGGATCCATCATCGCGGCTTCGTCCGCGGGCTCCATCACCCAGGTCTCCAACGTAGGAGACTTCGAGGATCCCTCCATCCTTGGGATCTTCGACTTCGACTCCGGATCAGAAAACTCTGCCGATCTCCGCGACGGGACCGATCGCCACACCGCGACCTACATGGGGACCGGCACCGATCTGCTAGAGGATCCCTTCACCACCCCAATCCCTCCTAATGCCACGGCAACGGAGGTCGAGAAAATCTGCCTGAAGCTGGCGGAGGCAGTCCGCAAGGAGCAAGCCGAGCGCGAAAAATTTCGCCTCGAGCAGGTGACGGCGCAGGAGCTGTCACGTTACCACCAGCAGCGAATCAGGTCGCGCCTGAACCCCACCGTCCAGGGGAGCGCCCTGATGGCCGAGCGCGCGATCTGCGAGAACGCGCCACCCGGAGGAAGCGCCCGGCCCCCACCAGGGTCGACGGCGAACGGCGCCCCACCTCCACCCAACCGCACACACCCCAGGGACCAGCCGCGGATCGTAGTCTCTTCGCGGGAGCGAGACGCGAACGGCCTACCACTATTCTCCACCCCAATGAACAACCTCGTGGCGGGCCGAGCAGCGGCCGACAACATCACGGCCACCGGTGACGGCGCCCTACAGATCCAATACTCCAGGGCCCTGCTCGCAAAAGCGGTTGAGCAGCAAAACATAGGCGCCGACTCGCAGGGTCGGGTGTACTCGCGCTCTTCGGGCAGCAGAGCGGCCTCAAGTGGCCGTCCATTGGCGGCAAACACCCTCAATTGCCCGCCACCCGAGCCCCTGCAGCTCGAACACCGACCCGCGAACGCGGCACTCTCCACCAACGGCCCCAGGCCAGCGACCAACTTCGTTGTCGCCAACGGTCAGCCAGTCGACGCCTGCACCCACATCATCAACAACCAAAGCTGGCGCGCACGCCAGCCCGACGACCTGCGACACACCCTAACCAATCGCCGCGACGGCGAGCCAATGGGGTCACTAAGCCGACTCGGGCCCCGGTGCTTCGGACCGATGATCCGAGGTGAAAAATACTCGGCGAACTTCAAAGCACCAAAGGAAATAGAAAAGTACGACCCTTCGTACGACCCCTCCGTGTGGCTGGACAACTACCTCATGGCGATGGGAATCGCTGGCCACACGGATCTGCTATCCGCCCGTTACCTCCCCCTGATGATGGAGGGAACGTGCAGGCAGTGGATCAAGACCCTTCCCCCGGATAGCCTCGACTCCTGGGAAGAGATGCGCGATGCCTTCGTCAGGCACTTCGAGTGCTCCTACACCCGCGCCACCACCATCGAGGACCTGGAACGATGCGTCCAGGGACCCCGCGAGTCGACCCAAGGCCGGGTCCAGCGGTGGCAAGAACTCTGGTACAATGCGGTCGGCATCCACCCGGACACCGTGATCCACTGCTTCAAGACTTCATGCCACTACGAGCCCCTGGTCGCTAAGCTCAAAGGACACTCCCGCTCACTCGACAACATACCAGACCTCTTTGAGATCGCCAAAAGATACGCGGAGGAAGACCCAAACCAGGAAACCGACGACGAGGCGGTAGGCCAACGCCGCACGAGTGGCAACGACAACGGGCAACGGCCCAACCTACGCTACAGCAACACTCGCCTCACCGGCAAGCGCTGTAGCGACGGGCGAGTCGACTTCGTCGCCAACGCTGGGCACGCGCAGCGCGAGCCAAGGATGTTCCGCCGTGACGGAGGGCAACGCCGCCACGACGGCAACTACAAGGCAAAACCAAGGTTCGACCCCGCGGCCCTCCTTAACCAACCTTGTGCGTTTCACGGCAGGGAAGGAAAGCCCGCCACACACACGACCGCCGACTGCCACTCTCTCAAGGAGATCGAGAAGGCACGGTGAGAATGGGAGGACCCCGACAACAACCTGCCAAACGGCGGAAAATTCGGCACTGTGGTCGGCTCGCTCCACACCTTCACAGGCTTCAACACGAAGCGCGAGAAGAAGGTCATCGCTCGCGCCGTCGCCATCAACGCGGTGGCCCAGATGGACGTTCCCCAGTTCCTCAACTGGTCGGAGCAGCCCATCACCTGGAGCCGTCAGGACCACTCGCCACGCATCGAGTACCCAGGCCGAGTCGCCCTGGTGGTCAAGCCCAAGGTGGGATATTACTGGCTCCCCAAGACACTGATGGACGTCGGCAGCTCCATCAACATACTGTACCTGGACACCTTCAGACGACTGCGGCTCCCGCAGTCGATGGTCGAGACGACCTACACCATGTTCCACGACATCGTCCCTGGTCGAAAGGCGTACCCGATCGGCAAGGTCACGCTGCCAGTCACCTTCGGCACACCAGCAAACTTCCGCACCGAGCGGATCGTCTTCGAGCTGGTACCCTTCGACATCCCCTACCACTGCGTCCTGGGGCGCCAGGCGTTCGCCAAGTTCATGGCAGCGCCCCACTACGCGTACAACGCGATGAACCTCCCCGGGCCGCGCGGCATCATCACCATCAACGGCGACCCCGACATGGCCGCCGAGTGCGAGGCCAAAGGAGCCGAACTCGCCGACACCGTCATCGCGGCAGAGACCAACCACGCCGACGAGCTCGCCAAATACGCGAGCGGGGTCAACAACGACGACCCCACCATACTCAAGAAGCCCAATTCGGAGGGCGTCAACACCTCCGCCTTCGAGGCGACGACGCACACCCGCACCGTCGAGCTAGTCCCAGGCGACTCAAGCCAGACGGTGACGATCGGGACGGGCATGAGCCTAGCATAAGAAGGCGCGCTCATCGAGTTCCTCCGTGAGAACAGGGACATTTTCGCATGGAAGCCCTCTGACATGCCTGGTGTCCCTAGGGAACTCGCTGAGCACAAACTTAACGCCGACCCCAAAGTGCGACCTGTCAAGCAGTCGTTGCGGCCCTTCAATGAAGAGCGCCGCCGAGCCATCGCCAAGGAGGTGCAGCATCTACTCGCTGCAGGCTTCATCCGGCCAATAAAATACTCCAAGTGGTTGGCAAACCCAGTCCTGGTCGAGAAGAAAAATGGGACCTGGAGGATGTGTATCGACTACACAAACTTAAACAGCGCCTGCCGGAAGGAGCAATTCGTCCTCCCGCGGATCGACCAAATAATCGATTCCACCGCGGGCTCGGAGTCGCTGTGTTTCCTTGACGCCTACTCTGGGTACAACCAGATCAAAATGGCCGTCGAGGACGAGGAAAAGACGGCGTTCATCATGCCATTCGGAGCCTTCTACTACACCGCCATGACCTTTGGCCTCAAGAACGCCGGGGCGACCTACCAGCGGTGCATCCAGGAATGCCTTGCAAGCCAAATTGGCCGCAATATCCACGTCTACATCGACGACGTGGTAGTGAAGTCCGCTCGTCAGGGCGATCTACTCGCCGACCTGGCGGAAACATTCGTCAACCTGCGGAAATACAAGATAAAGCTAAACCCAGGCAAGTGCACCTTCGATGTACCAGTAGGGCAACTACTGGGGTACACCGTCTCCAAGCGTGGGATCGAGGCGAACCCCACCAAGATCGACACAATCGCTCGACTCGGCAAACCCGAGTGCCTGCGCGACGTCCAGAAGCTGGCCGGGCGAGTCGCGGCTCTCAGCCGCTTCATCCCCCGATTGGGCGAAAAGGCGATGCCCCTATACCGCCTGATGCGAAAGAACCCCACCTTCCAGTGGGATAAGGAGGCGGACGACGCACTCCGCGACCTCAAGAAGGTGCTACTCGCAGCACCATAATCGCCGCCCCCGTCGACAAAGAACCCATGCTGGTCTACGTCGCGGCTTCCGAGCGCGTCGTCAGCGCCGTCATGGTCGTCGAGCGGCCGGAAGAAGGAAAGGAGCACCCGGTACAGCGACCGGTGTACTACATCAGCGAGGTCCTCACCGAGTCGCGCCAGCGGTACCCGCAATACCAGAAACTGGTATACGCAGTCTTCATAGCACAGCGGCGACTGCCGCACTACTTCCAGGAGCACCCGATCACGGTCGTCTCCTCAGCACCATTGCAGGACATCATCCGCAACCGTGAGGCGACCGGGCGAGTCGCCAAGTGGGCCGTCGAAATCGGCGTCCACAACATCAAGTACGAGCCACGAAAAGCGATCAAGTAGCAGGCTCTCGCGGACTTCATCGCCGACTGGGAAGAGGCCCAGCAGCCGGAAAAGCTGTCGTACCTCCACTACTGCAGCCTGCACTTCTACGGTTCCAAGAACGCGGACGGCGCAGGAGCAGGGATCGTGTTGACTTACCCGAAGGGCGACAAGCTCCGCTACGTCCTCTGCCTCGACTTCACCCGCTGCACCAACAAGATGGCCGAGTTCGAGGCACTACTCCATGGCATGCGAGCTGCCAAGGAAATGAACGTCAACCGCCTACGCTGCTACGGAGATTCTGACCTTGTCGTCGGACAAGTCGCTGGCACATGCGACGCCGTCTCCCCCACCATGGCAGCGTACCGCCAAGCAGTGGACAAGCTAGGCGGACACTTCGCAGGCTACTCCGTCGAATGGATCGACCGGCGGAAGAACGAGGAGGCCGACGCACTCTCTCGCATCGGGTCGGCTCGACTCGCACCACCCGCCGACGTCTTCCTCAACACGATCACCAAACCGTCAGTCTCTCCCCCACGGGAGATCGACATCGGAGTCCCGCTGCAGCCAGAGGCAGCCCTGGTCGCACTCATCGCCGAGCCAGACGACTGCACCAAGCCGTACACCGCCTACATGGAGGCTGGCACCTTGCCGGCGGACGAGACAGACGCCCGGATGGTTGCACGGCGATGCAAATCCTTCACCATCATCGACGGCGAGCTCCACAAGCGTAGCGTGCCCGGCGTGTTCCAACGCTGCGTCCAACCCGCCGAAGGACGCAAGATCCTCCATGACATCCATTCTGGAAAATGCGGCCACCATGTCGGAGCCCGCTCTCTGGTCGCAAAGGCTATGCGGCACGGCTTCTACTGGCCCACCGCACACACGGACGCCGTCGACATCGTCCAGCGGTGCGCCAGGTGCCAGAAGTACGCCAACCAGACACACGTGCCGAGCTCAGCGCTAAAGACAATCCCCATCACCTGGCCATTCGCCGTATGGGGCATGGACATGGTAGGCCCCTTCAAAAAGTTCCCCTCCTGCTTCACCCACCTCCTTGTCGCGGTTGACAAATTCACCAAGTGGGTGGAGGCCAAGCCAGTCCGAAAATGCGACGGGAAGACCGCCACAAAATTCCTACGCGAGCTCATATATCGCTATGGGTTCCCAAACAGCTTCATCACGGACAACGGCACCAACTTCGCCAAAGGAGCCATGGCCGAGTTCTGCGAGGAACATCACATCTGACTCGACCTCGCGTCAGTCGCACACCCGGAGTCCAACGGCCAGGCGGAACGGGCCAACCAGAGCATCCTCCATGGCCTGAAGCCACGGCTCCAAGTACCACTCGAGCGCACCGCCGGGTGCTGGGTAGAGGAGCTACCCTCCGTCATGTGGGGCATCCGCACATCCATCAACAGGTCGACAGGGTTCACCCCCTTCTTCATGGTGTATGGCGCCGAGGCAGTCATGCCCACTGACCTCGAGCACGACTCGCCAAGGGTCGTCCACTACATGGAGGCTGCGAACGAACTCGCACGTCAGGAAGGAGTCGATCAAATCGACGAGGCACGCGACCTGGTCCGCTCACGCACTGCCATCTACTAGCAAGGACTCCGCAGCTAACACAACCGGCGGGTGAAAACTCGCACCTTCCAAGAAGGCGACCTGGTGTTGCGCCTCATCCAGGACAAGAAGGGCATGCACAAGCTCTCCCCTCCATGGGAGGGACCATTCGCCATCGGGCGAGTACTCGGCAACGACGCCTACTACCTAATCGACGTCCACGGGGACGGCAAGCTCGACGTCAAGCGACCATGGAATGTAAACCTCCTACGGAAGTTCTATTCCTAGAACTCCAGACATGTATCCTCCAGTCGCTATGAAATAAAAATATTGGTTACCGCAAATTGCGTCTACTCTCCATGTCTTGTGCCACTCGCACTCGTAATAACAGCACCAAGCTAACTGCAGGAGTTAACCTCCGGTACAGTGATCGGCATGGCCAAGTAGTGCGTTACAAGGGCACTGGGTTACCCCAGGTCTTGTAGTGTCCACGAAAAACGCCTCCCCGGAGCCCCATTGGAGTCGCCTAGCTCGACTGGATTAACAAGCCAAGACAACTGCCTTCGCTCCTCACAGCAACCATGATCCTCCGCATCCTCGACACAGCGACTCGAACGACCAAGTACCACGCTCGGGGACTGACGACCAGTTTAGCGCGAGCGGCTAGGGAAAACGCCAAGTATGAGAGCATGTCCATGACTCGTCACGCGACTGACCCGACAGGCCAGGCAGGAGTGATGCGCTTACTCTAACGCGATCAGTCCTCACCCACCCTAGAGTCACGCCTAGAACAACCAAGTACCACGCTCGGGGACTCGGCTACCCGACCTCATTCGCGCAAGGGAAAACGGTGAAGTACAGAGTACTCATGGGAGTCGCCTTGCGACTGGCTTTCCAAGCTCGGGCGAGTCGATAACAAAATATTCAAAACCACAAACACATAACAAACGAGGTAAACCCCACAAAAAGGGCGGACACGCTCGGGGACTCGTTCAACCCTCAATCACAAACAAACGAAAATTCACAAAATAACACGATATCTCATTATAACAGTTCACAGTTGTTACAAAGTACAATGTGCGCCCAATGGCCGAACTGCTACTAACGCCCAAGGGCACAATGTCTTATTCCGCAGGCCTCGATGACGACTCACCGCCACCCTTGCGGTTGCGAATGAAGGGAGTGTACGGGTTCGACGGATACGTCGTCAACTCACCCGACATCGCCGCACGGAAGGGCTGCTCGATCTTGAAGTTCCGGTGCTGTGGCTCGGGGTCGTTGGGTGCGACGATCGTCTCCTGATAAGGAAGGAGGTCGCCCATCGCCCAGACGCGATCAGAGTACATCGCGGCGCGGTCCGTCAGCTTCAGCACCTCGGTGATCTCCACCGAGCCAGTTGATGACGGGTAGCCACTCGTCACGTCATCCAGATCGAAGTCCTCAGGGAAGTGGGCGAGCCCAAGGCTAAGCGTCGTCGTCGCCCCGCACCGGAACGCTGATCGCGTCATGAACTCGACGACCGACGGCGCCTTCTCCAAATACCTCCACACTTCGACGAGGTCGCTGAGAATCACTTCCGTGGGCGACATCTCCTGAAGATACGCCCGAATACAAGTCGCAGACAACGCGGCCGAGTCGACCAGAGTGGCCACACACTACCGCGCGTCGAACGACTGTGCCTCTTCCGCGCTGTCGATGATCCGACCTATGGACAGAGGGGGTAGTGAGTACACCAAAGATCACACAATGAAAATATTACAGGCAGAGGAAGGTACACTTACCAATCAACGGACGGGAGAGATCCGTGATGAAGTTCTGAAGAGAGGTGTAGTCGTCTTGAAGCCCAGCAACAAGGGCATCAGAGACCTTCCGCTCCTCAGCGACGGCCGTAACAGCAGCCTTGGCTCGCCCATCCGCCGAGCTCGCCTCCTCCTTCGCGTCCTTAAGCTCGCGCTCAAGGTCGGCAATCCGCTTCTCAGCCGACCTCAACGCAGATTGAGCCGCCGTCAGCTCACTCGCCGAGACAAGGCCCTGGCGAACCTCCTCCGCCTTCGCAGCAATCGCTGGAGTCCCTTGTTCGCCTCTTGAACGGTGACAAGCTCAATCTCCGCGCGACACTTTGCAGCAAGCCGTTTGGCTGATTCACGCTGCAAACCCTGTACAAAAGCCAAACAGTTAACTAAACGGAATCCTAAGTGCCCACCCGCTGCAATCCAGCGAATGGACACTCGGGGACTGGAGATCGAAAAATCCTAAGCGCCCACCCGCTTAAATTCAGCGACTGGACACTCGGGGACTAGAGATCGAAAAATCCTACGTGCCCACCCGCTGAAATTCAGCGACTGGACACTCGGGGACTGGATATCCAAAGCTCTAAGCGCCCACCCGCTGAAATTCAGCGAATGCACACTCGGGGACTGGGCGCGAGAAATAAAATCAAAATACAAAAAGAATCTGACCACTGCTACTCAGTGGCCCGATCCTCGGGGACTGGACATACCTGGATGGCTGCGCCAAGCATGCCATGAAGTTATTGTTGGAGATATGCCCTAGAGGCAATAATAAATGTAGTTATTATTATATCTTTGTGTTTATGATAAATGTTTACATTCATGCTATAATAGTATTAACAAGGAAACATTGATACTTGTGTGATTTGTAAACTTAATTTGAAGTCCCTAGTAAAGCCTCTATATAATACTAGCTTGTTGGTTAATAGATGATTGTGGTTTCCCTATCATGAACATTGAGATGTTATTAACAACAAGATCATATCGTTAGGAGAATGATATGATGGACATACTCCTATAGATAAGCATAGCATAAAGATCAAGTCATTTTAATAGTTCAATTGCTATATGCTTTCTGATACATAGTAATCTGATTCCTTCGACCATGAGATCATGCATATCACCTTTACCGGATGGATGCTTTGATGACATCAAACACCACACCGTAACTGGGTGGCTATAAAGGTGGCATTGAGTGTTCAGAAAGTATTGGTTGAAACACATGGATCAAGAGTGGGATTTGTCCATCCATATGACGGATAGATATACTCTGGGCCCTCTCGGTGAAATGTCATCCAATTAGCTTGCAAGCATGTGACTGGCTCACAAGGGATCACATATCACGGGAACGAGAAAAGAGTACTTATCGGTAACGAGGTTGAACTAGGTATGCAGAGATACCGACGATCATAACCTCGGATAAGTAAACTATCGTGAGACAAAGGGAAATTGATATCGTATGTAAGTGGTTCATTCGATCACAAAGTAATCGTAGAAATATGTGGGAGCCATATGAATTTCCAGATTCCTCTATTGGTTATTGTTTGGAGAAGTGTCTCGATCATGTCCGCATAATTCACGAACCGTAGGGAGACACACTTAAGGATTCGACGTTGTTTGAGTAGTTATGGAATGATGAGAAAGAGACCGAATGCTGTTCGGAGTCTCGAATGGGATTCGGGATATCATGAGGAGATCCGGAATGGTCCGGAGAATAAGATTCATATAAGGAAAGTCCCGTTTCGGAGTTGGGGAATGGTTCCGGTGTTTTCATCGGGAATGTTCTAGAAGGTTCCAGAATGTCCGGCACTCCGGGGGGGAAGGGTACATGAATGCGTTATATCAAGTTGGTATGATTGCATCATGTACTTGGTGTCATCGCTGATCAAAATAGAGGGTTTATTCAAATCCTAGTTTGAAAAGTCAAACGGCTAGTTTGAAAAGTCAAACGGCAGTTTTTGGAAAGAGGAGGAGAGGTGGAAACCGAGTTGGGGAGGAGTTCCCTCCTCCAACCGGCGGCCCACCTCCAAGCCGAGTTGGGGAGGGACTCCTCTCCCTCCCCTTGGCCGGCCGCCCCCCTCCACCTATATAAGGAGGGGCAGGGCTCCCCTCCTTGACACACAACTCCTACTCCTCCAAACCCTAGCCCCAAGCCGTCGCCGCCTCCAAGCCGCCGCCGGCCCCTAGGGCACCAACTCGCCGCCGCCTAGCTAAACCCTAGCCGCCGGCTTGTCCCCTCCTTGGTGTGTCTAAACCCTAGAACACCGAGGACTCTCTCATACTCCAACATACTCGCTCCGGCTTAAGGCGAAGCCCTGCGAGATCTCCCCTCTACTTCCGGTACCACGCCGTTGTGCTGCCGGAATCACGAGGAGAGTGCTACAACCTCCGCTGCCTGCTGGAACAAGGGAGAGGAAGGTCTTCGTCGAGTACCGAACGTGTGACCGACTGCGGGAGCGCTGCCGGAACGCAGCGCCGGAAGGATCGTCTACGCGATCTTGAGATCGGGAAGAGTACGACTACATCACCCACGAGAATCTGCTCTCGTTAAACACTTTGGAATCTTCGAGGGTGAGTTATTCTGTCGACTCGTTGCTACAATCTAGTAGATAGATCTTGGCTTGTTTGTTTGTATGCGGTAGAAAATTTTTGTTTTCCATGCTACGAAACCCTACAGTTGTAGCGCGTCCACGGATGCGAGAAGAGCCGGAGTGTTCCCGCGGCGTTGCTCGACCTCCGTCTCGGTGACCCCATGTGCGCGGCTCGATGGCGTGGTACCACTCGCCGTAGCTGCTCTGGCCATGAAGCGGGGGAAGGTCGCGATGGACGCGCCGGCGCCAAAAGAAGCCGGCTCGGCCATCCCAGGCGAGGAGGCACCCTCCTTGATAGCCGAGGCCGCCCCCGCCGTAGGTTCACTCGGAGAAATCGTCGTGTCGTCAGACACCATGACGACTTCGCCGATCTTGACCTTCTTGGCGGTGTATGTGGGGGCAGCGACCTCATCAGCCTTCCTCTTCCGAGAAGGGTCCTCCTCGGCGACGACTGGCGGCACCTTGGCCACGGACGGGTGGCCTATCTTTTTAACCCCAGTCCTGCAAATTGATCACATGAGCAAAGTGGTTCGAGTACAACGAAAAATAAAGCAAGTGAACAAAACTCACTTGGCGACTGGAATGAACCGCAGCCCCGTGCGGATGCTAGCCGGTTTCTCTAGTTCGGGACCCAGTTTCCGACTGAGGCCCATCTCCAGGACGTCAGGCGCCCAAGACACAGACGGCCTCTTTGTTGTTGAGGCCGCGACAGGAGCCTCCACAACATTTTCAGCAGGAGCCCCCCTGGGAGGCGAAGCTGCCGCGGCTGGAGCGACCCCCGACCCAGAGACTGGGGCGAATGGGGGAGGAATTGAGGCCAAAGGTACTTCACTCAGGACGGTGGTGACGTTCGGCGCTACCGTCGCATGTGGTACTTCATCCCTGGCCAGGCTGGTGGCATCGGAACTGCTCGCCGAATGAGGCGGAGATGCCCGTCTCGCTGGCTTCGTCTTCTTCTTCGGAGGGGCCTTCACATCCTTCTTTTTCTTCTTTTTTGACGGAGTAGCCTCGCGACGTGAGGTGAGCTCGAGAAGCTCGTCGTCATCGTCATCGTCATGACGTTCGAGGCTTCTGCTCACTTCAAGTTCACGCTGACGCTGTCCGCGAGTTTTGCGAACCAGCGGGGCGACCTCTTCCTCGGACTCGTCGTCGTCACCGCTCCCGTCACTCTCGATGCCGCCCCTTGCAGGAGGCGATTCGCCCCCGCCCTGGATGGACGAGTTCGAATTCTCGTCGTCCGCGGGCGGAAGCCACCCTTCCACTACTTGAAATAACTGCAATAGTCCTAAGACAGTATTAGTATAAACCGCGACAGCATCAACTGCGACTGCGAATGACAGGAAGTGATTTACCGTCGGGGCTGGATGCTTCGTGGTGTAGGGGACGACCCCAGCCTTCGCATCCAGGTACACCGCCTGGGTGATCTTCTTCAGCGCTGGGATGTAGTCCTCGAGTTTCCACTCGGCGAGGCAGGATTTCGTCGAGTCCTCCCGGCCCGTGTACTCATACATATAATGATCACGGCGGGCCAGGGGAACGAGTCGCCGCCCGAGCCAGCAGTTGTATAGATTGATGGTCTGAATACCCTTCTTCTTTAGACCGCGGATGGTTTGAAGCATTTCGTCCACGACCATCTGCTGGTCTGTTGGGAGCTTGCCGACTTGGAGTCGGCGCGGTTCGGGCCGGTCGGCGGAGTATCTTGGGATCGCCACCTCGCCATTTGGAGTCGCCTCGGTGACGTAGAACCAAGACTTCTTCCACTCGCTCGCCGCCTTGGCGGGTAGCATCAGATCAAAAAAGAAGGCCTTCGACTTCAATTGAAATGTCAAGCCACCCGCAGCAAGCATTGGACCGCCTGCCTCTTCGCGACTGATCCTCCCGTGGAATAGATCTTGCCACAGGGGAAAATAGGGCCTGCATCCCAGATAGCACTCGCAGAACGCCACGAAAATGGCGAGCTGCTCGATGCTGTGTGGGCCTAGGTCTGATGGATGGATCCCGTAGTAAGCGCAGAAGCGCCGGAAGAAGAGAGATGTGGGGAATCCCAGCCCCCGTTCGAGGTGGCTGGTGAAGCAGACGAATTCTCCCTCGCGCGGGTCCGGAGTCACCTCTCCGGCCGCGGGGATGCGCCACCTATCGGCGTGCAGGATCCCGGCCTCCTCGAAGGAAGCCAGTAACGCTCTCGTACACTTGGACCTGCCCCATGGTTCGGTGGAGGGAGCCATTGGCGGAAGGGTTCGTGGAGGTCGGAGGATTTGGGATCGGCTGAGATCGCGATGCGAAGGAAAACGGAGGTGTGCGCAATCGGAGGAAATGACGAGGAGATGGCTTTCCGATCGTTTACCATTCCCTTTATATAGCGGTTGTTACCCGCCAAATCAGGAAGCCGTTACTACGCGATGATTACGCCAAAGGTTACCATTGGATTACCCCAACGGCTAGTTTTGACTACGCTTGACGGTCCAACTTCAGCCACTCGGCTCGCCGACCCGACCACTACAACAGTGGCTAAATATTTCACCGACCTATTCGCCGAGCTGCGACCAGAATAACTTGTTTTTTCCTTTATTCAGGACCCTGCCGCCGATTCGACTGGACGTCCGCATTGGACTCGAATGCTCCGACTGCCAGCAACCACCTGCGCCCAATCGACGACGGCCTCGGGGACTACTGATGAGGATATGCCTACCGGGGTATACCCAGCAGGACGTTTCTGACCGGCCCAGGAACTGGCGAGTGGGCCTGCAGGACGGCGACTGGATCAAGGCCTGGCGTGGATCCAAGCGACTGGAAGCTGAAGGCTCGGGCGAGTAGATAGGCCCAGTCGGATTAGGTTAAACAAGTACCGAAGCCTTCACTGATTCGGTTGAGATATGTAAACCCTAGGGGGCGGTGAGTCTATATAAACCTCCCTAAAGGGCGTGTAGAGGATACGTGCTACCATCCACCCAAGCGACTCGCCGCCTAGCCGTCGAGTTCGCCCCATTGTACCTTCCTCATAATACAATCTAGCAGGAGTAGGTCTTTACCCTCCGGGGGGGCGAACCTGGGTAAACCCCTGTGTCTCCGCCCTCATCTCGCACCGCAGATGGTTGGCCGCCCTTGCCCTTTGTTCTACTACTCGCTGCCGATTGCAGCATCTGCTGTGGTCATTCCTACGACAGATCTCATGGCGATCAGCCATTTCTCAGAGTCTAGGTCCACCATCGCTTCTGCATAGGTCGCAGGCTCATCATTGTCTAACAATAATAATTCCCGCACTTCGCGGAGCCTCTCCGACCTTCGTGGTTGTGGTGCTTCTGTTGCCACGGGTTCCTCAACTTGTTCTGCTACAATAGCATCACTCATAGAAGCATCCCAACTAGCTCATCTTGAACTTCTTCAAGTCGCACCGACCTTCCACTTGTTCCCTTTGTGAGAAACTCTTTCTCTAGGAAAACACCGCTACGAGCGACAAACACTTTGCCCTCCTCTCGGTTGTAGAAGTAATACCCTAAGGTTTCCCTCGGATATCCCACAAAAATGCACTTATCCGATTTGGGTGTTAGCTTGTCCGACTGAAGTTGCTTGACAAATGCATCACAACCCCAAATATTTAGAAAAGACAAACTGGGATTCTTTCCAGTCCACATCTCATATGGTGTCTTAACTACGGATTTAGATGGTACCCTATTAAGTGTGAAAGCTGCCGTTTCTAGAGCGTAACCCCAAAATGATAATGGTAAATCCGACTGGCTCATCATAGATCGAACCATGTCCAACAAAGTTCGATTACGCCGTTCGGAGACCCCATTTCTTTGAGGCGTTCCGGGCGGCGTAAGTTGTGGAACAATTCCGCAACTCTTAAGATGATCGCTAAATTCGTGACTCAAATATTCACCTCCACGATCAGATCGCAAGGCCTTTATTTTCTTGCCACGTTGATTCTCTACTTCACTCTGAAACTCTTTGAACTTTTCAAAAGTTTCAGACTTATGCCTCATCAAGTAGACATAACCATATCTACTCAAATCATCAGTGAAAGTAATGAAGTAGTGATATCCTCCTCAGGCTTCCGTGCTCATTGGTCCACACACATCAGTATGTATGAGTTCCAACAAGTCTGTCGCTCTCTCAGGTAAACCCAAAAAAGGTGACTTGGTCATCTTTCCAAGTAAACAAGCCTGACATGTCTCGTATGATTCAAAATCAAACGAAGTTAGAAGACCATCACCATGGAGCTTCTTCATGCGCTTTTCACTTATATGCCCCAAATGACAATGCCATAAATAGGTAGGACTCAAATCATTAGGCTAAAGCCTTTTAGCACTAACATTGTAAACAGATGCATCATCAAGATTTAAAATAAATAAACCATTCACAATGGGAGCATTAGCCATAAACATATCATTCTTAGAGATTACACAATCATTGTTTGCACTCGCGAATGAATAACCATCCCTCATCAAACATGAAGGTGATAAAATGTTTCGACCCATACTTGGAATGTAACAACAATTATTCAACTCCATAATAAATCCTGAAGGAAGGTGAAGTTGCATGACGCCCACGAACAATGCAGCAACCCTTGCTTTATTTCCGACGCGAAAATCCACTTCGCCTTTCTGCACTTCTCTAGTCCTTATTAGCCCCTGCATCGAATTGCAAATATGAGCAACCGATCCTGTATCAAATACCCAAGAGTTAACATAGGAATTAGCGAGAAGAATGTCCACAACATTTACAACAAGCGTACCTGAGTTGGAAGTACTCTTACTTCCACTCTTCTTCAAAGAAGCCTGGTACTTGCTGCAGTTTCTCTTCCAGTGGCCATGTTCATGACAAAAGAAGCACTCAGTGTCTTCTACAGGTCCAGCCTTTTGCTTGGGTGCAGACTTAGGGATAATATCCTTAGCCTTGCCCTTCTTCTTCCAAGAAGTACCCTTTTTCTTGAACCAAGGCTTGTTCTGCACAGCCATCACATGGCTATGCCCTGCACACTTCTTCATGTCACTTTCTGCTGTTTTAAGCATCCCACATAATTCATTAAGGCCCTTCTCCACCCCATGCATATGGTAGTTCGAAATGAACTGCCCATAGCTGGATGGAACAGACGCCAAAATGAAGTCAGTGGCCAACTCTTGGCCTAGTGGAAAACCAAGCTTTTCCAAAGTCTGACTGTAACCAACCATTTTGATCACATGGGGGCCTACAGCTGCTCCCTCTGCTAGCTTGCATTCGACAAAGGACTTGGCAACATTGTACCTCTCAGTCCTTGCCTGGTCTTGGAACATGTCCTTAAGCGCAACGATCATATCGTAGGCATCCTGATCCTCAAACTTCTTTTGGAGTTTAGGTTCCATGCATGCAAGCATAAGGCAGCTAACCTCAAGAGAATCATCACATGCTCTCTTGTAGGTGTTCTTTAGGGCAGCAGATGCATTATCAGCAGGTTCATCGGGGATTGGGTATCCAGAACCGTTTCCTTTTTGTCAGACCTGAGAACAATTCTCAGGTTACGAACCCAGTCCGAATAGTTTGTTCCATTTAATTTATCTTTGTCAAGAATCGAACGCAAAGAGAAAGGTGATGTAGTGTTCGGTGCCATTGATCTACAACAGAAAACATGCAAAATACTAAGCCATGTAAACATGAAAGAGTAAAACATATTAAACAATTTAATAGCATATACTCCCACTTAAATCAATATCCCTCTATTGATACTAAGTGATTCAAGATCCACAATTAACAAGTCGACTAGTGAGCTTTAGCATCACTGCTAGAAGACAAGGTAAATCGGTAAGCAACACTTGCTAATCATATCACATATGACTCTTGTTGTTGGGTGACATCTCTATGTCAAAACTAGGCGCCCAACCTTTATGCCCCAAGGTCCTTAACTGTTAAGATGACCTTGTCAAGCTCACCAACCCTTATGCGTATAGGTATCCGATACAAACCCATCCAGCCAAGGAAAACCGCGGCACCCTAATTTCATAGGACCACCAACGATTGTACAGGGCATAGGATGGTGCAAGGTTTGGTTGGGCGGGCATGGTTTAACTTAAACTTTGTGAGGGATCGTTCTACTTCTATCATCTAAGCATGCATAGTAGTAAAACGCATAAGAATAACATTCACATAGATGTGACACAGTATGGCCCATTTTCTCATGGTGATCTCCATCGCCATAGAACCTCATGTTCCATGTGAGCCATCCTCCAAGTGATGAGTCCTCCAAGAACTAATACAAGCTATTACTCCTAACAGCTAGTAATCAAAATTACACAGTATTGGGATCATCACAAGTTGGCACGCAGGCCATTACAATAAATGACAAGACATACGGCTCCAGCCGTGTTGCCCTACTCACGACACGCAGGTCATGCAATTTTTCATACATGCATCACATACATGTATGGGCCATACTGATCACATACATCCTACAAAAACGAGTTATGCATAGAATCGCATTCTACCGGATCATGTTACATCGCAGCACCTATTTATCTTAACGAGATACAAAAGGGGCTACGATTAAGGGGGGTCTAGGGGGTCTCCCCTTGCGGGGTTCGAAGGGGCAGCGCCCCTCGCGGTTTTACCATAGACCGACTCCTGCCCCGATTCAATCAAACTTCTTTGATCATGGTACATCGATTTTAGATCTAGGTTCCGATTCGATCAATCATATTGATCTTCGCGTGACTCAACAGGATTTATGTGTCACTGTCTACCCCGATGGCGGAAGCCGACCGGTAGGGGTAAGTCGTTCGACAACCTCAGATCACGATCACGGAAAGCAAGATCATAGATCAATCCTAAACCACCGCCATATAAACGATCACATCATTCATATCAATCTGCATATCACCATATGCAACCATCCCGAACCTATAACTGAACAGCATCGGCTCTGATACCACTGAAGGGATACGGGTAGGCTACACTAGCGCAAATCAAAAAAAGTTCTACCGCGTATACCAGGATAACTGTTGTCATAGATCACAGGATTACCACTAGACGCGCAGTTGCGGAATTGATGAAGCGCGTCGAGGCAGTGCAGATGTTCCACGTCTCCTCCTTGTCCTCGTCCCACGAGCAGCTCCCCTTGCACGGCTCGTCCAAGCGCTGCAGATGCAGCGCCTCCGAGGTATCCACACGTACAGGGTGGAAGCGTCAGACACCGGACTGCTAGGTCCGCGCGTGCAACACAGGCGTGAGGGGTGGCGGCTGGGAATGATCTGAGGTCTAACGTCTGACCCTGGTCAGCTCGCACCACCCTCTCTTATATATGCGTCCCTAGTGGGCTTCTACATTAGCAGCCCATTAGTACCCTAAGCCTGGTCTAATTCGGATCCAATCCTCATTAGGCTTCCAGCCCCTTAAGTGTGTGACCCTATAGGTTCATATGCGCATAGACATGACACGAATACACTTATTCTGTCAATAGTTGGTAGTGGCCTCTAGCAAGACGTGCCAACTCCTAAACGCATACAAAGATCATATCGGACGAACCATCACAAGGTTTAGTACATGTATTTCCCTTTGCCTCATGATATTTGGTCTAGCTCCAAGCTGACCTCCCTTTCTCGATACCGTGATTCAGAATCCCTTTACTAGGTTAACTCTTAACCATATGTAGCACGGCCATGCATTTTTGGATCCGATCAATCGAGGGGCCCAGAGATATCTCTCTCAAGTAGAGAGGGGCAAATCCCATCTTGATTGACCATGCCTTGCAGCATGCTTCAGGACAAACCCGAAAGCTACCTTTATAACTACCCAGTTACGGTGCAGCGTTTGATAGCCCCAAAGACCACATCTCAAGTACATGCGACAATCTCAGGTCTAAGGACAAAACGTACACGATGTGTAGAGAGAGAGCTGCAACTAATTGCTAGTCTCAGGTTGGGTCAGTCCAACCCCATGTTCATAACATGTGTCCACGTCATTGGTTTGACATCTCCATGTCTATGACTTGTGAAACATAGTCATCAACCAATCGATGTGCTAGTCTAATATTCACGTGTGTCCTCACATGAACTCCGACTAGGGACAACTCTTAAATAACCATACAAGTAAAGATTTTCACAAACAATTCACATAATTGTCAATCAATACAAGTTGCCTGATATGGATATTCAAGGAACATTACAATAACTCATGGATACATATGAAATATAATCATCTCTATGATTGCCTCTAGGGCATATTTCCTTCAGTCGCCTGAAGGTGTCCAGGTATAGGATATTGATGGAGCTGCCGCCGTCCATCAATGTCTTGGGGATCCAGTAGTCTCCCACCTTGGGCTTGACCACCAGGGCGACTCGGCCTGGGTACTCGATTCGTGGCGAGTGGTCCTGGCGGCTCCAAGTGATTGGTTGCTCAGACCAGTTGAGGAACTGGGGGACGCCCACCTGGGCCACCGCGTTGACGGCGACGGCGCGGGCGATGACCTTCTTCTCGCGCTTCTTGTTGAAGCTTGTGAAGGTGTGGAGCGATCCGGCTTCGCTGCCGAATTTTCCGCCGTTTGGCGGGTTGTTGTCGGGGTCTTCCCGCGCGCGCCTTCTCGATCTCCTTGAGAGAATGGCAGTCGGCGGTCGTGTGTGTGGCGGGCTTTCCTTCCCTTCTGTGAAATACACAAGGTTGGTTAAGAAGGGCCGCGGGGTCGAACCTCGGCTTCGCCTTGTAGTTGCCACCGTCACGGCGTTGCCCCCCGTCGCGGCGGAACCTCTTGGGCTCGCGCTGCGTGTACCCAGCATTGGCGACGAAGTCGACTCGCCCGTCACTGCGACGCTTGCCGGTAAGGCGAGTGTTGCTGTAGTGTAGATCGGATCGTCTTCCGATGTCGTTGCCGCTTGTGCGGCATTGTCCTCCCGACTCGTCGTCGGTTTCTTGGTTTGGGTCTTCCTCCGGGTATCTTTTGGCGATCTCCAGGAGATCCGGTATGTTGTCGAGTATGCGGTATGCTCGTTTGAGCTTGGCGACCAGGGGCTCGTAGCGGCACGAGGTCTTGAAGCAGTAGATTGCGGTGTCTAGGTGGATATCGACCGCGTTGTACCACAGTTCTTGCCACTGTTGGACCCAGCTACGGGTCGACTCGCGAGGTCCCTGGACGCATCGTTCGAGGTCCTCGATGGTGGTGGCGCGGGTGTATGAACCCTCGAAGTGCCTGACGAAGGCATCGCGCATCTCTCCGTCATCAGGGGGAGTGTTGATCTACTGCCTGCACGCCCCCTCCGTCATCAGGGGGAGGTAGCGGGCGGCTAGTAGATCGGTGTGGCCGGCGATCCCCATCGCCATGAGATAGGTATCCAGCCACACAGAGGGATCGTACGAGGGGTCGTACTTCTCTATTTCCTTCGGCGCTTTGAAGGTCGTCGGGTATCTTTTGCCTTGGATCATCGGTCCGAAGAACCGGGGCCCGAGTCGGCTTAGCGACCCCCTCGGCTCGCCGTCGCGGCGGTTGGTTAGGGTATGCCGCAGGTCGTCGGGCTGGCGTGCGCGCCAGCTCTGGTTGTTGATGATGTGGGTGCGGGCGTCGACGGGCTGACCGTTGGCGGCGACGAAGTTGGTCGCCGGCCGGGGGTCGTTGGTGGAGAGTGCCGCATTCACGGGTCGGTGTTGGAGCTACAGTGGTTTGGGTGGCGGGCAGTTGAGGGTGTTTGCCGCCATGGGGCGGCCGCTTGAGGCCTCTCTGCTGCCCGATGAACGCGAGTACATCCGACCCTGTGAGTCGACGCCTACGTTTTGTTGCTCGACTGCTTTTGCGAGCAAGGCCTTGGCGTACTGGATATGTAGGGCGCCGTCACCGGTGGCCGCGATGTTGTCGACTGCTGCTCGGCCCGTGACGAGGTTGTCCATCAGGGTGGAGAACAGCGGTAGGCCGTTTGCATCTCGCTCCCGTGAGGAGACCATGATCCTCGGCTGGTCCCTGGGTGGTGCGCGGTTGGGTGGTGGTGGGGCGCCATTGGCTGTTGACCCTGGTGGGGGCCGAGCGCTTCCTCCTGGCGGCGCATTCTCGCAGATCGCACGCTCGGCCGCACGGGCCAGGTCGCTCTCGTCATCGAAGTTCAGGGTGCACCCCTGGACGGTGGGGTTCAGGTGCGACCTGATTTGGAGCTGGTGGTAGCGCGACAGCTCCTGCGCTGTCACCTGCTCGAGGCGAAAATTTTCGCGCTCGGCTTGTTCCTTGTGAACTGCTTCTTCCAGCTTCAAGCGGAGTTCCTCGACCTCCGTTGCTGTCGCATTGGGAGGGATCGGAGTGGAGAATGGGTCCTCTGGCGGGTCGGCGCCAGTCGCCATATAGGTCGCGGCGTGGCGGCCGGTTCCGTCGCGGAGGTCGGCGGAGTTCTCCGACCCGGAGTCGAAGTCAAAGATCCCAACGATAGAGGGATCCTCGAAGTCTCCGACGTTGGAGACCTGGGTGATGGAGCCCGCGGGCGACGCGGCGACAATGGATCCGGCGAGTGACGCCGGGGTCGCCGAGTCGGCGTCGTCGTTGAGGGCCGCGTCTTTCGCGGCTGCGGTGGTTTCGGCCACGTCGCTGTGGGCCGATTCGTACTCGGAGGCGAGGCGGTGGATCGTGCGGACCTGACTCTCAGAGAGCCGGTCGCGTGGCGGCGACTCGCGGATGCCATCCGAGTCCTCCGAGACGATGACGTCGGTGAGGCCGACGAAGAGGCTGATCGTGCCGACCGGCAGGATCATGCTATGCGTGACGGGTCGTGCCGCCGGGACGTAGCTGCCCGGCAAGATCTGGAGCATCTCGCCGATCGCTATCATGCGGCCGGTGGCGATCGACTCGTTGATGGCTAGATTGGATCTCGCCGCAGAACATCGGCCAGACCGGCCAGGCCCCACGGTGGGTGCCACTGTCGTGGGAATGACCACGGCAGATGCTGCGATCGGCAGCGAGTAGTAGAACATGGGGCAAGGGTGGCCAGCCATCTGCGGTGCGAGATGAGGGCGGAGACACAAGGATTTACCCAGGTTGTAGGGGTTCGTAGCATGGAAAACAAAAATTTTCTACCGCATAAAAACAAACAAGCCAAGATCTATCTACTAGATTGTAGCAACGAATCGATAGAATAACTCACCCTCGAAGATTCCAAAGTGTTTAACGAGAGCGGATTCTCGTGGGTGATGTAGTCGTACTCTTGTCGATATCAAGATCGTGTAGACGATCCTTCCGGCGCTGCGTTCCGGCAGCGGTTCCGCAGTCGGTCACACGTTCGGTACTCGATGAAGACCTTCCTCTCCCTTGTTCCAGCAGGCAGCGGAGGTTGTAGCACTCTCCTCGCGATTCCGGCAGCACAACGGCGTGGTACCGGAAGTAGAGGGGAGATCTCGCAGGGCTTCGCCTTAAGCCGGAGCGAGTATGGTGGACTATGAGAGAGGCCTTGGCGATCTAGGGTTTAGAGGCACCAAGGTGAGAGGGCTAGGCCGGCAGCTAGGGCAAGGGGAGAACCCCAAGTCGGTGGCTAGGGTTTGTCCTAGGGCGGAGGCGGCGGCTGCAAGAGGGTCGGCGGCTAGGTCTAGGGTTTTAGTGGGGCAAGGTGTGTGTCTAGAGGGGCAGCCCGGCCCCTCCTTTTATAGGTGGGAGGGCGCCGGCCAGGGGAGGGGAGTCCTCCCCCAAGTCGGCCTCCAAGGCCGGCGGGTGGAGGGAGAGGAACTCCTCCCCAAGTAGGTTTCCTACTCTCCCTCCACCAAGCAAACTTGTCGTTTGACTTTTCAAACTAGGATTTGATTTATCCCTTTATTTTGCTCAGCGATGACACCTAGTACATGATGCAACCATTTTAACTTGTTATGACACATTCATGTACCCTTCCCCTCCGGAGTGTCGGACCTTCTGGACCCTTCTAGAACATTCCCGATGAAAACACCGGAATCATTCTCCAACCCCGAAACAGGACTTTCCTTATATGAATCTTATTCTTCGGACCATTCCGGATCTCCTCATGATATCCCGGATCCCATCCGAGACTCCGAACAACATTCGGTCTCTTACTCATCATTCCATAACTACACAACAACATCGAATCCTTAAGTGTGTCTCCCTACGGTTCGTGAATTATGCGGACATGATCGAGACACTTCTCCGAACAATAACCAATAGAGGAATCTGGAAATTCATATGGTTCCCACATATTTCTACGATTACTTTGCGATCGAATGAACCACTTACATACGATACCAATTTCCCTTTGTCTCATGATAGTTTACTTATCCGAGGTTTTGATCGTCGGTATCTCTGCATACCTAGTTTAACCTCGTTACTGATAAGTACTCTTTTCTCGTTCCCGTGATATGTGATCGCTTGTGAGCCAGTCACATGCTTGCAAGCCAATTGGATGACATTCCACCGAGAGGGCCCAGAGTATATCTATCCGTCATATGGATGGACAAATCCCACTCTTGATTCATGTGTCTCAACCCATACTTTCCGAACACTCAATGCCACCTTTATAACCACCCAGTTACGGTGTGGTGTTTGATGTCATCAAAGCATCCTTCCGGTGATGGTGATATGCATGATCTCATGGTCGAAGGAATTAGGTTACTATGTATCAGAAAGCATATAGCAATTGAACTATTAAAATGACTTGATCTTTATGCGACAGTTATCTATAGGAGTATGTCCATCAAAACATTCTCCTAACGATATGATCTTGTTGTTAATAACATCTCGATGTTCATGATAGGGAAACCACAATCATTTACTAACCAACAAGCTAGTATTATAAAGAGGCTTTACTAGGGACTCTATTTTAGTTTACAAATCACACAAGTATTAATGTTTCCTTGTTAATACTGTTATAGCATGAATGTAAACATTTATCATAAACACAAAGATATAATAATAACTACATTTATTATTGCCTCTAGGGCATATGTCCAAGAGTCTCCCACTTGCACTAGAGTCAACTAATCTAGATTACATGGTAATATACCGAACACCCATGGCAGTTTGGTGTTGGTCATGTTTTGCCCTCGGGAGAGGTTTAGTCAACGGATCCGCCACATTCAGATATGTGTGTACTTTGCAAATCTTTATGTCACCATCTTGGACATATTCTCGAATAGCGTGAAAATGTAGCTTGATGTGCTTCAGCTTCTTGTGTGACCTTGGTTCTTGCGCATTGGATATGGCGCCCATGTTATCACAGTAGATAGACATTGGATCCAGCGCACTTGGAACCACACTGAGCTCTGTAATGAACTCCTTCATCCATATCGCTTCTTGTGAAGCCTCCGAAGTAGCTATGTATTCCGATTCAGTTGAAGATCTTACCACAACGCTTTGCTTTGCACTCCTACAGCTAACTGCTGCACCATTCAAAGTAAATATGTATCCAGATTGAGATTTAGAATCATCCGGATCGGTGTTCCAACTAGCATCGGTGTAACCATTAACAACGAGCTGTTCATCACCTCCATAAGAATGAACCATATCCTTAGTTCTTTTCAAGTACTTCAGGATGCTTTTGACCGCTGTCCAATGATCCACTCCTGGATCACTTTGATATCTGCTAGTCAAACTAACAACATATGCAATGTCGGGTCTAGTACATAGCATGGCATACATTAGAGATCCTATGGCTGAGGCATAGGGAGTCTTACTCATCCTTTGTCTATCTTCTGCCGTTGCTGGACTTTGAGTTTTACTCAAGGTCGTATTGGGCAACATGGGCAAGAACCCTTTCTTGCTATCTTCCATTCCAAACCTCTTTAGAACTTTGTCCAAATATGTACTTTGTGACAATGATATTAGGCACCTTGATCTATCTCTATAAATCTTAATGCCTAATATGTAAGCTGCTTCGCCAAGATCTTTCATTGAAAAACTATTATTCAAATATTCCTTGACACTATTAAAAAGGTCTACATCATTCCCAATCAACAATATGTCATCTACATATAGTATTAAGAATGCTACAGAGCTCCCACTCACTTTCTTGTAAATACAAGCTTCTCCATAAGTTTGTATAAAACCAAAACTTTTGATTACTTTATCAAAACGTTGATTCCAACTTCGGGATGCTTGCTTCAATCCATATATGGACCGTTGAAGTTTGCATACCTTGTTAGCATCTTTAGGATCGACAAAACCTTTGGGTTGCATCATATACAACTCTTCATCAATGTCTCCATTGAGGAACGCTGTTTTGACATCCATCTGCCATATCTCGTAATCATAATATGCAGCAGTTGTTAACAAAATCCTCACAGACTTTAGCTTCGCTACTGGTGAGAAAGTCTCATCGTAGTCAACTCCTTGAATTTGTTGAAACCCTTTTGCGACAAGTCGAGCTTTATAGACAGTAACATTACCATCAGCATCTGTTTTCTTCTTGAAAATCCATTTGTTCTCGACAGCCTTCCGGCCATCCGGTAAGTCCACCAAAGTCCATACTTGGTTTTCGTACATGGATCCAATCTCGGATTTCATGGCTTCTTGCCATTTATTGGAATCTGGGCTCATCATCGCTTCCTCATATGTCGCAGGGTCATCGGTGTTGTCCACCAACATGACACTCATAACGGGATCATACCAATCAGGAGTGGTACGAGTTCTCGTTGACCTGCGAGGTTCTGTAGCAACTACAACCAAAGTTTCATGATCATCATCATTAGCTTCCTCTCTTATTGGTGCAGGCACCACAGGAACTTCTTCCGGTGCTGCGCTACTCGCAAGTTCGAGAGAAGGTTCGATAACCTCGTCGAGTTCTACTTTCCTTCTAGTCACTTCTTTCGAGAGAAATTCCTTCTCTAGAAAGGATCCATTCTTGGCAACGAAGATTTTGCCTTCGGATCTATGATAGAAGGTATACCCAATAGTTTCTTTTGGATATCCTATGAAGACGCATTTTTCTGCTTTGGGTTCAAGCTTGTCCGGTTGTAACTTCTTTACATAGGCTTCGCAACCCCAAACTTTAAGGAACGACAATTTAGGTTTCTCCCCAAACCATAATTCATATGGTGTTGTTTCAAAGGATTTAGATGGTTCCCTATTTAAAGTGAATGCGGTTGTTTCTAATGCATAACCCCAAAATGATAGTGGTAAATCTGTAAGTGACATCATAGAACGAACCATATCTAAGAGAGTTCGATTACGATGTTCGGACACACCATTACGCTGTGGTGTTCCCGGCGGTGTCAATTGTGAAAGTATTCCGCATTTCTTCAAATGCTCGCCAAACTCGTAACTTAGATATTCACCTCCACGATCAGAACGTAGAAATTTAATCTTCTTGTTACGTTGATTCTCCACCTCACTTTGAAATTCCTTAAACTTCTCAAAAGTTTCGGACTTATGTTTCATGAAATAGATATACCCATATCTACTCAAGTCATCTGTGAAGGTAAGAACATAACGATAACCACCGCGTGATGCTACACTCATCGGACCACACACATCGGTATGTATGATTTCCAATAAGTCCGTAGCTTGCTCCATCATACCAGAAAATGGAGTCTTAGTCATTTTACCCATCAGACATGCTTCGAAATCTTTCAAGTGATTCAAGAAGTCCATCGGAATGGAGTTTCTTCATACGCTTCACTCCAATGTGACCAAGACGACAGTGCCACATATAGGTCAAGTTATCGCTCAATTTAAAACGTTTAGCTTCAATGTTATTAATATGTGTATTTCCACTATCGAGATTCAATAAGAATAGACCATCTATCAAAGGTGCATGTGCATAAAACATATTACTCATATAAATCGAACAACCATTATTCTCGGACTTAAACAAGTAACCGTCTCGCAATAAACAAGATCCCGATATAATGTTCATGCTTAACACAGGCACCAAATAAAAATTATTTAAGTATAAAACTAATCTCGATGGTATATGAAGAGGTAGTGTGCCGACCGTGATCACATCAACCTTTGATCCATTTCCTACGCGCATCGTCACCTTGTTCTTCGCTAGCTTCCGTTTATTCTGCAGCACCTGTTTCGAGTTACAAATATGAGCAACCGAACCAGTATCAAATACCCAGGCACTACTACGAGTACTAGTGAGATACACATCAATAACATGTATATCGGATATACCTTTCTTCTTGATGTTGCCGTTCTTCAAATCTGCCAAGTACTTTGGGCAATTCCGCTTCCAGTGACCTTCTCTCTTGCAGTAAAAGCACTCAGTATCAGGCTTAGGTCCAACCTTGGTCTTCTTCGTCGGTGCAGCAACTTTCTTACCACCCTTCTTGAAGTGTCCCTTTTGCTTAGACTTGCCTTTCTTGAATTTGGTGGTCTTATTGACCATCAACACTTGGTGCTCTTTCTTGATCTCCACTTCTGCAGATTTTAACATGGAGAAGAGTTCTGGCAACTGCTTGTTCATGCTTTGCATATTGTAGTTCATCACAAAGTTCTTGTAACTTGGTGGTAGTCATTGGAGGACACGGTAAATCCCCAAAGCATTAGGAATCGCTATACCCAAGCTTTGGAGTTTGTTTGCGTGCCCCATACATCTTAAGCACATGCTCACTGATGGAACTGCCCTCTTCCATCTTGTAGTTAAAGAACTTTTCAAAAGCCTCATAGCTCTCAACTGCCGCGTGAGTCTCAAATATCAATTTGAGTTCACGGACAATATCATGTGGGTCTGAATTCTCAAACCTTTTCTGAAGCTCTGATTCCAAACCATACAAGATAGCACACTGAACTGTGGAGTACTAATTCTTCTGAGTGAGGTAAACATTCTTTACTTCATCGGTAGCAGTAGCTGCAGGTGGGTCACCCAGCGGTTCATCCAGCACATAGGTGAAATTACCAGCATTGAGGACAATCCTCAAATTGCGGAACCAATCCGCGAAGTTGCTTCCATTGTTTTTCAACTTTTCTTTCTCTAGGAACGCATTAAAATTGATGGTAGGGGCCGCCATTGATCTACAACATATTTGCAATAGTTTAGACTAAGTTTATGACAAATTGAGTTCTAATTAATAGTTAAATTAATCTAGGTAAACTCCCACTCAAAACAATATCCCTCACATTGTTTTAGTGATCACACGAACCAAATCCACCACATCAAAATCGATCATCACGAGAGTTGATGTAGCTTCAATGGTGAACAATCGACATGTTCATCATATCTACTATATGATTCATGCTTTACCTTTCGGTGATCCGTGTTCCGAGACCATGTCTGTACATGCTAGGCTCGTCAAGATCAAACCTTAGCTTCCACATGAGCAAATCTGGCTTGCTCACGTTGTATACACTTGCAGAATCTAACACACCCGATCATCACATGGTGCTTCGAAACAACAAGCTTTAGCAACGGTGCTTACTAAGGATGAACACTTTAGAACTTGAATTTTATGAGCATGAGGGATCATCTTATAATGCTACCGTCGTTAACTAAGCAATACAAGATGCATAAAGGATTAACATCACATGCAATTCAAAATATGTGATATGATATGACATTTCTTCTTTGTGCTTCCGATCTCTATCTTCAAGCACGAACATGATCTCCATCATCACCGGCATTGCATCAAGGTCAATGACGCTGCTCCATGATTGTCGTCCACCAGCTTCAACTATTACAACTACTTTGAATAGACACGCGGGTCTTAATAGAAATTAAAGACAACCATATGGCTCCTGTCGGTTGCCAACTTACAATAAGGAACATTGCATACATCAAATATAATCACAATCATGGCCATATCACATCACAGCACACCCCTGCAAAACAAAGTTAGACGCCTCTAATTTCTTTGCATATTTTACGTGGTTTGGGGCTTTCAATAAGTGTCGATCTAACTTACGAACAAGAACCACAACGTTGATGTTTGAACTATCAAGTGCCTGTTGTAAATTGGATCTATACTATAATGGGAGAGACAGACACCCGCAAAGCCACTTATGCAATACAAGTTGCATGTTGAGCGTGGAGCAAGTCTCATGAACGATGTCATGTAAGGTTAGCCCGGTCCGCTTCATCCCATCATACCGCAAGATGCAAAGTACACAAGAAGCAATTGATAATAAAAGCACCACCGCCCACAATGACCATTGTGTTCTACTCGTGCAACAGATCTACATATAGACACGGCTCTGATACAACTGTAGGGGTTCATAGCATGGAAAACAAAACAATTCTACCGCATACAAACAAACAAGCCAAGATCTATCTACTAGATTGTAGCAACGAGTCGATAGAATAACTCACCCTCGAAGATTCCAAAGTGTTTAACGAGAGCGGATTCTCGTGGGTGATGTAGTCGTACTCTTGCCGATCTCAAGATCGTGTAGACGATCCTCCCAGCGCTGCGTTCCGGCAGCGCTTCCGCAGTCGGTCACACGTTTGGTACTCGATGAAGACCTTCCTCTCCCTTGTTCCAGCAGGCAGCGGAGGTTGTAGCACTCTCCTCGCGATTCCGGCAGCACAACCGCATGGTACCGGAAGTAGAGGGGAGATCTCGCAGGGCTTCGCCTTAAGCCGGAGCGAGTATGGTGGACTATGAGAGAGGCCTTGGCGATCTAGGGTTTAGAGGCACCAAGGTGAGAGGGCTAGGCCGGCGGCTAGGGCAAGGGGAGAACCCCAAGTCGGTGGCTAGGGTTTGTCCTAGGGCGGCGGCGGCGGCTGCAAGAGGGTCGGCGGCTAGGGCTAGGGTTTTAGTGGGGCAAGGTGTGTGTCTAGAGGGGCAGCCCTGCCCCTCCTTTTATAGGTGGGAGGGCGCCGGCCAGGGGAGGGGAGTCCTCCCCCAAGTCGGCCTCCAAGGCCGGCGGGTGGAGGGAGAGGAACTCCTCCCCAAGTAGGTTTCCTACTCTCCCTCCACCAAGCAAACTTGCCGTTTGACTTTTCAAATTGGCGTTTGACTTTTCAAACTAGGATTTGATTTATCCCTTTATTTTGCTAAGCGATGACACCTAGTACATGATGCAACCATTTTAAATTCTTATGACACATTCATGTACCCTTCCCCTCCGGAGTGCCGGACCTTCCGGACCCTTCTAGAACATTCTCGATGAAAACACCGGAATCATTCTCCAACCCCGAAACAGGACTTTCCTTATATGAATCTTATTCTCCGGACCATTCCGGATCTCCTCATGATATCCCGGATCCCATCCGAGACTCCGAACAACATTCGGTCTCTTACTCATCATTCCATAACTACACAACAACATCGAATCCTTAAGTGTGTCTCCCTACGGTTCGTGAATTATGCGGACATGATCGAGACACTTCTCCGAACAATAACCAATAGAGGAATCTGGAAATTCATATGGTTCCCACATATTTCTACGATTACTTTGCGATCGAATGAACCACTTACATACGATACCAATTTCCCTTTGTCTCACGATAGTTTACTTATTCGAGGTTTTGATCGTCGGTATCTCTGCATACCTAGTTCAACCTCGTTACTGATAAGTACTCTTTTCTCGTTCCGTGATATGTGATCCCTTGTGAGCCAGTCACATGCTTGCAAGCCAATTGGATGACATTCCACCGAGAGGGCCCAGAGTATATCTATCCGTCATATGGATGGACAAATCCCACTCTTGATCCTATAACTACCTAGTTACGGTGTGGTGTTTGATGTCATCAAAGCATCCTTCCGGTGATGGTGATATGCATGATCTCATGGTCGAAGTAATTAGGTTACTATGTATCAGAAGGCATATAGCAATTGAACTATTAAAATGACTTGATCTTTATGCTACGCTTATCTATAGGAGTATGTCCATCGTACCATTCTCCTAACGATATGATCTTGTTGTTAATAACATCTCAATGTTCATGATAGGGAAACCACAATCATTTATTAACCAACAAGCTAGTATTATAAAGAGGCTTTACTAGGGACTCTATTTTAGTTTACAAATCACACAAGTATTAATGTTTCCTTGTTAATACTGTTATAGCATGAATTAAACATTTATCATAAACACAAAGATATAATAATAACTACATTTATTATTGCCTCTAGGGCATATCTCCAACACAGGTTCGGCCCCCGGAGGGTAAAGACCTACTCCTGCTTGATTGTATTATGGTGAGAGTACAATGGGGCGAGCTCGGCGGCTAGGCAGCAAGTCGCTTGGTTGTATGATGGAATGTCTCCTCTACGCTCCCTCTAGGGAGGTTTATATAGACTCACCCCCTAGGGTTTACAGATCTCAACCGAATCAGTTAAGGTTTCAGCGATTGTTTAACCTAATCCGACCGGGCCTATCTACGCTTCTGGGCCTTCAGCTTCCAGTCGCTTGAGTCCACGCTAGGTCTTGATCCAGTCGCCATCCCACAGGCCCACTCGCTGGCACCTGGGCCAATCGGAAACGTCCTGCTGGGTATACCCCGGTAGGCATATCCCCATCAGCCTTCACCACCACTTCATCGATGTAGACGTGGATGTTGTGGCCAATTTGCCTCACAAGGCATTCATGCATGCATCTCTGGTAGGTCGCTCCGCCGTTCTTGAGGCCGAAGGTCATAGCGGTGTAGCAGAATGCTCCGAATGGCATGATGAATGTCGTCTTATCCTCATCCTCGACTGCCATTTTGATTTGGTTGTAACCAGAGTAGGCGTCAAGGAAATACAGCGACTCCGATCTCGCGGTCGAGTCGATGATTTGATCGATCCACGGGAGGACGAACTGCTCCTTTGGGCAGGCGCTGTTGAGGTTTGTGTAATCGATACACATTCTCTAGGTCTCGTTCTTCTTCTCGACCAGGACTGGGTTTGCCAGCCACTTGGAGTATTTGATTGTCTGTATGAAGCCTACAGCGAGTATACGCTGCACCTCCTCGGCGATTGCTCGGCGACGCTCTTCATTGAAGTGCTGCAGTGACTGCTTGATGGGTCGCGCTTTGGGGTCGGCGTTGAGTTTGTCCTCAGCGAGTTCCCTTTGGACACCAGGCATGTTGGTTGGCTTCCATGCAAATATGTCACGATTCTCATGTAGGTACTTGATGAGTGTGCCTTCCTATGTTGGGCTCATGCCTGTTCTGATCGTCACCGTCTGGCTGGAGTCGCCTGGGACCAGCTCGACGGAGCGCGTGTGCGTGGTTGCCTCGAAGACGGTGGAGCCGCCGCCCTCCGAGTTGGGCTTCTTGAGTATTGTGGGGTCGTCATTGTTGACCCGCTCGTGTACTTGGCGAGCTCCTTCGCGTGGTTGGATTCTGCGGCTATGATAGTGTCGGCGAGCTCGGTGCCCTTGGCTTCGCACTCCGCAGCCATGTCGGGGTCACCGTGGACGGTGATGATGCTGCACGGCCCTGGGAGCTTCATCGCGTTATACGTGTAGTGGGACGCTGCCATGAACTTGGCGAACGCTTGCCGTCCCAAGACGCAATGGTAGGGGCTGTTGAAGGGCACCAACTCGAAGAAGATCCGCTCGGTGCAGAAG
The DNA here is from genome assembly GCA_916181665.1 of Avena sativa. Lineage (NCBI taxonomy): Eukaryota > Viridiplantae > Streptophyta > Magnoliopsida > Poales > Poaceae > Avena > Avena sativa. The sequence continues at coordinate 392,910,575 of OV702280.1, read as the reverse complement.
TTCGCTGGTGTGCCGGAGGTGACTGGCAGCGTCACCTTGCCGATCGGGTACGCCTTCAGACCGGGGGCAAGTGTCACATCCCAAAATTTTCCAAATTTTGAAATGTGAAAAATAAATAGACAAAATAAACAATTGTTGAAATTTAGGGTGAGAAGAAACTTTTTGATTCCAAATGGAAACATCAAAACCTAATTTGATCATAAAAAAATAAAGGGATTTAAAAAGATAAAAAAATAATAAATAAAGTTATAATAGTTGGAATCACTATTTTTGGATCTTTAAATAAAAAGATTTGGTTTTCAAAAGCAAAGGTAGAATTATAAATAAGGATTATTTTAAAGAGCCAAATTAAATCTTGGCCAAGCAAATGAAATAAAATATTTTGTTTGATAAAAATAGTAAAGGTTTATTTAAATAAAATAATAAGGATTTATTAATATCCAATTTTATTTAAGTAAACGTTTTTTCCTTTTTAATTAAACATTAAAACTTGTTAAAGTATTTTAAATAAGACTTCCAAGTGTTTTGTTTTTCAAATTAAACCTACTGAAAAGGTTTTGATATTATTTAGATTTCAAATAGATTTTTTAAAATATATTAAATCCTATTTGAATTAAAGACTAAACTCTATTTAATTAATAGATCCTAAAAGAATAAAAGAATTATTTTATTTTGGACTTTGGATTATGTTGTTAAACAGAATTAAAATCAGTACAAAGTTTGGTGGTGGTTTGAATTGATTTGTTGTTTGAATTTTTTGAATGAAAATCAAATCAGGAAATTCAAAACAGAAAAGGAAAAACAGTTGGTATAAAAAAATGAAATGAAATATACCCAACTTATCTGGCCCAACTAAGCCCAGTCCAGCCCAACTAACTCACCCCGCAGTGAACCGTTTTTCACTGAGTAACGCACCCGCTGAGTCACAAACAAGTGGACTCCACTCTTTCTCTCCCTCTCTCGCAGACAACTAGGACCCACTTACCTGTTCGTCGTCATCAACCCCGCGCCGGCAGTTCCCCCCCTCCTCGCCGTTTACTGCCATGTTTAATCTCCTTGAATTCGCGTTGATATCCCAGTTAATCCCGCCCGTGACCATGCTCGTTAAAATGCCTGCCTCTCCTCTCTCTTTTTCCCCAAACTCTAGCCCCTCTCCGCCACCAGGCTGCTCTAATTTCGAGCTTGAACCCACTGTCCCCGATGATCTTCTCCGGCGGAATCCCGATGACTCCGACCACCTCTCCACTCCCAGAGCATACGAGCTTGCTCTCCAGTTTCGTGCGCACCTGCCCATATGCTCCACTCACCCGCGCGCATCCCCTAGCATCGGCTTTGTCATCAGCTGAGCGCCGCCGCGTGTGCCACCTCTCCGGCGAACTTCCCAGGTAACATCAGACCGCCCCGAACTCGCTTGTTGATGCTCCTGTAAAACCCGCACTCAGTCGCGTCTAACTACACCCTCCTTTTGCCTTCGGGTGGCCTGCAGCCTTGCCCCCAAAGACAAACAGGGCCGTCCGACGCCGCAGCAACTCCGGCGAGCAATTATTTTCGTCCTCGTGCGCCCCTTGCGTCCTCGCGACCACGTTGAGCATCGCCACGATACCCTGATCACGGTGAGCTACTCCTCTGTCTCCCTTGCGTCCTGTATCATCGGCTCCGCCGTAGCCAGAGCGTGCGCCGCCGCCAGCCGCTGCTAGCGCCGCCCAACCTTGGTCAGAGACACAGTGCCCGTTGGATCTTAATCTTACGGCTAGGATTAGATTAAAACGAAAGGGTATGTTTTCATTCGAGCCGTGCGTTTTAAAGTAGATCCAACGATCCTCAGCGCGTGATCCGAACGAATCGATATCAGCCAGTAGCAAGCAGCCACGTGGCCAGACTCAGGTTTTAAAATAGAAATTTGATCTATTACATTTGCAAACTTGTAAAATTCATAACTTTAATTCTACACGTCCAAATTTTGCAAATTTTATATCAATGGAATCAGCAGAACAAGTAATTTGCAACCATGCACTTTTTTTAATGTTTTGCTTCTGGAAAATTGGTTGAATTTGCAGAAACATGTGTAGGCATATTTTGAATATAAAAATTGTTCTAGATATAATTTTAAGATGAAATCTTTGCAAATTGGATTGTTATGAACCTACTGACCATAGGAACCAACTTATGGATTTAAAATTGTATTGTGTGAAGTTAGGGAATAAATATTTGAATTAGAGCATTTCTAGTCAAATAAATATGTTGTTTATGGTTTAGAAATGAATTTGGAGTAAAATCTTGGGGAAATGATCTTAATTAAACTCTCTGACCCTAAAACACCAAGTTTTGAGATTAAGAACATATTTGATGAATCATATAAAGTTATTACTTTGCTAAAAGATATTTTCAACTACATAAAATGTCACCTTAGCATAATATTTGGATTATGAGATGAAACCTTTTGCAAATGGTTTTACCACTTTTGTAAATGACCAATGTGAGCTTGAAAATGCTTAGAGAATAGTAGAAACCACTTTTCCAAATAAAACTATCTTTTGCATGCTTGCATGCATGACCTTGTTTTTGTTATTTTATGTGGTGAAATGGTTTGAATGCTAGTTGAATTTTTGTTTGCTTGATTGAATTGTAGTGAAGTTAGAAGAGTGTGATATTTGCAAGATCAAGAAGTGAACCAACATTTTCTACTAAAAAGGCAAGTGACACTATCATCCATGTCCTACTATTTTCATTACACTCAGTGGATTTTTGTAACATGCATGATAGGACTACTATATTTCTATGCTATGCTATATCCTATTAGGATACCCTTATACCTTCCTTAGTGAAAACATTGTAGTTGTTGTAAGCTTAGCTCTGCTATATATTTGGGATGGGATACATGATATGATTATATGAAGTGTTGGAAAGATATATGTTTTAAATAATAAAACAAGTACTCAATGAACCACCTAGGTGGACAAGGATACTCAAGTTTTGGACAAGGTGGCAACAAAGGGAACCATGTTTATATGGCTATCTTTTTGTGTGTGCACTAGAAGAAAACCACCCAGGGACTTAGAGATTGAACATGTTTCTCGTACAGTGGCTTCCGTGTACAGCCACATGCTAAATGGGCTCTGGCTTAGTCAACTACATAGTGGAAGACCCATGCATTGGCATCTTCAGGTTAACTAGAATTGTGTAAGGGAAATATATCCCTACATTGGTGCCTGGTTGACAAGCTAGCATTGTGTATTGGGAGGACTTCTATGGAAAGACTTTGTCACATTCTCGATCTTCTAGTACTCCATCTTGGTGAGTACTTATCTAGCGGCCACTGGTGGCGTCAAGACGAGATTGTGTCATGTGGGTAAAGTGTACAACTTCTGCAGAAGATCAAATTCTAAGTACTTAGCCGTGTCCCCGGTTATGAACAACTCTGAGCAACTAAGGCCTGAAGCTATGGAAGATCTCGACATTCCAATTTCTCAAAATAAAACTTCATGGTGACAACAAGGGGTTTGAAACACTTGGAGTTTTCCAAGGAGTTCAGAAAGATTTGACAAAAGATCAAAACTATTTTGAAAAGATAGGATAAAACTATATTGCTTTGTGCAAATGAGCCTAAACCCTACTTAGCCAAATATGCATGTAATGATAGGATCCACTTACATCTACATAATAGTGAAACTTGCCAATACAATTCAAATGTATTGACCCTTGTGGCTACAACTTATTATGTTGCAGGTTTGTTTGATGTTAGTGAAGTGTGTTGATTAGGATTACAAATCTACAACCAACATGATTGCATGTGGAACTTTGAAGATGAAGGACCCCATGCTATTGTTATATTATGCTGCAATGTAATGAGATAGCCAAATGAGCTATGTAAGATGTAATAAATTATTTTATTCCTGGTTATAAAGTTGTATTATGACCTTTGTTTCTTGATATTACATCTTAACTGTGGATGCTAGCTATTGATCCAGGGACTAGCATTGTAAACACAGGGATCTCGACCTTAATAAAGGTTGGGGCCGCTACAGATGGTATCAGAGCACTATGTTTCCTGTAGGATTGTAACCCTAGGATTGGACAAAACCCCTTAGAAAAATAGGAGTTGAATTTGTTCCAAAACTTATTTACAAAAAATCTTGTAAACTCTTTCCTCAACCTTTTTGGTTTTGAATTCTACACCTCTTCCTTTTAAACTTGATGGACAAAGCCTTCACCATGACCAATGACTTCAACTTTAGTTTCACCAAGGACTTCAACTTAGACATCACTAAGGACTACAAGTGAGAACCAAAAGACATTAGATTGCCTACCAAAGACATTGATATCAAGTAGAGTATGGATCATATTGACCTATGAGGTATGACCATACCAAGTTAATTTTTTCAAGAAAACTTGTTGTTTCCTTCAACTCATGAGTTAAGCTCATAAGTTGTTAAGTGGATAGTTGCTTGTTGATTGCTTGATTGTTTGATTGAACTTGATTGTTTTGGGTTGTGTGTTAGAACTCCCTTATGCATATCTGTCAATACTTATCCCTATCAAACCAACAGATGCCTCCCTGACGTGCCAACCCCAACCAAAACAACAACAACATCACTCCCGAGATGCAACAGTTGATGACAGGCCAAACTCAACTGATGCAGATGATGACCACGCTCATACAGAATCAGAACAACAACAACAACAACAACAACAACAACAACAACAACAACAACAACAACAACAACAACAACAACAACAGCAACACCAACAACAACAGCAACAGCAGCAGCAACAGCAGCAACAACAACAACAACAACAACAACAACAACAACAACAACAACAACAACAACAACAACAACAACAACAACAACAACAACAACAACAACAACAACAACAACAGCAACAACAACAGCAACAACAACAGCAACAACAGCAACAACAACAACAACAACAGCAACAACAGCAACAACAGCAACAACAACAGCAGCAACAGCAGCAACAACAGCAACAACAGCAACAACAACAACAACAACAACAACAACAACAACAACAACAACAACAACAACAACAACAACAACAACAACAACAACAACAACAACAATCAGAATAATCCTCCAGCTCATGACATGCTCACCAGGTTTCTGAAACTTAGTCCTGCAAGGTTCTCTGGAACAACTGATCCAATGGAAGCCAATGACTAGTTACGTTCGGTGAATAAGGACTTAGTGACTGTTGGCTGCACCGATGAAGAAAAAGTTAGGTTTGCAGCATTTCTACTTGAAGGACCAGCAGCAACATGGTGGGACAACTTTTAGATCACCACTCCCCTTGAGGATGTGACTTGGGTTATTTTTGAGGATGGTTTCCGTACAGCTCACATCTCACCTGGAGTGATGCACTTGAAGAAAAAGGAATTCCACAATCTGAAACAGCGTCACCTCAGTGTGGCTGAGTATATTAAAGAATTCAACAAACTGGCACGCTATGCACCGGATGAAGTTGATACAGATGCTAAGAGAAAGGAGAATTTCTTGAAGGACTTAATGATGAGTTTAACCTGCAGCTAGCTGTTGCCTATGTCCCAACTTATCAATCACTCTGTGACAAAGCCACCATTTTGGAAAACAAGATGAATCAAGTTGAGAACAGAAAGAGGAAGCATAAGCTCAAGTATCACTCAGGATCATCACAAAAGAAGCGTTCATTCAAAAAGATCAATGAAGATTCTGAACCACATCAGTATCACTACAACAACAATGGAAGTGATAATAATGTAAATGATACTGACAATGGAGATGACCTTGGTCAGAACCAACATGACACTTTCAGGAAGAAAGATATTAGCCAGTTGCAATGCTATAATTGTAAGGAACTTGGACACTATGCATCAGACTGTCCTAAGAAGAAAAAGAAAAAGGATGCTAGAAGAGCCAATGGAAATGACTCCAATGTGACCCAGAAAGGACATGTGAACCACATTGACATGGATGGAAACTTTGAAGAGATAGAAGAAGTGGATGTCAGGAATTAGTTAACTCAGTTGAGTCAAATAAGGATTCCTTGTCTGGATATTAAGTGTTGAACCCATAGTCAAGTGAACCATCAATGTAACCCTATGAGACTTTCTTTTAAGGGTGGTAGTACCCTAGTTGCCTTGAAGCCAACTTGTAACCCTAGCCTTCCCAAATCTCGGGACGAGATTTCTTTTAAGGGTGGTAGCCTGTCACATCCCAAAATTTTCCAAATTTTGAAATGTGAAAAATAAATAGACAAAATAAACAATTGTTGAAATTTAGGGTGAGAAGAAACTTTTTGATTCCAAATGGAAACATCAAAACCTAATTTGATCATAAAAAAACATTAAGGGATTTAAAAAGATAAACAAATAATAAACAAAGTTATAATAGTTGGAATCACTATTTTTGGATCTATAAATAAAAAGATTTGGTTTTCAAAAGCAAAGGTAGAATTATAAATAAGGATTATTTTAAAGAGCCAAATTAAATCTTGGCCAAGCAAATGAAATAAAATATTTTGTTTGATAAAAATAGTAAAGGTTTATTTAAATAAAATAATAAGGATTTATTAATATCCAATTTTATTTAAGTAAAGGCTTTTTCCTTTTTAATTAAACACTAAAACTTGTTAAAGTATTTTAAATAAGACTTCCAAGTGTTTTGTTTTTCAAATGAAACCTACTGAAAAGGTTTTGATATTATTTAGATTTCAAATAGAGTTTTTAAAATATATTAAATCCTATTTGAATTAAAGACTAAGCTCTATTTAATTAATAGATCCTAAAAGAATAAAAGAATTATTTTATTTTGGATTTTGGATTATGTTGTTAAACAGAATTAAAATCAATACAAAGTTTGGTGGTGGTTTGAATTGATTTGTTGTTTGAATTGTTTGAATGAAAATCAAATCAGGAAATTCAAAACAGAAAAGGAAAAACATTTGGTATAGAAAAATGAAATGAAACAGACCCAACTCATCTGGCCCAACTAAGCCCAGTCCAGCCCAACTAACTCACCCCGCAGTGAACCATTTTTCACTGAGTACGCACCCGCTGAGTCACAGACAAGTGGACCCCACTCTTTCTCTCCCTCTCTCGCAGACTAGGACCCACTTACCTGTTCTTCGTCATCAACCCCGCGCCGGCTGTTTCCCCCCCCCCTCCTCGCTGTTACTGCCATGTTTAATCTCCTTGAATTCGCGTTGATATCCCAGTTAATCCCGCCCGTGACCATGTTCGTTAAAATGCCTACCTCTCCTCTCTCTTTTTCCCCAAACTCTAGCCCCTCTCCGCCACCAGGCTGCTCTAATTTCGAGCTTGAACCCACTGTCCCCGATGATCTTCTCCGGCGGAATCCCGATGACTCCGACCACCTCTCCACTCCCAGAGCATACGAGCTTGCTCTCCAGTTTCGTGCGCACCTGCCCATATGCTCCACTCACCCGCGCGCATCCCCTAGCGTCGGCTTTGTCATCAGCTGAGCGCCGCCGCGTGTGCCACCTCTCCGGCGAACTTCCCAGGTAACATCAGACCGCCCCGAACTCGCTTGTTGATGCTCCTGTAAAACCCGCACTCAGTCGCGTCTAACTACACCCTCCTTTTGCCTTCGGGTGGCCTGCAGCCTTGCCCCCGAAGACAAACAGAGCCGTCCGACGCCGCAGCAACTCCGGCGAGCAATTATTTTCGTCCTCGTGCGCCCCTTGCATCCTCGCGACCACGTTGAGCATCGCCACGATACCCTGATCACGGTGAGCTACTCCTCTGTCTCCCTTGCGTCCTGTATCGCCGGCTTCGCCGTAGCCAGAGCGTGTGCCGCCGCCAGCCGCCGCTAGCGCCGCCCAACCTTGGTCAGAGACATAGTGCTCGTTGGATCTTAATCTTACGGCTAGGATTAGATTAAAACGAAAGGGTATGTTTTCATCCGAGCCGTGCGTTTTAAAGTAGATCCAACGATCCTCAGTGCGTGATCCGAAAGAATCGGTATCAGCCAGTAGCAAGCAGCCACGTGGCCAGACTCAGGTTTCAAAATAGAAATTTGATCTATTACATTTGCAAACTTATAAAATTCATAACTTTAATTCTACACGTCCAAATTTGCAAATTTTATATCAATGGAATCAGCAGAACAAGTAATTTGCAACCATGCACTTTTTTTAATGTTTTGCTTCTGGAAAATTGGTTGAATTTGCAGAAACATGTGTAGGCATATTTTGAATATAAAAATTGTTCTAGATATAATTTTAAGATGAAATCTTTGCAAATTGGATTGTTATGAACCTACTGACCATAGGAACCAAATTATGGATTTAAAATTGTATTGTGTGAAGTTAGGGAATAAATATTTGAATTAGAGCATTTCTAGTCAAATAAATATGTTGTTTATGGTTTAGAAATGAATTTGGAGTAAAATCTTGGGGAAATGATCTTAATTAAACTCTCTGACCCTAAAACACCAAGTTTTGAGATTAAGAACATATTTGATGAATCATATAAAGTTATTACTTTGCTAAAAGATATTTTCAACTACATAAAATGTCACCTTAGCATAATATTTGGATTATGAGATGAAACCTTTTGAAAATGGTTTTACCACTTTTGTAAATGACCAATGTGAGCTTGAAAATGCTTAGAGAATAGTAGAAACCACTTTTCCAAATAAAACTATCTTTTGCATGCTTGCATGCATGACCTTGTTTTTGTTATTTTATGTGGTGAAATGGTTTGAATGCTAGTTGAATTTGTGTTTGCTTGAATGAATTGTAGTGAAGTTAGAAGAGTGTGATATTTGCAAGATCAAGAAGTGAACCAACATTTTCTACTAAAAAGGCAAGTGACACTATCATCCATGTCCTACTATTTTCATTACACTTAGTGGATTTTTGTAACCTGCATGATAGGACTACTATATTTCTATGATATGCTATATCCTATTAGGATACCCTTATACCTTCCTTAGTGAAAACATTGTAGTTGTTGTAATCTTAGCTCTGCTATATATTTGGGATGGGATACATGATATGATTATATGAAGTGTTGGAAAGATATATGTTTTAAATAATAAAACAAGTACTCAATGAACCACCTAGGTGGACAAGGATACTCAAGTTTTGGACAAGGTGGCAACAAAGGGAACCATGTTTATATGGCTATCTTTTTGTGTGTGCACTAGAAGAAAACCACCCAGGGACTTAGAGATTGAACATGTTTCTCGTACAGTGGCTTCCGTGTACAGCCACATGCTAAATGGGCTCTGGCTTAGTCAACTACATAGTGGAAGACCCATGCATTGGCATCTTCAGGTTAACTAGAATTGTGTAAGGGAAATATATCCCTACATTGGTGCCTGGTTGACAAGCTAGCATTGTGTATTGGGAGGACTTCTATGGAAAGACTTTGTCACATTCTCGATCTTCTAATACTCCATCTTGGTGAGTACTTATCCAGCGGCCACTGGTGGCGTCAAGACGAGATTGTGTCATGTGGGTAAAGTGTACAACTTCTGCAGAAGATCAAATTCTAAGTACTTAGCCGTGTCCCGGTTATGGACAACTCTGAGCAACTAAGGCCTGAAGCTATGGAAGATCTCGACATTCCAATTTCTCAAAATAAAACTTGATGGTGACAACAAGGGGTTTGAAACACTTGGAGTTTTCCAAGGAGTTCAGAAAGATTTGACAAAAGATCAAAACTATTTTGAAAAGATAGGATAAAACTATATTGCTTTCTGCAAATGAGCCTAAACCCTACTTAGCCAAATATGCATGTAATGATAGGATCCACTTACATCTACATAATAGTGAAACTTGCCAATACAATTCAAATGTATTGACCCTTGTGGCTGCAACTTATTATGTTGCAGGTTTGTTTGATGTTAGTGAAGTGTGTTGATTAGGATTACAAATCTACAACCAACATGATTGCATGTGGAACTTTGAAGATGAAGGACCCCATGCTATTGTTATATTCTGCTGCAATGTAATGAGATAGCCAAATGAGCTATGTAAGATGTAATAAATTATTTTATTCCTGGTTATAAAGTTGTATTATGACCTTTGTTTCTTGATATTACATCTTAACTGTGGATGCTAGCTATTGATCCAGGGACTAGCATTGTAAACACAGGGATCTCTACCTTAATAAAGGTTGGGACCGCTACAGCGATGCCGTGGAAGGTGGTGTAGGTCGTCTCGATCATCGACTGCGGGAGCTGCAGATGCCTGAACGTGTCCAGGTAGAGGATGCTGATGGAGCTTCCGCCGTCCATCAATGTCTTGGAGAGCCAGTAGTCGCCTACTTTGGGCTTGAACACCAACGCGACTCGCCCCGGATATTCGATCCATGGCGAGTGGTCCTCGCGGCTCTAGGTGATCCGCTGCTCGGACCAGTTGAGGAAGCATGGGAAGTTGACCTAGGACACTGCATTGATGGCGACGGCACGGGTGATGACCTTCTTCTCGCGCTTGGTGCTGAACCCGGTAAAGGTGTGGAGCGATCCCACATCATTGTCGAATGCCCCGCCGTTTGGCGGGTGGTTGTTGGGGTCCTCCCGTGCCCGTCGTGCCTTCTTGATCTCCTTCAGGGAGTGGCAGTCGGTAGTCGTGTGTGTGGCAGGCTTCCCCTCCCTGTTGTGGAACACACAGGGCTGGTTGAGGAGAGCCGCGGGTTCGAACCTTGGCTTCGCCTTGTAGTTGCCGCTGTCGCGGCGCTGGCCTCCATCGCGATGGAAGCTCTTGGGCTCGCGTGGCGCGTAGCCGGAGTTGGCGACAAAGTCGACTCGCCCGTCACCGTGGCGCTTTCCGGTGAGGCGAGTGTTGCTGTAGCGTAACTCGGGTTGCCTCCCTTTGTCCTGGCTACTTGGGTGGCGGTTTCCACCCGACTCGTCGACGGTTTCTTGATTTGGGACCTCCTCCGCGTATCGCTTGGCGATCTCGAGGAGGTATGGGATGTTGTGAGTGTCTTTTACACCCGCTTGAGCTTGGCGACCAAGGGCTCGTAATGGCACAAGGTCTTGAAGCAGTGTATCGTTGTGTCCGGGTGGATGCCGGCCGCGTTGAACCACAGATCCTGCCATCACTGGACCCAACTGCGGGTCGACTCGCGGGGTCCCTGGACGCATCGCTCCAGGTCCTCGATGGTGGTGGCGCAGGTGTAAGAACCCTCGAAGTGCCTGACGAAGGCGTCGCGCATATCCTCCCAGGAGTCGATGTTGTCCGTGGGGAGGGTGTTGATCCATTGCTGGCTCGCTCCCTCCATCATCAGGGGGAGATAGCGAGCGGTGAGTAGGTCGATGTGGCCGGCGATTCCCATCGCCATGAGGTACATGTCTAGCCACACGGAAGGGTCGTACGAGGGGTCGTACTTCTTGATCTCCTTTGGCGCTTTGAAGTTCGCCGAGTATTTTTCACCTCGGATCATTGGTCCGAAGCACTGGGGGCCGACTCGGCTAAGCGATCCTCTTGGCTCGCCGTAGTGGCGGTTCGTGAGGGTTTGCCTCAGGTCGTCTGGCTAGCGTGCGCGCCACCTTTGGTTGTTGATGATGTGGGTCCGTGCGTCGACTGGCTGCCCATTGGCAGTGACCATGTTGTTTGTCGGTCGCGGGTCGTTGGTGGAGAGCGCCGCATGCGCGGGTAGGGGTTGGAGCTACAGGGGCTCAGGCGATGGGCAGTTGAGAGTGTTTGCCGTCATCAGGCGGCCTCTTGAGGTCGCCCTGCTTCCGGACGAGCGGGAGTACATGCGCCCCCGCGAGTCGGCTCCCGTGGTTTGCTGCTCGACAGCCTTAGCGAGTAAGGCCTTGGCGTCCTGGATCTACAGCGCGCCTACTCTAGTCACGTTGATGTTGTCGATTGCGGATCGACTCGCGATGATGTTGTCCATCAGAGTGGAGAACAGCGGGAGGTCGTTCGCGTCCCGCTCTTGCGGGGAGATCATGATCCTCGGTTGGTTTGGAGGGGGGCGCTACCGGGCGGCGGTGGGGGAGCGTCGTTTGCTGATGCGCCTGGTGGTGGCCGAGTCCTTCCTCCTCGTGGCGCGTTCTCGCAGATCGCGCGGTCAGCCACGCGGGCCGGGTTGTTCTCGTCGTCGAAGTTTAGGGCACGGCCCTGAACGGTGGGGTTCAGGTGTGACCTGATGCGGCGTTGGTGGTAGAGCGAGAGCTCCTGCGCCGTTGCCTGCTCGAGGAGAAATTTTTTGCCTCGGCTTGTTCCTTGCGGACCGCCTCCTCCAGTCGTAGGCGGAGTTCCTCGACCTCCGTCGCCGTCGTGGTCGGAGGGATCGGCATGGAGAAAGGGTCTAGCGGGGCGTCCGTGCCGCTCGCCATGTAGGTTGCGACGTAGCGACCGGATTCGTCGTGGAGATCTACCGAGTTTTCCTACCCGAAGTCGGAGTCGAAGATCCCGATGATGGAAGGATCCTCGAAGTCCCCCACGTGGGAGACTTGGGTGATGGAGCCCGCGGGTGACGCGGCGACAATGGATCCGGTGACTGACGCCGAGGTCACCGAGTCGGCATCATCGTTGAGGGCCGCGTCGTCCGCGGCCATGTTGGTTTCGGCCATGTTGTTGTTGGCCGAACTCTACTCGGAGGCGACGCGGTGGATGGTGCGGACCTGACTCTCACAGAGCCGATCGCGCGGTGGCGACTCGCGGATGCGAGTCGAGTCCTCCGAGACGATGACGTCGGTGAAGCCGATGAAGAGTCTGATCGTGCCGACTGGCATGATCATGCTGTGCGTGACGGGGCGTGCCGCCGGGACGTAGATGCTCGGCAAGATCTGGAGGATCTCGCTGATCGCAATCATGCGGCCTGTGGCGATCATCTCGTTGATTGGCAGATTGGATCTCGCCGCAGAACACAGGCCTGACTGGCCAGTCCCCATGGTGGGCGCCACTGTCGTGGGAATGGCCACGGAAGATGCTGCAATCGGCAGCGAGTAGTAGAACGAGGGGTAAGGGCGGCCAGCCAACTGCGGTGCGAGATGAGGGCAAAGACATAGGGTTTTACCCAGGTTCGGCCCCCCTAAGGGTAAAGACCTACTCCTGCAAGATTGTATCGATGAGAGAGTACAAGGGCAAGCTCGACGACTAGGCGGCGAGTCGCGGGGGTGTATGATGGAACGTGTCCTCTATGCGTACCCTAGGGAGGTTTATATAGGCTCACCTCGCTAGGGTTTACAGATCTACAACCGAGTTGGATAAGGACTCAGAGGACGTTTGACCTAATCTGACAGTGCCTAGCTACGCTTCTAGGCCTTCAGCTTCCAGTCGCCTGGCTCCTTGTTGGGTCTTGATCTAGTCGCCGTCCTGCAGGCCCACTCGCTGGCAGCATGGGCTAGTGGGAATCGTCCTGCTGGGTATACCCCACTCAGCATATCCCCATCAATGGTGATACCGTGGCACTCCCCCCAAGCTTGGAACAAACCAAGGGTATGCCAAACTTGATGACAAATCACTCCTTCGGTGGTGGTGGTGTTCTCTTGATAAGCTCCTCAATAAGTTTCTTCAAATCCTCAATCTCAAAGGTCAAAGTACGAATCAACTCCAAATTCTGCTCAATGCGGTTCATGATCATGTCGGGCCGAGAATTCCAGTCCTTGTTATTCTTTCCCCACTCTTCCTTCCTAGTGTGGTCCTTCCCTGCATGGTTAGAATGAGTGGTACGAGGAGGAAGTGTCCGTGTATCGAGGATATGACGCGGAGTTATCCCTCCTGTAGACATTCATGTTGTCCTCCTAAGCTTGATAGGGTTTGCCACCACTCCGATGCTTGCGACGGTAGCACGGGTATCTGGATGCTTGTCCTCATCCATGTCTTCTTCATCCCCTACAAAAATTTCCTCGTCCTTGGGGTTTTGAGGATCATCTTCTTCGGGCTTCTTGACTTTGTCGTTGGCGGAGGCCATGGTTCTCTAAACTTGAGAAGATTTCCTGACAGAAACAGATAGAAACGAAAACACAACGAGAACACGATGCACGAACCTCGGGGAACCCGGGGGGGTATATATTACAAAGTTTCAATGCATAAGGAAGGTACTGGTACGAAAACGAGGCGGAGACGGAGCTCGGAGGGCTCAAGCCCCTCCAGGCGCGACCAGCTGGGGCCCGCGCCTGGGTGGGTTTGGCCACCCCCGGCCTCCATTTCCTCCTCTGTTCTGTCTCGTAATCTTCCATATGTATTAAAAAAATCAAAAATATAAAAAGATAGGGATTTCACGAACCTTCTGTTTTCACCACTTTTACCTATTCAAAGACGAACTCTGCAGACTCCTTTCCTCCTTCTCCTGGAAATTTCTTCCCCCACAAGGCAATACACAAACTTCAATGGTAACATTAGTGTAAGCAAAAAAAATAAACCTTTAGGTGCACACTTCAACTAAAATCCATCAAAACAAAGGCTCCTGTAAGAGGCAAATGCAAATGATAACAGAAATCTATCAAAACAGACCAGCAGGTAAAGATTGATTTTTCGCAAACCTTCTGTTGCTCAAATCAAAAAGTGCAAAACTAATGAAAGTTGGGTAACAACTTGGAGAACAAGCGCAGAAAAATACAGCTCCATCCGAAGTACTGACATCCCTCACGATTTTTTACAAACTAGCACAAAAAATCTGTCCTAAGACAGCCACTTTTCACAACTCCTCTACTTCACAAAATTAGTTGAACTTGACACAAAAAACCAAAACAAAAAGGATAAGGAGCGGTTATTACAGAGGTAATAACTTCCAAGACTCAACCAAACTCTTGGGTTATCTCCCAACAAGTACTTTTCTTTAATGCCTTTAAGTTAGGCTTGAAACTTTCAAAGATGCTCACATAGGATATATAAGAATCTCCAGAAATATAATGTTGAGCCTTTGACCATTCACCACTTGTGTAGTGTTGTCCTTCAAAGAATATATTTTGATATCCCATGAATGATACACCTCCTCAATAACAAAAGGTCCTTCCCATTTTGAGAGTAGTTTCCCTGCAAAAAATATGAGACGAGACCTATACAAAAGAACTTTCTCACCAACATGGAACTCCCTTTTGAAAATTCTCCTACCATGCCATCTTTTCACTTTTTTCCTTAAAGAGTCTAGCATTTTCATAAGCTTCACTTCTCCACTCATCTAAGGTACTCAAGTCAAGCAATCTTTTCTCACCAGCAAGTTTAAAATCTCTATTAAGTTCTTTCACTGCCCAATAAGCTTTGTGTTCTAATTCTAGAGGCAAGTGACAAGCTTTACCATAAACCATTTTGTAAGGAGACATTCCCATAGGATTTTTATAAGCAGTTCTATAAGCCCATAAGGCATCATTCAACTTTTTATCCCAATTCTTCCTAGATCTATTAATAGTCTTTTGCAAGATAGATTTAATTTCTCTATTTGAAAGCTCTACTTGCCCATTGGTTGGGGGTCATAAGCTAAAGCAATTCTATGGTTAACATCATATTTAGCAAGAGTCTTCCTAAAACCACCATGAATAACATGAGAACCTCCATCAGTCATGAGATGTCTAGGCACACCAAACCTAGGAAAAATGACATCTTTAAGCATTTTTAAAGAGGTCTTACCATCAGCATTGTTTGTAGGTATGGCTTCTACCCACTTTGTAACATAATCAACAGCAACAAGAATATGTGTATACCATTTTGAAGGAGGAAAAGGACCCATAAAGTCAAATCCCAAACAATCAAAAGGTTCAATAACAAGAGAATAATTCATGGGCATTTCATTGCATCTAGAAATGTTACCAACTCTTAGACATTCATCACATGATAGAATATACTTCCTTGCATCCTTGAAAAGAGTAGGCCACTAAAAACCAGATTGTAAAACTTTTTGTGCAGTCCTATCCCCAGCATGATGTCCTCCATAAGCACTGCCATGACATTTTCTCAATATCTCTTGTTGTTTATATTTTGGGACACATCTTCGCATAATACCATCTACTCATTCTTTATATAAATGTGGGTCATCCCAGAACTAATGCCTTAGATCATAAAATAATTTCCTTCTTTGCTGGACTGTAAAGGTTGGAGGCAAATACTTGGAAACAATAAAGTTAGCATAATCAGCATACCAAGGAATCTCTTGCGGGCTTACTCTTATTGCAGCCAACTGTTCATTTGGAAAACTATCATTAACAGGCATAGGGTCAAAAGAAATGTTCTCCAAACAAGATAAATTATCAGCAACAAGATTTTCAGCACCTTTCCTATCTACAATATGTAGATCAAACTCTTGTAAAAGCAACACCCACCTAATAAGCCCAGGCTTAGCGTCTTTCTTTGTCATAAGGTACTTAATAGCAGCATGATCAGTATGAATAGTAACCTTTGAATCAACAATATAAGGTCTAAACTTATCACAAGCAAAGATTACAGCTAAAAACTTTTTTCAGTAGTAGCATAATTCTTTTGAGCAACATCAAGAGTCTTACTAGCAGAATGAATAACATTCAACTTTTATCTACTCGTTTCCCAAGAACATCACCCACAACAAAATCACTAGCATCACACATAATTTCAAAGGGTAAATTCCAATCAGGTGGTTGGACAATAGGAGCAGTAGTCAAAGCTTTCCTCAAAGTTTCAAAAGCTTCCTTAAAATCATCATAAAAAACAAAAGGTACAAATTTTTGAAGAAGATTAGTAAGGGTTTTGAAATTTTGGAGAAACTTTAATAAACCTCCTATAGAAACCAACATGACCAAGGATACTACGAATAACTTTTATATCCCTAGGGCAGGGAATCTTCTCAATTGCTTCAATTTTGGCTCTATCTACTTCATTACCTTTTCAGAAATTTTGTGTCCAGGAACAATCCCTTCATTAACCATGAAGTGGCATTTTCCCAATTAAGAAAAAGATTAGTTTCTTCACATCTCTGCAAAACTTTATCAAGGTTGTGCAAACAATTATCAAAAGAAGTTCCATAGACAGAGAAATCGTCCATGAAAACTTCCACAATTTCTTCACAAAAACCATGAAATATAGCAGACATACATCTATGAAAGGTAGCAGGAGCATTACATAAACCAAGAGGCATACTCCTATAAGCATAAGTTCCATAGGGACAAGTGAAGGTGGTTTTCTCTTGGTATTATGCTCTCACAACAATTTGAGAGAAACCAGAGTAACCATCAAGAAAACAAAAGTGGGTTTTTTTAGACAGTCTTTCTAGCATTTGATCAATTAAAGGCAGAGGATAATGATCTTTCTTAGTAAATTTATTAACCTTTCTAAAATCAATGCACATCCTATACCCAACCACTACTCTTTGAGGTATAAGCTCATTATTTTCATTAGGCACAACAGTGATTCCCCCTTTCTTTGGGACATAATGAAAAGGGCTAACCCATTGACTATCAGCAATAGGGTAAATAATACCAGCATCAAGGAGTTTTAATACCTCATTTCTTACCACATCCTTCATCTTAGGATTTAAACAGCGTTGATGTTCAACAACTAGTTTTGCATCAGGTTCTATATTAATAGCATGCTGACATATAGTAGGAGAAATCCCTTTTAGATCATCAAGATTATACCCCATAGCTCCTCGATGTTTCTTCAATATTTCTAGTAATCTTTCCTATTCCTTCCCTGAAAGTTTAGAACTAATAATAACAGGATATATTTTCTTATCATCTAGATAAGCATAATTAAGATCATCAGGTAGAGGTTTTAAATCGAAAAAAGGGCCTCCTTTAGGTGGTAGTGTGGTACCCAAATCTTCCACATGTAGGTTATGCTTAAGTAATTCAGGTTGACGAAGGAAAACCTTGTCAATCTCATTTCTTTCCTTCATGAAGACTTCACTTTCATGATCTTCCATATACTGCTGCAAGGTATTGTTAGGAGCAAGAGAAATAGCAGAAAGTTGTTCAACCACGAAAACCTCATTAGGAAATTCATTTTCATAAGGATTTTTAGCAAATTTGGAAAAATTAAACTCATAAGACTCTCCATCAAACTTAGTCAAAACTTTCTCCTTCTTACAATCTATGATATCCCCACAAGTATTCAAGAAAGGTCTACCAAATATTATAGGACAAGTTTTACTAGCTTCTGAACCAAGTACTGGAAAATCAGCAGGATATTTAATCTAACCACAAAGAACCTCCACATCTCTTACAATATCGATTGGACAGACTCTCTCTCTCTATTAGCAAGCTGAACAACCATATCTACGTCCTCAAGTTCACAAGGACCAATTTCATGCATAATTTCCCTATAAAGCTCATAAGGAATAGCACTAGAACTAGCACCAATATCACATAAACCATAGTAGCAATGATCACCAATTATAACAGAAAGCACGGGGACACTAGTTTTCCTAACTTCTCTAGGATGAGAGATAATATTAGAAGCATCTTCACAGAAGACAATATGCCCATAATCTATATTTTTAGTGACAATATCTTTCACAAGGGCTACTACAGGTTCAATGTTTATTTGCTCATCAGGTTCCACAGTTTTCTTTGCACTTTTTCTAACCACATTAGCTATGATATAATGTTCCTTTACCTTAGCAGGAAAAGGGATTTTCACAACATAAGGGTCAGGCAAAATAGGATCAACAGTACAAACTTCAATGCTAGCAGGAACATGGGTAAAAATATCTTTATAAGGTGCATGGTACTTGTCCCACTCTTTTTTGGGAATTTCAATATAAGAGGCAAAGGCCTTAAAACAATTTTCAAGAACTTGAGAATCAAGACCATACTCAGTACTAATATCACGGAAGTTATCAGTTCCCATAAAATATTTAATGCATTCATAATCATAATTTATACCTGACATTCTTCCTTTGTCATTCTCCCATGCTTTAGTGTTCTCTTGAATACGGTCTAGGAGATCCCATTTAGCTTCTTCCTTCATACTTGTGAATGATCCAGCACAAGAAGCTTCTTGTATATCTTTATCATGAAGAGAAAGTCTTGCATAAAAGTTATTGATAATAATATTGTTGGGGAGTTCATGAATAGGACATTTAAGCATTAGTAACTTCAATCTCCCCCAAGCTTGGGTTGTACTCTCTCCATCACGAGGCCAAAAGTTATATATTAGATTCCTATCCTTATGAATCACACTAGGAGGATAGAATTTAAAATAAAAGAGAGGTACTATTTCCTCCCATTCCATGGATTGTCCATTCTTTAGCAGCTTATACCATTCCTCAGCTCTTCCTTTCAATGATATATAGAGTAACTTATTATTCACCTATTCAGTTGTGATACCTACACACTTAAACAACCCGCATAATTCATGGATAAAAAGCAAATGATCACTAGGATGGACAGTTCCATCCCCAAAATAGTAATTGATGGGGATATGCCTACTGGGGTATACCCAGCAGGGCGTTTCCGACTGGCCCGTAAGCTGGCGAGTGGGCCTGCAGAACGGCGAGTGGATTGAAGCCCAGCAAGGTACCGAGCGACTGGAAGCTGAAGGCCCAGGCGAGTAGATAGGCCCAGTCGGGCTAGGTTAAACGATTACCAAACCTGTAACCGAGTCGGTTGAGATATGTAAACCCTAGGGGAGGTGAGCCTATATAAACCTCCCTATGGGGCGAGTAGGGACACGTTCCCTCATACACCCAAGCAACTCGCCGCCTAGCCGCCGAGCTCGCCCATTGTAACACCTCTATAATACAATCTAGCAGGAGTAGGTCTTTACCCTCCGGGGGGCCGAACCTGGGTAAAACCCTGTGTCTTTGCCCTCATCTCGCACCGCAGATGGCTGGCCGCCCTTGCCCCTCGTTCTACTACTCGCTGCCGATTGCAGCATCTGCCGTGACTATTCCCACGACAGTGGCGCCCACCGTGGGGCCTGGTCGGTCTGGCCGGTGTTCTGCGGCGAGATCCAATCTGCCCATCAACGAGACGGTCGCCACCGGCCGCATGATAGCGATCGGCGAGATGCTCCAGATCTTGCCAAGCAGCTACGTCCCGGCGGCGCGACCCGTCACGCACAGCGTGATCCTGCCAGTCGGCACGATCAGCCTCTTCGTCGGCCTCATCGACGTCATCGTCTCGGAGGACTCGGCTCGCATCCGCGAGTCGCCGCCATGCGATCGGCTCTCCGAGAGCCAGGTCCGCACGATCCACCGCCTCGCCTCCGAGTACAACTCGGCCCACAGCAACGTGGCCGGGAATTCAGCGGCCGCAGAAGATGCGGCCCTCACCGACGACGCCGACTCGGCGACCCCGGCGTCACTCGCCGGATCCATCACCGCGGCCTCGTCCGCGGGCTCCATCGCCCAGGTCTCCAACGCGGGAGACTTCGAGGACCCCTCCATCCTCGGGATCTTCGAATTCGATTCCGGGTCAGAGAACTCCGCCGACCCCCGCGATGGAACCAGTCGCCACGCCGCGGCTTACATGGCCACCGGCACCGATCCGCCGGAGGATCCTTTCTCCACCCCAATACCTCCTAACGCCACGGCGACGGAGGTCGAGGAACTCCGCCTGAAACTGGCGGAGGCGGTGCGCAAGGAGCAGGCCGAGCGCGAAAAATTTCGCCTCGAGCAGGTAACGGCGCAGGAGCTATCGCGCTACCACCAGCAGCGGATCAGGTCACGTTTGAACCCCACCGTTCAAGGGCGTGCCCTGAACTTCGATGACGAAAACGACCCGGCCCGCATAGCCGAGCGCGCAATTTGCGAGAACGCGCCCCCAGGAGGAAGCGCCCGGCCCCCGCCAGGATCGACTGCGATGGGTGCCCCACCACCACCCAACCGCACCCCTCCCAGGGACCAGCCGCGGATAGTCGTCTCCTCACGGGAGCGAGACGCAAACGGCCTCCCACTGTTCTCCACCCCGATGGACAACCTCGTGGCGGGCCGAGCAGCAGCCGACAGCATCACGGCCACTGGCGACGGCGCCCTACAGATCCAGTACGTCAGGGCCCTGCTCGCGAAGGCCGTGGAGCAGCAAAAAGCGGGCGCCGACTCGCAAGGTCGAGTATACTCGCGTTCCTCGGGAAGCAGAGCGGCCTCCAGCGGCCGACCAGCGGCGGCAAACACCCTCAATCGCCCGCCACCAGAGCCACTGCAGCTCCAACACCGACCCGCGAACGCGGCACTCTCCACCAACGACCCCAGGCCGGCGACCAACTTGGTCGCCGCTAACGGACAACCCATCGACGCCCGCACCCACATCATCAACAACCAAAGCTGGCGCGCACGCCAGCCCGACGACTTGCGGCATACCCTAACTAATCGCCGCGATGGCGAGCCTATGGGGTCGCTCAGTCGACTCGGGCCCAAGTGCTTCGGGCCAATGATCTGAGGCGAGAAGTACCCGCCAAACTTCAAGGCACCAAAAGAGGTAGAAAAGTACGACTCCTCGTACGACCCCGCAGTCTGGCTCGACACATACCTCATGGCAATGGGGATCGCGGGTCACACTGACCTACTCGCCGCCCGTTACCTCCCTCTGATGATGGAGGGGACGTGCAGGCAGTGGATCAACACTCTCCCCCAGGACAGTATCGACTCCTGGGAGGAAATGCGCGACGCCTTCGTCAGGCACTTCGAGTGCTCCTACACCCGCGCCACCACTATTGAGGACCTGGAACGGTGCGTCCAGGGACCCCGTGAGTTGACCCGCAACTGGGTCCAACGATGGCAAGAGCTTTGGTACAACGCGGTCGGCATCCACCCGGACACCGCGATCCATTGCTTCAAGACCTCGTGCCGCTACGAGCCTCTAGTCGCCAAGCTCAAGCGACACTCCCGCACACTCGACAACATCCCCGACCTCCTCGAGATCGCCAAACGGTACGCCGAGGAAGATCCAAACCAGGAAACTGACGACGAGTCAGGAGGGCAACGCCGCACGGGCGGCAACGACAGCGGACGCCGAGCCGACCTACACTATAGCGGCACTCGCCTCACTGGCAAGCGCCGCAGTGACGCGCGAGTCGACTTCGTCGCCAACGCCGGGCACGCACAGCGCGAGCCCAAGAGCTACCGCCGCGACGGAGGGCAACACCGCGATGGCGGCAACTACAAGAACAAGCCAAGGTTCGATCCCGCGGCCCTCCTTAACCAACCATGTGCGTTCCATAGCAGGGAAGGAAAACCCGCAACGCACACCACCGCCGACTGCCACACCCTCAGGGAAATCGAGAAGGCACGGCAAGCGCGGGAGGACACCGACAACGACCCGCCAAGTGGCGGAAAATTCGGCAAAGTGGCCGGCTCGCTCCACACCTTCACAGGCTTCAACACGAAGCGCGAGAAGAAGGTCATCGCCCGCGCCGTCGCCGTCAATACGGTGGCCCAAACAGACGTCCCCCAGTTCCTGAACTGGTCGGAACAGCCCATCACCTGGAGCCGGCAAGACCACTCGCCGCGCATCGAGTACCCAGGACGAGTCGCCCTGGTGGTCAAACCCAAGGTTGGCGACTACTGGCTCCCCAAGACACTGATGGACGGCGGTAGCTCCATCAACATCCTCTACCTCGACACCTTCAGGCGGCTGCGGCTCCCGCAGTCGATGATCGAGACGACCCACACCACATTCCACGGCATCGTCCCCGGTCGGAAGGCGTATCCGATCGGCAAGGTCACGCTACCAGTCACGTTCGGCACACCGGCAAACTTTCGCACCGAGCGGATCGTCTTCGAGCTGGTGCCCTTCGACAGCCCTTACCACTGCGTCCTGGGGCGCCAGGCGTTCGCTAAATTCATGGCAGCACCCCACTACGCGTACAATGCGATGAAGCTCCCCGGGCCGTGCGGCGTCATCACCATCAACGGCGACCCCGACATGGCCGCCGAGTGTGAGGCCAAAGGAGCCGAGCTCGCCGACGCCGTCATCGCGGCAGAGACTAATTACGCCGACGAGCTCGCCAAATACGCGAGCGGGGTCAACAATGACAACCCCACAATACTCAAGAAGCCCAACTCAGAGGGCGCAAACACCTCAACCTTTGAGGCCACGACGCACACCCGCACCGTCGAACTGGTCCCAGGCGACTCCATCCAGACGGTGACGATTGGGACAGGCATGAGCCCAGCATAGGAATGCACGCTCATCGAGTTCCTCCGTGAGAACAGGGACATCTTCGCATGGAAACCCTCCGACATGCCCGGTGTCCCTAGGGAGCTCGCTGAGCACAAACTAAACGCCGACCCCAAAGTGCGACCTGTCAAGCAGTCGCTACGGCCCTTCAATGAAGAACGCCGTCGAGCAATCGCCGAGGAAGTGCAGCGTCTACTCGTTGCCGGCTTCATCCGGCCAATCAAGTACTCCAAGTGGCTGGCAAACCCAGTCCTGGTCGGGAAGAAAAACGGGACCTGGAGGATGTGTATCAACTACACAAACCTGAACAGCGCCTGCCCAAAGGAGCAGTTCGTCCTCCCGTGGATCGACCAGATAATCGATTCAACCGCGGGCTCGAAGTCGCTATGTTTCCTCGACGCCTACTCTGGGTACAACCAGATCAAAATGGCTGTCGAAGATGAGGAGAAGACGGCGTTCATCACGCCATTCGGAGCCTTCTGCTACACCGCCATGACCTTCGGCCTCAAAAACGCCGGGGCAACCTACCAGCGGTGCATGCAAGAATGCCTCGCGAGCCAAATTGGCCGCAACATCCACGTCTACATCGACGACGTGGTCGTGAAGTCCGCTCGCCAAGGCGACCTACTCGCCGACCTGGCAGAAACCTTCGCCAACCTGCGAAGGTACAAGATAAAGCTCAACCCAGGCAAGTGCACCTTCGGTGTACCCGCCGGACAACTACTGGGGTACGTCGTCTCCAAACGAGGGATCGAGGCGAACCCAACAAAAATCGACACGATCGCCCGGCTCGGCAAACCCGAGTGCCTGCGCGACGTCCAGAAGCTGGCCGGGCGAGTAGCGGCTCTCAGTCGCTTCATCCCTCGCCTGGGCGAAAAGGCGATGCCCCTATACCGCCTGATGCGCAAGAACCCCACCTTCCAGTGGGACAAGGAGGCGGACGACGCGCTCTGCGACCTCAAAAAGGTGCTACTCGCCGCACCACTACTCGCCGCCCCCGCCGACAAAGAACCTATGCTGGTTTACGTCGCGGCGTCCGAGCGCGTCGTCAGCGCTGTGATGGTCGTCGAACGACCAGAGGAAGGAAAGGAGCGCCCGGTTCAGCGACCGGTGTACTACATCAGCGAGGTCCTCACCGAGTCGCGCCAACGGTACCCACAGTACCAAAAGCTAGTGTACGCGGTCTTCAGGGCTCAGCGGCGCCTGCCGCACTACTTCCAGGAGCACCCGATCACGGTCGTCTCCTCAGCGCCACTACAAGACATCATCCGCAACCGCGAGGCAACCGGGCGGGTCGCCAAGTGGTCCGTCGAGATCGGCGTCCACAACATCAAATACGAGCCACAAAAGGCGATTAAGTCGCAGGCGCTGGCAGACTTCATCGCCGACTGGGAGGAGGCTCAGCAGCCAGAGAAGCTGCCGTACCTCCATTACTGGAGCCTGCACTTCGACGGCTCCAAGAACGCGGACGGTGCAGGAGCAGGGATAGTGTTGACTTCACCAAAGGGCGACAAGCTCCGCTACATCCTCTGCCTCGACTTCACTCCCTGCACCAACAACATGGCTGAGTACGAGGCCCTACTCCACGGCATGCGAGCCGCCAAGGAGATGAACGTCAATCGCCTCCGATGCTACGGAGATTCCGACCTCGTCGCGGGGCAAGTCGCCGGCACCTGCGACGCCGTCTCCCCCACCATGGCAGCGTACCGCCAAGCGGTGGACAAGTTGGGCGGCCACTTCACCGGCTACTCCGTCGAGTGGATCGATAGGCGAAAAAACGAGGAGGCCGACGCCCTCTCTCGCATCGGGTCGGCTCGACTCGCACCACCCGCCGGCGTGTTCCTCGACACAATCTCCAAGCCATCAGTCTCTCCCCCGAGGGAGATCGACGTCGGAGTCCCACTCCAACCAGAGGCAGCCTTGGTCGCACTCATCACCGAGCCAGACGATTGGACCAAGCCCTACATCGCCTACCTGGAAGCCGGCACCCTGCCAGCAGACGAGACAGACGCTCGAATGATCGCTCGCCGATGCAAGTCCTACACCATCATCGATGGCGAGCTACACAAGCGCAGCGTCACCGGCGTGTTCCAACGCTGCGTCCAACCGGCTGAAGGGCGCAAAATCCTCCACGACATTCACTCAGGCGACTGCGGCCACCACGCCGCCGCTCGCTCCCTGGTCGCCAAGGCTATGCGACACGGCTTCTACTGGCCCACCGCACACGCCGATGCCGTCGACATCGTCCAGCGATGCGCCGGGTGCCAGAAGTACGCCAGTCAGACGCACGTATCGAGCTCGGCGCTCAAAACAATCCCTATCACCTGGCCATTCGCCGTATGGGGCATGGACATGGTAGGTCCCTTCAAGAAAGCCCCCTCTGGCTACACCCACCTGCTAGTCGCCGTCGACAAATTCACTAAGTGGGTGGAGGCCAAGCCAGTCCGGAAATGCGACGGGAAGACCGCCACTAAATTCCTACACGAGCTAATATATCACTACGGGTTCCCAAACAGTATCATCACGGACAACGGCACCAACTTCGCCAAGGGAGCCATGGCCGAATTCTGCGAAGAGCACCACATCCGGCTCGACCTCGCGTCAGTCGCCCACCCAGAATCCAACGGCCAGGCGGAACGGGCCAACCAAAGCATCCTCCACGGCCTGAAGCCGCGACTCCAAGTACCACTCGAGCGCACCGCTGGGTGCTGGGTCGAAGAGTTGCCCTCTGTCATCTGGGGAATCCGTACCTCGGTTAACAGATCGACGGGATTCACTCCCTTCTTCATGGTCTACGGCGCCGAAGCAGTCATGCCCACCGACCTCGAACACGACTCGCCGCGAGTCGTCCATTATACGGAGGTTGCAAACGAGCTGGCCCGCCAAGATGGGATCGACCAGCTTGACGAAGCACGCGACCTCGCCCGGTCACGCACCGCCATCTACCAGCAAGGACTCCGCCGCTACCACAGCCGACGGGTGAAAGCCCGCACCTTCCAGGAAGGCGACCTGGTGCTACGCCTCATCCAGGACAAGAAGGGCATGCACAAGCTCTCTCCTCCGTGGGAAGGTCCATTCGCTATCGGGCGCGTACTTGGCAACGACGCCTACTACCTCATCGACGTCCGCGGGGACGGCGAGCTCGACGTCAAGCGACCATGGAATGTAAACCTCCTCCGGAAGTTCTACTCATAGAACCACACACATGTACTCTCCAGTCGCTATGAAATAAAAGAAACGGTTACCGCAAATTGCGCCCACTCTCCATGACTTGTGGCACTCGCACTCGTAATAACAGCGGTATGCTAAAATGCAGAAGTCAACCTTTGGTACAGCGATCGGCACGGCTAAGTAGTGCGGTGCAAGAGCACTGAATCACTTCAAGTCTCGCACCGTCCACGAAAAACGCCAACCCGGAGCACCATTGGAGTCGCCTAGCTCGACTGGTTCTACGAGCCAAGACAACTGCCCTCGCTTCTCACAGCGACCTTGGTCCTCCGCATCCTTGGCATAGCGACTCGAACGGCTAAGTACCACGCTCGGGGACTGAATACCAGTTCGTCAAGAGCGGTCAGGGAAAACGCCAAGTAAGAGAGCACGCCCAGGACTCGCCAAGCGACTGACCTTACGGGCCAGGCAGGAGTGACGCGCTCACACCAACGCGCTAAGTCCTCAACCACCCTCGAGTTGCGCCTAGAACTACCAAGTACCACGCTCGGGGACTCGGCCACCCGACTCCGTTCGCGTACGGGAAAACGGTAAAGTACAGAGCACTCCAGGGAGTCGCCTTGCGACTGGCTCTCCGAGCTCGGGCGAGTCGACCAAAGCAACAACACACATGATAACAACACACATCATATACGAGGTGAACCCCACAAAAGGGCGGACGCGCTCGGGGACTCGTCCAAAATCAACCCAAAGCACACAAACAAATACCAAATAGACACGACATCCCATTCAATCGCATATTGCATTGTCTTATGTTACAAAATATGCCCGCATGGCAGAACTGCTGTTAACGCCTCAAGGCAAACTACCCTATTCTGCAGGCTTTGATGATGACTCGCCAGCATCCCGGCGATTACGGATGAACGCAGTATACGGGTTTGATGGATACGTCGTCAGTTCACCCGCCATCGCCGCGCGAAAAGGCTGCTCGACCTTGAAGTCACGATGCGGCGGCTCGGGGTCGTTTGGCGCGACGGCCGTTTCCTGGTAGGGAAGGAGGTCGCCCATCGCCCAGACACGCTCCGAGTACGTGGCGGCACGCTCTTGCAACTTGAGAACCTCGGACAGATCCACCGCGCCAGTAGACGATGGATACCCACTCGTCACATCATCGACGTCGAAATCTTCGGGGAAGTGGGCGAGTCCAAGGCTCAGTGCTGTCGACGCTCCACGCCGAAACGCCGACCGCGTCATGAACTCAACGACCGCGGGCGCCTTCTCCAAATATTTCCACACCTCAACGAGGTCGCTGGGAATCACCTCCGTGGGCGATATTTCTTGGAGGTAGGCGCGGATGCACGTCGCCGACAGCGTCGCCGAGTCGACGAGCATGCTTATGCACCGCCCCGCGTCGAGCGAATTCGCTTCTTCTTCGTCATCAATGATGCGACCTGCGAGCAGGAGACAACGATCAATACTATGGACACCACAAAAATCACAACTAATAGAAAGGGAAGATGCACTCACCAAGCAACGGGCGGGCGAGTCCCGTGATGAAGCACTGAAGCGACGTGTGGTCGTCCTGAAGCCCAGCAATAAGGACCTCCGACACCTTGCGATCCTCCTCTGCGGCCGCAACGGCGGCCCTCGCTCGCCCGTCCGCCGAGCTCGCTTCTTCCCTCGCCTCCCGCAGTTCGCGCTCAAGGTCGGCGATCCGCTGTTCAGCGGCACCCAGAGCAGATCGCGCCGCCACCAGCTCACCAGCGGAGACAAGCCCCTGGCGAGCTTCCTCTGCCTTCGCAGCAACAGCCTGAAGCCCTTTGTTCGCCTCCTGGACGATGACCAGCTCCTTCTCAGCACGCTGTTTCGCGGCCAATCGGTCCGCCGACTCAAGCTGCAGACCCTGCATATCATCGAACAAGTTAGTCAAAACGAACTTCCTAAGTGCCCACCCGCTGAAACTCAGCGAGTGCGCACTCGGGGACTGGCGATCAGGAAATTCCTAAGTGCCCACCCGCTGAAATTCAGCGAGTGCGCACTCGGGGACCGGCGATCAGGAAATTCCTAAGTGCCCACCCGCCAAAATTTGGCGCGTGCGCACTCGGGGACTGGATACGAAAATAAAAGACGAGAAATTATAAGAATCAGGTCGCTGCAAAGCACCGACCTGATCCTCGGGGACTGGATGTACCTGGATGGCTGCGCCAAGCATACCATGGAGTTGTATTGCGTCCACGAACGCGAGTAACGCTGGCGTGTGCCCACGACGCTGGTCGACTTCAGCATCGGCGGTCCCCGGAGCGAGGCTCGAGGGCGCAGCCCCGCTCGCCGCGGCCGCCTTGGTCACGAAGCGGGGGAAGGTAGCGATAGAGGCACCCACTCCAAAGGAAGTCGCCTCCGCCGTTCCAGGCAAGGAAGCGCCCTCCTTCGTAGACGCGGCTGCATCCACCACGGGCCAGGCCGGCGCGGCCGCCGTATCGTCAGAGATAGTGACGATGGCGTCGCCCTTGTCCTTCTTACTGCCATCCGCTGAGGCGACGACCTCGTCCGCTTTCCTCTTACGGGAAGGATCTTCCTCGCTAGCGGCGGAGGGTACCTTGGCCACGGTCGGATGGCCCATCCTTTTCACTCCGGTCCTGCGCATTAATCGAATCAACAAAGACAATTGAAATAGTTATGGAAACTAAGGAAGGGTGAGCGCACTCACTTGGCGACTGGGATGAAACGTAGCCCTGTACGAAGGCCGGCCGGTTTTTCCAGTTCAGGGCCCAGTCGGCGACTGAGCCCCAGATCCAGGACGTCGCGTGCCCAAGACACGGACGGCTTCTTCGTCGTCGAGGCCGCGGCTGGCGCCTCTGGGACATCCTCGGCGGGAACTTCCTCGCGAGTTGGAGCCGCTGCAGCCGGAGCCTCCTTGCGGGGCGAAGCCGCCGCAGCCGGAACCTCCTTGCGAGGCGAAGTCGCCGCAGCCGGAGCCTCCTCCAGCCCAGAGACTGGGGCGAGTGGCGGAGGAATCGAGGCCAGCGGCACTTCCACGGTCGCCGTGTCCAGCGCGGCTGTCGCTGGGGGCGCGCCGTCACTAGCTGGGCTGGGAGCATCGGAGCTGCTCGCCGAATGCGGCGGTGAAGCCGTCCTCGACGGTTTCGTTTTCCTCTTCGGGAGGGCCCTCGCCTCCCTTTCCTTCTTCTTCTTCTTCTTTGACGGAGTGGCTTGACGGCGCGAGGTGGTCTCTGGGAGCTCGTCGTCGTCATCATGACGCTCGAGGCTTCTGCTCGCCTCGATCTCGCGCTGACGTTGCCCGCGGGTCTTTCGGACCAGCGGGGCGACTTCCTCTTCAGACTCTTCCTCGTCGTCCTCGTTGCCCCTCGCGGGAGGCGATCCACCAATGTCCTGGGCGGATGGCCCCGGGCTCTCGTCATCCGAAGGTGGGAGCCACCCTTCCACCACTTGGAATAGCTGCGATGAATACAAAACAGAATCAGAATTACCGCGACTGCATACACTGCGACTGCGAACAAGGTAAAGGAATTACCGTTGGAGCCGGACGCTTCGCGGTGTAGGGGGCGACCCCAGCCTGCGCGTCTAGGTACACCGCCTGCGTGATCTTCTTCAACGCTGGGATATAATCCTCTAGTTTCCACTCGTCGAGGCAGGCCTTCGTCGAGTCTCCCCGGCCCGTGTACTGGTACATATAGTGGTCGCGTTGGGCGAGTGGAACGAGCCGTCGACCAAGCCAGCAATTGTACAAGTTTATCGTCTGAAGGCCTTTCTTTTTCAGACCACGGATGGTCTGGAGCATCTCGTCAACGACCATCCGCTGGTCATCGGGGAGCTTGCCGACTTGGAGATGGCGCGGCTTAGAACGATTGGCCGAGTACCGCGGGATCGCCACCTCGTCCTCCGGGGTCGCCTCGGCCACGTAGAACCACGACTTCTTCAAGTCGCTCGCTGCCTTGGCGGGTAGCATCAGATCGAAAAAAGAAGCTTTGGACTTGAGCTGGAACGTCAAGCCGCCCGCGGCTAGCATTGGACCGCCTGCCTCCTCGCGGCTGATCCGTCCGTGGAACAGATCTTGCCACAAGGGAAAGTAGGGCCGGCAGCCCAAGTAGCACTCGCAGAACGCCACGAAGATGGCGAGCTGCTCGATGTTGTGGGGACCCAGATCTGAAGGCTGGATCCCGTAGTAGGCGCAAAAGCGCCGGAAGAACAAAGACGTGGGAAACCCTAGCCCCCGCTCGAGATGACTGGTGAAACAGACGAATTCCCTCTCTCGCGGGTTTGGGGTCGTTTCTCCGGCTGCGGGGATACGCCAACAGCCGGCTCGCAGGATCCCGGCTTCCTCGAAAGAGGCCAGCTGCACCCTCGTACACTTGGACCTGCCCCTTGGTTCGGTGGAAAGGGCCATGGCTGAGAGGTTG
Organism: Avena sativa; assembly: GCA_916181665.1. NCBI lineage: Eukaryota > Viridiplantae > Streptophyta > Magnoliopsida > Poales > Poaceae > Avena > Avena sativa. The sequence continues at coordinate 392,879,983 of OV702280.1, read as the reverse complement.
GTTGGAGATCGGGGGATTTCGAGTCGATTGGATCGTGGAGCAGAGAAAGGAAAATATGCGCACTCGGAAGAAGTGGTGGGCAGTTGGCTTTACGATTGCCTGCCATTCCTCTTATATAGCGGGAGTTGCCCGCCAAATCAGGGGGCCGTTACCGCGCGATGATTACGCCAAAAGTTACCGTTGGATTACCCCCAACGGCTAGTTTGACTATGCCTGACGGTCCAACTTCAGCCACTCGGCTCGCCAGGTCAAATCACCATGATCGCGTCCCGCCGACTCGACTCGACCAAGCCGCGTCTTGGTTCACCGGATTTTCTCCTTTATACAGGAGCCCGCCGACGATTCGACTGGATGCCTACTTTGAAGCCGCATACTCCGACTGCCAGCAGCCACTTACGCCCAATCGACGACGGCCTCGGGGACTACTGATGGGGATATGCCTACTGGGGTATACCCAGCAGGGCGTTTCCGACTGGCCCGTAAGCTGGCGAGTGGGCCTGCAGAACGGCGAGTGGATTGAAGCCCAGCAAGGTACCGAGCGACTGGAAGCTGAAGGCCCAGGCGAGTAGATAGGCCCAGTCGGGCTAGGTTAAACGATTACCAAACCTGTAACCGAGTCGGTTGAGATATGTAAACCCTAGGGGAGGTGAGCCTATATAAACCTCCCTATGGGGCGAGTAGGGACACGTTCCCTCATACACCCAAGCAACTCGCCGCCTAGCCGCCGAGCTCGCCCATTGTAACACCTCTATAATACAATCTAGCAGGAGTAGGTCTTTACCCTCCGGGGGGCCGAACCTGGGTAAAACCCTGTGTCTTTGCCCTCATCTCGCACCGCAGATGGCTGGCCGCCCTTGCCCCTCGTTCTACTACTCGCTGCCGATTGCAGCATCTGCCGTGACTATTCCCACGACAGTAATTATCCATAACACGATCAACAATACTTGTAGGTACCTTAAAAGGATCTATCTCAATAGGTGGTAGTTCATCTACTACCCTAACAGTGGTAGTAGTTTTCCCAAACAGGAAACCAAGTGGGTTATCCATATTGGAAACAAAGTAACAAATAGAAATAAAAACAATAATCACAAGAGAAGTTTCCTTTACTAGTTCCACTCTTCAATAGCGCTTCACTCCCCGGCAACTGCGCCAGAAAATAGTCTTGATGACCCACAAGTATAGGGGGTGTATCGTAGTACTTTCGATAAATAGGAGTGTCGATCCCAACGAGGAGCAGAAGGTGTTGACTAGTGGTATGGAGCAGGAAATCTGTGTAAATACTTAGCAAACGGATTTTTAGCGGTTTTTTGATAAAGCAAGGAAATAAAGTGCAAGTAAATAAAGACAGCAAATAATTGCAGCAAGTGGCCCAATCCTTTCTTAGCAAAGTAAAAGCCTGAGGAAAGACTTATGAGGACCAAACGTTCTCGAGGACACATGGGAATACTGTCAAGTGCTTTCATTCCATATAGCTGATTAATCTTCTTTGGTTTTGTAAGTGTTGTGTGGGTGAACCTGTGCTAATGTACCGACCTTACTTGTACTAATACAAACTTGTGATTAAACCCCTTGCAAGAATCCGCAAAGACAAGAAAGCAATTAAGATATAAACCTAACCACAGCCTTAAACTCTGAGATCCTACACTCCCTTGTGCAATGGTTTCCTAACGGGGGTTCAGGTTTCTGTCACTCCGGCAACCCCACAATTAGTAGAAAAATACACAATGCATTCCCCTAGGCCCATAAATGGTGAAGTATCACGTAGTCGACGTTCACATGACACCACTAGAAGAATAGCACCACAACTTAAATATTAAAACATTGAATAATACCTCAACACAATTCCACTACTAACAACATGACTTCTCCCATGTCCTCAAGAACTAAACGAACTACTCACGATACATCATATGGATCAATATCAGAGATGATATAATGATGGATAACAATCTGAACATAAACAATAATTCAATGGTTCCACTCACAAGCATCAACTATAATAGTAATCAATACCAGGAAAGTTTCCCCTAAGAACTATGCAAGATTCAACACAATTGTTACAGCGGGATGGAGTGGAGATGATGGTGTTGGTGGAGATTGTTCGGAATAAGCAACTTATATTATATGGGGGCCAAAGGCCACAATATATAGTACAGGTATAGGTGCAAATATGCAGGAATCCCTCTAACATATGGGGAAACTACGATATACAAATATATACATCTAACACCCCCCTCAAACTCATGGTGGATCCACAACACTGAGTTTGGAGAGTAAGAAATCATGTTGTGCTCTAGTCTGTGCCTTTGTAAAGAAGTCCGCCAACTGTAACTCTGAAGGCACATACTGAAGCGTAATAACCTGATCCTGCACCTGAGCACGTGTATAAAAAGCATCAACACCAATATTCTTGGTAAGCTCATGCTTTACCGGATCACATGCAATACTGATAGCACATGTACTGTCAGAAAAAACTAGAGTGGGTGTCGTAACAGAGACCCCAAAATCCGCAAGGAACCACCTTAACCAAGTCACCTCAGTAGTCAACATGGCCATAGCTCACAACTCAGCCTCAACACTCGAACGGGAAACCACTGTCTGTTTCTTTGTCTTCCAAGCAATGAGCGAACCACCAAGAAACACACAGTAAGCAAAAGGGAACGACGATCTGTAGGATCACTCGCCCACGTAGCATCCGAGTAGCATTGAAGCTGGAGGGAGCTGGAACAAGGAAAGAAAAGGCGACGAGTGATCGTGCCATGAAGATAGCGAAGAACACGAAGGAGATGACTATAGTGAACAGTGGTAGGAGCTGAGACAAACCGACTCAGAATATGAACAGGATAAGATATGTTAGGACGAGTGACAGCAAGATAAACAAGACTCCCAACAAGATGGCGATAACGCGTCGGGTCAGGAAGAGGATCACCATTAGTAGGACGAAGCTTAACATTAAGCTCCATAGGAGTCTCAACAGTGCGCTCATCCCCAAGAGCAGCACGAGCAAGAAGATCCTGAATATGCTTTTCCTGAGATATAGAAAAGCCATCAGAAGTGGAGGAGACCTCAATCCCAAGAAAGTAGCGGAGAGGACCAAGATCAGTCATAAGAAACTGATCACGAAGACGAGCCTTAACAAAGGCAATATAATCAGGATCATCATCACCAGTAATGATCATATCATCAACATAGAGAAGGAGAAGAGTACATCCATGAGGAGAAGTGTGAACGAACAACGCTAGATCATGAGCACTGGGAGCGAAACCAGCAGCAGTCACCACAGAGGCAAAGCGCTCAAACCAGGCACGAGGGGCCTGTTTCAGGCCATAAAGAGAACGCCGAAGACGACACCATCCCATCGGGAACAGAATACCCAGGAGGAGGATGCATGTAAACCTCCTCACTCAATTCACCATTGAGGAAAGAGTTCTGAACATCAAGCTGAGACACAGACCAGTGTCGAACAAAAGCAACAGCAAGAAGAGTGCGCACAATGGTCATATGAGCCACAGGGGCAAAAGTCTCATCATAGTCACGGCCGTGCTCCTGCTGAAAGCCACGAGCCACAAGACGCGCTTTATAGCGCTCAAGAGATCCATCAGAGCGGGTCTTAATTTTATAGACCCACTTGCACGTGATAAGACAAACACCGGGAGGGGGAGAGACAAGATCCCAGATGCCAGTGCGCTCAAGCGCAGCAATCTCCTCAGCCATGGCAAGCTGCCATTTGGGATGACGCTCAGCATCCCGATAAGAAGTCGGCTCGAGGGCAACAGAGAGACCTTACTGCCTAGGAGAGTAACGATCAGGTGGACGATGAAGACGAGTCGCCAGAAGAGGAGAGGGAATCTCGTCAGAAGAAGAAGACATATCGTAAGAAGAAGAAGAAGAAGGGACATCAGGAGGAGGATCCGGAACATGAGAGCGACGAGAATAATGGAAGGGAAAAGAAGACAACAGTGAGGTGGGTGGAGGATCAGGAGAAGAAGGAGGAGAACTAGGTGGGGAGGAAGACAACGGGGTCGAAGGTGAGACATCAGCAATAATAGGTCCCAAAGGAGGATCAATAGGAACAGAGGGAGGTGTGTCAGGAAAAATTAGAAAGGAGATATCCTCGGATAGGTCAAGGAGGTGGGGCTAGGATAGAAAGGACGCGTCTCATCAAACGTGACATCACGAGAAATGCGCATCCGACGACCAACGGGGTCCCAACACCTATAGCCCTTATGCTCATCACTGTATCCAAGAAAGACACACTCAACAGACTGAGCGGTCAGTTTGCTGCGTTCACGAGGGGCAAGAAGAACATAACAAACACAACCAAACGAACGAAGCGCCGAGTAATCAGGAGGATGACCAGAGCGGCGCTCTAGAGGAATACCACCCTGCAGAGCAGCAGTGGGTTGAATATTGACGAGAGAGGTGGCAGTGGAAACAGCCTCATCCCAAAAGTGAGGCGGAAGAGAAGCGGCAATCATCAACGCATGAGTCGTCTCAAGAAGGTGACGATGCTTACGCTCAGCCACACCATTCTGAGCATGAGCACCAGGACAAGAAAACTGAGCAAGAGTACCCTCTTCAGCAAGAAAAGCACGTAATGAATGAGAGATATACTCGCCAGCAGAATCTGCATGAAACACACGAATAGGAGTGGAGAACTGGGTACGAACCATGGCAGCAAATTTCTTATAGATAGACAATACCTCACTACGAGAAGACATGAAATATATTCAAGTGTGACGAGAAAAATCATCTGTAAAGAGAACATAGTAGCAATGACCCCCTTTCGAGGGGAAGGGAGTTGGACCCCAAACATCAGAGTGAACAAGATCAAAAGGATGCTCGGACACAGACTCACTGTGAGGATACGGTAGCTGAATCTGCTTACCAAGCCGACAACCCTGACAATCCAAAGAAGCGTTTCCGGAGACAGACCCCAGAACACCACGATGAACTAAAGGCGAGAGTCGAGAACCACATAAATGTCCAAGACGATGATGCCACTGCTGAAAAGAGCTAGTAGCAACGGCTACAGATGCTGAGGAACTGGCGACGGTGGCATTAGAAGGAAGACTAAGCCAGTGAAGCTCCCAGAGGCCGTCATGGCGGCGGGGGCCAGCACCAAGCATAGTGCCGGTGCGACGATCCTGAACAGAATAGGAATCAAAGTCGAGAGTGATGCTACAACGAGAGTCGACAATCTGACTACCAGAAAAGAGTTGCATGTTAAGTTGAGGAACATGTGCAACAGAAGGAACATGAAACGAGGAAGTACTAAGAATGCCTCGACTAATGACTGGGAGGGGGTACCATCGGCAGTAAGAACACGAACAGGAGGGTCGACAGGTCGAACAGAATGCAACAAGGAAGAATCAGGAGTCATATGAAAAGAAGCTCCAGTATCAAGAAGCCATGGGGATGTACCTGGAGAAGGAGGAGGTGGTCGCTCAATGCTAGACAACTTAGTCGCGGAACCAGCAGAACCTGTCGGTGAAGAGTCCCAAGCATCAAGCAGGCATCGAAGTTGCGCTATCTCATGCGCAGACAGGGGCACGACTGGAGAGGTCGAGGTACAATCAGGTGCGGACGAGGAGCTGTCACCCACACACAGAGGCCGCCAAAGGTGGCAACGGAGAGCAACACGCCAATGAAGACGGAGTCGACGAAAGACGGTCACAACCGCCTGAAGAAGCCGCAAGAGTCGATGTCGAGCGGCGAGCCGACATAGACGGGGTCGGCGAAGCGCGGCCATAACCACGTGAAGAGGCCGCAAAAATCGATGTAGAGCGGTGCACCGACAAAAATGAAGTCGACGAAAGACAGTCATAACCGCGTGAAGAAGCCGCGAGAGTCAGCGTAGAGCGGTGTACCGACAAAGACGAAGTCGGCGGAAGGCGGCTATAACCGCGTGAAGCACCCGCGAGAGTCGACGTAGAGCGACGCGCCGACAAAGACGAAGTCGGCGGAAGATGGCTATAACCGCGTGAAGTAGCCGCGAGAGTCGACGTAGAGCGGTGCGCCGACATAAACAAATTCGACGGACAATCACCAAATAACGAAGGAAGGCTTAAAGAAGCAACAAAGTGAATCACCGGACAACGAGGGATAGCAACCTAGCCAGACAACGAAGACATTTTCTCTTCTTTTTACAAAGCAATCTGGATCAGAAAAATATGGAACCAAATAGACCCAAAGCAAAACCAGAGCACTAGTCGGATCTGCACGTGAGGTAGCACTAGCTGTTCAGATTACTCTTGCTTCCTCGGAATTTGGTCCGTGCATGGCAATCGATCTGGTAGCACACGGTGATTCACGCATAGCTCAATACAGTGGCAGATCGGAAAATGACCAGACAAGGTTGCAGGCGGAACCCAATCTAAGAAGATACCAGACGGGCTGGGAACGATAAGATTGGCAAGCACACGCGCCAAAAAAAGTAGCGAAAAGATAGACGCGAAGGCGTCGGAGAAGTCGATCGATAGGATATGACCGAAGAAATCGACCGAAAACAGACGAGTCGCGCGTCCGGAAACAAAATACCCTAAATCTGGAGCTCTGATACCATGTTAGGAATAAGCAACTTATATTATCTGGGGGCCAAAGGCCACAATATATAGTACAGGTATAGGTGCAAATATGCAGAAAGCCCTCTAACATATGGGAAAACTACAATATACAAATATATACATCTAACAGAGATGATGGTGTGGATGATGATGATGATGATGATCTCGATGAAGTATAGTTTGATGATGGTTATGATGGCGATGATCTCCCCTCTCCGCGGAGGAATTTCCCCGGCAGAAATCTGTCTGCCGGAGAGCTCTTTCTCTCTCTCGGTGTTTTCGTCCCGCAGAGGCAATGGAATCTTTCTATGGTCGCTCCCCATGTATTAGGGTTTCGAGGAGAAGTTATAGGCGAGAGGGCGGAGCCATAGGTGGGCCAAGGTGGCCACACACCCTATAGGCGCGGCCCAGGGTGGCCTGCGCCTAGGGGCGTGGGCCCCTTGTGGCCCAACTTCGCCTCCCCTTTTGGCATCCTTCGTCTTCTGGAAAAATATAATTTTCTGTAGTTTATCTGGTATTTTTCTTATCTTTGCGAAATTGCATCAAAACACCTCTTTTTCCATCAGAATGCTGGCTCCGACAGTTCATCCTCCAAGAATCATCCAATATGCAAAAATAGATGAAAATACATAAGTAACACCTCTTACTATGAAATATATCAATGAATAGGGGCAAATTATGATATAGAATGGTGATGCAAATTGGACGTATCATTGTCCTGTGAATGGACATGATTTCCATGAAATCACTAAGGTTTTCAACTTCAACTCTATTTGACCTCAAAAGTTTTTCAATAATTTCTTCGCGTCTTTGAATAGGCACGCCCTCAAAATAATCTGGTAGATAGGTCCTACCAGCACGTGTAGACCCTTTATCTCCTAGGGAGACCATCTTGTAATAGTAACACCTGAAATGTCAAGAGACAAACACTTATGCTTAGCTCCCCAGCAACGGCACCAGAAAATAGCTTGATGGCTGCAAGTGCATAGATCGTTTGTAGCTAGTTTCGAAAAGATGTCGATCCCACAGGGAGCCCAAAGGTAAGTGTTTATGGGTGAAGTATCTTTCGCACTCAAAGTTGTCACATGTCTTCGAGTGAATTGACTACAAGTGTTGAAATAAGAATAAATTTTGGATTAAAGGAATGCATTTAAATAAAACTAAAATGTAAAATTCATAATTAAAAGGCATAAAAATAAAGAACGGTTGATTGGTTGCTGTTTTCTAAAGATGACATAATAGGCGCGGGGAGAAACAGTTCATGGTGATAGTGAATGTGCCAGGTGGATGAGTGATACATGTAACAATTATAATCTTATAAGCATATGTGTAGGCGAGCAACCCATAATTAGTCGAAACTCCTCTTGGTAGATTTCATCCCAACTTCAATAATCCTATTAGCTTGTTACTAACACCATGGTCAGTCACTAGACGATTAAGAGCCTTCAGGTTGCTTAGCAATTAAGTTCCATGGATCAGACTAATGCAATAAGGACGGTGGTTCCTCGTGATCCTAGAGTAAAACTAGTTTCCCATTGATATCCCCATGTCACTCGGTGGTCACCGGTCTGCTAGCGAACAAGATCCTATCTATGTAGAACAAAGCATCATGTTGTCTTGGCCCTTAATTGGACAACAAGCATTAGGCATTCCACAGAAAATCAAGCACACATAATATAGTAATTAAAATCAGTCACAAACTAATGGAAATTAAATAGGCACATCACATCTCACCAATCCCTTACATCTCCCACGCCTAAGGGAACTTATTCACACATGAGAGAAGAAAGCATAATCAATATATTTAAATAAAGGGAGTTCTTCTCGATATTACCATGGAGATCCATAATAGAAATAGAAAAGCAATCCAACACAGTTCAAGATAGGAAGAAACAATCTGAAACCCTAGTATTGCAAGGTGAAGATCTCTCTCTAAAGTACAAGTAATGGCTATGGGGGGTGAGGTGGCTAAGAGATCGAAGATCATGGAGTGAGATGAAGAACGTCTTCTTCTTCTCCGGATCTTTTCTTTCTCCCTTCTAGATGGAATGGCGGCTCGTGTGTTCTATTTTAGACCTTGGCCTCTTCACGAAAGTTGTCCCTTTTGACAAGACGAAGGTGGTGGCAACTATATAGCGGGAACTATATGGTGGGAACACGGCCAGAGAAAATGTTCCCGCTGTATAGTTGGTCGTTAACGCTTTTGGATGCCTTCCTCGTTTGCTTCCAAATTGGGACTTGCTTGTTTTCGCCTGAATATTATGTTTTTGTTGTTAAACCCTTTGGTTGATGTTCAGAACCTAAAACACACATTAAAAACCAAGTTTTCTTTGTTGTCGAGGTATTAGCGTTAGGAAAAGCTACAAAACCATCAAATCTAGACAAAAACCATCAATAAAGACCATAAAAAATGTGTCGAATCTCACAGCTATCAATAATCTGCCCCCAAACCTAACCAACGGTCAGTTTTGGCATGGGGTATTTAATCCCCATCACCCCCTCCTGCCAGAACTCTTGATTCATTTTGAAAAAGGCCAGACCTGTTCTTCAAGCTCCAACAAGATATATCCACCTTCATCCACCCAAACGTTTCGATCTTTGGGGAATCGAAGGAGGAGGCCTCGATCTTCACCAATAGCAATCAAGTGCTTCACTTCCCCTCTATTCACTTGGAGTATTATCGATCTAGTATTTCTTGCAAATATCTAGATCCTTGTTTTGGTTATTTGATAATCCTTGTTCTTGTGGTAGATTGTTGTCATCACAGGAGCCTCCAATTCAGTTGTGGATGTGTGCCCCGCTAGCTTTGTAAAGGCACTGGTTCCCGCCTCGAAGGGTACCAATAGTGAAAGGTGGATCAGGCCTTTGGTGGCGAGATCCATCGGAGAATAGTGTGAGGCCTATTGTGCGTGGAGGTCTTAGAACCGCCCACCCCTCCAACGCGGACGTACTTCCCTTAACAAGGAAGGAACTGCGGTCAAACAAATCCATGTGTCTCTGCATGCTCCGCTATGGTTTCCTCGCTCCTCTTTACACGTTTAGTAGTTAGGTTTTCATATAGGGAAATTCTCGTAATTGAATATCTAGAGATTTACTTTGTGTCAAGCCTAAAATTAAAAAAGAACTAAAATTTGAAGTAGCACCTATTCACGCCCCCCCCCTCTAGGTGCCCATACGATCCATTTCAATTGGTATCAGAGCCCTGGATCTTTATTCAGTCTTAATCGCCTAAGAGAAGTATGGTTACCAAGGGAGATGGGAGTGATGTTGCGGAAATAGTCACCATGAAAGATCTCAAGATGTTGGAAACAACCTTGATTAGTTCTATGGAGACTAAGATGGAAGATATGCGTCAAATGATAATGCGTCTTTCCACACCCCACCACCTCCATCTTCCTCTGAGGCCACCACTCCACAATCTAAGGAAAAGGGTAACACTGATTCCAAAGAAGACGGTGTGGTTGGTGATCGCACTAGTAAGAGCTCCTCCTCAAAAAAGGATAGTGGTAAGGAGGGATATAATGAGTTTACTCATGTGTATTCACCTGATCCACTTATCCCACACCCTCATATAAACAATAGGGGTGATCCACTCAAGCTTTCTGCATCTACTTTTAATCAATGGCAATTTTTTATGAAGGCTCATGTGTGCAGCTCGTCCATTGAGTTATGGAAAATCATAGAGAATGGTTTTCATGTTGGAGATCCAAACAACCTAACAAGAAGAGAGGTTCTGTACAGCCAACTCAATACAATGGCTCTACACATGATTCAGCTTGGTGTGGGTCCCAAGGACATGCCCCACATTGAACATCTCAACACAGCGAAGGAAGCTTGGGATACTCTCACCGAGGTCTTCATTGGAAATGAAAGCATGAGAAGGAATAGATATGATGCTTTGAGTAATCAAGCTGAAGGTTTTTATATGATGGATGGCGAGGATCATGAGGATATGTATAGACGGCTCAAGTCAATAGCCACTACATTCAGAAATCAGGGGGCTTACCACGTTGATGATGTGTGGATCAAGAGAAAGTATGTTAGTGCTCTTATGCCATTTGAGCCTACAGTTTTGAAGAGCCTCCAAGGTAGACATAATTACCACCTAATGACATCCAATGAGGTAATGCAAGAAATGGCAGCTTTCAAAGCTGATGCTAAGAATGTCGAAGATGCTCGTGCTCGAGCTATTGGAATGCATAAGGGGGTTAATGTAGCCTTAAAGGCAAGTGTAGCTGAACAAGACGAGGATGATTTTGAAACTATGGACTATCCCGAGGATGTCGAGAGGGCTCATGGTGAGTACATGGACTTCTATGCCAGAAAATTTTGGAAGGACCCCGCAAAAGCCAAACCTGAACTTGAATGCAAGAGTGGTCAAATGGAAGAAGGGAAAATGGTCCTAAATTGAGAACATGCTTTAATTGTGGAGACCGGATGAACTTTGTAGCTAAATGTCCATATCAAAGTAGATAAGATAATGGAGGAAGACGCATCCTAAAAGAAAAGTCAAAGGCCCCACGGAAGAAGCCATTTGTGAAGAAGAGTATTCCATACAAGAAGCAACCAAAGATTGTCTTGGTATCTCAAGAGGAGTATCCGCAAGTGAATATGAAGAAGATGATGATAGATCACGAGAAGTGGCAACCATAGCCACTACGTTAACACCGGCATCACTCTTTGATGCACCTAATGAGAACATCATCAACAAGAACGCCACTTACCTCATGGAAAGAGGTACCGATGTATCATCTTCCACTACTTCCTTTCCTAAGACTATGATTAACATGGATGATTCTACTAGTCTTAAGATCAAGGTGAGCAAAAGATATATTTTGAGGCCCTTATGAACCAACTTGCTCAAAATGAAGTGCTCCTTGAAGAGAAGGGCAAAATTGAAAGGGAGGACGCAATAGAGATTGCATCTCTAAAAAATTCTCCAGAAGAAGAGGCTCGAGTCTCTCTTGAAGAGAGACTTGAGTCAATCGAGGAGTCACATGAAGAAGTTGTGACCAAGCTTGTAAGGGAACGTGACAATGCAGTAGCCAAATCCAAGACACTAAAGAAAGAAAAGGTTGACTTTGGGGTTGCTCATGCTAGACTCTTCGAGGAATTGGAGAAACTTGGCATTGCTCACAAGGCTTTGGAAAGTGAATTCTCTATTCCCAATGAGTCTCATGATCAGCTCCAAATTTTACTGACCAAATATGATATCCCTAGAAAATCTAAATCAACATGTGATCATGAAGAAAATGCTACGGTGGAAGATGAGCTTGCCAAAGCATCTACTTCCAAAGGTAAGGGAGTCCTTGATGATATTCTTGGCAAGCAAATGTCAAACCTTGGAAAATAGGGACTTGGTTATGTCTCCAAGTCCAAGAAGAAGAAGAAGAACAAGAAAAAGAAGACCAATAATGCTCAAGAAAAGACAAGCACCATTGAGAAGAACATCACAAATAACAAAACTGATTATATTGGTTTTGCAGGGTCTAACAATCCTAATTATGAGCTATTTATGGTGATATATATACTAACTATGTTGGTCATTTTGATGAGTATATTTCTTGGTCTATTTGGGTTCCAAAGACCCTTGTTACTAACATGAGAGGACCCATTGAAAAATGGGTACCTAAAACCAAGAAGTAACTTTCCTGCAGGGCTACGCTTCCGGTGGGTCTAAATGGGTGATGGACGGTGGGTGCACTAGTCATATGACCGTAAGCAAAGAGATCATCACGGATATGAGGCCTAACCATGATCAAATTACAGTCTCCTATGGTGATAAGTCAAAGTCTGAGGTTTTGGGTCTTGGCAAGGTTGTGGTTGCCAACAATATCTCTCTCGTGGACGTCATGCTTGTTGAGACCCTCGGTTACAACTTACTTTTTGTTCATGCCCTTGGTAAAATGGGATTTACTGTTTTATAGATGATGATTTAGTGATACTCTTGTGGAGCAAGTCTCTGAAGGTCGCTTTTGTTGGGTACGTCGAAAATGACCTGTATGTGGTGGACTTTTCAGGGAAAACCATTCCGGGTCTGATGGTGCGGTGTAGGCGCTTCGTTGGAAGACCCCAAGAGCAAGGTGTGATGAGCACAGCAGCATGTTTTCCCTCAGTAAGATACCGAGGTTATCGAACCAGGAGGAAGGAAATGTCTCAAAGGTGTTGCAAGCAACGTGGAAACCTGCACAACACAAACTCAAGACTTTGTCCCAACGAATTAGTGAGGTTGTCAAGCTCACCGGTTTGCTTTAACAAAGGATTAACTGTATGGTGTGGAAGGTAATGATGGCTTGCAGCAAGTAAACAGTAAAAGTGGAAGATGTATCAATGGTAAAGATTGTACCGGGGACCATAGTTCACTAGAGGTGCTCTCCTTAGATAAACAAACATGGAATGAAGGGTAAACAAATTACAATAGGGCAATTGACAGGACTAAGCAAGGCATAACAATGCAATACTTGACACAAATATCCTATGAGATTCGATTGGGAAATACAACAATATACATAGACCTCCATCCAACTGCATCTATGACTAGAAGTCCACCTTCGGGTTATCATCTGAACCCCTTCCAGTATTAAGTTGTAAGCAACAGATAACTGCTTTAAGCAAAGTGTGTAAGGTAAACAATCCACTTGTTCCATGAACAAGAGACCGTTGTTTTCTCCCTAGTGGCAACAACACATATACAACCGTAGAGATTTTTTTCACTTCCCTTGATTAAGTAGAGGCATGAACCCACTATTGAGCATAAACACCCCCTCTTGGAGTCACTAGCAACTACTCGGCCAAGATAGCTGTAAGATCCCTCCTTTATAAAGGAAAAGGATCCCTGTGATTGCAATGCTAGTCCCTGGATCAATGCTAGCATCCACAGTTTAAGATGAAGTACACAGAAACAAAGGTCATTATTATAGTCATTCCAGAGACAACATAGTTTTTACAACTCCATGGCCACAGGCCTAATACAAGAGTTTAAATAAGTAAATAGATAAAAGTCTTCATCTTCATGTGCCACAGGCAAACATGTTGAGTGTAGACTCATGACTCCTAATCCTCATCAGAGTAACCTGCAACATCACAAGTTACAGCCATAGTGGGTCAATACATTGGAATAGTATTGGCAAGTGATACCTTAGTATAATATTTGGTGGACTAAATACTATATGCAAATTTGGCTAAGTGTAGTTTAGGCTTGCTTTGCTCAAAATAGGTTTTGCCTATTAGTTGAAATCACTAAGTTTTTCTTTGTCAAAACTTTTCCCAAGGAACCACCAATAGACATTGGGGTCCTTCACCCTTGTTCAACCACAATTTTTCTTAGAAATTAGGATGAGGAGATTCTTGATAGTTTCCATGTCTTGATGCTCAAGTTGTCCTTTTCCAGGGACATGGCTAAGTACTTAGATTCTTCCATCTACAGAGGTTGTGCACTTTCCCCACAAGCCTTGATTTCCACCAAGACAGGACCTTTTAGAAGCCTTCCCTTAGACCAAATGGACGCGCTCCAACCTATCATCCCACTACCACCAACTGTCCAAATGGCTAAGTTATTGCAACCTATATGATCCTGGCAGAGCCCATATTGCCAAGTGGCTATACTAGAAGCTTCTTAACATTTGGCCTCTCAAATCCCTTTGTTCCTGGGTGGATTTCCACAAGTGAGATACACAAGGTAAACCATAGAAATGGGCCTTGTGTAACCACTCAACATAAACCATTCCTTCCATTCCACCCAAGTGTTTCATTCACTTAGTTGTTTTATTAAGCAAAACACAAGTCCATAGACTTAGAAATATTTTAACATAGCATGAATATTTCACCACCCTTGTTTGCTACTAGCTAGGCTAAGCATGGCATAGATAAGCATCTTAACTTAGAAATTTCTAGCAATTCTACAACTACTAGGATTTCCCAAGCATAGCATATAAGCAAAATATAACCATGCAAGACTTAGCAAAATACTTCTAATGCATAGTAGAAAACATAGGGATAAAAATATCATGAAGCACCACTTGCCTTGGTAGGTTGGAGAGCAGCTACACTCCTCACAATCACAATCACTATTGGCACCAAAATCTACACATAAAATCATAGCAACAAATCACATACAAAATAAATACGAACAAAAACATATGGATGCATGCAATATGATATGTGATGATTTTCTAAACTTAACAAGACAAGTGCACAGTACTGGTTCATAATCAAGTTCAAAACTTGCCAAACAACATTTATTTTAACACTAAAACATATCTCAAATAATTTATATACACAAAATAGGCCTACATATGTTTCTGTAAATAAAACCATTTTAACAGAAGCAAAACATTAAACACATTGCATATTTAGAAAGGGCTTGCTCTCCTGATTCCATTGATATAAAATTCATCAAATTTGGACGTGGGGATCAAAAGTTATGATTAACACAAGTTTAAACATCTAATAGATTCAAATTCTGATTTTAAATCTAATTCCTAGCCATGGGTCATGTTCTGATTGGTGTGTACCGGTTCACTCAGGATCACGCACACAGGCCGTTAGATCTAACTCAATCTACACGGCCCAGATCTACTCATACCGTTTCGTTAAGTGATCTATTCCTACGCGTTGGATCTAGATCCAATGGTCATCGATCAAGCGACCACGGATGGGCGGCGCTGGCGGTGGCATCTGGCGGCGGCGAGCTCTGTCTACGGCGGCGCGGCGCTACAGGGGGTTCTGGGGTCGTTGGAGACGCTTACCAGGTTCGTGGCGATGCACTGATGCTCAACATGGCGACGGCTTGGCAAGGGGCGCACGGACACGGCGGCACGGGCTCGTCGGAGTTAAAGACAACGTCGGGCTCGGGTGGACGGCGACGTTGGCGACATTCCTGGTCACCCTAGCACGAATCAAAGGCATCAGGGGGTGCGCAAGGCTACGACAAACACGGTCGTGTAAATCAGAGGCGAAGGGGAACACGGGGCTCACCGAATTTAATCGCCGGAGTTGAAGACGTCATCGGGACCTTGCTGTGCTTGACGGAGTCGACGACCTGGGGCAGTATAGGATGAACCAATGGTGTCAGAATGTGCACAAGGAAGTTGCGAGGATGTCTGCATGAACTAGAGGGGAAGGGACGCACGGAGCTCACCGGGATTGGTCGCCGGAGAGGGTTCTGCCTGCGGCGGTGCAAGGGCGATTGTGGGCAGCCTGGGGGCGCTCTGTGCTCGGGGTCTGGGGGAAAATGGAGAGGGGGCAGAGGGGGTTTAAGTAGCATGATCGTGAGCGTGATTCACTCGCGCATTCAACATGAATTGACGCCGCGAATCAATACAGAGAACGGCCGGGCGTAATTTGGGGATTGAGCTGTTAGCGGGGTGGAGACGATGACGCTGTGTGGGTCGCGGTTGTCAGCGAGAGAAACAGAGAGGGGGTGGGGTCCTGGTGTCAGTCACTCAGTGGGTTCGTTTGCGAGAAAAGAAAAACGGTTCGCGGGGAGGGGTTGTTGGGCTGGTTGGGCTAGATTCGACTGTTTGCTTTTTTTTCTCTTTTAACTTTTTCTTTTTCTGTTTGATTTTCTAAACTGATTTCAAAACTCCAATTCAAATCTGTTTGAATTCAAAACTTCTCTAGACTTTTGTACAATAAATCTTGTACTCAAATAAGTGTCAAACGCAACTGTTCACTCAAACCTACTTGGGTCATTTGAAAAAAAAACAAAAAAAAACCAAGCCATTATGGGATATAATAATTGGCATAACCTTGGTTTTATTTCATACTTTGTTTGGAAACTTTATTCAAGCTTTTGAAATCACTTATGTTTGAATACAAAAACACTACTGAATGAATATTTGCACCTCACTCAATAGCAAGTATCCCAAAGGCTAGAGTGTTTATACATAAAATAATGAGCAATATATGCTCTTGTTTTTTAAATGATTTTGAAATGAAACCCTAAATGATCATGGATGCATGGATGATATGAATGAGTTTGAAACATGATTTTAGGGATGTTACAAATCTAACCCCCTTAAGGTGAATCTCGCCCTCGAGATTCGGATTGGCTAGCAAATAGGTGAGGGTGGTCTTTCTGAAGATCATCTTCTCTTTCCCATGTTGCTTCTTCTTCGGAATGATGGTTCCACTGAACTTTGCAGAACTTGATAGTCTTAGTCCGTGTGACTCTTTCTGCAGTCTCAAGAATCTTGATAGGTTTCTCCTCATAAGTGAGATCACTCTCCAATTGAACCTCTTCCAAAGGTATAGTATCCTTCAAAGAAGTTTCATCCATTTCTGGATGACATTTCTTAAGCTGACTCACATGAAACACGTTATGAACAGCTGACAAAGACTCTGGCAATTCAATCTCATAAGCTACTTCTCCTTTGCGACTCAGAATCTTGAATGGTCCAACATATCTTGGGGCCAATTTACCTTTGACACCAAATCTCTTCACTCCACGAAGTGGTGACACTCTAAGATAAGCTCTATCACCAACTTCATAGGTGACTTCTCTACGCTTAGGATATGCGTAGCTTTTCTGTCAGGACTGTGCTATCTTTAATCTGTCCTTAAACAGCTTGACTTTCTCTTCAGCTTCTTTGATAAGTTCTGGTCCAAACAAACTTCTTTGTCCCACACCATTCCATAGAAATGGGGTGGTACATTTTCTCCCATAGAGAAACTCAAATGGTGCCATCTCAATGCTGGCTTGATAGCTGTTGTTATAAGAAAATTTTGCGTAAGGCGGACTTTCATACCAACTGGCTCCATAGTCTAGGGCACATGCCCTCAACACATCTTCAAGAATCTGATTAGTCCTTTCTGTTTGTCCATCGGTTTGAGGATGAAAAGCAGTGCTGAATTCCAACCTTGTTCCCAATGACTCATGCAATTGCCTCCAAAAATGAGAAGTGAATTGGGTTCCTCTATCAGACACAATACTCTTGGGTACTCCATGTAGACATACAATTCTACTCATATAGATCTTGGCCAACTTAGCACTTGTATAGGTTGTCTTCACGGGTATGAAATGAGCCACTTTAGTTAGGCGATCCACTACTACCCAAATAGAATCATATCCTGACCGGGTCCTTGGAAATCCGGTAATGAAATCCATACCAATCTTGTCCCACTTCCAATCAGGAATAGGTAGTGGTTGAAGCAAACCTGCTGGTTTCTGATGTTCCGCTTTCATTCTACTACGCACATCACACAAGGCAATATGTTCGGCGATGTCCTTCTTGAGATTATTCCACCAAAATCTTTCTTTCATATCCATGTACATCTTGGTGTTACCCGGATGAATAGAATATGGTGAGTTGTGTGGTTCTTGTAAAATCAGTTTCCGAAGCTCTGGATCTTGTGGAACACAGATACATTTTCCATGCCATAAAGTACCATGTTCGTCTTCATGGAATCCTTTGGCTTTTACCTTACCAATCTTTTCCTAAATCTCTTCAATTTCCTTATCAGTCTTCTGGGCTTCTTTGATCTTGTCCAACAAAGTGGGTTGAACATCCAAAGACATTAGATGTCCTTCAGGCACAATCTCCAATCTGAGGTCTCTAAATTGGGCACACAGATCATCTGGCAATTCTCCCTTAGTGAGGCCATTCACAAAAACTTTACGGCTTAGAGAATCCGCTACAACATTTGCTTTACCGGGGTGGTATTGCAAACTCAAGTCATAGTCCTTGATGAGTTCTAGCCATCTTCTTTGTCTCATATTAATTTCTTTCTGGGTGAAGATATACTTCAAACTCTTGTGATCAGTGAACACTTCACCACGCTTTCCCAAAAGATAGTGTCTCCATGTTTTGAGTGCATGGACAACAGCGGCTAACTCTAAATCATGAGTAGGGTAGTTTACTTCATGAGTTTTGAGTTGTCTCGAGGCATAAGCCACAACTTTTCCTTCTTGCATAAGTACTGCACCCAAACCATGATGAGATGCATCACAATACACTTGGAAATCCTTCTCCAAATCTGGAAGACATAAGACTGGTGCGGTCACAAGTCTCTTCTTCAATTCTTGAAAGCTGAGTTCACAACCTTCAGACCAAGCAAATTTCTTGTCTTTCTTTAGCAACTCTGTCATAGGCTTAGCTACCTTGGAGAAATTCTCAATGAATCTTCTATTGTAACCAGCTAAGCCAAGGAAACTACGAACTTCTTTCACTGACTTGGGAGATTCCCATTCAGTTACAGCTGAAACTTTAGCAGGATCAACCGCTACACCATCTCCTGACACAACGTGTCCAAGAAATCCAACTTCATTCAGCCAGAATTCACACTTGCTGAATTTGGCATATAGTTTATGCTCTCTAAGTTTCTCAAGTATCAAACGCAAATGTCCTTCATGTTCTTCTTTGCTCTTGGAGTAGATCAAAATGTCATCGATGAAAACAACAACAAACGTATCAAGAAATTCCATGAACACCTTGTTCATCATATTCATAAAGTATGCTGGTGCATTGGTCAAACCGAATGGCATCACGGTATACTCATACAATCCATACCTTGTTTGAAAGCTGTTTTAGGTATATCTTGCTCTCTTATCTTGAGTTGGAAATAACCTGACCGAAGATCAATTTTTTAGAACACACAAGCTCCTTCTAACTGATCAAACAAGTCATTGATTGTAGGCAAAGGATATTTGTTCTTGATAGTCACCTCATTGAGTGAACGGTAATCTATACATAACCTTTGACTTCTATCCTTCTTTTCCACAAACAAAACTAGGGCTCCCCAAGATGAAGAACTTGGTTGAATGAATCCTTTCTGCAACTGCTCTCCAAGTTGTTTCTTGAGTTCTTTCAGTTCATCAACTGACATCTTGTACGGTCTCTTTGCTATTGGTCCAGATCCTGGTAGAAAATCAATAAGGAACTCCACATCTCTATCTGGTGGCATTCCAGGCAATTCTTTCGGAAACACATCCGGATATTCACTCACAATTGGCACACTGTCTATGCTAACCCCCTTAAGAGAATTTAGCTTACTCCCTTTTGATTCAAAGTTAGACTTGAATTTAATATGTTTCCTTTCCGGGGTTGTGAGTGCAACAGTACGATTAGCACAATATAGTACTCCTTCATACTTAGCCATCCAATCCATTCCCAAAATTACATCCAGTCCTTGGGAATCTAGGATTATCAGACTCACTGGAAACTTATGCTTTCCAAACTCTATTACTAGATCCCGGCATCCAAGACTTACTATCATATCTCCACCTGGAGAACTAACTTTTATTGGACACCCAATGTTTTCAGTTGGAAACCCATTTCTATGAACAAATGCTTTTGATATGAATGAATGTGATGCTTCAGTATCAAAAAGAACAAGTGTTGTAATAGAATTGAGTTTGAACTTACCAGCAACAGCATCTGACTCTTCATAGATTTCCTCCACATTGATGTGGTTCACTTGTCCCTTCTGAAAAGGGTTGGGCTTGTTGGGTCCTTCAACTTTCATTTCCGGGCATTCATTTGCATAATGCCCCATCTTCTTGCACCTGAAACACTCAACCTGACTAATATCCTTCTTGACAGGCTGGCTTCCACTGCCACTTCCACTTCCACTGTGGTGGCTCTTATATCCACCCTTGTGGTTCTTGTACTTGTCATTGTCATGACTATGGTGATGTTTGTTGTCATGATGATGGTTGTGGTTGTGGTGCTTGTTGAATTTCCCATGGTTGTGGGATCCTGAGCTTCCACTATCATCATAATGGGAACGTTTGTGAGACGATCCCGAGCTGTGCTTGTCCGAGTGCTTTCTCTTCCTACTCTCAACTTGCTTCATTTTGTTCTCCAAAATAGCAGCCTTGTCACAAAGAGACTGATAAGTGGGAACATAGGCCACTGATAGCTGCAAGTTCAATTCATCATTCAGCCCTTCAAGGAACTTTTCCTTCCTCTTGGCATCGGTGTCAACTTCGTCCGGTGCATAACGCGCCAGATTGTTGAACTCCTCAATATATTAAGCCACGCTGCGGTGGCGCTGCTTCAGATTATGGAACTCTTTCTTCTTCAGACTCATCACTCCAGATGAGATGTGAACAGTACGAAAGCCATCTTCAAAGATAGCCCATGTCACATCTGCAATGGGAGTGGTGATTTGGAAGTTATCCCACCAAGTGGCTGCCGGTCCTTCCAACAAGTGAGCTGCAAATATGACTTTCTCTTCATCAGTACAGCCAACTGTTACCAAGTCCTTGTTCACAGAGCGTAGCCAATCATTGGCTACCATGGGATCAGTTGTTCCTGAGAACTTTGCTGGCCTCAATCTCAAGAACCTGGTAAGCATGTCAAAACCCGGTGGGTTGTTGTTGTTGTTATTGTTGTTGTTCTGGTTCTGGATGAACGTAGTCATCATTTGCATCAGCTGAGTCTGAGCTGTCATCATTTGCTGCATCTCAGGGGTGATGTTGTTGTTGTTGGGGTTGGGATTGGCAGGACGGGGAGGCATCTGTGGTTTGTTCAATAGAGATAAGAATGAGATACCCATAGATGTTATCATGCACAATACATCACATAAACAATCATCAAGCATGCATCATAATAATAATAGTTCAACAACAAAAACGACAAGTTTGCAAAGTAAACACACCAATAACAAGCCATCCACATGTTGGATGGTCATTGTGACTCAAATAAAGTATGATAAATAAATGATAAATGAGTAGTCATCACTACTCCTCGGCATAAACCTCCTCCTCAACAAAGGTAAGACCTTCATTCTCCATAGTGGTCTTGTATTCCTCGACATTGGTGGTCAAGGTCTCTACTTTGGCTTTGAGAGCCCTCTTCTGAGAACGAAGCCTCTCAATCACAGTCTGCTGATGCTCGAGCTCGAAGTCCTTGGCCTCCAGTTCTGCAGTCATGTCTCGAATCCTCTTGTTCCTATCTTGGACTCGCTTCTCTTGACTCTTGAAATTTATGTCCTGGCTCTCGAACTTTGCCTCCATCTCCTTGACTATCTTATCTTGCTCCGCGAAGAGCTTGTCCTTCTCATGAAGCTGCACCTGGATTTCTTCATTGCTAAGCATGACGTTGGTCCTATCAGTGTCCACGTGCCTAAGAAGAACCTCTAAGTCCTGGAGGTATAGGCGAATCGGCTCTGCTGTCTCCCTCGAAGTGTCCTTGAAGTCGATGGCCTCTCCATCCTCATCACGTCTACCTAAGACGTGGAAGTGAGTACCTCTAACCTATCGAGAGTGTCTCCCTAAAAGACGTCCAATCAAGTCCTTCATGACTACCTCTAGGCCTCTCTCCTTGTCATCGTGCATGAGCTTGAAGATGATAGCCTCCGTGGTAGGCTCAGTCTGGCGTCCTGCCTGTTTGACCTTGAAACCCCAAAGGTCTTTCCACTCAAACTTGGTGAGGGGAAGCACCATGATGGTAGGAAGAGGGAGATTGAGCAAACTAGTGAGCTCAATAATACGAGGGCCAAAGCGAGTTCCCTGGAACTCCTCAACAGTGCTGATGGTAACATTAGGCATCTATTTATAAGATAGAAAAAGTTAGAAACAACACAATTTAAGATAAAACACAAGGCAAAGCATCACATACATATCTTTGGAAATCAAAACACACAAGTCATGGCATACATGGATCCATTACAACAACCAAGGTTCAACTTATTTTAAGCAACATGTGGAAAATAAGGTGATAAGTGGTGGTCCAACTAACGAAGTATGTTACAATCCCAACTCACTAGATATGTTGGCTAACACAATATTTCTAGAAGCAATCAGTCTATCTTGAGCACATGACTCCATTACTAAGTCTATAATGTCTCCTCTTAAGGTTTGGTTGGTAGCCTCCAACTCTTGGGTATGTTTCTTCTCTTCCTTTAGGTCATTTTGGATGTTGAGCATTCTGCACTTGACTCTATCACCAAGTTCTTTGATGCTCTTCCAAGCTACATCCCTTGCTGAATCAAAGAATGTAGTGTGCACCAATGAATTGGTGAACATGCAGAATCCTGATTCCTTGTGGTTGTCTTCCTTGTTTTTATACAAGTGAAGTTGCACCCACCAGTACTCAACTCCTTCATCCATCACAGGAAAACCTTTGTACACAGCTGCACCATGTATTTCCATTGCAACCATGAGGTCCTTGAGAGCCTTGGGAAATTCTGTCTCACACTCCAAACTCATTGTCATGAGTGGTCCCTTCCTTACGGCTTCGTTGATGGAGTTCGTCTACAAATAGAGATGAGAAAGAAGATTAGAGAAGTCTACGAGAAGAATAGATAAGTGTGGAAGTTGTTGAAAATTTTTCCTTAGTGGTTTCCAATCCTAGGGTCATAATCCTACAGGCAACACAGTGCTCTGATACCATCTGTAAGATCCCTCCTTTATAAAGGAAAAGGAACCCTGTGATTGCAATGCTAGTCCCTGGATCAATGCTAGCATCCACAGTTTAAGATGAAGTACACAGAAACAAAGGTCATTATTACAGTAATTCCAGAGACAACATAGTCTTTACAACTCCATGGCCACAGGCCTAATACAAGAGTTTAAATAAGTAAATAGATAAAAGTCTTCATCTTCATGTGCCACAGGCAAACATGTTGAGTGTAGACTCATGACTCCTAATCCTCATCAGAGTAACCTGCAACATCACAAGTTACAGCCACAGTGGGTCAATACATTGGTGATGGGGATATGCCTACCGGGGTATATCCAGCAAGACGTTTCCGACCGGCCCAGGAACTAGCGAGTGGGCCTGCAGGACGGCGATTGGATCAAGGCCTGGCATGGATCCAAGCGACTGGAAGTCGAAGGCCCAAGCAAGTAGATAGGCCCAGTCGGATTAGGTTAAACAAGTACCGACGCCTTAACTGATTCGGTTGAGATATGTAAACCCTAGAGGGAGGTGAGTCTATATAAACCTCCCTACAGGGCGTGTAGAGGCACGTTCCATCATACACACAAGCGACTCGCGGCCTAGCCGTCGAGTTCGCCCCATTGTACCTCCATCATAATACAATCTAGCAGGAGTAGGTCTTTACCCTCCGGGGGGCCGAACCTGGGTAAAACCCTGTGTCTCCGCCCTCATCTCGCACCGCAGATGGCTGGCCGCCCTTGCCCTTCGTTCTACTACTCGCTGCCGATTGCAGCATCTGCCGTGACCATTCCCACGACAGTGGCGCCCACCGTGGGGCCTGGCCGGTCTGGCCGGTGTTCTGTGGCGAGATCCAATCTGCCCATCAACGAGACGGTCGCCACCGGCCGCATGATAGCAATCGGCGAGATGCTCCAGATCTTGCCGAGCAGCTACATCCCGGCGGCGTGACCCGTCACGCACAGCATGATCTTGCCAGTCGGCACGATTAGCCTCTTCGTCGGCCTCACCGACGGCATCGTCTCCGAGGACTCGGCTTGCATCCGCGAGTCGCCGCCACGCGACCGACTCTCCGAGAGCCAGTTCCGCACGATCCATCGCCTTGCCTCCGAGTACAACTCGGCCCACAGCGACGTGGCCGAGACCACCGCGACCGCGGAAGACGCGGCCCTCAACGACGACGCCGATTCAGCGACCCCGGTGTCACTCGCCGGATCCATCATCGCGGATTCGTCCGCGGGCTTCATCACCCAGGTCTCCAACATCGGAGACTTCGAGGATCCCTCCATCCTCGGGATCTTCGACTTCGACTCCAGGTCGGAAAATTCCGCCAACCTCCGCGATGGGACCGGTCGCCACGCCGCGACCTACATGGCGACTGGCACCGATCCGTCGGAGGACCCCTTCTCCACCCCGATCCCTCCTAACGCCACGGCAACGGAGGTCGAGGAACTCCGCCTGAAGTTGGCGGAGGCAGTCCGCAAGGAGCAAGCCGAGCGCGAAAAATTTCGCCTCGAGTAGGTGACGGCGCAGGAGCTGTCGCGTTACCACCAGCAGCGAATCAGGTCGTGCTTGAACCCCACCGTCCAGGGGCGCGCCCTGAACTTCGACGACGAGAACGACCTGGCCCGCGTGGCCGAACGCGCGATCTGCGAGAACGCGCCACCAGGAGGAAGCGCCCGGCCCCCACCAGGGTCGACGGCGAACGGCGTCCCACCTCCACCCAACCGCACACCCCCCAGGGATCAGCCGCGGATAGTGGTCTCCTCACGGGAGCGAGATGCGAACGGCCTACCACTGTTCTCCACCCCGATGAACAACCTCGTGGTGGGCCGAGCAGCGGCCGACAACATCACGGCCACCAGCGACGGCACCCTACAGATCAAGTACGTCAGGGCCCTGCTCGCAAAGGCGGTCGAGAAGCAAAATGCAGGCGCCGACTCGTTCGGTCGGGTGTACTCGCGTTCTTCGGGCAGCAGAGCGGCCTCAATTGGTGGCCCATTGGCGGCAAACACCCTCAACTGCCTGCCACCCGAACCACTGCAGCTACAACACCGACCCGCGAACGCGGCACTCTCCACCAATGACCCCAGGCCAGCGACCAACTTCGTCGCCGCCAACGGTCAGCCCATCGACGCCCGCACCCACATCATCAACAACCAAAGCTGGCGCGTACGCCAGCCCGACGATCTGTGACACACCCTAACCAATCGCAGCGACGGCGAGCCGATGGGGTCGCTAAGCCGACCCGGGCCCAGGTGCTTCGGACCGATGATCCAAGGCGAAAAGTACCCGGCGAACTTCAAGGCGCCGAAGGAAATAGAGAAGTACGACCCTTCGTACGACCCCTCCGTGTGGCTGGACACATACCTCATGGCGATGGGGATAGCTGGCCACACCGACCTGCTAGCCGCCTGCTACCTCCCCCTGATGATGGAGGGAACATGCAGGCAGTGGATCAACACCCTTCCGCAGGATAGCATCGACTCCTGGGAAGAGATGCGAGATGCCTTCGTCAGGCACTTCGAGTGCTCCTATACCCGCGCCACCACCATCGAGGACCTGGAACAATGCGTCCAGGGACCCCGTGAGTCGACCCGCAACTGGGTCCAGCGGTGGCAAGAACTATGGTACAACGCGGTCGGCATCCACCCGGACACCATGATCCACTGCTTCAAGACCTCATGCCGCTACGAGCCCCTGGTCGCCAAGCTCAAACGACACTCCCGCACACTCGACAACATAGCAGACCTCCTTGAGATCGCCAAAAGATACGCGGAGGAAGACCTAAACCAGGAAACCGACGACGAGGCGGGAGTCCAACGCCGCACGAGTGGCAACGATAGCGGGCAGCGGCCCAACCTACGCTACAGCAACACTCGCCTCACCGGCAAGCGCCGCAGTGACGGGCGAGTCGACTTCGTCGCCAACACCGGGCACGCGCAGCGCGAGCCCAAGAGCTTTCGCCGCGACGGAGGGCAACGCCGCGACGGCGGCAACTACAAGGAGAAACCAAGGTTCGACCCCGCGGCCCTCCTTGACCAACCTTGTGCGTTTCACAGCAGGGAAGGGAAGCCCGCCACGCACACGACCGCCGACTGCCACACTCTCAAGGAGATTGAGAAGGCACAGCGAGCGCGGGAGGACCCCGACAACAACCCGCCAAACGGCGGAAAGTTCGGCAATGTGGCCGGCTCGCTTCACACCTTCACAGGCTTCAACACGAAGCACGAAAAGAAGGTCATCGCCCGCGCCGTCACTGTCAATGCGGTGGCCCAGGTGGAAGTCCCCTAGTTCCTCAACTGGTCGGAGCAGCCCATCACATGGAGCCGCCAGGACCACTCGCCACGCATCGAGTGCCCAGGCCGAGTCGCCCTGGTGGTCAAGCCTAAGGTGGGAGACTACTGGCTCCCCAAGACATTGATGGACGGCGGCAGCTCCATCAACATCCTGTACCTGGACACATTCAGGCGACTGCGGCTCCCGCAGTCGATGGTCGAAACGACCTACACCACGTTCCACGGCATCGTCCCCAGTCGGAAGGCGTACCCGATCGGCAAGGTCACGCTGCCAGTCACCTTCGGCACACCAGCAAACTTCCGCACCGAGCGGATCGTCTTCGAGCTGGTACCCTTCGACAGCCCCTACCACTGCATCCTGGGGCGCTAGGCGTTCGCCAAATTCATGGCAGCGCCCCACTACGCGTACAACGCAATGAAGCTCCCCGGGCCGTGCGGCGTCATCACCATCAACGGCGACCCCGACATGGCCGCCGAGTGCGAGGCCAAAGGAGCCGAACTCGCCGACGTCGTCATCGCGGCAGAGGCCAACCACGCTGACGAGCTCGCCAAGTACGCGATCCGGGTCAACAAAGACGACCCCACCATACTCAAGAAGCCCAATTCGGAGGGCGCAAACACCTCAGCCTTCGAGGCAACGACGCACACCCGCACCGTCGAGCTGGTCCCAGGCGACTCCAGCCAGACGGTGACGATCGGGACGGGCATGAGCCCAGCCTAGGAAGGCGCGCTCATCGAGTTCCTCCGTGAGAACAGGGACATCTTCGCATGGAAGCCCTCTGACATGCCTGGTGTCCCTAGGGAACTCGCTGAGCACAAACTAAACGCCGACCCCAAAGTGCGACCCGTCAAGCAGTCGCTGCGGCCTTTCAATGAAGAGCGCCGCCGAGCTATCGCCGAGGAGGTGTAGCGTCTACTCGCTGCAGGCTTCATCCGGCCAATCAAATACTCCAAGTGGCTGCAAACCCAGTCCTGGTCGAGAAGAAGAACGGGACCTGGAGGATGTGTATCGACTACACAAACTTAAACAGCGCCTGCCCGAAGGAGCAGTTCGTCCTCCCGCCGATCGACCAAATAATCGACTCCACCGCGGGCTCGGAGTCGTTGTGCTTCCTCGACGCCTACTCTGGGTACAACCAGATCAAAATGGCTATTGAGGACGAGGAGAAGACGGCGTTCATCACGCCATTCGGAGCCTTCTGCTACACCGCCATGACCTTTGGCCTCAAGAACGCCGGGGCAACCTACCAGCGGTGCATGCAGGAATGCCTTGCGAGCCAAATTGGCCGCAATATCCATGTCTACATCGACGACGTGGTAGTGAAGTCCGCTCGCCAGAGCGATCTACTCGCCGACCTGGCGGAAACATTCGCCAACCTGTGAAAATACAAGATAAAGCTCAACCCAGGCAAGTGCACCTTCGGTGTACCAGCAGGACAACTACTGGGGTACGTCGTCTCCAAGCGCGGGATCGAGGCGAACCCCACAAAGATCGACACGATCGCCCGACTCGGCAACCCGAGTGCCTGCGCGACGTCCAGAAGCTGGCCGGGCGAGTCGCGGCCCTCAGCCGCTTCATCCCCCGACTGGGCGAGAAGGCGATGCCCCTATACCGCCTGATGCGAAAGAACCCTACCTTCCAGTGGGACAAGGAGGCGGACGACGCACTCCGCGACCTCAAGAAGGTGCTACTCGCAGCACCACTACTCGCCGCCCCCGCCGACAAAGAACCCATGTTGGTCTACGTCGCGGCTTCCGAACGCGTCGTCAGCGCCGTCATGGTTGTCGAGCGGCCGGAGGAAGGAAAGGAGCGCCCGGCACAACGACTGGTGTACTACATCAGTGAGGTCCTCACCAAGTCGCGCCAGCGATACCCGCAATACCAGAAACTGGTATACGCGGTCTTCAGAGCACAGCGGCACCTGCCGCACTACTTCCAGGAGCACCCGATCACGGTCGTCTCCTCAGCACCGTTGCAGGACATCATCCGCAACCGTGAGGCGACCGGGCGAGTCGCCAAGTGGGTCGTCGAAATAGGCGTCCACAACATCAAGTATGAGCCACGAAAAGCGATCAAGTCGCAGGCTCTCGCGGACTTCATCACCGACTGGGAAGAGGCCCAGCAGCCAGAAAAGCTGCCATGCCTCCACTACTGGAGCCTGCACTTCGACGGCTCCAAGAACACGGACGGCGCAGGATCAGGGATCGTGCTGACTTCACCGAAGGGCGACAAGCTCCGCTACGTCCTCTGCCTCGACTTCACCCCCCTGCACCAACAACATGGCCGAGTACGAGGCACTACTCCACGGCATGCGAGCTGCCAAGGAGATGAACGTCAACCGCCTACGTTGCTACGGAGACTCCGACCTCGTCGATGGGCAAGTCGCTGGAACTTGCGACGCTGTCTCTCCCACCATGGCGGCTTACCGCCAAGCAGTAGACAAGCTGGGAGGACACTTTGCAGGCTACTCCGTGGAGTGGATCGACAGGCGAAAGAACGAGGAGGCCGACGCACTCTCTCGCATCGGGTCGGCTCGACTCGCACCACCCGCTGGCATCTTCCTCGACACGATCACCAAGCCATCAGTCTCTCCCCCAAGGAGATCGACATCGGAGTCCCGTTGCAACTAGCGGCAGCCCTGGTCGCACTCATCGCTGAGCCAGACGACTGGACCAAGCCGTACATCGCCTACCTGGAGGCTGGCACCTGGCCGGCAGACGAGACAGACACCCGTATGGTTGCACGTCGATGCAAATCCTTCACCATCGTCGATGGCGAGCTCTACAAGCGCAGCGTGACCGGCGTGGTTCCAACGCTGTGTCCAACCCGCCGAAGGACGCAAGATCCTCCACGACATCCACTCTGGCGACTGCGGCCACCATGCCGGTGCCCGCTCTTTGGTCGCCAAGGCCATGCGGCACGGCTTCTACTAGCCCACCGCACATGCCGATGTCGTCGACATTGTCCAGCGGTGCGCCGGGTGCCAGAAGTACGCCAACCAGACACACGTGCCGAGCTCAGCACTCAAGACAATCCCCATCACCTGGCCATTCGTCGTGTGGGGTATGGACATGGTAGGCCCTTTCAAAAAGGCCCCCTCCGGATTCACCCACCTCCTGGTCACGGTCGACAAATTCACAAAGTGGGTGGAGGCCAAGCCAGTCCGGAAATGCGACGGGAAGACCGCCACCAAATTCCTACGCGAGCTCATATATCGCTACGGGTTCCCAAACAACATCATCACGGACAACGGCACCAACTTCGCCAAAGGAGCCATGGCCGAGTTCTGCGAGGAACACCACATCCGGCTCGACCTCGCATCAGTCGCCCACCCGGAGTCCAACGGCCAGGCGGAACGAGCCAACCAGAGCATCCTCCACGGCCTGAAGCCGCGGCTCCAAGTACCGCTCGAGCGCACCGCCGGGTGCTGGGTCAAGGAGCTACCCTCCGTCATCTGGGGCATTCGCACCTCAGTCAACAGGTCGACAAGGTTCACCCCCTTCTTCATGGTGTATGGCGCCGAGGCAGTCATGCCCACCGACCTCGAGCACGACTCGCCAAGGGTCGTCCACTACACGGAGGCTGCGAACGAACTCGCACGACAGGATGGAGTCGATCAACTCGACGAGGCATGTTACCTAGCTCGATCACGCACCGCCATCTACCAGCAAGGACTCCGCCGCTACCGCAGCCGGCGGGTGAAAACTCGCACCTTCCAAGAAGGCGACCTGGTACTGCGCCTCATCCAGGACAAGAAGGGCATGCACAAGCTCTCCCTCCCATGGGAGGGACCATTCGCCATCGGGCGAGTACTCGGCAACGATGCCTACTACCTCATCGACGTCCGCGGGGACGGCAAACTCGACGTCAAGCGACCATGGAATGTAAACCTCCTACGGAAGTTCTACTCTTAGAACCCCACATATGTATCCTCCAGTCGCTATGAAATAAAAAAGTGTCGGTTACCGCAAATTGCGTCTACTCTCCGTGTCTTGTGCCACTCGCACTCGTAGTAAAAGCATCAAGCTAACTGCAGAAGTCAACCTCTGGTACAGCGATCGGCACGGCCAAGTAGTGCGCTACAAGGGCACTGGGTTACTCCAGGTCTTGTAACATCCACGAAAAACGCCTACCCGGAGCCCCATTGGAGTCGCCTAGCTCGACTGTTTCAACGAGCCAAGACAACTGCCTTTGCTTCTCACAGCGACCACGATCCTCCGCATCCTCTACATAGCGACTCGAACGGCCAAGTACCACGCTCGGGGACTGACGACCAGTATAGCGCGAGCGGCTAGGGAAAACGCCAAGTATGAGAGCATGCCTAGGACTCGCCATGCGACTGACCCAACGGGCCAGGCAGGAGTGATGCGCTTACTCTAACGCGCCCAGTCCTCACCCACCCTAGAGTTGCGCCTAGAACAACCAAGTACCACGCTCGGGGACTCGGCTACCCGACCTCGTTCGCGCAAGGTAAAACGGCAAAGTATAGAGCACTCATGGGAGTCGCCTTGCGACTGGCTTTCCGAGCTCGGGCGAGTCGACATCAATAACACAACATTCAAAACCACAAACACATAATAAATGAGGTAAACCCCATAAAAAGGGCGGACGCGCTCGGGGACTCGTTCAACCCTCAATCACAAACACACGAAAATTCACAAAATACCACGATATCTCATTATAGCAGATCACAATCGTTAAAAATACAATGTGTGCCTAATGACCGAACTGCTACTAACGCCCCAAGGGCACAATGTCTTATTCCGCAGGCTTCGATGACGACTCGCCACTGCCCTTGCGGTTGCGAATGAAGGGAGTATACGGGTTCGATGGATACGTCGTCAACTCACCCGCCATCGCCGCACGGAAGGGCTGCTCGATCTTGAAGTCCCGGTGATGTGGCTCGGGGTCATTGGGTGCGATGACGGTTTCCTGATAAGGAAGGAGGTCGCCCATCGCCCAGACGCGCTCGGAGTACACCGCGGCGCGGTCCGTCAGCTTCAACACCTCGGCGATCTCCACCGAGCCAGTCGACGACGGGTAGCCACTCGTCACGTCATCAAGATCGAAATCTTCCGGGAAGTGGGCAAGCCCAAGGCTCAGCGCCGTCGCCACCCGCGCCAGAACGCTGACCGCGTTATAAACTCGACGACCGATGGCGCCTTCTCCAAGTATCGCCACACCTCGACGAGGTCGCTGGGAATCACTTCCGTAGGCGACATCTCCTGAAGATACGCCCGTATACATGTCGCCGACAATGTGGTCGATTCGACCAGCGTGGCTACACATTGTCGTGCGTCGAACGAATTCGCCTCTTCCGTGTTATCAATGATCTGACCTGCAGACAGAAGGTGACAGTGAATACATCAAAGATTACACAATGCGTATGTTACAGGCATAAGCAGGCACACTCACCAATCAAGGGACGGGAGAGATCCGTGATGAAGCTCTGAAGAGAGGTGTAGTCGTCTTGAAGCCCAGCAATAAGGGCGTCAGAGACCTTACGTTCCTCATCGGCGGCTGTAACAGCAGCCTTGGCTCGCTCATCCGCCGAACTCGCCTCTTCCTTCGCTTCCTTCAGCTCGCGCTCAAGGTCAGCAATCCGCTTCTCAGCCGAGCTCAACGCAGATTGAGCTGCCGTCAATTCACTCGCTGGGACAAGGCCCTGGCGGACCTCCTCTGCCTTTGCAGCAGTCGCCTGGAGTACCTTGTTCGCTTCTTGGACGATGGCAAGTTCTTTCTCCGCGCGACGCATCACCGCAAGCCGGTCGGTTGACTCACGCTGCAAACCCTGCGCAAAAAACAAACAGTCAACAAAAATGAAATCCTAAGTGCCCACCCGCTGAAATTCAGCGAGTAGGCACTCGGGGACTGGAGATCAAAAATCCTAAGTGCCCACCCGCTGAAATTCAGCGAGTAGGCACTCGGGGACTGGAGATCAAAAATCCTAAGTGCCCACCCGCTGAAATTCAGCGAGTAGACACTCGGGGACTGAAGATCCAAAAAACCTAAGTGCCCGCCCGCTGAAATTCAGCGACTAGGCACTCGGGGACTGGACGCGAAAAACAAAAACAAAGACACTAAAAGAATCCGACCGCTGCAATTCAGCGGCCCGATCCTCGGGGACTGGACATACCTGGATGGCTGCGCCAAGCATGCCATGAAGCTGTATCGCGTCCACAGATGCGAGAAGAGCTGAAGTGTGCCCGCGATGCTGCTCGACCTCCGTCTCGGCGACCCCAGGTGCGCGGCTCGAGGGCGTGGTACCACTCGCCGTAGCCGCTCTGGCCATGAAGCGCGGGAAGGTCGCGATGGATGCGCCGGCACCAAAAGAGGACGGCTCGGCCACCCCAGGCGCGGGAGCACCCTCCTTGATCACCGAGGCCGCCCCCGCCGCAGGTTCACTCGGATCCACCGTAGTGTCGTCAGACACCATGACGACCTCGTCGATCTTGGACTTCTTGGCACTATCTGTGGGGGCAGCAACCTCATCTGCCCTCCTCTTCCGAGAGGAGTCCTCCTCGGTGACGACTGGCGGCACCTTGGCCACGGACGGATGGCCTATCTTTTTAACTCCAGTTCTGCAAATTGGTTACATGAGCAAGGTGGTCCGAGTACAACGAAAAACAAGAAAAGTAAATAAAACTCACTTGGCGATTGGTATGAACCGTAGTCCCGTGCGGATGCCCGCCGGCTTCTCTAGTTCGGGGCCCAGCTTACGACTAAGACCCATCTCCAGGACATCATGCGCCCAAGACACGGACGGCTTCTTCGTTGTTGAGGCCGCGACAGGAGCCTCCGAAACGTTTTCGGCGGGAGCTTCCCTGGGAGGCGAAGCTGCCGCGGCCAGAGCAGCCCCCGACCCAGAGACTGGGGCGAACGGGGGAGGCATCGAGGCCAGAGGAACCTCACTCAGGACGGCGGTGACATTCGGCGACGCCATCGTCTATGGCGCTTCATCCCTGGCCTGGCTAGTGGCGTCAGAGCTGTTCGGCGAATGAGGCGGAGACGCCTGTCTCGCTGGCTTCGTCTTCCTCTTTGGAGGGGCCTTCACCTCCTTCTTCTTCTTCTTCTTCGACGGAGTGGCCTCGCGACGCGAGGTGAGCTCGGGAAGCTCGTCGTCGTCATCATCATGACGTTCGAGGCTCCTTCTCACTTCGAGTTCACGCTGACGCTGTCCGCGAGTTTTGCAAACCAGCGGGGCGACCTCTTCCTCGGACTCGTCGTCGTCGCTGCTCCTGTCACTCTCGATGCCGCCCCTTGCAGGAGGCGATTCGCCTCCCTCCTGGATGGATGAGCTTGAATTCTCGTCATCTGCGGGCGGAAGCCACCCTTCCACCACTTGAAATAACTGCGACAAGCATAAGACAGTATCAGTATAACCGCGACAGCATTAACTGCGACTGCGAATGGTAAAAAGTGACTCACCATTGGGGCTGGATGTTTCGCGGCGTAGGGGCGACCCCGGCCTTCGCATCCAGGTACACCGCCTGGGTGATCTTCTTTAGTGCCGGAATGTAATCCTCGAGTTTCCACTCGACAAGGCAGGATTTCGTCGAGACCTCCCGGCCCGTGTACTCGTACATATAATGATCACGGTGGGCCAGGGGAACGAGTCGCCGCCCGAGCCAGCAGTTGTACAAGTTGATGGTATGAAGACCCTTCTTCTTCAGGCCGCGGATGGTTTGGAGCATCTCATCCACGACCATCCGCTGGTCTGTTGGGAGCTTGGCGACTTGGAGTCGGCGCGGTTCAGGCCGGTCGACGGAGTATCTTGGGATCGCCACCTCGCCCTCTGGAGTTGCCTCGGTGACGTAAAACCAAGACTTCTTCCACTCGCTCGCCGCCTTGGCGGGTAGCATCAGATCAAAAAAGGAGGCCTTCGACTTCAATTGAAACGTCAAGCCGCCCGCAGCAAGCATTGGGCCGCCCGCTTCTTCGCGACTGATCCTCCCGTGGAACAGATCTTGCCACAGGGGAAAGTAGGGCCTGCATCCCAGGTACTCGTAGAACGCCATGAAAATGGCGAGCTGCTCGATGTTGTGCGGGCCTAGGTCCGACGGTTGGATCCCGTAGAAGGTGCAGAAGCGCCGGAAGAAAAGAGATGTGGGGAATCCCAGCCCCCGTTCTAGGTAGCTGGTGAAGCAGACGAACTCTCCCTCGCGCGGGTCCGGAGTCACCTCTCCGGCCGTGGGGATGCGCCACCTGCCGGCGCGCAGGATCCCGGCCTCCTCGAAGGACGCCAGAAGCGCTCTCGTACACTTGGACCTGCCCCATGGTTCGGTCGAGGGGGCCATTGGCGGGAAGGTTGTGGAGGTCGGAGGATTTGGGATCGGCTGGATCGCGAAGCAAAGGATAACGGAGGTGCGCGCAATCGGAGGAAATGACGAGGGGGTGGTTTTCCGATCGCCTACCATTCCCTTTATATAGCGGTTGTTACCCGCCAAATTAGGAAGTCGTTACTATGCGGTGATTACGCCAAAAGTTACCGTTGGATTACCCCAACGGCTAGTTTGACTGTGTTTGACGGTCCAACTTCAGCCACTCGGCTCGCCGACCCGACCACTACAATGGTGGCTAAATATTTCGCCGACCTATTCGCCGAGCTGCGACCAGAATAACTTGTTTTTTCCTTTATTCAGGAGCCAGCCGCCGATTCGAATGGACGTCCGCATTGGACTCGAATGCTCCGACTGCCAGCAACCACCTGCGCCCAATCGACGACGGCCTCGGGGACTACTGATGGGGATATGCCTACCGGGGTATACCCAGCAAGACGTTTCCGACCGGCCCAGGAACTGGTGAGTGGGCCTGCAGGACGGCGGCTGGATCAAGGCCTGGCGTGGATCCAAGCGACTGGAAGCCGAAGGCCCAAGCGAGTAGATAGGCCCAGTCGGATTAGGTTAAACAAGTACCGACGCCTTAACTGATTTGGTTGAGATATGTAAACCCTAGAGGGAGGTGAGTCTATATAAACCTCCCTACAGGGCGTGTAGAGGCACGTTCCATCATACACCCAAGCGACTCGCCGCCTAGCCGTCGAGTTCACCCCATTGTACCTCCATCATAATACAATCTAGCAGGAGTAGATCTTTACCCTCCGGGGGGCCGAACCTGGGTAAAACCCTGTGTCTCCGCCCTCATCTCGCACCGCAGATGGCTGGCCACCCTTGCCCTTCGTTCTACTACTCGCTGCCGATTGCAGCATCTGCCGTGACCATTCCCACGACAATTGGAATAGTATTGGCAAGTGATACCTTAGTATAATATTTGGTGGACTAAATACTATATGCAAATTTGGCTAAGTGTAGTTTAGGCTTGCTTTGCTCAAAATAGGTTTTGCCTATTAGTTGAAATCACTAAGTTTTTCTTTGTCAAAACTTTTCCCAAGGAACCACCAATAGAAATTGGGGTCCTTCACCCTTGTTCAACCACAAGTTTTACTTAGAAATTGGGATGAGGAGATTCTTGATAGCTTCCATGTCTTGATGCTCAAGTTGTCCTTTTCCCGGGACATGGCTAAGTACTTTAGATTCTTCCATCTGCAGAGGTTGTGCACTTTGCCCACAAGCCTTGATTTCCACCAAGACAGGACCTTTCAGAAGCCTTCCCTTATACCAAATGGACGCGCTCCAACCTATCATCCCACTACCACCAACTGTCCAAATGGCTAAGTTATTGCAACCTATATGATCCTGGCAGAGCCCATATTGCCAAGTGGCTGCACTAGAAGCTTCTTAACATTTGGCCTCTCAAATCCCTTTGTTCCTGGGTGGCTTTCCACAAGTGAGATACACAAGGTAGACCATAGAAATGGGCCTTGTGTAACCACTCAACATAAACCATTCCTTCCATTCCACCCAGGTGTTTCATTCACTTAGTTGTTTTATTAAGCAAAACACAAGTCCATAGACTTAGAAATATTTTAACATAGCATGAATATTTCACCACCCTTGTTTGCTACTAGCTAGGCTAAGCATGGCATATATAAGCATCTTAACTTAGAAATTTCTAGCAATTCTACAACTACTAGGATTTCCCAAGCATAGCATATAAGCAAAATATAACCATGCAAGACTTAGCAAAATACTTCTAATGCATAGTAGAAAACATAGGGATAAAAATATCATGAAGCACCACTTTCCTTGGTAGGTTGGAGAGTAGCTACACTCCTCACAATCACAATCACTATTGGCACCAAAATCTACACATAAAATCATAGCAACAAATCACATACAAAATAAATACAAACAAAAACATATGGATGCATGCAATATGATATGTGATGATTTTCTAAACTTAACAAGACAAGTGCACAGTACTGGTTCATAATCAAGTTCAAAACTTTCCAAACAACATTTATTTTAACACTAAAACATATCTCAAATAATTTATATACACAAAATAGCCCTACACATGTTTCTGTAAATAAAACCATTTTAACAGAAGCAAAACATTAAACACATTGCATATTTAGAAAGTTCTTGCTCTCCTGATTCCATTGATATAAAATTCATCAAATTTGGACGTGGGGATCAAAAGTTATGATTAACACAAGTTTAAACATCTAATAGATTCAAATTCTGATTTTAAATCTAATTCCTAGCCACGCGTCATGTTCTGATTGGTGCGTACCGGTTCGCTCAGGATCACGCACATAGGCCGTTAGATCTAACTCAATCTGCACGGCCCAGATCTACTCATACTGTTTTGTTAAGTGATCTATTCCTACGCACTGGATCTAGATCCAATGGTCATCGATCAAGCGATCACGGATGGGCGGCGTTGGCAGTGGCATCTGGCGGCGGCGAGCTCTGTCTACGGTGGCGTGGCGCTACAGGGGGTTCTGCGGTCGTCGGAGACGCTTACCAGGTTCGTGGCGATGCACTGATGCTCAACGTGGCGACGGCTTGGCAAGGGGCGCATGGACACGGCGGCACGGGCTCGTCGGAGTTGAAGACAGCGTCGGGCTCGGGTGGACGGCGACGTTGGCGACGTTCCTGGTCACCCTAGCACGAATCAAAGGCATCAGGGGGTGCGCAAGGCTACAGCGAACACGCTCGTGTGAATCAGAGGCGAAGGGGAACACGGGGCTCACCGAATTTAATCGCCGGAGTTGAAGACGTCGTCGGGACCTTGCTGTGCTTGACGGAGTCGACGACCTGGGGCAGTATAGGATGAACCAATGGTGTCAGAATGTGCACAAGGAAGTTGCGAGGCTGTCTGCATGAACTAGAGGGGAAGGGGTGCACAGAGCTCACCGGAATTGGTCGTTGGAGAGGGTTCTACCTGCGGCGGTGCAAGGGCGATTGCGGGCATCCTGGGGGCGCTCTGTGCTCGGGGTATGGGGGAAAATGGAGAGGGGGCAGAGGGGGTTTAAGTAGCATGATCGCGAGCGTGATTCACTCGCTCATTCAACGTGAATTGACGCCGCGAATCAATACAGAGAACGGCCAGCGTAATTTGGGGATTGAGCTGTTAGCGGGGTGGAGACGATGACGCCGTGTGGGCCGCGGTTGTCAGCGAGAGAAACAGAGAGGGGGTGGGGTCCTGGCGTCAGTCACTCGGTGGGTTCGTTTGCGAGTAAAGAAAAACGATTCGCGGGGAGGGGTTGCTGGGCTAGTTGGGCTGGTTGGGCCAGATTCGACTGTTTGCTTATTTTTTTTCTCTTTTAACTTTTTCTTTTTCTGTTTGATTTTCTAAACTGATTTCAAAACTCCAATTCAAATCTGTTTGAATTCAAAACTTCTCTGGACTTTTGTACAATAAATCTTGCACTCAAATAAGTGTCAAACACAACTGTTCACTCAAACCTACTTGGGTCATTTGAAAAAAAACAAAAAAAACAAGCCATTATGGGATATAAAAATTGGCATAACCTTGGTTTTATTTCATACTTTGTTTGGAAACTTTATTCAAGCTTTTGAAATCACTTATGTTTGAATATAAAACACTACTGAATGAATATTTGCACCTCACTCAATAGCAAGTAGCCCAAAGGCTAGAGTGTTTATACATAAAATAATGAGCAATATATGCTCTTGTTTTTTAAATGATCTTGAAATGAAACCCTAAATGATCATGGATGCATGGATGATATGAATGAGTTTGAAACATGATTTTAGGGATGTTACAATAGCTACTAACAACGGAAATCATGCAAGATCACAAACAACACAGACATGATAGAATCAAATAGACAAAACCATTAATCAATCTGACATAGTAATCTCAATATCCATCGGATCCCCGCAAACACAACATGCATGATTACAAATAGATGAGATCTTGATCATGAACGGAGCTCACAATATCTATACATGAAAGCACAAAGGAGGAGATACAACCATCTAGCTACTACACGGACCCATAGTCCAAGGTGGAACTACTCACGCTTCATACCGGAGAAGAAGGCCTCCGGGATGATCTTCCCTTCGGCAGGGTGCCGGGAAGAACTTCATACCCCCCCCCCTCGATCTAGGGACGATGGTGGAGGCAGATATAGATGGTTTCGTGGAATATTGATCGAGTGTTTAGGGTCTAGGCAGCGGGGGACTTTATAGGCAAAGAGGCGAGGCAGGGGGCCACCAGGGCGGATACACCCCCCAGGCGCGCCCATCCCTAGGCCGCGCCGCAGGGCGTGTAGCCCCCTGGTGAGCCTCCTCCGTCTCGTATTCTGGCTTCGTGTTGCCCACGGTAAAATATTGACTTTGGCTTTTGTCCCGTACAATTCCGAGAATATTGATTTTCTGAGTTTCTGGAACCAAAAACAGAAGAAGACAGGCAACTGGCACTGTGGCAACTTTTTAATAGGTTAGTTCCAGAAAACATATAAAAACACCTCAAAGTGTAGACAAAGCAAAGCAAAGTAGATACTAAACAACCATGGAACATCAAAAATTATAGATACGTTTCCGACGTATCAAGCATTCCCAAGCTTAACTCATGCTCGTCCTCGAGTAGGTAAGTGATAAAAGAATAATTTTTTAGGTGACATGCACCACCGAAACCAAGATCAAACCATTTGCAAGTATTGAAAGTTGGGATCAAAGAACTCTAAACATGTGCATGAAAGATGGAGTTCTAATAATAAGACAAAGTAACTATGCATGCAACATGAAAGGCTACAAACAAAGATCATAAATAACATGCATTGAAAAATGTTTGTTTGTTTCACATACAGAAAACATGGCATAGTGGCATTCAGCTTGTCCCTCATGGAGTAGCAAATAGATGCATAGGACACCTTCAAAGTTCATAAGAGTGACTGGATACAAATAGCACAAGAACAAGCAATATCAACAATATTCATCAATCAATAAGTTTTGGGACAATGCACATAGAACTAAGAATGGAAACTATGCTCTCTTAATGGTGCATAAAGGTAGAAGGTGGAGACTCAATATAATATTGGAAGAAAGGCCCTTCATAAGGGAAGCAGGGATTTCAAGTTTTCAAAAAGAGCTTCCAAAAATTATGGTACTTGTTTAGCTTTCAGCCCTCATTGCCCCTATCATAAGCATCTTGAAGTGATTAAGGTTAAAGTGAACAAACTATGGAGTATATGCTTGACAAAGTATAAGTTGGCAATCTCATGTCCCTTGAATATGAGGGCCACACCTCATGCTACTCAACTTTAGTCACCTGTAAGTTCTTGTCATAGTAAGTACATGCGTATCATAGAGAACCGCCAACGGGGTACCCCTTGCACATGGTACAGGAGCTTTCCCATAACCAAAATGACAAGGCAAGCAGACAATGAGCATCGTAGCGTTCTTTTTATTTAATATTTGCGTAGATTTATTGAGGATGCTTCACAGATTGCTCATTATGGTGATGTTGCAAGTTTCCACCATGATTAGGCATGGCTTAGGCTAGCGGCCCAGTCATTTCTCTAACACAAAATACATAACTCCAAGGACTTACAAGCTCCCTTTTTATAGTGGACACTTTGGAATAACTTGGTTTCTTGGGAGTTGGAAGCATTAGTAGAGCTTACTCATACAAGTGGAGGGTAGCAAAAGGTTGGGAGCAACCAACTAAGAGAGCAATAATGGCCATAATCATGCAGAGCGACAAAACACTACTAATAAAAGCATAGAATGGTACTACAAGTCAAGGACTAAATGATCATAGAGGCTAATGGTGACTTGTTAGAGTCATAACATGGTGTGAGCATGTGTCAAGTCAACCCAAAAAAGCATCAAAGGAGACTACCATAATACTATGCTTTTGTATGCTAAAACAACGCATGATTCATTTCAAGGCACACTAAGCACTCTCAATGACTTGGAGCAAGTCATGCTACAAAAATAATCACTAAGCATGAGGTCAAAACAACACCTAGCATGACATGATAAAGTCTAAGTTACAGTTAAAGCAAGCTCCTCTTGCACTTTCAAGCAAGAACTTTCTACTCATTTCCAACACCAATTGACTTATTTGAAACAACACAGCAAGAACAGGGGTCCAAACTAATTTATTCAAGCAAACTAAATGTAACATCCCAGCATTAGAGCTTAGAAATAAGCTGAACACAGATGTGTGCATTGCATTTATGCATAGAAAATCTGAATAATTTTCGCGCTTTTGAACAAAACTTGTCAAAGTGATTGAAGCTTCTCTCAACTTGATGGAATTGAAGTAGATCATCAAGTTGACTACGATAAGTTTCAATATGACCTTTGCTAAAACCTCATTTTTGGGTAAACATGATTTGATCTAAGGGTAGATCAAATGTAATAAAAGTAAACCCTAATACATTATTTAATGATTTATATTTGATCCTTAAGTAGTCATATCCTAGTATTCATTACACAACCCATGAATACCAAGTTGTAAATATAATTTAAGTAACAAGAATGTAATACCTAATCCTGACCTATCTTATTCTTATCCAATTCTACCATGTGGATCATGGTAATACTTAATCCTAACTCTTTAGTTATATGGAGTAGGAAGGAAAGAAATTCAAGCCCATTCACCACATATCTTTCTTTCCATATCAATCATTATCATCTCTATTGAATCTTATTATAATATCGGTTGTTCATCAAAGTTGAGTAATCAACTATTGATTCAACAATTCTTAACCTATCAATTCTTGATTTATCAACTCTTGTTCTCATCATAGCATTCACTCAAATCCTATAAAGAAAGAAGTAAGAAGAGGTAGGTCGAAATGCTAGAATTAAATATCCTCTATAGGATGGGAGAGTTGGAAGAGAATAAGATCAATGTGATAATTGATGGAGTTAGTTCACTCCTGAATGTATAGAAAAGTATCTGAGATAAAGGTTACAAGGATGAGTATTGAAGGTAGTTACCAGGAGTAATCCTATTGGATTAAGTAGGCATAGTCAATTAATAATATCCCTTAATCCAATAGAGATACTAAGAAGATAATTTCAATACAACTGTAATGTTGTATTGATGACACCTTGATTAGCCAACTGGAAACCTAAGCCATATATGATCAAAGGATTCTAATGATCATGCTTTTGTCACCAAGATTGAATGCTTATATCATGTATAAGTGACATTGGTGGATAGAACATGATTGAACCCTAGTATAGATATGTTATCCTAGGTTAGCCATGCCAAGCCATGTTAATATAATGTGAGATTGGAGTATTAGATACTGGAGTCAAGTAGAGACAAGATAGTATGATTAATATGATGTTAGAGCAACAATGGATTAAAGAAGTAGTATTTTCCTCTTGGTAAATACTAAACACTTGAGGTGAAGTAGGATTTGATGTATATATATACCTCTACTGGAGTAATGATGGGGATGGATGATAAAGGAAGAGTATGAGTGGAGACAATTGTAACCATCTGTTGGATTGAAGATTATTACTAGTAGAATAGTTTGATAACTAAGCATAGAGATAAGAAAATTATGAAGAGCTTTAGTGTCAAGCTCATTAGATTTACAAATGAATTTAGGAGGATAAATTATTGATAAGAATATTCTTGTGAAGTAAATCTCATCATGTTAACACATGATGATAGATATGAAGAAGAAGTATATCTAGGAAAGGAATTCCTTAATTAGAAGTCTAGAATTATTGAAGTATGTAAGATAGGAATTCTGGATAAAACATTAAACCCTAAATCTTTAACCAAACATAAAATCCATTTCATCTGATTGATCTATCATCTTATTTCCACAATGGCTTATAGGAATATTTTCCTATATCAAATCACTTAAGCACATCTTTGCCATTTTCAACCATCATTATCCTAGGTGCTTAAGAACTAACTTTATCAATTCTTTCTCATAAGTTAGCCTAGAAAACAATCCCACTATTTTACTTTAAATGGTGATATCATTAAAAATCACAAACATAAAGACAATATGTTTAGCCATTAATCTTAATTCACATCAACAAAAGAATATAAGTTTATTAAGAACCCTAAACCCTAGGGTGAACATTTACAATTCAAACCCTAACTCTTATGCTAGTTATAACAAAATATAAACCTTGGTATTTACTAGATTCATGCGAATGATATTAACCATATTAAATCCTTAGAATATCATGCATTAAATAATAATATAGGATCGTTATATAAAATTTTCCCTCCAAACTATGAGCTAACTAAAAATTAAATTTTATAAACAAATAAGAAAATATCATAATATAAATCCATGGCTTACTATAGATAGAAAATTAATAACAAAGGCCCTTATAAAATATTAAAAGGATCTACATAAAGAAAAAAAAAGAAATATTACATTATACAATAAAAGCTCATAAAACGATACTAAACACATTCCAATATTGCTACAATTGTTAGCAAATAAAATCTATAAAGAAAATTTTAACCAATTGTGCAATATTCAAATTTGAAAATGAAGCAGAAATTAAAAAGGAAGAAAAACAAAAAAAGGGGATCTGGCCGAGCATCAGGCCGGCCCAGATACTCTTGACCCTTATTTACTGCCAGGTGCAACCAGTCGCAGCCCAACAACGACCCAATAGCAACCCAGCCCGGGATACCCCTTCATTGTCTGACAGGCAAGCGGGTCCCATGCGAGAGAGAACCATCGTCTTCGTCCTCCTTCGCATGGTCGACACGCCGACGGCGAGTCCACCTCACCGCCGCCATTCTGGGCTCCCGCGGACGTGATTAACCCCTCTGAACCTCGCCCTAGATGCTAGGAATCCGCCAGTAGGCATTGTGCCATGATTCGTGCCCACAACGAGCTTCAGTAGCGCTGCTACATCTCCGCCGTCATCGTCACCGTGACGCCGTGTCCAACCTCGCTTCACCGTATAAAAGGCAGGATAAGGATGGCTCGAGCCTCAGCTTCATGCCTCTCTCCTCAACTTCCCCTCAAATGAGTTCTATTTTCCCTCACCACCGAAGCTCCGCCGTCGGAAGTTTCCTGCTAGCCGTCGATGGAGAGCATTCCGGGGTCCGTAAAGTAGTTTGGGAGAAGGACCGCATCTCTATGATCACACGGGTACAAGAAGGCAGCAAGGGGAGGCTCGAGCTAGGAGAATTTTGCAGGTTCAGTCCGACGGAGTTCGCCGGAATCCGTGATTTTTTGCCCATCTCCATTCGCCATCCTCGACATGGATCACCCAGCTGCTCTCAGGGTACGCCTACGCATCTCTGGTCCTAATATCGCTTCCTAGTTTAAGCTCTAGCCCGAGTTCGTCGAGAAACCGACGGGCACCGCCGCAGTTTAGCTCGCCGGAGCCATTTTCGATGATCATTTGCTCGTGCAAATACTCTAGTTCGACTCGTGTGAGTAATGTTGAACGCAAGTGTTCATATGCCACGGGAGGCCACAAATTGGCGGCTCCACCGTGTGCCGCCGTGCTAACCTCATCAATCTGGCGACCGACGTCATCTTTGACTAGGTCATCAGGATTGACTGGGTCAGTTGTCCCGTTGGCGGGTGACGTGGCTGGTGTCCCACTAGTCAGCGACTGGGACTATCTCAGCCTTAGAAACAACGGTTCGAAAACTGTGTTGACGTCACCGTGACATCGTGCTAATATCATAATCCTTTTTATTGATTTGTTTTAGTGTTTCTGGAAATGA
This sequence comes from Avena sativa, assembly GCA_916181665.1. Taxonomy (NCBI): domain Eukaryota; kingdom Viridiplantae; phylum Streptophyta; class Magnoliopsida; order Poales; family Poaceae; genus Avena; species Avena sativa. The sequence continues at coordinate 392,835,714 of OV702280.1, read as the reverse complement.
CATGACATAGGCCCCACTAGTCAGTGACCTAGCTTAGGTCCAGGTTCGGTGTAAAAAGTTATTATCTATTTGATAAATAGATAAAATATTGTAAATTCCAATTTAAAGATTTCAGAAATGAAATAAAATGATTAAATCTTGTAAATTCAATAACTTTAGTTTTGTAATTCAGAAAAATATGTATAATATATGAAAAAAATTATAAAAATAAAATCTACAACTTAAAACTATTATCAAATATTATTATGATAATTACTTAAATAAATATTATTTAATAAAGGTTTTATAATGAATAAAACTTAGATAATTCATATTTTAATATTGGAAAATATTAAAAATATAAATAAAATACCAAAAATATTAAAAAAATAAAAACAATACTTTAAAACTATAATCATGCATTATTATTTCACTTAATTAAATATTTGTTATTTATTATGTATTTCTAAAGTAATAAATCTTATAAAAATCATATCTTATTATTTTTAAATCACAAAAATAAATGTAATATACCAAAATGATCACAAAAATAATATCTACATGTTAAAAATATAATATTCCACTTTTGAGTTAAATAAAATTTAAACAACTTAATAACTTGAATTTAAACTTATTTCCTTAATTAATAATTCATATAAATGTAAATAAAATTTGTTAATATTCCTAAAATTGCCAATTTAGGTCTTATAATTAATACTAGTCTTAAATATTTATAATATAAAGTCAAATTGGTCCAACACATTTTAAATACAATTCTATTGAATTATCCTTCAACCATATGTGTAGTTTATTTTCTAAAAAGATCTTTAACAAATATAAAATCTTCAAGAATGATATTTTAACCAAATAAAATCTTTTACCATTGTTTCAACCACAAGTTTATAAACAAACCAAAACCCTATAGTGAACCGTGAGTAGTAAGTAATGATATTTCCCTGATTACCAATTATAACCATTCATTCACAAAAAGGTAAATGATTCTATTCCATTATACAATTAAGTAACCACTACTCAAATCAAAGTAATGCCATTCTTAAGTAGCTTTAAGGAAACAATATAAAGTGAACAAAGTATAACACCATAAGCATTACACCTTAAATCCATCTATACCTTTAAAGTTAACTTTAGTCTACAAGACTTTAAATATAATGCTAAAGACTTTAGTATGTGTTTTATAGTTAACTTTGGTCTGTTATAATTAAGTTATAAAGCATCTTAATACCAAACTAACCAAGTTAAAAACCAAGATAGATAAGTCTCAAATACTACTAATATCATTATTCAAATAGAGTAATTCTTTCTTACTCAAGGACTATAACTGATAAGAACACCTAATAATGTTAACTTGAGGTTAAATACTTTTTCTTAGTTAAAATAAAGAAATCTTTTCTTCAAAATTTATTCATTTTTTCACAACATATGACAATTAATAATAATCACATTACTTTATACTTTACTTGTATACTTCGGATTGATAACACTTAAGTCCTTTATAAGAGACATTACTTGTAAAGTAAAAATTGGAAGATAAACAATTATAGTATAAGCAGTCTTGAGTAGTATTCCACATTCGTGTACCTTGTTGTTGTATACCATTATAATTACATGTTATTTCACACACACTCACAAACCTTAATAAGAAGCACAAATATGAAACTTATCTAAAAGGACAACACATTCTAAAAGTAACCATTCCAGTATCCAAACCCTAGATCAACGTTATCCCCAGGATTCGAGTTTATCAACTTGCATTACATTACTTACGCATAATAGCATCTTGCTTCTTTAAACAGTAGTCCTTACCGGACCAATGATGTTGATTTCAGATATTGGATCTTTTATATTGTCTCGAAGACCGTGAGTGCATTATCTTGCAATCACAAAAGGCAAGTTCACACTTGCTCATGTCCTTTGATTATTTTCTGTAAAGTATTTTGCAAATCTAGTGTTGTCATCACCTGCATTTCAAAAAGGTCAGAAAACATTATTTTTGATAATAATGTGAACTATTGGTTACTGATCTAGGGTGATCAGCTAATCTATTAAACCTGGTGGTTGGAATACCACTACTCAGGAATATAGCACCTAGGACTTAACAACCAATGTCTCCAGTGATTCTTGCGCTGTATATTACGCGTTGATCATGAGATTTGGAATGGGACGGAGAAATCAGCTGTATCCTTTTCCTCTTGTATGGAGGCAAGACGACCTTAACATGACATTATGATTTCTTGTGCGGATCCAACATATGGGTGTGCACCCTTACGCCCCACACTTTTGGTGTATAGATTATCTATGAATGGTGTTTAGGGATACAATCCATTTAAATGGTACTCGTCCGGGCATCACCAGGTCATAGAGTTTTTGGGAACTCATCAGGGTTTTAGCCTGCCCAAAAGGGGGCTTAACGGAGGTGAGCCGGCCCCGAAGGATCGTGCAGACATATGAGGTCGCGGAGAAGGCAATGATTGGCTTGGATCTTAGGTTGGGCCTCAAACCAAGGAAGTTTGAACGGGAACATACTCCCGGTCGTGCAATAAACCCTAAGGTCTCTCATGGGTAAAGTAACGCACCTCTGCAGAGTGTAAGAATTGTAACTTGTTACTCCCTGTTCCGGGAAGGAGCTGCGAACGCTGCGGGAAAGGAACTCCATGAAAGTTCTAGTAAACCCGTGAAGGCTGACGGGCATAGTTTTTCAGAATAAAAGCAACCTTTGAAGAAATGTTTACGAAAACTTGCATTGCCTATGACTTATAGTCTATGGCTGTAGATATTGAAGGAAATATGCCCTAGAGGCAATCATAGAGACGATTATATTTCATATGTATCCATGAGTTATTGTAATGTTCCTTGAATATCCATATCAGGCAACTTGTATTGATTAGAAATTATGTGAATTGTTTGTGAAACTCTTTACTTGTATGGTTATTTAATAGTTGTCCCTAGTCGAAGTTCATGTGAGGACACATGTGAATATTAGACTAGCACATCGATTGGTTGATGACTATGTTTCGCAAGTCATAGACATGGAGATGTCAAACCAATGATGTGGACACATGTTATGAACATGGGTTTGGACTGACCCAACTTGAGACTGGCATTTAGTTGCAGCTCTCTCTCTACACATCGTGTACGTTTGTCCTTAGACCTGCGATTGTCGCATGTACTTGAGATGTGGATCCCCCTACTTTGGGGCTATCAAACGCTGCACCGTAACTGGGTAGTTATAAAGGTAGCTTTCGGGTTTGTCCTGAAGCATGCTACAAGGCATGGTCAATCAAGATGGGATTGAGATATCTCTAGGCCCCTCGAGTGATCGGATCCAAAAATGCATGGCCGTGCTACATAAGGTTAAGAGTTAACCTAGTAAAGGGATTCCGAGTTACGATATCGAGAAAGGGAGGTCAGCTTGGAGCTAGACCAAATATCGTGAGGCAAAAGGAAAGACATGTACTAAATCTTGTGATGGTTCGTCCGATATGATCTTTGTATGCGTTTAGGAGATGGCACGTCTTGCTAGAGGCTGCTACCAACTATTGACAGAATAAGTGTATTCGTGTCATGTCTATACGCATATGAACCTATAGGGTCACACACTTAAGGGGCTGGAAGCCTAATGAGGATTGGATCCGAATTAGACCAGGCTTAGGCTACTAATGGGCTGCTAATGTAGAATCCCACTAGGTATGCCTATATAAGAGAGGGTGGGGCGAGCTGGCCAGGGAGAGACTTGAGACCATTCCACCCAGCCGCCACACCTCTCGCATGTGTCGCGTGCGCGGACCTAGCAGTCCGGCGTCTGACGCTTCCACCCTGTACGTGTGGATACCTCGGAGGCGCTGCATCTGTAGCATTTGGACGAGCCATGCAAGGGGGTTGCTCGTGGGACGAGGACAAGGAGGAGATGTGGAACGTCTACACTGCCTCGACGCGCTTCATCAATTCCGCAGCTGCGCGTCTAGTGGTAATCCCGTGATCTATGACAACAGTAATCCTGATATACGCGGTAGAAATTTTTTGATTTGCGCTAGTGTAGCCTACCCGTATCCCTACAGTGGTATCAGAGCCGATGTTGTTCAGTTATAGGTTCGGGATGTTTGCATATGGTGATATGCAGATTGATATGAATGATGCGATCGTTTATATTGTGATGGTTTAGGATTGATCTACGATCTTGCTTTCCGTGATCGTGATACTGAGGTTGTCGAACGACTTACCCCTACCGGTCGGTTTCCGCCATCGGGGTAGACAGTGACACATAAATCCTGTTGAATCACGCGAAGATCAATATGATTGATCGAATCGGAACCTAGATCTAAAATCGATGCACCGTGATCAAAGGAGTTTGATTGAATCGGGACAGGAGTCGGTTTATGGTAAATTTGATTTGCCGATCAAAATCCTTAAAGAAAATTGTGAAGATTCGATCTCTCATTTTTCATGGTTTTCCAGACGCCCAGAGATACCGCGAGGGGCGCTGCCCCTTCAAAACCTGCAGGGGGAGACCCCCTTAATCGTAGCCCCTTTTGTATCTCGTTAAGGTAACTAGGTGTTGCGATGTCACATTATCCGGTAGAATGCGATTCTATGCATAACTTGTTTTTGCAGGATGTATGTGATCAGTATGGCCCATATATGTATGTGATGCATGTATGAAATTTTGCATGACCTGTGTGTCGTGAGTAGGGCAACACGGCTGGAGCCATATGTGTTGTCATTTATTGTAATGGCCTGCGTGCCAACTTGTGATGATCCCAATACTATGTAATTTTGATTACTAGCTGTTAGGAGTAATAGCTTGTATTAGTTCTTGGAGGACTCATCACTTGGAGGATGGCTCACATGGAACATGAAGATGGAGATCATCATGGTGGACAGGTTCTATGGCGATGGAGATCACCATGAGAAAATGGGCCATACTGTGTCACAACTATGTGACTGTTATTCTTATGCGTTTTACTACTATGCATCTTAGATGATAGAAGTAGAACGATCCCTCAGAAAGTTTAAGTTAAACCATGCCCTCCCAACCAAACCTTGCACCATCCTATGCCCTGCACAATCGTTGGTGGGCCTATGAAATTAGGGTTCCGCGGTTTTCCTTAGCTGGATGGGTTTGTATCGGATACCTACACGCATAAGGGTTGGTGAGCTTTACAGGGTCATCTTAACAGTTAAGGACCTTGGGGCATAAAGGTTGTGCGCCTAGTTTTGACATAGAGATGTTCACCCAACAACAAGAGTCATATGTGATATGATTAGCAAGTGTCGCTTACCGATTTACCTTGTCTTCTAGCAGTGATGCTAAAGCTCACTAGTCGACTTGTTAATTGTGGATCTTGAATCACTTAGTATCAATAGAGGGATATTGATTTAAGTGGGAGTATATGCTATTAAATTGTTTAATATGTTTTACTCTTTCATGGTTACATGGCTTAGTATTTTGCATGTTTTCTGTTGTAGATCAATGGCACCGAACACTACATCACCTTGTTCTTTGCGTTCGATTCTTGACAAAGATAAACTTAATGGAACAAACTATTCGGACTGGGTCCGTAACCTAAGAATTGTTCTCAGGTCTGATAAAAAGGAAACGGTTCTGGATACCCCAATCCCCGATGAACCTGCTGATAATGCATCTGCTGCCCTAAAGAACGCCTACAAGAGAGCATGTGATGATTCTCTTAAGGTTAACTGTCTTATGCTTGCATGCATGGAACCTGAACTCCAAAAGATGTCGTGGTATTGCACGGCAGATGCTACTGGGGGTAGCTTACGTAGAGGGAGCAAGGCGACGTAGGAGAATCCGGGGGCGAGATTGGCACACGATGTACCCAGGTTCACGTCCCCTCAATGGAGGATCGCTACGTCCTGCTGTCAATCCAGTATATGATCATAGATTGGTTTACATGGGAGCCGCCGTAGGCGGAGGGAGAGACTAGATCTAATCTAATGTGGGAGAAGATGTAATATGTTGTCCCCGTGTGGGTGCCCCTGGTGGCTTTATATATGAGCCAGTTAGGGTTTACAAGTGTTTTGGTGGGCTTTCTATTGGAGTCACCATATTGGGCCTCCAGTCGGCGCTAGTCGCCGTATTGGGCGAGTCGACCCGCTCAGGGCTAGGTTCCAGTCGGCTCGATCCAGCTGGCGAATCCGCTTCGTGGGTATACCCCGATTGGTATTCCCCCATCAGTAGTCCCCGAGCGCGTTGTCGATTCGACGCGGGCTTGAGGCAGGGCGCGGAGAGTCTTGACGATGGGTCGTGGCGAATCAGCGACGAGCTCCTGAATAGAGAAAAGAACCGTGAAGCGGGAGGCGGTTGGTGTGATCCAGTCGGTGATGGCCAGTTGGCGAAAGACGCAGGATGTCGGTGAAGCTGCCAGTTGCGGCGAGTCCTCGAACGTGGAGAGTGCCGAGTCCCCGAGCGCGGCGAGTGGCGAGGTCGAGCGACCGGCGAGTCCGTGAGCGTGTGGCGTACGCGAGGGCGAGTCCGCGGTGGCGAGTCCCCGAGCGTGTCGAGTACGCGAGGACGAGTCCGCGGTGGCGAGTCCCCGAGCATATCAAGTACGCGAGGGCGAGTCCGCGGTGGCGAGTCCCCGAGCATGTCGAGTACCCGAGGGCGAGTCAGCGATGGAGAGTCCCCGAGCATGGAGAGTGCGCGAGGGCGAGTCCGCGGTGGAGAGTCCCTGAGCATGGAGAGTGCGCGAGGGCGAGTCCGCGGTGGAGAGTCCCCGAGCGTGTCGAGTACGCGAGTGGAGAGTCCGCGGCGGCAAGTCGACGAGGGCGAGCCGCGGTCGTGGAACCACGCGTACATGCAGCATGCCTAGGAGTAGTCCCCGAGGCTTGAGTTGGCTTGTAGAGGCGACTTGAGGCTCTTTAGATATGCCTATTCTGAAAATAGTAGTGGCTATTGCCGAGCATGGCGAGTGGCGAGGTCGAGCGACCGGCGAGCGGCGAGCTCCCGAGCACGGCGAGTGGCGAGGTCGAGCGACCGGCGAGCGTCGAGTCCCCGAGCACGGCGAGTGACGAGGTCGAGCGACCGGCGAGCGCCGAGCCCCCGAGCGCGGCGAGCGGCGAGGTCGAGCGACCGGCGAGCGCCGAGTCCCCGAGCGCGACGAGTGGCGAGAGAGACACTGTTTTGCTGAGAAGGAGGGAAATGTACGACTGCAATAAGGTGTACTTATGAAATATATTAAACAATTGTAAGACATGCGAATTTGTAGACGTTGAAATAAAATGCACTTTTGTTATGCGGATCGATGGGCAGTATGTAAGGTTTATGCGTGTCTTTTCATGAGTAGGCAGACCTTCAGCATCAAACACTTGCCGGGTAACAGGGACGCGATGCCAGACTGTTGAACCCGGAGATAAGGTCGGCCTTTTGGTACCCAGCCTCACTACTCCAACGGACGCGAATAAACAGCAGACAAAACTGAAACCGATCTCAAGTATGATTTTGGTCCCTGAAAAGGGTCATATGCTACTGCACGGTCGGCTTTGGTGAATGAATAGATATGCATATATGTTTTAGGCTCATAACATGTACGAGTGTAAAGAAACTTAGTTGTTAGCATGGCAAGTCTGTGACGGCGAGTCTGCGAGCATGAAGAATCCGCGCCGGACGACCGCGACATGTGAGTCTCCGAGCATGGCGAATCTGCACTGGACGAGTCCGCAAGAGGAGAGTCGTCCGCTTCTCGGCGAGCGAGTCTCCGAGCACAGCGAGTCCATGATGATGCATCGGTTGTCCACCAGGGATTAATGATCCGGCGCGTGAAAAACCACATACAAAGATTAGATCAGTTTCAATAAATTAATTTAGAATAAGGTTTAGTTTGAATAAAGAAAACCCATCAATGCATGACCATGCGGGCTTGGTCCTTTCTCTGGTGCTTCATCGAGTATGGACACAAAAAATGAGTGGAGAATTGCTCCACGCTTGTGTGTAGAAGGGCGCGTATTGGAAGATGTGGTGGATCCAGCTGCGCGTGCACGCGCTGGGATGCTGCCGTGCGACTTAGGGATTGCCGACCTGATTTTGCTTTGTTGTACAGTCCATATCTCGATCGGTGCATTCGAACCGGGGGCTGAGTTAGCTTCCGCTGCCGTGTATCGCTCTTGAGCGTGGGGTGTTACAGCACCGAGCCGGACGAGGCCAAGCGGCACCGCCAGATCGGATCAGCATAGACCAATTCAATAATATATTTCCTTAATCTTACAAAGCATGGATCAGTTAATACGTATAATCAGCATGCGTACGTGCAAGTTTAGATCCGATCAAGATAATCAGTTGACAAAGTAATAAAAAGACGGGATTGAACTGAAAACTTAGCTTCCGGCAAGAACCAATCACTCGCGCACTCATGGCCGAGGACGGCGATCGGCTTGAACGAAATTGATGTGATCTTGGGGATCCCGCCCGGATTATCACACTCCAAGCACCGCTAGCCCCACGGTGGGCGCCAACTGTCGTGGTATTGCACGGCAAATGCTACTGGGGTAGCTTACGTAGAGGGAGCAAGGCGACGTAGGAGAATCCGGGAGCGAGATTGGCACACGATGTATCCAGGTTCACGTCCCCTCGGTGGAGGATCGCTACGTCCTACTGTCAATCCAGTATATGATCATAGATTGGTTTACATGGGAGCCGCCATAGGCGGAGGGAGAGACTAGATCTAATCTAATATGGGAGAAGATGTAATATGTTGTCCCCGTGGGGGTGTCCCTGGTGGCTTTATATATGCAGCCAGTTAGGGTTTACAAGTGTTTTGGTGGGCTTTCTATTGGAGTCACCATCTTGGGCCTCCAGTCGGCGTCAGTCGTCTGGGTGCAGCATGCGCCAGTCGCCGTATTGGGCGAGTCGACCCGCTCAGGACTAGGTTCCAGTCAGCTCGATCCAGCTGGCGAATCCGCTTCGTGGGTATACCCCGATTGGTATTCCCCCATCAAAAGAAGTTTGAGGATCAGGAAGCGTACGATATGATCGTCGCGCTTAAGGACATGTTCCAAGATCAGGCAAGGACTAAGAGGTACAATGTTGCCAAGTCCTTTGTCGAATGCAAGCTGGCAGAGGGAGCAGCTGTAGGCCCCATGTGATCAAAATGGTTGATTACAGTCAGACTTTGGAAAAGCTTGGTTTTCCACTAGGCCAAGAGTTGGCCACTGACTTCATTTTGGCGTCTCTTCCATCCAACTATGGGCAGTTGATTTCGAACTACCATATGCATGGGGTGGAGAAGGGCCTTAATGAATTATGTGGGATGCTAAAAACAGCAGAAAGTGACATGAAGTAGTGTGCAGGGCATAGCCATGTGATGGCTATGCAGAACAAGCCTAGCTTCAAGAAAAAGGGTACTTCTTGGAAGAAGAAGGACAAGGCTAAGGATACGATCCCTAAGTCTGCACCCAAGCAAAAGGTTGTACCTGTAGAAGACACTGAGTGCTTCTTTTGTCATGAACATGGCCACTGGAAGAGAAATTGCAGCAAGTACCAGGCTTCTTTGAAGAAGAGTGGAAGTAAGAGTACTTCCCACTCAGGTACGCTTGTTGTAAATGTTGTGGATATTCTTCTCGCTGATTCCTATGTTAACTCTTGGGTATTTGATACCGGATTGGTTGCTCATATTTGCAATTCGATGCATGGGCTAATAAGGACTAGAGAAGTGCAGAAAGGCGAAGTGGATTTTCGCGTCGGAAATAAAGCAAGGGTTGCTGCATTGTTCGTCGGCGTTATGCAACTTCACCTTCCATCAGGATTTATTATGGAGTTGAATAATTGTTATTACATTCCTAGTATGGGTCAAAACATTTTATCACCTTCATGTTTGATGAGGGATGGTTATTCATTCGCGAGTGCAAACAATGGTTGTGTAATCTCTAAGAATGATATGTTTATGGCTAATGCCCCCATTGTGAATGGGTTATTTATTTTAAATCTTTATGATGCATCTGTTTACAATGTTAGTGCTAAAAGGCTTCGGCCTAATGATTTGAGTCCTACCTATTTATGGCATTGTCGTTTGGGGCATATAAGTGAAAAGCGCATGAAGAAGCTCCATGGTGATGGTCTTCTAACTTCCTTTGATTTTGAATCATACGAGACATGTCAGGCTTGTTTACTTGGAAATATGACCAAGTCGCCTTGTCACATCCCAAAATTTTCCAAATTTTGTAATGTGAAAAATAAATAAATAAACAAAATAAATAATTGTTGAAATTTAGGGTGAAAAGAAACTTTTTGTTTTGAAATGAATTCATCAAAACCCATCTCTTAAAAGTTTTGAATAAAATTTGAATCCAACTAAATTCAAATCAAGTGAAGTGCATTCTTCATAAATGCATCTTGAAATTTAAACACTTGGAAAATAAATCAAAACCCTAAAACCCTAATGGGAGTTTTCCAAGATATCTCTAAGACCATGGATTTGATCCATATAAAATTTGTCAACAAACATTTATAAATGATCAAGAATGATAAATAGAAGTATTATAAAACCATAGAAATTGAATTCATTCAATTTGGGGACCATAGATAAAATCTTATGAATTTAGTAAGATCGGGAAATTGAAATTTCAAAGCTAATAAAGCTCCTACCTAAAATCCATACCAAATGGTGAGCAATTAATCCTAAAGAAATTTAAAAAGATAAATAAATATCAAATAAGATTTTACAAATTGGAATCACCAAGTTTGGATCTTTAAATAAAACGATATGGATTTTATAAGATAAAGAAAGAAATAATAAATAAGGACTATTTTAAAAAGCCAAGTTAAATCTTGACCAAGCAAATAAAATAAAATATTTTTGTTTAATAAAAAGAGTAAAGGATTATTTAAATAAATTCTGAGGATTTATTATTATCCAAATTCTTTTAAGTAAAGACATTTCCCATTTTAAATGAACATTAAAAACAAAATAAAGTATTTTAAATAAGAATTCAAAGTGCTTTATTTCTAAATAAAACCTACTGAAAAGATTTGGTACAATTTGGATTTCAAATGGAGTTTGAAAACATTAACAAATCTTATTTGAATTAAGACAAGGGCATATTTTAAATAATTAATATACCCGAAAAAGAATAAAAGAAATATTCTAAATTTGATTTTAGAATATGTTAAATAACAGTATTAGAATCTACACAAAGTTTGGTGGTGGTTTGAATTCAAATAGTGCTTGAATTATTTGAATAAAAATCAAAATAGAAAAATGAAAACAGAAAAAAGAAAAAGAATCAGAACCAAAAAAAATGAAAGCAACCAGCCTAGCCAGCAAGCCCAGCTCACTGGCCCAGCTAGCCCATCTCCCCCTCCCGCAGGAAAAACGTTTCGCACCCAGATTTCCACCCGAAGAGTCGATGACGACCGGACCCCAACTCCTCTCTCTCTCACTCGCTGACGACGTTGCCCCACCTGGCAGTCTTCTCTTCATCACCCGCGCGACGACCCTGTCCCCAGTTCCTCTTCGCCGTTTCTGGCCAATGAAGACATCATCAATTCGCTTTAATTCCTCCGTTAATCCTCCCCGCGACCACGCGTACTTAATTGCCTCTCCTCTCCGCTCCTTTCCCCTCAATCCCCAGTTTCTTTCCGCCCCCAGGCTGCTCCCATTCTGGCTCGCACTGCCACTGCCTCCGACGCCTTCCAGTGAAGATTCTGGCCAGCCACCGTCGCCCCTCTCCCCCTCGACCACACGAACGCATTCCCCATCAACTGGCGAACCTCTCAGTAGCCTCCACTCGCCCGCCCGTGCTCCACATCGTCGGCAACCACGACGACAGCACGTCGCCGCTGTCTGTCACTTTTCCAACGAGCTCTCCAGGTAAACCCCGACCGAGACCTTCCCTCTCTCTGATGCTCCCAGGCTCGCGACCCTCGTGCGCACCTAACGGCGCCTCTGTTTTGTTTTAGCGCACACCGTAGCATTGCCGCCGACACCGTCTGACCGCGCCCGAGCCCGAAGGCAACTCCGGCGAGCAATTGTCGTCCACCTCGAGCACCCCTTCGACGGTGAAGGCCGCCTTGAGAATCTACTCGCCATGGTGATTCTAGTGACCTACTCCTCTAACTCCCTTGCTTCCTAAATCGCCGGCTCCCCCGCCGTCTGACCGCGCCGCCGCCAACCACCGCCGCTAGCACCGCCAGTTTAGGGTTAGTTGTTTTAGGCCGTCGGATCTTGATCCATTGGTTACGATTGATCATAACTCGAAGAGTTATGGTTGAACCTGATCTGCACGATTTCACTTTAATCCAACGCACCAGAGAGGCCGATCCAACCGAAGCGGTACCAACCAATCAGAACACGACGCGTGGCCTGTGATTTGTTTTAAAAACCATAATTTGATCTATTTGATATGCAAACTTGTTCATAACTTTAATTCTACACGTCCAAATTTTGCAAATTTTATATCAATGGAATCAGAAAAACAAACTCTATCCAACCATGCACTTTGTTTAATGAATTGCTTGTAGGAAATTTTTTGAAATTGCAGAAACCTGTGTAGGTATATTTTGAATATAAAAATTATTCTAGCAATGTTTTTAGGATAAAATCTTTGACAAATTGGGTGTTTTGAACCTACTGACCATATAAAACAATTTTTGGAATTAAAAGTATATTTGGTGAAGTTAAAAGATGAATCTTTGATTTAGAACATTTCTAGTCAAATAAAAATATTGTTTATATGTTAAAATGCTATTGGAGAAAAACCTTTGGGAAATGTTTTGATTTAAACTATCTGACCCTATACACCAAAGTTTTAGGATTTAAAAATGTATTTGGTGAACCCTATAAATTATTACTTTGCTACAAAGCATTTTCAACAACATAAAATATTGATTTGGTATGATAATGGTTTATAGGTAAAACCTTTTGCAAATGGTTTTAATATTAAACACTTGACCATAAAACACTAACATTTGTGTTTAGAAATGTGTTTGCCAAACACTAGATAATATTACTTGGATTTAAATCCTTTCTAGCAAAACAAAAATGATTTAAAGTGGCCATTTTTCACTAACTTAATATCAAATGGTTTTACCACTTTTATAAATGGCCAATAGGTGTTTTCAAATGTTTATAACCTATTAGAAACCACTTTTCCAAATAAAACAATCCTTGGAATGATTGCATGCATTGCTTTGTTTTTATTATTTTATGTGATGATTGCTTGAATGGTAGATTTAAATTGTGCCTTGCTTGATTGAATTGTAGTGACATTTGAAGAGTGTGACTATTGCAAGATCAAGGAGTGAACTTATAATTCTCTACCAAAAAGGCAAGTGATGCTTCATACTTTTGTCCCATTATTTTCACTATGCAATAGTGATATTTGTAAGTAGGACTTGCATGGAAATTTTCCTAAGTATAAACTATGCCATGGGAAAATCCTAGTAGATGAAACCTTAGTAGAATTTTCCTAAGTTAAGATTCCAACTACCATCATGCTTAGCTTAGCTAGTAGAAAACAAGGGTGGATTATATTCATGTTATGGAATATTTCTAAGTCAAGGACTTGTGTTTTGTTTAATAAAACAACTAAGTGAATGAATCACCTCGGTGGAATGGAAAGAAAGGTTTGTGTTGAGTGGTTACTCAATTCCAGTATACTGGGGAAAACTTGGACATCACCAGGTCCAGTATACTGGGGAAGACTTGGTATCTCACTTGTGGATTGCCACCCAGGAACAAAAGGATTTGAGATGCCAAATGTTAAGAAGCTTCTAGTGCATCCACATGGCATTATGGGCTCTGCCTGGAAAATATAGGTTGCAATAACTTAGCCAAATGGAAAGTTGGTGGTAGGGGAATGATAGGTTTGGAGCGCGTCCATTTTGGTCTAAGGGAAAGGCTTCTGAAGGGTCCTGTCTTGGTGAAAATCAAGTCTTGTGGGGAAAGTGCACAACCTCTGCAGATGGAAGAATCTAAGTACTTAGCCATGTCCCTGGTATTGGACAATTTGAGCATCAAGACATGGAAGCTATCAAGAATCTCCTCATCCAAATTTCTAAGTTAAAACTTGTGGTTGAAAAAGGGTGTAAGGTTCACCAATTTCTATTGGTGGTTCCTTGGGTGTTTTTGACAAACAAAAACTTAGTGTTTTCAAATGATAAGGAAAAACTATTTTGAGCAAAGCAAGCATAAGCTCCACTCAGCCAATTGCATATAGATGATAGAGTCCACTATATTACCATAGTATCACTTGCCAATACAATTCAAATGTATTGACCCTTGTGGCTGTAACTTATTATGTTGCAGGTTTGTTTGATGTTATTGAACTGTGTTGACTAGGATTACAAGTCTATAACCAACATGATTCCCTGTGGCATTTTGAAGATGAAGGACTCCATGCTATATTTATTCTGCTGCATTGTAATGTGATAGCCAAATGAGCTATGTAAGATGTAATAAATTATTTTATTCCTGGTTATAAATTTGTAATATGACCTTGTTTCTTGATATTACATCTTAACTGTGGATGCTAGCTATTGATCCAGGGACTAGCATTGTAAACACAGGGATCTCTACATTATTAAAGGTTGGGACCTCTACACGCCTTTTTTGGGTTTACCCGAGAGAGCGACAGACTTGTTGGAACTCATACATACTGATGTATGTGGACCAATGAGCACGACAGCCAGAGGAGGATATCACTACTTCATTACTTTCACTGATGATTTCAGTAGATATGGATATGTCTACTTGATGAGGCATAAGTCTGGAACTTTTGAAAAGTTCAAGGAGTTTCAGAGTGAAGTAGAGAATCAACGTGGCAAGAAAATAAAGGCCTTGCGATCTGATCGTGGAGGTGAATATTTGAGTCACGAATTTAGCGATCATCTTAAGAGTTGCGGAATTGTTCCACAACTTACGCCGCCCGTAATGCCTCAAAGAAACAGGGTCTCCGAACGGCGTAATCGAACTTTGTTGGACATGGTTCGATCGATGATGAGCCAGTCGGATTTGCCATTGTCATTTTGGGGTTACGCTCTAGAAACGACAGCTTTCACACTTAATAGGGTACCATCTAAATCCGTAGTTAAGACACCATATGAGATGTGGACTGGAAAGAATCCCAGTTTGTCTTTTCTAAAGATTTGGGGTTGTGATGCATTTGTCAAGCGACTTCAGTCTGACAAGCTAACACCCACATCGGATAAATGCATTTTCGTGGGATATCCGAGGGAAACCTTAGGGTATTACTTCTACAACCGAGAGGAGGGCAAAGTGTTTGTCGCTCGTAGCGGTGTTTTCCTGGAGAAAGAGTTTCTCACAAAGGGAACAAGTGGAAGGTCGGTGCGACTTGAAGAAGTTCAAGATGAGCCAGTGGGGATGCTTCTACGAGTGATGCTATTGTAGCAGAACAAGTTGAGGAACCCGTGGCAACAGAAGCACCACAACCACGAAGGTCGGCGAGGCTCCGCGAAGCGCGGGAATTATTATTGTTAGACAATGATGAGCCTGCAACCTATGCAGAAGCGATGGTGGACCTAGACTCTAAGAAATGGCTGATCGCCATGAGATCCGAGATAGAATCCATGGGAGACAATCAAGTTTGGAACTTGGTTGACCTGCCTGATGGTTTTAAAGCCATCGAGTGCAAATGGATCTATAAGAAGAAGATTGATATGGATGGAAATGTTCACATCCATAAAGCTCGACTTGTTGCAAAAGGTTTCAACAAGTTCAATGAGTTGACTACAACGAGACTTTCTCGCCCGTAGCGATGCTTAAATCTATACGGATTATTCTAGCCATTGCTGCACATTTCGACTATGAAATATGGCAGATGGATGTCAAGACGGCTTTCCTAAATGGAATCCTAACTGAGGACGTGTATATGATGCAGCCCGAAGGTTTTGTCGAT
Source organism: Avena sativa (assembly GCA_916181665.1). Taxonomy (NCBI): domain Eukaryota; kingdom Viridiplantae; phylum Streptophyta; class Magnoliopsida; order Poales; family Poaceae; genus Avena; species Avena sativa. The sequence goes on along the minus strand of OV702280.1, from coordinate 392,819,850 downwards.
CCAAACAATGCTGGAAAGGTATGCAAACTTCTAAAGTCCATTTATGGGCTGAAGCAAGCATCTCGGAGTTGGAACATTCGATTTGATGAAGTTGTAAAGAAGTTTGGTCATCAAAAACGAACAAGAACCTTGTGTTTACAAGAAGGAAAGTGGGAGAGCGCTGGTATTTCTAATCTTATATATAGATGACATATTGCTGATTGGAAATGATATTCCTATGCTCGAGTCTATCAAGACCTCATTGAAAAATAGTTTTTCGATGAAGGACTTGGGAGAAGCGGCATATATTCTGGGCATCAAGATCTATAGAGATAGATCAAGGAGGCTAATTGGATTAAGATAGAGTACATACATTAACAAAGTGTTGAAATGGTTCAGCATGGAAGAGGCTAAGAAGGGGTTCTTGCCCATGTCTCACGGCATAAAACTCAGCAAGACTCAGTGTCCTTCAACTCTTGATGAGCGTGAGCGCATGAGTAGGGTTCCATATGCTTCGGCTATTGGATCCATCATGTATGCAATGATATGTACTCGCCTAGATGTTTACTATGCTCTAAGTGTTACGAGCAGGTACCAGGCTGATCCAGGTGAAGGTCACTGGACAGCGGTAAAGAACATCCTTAAGTACTTGAAAAGGACTAAGGATGTGTTCCTAGTTTATGGAGGTGAGGATGAACTCAGTGTAAGGGGTTACACAGATGCGAGTTACCTTAATGACTCAGATGATTCGAAATCGCAATCAGGTTATGTGTTTGTCATGAATGGTGGTGCTGTGAGCTGGAAAAGTTCCAAGCAAGATACAGTGACCTCCTCTTCAACAGAAGCTGAATATATTGCTGCCTCGGAGGCTGTAAAGGAAGATGTTTGGATTAGGAATTTCCTGATCGCTCTCGGTGTGGTCCAGGGCGCGTCCAATCCCTTGGACGTTTATTGTGACAACAATGGTGCTATTGCACAGGCCAAGGAACCTAGACAGCACCAGAAGAACAAACATATTCGCATGTGTTACCATCAGATTCGAGAGTTCGTTGAGGATGGTAGTGTCATAATATGCAAAATACATACAGACTCAAATGTTGCTGATCCCTTGACTAAGCCTCTCCCGCAGCCTGCGCATGAAGCGCACACAAGAGCAATTGGTATTAGATACATTTTAGATTGACTCTAGTGCAAGTGGGAGACTGAAGGAAATATGCCCTATAGGCAATCATAGAGATGATTATATTTCATATGTATCCATGAGTTATTGTAATGTTCCTTGAATATCCATATCAGGCAACTTATATTGATTAGCAATTATGTGAATTGTTTGTGGAACTCTTTACTTGTATGGTTATTTAATAGTTGTCCCTAGTCGGAGTTCATGTGAGGACACATGTGAATATTAGACTAGCACATCGATTGGTTGATGACTATGTTTCGCAAGTCATAGACATGGAGATGTCAAACCAATGATGTGGACACATGTTATGAACATGGGGTTGGACTGACCCAACTTGAGACTGGCAATTAGTTGCAGCTCTCTCTCTCTACACATCGTGTACGTTTTGTCCTTAGACCTGCGATTGTCGCATGTACTTGAGATGTGGATCGACCTACTTTGGGGCTATCAAATGCTGCACCGTAACTGGGTAGTTATAAAGGTAGCTTTCGGGTTTGTCCTGAAGCATGCTGCAAGGCATGGTCAATCAAGATGGGATTTGCCCCTCTCTACTTGAGAGAGATATCTCTGGGCCCCTCGAGTGATCGGATCCAGAAATGCATGGCCGTGCTACATAAGGTTAAGAGTTAACCTAGTAAAGGGATTCCGAGTTACGATATCGAGAAAGGGAGGTCAGCTTGGAGCTAGACCAAATATCGTGAGGCAAAAGGAAAGACATGTACTAAACCTTGTGATGGTTCGTCCGATATGATCTTTGTATGCGTTTAGGAGTTGGCACGTCTTGCTAGAGGCCGCTACCAACTATTGACAGAATAAGTGTATTCGTGTCATGTCTATACGCATATGAACCTATAGGGTCACACACTTAAGGGGTTGGAAGCCTAATGAGTATTGGATCCGAATTAGACCAGGCTTAGGCTACTAATATGCTGCTAATGTAGAAGCCCACTAGGGATGCCTATATAAGAGAGGGTGGGGCGAGCTGGACAGGGAGAGACTTGAGACCATTCCACCCAGCCGCTACACCTCTCGCCTGTGTCGCGCGCGCGGACCTATCAGTCCGGCGTCTGACGCTTCCACCCTGTACGTGTGGATACCTCGGAGGCGCTGCATCTGTAGCGTTTGGACGAGCCACGCAAGGGGGCTGCTCGTGGGACGAGGACAAGGAGGAGACGTGGAACGTCTGCACTGCCTCGACGTGCTTCATCAATTCCGCAACTGCGCGTCTAGTGGTAATCCCGTGATCTATGACAACAGTAATCCTGGTATACGCGGTAGAATTTTTTTGATTTGTGCTAGTGTAGCCTACCCGTATCCCTACAGATATAGTGCATCAAACACTCCTTTTTAGTGAACTTGCTGAGTACGCTCATACTCAACGTATCTTCTTAACCCTTGCTAGATTCTGAAGCCATTAAGACGACGTCTACATTAAGTTATGCTCCAGGAATCATCACCAGAAGCTAAAGTTCTTCAATGAAGTCAAGAAAGTCAACATATACATCAACTCAAGTGAAGAAGAAGTTACTGATTAGATAGGAATATAATCTCTAGCCATAGAACCGATTTCTTTAGTGTATTGCAATAGCAGCAATTTCAGACCAATAGTTCGGATACTAGTCTTATTAGTATGATAGTTTTTGAGTTGTTTATTCCTGATTCTCCTTTGTAAGAAGTTTCTTTCTCTCTCTTTAACCTAGAGTGTTCTCTAGATCTTGTGTAAAGAGTTGAGTTGTAACCTATAGTCATGTCTTGGACCTGCTGTGTTTCTGTTGTACCACTCCGAGGGATGTAATACTAGTGAACGGTGTTTCATTGGTGTTATGTCAACGCCTATAGTGTACTACATCATGCAGTGGTATGCTGGGTCACCGCAGTTGGTATCAGAGCATATGCTTTGACCTTAGGATTAAAACCCTTTTAGGAAGATCTATAGGTTGGATAGTGACTATAGGAGCCATCTTATCTAAACCAAATATTCTTATGACTTGTGATGAGTATCCACTTGAGGATAACCTTGTCACACCTAAGTCGAATGCTTAAGTCATTCTTTCTTAGGAGTAAATATTTTATCCTTTCTCAGTATAGTGCTATGTAGTGTCTTCAAAAGGAGACATAAACCACCAAGATATTGTAGGAAAGTCAATTAGCCGCAGCAGATTAGGATCAAGTGCAAGACATCAATTGAAGTAATTCTAATAGTATAGCTTAACCCTAGAATTTAGGTAAGAGTAGTAAAATATTATTGTTAGTTGATAACCAAAGACAACATGATGAATATCATTAGGATAAATGTTGATGTAATGAGCAGTAATCATGTGGTATTCATTTGAGAATTCTACGTGATGAAGTGAAATTATGTTATGGCTTAATAATAGTGTAGTGAGAAGTAAAGTTATCATGGTTAGATTAGCTCTTGAAACATATAAATAGGTAAAACATAACAAGATCATGGTGAGATTAGCTCTAAAACCATGATGTAGGTGTAAATATGACCAGTAATTAGTAAATCATTCTAAAGTAGTAGTAAGAAAATAGCATGATAGAACTATGATAGAAGTCATAGGTGCTAGAAATTTCCAATAATCTCTGGTTTAAGAAACCTATTAGTCATTTGGAGAGATCATGTGAGGTTAGTTTACTAAACGAGGAAAGGATGGTCTAGTTAATCATTGCAAAAGGTGAGACAAAAGGTTAGTTAGAAACCAATTGAGACCACTTTGCTTAAGATTAACCTGTTGCACTTGAGCAATTTGGGTAAATATTGAGATAAAGAATAGTTTGACCCTATGTGATAAGTATCACGATGTAAACCTATATGAGGAGGTGTCATATACTACACAACAAAGCCTGAATTCTAGAGATATTATACTCAACTACTATATTCTAGGCTTAGAATATTGTGTGTTATATGTACCACATTTGGATTTCTTGATTTTTCTTGGATCTTCTTGATTGACTAGATCTGTACATGAAGTTTGACTTGGTGTGCAAATGCATGTTGCAACATCCAATTACTACTTGATGTTATAGACCTAGATAGGAATGGGAATTCGTGTAAGGGAGTGACGAGTTCCAAAGACCAAGAGGAAGACTTACATGAAGGATGAAGCAAAATATAAGGAGTATTAGCGCAGTTTGAAGGATAGATCAAGATCAGGTTATTCTTAGCCAGATATGAGTTAATAAAGTAATTGTACTAAGTTCATGGAAGCATCATGAATAAATGCAAATACGAAGTTTCAGAGAAAAATGGTATTCAAGCTCTGAAAATTCAGAGAGAATGCCATAAGGATGTTGGAAGCCGTAGGGTAATACCTGCAACCTAGGATGATCCGCAGCTGGTATTGGATCCATAGTCGGTATTCTGATCCACAGTTGGTATCTTGTCCGCAGTCGGGGTTGGTTGACATAGTTAACCAGATCATCTTAATGGTTGCATAAAGATCATAAAACTTGGCCTAAGTTAATTAAGACCTAAATGATTATAAAATTAAAGCGATCGTCTTTCGAGGCGCTTCGCGAAGTCAGATCTATCAAAGCGAAAATGTCCAAATAGTAAGTAAGACAAATAATGCTGAAAGATTCACATCGGAGATCCACAATTGTGTGGATACACCATACAATCTATCATAAGACCCTAACTAGATAGAAGGAAAGCTAGACAAAGATCTACATTCTAGTTATAAAGCCAATGGTTACTATATAGACAGTTTGAAGACTATTAGTAAACCCTAAGGGGGAGAGTAAACATTAGAAATGAAAGTATCATTATCTAACTTTCTGAAAAAAGGGTTGGAGAAGAAGGACTAAACTATAACATCATGAAGCCTTATTTTCATAAGGATAAAAGAAATCATTATTATAAAAGTACTCTCAGAAGTATGTCTGGATAAAAGATCGAAGTTTATTTCAAGGTAATAGTACTCAAACCTTAAAGGCAATTATTAAATGGAAGTTGAAGAAGTACTTAAGGAAATAACAAAAGGTTATCAAAAGCTTGATAAGATGAAAGTTTAAAGGTGGTAAAATAGAATAGACCTAACAAACTAATTCTAGAAGAAATAAATCTTAAGTGATCCTTAAGAGGAAATAGAGCACATCAAATTGGACATGTGTAGAGGAATAAGAAATTCCGATGGGTATGGACTAAAATTGTTCAACACCAATCTTCGGAAGAACTACCAATAGAACTCATGTAATGATAAATCAAAGATTATCCTTTTGGCTACCACTATTGACTAATAAAATCTAAAATCATAATTTAATGAGACTTCCTAGACCTTATAGAGTATAATAAAGAAGATTCATGATTAAGTTAAGGAGTTGGATTAGGATACCTAATCGGGATAAGGAACTAAGAAGAGACCCCAAATTAAGGAGTTTATAATAAGGACATATCCCTAAAGAAGGATAGTAAAAGAAACTTTGGAGTATTAAAGACAACAAATTGGAGATTCCAGGTATGTTGAGAATACAAGAAAACTATCTCGATATGGAATAGTACAATTATTCCCATTTGAGGTTACTATAGAGTTGAGAAATACCGTAACCAACACAAGACAATTCCTTACTCCGAAACGTGAGAGTTTACGAACTTTGGGGATGAAGTTTATTTTAAGGGGGAGAGTATGTAACATCCCAGCATTAGAGCTTAGAAATAAGGTGAACACAGATGTGTGCATTGCATTTATGCATAGAAAATCTGAATAATTTTCGCGCTTTCGAACAAAACTTGTCAAAGTGATTAAAGTTTCTCTCAACTTGATGGAACTGAAGTAGATCATCAAGTTGACTACGATAAGTTTCAATATGACCTTTGCTAAAACCTCATTTTTGGGTAAACATGATTTGATCTAAGGGTAGATCAAATGTAATAAAATTAAACCCTAATACATTATTTAATGATTTATATTTGATCCTTAAGTAGTCATATCCCAGTATTCATTACACAACCCATGAATACCAAGTTGTAAATATAATTTAAGTAACAAGAATGTAATAACTAATCCTGACCTATCTTATTCTTATCCAATTCTACCATGTGGATCATGGTAATACTTAATCCTAACTCTTTAGTTATATGGATTAGGAAGGAAAGAAATTAAAGACCATTCACCACATATCTTTCTTTCCATATCAATCATTATCATCTCTATTGAATCTTATTATAATATCTGTTGTTCATCAATGTTGAGTAATAAACTATTGATTCGCCAATTCTTAACCTATCAATTCTTGATTTATCAACTCTTGTTCTCATCATAGCATTCACTCAAATCCTATAAAGAAGGAATTAAGAACAGGTAGGTGTAAATGCTAGAATTAAATATCCTCTATAGGATGGGAGAGTTGGAAGAGAATAAGATCAATGTGATAATTGATGGAGTTAATTCACTCCTAGAATGAATAGAAGAGTATCTGAGATAAAGGTTACAAGGATGAGTATTGAGGGTAGTTACCAGGAGTAATCCTATTGGATTAAGTAGGCATAGTCAATGAATAATATCCCTTAATCCAATAGAGATACTAAGAAGATAATTTCAATACAATTGTAATGTTGTATTGATGAGACCTTGATTAGCCAACTGGAAACCTAAGCCATATATGATCAAAGGATTCTAATGATCATGCTTTTGTCACCAAGATTGAATGCTTATATCATGTATAAGTGACATTGGTGGATAGAACATGATTGAACCCTAGTATAGATATGTTATCCTAGGTTAGCCATGCCAAGCCATGTTAATATAATGTGAGATTGGAGTATTAGATACTGGAGTCAAGTAGAGACAAGATAGTATGATTAAGATGATGTTAGAGAAACAATGGATTAAAGAAGTAGTATTTTCCTCTTGGGAAATACTAAACACTTGAGGTGAAGTAGGATTTGATGTATATATACCTCTACTGGAGTAATGATGGGGATGGATGATAAAGGAAGAGTATGAGTGGAGACAATTGTAACCATCTGTTGGATTGAAGATTATTACTAGTAGAATAGTTTGATAACTAAGCATAGAGATAAGAAAATTATGAAGAGCTTTAGTGTCAAGCTCATTAGATTTACAAATGAATTTAGGAGGATAAATTATTGATAAGAATATTCTTGTGAAGTAAAGCTCATCATGTTAACACATGATGATAGATATGAAGAAGAAGTATATCTAGGAAAGGAATTCCTTAATTAGAAGTCTAGAATTATTGAAGTATGTAAGATAGGAATTCTGGATAAAACATTAAACTCTAAATCTTTAACCAAACATAAAATCCATTTCATCTGATTGATCTATCATCTTATTTCCACAATGGCTTATAGGAATATTTTCCCATATCAAATCACTTAAGCACATCTTTGCCATTTTCAACCATCATTATCCTAGGTGCTTAAGAACTAACTTTATCATTTCTTTCTCATAAGTTAGCCTAGAAAACAATCCCGCTATTTTACTTTAAATGGTGATATCATTAAAAATCACAAACATAAAGACAATACGTTTAGCCATTAATCTTAATTCACATCAACAAAAGAATATAAGTTTATTAAGAACCCTAAACCCTAGGGTGAACATTTACAATTCAAACCCTAACTCTTATGCTAGTTATAACAAAATATAAACCTTGGTATTTACTAGATTCATGAGAATAATATTAACCATATTAAATCCTTAGGATATCATGCATTAAATAATAATATAGGATCATTATATAAAATTTTCCCTCCAAACTATGAGCTAACTAAAAATTAAGTTTTATAAATAAATAAGAAAATATCATAATATAAATCCATGGCTTACTATAGACAGAAAATTAATAACAAAGGCCCTTATAAAATATTAAAAGGATCTACATAAAGAAAATAAAGAAATATTACATTATACAATAAAAGCTCATAAAACGATACTAAACACAATCCAATATTGCTACAATTGTTAGCAAATAAAATCTATAAAGAAATTTTAACCAATTGTGCAATATTCAAATCTGAAAATGAAGCAGAAAATAAAAAGGAAGAAAAACAGAAAAAAAAAGGGGGATCTGGCCGAGCATCAGGCCGGCCCAGATACTCTTTACCCTTATTTACTGCCAGGTGCAACCAGTCGCAGCCCAACAACGAACCAACAACAGCCCAGCCCGGGATACCCCTTCGATGTCTGACTGGCAAGCGGGTGCCACGCGAGAGAGAACCATCGTCTTCGTACTCCTTCGCATGGTCGACACACCGACGGTGAGTCCACCTCGCCGCCGCCATTATGGGCTCCCACGGACGTGATTAACCCCTCTGAACCTCGCCCTAGCTGTTAGGAATCCGCCAGTAGGCGTTGTGCTGCGATTCGTGCCCACAACAAGCTTCAGTACCGCCACCGCATCTCCGCCATCATCATCACCGTGCCGCCGTGTCCAATCTCGATTCACCGTATAAAAGGCAGGATAAGGATGGCCTAAGCCTCAGCTTCATGCCTCTCTCCTCAACTTCCCCTCAAATGAGTTCTATTTTCCCTCACCACCGAAGCTCCGTCGTCGGAAGTTTCTGGCTAGCCGTTGATGGAGATAATTACGGGGTCCGTAAAGTAGTTTGGGAGAAGGACCGCATCTCTATGATCACACGGGTACAAGCAGGCAGCAAGGGGAGGCTCGAGCTAGGAGAATTTTGCAGGTTCAGTCCGACGAAGTTCGTCGGAATCCGTGATTTTGCGCCCATCTCCGGTCGCCATCCTCGACATGGATCACCCAACTGCACTCAGGGTATGCCTACGCATCTCTGGTCCTAATATCGCTTCCTAGTTTAAGATCTAGCCTGAGTTCGTCGAGAGGCCGACGGGCACCGCCGCAGTTTAGCTCGCCGGAGCCATTTCCGATGATCATTCGCTCATGCAAATACTCTAGTTCGACTCGGCAGCATGAGTAGTGTTGAACGCAAGTGTTCATATGTCACGGGAGGCCACAAATTGGTGGCGCCGCCATGTGCCGCCGTGCTGACCTCATCAATCCGGCGACCGACGTCATCTTTGACTAGGTCATCGGGATAGACTGGGTCAGTTGCCCCATTGGCGGGTGACGTGGCTGGTGTCCCACAAGTCAGCGACTGGGACTATCTCAGTCTTAGTTAAAAAACGGTTCGAAAATTGTGCTGACGTCACTGTGACATCATGCTAATATCATAATCCTTTTTATTGATTTGTTTTATTGTTTCTGGAAATGACATGGCACAGGCCCCACTAGTGAGTGACCTAGGTTAGGTCCAGGTTCGGTGTAAAAAGTTATTATCTGTTTAATAAATATATAAAACATTGTAAATTCCAATTTAAAGATTTCAGAAATGCAATAAAATGATTAAATCTTGTAAATTCAATAACTTTAGTTTTGTAATCCAGAACAATATGTACAATATATGAAAATTTTCAGAAACATAAAATCTACAACTTAAAACTATTATCAAATATTATTATGATAATTACTTAAATAAATATTATTTAATAAAGGTTTTGTAAGTAATAAAACTTAGATAATTCATATTTTAATATTGGAAAATATTAAAAATATAAATAAAATACCAAAAATCTTAAAAAAATAAAAACAATACTTTAAAATTATAATCATGCATTATTATTTCACTTAATTAAATATTTGTTATTTATTAAGTATTTATAAAGTAATAAATCTTATAAAATTCATATCTTATTATTTTTAAATCACAAAAATAAATGTAATATACCAAAATGATCACAAAAATAATATCTACATGTTAAAAATCTAATATTCCACTTTTGAGTTAAATAAAAATTTAAAAAACTTAATAACTTGAATTTAATCTTATTTCCTTAATTAATAATTCATATAAAGGTAAATAAAATTTGTTAATATTCCTAAAATTGCCAATTTAGGTCTAATAATTAATACTAGTCTTAAATATTTATAATATAAAGTCAAATTGGTCCAACACATTTTAAATACAATTCTATTGAATTATCCTTCAACCATTTGTGTAGTTTATTTTCTAAAAAGATCTTTAACAAATATAAAATCTTCAAGAATGATATTTTAACCAAATAAAACCATTTACCATTGTTTCAACAACAAGTTTATAAACAAACCAAAACCCTATAGTGAACCATGAGTAGTAAGTAATGATATTTCCCTGATTACCAATTATAACCATTCATTCACAAAAAGGTAAATGATTCTATTCCATTATACAATTAAGTAACCACTACTCAAATCAAAGTAATGCCATTCTTAAGTAGCTTTAAGGAAACAATATAAAGTGAACAAAGTACAACACCATAAGCATTACACCTTAAATCCATCTATACCCTTAAAGTTAACTTTAGTCTACAAGACTTTAAATATAATGCTAAAGACTTTAGTATGTGTTTTATAGTTAACTTTGGTCTGTTATAATTAAGTTATAAAGCATTTTAATACCAAACGAACCAAGTTAAAAACCAAGATAGATAAGTCTCAAATACTACTAATATCATTATTCAAATAGAGTAATTCTTTCTTACTCAAGGACTATAACTGATAAGAACACCTAATAATGTTAACTTAAGGTTAAATACTTTTGCTTAGTTAAAATAAAGAAATCTTTTCTTCAAAAGTTATTCATTTTGTCACTTTGGTCAACATATGACAATTAATAATAATCACATTACTTTATACTTTACTTGTTTTATGCTCCATGCTTGTTTAGTATCTACTTTGCTTTACTTGTCCACACTTTGAGGTGCTTTTTACATGTTTTCTGGTACTAACCTACTAACAAGTTGCAACAGTGTCAAATGCCTGTTTTCAGCTGTTTTTGGTTTCAGAAAAGTTAGTAAAGAAATATTCTCAGAATTGGACGCGACAAAGGACAAAATCAATTACTTTCCGTGGGGAACAAGAAGTCCAGAGGAGAGCCGGAGGGGCCAGCCGGGGGGCAAGGCCTACCCTAGGCGCGGGTGGGCCCAGCCCCGCGCCTTGCTAGGGTTTGCCAACCTTGTTCGCCTCCTGGGTCTCCCCCTTCGCCTATAAGAAGCCCCCGATGCAGAAACCCGTAGTACCCTATCAGAAATCCACGAAACCGTCTGTAGTCGCCGCCACCATCGTCCCTAGATCAGGGGGATCTGAAGCTCTTCCCGGCACCCTTCCGGAGGGGAGATCATCCCGAAGGCCTTCTCTCCGGTATGATTCACGAGTAGTTCCACCTTGGACTATGGGTCCATGTAGTAGCTAGATGGTTGTATCTCCTCCTTTGTGCTTTCATGTATAGATCTTGTGAGCTCCGTTCATGATCAAGATCTAATCTATTTGTAATCATGCATGTTGTGTTTGCGGGGATCCGATGGATATTGAGATTATTATGTTGGTTTGATTAATGGTTTTGTCTTTATGATTCTATCATGTCTGTGTTGTTTGTGATCTTGCATGCTCTCCGTTGCTAGTGGTTATCTTGGCCAAGTAGTTGCTAGTGACTCCAAGAGGGGGTATTTATGCTCGATAGTGGGTTCATGCCTCTAGTTTCTAAGGGAAGTGACAATAATCTCTTCGGTTGTAGATGTACCGTTGCTACTAGGGAGAAAACAACGGCCTCTTCTTCATGGAACATGTGGACTGTTTACCTTACACACTTTGCTTAAAGCAGTTGTATGTTGCTTGCAACTTAATACTGGAGGGGGTTCGGATGATAACCTGAAGGTGGACTTCTAGTCATAGATGCAGTTGGATGATAGTCTATGTATATTGTTGTATTGCCCAATCAACCTCATAGGATCTTTCTGGCTAGTAATTGCATTGTTATGCCTTGCTCAGTTCCTATCAATTGCCTCGTTGTAATTTGTTTACCCTTCATGCCATGTTGTTTATCTAAGGAGAGCACCTCTAGTGAACTATGGACCCCGGTCCAATATTTACCATTGATACATCTTCCACTGTTACTTGTTTACTTGTTGCAAACCATTACCTTCCACACCATATGTTTGATCCTTTGTTACAGCAAACCGGTGAGCTTGACAACCTCACTGATTTGTTGGGGCAAAGTCTTGAGTTTGTGTTGTGCAGATCTCCGCGTTGCTTGCAACACCTGTGTGACATTTCCTTCCTCCTACTGGTTCTATAACCTCGGTCTCAACTGAGGGAAGACCTGTTGCTGTACTCTACACACCTTGCTCTTGGGGTTCCCAACAAGACTCCACATCAAGCACCAAGTTCTCTGGTGCCACCAAGGAGTCATCATGGTCCTCTACATGAGTTGTTATATGTCAAGCAACCCCCGGGCTTTAAGGATCCCAACTTTCCGAACCATGTCTACAAACTCAATAAGGCGCTCTATGGCCTTAAACAAGCCCCACGTGCGTGGTATGAGCACCTTAAAGAGCTCTTGTTAGACCATGGATTCGAAGTTGGGCAAATCGACCCCACTCATTTTACTAACAAGGCTAAGGGAGAGCTTTTTGTATGCCAACTATATGTAGATGATATTATCTTTGGCTCTACCAATCAAGATTTTGATGATGAATTTACAAAGCTTATGACTGACAGGTTTGAGATGTTTATGATGGTAGAATTAAGGTTATTTCTTGGATTCAAGATCAAACAATTAAGAGAGCGAATATTCATTAATCAAGCAAAATACATTCAAGATATGCTAAAGTGGTTCAAGATGATGGATCTTAATGGCGTCGCTACACCAATGCAAACTAAATGTCATCTCGAGCTTAATCCAAAGGGTAAATATGTGGACCAAAAGGTATACTGATCCATGATCGTCTCTCTTCTTTACCTCTACGTATCTAGACCCGATATTGTTTTGAGTGTTGGAGTGTGTGCAAGGTATCAAGCTGCTCCTAAAGAAATCCACTTAGTGGCAGTCAAGAGAATCTTCCGATATTTGGTTCATTCCCCAAACTTTGGTCTATGGTATCCCAAGGGATCTAGCTTCTCTCTATGTGGATATACTGATTCATATTGGGCTGGTGACAAGGATGATAGAAAATAAACTTCTGTTGCTTGTCAATTATTGGGCAGGTCTCTAGTATGTTGGTCTTCAAAGAAACAAAATTATATATCTCTTTGCACCACCAAAAGCTAAATATGTGGCTGCTACAAGCGCTTGTACGCAATTATTATGGATGAGGCAAACTTTAAAGGAATATGGCGTCAATTGTGACAAAGTGCCTGAAAGAGCATTTGCTATCCCTAGTGATTTTGGTGTTTGATAACAACACACATATCGGACTAATGATTTGCTAAGTGTGTCACAGGTACATTAAAAAGATCTGCAAACATTCAAAAACTGTCTGCCTGGAGCGGTACCAAAAAGCGGTAGTACCGCTTTTTGCTACCGGACCAGACAGAAGCTTTCCGGTAGTACCGGTTGCCAAGCGGTACTACCGCTTTCCGGTAGCAGCAATAGTAGTACCGCTGGGGGCAGGACTTGATGCAGTTTGAAAAAGAGGGATCCGGCACCAGGTCCGGTAGTACCGGAGTTCTCCGGTAGTACCGCTTGAACTTCCGGTACTACCGCTGCAATAAGTGCATCAACGGTCAGATTTTGTGGAGGGGTATAAATACCCCTCCACCTACCTTGGGACAAGGTGCTCGGCACATTAAAGTCATTGCCCACCATTGGAGTCCATTGGAGCCACCCAAATCTTCAAGATCTCCTCATCCCACCACCCAAAGTTCTTGATCTTTGGGAAATCGAAGGAGGAGTCCCCGATCTACTACTTCACCAAAAGAGATCTTCATTTCCCCCTCATTTCATTGAGGGCCCCTTTGCTCTAGTGTTTTGTTGGAAACCCTAGTTCTTGTTTTTGTTCTTACAAGCTTGTCTTTGATTGCTTTGACAGCCTGCTTGTATTTGGGAGCCTCCGATTAAGTTGTGGATGTGTGCCCCAAACTTGTAACGGTGCCGGCTTCCACCTTGAAGGTTGCCGATATAGTAGAAGGTGAATCGATCCCGTTGGGGTGAGATTCATCGGAGAACAAGGGAGGCCTCTCGTGGCGTTGGTGGTTTGAAACCACCCCCTCTCCAAACGTAGACGTACTTCCCCTCAAAAGGAAGGAACTACGGGAAACAAATCCTTGTGTCTCCGCGTCCACTTTTCGGTTACTTCTATCCTTTACCGCACCTTACTTACTTGTTACTACTTTGTGTTGTGGTAGCTCTTGCATAATTGTCATATAGGTAAATTCACCATAGTTGCATTATCTAGAGAATTTACCTTATTATCAAACCTTAATTTGAAAAAGAAGAAAATTTGAAGTAGCACCTATTCACCCCCCCCCCTCTAGGTGCCCATACGATCCTTTCAGTGCCTCTTTTATGCGATAATTAAATCGATATTAAAATTGCTTACAATCCGGTGTAGCATACAAGGACAAAGAATATTGAGATTCGCAATCATTTTACTCGGGATCATGTTACTCGTGGTGATATTGCTTTATCTTTTGTGAGAATGAAGAACCAACTTGCATATATTTTCACGAAGCCACTTGATGAAGCAATGTTTTGTTACTTGAGGAATGAGCTAAATATCGTGGATTCAAGGAGCTTATCTTGACTACTATTGCATACTCACTTATATCTCCTCCTTTATTTGGTTTAGATGCCGGCATAGACATAGGGGGAGTGTGGTCCTAATTGATGGGGCTAACCCTCCCTCAATAATGCCAAAATCAAGTAAAATCATCTCCCTTAATATCATTATGTTATATGTGGGTTAGTGATGAGCATTGGTTTTGAACTCAAGATACATCTTCGCGGTGTCATGTCATGCGCTCCAACATGGTGGCTTCGGCTACCGCCCTCTTCCTTGAGAAGAGTTGGCTTCTAAAGGACCTTTTTGGATTTTATTGCATATCTTGTGTTCTTATGGAAAACACACCCAATCTTGGCCTTTATTTGATTTTTTCTTGCAACATTGGGTGTGTAGTACCATCTCAGTTTGGTGGTCTAAACCCAAGCCTTTTTCTCATCCCGAGCTATCTATTCTTGCATATAAGTCCATTGTTACCTTGCGAGGGTTTTTGTTTGGAATGTACTGGCCTATACCTATGTTCATAGAAAAGTTCAGAGTGGGACGGATTATCCGCCCCTAGTGAGGGCCAGATAATCCGCCCATGGCGGTTTTGTCCTTTAAGGACTAGGGGTCGGGGAAGGGCTCAAACAGAGCGGCCCTTCATTCCTCCCTAACCCCGTGTCCTGCCCCTAGCCGCCACCTGCGGTGACCCAGCATACCACTGCATGTGTAGTACACTATAGTCGTTGATATGACATCCACAGAACACCGTTCCGTAAATATCACATCCCTCGGAGTAGTACAACAGAAATATTGTAGGTTCATATTACAAACATACACATATTATTATTATTACAACTAGCTGAATGCTCGTGCGTTGCCACGGTTTTTTTTCCTCATCATGATATGTCACACATGTAAACATAATGCAAGTAAAAGAATTATAACTTGTTAAAAAAAGCTATAATTGGACAACACTTGAAACCAACCAGTCCGGTGACATTTGTCTATATCCACCACATGTCCATTGTGTAACTATAAATTACTGTATGTCCATTGTGAAATCATATATCACCTTAAAATTTACACATATAAAACCTAATTACTCTATTTTCCCTTTTTTTAGGATAATTACTACTCCTCTATCACTAATTCATTGTATTTTCATCATAATATTTATGGCTTCTATCCACGTGATACAAACAAAAATTACGTTAAAAACATCTTTTTTACGTCTCCTTGGCATATCAAACAGAAAAAAATACACATTACCAAAGAGAAAGGAGTAACTTGTTTTGTCGTGATGTACAACAAACTCTGCTATGAATACCGAATAGATTGGGACGTTCTTGGGAATGTGGCCACCTCCGGTGCCTTGGTGGGTGTTTGTACATGGACGATGGTCGTGTTGCTCGCCATGATGTGCCTGGTGGTGAGCGACATGGAATACATTCTCTCGAGCCACTCACACCACGATTGAGCCGGCTCTTATGGAACCAGGACTACACCGACGACACTTAATACACATGCATCAGTGCTAAGAATATCTTGAGCCCACACGTAGGTTCTAGTACGCTTTAAAATACTCTATCAGCATGGATGTTCTCTCCCCGGCGACGATGCCGTTGAGGTTTTCTCCCATTTTTAATGTTACCCTTGGCATATTTGGGAGATGAGGCCGCCTGCGGTGGTGCAGCGTCGCCGTTGTTGCGACGAGCAGAGCGGGACGTGATTATTTATACGTAGGCACAAGGAAGCACAACAACAACATATTCCACCACCGTTCCACCACCGCAGTCGGGTTGCTCGTCTTGGGCAAACCGATGCGGTTTTGCCTCGCACGGTGGCGTGCATCTCCAACCATCAGTCGGGTTGCGCTTAGTTCACTATCGATTATCAATTTTCATAATAGAGCAGAATAGAAAAAATGATAAACTTTGTTTCTTGGCAAGGTGCCTGCAACTTACTATGCAATAGAAAGAAAAGTCTTAAAATACTGAATACGGAGTACTCTATGGGAATTCTATGGATTACAACACTATTCTACAATCAACAGCAATTAATAGCTTGACCTACTGACGAGATTTCAGTCTATCAAAAAGATAATCCACCTATAACTTATCAAGAAAACTATAGCTCGAACTTCTCTTAAAAAAATATGAAGAAAATATGAACAAATCATAAAGAAAATATGCAGTCTGTAATTGTGATATCTTCATAAACCACCGTTAGTCCGATGCATGAACCCGCTTCGGGTCCTGAAAGAATGCATCTGGTTATGGACAAGACTACAGAGTTTCATCCTTGATGCCTTGGCCCTCGCAACATGATAGCATTCAATAGAAATGGACAGGCAATGGGAAGTACAATGCCAAATTAGCCTATAGAATTCAGTTTCAATTCTCCATCAGCTCTAACTACTATGACCAAATCTGGAAGTCTCACACACCTCCAAAGTGTTAGTACTAGGCTTGGTTGGCCATCAAGGTCCCTGCCTCACCACCGACAACCTGCATAAGCATCGTTATCCCAACTCTACCTTCTGCTTCAGATGTGCAAAGATTCTTTTTGGAGCCCGAAATTCTAGTAGAAAGAGAACAAGTGTGTACCAAATTAGGCTTTGTAGGACAACTATCTGGCTTATCAGCTTCACATCTTCATCACCACACATTTATTTCTGCCATGGGATTCAAAAAACCAGCGTATTGGGCAGTGTCAATAGAAAAAACCCTATAATCAGCCAATCAAATTGACGGGCTTTCCTGTGTCACTGCTGGTAAGGGCACTTGACCGGAAAACCCCTCATGCTATGCTGCATTGGACGGAATAGACAGCAGGAGCTCGACCATGCGTTGGAGACCGGGAGATCTCCGAAGGGTTCGGGCTGGGGAATAGGTCGGCGGTGGATCTCAGAGGTAAGGGGCCAAGGAGGGGCTAGCTAGGTCGGCCGGTGTTGGTCGGTAGTGTGGGGCAGGGGCAGTGAACGGGGGAGGAGGATTTGCGCGAGATGGACGTGGATAAGAGGAACTCTTGGGGAAGCTTCGCCCGGGACAGCCGAAGAGAAAGGAGGCAGGAATCAGGGGCCAGCGGCGGCCCGCAGTATCGGAGACTTGCGGCTGCGCTTGGCCAGAGGACCTGCAGGAATTGACGGAGTAGGCGGCGGCGTTGGAGTATTGGACCGGTGAACGGAGACTGAACCTAGGCATCACTTTCCTTGCCTCTTCCTCAGTTTTCCTCTCTCTGTTTTTCCTACGGACGCGTCAGGATAATGTCGTGTGCAAACGAACCGTCCAAGTGACTTGCGGTGGCACTGCACGTAATAACTCCAAACCATTAGGGGCAAAAAGGTCCAGTAAAAAATCGGAACCAAAAACTGTTCAGACAAACCTACCTCTATATATACTAGCTGAATGCCCGTGCGTTGCTACGGTTGTCTCGAGTTTTCTTGAAGCACATGTAAAAATAATACACATTAAAATTTATGTGTATATAAAACGATGGCCATATAAAAATACATAAACCGTCATGTTATACATAACTCTAATTTGGCATTAGAAGAATGGGGTTACCATTGTCACATAGGTTAGCGGTAGGCCGGTAGCACCATCCACTATTTTTAGAGTCCGTGGGTCCTCCGCCTGAGATGATGCCATCGACAATAAGGTCACACCACGTCGAGCCACTATGAGATCTTGGTTTATTTATGTATAGGTAGATCGCAATAAGATAAAAAGACGTGTATCTACCATAAAAAAATGATCACTATCTAAAACTTTGTTTTTTGAAATGGGTCACTAACCATTCGTTACGAGATTAGCAATAGCTCCTGCGGCTACTCTGCGTACGGTATCGTCCTCAAAACTCCTAAAAAACATTAGAAGAAAAGTAAAGCCCGTATTAGGAGAAAAGTAACTCCTTTGATGAGGGCACTACACTTGTAGCGCCATTGACAAATTCCGCAACACTACCATGCATTGCAACGTTTAAAAAATAGAATTTTTTTATAAAATTAAAAATCTTTTGAAAAATAGAGAAACCCTCTCGCAGACCTAAAAGCATTTCTAACAGTGTGGAAATTTGGTTGTGTATATGTCCATATCCATGACCATATAAACATATTCTGTTTTAGATGCTCTTAATTCTCGAACAACTTGTCTATTTGTAGGATGTCTAAATTATCTCTCCTATGTTTTAATAATATCTTATAATTAACAATTCAAAAACTATATACTGAATAACTATATTTCGAACAACTATATTAAAGGTCTATACATACCAACCCTCCATCTCTCTCTGCCACAAAACAATGAGTGGGAACATGTCTGTCTTGAAGGAGCTAATGAATTCCTCGTCGTCTTGATCTCGAGACGACGAACTCATTCTTGAGCATTCGCAAAACACGAGGAGGAAGAGCAAGGGAACTCTCGATGCCATCATGGCTACAAGCACGGACGCCAGACAATCTATCGGTAAAGTGATTCTTAATATCTTCTTCTACGGAATGTGTACTTCAGACAAGATTCTCACTATCCCAAAAACTAATTTTTCCTTTGATATATTTTTCTTTGACAAATGCTGAATGTTCTTGAGGTGGCACCGTCGCTTGCTCCCAGAGTGGACCTTTTCGAATAGTTGTCGTGAGCCACCAAAGTTCGGCCTCCATCCATCTGCATATAACTGAACATAGCAAATAATCTGTACAATATTCAGTCTACAACACGTACAATATTCAGTTTCTCTTCTCTATTCGGCTATTCCTGCCACTCTCAGTTAACAAATATTGATGTACAGTTCGTAAGCTTATTTTGTGGTACAATCAAGGAAACATCACTACAAAACCGCATGCCAAATTCATTAGTAATCATTCCAATAAGCAGAAGTAGACAGACAACTGTAGGAACATACACTGCAATCAGCAAGGCAATGATCCATTTGCATCCATATCGGCATATACTAAATCGACTTAGCTTTTCCAATTCCATCATAAGTCTCAATCAGAACAGCACATTGCGTACAGAGCACATTAGTAATCATCCCTTGCTCTGTCACGCGCTTCCAATCCGACAGTCAAAACACTTGTGCGAGAAGTTTGGTCCAAGCTTCCCAAATCTCACATCGTATGCCAAGTTCCAAGCCTTCGCATCTGAGAATATGTAGGAGATAGACTGAAGCCTTTCCTAGTGTGAACTCTCATGATGGTTCAGTAAACCAGGGCACATCGACTGGGCAAGATCAGAAAACGGCACAGGGAGCTCCTCGCCGTCCACCCGAGCACCACCCGAGCTCCCTCGCCGTTAACCCGAGCGCCGCCCCTTCCTCTACAACCCTAGGCGCGCGAACCCTCCTATGCTTCTTAGGCCCTCCCTTCCTCTACCTCTTCCTAGGTGTGGTGGCCAGTGCCACACCCGATGCGTAGCGTAGCAGCCAAAGATAGGGAGGCTCCCTCCCTTTACACCCCTCCACATGCTGGCGCCGACCGGTTATGCCCCACCCCCAAGCGCGTGCACCCGCCCCAGGTAACACACCAACCCCATCCGCCCCTCCCCTTCCCAGGAGCTCGGAAACAAAGACTATGGTGCAACATCGTCTGTATCCGGTTAGAAGTGTCGTGGCTATGAACGAAACCACGGAAAGAGACCGTGTTGGATCGGGAGCCTCGCTTCCCCGCTCATCTCTCCCGTCGGAGCTCGTCAACAAGCGCCGCGGAGCATCATGGGACAGCTCCCGCCGACGAGGTGGTGTGGCGATGCAAAGGTTCCTGGATGGGGATGACCGGTTCGGTCAGCACGTTGGATTTTTTTGGGGTCGTTTGACTTGGCGGTGGCAGTGCGGTAATATGGCCGAATCGTTAGGGGCAAAATCGTCAAGTAAAAATCGGAACGAAAATTTAATAGGACGAACCTACCTCTGTGTAAATTAGTAGATAGATATAGATAGATAGAATAGATAGATAGATAGATAGATAGATACTAAAAGTTCAAGACTTCAAAATGTTCAACTTGCAAACCAAACTTATATTGTTTCAGTGGAAGATTCCAAGTTTCAAATTTATACACCGAATTGAGCTCAACAACTTATTATATAAAATTTATGCTGCTCGGCTCAATTGGTTTACTAACTATTACGACAACTACCCAGACTTGTTTCCCTCCACCCCATAGCGTATCTCATAATCCACCCCTTCCGCTCCTCCTGATAGGTCTGGCTCCTCGTAGTAACATCCTCTTGGCCTTCAGCTACATACATCGGAGTGTCTTCTGGATCTTCAGAGTCTAAGCAGGGGATCAAAGAAAAGAGTGAGTAACAGCATTACCCAACAAGTTCATTATATGCAAGGTGGAAAGTTTGATGCACTATATACCACCTCGGACTATCAGTCCTTAGCACTATGCAGTTTTCGTAATCATTTTTTCAAAGATTGATTTTATTATCAAGAACTATGCCCATCATCCTTCACAGGTTGACTAGAACTTTCATGGAGTTCCTTTCCTGCCGCGTTCGTAGCTCCTTTCTGGAATGGGGAGTAACAAGTTACAGTTTTTACACTCTACAGAGGTGCATTACTTTACCCATGAGAGATCAAATCCTTGTTGCACAACCGGGCATACTTTCCCATCCACAATTCCATGATGTGGGGCCCAGTAGATGATCCAAGCCAATCACTGCCCTCTCCACGACCCCGTATGTCTACACGATCCTTCGAGGATGACTACACCTCTGTTAAGCCCTCTTTTGGACAGGCTAAAACCCTGATGAGTTCCCAAAGACTCTATGAGCTGGTGATTCCCCTGGCAAGTACCATATAGGTCCGGCTATAACTCCGGCAGCCACTCATAGATAATCAAGACACCAAAATCGTGGGGCATAAGGGTGCCCACCCATATGTTGGATATACACAAGGAATCACAACGTCACGTGAAGGTCGCCTTGCCTACATACAAAAGGAAAAGGATACGCTGACTTCTCTGTCCCATTCCAAATCTCATGGTTAACGCATAATATACGGCGCTACAATCACTGATGTCAATTTCTTAATTCCTATGTGACAACTCTCATTGCAACTGGAAACCTAAGTTCCATTGCTCCCTTTATCTTTACCACCACTTAGGATGATACTAACATTTTGTTTATTATTGAAAATAATATTTTCTTTCTTCAGAATATAGATGATAACACACAATCTGCAATAACTTTGATAAAGACTCATCAAAGGACATGAGCAAGTGATGAACTTGCCTTGTGATTGCAAGGTAGTGAAGTCAGATGCTTGCACTCGACCTTGAGCTTCTATTTCTATAAAATACCATTATTGCCTGGTAAGGACAATATTTAAAGAAGCAAAACTGAATATGCATAGTAATGCAATGCATCATTTATTATTATCTTCTTTTGTGTGTTTTACCCATTATATAAATTTCTTTATGAAATAAAGAAAGTTGTTTAAATATTATTCCTTAATATTTTGTAAATATTATATTTATTATCTTTATAATATAATATATTAGTAATAGAGTTAAAACTATTTTTTATTTAATTTTAACCCTTTTTATTATTTTCTTATTATTATTTTTAAGAATAATAATTTTAATTTAGAAGATTTTATTTTTCTACCTTAAATAGCAATTTTAGTATTTTTATAAAATACTACACTAATTAAGAATGATAAAAGTAATATTTATTTATTTTTTAGGTATTTTATTTATTTTTATAAAATTCCATAAGAAATATATATTATAAATTTTTTAACCTAAATTTATTATGTTAAAAGTAGAACTCTCAATTTTATTAATTAGCTTGTATTTTTATGAACTCATAGATATATTATTTTTATTTTTAGGATTTTTATTTACTTGTTTAGGACCTATTAAGTCCTAGGGGTATTTTGGTCTTTTAGTAATTCATTTAATTTTTTGATTTAACTTTTGGGCCGAGCCCATTGGTTTACTAGGCCCAATCTGGCCCAATTGGTCTGGTCAAGTCTACCCACTAGGATGGTACTGGACCCTACCGGCCCAGTACGCACCCATCTCTCTCTCTCTCGCTCCCACTTGTTCTTCCTCCTCGCTCTCGACTCGCTACAGTGTGGTGTCGCTGGCGTCGCCGCTTGATTACCGCCTCCCTGGGCCTCCCTAGTCGCCGTTGCGGTGCATGGCAAAGTAGTCGATGCTACTCAGCCATCTGGTCTAGCTCGATTTGTCTTTAGACCCCTATCCCGTCCAAGTTGAGTCCGCCCTGAACCCTAGGGTTTGGTGGTTGTCGGCGAGGTACCTCTCCACCGCTCCTGTGGTGTTGTGTTGTGTTCCTGGTGGCTCTGTGGTGCTGCTGGATTACTAGTGTGACTATGGCCGCCGCCATGGCTTGGCGCGGGTTGCAGCGCCCTCAGGTGCTCCCCGTGCCGCCGTGTGTGCTCGTCGGCCCTTTTGCTTCCTCTTCTAATCGCCAGCGAGGACCACGAGTAAGTGCTTGCGTTACTCCCCTCTTGTTCTCTATCCTCTGCCCCTCTTGATAGCCTATGTGTACTTCTAGTGAGCAATCCCTATTTAGGGTTCATCGATTTGATTAGGTTTCATCCCTCTGGGTTGATTATTGAGGATGATAAATCATTTAGGAGTACTGGTGGTGATTATACTGTGCTAAGCTATTGTCTAGTGATTCTAATGGTGTGAATTTCACCATGGATTAATGTTCTTAGCACTGACAATGGTACTGTCAGTAATTGTTCACTAAATCTTTATACACTGGTCTGTGTTGATATGTTCATATTGGAGTTATTATGATACTCCCATGATTCTCTAATTATGATAGATTGTGTAAATGTGATTATGATTCCTAGTTATTCATTCCAGGAAAATGATGGAGTATTTTACTGCAGGTTTACTTATGGAATCTATGTGTATGATTTGCTTGATGTAGAATATATACTTGTGACACATTCTTTGGAATGGTACACAAGTGTCCATTCTAATATTGGGCTAAATTCTACCCGTGTCTTAGTGTGGCTTGGACTAAAATGGATCGAAATCTTTTGCTAGATCTATTATCCTAGGATGCTAATGATTTCCCTTTCGCCTATGATGCTGGTCTGAGGCATAACTAGGTAAAAACACCTACTGTCCCTCCTAGACGTGACTTGATATCTACTATCAACTAATGATTCTTGAATTATTTAAGGAAATGATTTGGCATCCTCATTGTTTCATATAGATCTTTAAGATATATTGATTTCTTAGGTGCTACTCTTTAAAAGATGTGCCCAGAAATGTTTATCTGAGGTTGCTTATATATTGGATGTGGAAATATAAATTTATACCCAAGATCAATGATGCACATGCTGAGATCTTGGTTTTGTTTGTAAAGATTGGTCATTGACTTTCATTTAATTTACTTCTGTGATGGATACACTCCACTTGGGTGTTTTTCTGAGAAGATTCATATAAAACAACACATGCTCTGATAATCTAGATGGATTGATCATGTGATGGTTTTATGTATACTCACCACACAACTTGTTTGTTGATGATGATGATGATGTTGTGGTGCTAGTTGATCTTGCTGGCTTGGTCTTGCTCTGCACCTCCTGTGGTGCTGCTCCTGATCCTCCTAGCTTCTGTGATCTTGTGCTTGACCTTGCTATCCACCTGCACCCCCCTCCTTATGTCACCATCTTGTCGATGGTTGGATGATCTGTGATGTATCTTGGCTTGGGATTTCTTTGGGAATTTGGCAGACTCAGAGTGTTATTCTTGTGTACTTGAGAAGGTAAAATGAGCTCCCTAGTGTGGCATCCCGCAAAACCACTACCAGAAAATCGCATTGATTTTGTGCATTGCATCATCATGACATCATCATGCATATTATTTTTTTTACTTGAAACTATGTTGCGAAAGACTATTGTTTTCTAAAACTAGCCCTCCTTCTATTTCAAATTAAACCCCCGGATGTTTCCGGATATTTTGTTTGTCTAAAACTAATTACAAAAGTTATTTTTAAATTAAATAAAAAACCTATATTATTTTTTTAGGGGGCAGTCGAACGGGCCGACCCGACCCAGTCGACCACCCCCAGTACAAAAACGGTCCACCCCAAACCTTTTTCTACCTGGTCCTAACCTACCCACCTATCCTAGCCTGCCACCTCACCTTCCCTCCACCTCACCACACCCACCGCCACCTCATCAATCCTAACCCCCAACTCCCCTCCCTCTCTCACCCAGCCCCCACCTACCCCCTCTCCCTTACACCCCGGCCCCACCTCATGCACCCGGTCCCACCCCGCTGCCACCTCATCCTACAACCTTCCTCTAATCCCACCTCCCCCAGACCGACCCACACGCTGCCACCCCGGCCCCACCGATCCCTGGCCCCACCACTCGCACCACACGCCACCCACCTGCAACCCCACCCCGGTCAAACCCGACCCTGCCCGGAAACCACCTCCCCCGTTCGACCCCACCCCGGACCCACCACCCCCACCGACGCGTCCTCTCGCACCCCCTCTCCTCTCTCCCCGACGACCCCGCCCCCTTTCTTCCTCCCCTCCGGCGCCGGCTCCTCCTCCCGCGTCGCCCCTTCGCCCCCTCTCCGGCCGCCCGCTGTCGCCAAGGCCACCTCCTCCTCTCCTCCTCCCGTCTCTCTCCGCGGTCGCCCCGCCGGCCTCACCTCCCGCCGCCCAAGCGCCGTCGCCCTCCCTCTGCTTCCCTCCTCCCGCCGCCCGAGCTCGGCCCCGCTTCCTCCACCACCCTGCCGCCTCTGCGCCCCGTCCTCACCTCCGGCCTCTCCGTCGCCACCACCCCGTCGTCCGCCGTCCGCGGGCCGCTCGGCCGCCGCCGGCCCGAGCAGCGCCGGCCGTCGCCCTCTCTCCTCCCGCCTGCAACCTCCTCTGCTTTGCCTCGGCCACCGCTCGTCCGCGCCGGACGCCGCTCGTCCGCCGCCGCCGCGCGGGCCCGCCCTCGCCCGGCCGGCCTCCCCTCTCCCCCTCGGTTCTCCCGAGCGCCGCTCGTGTCGGCCTCCTCCGCCGCCCTCGGCCCCACTGCAGAGCTCGCCGGACCGCCGCCTCCTCCGTTCCGTCCCCGCGGCCGAGCCCGCGCCACCCCGGCCCAAGCTCGTCATCGACCCTCGCCTCGCTGCATGTGCTGCTGTCCGCTGCTTGCGTCCCGGTGCTTGCTGTCTTTTTGCCTCTTTTCTCCTTGGCAAAGGGTGTGGAATGACCCCCAATCCGTGTCCTCGCATCCTGTTGTTTTGCTCTGAGTCGAACCCAGGTTCTTGTGTTCTAACAAGGAGAAGTGGTGGCTAGTTGTGCAATTCTGCTAAGGGGGTGGTGAAGATGGTGCGTGTGATCGAGTGAGGCATAGTTGATCGTCCGAAGACCCCGCATGCCTTGTACATCTCCACAAGATCGACAGCCCCGTTGGAAATCGAAGCCCGACCCCGGCGATCTCCGTCACGGAACCACAAGGCCTTTTGGGGGGTGGAACCGACAAGATCTACCGCCTAACGCCAAGCTCTCCTTCATGGGACGCCAAGACACAGGTCGGACCCCGAAGACCGAACCCGACACGACAAGTTCGCCGAGAACTCCTTCCTGAATGCCAAGTTCGTCGACACGGATACGCCATGTTCTCCTTCCCGGACGCCGAGTTCGCCGAGACCCGAACCTGAAGAACGCCAAGATCGACACCGACCAGGACGGACCCGATGTGCCCCGGCACCAAACCAAGTCCTGCTTCCCGGATGCGACAAGATCTACCTCAGTTATCCGAGACCGATCCCGTCGAACCCTGAACCCTGAGACCCGACCCCGAACCCCCCGGAACCAAGATCTTCGACCCCTAATGTGTGAACCTTTCCCGAGCCCTATTTTTATAAATGCTATATAATATTAATTGTTGCATATTTAATTGAGCATGCTCGCATACATCTCATGTGGTTTGGGGGCCTTACGCCGATTCACCATATAATTAAATATGGGGCCCATATGCGGGCAAATCTAGTCGTATATTGGCCTCATTTAAATTTGTGTAGCAAACCGGTACTATCGTTTGTCATGTTAAGACAACCATTAAATTGCGGGGTACCTAAACAACTTGAACCATATATTTAATTGTCGGGACCCCGGTTCCGCTTAATATGGCCTGATTGCATCGCACCTTTGCCATGTCATACATCATACATGCATCATGTCCGATCTTCTGCCATAGTATTAAATAGTGCATCCGGTGTTTATTCTAGTGTTTTGCTTCTTCGCGGATAAGGCCGTTGAGTTGATGCGAGTGTCGACCCGATCTTCGGTTGAACCTTCGGCAATGTTTTTCAGGCGAGCACCTCCCCCTTTCTACCTATCTTACTTTTATAGTATTTATTCCCTCCTGTTGATCGATTGTTATCTGTGTTGCGATGCTCTAGTTTTCGTACCCGTGATATCCCTTGCAGCCTTATATTGCCTTGGACACATCCTATTACCTGTTGTTTGGTAGATAGTTGGACTTGCGCGTCGTAGTCGCTTGCTCAAGTGCTGTTGCGTGTCGCCAAGTACCACAGTTGTTGGAGTATTTGCCGCATGTCTATTGTTGGAGATGATCATAACCTTAATTACTGTTTAACAACTAAAATTGAAGTAGGTAAGCAGAGGCACAGGTGGGCAATAGATGTTATTTGGTTGTTAACCGTCCACTTGTGTCCCGTAGGACCCCGAGTACTTGATACCTGTTCCTTGAATATTCGCGCTATCCACATACGGGGGAATTATGGGACCCCCCTGAGCCAGAGCTTGATTCATTCTTATTTCTTGGGGCCACAAACTAGTTTGAGGTTTTATTTACTATCCTGTACTTATGCCATGCTTTACTGCTTTATTTAAATTGTGCGATGGATAGCACCTATACTGTTTAGGATCGGCACACGTTTTCGCGGTGTCGACAAGCCCAGTTTTGGGTTCCCAGTCGTTCACAGCCGTCCACCCAAACCTTGAGTCCGTCTCGGAGTCAGCTAGCTTCGTTGCGGGTGTACTCAACGGGGTGGCCCCCGGAAATATTTCTGAATCCTGTGATTGCTTTGTCGTGAAGGCCTCGTTGGGTTTTGATTTGGTTTTTCCGAGGTTGATCGAGTGTGTGTTGCTATTTGTGCACCCCTGCAGGGTAAAACTTTCTGAAAGCCGTGTCCGCGGTTATGGACGACTTGGAGCACAGTATCTCGATCATAGACAACTATAACTAAAGTAGTGCTATAAATTTGACTTTATAATGACTAGTAATCAGCTTTACTATAATGGAATGGCTAAATAAAACTGCCAACAATTGCTTGTTTGGGTTGTCGCTTGCGACCATTGTATCTGACTAGTAAGTATTGCAACTACAACGGAATGGCTAAATAAAAGTACCAACAACTGCTGGGTTTTGGGATATCTCATGCTAATTGTATTTGACTAGTAAGTGTTGCAACTACAACGGACTGGTTAACTAAAACTGCCCACTGCTTATCTTATCAGGATGATTACCTTTACTTGACTAGTAATTGCGGCAACGATAACTGAACCAAATAAAACTGCCAACGGTGTGAGTTCCTCGGTGGACTTCCTCTTTTGGTCTCGAGGGGGAAATACCAGGATGGGATTGTTTGGTGTAAGATTCAGGTTGGATCCTAATAGCTCTTTCTTACCCCTCTCTGATAGCCGCCAGTTGTATCGAGTCTCTATAGGTTGTTTAGTGCGTGCTGCCGCTGCCGCTTCAGTCCACCATACCTATGTAGGCGAGGACCGCCGAATTCTAGTCTCGCCGTGTACTGGCCGCAGTACTGACGCTCCTCTTTTTCCTTTGCCCTTTGTCGGCACCCCTTTTGTTTTAGCAGGTTTTGAGATCGACGTCGTTAGCAGGGTTACCCTTCCGGCTTGGCCTGGGCAGGGTTATGGACGCCATTGGTTATTCTTCAGGGCTCTTAGACCCATTTGCATCTTGTCCGTAGTCGGACGCTCTACCATTTTCGAGGTGATTTGGATCTTTGTATATTATATCTGTATTCTTGACTCATTGAGTCGCTGTTGTATATATATCTGTTCTGTGGGTCCCATCGAGGACTGTTGTGTAATGTTATTACTTCGTTTTCCACCCGCACGAAAGTGCCTGGTGGGCACCTTTGAATCATTTCTATGCGGGTTTGGCGGGAATCGCTGAAACTTGCATAGGGTCGATTCTGAGGGTGTTACAGAGTGGTATCAGAGCTCAGCAGTTGCGATACCCCACAAGTCCAGCCTGTAGGATAACCTAGCTAACGGCCGAAGTAGAGTGCCAAAACTATTTTTGCAAAAATCGGTTGGATAGTTCTGATTAGGTCTGATTTTACTCCTTACCCCTCTGCTGCTCTCCTCTCACCTCAGCGTGTTTTGAATCCGCTCTCTTCTCTCTCTTCGAGTCCAGGATTTCTCGTGGTTGGGTTCCGTCGTGCCTTCAGGGTTTCGCTTCCTCCTTTGATAACGGTGTTCTACCATCCGGTGTTCATGCTGTCTGGGGAATCCATCTACTGTGGTACCATTCTTTGTTCCTTGTTTGTGCCTTCCGGTGTTTCCGACGCGACGACATCATCTATGCCAGATCCGATGCAGAGTCGGCATCACTCCTTTGTTTCTGAACCTCGATTGTCAAGATCTTCAGTCTGATTCCGAGAATGGTTGCACGCTTTTCTACTGATTGTGCAGAGTAATAGTTTGGGTGCGTGATGGATTGGACCCCATGCCGACTACCCCTTCTATTCGCTTTTGTACATTGAAGTGGATGAGAATGCATCGGTTCCCTCTTTCTATCGAAGCTAGAGGTGGCTTTATTTGTGGATACCTCTACCTTCGCCCTTTTGTTTCCGGAGTGTTCCCTCGACGATCACGGACAACGACCTCTTGTTAGTGGTGTCGCGAAGATCTACACGACGCGAGAAGATTCAGATCGCCGCCCTTCTTCCCGGTACCATGAGGCGGATCTCGAGGGCGAGATCCATTGTTAGTGGTGTCGAATTGTGGCATCCCGCAAAACCACTACCAGAAAATCGCGTTGATTTTGTGCATTGCATCATCATGACATCATCATGCATATTATTTTTTTACTTGAAACTATGTTGCGAAAGACTATTGTTTTCTAAAACTAGCCCTCCTTCTATTTCAAATTAAACCCCCGGATGTTTCCGAATATTTTGTTTGTCTAAAACTAATTACAAAAGTTATTTGTAAATTAAATAAAAAAACCTATATTATTTTTTTAGGGGGCAGTCGAACGGGCCGACCCGACCCAGTCGACCACCCCCAGTACAAAAACGGTCCACCCCAAACCTTTTTCTACCTGGTCCTAACCTACCCACCTATCCTAGCCTGCCACCTCACCTTCCCTCCACCTCACCACACCCACCGCCACCTCATCAATCCTAACCCCCAACTCCCCTCCCTCTCTCACCCAGCCCCCACCTACCCCCTCTCCCTTACACCCCGGCCCCACCTCCTGCACCCGGTCCCACCCCGCTGCCACCTCATCCTACAACCTTCCTCTAATCCCACCTCCCCCGGACCGACCCACACGCTGCCACCCCGGACCCACCGATCCCTGGCCCCACCACTCGCACCACACGCCACCCATCTGCAACCCCACCCCGGTCAAACCCGATCCTGCCCGGAAACCACCTCCCCCGTTCGACCCCACCCCGGACCCACCACCCCCACCGACGCGTCCTCTCGCACCCCCTATCCTCTCTCCCCGATGACCCCGCCCCCTTTCTTCCTCCCCTCCGGCGCCGGCTCCTCCTCCCGCGTCGCCCCTTCGCCCCCTCTCCGGCCGCCCGCCGTCGCCAAGGCCACCTCCTCCTCTCCTCCTCCCGTCTCTCTCCGCGGTCGCCCCGCCGGCCTCACCTCCCGCCGCCCAAGCGTCGTCGCCCTCCCTCTGCTTCCCTCCTCCCGCCGCTCGAGCTCGGCCCCGCTTCCTCCACCACCCTGCCGCCTCTGCGCCCCGTCCTCACCTCCGGCCTCTCTGTCGCCACCACCCCGCCGTCCGCGGGCCGCGGGCCGCTCGGCCGCCGTCGGCCCGAGCAGCGCCGGCCGTCGCCCTCTCTCCTCCCGCCTGCAACCTCCTCTGCTTCGCCTCGGCCACCGCTCGTCCGCGCCGGACGCCGCTCGTCCGCCGCCGCCGCGCGGGCCCGCCCTCGCCCGGCCAGCCTCCCCTCTCCCTCTCGGTTCTCCCGAGCGCCGCTCGCGTCGTCCTCCTCCGCCGCCCTCGGCCCCGCTGCAGAGCTCGCTGGACCGCCGCCTCCTCCGTTCCGTCCCCGCGGCCGAGCCCGCGCCACCCCGGCCCAAGCTCGTCATCGACCCTCGCCTCGCTGCATGTGCTGCTGTCCGCTGCTTGCGTCCCGGTGCTTGCTGTCTTTTTGCCTCTTTTCTCCTTGGCAAAGGGTGTGGAATGACCCCCAATCCGTGTCCTCGCATCCTGTTGTTTTGCTCTGAGTCGACCCCAGGTTCTTGTGTTCTGACAAGGAGAAGTGGTGGCTAGTTGTGTAATTCTGCTAAGGGGGTGGTGAAGATGGTGCGTGTGATCGAGTGAGGCATAGTTGATCGTCCGAAGACCCCGCATGCCTTGTACATCTCCACAAGATCGACAGCCCCGTTGGAAATCGAAGCCCGACCCCGGCGATCTCCGTCACGGAACCACAAGGCCTTTTGGGGGGTGGAACCGACAAGATCTACCGCCTAACGCCAAGCTCTCCTTCATGGGACGCCAAGACACAGGTCGGACCCCGAAGACCGAACCCGACACGACAAGTTCGCCGAGAACTCCTTCCTGAACGCCAAGGTCGTCGACACGGATACGCCATGTTCTCCTTCCCGGACGCCGAGTTCGCCGAGACCCGAACCTGAAGAACGCCAAGATCGACACCGACCAGGACGGACCCGATGTGCCCCGGCACCAAACCAAGTCCTGCTTCCCGGATGCGACAAGATCTACCTCAGTTATCCGAGACTGATCCCGTCGAACCCTGAACCCTGAGACCCGACCCCGAACCCCCCGGAA
Organism: Avena sativa; assembly: GCA_916181665.1. Lineage (NCBI taxonomy): Eukaryota > Viridiplantae > Streptophyta > Magnoliopsida > Poales > Poaceae > Avena > Avena sativa. The sequence continues at coordinate 392,788,154 of OV702280.1, read as the reverse complement.
CCAAGATCTTCGACCCCTAATGTGTGAACCTTTCCCGAGCCCTATTTTTATAAATGCTATATAATATTAATTGTTGCATATTTAATTGAGCATGCTCGCATACATATCATGTGGTTTGGGGGCCTTACGCCGATTCACCATATAATTAAATATGGGGCCCATATGCGGGCAAATCTAGTCGTATATTGGCCTCATTTAAATTTGTGTAGCAAACCGGTACTATCGTTTGTCATGTTAAGACAACCATTAAATTGCGGGGTACCTAAACAACTTGAACCATATATTTAATTGTCGGGACCCTGGTTCCGCTTAATATGGCCTAATTGCATCGCACCTTTGCCATGTCATACATCATACATGCATCATGCCCGATCTTCTGCCATAGTATTAAATAGTGCATCCGGTGTTTATTCTAGTGTTTTGCTTCTTCGCGGATAAGGCCGTTGAGTTGATGCGAGTGTCGACCCGATCTTCGGTTGAACCTTCGGCAATGTTTTTCAGGCGAGCACCTCCCCCTTTCTACCTATCTTACTTTTATAGTATTTATTCCCTCCTGTTGATCGATTGCTATCTGTGTTGCGATGCTCTAGTTTTCGTACCCGTGATATCCCTTGCAGCCTTATATTGCCTTGGACACATCCTATTACCTGTTGTTTGGTAGATAGTTGGACTTGCGCGTCGTAGTCGCTTGCTCAAGTGCTGTTGCGTGTCGCCAAGTACCACAGTTGTTGGAGTATTTGCCGCATGTCTATTGTTGGAGATGATCATAACCTTAATTACTGTTTAACAACTAAAATTGAAGTAGGTAAGCAGAGGCACAGGTGGGCAATAGATGTTATTTGGTTGTTAACCGTCCACTTGTGTCCCGTAGGACCCCGAGTACTTGATACCTGTTCCTTGAATATTCGCGCTATCCACATACGGGGGAATTATGGGACCCCCCTGAGCCAGAGCTTGATTCATTCTTATTTCTTGGGGCCACAAACTAGTTTGAGGTTTTATTTACTATCCTGTACTTATGCCATGCTTTACTGCTTTATTTAAATTGTACGATGGATAGCACCTGTACTGTTTAGGATCGGCACACGTTTTCGCGGTGTCGACAAGCCCAGTTTTGGGTTCCCAGTCGTTCACAGCCGTCCACCCAAACCTTGAGTCCGTCTCGGAGTCAGCTAGCTTCGTTGCGGGTGTACTCAACGGGGTGGCCCCCGGAAATATTTCTGAATCCTGTGATTGCTTTGTCGTGAAGGCCTCGTTGGGTTTTGATTTGGTTTTTCCGAGGTTGATCGAGTGTGTGTTGCTATTTGTGCACCCCTGCAGGGTAAAACTTTCTGAAAGCCGTGTCCGCGGTTATGGACGACTTGGAGCACAGTATCTCGATCATAGACAACTATAACTAAAGTAGTGCTATAAATTTGACTTTATAATGACTAGTAATCAGCTTTACTATAATTGAATGGCTAAATAAAACTGCCAACAATTGCTTGTTTGGGTTGTCGCTTGCGACCATTGTATCTGACTAGTAAGTATTGCAACTACAACGGAATGGCTAAATAAAAGTACCAACAACTGCTGGGTTTTGGGATATCTCATGCTAATTGTATTTGACTAGTAAGTGTTGCAACTACAACGGACTGGTTAACTAAAATTGCCCACTGCTTATCTTATCAGGATGATTACCTTTACTTGACTAGTAATTGCGGCAATGATAACTGAACCAAATAAAACTGCCAACGGTGTGAGTTCCTCGGTGGACTTCCTCTTTTGGTCTCGAGGGGGAAATACCAGGATGGGATTGTTTGGTGTAAGATTCAGGTTGGATCCTAATAGCTCTTTCTTACCCCTCTCTGATAGCCGCCAGTTGTATCGAGGCTCTATAGGTTGTTTAGTGCGTGCTGCCGCTGCCGCTTCAGTCCACCATACCTATGTAGGCGAGGACCGCCGAATTCTAGTCTCGCCGTGTACTGGCCGCAGTACTGACGCTCCTCTTTTTCCTTTGCCCTTTGTCGGCACCCCTTTTGTTTTAGCAGGTTTTGAGATCGACGTCGTTAGCAGGGTTACCCTTCCGGCTTGGCCTGGGCAGGGTTATGGACGCCATTGGTTATTCTTCAGGGCTCTTAGCCCCATTTGCATCTTGTCCGTAGTCGGACGCTCTACCATTTTCGAGGTGATTTGGATCTTTGTATATTATATCTGTATTCTTGACTCATTGAGTCGCTGTTGTATATATATCTGTTCTGTGGGTCCCATCGAGGACTGTTGTGTAATGTTATTACTTCGTTTTCCACCCGCACGAAAGTGCCTGGTGGGCACCTTTGAATCATTTCTATGCGGGTTTGGCGGGAATCGCTGAAACTTGCATAGGGTCGATTCTGAGGGTGTTACAGAGTGGTATCAGAGCTCAGCAGTTGCGATACCCCACAAGTCCAGCCTGTAGGATAACCTAGCTAACGGCCGAAGTAGAGTGCCAAAACTATTTTTGCAAAAATCGGTTGGATAGTTCTGATTAGGTCTGATTTTACTCCTTACCCCTCTGCTGCTCTCCTCTCACCTCAGCGTGTTTTGAATCCGCTCTCTTCTCTCTCTTCGAGTCCAGGATTTCTCGTGGTTGGGTTCCGTCGTGCCTTCAGGGTTTCACTTCCTCCTTTGATAACGGTGTTCTACCATCCGGTGTTCATGCTGTCTGGGGAATCCATCTACTGTGGTACCATTCTTTGTTCCTTGTTTGTGCCTTCCGGTGTTTCCGACGCGACGACATCATCTATGCCAGATCCGATGCAGAGTCGGCATCACTCCTTTGTTTCTGAACCTCGATTGTCGAGATCTTCAGTCTGATTCCGAGAATGGTTGCACGCTTTTCTACTGATTGTGCAGAGTAATAGTTTGGGTGCGTGATGGATTGGACCCCATGCCGACTACCCCTTCTATTCGCTTTTGTACATTGAAGTGGATGAGAATGCATCGGTTCCCTCTTTCTATCGAAGCTAGAGGTGGCTTTATTTGTGGATACCTCTACCTTCGCCCTTTTGTTTCCGGAGTGTTCCCTCGACGATCACGGACAACGACCTCTTGTTAGTGGTGTCGCGAAGATCTACACGACGCGAGAAGATTCAGATCGCCGCCCTTCTTCCCGGTACCATGAGGCGGATCTCGAGGGCGAGATCCATTGTTAGTGGTGTCGAATTGTGGCATCCCGCAAAACCACTACCAGAAAATCGCGTTGATTTTGTGCATTGCATCATCATGACATCATCATGCATATTATTTTTTTACTTGAAACTATGTTGCGAAAGACTATTGTTTTCTAAAACTAGCCCTCCTTCTATTTCAAATTAAACCCCCGGATGTTTCCGAATATTTTGTTTGTCTAAAACTAATTACAAAAGTTATTTTTAAATTAAATAAAAAAACCTATATTATTTTTTTAGGGGGCAGTCGAACGGGCCGACCCGACCCAGTCGACCACCCCCAGTACAAAAACGGTCCACCCCAAACCTTTTTCTACCTGGTCCTAACCTACCCACCTATCCTAGCCTGCCACCTCACCTTCCCTCCACCTCACCACACCCACCGCCACCTCATCAATCCTAACCCCCAACTCCCCTCCCTCTCTCACCCAGCCCCCACCTACCCCCTCTCCCTTACACCCCGGCCCCACCTCCTGCACCCGGTCCCACCCCGCTGCCACCTCATCCTACAACCTTCCTCTAATCCCACCTCCCCCGGACCGACCCACACGCTGCCACCCCGGACCCACCGATCCCTGGCCCCACCACTCGCACCACACGCCACCCATCTGCAACCCCACCCCGGTCAAACCCGACCCTGCCCGGAAACCACCTCCCCCGTTCGACCCCACCCCGGACCCACCACCCCCACCGACGCGTCCTCTCGCACCCCCTATCCTCTCTCCCCGACGACCCCGCCCCCTTTCTTCCTCCCCTCCGGCACCGGCTCCTCCTCCCGCGTCGCCCCTTCGCCCCCTCTCCGGCCGCCCGCCGTCGCCAAGGCCACCTCCTCCTCTCCTCCTCCCGTCTCTCTCCGCGGTCGCCCCGCCGGCCTCACCTCCCGCCGCCCAAGCGTCGTCGCCCTCCCTCTGCTTCCCTCCTCCCGCCGCCCGAGCTCGGCCCCGCTTCCTCCACCACCCTGCCGCCTCTGCGCCCCGTCCTCACCTCCGGCCTCTCCGTCGCCACCACCCCGCCGTCCGCGGGCCGCGGGCCGCTCGGCCGCCGCCGGCCCGAGCAGCGCCGGCCGTCGCCCTCTCTCCTCCCGCCTGCAACCTCCTCTGCTTCGCCTCGGCCACCGCACGTCCGCGCCGGACGCCGCTCGTCCGCCGCCGCCGCGCGGGCCCGCCCTCGCCCGGCCAGCCTCCCCTCTCCCTCTCGGTTCTCCCGAGCGCCGCTCGCGTCGTCCTCCTCCGCCGCCCTCGGCCCCGCTGCAGAGCTCGCTGGACCGCCGCCTCCTCCGTTCCGTCCCCACGGCCGAGCCCGCGCCACCCCGGCCCAAGCTCGTCATCGACCCTCGCCTCGCTGCATGTGCTGCTGTCCGCTGCTTGCGTCCCGGTGCTTGCTGTCTTTTTGCCTCTTTTCTCCTTGGCAAAGGGTGTGGAATGACCCCCAATCCGTGTCCTCGCATCCTGTTGTTTTGCTCTGAGTCGACCCCAGGTTCTTGTGTTCTGACAAGGAGAAGTGGTGGCTAGTTGTGTAATTCTGCTAAGGGGGTGGTGAAGATGGTGCGTGTGATCGAGTGAGGCATAGTTGATCGTCCGAAGACCCCGCATGCCTTGTACATCTCCACAAGATCGACAGCCCCGTTGGAAATCGAAGCCCGACCCCGGCGATCTCCGTCACGGAACCACAAGGCCTTTTGGGGGGTGGAACCGACAAGATCTACCGCCTAACGCCAAGCTCTCCTTCATGGGACGCCAAGACACAGGTCGGACCCCGAAGACCGAACCCGACACGACAAGTTCGCCGAGAACTCCTTCCTGAACGCCAAGGTCGTCGACACGGATACGCCATGTTCTCCTTCCCGGACGCCGAGTTCGCCGAGACCCGAACCTGAAGAACGCCAAGATCGACACCGACCAGGACGGACCCGATGTGCCCCGGCACCAAACCAAGTCCTGCTTCCCGGATGCGACAAGATCTACCTCAGTTATCCGAGACCGATCCCGTCGAACCCTGAACCCCGAGACCCGACCCCGAACCCCCCGGAACCAAGATCTTCGACCCCTAATGTGTGAACCTTTCCCGAGCCCTATTTTTATAAATGCTATATAATATTAATTGTTGCATATTTAATTGAGCATGCTCGCATACATATCATGTGGTTTGGGGGCCTTACGCCGATTCACCATATAATTAAATATGGGGCCCATATGCGGGCAAATCTAGTCGTATATTGGCCTCATTTAAATTTGTGTAGCAAATCGGTACTATCGTTTGTCATGTTAAGACAACCATTAAATTGCGGGGTACCTAAACAACTTGAACCATATATTTAATTGTCGGGACCCCGGTTCCGCTTAATATGGCCTAATTGCATCGCACCTTTGCCATGTCATACATCATACATGCATCATGCCCGATCTTCTGCCATAGTATTAAATAGTGCATCCGGTGTTTATTCTAGTGTTTTGCTTCTTCGCGGATAAGGCCGTTGAGTTGATGCGAGTGTCGACCCGATCTTCGGTTGAACCTTCGGCAATGTTTTTCAGGCGAGCACCTCCCCCTTTCTACCTATCTTACTTTTATAGTATTTATTCCCTCCTGTTGATCGATTGCTATCTGTGTTGCGATGCTCTAGTTTTCGTACCCGTGATATCCCTTGCAGCCTTATATTGCCTTGGACACATCCTATTACCTGTTGTTTGGTAGATAGTTGGACTTGCGCGTCGTAGTCGCTTGCTCAAGTGCTGTTGCGTGTCGCCAAGTACCACAGTTGTTGGAGTATTTGCCGCATGTCTATTGTTGGAGATGATCATAACCTTAATTACTGTTTAACAACTAAAATTGAAGTAGGTAAGCAGAGGCACAGGTGGGCAATAGATGTTATTTGGTTGTTAACCGTCCACTTGTGTCCCGTAGGACCCCGAGTACTTGATACCTGTTCCTTGAATATTCGCGCTATCCACATACGGGGGAATTATGGGACCCCCCTGAGCCAGAGCTTGATTCATTCTTATTTCTTGGGGCCACAAACTAGTTTGAGGTTTTATTTACTATCCTGTACTTATGCCATGCTTTACTGCTTTATTTAAATTGTGCGATGGATAGCACCTGTACTGTTTAGGATCGGCACACGTTTTCGCGGTGTCGACAAGCCCAGTTTTGGGTTCCCAGTCGTTCACAGCCGTCCACCCAAACCTTGAGTCCGTCTCGGAGTCAGCTAGCTTCGTTGCGGGTGTACTCAACGGGGTGGCCCCCGGAAATATTTCTGAATCCTGTGATTGCTTTGTCGTGAAGGCCTCGTTGGGTTTTGATTTGGTTTTTCCGAGGTTGATCGAGTGTGTGTTGCTATTTGTGCACCCCTGCAGGGTAAAACTTTCTGAAAGCCGTGTCCGCGGTTATGGACGACTTGGAGCACAGTATCTCGATCATAGACAACTATAACTAAAGTAGTGCTATAAATTTGACTTTATAATGACTAGTAATCAGCTTTACTATAATGGAATGGCTAAATAAAACTGCCAACAATTGCTTGTTTGGGTTGTCGCTTGCGACCATTGTATCTGACTAGTAAGTATTGCAACTACAACGGAATGGCTAAATAAAAGTACCAACAACTGCTGGGTTTTGGGATATCTCATGCTAATTGTATTTGACTAGTAAGTGTTGCAACTACAACGGACTGGTTAACTAAAACTGCCCACTGCTTATCTTATCAGGATGATTACCTTTACTTGACTAGTAATTGCGGCAACGATAACTGAACCAAATAAAACTGCCAACGGTGTAAGTTCCTCGGTGGACTTCCTCTTTTGGTCTCGAGGGGGAAATACCAGAATGGTATTGTTTGGTGTAAGATTCAGGTTGGATCCGAATAGCTCCTTCTTACCCCTCTCTGATAGCCGCCAGTTGTATCGAGTCTCTATAGGTTGTTTAGTGCGTGCTGCCGCTGCCGCTTCAGTCCACCATACCTATGTAGGCGAGGACCGCCGAATTCTAGTCTCGCCGTGTACTGGCCTCAGTACTGACGCTCCTCTTTTTCCTTTGCCCTTTGTCGGCACCCCTTTTGTTTTAGCAGGTTTTGAGATCGACGTCGTTAGCAGGGTTACCCTTCCAGCTGGCCTGGGCAGGGTTATGGACGCCATTGGTTATTCTTCAGGGCTCTTAGCCCCATTTGCATCTTGTCCGTAGTCGGACGCTCTACCATTTTCGAGGTGATTTGGATCTTTGTATATTATATCTGTATTCTTGACTCATTAAGTCGCTGTTGTATATATATCTGTTCTGTGGGTCCCATCGAGGACTGTTGTGTAATGTTATTACTTCGTTTTCCACCCGCACGAAAGTTCCTGGTGGGCACCTTTGAATCGTTTCTATGCGGGTTTGACGGGAATCGCTGAAACTTGCATAGGGTCGATTCTGAGGGTGTTACACCTAGTAGCTGTGCTACGGCAGGGCGTGGTCTTTTGATTGCTTGTATCGCTGCTGCTGTTTGGACAACACATTACATGAATTTAGGTGACTAAGCTGCCTTGCTGCTTGGGCTGGTTGTGGATCAGATCAAGTGAATTGGTTTCACTTCTTATACTTTTACAATTTACTATCCTGGTGAAACTTTCCCCTTTACTTTGCTAATGATTTTGTTCTAAGGCTTAATTGATATGAAAGAATAGATATTGTTCATTGGTGAAAATCGCCCCTTTTTTAAATACTCAATGAGGTAATATGAACAGTGCACTTCACTGTTCACCACTGAGAGTAAAATAACTAACTAACCTTTTATTTCTTTCTTAGTTGTTTTTCTTATTTGCAGGAACAAGATCTGGATGCTCAAGATGTAGTATAGGAATAGATAGGTTTATAGATTTTTGTAATCTTCTTTTTATTCTTTTGTAAATAATCTTGTAATAGTATTCTTATAATTTAATAAAATTTCATTTTATTGTAATTCACTTACTGTAATGTGTTCCTTTATTTATTGTATCTTTCTCACTTTGTAATATGATTATGGAATAAAGAAAAGAAATAAGAATTCATTTCTTATTTATTTTTTCTTGTCTTAAATTCTTATTGTTGTTTAATATATCTTTAATATAATCAAACAATGTTAATAAATCATTTTGGAAAACAACTTAATATTTCTAACTTCTATTTTTCAAATATTTTCCAAATGATTTGAATTTCAAATTTGAATTCAAAACATTTGCCCCCAAAACACAATAATTCATAAAGGTCATGTCAAAATTTATAACAATCACTATAGAGAGCTATTCCTACCTCTAGATAGTGAAAGAAACTCTGATCACTTTAGATTTTTGTTTGGCGAAAAATTAACCCGGATTTTGTAGATGAATGCATGCATATGCTCAGATTCATATTTCTACCCTTCGTTGGTTCCTAAATGCTGGGGTGTTACACCTGTGCTATAGAGAGGCATGCCCGTCGGTAAGGGGGCCAAGCAAGGCACCTACCAGAGTGTAGCGGAGGGCACCGAGGGCGTGACCTTGGGTAGACGGAGCAGGTCCTGCCAGGAACGTTAGGGTCGAGGTTCTCGGGCTCGGGGTTGCGCGGTAGGGGGAGCACAAGGAGGGCGACAACGTTGTGACGAAGCAAAGGAGGCGGCCCGACGACGCATGAGGTGGAGGCAGAGTAGGAGTTGAGGGGCGGCATGGTGGAGCACCAGGAGGCAGGGAGCGGTGAGGTGGTTGTGGCCAATGATGGTGGTGGGGCGCACGACCATGGTGCACCGAGGGAGAGGTGTACACTCCCACCATCAAAGGTGATCAGGAGGACGGAAGTCGGCGTCGTGAAAACTCGTATACGCAAAGGACACAGGGTGGAGATCGACGAGGCCGCCCGAGATGGGGCTCGTGCAAGGAGGCACTCGGGAGGTTGGAGGCATCGCGGTCAGGAAGAAGAGAGTGAGGGAGGAGGCCAAGGACCAGATGGCAAAAGCTAATCCGACGATGGGGTATAAACTAGAAAAGACCAGGGGAGCCGAGGTGGGATCTAGGGTTTGCACCGGCTGGGCTAAGGAATGTTTGGGCAAGCTGGCATTGGCCAGATGGTAGGTGGGCTGCCCTCTATCTTTCTAAAAGCTTGTTTTTGCTAATTTTCTATTTGTTTTAAAAAATCTTGCAGAAAAATAGGTAAGGAAAATAAAAATAGGGTTTTAATTTGTGACAAAAGAGGGGAATTCTTATGAAAACTCGGCACAACATGGCAAATTCAAATTTGCAAAAAACTAAGTATAACAAAATACTCTTACCTCATTTGAAAAAACATTTCAAAATATTAGAGCATTGAATTTAGGTGTTGATATATTTCTCTAAGTTAATTCTTTCGTAACCGTGACAATGCAGGGACATTCAACTAGTCTCGTCTAAATTTATGCTATATGTTCATATAGACTTGCACTTTTCAAACGTGCCATTAAGTTACGTGGCGATGTTTGCAGTTTACCCCTCAGAATTCCGTTTACCTAACACAACGACCCTGATTCCAGAAGCCGCACAAGGGCTGAAGGGCGCTCCGCCGCTCCCTCACCCGGCCGTCTTCCGCGTTCCCCTCCCGCCGCTCCCCCACCTCTCCCCCGCCGTCTCCGGTCGCCCCTGCGGCGCAAGGAGATCACCGAACATAACGATCGGAGCCGCGTCGCTCTGCGCCCCCTCCCCCCTCCCCAGCGACGAGTAAACCGACAGGCGGAAGTCTCCACTTGCATCGTCCGCCATGTTGCGCAGGTAAGGGCAACTGACCTAGGTATTCACCCCGCCGAATTAGGGTTTTCGATGCCTAATGTCCGGTTCTATCTGCTACTGCAGGTGCGTGCGAGATCTGTACTCGCTGCGGTCCCGCACTAGGATCCCCAGACCGATCTCCAGCGAGGTAAGCGTCCCCGTCCTGTCCGATAGTTCGATGCGCATTAGCCATTAGGGCTATCTCTGCTGGTTGCAGTTGATCGAGTTGTTTTCCTTGGTAGGCATTTGCTGTTTTGATACTTCGATTGCTTGTTAGAGCTTACTAGGGACGGGTTGAAATTGGTGAAATTTGCTGATTAAATTGGCAGTGGAGTCGTGTGCTGATGTGTGATTAGTTTGAGAATGCTAAATCTTCCAGTCAGTTGCATTAACATAGTTCGTTAGCACAACTCTGATTTTGGATGAGATTAACCTAGGAAGGACTATATGGAGCAAAATGCTGTGACATGTGAACCAGTTTACTTTTTAGCCTTTGTAGGGTCGTAAGGTGATACGTCTAAAAAAATGGTCTTAGGGTGATGTAGAGGACTTTAACTAACAATTTTGTCTACTGCATTGATGAAAATGATAGGAAAATGCAGGCCAAACTAAGAGAAGACTGCCGTTTTTCATGAATGATTTTTCATTTATATTTATACAGGCTTCTTTGGTTAGTGGAGTTTTTTTTTTGTTTGAGCAAATTACGGAAAGTACAATGTGTCGAACTGAGTAAATTTCTGGTCTGCTATGGAACTTTAAATCTGCTGTGGAAGCACTCGTGTAGTAAACTAGTAGTGGTTGTAGTTATAGAAATGTTTGGAACTTGTTAGGAGTTGAGTTTATCTTAATGTTATAAAAGAATCCACTTAGAGTAGGCTCACATAAATCATGTTATTTGCTGCCCTATTTTTCTGAATTATGTATTTACTTTTCATACAGTATACTCATTACTGGCAAACCTTGATGAATGCTCTAGAAGAAAATGTGACCACACTTTTCTTTGTTTCATATTATGTAGTGTTACTTATTCGTTGGTAAGATAATCAGTGCAAACAGAAACTTCTAGAGCAAGTTGGTCCATCCCATGTGCTCACTAAGACGAACCAGTTTTCTAAGAAAAATGGTCTTAGGTGAACCAGTTTTCTTTCATGTGCTCACTACTTATATTTACATAAATGCCGACATTTTCCATGTGCAATGAATGCACACACGTTTTGTGGTTAGTTTTGTAATGCTTGTGCCACTGGTATTCCTTGTTGAGCCCTATGGAAATTTGCACATTAATTAGGAAAAATTCTTGCATCCTTTTGCTATCTATTGCTGCCGTAAACTACAAGAGAGTGAAAGAATAGCCTATTTGTCAGGTCCAAAGTCCAACATTCCTTCAATCCAGAAGAAACTCAACGAAAACATCTCAACAGAGTTCAGCACAGAATTCTGTCCCTGGACCTCAAAAAGAACCTCCTCAGTCTGGAGGCAAGGTTTCAAAGCTTCTGCTTGGAACTGTGGTGGTTGGTGCTGCTGCTGTGGCTGCTCATCAAGCTGGCTACATAGATCTTCCGTTTGAGGATACAAAATTTCCTTCGACCATCAGGGAGCAAAATTTCACAAAGATGTATGAAAGTCTGAAGTCCCCCTTAGAACAAAAGGTTGACCAGAAACAAACCATGTCGGATCCAAACAATGGCATTTCTCAGAAAACACCAAAGGACCTTCCAACTAAAGGGATGGGTGCAGCAGAGAGTCCTGCTTCTGTTGAGCATCCTACTCCTGCAGAAGAAAAAGAAAAAGAAACCCTCACCCAAGTTCAAGATGAGCATGAGTCTGATGCTAAACTGCCGTCTCAAGATACTCTCTCTTTTCATACAAAGCCAAATGTTGATAATCATAAGGCAGCCAGTGAAGTTCCTCCTGGACAATCTGACAAGATAGGCAGCACAGTTTCTCCTTTGCAATCAAGCCCATCAATGGCTGGTCCATCCCATGATTTGCACACAGATACGGATGCGCAAAAGGTTTGAGTTCATTTTGAACTTGTTATATGCCCCGCTTTATCATCGTAGTTGCATGTTGATTGATATATCAGTGTGTTTTCTATTTTATCATTACAAATTGTCACTTGGGGACACATTCTACAGGCTTAACAAGATTATTGTGTTGCTTTTTCGATATTTATAGATCCATGCTTAATGATTACATAGAATTATTTATAGAGATGGAAATCCGAATGAAATCCCCCACTAATAAACCTGATTAGTTGCGCATTATGTACTTGTACTATGCAGATATCATAGTTTATTGGTTGCCCGAACCTACCAGATCTTTATGTTTGTGACTTTTGAATTTTTTGTTCGACTGTAATTTGACCTGCTGAGCTCGATGGTATTGGTGTATTGGCATTGAGTTATATCACTGTGAGTCGAGAACCAGCAGATGGTTGTTGAAAATTGAAAATCTCTCCTTGTTTACCTTGTCCTATATTTTTATATAAGTTACTGTTACCCACCAGTAGTTCCATGTTCCATGTCTGACACTACTGTTTTTCTGTCTTATCTTGCATCTGTATTTTTTATGATGTTGTTTCTAAGCATGTAGGAAATGACACTGGTAGAATCGTCTAATTGAATAAATCCTTGTCTGTAGGATCCATTAGCCGCTGTTGCAGGTGAACAGAAATCTCTTGCTGAGACATATTTACTACAGGAGGAACCTGGTATTACTAAAGATGTGGTATGTGCTCCCACCTTTGAAAAACTGGACAGTACCAAATTGGCGAAATACTTCCTGTTGATAGAGAGGTCGCTGGAAATAAATTGATGGTACCTACTAAACATATTTCGGTGTTTTCTTATGTGTTATCCTTTTTCTCTTGTTGAACAGAGTGTTAAGGAGAGTAGAAGTGATGGGGTTGTCGATGGTGTAAAAGCTTCTGATGATGGGAAATTTATGCTCAATATTATAGAGGCTATTCATGCTGCTGAAAAAAAGCAGGCAGATGCAGATGCTTACAAGTATTCCGAAGAGAAAAGGAAGTTGAAGGTTTGTCATCCATTTGCATGTGATGTTTGTGCTTAGATGGTCATTGATTTCTGCACATCAAGGTTATGTAGCATGGCATGCCTTCGTGGTTTTACAGTATTACTATTGAACTGTTGTACGTGTCATGGTCATCCCATCAGTTCGAGAACTGCTGCATTACTGCTACATTAGTTCATTTTTTATTGATAATATGTCAGCAGACATTGAATCTTTTGGTCTTATATACTCCCCAGTGCAAAAATATAAGGATATTATTTGGGGGATCTTGTCCAACAATGTAAGGCTTGCATGCAAATTTCATGACATTTTCTCCCTTTTGCCATAATTTATTTTCCCTTTTTATTCAAATTTATAACTGAACACTGACATTAACTTATCTCTCTTTTATTTCCAAGACTTTAATAGTTCAATATCATGGATAACATGTTTATTTCCCTCTAGTAATCTCTTGGTTTCATTGCATTCTTAATCCACGTGATCAACCAAAACACGCCTTATATTTCTGATTGGAGGAAGTAATACACACTTCACAGTATTAATTTTTTTTTTTGCTTTGTGATTGTTCAGGAGAAATACGAAAAGGAGCTGAAGGACACCAGGGCTCGGGAGCTTATGCACGTTGAAGAAGTAGCAATTCTGGAAAAGGTGGGGGCATGCATATGCTTTGTTCTGATTTTATTCTGTATTAGGCCTCTGTGTTCCTTCTATGTGGAGCCAATTTGCTAGACGTAAAATTGGTAACATTATTAGGAAAATTCATGAAAATGTCATTATCTGTATAATCATTTTGTTTGATATATTCAGATGGCATTATTGTTTTTTTTTGACAAACAGATGGCATTATTGTTATCAAGCCATGTATTTGTATGTATATGGATTGTGAAATTTTTAAAATTTTCACCCCACAGATATGACAAGAACATACATGTAGAGTTGAGGTAGTACTTTAATGATATGTCTCAAATGTTAGTGAAATATGGATCAAATATAATCAAAACAGAAGAATTATGTTTGCACCATGTGCATGTTTTTCTTTATTCTTGTCAACACATATTAGTATACTAGATTTGTATATAGTGTCTCTTGTTCACGTTTTAATATTAGAAGAGTTCTTTACTTTTGTGTCATTTTGGATTTCATGATGTTACTTCAGGAGCTGAAGAAAGAGAAAGACAAGGCTGCTGCCGCGATTAAAGAACTGAAGGAACAATCTGAAAAAAAACTGGCGGAGGAGCTGCAGCGGAAGGTCTGTCATATTTCCTTTACATGCACCATACATTTTCTATGCACATTAATTCATTATGTAATTGTACTCTTGCTGACTTAATAGGATGAGGAAGCAACACTACAAGTTGAGAAGGTGAAGGAGTTGGCAAAAGCTGAACAGGCTGCAGCTCTAGCAAAAGAGAAAGCATCCCAGATCGAACAGATTGCCGAAGCAAATCTTAATGTATGAGCCTGTACCATCTGTTCTTTGTAGGGTAGGCAATGTTGTAAACAGATTTTAGAGGTTGGCATGCTGCGACCCCAGTACCCTACCCCACCTTAGAGATACGCGGGCAGATTAGCAATGAGTTGGTAGTATACATAGTTGCATGATTACCTACAGTAGGGCATCCAAGAGACTGCTTCTTTCCTTATTTTGTAACTAGGTGACTTCTGTTTTATCTTCCAAGTATGGTTGTTAGACCAATAATTTGTTCAGTGTATACAATTTCAGCTCTCTTGCACTTGTTGATTCGCTCTTGGGCTTGTTTTTCAGATAGATGCTTTGTGCATGGCATTCTATGCACGGTCTGAAGAAGCTCGGCAGAGTCATTCAGTTCATAAGCTTGCTCTAGTAAGTTCTTTACTTTGTTGCCATCATGTGCTTGCTTCTAACTACTGGAAGCTTAAATAGTGCCTTCTCACCCTCTGCTTTCAGTCTTTCTAGTGGCATAATTCTTAATTCTCTGTAGGGCACTCTTGCTCTGGAAGAAGCTCTATCCAGTGGCTCACCAATCCGGACAGAGGTGGATCTTTTGCGTAAATCTCTTGAAGGCATCGACAAAGATTCACTCTTAGAATTGGCTCTTTCATCTCTTCCAGAAGATGTTCTCGAGTATGGATCAGATACCCGAATGGAGTTAAAACAAAAGGTAAGTTCTTGTGTGATGTACTGCTATTTAATGTCAACATTCCTAGTGTGAAAACTCAGGTAATACTAATGCATTTCTGATTGGTGTATCATTTTGAATAGAAGAGATTATCATGTGCTTGCAGATGTTAATTACTCATTTTCTTTCTAATAGACAGTGTCTTTTCAGACTTATACCCTGCAATGTACACCTTTGACATCCATACTTTAACCAATATTTTCAAGTTACATGTAAAATAAATATATTGATATGCAAGTACATTTGATGACAAAAATAATACAGTATATCATTTGGCATGTGTGAACCTAAATACTGGGCCAAAGTTATATCATCTCTAGATCATGTCTTTTAAGACTTGCACCCTGCAATACACACCTTTGACATCCATATGTCTTAACCAATATTTTTCTAGTTATTACATGTAAAATAAATATGATGATATGCAAGTACTTTTAATGACAAAAATAATACAGTATATCATTAATACTAGGCCAAAGTTACATCATCCCCATGTACTGTATATAATCTTGCTTATACCTATACTTGTTAATCATGCAATGATGTACTGTCAGTTTTCATGAATGCTTACTGAGCAAACTAGTTTGGCTACCCTTACCATCATTTCTTGTTGCAGTTCAATTCCCTGAAGGAAACTATCAGGCATTTCAGCCTTATACCTTCAGGTGGTGGTGGTATCCTGACACATGCTGTTGCTCATGTTGCTTCTACCATCAAGGTGTGTTAATATAAGTAACTTCCTACTGCTGAATAAAAAATTATATATTGAGGTACCTGAAATTTTGTGTCTGAATCTTCTGATCAAGCACTATCTAGTGCTAATAATTCAGTAGCAGTATCTAATAGCAAGTTCAGGCATCATATTGCCTTCACTTTTGACTTGTAATGGTTCTACTTGACCTCTAGGGTCTCCACCAGGCTTGGATATAACAGTTATCCTTTGGATTCCTTACCACTGAATGCTTCTTGCATGACTACAAATCAAATTGTCCTTTTATGTTTCTCAATGGCAGCAGTGAACTTTTACTAGTGATCATCTTATTATTAAATTCACACGTCCTTAATAAAAATACCTGCACTGGTGAGATATTCTTCAGTTCTCAAACTAGGCTTCTAATTATGGTGCAACTGGTTTTCAGATCAAAGAGGATCAATCTGGAGATGGTATCGAGTCTCTTATAAGCAGAGTGGAGGACTTGATTGTAGCTGGAGACTTGAGTGCAGCAGCCGATGCCCTGAAAGGAGGGTTGCACGGGACTGAAGCAGAGGAAATTGCTGCCGAGTGGGTGAACCAGGCAAGGAAACGTGCAATAGCAGAGCAGACGCTTGCACTGCTTCACTCGTACGCTTCTTCGATTACATTTTCGTGATCTTGATCGTCATTTCCCCCTTTTTCGGCGAGATTTACATCTCAGTTACGGACTTACAATGCTCACATGTTTTCTCTATACCATGGTGCAAATGCATGATCCTACCCCTTGTAAACAGAGAGAATAAATTTTGCCGTGTAGCTACTTGGTACTCTGATATTGTAGTCACCAGAGAAAAAGGCTACGTTTGGATAGATCTGTCAATCTTTTTTTGCCAAAGATGTATTCATCGTGCAACACTAATACTAAAACCATGGTGTTGAGTTTTTACCATGATCTGGACCTGCTGGTGCTCGTGATTGTTTATTTATAATTCAGCAGTGCACTTTGCTGAACGATGGTTTAAGAGAGACTGTCGCCAAAGTTATGCTAAGAAAACCTGTGTATCTTCTTTCATCTAAAACATTAGCTAAAGAAACATCAACTGCTCAAAATGTTTTGTACTACTATACTCTAAAGTTCTTATTTCAGCAAAAAAGATGGAACCAATGATGAATGATCTACCTCTATGTTCTACTATCTGAAAACAGCATGGGACCGAACTACATAAAAAACACTGAAAATCAGCACCCGAAATCCAAGAACCTGCTGCGTTTCTCGCCGCCGCCGGAGCTTGGCCGCTGCGACGGCGGCCTGCCGCCGCCTATGCCGAGCTTCCTGAGCAGCCTGCCCAGCGCGCCCTTGGGTTTCCCGAGCCGGAGCATCTCCTGCCGCATGCTGGAGCACTCATCCTCCAGCCCCACTACTCTCTGTCGGATCTCCTCCACGCTCATCGCCGACGCGTGCTGCTCGCTGCTACCAGGCGTGTACACCACGACCTCGTCACCATCGTCGTTGTCCTCCGATCCGGCAGCGAAGTCCATCTCGCCACCGCTCTTCCGGCGGGAGCTTGGGGAGCCCTGGTCGACGACGGCGTTGTTGTCGTTGGCGAAGAACCAGCTGGCCATCGTGGTGCGCAGCCGCAGCTGCTCGAAGAAGAGCACCTGCACCACCACCCGCAGCGGCAGCCGCTCGTTCTGCGCCGCGTGCGTGCACGCCTCCAGCGACAGCTTCTGGCAGTTCATCAGCCGGCACAGCTGCTCTTTCTCCGACTCCGTCAGCCATGGGTGCGCCTGCCATGCCATGCCATGCCAGAGGTATCAAATGCAAGCTCAACAACACCCACCCATTCATGGCCGCCGCGGCGGGAGACTTTAGTTACCTTGATGAAGATGTCGATGGCGCGGTAGAGGCCGTCGTCGAGGGAGCGGGCGTAGTCCGGGACGAGCGCGGCGATCTGCTGGAACTTGGTGGACTTTAGGCTGGCGTCCGTGCCGACCTCCGCGAGGTACCCGTCGACGAGCCTGGCCACCGTGCTGGCCGGCATGAGCTCGGCGCGGGACGGGGCCTCGTCCGCGGTGATCTCTGGCGAGCGGCCGTCGGCGCCGTACGCCGTCGTGTTCGACAGCAGGAACTGCTCCAGCATCCGCTGCACGCACTCCACGTCGTAGAGCGTCTCCGAGGAGTAGCCGGTGTTGGGGATCAGGAGGTCCTCCAGCGTCGCCTCCTCCAGCTGCTCGCCGGCGAGCGTCTCCAGCGCGTCCCGGCACGCCGGGCCCGCGTGCAGGATCGTCGCCGTCCGGAGCATGCCGAGGAGGAACCTCGTCGCGGCGACGCCCTTCTCGGCGGGGAGCAGCGCCACGATCTCCTCCAGGAGGGCCCGCTGTTCGCCGACGACGACGTCGTCCGAGAGCGCGGCCGCCGTGTCCGACGCGGCGCCACTGACGACATCGCGCCGGTTCAGACCGGAGAGGTGGCGCCTGGCGTAGTGCGTGAGCGAGCCGGCGATGCCCTCGGGGCTCATCCCCCTGGCCCGCATCTCCGAGATGAGCCGCTTATACACGGGCAGCCGCAGCGACGACGCCTGCCTGTACCACCACCCGGCGCCCGGCGACCGCGGCTTCCCGGTGGTGCTGATCCCGTTCCACATCACCAGAGGCGCCGCCGCCCCATCGACGCTGCTCCTGGCCGTGTAGTTCTCGACCATCGGCCAGCCGAAGAGCGTCGGGTCGGCGCACGCCTTGCTCGCCAGCGACTCGATGCACCGGGGCACGAGGAGGAGGTCCTCGGCGAGCGGGAGCACCTCGCCGTCGCAGGCCTGCAGCGCGCGCACGGTGGCGTCCCAGCTGGCGAGCACGTCGCGGAGGAAGAAGGACTCCGCGTGGTCGATGAGGTTGCCTTCGCCGGGCATGCCGAGGTGCTCGGCGGCGCAGCGCAGCGGGACGACGTTGGCCGGGGTGAGCTCGAACTGGACGTCGTAGCAGAACTTGGCGGCGAGCTCGAACGCGGCCGGGCCGCCCGGGAGGTCGTCCAGCTGCACGGTGCAGCACGGCTTGCCGCCATCGTCGGCGGACTCGGTGATGAGCTTCTGCAGCGTGCTGCTGCGGTTGATCAGTGGAAACTGGATGAAAATACAGAGAAAAAAGTCACATGTTGTCATTGTCAGTAAATAATTACTGTACAAGTTAGTGAAGGTTGTGAGTAGGGATTAAATTCTGAGGATTATTTAACAGTTTAACACCGGAAGAAGCATTGGAACAGAGCTTTTTGTTTTCTGGGAATGACAAGAGATTATAGAGAGATGGAGCAAATGTACCTTGTGGAGATGGAAACTCACTTGTCCGACCTCGACGACCACATCGCTCGCAAGCTCAGTCAAGCAAATCCTGAAACATGTATGTACATTGTGAATTAGGAGTACAAACCAAGAAAAAGATACTCTGTACAGTAAATGTTCTTGTTTCGCAACATGTTTCAAATGGCAAACTGCAGCTAGGAACTGTATGCCAACTATAGGTTATGCATAAGTTCTCTTTCACTCGTGAAGTAACGAATGTGCGAAATTGTATAAGCAGAATCCCTCAGACAAATCCATCTTCGTTCATCATGTATCTTGTACATTTTGCTCGAGAGGTGGAGCGGTGTTCACTAAGAAATTCCTTAAAAGCGTTCGCTGCCCTCACTGTCTCATTTGAATCTAACCAAAGTCTAAACTTGGGGCATTATAACCAGATTATTACGCGAGACCTGGAGCTTTGGCACAGCCAGCTCCCGCCGGACAGGATCCCTCCTGCAAATGAAGCACATTGGGCCAGTGTAGGTGCTACGACGAGTATATACACCATAATTCAGAAGGCTGACATCCCAAAAGAAGAAGAGATACAGATAGGAGGATGAGAGGAGAGATGGAAGAGGGGAAACTAATTAACGCGATCGAGGCGATGAGAGAATGAATGAAATGTACTTATATACCAGGAATCAGGGTCCCGGAAGTGGAAGCAGTCGGGCGATTTGGATCCGAGCACCCTCGCCCTCGCCGTCGCCATGGATCAGTCAGTCACATGTAGGATCCGGAAGGGGGGAAACGCCCGCGACGGATCGATCGACGAAACGCCCGCGACGAGACGAGAAAGAAGGGAGAAACGAAACGAACCGAATCAACACCATGCATGTGCGGCAGGGCCGTCGAGGTCCGTTTTTCCCCAACCTGGTCAGCGGGCGCTCCACGCACGCGCCGACGGGTGGGCCCGAACCCGCGCCAGACAAACGGCTCCGCCTAGTTCCGCGCAAACCCAGAGGCCCCGATCGAGGCTTCTCCATGTTCACGACGATGTACCAGCTCCGATTCCTATCCAGTGACCGTAAATTTCTACTTTATATTGTATGATATCAAACTGATTTTATTAAGTAGTTTCATAACCTCCCGTGGATTTAACTCTTTTCATTCGGATCTCAGTTTCAAGGCAGAATATAGAACAAAAGAAATTCCACTCAACGATCGCAGGCCTTGCACTACATATTCGTGTTGCGTTTAGTCATTTATACGTATACAGCCTAACTATAAATAAGTAAGCTTATTCTATCTCAAAAGTCCGCACTAAAGGGAAAAGAGCAACTCTCCCTTACAAGCTGGTTGTAGCCCTCTTCTACTAGCAAGGTGGGACTAAAGGTTGCTGGCAACGCCTGATACCTAACACCCCATCCCCCTAGGAAGCCTCCCAGGCGGACATGGCGGTGCTGGCTCTGATACCAATTGTCAGCGTCCCAGGCCTTACTTCACACACTCGTGTAGCGTTTAGGCGTTTATGCGCATCTATAATTAGAAAGCCTACTCCATCTAACGATTCACGCTATACATGGTACCTTTAGTCCCACCTCGCATACCGTAGAACACAGACTCCTGTTCTAGTTTTTTTTTCTTTCCAAATGGGGCATGCGCCGATCTCTGCATTGAGACGACTCACACAACCTCTTTTATTATAGCGTTTAGATATTTAAATTTTACAATTTAAGGATCGCCTGCATGTGGCGACACACAAAAATCTTATATGCATCTTGAACTCTTTTGAGAAAACCGCATCACCCCGTCCTAATTCTTTTCAATGTATGTCGGTTTGGTCCCTAATCTTATAAACTGAACATCATGTCCTAAATGTTTTCTAAGTGCTCCACGCGAGGTCCAAAACCCGTTCTAACCCGTGTTGACCGGTACCACGTCGGCTATGGGTCGTTAGGCGGGAGATTTCCTGCGGCTGGCTGTTGGTAATTGTAACATCCCAGCCTTAGAAACAAACTGAACGCAGATGTGTGTATTGCATTCATGCATAGAAAATCCGAATAATTTTCGCGTTTTTGAATAAAACTTGTCAAAGTGATTGAAGCTTCTCTCAACTTGATGGAATTTAAGTAGATCATCAAGTTGATTGCGATAAGTTTCAATATGACCTTTGTTAAAACCTTATTTTGGGTAAGGAAGATTTGATCTAAAGGTAGATCAAATGTAATAAAATTAAACCTTAAGGCATTACTTAATGATTAATATTTGATCCTTATGTAATCATATCCTAGTATTCCTTACAATAACCCATGAATACCAAACTATGAATATAACTCAAGTAGCAAGAATTCAATAACTAACTCTTGACCTATATCATTCTTATCCATTCCTACCATGAGCATTATGGTATTTCTTAAATACTAATTCTTTATCACTTGTTGAGTAGGAAGGAAATCAAGTCAAGATCATTCACCATGTATCTTTCTATCCATATCAATCTTTACCATTTCTCTTGAATCATATTCTAATATCTAATGTTCATCAATGTGGAGTAATCAACTATTAATTCACCAATTCTTAACCTATCAACTCTTGACCATATCATAGCATTCACTTAAAGTCCTTTAGAGAAAAAAGTAAGAAGAGGTAGGTGGTAATGCTAGATTTAAATATCATCTATAGGATGGGAGTGTTGGAAGAGAATAAGATCAAGTGATAATTGATGGAGTTAACTCACTCCTGAAATGAAAGAAGAGTTATATGGAATATATAATTACAGGGAAACAAAGAAGATTACAAGGATGAATCCTGAAGAAAGTTACTAGGAGTAATCCTATTGGATCAAGTAGGTATAGTCAATGGATAATATCTCTTAGTCCAATAGAGATAAACAGAAGATAATTATAATACAACTATAATGTTGTATGTATGAAAGCCTTGATTAGCCAACTGGAAACCTAAACCATAAAGGATCAAAGGATTATAATGATCATGCTTTAGTCACCAAGATTGAATGCTTATATCATGTATAAGTGACATTGGTGGATAGAACATGATTGAACCTTAGTATAGATATGTTATCCTAGTTTAGCCATGATAAGTCACCAGGATATAATGTGAAGTTGAGTATAAGATACTGGAGTTAAGTAGATATAAGGTAGTATGATTAAGCTGAAGCTAGAGTAGCATGGAGTTATTGGAGGGATATTAGTGATGGATGACAAAAGATGTGTGAATGGAGTTAACAGTAACCATTTGTTTAATTGAAGGTTACCATTAGTAAATTGATATAACCAAGTATGGGCAGGAGTAGACTATGAAAAGCTTCAGTGACAAGCTTCTAAGATTCATAAGTGAGATCACAAAGTAATTGTGAAGAACGGGAGTAATCATTCTAGTGAAATTGGAATCATTAGAAATACCCCAGAGATAAGAATCCTCCCTATAAAGAGATTATGTTGAGCTTTAGTGTCAAGCTTATTGGGGTTTACAAAGGAATTTGGAAAAAGAAAATATTGATAAGAACATTCTTGTGAAGTAAAGCTCATCATGTTCACACATGATGAAGGATATGAAGAAGTGGTATATCTAGGAAAGGAATTCCTTGATTAGAAGTTAATACCTATAAAATATGGAAGATAAAGAATCCTTGGTAAACATTCCACCTTAAAGCTTGAATCAAGGTTAATATCTATTTCATAGGTTTGATTCATCATCTTATCTCCCAATAGCCTATAAGAATAATTCCCTATAGCAATTCAGTCAAGAATATCTTTGCCACTTCAAAGCATTAAAAAACCTATGTACCAAGAAACTATAATTAGCAATTATATCTCCTAAGTCAATCTGGAGAATAAACTAATTATGCTAAAAGAGTGATATCATTTATGATCACAAATATAAAGGCAGTATGTCTTCAACTATAATGTTCATTCACATTTAAAAAAAAATATAAACCTTGAATGAACCATTTCTACCAATGGCCAGTCTCGATAAAAATCATAGAAATATATGATAACTATGAAGGATTAATATAAGTGCCTTAATTGTTTTCTCTAGAATAATAGATTAATCATTTTCTATTATTAAAATGCCCATTCTTGAATACTTAATTCTAAAATAAATACAAATCCTAAAACAAGAAATTTTTAAACAGATTTTATCGTAATAAAATTCAAGGTATGTTATGAAAATAAAGATTTATAACAAAAATACCTATATAAAGAAAATAAAGAAAAAATACCACTATATTACAAACTCATAAAAGAACCGTAATACACTTTATTATTGCTGCAACCGTGTTTGACATGAGAAAAACGTACGGGACGCCTTCGCGAGTATGTGCGGGAGCGTTAGTTTCTCTCATGCGCACCGGGGTACGGTAAAATAAAGGAAGGGTGCGGGCGTGCCAATGTATAACAAATACACAAAGAAAACAAAAGAAGAGAACAGTATTTTGTTAATCTTAGAGATCATAGGGGCGTGAGTCCCTATGAGCGTGTGGCCCGCCTGAAAGCATGAGGGGCATGGAGCCTCGGTACGTTGAAGTGCCCAAGAATCTTCTCCGCTGCCTCCGGAAGCATACACCTGGTATGTGTCGTGCTTAGTGGGTGTGAGAGCCGCTGCACCTGCAATTTGACACGTTGTGCCACCCTCCGACAAATCCTAGGGTAGCGAGATCTTCTATCACCAGCGTGGTATGATGAGGAAAAGGCATTTTTTGTTGTTGGGGAAAATAAATATCCATGTTATGCAAAAGAGAATGCATCATGGATCCGAGCCGACCGAAGAATTCCCCATTAAAAAATGAAAAAAAGGCAACGGAAGATGCAAATCTTTTAGCAAAAATAATTTTTGAGAAACCTTCCGTTGATTGGAGGCATAGGCCGGGATCCTTGGGGATCGACCAGCTGGTATGCAGCTTCATCGTATACTTGCTCGATGGCGTAAGGTCCTTCCCACTTCAGCTCGCATTTTCCCTTCGTCTTGTGCGTGACGACGATGGGACGCCTTGGCGCTAGGACTATTTCGCCCTTCCGGAAGACGATCTACTTGACGAGCTTGTCGTAGGATCTCACCATGTCCCAGCGATAGATCTCCAGGTTTTGCACGACGTTGACTCGCTCCTCTTCTAGGGCGTCAAGCTCCTGGAAACATAGGTATTCCATGCTCGAAAGGGGGGTGCCTTCTTTAGGGAACCTCCATGTGGTCTTCATCCATGCTGCGGGAATGGAGAGAGTGAGTGTGTGCCAGGATACACACTGGGTGCCCCCGCACAGTCACCTTCGGCGCTGTTCAAGGGAATAGAAAGGGCGTCGGGTTGTACACCGATGGCCCTAACAACGTGTCTTCGACACCATGGAGAGGGCGTCGGGCTGCATGCCGGCAACCTCAGCACCGTCATTGTCTTCAAGTCCATCTGTTCCATGCACTTGGTGTAGACGACGGTGATATGATGATGAAGTGGAAGACGGCGCGGTACATCCGTTTCCCCGACGATGCTTAGCTTTGTTCCCCGGCTTGTCGATGTACGATGGTGAAGATGCCTGGCCTCGTCGGCTCAGACAGGTGTGCGTCCTTCGCCTTGTCGGTGTCTGGCCTGGTGGTGTCCGCCTCGTCGGTGTCGGACTTGATGGCTTTCCTTTGCCTCGTCGGTGCCTGGCAAGATATGAATTTCTTCATAAAAATTACATGTCGGTGAAGTGGCTTTGCCTCGTCGGTGCTAGGACGAAGTCGAAAAGGAGTGTTGATAAGTCGAAGTAGACTTGAATGTCGCCGTTGCAGCGTAGCTTGATGATGATGGTATGTGTACAAGCTTAGAGAGGCTTCATACATTGTGTTCATGTGACACGATTAAGGCATATGGTCGTAGACAAATAGAAGTGTGTCGATGCAGCTGGCGTCCATTCTAGGCAGAGGCTGATGAAGAATGTCGCCATGTCGATGTAGTTGGCACCTGCTCGCTGACTGAGGGGTAGCATCGTGGTGTCTTGTGTCTTGTTGGACCTGAAGTTTCTCTCCACGCCAAGGAGGGGATGAAGTCCGCGGTGGAAGTACAGCTCGTGGGGGATCCCGTGATCTCCACTGCTGAGTGGGATGAGGGTCCCTCACATATCTTGAAATCGTGACCAACGGTTCCAACGTGGGGGCATGTTAGTATGCCCCCGCTGTACCTGTCGGACGGGTGAGGGTTGGCGTCATGGCGCCAAGGTATGGCGCTCATGTTGGGGATGATGGATAGGGGCTTGGTGTCTAATCCTGCCCCCATCTTGTGTTGATGATGAACCTAGCGCTCCTTGCCCATGGAGCCGCCTCTTGAAGGTGGCGGAACTCCTGTCGTAGGTCTTCTCCGCATGGTGCAGGTGCCTCCTTCTGAAGAACGGTGAACCTTGTGCAAGTGCCTTGTAAGCCTCCAAGAAGCTCAACTCCGGTGCGCCTAGTTGTTGGCATCGGCAGCTCCGAGTACAAAGGCGGGGTAGGGGCATGAAGTGAAGCCGCACCCGCCAGCTTGTAGGCGGCATTGGAAGAGAGGTGCCGAGTACCCCCACGTCCCATTTGACGTCATGTCCCGTTGACTCCTTCAACAGGGTGCGCGCCTCGAGCATCAACTCGCGGCGCTCCTTCTTCGCCATGACGGATGCCCGCCTTTGCGCCTTCTTGGATTGCGCAGTTTGAAACTGCGCTGGCTCCTGGGCTTGGTTCATGAGAATCTTGGCTCCGACCTCGACGACCACCATGGGCGGAAAGGATGATCCAAAGTGGATCACCCAGGGCTCCGTGTTGATGGCGTGGGGGATTCCTCCTACATGAAGATGACCTTTGATCAGCGGAGGTCCTCGTCGTTGGCTTGTCGTGCAGGATGCTGTGTGGGTTGGGTGAACGGGCAAAGACGATTCTGACGACCACAGCGGAGCAAAGATGGGAGGAGAACCACGTCCCACGGGGCGTGCCAATTTGTTTGACACGAGAAAAACGTACGGGACGCCTTCGCGAGTATGTGCGGGAGCGTTAGTTTCTCTCATGCGCACCGGGGTACGGTAAAAGAAAGGAAGGGTGCGGGCGTGCCAGTGTATAACAAATACACAAAGAAAACAAAAGAAGAGAACAGTATTTTGTTAATCTTAGAGATCATAAATACAATTCCCACATATTGCGCTCCGTGGCCTACTAGCGCGGCCAGCCTGACAATGGCGATTGTGCGATCTCCTGGTTCCCGGGGCCTCGGAAGGCTCCCGGTTAATTACTCCCGCGGGTTACGCCGCGAGACACCTCCGATTAAGCCGCGTGGTCGTCTTTGTCGTCTTCGCTTCACGTCCTGCATAAATAGTGATGGTGGTGGTGTGTGTGGGCAGCGGCAGAGCCCGTGTCCTCGTCGGTACACGCGCCGCTGAAGGCGTGGCCTTTGCTCCGGCCTCGCCTGCCCTCGCCGCTACGCCTCGTCGGTCTTGAACGGCGATGAAGAGTTGTTGATGTAGATGGATGCAGTCCGTTTGGCTGGGACTTCTTGACGACTTTGCGGCTTCGTCGGGATGTGCAAGGGGTATGCCCTGCGGGAGTATTTTGTGAGGTGATCGGTGTGTCGCTCATATCGGCATGGCCGGCGTGGTCGGTCCCTTTGTCCGAGTACGTAGTCAAGGGTACCGTCTCACTGGGCCGTAGAAGGGGTCGTTGTCGGAGGCGTTATCTCGCCGTCGAAGACGGCACAGCAAGCAGCGGTCGTCGCCGTGACTCCTTGATCATCCATGTGCATGGCGCATGCATGTGGTCATACGTTCTCATGTACTTGACTTGGTATTGGCCACGTGCACTCCATGCACGCGCGGAGCTGGTGCTTGGCCTCGTTTCATTGCTTGTATCTGTTGTGGCTATGTGTCTATTTCTCTCGCCACGCCGGTGATCGTGACGGCGATGTGATGACTCCCATGCCGTGGGTCAGCTCCTGCACTTGCACGCCCGGCTGTACATATCGAGCCGCGGCCATCATCACCAGGAAGGAGCCTGCAGTATGTACACCGGGGCGTTCGGAACCTGTGCATCCGTACACCAGGAAGAGTCTGCACATCTGCAGCGCCTCTGGGTCGACGCCTTGGCTGGTTTATTGTGACCAAGATAGCGGCAGGTGATGCTCCGGCAGCTTCGGCGCTTGTGCTAGTGGCCGTTGCCAAGCCTCTTCTGTCCACCGAGGTATGCGAGCTGGACCTGTACTCCGAGTACCGGCCGGTACCGCGCTGCTCATGATCGCCGGGTTGTACGTGTGCTCCTTGTTGAGCTGTACACCGGGCGGAGCGGCTCTGCTTGTTCGCCGAGCCCCTGCCACATGGAAGAATCTGAACCGCTACGCCGGTCCCGAGCTGCGCCAGTCCATGGCGTTGAGCCTGCATATCTGAGCTGCACTTGTCCGCAGTTCGTGGATGGAGTACCTGCCACAAAAACAAAAGGGACGACAGCGGGCTGTGTCTTGCGAGCGAGCTCCGCCGGCGTCTTCTTCAGGTCCATGCCATCGTGTTCCATGCCTCTAGGAACAGGAACCGGCAGCGGCAGTGAGCTTCGGCCGCACCAGCCGGTGGTCTGCGTGCTGGCGGACTCCATGGCGACGCTGTGTTGTCCCTCGTGCCGATACTTCGGCCATGCTAGCTGTGAGAGGGATTGAGAGAGAGAAACAAAAAAAGTTTAGACGTGGGCTCTACCATCGGGAAAGATCGTCTTGGCCTCCATGCCTGTTGTTCTTGCGTCCCCTTTCCAGATGCGATCAGGAGAGCTAGCTCTGCCTCCGTTTCTTTGACCTGCCAGATGCGATCTGGTTTTCTTCTATGCTACGTGCGTACGTCTTGCCTCCGTCCTCTTTCTCTCTGGGTCCTCCTCCTTGGCCGCCCGCCCTTTTTCTGCCCCTGGCGTGCGTGAGTAT
The DNA here is from genome assembly GCA_916181665.1 of Avena sativa. NCBI lineage: Eukaryota > Viridiplantae > Streptophyta > Magnoliopsida > Poales > Poaceae > Avena > Avena sativa. The sequence goes on along the minus strand of OV702280.1, from coordinate 392,760,181 downwards.
ATATAGGCGGAAGCTAGACCTACGCGTAGCTTCGGCCCTTAAACTGCTACCGATTTTCTTGGACAGTTAGAGATAGATATAAACGTACGACTTCTTATCTCTTCCTGCGATCTTCTTGGCTCACACGCCTGCACAAAGGAAACTAATAACAATATCATACGTACCGTGTTGTATGGCTGCATGTGGGCCTGCCCTCTGGCTGGCCGACGCGTGATGGTCCAGGAGAGCCGAAACCATTTAAACGTATAGCCCTTGTACTCTTAAGTTTTACTGGCTAGCTGACTTTGTACGTGCGCTTACAACCAGCTAGCCGCTGCATGCATGGCGCGACCCAAGCTAGTCAGGCTCGTGCGTGGTAGCTATTTCGCTCTTTGGAGTCCGTCGGATGGTGCATGGTTGCACTAGTCCATGTACCTTTGTCTTTTTTTAATACCATGCACACACAGGTGTTTAAACTGGTCATTGGTACAAAATCCCATCGAAACAAATGCCCCCTCACCGAGTAAAGTTCGAGCGCGAAGCAGATCGAACTTAAGTCGGTAAAAAATCTTTTTTTCTTAAATTGATTCGGCGCATTAACCATGTCGCAGCCCAGTGTTGAGTGTTGGTGTAGATTGGTCCAGGTATGTACCATCTGCACATGTACTTCGAAGGAAGCTAGTTGAGACCATGTATGGTGCCAGTCAACCGACTAATCCTTCTTCGTCTTTGTTCCGTGGCGAAAGACCGTGCCATGTCCTGAAAAAAGTTTATCAATCTAGTCGCGACCACCTAACCAATGTGGTGCCAGCCGACTAGACCAAAGGGTTTCACAGATTCACGCTAGCCGCACTGGCGCGTTGCACTGCTCCCATATCTTGACATGTTGATGTAGATGGGGCGCCGGTAAGCCGTCGGCGTGGAGTCTCCACCCGTAAGGTGGAGAGAGTGTCGTCCCATGGGCGTTGCCATTGATGATGAGGTGTCTGTCACCGAGGGCAAGAAACGCCACCAGTGTTGTATTGTTGATGTAGGACGACATTGGACCTATCGATGATGTACCTGCTCAAGCTTGCTGGACAAAGCAACCAAGGCAAAATAAAAGAAGCGAGGAACAACATCGACAAAACATGGTTTCGGGTTTGTGTTTTTTAAAATGTTGTCTTTCCCGTTATACACTAGCTATATGTGTGATATCCGAAAGAGCCTCCAAAGGACTTATCATTGGGAATCGTCGCAAGACCATGACGATCATAACTTGTCCTTCCGTGTGCGTGCGTGGAGACGCCGTCTTCGGAGATGCTCTCGAGAGGCAGCGGATAGTCATGCCCTAGCCCATCGCGGTACCGAGGAACCTCACAGCTCAACCATGCCCCCGGCGCGACGCCCCGCGAACGCAGAGACTTGGGTATGGTGGATGATGGTAAACGGTTTTGGGATGAAAATTTGAGGTTTTCCATGCCTTCTTAAGGGGTGGTGAATGTAACACCCTCAGAATCGGCCCTATGCAGGTTTCAGCGCTTCCCGCCAAACCCGCATAGAAACGATTCAAAGGTGCCCACCAGGCACTTTCGTGCGGGTGGAAAACGAAGTAATAACATTACACAACAGTCCTCGATGGGACCCACAGAACAGATATATATACAAAAGCGACTCAACGAGTCAAGAATACAGATATAATATACAAGGATCCAAATCACCTTTAAAACGATATAGCGTCCGAGTACGGACAATATGCAAATGGGGCTAAGAGCCCTGAAGAATAACCAATGGCGTCCATAAGCCTGCCCAGGCCAAGCCGGAAGGGTAACCCTGCTAACGACGTCGATCTCAAAACCTGCTAAAACAAAGGGGTGCCGACAAAGGGCAAAGGAAAAAGAGGAGCGTCAGTACTGAGGCCAGTACACGGCGAGGCTAGAGTTCGGCGGTCCTCGCCTACATAGGTATGGTGGACTGAGCGGCAGCGCAGCATGCACTAAACAACCTAAAGAGACTCGATATAACTGTCGGCTATCAGAGAGGGAGAAGAAAGACCTATTCGGTACCAATCTGATAATACCACCAAACATACCCATCCTGGTATTTCCCCCTCGAGACCAAACGAGGAAGTCAACCGAGGAACTCACACAGTTGGCAGTTTTATTTATTCGGTTATCGTTGCAGCAATTACTAGTCAGGCATAGATAATCATTCTGATAAAATAAGCAGTGGGCCGTTTTAGTTAACCATTCCGTTGTAGTTGCAACACTTACTAGTCAGATAGAATTAGCATGAGATATCCCAAAACCCAGCAGTTGTTGGTACTTTTATTTAGCCATTCCGTTGCAGTGAAGCTGATTACTAGTCATATCAGATACAAGTCAAATTATAACAGTAAACTTTAGTTATAGTTGTCTATGATCAAGCACTGTGCTCCAAGTCGTCCATAACCGCGGACACGGCTTCTCGAAAAGATTTAACCCTGCAGGGGTGCACCAAAGTATCCACACGCACTTCGACCCTTTTTGCCAGATCAATTAACATACACCCATCGGTATGTCGGCGGGGCCTAAGTCATGACGTTTCCCAGACCCAAAGCAAGCACGGGGGGCCACCCCACTAAGTCTACCCGCAACGAAGTCGGCCGGTCTCCGAGACGGACTCAGGGTTTGGGTGGACGGCTGTAAACGACTGGGAACCCGAAAACTCGGGATTGTCGATACCGCGAAAACGTGTCCCGATCCTAAACAGTACAGTGTGCTCCTCGCACAATCGTAAATAAAGCAGTAAAGCATGGCATAAGTACAGAATAGTAATAAAGCCCCAAACTACTTGTGTCCCCCAGTACAGTACTTTGAAATCAGGTACTAAATCGATGGGGTGCCCATACATCCCACATGTGGTTAGCGCGCTCGATCTCGGAACAGGTGTCAAGAACTCGGGGTCCTACGGGACACCAGTGAGCGGTCGGAAACCAAATATTATCTATCACCCACCGGTGCCTCTGCATTTACCTACTCAATTTTAGTTATTAAACAGTAATTAAAGTAAACGACAATTAAAGCCATGATCATCTCCAATCTTAAACATACAGCAATACTCCAACAACCGTGGTACTTGACGACACGCAACAGCACTTGAGCAAGCGACTACGACGCGCAGGTCCAACTATCTACCAAACAATAGGTAATAGGAGGTGTCCAAGGCAATATAAGGCTGCAAGGGATATCACGGGTACGAAAACTAGAGCATCGCAACACAGATAGCAATAGATCAACAGGAGGGAATAAATACTATAAAAGTAAGATAGGTAGAAAGGGGGAGATGCTCGCCTGAAAACATTTCTGAAGGTTCAACCGAAGATCGGGTCGACACTCGCATCAACTCAACGGCCTTATCCGCGAAGAAGCAAAACACTAGAATAAACACCGGATGCAATATTTAATACTACGGCAAAAGATCGGGCATGATGCATGTATGGTGTATGACATGGCAAAGGTGCAATGCGACTAGGCAATATTAAGCGGAACCGGGGTCCCGACATTTAATTAGGTGGTTCGTGTTGTTTAGCTACCCCGCAATTTAAATGTTGTTTTAACAAGGCCAAAATAAGTTACCGGTTCGCTACACAAATTTAAATGAGGCCAATATAAGACTAGATTTGCCCGCATATGGGCCCCATGTTTAATTATAAGGTGAATCGGCGTAATGCCCCCAAACCACAGACAAATATGCATGCATGAATGATTTAATATGCAACAAGTTATATTACATATATAAAAAATAGGGCTCGAGAAAGAGGTCACACATTAGAGGGTCTCGACGAACTTGGGGTTCCGAGGTCCGGGGTCTTCGGCTGTCTATGTGGGTGATCTCGTCGTTCCGTAAAGGCGATCTTGGGGTTCGATGTGGGTTGGGGTTCGACAGGGTTCGTCGGGGATCGGTTCGGCTCAGGGCTACTGGGTCCGAGATGAAGAGCTTGGCGTTCGGCGTCCTTCGGTTTCATGTCGACGTGCTTGACCTCCAAGATGGAGAACTCGGCGTTCCGGGGAGAAGACCTTGGCGTGTCGAGGGCTCGGCCTTCGGGTCCATGTCGGTGCAATCGGTGTCCCGGATTGGAGATCATGGTGTTCCATGATGAAGTGCTTGTTGTTCCGATGACGATCTTGGCGGTCTTCGGATCCGGGTCTTGGTGTGGCCTTCAGATCTCCGGGATCGGGCTTCGGGGTCTCGGATCCGAGGTTCGGGGTCTTCGGCTCGGTAGGTCTTGGTGACGATCTTGCCGACTTCAAGCAGATTGTAGTAGTCTTTAGGCCATCGTGTAGTAGAAACGTCACGGTACTAGCACCAAAATCCACGAGTCACTGCACCACCTCATAGCACACCACGTGCACGAGGCCTACGAGGGCGCCAGGACGGCAACGGTCAGGGACGAGGAGCACTAGGGACAAAGGCGGGTGGCGCTAGGCGGGCTCGACGGGGGAGGGGCCCTGGCAGCAGGGCGGCGGAGGACCAGGAGAAGGGCGCCGGCGAGACCGGCGGTTGCCGGGGCAGAGGCGGCCGGGCCAGAGGGCGACGCGAGCCTGCGGCGGCTCGGAGATGGGCCAGCGCGGCAGGGGGCCCCTGGCGGCGGAACGGAAGAGGCTGGGCACGGGAGGCCGGAGCAGAGGAGATCGGCGGCGGCCGGCGAGGAAGACCGGAGGCGAGGAGGACGGGGTGGAGGGCGGGCCCGACGGTGGCGGCGCTGGCCGCGGCCGCTGAAGGACGCAGAGGAGGGAGACCAGACGGGGAGCGACGCTGACGGACGGTGAGGAGGTGGTCGCGAGGTCGAGGAAGAGCCCGACGAGGTGGAGGATAGGCCGGCGGCGGCGGAAGACGGGCGGGGCCGGAAGACAGAGGGCGAGCAAGGCCGGCCGGAGCCGAGCACGGCGGCGGCGACGCGGCTCAGGCCTGCAGAGGCGCGGCGGTGGAGGAGGTGCGGGCCGGCGAGGGAGGCGGGGAGGAGGAGCAGAGGGCGGTGGCCGGAGGGGAGGACGCGGGGCAGAGGGGGAGGACGCGGTTGCTGGGTGAGCGGTCGCGTGTGGGTGTCGCGTGCGTGGGTCTGCGGGTGGGGCCGGCTGCGGGGTGGGACCGGCCCAGGGAGGTGGCGTAGTTGTGTTGTGGTGTGTGAGGGAGTGGGCTGTGGGGAGAGGGAGGGAGTGGGGATGAGGTGGCAGCGGTTGAGTGGTGGGGAGGAGGGATGAGGGTGAGGTGGCGAGAGAGGATTGGGTGGGGTGAGGTGGAGGGGGGTTTGGGTAGACTAGGATTGGGTAGGAATAGATTAGGGTTTGGTGAGATTGGGTTGGGCCGATCGGGGTGGTAGGCGGCCTGGCTTTTCGGGCCGGGCTGCCTCCCCCGATCAAAACAGTTTTATTTTAAAAGAAATATTGTTTATTTTAATTTTAGTAAATGATTTTGTAATTAGTTTTAGACAAACAAAATATCCGGAAACATCCGGGGTTTTAATTTGAAATAGAAGGAGGGCTAGTTTCAGAAAACAATAGTCTTTCGCAACATAGTTTCAAGTTAAAAATAATATGCATGATGATGTCGTGATGATGCACAAAACAAAATACCAAGCGATTTTCTAGTAGTGGTTTTTGCGGGATGCCACAGTGAACAGCTACCTTCCGCCTTCTTTCCATGATTTGCTTGATATTCAGAACCATTGGACTTGATTCTTGAACTTCTGGATATTCGGCCTCTTGAGAGGATTGCTTGAATGGACCACTTGGACAGTCATGGACTTCATTGATTTCTTGAACTTGTGATTTTTTTTGGCTTGAACTACCTTTGGATTTATTGCTTGCTTGCTTGTGGACCTCCTCGAGAACTTGGAAGGCAACCATTCACCTTGGTGGACTACGTCACCCTCTGGCACTTTATCTGGAGCTTTTAACGCCACGCCCCAGAGTTGTCATGCGGCTACGCATCGAATCGGGCACCTTTTCATGATCTTTTCCTATGGTCTTCCCTGGGGCGTGAGTCCCTATGAGCGTGTGGCCCGCCTGAAAGCATGAGGGGCATGGAGCCTCGGTACGTTGAAGTGCCCAAGAATCTTCTCCGCTGCCTCCGGAAGCATACACCTGGTATGTGTCGTGCTTAGTGGGTGTGAGAGCCGCTGCACCTGCAATTTGACACGTTGTGCCACCCTCCGACAAATCCTAGGGTAGCGAGATCTTCTATCACCAGCGTGGTATGATGAGGAAAAGGCATTTTTTGTTGTTGGGGAAAATAAATATCCATGTTATGCAAAAGAGAATGCATCATGGATCCGAGCCGACCGAAGAATTCCCCATTAAAAAATGAAAAAAAGGCAACGGAAGATGCAAATCTTTTAGCAAAAATAATTTTTGAGAAACCTTCCGTTGATTGGAGGCATAGGCCGGGATCCTTGGGGATCGACCAGCTGGTATGCAGCTTCATCGTATACTTGCTCGATGGCGTAAGGTCCTTCCCACTTCAGCTCGCATTTTCCCTTCGTCTTGTGCGTGACGACGATGGGACGCCTTGGCGCTAGGACTATTTCGCCCTTCCGGAAGACGATCTACTTGACGAGCTTGTCGTAGGATCTCACCATGTCCCAGCGATAGATCTCCAGGTTTTGCACGACGTTGACTCGCTCCTCTTCTAGGGCGTCAAGCTCCTGGAAACATAGGTATTCCATGCTCGAAAGGGGGGTGCCTTCTTTAGGGCACCTCCATGTGGTCTTCATCCATGCTGCGGGAATGGAGAGAGTGAGTGTGTGCCAGGATACACACTGGGTGTCCCCGCACAGTCACCTTCGGCGCTGTTCAAGGGAATAGAAAGGGCGTCGGGTTGTACACCGATGGCCCTAACAACGTGTCTTCGACACCATGGAGAGGGCGTCGGGCTGCATGCCGGCAACCTCAGCACCGTCATTGTCTTCAAGTCCATCTGTTCCATGCACTTGGTGTAGACGACGGTGATATGATGATGAAGTGGAAGGCGGCGCGGTACATCCGTTGCCCCGACGATGCTTAGCTTTGTTCCCCGGCTTGTCGATGTACGATGGTGAAGATGCCTGGCCTCGTCGGCTCAGACAGGTGTGCGTCCTTCGCCTTGTCGGTGTCTGGCCTGGTGGTGTCCGCCTCGTCGGTGTCGGACTTGATGGCTTTCCTTTGCCTCGTCGGTGCCTGGCAAGATATGAATTTCTTCATAAAAATTACATGTCGGTGAAGTGGCTTTGCCTCGTCGGTGCTAGGACGAAGTCGAAAAGGAGTGTTGATAAGTCGAAGTAGACTTGAATGTCGCCGTTGCAGCGTAGCTTGATGATGATGGTATGTGTACAAGCTTAGAGAGGCTTCATACATTGTGTTCATGTGACACGATTAAGGCATATGGTCGTAGACAAATAGAAGTGTGTCGATGCAGCTGGCGTCCATTCTAGGCAGAGGCTGATGAAGAATGTCGCCATGTCGATGTAGTTGGCACCTGCTCGCTGACTGAGGGGTAGCATCGTGGTGTCTTGTGTCTTGTTGGACCTGAAGTTTCTCTCCACGCCAAGGAGGGGATGAAGTCCGCGGTGGAAGTACAGCTCGTGGGGGATCCCGTGATCTCCACTGCTGAGTGGGATGAGGGTCCCTCACATATCTTGAAATCGTGACCAACGGTTCCAACGTGGGGGCATGTTAGTATGCCCCCGCTGTACCTGTCGGACGGGTGAGGGTTGGCGTCATGGCGCCAAGGTATGGCGCTCATGTTGGGGATGATGGATAGGGGCTTGGTGTCTAATCCTGCCCCCATCTTGTGTTGATGATGAACCTAGCGCTCCTTGCCCATGGAGCCGCCTCTTGAAGGTGGCGAAACTCCTGTCGTAGGTCTTCTCCGCATGGTGCAGGTGCCTCCTTCTGAAGAACGGTGAACCTTGTGCAAGTGCCTTGTAAGCCTCCAAGAAGCTCAACTCCGGTGCGCCTAGTTGTTGGCATCGGCAGCTCCGAGTACAAAGGCGGGGTAGGGGCATGAAGTGAAGCCGCACCCGCCAGCTTGTAGGCGGCATTGGAAGAGAGGTGCCGAGTACCCCCACGTCCCATTTGACGTCATGTCCCGTTGACTCCTTCAACAGGGTGCGCGCCTCGAGCATCAACTCGCGGCGCTCCTTCTTCGCCATGACGGATGCCCGCCTTTGCGCCTTCTTGGATTGCGCAGTTTGAAACTGCGCTGGCTCCTGGGCTTGGTTCATGAGAATCTTGGCTCCGACCTCGACGACCACCATGGGCGGAAAGGATGATCCAAAGTGGATCACCCAGGGCTCCGTGTTGATGGCGTGGGGGATTCCTCCTACATGAAGATGACCTTTGATCAGCGGAGGTCCTCGTCGTTGGCTTGTCGTGCAGGATGCTGTGTGGGTTGGGTGAACGGGCAAAGACGATTCTGACGACCACAGCGGAGCAAAGATGGGAGGAGAACCACGTCCCACGGGGCGTGCCAATTTGTTTGACACGAGAAAAACGTACGGGACGCCTTCGCGAGTATGTGCGGGAGCGTTAGTTTCTCTCATGCGCACCGGGGTACGGTAAAAGAAAGGAAGGGTGCGGGCGTGCCAGTGTATAACAAATACACAAAGAAAACAAAAGAAGAGAACAGTATTTTGTTAATCTTAGAGATCATAAATACAATTCCCACATATTGCGCTCCGTGGCCTACTAGCGCGGCCAGCCTGACAATGGCGATTGTGCGATCTCCTGGTTCCCGGGGCCTCGGAAGGTTCCCGGTTAATTACTCCCGCGGGTTACGCCGCGAGACACCTCCGATTAAGCCGCGTGGTCGTCTTTGTCGTCTTCGCTTCACGTCCTGCATAAATAGTGATGGTGGTGGTGTGTGTGGGCAGCGGCAGAGCCCGTGTCCTCGTCGGTACACGCGCCGCTGAAGGCGTGGCCTTTGCTCCGGCCTCGCCTGCCCTCGCCGCTACGCCTCGTCGGTCTTGAACGGCGATGAAGAGTTGTTGATGTAGATGGATGCAGTCCGTTTGGCTGGGACTTCTTGACGACTTTGCGGCTTCGTCGGGATGTGCAAGGGGTATGCCCTGCGGGAGTATTTTGTGAGGTGATCGGTGTGTCGCTCATATCGGCATGGCCGGCGTGGTCGGTCCCTTTGTCCGAGTACGTAGTCAAGGGTACCGTCTCACTGGGCCGTAGAAGGGGTCGTTGTCGGAGGCGTTATCTCGCCGTCGAAGACGGCACAGCAAGCAGCGGTCGTCGCCGTGACTCCTTGATCATCCATGTGCATGGCGCATGCATGTGGTCATACGTTCTCATGTACTTGACTTGGTATTGGCCACGTGCACTCCATGCACGCGCGGAGCTGGTGCTTGGCCTCGTTTCATTGCTTGTATCTGTTGTGGCTATGTGTCTATTTCTCTCGCCACGCCGGTGATCGTGACGGCGATGTGATGACTCCCATGCCGTGGGTCAGCTCCTGCACTTGCACGCCCGGCTGTACATATCGAGCCGCGGCCATCATCACCAGGAAGGAGCCTGCAGTATGTACACCGGGGCGTTCGGAACCTGTGCATCCGTACACCAGGAAGAGTCTGCACATCTGCAGCGCCTCTGGGTCGACGCCTTGGCTGGTTTATTGTGACCAAGATAGCGGCAGGTGATGCTCCGGCAGCTTCGGCGCTTGTGCTAGTGGCCGTTGCCAAGCCTCTTCTGTCCACCGAGGTATGCGAGCTGGACCTGTACTCCGAGTACCGGCCGGTACCGCGCTGCTCATGATCGCCGGGTTGTACGTGTGCTCCTTGTTGAGCTGTACACCGGGCGGAGCGGCTCTGCTTGTTCGCCGAGCCCCTGCCACATGGAAGAATCTGAACCGCTACGCCGGTCCCGAGCTGCGCCAGTCCATGGCGTTGAGCCTGCATATCTGAGCTGCACTTGTCCGCAGTTCGTGGATGGAGTACCTGCCACAAAAACAAAAGGGACGACAGCGGGCTGTGTCTTGCGAGCGAGCTCCGCCGGCGTCTTCTTCAGGTCCATGCCATCGTGTTCCATGCCTCTAGGAACAGGAACCGGCAGCGGCAGTGAGCTTCGGCCGCACCAGCCGGTGGTCTGCGTGCTGGCGGACTCCATGGCGACGCTGTGTTGTCCCTCGTGCCGATACTTCGGCCATGCTAGCTGTGAGAGGGATTGAGAGAGAGAAACAAAAAAAGTTTAGACGTGGGCTCTACCATCGGGAAAGATCGTCTTGGCCTCCATGCCTGTTGTTCTTGCGTCCCCTTTCCAGATGCGATCAGGAGAGCTAGCTCTGCCTCCGTTTCTTTGACCTGCCAGATGCGATCTGGTTTTCTTCTATGCTACGTGCGTACGTCTTGCCTCCGTCCTCTTTCTCTCTGGGTCCTCCTCCTTGGCCGCCCGCCCTTTTTCTGCCCCTGGCGTGCGTGAGTATATATAGGCGGAAGCTAGACCTACGCGTAGCTTCGGCCCTTAAACTGCTACCGATTTTCTTGGACAGTTAGAGATAGATATAAACGTACGACTTCTTATCTCTTCCTGCGATCTTCTTGGCTCACACGCCTGCACAAAGGAAACTAATAACAATATCATACGTACCGTGTTGTATGGCTGCATGTGGGCCTGCCCTCTGGCTGGCCGACGCGTGATGGTCCAGGAGAGCCGAAACCATTTAAACGTATAGCCCTTGTACTCTTAAGTTTTACTGGCTAGCTGACTTTGTACGTGCGCTTACAACCAGCTAGCCGCTGCATGCATGGCGCGACCCAAGCTAGTCAGGCTCGTGCGTGGTAGCTATTTCGCTCTTTGGAGTCCGTCGGATGGTGCATGGTTGCACTAGTCCATATACCTTTGTCTTTTTTTAATACCATGCACACACAGGTGTTTAAACTGGTCATTGGTACAAAATCCCATCGAACAAACCGCTCAGCAAATCAAACCTATAAATAAAATTCAAATCAAATGAGTAAATTCTAATGTGAAATCAAAACAGAAAATAGAAAATGGAAATAGAAAGGAAAGAGGGATCTGCCCGAGCAACAGGCCAGCCCAGCATTTCCTCTGCTTATTCGTCGCTCGCGAGTCGCAGCCAGCTTCCTCCGCTTGATTCATCGAAGCCCAACACCGGCCCAGGCCCGCGTACCCCTTTGTCCACCTAATCGCCATCGTCTACCTCGTGCACGTCCCGAAGCAGCTCGCTGGCAGCAGCACCGCCGCTCGCCGGCGTGGAGATTCGTGCCGCCAACCGCCAGATGGGATAAGGAGGCCACGATAATGCCGCTCTGTCTCGTCCTCATCCACTCCCTCTTCCTCTCAGGCTCTCTCTCTCTCGATTTGTTCCTCAAAGCCGAAACCCTAGCTAGCCTCGCCGTCGTGCCGCACCTCCCCACTCCTTTCCAAGTATCCATGGAGACGCCCCGTTCTCCGTAGATCCTCTGGGTGGAGTCCAGCATTAAGGGGAGCACTGGTGAGGGAGGATTTTGCCGTTCCTTTCCATGGTAGTTCGTCGGAATCCTCGTCGAAGAGCTCGTCTTCGACCGCGCCAGTCCTCGCCGACACCACCACTGCAACCAGGGTGAGTCAGTCACTGATGATCAAGCATCAATCCTCTCTTCCTATCGCGCTCTCTAGCATGCTAGCGCCGCCATCAATCGTCGTCATTTCTGTAGCTTCGATGACCATATTTGAGCAGCGCCGCCACTATATGGTTCAGCATGTCATGCTGAATCAAGCTAGACAAGTTTCGTTTGTTAGGGCGTCGTAGATCATTGCCGGCGACCATCAACTAGCGGTGGTGGTCACGCTGACGCCATCCTGACGTCATGCTCATGTCACCCTTGACCTAGTCCACTAGTTGACCAGTCCACGCCTAGGTGGCATACTGAAGTGGCCCTGACCCCACTGGTCGGTGACCTAGGGTAGCTCTGGTCGTGGTGTAAAAAGCTCAATGTCTGTTTAGGAAATAAATAAAATGTTATAAGTTCAAAATTAAATATTCTAGAAATTAAATAAATTCATTAAATCTTGTTAAATCAATAACTTTTATTTTATAATTTAGAAAAAATATGTGTAATATATAAAAATGTTTAGAAAAATAAAATTTATAACCTAAAACTATTGTCAAACATTATTATGTTTGTTATTTAAATAATTATTATTTAATAAAGATTTTGTAAGTAATAAAGTTTGTTAATTCATATTTTAATAATAGTAAATGATAAAAATATAAATAAAATACCAAAAATCTTAGAAAAATAGGAATTATAATTTAAAACTATAGTCATGCATTATTATTCCATTTAATTAAATATTAATTATTATTTAAATATTTATAAAGTAATAAAGCTTATAAAAATTATATCTTGTTATTTATAAATTAAAAAAATACATGTAATGTACCAAAATGATCACAAAAATAATACTTACATGTTAAAAATATAATATTCCACTTTTGAGGTGAATAAAAACCTAAAACACTTTAACAACTTAAATTTAAACCTAATTCTTTAGTTAATAATTCCTATAAGGGTAAATAAAAATTGCTAATATTTTTAAATTTGCCAATTAAGTCTAATAAATAGTACTAATCTTAAAAAATTGATAATATGAAGTCAAAATGGTTCAACCCCTTTTAAATACAATCTTATTGAGTTATCATACAACCATATGTGTAGTTTATTTACTAAAAAGATCCTTATCCAATATAGAATTTTCAAGAATAAATTTGTGATTAAATTAAATCTTTCCCCTTAATCCAACCACAAGTTATAAACATATCAAGACACTATAGTGAATCCATGAATAGTTAAGTAATGTTATTCCCTTGTTTACAAACTATAACCACTCATATATAAAAGGGTAAATGATTCTATTCCATTATAATATTGGAAAAACCACTACTCAAATAAAAGTAGTACCATCCCTAGTTAACTCTAAGGAAACCGTATGAAATGAACAAGGTACAATTGTCATAAGCATTGCATGTTAAAACCATATATGTTTTTAAAGTTAACTTTAGTCTATAAGACTTTAGGTATAATTCTAAAAACCTTGTTATGTGTTTTATAGTTAACTTTGGTCTGTTATAATTAAGTCGTAAAGCATCTCAAGTACAGACTATTCAAGCAAGCATAAACAACATCAATAACATTCTATCAATCATATTCTAAAAGCTATCAGGATTGTTCAAACCTTAGTAAATAAATCTTTTCTTCAAATGTTATTCTTTTTCCACTTCAAACAACAATTCTTATATAAGCAGTCTTTTGAATAGCATTCCACTTTTGTGTATCTCATTGTTTTATGATATTATAATTACATGTTGTTTCACACACTCACAAGCCTTAATAAGAAGCACAAGTATGAAACTTATCTAAAAGGACAACACATTCTAAAAGAAACCATTTCCAGTTTCCAAACCCTAGATCAACGTTATCCTCGGGGTCCGAGTTTATCAAGTTGCATTACATTACTATGCATAATAGCATCTTGTCTCTTTAAACATTAGTCCTTAGCGGACCAATGATGTTGATTTCAGATATTGGATCTTATATTATCTTGAAGACCGTGAGTGCATAATCTTGCAATCACAAAAGGCAAGTTCACACTTGCTCATGTCCTTTGGTTATTTTCTGTAAAGTATTTTACAAATCCAGTGTTGTCATCGCCTGCATTTGAAAAAGGTCCGAAAACACTATTTTCATAATAATGTGATTATAGGTTATTTACCATGAGGTAATAATCTACTATGAAAGTTCTGGTGGTAAAGGAACATATTATCTAGGACTTAACAACCAATATCGCCAATGATTATTGCGCCATATATCACGCGTTAACCATGAGATTTTGAATGGGACAGAGAAGTCAGCTGTATCTTCTTCCTCTCGCATGTAGCCGGATGTGCAGGTCGTGGTTGTTATCACTCGTAGCGTGCATATTAATTGGTAATCCGTAGAGGATATGTAGCATATGGGTGGGAACCCTCATCGTCCCACGATAGTTTTGGCATCTAGCGGTCTGTACAAACCATTGTCGTAATTCAATGGGTGGACATGGTGTACACCAAGGAGGCATGCGAGGTCGCGAAGGGGGCAATGATGGGTATGGATCATCTTCTAGGCCCCACATCATGGAATTGTGGATGGGAATAAGCTGCCCGGTTGTGCAACAAAGAGTTGATCTCTCATGGGTAAAGTAACGCACCTCTGCAGAGTGTAAGAACCGTAACTTGTTACTCCCTGTCCCGGGAAGGAGATGCGAACGCGACGGGAAAGGAACTCCATGAAAGTTCTGGTAAACCTGTGAAGGCTGACGTACATAGCTTTTCAGAATAAAAGCAACCTTTGAAGAAATGTTTACGAAAACTTGCATTGCCTACGACCTATGGTCTGTGGCTGTAGATATAGTGCATCAAGCACTCCTTTTCTAGTGAACTTGCTGAGTACGCTCGTACTCAACGTATCTTCTTAACCCTTGCTAGATTCTGAAGCCATTAAGACGATGTCTATATCAAGTTATGCTCTAGGAGTCATCATCAAAAGCTCAAGTCTTCAATGAAGACAAGAAAGTCAAAATACACATCAAATCAAGTGGAGATAAAGTTACGGATTAGATAGAAATTTAATCTCTAACCATAGAACCTACTTCTGTAGAGTGTTGCATCAGCAGCAATACCAGCCAAATAGTTTGGTACGGACTTTATTAACATATTAGTTGTGAGTTATTTAGTGATGATTCTTCGTTGGAAAAAGTTTCTTTCTCTCTCTTTAACCTAGATTGTTCTTTGTATCTTATGTAAAGAGTCGAGTTGTAACCTTTAGCCATGTATTGGACCCGTTGTGTTTGTGTTGTACCACTCTGAGGGATGTAATACTAGTGAACGATGTTTCATTGGTGTTATGTCCACGACTATAGTATACTACATCATGCAGTGGTATGCTGGGTCACCGCAGCTGGTATCAGAGCATATGCTTTGACCTTAGGTTGGAAACCTAGTAAATGGGCAGAACCTATAGGAAAGATATCCGCAATAATAAAGAGTTTTCTAGTGATATGATGGATATTCAATTGAGAATAACTCTGTCATGTTACTAGTGTGATAATTCTTTAGTATGATTGCAATTTCGATCATTACCAAGAGTGTTAACTCTATGTGACTGATGATAATTTCTTATCTACAGTTCTACATGGCACCTCTTTATCCACCCCGGAATGTTCAGGTGATGAACAAGACGTTAAATGACTACGGAGGGGATTGGACAGATAATCTCTGACAACTTCTATGGAGTCTGGATTGTGAATCACGACTTTTGGTCAAGATTTACAGTTACTATGATGGCAGGTATTAGCTAAATACCGTGTCGTGATCATGTTACCCAAGAAGTTAGGAATTAAGGGAGAAATGCCATAAGGAGAGGCAAGGTGCATGGCATCTGCATATCAGATTGCCGTAGTAGCAGCCATAACCATGATCCGAGAACAGAAATCCCAAGTTTTAGAAGGTAGTACTCATACCATTATACCCCATGAAACTTTTAACATAGAGCATGAGTTAGATCACTCTAATCTAGTCCAAACTGAACCTACTCTAGCCGTAGAGTATATGGATCGTTATCGGTCTTTGCTAAACACTTACCATAACACTCATCAAGTCTTAGTTCAGGAGTTGGATACGGTCATTGAGGATTTTACTGATCCTGATAAAGCAATGGAACGTAGGAAGAAGTTAGATAAAGAATCTAGGCATCCCAAACACATCTTCTCCGGAGAAGTGTATGAGGAAACCGAATTCGATGATCCACAAACAGAAAACTATGCCTACTACCAAAATAAAACCCAGCCACCTGAAGATCTATGGACCAAATATATCTCTGAACAAAAGGAATGGGCAGAAGCTAATTCAACTAACCCTGAGCAGAACCATTATGAAGGGGGAGTAGAATCTCAAGATGGAACTATAGGAAATCCTATACCTTGTGATACATGTATTGGAGAAGAGACCAATTATAACCATAGAGAGCCTTATGGACCATATGGGGGTAATACCAATCCAATCGACTTAGAAGAGTATTCCGGTAGTTATTATACCAATATGTACGAATGGATCCAAGAAAAGGATAAGGAACCATCTTACTTTGAGGAAGCATTGCCGGAAAAGCAGGTATATCCTGTAGAAGATTACGCCAACTCTAGTCATTTTTCAATGACTAATCTCAGTCTAGGTGCTTCTAATCAAGAAGACGCACCTCCTGGATGCTCTTACGATCCAGAAGGCAGTCATAGGACTTCACGTCATAATGGACGGAACTCTAGGAAGCACTAGAGGAAGATGAAAGTAAGAATGGAACGAAGTCCCAAGGGATGAGTGCTTGAATAATGTACATTGAGGGTAATGCGTATTGTAGTTTGAAAGGTTTGATGAAATAAGTGAGGATATACTCACAAGAACAAGAAGTTCTTGTAAGATAGATGTGTGATGTATATGAGAGGAAAACCGTTGGAACGGTCAGTTCGTTTGTAAATTATTTAAAACCTATGTATAATACATGGGATATGTTTTGTTGTTTATCAACTTTTGGATTTTCTTGAATCTTCTTGATTGGCTAGATCTGTACATGAAGTTTGACTTGGTGTGCAAATGCATGATGTAGCACCCAGTTATTACTTGATGCTATAGACCTAGATAGGAATGAGAATTCGTGTAAGGGATTGATGGGTTCCGTATACCAAGAAGGAGGTTTACATGAAGAATAAAGCAACAAGAAGTAGTGAAATTAAGTTCACCGGAAATGGGTGATGTTTCTAAGAAGTTAATAAAGCAGGTATACCATATTTATGGAAGTATCATGAGTAAATACAACTAAAAAGTTTTAGAACATGGTGGTATTCAAACTCGGATAAGGCAGAGTGAATGCCAATATTAGGTCATAAACCGTAGGGTAAAACCTATACCCTAGAATGATCCTCAGTTGGTATTTAAAACCACAGGCGGTATCTGGTCCGCAGCTGGTATTGGTTAAAATAGTTAATCAGATCCTCTTAAAGGTTGCATAAATAGCATAAAACTTGGCCTAAATAAGAAAGGAGACAAAGAAGTATAATATTAAGGCGATCGAGTTCGAAATGTCTCGCGAAATCAACACTATCCAAGATAGAATGTCCAAACAATTTGTTAAACAATTATGTTGGAAGATTTAATACGGAGATCCACAAATGTGTGGGTATACCATAAGCTCTTTCATAAGACCCTAAACAGGTAGAGCATAAGCTGAACAGAGACCAACATTCTAATTATAAAGTCAATGGTTACTTTATAGATAATTTAAAGACCATTAGTAAACTCTAAGGGGGAGAGTAAACGGTAAATGAAAGTATTGTTATCTAATTATCCGAGTAAAGGTTGGAGAATAAGAATTAACCTATAATAGTGATAAACCTTATTTTCATAAGGTTAAAAGAAGGCATTATTATAACAGTATTTTCAGGAGTATAACTGGATGAAAGACCGAAGTTACTTAAAGATAGTAGTGATCAAACCTTAGGTTAATTGGAAGTTGAAGAAGTACTTAAGGTAATACCAAAAGATTATCTAAAGATTGATTAGGTGAAAGGTTGAAGCTAATAAAATAGATTAGTCCTAATAGACTAATTCTAAAGGAAACAACTCCTAAGTGATCCTTAAGAGGTAATAAAACACATCCAATTGGACATGTTTAGAGAAACAAGAAATTCTGATGGGTATGGACTAAATGTGTTCAAACACCAATCTTCGAAGGAACTACCAATACAAATCATACAATGACAAATCAAAGATTAGTCTTTTGGCCACAACTAATGACTAATAGAAATTTAAAACCTATTTTAGTGAGACTTCTTAGACCTTATATAGGATTGTAAGAAATCTCTATAATCAAGTAAAGAAATTGGACTAGGATACATGATTAGGATAAGGAACTAACGAAGAGGCCCCAAGTTAAGGAATTTATAATAAGGACATATCCCTAGAGGGGCATAGTAAAAGTAACCTTGGAATATTGGAGACAACTAGTTGAAGATTGTGGAGTATGATGAGAATAAAAAGAAACTATTTGGATATGGGATACTACAATTATTCCCATTTGAGATTACCATGGAGTTGAGAAGTGTCATAACCAATACATCACAGTTCCTTATTTCTAAATGAAAGAGTGTACGAACTTCGAGGACGAAGTTTATTTTAAGGGGGAGAGTCTGTAACATCCTAGCATTAGAGCTTAAAAACAAGCTAAACAAATATGTGTGCATTGCATTCATGCATAGAAAATCCGAATAATTTTCGCGCTTTTGTATAAAACTTGTCAAAGTGATTGAAGCTTCTCTCAACTTGATGGAATTGAAATAGATCATCAAGTTGATTGCGATAAGTTTCAATATGACCTTTGTTAAAACCTTATTGTGGGTAAGGAAGATTTGATCTAAAGGTAGATCAAATGTAATACAATTAAACCTTAAGGCATTACTTAATGTTTAATATTTGATCCTTATGTAATCATATCCTAGTATTCCTTACAATAACCCATGAATACCAAACTATGAATATAACTCAAGTAATAAGAATTCAATAACTAAGTCTTGACCTATATCATTCTTAGCCATTCCTACCATGAGCATTATGGTATTTCTTAAATACTAATTCTTTATCACTTGTTGAGTAGGAAGGAAATCAAGTCAAGATCATTCACCATGTATCTTTCTATCCATATTAATGTTTGCCATTTCTCTTGAATCATATTCTAATATCTAATGTTCATCAATGTGGAGTAATCAACTATTAATTCACCAATTCTTCCTATCAATTCTTGATCTATCAACTCTTGACCATATCATAGCATTCACTTAAAGTCCTTTAGAGAAAGAAGTAAGAAGAGGTAGGTGGTAATGCTAGATTTAAATATCATCTATAGGATGGGAGTGTTGGAAGAGAATAAGATCAAGTGATAATTGATGGAGTTAACTCACTCCTGAAATGAAAGAAGAGTTATATGGAATATATAATTACAAGACAAAGGAGATTACAAGGATGAATCCTGAAGAAAGTTACTAGGAGTAATCCTATTGGATCAAGTAGGTATAGTCAATGAATAATATCTCTTAGTCCAATAGAGTTAAACATAAGATAATTATAATACAACTGTAATGTTGTATGGATGAAAGCCTTGATTAGCCAACTGGAAACTTAAACCATAAAGGATCAAAGGATTATAATGATCATGCTTTAGTCACCAAGATTGAATGCTTATATCATGTATAAGTGACATTGGTGGATAGAACATGATTGAACCTTAGTATATATATGTTATCCTAGGTTAGCCATGATAAGTCACCAGGATATAATGTGAAGTTGAGTATAAGATATTGGAGTTAAGTAGATATAAGGTAGTATGATTAAGCTGAAGCTAGAGTAGCATGGAGTTATTAGAGGGATATTAGTAATGGATGACAAAAGATGTGTGAATGGAGTTAACAGTAACCATTTGTTTAATTGAAGGTTACAATTAGTAAATTGATATAACCAAGTATGGGTAGGAGTAGACTATGAAAATTTTCCGTGACAAGCTTCTAAGATTCATAAGTGAGATCACAAAGTAATTGTGAAGAAAGGGAGTAATCATTCTAGTGAAATTGGAATCATTAGAAATACCCCAGAGATAAGAATCCTCCCTATAAAGAGATTATGTTGAGCTTTAGTGTCAAGCTCATTGGGGTTTACAAAGGAATTTGGAAAAAGAAAATATTGATAAGAACATTCTTGTGAAGTAAAGCTCATCATGTTCACACATGATAAAGGATATGAAGAAGTGGTATATCTAGGAAAGGAATTCCTTGATTAGAAGTTAATACCTATAAAATATGGAAGATAAAGAATCCTTGGTAAACATTCCACCTTAAAGCTTGAATCAAGGTTAATATCTATTTCATAGGTTTGATTCATCATCTTATCTCCCAATAGCCTATAAGAATAATTCCCTATAGCAATTCACTCAAGAATATCTTTGCCACTTCAAAGCATTAAAAAACTTATGTACCAAGAAACTGTAGGTAGCAATTCTATCTCCTAAGTCAATCTGGAGAATAAACTAATTATGCTAAAAGGGTGATATCATTTATGATCACAAATATAAAGGCAGTATGTCTTCAACTATAATGTTCATTCACATTTATAAAAAATATAAACCTTGAATGAACCATTTCTACCAATGGGCAATCTGGATAAAAATCATAGAAATATATGATAACTATGAAGGATTAATATAAGTTCCTTAATTGTTTTCTCCAAAAAAATAGATTAATCATTTTCTATTATTAAAATGCCCATTCTTAAATACTTAATTCTAAAATAAATTCAAATCCTAAAACAAGAAATTTTAAAACAAATTTTATCTTAATAAAATTCAAGGTATGTTACGAAAATAAAGATATATAACAAAAATACCTATATAAAGAAAATAAAGAAATAATACCACTATATTACAAACTCATAAAAGAACCTTAATACACTTTATTATTGCTGCAAACACTCAGCAAATCAAACCTATAAAGAAAATTCAAATCAAATGAGTAAATTCAAATCTGAAATCAAAACAGAAAATAGAAAAAGGAAATAGAAAGGAAAGAGGGATCTGGCCCGAGCAATAGGCCAGCCCAGCATTTCCTCTGCTTATTCGTCGCTCGCGAGTTGCAGCCAGCTTCCTCTGCTTGATTCATCGAAGCCCAACACCGGCCCAGGCCCGTGTACCCCTTTGTCCACCTAATCGCCATTGTCTACCTCGTGCCCGTCCCGAAGCAGCTCGCTGGCAGCAGCGCTGCCGCTCGCTGGCGTGGAGATTCATGCCGCTGATCACCAGAGGTGATAAGGAGGCCACGATGATGCCGTTCTGTCTCGTCCTCATCCACTCCCTCTTCCTCTCAAGCTCTCTCTCTCGATTTCTTCCTTAGAGCCGAAACCCTAGCTAGCCTCGCCGTCGTGCCGCACCTCCCCACTCCTTTCCAAGTAGCCATGGAGACGCCCCGTGCTCCGTAGATCCTCTGGGTGGAGTCCAGCATCAAGGGGAGCACTGGAGAGGGAGGATTTTGTCGTTCGTTTCCGCGGTAGTTCGTCGGAATCCTCGTCGGAGAGCTCGTCTCCGACCGCGCCAGTCCTCGCCGACAACACCACTGCAACCAGGGTGAGTCATTCACTGATGCTCAAGCATCGATCCTCTCTTCCTATCGCGCTCTCTAGCATGCTAGCATCGTAGCGCCGCCATCAGTCGTCGTCATTTCCGTAGCTTCGATGACCATACTTGAGCAGCGCCGCCACTATATGGTTTATCATGTCACGCTGAATCAAGCTAGACTAGTTTTGTTTGTTAGGGCGCCATATATCGTCGTCGGCGACCATCAACTAGCGGTGGTGGTCGCGCCGACGTCATCCTGACACCATGCTCATGTCACCCTTGGCCTAGTCCACTAGTTGACCAGTCCACGCCTAGGTGGCATACTGAAGTGGCCCTGACCCCACTGGTCGGTGACCTAGGGTAGCTCTGGCCGTGGTGTAAAAAGCTTAGTGTCTGTTTAGGAAATAAATAAAATATTATAAGTTCAAATTTAAATATTTCAGAAATTAAATAAAATCATTAAATCTTGTTAAATCAATAAATTTTGTTTTATAATTCAGAAAAATATGTGTAATATATAAAAAAGTTTAGAAAAATAAAATTAATAACCTAACACTATTGTCAAACATTATTATGTTTGCTATTTAAATAATTATTATTTAATAAAGATTTTGTAAGTAATAAAGCTTTGTTAATTCATATTTTAATAATAGTAAATGATAAAAATATAAATAAAATACCAAAAATCTTAGAAAAATAGGAATTATAATTTAAAACTATAGTCATGCATTATTATTCCATTTAATTAAATATTAATTATTATTTAAATATTTATGAAGTAATAAAGCTTATAAAAATCATATCTTGTTATTTATAAATCACAAAAATACATGTAATGTACCAAAATGATCACAAAAATAATACCTACATGTTAAAAATATAATATTACACTTTTGAGGTGAATAAAAACCTAAAACGCTTTAACAACTTAAATTTAAACCTAATTCTTTAGTTAATAATTCCTATAAGGGTAAATAAAAATCGCTAATATTTCTAAAATTAGCCAATTAAGTCTAATAAATAGTACTAATCTTAAAAATTGATAGTATGAAGTCAAAATGGTTCAACCCCTTTTAAATACAATCTTATTGAGTTTATCATTCAACCATATGTGTAGTTTATTTACTAAAAAGATCCTTATCCAATATAGAATTTTCAAGAATAAATTTGTGATTAAATTAAATCTTTCCCCTTAATCCAACCACAAGTTATAAACATATCAAGACACTATAGTGAATCCATGAATAGTTAAGTAATGTTATTCCCTTGTTTACAAACTATAACCACTCATATATAAAAGGGTAAATGATTCTATTCCATTATAATATTGGAAAAACCACTACTCAAATAAGAGCAGTACCATTCCTAGTTAACTCTAAGGAAAAAAATATGAATGAACAAGGTACAATTTTCATAAGCATTGCATCTTAAAACTATATATGTTCTTAAAGTTAACTTTAGTCTATAAGACTTTAGGTATAATGTGATGCGTGCACCCAGTGTTGACGTGGGACACTTCGTTGGAACTCCAAGAGCAAGGTGTGATGAGCACAACAACAAGTTTCCCTCAGTAGAGACCGAGGTTATTGAACCTGAAGGAGGAAGGAAACGTCTCAAAGGTGTTGCTGGCAACGTGGAGACCTGCACAACACAAACTCAAGACTTTGCTCCAACGAATCAGTGAGGTTGTCAAGCTCACCGGTTTGCTGTAACAAAGGATTAAACGTATGGTATGGAAGGTAATGGTTTGCAGCAAGTAAACAAGTAATAGTGGAAGATATATGAATGGTAAAGATTGGACCGGGGTCCATAGTTCACTAGAGGTGCTCTCCTTAGATAAACAACATGGCATGAAGGGTAAACAAATTACAGCGGGGCAATTAATAGGAACTGAGCAAGGCATAACAATGCAATTACTAGCCAGAAAGATCCTATGAGGTTGATTGGGCAATACAATAATATACATAAACCGTCATCCAACTGCATCTATGACTAGAAGTCCACCTTCAGGTTATCATCCGAACCCCCTCTAGTATTAAGTTGCAAGCAACAGACAACTTCTTTAAGCAAAGTGTGTAAGGTAAACAGTCCACATGTTCCATGAACAAGAGACCGTTGTTTTCTCCCTAGTAGCAATAGCACATATACAACCGAAGAGATTATTGTCACTTCCCTTCGAAACTAGAGGCATGAACCCACTATCGAGCATAAATACTCCCTCTTGGAGTCACTAGCAACTACTTGGCCAAGATAACCACTAGCAACGGAGAGCATGCAAGATCACAAACAACACAGACATGATAGAATCATAAAGATAAAACCATTAATCTAACCAACATAATAATCTCAATATCCATCGAATCCCCTCAAACACAACATGCATGATTACAAATAGATTAGATCTTGATCATGAACGGAGCTCACAAGATCTATACATGAAAGCACAAAGGAGGAGATACAACCATCTAGCTACTACATGAATCATACCGGAGAGAAGGCCTCCAGGATGATCTCCCCTCCGGCAGGGTGCCGGGAAGAGCTTCAGATCCCCTCGATCTAGGGACGATGGTGGCGGCGGCTACAGATGGTTTCATGGATTTCTGATCGAGTACTCAGTATTTCTGCATCGGGGGCTACTTATAAGCGAAGGGCGAGATCGGGAGGCGGCCAGGGCCACCAAACCCTATCTAGGCGCAGGCCAACCTGTGGCCGCGCCTGGGGGGGGGTGGTTGGCCCCTCCGGCTCTCCTCTGGACTTCTTGTTCTCCACGGAAAGTAATTGACTTTGTCCTTCATCCCGTCCAAATATGATAATATTTCTTTACTAAATTTTCTGAAACCAAAAATAGCAGAAAATAGGCATCTGAAACTGTTGCAACTTGTTAATAGGTTAGTACTAGAAAACATGTAAAAAGCACGTCAAAGTGTGGACAAGTAAAGCAAAGTAGATACTAAACAAGAATGGAGCATCAAAATTATAGATACGTTTCCAACGTATCAGCATCCCCAAGCTTAACTCCTGCTCGTCCTCGAGTAGGTAAGTGATAAAAGAATAATTTTTGAGGTGACATGCACCCTCACAATAAAGATCGAACCATTTGCAAGCATTGAAAGCTAGGATCAAATAACTCTAAACATGTGCATGAAAGATGGAGTTCTAACAATAGGACATAGTAACTATGCATGCAACGTGACAAGCTACAAACAAAGATCATGAATAATATGCATTGAAAAAGTTTGTTTGTTTCACATGCAGAAAACATAGCATAGTGGCAATCAGCTTGTCCCTCATAGAGTAGCAATATAATGCATAGGACACCTGCAAAGTTCACAAGGATGACTAGAAACAAATAGCACAAGAGCAAGTAATAACACAATATGCATCAATTAATAAGCTTTGGAACACTGCACACAAAATGACAACTATGCTCTCTTAATGGTGCCTAAAGGTAGAAGGTGGAGACTCAATAGTGGTGGAAGAAAGACCTTTTTGTAAAGGAAGCAGGGATTACAAGTTTCAAAAAGAGCTTCTAAAAATTATGGTACTAGTTAGCTTTCATCCCTCATTGCCCCTATCATAAGCATCTTGAAGTGGTTAAGGTTAAAGTGGCAAAGCTGGAGTATATGCTTGACGAAGTATAAGTTGGCAATCTGGTGCCCCTTGAATACGAGGGCCACACCTCATGCATACTCAAATTTGGGTCCAAGTAAGTTCTTTTCACTGTAAATATTTGCATATCATTGAGAACCGCCAACGGGGTACCCCTTGCACATGGCACATGAGCTTTCTCATAACCAAAATGACAAGGCAAGCAGACAATGAGCATCTCAGCAATTCTTC
This sequence comes from Avena sativa, assembly GCA_916181665.1. Lineage (NCBI taxonomy): Eukaryota > Viridiplantae > Streptophyta > Magnoliopsida > Poales > Poaceae > Avena > Avena sativa. The sequence goes on along the minus strand of OV702280.1, from coordinate 392,735,181 downwards.
TTATGTACCATGGGAATATGGTGCTTTTTTTCTCTCTTTCCTCTTTTCTCAATGTGTCTCTTTTTTTATAAGAAGAATGCTTCATAGATGTCACCATGGTGATGCTGCAAGTTTCCACCATGATTAGGCATGGCTTAGGCTAGCGGCCCAGACGTTTCTCTAACACAGGATACAAACTCCATGGACTTACAAGTTCCCTCTTTATTTCACACCGGTGACATCCATAGACAAAAGAACATGATATCAACTGAGTATAACAAGGTACAAGTGCAATGTTGAAAACGTTCCCCGTGATAGCACAGTTCTGCTAATTCCAACTTATAAGTGCGAGCATATACAACAAAGTTGTCACAATGGTTCAAGTTTATTAGGGGCAAAGAATAAATTGTGCCAACAAGTTCGCGAGGGCTTTAATCACTAAGTTTTCACATAACAAAATAGTTTTTAATTGGAAGATAGATGAAAACAAGAATATACTTTGGAATGGTGTAACACACCATGCATAGGAGTTTATAGTGGACACTTTGGAATAACTTGGTTTCTTGGGAGTTGGAAGCATGAGTAGAACTTACTCATATAAGTGGAGGCTAGCAAAAGACTGGGAGCAACCAACTAAGAGAGCAATAATGGCCATAATCATGCAATGCAACAAAGCATACTAATCAAATCAAAGGGTGGTACTACAATTCAAGGACTAAATGATCATAGAGGCTAATGGTGACTTGTCATAGTCATAACATGGTGTGAGCATGTGCCAAGTCAACCCAAGGAAGGCATCAAAGGAGAATACCACAATACTATGCTTTTGCATGCTAAAACAACACATAATTTCTCCAAGGCACACTAAGCAATCCCAATTGTTTGTAACAAGACATGCTACAGAAATAATCACTAAGCATAATGCTAAAACAACACCTAGCATGTCATTCTAAAGTCTAAGTCACAGTCAATGCAAGCTCCTCTTGCACTTCAAGCAAGAACTTACTACTCCTTTCCAAACACCAAGCAAACTTATTTGCAAAATAACACAGCGAGAACGGGGGTCCAAACTACTAAAGCAAACTAAACAAACTAAACAAAGCAAACGAAAACTGAGATGCTCCAAGAACAACACAACTGTGCATGAAACAATAAAAACGAAGTGTCTAGACAGACCTGAGCTTTTTATTGATGAAGAAGGGGATGCCTTGGGCATCCCCAAGCTTTGACGCTTGTACCTCTTGGATATTTCTTGGGGTGACACCATGGTGGCATCCCCAAGCTTGAGCTTTTGTCCATTCTTCATCTCATTGCATCATTCTCTCTCTACACCTGAAATTTTTCCTTCATACAAAACTTCACACAATCTTCATTAGCAACATTAGCTTATTCAAAAGATATTAGACCACTGGCAAAGCTTTGGAACAGCAAGGCTTTTCACTAAAAACATAGTCTACTGTAGTAACTCCTTCAAATAAACTCAATTTACCTGAAGAGAGCTCAAAAAGGAATCAATAAGAAGCAAATGCAAATAATGGCAGAAATCTGTCGAAACAGATCAGCAGGTAGAAACGAATTTTTTCGAACATATTCTGTTGCTCAAATAAAAAAGTGTTGAACTAAAGAAAGTTAGCCAACATAATGGGGGATTTATTCATAACTTTTTAGCTCAATCCGAGTTACAGAGCCTCCTCACAAATGTTTTTGGTGGAGGACAGAAATCTGTTTCGGGACAGCAACTCCCCAAATCTTACTTCCCTCTCATTAGAGGTCATTCTTGGCACAAAAAGTAAACAAAAAGGATAAGGAGAGGTTATTATAGAAGTACTAACTTCCAAGACTCAAGGAAACTCTTGGGTTATCTCCCAACAAGTACTTTTCTTTAACGCCTTTAAGTTAGGCACAAGAAGCAAGAAGAATCAAGTATTTTCAAATGAAGAGGCATTAACATCAAATCTTGCTTTCAAAGGAGGAGCAAAAAGCAACCTATCTCTTATCATAGGGAAGTGTTCAATACCTTTCTTTAATGGAAAATGATATTTGATGGTGCCTTCTTTCATATCAATGATGGCACCAACTGTTCTAAGAAAAGGCCTTCCCAAAGTAATAGGACAAGAAGCATTGTATTCAACATCCAAAACATAGAAATCAACAGGTACATAAGCATTGTTAACCATAATAAGAACATCATTAATACTCCCCATGAGTTTCTTCTTAGCATTATCATTGAGTGGGACATTCAAATAACAATCTTTCAAAGGTGGCAAATCAAGCATTTCATAAATCTTCCTAGGCATAATAGAGACACTAGAACCAAGATCACATGAAGCTTTGAGATCAACGTCATTCACTTGCATATTAATAATGGGTTGCCAACTATTTTCTACTTTCCTAGGAATAGAAGCTTTGTGTTTTAGCTTCTGTTCCTTAATCTTAACAAGAGCATCTGTAATGTGTTTGGTGAAAGCAACATGCATATCACTAGCATCAGGACTTCTAGCAAGTTTTTGCAGGAACATAATCACTTCAGAAATATTGCAACCATCAATATCAAATTCAAACTTAGCATCACTAGTAGTAGGCTCACTAGGCTTAGGCATAGTAGGAGGAGGAATATGGGCTACTTGTGGTTTAGTGGTGATAGTGCACACACTATTGTTTCTATCAATTTCAGCTTCCCTTTCCCACCTCGCATGAAGTTGAGCTAACAGCCTAACATTTTCATCAATAATATCTTGTATGGCATGAGCAGTAGCAAAGGTGTTTTCCATAGTTTCAGGTTTAGCAACCATTTTATTAACCAAGGAAGTTTGAGCTTCAGATAAAGAGGATATATTTTTCTCAACAGTTAAAAGCTTTTCGTCTATAGTCTTATTAAAAGTGGTTTGTTTACTAATAAAGTCCTTAAGCATTACTTCAAGTTCAGAGGGGATACTTCTAGCATTATTGTAAGAGCTTCCATAGGAATTGCCATTATTAGGAGGATAAGGCCTATAATTGTTGTTGCTACCAAAAATATTCCTATAGGCATTGTTGTTGAAATTGTTGTTTATAATGAAGTTCACATCAACTTGCTCTTCTTGAGCAACCAAAGAGGCTAAGGGAACACTATTAGGATCTAGAGGAGCTTTCCCATTAACAAGCATAGCCATAATAACATCAATCTTTTCACTCAAAGAGGAAGTTTCCTCAACAGAATTTACCTTCTTACCAAGTGGAGCTCTCTCAACATGCCATTCAGAGTAGTTAACCATCATATTATCAAGGAGCCTTGTTACAACACCCAAAGTGAGGCCCATGAAGGTACCTCCAGCAGCAGAATCCAGCAGGTTTCTTGAGGAGAAGTTCAAACCTGCATAAAAAGTCTGGATAATCATCCAAGCAGTGAGTCCATGAGTAGGGCAATTTTTAACCAAAGATTTCATTCTTTCCCAAGCAGGAGCAACATGTTCACTATCAAGTTGTTTAAATTTCATAATGTCGCTTCTCATAGCAATAATATTAGCAGGAGGATAGTACTTTCCAATAAAACCACCTTTGCACTTAGTCCAAGAATCAATACTATTTTTAGGCAAAGATAGCAACCATTCTTTAGCTTTTCCCCTCAAGGAGAAAGGAAAAAGGCTGAGCTTAATAATATCTCCATATACATCCTTATACTTTTGCATCTCACATAGTTCAACAAAGCTATTAAGATGGGCAGAAGGATCATCAGAACCAGCACTAGAAAATTGCTCTCTCATCACAAGATTCAACAAAGCAGGCTTAATTTCATAAAAGATAGCATCAGGGGCAGGTGGAGCAATAGGTGTGCTTAGGAAATCATTGTTGTTGGTGCTAGTGAAGTCACACAACTTGGTTTTCTCAGCAGAGTTCATTTTGGCAAAGGTGGGCAAGCCAAAAACAGCAGCTGCAGCTAGAGCAGGAACTAATTTTTTTGTGTTTTTGAATAAAGAAAGCAAACCAAGCTAGACTAATTTTGATCTAAAAAAAAGCTAGACTATTTTTTTTTTGGGGGTTTTTTGAAAAGAGGCAAACAAAACCAAGCAAAAGAAACCAAGCAAACAAAAAAATAAAGTAAAGAGAAAGGAAGTGAAGGACTCCGCTAGTGAAGACGTCCTTACCCTCCCCGACAACGGCGCCAGAAATCTTGATGCGTGCACCCAGTGTTTGACATGGGACACTTTGTTGGAACCCCAAGAGCAAGGTGTGATGAGCACAACAACAAGTTTCCCGCAGTAGAGACCGAGGTTATCGAACCTGAAGGAGGAAGGAAACGTCTCAAAGGTGTTGCTGGCAACATGGAGACCCACACAACACAAACTCAAGACGTTGCCCCAACGAATCAGTGAGGTTGTCAAGCTCACCGGTTTGCTGTAACAGAGGATTAAACGTATGGTGTGGAAGGTAATGGTTTGCAGCAAGTAAACAAGTAACAGTGGAAGATGTATCAATGGTAAAGATTGGACCGGGGTCCATAGTTCACTAGAGGTGCTCTCCTTAGATAAACAACATGGAATGAAGGGTAAACAAATTACAGCGGGGCAATTCACAGGAACTGAGCAAGGCATAACAATGCAATTACTAGCCAGAAAGATCCTATGAGGTTGATTGGGCAATACAATAATATACATAGACCGTCATCCAACTGCATCTATGACTAGAAGTCCGCCTTCAGGTTATCATCTGAACCCCCTCCAGTATTAAGTTGCAAGCAACAGACTACTGCTTTAAGCAAAGTGTGTAAGGTAAACAGTCCACATCTTATATGAACAAGAGACCGTTGTTTTCTCCCTAGTAGCAACAACACATCTACAACCGAAGATATTATTGTCACTTCCCTTGGAAACTATAGGCATGAACCCACTATCGAGCATAAATACTCCCTCTTGGAGTCACTAGCAACTACTTGGCCAAGATAACAACTAGCAACGGAGAGCATGCAAGATCACAAACAACACAGACATGATAGAATCATAAATATAAAACCATTAATCAAACCAACATAATAATCTCAATATCCATCGGATCCCCACAAGCACAACATGCATGATTACAAATAGATTAGATCTTGATCATGAATGGAGCTCACAAGATCTATATATGAAAGCACAAAGGAGGAGATACAACCATCTAGCTACTACATGGACCCATAGTCCAAGGTGGAACTACTCACGAATCATACCGGAGAGAAGGCCTGCGGGATGATCTCCCCTCCGGCAGGGTGCCGGGAAGATCTTCAGATCCCCCGTTCTAGGGACGATGGTGGCGGTGGCTATAGATGGTTTCGTGGATTTCTGATAGGGTACTCAGGGTTTCTGCATCGGGGGCTTCTTATAGGCAAAGGGGCGAGACCGGGAGGCGGCCAGGGCCACCAAACCCTAGCCAGGCGCGGGCCCACCTGTGGCCGTGCCTAGGGGGGTGGCCCCTCTGGCCGGCCCCTCCGGCTCTCCTTTGGACTTCTTGTTCCCCACGGAAAGTAATTTACTTTGTCCTTCGTCCCGTCCAATTCTGAGAATATTTCTTTACTAAATTTTCTGAAACCAAAAACAACTGAAAATAGGCATCTGGCACTGTTGCAACTTGTTAATAGGTTAGTACCAGAAAACATGTAAAAAGCACCTCAAAGTGTGGACAAGTAAAGCAAAGTAGATACTAAACAAGCATGGAGCATAAAAAATTATAGATACGTTTCCAACGTATCATAATGCTAAAAACCTTGTTATGTGTTTTATAGTTAACTTTGGTCTGTCATAATTAAGTCGTAAAGCATCTCAAGTCCAGACTGTTCAAGCAAGCATAAACAACATCAATAACATTCTATCAATCATATTCTAAAAGCTATTAGGATTGTTTAAACCTTAGTAAAGAAATATTTTCTTCAAATGTTATTCTTTTTGCCATGTCAAACAACAATTCTTATATAAGAAGTGTTTTGAATAGCATTCGACTTTTGTGTACCTCATTGTTTTATGATATTATAATTACATGTTGTTTCACACACTCACAAGCCTTAATAAGAAGCACAAGTATGAAACTTATCTAAAAGGACAACACATTCTAAAAGAATCATTTCCAGTTTCCAAACCCTAGATCAACGTTATCCCCAGGATCCGAGTTTATCAAGTTGCATTACATTACTATGCATAATAGCATCTTGGCTCTTTAAACATTAGTCCTTACCGAACCAATGATGCTGATTTCAGATATTGGATCTTATATTATCTTGAAGACCGTGAGTGCATAATCTTGCAATCACAAAAGGCAAGTTCACACTTGCTCATGTCCTTTGGTTATTTTCTGTAAAGTATTTTACAAATCCAGTGTTGTCATCACCTGCATTTGAAAAATGTCCAAAAACACTATTTTCATAATAATGTGATTATAGGTTATTTACCATGAGGTAATAACCTACTATGAAAGTTCTGGTGGTAAAGGAACATATTATCTAGGACTTAACAACCAATGTCGCCAGTGATTCTTGCGCCGTATATTACGCGTTAACCATGAGATTTGGAATGGGAGAGAGAAGTCAGTTGTATCTTCTTCCTCTCGCATGTAGCCGGATGTGCAGGTCGTGGTTGTTATCACTCGTAGCGTGCATATTAATTGGTAATTCGTAGAGGATATGCAGCATATGGGTGGGAACCCTCATCGTCCCACGATAGTTCTGGCATCTAACGGTCTGTACAAACCATTGCCGTAAGTCAATGGGTGGGCATTGTGTACACCAAGGAGGCATGCGAGGTCATGAAGGGGGCAGTGATTGGCTTGGATGATCTTATGGGACCCACATCATGGAATTGTGGATGGGAATAAGCTGCTCGGTTGTGCAACAAAGAGTTGATCTCTTATGGGTAAAGTAACGCACCTCTTCAGAGTGTAAGAACTGTAACTTGTTACTCCATGTTTCGAGAAGGAGCTGCGAACGCGGCGGGAAAGGAACTCCATAAAAGTTCTGGTAAACCCATGAAGGCTAACGGACATAGCTTGTCAGAATAAAAGAAACCTTTGAAGAAATGTTTACGAAAACTTGCATTGACTACGACCTATGGTCTGTGGCTATAGATATAGTGCATCAAACACTCCTTTTCTAGTGAACTTGCTGAGTACGCTCGTACTCAACGTATCTTCTTAACCCTTGCTAGATTTTGAAGCCATTAAGACGATGTCTACATCAAGTTATGCTCCAGGAGTCATCATCAAAAGCTCAAGTCTTCAATGAAGACAAGAAAGTAAAAAATACACATCAACTCAAGTGGAGATGAAGTTACGGATTAGATAGAAATTTAATCTCTAACCATAGAACCTACTTCTGTAGAGTGTTGCATCAACAACAATACCAGCCAAATAGTTTGGTACGAACTTTATTAACATATTAGTTGTGAGTTATTTAGAGATGATTCTTCGTTGGAAAAAGTTTCTTTCTCTCTCTTTAACCTAGATTGTTCTTTGGATCTTATGTAAACAGTCGAGTTGTAACATTTATCCATGTATTGGACCCGCTGTGTTTCTGTTGTACCACTCTGAGGGATGTAATACTAGTGAACGGTGTTTCATTGGTGTTATGTCCACGACTATAGTATACTACATCATGCAGTGGTATGCTGGGTCACCGCAGTAATTTTGCAAATGAACCCCAATAATAGTTAGCTTCTTAATCCCTATCCCCGGACCTTCTCTCTAGCCTCTACTCCATCTCCATGAGTGCCTCCGCGAGCTCATCTGATTTGAACCGACCAGGGAGGAAGGGTGCTTCTGCATCCCTTCGTAGGTAGTTGTAGTAGATTCTCTCCCGCTGCCTCTACCATCGGGGACGCTGTCATTCGTGCCTTTTCTGTGCTGTCAAGTTCATCGAACCATTCTCCTCGTCTCTCAATAAAACACCAATCCAGGACATGTGTTCTACAAATGCCCTAACCATCGGGTAAGATGTTGTTTAAAGTATTTGCAAATTCATTTCACTCCCATTTTCTCATTTCTTCTAATTTCTGCCAGAGATTGCTCATGACCCCTGCAACCACTACTATTGGCAAAATGGATGATGTAGGTATGCCCTATGAGTACCTAATATTATCCTATCATGTTTGACCCAGTAGAAGCCCACGTGATGATACACTCGTGATGACAAAGTCCAGGAAGGATTCGGGTGACCCATGCTCGTGAAGGAGACGATTCTTTGGAGGATACAACTAGCTTTAGATAGAAAGTTTAAAGAGCAAACCCTAATTTGTAGCCGCTCGGCCTTATCCCGAGACCTGGTTTAACCATATAAAGGCTAGGAGGACACGACGAGGAGGACATCTCAACCCTAGCATACTCACCTGCCAGGTCTCATCTGTGCACCCCTGTAATCATCGGTTTCATCGTCAATCAAGAGAAGACAAGCAGGAGTAGGGTTTTCCCTCTGGGGGCCTGAACCTGGGTAAATCTCGTGGCCCATGTTGCTTGTCTTTTAGCGGAATGCGATCTCTAGCGCACCCCTCTTTCCTTAAACCCAAATCCATAACGATGAGCATTGATGAGTCTAACCCTCATAAATTAGCGCTGTTTGTGGGAACTAGGAGTGCTGATGTTGCGATCGTGATGGCCCTACCACCCGCGATCTTTGACTCGGAGAACCATATCCTCTTCGGCACCATCGACTTCACCGTCCACTCACCGGCAACACGCCCGTCCTTCAACTCCGTAGGAGACATCGACATGATGATCGGGAGCCTATGCTTCGAGGTCGACAAGATTGGCACACTTCGCCTCCCTAAGCGGGCGACGCCACCGTCGATCACACCTGCCTCTTGGATACCACTGATCGACACGCTGAGTGAGCTTGACACGCCCACACCGATCTACAACTCGTATAGCGACAGCAGTTGCGACTTTGATCTCTATGATCCACCATTAGGAGAGGAAGCCTATGGATCCGGATCGGAGAGCTCCGGGAACAATGACCTCCCCCACTTCTACATGTGTGTCGTTGTCATCAATGGCAATGACACCCGCGACAACAACGATAACGGGACTGACCCGCCCAACCCCGACGCCGGAAACGAAGGCAATCATGCGAACTCCAACAGGGACAATCCTCCAAACCCCAACACCACCAACGGTGGAGACCTGGGTCATCCTGAGATCCTTCTAAGTGACGCCGGATGGGAACGAGTTAGGAAGGCCCTGAGGGAAACCCCTTACCAGAATACACATCCCGCGACATGCTAATGGCCTACCATTGGCAATTCGTAAAGTAATACCACCGCCAACAGGCAGTGAATGCTCAACTAGAGCAGCGCAAACAAGCGGCCGACGTGTCGAGCGCTAGGCAGGCGGCGCTCTCCTCCATCGGCGGGTCCTCTTCCAAGGACAATGGCGGTGATGATCACCAGAGGCGTTCTCGGCTAGAACGTATGGGCCTAGACGCAAGGCACGAGGCCACCAAGTCCCTCGACTTATCATTCATGTCGGTGGACTCGCAGGGAAACATGATGCCCAAGACGTCGCATGCCGCAGTTATAGCAACTACTACATACCTGCTATCTAACCATCCACTAGTCGGGGATCCACGATCCGCCATCCACTGGTCCGCCATTGCGGGCCTCAGGCTCGTAGGAGATGCACTAACCGGAGATCCAACTCCATAACCAAAAAAGAAAGTAGTAACATTCGCGAGGAACCGCTCGCCCTCATACGATGAGGAAGATCATGATCTGTCGTGGCAACGTCGCAGTCCACGACAAAGAAGCTGCAATTACGATGCTCGTGACGAGCTCACACATCGCAAGGTTGACAGGATGTGCGCCAAAAACGTCTGCTCCACTGTGAGACCCTGGCGCATGGCTTAATAGGATTGATAGTATACCCATACCAACAAGTTGCAACTTCTTTTTTCCAGAAGCTCATTCAAAAAGAACCTCCAGGTGCTTGGCCTGGAGCAATTTGTGGATGGGTGACCAACCGGGAAGTGGGTATCGGGTGCGCACGAGTGAGGACAAAGTGCGCATAAAAGACTACTGTTGGTCTGTGGGGTTAGTCTAGAGATCCTATTGAGCTGCCATGAGTGACAGCCGCCGGCCTGGAGAGTCCAGGGTGTTACAAGTGGTATCAGAGCCGATCCTCGTGGTTACATGGGTGTGTGCGGGTCAGTGGCGAACATGTGTAGCATGGTGTGTGTGTCCCGGAGTGGACACGACATGGCAATGTGCCAACACTGGACGCACAGACGTGTGCCAAGAGGGGATGTTCCTGGCTTGTGGTTGATCGATGAGGGCGTCGATCTTCTAAGGGTGGGTGTATGTGAGACCCTGGCACATGGCTTAATAGGATTGATACTATACCCATACCAACAAGTTGCAACTTCTTTTCCGGAAGCTCATTCAAAAAGAACCTCCAGGTTAAGCATGCTTGGCCTGAGCAATTTGTGAATGGGTGACCAACCGGGAAGTGGGTATCGGGTGCGTACGAGTGAGGACAAAGTGCGTATAAAAGACTAGTGTTGGTCTATGGGGTTAGTCTAGAGATCCTATTGAGATGCCATGAGTGACAGCCGCCGGTCCAGAGAGGCCGGGGTGTTACATCCACTGAGTCAGAAGACGAAGATACAGAGTTCTGTGGCGCCAAATGCTTCAGTCACGCCATATGACAATCGCGAATGCCTAAAGGCTTTAAGCTCCCTTCAGACAACCCGAAGTTTGACGGCCTCTAGGAGCCAAAGATCTGGTTGGATGACCACATTCAGTCAGTCAAATGTCATGGCGGGAGCAAAAACACCGCCATGTAATGCCTGCAGCTGCAGCCGAAGGGCGCGGCGCGATCCTGGCTCGACAATCTCCCTCCCGGATCAATCCATAGCTAGGAAGAACTGGATTCAGTTTTGTCTGAAACTTTAAAGGCACGCACAAATGGACAACTTCAATAAAAGAACTGCATGCCTGCTTCCAAAAGTGTAGCGAGGCACTATGCTCCTATATTTAGCGATGGTCCATCATCAAAAAAATCAGTAGAGGACATCTCTAAGGAGCGAGCAACCGGTGCACTCAACCGCGGTGTACGGCTCCGCGAGCTCCGGGAGGAGTGAGGCCGCACCAAACCAAAAACCATCGATCACCTAATGGATATCGCAATTCGCTGGGCATATTGGCGAAGACGTCATCCAAAACAACCAATTACGCTCAGATGATGAGGATGATCTCGGTCGCAGACCCGACCGCCGAGAAAAAAGGAGGATGCGCGGCTATGAAGACTACAAAGAAGTCAATATGGTCGCGGCTGGCTACGCCGACCGCCGCGACAACGTCAACCGAAGCAGCGGATATCACAATAGCAGCTACCGCGACAGTGGGAATACGACGCAAGTGTGGCAGCGTCGCGCTCGCGACAGCGCACTCTCCTCCATGGAGAGGTTTTCAGGTCTGCAACGTCTAGTTTTCTAAATCAACAAACAGTACGGTAAGAAAAGGTCAAGTCGCCTCCTCAAAGACTACCTCGCCACCACATCCTCCACTACACACAGAAACCAAGGAGGCACAGTTAAAACAGTGTAATTTACATATGACTAGTCAAATTCTGGTCAGATGATGGAACCCACAATTGTCCAGTCCCAGACACTTCTATCACTAACGGATGAGCTCACCAGTCGTCACCAATGATGTCATCATCGTTCACGCCTTTAGCAAAAGGTAGAACGTAGCAACGACACTATTACTTGAGTAAATAAAGTTTTCCTTGAGTCTACAACTCAACCAAATACACGAGGGATACTCCTAACAGGAGCGCTGGCCGCGCACCTGAACGATTTCCGGGTCCAGTGAATACCCAAAGATGATAAAAACAAAGGTCATCTGCTTCGACTTCTTCTTCAAATCAACGATTTGACTAAGGACTCGGGGGCTACTTCCATAGGGAGTGTTGGATGTCATTCGATAAATTTCACCCACCAATGGCATTCCCAAGGTTTTTTTTAAATGGGGAGACACCCCGGCCTCTGCATCCTAGGAAGATACAACCCTTTTATTACTTAAAGTCGGAAGTACCAAAATTACACTTCAAGGATCAGAAAGGGTTGATACAAGTGCTAGCTATCTGAAAAAGTCTAGAAAATTGAAGATGGAAAGTGTACAAAATCTAAACATCTCTCAATCTACTAGTATGCCGCCACATAGCCTGATAGTAGATATCCTAAGCAACCATCACCAGATGGATGCATCCAGAAACCATCATGTGATGTTGCTTCTCTAGGAGTAATAAAGCCTAGAGTTGGGTCCATGGGACGCCGAGATAATAAGATGCAAAAAAGAATTTACTCGAACCCTGTCAAAGCATTGGGACATTTCTAAATAGACCAACATAAAGCTGATACCCCTATACATATTATAGCTTTATTAGCCTTATCCATCCCATTTAACCAATTTCCAAACATATTAGTAATATTGGTCGGAGGTGGCGGAAGATTGTATGTAAAGAAAATAACAGGACAAATAATTTTAGCAAAGGGGCATGAAATAAAAAGGTGTTCACTTGTTTGTTCTCCATCACAGAAAACAACACTTCTTCCATCCTTTCCAATTCCTTCTTAACAGATTGTCCTTAGTTAGCAAGACTTTTTTTTATGCAAGAACCACATAAAGATCTTAATCTTTAGTGGTATTTTAAGATTCCGTAGGTATTTTGTGGGGAGGCTTTGATGATCATTCATGAGATCCTTATACATAGATTTTATTATGAAAACCCCATCCATGGTTTAGTTTCCACCTAAACACATCTGATTTATCAGTCAAGTTAATCTGCATTAATCTCTGACAGAGATGCAACAATGCATCCTATTTTGTCCCATTCAAGTTCCTCCTAAAACTTATATTAAGAGGGTTGTGAGAGAGGACTTCATGGACAGAGATATTTTTCTATGGACAATATTATAAAGCGAAGGATACTATTGGGCAAGGGGCGCCTCCCCTAACCAAACATCTTCCCAAAATCAAGTTTTTACCCCATTCCCAACTTTGAATAACCCTCTGGTAAAAAAAGCCATCCTTTACCTGCATTAGGCCTTTACAAAATGGGAAATCAATCGGCTTAGCTTGAACTTGTGCCAAAGTTTTGGTTTTCAGGTACTTGTTATGAAGATGTTCCTGCCACACCCCTTGCTCAGAAAGTAATTTGTAGAGACATTTTCTTAGTATACACTTATTTTTAATCTCTAATACCTCAATTCCCAATCCACCCTGATCCTTGGTCGACAAATTATATTCCACTTAGTTAGTCTATATTTCTTATTATGTTCATCACTTTTCCAAAAGAATCTTGAACAATAGAAGTCCAATCTTTTCCTAACTCCCTTTGGTATTTCCAGAAACAATAACATGAACATAGGCATACTTGTTAATACAGAGTTGATTAGCACTAATATATCTCTATATGACAACAGTTTGCCTTGCCAACATCCTAACTTTCCTTCAAAACGATTCTCAGCGGGATTCCACTCAGAACTCCTGAGCCTTCTGTGGTGAATAGGCACCCCAAGGTACTTGAAAGGCAAAGAGCCCGACTCACAGCCGGATATATCTCTATACTCCTATTCATGTTCCTTTGCCTTTCCAAAGCAGTAAATCTCACTTTTGTGACATTTACTTTTAAGTCCCAAAAGTTGATAAAAATGCAAAGTATAAATTTCATGTTCACAACCTTCATAAGATCATGTTCCATGAAAATAATTGTGTCATCTGCATATTGAAGGATGGATATCCCTCCCTCAACAAGATGTGGTATTAAAACACCGACCTGATCTTCTTCCTTAGATCTAGCTATGAGGCTGGCCAATATATATACCACTATGTTAAAAAGCATAGGTGATAACAGATCACCCTGTCTTACCCTCTTTCTTGTTTGAAAAAAATGACCAATATCATCGTTCACTCTGATCCCAACACTCCCGCCTTGGATAAAATTTGCAATACACTTGCACCATAAAGGATCAAAACCCTTCAAATGAAGTGATTGTTATAAAAAGGGCCATTTAAATTTATCATATTCCTTTTCAAAATCAATTTTGAAAAGCACTCCATCCAACTTTTTGAATGAAGTTCATGGATAGTTTTATGCAAAATAACTACCCCTTCTAGAATATGCCTTCCAGGCATGAACGTTGTTTGAGTTGGTCGAATAACCTTGTGAGCGATCACGGAGATGCGATTCAATGGCCACTTTACTAAAGATTTTAAAACTAACATTTAAAAGGAAATTGGCTTGTATTGCAGATCTAAACCGCATTTTATCTTAGGGAGGAGAGTGATTACTCCAAAGTTAAGATTATAGAGAGGTAACTCGGTTGTTTGCAACTATGCAAATAAAGTCATCAATTCATTTTTAATCACTTCCTATAAAGTCTGATAGAATTTTGCAGGGAATCCATCAGGACCCAGGGCCTTGTTGTGTTCCATCTAAGAGATTGCTTCAAGCACTTCCTTTTTCGAGAACATCGAAGTTAGAATTGTATTTTCCAACGAGGAAACCTAAGGAATATCCAAGTTCCTCTCCTCCATAAGATAAAAACTATTTGGTTTTGGAGGACCAAAAAGTTTCTTATAATATTCAAAAATATAGATTCTCAAGTTTTCATCACCCACTATAGTGCCTTCATCTTGTTCAAGTTGGAAAATCTTTTTCTTCTGGTGTTTTCCATTGGCAATTAAGTAAAAGTATTTAGTATTGTTTTCCCCTTCATGTATATGTTTAACTTTTGCCCGTTGAGCCCACTTGGTCTCTTCACCACGCCTCAGTTTTGTGGCCTACTCATTAGCTGATTTGAGCATATTTCGTTTGGCTTCCGACAGTACACTCGTCTCGGCCTTAATACCGAGTCTATCGATAATCGCCAGGAGTCTATCTTTTTATTTTCTGTATTTACCACTCTGATTTTGTGCCCAACCATGGTGAAAGCGTCATAACAAAAGTCTTTGCTCGAATCTATGACTCAAACAGACACTCGGCGGCTACTCCCATAGGGAGCGCTGGTCGCGCACCCTATGAATAAAATTACTGTGAACCCTCGGATCCTTTATGACGACTACATCATAAGAACAGATCACAACCGAACAACTTGGTGACTCCGCCTAATAAGCAAATTGATAGGAGACAACGTCTCCTTGGCCACCCGAATCGTCTCTGCGACGACAAATATTTAGATGTTGTGTTTACAACACAAAGGTAAGACGTATAGATATAGTTTGATGGCCTGGCAACGCACCTGCTGCGCTCTGCCAGAAATATACCGTACCTATAAGTATGATGAAAAATCTCGACGGACGCGTTGGGTGCATATCTAATATCACAAGAATTTGACTCCTGTAAGACCTCCACAGCCTGAGTCAAATTACCCTAGCACTTCTTCGAATTCGAGTCTAGGGACTTGAATTTGAGTAGATAGTGTTGATTTGCCCAAAGGCAGTTAACTGACCCTGACCCATCAGATGATTCAGACACACATATCAACTATCCATATGAACCAAAACATTATGATCCTAAAGCATATTCGGATGACAAAGCACTCGAAGACTTCTGAGTCTCCATCCGAATCTACGATTCGACTAGACACTCGGGGGCTACTGACGTAGGTATTCCCTACGGGTACCTAATATTATCCTATCATGTTTGGTCCATCATAATCCCACGTGATGATCCACTCCTGATGCCGAAGCCCAGGAAAGATTCGGGTGACCCAAACTTGTGAAGGAGGTGATTCCTTGGAGGATATAACCAGCTTTAGATAGAAAGTTTAAAGAGCAAACCCTAATTTGTAACTGACTCGGCCTTATCTCGATACCTGGCCTACCCATATAAAGGCCAGGAGGGCACGACGAGGAGGACTATATCAACCCTAGCATACACACCCGCCAGATCTCATCTTTGCACCCTTGTAATCATCGGTTTCACCGTTAATCAAGAGCAGACAAGCAAGAGTAGGATTTTCCCTCCGAGGGTCTGAACCTGAGTAAATCTCGTGTCTCGTGTTGCTTGTATGTTAGCCGAACGCGATCTCTAGTGCACACCTCTTTCCTCAAATCCAAGTCCATAACAATGGGAATTGATGAGTCTAACCCTCGTCAATAGAGAATATAATCATGTTGATTTTCTGGATAGAAATTGGTACAACTTTGGAGTAACAGAGGAGGAAGAAGAAGAAGTTGGCCTGCAACATAACATGGTTGATGCAGTGAAGAAGCTGGATGAGCTAATTGAGATTTGTAGGAATGTGTTGGCTTGCAATTGTTTGTCTGATTGGAGTAATGTTGTGTGTAGTAGTTGCCAAGTAGATTTGGTTTGATATGCTATTTGAATGATTCAAATGTATCAATGAGTTGGTTCAAATGCAATGCATGAAATGGAGACTAAATGATACATTGGACAAATTGTACTAACATATTGTCTCATTAACATAGCTGGATCATCAGGTTTCATCCAAAAGAAACAACTGGCGGATTTAACAAGTGTACTCTTGCACTTACATGGTTTGATTGAAACCAGAGCTACACCTGAGCATCATTTTCTATCAAACCTAGCCAGAATATACTGCTAAGCATTCATTTGTTGTCCAAACTATATAGGCAGTGTCATTCTGTCATCTAAACATCAGACACTTTGTTCTCATTTTGTTGTCACAACTTGCTTCCTCTTGTTAGCTAAGACAAGGGTCTTTGTAGTTGGTCTTGGAGGTGGTAGGTCGTCTCTGCAACTAGCAATGGACTGACATTTAGGTAGAGGACCTGGTGGTGTAATCTGAGACCGTTGAGTTGCTGCTGCCTGCAAAGCAGGTGCACATTCATTCATTTAATATTTTTAGAAGATAACTTTAATAATAAAAAATAAAATAAACTCATTTGTTCTTGTAGAAGCTGAATCACACTAGATGATGTAACATCATAACTCACTACAAATGCCACAATACTTGTCATTGCACTTGTCTCCATTTGTGCTAATACCTTTTTCTAAGAAAATGACAAAAATGAATGTGCAATTGATCAAGAAAATGACAGAAATGAATGTGTGACAGGTGGTTAAACTTGTTCTACCTCTATTATATTAGTAAATCCATTCAACTAAAAGGACTACACACAAAATACTACTAGTAGTTCAAATAGGAAAGGGGTCACTTCTATGGGTTCTTCATTCTAAGGATAAGGATAACACTCTACACTAACCTCTTCCCTCAGAAGATTTGATTAATAAAGTTAGATAAGGAAGGATAGGTCATGATTTAGAATCATTAAGACTTGGTGACATGGTTATACCCCACGGGTACGTGACCTCAGCATACCTGGTCCAGTCCAAGGAAGGCCCACAGTAGATGTACACTAGCCCATGAATATTTTCGGGAGGCCAAGGCCCGTGACGCCTTCGGATCCTTGGAGAGCAAGACTAGCGTATATAGGAAATTCAAAGGGGTAAAACCCTAGAACTTGTAACCGACTAGGACTATGCCCGGGACCTGCCTAAGTCTATATAAAGGCCAGGAGGGCACAACCTAGATCTCTCGACTCATACTTTCGCATACGCACCTCCACGCCAGATCGAATCTGCGCACCCCTGTAACCTTCGGTTCCGCCGTAATCAAGAGCAGACAAGCAGGAGTAGGGTTTTCCCTCCGGGGGCCTGAACCTGGGTAAATCTCGTGCCCCTGGTTGCTTGTCTGTTAACCGTTCCACGATATCCAGCATCCCCATCTTCTCCAAAACCCAAGTCCATAACAATGGGCATTGACGAGTCGAAACCTCGTTAATTGGCGCCGTCTGTGGGAATCGGGGCTGCTGATTGTGCGATCGTGACGGTCCCGACCCGATCGATCTACAATTCTGCAGTGACGGAGAGTCACCTCCTCTTCGGCGCTTTCGACTTCACCGCCCACTCGCCGGCCAACATGAAGGACTTCGAGCCCGTAGGCGACGGACTCGAAATCTTGTTCGGGAGCTTCTGCTTCCAGGTGGGGCAAACTGGCACCCTCCGCCTCCCTGAGCGGGTGCCCCTACCATCAATCGGGCCCGCTTCATGGGCCCCACACCCCGTGCTACGCACAACATCATCAACAGATGATTCCTATGACAGCAGCTGCTGCAACTCCGATCTGTGTGATCCGCCATCGGATGCAGGGACCTACGGTTCCGGATCTGAAAGCTGCGGCAGCAGCGGACCGATCTACAAGCACTACCAATGCGTCGCAGTCATCCAGGAACAACAAACGCCTAACCCGCTGCCCAACACGAACCCCAACCCGCAGGACAGAAACGGCGGAAACGGCGGGAACAGAAGAAGCCAGTCCCCCCCACCCGACGAGGAAAACAACGGCCACGTCATCCAACTTAGCAAAGAAGGATGGGTCCAGGCACGCCGCGCCGTAGCAGGCGACATAGTCCTGCCTGCAGACGCCTCACGTGAACTACTCATGGCATACCACTTCCTCCTCATCGAGGAGCACAAGAAGCAAGTCAAGATGCAGGAAATACTTGACAAACGCAAGCAAGCAGCCTCTGAGTCCAGCGCGCGACGAGCTGCACTCTCCGCCATGGTCCCCGGCTCTAGCACAAACGGAAACCAAGGAAACAAGCACCGCTCTCGGGTGGAGAACATGGATCCCAAGGAGCGCCGTGATGTGACCCGAACTCTCCACACATCGTTCATGGAGATGGATGCCGACGGCAACATCATCCCGAAGACACCGCAAGCTGCGATCATGGCAGCCACTGCGTATCTCGCGGCCCACCAACCTCTGGAGGGGGACCCGAAACGAGCCATGCATAAGTTCGCACTCACCGGACTCGGACTTGTCGGAGCCGCGCTCCACGAAGACGCTCCTGCGGAGCCGAAGAAGAAAGCTCTGGCCAGGCGCGACCGGAGCCCCACCCCTTCATCCGAAGAGGAAGAGGAACACGACCTCCCTAGAAGGAAGAAAAGCTCGTGTCGCCATAAACGCGACTACGACGCCAGAGACGTGCTTACACAACACAAAATCGACAAAGCACGAGCCAAACGTGCATGCTCGTCTGAATCCGAGATGGACGAAGACGAAGGAGAACTCTGTGGAGCTCGATGCTTCAGCAGATCTGTTCGGCGAACACAGATGCCACGCAATTTCAAGCTTCCTTCGGATACTCCGAAGTTTAACGGCACTCAAGATCCAAAAGACTGGCTCAGTGACCATCTGTCATCCGTCAAGCTGCACGGCGGTAACAAAGAAACCGCCATGCAATGCCTTCAGCTGCAGCTGACAGGCGCGACGCGGGTCTGGCTCAGCAGCCTATCATCAGGATCCATCCGAAGCTGGGAGGAGCTAGCTTACAACTTCATCCGAAATTTCAAGGGCACCAGCAAGAGGCCCGCCTCAATAGAAGAGTTGCGAGCCTGCACTCAGAGAACGGGCGAATCTATTCGCTCGTACATATTACGCTGGTCTACCACCAAGAACTCCACAGCACACATCTCCGAAGAGAGGGCCATCGACGCCTTCAAAGACGGCGTCAAACGCCCAGATTTCAAGGAGGAACTTGGGCGCGTCAAGCCCAAAACACTTGACCACCTCATGGACATCGCCAACACGTGGGCCGACGGCGAAGATTGCATCCACCGAGCACAATCGGAGGAAGAGGACGACTACGGCCGAAGACGGGAACGCCGCAGCAAGAGGAGATCACGCATCTACGACGACCGCGACAGACCCGACATGGTCGCGGCCGGCTACGCCGACCGTCGCAACGACAACAGCCGCAACAGCGGAGGATACCGCGGAGGAAACTTCCGCGACGGCGGAAGCCCAACACAGTCGTGCCAACGCCGCGACCGCGACAACGGACCCTTAGCATACTACAAACTTTCGGGTCCATGCACCATCCACTTCTACATCGACAAGCAGGATGGCAAAAAGAAAGCTAGCCACATGCTCAAGTATTGCCGCGAGTTCCAGAAACTCAGCGAAAGCATGGTGCAGATGAGGCAACAAGCCCCAATCCCTGCGTTCGGAAACACACCTGCGCAAGGTGAAATAGCGCATGGAGCTCCTCCACCGCCGCCTATCCGAGGCCCAAACCAACCAGTCGCACCCGCACAGAACAACGCTGGGAACGGGTACCCCCCACCGCAAGGAGCACTAATGATGATCCAGAAGGGACGCCCCACGAATAGGGTGCAGAAGAAAATCACCCGACAAATCAACCTGGCCATGGCAACCCCACCTGCCATCCCTGAGTACCTTAGTGGATCGGAGTCCTGCATCACATTCACTCGTGCAGATCACCCTCGCCAGATCCCCCGCCCAGGTCATGCTGCCCTGGTGCTGGAGGCGCAGATCGGAGGTTTCGAGATGAGTTGCGTCTTCATGGACGGCGGCAGCGGCATCAACCTAATGTTCGCAAGCACTCTAGCAGCAATGTGGATCCCGCAATGCAGTCTGGAACAGTCAGACACAACGTTCCACGGCATCGTTCCAGGGAAGGGCATATTTCCCCTGGGCAAAATAGGGCTCGACGTCATCTTCGAGAAGCCGGACAACTTCCGGCAGGAGCGACTCGAATTTGAAGTGGTGGACTGGCCGTCACAATACCACGCCATCCTTGGGTGTGTAGCATTCGCCAGATTCCTAGCTGTCCCACACTACGCATACCTGCTACTCAAGATGCCAGGGCCGAAGGGCGTCATCACAGTCCACGGGAGCTTCACCCGATCGGACCAATGCGACAGGGATTTAAACAAAATCTCCCAGTCTTTCGGCATGCAATACGATCTCGTAAGGCTCCGCGAGGTGACGGACAATGGGGCACCCCCAGTTACAAGGCAAAACGCACCTGACATGTCTTTCGACTCCACCGTCAACACAAAGAAGGTGCAGGTCCATCCGACGGATGCCTCCAAGACGGCTCTGATCGCCAACGACCTCAGCCCCGCATAGGAAGGCGCGCTCGTCGAATTCCTCCGTGAGCGCTGGGAAATCTTTGCCTGGTGTCCTGCGGACATGCCAGGAGTTCCCAGGGAATTCGCCGAGCACGCACTCATTGTCTTTCCAGACACCAAGCCAGTCAAGCAGTCCATCCGGAGACTGTTCGAGCCACGAGCCGAAGCTATCGGCAAGGAAATCAACAGATTACTCACTGCAGACTTCATCAGGGAAATCAAGGAAAGCGAGTGGCTTGCAAACACAGTCATGGTCCCAAAGAAGGACACGGACATCCTGCGGATGTGCGTGGATTTCACGTCACTAAACAAGCATTGCCCAAAGGACCACTTCCCCCTTCCTCGGATCGATCAGATCATCAATTCGACTGCGGGTTGTGAGAAACTCTCCTTCCTCGACACCTACTCAGGCTATAACCAGATTCGACTCAAGGTCGAAGATCAGGAGAAAACGGCGTTTATCACACCGTTCGGAGTATTCTGCTACAACACAATGCCCTTCGGGCTAAAGAACGCAGGTGCTACATACCAACGATGCATGCAGGCCTGCCTCAAGGACCAGATCGGTCGCAACGTCCAAGTCTATGTTGACGACATAGTGATAAAAACCAAGGAGGCAAGAGCACTTATCGACGATCTCCGCGAGACGTTCGACAACCTCGATCGCTACAGGATCAAGCTAAACCCGAAAAGTGCGCCTTCGGCGTCCCATCGGGTCAGCTGCTTGGGTACTTCATCTCTCAGCGAGGGATCGAGGCGAACCCGAAGAAAATCAGAGCCATCATGATGATGGAGAAGCCGAAAACCTCAAAGGCGTCCAGCAGCTCGCAGGTCGAATAGCGGCGCTAAGCAGATTCATCAGCCGCATGGGCGAGAAGGCCCTGCCATTCTACCAGCTGCTGTGCAAGGCAGACAAGTTCGAGTGGACGCCAGAAGCCAACGATGCATTCGAAAGCCTCAAGCGGCTCCTCTCCACCTCGCCCGTCTTGGTCACGCCAAAGGAGCGCGAGCCTCTGCTGCTGTACATAGAAGCCACACACCAAGTGGTCAGCACCGTGCTAGTGGTCGAACGACCCGAAGAAGGCAAGACCCATGGAGTCCAGCGCCCAATCTACTACCTCAGCGAGGTACTGACACCAACAAAGCAGAGGTACCCTCACTACCAGAAGCTCGCCTACGGTGTGTTCATGACGGCTCGCCGCCTGAGCCATTACTTCCAGGAGCACCAGGTGATGGTCGTCAACGAGGCACCCCTGAACAGCATCCTGAATAATCCAGAGGCCATAGGACGCGTGGCCCTGTGGGGCATCGAACTGTCACCCTTGGACATCATCTACGAGAAGCGACTTGCAATCAAATCTCAAGTCCTTCCGGACTTCCTGGTACATTGGATGCATTTGACATGTCGCAGTCATGGACGATGCACTTCGACGGCTCCAAGCGTGAAGCTGGAGTAGGAGCAGGGGTCATACTAACCTCCCCGCAAGGCGACAAGATGAAGTACGTCCTTCAGATGAAATTCCGAGCATCCAATAATGAGGCCGAATACGAAGCCCTCATACACGGCATGAGGATGGCAAAAATATGCGGCGCAACGCGCCTGGTCATCTACGGTGACTCCAACCTCGTCGTCCAGCAGACGATGAATGAGTGCGACGCACATGCCGAAAACATGATCGCGTACCGCGCGCTCTACAACGCACTCGAAGGAGAATTCGACGGCTGCGAGCTTCGACACGTTGGAAGAGAAAGCAACGAGGAAGCCGACAGACTCAACAACATCGGCTCCACCTGCGCAAAGGTGCCACCGGGTGTGTTCCTCGAACAGATCTGCGTGCCATCCATCAAACGGAAATTCCCCAAGGGATCACCCGAAGAAGCAGAACACTCGGGGGCTACGCTGCCCGAAGGACATGAAGGACCCGAGAAACTGGACACATAGGTCGCCATGATCAACCTAATGCAGGTCATGGTAGTCGAAGAAACTTGGACACGACCATACCTCCAGTTCTTGTTAAACGGAGAACTGCCTGACAGCCCGACAGATGCCTGGCGCATATCTCGTCGGTCAAAAGCCTTCACCACCATCAATGGCGAGCTGTACAAGCGCAGTATTACGGGTGTACTACAAAGGTGCGTCACCATCGGTGACGGGAAAGCCATCCTCCAAGACATCCACGAGGGCATCTGCGGCCATCACGCAGGCAGTCGCTCCCTTGTCGCCAAAGCTCTACGAGCCGGATTCTACTGGCCAACGGCCATGAGCGACGCAAAGGACATCGTCCGAAGATGCAACGGATGCCAACGGTTCGCCGACAAACCGCACGCACTCGGGTCAGAGCTCAGACCCATACCTATAGCTTGGCCTTTTGCTCAATGGGGCCTCGACATGATCGGCAAACTGCCAAAGTCCTCGAAAGGGGGACACGTTTACCTCCTGGTCGCAGTCGACAAATTCACCAAGTGGATCGAGGCCATGCCCGTCACCAACCAAAAGGGCAAAACTGCCGTCAAGTTCTTCGAGTCCATTGTCTACAGGTTCGGCGTACCGCATAGCATCATCACCGACAATGGATCGAACTTTATCTCCAAGGAATTCCAGGACTTCTGCGAAGGCCATGGGATCAACATCACGTACGCCTCAGTGGCGCACCCGCAAACGAACGGGCAAGTGGAAAAGGGCCAACGGCCTAATCGGCGCTGGAATCAAGAAGCGCCTCATGAGTCCACTCGAACGGAAAGCTGGAGCCTAGACGAAAGAGATACCATCCGTCCTATGGAGCTTACGGACCACGCCAAACAGCTCCACAGGCTACACACCGTTCTTCATGGTGCACGGAGCTGAGGCCGTGCTACCAGCCAAAGTACGCCACCAGGCCCCCCGGGTCGTCGCTTACAGCGAAGCCGAATCCACGGCTGCACTCGAAGACGCCGTCGACACGCTCGACGAAGCAAGAGACATAGCATCAGCTCGATCAGCGGTGTACCAGCAGAGTCTCCGCAACTACCACAGCCGCCGACTTCGCCCAGGTCCTTCATCGAAGGAGACCTCGTCTTGCGACTCAAGCAAGAACGGCCGACGAAATTCGAGTCACCATGGGAATGACCCTACGTCATCACCGAAGTCATCCCAGGTGGCGCCTATCGCCTCAAGCACGTGGAGTCTGGAGTCGCATACTCCAACCCATGGAACATCGCGCACTTGCGACGATTCTACCCCTAGCTACCTACCCCTTTACTTTCAATAAGGCTTTTTCAGCCAAGGCTATTCAGCCAAACAATGTACTTCCTCCATTACGATATAAATAAAGCTAAGTGTCTCGCCCCAAATTTCCGTTCAATATTTGCAACTTTACTTTATGCTACAAACACACTCGGTGGCTCCCCCCACCTCACGATTTCGTCGATTGAGGATCACGCGTGTACACCTGAGTAGCTGACAACGTCAGGCAAACGAAAATGACACGTACTCAAACAAAGCACTGCGTGCTTACTGCAAACAAACCTTTACAACAAAGGGCACAACACGCCCAGTCGAAATATACAAATTTTACATCTATCTCTTTTTCAAGTACTACCTATTCTGAAGAATAACCTGAGCACGCTGCTCAAACAAATCTACGACCTGTTCGGCATACTGCCTTATAGCTGCGTAATGTGGATGCATGTCCCACTCATCACCATCCGGCCGAGGAGGTGGCCCAGCTGCCACAACAGCCAAATCTACATCAGGCTGGTGCAGCCTCACAAGAGACAAAGCAGCCTTCACTCCTGCGACGAGCTGTTGCCGCACCAACTCTTTGACATTGCTCACGCTCCGAAACTTCGACAGAAGACCCGCAAGGCTCGTCGGCGCAGCATCTAAAGGAAACATGACGTGCAACACCGAGGCAAGCGACGTCTGCACTTGGCGAAGCACCCGCAAAACCTGGTGCACACGATCCTGCACCATCGCCAGAGCCATAGCACGGTCGCGATCCATCCAGAAGAAGCCACCAGCCTCCATGTCCTGTTGAGTCAAGCAATTGACCCGAACAGCGACACGCTCCTTCTCTTCCCTCGGAGCAAGGTTAGCACCTGCGACAATCGCACAAGATAAAAGGCAAGGCCAGCAGGCTCATCCAAAGAACTGAGCTACAACTCGAAATAATGGACAACTTACATTGAAGCTGCTCAGATAGCCGAAGTAGTTCCTTCATCAAGTACTCCTCTCTGGCTGCACCGCGATCCGCCTTAGACTTCCAAACTTCGGCGTGACCACGCAATCCAAGCAACCCCCTCTCAAGACTACGAAAACGGTCTCGAAGAAAAGCGAGCTGCGAAGGATCATCCAAAGATGGACGCAGCTGCGCTGCAGGCGAGGTGTCAACAGGGTCAGCACCCGAAGGAACCTAGAACAGCAGAAAAGCAAAGGACACAAACATTTAGACAGTGGTAGAGCACAACTCAGGCGAATTCATTCAGCACATAAAAGGCCACTACGTGGCACAAGAATTGTGTTCATCAAAATATTTACAGCAAAAGCAGACTACAAATTATCCTATGTCTACAACACCTAAGACGCGGCACCCTGAGTCGCCTCAGAGCCGGACTGCCTAGCTTTGGCCCCACCCTGCTTCCGCAGTGCATACTCAGACAGCAAATCAATGAGCTTCGGCCCATATCGCTTGCAGCGAGCAGAGTAGGCAGCAAAGGCTACCTCAGATCCATCTGCGGTTGTCGGCATCCGGGAGGTGATCTGGGGCAGGTCCAGCTCCGCTCCAGCCGCCAAGGCCATCGCCAGCCCGACGGACGCGCCGATGCCCTTCTGCTTGCGCTTGTACGCCGCAGGCGCTTCGGCTGACAAAGCCTCCGCCAGAGCATCCACATCATCGAGGGCCGCGCCCTTAGGGACAAGCTCCCCGTAGAAGCGGCCAAGGACCTTCTTCGCCTTGGCAAGGGAGCTGACGACGGTGCTGCAGCGATCTTTGACCGCTGTAGTAGCATCATCTAGAGCACTACCGTGCTCTAGAGCGCTGCAGTCAAACTCGATGCCTGCGGCATCTGAGACAAAAAAAAGAGAAGACATGAAGAAAAGCAGCATAGAAAAAGACAAGAAACACGAAGAAATAAGCACAAATACAACACTTACCCGAAACAGCCTTGGCAGCAGCCATGAGCTTGCCCGCCACCTCTCTCTCACGAGCAGCCGCAATAGTGGCCAGCTGCTCCTCACGGTCTGCGGCCTCCTGCTGCAGACGCTCCTTCGCTTCGGCTGCCTTAGTCAGCTCTAGCTCGAGGCGTTCCTTCGCACCAACGGCGGCCTCGGCCTTATTCTCCGACTGACCAAGGCTCTTCTTGAGAGCGTTGACCTCACGGAGAGAAGTATTATGCTCCGTTGCATTCAAAACAAGCAAACGTCAGAGAGCAGGACCAAAATAAATGAAAGAAGCACCAGAAGCAAACAGGTACCTTGAAGCTGCCGAAGGTTAGCCTCCAGCACCAGGCGCTCCTGCACCAGCCGCTTGGCCTCCTGCACAAAAGGCTGCAGAAAAAGAAACAGCAGTAAGAAAAAGGACTTGGGGGCTACGCCCAACACAAAGGAATAAAAGCAAAATTCGCACACGAAGAAACTCGGGGGCTCCCCCCCGTGGCACAAAGCAGAGGTACTCACATGCTCGGAGGGCGACTCCGAAGACCCGCTGGCGAAATTCTGAGGCGCAACCACCTGCACCTCCTGCATAGGAGGATCCAGAGCGGCGCCCCCCGAAGTCGCCACCGTCTGAGGAGGAGGAGACGCAATTTTCGACTCCCCCATCATCTCCCGCGCACCATCGCTGGAGGAGTCGTGGGAGGAATGCCTGCATACGAAGCAATCAGCACAAGTGCAAAATCAAGAAGGAAAAAGGACAGTAGTATAACAAGAAACTTACGAGCCCAGTGAGCTCAGGTCGAAGACAGGAGGAGTCCTTCGGGCTCTCTTCTCCTCCTTCTTCTCATTCTTTTTCTCTTCCTTCTTTTCTTCCTTCTTCCGCTTCGCTGGCGGGTGCGGTGCTACAGCCCGCACAGGAATGGCAGGAATGGGAGAGGAAGAACCTCCATGCCCGTCATTATGTCGGTCAAGGCACAGAGGGTTTCTGGGAGTCGGAGGAGTCGAGGCATCCGAAGACTCGCTGGAGCTCCGTGATCGTTTGCGTGTATGGTCCTCACTCGACTCGTCGGCATCTTCGGCCGGATATCGCGCTGACGCCAGTTCGGACACGGACTCCACCACTTCATTATCCGGGGCATTCAGATACTTTTCAGGCAATGGCGGTACCATGCCCGGCACCTTGAAGCTCTGCAAAACCAGAAGGGACTTTGTTAGCAAACAAAGGAAATAAATACGCAGTCGACAAAAAAGCACTACGCGCACAAATCTACACCTGTGGAACAGCCAACGCCGAAGAAAACGGCGGAGTCAGCGACTTCCCAGGGATTTCCTCTCCGGCCTTGAACTTCAGCAGCGAGCGAAGGGCCCTGTCAAGATCCCCCTCGGATATTTTCTCAGCCGAAACCCTCGTCGGATCACGGCGCCTAGAATAAAGAAACATCGGGTGCGTCCTCGCTTGGAGAGGCTGCACCCGACGCTCGAGAAACGTCCGGATGATGTCCACGCCGTTCACTTCCTTCTCCGGAATCGGCTAGAGATCCTCCACCCGACGGTAAAGGGCCTCTATTTTCGCCACCTCGCCATCCAAGATTTTGTTTTTCCAAGACCTTTTCGGCTCAATCATTTGGGAGGGGTCAAAAGGAACAAGACCAAAATCTTGCCCAGGCATTACGGAGTCGCGGATATAAAACCATCGCCTCCGCCAGTACTGGACAGATTCGGACATGGAAAAAGAAAAGAAAAGAAGATTGGGACTAAGGGAGATGATGCAACCCCCAATGGGATAATCACCATCTGAACCAGACTGCCTCTTCACGAAATAAAGTTTCCGGAAGAGGCCAAAGTGCGGCTCAATGCCAAGCCAGCACTCGCAAAAAGTGATGAAGCAAGCAATGTGGAGAAGAGAGTTGGGCGACAGATGATGAAGTTGAATGCCATAGAAAAAGAGCAGTCCACGGAGGAAGTTGTGGACTGGAAAAGAAAACCCACGCATAACGAAGGCGAGAAACATAACCCGATACCCAGCTGAGGGACGGGGGATTACCTTGTTGCCGGGGAGTCTGACGGCCTCCCTATCTTGCGGGATCAGACCCCGCTCGCGAAGCTTGCGGAGATCACTCTCCCGCGTCTCTGATCGCCGCCAGCCACCGTCGGTGACACGGGTAGCGGTGGCGCCTTTCTTTCCTCCGACGGCGCTGGTACCAACGGCAGATGACGATTTCTTCGGTTTCCCCATTGCGCTACGGCGGCGCCGGCGGTGAAAGCGCAGAAGGGAAGATGGAAATGTGGAAGGAAATCCCAGCGCGCAGCAAGAATCGCTAGAGCACAAGGAGGCAGTAAAAACAAGAACTGATGCGGTGAAAACAAACCGCGGCTTTCCCCAATGATTATAACGACGAAGACGACGCACGGCAGCCGTCCATCCAGAAGACCTAACGCCAACGGCAGATCTGACCGTACACGTGTCAGCATCACAACGAACCGTCGTTACCACGCCGTCCACTACGCGCGGAAATCGAGTAGACGCTGTAATTATCTCCACGCCGCGCGTGACCGGTCAATTCAAGGTCAGCAAGTGGGACCCACGTTCGTCCAGTCAAGTCATCTCTGGCGTAGCAGACGCTTGAGGTCATCGATCGTCAGCAATGATGTCATCAAAAGCTATACTAGCACCAACTACAATTCTTTGGCTCCACAGCTAAGAGTACTCACTCGAATCTTCGATTCAACTAAATACTCGGGGGCTACTCCTATCAGGAGCGCTGACCGCGCACCCAAAAACAGAATATTTCTTCGAGTCCTACGTCGAGTCTACGGCTCCACTACGGACTCGGGGGCTACTCCCATAGGGAGGATGGATTCAAGCATCCGAAAAATTTGTGTCGTACGGACCTGAAACCGAACAACGGCTGAATTAAAGTCTCTGCTCGAGTCTACGACTCGAACAGACACTCGGGGGCTACTCCCATAGGGAGCGCTGGTCGCGCACCCTATGAATTCTTCGAGTGCGATCCTCCGGATCAGCATGCAAAACTTTTCGGCAACTCTGCCCCAATTAACGCTAAGTGAGCAACATTCTCCTTGGCCACCCGAAACACCTCCGCGGTGATAAACATTCGGATGTTGTGTCTGCGACGCAAAGATAAGACCTACAGATATCATCTGGTGGCCTGGTAACGCATATGACTGCGCTCTGCTAGTAAAAACCCGTGCTAACAGGTGCGATGAAAAATCCCGACGGACGCGTTGGGTACATCAATTAAATTCACTGGAATTCCACTCCTGTAAGTCCTCTGCGGCCTGAGTCGAATTACGCCAGCATATGTTCCAGTTTCGAGTTGAGGAACTCGAATCTGAGGAAGATCGTATTGTTTCGTCCTAAGACAGTTAACTGACCCTGATCCGTCGGGTGAGTCAGGCACACGCATCAACAATCCCTACACACATACTGTTAATACATAGTTGCACCCGAAGGATTGAAGAGTCCTCAGCCGAATCTACGATTCGACTGATCACTCGGGGGCTACTGACATGGTTATACCCCACGGGTACGTGACCTCAGCATACCTGGTCCATCCCAAGGAAGGCCCACAGCAGATGTACACTGGCCTATGAAGATTTTCGGGTGGCCAAGGCCCATGACGCCTTCGGATCCTTGGAGAGCAAGACTAGCGTAGATAGGAAATTCAAAGGGATAAAACCCTAGAACTTGTAACCGACTAGGACTATGCCCGGGACCTGCCTAAGTCTATATAAAGGCCAGGAGGGCACGACCTAGATCTCTCGACTCATACTTTCGCATACGCACCTTCACGCCAGATCGAACCTGCGCACCCTGTAACCTTCAGTTCCGCCGTAATCAAGAGCAGACAAGCAGGAGTAGGGTTTTCCCTCCGAGGGCCTGAACCTGGGTAAATCTCGTGTCCCCTGGTTGCTTGTCTGTTAACCGTTCCACGATCTCTAGCATCCCCATCTTCTCCAAAACCCAAGTCCATAATAATGGGCATTGACGAGTCGAAACCTCGTCACTTGGATAGTCAAGATTTGGTCAATAGGCTTGGATGTTTTACTTGATATTTGAGTCAAGCACACGTGATGATAGATAAGATGAGATATAATAAGGTAAGAATAGAAAAGATGTGAGGCTTTGTTGATTGATCATGTGCTAGAGAATTATTCAACACATGTGTTAATTGATGTTTATATAAGATGGATTAAGCATTAAGTTATTATTTGTTCCTCAAGGATGTGTTTAGGTTTTTAGTTCACTTTCGTTTACGATTACTACTTATGCCTTACTAATATACGGTTTAAGAAAATTTTATATCAAAGTTTATAGTTCTCAACTTGATAATTTAAGACTAGTTTCTCAACTTAAGTGGAACTTCAATCACTTTGAAAATTTCTAGCAAAAAGTTTTTTAATTTCCCGACGTTTTACATGCATGGATGCAATGCACACAACTACTTTCTACCCATTTCAACTCTCTTGAACTAAAGGATGTTACAAAGAGTTCATGTTTTTATTTGGCTTTTATCTCAAAATAAGTTGATGACTACAGATAACCTAAAAAAGGCAGCTAAACAAACTAAAGAATGCATATTCTGTTCAGAAGATGAAAGCATTCATCATCTTTTCTTTGACTGCATCGTGGCTAAACAAATTTGGCAAGTTATTTTTAGTTTTTTAAACTATTGTTTGTACAAGTTATTTCTCACTTGCCAAATTTTGGGTAGCTCACAAGAAAGATACCTTCTTGAACTTAGTTTGTGCTTCTACTTTGTGGAGCTTGTGAAAAACTAGAAATGATCTTATTTTTAATGGTAGTCCATGGCTGAATTTAAACCAAGTATGGCATCTAATCTTAAACTCTGTGGAGAGATAGAGACTGATCTTCAAATATCCACTGCTGGAGTGAGTGGATCACTTCTACAACCATATTTCCCAGCTTCTCAAGACTCTACCGCAGCCGGAGAACGGCTAGAGAAACAATCATGACTGGAGACCTTCTATGACCTCAAAAATGGAAAGAAGACCGTGGAAGAAGATTGTGGACGCTCCCCCGAGGCCAAGAAAAAGGCGGCGCAAGGCACCTTTTCTATGCCGACATCCACGCTGGAGACTACGATTCGTCTCACCAGTATAATTTTCCGGGCAATGCAATCCCCCCGTAGGAGGGGCCCCCGGCACCATCTTTGCCCTTTATTTCTTGGAGATTCGTGCACAAAACAACCCTCCCACCTTACTTCTCAAGTTTATTGTTGTTTTGCTTATTAGCCCCCAGTTTTTTCATGTTTTATACATTTTCGTCACTGTCTTCAACGAAAGAACGTGATTCACAGATACATCTTTGTTTAATTTAATTAGCCAGTTTTAATCAGCCAATCTAATTAATATAATTTAATTAACAATTTCTTACATAATTATTTTTTCAATAATATTTAACAATATTTCATATAATTTTATTTAAGAATTTTTCTAGAAATATCCGTACAAGTTTTATATTTTTTCAACAATTAATATAATTTGTTTTTTCAACAATCCCTTTTGATAATTTTTATTTTTCTATTTTTTATTTAACAATATTTAGACACTCTTACTTTGTTTCATCTTAGATTCAGAAGTTTCATACAAGATTCACACATTTTATAAACTTTTCATACAAGTTTTATATTTTTTTCAACAATTAATATAATTTGTTTTTTCAATAATTTCTTTTGATAATTTTTTATTTTCTACTTTTTATTTAACAATATTTAGACACTCTTACTTTGTTTCATCTTAGATTCAGAAGTTTCATACAAGATTCACATGTTTTACAAACTTGTTTCTGGCAAGAGATATTCATATAATGTAATCAACAATTTCTTACATAATTATTTTTTCAATAATACTCAACAATATTTCATAAAAGATCCATATCATAGATTCAACGTGGTTTCATATAGGATTCATCAAATAATCATACACAAATATTAAGAGAACTAATCATACATATCATACATACAAGATCCAGCAAAACTTCAAAGATTCATACAACTTTTAGTAGATTATTACACACATGGTTTAGTCAAGATACAAGCAAGATCAAACAACAGTTTCATACATGTGTCACCTTTCAAGACAAAACAAGTAGTCTCATGACATTAATCTGATATTAAGAATCATTCAAGGAATTATACAAGTTTTATACAAGAAACATAAAGGAAAAGGAAAAAAATCATACACATCTCAAGATCCAAGCATGAAGAAAAAATAAAGAAAAAGAAGGGCCTCTGGATCCGGCCACTCATACAAGATTCACACACAGATTCGTGTTTTCGTACATAATGCAACAAGATTCAGGAAGCTACAAAATATGTAAACAAACAAGATAATGCTACTTAATTATTGGTCGAGCACTACTTTAGCAGAGAAAACCCGTTGATGAACATGAAGTACATAGCAGTTTCATAGCAGATTCATACCCAGATCCAAGAATGTTTTTTGTAAGATTTATCCAATCCTATATGTTTCCTCAAAGCGAAACCATTCCAAATCAATAGAAACTTTTTCGATCCATACAAAATCCATAGATGTTTCATACACTATCAAATCTGAAAAACAAGAAACAACATAAACACAATTTTTCGTCCAAGAACCAGCATAACAAAAAATAATCTCCAAAAAGAAATAAGAAATCTTCCTCCAAAAACAAAGGGAAACAACACATCTATGTGTGGCCATGGATCTAGGCCCTCCAAGTCAAGATCCATGCCTCCAAACCTAGATCGGACAAGGAGGAGCTGTGCGTGCTCGTCGTCGACGGTTGGCCGCTGCGCGTCGGCGGTGGGAGAGGAGCACGCTCGCGCTACGCGTCGGCGGTGGGAGAGGACGAGGCGTCAGAGGGTAGGTGACGAGGCGGCGCTGGGAGGTGCTGGGGAGGGAGGCATGGGCGTGTGGGTTAGGATTCACTCTGGGATGGGAGACAAGCCAGGCTAGGATTTTGTTCTCTCCTTGGGGGATGGCGGGTTGATTTAACGTTTTTCTAGGGGCTTTTTTACAAATATACTGAACACGTTGACTGCCAGGACTTTGCACGAATCTCTAATAATTTTGTGGTTGTGATGGTGCCGGGGGCCCAACCTAGGAGAGGGAAATCCGCTCTCATAATTTTCCTTGGAGTCCACGTTCATCTCACCAATCTAATTTCCATCTTGTCATGCTCAAGGAGCTTGTGGATGCACCTTTGGCTATGTAAAAGTGCAGCTCGTTCTCGTTTTCCTTTTAGATTTCTGTTGGACTTTTTTGAGAAACACAGTACAAAGTAGACGCTCACAATGCGTACATACACTCACCCCTATGAACACACGCACGCATACCCTATCCCTATGAGCACCTCCGAGAGACTGAGCCGACGGGTCTTGAGATTGACGAAGTCACCGCAGACGCCTTGCTATCGACGGGATGTCGCCTCCCACTGAAAGAATATTCCGTCTTTATGAGACATCAAGTGTCAAACCTGGGGTTTGAACTCTGGTGGGCTGAGGGTACCACTGCCCTCCTAACCATCCAACCACTTTGACCGCTTTAAGAGCAACTCTAACCAATTCCTTTTATTTTAGAGGACTTTTGGCCGGACTAAAGCTTAAAATTCTATATTTAATCCTTTAAATTTAGCGTCGTAGATCCGACCCCAATAATTTAGAGGACTTAAATTAGGTTTTTTTTTGCAAATCAAACTATTTGAACCAAAGTATCAATATTACAAACCATATAAAATGTAAATAAGTCTAATTATTCATTATTACACACCGAATTAATGAATAAAATATTTTTTTTCAAATCAAACAATTAAAAAAACATAATTAGGCGTCGTCGTGTAGACGCCAATGATGCTCAACAAGGTCATCTTGCAGCTTGTTGTGTCCAGCTTTGTTCTTGATTTTTCGATGCATTTAGAGGAACTGGTTGATCCTGTTTGGGTCATTCTCAGGCTCAACCGGGTCTCCATTTGAGATATACCTATAGTTAGGTGGCATATCTCTCTTATATTCAATGATCATATTATGCAAAATGATGCAACATGTCATTATCTGCCATAGTGTTTGCGGTTTCCAATACTCCACGAGTCCACGCACAATGACAAAGCGGTTCTGAAGCACACCGAAGGCCCTCTCCACATCTTTCCTTTGAGCCTCTTGTGCTGTTGTGAACTGAGATTTCATGGGGTATTGCAAAGATGTCGCGGAATTGTCTTGACAAATATGGACCATGAAGGATATATTCCATCAGCTAGATAGTATCCCATTGTGTACTCATGGGAGTTGATCTCATACTTGCAAGGAGGAGCTTCACCCTGGATAAGCCGTGAGAATAGTGGTGACCTCGACAACACAATGAGGTCATTCAGAGAGTCAGGAAATCCAAAGTATAAATTCCATGTCCATAGGTCATTCGATGCAACTGCTTCAAATATAATTGTTGCATCTTTGCAGTGGCCTTTGTATTGACCCTTCCAACTACCTGGATAATTCTTCCAGCTCCAGTGCATACAACCGATTGATTCAAGCATCCCTGGCCATCCTAGAGCTTCACCCTCAGCAAGCAGCCTCTCGGTGTCTTCCTCATTTGGTGCCCTCAAATATTCTTCCCCGAACACATCAATCACAGCTTATGTAAACCCTCTCACAACCTCCAAAATTGTGTCCTCACTAATGCGGACATATTCATCTATGGTGTCGGCTGAGCAACCATATGCAAGCACCCTCACGGCCTCAATGCACTTCATCAATGGGACCACGACTCTTGATATTGAGAGGAACAAGGCCTTAGACATCCAAAACCGCTGTCGGAATTGGTGGTCTACATAGATGCAACCGGAGTTGAAATAATCCCGCATGATCCGAGCATGGTCGTCACTCCTATTCTGGTTGATCCAAGCACAACCGAATTGCGATCCAAGCCTCGGCCTCCGGAAATCCTCGTTCACGATCATCAACAAAGCCATCTCCAAATCTTCGTCATCATCTTCCTCCTCCAATGAAGAGTCATCGAAGAACATCTCTCTCAACCTCCTCATCTGTAGACAAAGGTGCTCTCGATCAAGCCGGTTGCCAACAAACCAAAAATAAAAGTCGTTGTGCAATATCATCGAATACCTTGAGGGCGGCGGAGGTGGAGGCCGCGACCGGGACGATTGATCCGGGCAAAAGGGTTGAGGACGCCGTCGGGGCTCCGCGACGTCCTTGCTACCCTGCAGTGGTCGTATAAATCCCTCCACCGGTGCAACGGGACGACCGGACGCCGACGAAGCTCGAGGCCACTGCCGGTTGAAAAGCTCGTCGCAATGAACCTCGTCGGCCGGTGCTGGTCCGATCTATGATCCCCCATGCTCCCACGGCCCTTTTGTCGAAAGAAACGACCTCGCCGGGGCGGAATCGACCTTGAATCGGCGGCAGGCTTTCGGCTTGATGCGGCGGCTATCGAGGGCGATTCCGGCGACGGCTAGCACCAACGAGTGGGGGAATGGAGGAGAAATGAGCGGCGGTGTTCGCAGCTACGGGCGGAGGTGGCTGGTGGTCGCCGGTGTGAACGCCGGCAATAATACGGTGGCGGGCAACGAGGCTTAGGCGGCAAGGTGGAGGAGTAAAAATATAGTCTAGCGTCTGCCATATTTAGAGGCCGCAGAGGG
Source organism: Avena sativa (assembly GCA_916181665.1). Classification (NCBI taxonomy): domain Eukaryota; kingdom Viridiplantae; phylum Streptophyta; class Magnoliopsida; order Poales; family Poaceae; genus Avena; species Avena sativa. Next base: position 392,699,479 of record OV702280.1, on the reverse strand, counting down.
GCTGGACTAAAAATTCTTCGCTAGCGGCCGCTTGGGAATCGGTTTGATGCGTCCCAGCCGTTAGCGGCCCCAAAAAAAAATCGTCCAAAGGCTGAAAGGCAATCGGTTAGAGTTGCTCTAAGACCTCTGAGACATGTCTGGTTGCGTGCCGTAAGAATTTAACCCGTCTTTTGGGTTGCGTTGATCCTACTAATTGGAATCAGGGATCCCTGTGAATTTTAGAACAATAGGTAGTTCGCTGTTTAGAAGGCTTCAGCAAATATGCAGCTTTGAGTAATTCACTCGAATAAAATAGATGAATTAATTGTGCTACATCCAAATGTCAATACAGGAGGACACGTACATTATGCACATCCAGTTATTCAGGAACCATTTGATCATTCCAGTCCCGTACGATTGATTAGCACTAGTCTAGGCACCATCGTACCCAAGTCAGATCACACGTAGCACAGGAGTTGTATGCAGCATCGACGTCAATCTGCGTGGTGTTATTCAGTGGCTAGAGCTCATCATCAGCGGCCAGGTGCAGCGCTGCAGCGGCTTTGTGCTTGTGCTCTCCGAAGACCCGGTTTAGGAACATGGCCAGCCTCACTCCCCCCTGCGCGATCCGCCGCGTCACGATCGGGAGCCTGGATCCGAAGTAATCATCTGCAAATCACAGAACGACAACGAAGCCGTCGCTTCATGGTCAGATACTAGATCCAGAGAAACTCATCATGCTCAGGATAACACCCGAAATGCGTTAGAAATTGACAGTTTACCGGACAGTGTGTCTCCTTCGTGGACGCTGTTGTACCCCCATTTGCACGCCAGGTCTATGCTCTCCGTGGCATACCTGTTGCATCAAGATGAACTGCTTAAGACAACATCCAAATGGGGAAGAACAATATAAGAGTTGAAGTGTCTGTATGTATATACTTGGTTGGGCAAGACGTGAGGTCCGTGCAATCTTTCCACGAAGACATGTCATCGGACCATGTACCCTGGAGGAGACACATACCGGAAATTAACTAGCTAGCCTGTGAGTTTCATGTTTATGGGGAAGTGGACGCTCGCGTGGCCGGTTGATATTCACTTACTTTGGTGATGTTGTGCTCAAGGTCCTTTCGGAATGCGTCCATGTCCTTGCCGTAGTTTTCGGCCAGTGTCGTGAGTATTATCTCCCTGTCCCATACCTGGAAAAACAAATCAAATCCCAGATGCGGTTCACAGGTTAAGTTCATTGGTATGTTGCTTGTGACATGGCATTGTGTGTAAGGATCACGGGAGGAGCTGGTTACATGATGAAGGTTGGATTTGTGCTTGAACCAGCGTAGGTTTACTGCATTGCCGCCTTGGTCGCTTGTAAACCCAACATGCATGGGCTGCAAGGACAAAAGAAATTGTTTTTAATTTCGAGAAATTATGTCACAGACTGATCTATACAGTTCTAGGTTTGGTTGTGAAAAATTACCTGATGAACATCACCCATGAAGTGTGAGAGGAATAACAGGGCCTCGGTCAGGTTATCTGCATTAGCAACCGGATGAAATCAAAGAAGCAGCGGTCAGGTCAGAACTCGGGACAGTGATAAGCTGAGATCAACACTGTCCGTAGCTTACACTTGCGATCAGCACTGCCTTGCTTGTAGTGCATGAGCTGCGACGTGAAGTTGGCAATGGCACCGGCGACGCACATGTCCTTGGAGCCACTAGGATCATGGCAATCCCCTGTCCATTCATTGGATATCGCGATCATCACAGTTCAGAAATTCAGAAACAGAGTATTGCAGTTCTGCTCGCTGTCAGGGAAACATACTCGAGTAGACGAAGCTGCAGGCATTGTCTGGGGTGTCGATGAAGTGCAGCGGGCTGGTCCACTGGTACTTGTACCAGTGCCTGACCTGGTCCGGCCACACGCAGAGCGCCGACAGGTCGCCGCCCGCCTCCTCCGGGAGGAGGTTCTTCACGGCGTGTGCAGCAGCAGGCTCCAGCAGACCCTGCATCAGAATCACCCAGTTAAGTTCAGTGGTGCCAATGCACGCTAACGTCTACCCCTAGCAGATAAAAGTTTTTACCTGTGCGATCTGGCATGTGAGCATGTGGCCTTCCGTGCTCCACGACCGCGTGACCGGCGCTGACGCGATGACCAGCCCGAGCACCGCCACTAGCAGGGACGCGCCGGAAGCCATTGAGAATGTCGTCGATTTCATGGCTAAAGGTACCTGAACTGGATGATTGAAGAGGAGTGAGTACAGGTGGTGATATAGGCAGTTGGAAGAGGAAGGCGGCGACCCTTCTTTGAGTGCAAGCATTGTGTTCCTTGCTCGTGAGCATGCTTTGCTTAGCTCCGTTCCATTCCATCCATCCATGCCCACAAGGCCACAACTGTTGCTGGTAGTGTGGCTGTCTCGTCTTTCGGTTCAGTGAAAGCTCCGTTTGCTTGGTCTTTTCTCATGGAAACTGTAGCATCTCGTGCTAATGGAACCGATGTTCTTGCGTCCGGAGGTAAGCAACAGGGACGCCATGGACATTTCCGATGCTTGAAGCATGAGCCTTTCTTTCATGCAGCTTTGCAAATGACAATGCTGGGCTGAGCCTTGTAGATCGTGCTGGGCTGGGCCTACTTGGATTGTTTTGGGCTCGGCCTTCGTGGGAGACGAACACCGAGGCAGCGAAGCGACCAACGAGGATAACGACAGTGTGACATTCAGAGCCTAGCCGAGCCGGTCGGAATCAGTGTTGTGGGTTGCTGTCGCCGGCGGCGATGTCGACGGCTACAGCCACCACGCTGACCTCCTCCCCCCCCGCGCGGCATCTTGCCACTCGCGGCGGCAGGCGAACGGCGCGTCGTCCGTGCGTGCGAGCGTCGGCGTTCCACCCGGAGGTGTCCCGCGCGGTGGAGTCGCTGCAGGCGGAGTTCCGGGAGGTGGACCGCGCCCTCGCCCTCAACTCCTCCCGCGTCTCCGCCGCATTCCGCCACGCCCGCGTCGCTCCCCACGTAACCTCTCCCTCCCTCTACCCCCGCTGCCTCCTGCTCGCTGACGCTGACGCTGACACGCGCGCGGGCGCCTGAATGTGAACTGCAGCACTTTGGTGGGTCGACGGGGTACGGCCACGACGACGCCGGCGGCCGGGAAGCGCTCGACTCCGTATTCGCCCACGTCGTCGGCGCCGAGGCCGCCATCGTGCGCCCCCAGGTAATTTTTCCTCCACCAACCGTTCCGTTGCTGAGCTCGACTGACGCACTGGGCTGACCTCCAACTGGCGACCTCTTCTTCTTTCTTACCGGTTGCCAGTTCTTCTCCGGCACGCACGCCATCGCCTGCGCCCTCTTCGCGCTGCTGCGCCCTGGACACGAGGTAACAAACATGACAGAACGAACAGAGGCAACAAAAATTCACATTGAGAAGCTGAGCGATGTCAGCTTCAATCGTGCAGCTCTTGGCGGTGGCGGGGCCTCCTTACGACACCCTGGAGGAGGTCATCGGGATCAGGGGGTCAGCCAATGTAGGATCACTCAAGGACTTCGGAGTGACCTACCGAGAAGTTCCGGTGAGTCCGATTTCTTCCGTGGCAACCACCTACTGTGCCAGATTGTGCTTTTGATCTTTACTGATGGGGATTCAGTTGTAGCTCGCAGAAGATGGTGGCCTTGACTGGGATGCGCTCGCGCGTGCCGTCAGACTGGAGACTGGGTGTGCGCTCATACAGCGGTCTTGTGGCTACTCATGGCGCAAGAGCCTGAGCGTAGCCGATATTCGAAGAGCCATCGATTTGATCAAGGCAAAACTATCTTCTCAACTTAGGGGCAAAATAACACTCATGTATGTGCTGACATCGTCCATGTTTTGGGTCTCCTCACTGCAGATGCAGAATCCAAACTGCAAGGTCATGGTCGACAACTGCTATGGTGAATTCGTAGAGACGTCAGAGCCTCCAATGGTGGTATGTTCATGATGGGCATCATATAAATAGCAGAGGAGTGTTTACCTGATTGGGCATTTCATGGCAGGGAGCAGATCTTATTGCTGGTAGCTTGATAAAGAACCCTGGAGGTACCATCGCGCCTTGTGGCGGTTATGTTGCTGGGAAGAAAGATTTGGTTGAAGCTGCTGCAGCTCGCCTATCTGCGCCTGGCCTAGGAGTGGAGTTTGGGTCAGCACCTGGCCATGTTATGAGAGCGCTGTTTCAGGGCTTGTTTCTCGCTCCGCAAATGGTTGGAGAGGCAGTAAAAGTAGGTTGCTTATCAGTTCTTGCCTCTGAGCAAATTCTGCATGCAGTTTCAACTGACAGTCTTGTACCATCCACAGGGAGGTTTGCTAATTGCAGAGGTCATGTCAGCCAAGGGATATAGAGTTCAACCACTCCCAAGGGTTCCACGACATGATATTGTCCAGGTTGCCTCAAGTTCCACACTGCATAAATAATTTAATGTCAATTGAGTAGCACATGAATATTCGCAAACAAGATATTACTGTAGTACTGTACCAAACTACAAATGGATGACACAACATTAGAACTTAGTTTTTGGATAAATCAGCATAGCTGTCAAATATCCAGAAAGCTGATGTAGGGAAAACAGGCTGCAGAAAATAAATTAATAGGGAAGAATGAGAGAATTGATGACATGATGTTACTCTTTCAAGGTTTAGTTCCATGTAGAACACATGGCTCAGAAAACAATCTTAATTTGATGTTGACAGAAGGGTCAACCAGGCTCCTAAAAACATTAGATCGCGCCTGTCAGTGATACAGTATCAGAGCATTTTAAGACCCGAGAAAATAACAAAATTATGTGGTTTTCTCATAGGCAGTAGAGCTTGGCAACAGGGAGAGACTCATAGCATTCTGTGAAGTTGTTCAACAAACCTGCCCAGTAGGATCGTTTATTAAGCCAACTGCTGGGGAAACTCCTGGTTATGCTTCAGAGGTATGGTTGCATACCTCCCTCTATAATTGTGTGCTTATGGTTTTATTTTTTAATAATATATCTGAGGGCAGCTTATTCCATGTATCTACTATTTGGCTCTAATTGAAATAAATTTTGCCCCAGATAATATGTTTTAGTTTTCTGCGTAGTTTCCTTTTTGCTTTAATACAAGAGTGATTTGTTTCCTTGAATCAGGTCATTTTTGCTGATGGGACATTCATGGATGGAAGCACAAGTGAGCTATCATGTGATGGACCACTACGAGATCCATATGCTGTCTTCTGTCAGGTCAGCTGAGAATTGACACCCTTGCATCCTGATTACTTGTACACATGCACAACGGACTTTGAGAGCCTGGGTCATCAAGTATGCCTTCTCCTCACTTGTACTACTGATGGCTCTTCTCCCTATGTACTGATGCAGGGAGGAACGCATTGGACACAATGGGCTCTTGTCCTGGGTGAAGTTCTGAAGGTCATATAGCCAAAAGACTTCCCATTTGTAGAATGGGTAGGCTCTTCATTAACTATAACTGTTAAGTTAGTACATGTTGGTCATAGTGGAGATCATCAGGTAATCTTCAAAATTTGCTTCTTACTGATGCTGTCAGATCTGACACGGTGCTAACTCACAGAAGGAAAATGCAGGAAACATCATGCTCCTAAATTTCTTTTGGTTGAGCGAGTGATTTAAAGCAACAGATGTCAAGGTTGTGAGGAATTTATGCTCATAAAATTCTTTTTGTTGAGCAAGCGGGTGATTCAAAGCAACAGATTTCAAGGTTGTGAAGAATTTAGCAGTCCGCGGTGATTGATTATTAGAGTAACTTCAAGCCAGAGCATCATTAATATTGGATAGCTTCTGCCATCGACTTGCCAGCTCACAGGGATACCACTTCAAAGTTCAACTGTATGGATTAGTTAGGAAAGGCTTTAGAGATCAATGTAGCATGTACCGGTTGTATGAATTTGCCAACTCAAGAAGAGATCGATGACTGTCAAAACTTCATTTTTGAAGATTTTAGGGTGATCCCTTTTCTATTTTTTTGTTATATTACAAATTTTATCACATGATGGTCCAGATCAATTTGTTGTGTTGCTCATAAACAATTCACAGAAAATTGTTACTCTGTAAAGATTATAATTTGCTGGTTTAACTTCATAAAGGCGAGTCTTATTGTAACAACTGAATTTCTGCTCATGAATCACTTCATTTTCCTGGCCAAAGACAAGTACCATTGTGTGTGTGTTTTTTCATTATGGGGATTTTGCAGCTTTCACTTGGAAATGTATTGTACTGTGTAGAACGCTTGTAAACATGGTTTCATGTGTATGACAGCTGTGGCTTTCTCTGCGAACAAACTTCTGATCAAAGATATCTTTACTGTCATCGGATGCAAATGCAAGCAACATAGTTACTGCTAATGTCATATGAGGCACTAACAAAAGTCAAAGAGAGACAAACTCTACACTCCAACCTCTCTAAGGCCCAAACATATCAAGCCATCAAGATTCAAGAGCATGTGCCTCACCTTGGGGTATGTGAAGCATCCCCAGAGTCTTGTTCCTCCATTCCTAAGCAAGTTACTTTTTCCTTTCCAGAATCCAAGCAACCGAAAAGACGGTCAAGTTTCTTCACACAGCTGCCACAGCTGTGCCATCACATAAACAGAGCAAGACTGGAAATTCTGGAAGGGTGTTAGTAACAGGGTGCACACAGTAATGGAGATGGATGGAGGGAAGCACAAACCAAGAGGCTACACAATGAGCAGCAACAAGAGGCTCCCCTACCTGCTGCTGGTGCTGCTGGCCATCGGTGCTGCCACGCTGAGCGTCAGTGTCCTGCACAAGATGAGGGAGCGGCGCGTCTTCTCCATCCTCCTCCAGGAACGCGAGCAGCAGCTCATGTCACTCCAAGCCCTCCTGGAGGTACGGATATGATTCCTGGCATGCCATGCATCAGAATTGTTTTGCTAATTTCTATGTGCTTGTTTAGTCAGAGAAATTAAAAATAGTTGCACAGCCAGTAGATTATGATTGCCCCGTGTTAGTGATTTATCACCTGAACTCTGAAGTGCTCTAAGCATCTTACCAACAATCAGTTTACTCCTCTTATTCACTAATGATGCTTATGAAACACTGAGAATCGGCCACTCCATTGAAGAGGTGGGCTTGAGGATCTGGCATCACATACATGTGGTCCTAGGCCACACATGCCTATGCGACAATCGAGCCAAACATCCTCAAGTGCTAATATTTGCAGTTCCAAATAATTAATATCCCTGGGCGATGAATATAGTTCTCATCTTCAGTAGATGAAAGCCTTACATTAGCAATCAACGTCGATGTTCAATCAACGTCATGATCACAAATTACAAGTACTCCCTCCGACCCATATTAGTTGAATTAGATTTATCTAGATACGAATGTATCTACTCCCTCTGTCCCAAAATAGATGTCTTATGTTTTTTAAAATTTGGATTAATCTATATAGTAAATAGTGTCTAGATTCATTCAAATTTTAACAAATCTGAGACATCTATTTTAAGACGGAGGGAGTACTCATGTTTTAGTGCTAGATACATTAGCCACGTTCTGAGCACGCGCTTTAGGTTTACGGGTCTTCCTGCCAGACACATGGGATGTACACTGAGTTCTTTTTGTGTGCATTGTACCCAGCCTTCTTAGGCTTGTAAATACTCTATCCACTTTTCAATGAAACAAGACACAATACTTTTGCATTTTTCTCGAAAAAGTACCAAAAATACTTCAGCTTCCCTATAGGATATAGGCTGTGCTCTCATGGCATGTAGCTTGTGCAGATACTCACAGAGCCAATTAAAGGAAGTACCCGTAGAACACGACTGCACTAATGTACCCACAAAAGATATCTGTAACCCATCATGCATTCACAGCTATTGATCCTGCAAAAGACTTCCATTCCATACTAAACAGCTTTTGCACAGAAACCTTGAGCTAGAGGTATCATATCAGAACATCACATCCATATAAGCATATAATATTCAACTGAATATCTTGTTTTAAGGCAGAACTGAATGCACACCTCTACTTGCAGCACAAGCCCATGCAGAGCATAAACTATCTGCTTATTACATTAGTGTGCTCATAGATAACTTGTTTGGTTTGTTCAAAAACTTGATTTTCAAAGTCAACAATATCTCATTAACCAAATATTGTTATTTCATTTGGACAGAACGAAAAGGAAATTAGTAAAGAGATGAGGAGAAAAGTGGATGAACTGGAAGCCAAAACGTCTATCCTGAGTATTGAGAGGACAGAACTGAAAAACAAGGTCATGAATTCAGAAACAACCACCACATATCTTACCAACACACAGAAAGAATTGGAGGCAGCTCTTGTGGAGAAAGAGAACCATATCAACCAAATGAAAGAGATTGTAGCTACTTCAGGCCCTGACCAGATGGTAGCTATAAAGGAACTCCTGCAAAAAAAAGAAGCTGAACTTGAAGAGATCAAGACCAAGTTCCAGGACAGCAAGACACCAGACACATTAGTCAGCAGCAATGCTGAGTCAGGAACAAATAATGAAAATGCAGCTTCTGATGCTGTAGCACTTGAGAATTCTGCAAGCTCTGGTGATACCATGCCTGCTCCAACAGAAGAACATTCCTATAACAGCACTGCATCAGAGATCAACCACAAGGAGGAGATAAATGTGGCAAGCACAAACAATGAAGATGTAAGTCCTGATACCGTGATACTTGAGGAAAAGGCGAACTCCAGTGATTCCATACCTGCTCCAGCAGAAGCACTGCATTCCTACAACACTATTGCGTCCGAGAGCACCCACCAAGATGAGAGAATTTTGGAGGGCACGAACAACGAAGATGTAACTCCTGACACTGTTGTACTCGATGAAAAAGCAAACTCCAGTGGTTCCATACCTGCTCAAGCAGAAGAACTGCAATCCTACAACACCACTGCATCCGAGAGCAACCACCAAGAAGATAGTTCCTCAGAAGAACAGTTCATAAAGTTCACAACCAACTTTGAAGGTGATGCATTACAAGAAAAAACAGGTGATGCCAATCAAGAAGATTCAGATCCACCTCCAACTGATGTGTTACAAGAGAAAAGAGGTGATGCCAATCAAGAAGATTCCGATCCGCCTCCAAAGGAAACACATTTAGAGGAATCCGAGCATCATTTGGCAGACAATCAAGAAGTCGGCAAGGAAGAACTGGATGGCACAAGAAAGTTGGAGGACCCCCAAGGCGAGATCAGCAACCACAGCAGCGAGAGTGAGCTGCTTGAGAAAGAAGACATCAAAGAAGTTGATAGAGAATTAGGGAAGGAAGTCAACCCTGATGGCGCAAGAAAGTTGGAGGACCCCCAAGGCGAGATCAGCAACCACAGCAGCGAGAGTGAGCTGCTTGAGAAAGAAGACAGCAAAGAATCAGGGAAGGAAGTCAACCCTGATGGCAAGTTGAAAATCTCAAAAGATAGTGAAGCCAACCAAGAGATAATGCAAGTTGTGGAACCTGTGGCTGTTCCTGCAGATATAAACCCCAGCATGCCCACAAATAATGATGAAACAAAACAAACAAGTAGGAGGCACAGGAAGAGGAAGTCAAGATCCAAAAGGAGGAAGAGGTCCGAAGTTGCTGCCAGCAATGTCAATGGAGAAGTTGTCAAAGAGAGGTAGATGCCACAACAAAGTCATTACTCACTGTTTGGATTTGGAAAATTACTGCAGTAGTACAGAGTACAGACAAGCAGACTTGCAAAAGCATTTTACAAGAGGCAAAACCTAGATCATCGTCGTATACTGAATAGACTATGAAAAGAAAAATGTGAAAATAATAGTGCACACTGCTATAGTTATCAATTTGTAGCTGATGGCAGCATAAATTATATTTCTTGGATTCTTCATTGAAACTATTAGTACTCTGTGGTACACTCTATTTCTATTAACACCTACCTGCATGGTAGCTCTCTACAAAGTTCTTCTGGCACGGAATTTTCATGTAAGGTTTAACATTAAATATTATGAAGGCATAATACAATCACATGTCATAAAGGCATGAAGCCATGTTTGCCACCCGCACAATTATATAACAGGTGCATTAACATAGATAATATATGAATTGCAGTATAAACAGACCTCTTTTTTCACAGCAAGCATGGATCTGCACCATGCAAATAAGCTATATAATATATGTAGAGCAACGATGAGAAACTATGAATAAAAATAAATTCTGACACTGAAATGATAAGATATTAATTCATCTGAAGATGTATGAATAACCAGATAAAGGTTGAGTTGAACACCCAATAAATATGTATCTCAAAACTTGTTGTAACACATCAAGAATTTTAAATCAATTCTACAATTATGCCCTTCCTTCTGTCTCACCAAAAATTCAAAATGGAAAAAAATTACATCGTGGTTGCAAGCTATGAATGTAACTAATCGATGTTGTTCAAGTAGCAACCTACTGAATGGCAATCTTAGTTCTTCTGCTGTTTACCTGTGGCTGGTCATATCTGTGATCACTGTACTTCATCAACTTTACATGCCAGCATAAACAGCTGTCCATGTTTAATGTGAGGCTGTAACTTGTGAGCCAAGACATTCAGTTACACAAAAACGGTCGTGTGTGATTGTCCTAGCTACGCATTTGAAGCATTTCCATCAGGAAGGTCACAAAAATCTCTAAGATTTGATACACATTAATCAGCGCATGAAACACTGTTGAAGTAGAGGGTGTGAATAATCCACATAGTTGTCCCAGAAACCCTTGTACTTCTCCATCCCGATTTTCAGCCAAGGCTTCATATTTCCGTTGTAATGCAATACTGCGCCTTCCTTAATAGTAGCAGGATCAACAGTTGTATAGCCTAACCCCAATACATGCCATTTTGAGTCCAATGCTTCAACCAAGCCATAGAAAGCAAGAAGCCCAGGTGGTAGAGACCCAAGTTTCCATAGGGTATGATCAGCATTGCGCTCTTGCCAATAATGATATATACCTGTCACATTCTTGTTCCTCCATTCAACAAGATCAAGCACATTCATACCAAATGCCCAGCCACAAGCATCAGGATCAAAATGAGCACGAATTAGCGGATGAGAATGATTGAGATACTTATGAAATCTGTGGAACGTCTCCATGCAAGTCTCAACTGCCCCCATAACATTGCCGTTGAGGTTGATTGTAAACAAATCTGATAGATCCTTCTGAACAACAATGTCATCATCAAGAAATACCACCTTGCGGAGTTCTGGATATATTTCTGGGATGTAAAACCTCAGGTGGTTGAGCATTGATAAGTACTTTGGGTTTCTGAATTTGATTGGTGTTCCGCGATTACCACTGCCAGAGAAGTAGAAATTCTGTGTGGCAGCATCCTGGAGCTGTTTAAGAACAGGAACATAGGAAGCGTTTAGCCAGGTGAAGTCCTCCACCTTCTGTATCTCCACAATGGCGCCTCTGTAATCATTCATGGCAAACCAGGCCTTCATTGGAGCATAGTTCACCTCGTCGGTCACCAAATGAAAAACAGTCTTTTCAGGGTGGTTTGAATTCAGAGTCGTGGAATTGACGACAACAGAGACAGCAATGATGTTGTCCGAGAAAACACAGTAATGATAGAGGCTGTTATCCCTGAGATTACTCTGCACCGCTGGGCTCCTATCTGAGAACTTCCTCTGAAGCTCGGCACTCTTGAACCACTCCATGGTTAACCGGACACCAAGGCAGTACAGTCCCTTTGGCAGCTCCTCGGCAGCAATCTGCCCATACTTTGTGCTCTTGTCCGCCTCAGCCTTCGACTTCTCCTCTAGGGACTGAATCTGCCCCTTCAACTTCATGATGGTGATCGCACTGTCATACCGCAGCTGCTGAGCCTGGAAGAAGAGCACAGACATGTCCCTGATCGCCTTCTCTGCCTCCTCCTTGGCTACGGTGCCACCGTGGGCCGCAGCATGCGCGAGGATGCTCTGCTCCCGCCGCACCTGCGCGCTAAGCTCCGCCACGAACTGCAGGTTATGTGCTTCTTTGGCGGCCACGATGTAAGTCTTGGCAAGAGAAATCTGGTCCACAAGCTGACGGGAAAACGAGTGAGCGCTGAGCATTTCGTCTGTCATGTTGTGTGCATCCATGATGCCATCGAGGTAAGATCTCTGCACATCAAAAGTTCATAACGTTTAGACGCTGATCTAGCATTCATGGTTCTTCTTAAGAGCTACACAAGTAGTCAAGTGCTCAGCTAGCAAATTCAGCAGTTATGATAACTAACACAACTACAGTGTGATCGTTCCAAGACAGACGAGGCAACGACTGGGAGTGCTGAGACGCGGCGTGGTTACCTGGCGGAGGAGAGGGGAGGAGACCGTGGCATCTGATCGGTCCGACTCGGTGGAGGGCGGGGAGGACGGGTTGGGGGAGCCGGCGAGGCCGAGGAAGAGGAGAACGCAGGCGAGGGCCAGGACGAGCGAGAGGGCGAGGCGGACCCAGAGAGGCCGCTGCTGCCACCGCCGCCTGAAGGACGGCCGCCGCTGGTCTAGGAACGGCCGCCGCCGCGTCGTGTCGAGGAGGCCCGCTGGCCGCACCATTTACCACGCCGGCCGCGACTGCGAGGAGGAGGACGGCGCGGCGCCGGCGGGCATGGATCGGGCAGGCGCGCGGGGACCGTCGAGATCTGGAGCGCGACGGGTCCCGCGATAATGATTTTCTTCTACTCGCGCCCTTCAGATCTCACACGGCGCGGCAGGGAGGCAGGCAGGCGGGCGGGCGTGCAGCTTCGTGTTCCCTTTGCTTGACTGCGCTGCGACTGATTTGATTCCTGATCTTATTGGCCGATGAGATCCATTGCGGTAAGTTTCCGTTCACGTTCGCGGAGGAGACAAGTCTTTTCCCGGTTCACCGCCGCGCTCTGTCGAAACCCTCTCTGCTGTTAAAAACTCTGAGACTTTTGTCTTATTTTTTTTATCAGAGTAAATAATAGCACCAGAATGTTTCGGTCTAAACTACTATCCACGTCGTTCTGATTCTTTCCCTCGTGGAATGGACGCCGAAAAGAACACGCGACAGGCACGTGGTCGCAACAGGACCCCACTGTTTCGGGAGGCGGTACCGTTGCGGGCCCATGCGAAAGATTCCCTACCGTGGACAAGTTTTGCGTGCCGCCAGCTTCGCCGGACGGTGGACCACGCGCGTCATGGGCTGACCGTCAGTGTACGTGAGCAGAGTTTCGCCATGTGGAAGTCATTTCTGGTGCGACAAGCATCCGCACCCGCTAGGTGGTGGGACCCGCCTGGAGCCGACGTGGCGTTGTGGGCCTGTGTCGGCCGCGGTTTCTCTTAGTGATGGGGTTCGCCCGGAGTCGACATGACGCGATGAGCCCATGCTGGGAGCGGATAACCGCGAACGTGGCGACTAAAACCCATATCATCTATCATCGTAGATCATACACGACGTGAGTTCTCGTGGGCAGAGAGCTAATCTGACAACGTAGATTGTAGACATTCACGGGTTATCGCGGCAAGATCGTAGTGTGGAACCTGTTCATAGCTTAACTGGCAGTGTTATTCATCACCGGCTAAGGGCCGACCTATCAGCGTAGGCTATAGATGTCCGCGGGTCCTCGAGGCTTGGACGTGTGGCAGCTCCCAGTTGACAGTGTTATCCTTCGCCTTTGGTCAGACGTTGGGCCTATAAAACCCGCGTCTTTTTCGTTCTTGCACGTATCCCATTAGCACTCTTTCTGTGTCTTAACTTATGCGACTCATCATTCTAGAAGGAACATTATCATACCATCTGAGCGATAGTTTTGCCGTATCTAACGTGTTCGGTGTGGCAGTGTGGTTTCTTTTAGACCGAGGGGTGGAATAAGTGAAAGGCCGTGTCTAGCTTCGTAGAACAGCCGTGGGTTTATACGAGAAACGGATCGTGTAGCGATAGGTTTGCTACTAGCGAGAAACTGCAACATAGTTTGTTTTCAGATCGATACGGAAAACCACTGGCGTGCACTGTGTATACTCGGCCGCTTTTGTTTTTCTGGCGATGTATGCCGAAAACGGCAGATGTGCTTCGAGCGTGGCACTGGATAGACCAGATAAGGGCATGCTTGAGACGCGTAAGCTTGACCGTCGAGTTCTAGCGTGCTTCTTCTGTGCACAGTCTCTGCGCATGGTACATTTCTTTTGTTAACTTTTTTTCTTGCTTTTGTTCTCTGTTTCTTGTTTTTGTTTTCTGGCTTTTCACTTGGATTTTTAAGTTCGTGCATCTAGCCATCTTTTTCTTACTTCTCGGTGCATTACGTGTGCCTATCGTTGTGCTTTCTTTGCCCACAATGATGCTCTTCATGCTGTTGTATCTAACGATCTTTTCTCTCTGCGCATTCAGGTTGTAAGCGAACAAGTATCATGAGACTCGAAGACAAGGAATACAGCTAAAAGACATGAAGCCTAAAGTTTATTCGAGACGTAAGTAGCTATTAGTCATTCAAGGATCCAATCCACGGAACCGTGTGAGAAACATGTAAACGCATTCAGAATCTCAGCATTAGTAAGTAGTACGTTACATTTCTAATGTTTATGTAGAGAACATTATTCTTTTTGCGAATAAAAGTTGTGTGTGACGTATAAATGTTGTTCTTCTTTGTAGAAACGTCGAGCTGCAACAAATGTGTCATGATGTATCATGTATATTTTCTTTTACGTTTTTATGAGCTATGCACTATGTATGTAATGCCGATCACTCTTTGTACGCGAGCTGCTACGTCGCTGTGTTGAACCATGTCTCTTCTTCCGTGCCGGTCTCTAGAGTACTCGGGTTTCGAACGATTTTGGAAGCTTGCATTGATGTTGGCGAACGATAAGATGTTTCAGAATAGTCTGGGAAGCAGTTGTGGTCTTTTCCCTTCTAAACGACGGCTGAGTCGTCTACATGGCACCCCAAAGCCTGCAACTTTACTGTGTCATTAACACTCTGACACATCTCTTTGAGTGTCGAGTCGTTTACCTTCGTCTTGGAAGTGGAACAACGCTTCATCATGAACGTGGCAGCGATAAGGAGAGCTTGTGGCGAGATACTACCGGATGAAGCATTCAAGATCGTAGAAGAATGTGTTATTTGTCGCCAAGATATAGCCTTGACGACAGGGAAATGAGACATTTTACTATAGCTCTCTCAATGCAAGCACGTTTTTCATGAAATCTGTATTTTCAGCTCGTTTGAGATCGGCGTTGTGAATGCCCCCTTTATAAAGCCGATGTAAAGCGGAATGTCATGTTGCTAGGCGCGCGTTGCACGATCCTATCATTCTTGTGGACGATTGTTTCTGCGGACAGTTTTTCTAATTTCTTCTTTAACCGATGTTTGCCTATGCTATTTTTTAATAATAAAGAATCATTCGGCGTTCTGTCTACCAGCTGCGACCTGTTGGAGCAGAGATAAGTCTAGTTGGTTTTATGCCACTTCAGTTTCCACCTGTTGCACATATTGTCATCACAAAAACCGAACTTGAGGATATGTCACTTTAACTTTGTAATACCTCTCCATCAAAAAACAAAACCTTTGTAATACCTCTACCAATGCCATATTTCCTCCATTGGGTCAAATCCCCCGTCCCAGTTTGGCAACTCGCACGTTCTGCCACATCCGCCGTTCCCGATGATATTTTTGGCGCCCAAAAGACCCAAAAGTGCTACTACCAAAAATTGAACACAATGTTATTACGGTAAATACGATAGTACATATTGAAAGACACATATTTCATAAATCATTATTCTCTTTAGGTCTTGTTTACTTCTATCGTATTGGCTAGTGTATTTACGGGGATTACCCCAAATCCCGTAAAGGCCGGGTTTGGATGGGATAATCCCGAGATATTCTTGCAAATCCTATTATTTTTCCTAGATTTAAAACTCTCCACCATACTAGTGTATTTTTTGGAAGAGTATTTGAGAGGATTGGAGGGGTTTGGGTGAACACCAAATCCCCTCCCATCCTCAAACCTATCGGATATAAAAATACGAGAGAATAAACAAGACATTAAGTGTAGATAATGGCATATGTGGAGGTATTATAAAGTTAGAGTGGCATATCGCCAAGTCCAATTTTTAATGGCATATGTGCAACCGGTTGAATTGGGAGTGGCATAAAACCAATTAATCTTTTTTTAATAACGCATATATATATATATATATATATATATAGAGAGAGAGAGAGAGAGAGAGAGAGAGAGAAATCTTATAAGTCACTTGTTTCCTGACAGAGTGGGTACAAAATTTAAGGTTAAAGCCCTAACGACAACCTTAACAAGGCTAATCTTCGGGCAATAAGTTACCTGAATATTTCGTCCTCATGAGTACCGACAATCTTGCTTTGCATCTTGATATGAGCAAAAATGATGGTAGGCATGGATGCGGCTCACATTCTTGATGACCCCTGCTCTGATCATTCTACAATTTCCACGAGACAACCATGTGCATGGTCATGGCTTTCCATGTTTCGTGGCGAGCATGAACAATATGCATCTACCAAGTCTCTATGGTTGAAGTCCTGAGCCCAAGTCAATCTTTGATCATGCTCCAAATTTGAGTGGAGTAAAGACAGTTGACGAGCAAGTGGGACCATCATACCCACATATTTTCATGTTTCATTAATGCATTGATGTGGATGATGATCCATGTTGATCTAAAAATAACTTCTTTATTTGAACTAATTCTTGGTAAAACACATTTTTGAATAAGCGCCTTCTTTGTTGGAATGGAGGTAATATTACTCAAACAAACTAATATAGTGGGATTGAATAAATTGAGTCACACATGACCAATAAACTTGGCTAAAGTCATTCAAGACTAATAATGTCTCTACCGGACACACTCCTTCTCACTCCCGGTTATAGATCGGATATCTCATGCACCAAATTGTTTCTTTACTTGAATCGATCGTCTAGTTGCATTGGAGCTTGGTCTCTACAAGAATTATGAGACGGGTTTGATCGTGGGATAAATTGGAACTCCAATTCTTCTAGCTTACTCCTATCCCGACCGGACAAAAGAGTGTGTGTTGATTTCAGCCTTATATATATTGTATATGAGATCGTGACTAGACAATGAAATATCTAGGAATATCAGTCAGTGCTAGGAGGAATACTATTCTTGAAATGGATTCCCTTGGAGATAGACTAAAAAATATGTTGGATTGGTGGATGGATGGGGGGGGGGGGCGCTCTATCCATTGCAGGGAGTTCGACAAAAATCGATGTGTGTTTGTCTTCGGTGGTTGTATTCCATTAGGGATATTATAAGTGAGCCAAATAGGAGGCTTCTCACGCCATCTTTGACCGTTCGATCGCGCCTCTCAGTCATTTTCTATTGCATAAAACTAACTTGGAGGAGCTCGATAAACCTAGAAGATATTCTATGTAGAGGAATATAAATGAGAAGAGGAAATATCACCTTGTCAAGTGGAAATTGATATGCAAGCCAAAAAAGAAAGGTGGCCTGGGAGTGAAAGATCTCATGAAATTCAATTTGAGCCTAATCTGTAAATGGCGGTGGAAGCTTGAGGCTGAAGATGGTCAATGGCCAACAATTCATGAGAGCCAAGTACTTGGTTGAAGGGGGATAACCAATATTAAGCATAGATTCATGGACTCCGCATGCTGGTGAGACATGTTGCATGTTAGGCAAATGTATCTGCTAGGAAGAATGTTTGCTATTGGTAATGAAAAAAGAGATTTTTGCCAGGATGCATGGTGTGGAGTTGTATCTTTGAAAGATAAATTTTCATGATCTCTTTGATATCATTAATGAATAGACTATTACTGTGGCCGATATGGCATGGCAAGTAGTGGAGAATGAATTTCATAAGATGGTTGAATGTCGATGCATAGGAGGAAAAAATTGCAGAGCATGTTCATGAGTGTTGCTTTTAATGATTCTAATGATATACCTATCTTGAAATGGACCGAAATTGGAAAAATTTCAGTCAAATCAATTTCTTGTGCACAAGTGGGATGGACAGGTCGTTTAAATACCCGTGGAAAGCAAATATTCCACTGCAAATCAAGATTTGGCTCTAGGTTATCTGGCATGATGCAATCAATTGCAATAAAACATAGCATGACAAGGAAAAAATGGGTGAGAATACAAGTTGTTAATTCTATGATAAAGAGGAGACGATTTTGCATCTTTTCTTTGAATGTGTGGTGGCAAAGTATGTCTGGAGTATGGTAGAAGTTTGTGTTGGGGAAGGGAATAAACCCGACAGTTTCTCTAGTTATTCTGGTGGATGCCCCAAGTCCTTAATATCAGCGGGAATATGAAGATCACTTGTCCTGCATCAACTTGCTGGGCTATTTGGAACCGGAAAAATATAGCATGTTTTGAGAAAAAACTAATAAAATATCATGTTTAGCTATTTTGTTACATTTTCATCTTTATGACATACTGGGCAGCTTTCACCCGGAATAGGAGAGCCGTAATATAAGGGAAGAAGCTGCTCTTCTCCAACGAACTGCAATGGAAGCTTCTATCAATCAAGGTCAGTTCATGATGCTAAACAATGTGGCACTAGGATCCTGGAGAGGTGATGATGATGAGATGGAGGAAGATGATTCTCGGAGGATAGCCAAAGACTGAAGTATATGGAGGACGCGTTCAATAGTGTTTTAGCATCGACATCTATTGGAGAACTTGTTTTCGGCCTATTGTGCCCTAAATATCGACGCGACGAACACAGAGTCGACACCGCGGTCATAGTCGACATGGTGGTCGAGTAGCCCACGAAGCGTACAGAGTCGACGCGGCGAGCGGATGGAGTTGCGGCAGAGTGGTCGCCTGCATGGCTTCCATATCCATTTGTACCGGTCTTTTCTAAAAAAAATATCGATTGATCCGATCCGAATGCTTCTTTCTTTGCTTTTCATGAAACAAGGCAGTCAAATCCTAGCCGCGAAATTCATGCACGTAGCAAAGCTGTTTTTTCCACGATCTAATAACTTTTTTTTCTTTTATGGATCAAAAGAGGACGTGAGGTCAAATATTACTAAAAATTTATGTATGATTAGCGTTCTTGGCGTCTTAACTATGCATGTCAAGATCGACCACTTGTTCATACAGAAAAACATAAAACATTAGTATTCTGTAAAAGTATTACTGTAATGCAATAAAAAATTAAGAAATCCGTACATTTAATAGATCCATGATTTTTGAAATCGCGGTGAAGGCATTCGAAACCACTTATTTCTATTGATCAAGCGAACTAATACCATCATACTTTTTTTACCAATTGTTGCTTGTGTATATAGGCTTGTGCAAAAACTGAGCAGATGAGTAAACATATTAGGCACTGAATTAATAAAAAGATGAAAATATTCTCACATGTATGACATGGAAAAATATAATCATTGGAAATTAGAGAAGAATCGTCCTTAATCTACATCAATGAATGTGCACAATTTTGTAAAGACACATGAGGGCTGGTGTTATTCTGCACATTTAGAGAGGCCACCGAAATTATGACATCGAGAAAAATATTTGAAAATATCAAGAGTATTTTTTATAAGAATAGAGTCATGATAGGTATAACATGAACCATTTTTTTAGACAACCATTTATATTTTCTCTAAAGTTATTTTATAGTGTTGGATGTCAAGGTAGACTAATAACAAAAAAAAGTGGGCCGAGGCCCCTCGATCATGGGGCCCAGGGCGAGCGCCCCTTTGCCCTGTCCTATGGGCCAGTCTGGCTAGTAATCCGTCATAATGATGGAAGTGGTAATGATGGAAGTGGTGTTAGAAATAATGGGCCAAACTATTTAGGCCCATGTGTATTTCAGATTTTTCCTAAATCTCAAAGCCCAAATTTATGGCAGTCTATATGTGTTTGGACCCATGTTTGTGGCAGCTTACATGGGAGTGGAGTGGGAGCTAAAGTTTAGTGCCACATGGGAAGTTGAAGGAGAGTTGCACCACCTTATAAGGTGGAGTGTTGCACCACTTTGTAAGTGAGTGACAATAAGAGAGATACACGCGCGCGCTCCTCCGACGACGCCGCCGCTCGCAC
This sequence comes from Avena sativa, assembly GCA_916181665.1. Classification (NCBI taxonomy): domain Eukaryota; kingdom Viridiplantae; phylum Streptophyta; class Magnoliopsida; order Poales; family Poaceae; genus Avena; species Avena sativa. The sequence goes on along the minus strand of OV702280.1, from coordinate 392,679,505 downwards.
GCATGACACGACGTGCGCGTGCGCACGCGCCGCGGGTTGCGGAAATCTCGTCGAGCCGAGCTTTATTTTGCTGCTCAGAAAAATTGTGTGGTTTTGACAGACGTGTCAAACGGTTAGCTTATTGGGGTCGCTCCCGGATCGTGGGCTACTGTAACCGACCCGAACGTGCGCAACGTGGACTCGGCCCACGTTCGCCTTCGTTAGGTTTCCTGAGCCGCTCTATATAAAGTCCTGCGCGGCTACCGCCACAATACCACCGATTAGGGTTTTGCCATCCTCTCTGTTTGCGCCGTCATCGTAGTCTACTCCATCCCGCTTGCCGGCATGCACCGGCGGTCGGGAGAGCAGGTCTCCGGAACCGCTCGTCTTTGTGATCCTGTACGGGAGAGGGCGAATAAGGTTTTTGAGAAGCGCTCCGCGCGACTACTCAAGTTCGTCATCACGGTGCGTCTTCCCGGTCGTCAAGTCGGAGCTCGTGCTCATCGTCTTCAATGCCGACTTCTTCGATAGTCTACTACAAACGCTGCACTAACAACGACTTTATCGGCAACTGATCAATACGTATACCGTCATCAGATCTGTTGTTTTAGTATGGCTGTTAGTGTGTATATTCTACTACTGTTCATGTTGATCAATACATCTAGTATGTTAGAGGTTCACGTGATTGTAGCTGTTGTTGTCATGATTTATATTCTGGAATTAATCGTGGAAATTATGCCTAATAATCCAACAATCCAAAAACCTTATTGTAGGCAATTTCCTGAATTAACAATGGCTGGTTTTACCGATGCACTGAGGCCGGATAAGTTTACCGGTGTGTACTTTAAGAGGTGGCAGTACAAGGCTGAGCTTTGGCTGACCACGATGAAAGTGTTTCATATTAGTAAAGGCAAACTGTCAACACCCGGATTTTTAATCCCAGATGCCTGTTATGCCATACATCGCAATCCCAGGATTACCATTTTTGCGAGATATAACAGAATTGGATACCATAGTACATCATCCAATACAAACCATACATAAGGTCTTACACAAATAAGGATCTCATGATCCAGTTCTTAATACAACTCAAGCAGCAAAAATACGTAATAATAACGGTAGCGTAGGCGAAGCTCCATCTTCGGGGTCACAAGCAATGCTGACGATGGGAGATGATCCTAGTTGTCGTAACCTTCCTGGGGTCCATCCTCCTGGTACTCCTCTTCATAGTCTGGCCATGGGAATAGCCAGGGACAAAGTCATGAGTACTTTTTAAGTATTCGCAAACTAATACTAACAAGTGAAGGGGATTTTTGTAGTAGGACACTAAGCTCTATGGTTGTTTTGCAAAAAGCCAGATTTACATCTACTAAGTTCAGAAGTAAGAAAAGCTAGTTGAAATTTTATAACATCTAAGTGGGAACTTAAATTTCATATCACAACTCTGTTGTGGTCAATTCAAAGTCTCAAGTCATTTTGAAAACAATCTGACGGGGGAACAGTATGGTCACTCCAACTGTCCATAACCGCGGACGCGGCTATTCGAATAGTTTGACACTCTGCAGAGATTGTACACTTTCACCACAACATTCGATACATCCGTCAGGAACAAATCCTGAATTCACCATACTCAGTATGCGGATAATCAATCCTAACCTTTCAATTACACACCCTAGTATAAGCACCTCTCCTGTGAGTTTGGCCTCCCAACCATGACCAACTGTCATCTTGGGTACTGCACAGGTGCCCTCAGCTCAGACCTTGGCCGTGAGGGAACCAATACTAAGGTATATAAGCTTCCAGTCAAGCCCTACCCAATTCTCGGGTATTGTAATTGTACGGTAAAATTGGAATGGTATCGCATCCAGACAACCATCAGTTTTAAAAAGGGCTAAGGCTCATTACTCAACATTTTCATCACCATAAATCATCTGGTGTTCGGAAACACATGTCAAAACATCTCAATAGAATGATCCATCATTCCAAGGTTTTCATAACCATTTTTCCACCAAGTATTCCCATCTAAGTTGATCAAGTTTTATGCTTAGCACTAGCCTCTACAAGTGGGGGTAAGTACTAAAGAGGGGTGGTAAACTAGTGGAGTTTAACTAAGTTCAATCTCATGCCTTAGGATGACATAAAGATTATCTAGCTTAGGCCAAATTTTATGCTCTTTATACAACCTTCAATTATCTTTCTAGTATCTACAATTCACTTAAGTACACTCTAAGTAATAGCTTTGATAAAGAAATAAAGTATAAAGCTTGTAAGTAAAACTAGGATTGGTTTATCAAGTGGTTATGATCATATATGCTTAAGGTATATAGTTGGCATGGTAACAAGCAAGTATTTGCTTGCATAGGTATAGTATCTTGCAAGTGTTAACTTGCACAAGTATCAGTATAAGCTTGCTAAGTTAATAGCTTGCAAGTATTGGCTTGCACATTCAACTAGTAGTATTAGGCTTGCCTTGTGCAGAGAAGTGGTTGAAGTTCTCCTCGGCTTCTTCTTCACAGTATCCTCCTTCCTCCTCGTATCCTTGGTCGGTACTAGCGTCTATGAATAAATACGAGGTACACAATCACCAAACAATACTTAACTATTTTCAATCATCATACAAAAGGGTCCTATAGATGATCTAGCATCATCACTAACATTACAATATTAAAGCTTGGTTTAATTTCTTTTATTTTTATAAAAGTAATTTCTACTCATTGAAAAACTACTTAAGATTTAATATTCTCCAAACCAAACATGGGATCATGTTGACACATGTCATCACCACATATTTTAGTCCATGGGAATGTGATTTAAAGTGGTGTCACAATTTAATAAGGTTTAACCTTTTATTTTACTTAAATAAAGTGACTAGAAATGCCTATGTGGCATTCTTTTATTACTTGAACATTATTTATGTAAGTAAACCCAAATGTTTTTATATATTCTGAAAGGTATGATCAAATGTGATTTTTGAGAGTTGGAATCAACTCAAAAGCTTTTATGGTTTAAATTTGAAAAATGTTTGAATGCAGAAAAGGTTCTTCCTTGTTATTTTTACCAAGGGTGATCTACAGATCCAAATGATTTAAATCCAACGGGCTTGGATTCAGCATTTCAAGACCTTTCTAACAAAATTTATTTCATTCAATTTGGTGTACTGAATCGAGCTGGGTTGATTTTTGAAACTAGGTACAAAACTGTGTTTGAATTAAAATGGAAAAAGTTAAATTCAAACGACTGGGCTGCGCGGGCAACGATAATGGGCCGGCCCGGTGTCACTACGCTGCGCGGGGCTCAACTGACAGGGGGGTTCCACCAGTCAGTGGATCTTTAAACGTGAAGCGGTACGGGGCAATCTCATCCGCACGATCTAAGTCTAATCGAACGACTGCTACTCATCGAGACAGAAACCTAACACGGCAGGTGGGGGTCATCGGGGGCTCAGGCGAGGGTCGGCGAGGCGGGCGAATGACGAAGTCGACGACGGCGAACCTCCTGGTACCGGCAGCTTCTCCTGGGGTGGACGAAATCGATGGCACCCTTCTTCTTCAGAGGCGGCCGGCTCCGGCCAAATTCCGGCGATGCGCTGCTCGCCTTGCTCCGGGAACGGGGTGGAACGATCAGTGAGGAGAGGGGAGTGAGATGGTGTGAAGAGTTTGAGCGGGGGAGGCCTCTATTTATAGTCTCGACGACGAGACCGAACGGAATGGGCAGGCGACGGTGGCGACATGGCTACGGGCTGCTAGAGGCATGACCGGCGGTGGCGTTCGATCGGTGGTCTCCTGGCGATGCTCTATGGCTTTAATGCGCGTGTAGGGGCGGTGGCAATCGGTCTGGAACATGCGATGCTCTGCGCGGCAGAGGCGGCGTCTGCGACGGCGAGCGGTGGCTATGAGGCATGGGGCGGCGAACGGGGATGTCTGGTGGTCTCCTGGGACGGTGGTGATCGCGTATGCACGCGGCGAGGGCGGCACGTGGTCTGTGAGCGTGTGTCGAGGGTGGCGCTCTAGCGCATGCTCGGCATGTTTGACAGAGGCACGGGCGCAGTGTTCCTAGGTGCTCTGGTCTATGTCTTCGAGGCAGGGCTGGTCGAGAGGGGGCGGTGAGGAATGGATGATCTCCCAGACAAGGTTGGCACGGCTTGTTCCTCTCCTAGCTTGTTGTCTACACTGGGGTGGCATGGGTGGCTTCGGCTGTTCACCATTGATGACATTGCCAAGCTTACAGTGGTGCTAGATGTTTACAAATGAGCTAGATGATCTACTAAAGCCTAGTTGCAACCAGAGAGGGAACAAGTTAGGCTCAAATCACTGCTCCAAATAGTGTTTGGATTTTATTTGATTTGCATATGCAAGGTGTTTGATGAAATGGCCGCATGAATTCAAGTTTTGAATTTTAAAAATATTTTTGGTGGGTGTGCTAGGTAGGTGCTGGTGAGTCTGTAGATGCTTGGGTTTTGAAAGTTGAGCTTGTTTGAGTGGTTTTTGTAAAAGGGGGATCTTCCCATATGATAAAGATTCAATTTTAAACTGTCATTTAAACTATGCATTTGAATGTTTCTGGATGATCACAAGGTGGGCCTTGATACTTTGTTATGAGTACTATCAAGGGGTGCAAATATCCAAACAAGTTTCTGTTAAGTTCTGAAAGTTAGAGACAGCCAAAGTAGGCATGGGAGTTAAATTGGTCAAAATGACCATTCCCTTATTTTGTTTGTTTTGATTTATTTGTCTTTGGGAAAAGTGTGGGGATTGTCTAGATGATGTTTATTTCACCTAAGAATCCTTTTACAAGCAAAGAAACACATAAACAAGGCAATTCAAAAGAATTAAAAATGGGATGCATACACACACGCATGCTTTCATATTTTTATTTAGAAAAGTTTTTGTTAACCCTAATTTTGATGCATAGAGTTTGATGATTCTAGTTTAATATTTTTGGGATGTTACACAAACATGAAGGAACTATATCTGACGAGGATCATAAGAAGTTCGAGGATGCCAATACTGTCTTTGTGGGATGTATTCTGAGCATTCTTGCTGACCGTCTGTGTGATGTGTTTATGCACATAAAAGACGGGAAGGAGCTCTGGGACGCGCACTGGATGCAAAGTTTGGTGCTACAGATGCTGGCAGTGAACTGTATATCATGGAGAGCTTTCATGATTTTAATATGACAAAGGACCTTACTGTGGTTCAACAAGCTCATGAGATACAGTGAATTGCCAAAGAGCTCGAACTCCTTAAGTGTACCTTACCCGACAAGTTTGTGGCGGGTTGCATTATTGCTAAGTTGCCCCCTTCATGGAGGAACTTTGCCACAGCTCTCAAACACAAGAGACAAGAGATATCAGTTGAAAATATGATAGCGTCCCTTGATGTTGAGGAGAAGGCTTGGGCTAAGGACACTACTGAGAAAGGAGAGAGTCATGCTACTGCTAACTTTGTGCAGAAAGGCAAATTAGTAGGCAAGAACAAAGGGAACTTCAAACCCTCATTTAACTGTAGGGGTTCGTAGCATGGAAAACAAAAAATTCTACCGCATGCATACAAACAAGCCAAGATCTATCTACTAGATTGAAGCAATGAGTCGATTAGAGTACTCACCCTCGAAGATTCCAAACCGGTTAACGAGAGCAGATTCTCGTGGGTGATGTAGTCGTACACTTGCCAATCTCAAGATCACATAGACGATCCTTCCGGCACTGCGTTCCGGCAGCGCTTCCGCAGTCGGTCACACGTTCAGTACTCGATGAAGACCTTCCTCTCCCTTGTTCCAGCACGCAGCAGAGGTTGTAGTTCTCCCCTCGCGATTCCGGCAGCACGACAGTGTGGTGTCGGAAGTAGAGGGAAGATCCCATAGGGCTTCGCCTAAGCCGGTGCGAGTTATGGTGGATCTAGGGTTTTAGGCGATCTAGGGTTAGAAGGCCGGAGAGGAGGAGGTGGTGTTGGCGGCGGCTAGGGCGACGGGCCGACGGCGTGCGGCGGCCGCACACGGGTGGGAAGCACTGGTGTTGTGTTCTTTGGGGCAGCCCTCCCCCTCTATTTATGAGAGGGAGGGCAGCTTGGGAGAGGGGAGTTTGAATCCATACCTAAACCCAAGTTGGATAGAAGGAAGGACTCTTTCCTTCTTCCACTAGGAAACTATTGTTCGAGTTTGACTTTTCAAACCTCCCTTTTGACTTTCAATTTAGAGCTTTAATTCTCTCTTGCAAATGCCCAACCAAGTGACCCAGGACATGATCCAATCATTCCACTTACCCATGACACATTCATGGACCATTCCCCTTCCGGTCCGGTGAACCTTCTAGAACCTTCTATAACCTCTACGATGAAAACATCGAAAGCATTCACGAACTCCGGAATCGGACTTTCCTTATATGAATCTTATTATCCGGACTATTTCGGATCTCCTCGTGATATCCCGGATCCCATCCGAGACTCCGAACAATAGTCGGTTTCCCTACTTACATTCCATATATACTAAACAACATCGAAGTGTGTCTCCCTGCGGTTTGTGAATTATGCAGACATGAACGAGACACTTCTCCAATCAATAACCAATAGAGGAATCTGGAAATTCATATGGATCCCACATATTTCTACGATTAATTTGCGATCAAATGAACCACTTACATATGATACTAATTTCCCTTTGTCTCGCGATAGTTTACTTATCCGAGGTTTGATCGTCGGTATCTCTGCATACCTAGTTCAACCTCGTTATCGATAAGTACTCTTTTCTCGTTCCCGTGATATGTGATCCCTTGTGAGCCAGTCACATGCTTGCAAGATAATTGGATGACATTCCACCGAGAGGGCCCAGAGTATATCTATTCGTCATATGGATGGACAAATCCCTCTCTTGATCCATGTGCCTCAACACATACTTTCTGAACACTCAATGCCACCTTTATAGCCACCTAGTTACGGTGTGGTGTTTGATGTCATCAAAGCATCCTTCTGGTGATGGTGATTAGCATGATCTCATGGTCGAAGGAATTAGGTTACTATGTATCAGAAAGCTTATAGCAAACGAACTATTGAAATGACTTGATCTTTATTCTACGCTTATCTATAGGAGTATGTCCATCATACCATTATCCTACTGATATGATCTTGTTGTTAATAACATCTCAATGTTCATGATCGGGAAACCACAATCATATATCAACCAGCAAGCTAGTATTACAAAGAGGCTTCACCAGGGACTCTAATTTATTTTACAAATCACACAAGTATTAATGTTTCCGGTTAATACTATTATAGCATGAATGTAAACATTTATCATAAACACAAAGATATAATAATAACCACTTTTATTATTGCCTCTAGGGCATATCTCCAATAGTCTCCCTCTTGCACTAGAGTCAACTAATCTAGATTACATGGTAATATACCGAACACCCATGGCGGTTTGGTGTTGGTCATGTTTTGCCCTCGGGAGAGGTTTAGTCAACGGATCCGCCACATTCAGATCTGTGTGTACTTTGAAAATATTTATGTCACCATCTTGGACATGCTCTCGAATAGCGTGAAAACGTAGCTTGATGTGCTTCAGCTTCTTGTATGACCTTGGTTCTTGCGCATTGGCTATGGCACCCATGTTATCACAATAGATAGACATTGGGTCCAGCACACTTGGAACCACACCGAGCTCTGTAATGAACTCCTTCATCCATATCGCCTCTTGTGAAGCCTCTGAAGTAGCTATGTATTCCGATTCAGTTGAAGATCTCACCACAACGCTTTGCTTTGCACTCCTCTAGCTAACTGCTGCACCATTCAAAGTAAATACGTATCCAGATTGAGATTTAGAATCATCCGGATCGGTGTTCCAACTAGCATCGGTGTAACCATTAACAACGAGTTGTTCATCACCTCCATAAGAAAGAACCATATCCTTAGTTCTTCTCAAGTACTTTAGGATGTTTTTGACCGCTGTCCAATGATCCACTCATGGATCACTTTGATATCTGCTAGTCAAACTAACAACATATGCAATGTCGGGTCTAGTACATAGCATGGCATACATAAGAGATCCTATGGCTGAGGCATAGGGAGTCTTACTCATCCTTTATCTATCTTCTGCCGTTGCAGGACTTTGAGTTTTACTCAAGGTCGTATTGGGCAACATGGGCAAGAACCCTTTCTTGCTATCTTCCATTCCAAACCTCTTTAGAACTTTGTACAAATATGTACTCTATGACAATGATATTAGGCGTCTCGATCTATCTCTATAAATCTTTATGCCTAATATGTAAGATGCTTCGCCAATATCTTTCATTGAAAAACTATTATTCAAATAATCCTTGACACTATTAAGAAGGTCTACATCATTCCCAATCAACAATATGTCATCTACATATAGTATTAAGAATGCTACAGAGCTCCCACTCACTTTCTTGTAAATACAAGCTTCTCCATAAGTTTGTATAAAACCAAAACTTTTGATTACCTTATCAAAACGTTGATTCCAACTCCGGGATGCTTGCTTCAATCCATAAATGGACCGTTGAAGTTTGCATACCTTGTTAACATCTTTAGGATCGACAAAACCTTTGGGTTGTACCATATACAACTCTTCATCAATGTCTCCATTGAGGAACGCCATTTTGACATCCATCTGCCATATATCATAATCATAATATGCAGCGATTGCTAAAAAAATCCTCACAGACTTTAGCTTCGCTACTGGTGAGAAAGTCTCATCGTAGTCAACTCCTTGAATTTATCGAAACCATTTTGCGACAAGTCGAGCTTTATAGACAGTAACATTACCATCAGCATCTGTTTTCTTCTTGAAAATCTATTTGTTCTCGACAGCCTTCCGGACATCCGGTAAGTCCACCAAAGTCCATACTTGGTTTTCGTACATGGATCCAATCTCGAATTTCATGGCTTCTTGCCATTTATTGGAATCTGGGCTCATCATCGCTTCCTCATATGTCGCAGGGTCATCGGTGTTGTCCACCAACATGACACTCATAATAGGATCATACCAATCAGGAGTGGTACGAGTTCTCGTTGACCTGCGAGGTTTCGTAGTTACTTCAACCGAAGTTTCATGATCAACATCATTAGCTTCCTCTCTTATTGGTGTAGGCGCCACATGAACTACTTTCGGTGCTGTGCTAATCTCAAGTTCGAGAGAAGGTTCGACAACCTCGTCGAGTTCTACTTTTCTTCCAGTCACTTCTTTCGAGAGAAACTCCTTATCTAGAAAAGATCCATTCTTGGCAATGAAGATTTTGCCCTCGAATCTATGATAGAAGGTATACCCAATAGTTTCCTTCGGGTATCCTATGAAGATGCATTTTTCCGCTTTGGGTTCAAGCTTGTCGTGCTGTAACTTCTTTACATAAGCTTCGCAACTCCAAACTTTAAGGAACGACAATTTAGGTTTCTTCCCAAACCATAATTCATACGGTATCGTTTCAAAGGATTTAGATGGTGCCCTATTTAAAGTGAATGCGGCTGTTTCTAATGCATAACCCCAAAACAATAGCGGTAAATCTGTAAGTGACATCATAGAACGAACCATATCTAAGAGAGTTCGACTACGACGTTCGGACACACCATTACGTTGTGGTGTTCCTGGCAGTGTCAACTGTGAAAGTATTCCGCATTTCTTCAAATGCTCGCCAAACTCGTAACTTATATATTCACCTCCATGACCAGATTGTAGAAATTTAAGCTTCTTGTTACGTTGATTCTCTACTTCACTTTGAAATTCCTTAAACTTCTCGAAAGTTTCGGACTTATGTTTCCTGAAATATATATATACCCATAACTACTCAAGTCATTCGTGAAGGTAAGAACATAACGATAACCACCGTGCGATGCTACACTCATTGGACCACACACATCGGTATGTATAATTTCCAATAAGTCCGTAGCTCGCTCCATCATACCAGAAAATGGAGTCTTAGTCATTTTACCCATCAAACATGCTTCACATCTTTCAAGTGATTCGAAATCAAGTGATTCAAGAAGTCCATCGGAATAGAGTTTCTTCATACGCTTCACTCCAATATGACCAAGACGACAGTGCCACATATAGGTCGAGTTATCGCTCAATTTCAAACGTTTAGCTTCAACGTTATTAATATGTGTATTACTACAATCGAGATTCAACAAGAATAGACCATCTATCAAAGGTGCATGTGCATAAAATACATTACTCATATAAATCGAACAACCATTATTATCGGACTTAAACAAGTAACCGTCTCGCAATAAACATGATCTGGATATAATGTTCATGCTCAACGCAGGCACCAAATAACATTTATTTAAGTATAAAACTAATCCTGATGGTAGATGAAGAGGTAGCGTGCCAACCGCGATCACATCAACCTTTCATCCATTTCCAACGTGCATCGTCACCTCGTTCTTCGCTAGTTTTCGTCTATTCTGCAGCACCTGTTTCGAGTTACAAATATGAGCAACCGAACCAGTATCAAATACCCAGGCACTACTATGAGTACTAGTGAGATACACATCAATAACATGTATATCGGATATACCTTTCTTCTTGATGTTGTTGTTCTTCAAATCTGCCAAGTACTTAGGGCAATTCCGCTTCCAGTGACCCTCTCCCTTGCAGTAAAAGCACTCAGTATCAGGCTTAGGCCCAGCCTTGGTTTTCTTCGCCGGTGCGGTAACTTTCTTACCGTCCTTCTTGAAGTTTTTCTTTTTCTTAGACTTGCCTTGCTTATTTAATTTGGTGGTCTTATTGACCATCAACACTTGGTGCTCTTTCTTGATCTCCACTTCCGCAGACTTTAACATGGAGAAGAGTTCGGGCAACGACTTGTCCATGTTTTGCATATTGTAGTTCATCACAAAGTTCTTGTAACTTGGTGGTAGTGATTGGAGGACACGGTGAATCCCCAAAGCATTAGGAATCACTATACCCAAGCTTTGAAGCTTGCTTGCGTGCCTAGACATCTTAAGCACGTGCTCACTGACGGAGCTGCCCTCTTCCATCTTGTAGTTAAAGAACTTTTCAGAAGCCTCAAATATCATTTTGAGTTCACGGACAATATCATGTGGGTCATGGTTATCAAACCTTTTCTAAAGCTCCGATTCCAAACCATACAAAATAGCACACTGAACCGTGGAGTACTGATTCTTTCGAGCGAGGAAAACATTCTTTACCTCATCGGTAACATCAGCTGCAGGTGGGTCACCCAGCGGTGCATCTAGCACATAGGTCAAATTACCAGCATTGAGGACAATCCTCAAGTTGCGGAACCAATCCGCGAAGTTGCTTCCATTGTTTTTCAACTTTTCTTTCTCTAGGGACGCATTAAAATTGATGGTAGGGGCCGCTATTGATCTACAACATATTTGCAATAGTTTAGACTAAGTTTATGACAAATTGAGTTCTAATTAATAGTTAAATTAATCTACGTGAACTCCCACTCAAAACAATATCCCTCACATTGTTTTAGTGATCACAAGAACCAAATCCACCACATCAAAACCGATCATCACGAGAGTTGATGTAGCTTCAATGGCGAACAATCAACATGTTCATCATATGTACTATATGACTCATGCTTTACCTTTCGGTGATCTGTGTTCCGAGACCATGTCTGTACATGCTAGGCTTGTCAAGATCAAACCTTAGCTTCCGCATGAGCAAATCTGGCTTGCTCCCGTTGTATACACTCGTAGAATCTAACACACCCGATCATCACGTGGTGCTTCGAAACAACGAGCTTTAGCAACGGTTCTTACTAAGGAAGAACACTTTATAACTTGAAATTTTGTGCAAGAGGGATTATCTTATAATTCTACCGTCGCGAACTAAGCAATACAAGATGCATAAAAGGATTAACATCACATGCAATTCAAAATATGTGATATGATATGGCCTTTCTTCTTGTGCTTCCGATCTCCATCTTCAAGCACGAACATGATCTCCATCATCACCGGTATGGCGTCAAGGTCAATGGCGCCGCTTCATGGTTGTCGTCCACCAGCATCAACTATTACAACTACTTTGAATAATAGATAAGCAAGTCTTAATGGAATTAAAAGACAACCATATGGCTCCTGCCGGTTGCCGACTTACAAAAAGGAACATTGCATACATCATATATAATCGCAATCATGGCCATATCACATCACATCACACCCCTGCAAAACAAAGTTAGACGCCTCTAATTTTCTTTGCATGTTTTACGTGGTTTGAGGCTTTCAGTAAGTGTCGTTCTAACTTATGAACAAGAACCACAACGTTGATACTAGTATTGCCAATTACCCGTTGTAAATTTAATCTTCACTATGTTGGGAGAAACAGGCACCCGCAAAGCCACTTATGCAATACAAGTTGCATGTCAAGCGTGGAGCAAGTCTCATGAACGATGTCATGTAAGGTTAGCCCGGGCCGCTTCATCCCACCATCCTGCAAGATGCAAAGTACACAAGAAGCAATCGACAACAAAAGGATCAACTCCCACAATGACCATTATGTTCTACTCATGCAACAGATCTACATATAGACACGGCTCAGATACCACTATAGGGGTTCGTAGCATGGAAAACAAAAAATTTCTATCGCATGCATACAAACAAGCCAAGATCTATCTACTAGATTGAAGCAACGAGTCGATTAGAGTACTCACCCTCGAAAATTCCAAAGCGGTTAATGAGAGCATATTCTCGTGGGTGATGTAGTCGTACACATGCCAGTCTCAAGATCGCGTAGACGATCCTTTCGGCGCTGCATTCCGGCAGCGCTTCCGCAGTCGGTCACACGTTCGGTACTCGATGAAGACCTTCCTCTCCCTTGTTCCAGCAGGCAACGGAGGTTGTAGTTCTCCCCTCGCGATTCCGGCAGCACGACGGCGTGGTGTCGGAAGTAGAGGGAAGATCCCACAGGGCTTCTCCTAAGTCGGTGCGAGTTATGGTGGATCTAGGGTTTCCGACGATCTAGGGTTAGAAGGCCGGAGAAGAGGAGGTGGTGTCGGCGGCGGCTAGGGCGACAACGACGGGCTGGCGGCGGCACGAGGCGGTGGCGGCTTGGCGGCAGCGGCACACAGGTGGGGAGGGCTGGTGGTGTGTTCTTTGGGGCAGCCCTCCCCCTCTATTTATGAGACGGAGGGCAGCTTGGGAGAGGGGAGTTTGAATCCATACCCAAACCCAAGTTGGATAGAAGGAAGGACTCTTTCCTTCTTCCACTAGGAAACTATTGTTCGAGTTTGACTTTTCAAACCTCCCTTTTGACTTTCAATTTAGAGCTTTAATTCTCTCTCGCAAATGCCCAACCAAGTGACCTAGGACATGATCCAATCATTCCACTTACCCATGACACATTCATGGACCATTCCCCTTCCGGTCCGGTGAACCTTCTAGAACCTTCTATAACCTCTCCAATGAAAACATCGAAATCATTCCCGAACTCCAGAATCGGACTTTCCTTATATGAATCTTATTCTTCGGACTATTCCGGATCTCCTCGTGATATCCCGAATCCCATCCGAGACTCCGAACAACATTCCGTTTCCCTACTTACATTCCATATCTACTAAACAACATCGAATCCTTAAGTGTGTCTCCCTGCGGTTCGTGAATTATGCAGACATGACCGAGACACTTCTCCGATCAATAACCAATAGAGGAATCTGGAAATTCATATGACTCCCAATATTTCTACGATTAATTTGCGATCGAATGAAACACTTACGTATGATACCAATTTCCCTTTGTCTCGCGATAGTTTACTTATCCGAGGTTTGATCGTCGGTATCTATGCATACCTAGTTCAACCTCGTTATCGATAAGTACTCTTTTCTCGTTCCCGTGATATGTGATCCCTTGTGAGCCAGTCACATGCTTGCAAGCTAATTGGATGGCATTCCACCGAGAGGGCCCAGAGTATATCTATCCGTCATATGGATGGACAAATCCCTCTCTTGATCCATGTGCCTCAACACATACTTTCCGAACACTCAATGCCACCTTTATAGCCACCCAGTTACGATGTGGTGTTTGATGTCATCAAAGCATCCTTCTGGTGATGGTGATTAGCATGATCTCATGGTCGAAGGAATTTGGTTACTATGTATCAGAAAGCTTATAGCAAACGAACTATTGAAATGACTTGATCTTTATTCTACGCTTATCTATAGGAGTATGTCCATCATACCATTATCCTACTGATATGATCTTGTTGTTAATAACATCTCAATGTTCATGATCGGGAAACCACGATCATCTATCAACCAACAAGCTAGTATTACAAAGAGGCTTTACCAGGGACTCTGATTTAGTTTACAAATCACACAAGTATTAATGTTTACGGTTAATACTATTATAGCATGAATGTTAACATTTATCATAAACACAAAGATATAATAATAACCACTTTTATATTGCCTCTAGGGCATATCTTCAATATTAACAAGCCTGTAAAGACTACAACCTTCAAGAAGAAGAAGACGAAAAGGGACAAGAGTGATCTGTCTTGTTACACTTGTGGAGAGCCCGGCCACTTTTCCAAGGACTGTCCAGAACGCGCAGACCCCAGAGGGAAAAAGGCCAAGACTGTCAACGTCGTGACCGCTAGCAATACTGATGGGTATGGTAATTTATTTACTGTTCTTTAAGTATTTCAATCACCGTGTTGGTGGCTTGATACGGGTGCTAATGTTCATTTGTGTGCTAACATCTCTATGTTCACTTCTTATCAGGTTGCTTGGGATTCATCCTTCCTAATGAGGAATGGATCACATGCTTCTGTTCGTGGTGTTGGCACGGTGGATCTGAAGTTTACTTTCGGAAAGATCGTGCAACTAAGGAACATGTAGCATGTCCCTACTATGAACAAGAATCTCGTTAGTGGCTCCCTTCTATGCAGAGATGGGTTTAAGGTTGTCTTAGAGTCTAATAAAGTCGTTGTTTCGAAACATGGACAATTTATTGGTAAAGGTTATGAGTTCGGAGGCTTGTTCCGGTTTTTACTTTCAGAGTTTTGTAATAAATCCGTGAATCATATTTGTGGTGGTGTTAATGATGATACCAGTGTTTGGCATTCTCGTTTATGTCACATTAATTTTGGTTTGATGTCTCAGATGTCTAGTATGAGTTTAATTCCGAATTTCACTATTGCCAAAGGTTCTAAGTGTCATAGTTGTGTGCAATCAAAGCAACCTCGAAAGCCTCACAAGGCTGCCGAGGAGAGAAACTTGACACCTCTAGAACTCATACATTATGATCTATGTGAGATGAATGGTGTGTTGACAAAAGGTGAAAAGAGATATTTCATGACATTGATAGATGATGCTACTAAATTATGCTATGTTTACTTGTTGCAAACTAAAGATGAGGCTTTAGACTACTTTAAAATCTATAAGGCCGAATTTGAAAATCAACTAGAGAGAAAGATCAAGCGTCTTAAGTCGGATCGTGGTGGTGAGTATTTTCCCAAAATATTTGACGAATTCTGTCAGGAAAATGGAATTATTCATGAGAGGACGCCTCCCTACTCGCCCCAATCAAACGGGGTTACCGAGAGGAAAAACTGTACGCTGACTGACTTGGTGGAATTCCATGTTAGCCGCTGCTGGTTTATCAAAGGCATGGTGGGGGGAGGCCTTGTTGACTTCATTTCATGTCCTGAATAGAGTTCCTAACAAGAATAAAGAAAAGACCCCTTATGAGGAGTGGGTTGGGAGAAAACCATCACTTTCGTATCTACGCACTTGGGGTTGTTTGGCGAAGGTCAACATACCGATCCCCAAGAAACGCAAGCTCGGACCCAAGACAGTGGATTGTTTCTTTCTAGGATATGCTCCACGGAGTGTAGGCTATAGATTTCTAGTGGTTAAATCTGAGGTACCTGATATGCATGTTGATACTATAATGAAATCTCGTGATGCAACATTCTTTGAGAATATTTTTCCTATGAAAGATATGCATCGCATTGGTAGGATTTCTTCTGAAATACTTCCTGAATCTAGTGCATCTATTGAGAATTCTGAACAATCACATGAGGAATTCCTTGAGAAGGATGACGATGAACCTCTCACGAGGAGTAAGAGACAGAGGGTTGCAAAATCCTTTGGTAATGATTTCATCGTGTACCTTGTGGATGATACTCCTAGATCCATTACTGAGGCATATGCATCCCCTGATGCAGATGATTGGAAAGAAGCTGTCCAAAATGAGATGGACTCGATTCTTTCTAATGGAACTTGGGAATTATCATAACGACCCTATGGTTGTAAACCTGTGGGATGTAAGTGGGTGTTCAAGAAGAAGCTAAGGCCTGATGGTACTATTGAGAAGTACAAGGCGCGTCTTATAGATAAGGGCTACACACAGAAAGAAGGCAGAGATTACTTCGACACATATTCACCTGTCGCTACACTGACCACCATTCGAGTACTACTATCCATGGATGCCTCTTATGGTCTTCTCGTTCACCAAATGGACGTGAAGACAGCTTTCCTTAATGGAGAGTTGGAAGAGGAGATCTATATGGATCAGCCGAATGGGTTTGTGGTAAAAGGTGAAGAGACAAAGGTGTGTAAGTTATTAAAATCTTTATATGGCCTAAAACAAGCACCTAAGCAATGGCATGAGAAGTTTGACATAACTCTACTTTCTGCTGGCTTTGTCATTAATGAGGCTGATAGGTGTGTTTACTATCGCCATGGTGGGGGCGATAGCATTATATTATGTTTGTACGTGGATGGCATTATGATCTTTGGTACAAACATGAAAGTGATAAATGAAGTCAAGTCTTTCCTGTCAAAGAGTTTTGATATGAAAGATCTGGGAGAGGCTGATGTGATTCTGAACATCAAGCTTATCAAAAAAGAGAATGGGATTACTTTAACGCAATCTCATTATGTTAAGAAGGTCTTGAGCCAATTTGGCTTTAATGATGGAAAGACTTCTCCAACACCTTATGATCCCAGTTTGACATTACGAAAGAATAAGAAGGAACCAACATATCAGCTGAAATATTCACAAGTTGTTGGTTCTCTCATGTACTTAGCAAGCGCTACAAGACCCGATATCTCTTTTGCCGTGAGCAAGTTGAGTAGGTTCATGTCTAACCCGGGTATTGATCATTGACATGCACTTGAAAGGGTCATGCGCTATCTATGTGGTATAATGAGCTATGGGATTCACTACTCAGGGAACCCTGCTGTGCTTGAAGGATATAGTGATTCGAATTGGATCTCTGACGTTGATGAACTCTACGCCACGAGCGGGTATGTGTTTACACTTGGAGGTGATGCAGTGTCATGGAGGTCTCGTAGACAAACCATATTGACGAGGTCAACTATGGAAGCAAAACTTACTGCTTTAGACACATCCACTATTGAGTCAGAATGGCTACGTGAGCTCTTGATGGACTTGCTTGTGGTTGAGAAACCTGTGCCGGCAATCCTTTTGAATTGTGACAACAAACTGTTATTGTCAAAGTGAACAATTCTAAGGATAACGCGAAGTCATCAAGACACGCGAAGAGACGTTTGAAATCTGTCAGGAAATTGAGAAACTCCGGAGTAATAACTGTTATGTATATTCAAACAGAAAAAAACCTGGCAGATCCCTTTACAAAAGGACTATCACGAAATGTGATAGAAAGTGCATCGAGGGAGATAGGGTTGATACCCATGGATGTCACACCTTAGTGGTAACCCAACCTATGCGATCGGAGATCCCGTGAATTAGGACCTGGGAAAAACAAGCTAGTGGTTTGACGGAGGAGAGTATTTTGTAATCCTCTCTATGTGAAGATGCATAACTCTCATAATCTGTAAGGCAGGTTGGCAACATGGCTTAATGTGTTTCTGTTGGCTTTAATTAGCAAAGATGCCGTCCTACAGGGCATTTTTGAAAGAACACACCTATATGAGCTCGACTGTAAACGTCGCGGTCTATGAGACTTGGGTGATCTCTAGCAAACTCATGAAGAGACCAGTGAGTATGATGCATATGCTCCAACCCGCGGGGTAGGCTACTGGCAGCCAGGTACTAGTTATGATTTTGAGTGAAATCTATTGGCACCAAACTTGCAATTCAAGGTTCGTCCATTGTTTAAGTTGTTGATAGACGTAGTTCAAGATTCTAGGCGGAAGTTCAACTTAACAGTCTCTGCTGAAACACTGGTATATAAACAAGTAGCGAGGATTGACAAATCTTCAAATGGGCATTTGAGATCTCGTGGGGGATTGTTAGAAATAATGGGCCAAACTATTTAGGCCCATGTGTATTTCAGATTTTCCCTAAATCTCAAAGGCCATATGTGTTTGGGTCCATGTTTGTGGCAGCTCACATGGAAGTGGAGTGGGAGCTAAAGTTTAGTCCTACATGGGAAGTTGAAGGAGAGTTGCACCACCTTATAAGATGGAGTGTTGCACCACTTTGTAAGTGAGTGGCAATAAGAGAGATACACGCGCACGCTCCTCCTCCGACGCCGCCGCCGCTCGCCCGCCCGCCCGCTCGTCTCGTCACGACGTGCGCGCCCGCGCCGCGGGTTGCGGAAATCTCACCGAGCCGAGATCCGAACGTGCGCAACGTGGACTCGGCCCATGTTCGCCTCCGTTAGGGTTTCCTGAGCCACTCTATATAAAGTCCTACACGGCTACCGCCACAATACCACCGACTAGGATTTTGCCATCCTCTCTGCTTGCGCCGCCACCGTAGTCTACTCCATCCCACTTGCCGACGTACACCGGCGGTCGGGAGAGTAGGTCTCCGGAACCGCTCGCCTTTGCGATCCTGTACGGGAGAGGGCAAATAAGATTTTTGGGAAGCGCTCCGCGCGACTGCTCAAGTTCGTCATCACAGCGCGTCTTCCCGGTCGTCAAGTCGGAGCTCGTGCTCGTCGTCTTCAACGCCGACCTCTTCGACAGTCTACTGCAAACGCTGCACCAACCACGACTTCATCGGCAACCCATCAGTACGTATACCGTCGTCAGATTTGTTGTTTTAGTATGGCTGTTAGTGCGTATATTCTGCTACTGTTCATGTTAATCAATACATCTAGTATGTTAGAGGTTCACGTGATTATAGCTGTTGTTGTCATGATTATATTTTGGAATTAATCGTGTAAATTATGTCTAATAATCCAACGAGTGGGTCAATAATAGGGTACCCTTCATCTTTTTAGTTCAACAAAATGAACTAACTTTTATAATGACATCATCATTTTTAAAAAGTTTGTTTAATTTTTTAAATTAAAGTGGGTAAAAGGTACCCTAAATCCTAATGGTGACCCACTTCCATCTATAATCCGGCAGCTCGTCAAATCATCATTTCCTTCCTTCGGAACAGTGTTGTGCTCTTTTGAAGAATCGAACTGAGTATTGAGCATGCCTTTCTTTTTTTACTTTTTCTTTGGTGATTGCCTGCATAGCCCCGCCTGGGCCGGTCTGATTTGCACGTTGCCACTGTTTTGAATGGAAGCAGACTCGAGACGAGACGTTTTGCAGGCTAGTCTTGACACGCGTTTTGACTGATTTCGATCCGGACATGATGTGCTTTGATTCGAACCAGACACAGGTAGATACTCCTTCCATTTTAAAATATAAGATTGTTCTAAGATTGCGAACTATCTAGATTTCTTTTAGTATGTACTCACATTTAAAAGTGAACTTATATACATTAAAAAAAGTTTAGATACATTTTCTTTATAAACCTAAAACGTCTTTTTTAAAACAGAGGGAGTATTTTTTTCGAATCCGATGGAGACTTTGCGAGCGCAACGTCTCGGCTCCACGGAAAACTCGCTCGGCTACTGTTTTGCAGTTGTACGCAGGGTGCAACGCTAATGTCGAGCCCTTACATGTGTAGTCAAAGTAGACGTAGATGGTCGCTGGTTTCGTGAGCCGTCGAAATCGTCACCTCAGCGGATAGATTTTCCCACGGACGGCACCAATTGATGTGGGGTCTCCACGACAATGCCTATGATTTATGAACTTAGGTTTCGGAAAGGAGGTATGCCCTAGAGACTTCGCCAGCTAACATACAAACAAGAGGACACGAGTTTTTCCAAGTTTAGGCCTCCGAAGGAAAAACCCTACCCTGCTTGTCTGTTTTTGATTGATGATGAATATTGTAAGTCGCCAAGATGGCAATGGCTGCGCAGATTGAATCTGCGTAAGCTTCGGGTGGTGTGTTCTGGATGTCTATTGTGGGTTGTGGAGATCTCTCTTCCTCGAATGTTCCTACTAGATCTTTGGTACCGTGTCCGAGTAGGTTATAAGTTAGTTTCTAACTCTAGAGTTTCCAAGTCTTGGGCTTCATAGTCGCCAATTTGCCTTGGGCTTCAGGATACTTAGTAGGTCGTCATGTGGGCGTTCTGTTGGGCCGCACCATATAATGTCAACAGTGGAAACCCGAAGGGTCATGCCCATGCCACAAGGTGGTTGGGATCTCCGTGGACATGGACACCTCCGAAGGCATGCCGTTGTGCGGTGACACATGCTCCGAGCTGGGCGTTGATGAACAAGAGTAGTCGATGACGCGGTCGAGATGAAGCATCACGTCATAGCTCAGTGTCTTCACCGGTCCTAAGTGCACCGGCATGTCCACCTCGATCCCCAGCTCCGGGAAGTGGAGAAGCGGCGAGTCCACCTCTAAAGGCTCTTTCGGATCCAGTCGGCCACGGCGAGCCATGCTCGCCATGTTCTCCATCCACACCCAAACCCTGCAACATGTGACATGTCGACTTCTCCTTGGAGTTGATGGCATCATCGAAGCCTTTGATGATGTTTGCCGCTCTG
This sequence comes from Avena sativa, assembly GCA_916181665.1. Lineage (NCBI taxonomy): Eukaryota > Viridiplantae > Streptophyta > Magnoliopsida > Poales > Poaceae > Avena > Avena sativa. The sequence continues at coordinate 392,658,768 of OV702280.1, read as the reverse complement.
AAAGGCCCTTGATCATGTCGATCTGGTGAGCATCCGCCAAGATTCCCTCGATGTAGACACACGCCCTGTAGCGTGTCCCTCTGAACCGTGACCACGATGATAGCATGAAGGCCATGCCGTCGCTCGCCACCAGCCCTTGCCACTACACCGCCCGTTGAGAGCGGTGATGCTATCGAACACTAGTAGATACTCGCCACTCATCGGCATGGAGACCTGAACCACGGTCGTGTCGAGCCAGAAGTGATGCACGGTGAAGCGGCCCATGTCCGCCAACTCAAGGTCCGGGCAGCTACCCACAGTCACCACGACCACACAAGGTGAGAAAACCTCCTATCCGCCTCCGCTATGTTTTTTGAATCATAATATATTAGGTTTGCAAGCCGTCTCATTAAAACCTTCTAGCCCCCTTAGGTACGTATCCTGGTAAGAAAAAAGAGTACATCTGAAACTTGTAGCCTCCAAATCAAACAATTATTACGTCTCGGGAGAGAGCTAAGAAGGAAGCTAGGGGGATCATCGTCTCAATACACAATAGACTTGTTTTCGTATAAATAAGTAGCTAAATTATGAGCCACTTGATTAGCCTTTCTTGGGTAATGCTTAAAAACTATCTCCTTCATAAATCTAACTTTTAAGAAACACTCTGCCATAATTGCAGCATAAGGACTCCTAATTTCATCAATTTTATTATAAGCTTGGATGAGTTTAAGAGAATCCGACTCAATAGTCACCTTTTCACACCCCAGTTTCTCAAAAATTCCAAACCCTTCAGGAGAGCCATTGCTTTAGCTGTAGTCGTATCAATTATGTTTTCCATTGGGCAAGCCATTCCTGTCAATGCTTCTCCACGAGAGTTTCAAAGTACCACACCCGCAGCATCCGATCCATCTACATGAAATGATGCATCTATATTCATCTTAAGAGCATATACATTATTAGGTGCTTACGGGAGGTGCCTAGGAAAATTAACCGGGTTTTTACTAAGCACCGGTGTTTATTTATACTAGATAGATGTCTAACTAGGCACCTCATGTAAACAAGCACCGGTACTTATGCAAATGCTTGGTTTATTTTTCTAAACACCAGGCTTAGCACCTTGCATTGTACATGGCCTAACTGTTCCACCCTCCGCGGCGGTTACCTGAATGCATGCCTGGAACACTGCCGTTGAGCGCGCAGGTGGAAACCTAAAATAAGGGCATCTCCACCAGGGCGACCCAAATGGTCATCCCAAACGGTCCGTTTGTATCCGTTTAGGTTGACCCCGGTCAGTATGGCTAGGGGGTCCGGTCTGTCCGGCCAGCCGCGCCCAGCGGCGCGACCCATTTGTCCGCGTTTGGCCAGCGCTGGCCAGGGCTGACCAGGGATTCATATGTTTACAAATTTTGTCACAAAATTAATTTTTGAATGCAAATAAAATAGATTAGATAATCAAATTGAAATAGTGCTTACATATAAATAGTTTACGCCCGCATGGTTTGATACAAAACAACTAAACTGTCATTCAAATTACACACAACAAATACAAGATTAAACATTGAGATTTCCCGCACGAGCCCATATATGCTCAAGCAAATCCAGTTGAAGCCGTTCATGGGTTTGCCTGTGACGCAAATTTTTATGCACTTGCATGAAATCTTCCCAAGACGCTAGACCTGGCTCTGGCTCAACCAACTGACCCTGAAAGTCCTAGCCTTGGTCCAACTGCTCCTGCTCGACCGAGCAATATGGAGTGTGCGAGGGTTTGGGGGAGGAGAGCGTCTGGTATGCCACTGGCGGGAGGGCCCCGCGAATTATTGGGAGGATACCCCGCACTGTCCGGGCTGTCCAGGCCGACGCAACCGAGTCCCGGATTAGATGCATGGATAAGTCGAGCCAGACGCGTTTTACGGATGGATCGGCCCGCTGGGACGTCCCATGCGCATACCGTTTGCATCGCCATGGCGAAAGATATCCTAAAACTGGAGTTCCAATAGATCTATCGGGCGTCCGATACCGGTGGAGCATACGGGCGGCTATGATGAAATTCGGAGGCAAGGCAACTTGATGTGGCCGTCAGAACTATAGCTCCTCATCAGGCCGAGCCAGGCAGCGGAACCGTCCCGCGCCACCACGCCGCGCCATCGTCCCGCCTCGCCGCGCTGTCCACCAGCCACCGCTTCCCTTCGTGCACCTATCGCTGCGCTGCCTGCTGCTACGCCGTCGCTCCCCCACTCCACGATCCTCAAAGCCCTATTCGTCCCTCCTGGCCTCTGCCGCTATTTCCGACATCCCTTGCGGCAGTGACATGGCTCGATCTCACGACGACGGCGGCGAAGGCAGAGAGGCAACCAAGGCGCTGCGCGGGGAGGATGACCGGCGTGTAGCCCGCGGCACGGGGCTGCGGAAGAAGGATAAGAAGAGGAAGAGGAGGAGTGCCAACGCCGCCAAGGCTCTGCCGCCTTCACCCGCCCCATCCCAGGAGGAGCACCGCGCTACCTCCAGCGCCGACGATGGGTTCGATTACAGGTTGCTCCAGAGGATGCGTGACATAGTTGCCATGCAGGCAAATAGCGAGCCAGCTGCCGAGCAATGTAAGAATACCTGCGTTGATCAAAGATCTGTTTTTTCCCTTCCTCTTTTTCGAGTTAGATTAGTTCCTGTTCCTAATCCGTACCTATTCAAGTAGTGCTTTCTAGCTTGCACTTGTCTGTATGGACTGATTCCTTTCCTAGTTTAGTTTATGGGCTGATACTACTAACACTAGATAGCATACATCTGCTTGCAGTTGTGTAATGTTTCACTCTTCGCCAGTTCTGAACTAATCATTTACTTTGTCTTGGGAAATTGAACTAATCGCTCTAGTTGTTAGTTGTAGATATCTCTTTTTTTTTTTAAAGCCGTTAGTTGTAGATATCTCTGGGTCTATTACTGTATACATGGATATCAAGTATTATTATTTTTGCGGGGCGGATATCAATTATGTTACATCCTCTGTTTTTTTAGATTATTATGTTATATATGCTCTAATTGTGTAGACAATTAGCAAAAAGATCACTTGTAGTACTTGTTATTCTTAGTTTTTTTGCCAAAGACACTTAACACCCCTTCTTTGCATTAGTTGGCCATATTTAGTTTCCCTGAATTTATTGCCAAAGTTGCCTAATATGTTCTAAATATACCTTTTGTATTCTCTGCATGTAATTGTTCATGACTGTGCTATGAAGCACCTGGTTAGATTATAAGTCATATGTGGAAAGTGCTCTCTCCCTGAAACTTCATGATTTTGGATTGCTGCTGTATGTTACCAAATAGATGCTGTAGATGTTAGTCTAGAAAAGTAAAGCAAGATTTGAGGTGGTTAATCTGCATAATTATGTACTCTAGTTGGACATCAAACATATACTTATACGTTTCTTGCTGACTGTTATCCATGGTTATAAATTACTTATTTTAGTTCAAAGGCTCACCGGGGAACGTGACTATAGTCTGGAGAATACATTTGGTGACTCCGATGATGGCAGCCTTGAGAGTCTCCAGGCTCGTAGAGTTGCATTATTGGTCTCAAAGTCAATCGCCAGCTTGTCTTCTTATGCAGGTACTTCATAGGTTTACTAACTATCCATATTTTCTGCATTTGGTTTAAAATGAAGCTCACTAAGGTGGTGTTGGTAAAATTCAGGTGCCAAGAGGGTCCGTGTCTGTTCAGGATTTGTGATGTTGCAGACAGACAATACTGGTACAAGTATGATCTTAACATCAGCAACACTTGTTAGATCTCTGAATGGAGATAATAACGTGATGCCTAATGTGAAGGTAATTGCTGCTGTCAATCCTTGCCAAACATGTAGCTTTATTCTTATAACTTAATATTGATTTTTTTTTTCTTTTTGGATGACTGGTTTCAGGTCAAGGTGCTTCTATCTGATGGGCATATAACTGATGGCCATATCTTTCTTGTGGATTTTCACTACAATGTAGCTGTTGTGAAAGTTGCAGCTGATTTGGCGCTCCTTGAAGTTGTTCATCTGAAAGGCACTACCCACAATGGAGCTGTACTAGCACTTGGACGTGCATATGAAGGTGGTAATCTGATGTGTTCGAGGGGTCAAGTTGTAAACCAAACAAGCACCTTTGGGTGTTCGGAACTCTTGGTGTCAAGCTGCAAGATTTCCATGGTACATAACATATCATACTTAATTTATTCAAACTTAATGTGGTCATATTGCACTAGAAAAAGAAATACTTCGATTTTTTCTATTGATCTACTTTTCTACTACATTGCAATTCTAGGTCATTTCTATTGGGATTTTTTTGGTGCGGCATTATCCTTGATCTCACATTTTGGTTGTGAGCTAAGTGAGCTCATAGTTCAGGTAGCAGTCACAGTGGCAAAAAAAACCTTGACTCAGAGAGGAGGGGATGGAACTGCTGTGTCACTAATCAAGTGTCGCCAACTATCTGTCTGCTTGAATCTGTGCACTAGATTTAGGACACTCAAGTAGGTGCCATCGGCTAGCCACGTCTCACACCCCTCTGGTCATATTTTCCTCTTCGGCACTGACCAATTGGCTGCATCAATTGGGCCTGGCGGTGCTCTGTTATGTAGGCTTGGTCAGCCAATTGTTCTCAATGACCTTTAGAGAGTTAGCAACTTGGGGAAGGTACCCTAGGGAGAATCTGGCCATCCCTCACTTGGTCATTCACGCATTTCCTCTTTTGCTTGCGCCAAATAGTAGAATGAGTAATCCGAAATGAGCCCAACCAGTCAAGGTATTGCTTTGGTGTCTGAACTTGATTATGTCAAAATTATGTTATAATAATATAATATCGTCATAAAAAACGGCACACCTGTCCTTTTAAAATCTCAGTCTGCTATCCAGTACTGTATCTTTTGTGACACATGTAAGCAGCAGTGACATGGGATGCATAGCTCAGGCTCTGGTTTTTAAAATGGTGTTTGTGTCATAAGGAGCAAGTGTGGGTTAGAAGTGAAGCTTTTGAGTTAGTCCAATTCCCAGCCTGTTAGTTGATTAGTCACTGTTATTTGGGGCTCTCTATGAATGGTAGCGTTAATATCTTTGAAAAAAAACTTGGAATAAACCAGATCTGCATCTACTCTTATCGTCATCTATCATGCTGCTGAGCTGCATCTTCACCTCTTCCTTGATGTTCATTTCTACCCTATTATCTTCTTCCTCCACCAAATTATGACAATCTTGTATGTATCCCAAGCACACATTTGAAGCCATTATCTAGTCTGGGAATTATTCTAAAATTTTCTTGTATGCTTTAGTTTTAGGCCCTTTTAGGCAATGAAAACTGGTGTGTTCACTGTGCACATGGCACATCATTTAGTGTGTTGTCATTGCATAGATGTTTTGTTCATTCCAACGATGAAATTATTGTATCCAGATAAATCCACTGTTTCCTAACACATGGGCACACAAGCACAAAACAGTAAGGGATGAATAAAACCTGAATTGGCTAATCCAAGGAGACTGCAAATTCTTCTTTTACCTCTCGGCCACCGTGACAGTTTTTTCCATTGCTTTTTTGCCATTTGGTAGGCTGGTTCTGGAGGACCTCTTGTCAATTATAATGGCCAAGTTCTCGGCATCAATTTCTACGAGAAGAATCAGACATCGTACCTTCCGATGCCGATTGTTTCAAGGATCCTGGAACAACACCGGAGCTTTGGGTAAACTATTTTATGTGTGACAGTTCTACTGTTTCCTTCTATTATTGGTTTGCCTTGGCACTCTTATTAGGGAAAATGGACCCCTGTTTGCTTGTACTGTTCCTTTTTTGCTTTTGTTGAGTATGCGTCAATTAACTAAATAAGATGCTTTGTTATTTTGCAGGAAAACAATTAGTCCTTGGCTTGGATTAAAGTACACTTCTCTTCATATGATGCCGCTGAGTGTCCTGGAGCGCATCTATCAGAAATTCCCAGATGTTGACCAGGGTTTATATATTTCAAATGTATCGATCTATTCTATTTATTTACTCTGTGCTTTCTTTGCTTTTTTTAGGTTAAAAGTTACTCTTAAGAATATGTGTCTTCAAGTTTTAGTGTAAACTGATAGGCATAGCATAATGAAATCTTTATCTCAAACGTTAGGCAAGTTTATGATACTGTATATTGGGTTCAGACAGGATTCATGATTGACGTCTACGTTGTGAATCTCAGGTGTTATATCAGATGCTATGGTCCTATACGATAAATTCAATGTCATCTTTAATTGATCCAACAAATCCTTGGTGGGGATGGTTGTTGGGGCAAGAGCTCCTCTGATAACTAAGTAATAAGTGGGAATAGGAAGGCACTCCTTTTGGGAATAACCTTGCCGCTATTCGGAATAGCTCTGTTGCCAGCCCTACTCACACAACAGCAAGCTGAAATAACAATGGTAGTGCATCAACACTCCTCGAGCACCTCTAGATAGACGACAACATTCAGTATGGGTCGTTCGCATTGACCTGATTTATATTTATCTAAAAGATGGATAGCAATTGATTGATGCTCAGAACAAAATATCAAATAAGTATTGCTCCTTGGCCCATGGGTGATACTGAAATATGGGATGCTGCAGCAAGCATTTAGAATCCTGGACCAAACTCTTTGTTGCTCATCTAGTTAGGATGTCTTCATTAACTATTATTTATCGGCCATGCTTTGTTGCATGCCCAATGTCGAAAACGCAAAAAGTAGCAAGAATAACTAAGCACATGCATACAATTGTTTGCTGATTTTCTGAATTGCAATATATGCATTTAGTTTTTAATTATTATTATTTGGCCTATTATGTATTTGCTTCAGTAGCATGCTTGTATAATGGAGCAAATAAAATATCAATCAGGTTGCTAAGGGGTCACCTGCTGATGTTGCTGGATTATCTGATGGCGATGTTCTTGTCGAATGCAATGGAAAAGTTCTCTCCACTGCCCCAGAGGTATCATATCCCTTATGATCGTACTTTTTGTTTGGCTGCACTCTTCTTTCTATTCAATCTACTTACAAAATGCACGGATCAGTTTGGTGCGATGTTACTAGATGTTTGCACGGAACATTTGGAAGCCACTGGAGAGTGTGCAGGGAAAACCATAATAGTTGAGGTATTTAATTTATGTTGTTTATCATTTCTCTTTGAAGTATTCTGTATTTGTCAAAAATCCAGCTCTTATACTTTTTTTACCTATAAAACATCTACTAGGTTGTCATAAAGCGGCCAGGAGATGGCAGCACAGTATCAAAAACTATAGCTGCAGAGATGTTGAAAGAGTCCCATTATAACAGGTAAATTTCTCTTCTGTTGACGCATGTTTGTTGGCATATAAGTTTAGGAGTAGTCCGGTACTCTTTCACATTTCATCACTCGGTCCTACAAGTGGAATGTGTAGACTCCAGACTTGGAGAGAAAAGGAGTAATTTTGAGTAACTTTTGTTGCAAAAAGCTGCACATCACACGCATGTTTTCATAGGATGTTGCTTTGTTTGCATCCAGGTGGCCTGCCCCGATGCCAAGCTACAAGGTTCGCGTGATAAGCATTGGTGTGTAGAGGTGCCTACCGGCGTTAACAAGTACTCTGCTGTTTAACGGATTCGTCGACTCCTGTAAATTATGACATCCTTTTGAGAGGCTACTTGGCTATCCCCTCGTGTTGTCTCTTTTTTTTTTTGAAACTCATCAATTATGCCACACCTGTAAGGTTGCTGTGCGTTGAAGAAGGGAATATAGTTCTTTTTAGGGGGTGCATTGTCTACTACTTTCTAGATTCAGTTCTTTATTAGCATGTGCATCTTTTTTGTGATGGTTGCTATGAAAATATTGTAACTAAAATTTTGGGTAGATGTTTGTCCTGGGCTGTGCGAATCATTCATTCTGTTTTGTTTGGTCGACGGAGGCAATGTATGAATCAGAGGGTCTATTGCAATTCACATTTGATCAGTGCACACAGAAATGTCAAGTTTATTGGGTGTGTTGGTGTGAGCAAGAGAACTTGACTGGGCATGGGCACTATTACTTATTTACGTGACCTCGAGAGTTCATTTTTCTGTTATTTCTAAGATTTGGCATGATATTACTACATTGCACAACTGGAGATCTGTATCTGCAAAGAGTTGGAAACACTGAATACAAACTTACAAACACGCTTCAAGGTAAAGAAAAACAAAACAGGAATGGGTGTATAGAATTTTTGACAATCCTCTAGAGGAATATGCATATTCAGATAGAATGATAGCCTGAGCTGCAGCTGACCACTCAACATTCAGATATTCAGGTGGGCTCTCGGCAACTTGTTAGCACAGCTGCAGGTCACGCCCAACATCGGCACTCCAGTCTGAGGTATGTCCAGCTCGTCGCTCCAGTCTCAGGTCTGTGATAGTCCTGCAGTCCGGGCATCAACACGGGACAATCACATGGTCTGGCCACACACGACGACTGCAAGTGGTGCTGGAGTGACCGCAGAAACATGAGCAGCACATCCATCCATACATAATTTCCCCCCAGCTATTTTTCTCTGAATTGCTAGGGCAGTAGGTAGGTAATCTAATTAACTGAATGTACAAGATGACACGGTGGTGTTTGCTTTGGCAAGAAGAGATTGCACGACGCCCTATCCTTCTGTGTGTATTTTCTATGTTCTACCGAGCTCTTACTTGTATGCTGGTATCACCTTTATCTGGATTAGGCCAAAGATCCTCGCGTACAGTTGGTCTGTCAGGCAAAATCTCAAGTGGAATTGGTCTTGCTGTATAGATTTTGCTCTACCATTCTTCAGTGTATTTTTCTCCCAAATGGTGGCAACCATCAGTTGAGTTATGTGATGTCGCCGTGATAAACAGGGGAGTTCTTCAGTTTTGTTATGTACACATCAGCCAGTATGTTATTTATCGTTGTTTGGTTTCTGCATGGACCAGGTTGGAATTTAATTATGAATGATACATACAGGTACATATGCTATGCACTCACCATCAGCATGATAAAGCTAGGAACTGATTCATTCTGGCTTTTCCTTACCAATTTTCTTCATTTTTTTTAGCTTTTTCCTTGCCAATTTCTTCATTTTTTTTAACTTTTCCTTGCCAATTTTCAGGAATTGGTATGTGATCCACATTCAACTACTCACCATTTTTCCATCTTGGATTGTAAATTACTTCTGTTATCCACATTGAACTACTCAAATGGTAACTCTTTCTATTCCATGTATCCACATTGAACTACTCAAATGGTAACTACTCTTTTTTCAGTATGGTGAACAGACCGTGAGGGATATTTGAGAACATAACTAGTGATACAAGGGTAGAAGGAGGGCATAGTTTTTCATACCGTATCAAAACTCAGAGAAGCATGCCTTTACATGTGAACTATGTACACAAGACAGCTAAACAAGAGAAGTATTACAATGGTTTATGTTGTATCATATGAGATTTTGCATTCACACGAGAAGCCAAATGATAGTATGTTTCGTGTTATTCTCAAACGTGCATTCGTGTTTATACATTTTCAAGGTTAGGTTTGTACTCCCTCCGTTTTAAAATATAAGATGTTTTAGGTTTGTGAAGAAAGTGAATCTAGACTTCTTTTAGTGTGTAGATTCATCCCAAAGTTAAGTGAACCTACATACTAAAATAAGTCTAGATACATTTAATTTACAAACCTAAAACATCTTATATTTTGAAACGGAGGGAGTAGATATTACCCCTGACCCAGTAGGTTTTGACCATATTATATACAAGATTATTATGCATTATTTTCATGAGAATATTCTTAATTATGACCTTTCAGATCATACCACGATATAATCATGTTTTGATATGATTTTTAGTTGTACCTAAAATCAACTATTTTATTCATAAAACTTCTCACAAATAGAGTTTCTAAAGAGATTCCCGCTGCAACTGTGTGGGGTATCCTTTTAGTTCATATATAGCTTGCATCCAATGCAGATTATATTGACACATTTAGCATATGATGAAATAAACATAAAAAAAATAAGTTGCCAATCACAATATAACCGATACCAAAGTTGTCATGTATGGGTATGCAATATGTACGAGCAGATTGGGACGCAACGCCAACCAGGTCGATCGAGTCAGGCGGGCCACCTGGTGCGGCCGTCGACCGAACCGCCCTTCGACCGATCACGACGCCGCGCCACCGTCGCGCCTTGCCGCGCTGACCGCCAGCCACCGTTTCCCTCGATCGTGCCCTCTCACACCACCTGCTGCTGCTGCTACGCCCTCGCTCCTTCGCCGCCCCCACGATCATCAAATTCCCTATTCGTCGAGTCTCCTCCGCCGTTCATGGCTGGGTCTCACGACGACGGTGGCGATGGCAGGGAGGATGGGGAGGCGCTGCGCGGAGAGGAGGGCCTGCAAGCGGCCTCCGAGACGGGGCAGGGGAAGAAGGATAAGAAGAGGAAGAGGAAGAGGAAGAGGAAGAGGAGGGGCGCCAAGGCTCCGCCGCTTCCACCTGCCCCATCACAGGAGCACCGCGCTACCACCAGCGCCGACGATGGGTTGGCTTACGCCAGGGCTATTGTGGACAAGAGGATGCGTGAGATACTTGCCATGAAGGCAAAGAGGGTGCCATCTACTGAGCTATGCAAGAATATCTGCGATTATCAAAGATCTGTTTTTTTCTCCTCCTTTTTTTCTAGTTAGATTAGTTCCTGTTCCTAATCCGCACTTATTCAAGTAGTGGTTTTTAGCTTGTACTTGTGTTTTTGGGCTGATGCCTTTTCTTAGGGAAGTTAATGGGCTGATATTAACAACAGCAGATACCATACATCTGTTGCAATGATGAAATGTTTCGCTCTTCGCTAGTTCTCAACTAATCCGTCAGTTGGTCCCAGGAAACTAACCAGTCCCTTTAGTGGTTAGTTGTAGATATCACTTGGTCTATTACTGTATACATGGATACCAATTATGTTGCATCCTGTGATTTATATTTTTAGATTATGTTACATGCTTTGATTGAGTAGACAATTAGCAAAAAGTTTTTTTGTTGGTATGAGTTGAGACTTAAGAAACTCTGATTCTCTTGTTCAAAGCTCCTCTAGTAACCTTGCCGTGGATCCTAGGATGAACCGCGTTAGACACGTGGTTGCTGTTGTATATTGTAAAACAAGGCCGCTGGAGCTGCTCATGCATCCACTAATGTGTCTAAGGTAGCCCAGCAGCTCTGCATATAAAGGCTGCTTACCGGCATATCAACACCAGTATCAAGGCTGCTAATCTACAAAGTGCTTTCAAAGGGCACATCTAGGGGCTCATGTGAGTCACAGCACAGCAAAAGTGCCTCTCGCAAACTGCATATCATACTTAGATCAATTGTCGCACTCCCATGCCCTGCATTATTTGGCCATATTTAGTTTCTATCACTTTACTGCCAAAGTTGACCAGTATGTTCTATATGCCTTTTGTACTCTCTACATGTAGATGTTGATGACTTTTCTATGAAGCACCTAATCAGATTATAATTCATATATCGAAAGTGCTCTCTCCCTGAAACTTCATCATTTTTGATTGCTGCTGCATGCTACCAAATAGATGCTATAGGCTTTAGTCTGGAAAAATAGAGTAAGACTTAAAGCGGTTAATCTGCATAATTATGTACTCTAGTGGGACATCAAACATATGCTTATAGGTTTCTTGCTGACTAGTTATAAATTGCTTATTTTAGATCAAAGGCTCACGGCGGAACGTGACCATAGTGTGGAGAATACATTTGGTGACTCTGATGATGGCAGCCTTGAAAGTCTCCAGGCTCGTAAAGTTGCATTATTGGTCTCGAAGTCAATCACCAGCTTGTCTTCTTATGCAGGTACTTCATAGGTTTACTAACTAGCCATCTTCTCCACATTAGGTTTAAACTGAAGCTCACTAAGCTGTTGTTAATAAAATTCAGGTGGAAAGAGGATCCGTGTTTGTTCAGGATTTGTGATGTGTCAGACAGACAATACTGATACAAGTATGATATTAACCTCAGCAACACTTGTTAGATCTCTGAATGGAGATAATAACGTGATACCTAATGTGAAGGTAATTGCTGCCGTCAATCCTTGCCAAACATGTAGCTTTATTCTTATAATTTAATCTTGATTTTTTCTCTTTGGATGACTGATTTCAGGTCAAGGTGCTTCTATCTGATGGGCATATAACTGATGGCCATATCTTTCTTGTGGATTTTCACTATAATGTAGCTGTTGTCAAAGTTGCAGCTGATTTACCGCTCCTAGAAGTCATTCATCTGAAAGGCACTACCCACAATGGAGCTGTACTAGCACTTGGACGTGCATATGAAGGTGGTAATCTTATGTGTTCACGGGGTCAAGTTGTAAACCAGACAAGCACCTTTGGGTGTTCGGAACTCTTGGTGTCAAGCTGCAAGATTTCCATGGTACAAATCATATCATACTTATTTATTCAGACTTAATAGCCATATTGCACTATTGATAGAAGAAGAAAAAAGCTTCTCGTACAAGAAATTTTTAATTCTTTTGTCGATCTACTTTTCTAAACTACACTGTAATACTAGGTCATTTCTATTGTGATTTTTCGGTAAAATTATTCTTGATCTGACATTTTTGTTCTGAGCTAAGTTAGCTCATAGTTAAGGTAGCAGCCACGGTGGCAAAAAAAACTGACTCGAGAGGAGGGGATGAAACTGCTATGTCACTAATCAAGTGTTGCCAACTATCTGTCTGCTTGAATCTGTGCACTAGAATTAAGACACTCAAGTAACTGCCATCGGCTAGCCACCTCTCACATCCCTCTGGTCATATTTTCCTCTTCGGCGCTGACCAATTGGCTGCATCAATTGGGCCTGACGGTAATCTATGCTGTAGGCTTGGGCAGCCAAATGTAGGGAATATCCATTAGGCCTTGTTTGGTACTAGTGTTTTGGTAGGGATTAGCGGGAATAATCCCTAAGGGGATTGGGTGAAACCTCCATCTTCATCCAAACCCCTCTAATCCCCATAAACCCCCAATCCCTTCCAATCCACTAGGTATGGGTAGTGTATTGGATATTGAAAAAAATACACTAAAACTTGGGGAAAAGTGGTGATAAGCAGGGATTGAATTTGTCCAATACTCTAGAACCAAACATACTTTTAGCAACAAGTGGGGATTTGGGGTTTGGTGGGGATTATCCCCTCTAATCCCCACAAAAACTCTAGTACCAAACAAGGCCTTAGAGAGTTAGCAGCTTGGGAAAGGTGGAGGCTGGCACCCTAGAGAGCATCTGGGCATCCCTCACTTGGTCATTTCCTGTTTTGGTTGCGTAAGTAGTGAAATGAGTAGTCGGAAATGAGCCCAACCAGTCAAGCTATTGCTTTGGTGTGTGAAATTTATGTTTGTTAGAATAATATAATATTGGCATCCTTAATCCCAGTTTGCTATCCAGTACTGCATCTTTTGTGACGCATGTAAGCAGCAGTGACGGGGGATGTATTACTCAAGACTCTGGTTTTTAAAATGGCGTTGGTTTCAGAAGGAGCAATTACGGTTTAGAAGTGCAGCTTCTGAGTTAGTCAAATTCCCAGCCTGTTAGATTAGTCTTTGTTATTTGGGACTCTATGAATGGCAGCGTTAATATCTTTGAAGGGAAGCTTGGAATAAACCAGATCTGCATCTACCTATACTCTTATCGTCATCTATCATGCTGCCGAGCTGCATCTTCACCTCTTCCTTGATGTTCGTTTCTACCCTCTTATCTTCTTCCTCCACCAAATTACGACAATCTTTTATGTATCCCGAGCACACATTTGAAGCCATTATTTAGTCCGGCAATTAGTCTAAAATTTGCTTGTATGATTTTTTTTGTAGATCTTGTTTAAGCGACGGAACTTTTGTGTGCACATGCATATATCATTTAGTGTGTTATTTTTTCTTTGCATAGATGTTTTGTTCATTCCCACGATGAAATTACTATATCCAGATAAATCCACTGTTTCCTAAACACGCATACACAAGCACACAACAGTAAGGGATGAATAAAACCTGAATTGGTTAATCCAAGGAAACTGCAAATTCTTCTTTTATCTCTCGGCCGCCGTGACAGTTTTTCCATTTTTTTTGTCTTTTGGTAGGCTGGTTCTGGAGGACCTCTTGTGAATTACAATGGTCAAGTTCTCGGTATCAATTTTTATGAAAATAATCAGACATCGCACCTTCCAATGCTGGTTGTTTCAAGTGTCATGGAACAACACAAGAGCTTTGGGTAAGCCATTTTATGTGTGATGGTTCTACTATTTCCTTCTATTATTAGTATTACCTTGGGACTCTTATAAGGGAAAATGGACCCCTGTTTCCTTATACTGTTCCTCTTTTCCTTTTGTTGAGTATGAGCCAAATAACTAAATAAGATGTTATGTTATTTTGCAGAAAAACAATTATCCCTTGGCTTGGATTAAAGTACACTTCTCTTCATACAATGCCACTCCGAGTGCTGGAGCGCATCTATCAGAAATTCCCAGATGTTGACCAGGGTTTATATATTTCAAATGTATGGATATCTTCTAGTATTTATTTACTTTGTGTTTTCTTTGCTTTTTGTAGGTTAAAAGTTACTCTTAAGAATATGTGTCTTCAAGTTTTAGCTAAACTGGTAGACATAGCATAATTAAATCTTTACCTCGAACGTTAGCCAAGTTCATGACACTGGATATTGGGTTCATACAGTATTCATGATTGACCTCCACTTATGTCAGATGTTATGTTCCTATACCATGAATTTAATGTCAACCTTAATTGATGTAGTTTCTTATTTGGGACATGTTTCCCGACAAATCCTTGGTGGGGATGGTGGTTGAGGCAAGAACTCCCCTGATAACTAAATAGGAAGTGGGAATAGGAAGGCACTCCTTTTCAGAATAGGCTTGCCGCTATTTGGAATAGCTCTGTTGCCAGCCCTAGACTCACACAACAGCATGTTGATGGCTTGAAATAACAATTGTAGTGCATCAACACTCCTTGAGCACCTCTAGATAGACGGCAGTATTCAGTATGGGTCGTTTACATTGGCCTGATTTATATTTATCAGAAAGTTAGATAGCATTTGGTTGATGCTGGGAACGGCATATCAAATCAGTATTGCTCCTTGGCCTGAACTATGGGACTGCAGCAAGCATTTAGAAGCTTGAACTGAACTCTTTGTTGCTCATCTAGTTAGGATGTCTTCGTTAATTATTACTTATAGCCCATGCTTTGTTGCATGCCCAATGTTGAATACACAAAAAGTAGTATGAATAACTAAGCACATGCAAACAATTGTTGCTGAATTTTAAATTGCAATATATGTATTTGGTTATTATTATTATTTGGCCTATTATGCATTTGCTTCAGTAGCATGCTTGTATAATGGACCAAATAAAATGTCTATCAGGTTGCGAAGGGGTCACCTGCTGATGTTGCTGGATTATGTAATGATGATGTTCTTGTCGAATGCAATGGCAAAGTTCTCTCTGGTGCCCCAGAGGTATCATCTCCCTTATGATCATATTTTTTGTTTGGCTGTATGCTTCTTTGTATTCAATGTACTTACGAAATGTACGAATCAGTTTGGTGTGATGTTACTGGATGTTTGCAAGGAGCATTTGGAAGCCTTTGGAGATTGTGCAGGGGAAACCATGATAGTTGAGGTATTTAATATATGTTGTTTATCTTTCTCTTTGAAGTATCCTGTATTTGTCAAAAAGCCGCCATCTCCTTACTTTTTAACTACAAAACTTCTACTAGGTTGTCATAAAGCGGCAAAGAGATGGCAGCACAGTATCAAAAACTATAGCTGCAGAGGTGTTGAAAGAGTCCCATTATAATAGGTAAATTTCTTTTCTTTAAACACATGTTGGTTGGCATATAAGTTTAGGAGTAGCCTGGGGTACTCTTTCACCGTTCATCACGGTCCTATAACTTGGAAGTTGGAATGTGGAGACTTCAGACTTGGAGAGAAAAGGAGAAAGTTTCGGCTAAAAGCTGCACATAAACACATGTTTTCATATGATCTTGCTTTTTTTTTTGCATCCAGATGGCCCGCTCCAATGCCAAGCTACAAGATTCCCGTGATAAACATCACACCATGCAGAGGTGCCTACCCGCGTTAACAATTGTACTCTGCTGTTTAACGGATTTGTCCACTCCTAGATAGCATTAGACTTAGGTGTACTAGCAAGGTGACGGAAGATAGTTCTTTTAGGTGCGCGTTGTCTAGTACTCCCTCCGTTTTAAAATATAAGATGTTTTAGCTTTGTGAAGCAAATGCATCTAGACTTCTTTTAGTATGTAGGTTCATTCATGTTTGGAGCGAATCTACACATTAAAATAAGTCTAGATACATTCTCTTCACAAACTTAAAACATCTTATATTTTAAAACGGAGGGAGTACTATCTGGATTTGAGGTTTTTAGCAGGTCCATCTTTTTGTGATGGTTGCTATCAAAATCTTGTAGGAGTAACTAAAATTTGGTTAGATATTTGGTCTGGGCTGCAAGGAGAGGTGTGAATTTGTTTAGCTAGGTGGGTGCTACAGCATGTTCAAAAAAAAGGTGGGTGCTACAGCGGCATGCTGCACGATCTTCGGCGATCTTGTTTATGGTGGAGTTACGTGCATGTGTGTATGACGTCTTTCATTCTTCTTTTTGTCGATGGGCAATGTATATGAATCAACTGGTTTAAATTCTGCAATTCACATGTGATCCGTGCACATACAAATATTGAAGTTATTGCGTGTGTGGGTGTCTTGTGTGAGCAAGTAAATTTGACTGGGGAGAGTTCATTCTTTTATTACTGGCATTTGGCACCGATAGTGTTTTTATTTTGTGCATAACTGGAGATTTGTATCTGATAGCAAAAAGTCTGAAACGTCGACTGATAGTATCCTAAACCTATTACTTCTATATTAATGGTCTCAACTAATGGTCTCAACTTTGTATAGACAGTGGCGAAGCTCCCGGTAGGGCGAGGTCGGGTGCTCGCCCTACCTCGACTCGGTGCAAAGAAGTTTTTATGTTGTATATTGTTTTTGTTTCAATCCACCCGAGAAAACAAATAGGAGAAAGCAGTCGTATGCCTATTGGGCCATGTAGACTCGGCCAGGCCTGGTCCAGATTGCCCGACTAGCTCAAGTCTCGAAGTGCTTGTCTGCTCGCGAGCCATATCGATAGAGTCGTGGCGGTGTGACCTCCAGGCTCCACCGCTCCAACACAGATCGGAGGGAACGGCAGCGGGATTCGGGTAGGCGACTGGCGATCCGCTCCACACAATTACAATTGATGCACCTTGCGGTTGCGGGCATGTCCAACTCCAAGCCTCTACTAAGGTCTAAGATTTTCGCCATATCAATCATAACAAGTCAGCAACGCATGCTTGAAGGTTTGCTCTAGCGCTTAACCTATGTTCTGTTCCATTATTTGATTTATTATAAAGATGAAGTCTTTTATTTCTCAACAATCTAAGAAGAAATAAAGACTAGAACCTACTCAATCACAATGTGATTGGGTAGAACGGGATCAATTTATTGCTCGAATACTAGCATTACTCTTGAGTTAGAATTCATGTTGCTATTTCAGCATTAACATTTCATATAGTACTACGATGTAGTTTAGAAAATAACAGATGCTGAATTTGAAGTCATATAACTCAGTTATTTGTTTCAAGTTATATGTGAAATTAATTTTAGAGTCCTATATTTCATTTTCATGCTGGGGTTTCCAATTCGTGGGGAGGGCCCTGGTATTATTTTGTCTAGACTATTCTAGTTTTTGGATATACAATTTCTTTTATACTTCAGATATGCCCGATCTTAAATTTTCTTCGTCCTTCGCCACTGTGTATATATTCGTATGTATCTAGCTGGATCAGAGGGAGTAATACAAAGTTACAAACACGCTTCAGAAGTAAAGAGAAACGAAACATGGACGAGTGCATAGCATTTTGACAATCTTCTAGGAACTTCTCATCTCCCCATCCAGTTGGATCTCGCTTGTTAGCTAAAACCTTGACGCATATCTATAATATAATAACTAAATAGCTAGGAGCAACACAATAGGCATATTTCTCTCCGCTGGTAGACTATCCACCTCATCGAGCATTTGTGAGCAATCCTAGAGTGCCATGTGTTATCAATTCAACCACCTCACCCTAAAAAGTACACTTTCCGGCAGCAGTCAAGCATTGTTATCTCTTATTAAGAATTCTCATTCAATCATGTCAATTAAATACTACTTCCTCCGAGGCATAATAAGGATCGCCAATTTAGTGCAACTTTGTCCTAAATCAGCGATAGTTATTATGGATCGGAGATAGTACAACATATAAATCAACCACATCGTTTCTTTTCCCATGGCCCTTCCCTTCCCCTTCCACGAAGCTCTCCATATCCTCTTCTAGGTTAATTGGTTTTATGTCACTCCAATTTCACCGGTTCCACATATGCCATTATAAAAACTAGACTTGACGATATGCCACTAACTTTGTAATAGCTCCACATATGCCATTCTCTACACTTAAGAGCATAACGGTTCAGAAAATATGTGTATTTCAATATGTAATGCAGCATTTACCGTAATAAGACGGTGTTCAAATTTTGGTAGCACTTTTGGGGTCATTTAGGCGCCAATTTTTTTAAAGCATCCAAATTTTTGCAAAAATTTAACTTAAAAAAAATCTAGAAAAAATTTATAGAAAATCAAAATTACTAAAGTGAGTCCACTGTTCTAATTGGATCTATTTCTAGGCAGATTTGGATCGCTAAAATAACATTTTCTGTTTGTCTAGAAATTTGTCAAATTTTAGCCAAAAAATCAAACTTCTCAGAAAAATCTGAAAGATTTACAGAAAATCATAAACACTAATATGAGTCTGTGTTCTAATTTGAACCATTTCTGGGCACATATGAGCACTTAAACTAAGGTTTGAAGTTCTATTTAGAAACTTTAACACCAATTTCATAAAAATCCAGCCGAATTTCCACACAATTTGTCACAATTTAACAATTGCATAAAAACCCAGCCAAATTTCCACACAATTTGTCAAAATTTAACAATTAGAATTTAAACATGTTTATAGATACGTTACAACAACAATTTAAGAAGTTAACATAAGAATTTAAACATGTTCATTGGTAGGTCCATGGAAAATAGTTCAAAGCAGAAGTACTAAAAGCAATTTAACAAGATACATAGTTTCACAAGCATGATTGAATCAGTCACAAAGCCAATAAAGGAGAGCATATGTCGGCTACACTACTCGAGGTGAAGGTGGTGGAGGTATAATAGGCGCAAATGGAACATTCTTTTTTGGTTTTCTTCCCTGTAGATGTAGTATTCTTCATCGGTTTTTCTCCTGGCCTTATCTTGTGTTGTAGCTTTCCTCATAGGTGTCTTATTCTTTGCCTTCTCTTGTGTTGTAGCTTTCTTAACAGGAGTTTTTTCTTGGCCTTCTCTTATATTGTAGCTATCTTCACAGGTGTCTTCTTCTAGGTTTGTGTGTTGGGATTTTGTGGAGTTCTTGTAGCCCTTTTCATGTATCAACAACATATGGTTTAGATTGAGTACTAACATATAGTAAGACAAATGCAACAATTTACCTTATAAGATTGATAAGGACTTCATCTCCGATGCATCATCATCTGTTGTAGCAGTTGTTTCATCGTGTTTCTTCCTGCAATACGAACAAGATAAATCAAGTTTATAATATACAAGTTATGGAAAAGAAATTTAGAAACACAACTACCGAGTCACCTTTTTTTTGTCGATATAGATGGATCCGGTTCATCTTCAGGTATATCATCATCTACTGGCACATATTTAAGATCAGGAACCTTGCATGTCTTCTCCATGTGTTTAGCTTCCTTGCGTCTCTTGCATTTCACTATTTTCCTTCTAGGTTCTAGCCATCCTCTAATTCTTCGTACTCTTGGCCTACCTGCCATTGACTTCTTCAAAGGAGGGTGCACCTTGAATTCCAAATCCACATGTATCCACTGTGACTTGTCTGTCACAGAGGGGATTCTCCTAGCATATGCTTCGTTGAACTTTTCCATGGAATATTAATCATTCACATATGTCTGAAACATCATCACCATTAATGCTATAAATGAAAGTGGGTGTGTGCATGCACAACTTTCTAGAAACTTGCCAAACTCTACAAGTACATGTGCGATTTTGTAAGTTGACAATGTGCTTTTTGAATTTTCTTTTACTTCCAACAAACCTCTGCCTCTTGTTCAGCAGTCCAAAGAATCTTGTTTTGGCCAATGGTTTTGCTAAGAGCATTTAGCTGCTTAATGAAATGAGGAAGAATTCTACTCTTTGGTCTTTCACTAATTTTTCTTCTAACACAAAATTTATCCATGGCAAGCTCCATAATTCTATCAAAAAGGTTGCAAACATTGAGGCCTTTGAAGTCTTTTATTTGCTTGTTGAAACTCTCAGAAATGTTGTTTGTCAAATAGTCAACCTTGCTAGCCTCTTCAAAACCACATATGTAGCACAACATATGGTTATGAATATCTAGATATTCAATAGCTGATGGGTTTGCTTCCTGGTATTAATATTGCACATAATGGCACTAGTTAGAGTGGCATATCCTCAAGCTCTATTTTTGTAATGGCATATGTGCAACCCGTGGAAATTGGAGTGGTATAAAACCAATTAACCCTTTATAAGGGGAGCTCCCTTAGGTGGGTTCTTTGCATCGCATTATCTGGCTCAGGTAGGACGCGTCAGATGAACACCCTCGCCATCGAGCATGCCTTAGCAAGGAGGGAATACCCTGGCAGGTTGCCTTCTCCCATTGGCCTTGAGTTTGACTGAGGCTCGCTTTCCCTAGCTCCCCGGGCTCGGTGTTCTATCTTGGCAGGTCCTCCTGCACCGTGGTAGATCCCCTTGGATCCATGAGGTATAGTGTCCGATTCGCTGGATTTAGGTAGGCTCCAAACTGGGTTAGCTGCCTGCGTCCTAGCATGAGAAGTTGTAGCGTCGGCCGATCCACGACCTTGAATGTGCATAACTGGGTGATGGAATTTCCTGTTTCCCCAAAGGAACAGGGAGTGTGACCTCTTCGGTATCCTCATCTGGGTTGCTGGTTTCACACTCTAGCGTGAAATGATTCACGGGGACCCATAGATAATCCAAGAGCCTAGAACAGATTGTACTCCTAATCATGGTTGGATCCGCGATGCTTCCCCGTATTCTCATGTTCGTGATGTACAGAGAGACGAGGAGCGTACAGCCAGGCTGACCACCCAGGGTGGCGGGCTGCGAGACGTGAGGTCTGGGAGCCTCCGCGGACCCGGGCGTGGCGGCATGGGCTATACATCCATCGACCTGACTTGTCATGGATCTGGTCCAAAGGTGGTTTAGCTCGTTGGGAGGAGGGTTATGTGGACTGAAGGGTGCTGGCAGTTTCGTTTCCCTGTCATCATTTCTCCCCAGGTTCATATAGGTTGACGAGTGCCACGGTGCTCGCTCCTGTTCTGCTTTGAACTCCATCCAACGTTGCACCGTGTGGCACTATTTCTATCCATGAGATCTCGTCCTGTGGTATCCACACTAATTGTACTTTGTTGGTCGAGCCGGTGACATCCTTCTGATGTGGGGCGGGGCTGTCCATTCACTCCCTAAAAACTGCCCTGTTGTTGGGCGCTTGCTAATCACCCGACAGGACCGGGATGGATCCAGTGCGTCCCCGTCCTATGATGGAGGAGCAATGTCCTTCGCAGCATGCCCTCATACTCATCCAAACTTATGCCGTGCGCGATATCCCTGTCCAAAGTTCGAGTGTCTCCTCGTGGAGTGGTCTGGTTCTTGTTTCCCATTATGAGGTCCTGACGCTCTGATGCCCCTAATACGTGTCTTACGGGTCCATCCCTCCAACCTGAGTGGTTGGCTGGGACTCCATCGAGGTGTATTGAGCCCCCGAGCCCGTGACAGTGGCGCGCGTTCCACACCAGTGTATCCTAGCAGGTTGACGTGTTCCATGGCTCCTTTAGGCCTTGTTCGGTTGCAGCGGATTAAATCATCTAGTGGATCTAACCCCTGCAGGTATTGGGTGAACCCACTTGTCACCATAATCCCCACTAATCCCTCTCCCATATCCTTTGTTCTGATTGCCATTCGGTTAATCCCCACCCCCACAAGCAAAAGCAGGCAACCAGCAAGAACAACGAGTTCTAGACAGCAACCGGAAGCACCATCCGCCGGAGATGGAGAGGGCATCGGAGGTGGCATCTCCGGTCCTCGCCGAGCACGAACGGAGCTGGGGCCTTGGGTCTATCTCGCTCAGCCGCCGATGGAAACAGGGGAGGGAGGAGGGAGGAGGGAGGAGGGAGAAGGATGGGTCCTTGATCTTCTGGATTGGATGCGCCGCCGCCGTCCCTTCGCCCGCGCCGTCGCAGGCCCTCCGCCCGCTCCGCCGCCAGCCCCTCCATGTCACGCGCAGAGAGAGAGGTCGGGGTGAGGGAGAGAGATAGGTGTGCTGCCGCCCGAGCCGCCGACCCTCCTTCCCTGCCGGAGCCGCCATCCCTCTGTTCCCACCTTAGCCATGGACTCTCTTTCCCTGCCGGAGCCGCCGACCTTCGTCCCCACTCGTGAGAGAGAGAGAGGGGGGCGATGGGATTCGTGACAAGCACGCGGGGAATGTTTCCACGGGACAAGACTAGAGTTTTTAAAACCCGACTATTTGGAGGGGATTGGGGTGGTTTAGTCCGGGATAAGATTCCAAACGGGGTTAACCGAACACGTCTTTTAGAAGGGTCTGGGATTGATTCCCGGCCATCCCGATCCCGGCTAAACCCCGGGTTTCGGTCCAAATCCCGGCCGGGGCGGGACCAACCGAACAAAGCCTTATGGTCGCATTCTTCATAGCCGCATCCCTCGGTAGGCGTCCAAAACTCCTTGAGGTCCGTGCGGGCGTCAATGAGATGTGTGTTGCATGCTTCGTGCTCCCTCTACCGGGTGCCGGTTGGGAAGAATCTTGTCGCCCTCCTCCCGAAGCGGAAAGCCGTCTCAAGGCGATATCCGTGAGCTTCCTGGTCCTCACCACCGTGTCCAAAGAGGGTTAGGTCATCGGAGACCTCGCAGATCTGGCAATTCGGACCCTCAAGTGTCATCGCTATAGATCCGATCTGCATGACGAAGGGTCCCTCTGCCGGGCACGCCAATTAACAAATGATAGTTACCATGATCCGTCTGTAGTCTTACTTCCGAGGAACGAAAGAGAGTTTATTTGTTCGGCGGATGTGGATCTCGAATATGAAGATGTGTGTATAATGGGAGGAATCCCTTAGACTTTATTCATAAGACGATCGAGAGATTGTACAATGTGTTTACAAGATGATCTCAGTGGGTTTATAATGATACCCGACGAGAGAGATGAATCTAGAGCTATGACTAAGGCTAATGGCGAAGACTTGGACGATTATGGCATGCCCTTTTAGGGTTAATGTCTTCGGATACTTATATGAGTTGATTGTGGATGAGTCCTTAGTCACGTCAGGTCTTCATCGTGTCTTGCACGTAACCGTGATTTTTGATCTCCCTTGTACGTACGTATGGTCTCCGGAGTCTCCAAAGAGTCATTTTGCAGCCCCACAAGTCAGGTTGGTTGAGGTTTAGGTCGTTTGAGAGCTTCTAGATGTGAGCCTTCAGGTCTTTGATCATCTGAGGTCGTCATGGACAGGAATCATGAGTTCACGCCTATGTCCAATACATGCCTGAATTCACCCATCACTGGTAGTTACCAAAACCTTAACCTAACCTATTTAAAAAAAGAGTAAATTCCAATTTTTAACCCCCAGTTTGATATTTTTGACACCAATTACCCCATTTAATATTTTTATCCATATTACCCCATTTAGCAAAAGTTTTGTCAGTTTTTACCCCTTCTAGAAAAACAGTCATATGCTAGGTGAATTCATGTGTTAGATACACATGCCAAATTGGTCTGAGAGTCGATTTTTACATGTCGTTAGGGTGTTCGTACACACTATTTTGATACAGAAATCAATGGTAGTGGACTGGTCGAGGTGATGGCTAGCGATCTTAGAACTAGAGGCAGCGACGCGAGACCAACTGATCATTTTGTTTTAAAAAAATGTTGGAGCCGCCCGTTCAGCCAATGGCAACATATATGATATTGTTGTCTCAATTGAAATATACTCCTACATATAGCTAGCAAAATTAGCCACTTACAACGTAAACCTGTGTTCTTCTTAAAATATTTTTTACGGGTAGAGCAGCATATGCAATTATATACGTACATGGTAAGACTAAGGTATAAATTACTATTCGATATGTAATCTAACTCAACTCTGATACACAATTACACGTACATTAACATGCTACATAGTATTCTAAAAAAAAAACATGCGACATAGTGGGTGCCGTGATTATTTAAAATCTTAGGAGGGTAAAAATTGGCAAAACTCTCGCTAAATGGGGTAATACGGATGAAAAAATGTTAAATAGGGCAATTCGTTTCAAAAAATATCAAACTAGGGGATAAAAATTGGAATTTACTCAAAAAAAAACTACTTCTAATAAAAACTGCATTTATAAATTAGGTTCTCTACCCCTTCGTCCTTCATCGCCAGCAAGGCCACATAAAGGGAGGAGAAGGGGGGGGGGGGGTATGGAGGAGGCGGGAGGTGGAGCGATGGGTAGGTTTTCTTATATATATACTAGCAAAGTGTCCGTGCGTTGCTACGGAACAAAATAATATGTGCCTAAAGACCAAGTAGATATCATACAACATTACTTATAACTTTTTGGGTTAATTAGCATGGGCTATGCCACCCCACAAAGTTTAATTCTCTATGCATCCATAACCCAGTTATCAATTTCATTTGATAATTGATTCCTAATCCATTGCAAAACTATTATTACCATCTACGTAGTAATAAAATAGTAGTTGTAGCCAATTTTTTTAATAATTTATTTACATCCAATATTTAGTTGAGAAAGGTAAGATTCCCGCTACTAAATAAGTTTGATATTTTACATAGTCTAATAAAATAGTGAAGAAAATGTTTTCTAAACCAACATGCAAATATAAGCATCTTAAGTACCTAGGAGCCCATGAAAAGCAACCTCGTGGTAGTGAATGTACCTTTTCCTGAAATCTTTTTCACCCTAGCAGTGGTATTTTAAAGAAGACAACACCTCTCTTCACCAATCCATTAATAACCTTTATGACATATTGAGGTGCCAGCAGCTTCTCCATGTTTTAGGTAGCTTAGGCCTCTCAACAATATACTCCAGCACGAAGCTGACCTCAGTGAGCAGGAACTCCATCTTCAGGCAAAAGTTTCCCGTTAGTCGTTAGATATTGTGTCTGAAGATACCAATACTAACCTTTTTGATGAATCAACCATGGATGCTCTTCAGTAATTCTAGCCTAACAGTAAGTAACTTGCACGGTAGTATAGGTGCAAATTGACTGCTGGTAGTAGTCCTCGTACTCTTTTGATACAACGATTTAGCCAACAGTAGCATCGACGGGAAGATACGTTGGATCAAAAGAGCAACAGTGGTAGGGAAGAAAATCCCTTGTCTAAACCAATATGTGCAGTTAAAGATGTACACATGACCACGGATAACCAGGCGACTGGTGCTTGTCTATGAACTGCTGGCTCATGGAGTAGCAGAGCTCGAGAACGTGGACTTCTTGCGTTGAGCTCTGATATCACCTCATTTGGATTTATAGTTCAAAAGATACGTCCTTTCTATTAGTTGAACTGATCGTCCACTTTTTGCGTTAATCGGGGACGCCAACATCTTAGCAGTTTTGGCTGGGAGAGGATACGCTGATGGTGCATTTCACCAGAGTACGGCTTCGTGAAGCGAAGACGTGTTCCTGGAAATCCTTCTGAAAGTATGTTTTAGCTGGTTGATTTTGCGGATCAATCTTTATCTTTCTCGCTCGTCTGCCCCGCAGCACGCACAGGAGGGCTCGGTCGCCGGCCACTGCGACTGCTCCGCCGCTCGGCTAGGCAGAATCTCAAGAGGTCGATGGCGGAGGCCGCACTGCGATGTGCTGCGGAGTTTGAGCTTGGTTGCTGCGTGAGGCGGCTGGAGTATTGAATCGATGAGTTTCCCCATCGGCGCCTCCTCCCGCATGGCCGTCGCCGGCCACAGCATGCCCCACCGTCTCCTCTTCCTCTGCAGCGCCACCGGCCACCGCCTCTGCTCTCCTTCTTGAGCGTCGCCGCCGAGTTCTGGAGCACCGCCGATGCCTCCCCTCTGATCCCCTTGGCCGCTCACTTGAGCCCCGCGTCGATCCCCTTGGCACGCGAGCTCCCCCTCTCGTCGGTCCCCGCCGTCCTCCCCGCCTCTGCAAGCCGCCTCCATGGCCGCCTGTCTCTGCGACCTCGACCTGCTCGCCTCGCTGCGCGCCCTTCCACGCTAAGCGCGCCGCCGAGCGCATCTGCCTCGTCCCGGAGCCCGTGATTTCCTTGCCTCCCGGACCTCCATGGCGCTGACCTGCACCCTTCTCGTGTGGACGCGCCGCCCCAGTCCTCTCACGCGCGAGCCCTACGTCCTTCTTCCTGACCAGGGCCGCCGACCTTGCCCCTGGCCATGGCGCCGCCCCGGACCTCTGCCCCGGCCTCCTTTCTTCCCGCAGGCGCTCGCCTCCCTCGTCCAGGAACTTGCAAAGCATCGCCACCCCCTCCTACCTCGAGCTCCGCCGTCCGCATCTATCCTCCAATAATGGCCAACGGCACCGGGTGGGGAATCCCGCGGCCTCCGTGGAGGGTTGGTAGAAGGTCCGAGCGTTAATTTACCAAACCGGTATATTTGACTTTGCGGTGGTAGTCCCAGTAATATAACAGAACAGTCAGGGGCAAAAGCGTCAAATCAAGGCAGACGGAATTTTTTGGATGGTAACGAACGGTCCCAAACTTTTTAATAATATATATATATATATATATATATATATATATATATATATATATATATATATATATATATATATATATATATATATATATATATATATACAGAGAGAGAGAGAGAGGCGGCTACTTCCGAATACGTGTACTACGGCATGAGTGCTGTCCCGCAACTGCTTGTGTTGATACAACACCTGATGTGGGACGAACATGAACGTTGGCCGGTTTAACAGATTTTTGTTTCCGGAGGGTTTCACTATAACACTGTCCAGTTTGAATTTCATGTCCGATAATCTTGCATTCTTGCTTACAGGAACCGTCACAGATACTAGTGGCCAAATACCGAGTACACAAGTAAGGCAAGGACAGTTTATAACAAGCAAGCAGTAGATAAAAAAAAATACGTACACATCCCATGAGAGCCTGACAATCTTACATATGGATTGTATCACTGTATCAGGCCTTCATTAATTACAAGCAACTAGATACGTACACACACCCCGTGAGAGCCTGACAATCTTACATACTAGCGTGTTTGGTAGCCTGTGTCAACCGAGAATCCCTTTCTCCACTCATACATGCTGCCCTTAGACAAGCTTGGCTCAGATTTCCTCCAGTGTTTGGTAGCCTGGGTTTGCTAGAACAAGCTGGACTGAGATGTTGTTTGGTGGCTTGTGTGAGTTTAAACATGATATTGTTGAAAATTTACACATAGGTCCTTGTATAGAAAAGAAAAAAAGCAATCGGGCCCTCGTGTCATGGCGTCGCTAGTGCTCTGCCGTGAGGCCTCGCGCAGGAGGACGGCGACCTGCGGGAAAGGAGGAGGACGGACGTCGGGAGCTCGCGCAGCCAGGCGCTGCTTCCAGAAGCTCGGGCCGCGAGGTCGCGCCGCCAGGCGCTGCTTCCAAAAGCTCGTCGTGGAGAGCTCGCGCAGCCAGGCGCTGCTTCCAGGAGCTCGCCGTCGGGAGCTCGCGCCGCCAAGGGGTCGCACCGCCAAGGGGTCGCACCGCCAGGAGGCCTTGGGTCGTGTGAATCTCGTGCCACCTGGGGGCCTTGGGTCGCGCCGCCAGGAGGCCGTCAGAGGAGCTGCGACAGCTAGTGCTGGTGCAGGTCGGGGAGGAGGAAGGAGAGGGGAGGGTCTCGCCGGAGGAGAGGACCCTCGAGTCGAGGAAGAGCTCCACCCCGCGCTGCCGCTGCCACACGCCGCCGCCAGGAAGAGCTCCGCCCCGCGCCACGACCCGTTGTCGGTCCAGTTAGACAGGGTACCTCGGTCGGGAGAAGCCTATCCGAGGCGAGAGAGTTGCGTGTGGGGGGGGGGGGGGATGAGCGTGTGGGAGTTTGACCCCTACCGGTCCGGAGCGACGCGTGGGATGGACTCGGCACTGCTGACTTGTGAAGCTCGTTTCGAGCTTCATAGTTGGGCAGGGCTGAGGGGCTATTTTTGTATCAGGTGGGCATTGCTAAGGGGAGCCGACCCGACCTACCAAACAACAAAAGGTGAGAAAAAGTGGGATGAGGTAAGATTTTCTGGGTTGCCTTAGTCTACCAAACACACCCTATATGTATTGTATCAGGTCTTCATTGGTTGCTCATACTTTTTAGATGGATTTTGTATCCATCAATTGTATGATTTATTTATTTCGATGGAGAATAGCATGAGAGCAGATTAATTGCTATTGTGAATTGTTGGAGATATGCCCTAGAGGTAATAATAAATGTAGTTATTATTATATATCTTTGTGTTTATGATAAATGTTTACATTCATGCTATAATAGTATTAACAAGGAAACCATTAATACTTGTGTGATTTGTAAACTTAATTTGAAGTCCCTAGTATGGCCTCTATACTTCACTAGCTTGTTGGTTGATTGATGATGTGGTTTCTTTGTCATGAACATTGAGATGTTATCAACAACAAGATCATATCGTTAGGAGAATGATATGGTGGACATACTCCTATAGACAAGCGTAGCATAAAGATCAAGTCATTTCAATAGTTCAATTGCTATATGCTTTCTGATACATAGTAACCTAATTCCTTCGACCATGAGATCATGCATATTGCCTTTACTGGATGGATGCTTTGATGTCATCAAACACCACACCGTAACAGGGTGGCTATAAAAGTGGCATTGGGTGTTCGGAAAGTATTGGTTGAAACACATGGATCAAGAGTGGGATTTGTCCATCCACATGACGGATAGATATTCTCTGGGCCCTCTCGGTGAAATGTCATCCAATTAGCTTGCAAGCATGTGACTTGGTCACAAGGGATCACATATCACGGGAACGAGAAAAGAGTACTTATCAGTAACGAGGTTGAACTAGGTATGCAGAGATACCGACGATCATGACCTCGGATAAGTAACATATCGTGAGACAAAGGGAAATTGGTATCGTATGTAAGTGGTTCATTCGATCGCAAAGTAATCGTAGAAATATGTGGGAGCCATATGAATTTCCAGATTCCTCTATTGGTTATTGTTCGGAGAAGTGTCTCGATCATGTCCGCATAATTCACGAACCGTAGGGAGACACACTTAAGGATTCGACGTTGTTTGAGTAGTTATGGTATTATGAGAAAGAGACCGAATGTTGTTCGGAGTCTCGGATGGGATCCGGGATATCACGAGGTGATCCGGAATGGTCCGGAGAATAAGATTCATATAAGGAAAGTCCCATTTCGGAGTTGGGGAATGGTTCCGGTGTTTTCATCGGGAACATTCTAGAAGGTCCCGGAATGTCCGGCACTCCGGGGGGGAAGGGGTACATGAATGTGTCATTGCAAGATGGAATGATTGCATCATGTACTAAGTGTTCTCGCTGTCCAAAATAAAGGGTTTATTTAATTCCTAAATTGGAAAAGTCAAACGGCTAATTTGAAAGTCAAACTGCCAATTTTGGGAAGTGGGAAAAGAGGAGGATTGGTGGAGGCCGAATTTGGGGAGGACTCCTCCCTTGGCCGGCGCCCCACCAAGCCGACTTGGGGAGGGACTCTCCTCCCCATGGCGCAGCCAGCCCTCCCACCTATAAAGGGAGGGGCAGGGCTCCCCTCCTAGTACACACAAGTTCCTATCCTCTAAACTAGAAACTAGACCTAGACCCCGGTTTAGAGCTGTTTCGGTTTAGAGCCTTCTAATTGGTTTAGAGCCCTCTAATTGGTGTGTCTAATTACTAGACCACTAATAGCCTCTCTCATAAGCTCCACCATACTCGCACCGGCTTAAGGCGAAGCCCTGCGGGATCTCCCCTCTACCTCCGGTACCACGCCGTTGTGCTGCCGGAATCGCGAGGAGAGTGCTACAACCTCCGCTGCCTGCTGGAACAAGGGAGAGGAAGGTCTTCGTCGAGTACCGAACGTGTGACCGACTGCGGGAGCGCTGCGGGAACGCGGCGCCGGAAGGATCGTCTACGCGATCTTGAGATCGGAAAGAGTACGACTACATCACCCACGAGAATCTGCTCTCGTTAAACACTTTGGAATCTTCGAGGGTGAGTTATTCCATCGACTCGTTGCTACAATCTAGTAGATAGATCTTGGCTTGTTTGTTTGTATGCGATAGAAAATTTTTGTTTTCCATGCTACGAACCCCTACAGTGGTATCAGAGCCGTGTCTATATGTAGATCTGTTGCACGAGTAGAACACAATGGTCATTGTGGGCGTTGATGCTTTTATTGTAGATTGCTTTTTGTGTACTTTGCATCTTGCGGTATGTTGGGATGAAGCGGCCCGGGCTAACCTTACATGACATCGTTCATGAGACTTGCTCCACGCTTGACATGCAACTCGTTTTGCATAAGTGGCTTTGCGGGTGCCTGTTTCTCCTAGCATAGTAAAGATCCAATTTACAACGGGTGATCAACAATGCTAGTATCAATGTTGTGGTTCTTGTTCGTAAGTTAGAACGACACTTATGGAAAGCCCCAAACCACGTAAAATATGCAAAGAAAGTAGAAGCGTCTAACTTTGTTTTGCAGGGGTGTGCAGTGATGTGATATGGCCATGATTGTGATTATATTTGATGTATGCAATGATCCTTATTGTAAGTTGGCAACCGGCAGGAGCCATATGGTTGTCTTTAATTTCTGTTAAGGCCTGCGTGTCTATTCAAAATAGTTGTAATAGTTGAAGTTGGCGGACGACAACCATGAAGAAGCGTCATTGACCTTGATGCTATGCCAGTGATGATGGAGATCATGTTCGTGCTTGAAGATGGAGATCGGAAGCACAAAGAAGAAAGGCCATATCATATCACATATTATGAATTGCATGTGATGTTAATCCTTTATGCATCTTGTATTGCTTAGTAGACGACGGTAGCATTATAAGATGATCCCTCATGCACATAAATTTCAAGTTCTAAAAGTGTTCACCCTTAGTATGCACCGTTGCCAAAGCTTGCTGCTTCGAAGCACCACGTGATGATCGGGTGTCTTTGATTCCGCGGGTGACTACAACGTAAGCAAGCCAGATTTGCTTATGCGGAAGCTAAGGTTTGATCTTGACGAGCCTAGCATGTACAGACATGGCCTCAGGAACACGGATCGCCGAAAGGCAAAGCATGAATCATATAGTAGATATGATGAACATGATGATTGTTCGCCATTAAAACTATATCAGCTCTCGTGATGATCGGTGTTGATGTAGTGGATTTGGTTCGTGTGATCACTAAAACAATGTGAGGGATGTTGTTTTGAGTGGGAGTTCACCTAGTTTAATTTCATTAATTAATTTGAACTCAATTTGTCATAAACTTAGTCTAAACTATTGCAAATATGTTGTAGATCAATGGCAGCCCCTACCATCAATTTTAATGCGTTCCTAGAGAAAGAAAAGTTGAAAAAACAATGGAAGCAACTTCGCGGATTGGTTCCGCAATTTGAGGATTGTCCTCACAGCTGGTAATTTGACCTATGTGCTGGATGCACCGCTAGGTGACCCACCTGCAGCTGATGCTACCGATGAAGTAAAGAATGTTTACCTCGCTCGGAAGAATCAGTACTCCATAGTTCAGTGTGCTATCTTGTATGGTTTAGAATCGGAGCTTCAGAAAAGGTTTGAAGAGTCAGATCCATATGATATTGTCGAGGATCTCAAATTAATCTTTGAGACTCATGCGGCAATTGAAAGTTATGAAGCTTCTGAAAAGTTCTTTAACTGCAAGATGGAAGAGGGTAGCTCCGTCAGTGAGCATGTGCTTAAAATGTCTGGGCACGCAAATAAACTTCAAAGTTTGGGTATAGTGATTCCTAATACTTTGGGAGTTTACCGCATCCTCCAATCACTACCACCAAGTTACAAGAACTTTGTGATGAACTACAACATGCAGAACATGAACAAAGAGTTGCCAGAACTGTTTGCTATGTTAAAATCTGCAGAAGTGGAGATCAAGAAAGAGCACCAAGTGTTGATGGTCAATAAGACCACCAAATTCAAGAAAGGCAAGTCTAAGCAGAAGGGACACTTCAAGAAGGGTGGTAAGAAAGTTACCACGCCGACGAAGAGGACCAAGGCTGGACCCAAGCCTGATACTGAGTGCTTTTACTGCAAGGGAGAAGGTCACTGGAAGCGGAATTGCCCAAGGTACTTGGCGGATTTGAAGAACGGCAACATCAAGAAGAAAGGTATATCTGATATACATGTTATTGATGTGTATCTCACTAGTACTCGTAGTAGTGCCTGGGTATTTGATACTGGTTCGGTTGCTCATATTTGTAACTCGAAACAGGAGCTGCAGAATAAACGGAAGCTAGTGAAGAACGAGGTGACGATGCGCGTGGGAAACGGATCAAAGGTTGATGTGATCGCGGTCGGCACACTACCTCTTCATCTACCATCGGGATTAGTTTTATACTTAAATAATTGTTATTTGGTGCCTGCGTTGAGCATGAACATTATATCGGGATCTTGTTTATTGCGAGACGGTTACTTGTTTAAATCCGAGAATAATGGTTGTTCGATTTATATGAGTAATATGTTTTATGCACATGCACCTTTGATAGATGGTCTATTCATATTGAATCTCGATAGTAGAAATACACATATTAATAACATTGAGGCTAAACGTTTGAAATCAAGCGATAATTTGACCTATATGTGGCACTGTCGTCTTGGTCACATTGGAGTGAAGCGTATGAAGAAACTCCATTCCGATGGACTTCTTGAATCACTTGATTTTGAATCACTTGAAAGATGCGAAGCATGTCTGATGGGTAAAATGACTAAGACTCCATTTTCTGGTATGATGGAGCGAGCTACAGACTTATTGGAAATCATACATACCGATGTGTGTGGTCCAATGAGTGTAGCATCGCGCAGTGGTTATCGTTATGTTCTTACCTTCACGGATGACTTGAGTAGATATGGGTATATCTATTTTATGAAACATAAGTCCGAAACTTTCGAGAAGTTTAAGGAGTTTCAAAGTGAGGTAGAGAATCAACGTAACAAGAAGATTAAATTTCTACGATCTGATCGTGGAGGTGAATATCTAAGTTACGAGTTTGGCGAGCATTTGAAGAAATGTGGAATACTTTCGCAGTTGACACCGCCGGGAACACCACAGCGTAATGGTGTGTCTGAACGTCGTAATCGAACTCTCTTAGATATGGTTCGTTCTATGATGTCACTTACAGATTTGCCACTATCATTTTGGGGTTATGCATTAGAAACAGCCGCATTCACTTTAAATAGGGCACCGTCTAAATCCGTTGAAACGACACCGTATGAATTATGGTTTGGGAAGAAACCTAAATTGTCGTTCCTTAAAGTTTGGGGATGCGAAGCCTATGTAAAGAAGTTACAGCCGGACAAGCTTGAACCCAAAGCGGAAAAATGCGTCTTCATAGGATACCCGAAGGAAACTGTTGGGTATACCTTCTATCATAGATCCGAAGGCAAAATCTTCGTTGCTAAGAATGGATCCTTTCTAGAGAAGGAATTTCTCTCGAAAGAAGTGACTGGAAGGAAAGTAGAACTCGACGAGGTTGTCGAACCTTCTCTCGAAATTGCGAGTAGCGCAGCACCGGAAGAAGTTCCTGTGGTGCCTGCACCAATAAGAGAGGAAGCTAATGATGGTGATCATGAAACTTCGGTTGAAGTTACTACAGAGCCTCGGAGGTCAACGAGAACTCGTACCACTCCAGATTGGTATGATTCCGTTATGAATGTCATGTTGGTGGACAACACCGATAACCCCGAGACATATGAGGAAGCGATGATGAGCCCAGATTCCAATAAATGGCAAGAAGCCATGAAATCCGAGATTGGATCCATGTACGAAAACCAAGTATGGACTTTGGTGGACTTACCGGATGGCCGGAAGGCTGTCGAGAACAAATGGATTTTCAAGAAGAAAACAGATGCTGATGGTAATGTTACTGTCTATAAAGCTCGACTTGTCGCAAAAGGGTTTCGACAAATTCAAGGAGTTGACTACGATGAGACTTTCTCACCGGTAGCGAAGCTAAAGTCTGTGAGGATTATGTTAGCAATCGCTGCATATTATGATTATGAGATATGGCAGATGGATGTCAAAAACAGCATTCCTCAATGGAGACATTGATGAAGAGTTGTATATGATACAACCCAAAGGTTTTGTCGATCCTAAAGATGCTAACAAGGTATGCAAGCTTCAACGGTCCATCTATGGATTGAAGCAAGCATCCCGAAGTTGGAATCAACATTTTGATAAGGTAATCAAAAGTTTTGGTTTTATACAAACTTATGGAGAAGCTTGTATTTACAAGAAAGTGAGTGGGAGCTCTGTAGCATTCTTAATACTGTATGTGGATGACATATTGTTGATTGGGAATGATGTAGACCTTCTTAATAGTGTCAAGGAATATTTGAATAATAGTTTTTCAATGAAGGATCTTGGCGAAGCAGCTTACATATTAGGCATAAAGATTTATAGAGATAGATCGAAACGCCAAATATCATTGTCACAAAGTACATATTTGGACAAAGTTCTAAAGAGGTTTGGAATGGAAGATAGCAAGAAAGGGTTCTTGCCCATGTTGCCCAATACGACCTTGAGTAAAACTCAAAGTCCGACATCGGCAGAAGATAGAGAAAGGATGAGTAAGACTCCCTATGCCTCAGCCATAGGATCTCTAATGTATGCCATGCTATGTACTAGACCCGACATCGCATATGCTGTTAGTCTAACTAGCAGATATCAAAGTGATCCAGGAGTGGATCATTGGACAGCGGTCAAAAACATCCTTAAGTACTTGAGAAGAACTAAGGATATGGTTCTTTCTTATGGAGGTGATGAACAGCTCGTTGTTAATGGTTACACCGATGCTAGTTGGAACACCGATCCGGATGATTCTAAATCACAATCTGGATACGTATTTATTTTGAATGGTGCAGCAGTTAGCTGGAGGAGTGCAAAGCAAAGCGTTGTGGCGAGATCTTCAACTGAATCGGAGTACATGGCTGCTTCGGAGGCTTCACAAGAAGCGATATGGATGAAAGAGTTCATTACAGAGCTGGGTGTGGTTCCAAGTGCGCTGGACCCAATGTCTATCTACTGTGATAACATGGGCGCCATAGCCAATGCGCAAGAACCAAGGTCACACAAGAAGCTGAAGCATATCAAGCTGCGTTTCCACGCTATTCGAGAACATATCCAGGATGGGGATATAAAGATTTGCAAAGTACACACAGATCTGAATGTGGCGGATCCGTTGACTAAACCTCTCCCGAGGGCAAAACATGACCAACACCAAACTGCCATGGGTGTTCGGTATATTACCATGTAATCTAGATTAGATGACTCTAGTGCAAGTGGGAGACTGTTGGAGATATGCCCTAGAGGTAATAATAAATGTAGTTATTATTATATATCTTTGTGTTTATGATAAATGTTTACATTCATGCTATAATAGTATTAACAAGGAAACCATTAATACTTGTGTGATTTGTAAACTTAATTTGAAGTCCCTAGTATGGCCTCTATACTTCACTAGCTTGTTGGTTGATTGATGATGTGGTTTCTTTGTCATGAACATTGAGATGTTATCAACAACAAGATCATATCGTTAGGAGAATGATATGGTGGACATACTCCTATAGACAAGCGTAGCATAAAGATCAAGTCATTTCAATAGTTCAATTGCTATATGCTTTCTGATACATAGTAACCTAATTCCTTCGACCATGAGATCATGCATATTGCCTTTACTGGATGGATGCTTTGATGTCATCAAACACCACACCGTAACAGGGTGGCTATAAAAGTGGCATTGGGTGTTCGGAAAGTATTGGTTGAAACACATGGATCAAGAGTGGGATTTGTCCATCCACATGACGGATAGATATTCTCTGGGCCCTCTCGGTGAAATGTCATCCAATTAGCTTGCAAGCATGTGACTTGGTCACAAGGGATCACATATCACGGGAACGAGAAAAGAGTACTTATCAGTAACGAGGTTGAACTAGGTATGCAGAGATACCGACGATCATGACCTCGGATAAGTAACATATCGTGAGACAAAGGGAAATTGGTATCGTATGTAAGTGGTTCATTCGATCGCAAAGTAATCGTAGAAATATGTGGGAGCCATATGAATTTCCAGATTCCTCTATTGGTTATTGTTCGGAGAAGTGTCTCGATCATGTCCGCATAATTCACGAACCGTAGGGAGACACACTTAAGGATTCGACGTTGTTTGAGTAGTTATGGTATTATGAGAAAGAGACCGAATGTTGTTCGGAGTCTCGGATGGGATCCGGGATATCACGAGGTGATCCGGAATGGTCCGGAGAATAAGATTCATATAAGGAAAGTCCCATTTCGGAGTTGGGGAATGGTTCCGGTGTTTTCATCGGGAACATTCTAGAAGGTCCCGGAATGTCCGGCACTCCGGGGGGGAAGGGGTACATGAATGTGTCATTGCAAGATGGAATGATTGCATCATGTACTAAGTGTTCTCGCTGTCCAAAATAAAGGGTTTATTTAATTCCTAAATTGGAAAAGTCAAACGGCTAATTTGAAAGTCAAACTGCCAATTTTGGGAAGTGGGAAAAGAGGAGGATTGGTGGAGGCCGAATTTGGGGAGGACTCCTCCCTTGGCCGGCGCCCCACCAAGCCGACTTGGGGAGGGACTCTCCTCCCCATGGCGCAGCCAGCCCTCCCACCTATAAAGGGAGGGGCAGGGCTCCCCTCCTAGTACACACAAGTTCCTATCCTCTAAACTAGAAACTAGACCTAGACCCCGGTTTAGAGCTGTTTCGGTTTAGAGCCTTCTAATTGGTTTAGAGCCCTCTAATTGGTGTGTCTAATTACTAGACCACTAATAGCCTCTCTCATAAGCTCCACCATACTCGCACCGGCTTAAGGCGAAGCCCTGCGGGATCTCCCCTCTACCTCCGGTACCACGCCGTTGTGCTGCCGGAATCGCGAGGAGAGTGCTACAACCTCCGCTGCCTGCTGGAACAAGGGAGAGGAAGGTCTTCGTCGAGTACCGAACGTGTGACCGACTGCGGGAGCGCTGCGGGAACGCGGCGCCGGAAGGATCGTCTACGCGATCTTGAGATCGGAAAGAGTACGACTACATCACCCACGAGAATCTGCTCTCGTTAAACACTTTGGAATCTTCGAGGGTGAGTTATTCCATCGACTCGTTGCTACAATCTAGTAGATAGATCTTGGCTTGTTTGTTTGTATGCGATAGAAAATTTTTGTTTTCCATGCTACGAACCCCTACATGAATTTGTGCAAATATATAGTTATAAGCTCCGGACTGGTGAGTTGGGGAGCTCGTACCAGCGTGGTCCATAAAGCAAAAAGGAGCACCCCCTTTAACACCGGTTCGAGCCACGAACCGGTGTTAAAAGACCTGCACCAGTGGCCCACGCATCCCCCTTTAACACCGGTTCGTGGCTTGAACCGGTGTTAAAGGGGATGCCCCTATATAACACACCTCAGCCCACACCCCTCTCTCTCATTTTTTCACTCTCTCATTTTGGAGCTTAGCAAGAGGGTGAGAGGTGTGCTAGTTTGTGTTTTTTCCTATGCACAAGAGGTGTTCGGTGAAATGCCCGAGAGCTCGAATTAAGTTTTCTCGTTAATCTTTCCTTTTCGGTCGAGGTCGGCAACTTTATTTTTTCATGTGTCATTGATTTACTATATAAGTGGTCATCTCCCTATTAATTTTTGATATAGTACTATATAATGCAGATGAACCGGCAATGGATGTACGGTGACCGACGCACTTCCGAGTACATTACGGGCCTCCAAAATTTCATCGTTGTGGCTAATGCAAACCATGGTCACAATGGTTTTATGTGTTGTCCGTGTGTTCACTGTCAGAACAAGAAAGACTACTCAAATACCAGAACCATTCACGCCCACCTGCTTCGATCCGGTTTCATCCCCAGCTATAATTGTTGGACCAAACACGGATAAAAAGAGGTTGTGATGGAAGACAACGAAGAAGAAGAGGATGATGACAACTATCATAATATGTATCCTGAATACAATGATACTACAACGGGGGTAGATAATGAAGATCAAGAGGCAGCAGATGGGCCCGCTGATGACGATCTTGGTCGGGCCATTACTGATGCAAAGGAAGAATGTGAAACTGAAAAGGAGAAGGAGAAGCTGGAGCAGATGTTAAAGGATCACAAAACATTGTTGTACCCAATTTGCGAAGATGACCACAAAAAGCTAGGTACCACACTGGATTTGCTGCAATAGAAGGCAGAGAACGGTGTGACTGACATCGCATTTTCAAAGTTGTTGGTAAAAATAAAGAATCTTCTTCCAAAAAATAATGAATTGCCCGACAGTACATACCAAGCAAAGAAGGTTGTCTGCCCTCTAGGATTAGACGTGTAGAAGATATATTTTTTTCCATACAATCCCCTAGAGAGAGGGATCGGGTTCCATTATCAACAGATAACGGAACAACAAACCACACAAATTTTCGCACAGTTTTTGATCCATCTAGAGGATCAAAACAGAGTAAGTCACCATATTACAAACCAACGCACACAAATGAAAGGAGAATTAAGGGGAAAGCTGGAGACGCAAGAACACCGCCCGTAGGCTAGCGATAGTTGTTCAAGCACGAAGCAAAACTAACATCAAATATGACAGGAAAGGCTTAAAGACTTTTTTCTCCCTAAACAGCATCATATCTTCCTCCTTTTCTCCCGCCCCTTCTCAAGTTCAGGGGCCTCGTGGGTACGATCTTCAGGAATCGCCAGCAGTCCCAAGAAAGGAACAGGAGCCACATCCATTGCCGCAGCATCAGACAACGCATTCTGTTGCAAGACATCAGCCCCAACATGCAACATCTCTTGTTCTTCCTCCCCATGTAAACCTGCCCAATAACGAATGAAAACACATGCATATATAACCAAATCAACAGGGAAATTAATGAGCTTCTTTTCAAAGCATGCTATATTCCTAAGCTTCCAGATAGCCTAACAGATTGCCGCTAGCACCGTAATTTGCATATTCCTGCTAACTCCCAAAAACCGAGGAGCCCACCAGAAAAACTGAGAAAAGGACCTAGCCCTATTCCCAGCACCAATAGATTTAGCAACCACACCCCACACATACTTAGCAGTCGTACAGGTGAAGAACAAGTGCCCAATGGTTTCTTCCTCTCGACAAAATCTGCAAGTAGAATCCCCTTCCCATCTTCTCTTTTTCATATTATCCTTAGTGAGAATAGCATTGTGCCAAATCAACCACAACTAGATCTTAATATTCAGAGGGATTTTTGCTTTCCCACAGATGTTTAAAACTCCTGTCAATCCCAACATTTGAAAGATGAGAATACATAGATTTGACAGAAAGCCTGCCAGATTTATTCCACAACCACATAGGCCTATATTTTTCCTGATTCAAACTCACCCCATTCACCAAGCACCTTAATTGAACATGTTGGGTCATCCCATCAGCATTTAACCATCTTCTAAAAGAACATCTCCACCCTCTCTTAGCCATATCAGCAATAGTAATAATTTGATTCTGACAAACATCAAATAGATCAGGGAACTTACTTTTCAAAGGAATATCTAGACACCAAGCATCATGCCAAAAATCAGTCAACTCCCCATTTCCAACTTTCATTCTTCTTCCAGCCAGATAGAGGTCCCTAATTTTAAGCAAATCAGCCCAACAAGGGGAATCACTCTGTTTGTGTTTCACAGCACTGACCCCACCTTGTTTCATATATTTCTTCCTCACAAAAACTTGCCAGGGGCCCTCCTAAGCCTCAAGCCTCCACCACCACTTGCAAAGCAAGCAGATGTTAAACAACCTAATATTCTTGATCCCCAAGCCTCCTTTTTTCCTGGGTCTGCAGACAAATTTCCATTTCACCAGATGATATTTCCTTTTACCTACCCCGCCATACCAGAAAAAAGCTCTGGTCTGCTTTTCAACCTCCTCCACATTTGTTTTGTGCAAAAGGAACATAGACATGGGACAAACAGCCACACTAGACACACAAGTAGTAATTTTAACATGCCTACCTCCCAGAGATAAAGCTCCACCCATACA
Organism: Avena sativa; assembly: GCA_916181665.1. NCBI lineage: Eukaryota > Viridiplantae > Streptophyta > Magnoliopsida > Poales > Poaceae > Avena > Avena sativa. Next base: position 392,618,355 of record OV702280.1, on the reverse strand, counting down.
TCCATCTAACTTATTTTCCAGCTTATCCCCAATAAAGCCCATCTCATCCACTGTGCATCTTCTACTGCAAACCGGCAGTCCCAAATATTTAATAGGCCAGCTACCCTTCTGACAATTAAACAACTCAGCATAATTGGACAGCTTATCCTCATCATCCAACACCATCATCACCTCACTTTTCTCAAAGTTAATTTTAAGACCAGACATGGATTCAAACAAATATAACAACAACTTCAAATTTCTAGCCCCCTCAACATCATTCTTAATGAAAAGGATAGTATCATCAGTATATTGCAAAATAGCAATCCCTTTGTCAAACAGATTATCAACCAACCCTGTAAACAAACCACTAACTTGGGCATTAAGAACCATCTTAGCCAAACATTCCCCTGCCAGATTAAACAAAAAGGGAGAAAAAGGATCTCCTTGCCTAACCCCTTTAAAGCTGCCAAAATAAGGACCAACTTCCCCATTTACCTTAACACTGAGAGTACCTTGAGTCACAACACTCTTCGACCAAATCAGCCAATCTTTACTGAAACCTTTCTGTTTGCAGCAATAAAACAAGAAATCCCAATTGACCTTATCATAGGCCTTTTCAAAATCAATCTTCAGGATCACACCCTGCTGCCTCTGAACTTTTGATTCTTTTAGGATTTCATGCAGCAAAGTAACCCCATCAGCAATAAATCTCCCTTTGATAAAAGTAGTCTGGCATGTATCTATCAATTTCCCCATCACAGGCTCTGTTCTAACTGTCAATGTCTTGGTAAAAATTTTAAACAGCACCTGAAGCAGACAAATGGGCCTATATTTCTAAATTCTATCAGCATCATCACCTTTGGGCAAAAGAGTAATCACCCCATAGTTAATACTCCTCAGATCAATCTTATGTGCATAAAAATCACAAAACACAGCCATAACATCCTATCTGATAATCAACCAGCAGTGCTGATAGAATTCAATAGGAATCCCATCAGGACCGGCCGCTTTGTTTTTCTCCATCTAATCAATAACCTCCTTCACCTCTTTCTTAGTAAAAGGCACACCCATCTTCTCCCTATCTTCATCATTAAGTTTCTCCCAAGCCTGCCAATTATCATCAGAAAGTCTAATAGAGAAACCTCCAGCAGGACCAATCAAGGTCTTATAATAATTAGTAGCATGTAGCAAGAGATCATGAGTTCCTTGAATATCATTATCCCCATCTTTCATAGAAAAAATCATTTTCTTTCTCCTCACCCCATTAGCAATCCTGTGAAAGTATTCAGTGTTATTATCACCTTTCAACAATTAGTTATCTCTCGACCTTTGCTGCCAAAATCTCTCTTCATTCTCATACACTTCCAACAGTTCTTTTTGAATTTATGCTTTTCGTTTCAACTGTTCTGCATTAAGAAAAATCAACTCCTCTATACTTTCCAGTTCCTGAAGCTCTTCCACTAATTCTTTTTTTCTCCATCCCCCTAATATGAGCACCCCACCCTTTCAAATCAATTCTGACATTCTTTAGCTTTTTCTGCAACCTATCAAGACTATTTTTACCTCTGATAGGTTTTTTCCAGATCTTCTCCACTCGCAGTAAAAATTCATCACTCCGCAACCAACTTTTCTCAAACCTGAACTCTTTACTGCCACCTTCCTGCCCTTCCATAGTGTCCAGAATCAAAGGACTATGGTAAGAAACCTCCCTAGTTAGCTTATGTACTGTAGTAAGAGGAAATAACTTCTCCCATTCCTTGCAAACTAGAATCCTATCAAGTTTCTCCAAAGTAGGAATTTTCTGATTATTGGACCAAGTGAACTGCCCCTCCCAGACATTCGAATTTCCCTCAAACCATAAGCATTAAAGATAGAATTAAACATGTGCCCCCACTTGTTAAAATAATGACCTTTGTTTTTCTCAGAAACAAACCTAATCACATTAAAATCACCACCCACCAGTAAAGGAATCGACTGGTCCTGACAAACATCAGCAAGTTCTATCAAAAACTCCTCCTTATTTTCCTCTTGAGAAGCCCCATATACCACAACCAAATGCCATTGAACCTGTTTATTGATATCAAACACCTTCATCTTAACATGGAACCTTCCCACAGACACATCCATCTGGGTCAACTTGGAGGAACGTAGGCCCCCCAAAATGCCCCCAGATCTATCCACAGAAGGCAACCAACTCCAGGAGAATTGATTCATAGGATCAATTCTCCTAAAAAGTCAGTAGAGTAATCCTTCTTAATAGTCTCTTGCAAACCAATGAAATCCACTCTTTCCTATCTCAACAAATTATTCAAATAAGCACTCACACCTTTCTTCCCCACACCTCTAATGTTCAAAATAACACCTATCATAATATAGTTTTCTCTCTCTTGTTCCAGTCACGACACCACTCATAGGGTGATAGTTGTGGACCTTCACAGCAGCAGCCTTTAACTTTCTATTCTTCCCACCAGAACCAGTTTTCATCTTCTTCCTATTTTTTCTAGAAATCACAGGAGTAAATTCCCCTTCATAATTACTATCCTCCTTCCAATCAAGAAACAGAACTTTCTCACCCAAATCAACCTCTGCCACAACCTCAACCTGTTTTCTATCCTGTAAACTATGTCTAGCAATTTCTAAATCTTTCAAGGAATTAATATGTTCTAAAGATATAGATGAAGCATCAACTCCCATCTCCAAAGCTCTATGCATAATAACATCATCATCTAGGGTAGAAAAAGAATTATAAAAAGTTAAGTTGGTACCTGACAAATCTCTAGCAGATTGTTGAGCCAGATGCCTTTCCTCCATGCTTCCAGCCCCACCTTGAGCAGCCACCCTTGAACTCATCCTTACCAATTACTCATCCACACAAGCCACATTCTTAGATTGAGAACCCAAACTTTCTTGAGTGGAGACAATATCAGGCTGAGATAATCCAACAGCCACCACCTCCTGCTCTTGGCTCTCTACCTCCATATCATGAACACCACCCATCACAGAGCTTTCCCCATTACCTTTTTTGCCACTATCAGTAGAGGAACCAAAGGACTCTTCAGCAGAAGCATCATAACCCCCTTGTTGATCAGCATCATCTTGTTCTCCGTCATTAACCAGCAAATGGCCATACTGTTTTTTGAGCTCATAATACTTATCACTGCTCCTGTCCTTTAACAAACCTCTGATAAAATCTTCAAAGTTCCGAGGCCCAGTAGCAATAGGAGGAATGATCTCATCAAAAAATGGAGGAGCCAAATTCTGGATGACCTCCATGTGAACATCACCTAACCGAACATTACCCACATCAACTCCCTGAACAGCATCTTGTGGACCCACAGCTACCTCCTTGTTCTGAACATTGACATGATCAGTATTACCACCCTCCTCATTCTCCCTGATGACAATCCCCCTTGTATTTCTACCACTTCCAGAACTGGCCCAGATATTAGCCATTCTAGTTCCAAATGTCACTTCACCAGAATCTTCTTGTTCCACCAGCACCCCTTTACCTTTCTCCAATCTAGCCCCACCAGTGCTACCACCAGCATGTTGGCGACCACCACTTACCCCACGTGCACCTTCACCAGCCCTAGATCCTTGCCCATCACCACCACCAAGCCTATTTTGCCTAGTCTCTTCCTCATTCCTCCCATCAAGCACATTGACATCATCTTGCCCATCAACACCTACTGACACAAGAATGGTTGGTACTGCATCAGGAGAAAAACTCTCTCTAGTGTATTTGAATTCATAAATCCCCCCTGCATCTCCCCCCTTCTGGTATTAGGAACCAGAGTAACATCCAAACAAGCAATCTTCACCCTCACATAAGCTAGATTTCTCAAACTATTTCTGTCTAGAGCCAAAGGTTTGCCCACCAGAGAGGCAACATAGAAAACAGTTGATTTCTCCCTATATTTCATAGGGATACCAACAATCCTAAACCAGGCTTCTTCCATCCACTCCACTGGTTCCAAATCCCCATTCCACTTAGACAACTGAATAATAGCCTCTGGAATTGTCTTCATAAACACCTTTCCAAAATGGAAGTCATCAATGGATCTAGCTGAAGGAAACCTCATTAGAAACTCCACATCATTGATAGGTCTGGCATTGAATCTCCAACCAGACCCCAAAGCATCAGCCCATATCAGGAATTCTTTTTCAAGGTCCTTCCCAGTGACATCACCCCTGACCAAACTTATATGAGCATAGTGCAACTGTTCCATGGACTGAACAATAGACTCCACAACAGGAATAGAATGAAAACCCTGCTCAAAATCAGTACTGCCAAAAAATAAAGGAACATACTCCCAGGGCTTCTTCTCTTGACATACCAAAATTGTCGTGGGAATAGTCACGGCAGATGCTGCAATCGGCAGCGAGTAGTAGAACGAGGGGCAAGGGCGGCCAGCCATCTGCGGTGCGAGATGAGGGCAAAGACACAGGATTTTACCCAGGTTCGGCCCCCCGGAGGGTAAAGACCTACTCCTGCTAGATTGTATTATGGAGGTGTTACAATGGGCGAGCTCAGCAGCTAGGCAGCGAGTCGCTTGGGTGTATGAGGGAACGTCTCTCTACTCGCCCTATAGGGAGGTTTATATAGGCTCACCTCCCCTAGGGTTTACATATCTCAACCGATTTAGTTAAAGCTTCGGTAGTCGTTTAACCTAATCTGACCGGGCCTATCTACTCGCCTGGGCCTTTAGCTTCCAGTCGCTTGGTTCCTTGCTGGGCTTCGATCCACTCGCCGTTCTGCAGGCCCACTCGCCGGTTCCTGGGCCAGTCGGAAACGTCCTGCTGGGTATACCCCGGTAGGCATATCCCCATCAGTAGTCCCCGAGGCCGTCGTCGATTAGGCGTAGGTGGCTGCTGGCAGTCGGAGTATACGGCTTCAGAGTAGGCATCTAGTCGAATCGTCGGCGGGCTCCTGTACAAAGGAGGAAACCAGTGATCCAAGTAGCGGCGTTGGCGAGTCGAGTCGGCGAAACACTGTCATAGTGATTGGGTCGGCGAGCCGAGCGGCCGTAGTTGGACCGTCAGGCGTGGTCAAACTAGCCGTTGGGGCAATCCAATGGTAACTTTTGGCGTAATCACCGCATGGTAACGGCTCCCTGATTTGGCGGGTAACACCCGCTATATAAGAGGAATGGCAGGCAATCATGGAGCCAACTTCTCACCACTTCTTCCGAGTGCGCGCGTTTTCCTTCCCTTGCATCGCGATCCCACCGACCCGAAATCCTCCGATCTCCATCCAATCTCCCGGCCATGGCCCTTTCCACCGAACCGTGGGGTAGATCCAAGTGCACGAGGGTGCAGCTGGCCTCTTTCGAGGAGGCCGGGGTCCTGCGAGCCGGCTGTTGGCGTATTCCCGCAACCGGAGAAACGACCCCGAACCCGCGAGAGAGGGAATTCGTCTGTTTCACCAGTCATCTCGAGCGGGGGCTAGGGTTTCCTACGTCCCTGTTCTTCCGGCGTTTCTGCGCCTACTACGGGATCCAGCCGTCAGATCTGGGTCCCCACAGCATCGAGCAGCTCGCCATCTTCGTGGCGCTCTGTGAATGCTATTTGGGCTGCCGGCCCTACTTCCCCTTGTGGCAAGATCTGTTCCATGGACGGATCAGCCGCGAGGAAGCAGGCGGCCCAATGCTAGCCGCGGGCGGCCTGACATTCCAGCTCAAGTCCAAAGCTTCTTTCTTCGATCTGATGCTGCCCGCCAAGGCAGCGAGCGACTGGAAAAAGTCGTGGTTCTACGTGGCTGAGGCGACACCGGAGGACGAGGTGGCGATCCCGTGGTACACCGCTAATCGGTCCGAGCCACGCCATCTCCAAGTCGGCAAGCTCCCCAACGACCAGCGGATGGTCGTCGACGAGATGCTCCAGACCATCCGTGGTCTGAAAAAGAAGGGCCTCCAGACAATAAACTTGTACAACTGCTGGCTTGGGCGGCGACTTGTTCCACTCGCCCAGCGCGACCACTACATGTACCAGTACACAGGCCGGGGAGACTCGACGAAGGCCTGCCTCGACGAGTGGAAGCTGGAGGATTACCTCCCAACGTTGAAGAAGATTACCCAGGCGGCGTACCTAGATGCACAGGCTGGGGTCGCCCCCTACACCGCGAAGCGTCCGGCTCCAACGGTAATTACTTTACCTTGCTCGCAGTCGCAGTTTATGCAGTGGCGGTAATTCTGATTCCGCTCTGTATTCGTTGCAGCTATTCCAAGTGGTGGAAGGGTGGCTCCCACCTTCAGACGATGAAAGCTCGGGCTCATCCGCCCAGGACGCAGGCGAGTCGCCGCCTGACAGGGGCGACGAGGACGACGAGGAGGAGTCCGAGGAGGAGGTCGCCCCGCTGGTCCGAAAGACCCGCGGGCAACGTCAGCGCGAGATCGAGGCAAGCAGAAGCCTCGAGCGTCATGATGACGACGACGAGCTCCCTGAAACCACCTCGCGCCGTCAAGCCACTCCGTCAAAGAAGAAGAAGAAGGAACGGGAGGCAAGGGCCCCCCCAAAGAAGAAGACGAAACCATCAAGGCCGGCCTCGCCACCGCACTCGGCGAGCAACTCTGATGGTCCCAGCCCGGCCATTGAAGAGGCGCCACCAGTGGCAGCCGCACTGGACGCGGCAACCGAGGAGGTGCCGCTGGCTTCAATGCCTCTGCCATTCTCCCCAGTCTCTGGGCTGGGGGAGGCTCCGGCTGCAGCGGCTTCGCCTCGCAAGGAGGCTCTGGATACAGCGTCTTCGCCTCGCAAGGAGGCTCCTGCCGAGGATGTCCCAGGGGCTCCAGCTGCGGCCTCAACGACGAAGAAACCGTCCGTGTCTTGGGCACGCGACATCCTGGAGATGGGGCTCAGTCGCCGACTGGGCCCTGAACTGGAAAAACCGGCCGGCCTCTGTACGGGGCTACGTTTCATCCCAGTCGCCAAGTGAGTGCATTCACCCTTCCTTGTTTTTCATAATTATTTCGATTGTCTTTACTTATTCGACTGATGCGCAGGACCGGAGTAAAGAAGATGGGCCATCCGACCGTGGATAAGGTGCCACCCGTCGTTAGCGAGGAGGACCCTTCCCGCAAGAGGAAGGCGGACGAGGACGTCACCTCAGCGGATGGCAGCAAGAAGGCCAAGGGTGGCGACACCGTCACTATCTCTGACGACACGGCGGTTGCACTAGCCGGACCCGTGATGGAGGCAGCCGCGTCTACGAAGGAGGGCGCTTCCTTGCCTGGAACGGCGGAGGCGACCTCCCTTGGAGCGGGTGCCTCTATCGCTACCTTCCCACGCTTCGTGACCAAGGCGGCCACGGTGAGTGGAGCTGCGCCCTCGAGCCACGCTCCTGGGACCGCCGATGCTGAAGTCGACCAATGTCGTGGGCACACGCCAGCGTTACTCGCGTCCGTGGACGCGATACAACTCCATGGCATGCTTGGCGCAGCCATCCAGGTACATCCAGTCCCCGAGGATCAGGTCGGTGCTTTGCAGCGGCCTGATTCTTATAATTTCTCATCTAGTCTTATTTTCGCATCCAGTCCCCGAGTGCGCACTCGCTAAATTTTAGCGGGTGGGCACTTAGGAATTTCTTGATCGCCAGTCCCCGAGTGCGCACTCGCTGAATTTCAGCGGGTGGGCACTTAGGAATTTCGTGATCGCCAGTCCCCGAGTGCGCACTCGTTGAATTTCGCTTTGACTAACTTTTTCGGTGATGTGCAGGGTCTGCAGCTTGAGTCGGCGGACCGATTGGTCGCGAAGCAGCGCGTGGAGAAGGAGCTGGCCATCGTCCAGGAAGCGAACAAAGGGCTTCAGGCTTTTGCTGCGAAGGCAGAGGAAGCTCGCCAGGGGCTTGTCCCCGCTAGTGAATTGGCGGCGGCATAATCGGCCTTGAGTGCCGCTGAACAGCGGATCGCCAACCTCGAGCGCGAGCTGCGGGAGGCGAAGGAGGAAGCGAGCTCGGCTGACGGGCGAGCTAAGGCCGCCATTGCAGCCGCTGAGGAGGATCGCAAGGTGTCGGAAGTTCTTATTGCTGGGCTTCAGGACGACCATACATCGCTTCAATGCTTCATCACGGAACTCGCCCGCCCGCTGCTTGGTGAGTACATCTTCCCTTTCCAGTGGTTGTGTTCTTTTGTGGTGTCCGTCGTACTCATTATTGTCTTCGACTCGCAGGTCGCATCATCGATAGCGAAGGAGAGGCGAGCTCGCTCGACGCGAGGCAGTGCGTAAGCATGCTCGTCGACTCGGCGACATTGTCGGCAACGTGCATCCGTGCCTATCTCCAAGAGATATCGCCCACGGAGGTGATTCCCAGCGACCTCGTTGAGGTGTGGAAATATTTGGAGAAAGCGCCCGCGGTCGTTGAGTACATGACGCGGTCGGCGTTTCGGCGCGGAGCGTCGACGGCCCTGAGCCTTGGACTCGCCCACTTCCCCGAAGATTTCGACATTGACGATGTGACGAGTGGATATCCATCGTCGACTGGCGCGGTGGAGCTGTCCGAGGTCCTCAAGTTGCAGGACCGTGCCGCCACGTACTCAGAACGTGTCTGGGCAATGGGCGACCTCCTTCCGTACCAGGAGACGGTCATCGCGCCGAACGACCCCGAGCCGCCGCATCGTGACTTCAAGGTCGAGCAACCTTTTCGCGCGGCGATGGAGGGTGAACTGACGACGTATCCGTCAAATCCGTACACGGCGTTCATCCGCAATTGCCGGGATGTTGGCGAGTAGTCATCGAAGCCTGCAGAGTAGGATGGTTTGCCTTGTGGCGTTAGCAGCAGGTCTGCCACGCGGGCATATTTTGTAACATGAAACAATGCAATACCCAATTGAATGAGACGTTGTGTCTATTTTGGTATTTGTTGTGTGTTTGTGATTGATTTTGGAACGAGTCCCCGAGCGCGTCCGCCCTTTTTGTGGGGTTTACCTCGTATATGATGTATGTGTTGTTGTCATGTGTTTTGATGTTTTGGTCGACTCGCCCGAGCTCGAAGAGCCAGTCGCTAGGCGACTCCCTTGAGTGCTCTGTACTTTACCGTTTTCCCGTGCGCGAACGAGGTCGGGTGGCCGAGTCCCCGAGCGTGGTACTTGGTAGTTCTAGGCGCGACTCGAGGGTGGTTGAGGACTTAGCACGTTGGTGTGAGTGCGTCACTCCTGCCTGGCCCGTGGGGTCAGTCGCGTGGCGAGTCCTGGGCATGCTCTCTTACTTGGCGTTTTCCCTGACCGCTCGCGACGAACTGGTCTTCAGTACCCGAGCGTGGTACTTAGCCGTTCGAGTCGCTATGCCGAGGATGCGGAGGACCAAGGTCGCTGTGAGAAGCGAGGGCAATTGTCTTGGCTCGTAGAACCAGTCGAGCTAGGCGACTCCAATGGGGCTCCGGGTTGGCGTTTTTCGTGGACGATGCAAGACCTGAGGTGATTCAGTGCTCTTACACCGCACTACTTAGCCGTGCCGATCGCTGTACCAAAGGTTGACTTCTGCGGTTAGCGTAATGCTGTTATTACGAGTGCGAGTGGCACAAGTCATGGAGAGTGGGCGCAATTTGCGGTAACCGTTGCTTTTTATTTCATAGCGACTGGAAAGTACATGTGTGGGGTTCTAGGAGTAGAACTTCCGTAGGAGGTTTACATTCCATGGTCGCTTGACGTCGAGTTCGCCGTCCCCGCGGACGTCGATGAGGTAGTAGGCGTCGTTGCCGAGTACGCGCCCGATAGCGAATGGGCCTTCCCACGGAGGGGAGAGCTTGTGCATGCCCTTCTTGTCCTGGATGAGGCGTAACACCAGGTCGCCTTCCTGGAAGGTGCGAGGTTTCACCCGCCGGCTGTGGTAACGGCGGAGTCCTTGCTGGTAGATGGTGGTGCGTGACCAAGCGAGGTCGCGTGCTTCATCGAGTTGGTCGATCCTGTCTTGGCGGGCAAGCTCGTTTGCAGCCTCCGTATAGTGGACGACCCGCGGCGAGTCGTGTTCGAGGTCGGTGGGCATGACTGCTTCGGCACCGTAGACCATGAAGAAGGGAGTGAATCCCGTCGATCTGTTGACTGAGGTGCGGATTCCCCAGATGACAGAGGGAAGCTCCTCGACCCAGCACCCGGCGGTGCGCTCGAGTGGTACTTGGAGTCGCGGCTTCAGGCCGTGGAGGATGCTTTGGTTGGCCCATTCCGCCTGGCCATTGGATTCCGGGTGGGCGACTGACGCGAGGTCGAGCCGGATGTGGTGCTCTTCGCAGAATTCGGCCATGGCTCCCTTGGCGAAGTTGGTGCCGTTGTCCGTGATGATACTGTTTGGGAACCCGTAGCGATATATTAGCTCGCGTAGGAATTTCGTGGCGGTCTTCCCGTCGCATTTCCGGACTGGCTTGGGCCTCCACCCATTTCGTGAATTTGTCGACGGCGACTAGCAGGTGGGTGTAGCCGGAGGGGGCCTTCTTGAAGGGGCCTACCATATCCATGCCCCACACAGCGAATGGCCAGGTGATGGGGATTGTTTTGAGCGCCGAGCTCGGCACGTGCGTCTGGTTGGCGTACTTCTGGCACCCGGCACACCGCTGGACGATATCGACAGCATCGGCGTGTGCGGTGGGCCAGTAGAAGCCATGTCGCATAGCCTTGGCGACCAGGGAGCGAGCGGCGGCGTGGTGGCCGCAGTCACCGGAGTGAATGTCGTGGAGGATTTTGCGCCCTTCAGCTGGTTGGACGCAGCGTTGGAACACGCCGGTGACGCTGCGCTTGTGGAGCTCGCCGTCGATGATGGTGTAGGACTTGCATCGACGAGCGATCATTCGGGCGTCTGTCTCGTCTGCCGGCAGGGTGCCAGCTTCCAAGTAGGCGATGTAGGGCTTGGTCCAGTCGTCTGGCTCGTTGACGAGTGCGACCAAGGATGCCTCTGGTTGGAGTGGGACTCCGATGTCGATCTCCCTCGGGGGAGAGACTGATGGCTTGGTGATCGTGTCGAGGAAGACGCCGGCTGGTGGTGCGAGTCTAGCCGACCCGATACGAGAGAGTGCGTCGGCCTCCTCGTTCTTCCGCCTATCGATCCACTCAACGGAGTAGCCTGTGAAATGTCCGCCCAACCTTTCCACTGCTTGGCGGTACGCCGCCATGGTGGGGGAGACGGCATCGCAGGTGCCAGCAACTTGTCCCGCGACGAGGTCGGAATCTCCGTAGCAGCGTAGGCGGTTGACATTCATCTCCTTGGCAGCTCGCATGCCGTGGAGTAAGGCCTCGTACTCGGCCATGTTGTTGGTGCAAGGTGTGAAGTCGAGGCAGAGGATGTAGCGGAGCTTGTCGCCCTTTGGTGAGGTAAGCACGATCCCTGCGCCTGCGCCGTCCGCGTTCTTGGAGCCGTCGAAGTGTAGGCTCCAGTAATGGAGGTATGGCAGCTTCTCTGGCTGCTGGGCCTCTTCCCAATCGGCGATGAAGTCCGCTAGGGCCTGCGACTTGATCGCTTTTCGTGGCTCGTATTTGATGTTGTGGACGCCGATCTCGACGGCCCACTTGGCGACCCGCCCGGTTGCCTCACGGTTGCGGATGATGTCTTGCAACGGTGCTGAGGAAACGACCGTGATCGGGTGTTCCTGGAAGTAGTGCGGCAGGCGCCGCTGAGCTCTGAAGACCGCGTATACCAGCTTTTGATACTGGGGGTACCGCTGGCGCGACTCGGTGAGGACCTCGCTGATGTAGTACACCGGTCGCTGTACTGGGCGCTCATTTCCTTCCTCTGGTCTTTCGACGACCATGACGACACTGACGACGCGTTCGGAGGCCGCGACGTAAAACAGCATGGGTTCTTTGTCGGCGGGGGCGGCGAGTAGCGGTGCGGCGAGTAGCACTTTCTTGAGGTCGCGAAGCGCGTCATCCGCCTCCTTGTCCCACTGGAAGGTGGGGTTCTTGCGCATCAGGCGGTATAGGGGCATCGCCTTTTCGCCCAGGCGGGGGATGAAGCGAGTGAGAGCCGCTACTCGCCCGGCCAGCTTCTGGACGTCGTGCAGGCACTCGGGTTTGCCGAGCCAGGCGATCGTGTCGATCTTCGTGGGGTTCGCCTCGATCCCTCGTTTGGAGACGACGTACCCCAGTAGTTTCCCAGCGGGTACACCGAAGGTGCATTTGCCTGGGTTGAGCTTTATCTTATACCGTCGCAAGTTGGCGAATGTTTCCGCCAGGTCGGCGAGTAGGTCGCCTTGGCGAGCGGATTTCACGACCACGTCGTCGATGTAAACGTGGATGTTGCGGCCAATTTGGCTCGCGAGGCATTCTTGCATGCACCGCTGGTAGGTCACCCCGGCGTTCTTTAGGCCGAAGGTCATGGCGGTGTAGCAGAAAGCTCCGAATGGCGTGATGAACGCCGTCTTCTCCTCGTCTTCGACAGCCATTTTGATCTGGTTGTACCCAGAGTAGGCGTCGAGGAAACATAGCGACTCCGAGCCTGCGGTTGAATCGATTATCTGGTCGATCCGCGGGAGGACGAACTGCTCCTTTGGGCAGGCGCTGTTCAGGTTTGTGTAGTCGATACACATTCTCAAGGTCCCGTTTTTCTTCTCGAACAGGACTGGGTTTGCCAGCCACTTGGAGTACTTGATTGGCCGGATGAAGCCGGCAGCGAGTAGACGCTGCACTTCCTCGGCGATTGCTCGAAGGCGTTCTTCATTGAAGGGCCACAGCGACTGCTTGACAGGTCGCACTTTGGGGTCGGTGTTTAGTTTGTGCTCAGCGAGCTCCCTAGGGACACCGGGCATGTCAGAGGGTTTCCATGCGAAGATGTCCCTGTTCTCACGGAGGAACTCGATGAGCGCGCCTTCCTATGCTGGGCTCATGCCCGTCCCGATCATCACCGTCTGGCTGGAGTCGCCTGGGACCAGCTCGACGGTGCGGGTGTGCGTCGTGGCCTCAAAGGTTGAGGTGTTTGCGCCCTTTGAGTTGGGCTTCTTGAGTATGGTTGGGTCGTCGTTGTTGACCCCGCTCGCGTACTTGGCGAGCTCGTCGGCGTGGTTGGTCTCTGCCGCGATGACGGCGTCAGCGAGCTCGGCTCCTTTGGCCTCGCACTCGGCGGCCATGTCGGGGTCGCCGTTGATGGTGATGACGCCGCACGGCCCGGGGAGCTTCATCGCGTTGTACGCGTAGTGGGGCGCTGCCATGAATTTAGCGAACGCCTGGCGCCCTAGGACGCAGTGGTAGGGGCTGTCGAAGGGCACCAGCTCGAAGACGATCCGCTCGGTGCAGAAATTTGCCGGTGTGCCGAAGGTGACTGGCAGCGTGACCTTGCCGATCGGGTACGCCTTCTGACCGGGGACGATGCCGTGGAATGTGGTGTGGGTCGTCTCGATCATCGACTGTGGGAGCCGCAGCCGCCTGAAGGTGTCGAGGTACAGGATGTTGATGGAGCTGCCGCCGTCCATCAATGTCTTGGGGAGCCAGTAGTCGCCGACCTTGGGCTTGACCACCAGGGCGACTCGTCCTGGGTACTCGATGCGTGGCGAGTGGTCTTGGCGGCTCCAGGTGATGGGCTGCTCCGACCAGTTTAGGAACTGGGGGACGTCTATCTGGGCCACCGCGTTGACGGCGATAGCGCGGGCGATGACCTTCTTCTCGCGCTTCGTGTTGAAGCCTGTGAAGGTGTGGAGCGAGCCGGCCACTTTGCCGAATTTGCCGCCGTTTGGCGGGTCGTTGTCGGGGTCCTCCCGCGTGCCTTCTCGATTTCCCTGAGGGTGTGGCAGTCGGCGGTGGTGTGTGTTGCGGGCTTCCCTTCCCTGCTATGGAGCGCACATGGTTGGTTAAGGAGGGCCGCGGGGTCGAACCTTGGCTTGTTCTTGTAGTTGCCGCCGTCGCGGCGTTGTCCTCCGTCGCGGCGGAAGCTCTTGGGTTCGCGCTGCGCGTGCCGGCATTGGCGACGAAGTCGACTCGCCCGTCACTGCGGCGCTTGCCGGTGAGGCGAGTGCCGCTGTAGCGTAGGTCGGAGCGGCGTCCGCCGTCGTTGCCGCCCGTGCGGCGTTGACCTCCTGACTCATCGTCAGTTTCTTGGTTTGGGTGTTCCTCGGCGTACCGTTTGGCGATCTCAAGGAGGTCGGGGATGTTGTCGAGCGTGCGGGAGTGTCGCTTGAGCTTGGCAACCAGGCGCTCGTAGCGGCACGAGGTCTTGAAGCAATGGATCGCGGTGTCCGGGTGAATGCCGACCGCGTTGTACCACAGTTCTTGCCACCGTTGGACCCAGTTGCGGGTCGACTCGCGGGGTCCCTGGACGCACCGCTCCAGGTCCTCGATGGTGGTGGCGCGGGTGTAAGAGCACTCGAAGTGCCTGACGAAGGCATCGCGCATCTCCTCCCAGGAATCGATACTGTCCTGGGGGAGGGTGTTGATCCACTGCCTGCATGTCCCCTCCATCATCAGGGGGAGGTAACAAGCGGCTAGCAGGTCAGTGTGGCCTGCGATCCCCATCGCCATGAGGTATGTGTCGAGCCAGACGGCGGGGTCGACGAGGAGTCGTACTTTTCTATCTCTTTCGGCGCCTTGAAGTTTGGCGGGTATTTCTCGCCTCGGATCATTGGTCCGAAGCACTTGGGTCCGAGTCGACTGAGCAACCCCATGGGCTCGCCGTCGCGGCGATTGGTTAGGGTATGTCGCAGGTCATCGGGCTGGCGTGCGCGCCAACTTTGATTGTTGATGATGTGGGTGCGGGCGTCGATGGGTTGCCCGTTGGCGGCGACAAGGTTGGTTGCCGGCCTGGGGTCGTTGGTGGAGAGTGCCGCGTTCGCGGGTCGGTGTTGGAGCTGCAGTGGCTCTGGTGGCGGGCAGTTAAGGGTGTTTGCCGCCGCTGGGCGGCCGCTGGAGGCCGCTCTGCTTCCCGAGGAACGCGAGTATACTCGACCTTGCGAGTCGGCGCCCGCTCTTTGTTGCTCCACGGCCTTCGCGAGCAGGGCCTTGACGTATTCGATCTGCAGGGCGCCGTTGCCGGTGGCCGTGATGCTGTCAGCTGCTGCTCGACCCGCCACAAGGTTGTCCATCGGGGTGGAGAACAGTGGGAGACCGTTTGCGTGTTGCTCCCGTGAGGAGACTACTATCCGCGGCTGGTCCCTGGGAGGGGTGCGGTTGGGTGGTGGTGGGGCGCCCATTGCAGTTGATCCTGGCGGGGGCCGAGCGCTTCCTCCTGGTGGCGCGTTCTCGCAGATCGCGCGCTCGGCCACGCGGGCCGGGTCATTTTCGTCGTCGAAGTTCAGGGCACGCCCTTGAACGGTGGGGTTCAGGCGTGACCTGATCCGCTGCTGGTGGTAGCGTGATAGCTCTTGCGCCGTCACCTGCTCGAGGAGAAATTTTTCGCGCTCGGCTTGCTCCTTGCGCACCGCCTCCGCCAGTTTCAGGCGGAGCTCCTCGACCTCCGTTGCCGTGGCGTTAGGAGGGATTGGGGTGGAGAACGGATCCTCTGGCGGATCGGCGCCGGTTGCCATGTAGGTCGCGGCGTGGCGACCAGTTCCGTCGCCGGAGTTTTCCGATCCGGAGTCGAACTCGAAGATCCCGAGGATGGAGGGATCCTCGAAGTCTCCTGCGTTGGAGACCTGAGCGATGGAGCCCGCGGACGAAGCCGCGGTGATGGATCCGGCGAGTGACGCCGGGGTCGCCGAGTCGGCGTCGTCGGTGAGGGCCGCATCCTCTGCGGCCGCTGAATTCCCGGCCACGTTGCTGTGGGCCGAGTTGTACTCGGAGGCGAGGCGATGGATCGTGCGGATCTGGCTCTCGGAGAGCCGATCACGCGGCGGCGACTCGTGGATGCGAGACGAATCCTCCGAGACGATGACGTCGGTGAGACCGACGAAGAGGCTGATCGTGCCGATCGGCAGGATCACGCTGTGCGTGACGGGTCGCGCCGCCGGGACGTAGCTGCTCGGCAAGATTTGGAGCATCTCGCCGATCGCTATCATGCGGCCGGTGGCGACCGTCTCGTTGATGGGCAGATTGGATCTCGCCACAGAACACCGGCCAGACCGGCCAGGCCCCATGGTGGGCGCCACTGTCGTGGGAATAGTCACGGCAGATGCTGCAATCGGCAGCGAGTAGTAGAACGAGGGGCAAGGGCGGCCAGCCATCTGCGGTGCGAGATGAGGGCAAAGACACAGGGTTTTACCCAGGTTCGGCCCCCCGGAGGGTAAAGACCTACTCCTGCTAGATTGTATTATGGAGGTGTTACAATGGGCGAGCTCGGCAGCTAGGCAGCGAGTCGCTTGGGTGTATGAGGGAACGTCTCTCTACTCGCCCTATAGGGAGGTTTATATAGGCTCACCTTCCCTAGGGTTTACATATCTCAACCGATTTAGTTAAAGCTTCGGTAGTCGTTTAACCTAATCCGACCGGGCCTATCTACTCGCCTGGGCCTTCAGCTTCCAGTCGCTTGGTTCCTTGCTGGGCTTCGATCCACTCGCCGTTCTGCAGGCCCACTCGCCGGTTCCTGGGCCAGTCTGAAACGTCCTGCTGGGTATACCCCGGTAGGCATATCCCCATCAAAAATATTATGATCTTTGCCACAATTCTCACAAACTTGCTCTACCTGCACAACATAAAGCAACTGCAAATCACCTGAATCACCAACAACATTCGCATTCCTCTTCACACTTACTACTGGTGGTGGTACAAAGGACCCCACCAGAGTAGTGGCCACAACATCAGACTGATTAACTATCATAATCGGTGACAAACTCACAGGGTGACTCCCCCCAACAGGCACATTAACAAAAGTGGATGCATATGTGTTCAATCCAGATACAGGACGACTCACAGGAACAGAAGGATTCACCACAGGCCTAGGAATGGTAACCTGCTCTACATTACGAGCAAAAACTGGCTCTCCTCTTCTAGAGTTTGCATCAGAGTTACCTGATCTGCCCGGAAACGAGGAGGCCATAGCATCTGATCCAGAACCCTGCTGCATCTCAGGGCGATGACTCCATCGGCCTCGATTGCGGGCCTGATCTGCCTCACGGCGGCGCGTCTCTGCCAGGGCCCTGTCCCGTGCCATGACTTCACGCCGCTGGTCTTCCAATCTGGCCTCGTTCTCCGCCTGCCGAATCACATCATCCCTGCGCCTCACATCCCACCGCCGCGCTTCATCTCGACGACGCTCCTGCTCCCGGATCCACTCACTCTCCCTGGGATTCTCCTCCAACACTCTGCGATCTATAGGGTGGCGCCATTGTCCATACCCAGATCCAGATCTGTTTGCATAGGGACCAAATCGGACTGGAGGACAAGAAGGGGATCCGCGCCCACCACGAAAACGACGATCCATAACTGACTCCGCCGCCACAACCTGAGCAAATGATCTGCAATCACCCGAACTAACACCACTCCACCTCACCGGAGAAACAACTTTTGATGACGAAGGACGAAGAATTGGCAAACCCCGAACGAAAACCACCTTGCACACCTCACGCGATCTGGGATTCATGAGAGACGAAGTGGATCCTAGTCTCGATCTAGGGTTAATGGAAATGGGAGGTGGAGGGGGAACTGACTAGAATGCGACCCGCTCCGGTGTACTAGTACCCCTCCTCTCGACTGGCAAG
Organism: Avena sativa; assembly: GCA_916181665.1. Classification (NCBI taxonomy): domain Eukaryota; kingdom Viridiplantae; phylum Streptophyta; class Magnoliopsida; order Poales; family Poaceae; genus Avena; species Avena sativa. The sequence goes on along the minus strand of OV702280.1, from coordinate 392,600,834 downwards.
TGGCCCTCCTCCACCGAAGACCCACCGTCAGCGCCCGTACGCTTCCTGGAACCGCCTATCCATATCACCCGGCACGTACGCGCGTAGGGCGGCGTGCCGGTGATACCGCGAGAACGTGCACCCCGTGACACAACCGCCGGTCCCACGAGAACGTGCCAACCCCTGTGTACCAATAGCGACCCAAAAGTAATATCCAAAGTCGAGCTCTAGATCGCCAAATCCTGCCCCGATTCATCTCGCAGCGACACCTGTCCTGAACCATCCCGCGAGATCGAACCACAGCGACGTAAGCTAATTGTTTCACCATCAACTTCTCTGATTATGGCCTTCCAACTCCCTGTCGAAGCAAGGTGATCACCGGAGACACCCGCCGCCGTGGGAGAGAGGAGAGAGAGAACAAGCCATTCTGCCATCCCACACTTATGCAGAAGATACATGCCTGCATTAATGACTGCATACTCTACCGCGGTGAGAAGTACGAGAATTTGGATACATGCGCGGTATGCACTGCACTGCGGTATAAGATAAGACGAGACGACCCTGGTGATATTGAGGGCGAGGCCCCTAGGAAGAAGGTTCCTGCCAAGGTTATGTGGTATGCTCCTATAATACCATAGTTAAAACGTCTCTTCAGAAATAAAGAGCATGCCAAGTTGTTGCGATGGCACATGGAAGACCGTAAGAAAGACGCGATGTTGAGACACACAGTGGAGAAAAGTCGAGTCAGAGTACCCGGACTTCGCACGTGACGCAAGGAACTTAAGGTTTGGTCTAAGTACAGATGGCATGAATCCTTTTGGTGAGCTGAGCTGCAGTCACATCACCTGGCCTGCGACTCTATGTATCTATAACCTTCCTCCTTGGTTGTGCATGAAGAGGAAGTTCATTATGATGCCAGTGCTCATCCAAGGCCCGAGGCAACCCGGAAACGACATTGATGTGTACCTAAGGCCTTTAGTTGAAGAACTTTTATAGCTGTGGGCCAAACCAGGTGTACATATGTGGGATGAGCACAAAGGGGAGCCATTTGACCTACGAGCATTGCTTTTCGTAACCATCAATGATTGGCCTGCTCTTAGTAACATTTCAGGGCAGACAAACAAAGGATTCAAAGCATGCACGCACTGTTTAGATGAGACTGAAAGTGTATATTTGGATAAATGTAAGAAGGTTGTGTACCTAGGGTATCGTTGATTTCTTTCAAACCTGCATCCCGTAAGAAAGAAAGGCAAGCATTTCAAACGTCTGATAGAACCCTAGAGGAAGCCTGTCCTTCGTACCGGTGAGGAGGTATTTGGTATGGTCAAGGACCTAGAAGTAATCTTTGGAAAAGGTCCTGGCAGTCTATCTGTTCCGAATGACGATGCTGGACACGCGCCCATGTGGAAGAAGCAATCTATATTTTGGGACCTACCCTATTGGAAAGTCCTAGAGGTCCGCTCTTCAATCGACGTGATGCAGGTGACGAAGAATGTTTGCGTGAACCTGCTAGGCTTCCTGGGAGTGTATGGGAAGACAAAAGATACACCGGAAGCACGACAGGACCAGCAACGTATGAAAAACCTGAAGAGCCTATGCATCCTGAGAACGAGAAGGGTAAAGGACGCCACTTAACTCCTTCCAGCTACGCTCTTACCAAAGCAGAGAAGGAAATCTTTTTTGAATGCCTGAGCAGTATCAAGGTCCCGTCTGGCTTCTCGTCGAATATAAAGGGAATAATAAATATGGCAGGGAAAAAATTCCAAAATCTGAAGTCTCATGACTGCCACGTGATTATGACGCAATTGCTTTCGATTGCATTGAGGGGGCTTCTACCTGAAAATCTTCGAGTACCCATTATAAAGCTATGTGCATTCCTCAATGCAATATCTCAGAAGGTAATCACTCCAGAAAGCCTACCAGGGTTACAAACAGAGGTGGCCCAATGTCTTGTCAGCTTTGAGTTGGTGTCCCCACCATCCTTCTTTAATATTATGCCGCATCTCCTGGTTCACCTAGTAGAAGAGAATGCCATTCTCGGTCCTGTATTTCTACACAATATGTTCCCCTTTGAGAGGTACATGGGAGTCTTAAAGAAATATGTTCATAACTGTGCTAGGCCATAAGGAAGCATCTCCAAGGGCTATGTAACAGAGGAGGTCATTGAGTTCTGTGTTGATTTTATTCCTGACCTTAAGGCAATTGGTGTTCCAGAATCACGACATGAGGGGATATTGCATGGAAAAGGCACCCTAGGATGTAAAGCAATGATATGTAGGGACGGGCATTCTCTCAATCAAGCACACTACACGGTTTTACAAAGATCTATCTTGGTTGCCCCGTATATCAATGAACACAAGAATTTTATACGCCTCAAACACCCGGGGCAGTCTGATGAATGGATTATAAGTGAACACATGGCGAGTTTTGGCGGCTGGCTGCAAAGACTTCTCACGAATAACACCACGGTTGGAGATCAGCTGTACTTGTTGGCCAGGACACCATCTTCGATTGTACGAGATAAATGGGAATACATTTTACATGATAGGCCAAGATAAAAAGAGCACCAACCAAAACAGTGGTGTCCGCTTCGATGCAGCAGAAGACAATGGGCAAAAGACCACGTATTATGGGTTCATAGAGGAGATATGGGAACTTTACTATGGACCTAATTTTAAGGTCCCCTTGTTTCGGTGCAAATGGGTCAAGCTAACAGGAGGAGGGGTTGAGGTAGACAAGTACGGATTGACAACAGTGGATCTCAACAATCTTATGAAGGTAGACAAGAACTTAGACGACCCATTCTTCTTAGCCAATGACGTGGCTCAATTTTTCTATGTGAAGGACATGTCTACCAAACCGAAAAAAAGAAAAAAAATAAGCAAACAGATACATCACACGATGAGCCAAAGCGTCACATAGTTCTTTCAGGGAAAAGAAACATCATGGGAGTGGAGGACAAGACATACATGTCAGAAGATTATAATAAGTTTGATGAAATTCCGCCCTTTAGAGTGAAGACTGACCCAACCATCCTGTTAAACGGTGCTGATACTCCATGGTTACGGCCGGCGTGATCATAAGATTGACTATATGTATTAATTGAGCCATTTTTGGTACACATATGTATCTCAACATGGAAATCAATGTCATATTTCTTCTGTTAACACTATATGTATTAAATGAGCCATTTTTCTTCCTGCCATTTCTTCCCGCCATTTTTCTTCCCTCCATTTCTTCCCGCCATTTTTCTTCCCGCCATTTCTTCCCACCAGTTCTTCCCGCCATTTCTTCCCGCCAGTTCTTCCCACCATTTCTTCCCGCCAGTTTTTCCGGCCAGTTCTTCCCTCCAGTTATCTTCCTGTCATTTATCACTATATATATGTAGGGTTGGCCTCCATTGTCATTGCACATCTCTAGACTCATATCTGCAACCTCATCACTCTTTCCCATGGCTTCCACCGTACCACTAACCCCCAGGGAGGCGGAAGCGCTTTGCGCCTCGAACTACCCCTGCCCTCCGGGATACTGCGTCCCCGTCGGCTGGATGCTGAGCGTCGGAGGCGTGCTGGTTCCTCCTGTCCCTCTAGGTGTGGCGCGCCGGATGGCCATCGCAAACCACTACTACTTTGAGCTCACGCCGGAGCAGCGGAGGAATCCCAACTGGCATCTCGACTATTTCCCGACTTGGGAAGCCTTCTTCGGGGATCGACGTGAGAGGGCGCTCGCCAGGCACGAGGAGGATGGCCCACCTCCTCCGAACTTCAACGAGGCCGACCGTCGACTGTGGTGGCGCGGTCGGACTCTTCAGAGCGTCATGGCCTACGACACTGCCGCCGACTCTAACCCCCGTTTGCGCTACCCTCAAGTCCATCCCACGCGTACTCAACCTTCAAGGTTCAACTATGGTGACCCCGACGATGACAACGACAATGGCCGCGGCGAGTACGACGACTATAGTGGCGAGTATTACAGGTGTAGGCAGGAGCATGACTGAATCACTCCAACATTTCAAAACAAGTTTGGCCGATTGTGACTTAATCTGGCCATGTATCTTAATTTTCAGTTCTTCTATGTATCTTAATTTTTCAGTCGTGCTTTGTTAGTTGAGTTATGTCCAGTTCTATCGTAAGAAAATTTTCTTCCCGCCCTTTTCCTCCCGCGCATTCTGCCCGCCCTTTCCCATATGTTACTAGTTTTAATACTTAGAATTTTATTTTTTTAAAACAAAAAATGTTTTAGGATTAATTATTCAAATACAAACAATTTTCATGTTGAAAATTTTATCAGATTCCAAAGTATACAAAAGATGCTAAATTTAAATATCAAAACAATTCAAAAATGTTAATACAAAATAAAATATGATTTTCTCTAATAAAATAGGGTTATATTCCTTTTCATATGCTTAATATTTCTTAAGTTCAAAGTTTTAGGGTTTGACTATTTTATTTTTGTCTTAATTGAATAATCAAAATTTATATTTAAGTGTTTTAATCATTTTGAAAATTTTCATCTACACTAACTATAAAATGTTTTTATATGAATGGATAGATCTTATTTTTGTGAAAATTATGATATATTATTCATATTTTTCTGAGTTGCAATGAAAAAGATATGAATTTTCTAAATTCTATCCTATTTTTTGAATTAAAAATGCCCCCAACCCTTTAATGTACGAAATAAATGCCCCCCTTTAACACCGGTTCCAGCCACGAACCGGTGTTAAATGGGGGGGTGCACGCGAAACAAATTCCCCCTTTAACATCGGTTCGTGGCTGGAACCGGTGTTAAAGGGGGGGGGGTGCGCGCGCGAAACGAATTCCCCCCCCCTTTAACACTGGTTTGTGGCTAGAACCGGTGTTAAAGGGGGGGGGGTATAAAAGCACGCGTTCTCTTGCTCTTCCCCCCAGTCGAGCAGATCGAGGAGCAGAGGAGCTAGAAGAGGACAACTCCGCTAGGCTGCTCGACGCGTTGTTGCCGTCCGCCGCCACGCCCGCGCCGTCTGCCACCGCGCCCGCGCCGTCCCACCGCCGTCCACGCCCGGTGATGCGACGCCCGGAGCCGCCGTGCCGCTCGGAGCCGCCGCCAACCGTCCTCCACTCGCCGCTGCGCGCGCCAACCCCGCCGTTTGCCGCCGGTGAGGAGCCAAATTTGGTTGAATATTTGATATATTGTTGTATATATGTGTATATATTGTTATTGTTGTATATATGTGTATATATTGTTGTATATATGTGTATATTGTTATTGTTGTATATATTGTTGTATATATGTATATATATTGTTGTTGTTGTATATTGTTGAATGTATATATATTGTTATTGTTGTATATTGTTGAATATATGTATATTATTGTTATATATATGAAAGCAGTGTATTGTATATATATTGTTGTGATTGAATATCTGCCACCGTGCGCCCCTCCACCGTCCGCCAGACCGACAACCACCGCGGCCATTGCCATCGACCCTGACCCGCTGCCCTCGCTGAGCCTACACGCGTCGTGTTGGTTCGAACGCACACCCCCACGCATCCCCGCTCTCGCCCTAGCGCCGCCAGCCGCTGCCCTAGCACACTTCTCATTGTTAATAGCATTATAACCATGCATTGTTAATCAACTTTCATGACAAGTTAATTAGAAGAAGTAAATGTACCCGCTCATATGAATCCGGGGTTTCTCCGAATTAGGGTTTGGACCCCGTTTAAAATGACCAAGCATGTATTAGGGTTACATTTCAATACTTTTAACCTGTCATATCATCATCCTTGCTCGAGTATTTCAATAGATGTATTACTGATATTTGTGTGATAATATTATTTTTTTAGAAACTATGGATCCACTTAGTAGAAACCTTGAAGAGGAAGAAATAATGGAGAACATGATCCACGAGGACACCTCACAATATCTGAACTTGGAGGGACATGATGACAGCTCAAGTAGTCATGGAGAAGATGACGACTCCGGTGAACGCACTTTAGTGATTACAAAGTCCGTCGAGGTATATGCATGGATTAAGCCTCTGCTGACTTGCACCGGTTGATTTGTATATATATGTACATGTATTAATTAACACTTCTTTCTTCTTTTAGCCCTCCGGATCGACCAGCCAGGACAATCTTATTCTATGAAAAAGAGCAAGCGAGGCACGAGCCATCGGTTGAAAGATCGTGCAAAGTTCACGATCGCAGTAGTCCGTGTGGATGGCAAGCCGATGGAGCCCAAGAAGGCCGCAGACAAATTTATACGCCAGGATAGATTTCTTGTTAGGGACCAAATCCCAATCATAATTGAATATTGGAATAAGCCAAAGAAGGGCGACGGTACCTTTGTCGATGAAAGATCCAAAGAAACGCTTTGGACTTCGCTGTTGGTAAATTTCACCCTACCGCCAGAGGAGGATGAAAATAAACCGGTTATAAAGAAAAAGGTCAAAGAGTGGACTCTAAATAAGATGGCTGACGCTTTCCGCAACTGGAAGACAAAATTGAACAAATTTGTCAAAGCTCGCGAGACTCCAGATTTCGAAGACGCATATTATGCGAAGATAAGACCTCACTGGCCCGAATTTGTGGCGTACAAGGAAGGTTCTATAGCTACAAAGAGGTCAGAAACAAATACGCTAAATGCCCAGAAGAAGGAATATCACCAGAGGACGGGGTCAGGTGGCTACATATCTCAGAGGCCTAAGTGGGAGGAAGCTGAGAAGGCCCTGCGCGCTAGAGAGATCACACCCCAGACACATGGGTGTGACCTACGTGCAAAGACTTGGTTCTATGGAATCGGGGCAAGGTTGGACCCAGAAACGGGATTGTGTATCTTCCCAACAATTCTTGCGAAACCCGTCACTGAACTCATCACGGCATACGAAGAAACAGCCGCCAGGACCTTCCATCCGACAGAGGGAATGACCAGCTGACACGCGCCATCGGTAAAAAAGAACACCCTGGACTTGCACGAGGCACAGGGGGTATGACGTGGAAGGATGGGTTTGCCGAGTGGGGCGACTCTTACAGATGGCGCGGCAGAAAAGAAAAAGAGCATACAGACCGGATGACACAGATAGAACATGCACTTGTGGCGCTGCAGGCGCAAGTGAATGAACAAAAGAGCCAGCAAGCTACCGGCCCATCTCAGCGGCACGAAGAGCTTGCGTTGGAAGCTGCCGGCGGCCCAGACTCTGCGCAGAAAAGCAGTATGGCTTCCATGGAGAACGTGTAGCCCACTCTTGAAATGGCGGGTCCTCGATACCCCGTGGATGAGATCACGGAGAGCGAACACGCTGAGCTGCATGTGAGATTAATGGGCTTATCCATTAAGGTGGCGGTCGGCTATGCCTTACCTCCTGTAGCTGGTGGAACTTACCACTGCGGACCGATTCCAGATGGCTATGCTATTGTCGGGGTGGATGAGGTTGTGAAGGAATATGAGGAAGCACAGCTTGACCATGCTACAGGTGAAGGGGAAACTGAACTCAAATTTGCAGTGAAAAAAACCATTCTTTGGAAGAAGGAACACATCGTGCTTCCAAATTGGAGGCCACTAGCACCCCCACCGTCTCCGCAGCGTCAGCAGTCTGAGCCGCCCCAGCCGTCTCCAAGTCATCAGAATACTCCCCTGTCGTCTCTAGCACTTCAGCCATCTCCTGCTCGTCAGCCATCTTCGGTGCGCCAGCCATCTCCTGCGCGTTAGCCATCTCTAGCGCTTCAGCCCTCTCCTGCGTGCCACGGAGAGCATCACTAGCACTGCCACGAAGAAATCCGCAGGAAACCGTACGCCAAAAAGTTCAAGAAACTACGTCCCGCGGCCTTCCACTAAGCCATTGCCGGTATTACCTTGGAATCGCAGCGACGAGGAGACCAAGATGATCTCGGAAGAAGAGTTCAAGAAATTCTTTGCACCTAGACGGGCCGAGCCAAAGGAGAAACTAGATCCGTCGGTGGTGGAGAAGTTTTACAATAATCTTTTGAAACCTAAAACCCCACTTGTGCCGGACTACGAGCGCCAGATTATGAAGGGGGATGCAAGGCGGAGGGAGTCTGAAAGTAGCAATCGTGCGGCACCCCAGAAAACAGTTCCCATGCTCGGAGAGCAGGAAAACCAATCATGCGCCCTGCTCCAAGTGTTCGACACACGGATAGCTCCTCCTGTAAATGATTACGAGGCAGAGCTACAAAGAAAGGCTAATGAGATGGGGATGACTTACATTGCATACTTGAACATCATGGGAGACAACTTGCCCAAAGGCGATGTCAACCCCATACAGCCATGGAAGTATGGGAAGAATCTCGTCAAGAAAGAGGAGCTCAAGAATCTACCAACAAAGATGCAAAGATTGCATAAGTGGTATCTTGATTTATGCAAGACGAGAAAGGAAGAATAGATCACGGCGCATATAAGAGATCAAATTTTCTTGTGCGGACGAGATCACCTTCAACATTCAAGACTTGCATTTTCTATTCAATCAGAAGGAACTCGACAAAGCTGCCATCATCCTTTATTGTGTGTAAATACTATTTCTGTAATTTCTATCTCATCTTATTCAATTCATTAATTGCATGTATATATGTGCTCACCATATATGTATATACTATTATGCAGGAAAAAGGTTATGGAATGCATGAAAGAAGGCCCTTTTGACATTGGGTTCGTTGACCCAAATAGAGTTCATGAAGAAGTGGTAAAACACAAACCCGGGCAATTAAAAGATTTCTTGCTAACGTCTTTACTGAGACAACAAACAAAAAGGGAAATACTATTGCCTCACAATTTCTTGTGAGTGTTACCCTCTCTTGTACACATTCGGTTTCGGCTTACTCGATGTTAAGTGTAACTGATGATGAGTTATGCTTGCGTAGTTTCCACTTTATTCTACTAGTCATTCAAGTTGACTCAGGAAAAGTCCTTGTCATGGACTCGTTACGAAAATACCAAGAGCTATGGGCAGACTTTAAAGAGATGCTCCAAAGATAATTTTAATCATATTATCGCACTAGATCGGCAACTTTCATGACAACAAGTAATTAATTACTCCTTTATCCATTTTCTTTGCCGGACAGGGTTTGGAAAAGGTTCACGGGCAGGGACGTGGGTGAATGGTCAGAAGAACTAAAATTTGTAGACCAAAATGTAAGTAATACTAGCCAGTTAGGTCTGCGTATCTCTTTGATTCTGCTTCCAATTCCATTATATCATGCTTTATTGATTATTATTTTGATTGAACTCTCTATTCTCGTAAAGTGCACGCATCAGGGACTCGGCAATAACTTATATGGATACTATGTTTGCGAGTTCATTCGCAACACGATATGTGCGACGGGCCAAGCCGCACTAGAACAACTTAGAGTAAGTAAACAAAGTACACAACATTATTTTATTACCATCAGTTGTGTTGATTTTTATTCTTATATATATTGACCCCATTCTTCATATATATTTAGATCGAATGGATGTGGGACCAAGTCCTACCATTTGACCGCATACGAGTCATTCAAGAGGAATTGGCGGGGTTCATACTTGATGAGGTCATCACGCCTGGCAGAGAACTCATTGGATATCCACCAAAATGCGTGTACGGAGATGTTATATTGTATATATGCTTAAACATGTTTGTCTTGTACTTGATGCTTCAACATGTACGGAGAATACCACAATGACGATGTTTGTGTATAATAGTAGTTGCTTAATTATTCATGTACTCGTATGTACCGACGATGTATGTGTATACCTCTCCCGATCGATTCCCCCTCCCCCCTCCCCGTCCCTGCCGCACCGCAGAAATCCGCCCAGAACGGGGCGACGGCTGAACTCTGTCGCGGCAAAGATTTATGCCGTTTTCCTGCCGCGGCAGAGATTTATGCCGTTCTCCTGGCGCGGCAGATAAACTTTAACACCGGTTCATGTTACGAACCGGTGTTAAAGGGGGGGCCTGAGCGCTGCGGCAGCCCCACGTGCGTCATCCTTTAACAGCGGTTCGTATAAGAACTATTGTTAAAGGGGGGGGTTCTAACACCAAACTCCCAACAGCGGTTCTGAAACCGCTGTTAGAGGGTCTCCTGGACCGCTGTTAGAGGGTATGTTGTGCACTAGTGCGAGTTAGCAGTTGGATTTTTACATGGAGATTCATGCATCGTGTCGCACAATGGTTGAAACTGATTTTTTTTCAGTTACAACAAGGTTGGAAATTAACTTCCAGAAAGTGTCTTTATCGCCGAGCACCGGTGCTCTTTTTATTAAAAAGGTTAAAAACCATATTTTACAGTTTCAAAAATATCAAAATTCTAGACATAAACAATGTTTTATCCCACAAACATGCAAAACCGTTATGCGAAATTCTTTGTATTTTGGCATACACAAAAATGACAAATCTGATAAAATTTAGAGATTTGGAAACATACTTGCATAGGTGTACATTCTTGTCATTTCTATGTGCACCTTGCACAATGAATTGGAAAGGCAGATTTTCAGTAACATGGGTAAAAATGATGAATTACGTGCCCTGGAAATTGCTTTTACAACACCTATTTTTGTTTTTCCTCGGAGCATGTCATATGTATTTTATTCATGTTTCTTTCCAAACATGTGATACACACATGTACATTCTTAAAAAAAATCAGTTTTTCGTAAAATCTTAAATGTATTACGATAATATTATTGTTCACTCTAGTTGAAAATGCACCCCAGGTGTGACGTGTATATACAAGCAACTGTGAATGACAAAATTATTGTAATTTTGTATGTGTCTTTTAAATATATTCAGTTTCCTCTTTGTTTGTCTTTGAGAGTTCTTTTGTTCGATTGTTCTCTAAGCCCTTTGTTCTTTTGTTTTGCAAAATTCCACCAATCTATTAATAATCATCAACAGAAGTGCAAAGAGTTTTAAAAATAATAAATATTACAAATAGGTCTTATGGACCACTTAGCGACGCCTACAAGGCACTAGCACGAGCGGAAGGCGTGCCGCCATCCTCACCCCTCCATCATCAGAGTTGGATAAAGCTTTCCCGTTGTAGATTTGTTGTAGTACACAGACTGGAAGTCGTCGTGCTAAGACCCCAAAGGACCAGCGCACTAGAACATCAACCATTGCCAATAAAAGTCATCCGTAGATCGGAACATACTGACCTAAAATCGCACCGAATAACACGAAAACCGACCATATCTTAGGAGATCAGCCGGACACAAGCCCTTTGTTCTTAACATATGCGACCTTACTTGAGAATTTATGGAGATCTTAAGTTGATTTGCTAACCACCACTGGTAGAAAACATGCCATGCGTCCCGGTTGGTAAGGGGATTTAGTCCCGGTTGCCCAACCGGGACGGGGCAACCGGGACTAAAGCCCCAACTTTAGTCCCGGTTGCCCCACCAACCGGGAAAAATGGGGACACATGTGGCGGCGTCAGAGCGCGAGGGGGGGTGGAGCATTAGTCCCGGTTCGTAACACGAACCAGGACAAATAACCTTCTGCCGCGGCAGAGATTTGGCCCATTTCTCTGCCGCGGCAGAGAATTCATTTTGGCACATTTTGTTGCCGCGGCAGCATTTTTGCCACTTTTTGTGCCGCGACAGAGAATTCATTTAGGTTGATTTATTATTTATTTAGTGTTTTGCACTCATCAATTAAGGAACCATTATATTACACAAGATCATCATGACAATATTACATTCGATACACGGATCGAGTTCATGCACTACATACAAAAGTTGCTCTTTGTACAATCCCTATTGTCTATATACAGCCGAATAGTATTCCCCTTTTGGGTCTAGGACTTCTGCATCCAAGAATCCCGCCAATTCCTCCTGAATTGCTCGTACGCGATCCTTTGGCAGAAGACCGTCCCGTAGACATTCGATCTGATTTAAAAAAGGAGTCAGCCTATATGAATGAAACTAAACACAATTTGATTGTAATTAAAAACTATGGAAATTGTTTACGTACGTGGAGTTGCTCTAAATTTCTGTCCTTCTCATCGCACGTCTGCCGGATGAACTCGCAAACATAATATCCACATATATTGTTACCTGGTCCCTGCGTAAGGCACTTTACGAGATATAGTTCAATCAAAATAATAATCAAGTATGATAATAACTGTATCAAAACTAGAATCAAAGAGATGCGCGGATATAGCTAGTGGTGCTTACATCTAGTGCTTCAAATGTAAGCTCCTCTTTCCAAACACCCCTAGCCTTTTTGGTGAACCTTTTCCAAGCGCTGCCCGGCGAAGAAAACAAATAAAATAAGTTATTAAGTACTTGATATCATAAAATTCACGAACGTTGCCGATATAGTGTCGTAATGATTAGAATTACCGCTGGAGAAGTATCTGCATGTCCTTCCACGTCTCAAGGGGTTTATGTTTCGAGTCCATGACTAGTACACGCCCTTTGTCAAGTTGAATGATTAACAGAATATAGTGGTAGCCGCGAATGCATAACTAATCAATTATATACTTAACATCGAGTAAGAGAAATAGAAAGTGTATACAAGACAATAACACTCACTCGAAGTTGTAAGGAAATAGTATTTCCCTTTTGGTTTTTTGAAACCTTAACGCGTGTACTATATTATCCTCCGTATCCCGGGGGTTTGTTTTGAGATTAGCTTGATGAACCCAATATGGGTCAATGAAGCCAATGTCATAGATTTGTCCTCTGCTACATTCGAGAATCTTCATTCTGCATATTACAGTATGATTATATACATGCAATAAACAAGGTGAGATAGCTGGAGACTAAATTAATTACAGAATTAGTACTTACAGACAATAGGCACTGATGATCGATTTATCCAAGGCGTCTTGATTGAATAATTGAAATAGTTCATCAAATTCAATGGATATCATGTCATCCATATCTTTCCCATAATGCTTTTTTGTAATCTTCAGCACTATCCAGTTAGCCCCGACCTTTGTGGCATGCAAGTACCAGTTATGCAATCTTCGCATTTTTGTTGGAAGATTATTTACCTCCTCAGGTTTGACGAGAGGTTTGCCGTACTGGTATTTGTATGCTACTTCACTCATGGGGAAGTACTCTAACTGGGATAAGTACTGGGCAATACTCATACCTTGAGGAGCGGCAGCTTCTCCGTATTGTGCAACTACCTCTGGATCATACTGCTCTTCGGCCCCATATTTGCTCGACCCAACATTGGTTTGGGAAATCACCTTGAGAGGGGCGCAAGACTGTTTTGCTTGTTCTCTGAGCTGGGCAACAGATTTATCGCTTGCATCAGTACTGCTCTTCGAGGATTTTTGTGCCACATGTGACTTGAGAATAGAATGCTCATAGTCTAATGACAGCTTTGGCTCGGGTTGATGAAGAGACTTTATCATTTTCAACACTTTGGCTTTTTCTTCTTTCGGTGCTGGGGAACTCTGGCTCTTTCGGTCGCCTTAGCTTAGCAAAAAACGCTGTCGTTTCCGCATCAACGATCACCGCAGTCTCCTCTTCAGTACAGTCATAAGCTCTCTTGGGAGGAACCTTTGGTACTTTTGGAAGAGGCTCTTGTTTACGTTTAGGCGATCGCTTACCACGACGCATAGTAGCGGTACGCTTACGCTTTTTATCCTGAGGCGTCGGCGATGGCTGCGCCGGAGATTGGTGAGGCGACGGAGCTGGGTGAGGTGACAGAGCCGGGTGAGGCGACGAAGACGGCTGCCGCCGCGGCGACGACCTCGCTGGAGACGGGTGAGGCGGCGGCGGCGAAGATGGACTTGGCGTGTGATTTCGAAGCACGATACATTCCTTTGGCCATAGAATGGTGACGTTTTTTGCGTCTCCTAGTACAGTCACATCCCCTTCACCTGCAGGGTAGTGAAGATCCAAAACTTCAAAGGTGGGCATGATTTCATCCACCCCGACAACAGCATAGCCCTCTGGAACCGGACGACAGTGGTAAGTTGGTGTGGGTCCAATTGGTAAGGCATAGCCGACCGCCACCTTCATTGATATGTTCACAACTTTGACATGTAGCTCGCAGTGTGTCATCTCTGTGATATCATCCACTGGGTAGCCAACAGGAGCCATCGTCGGTGCACCATCATCATCACCATTGTCATCACCCGGGATCTCGGTGGAAGCCACACTGCTTTTTCGATTATTCGATAGGCCGGTAGCATCGAATGTAGTGTGCTGCTGAGATGGGCCGGTAGTACTTTGCTCTTTAAGTGCGTTAATTTCATCTTGTTGTTGCTTTAATCGTTCTTCAATTAAACGCATTCGCTCTTTCTGACTATCTGCTTCAACTTCCGCCCTGTCCTTTCTCCTCTGACGGCTTCTATCAGGATATTTCTTCCTCTCTTCGGGAAACCCAGTCCTCCATGGTTGTGACTCTTGTGCCTCGTGTTCGTCCATCATGTTCCTTATTTCCAAGGGCGAGTGTGAGCTCATCATTCTCTCTATCGAGAATGAAGTCCCCATCTTTAACAGCCTTTACTGCTTTTCTCATCCTCTCGATTGGCAAGGGGTCTTCTTTATGTCGTATGTTATATATACACCTCCCTTACGAGTCCAACGTGCCCCCATGCCCGTAAAACCAATTCCTTGCACGTTCTACCCAATCGTCTGTCTCTGGGGTGATCTTTTTAGCACGCAGTTCATTCTCAAGTTTCTCCCACTTAGGAATGCCAGCCCTGTAGCCACCTTGCCCCATAGTATGGTGATACTTCTTGTTATCAGCATTCAGCTTATTCATTGCGGACATTTTCTTAGCTTTTTCTAATGTCTTGTATTCCACAAACTCAGCCCATAATGGTTTTATCTTCTCAAACTGAATATTCTTGAAATCGGGAGTCTTCTCTTTCACGACATAGTCAAGGTGCAATCTTTTCTTCCAGTTGGTGAAACACTGGGCCATCTTCTTCAAAGCCCACTCTCTGACCTTAGCCTCCATGGCTCTCCCATGTTGTAAGGCGTCCTCAACTGGATCCTCCGCATTTGGATCCAGCTCTATCTTCGGTAGTTTGAAATTAACCATGAGCCTCTTCCACAGTAAATCTTTGGCGTGGTTAGGGACAAATAAACATGTTCCCTCTTCATCCGCATTAGCAGGCCTATTCCAATTTCTAATGGTGATCGGGATTAACTCCCTAACGATTACTCCGCATTGTGCCACAAATTTGTTTGCGACAACTTCGGGAGCTGTCGGTTTGCCGTCTTCAGCGACATCTTCGATCCTGAACCTCTCATGGTCTTGCAACTTTTTGGTTGGGCCTTGTCTGCTCTTTTCAGTAGATTCCTTCGATCCGGAGGGCTAAAAGAAGAAAGATCGTCGTTACTATTTCTATATAGATAGCAGATGATTAATTAATGAATTAATTATATTACATGCACCTCGCTGGAGCGGTCGTCTTCTCGATTACACAAGGCATCGCCTTCTCCCTCGCGGAAGGCAACACCTTCAACCTCAAACAAGTCGTCTATTCCGGTAAAAAGAGGATCACCCTCACCGGAGTTGTTTAGAAACATTGATACGTCTAAATTTTCTTCCCCACGGATCACACCTTGGATCAACTCTTCCTTTTCTTCGTCTCTGACGTGTGGGTCCATATTTTCTGCATAGGTGGAAAAACGAATAAGTCAAAGCGGCTAAGGGAGAAAGTTAGGTACGGTGTTGAGAGATATAAACCCTAATTAAGAGAAACCCTAATATATACATACACAATAATAAAAATGAAGAGAAACCCTAAACCCTAAACCAAGCTACAAAAAGGAAACTGTGTAGTAGATAGGTAACTCTAGCTAATTAAGAGAAACCCTAATATATACATACACAATAATAAAAATGAAGAGAAACCCTAAACCCTAAACCTAGTTACAAAAAGGAAATTGTGTAGTAGATAGGTAACTCTAGCTAAAATCAACTAAAATCAATATTCCGGAGTTCCGAGGGGTGTAAAAGCTAGTTCGAAGAAACCTCTGATGCATATGAGAGGGGAACATGAGTATAAGGCTACAAAAGGGAAACTATCCAGCAGATAGGTAACACTAGATACTAACAAAATACCATATTGGAATCAATTTAAGAGGGTTCGGAATGCCCTGGCGAAGGCACATCGTCGAACCCACATGCACCTAAGGGGTATTAATGATTCCTTATCTAACATAGGGTTTTTAAGATAGGGCCGAAGACTAATAATACCAAACTAATTAATAAACCTAATAATACCTAACTAATAATAAACCTAATAATCCAAACATCAAAAATAAAGGGAAACCCTAAAGCATCGATGCAATGATCAAGCAAGTATGATGATATGACAAGTTAAATTGTATTGAAAAGTAACCCTAAAGCACGCTCGATAAATTAAACGCGGTTCCGAGGGGCGCAAACCCTAACTCGGGGAAACTCTGGAATCACATGTGAGGGGTTACTATGTTCTTCTAAGCAAACTTGGTATATTATTTAAGTTGCTTAACAATGCATGATTATAGCTTAAATAGGTAGGTTTCATTTTTCTGAACATTTTGGTATATTATACATATTTTTCTGACTTATAAATAATAAGTTCGGGGTTCGGGGTGGCCGGAATCAGCGGTGGAGGCGGTGGCCGGAGTCGGCGAGGCTTGGAGCGCCGACGAGGAGCACGTGGAGGCGCGACAACGGGGCAGCGCGTGGAGTCCGACGGCGGGGCAGCGCGTGGAGGCCGACAGCGGGGCCGAAAAATAGTATGTACAAAATATGATAATATAAATATACATATACAAATACATATAAATATACAAATACAAAATATGATAATATAAAAAAAATATGATAATATACATATACTACTTAAGTAGATTATTTTCTATAAATTTTACAAGTTCCATCTAAAATCTACGAAAATAAATCGAATTAAAGTAAATAGTCAAACGTGACCGTTTGACCACGCCGACGTGGCGCTGACGTGGCGTTGACCAGTCAGCGCCCTAGGCTGACTAGTCAAATGTCCATCTGGACCATTGGATGTTGATCGGAGGGCAGAGGAAGCACGCGAGGAGAAGCTCACCGGAGCAGCCGACGGTGGCGGTGGCGACGGTCGGGGCGGCGGCGGTGGCGGTCCTCGGCGGCGGCGGAAGGTGAGACGGCGTCGGGGGCGAGGTGGTGGATCTCCTCGCGGTGGCGGCGCGTGCGCAGGCGACGGCGGTCGGCGGCTGGAGTGGCGGGCGGCGTCGGTGGCGACGGCGGTGGCTCGCGGGCATCGGGCCTGCGGGGAAAGGGAGGGAGGCGGTCAGCGGGTGGTGGCGGTGATCCCCAGCGGGCGAGCGAGGCGAGGGGGAAGGCGCGGGCACGTACGGTACCGGCGGCGGCGGTGGGCGCGGGCGGCGCTGTGGCGGTCGGGGGAGGAGAGGGAGGTGGAGGCGCCGGCGGCGCTGGTCGACGTACGGAGGCGACGCGCGCGGCCGGAGACGTACCGAGGCGGCGCGTGGCGATGGACGGAGACGGCGATGGACGAGGCAACGTCTCCCCTACGGCGCGTCGGGTGGTTGCAGAGAATGGAGAAGGGGAAGAAGAAGAAGAAAAGGCACGCGTATATAAAGGAAGGAACTTTTGTCCCGGTTGGTGGCTCCAACCGGGACTAAAGGGTCATACGTCCTGGTTGGAGCCACCAACCGGGACGTATACTCCAATTTTCAGCAGATAAAGGGGCGCACGCGCAGGGCTTCTTTAGTCCCGGTTGGTGGCTTCAACTGGGACGTATTCCCCTGTTTTTAAATTTTTTCAGGTATTTTCTCTCTGTTCCCGCCTTATTTTTTATTTTGGGGTTTAAATTTGTAATGTTTTTTAAATGATAATTACTTTGGAATTTAGAAAAACTTTAAACATAAAAAGTGTTTGAATTTGAATAACTAATTCGAAACCATTTTCTATTTTTAAAAATAATTAATGTAACCATTTAAACTATGAACCATTTAAAATTAATAATGAAATAACTTATATTTTTTAAATATTAATTTGGAATTTAGAAAAACTTTAAACATAAAAAGTGTATGGATTTGAATAAATAATCCAAAACCATTTTCTATTTTTAAAAAATAATTAATGTAACCATTTAAAATTAAAAATGAATTAACTTATATTTTTTGAATATTAATTTGGAATTTAGAAAACTTTAAACATAAAAAGTGTTTGAATTTGAATAAATAATTCAAAACCATTTTCTGTTTTAAAAAATAATTAATGTAACCATTTAAAATATGAACCATTTACAATTAAAAATGAATTAACTTATATTTTTTAATATCAATTTGGAATTTAGAATAACTTTAAATATAAAAAGTGTTTGGATTTGAATAAGTAATTCAAAACCATTTTCTGTTTTTAATGGGCGGAAAGAAAAGACGGGAAATAATGAGCGGAAAGAAAATTTAATTAGGATAGAACTGGAATTAAGAAACAGTAAAACTCACCTAGCTAGAAGCCTCCACAGCGTTTTGATGCTCATGACCGTCCGATATGGATGTTGAGCGTCTTAGATCTCCCGGTCGTCGCTAGGTTTGGCCTGACGTAAACAGGCTGCTACTCCCAATATCGATCTAGCTGGCCTGTAGTTTACCGGGCCATATCCATTTACCAGTTTGTTTAGACGGCCTTTTCTTGCTTACAAGCAGCGGCCCACCGAGGGTTCCGCTGGTCTGCAGCAGACGACGATGCCAACGACAGAGACGCTCCGCCTTTTCTGCGCCGCCGCTCAGGCTCACCAAGTCACCACCACCGTTATTGATTCAGGTCCACTCTTCCTCTCTCTATATGCCCTATCTCTCTCTGTCCAAAGATCTACCAAGCGGTCAAGCACAGGCAAACAGCAGACCTTGAATATCTTCTGTCTCAGTTGTGCTCGACTTACAGCGATTTCAGTGCGTGGACAGTTGACCAGCGAACACTGTTGTTCCTCAGTATACACGATTTGGAGCTACAAGTCTACAACATGTACAAGTTTGGTTGAAAACGTGTGATGAGAACACATCCCTCTATTGGTCCTGTTTCGGTTTGTGATGCAAAGCCTATATGATCTGGACTCTATACAACATATTTGGACCATGAGAACCTGATAACCATTGCTAAGGTTGAAACTGATGAACTGAAAGCTGCGAGATGTATATTTGTGTCACGGTCCCATTGCACTATGAAGATCTCTTTTTTTGGTAGTTACCTATTCAATTTTTTTCATAGTTTTCTGATAATTTTATTAGAAAAAGGGATCACCTCGGTTGTTTATCTCATTTTAAAGCATCCTGCAAAGTCTAAGCCCTGTGTTTATCTGGTCTTTATTCTAGCTGATTTCAAAAGAGACAAGACTATATTGACTTGTCAGATTGTTA
The DNA here is from genome assembly GCA_916181665.1 of Avena sativa. Taxonomy (NCBI): domain Eukaryota; kingdom Viridiplantae; phylum Streptophyta; class Magnoliopsida; order Poales; family Poaceae; genus Avena; species Avena sativa. The sequence continues at coordinate 392,581,549 of OV702280.1, read as the reverse complement.
GTAATTTCCGCCTCTATTGCCCTTCGCTCGTGTAATTGTGCATGCTGCATTGTACAAGATTAGCCTCTTTATACACCTGAAATCATTTTTTTTTGGAAGACAAACATTACGCTATATTATTTCTGTACAAGATATTGTGGAGGATATATTATAGTTATCTTTTCATTGATCTGGTGTCTTGCTGGCAAATTTATTTTGAGACATAATAACCAGATTTTGGCTGAGTATATCTCGCAAGTTTCAGAAATCTCTGTTGAAGGAGGATACTTCATTATTGCACTATACGGAGGGCCTGTTGTCAGGTTTTTTCTGGTAGTGGATATTCCAAATTTTTGTTAGCTTGGAGTATTATGAATAACTCTAAAGGTCCATACAAGAAGACTATATTTACCTTTTTTTAACATATTCTGGACCGAGGAACATGCTGAACAAATTACTATGTAGATAGCATACATTAACAAAAGAAGGGTCTATAGTCAAGGTATTTGAACGTCGTGAGGAAATTCACACTACTTCCTAAAACTAAACTATAGTGTATTTCCATGATTATTTTATACATATTTTCTTGGTTTGTAGACTTTTTTGTTGACATATTGAATTCATAACTTTGTTTCTAACCAAAACCATTTCAACACAACTGATATATTGTCTCATATATTGTATATGTTCTTTAATATCTTTACATTTGAGGTTCCTAGTGATGACCCTGGTCGGGTACGGTTGTGCGGATTAATAATCTGTTGCTTTGACTTCACAGAAAGGTGTTGTTATAGCTAACACATCACAATCTGGACTGTATTTTTCCGATAAACAGATGATTCCAAAGTCCAGACAAGTGGAGAATACCTTTTCTTGACTCGTCTCCATAGCAGATTCTGTTTAAGAAAAAAAACCCAGGACTTCATCTTGATTTCTCGAATCACCTGTAAGTTTGTCTGAAATATCAGTTCACATGAGAACCAAGCGCTGGCTTGGTGACTTGACCTCATAGTGGTGAGCTCGCCCACCCAGGTTGAGTCGCAAGTGCGACCGAATTAAACTGGGTGCTATCTAGCACATATAGATTCGCTATTGGAGTGGTCTCAACGTTAACCAAGGAAGGAATACTTTCCCCGTTGGTCAACTTTTTTAAATATCAGTTCTCGTGATATTCAAGAAAGAAAAAAAGTTCTTGTGATATTATTCCAAGCCTAACATTTTGCAAACATGATAGTATTATTTTCTTGTGTTATAATGGTGGGTAAAAATGTTTCAAACATACGCTAACTTTGTAATGAAGATTACATACCCTAACTTTTATAATTTTAGCAAACATGATAATATTTCATTTAATTCTTGTGGAACTATGGGTTAAAAAAATTCCATTACATACGCCAACTTCGTTATGAAGATTACTCAGCCATATTCATAATTTCATTATGATATTTTTATCCTTTTTGTCTACTCCTCGTGTGTGCCAATTTTTTTGTTTTATGAATCAAAAGAAATTTGCAATTTATATTTTTTTTGTACATGACAGTGCCGTGCCCATTATATGAGAACATATTATTTTATGAGTTCCTGCATATTGCATTGAGGACGTCCATGGTTATTTTTTTGCTCCATTTTTATGTAACCATTTCATACGAGATATAACTAAAACAACCTTTTGTGTCCTAATTAATAAATGCTAAGAAAACTTTTTTGTTCTAATTGATAAAGGCTCCATATTGTTTTTTTGCTCTTGATAATGTAGAACTGTAAGATAATAAATTTTGTTTTGCGAACACGAGTTGAGAAAAAAAATTCCCCCGACTTCATGATGTTTTTATTTTCAAGCTACTTATTGTTTGATGGCAAAATGAATCAAGATAAGTTAATTTATGACAAGTACTTATTGTTTTATAATTGTGTTCTTTAGTCTTTGTCATCACTATTTACTTACCATGTTACAATTGTTTTATTTGATAATATTCTTTGATGTCTATATCTATGAACGATTTTGAACCATATGAATATGAATTTGTCACATGTTATTATATTGTTTTGGTTCTAAATTTCTCAAATGTTTTTGTTCTCATGCTCTTTAGATAGACGGGCGCGGCAACGCGCGCTTTTATGGTCTAGTTAAAGTACATAATGCAACTAACACAAAGTTACATAGAAGAACTAAAAATTAAGATACATGGCCAGATTAAGCCACAATCGGCCGAACTTGTTTTGCAATGTTGGAATAATTCAGTCATGCTCCTGCCTACACCTGTAATACTCGCCACTGTAGTCGTCGTACTCGCCGCGGCCGTCGTCGCTATCGTCGTCGGGGTCACCGTAGTTGAACCTTGAAGGTTGAGTACAAGTGGGCTGGACTTGAGGGTAGCGCAGGCGGGGGCTAGAGTCGGCGGCCGTGTCGTAGGCCATGACGCTCTGGAGAGTCCGGTCGCGCCACCACAGCCGACGGCCGGCCTCGTTGAAGTTCGGAGGAGGTGGGCCCTCCTCCTCGTGCCTGGCGAGTGCCCTCTCACGCCGATCCACGAAGAAGGCTTCCCAAGTCGGGAAATAGTCGGGATGCCATCTGGGATTCCTCCGCTGCTCCGACGTGAGCTCGAAGTAGTAGTGGTTTGTGATGGCCGTCCGACGCGCCACACCTAGAGGGACAGGAGGAACCGGCACGCCTCCGGCGCTCAGCATCCAGCCGACGGGGACACAGTAGCCCGGTGGGCAGGGGTAGTTCGAGGCGCAAAGCGCCTCCGCCTCCCTAGGAGTTAGTGCTACGGTGGAAGTCATGGGAAAGAGTGATGAGGTTGCAGATAAGAGTCTAGAGATGTGCAATGACAATGGAGGCCAACCCTACATATATATATATAGTGAGAAATGGCAGGAAGATAACTGGAGGGAAGAACTGGCGGGAAAAACTGGCGGGAAGAACTGGCGGAAAAAATGGCGGGAGGATTTGCATTGTTCGGTTTTTTTTGAACTGGCGGGCAGACATTTGTCCTTTTTACCCGAGATGGACGAAATGGTTTGAGATGTCCCGGTTGGGAGATAGTCCATGTAAGGTGGTCTAGTATTTTAGGAAAATGGGACGATAGCATTCTGAAACGGCATTTTGGTGGTTACTTCACAAAATGACCCGTTTTTTGCGCTCGGAAAATGGAAAAGGGCTTTTCCGTGCGACAAAAAGGAAAACTTCCTCCTGCAACATTGTTCTCCATACCAATGTCCATACACATGCATAATATGGGCACAACATCACAAACTATGCCGTGATTCAGCACATAACATCGGTCATTTGGACCGAAAGCCATGAAACCTCGAACATGATAGGTCATTTTGTGAAGGTTTTTTCGAAACATGATCAATATACCAAGTTTGGTATTTTTCCTTTCAACTATGTAACATAATATGACACCACGCAAAGGATTTTCATTGTTCAGTTTTTTTTGAATTTATTATGCCCGTTTTGAATTATCTGAATTTCTAACTATGGTCGAACCGGTGTGCATGAAGATAGGGGACGAGCATCGTTAGAACTTCAATTGGATCTCTGAAGAAACCACATATTGCGAGTCTAAAAATGATTTTTTCAAAAAATCACGGGCGATATATCATGTACCTGTAGTACAAACCGGACCCACTTCCTGCCGATTCGGCAGACATTTGTCCTTTTTACCCGGGATGGACGAAAAGGTTTGAGATGTCTCGGTTGGGAGATAGTCCATGTAAGGTGGTCTAGTATTTTAGGAAAATGGGACGGTAGCATTCTGAAACGGCATTTTGGTGGTTACTTCACAAAACGACCCGTTTTTTGCGCTCGGAAAATGGAAAAGGGCTTTTCCGTGCGACAAAAAGGAAAACTTCCTCGTGCAACATTGCTCTCCATACCAATGTCCACACACATGCATAATATGGGCACAACATCACAAACTATGCCGTGATTCAGCACATAACATCGGTCATTTGGACCGAAAGCCATGAAACCTCGAACATGATAGGTCATTTTGTGAAGGTTTTTTCGAAACATGGTCAATATACCAAGTCTGGTATTTTTCCTTTCAACTATGTAACATAATATGACACCATACGAAGGATTTTCATTTTTCGGATTTTTTTTTGAATTTATTATGCCCGTTTTGAATTATCTGAATTTCTAACTATGGTCGAACCGGTGTGCATGAAGATAGGGGACGAGCATCGTTAGAACTTGCATTGGATCTCTGAAGAAATCACATATTGCGAGTCTAAAAATGATTTTTTCAAAAAATCACGGGCGCTAGATCATGTACCTGTAGTACAAACCGGACAAACTTCCTACCAATTCGACAGACATTTGTCCTTTTTACCCGGGATGGACGAAAAGGTTTGAGATGTCTCGGTTGGGAGATAGTCCATGTAAGGTGGTCTAGTATTTTAGGAAAATGGGACGGTAGCATTCTGAAACGGCATTTTGGTGGTTACTTCACAAAACGACCCGTTTTTTGCGCTCGGAAAATGGAAAAGGGCTTTTCCGTGCGACAAAAAGGAAAACTTCCTCCTGCAACATTGTTCTCCATACCAATGTCCACACACATGCATAATATGGGCACAACATCACAAACTATGCCGTGATTCAGCATATAACATCGGTCATTTGGACCGAAAGCCATGAAACCTCGAACATGATAGGTCATTTTGTGAAGGTTGTTTCGAAACATGATCCATATACCAAGTCTGGTATTTTTCCTTTCAACTATGTAACATAATATGACACCACGCGAAGGATTTTCATTGTTCGGATTTTTTTTGAATTTATTATGCCCGTTTTGAATTATCTGAATTTCTAACTATGGTCGAACCGGTGTGCATGAAGATAGGGGACGAGCATCGTTAGAACTTGCATTGGATCTCTGAAGAAACCATATATTGCGAGTCTAAAAATGATTTTTTCAAAAAATCACGGGCGATAGATCATGTACCTGTAGTACAAACCGGACCCACTTCCTACCGATTCGACAGACATTTGTCCTTTTTACCCGGAATGGACGAAAAGGTTTGAGATATCCCGGTTGGGAGATAGTCCATGTAAGGTGCTCTAGTATTTTAGGAAAATGAGACGGTAGCATTCTGAAACGGTATTTTGGTGGTTACTTCACAAAACGACCCGTTTTTTGCGCTCGGAAAATGGAAAAGGGCTTTTCCGTGCGACAAAAAGGAAAACTTCCTCCTGCAACATTGTTCTCCATACCAATTTCCACACACATGCATAATATGGACACAACATCACAAACTATTTCGTGATTCAGCACATAACATCGGTCATTTGGACCGAAAGCCATGAAACCTCGAACGTGATAGGTCATTTTGTGAAGGTTTTTTCGAAACATGATCAATATACCAAGTTTGGTATTTTTCCTTTCAACTATGTAACATAATATGACACCACGCGAAGGATTTTCATTTTTCGGTTTTTTTTTTGAATTTATTATGCCCGTTTTGAATTATCTGAATTTCTAACTATGGTCGAACCGGTGTGCATGAAGATAGGGGACGAGCATCGTTAGAACTTGCATTGGATCTCTGAAGAAACCACATATTGCGAGTCTAAAAATGATTTTTTCAAAAAATCACGGGCACTAGATCATGTACCTGTAGTACAAACCGGACAAACTTCCTACCGATTCGGCAGACATTTGTCCTTTTTACCCGGGATGGACGAAAAGGTTTGAGATGTCCCGGTTGGGAGATAGTCCATGTAAGGTGGTCTAGTATTTTAGGAAAATGGGACGGTAGCATTCTGAAACGGCATTTTGGTGGTTACTTCACAAAACGACCCGTTTTTTGCGCTCGGAAAATGGAAAAGGGCTTTTCCGTGCGACAAAAAGGAAAACTTCCTCCTGCAACATTGTTCTCCATACCAATGTCCACACACATGCATAATATGGGCACAACATCACAAACTATGCCATGATTCAGCACATAACATCGGTCATTTGGACCGAAAGCCATGAAACCTCGAACATGATAGGTCATTTTGTGAAGGTTGTTTCGAAACATGATCAATATACCAAGTCTGGTATTTTTCCTTTCAACTATGTAACATAATATGACACCACGCGAAGGATTTTCATTGTTCGGATTTTTTTTGAATTTATTATGCCCGTTTTGAATTATCTGAATTTCTAACTATGGTCGAACCGGTGTGCATGAAGATAGGGGACGAGCATCGTTATAACTTGCATTGGATCTCTATGGTGTGCATGAAGATAGGCTGGGCCAGGCAGCACTAATGATAGGGGTGAGTGTCAACATTATGTCGTGCAGCGTGTACCTTGTCCCGGATGGTGTCACCAACCGGGACTAAAGATCAACCTGTAGTCCCGGTTGGAGACACCAACGGGGACAAAACACGAGTCAGCACTAATGATAGGGGTGAGTGTCGACATTATTTCGTAAGTGTCGACACTATGCCGAGCTGCTTGTACTATAAATAGGCATCCTTGCGAGTCCAGTCCTCCTGCCAGTTTGAGGCATCTCCAAGATGGTTTTCGAGAGCAGGGACACCACTACGGCCAGTTTCAGGGAGATGCCGACGGAGCCCAGTCCTCCGGCATCTCCGAGAAACTGGTCATAGAGGCACTCCCTAATATGTGAAATTAGTTAGCTCCGAGGCGTATTGATCTAGTTAGAGAAGTTACAAGCTGCAAGATGGTTTTCGAGAGCAGGGGCACCACTACGGCCAGTTTCAGGGAGATGCCGATGGAGCCCAGTCCTCCGGCATCTCCGAGAATCTGGTCATAGAGGCACTCCCTAATATGTGAAATTAGTTAGCTCCGATGCGTATTGATCTAGTTAGAGAAGTTACAAGCTGCAAGATGGTTTTCGAGAGCAGGGACACCACTACGACCAGTTTCAGGGAGATGCCACTAGATCCCAGTCCTCCAGCATCTCCAAGAAACTGGTCATAGAGGCACTCCCTAATATGTGACTGCGCGTGTTTGGAGATCAGATCTTAATGGTAAGTACGAATCGGGACAACTTCTTCATAGTCCCGGTCCAGCCACAAAACGGGACTAACACTCAAGACATTTATTAATATTAAAAACTGAGACTACAAAACCGGGACTAAGGGCCACAAACCGCGAAAGATATCCTTCGGTCAAGCCACAAACCGCGAAAGACATGAACTAGAGTTACATAATATGAGCATGAACTTCTTGGCATATGTCCTTCCTTATGATCGCTTCAGACGTAACCATGGAGCATCTTCTTTACTTAACGGAATGCTTGGGTCAGTTTTCACTGTGAAGGGCGGAATTTCATCAAACTTATTATAATCTTTTGACATGTCTGTCTTGTCCTCGATTCCCACGATGTTTCTTTTCCCTGAAAGAACTATGTGACGCTTTAGCTCATCATATGATGTATTCGTTTGCATATTTTTTCTTTTTTTCGGTCTGGAGGACATGTCCTTCACATAGAAAACCTGAGACACATCATTGGCTAGGACGAATGGTTCATCTCTATAACCAAGATTGTTGAGATCCATTGTTGTCATTCCGTACAACTGGTCTATCTTTACCCCTTACCCATTCATGTTGACCCATTTGCAGCGAAACAAAGGGACCTTAAAATAGACTCCATAGTCTAGTTCCCATATCTCCTCTATGTAACCATAATATGTGTCCTTTTGTCCATTCTCGTCTATTTCATCAAAGCGGACACCACTATTTTGGTTGGTGCTCTTTTTATCTTGGGCGATCATGTAGAATGTATTCCCATTTATTTCGTACCCTTGGAAATTCAATACAGTAGAATATGGTGACGCGGCCAACAAGTATAGCTGATCTCCAACAGTGGTGTCATTCAAGAGATGTGTCCGCATCCAACCACCGAAAGACTTCATGTGTTCATCTGTAATCCATGATTCAGGCTTCCCCGGGTTTTTGGAGCGTACAATATTCTTGTGTTCCTCGATATACGGAGCTGCGAAGGTGGAATTATGTAGAAATGTGTAGTGTGCTTTAGTGAAAGAATCCCCGTCCCTACATATCATTGCTTTCTTTCCCAGCGTGCCTTTTCCACTTAGTCTTCCCTCATGCCGCGAGTCAGAAACACCAATCGGCTTAATGTCAGGAATAAAGTCAACACAAAACTCAATGACCTCCTCTGTTCCATATCCCTTGGAGATGCTTCCTTCTGGTCTAGCACGGTTATGAACATATTTCTTTAAGACTCCCATGAACCTCTCAAAGGGGAACATATTGTGCAGAAATACCGGACCGAGAATGGCAATCTCTTCCACTAGGTGAACCAGGAGATGCATCATAATATTGAAGAAGGATGGTGGGAACACCAATTCAAAACTAACAAGACATTGTACCACATTCTTCTGTAACCTTGGCAGAATATCTGGATTGATTACCTTCTGAGATATTGCATTGAGGAATGCACACAGCTTCACAATGGGTACTCGAACATTTTCCGGTAGAAGCCCCCTCAATGCAATCGGAAGCAACTGCATCATAATCACGTGACAATCATGAGACTTCAGGTTTTGGAACTTTTTCTCTGCCATATTTATTATCCCCTTTATATTAGATGAGAAGCCCGACGGCACCTTGATACTGTAAAGGACTTCAAAAAATATTTCCTTCTCTGCTTTGGTAAGAGCATAGCTGGCACGACTTAAGTGACGCCCTTTATCCGTCTTGTTATGTGTATGCATGTTCTTTGGGTCTTTCATAATTTGTTGGTCCTCCCGTGCTTCTGGTGTATCTTTTGTCTTCCCATACACGCCTAGGAATCCTAGCAGGTTCACGCAAAGATTCTTCGTCACGTGCATCACGTCGATTGAAGAGCGGACACGCAGGACTTTCCAATATGGCAACTCCCAAAATATAGATTTCTTCTTCCACATGGGTGCGTGTCCTGTAGATACGTCGTTCGGAACTGATTGACCGCCGGGACCCTTTCCAAAGATTACTTCTATGTCCTTGACCATACCAAATACATCATCACCAGCAGGGAGTTCAGGCTTCTTCCGGTGATCTGCCTCACCTTTGAAATGCTTGCCTTTGTTTCTTACGGGATGATTGGTCGGAAGAAATCGTCGATTCGCCAGGTACACAACCTTCTTGCATTTATGCAAATATGTACCTTCAGTCTTATCTAAACAGTGTGTGCATGCCTTATATCCCTTGTTTGCCTGTCCTGAAAGGTTACTAAGAGCAGGCCAATCATTGATGGTTACGAATAACAACCCTCGTAGATCAAATGGCTCCTGTTTGTTCTCATCCCACGCACGTACACCTGGTTTGCTCCACAACTGTAAGAGTTCTTCAACTAATGGCCTAAGGTACACATCAATGTTGTTGCCCGGTTGCTTCGGGCCTTGGATGAGCACTGGCATCATAATGAACTTACGCTTCATGCACAACCAAGGAGGCAGGTTGTAGATACATAGAGTCACGGGCCAGGTGCTGTGACTGTAGCTCTGCTCCCCAAAAGGATTCATGCCATCCGTACTTAGAGCAAACCTTAAGTTCCTTGTGTCACCTGCAAAGTCTGGGAAGTCTCTCTCGATTTTTCTCCACTGTGACCCATCAGCAGGGTGTCTCAACTTCCCGTCTTTCTTACGGTCTTCTTTGTGCCATCGCAACAACCTGGCATGCTCTTTGTTTCTGAACATGCGTTTCAACCTTGGTATTATAGGAGCATACCACATAACCTTAGCAGGAACCCTCTTCCGGAGGGGCTCTCCCTCAACATCACCAGGGTCATCTCGTCTGATCTTATACCGCAACACATTGCATACCGGGCATTTATCTAAATTCTCATACTCCTTACCGCGGTAGAGGATGCAGTCATTAATGCATGCATGTATCTTTTGCACATCTAACCCCAGAGGACAGAGAGTCTTCTTTGCTTCGTAGGTACTCTCGGGAAGTTCGTTATGTTTTGGAAACTTCGGCTTCATTATTTTCAGCATCTTTTCAAATGAGGAGTCAGCTAGACCACACTCTGCCTTCCATCGCAACAATTCCAGTGTGGTACCGAGCTTTGTGCTGCCATCTTCACAATTTGGGTACAACAATTTCTTGTGATCTTCTAACATGCCCTCTAACTTCAACTTCGCATTTTCTGTTTCACAGTCTCGCTTTGCATCAGAAATGACCCTACCAAGTTCATCAGCCGGCTCATCTGATGCCCGTTCTTCACCTCTTTCCTCTCCATTGTCTTCCATTGCAGTATCACTGTATTCAGGAAACATATGATGATAGTTGTTATCATCATCTTCTTCTTCACCATCTTCCATCATAACCCCTCTTTCCTCGTGCTTGGTCCAGCAATTATAGTTGGGCATGAAACCTTTCATAATCAGGTGGCCGCGAATGATTTTCGAGGAAGAGTACTCCTTGTTGTTTCGACATTGAACACATGGACAACGTATAAAACCATTCTCTTTGTTTCCCGTAGCCACATCGATAAATTTATCCATGCCTTTCATATACCCGGCTACGCGCCGGTCACCGTACATCCATTCCCGACCGTTCATCTGCATCATATAAGTAAGTTTATCAAAAAACAGGACATCATAAATAGTGAAATGACCAATTCACATCGACACATGCATTGTATCAATGACAGAGAAAAGATAAGATTGCTAACCTCGATCGAGGGAAATAAAGAGGAGAAAGCTCAAGTGCGTCTCGGACACCTTCTATATTTTTGTTCTATGAGAAATTGAACGGGATTATTCACTCAAACATTTCATCAAACACCTTGAATGCATGCATAGGAGAGAAAAAACTAGCACACGCCTCACACCTTCCACCAAGAGAAAAAACAGAGTGGAGGCAGAGGGGGCTGGGGCGTTGCATTTATAGAGGGCAGGAGAATACGTCCCGGTTGGAGCCATCAACCGGGATTAAAGGTGTGTGCCACGCCACGTGGCTGTGGCAAAACCTTTAGTCCCGGTTGCTGGCTCCAACCGGGACGTATGCTCCGTTACCAACCGGGACGCATGCCTCCGGGCCCCGTGCCCGCTCGAACCGGGACGCATGCCAACATTAGTCCCGGTTGGTGGCGCAACCGGGACTAATGCTCTGAGGGGGCGCGAACGGATGGCCCTTTTTCCACTAGTGCACTAGGTTTTTTGTGGGGTCCAGTTCACCTATTTTGAATAAATTTGAATTCATAAATATTTGGGCATATTGCTATTTTTTTGTTTGGCTTTTATGTTCCTAGTTTACCTTGTTTGTTCTATTTACATCTTTCGGATTCACACTAGCTGCATTGTAAACCCAATTGGCCCACAAAATTTTCTAAAAGTATATCAATAAAAAGCTAACAACATTACGCCATCTGTCTTTGTGATAGACCTAGCTACCCCGAGAGATATTAGGTAAATCGAGTGTGTGGTGCTGAATTATTGACAACTACATAGGCAAAAGGACAATTTGTATGGGGGTTTGGCTCATGGCGAGTGAGAAAGGGCATCGTAATGGTTTTGTCTTGACGAAAAACCCTGCTTATTGCCTTTTTCCTTATCGGGAATTAGACACTCCATTCACCCATGCTTAAAATAAACAAGATGTTCAATCGACTATCACCCTCCCATCGTATACACAAATCTGTGCATTAATGTTGTGAGATCGATATCGTGGTAAGAAACATCTAACTCTAGCTCTTCCAGCTTAGATCTGTTGCCATGTTCTAGCTCAGAGTTCTAAGCTGTGAGCTGATGTTCTAGATCTGAATCTGAGCATATTGTTCTTTGACGATTGCCATGTGCTGTAGGTAGGATTAGTGGTATAAGTATAGTTCTTCGCCTAAAACTGAACACATTATTATCACTGCTGCTGTAGGACAAATGTTGTGTCCCCTAATTTGTCTGCAACCTCCGTGTTGCCTCTGTGTTATGTGTCGATGCCTAATGCGGTGGCCACGAGGAAGCTGGCAGTGTCATGGCCAGTGATAAATTGCTTCTATTCATTGTTATATTTCATATTAAGAGGTGTTACTTATGTCTTTCATCTGTTTTTACATGTTGGCTGATTCTTGGAGGATGAACTGCCGGAGTCAGGATTCTAATGGAAAAAGCGGTGTTTTGATGCAATTTCGCGAAGATTAGAAAAATACCAGGAAAACTACAGAAATTATATTTTCCCAGAAGACGAAGGATGCCAGAAGGGGAGGCGGAGTTGGGCCACAGGGGGACCACACCCCCCACGCGCGGGCCACCCTAGGACACGTCTACAGGAGGTGTGGCCACCCTGGCCCACCTCTGGCTCCGCCCTCTCGCCTTTATCTTCTCCTCAAAACCCTAAATCCGGGGAGAGCGACCACAGAAAGATTCCGCTGTCTCTGCGAGGCGAAAACCACCGAGAGAGAAAGAGCTCTCCGGCAGACAGATTTCTGCCAAAGAAATTCCTTCCTGGAGAGGGGAGATCGTCTCCATCAACACCATCATCAATCTAGACTTCATCGGGATCATCATCCACACCATCATCTCCACTAGCACCATCATCACTACTCCATCCCGTTGTAACAATCGTGTTGAATCTTGCATAGTTTTTAGGGGAAACTTTCTCGGTGTTGATTACTATTGTAGTTGATGCTTATGAGTGGAACCATTGAATTATTGTTTATGTTCAGATTTTTATCAATCATTATATCATCTCTGATCTTGATCCATATGATGTCTCGTGAGTAGTTCGTTTAGTTCTTGAGGACATGGGAGAAGTCATGTTGTTAGTAGTGGAATTGTATTGAGGTATTATTCAATGGTTTAATATTTAAGTTGTGGTGCTATTCTTATAGTGGTGTCATGTGAACGTCGACTACATTCACCATTTATGCACCTAGGGGAATGCATTGTGTATTTGGATACTAATTGTGGGGTTGCCAGAGTGACAGAAACCTAAACCCCCGTTAGGAAACCTTTGCACAAGGGAGTGTAGGATCTCAGAGTTTAGGGCTGTGGTTAGCTTTATATCTTAATTGCTTTCTTGTAGTTGCGGATGCTTGCAAAGAGTTTAATCACAAGTATGTATTAGTCCAAGTAAGGTCGGTACATTAGCACAGGTTCACCCACACAACACTTATAAAACCAAAGAAGATTAATCAGCTATATGAAACGAAAGCACTTGACAGTATTCCCATATGTCCTCGAGAACATTTGGTTCTCATAAGTATTTCCTCCGGCTTGTCCTTTGCTAAGAAAGGATTGGGCCACTTGCTATAATTATTTGCTGTCTTTATTTACTTGCACTTTATGTAAGACCCCACCTTTATAAAGGTAAAGGACCCTGTGATTGCAATGCTAGTCCCTGGATCAATTGCTAATCGTCATTCCAGAGATAACATAGTCTTTTACAACTCCATAGCCATAGGCTAGTACAAGAGTTTAACTTAACAATATAAATAAAAGTCTTTATCTTCATGTGCCACAGGCAAGCGTCAGAGTAACCTACAACATCACAAGTTACAACCACAGTGGGTCAATACATTGGAATAGTATTGGCAAGTGATACCTTAGTAGAATAATAGTATCTAGCTTCTACATGAATTTGGCTAAGTGTAGCTTAGGCTTGCTTTGCTCAAAATAGGTTTTACCTATCAGTTGAAAAACACTAAGTTTTTGTTTGGCAAAAACTCCCAAGGAACCACCAATAGACATTGGTGAACCTTCACCCTTGTTCAACCATAAGTTTTTAACTTAGAAATTGGGATGAGGAGATTCTTGATAGCTTCCATGTCTTGATGCTCAAATTGTCCATTTCCGGGGACACGACTAAGTACTTAGATTCTTCCTTCTGTAGAGGTGGTGCACTTTCCCCACAAGACTTGATTTTCATCAAGACAAGACCTTTCAGAAGCCTTCCCTTAGACCAAATGGATGCGTTCCAAACCTATCATCCCCTACCACCAACTGTCCATATGGCTAAGTTATTGCAACCTATATGATCCAGGCAGAGCCCATAATGCCATATGGCTGCACTAGAAGCTTCTTAACATATGGCATCTCAAATCCCTTTGTTCCTGGGTGGCATTCCACAAGTGAGATACACAGGGTAAACCATTGGTAAATGGGCCCTGTTAACCACTCAACAAAAATCCAACCAAGCAATTACCATTCCACCTAGGTGTTTCATTCACTTAGTTGTTTTATTAAGCAAAACCATAAGTCAAAGACCTAGAAATATTTTTCCATAGCACATATATAATCCACCCTTGGTTGCTACTAGCTAGGCTAAGCATGTCAATAGCAAGTATCTTAACTTAGAGAAAATTCTAACAATTCTACAACTACTAGGATTTCCCAAGCATAGCATATAGATACTTAGTAAATATTATCATGCAAGCCCTAAACAAAATATCACTAATGCATAGTCAAAATATTGGGACAAAAATATGAAGCACCACTTGCCTTGGTAGTTGGGGGAGTAGCAACAATCCTCATAGTCACAATCACCACTAGCACCAAAATCTACACATAAAATGATATCACCAAATTCACATTTCAAGTAATCAAGCAAAAATACATGAATGCATGCAAATGCCATTTGATGATTTTTCTAAACCAAACAAGACAAGTAAAATAGTACTTAACAATAAACAAAACAATTATAGACCAAATAAACTTAATTTGGCCTTTAAAACATTTTCCAAATAATTTTTATACACAAAATATGCCTACAAATGTCTGTGCATAAAATTCTATTTTAATAGAAACACAATAGAAAACTAAGCCCATAGATGTGTAGGATTTCTTTTTTTGATTCCAATGGTATATTATTTGTATTTTTTTGGATAAACAGAACAAAAGTTATTGAATTTACAAGATTAAATATCTAATAGATTCAAATCTAAATTTTAAAACAGAAAACCTGACACGCGGCGCAATATGATTGGCCCGTACCGGTTCGCACTGGATCACGCACCCGCACCGTTGGATCTAATTAAATCCAACGCTCCAGATCAGAACTTACCCTTTCGCGTCAGATCAAACCTGGACCGCTAGATCTAATCCTAAGGCCCAGATCTACTCGTACCTCTTCGCATCTGATTCTAATCTAGACCGCTAGATCTAGATCCAGCGGATCAAATCCTTCTGCCAAGAACTGGCGGCGCAAATGGCGAGCAGAGGCGGTGGCGGTTCTGCCGGCGACGAACTGGCGATGCTAGGGGGTAAAGGGAGGGATGCAATGCGTTACCGAGGTCGCAGAGTCGAGGCGAAGCTCGACGTGGTCGTTGATGAGGGTGGGGTGCACAGACATGGACGGAATCGCTCGCCGGAGTGGGGCCTGTCGTCGGGTGCTTACGGTCGTCATCGAAGGCGATGCTCTGGTGCGAAATAAAATGGCGAACTTCAGGAGATGCGCAAGGAGATAGCGGACAAGCCTGCATGAACTACAGAGAGAGGCGCGCATGATGCTTACCACAATCCATCGCCGGAGAGCGTCGGGACAACGGCGATGTGGAGAGAAAGGCGAGCAGCCTGGCGACATTCAGAAGGAATTGACTAGGGGGAAATGGAGCGGGAGCTGTGGGGTTTAAGTAGCCGGAGCTGGGCGAGTAATTACTCGGCGAATCAACGGCATTTAAGCGCGCAATGAACGACAGTGACGCGGGGGAGGTAACAGTGGAGGGCTCGGTCGTGGGCGGGGTTTGGGGACGATGATGACGGGGCAGGCGGGTCCGGGGGGTCAGTGAGGGACGGGTGTGCACGTGGGTGAGAAACAGAGGGAGAGGGGAAAACCCGGGTGGGCTGGTTCTGTTACTGGGCCGAATAGGTGGCGCCGACCCTTTTTCTTTTCTTTATTCCCTTTTCATTTCTGTTTTGATTTTTTGGTTTCATTTTCAAATGTTTTTCAAATGAGTTTGAATTCAAACTTTCTATGGATTTTTGTAAAGTGAACCATGCACCTATTTGAATACAAAACATTGCTATTCACTCAAAAATACATTGGCCCATTGAAGTTTAAAATAAAACCATGCCTTAATTATTCATTTATAATAGTCATATGAATGGTTTTGAATTTATATTTTTGTTTTGAAATTTTGACCAAGCTTTGGAAAAAATATTCAAACCTATATTCAACCCTTTTCTGGTTAAAACAAAGTATTCTCATATTAGAGAGTGAAAAATAAAGCCATTGCCTTTCCTACATAAATAATAGGCAACCATTTGCTTCTGTTTTGAAATCTTATTTGAAAATGATCCTAAATGTTTATGAATGCATGAATGATATGCAAACTTTATAAATCATGATTTTTTGGATGTTACAAATCTAACCCCCTTAAGGTGAATCTCGCCCTCGAGATTCAGATTGGCTAGCAAATAGGTGAGGGTGGTCTTTCCGAAGATCATATTCACTTTCCCATGTTGCTTCTTCCTCGGAATGATGGTTCCACTGAACTTTGCAGAATTTGATAGTCTTTGTCCAAGTAACCCTTTCTGCAGTCTCGAGAATCTTGATAGGTTTTTCCTCATAAGTGAGATCACTCTCCAATTGGACCTCTTCCAAAGGTATAGTATCCTTCAAAGAAGTCTCTTCCATCTCCGGATGGCATTTCTTTAGCTGACTCACATGAAACACATGTGAACGACAGACAATGATTCAGGAAATTCAATCTCATATGCCACTTCTCCTTTACGGCCCAGAATCTTGAATGGTCCAACATATCTTGGGGCCAATTTTCCTTTGACTCCAAACCTCTTCACTCCACGAAGTGGTGATACTCTAAGATAAGCTCTATCACCCACCTCATAGGTGACTTCCCTATGCTTGGGATCTGCGTAGCTCTTTTGTCGGGACTGTGCTATCTTCAATCTGTCCTTTACCAACTTGACTTTCTCTCCAGCTTCCTTGATTAATTCTGGCCCGAACAAGTTTCTTTCTCCAACACGATTCCATAGCAATGGTGTAGTACACTTTCTCCCATAGAGAAATTCAAACGGTGCCATCTCAATACTGGCTTGATAGCTGTTGTTGTAAGAGAATTCCGCGTAAGGCAGACTTTCATCCCAACTAGCACCATAATCTAGGGCACATGCCCTCAACATATCCTCTAGAATCTGGTTGGTCCTTTCTGTCTGTCCATCAGTCTGGGGATGAAAAGCAGTACTGAATTCCAATCTCGTTCCCAATGACTCATGCAGTTGCCTCCAAAAAAGGGAAGTGAATTGAGTTCCCCTATCAGACACAATACTCTTGGGTACTCCATGTATACACACAATCCTATTCATATATATCTTGGCTAACTTAGCACTTGTATAGGTTGTCTTCACGGGTATGAAATGAGCCACTTTAGTTAGACGATCCACTGTGACCCAAATAGAATCATATCCTGATCTAGTCCTTGGCAGTCCAGTGATGAAATCCATGCCAATCTTGTCCCACTTCCAATCAAGAATAGGTAGTGGTTGCAACAATCCTGCTAGTTTCTGATATTCCGCTTTCACTCTACTACATACATCACACAAAGCAATATGTTCGACGATGTCCTTTTTGAGATTATTCCACCAAAATCTTTCCTTCACATCCATGTACATTTTGGTGTTACCCGGATGAATGGAATATGGTGAGTTGTGTGCTTCTTGTAAAATCAGTTTCCGAAGCTCCAGATCTTGCGGAATGCAGATACGTTTTCCATACCATAAAGTACCCTGTTCGTCTTCATAGAATCCTTTGGCTTTTCCTTTTCCAATCTTTTCCTTAATCTCTTCAATTTCCTTGTCCGTCTTTTGGGCTTCCTTGATTTTGTCCAACAAGGTAGGTTGAACTTCCAATGACATGAGATGTCCTTCAGGCACTATCTCCAATCTAAGATCTTTGAATTGAGCACACAGATCATATGGCAATTCTCCCTTAGTAAGGCCATTCACATAAACCTTACGGCTTAATGCATCCGCTACAACATTTGCTTTACCGGGGTGGTATTGCAAACTCAAGTCATAGTACTTGATGAGTTCTAGCCATCTTCTTTGTCTCATGTTGATTTCTTTCTGAGTGAAGATATACTTCAAACTTTTGTGATCTGTGAACACTTCACATCGCTTTCCCAAAAGATAATGTCTCCATGTTTTGAGTGCATGGACAACAGAGGCTAACTATAAATCATGAGTAGGATAATTCACTTCATGAGTTTTTAGTTGTCTCGAGGCATACGCCACAACTTTTCCTTCTTGCATCAAAACTGCTCCTAAACCTTGATGAGATGCATCACAATATACTTGGAAATCTTTCTCCAAATCTGGCAGACATAAGACTGGTGTTGTCACTAGTCTTTTCTTCAACTCTTGGAAACTGAGTTCACATCCTTCAGTCCAATCAAATTTCTTGTCTTTCTTAAGTAACTCCGTCATTAGCTTAGCGACTTTTGAGAAATTCTCAATGAATCTTCTATAGTATCCTGCCAAGCCAAGGGAACTATGAACTTCTTTCACTGACTTAGGAGATTCCCATTCAGTTACAGCTGACACTTTTGCAGGATCAACTGCTACACCATCTCCTAACACAATGTGTCCAAGAAATCCAACCTCATTCAGCCAGAATTCACACTTCCTGAATTTGGCATACAACTTATGCTCCCTAAGCTTTTCAAGTATAAATCGCAAATGTTCCTCATGCTCTTCATTGCTCTTGGAATAAATCAAAATGTCATCGATGAAAATGATAACGAACTTGTCAAGAAATTCCATGAACACTTTGTTCATCATATTCATGAAGTAGGCTGGTGCATTGGTCAAACCAAATGGCATCACGGTGTACTCATACAATCTATACCTTGTGGTGAAAGCAGTCTTAGGTATGTCTTGTTCCCTTATCTTTAGCTGAAAGTAGCCTGACCGAAGATCAATCTTTGAGAACACACGTGCTCCTTCTAACTGATCAAACAAGTCATTGATTCTGGGCAAAGGATACTTGTTCTTGATAGTCACCTCATTGAGTGAACGATAATCTATGCATAACCTTTGACTTCTATCTTTCTTTTCAACAAACAGAACTGGTGCTCCCAAGATGAAGAACTTGGTTAAATAAAACCTTTCTGCAACTATTCTCCAAGTTGTTTCTTGAGTTCCTTCAACTCATCAACTGACATCTTGTAAGGTCTCTTTGCTATTGGTCCTGATCCTGGCAGCAAATCAATCAGAAACTCAACATCTCTATCTGGTGGCATTCCAGGAAATTCCTCCAGAAATACATCCGGATATTCTCTCACAATTAGCACACAGTCTATGCTAACCCCTTAAGAGAATTTAGCTTACTCCCTTTTGATTCAAAGTTAGACTTGAATCTAATCCTTTTATTATCCGGGGTTGTGAGTGTGACAGTATGGTTGGCACAGTCTAGCACTCCCTTGTATCTAGTCATCCAATTCATTCCCAAAAAGACATCCAATCCTTGGGAATTTAGGATTATCAAATTAGCAGGAAACTTATACTTCCCAAATTCTATCTCTAGGTCATGACATCCCGAGTTCACTATCATTTCTCCACTAGGAGAGCTTACTTTTATTGGACACCCAATAGTTTCAACTGGAAATCCATTTCTATAAACAAATGCTCTTGATATGAATGAATGCGATGCGCCAGTATCAAAAAGAACAAGTGCTGGAACAGAATTGAGTTTGAACTTACCAGCCACAACATCAGGTTCCTCATATATTTCTTCCACATTGATGTGGTTCACTTGTCCCTTCTGAAAAGGATTGGGCTTGGTGGTTCCTTCAACCTTCTTTTCTGGGCACTCATTTGCATAGTGTCCCATCTTCTTACACTTGAAACACTCAACCTGACTGATATCTCTCTTTGCAGGCTGACTTCCGTTTCCACTTCCACTTCCACCTCCACTGTGGTGACTCTTGTGTCCACCCTTGTGACTCTTATACTTGTCATTATCATGACTGCGGTGATGCTTGTTGTCATGATGACGGTTGTGGTTGTGGTGGTTGTTGTACTTTCCATGTTTGTGGGATCCAGAACTCCCACTATCATCATGATGGGAACGCTTGTGAGACGATCCCGAGCTGTGCTTATCAAAGCTGTGCTTCCTCTTCCTGCTCTTAACCTATTTCATCTTGTTCTCCAAGATGGTAGCCTTGTCACAAAGTGATTGGTAAGTTGGGACATAGGAAACAGACAACTGCAGGTTCAA
This sequence comes from Avena sativa, assembly GCA_916181665.1. Lineage (NCBI taxonomy): Eukaryota > Viridiplantae > Streptophyta > Magnoliopsida > Poales > Poaceae > Avena > Avena sativa. Next base: position 392,561,429 of record OV702280.1, on the reverse strand, counting down.
CTCATCATTTAGTCCTTCTAGGAATTTCTCCTTCCTCTTGGCATCTGTATCAACTTCATCCGGTGCATAACGCGCCAGATTGTTGAATTCCTCAATATACTCAGCCACACTGTGGTGGCGCTATTTTAGATTGTGAAACTCCTTCTTCTTCAAATTCATCACTCCGGATGAGATGTGAGCTGTACGGAAACCATCCTCAAAGATAGCCCAAGTCACATCCTCAATGGGAGTGCTGATCTGAAAGTTGTCCCACCAAGTTGCTGCTGGCCCTTCTAGCAGATGTGCTGCAAACCTGACCTTCTCTTCATCGGTGCAGCCAACAGTCACCAAGTCTTTGTTCACTGAACGTAACCAATCATTGGCCACCATTGGATTAGTGGTTCCCAAGAACTTGGCAGGCCTCAGTCTTAGAAATCTGGTGAGCATGTCAAATCCTGGCGGATTATTCTGGTTGTTGTTGTTGTTGTTGTTGTTGTTGTTGTTGTTGTTGTTGTTGTTGTTGTTGTTGTTGTTGTTGTTGTTGTTGTTGTTGTTGTTGTTGTTGTTGTTGTTGTTGTTGTTGTTGTTGTTGTTGTTGTTGTTGTTGTTGTTGTTGTTGTTGTTGTTGTTCTTATTATTCTGGTTCTGGTTCTGGTTCTGGTTCTGCATGAATGTTGTCATCATCTGCATCAGTTTAGCTTGTGTTGTCATCAACTGGTGCATTTTGGGAGTGACATTGTTGTTGTTGTTTTGGTTGGGGTTGGCACGTCGAGGAGGCATCTGTGGTTTTAATAAGGATAATAATGAGATACCCATAGATGCTTAACATGCACAATACATCACATAGACAATCACAATAACCAAGCATCAAAATAACATAGAGTTTGAACGACATAAACAACAAGTTTTGGAAAAAGCAAACACACCATAGCAAGCCATCCACATGTTGGATGGTCATTGCGACTCAATAATCAAAGTACTGTAAATGAAAGATAATCGATGTTGTGGGAATGGTCACGGCAGATGCTGCAATCGGCAGCGAGTAGTAGAACGAGGGGCAAGGGCGGCCAGCCATCTGCGGTGCGAGATGAGGGCAAAGACACAGGGTTTTACCCAGGTTCGGCCCCCCGGAGGGTAAAGACCTACTCCTGCTAGATTGTATTATGAGGATGGTACAATGGGCGAGCTCGGCGGCTAGGCGGCGAGTCGCTTGGGTGTATGATGGAACGTATCTCTACACGCCCCGCAGCGAGTTTTATATAAGCTCACCTCCCCTAGGGTTTACATATCTCAACCGATTCGGTTAAAGCTTCGGTACTCGTTTAACCTAATCCGACTGGGCCTGTCTACTCGCCTGGGCCTTCAGCTTCCAGTCGCTCGGTTCCTCGCTGGGCTTCAATCCAGTCGCTGTCTTGCAGGCCCACTCGCCAAGTCTTGGGCCAGTCGGAAACGTCCTGCTGGGTATACCCCAATAGGCACATCCCCATCAGTAGTCCCCGAGGCCGTCGTTGATTAGGCGTAGGTGGCTGCTGGCTGTCGGAGTATACGGCTTCAGGGTAGACATCCAGTCGAATCGTCGGCGGGATCCCGTACAAAGGAGAAAACCTGTCATCCAAGTCGCAGCTTTGGCGAGTCGAGTCGGCGAAACACTGTCATAGTGAGTGGGTCGGCGAGTCGAGTGGCTGAAGTTGGACCGTTAACCATGGTCAAACTAGCCGTTGGGGTAATCCAACAGTAACTTTTGGCGTAATCACCGCGTAGTAACAGCTCCCTGATTTGGCGGGTAACAACCGCTATATAAGAGGAATGGCAGGCGATCAGAGAACCACCTTCTCACCATTTCCTCTGACTGCGCGCACTTTTCGCCTCCCTTCGCATCGCGACCCAGCCGACCCGAAATCCCTCGACCCCCAGCAAATCTCTCCGCCATGGCCCTCTCCACCGAACCGTGGGGTAGATCTAAGTGCACGAGGGCGCAACTGGCTTCCTTCGAGGAGGCCGGGATCTTGCGAGCCGGCTGCTGGCGCATTCCTGCGGCCGGAGAGACGACCCCGAATCCGCGAGAGAGGGAGTTCATCTGCTTCACCAGCCATCTCGAACGGGGGCTAGGGTTCCCCACGTCCCTGTTCTTCCGGCGCTTCTGCGCCTACTACGGGATCCAGCCATCGGATCTGGGTCCCCATAGCATCGAGCAGCTCGCCATCTTTGTGGCGTTCTGCAAATGCTACTTGGGCTGCCGGCCCTACTTCCCTCTATGGCAAGATCTGTTCCACGGACGGATCAGCCGCGAGGAAGCGGGCGGCCCAATGCTAGCCGCGGGTGGCCTAACCTTCTAGCTGAAGTCAAAGGCTTCATTCTTCGACCTGATGCTGCCCGCCAAGGCAGCGAGCGACTGGAAGAAATCGTGGTTTTACGTAGCCGAGGCGACCCCGGAGGGCGAGGCGGCGATTCCGCGGTACTCCGCCAACCGGTCCGAGCCGCGCCGTCTTCAAGTCGGCAAGCTCCCCAGCGACCAGCGGATGGTCGTTGACGAGATGCTCCAGACCATCCGCGGTCTGAAGAAGAAGGAAAAGGAGGTGAATGCGCCTCCGAGGAAGACGAAGACGAAACCGACGAGGCCGGACTCGCCACCACATTCAGCGAGCAGTTCTGACGCCCCCAGCCCGGCCAAAGACGAGGCGCCGCCGACGATAGCCGCGCTGGACACGGCCACCATCGAGGTGCCCCTGGCGTCGATGCCTCCGCCATTCGCCCCAGTCTCTGGGCTGGGGGACGCCTCGGTCGCAGCGGCTTCGCCTCACAAGGAAGCTCCTGTTGAAGATGTTCCAGAGGCTCCGGTTGCGGCCTCAACAACGAAGAAACCGTCCGTGTCTTGGGCACGCGACGTTCTGGAAATGGGGCTCAGCCGCCGACTGGGCCCCGAACTAGAGAAACCAGCCGGCCTCCGTACGGGGCTGCGCTTCATTCCAGTCGCCAAGTGAGTACACTCTCCTTCCTTTGTCTTGGATAGCAGCTCGAATTATATTGCTTACATGATTGATGTACAGGACCGGAGTCAAGAGGATGGGCCACCCGACCGTGGCTAAGGTGCCACCCGTTGTCAGCGAGGAAGATCCTTCCCGCAAGAGGAAGGCGGACGAAGTCGTCGTCCCTGCGGATGGCGGCAAGAAGGCCAAGGGTGATGACATCGTCACGATTTCTGACGACACGGCGGTCGCGCCGGCTGGACCCGTAACGGAGGCGGCCGCGTCCACAAAGGAAGGCGCTCCCTTGCCTGGAACGGCCGAGCCGACCTCGTTTGGGGCGGGTGCCTCTATTGCCACCTTCCCGCGCTTCATGGCCAAGGCGGCCGCGGCGAGTGGAACTTCGCCCTCGAGCCACGCTCCTGGGATCGCCGATGCTGAAGTCAACCAACGTCGTGGGCATACGCCGGCCCTCCTCGCGTCCGTGGACGCGATACAACTCCACGACATGCTTGGCGCAGCCATCCAGGTATATCCAGTCCCCGAGGATCAGGTCGGTGCTTTGCAGCGGCCTGATTCTTTTAGTGTCTTATATTTATTTTTCGCATCCAGTCCCCGAGTGCGCACTCGCTGAATTTCAGCGGGTGGGAACTTGGAGAATTTCTTGATTGCCAGTCCCCGAGTGCGCACTCGCTGAATTTCAGCGGGTGGGCACTTGAGAATTTCTCGATTGCCAGTCCCCGAGTGCGCACTCGCTGAATTTCAGCAGGTGGGCACTTAGGAATTTTGCTTTGACTAACTTTTTTGGGTGATGTGCAGGGTCTGCAACTTGAGTCAGCTGACCGACTGGCAGCGAAGCACCGCACGAAAAAGGAACTGGCCATCGTCCAGGAGGCGAACAAAGGGCTTCAGGCGGTTGCCGCGAAGGCAGAGGAAGCTCGCCAGGGTCTTGTCCCCGCGGGTGAATTGGCGACGGTGCAAGCGGCTTTGAGTTCAGCTGAACAGCGGATCGCCAACCTCGAGCGCGAGCTGCGGGAGGCGAAGGAAGAGGCGAGCTCGGCTGATGGGCGAGCCAAGGCCGCCATTGCAGCCGCTGAAGAGGATCGCAAAGTGTCGGACGCCCTTGTTGCTGGGCTTCAGGACGACCATACTTCGCTTCAATGCTTCATCACGGATCTTGCCCGCCTGTTGATTGGTAAGTGCATATGCCTCTGCTAGTAGGTGTGCCTTTTGCGGTGTCCATCGTATTCATTATTGTCTTCTACTCGCAGGTCGCATCATCGATAGCGCGGAAGAGGCAAGCTCGTTCGACGCGCGGCAGTGTGTAAGCATGCTTGTCGACTCGGCAACATTGTCGGCGACGTGCATCCGTGCCTATCTCCAGGAGATATCGCCCACGGAAGTGATTCCCAGCGACCTCGTTGAGGTGTGGAAGTATTTGGAGAAGGAGCCCGCGGTCGTTGAGTTCATGACGCGGTCGGCGTTTCGGCGCGGAGCGGCGACGACACTTAGTCTTGGACTTTCCCACTTCCCCGAGGACTTTGACATCGACGATGTGACGAGTGGCTACCCATCGTCGACTGGCGCGGTGGAGCTATCCGAGGTCCTCAAGTTGCAAGACCGCGCCGCCACGTACTCGGAGCGTGTCTGGGCAATGGGCGACCTCCTTCCGTACCAGGAGACGGTCGTCGTGCCTAGCGACCCCGAGCCGCCACATCGTGATTTCAAGGTCGAGCAGCCCTTCCGCGTGGCGATGGCGGGTGAACTGACGACGTATCCGTCGAACCCGTACACGCCGTTCATCCGCAATCGCCGGGATGTTGGCGAGTCGTCGTCTAAGCCTGCAGAATAGGATAGTTTGCCCTGTGGCGTTAGCGGCAGGTCTGCCATGCGGGCATATTTTGTAATATGAAACAATGCACCATGCTATCGAATGAGACGTCGTGTCTATTTTGGTATTTGTCATGTGTTTGTGATTGATGTTTGAACGAGTCCCCGAGCGCGTCCGCCCTTTTGTGGGGTTTACCTCGTATGTGATATGTTTGTTGTTTTTGTGTGTTTTGTTATTGTGGTCGACTCGGCCAGACTCGAAGAGCCAGTCGCTAGGCGACTCCCTTGAACGCTCTGTACTTCGCCGTTTTCCCTTGCGCGAACGAGGTCGGGTGGCCGAGTCCCCGAGCATGGTACTTGGCTGTTCTAGGTGCGACTCGAGGGTGAGTGAGGACTTGGCGCGTTAGTTTGAGCGCATCACTCCTGCCTGGCCCGTGGGGTCAGTCGCATGGCGAGTCCTGGGCATGCTCTCTTACTTGGCGTTTTTCCGAGCCGCTCGCGATGAGCTGGTGTTCAGTCCCCGAGCGTGGTACTTAGCCGTTCGAGTCGCTATGCCGAGGGTGCGGAGGACCGTGGTCGCTGTAAGAAGCGAAGGCAGGTGTCTTGGCTCGTAAAGCCAGTCGGGCTAGGCGACTCCAATGGGGCTCCGGGTAGGCATTTTTCATGGACGATGCAAGGCCTGAGGTTTACTCAGTGCTCTTGCATCGCATTACTTAGCCGTGCCGATCGCTGTACCAAAGGTTGACTTCTGCGGTTAGCTTGACGCTGTCATTACGAGTGCGAGTGGCACAAGACATGGAGAGTAAGCGCAATTTGCGGTAACCAATTCTTTTTATTTCACAGCGACTGGAGAGTACATATGTGGGGTTCTAGGGGTAGAACTTCCGTAGGAGGTTTACATTCCATGGTCGCTTGATGTCGAGTTCGCCGTCCCTGCGGACGTCGATGAGGTAGTAGGTGTCGTTGCCAAGTACTCGCCCGATGGCGAATGGTCCCTCCCACGGAGGGGAGAGCTTGTGCATGCCCTTCTTGTCCTGGATGAGGCGCAACACCAGGTCGCCTTCCTGGAAGGTGCGAGTTCTCACCCGCCGGCTGTGGTAGCGGCGGAGTCCCTGCTGGTAGATAGCGGTGCGTGACCGAGCAAGGTCACGTGCTTCGTCAAGTTGATCGACCCCGTCTTGGCGGGCGAGCTCGTTAGCAGCCTCCGTATAGTGGACGACCCGCGGCGAGTCGTGCTCGAGGTCGGTGGGCATGACTGCCTCGGCGCCGTAGACCATGAAGAAGGGGGTGAACCCTGTCGACCTGTTGACCGAGGTGTGGATCCCCCAGATGACAGAGGGCAACTCCTCGACCCAGCACCCGGCGGTGCGCTCGAGTGGTACTTGGAGTCGCGGCTTCAGGCCGTGGAGGATGCTTTGGTTTGCCCGTTCCGCCTGGCCGTTGGATTCCGGGTGGGCGACTGACGCGAGGTCGAGCCGAATGTGGTGCTCTTCGCAGAATTCGGCCATGGCTCCTTTGGCAAAGTTGGTGCCGTTGTCCGTGATGATGCTGTTTGGGAACCCGTAGCGATATATGAGCTCGCGTAGGAATTTGGTGGCGGTCTTCCCGTCGCATTTCTGGACTGGCTTGGCCTCCACCCACTTTGTGAATTTGTCGACCGCGACCAGCAGGTGGGTGTAGCCTGAGGGGGCCTTCTTGAAGGGGCCTACCATATCCATGCCCCACACAGCGAATGGCCAGGTGATGGGGATTGTTTTGAGCGCTGAGCTCGGCACGTGTGTCTGGTTGGCGTACTTCTAGCACCCGGCGCACCGCTGGACAATGTCGACAGCGTCGGCGTGTGCGGTGGGCCAGTAGAAGCCATGTCGCATAGCCTTGGCGACCAGGGAGCGGGCGCCGGCGTGGTGGCCGCAGTCACCGGAGTGGATGTCGTGGAGGATCTTGCGTCCTTCGGCGGGTTGGACGCAGCGTTGGAACACGCCGGTGACACTGCGCTTGTGGAGCTCGCCGTCGATGATGGCGTAGGACTTGCATCGACGAGCGATCATCCGAGTTTCCGTCTCGTCTGCCGGCAAGGTGCCGGCTTCCAGGTAGGCGATGTAGGGCTTGGTCCAGTCGTCTGGCTCGTTGATGAGTGCGACCAGGGCTGCCTCTGGTTGGAGCGGGACTTCGATGTCGATCTCCCTCGGGGGAGAGACTGATGGCTTGGTGATCGTGTCGAGGAAGACGCCGGCGGGTGGTGCGAGTCGAGCCGACCCGATGCGAGAGAGTGCGTCGGCCTCCTCGTTCTTCCGCCTGTCGATCCACTCGACGGAGTAGCCGGTGAAGTGTCCACCCAGCTTGTCCACTGCCTGGCGGTACGCCGCCATGGTGGGGGAGAAGGCGTCGCAGGTGCCAGCGACTTGCCCAGCGACGAGGTCAGAGTCTCCGTAGCAGCGTAGGCGGTTGACATTCATCTCCTTGGTAGCTCGCATGCCGTGGAGTAGGGCCTCGTACTCGTCCATGTTGTTGGTGCAGGGTGTGAAGTCGAGGCAGAGGATGTAGCGGAGCTTGTCGCCCTTTGGTGAAGTTAGCACGATCCCTGCGCCTGCGCCGTCCGTGTTCTTGGAGCCGTCGAAGTGCAGGCTCCAGTAATGGAGGTATGGCAGCTTCTCTGGCTCCTGGGCCTCTTCCCAGTCGGCGATGAAGTCCGCTAGGGCCTGCGACTTGATCGCTTTTCGCGGCTCGTATTTGATGTTGTGGACGCCGATCTCGACGGCCCACTTGGCGACCCGCCCGGTCGCCTCACGGTTGCGGATGATGTCTTGCAGTGGTGCTGAGGAAACGACCGTGATCGGGTGCTCCTGGAAGTAGTGTGGCAGGCGCCGCTGAGCTCTGAAGACCGCGTATACCAGCTTTTGGTACTGGGGGTACCGCTGGCGCGACTCGGTGAGGACCTCGCTGATGTAGTACACCGGTCGCTGTACTGGGCGCTCCTTTCCTTCCTCTGGTCGTTCGACGACCATGACGGCACTGACGACGCGCTCGGAAGCCGCGACGTAAACCAGCATGGGTTCTTTGTCGGCGGGGGCGGCGAGTAGCGGTGCGGCGAGTAGCACCTTCTTGAGGTCGCGAAGCGCGTCGTCCGCCTCCTTGTCCCACTGGAAGGTGGGGTTCTTGCGCATCAGGCGGTATAGGGGCATCGCCTTTTCGCCCAGGCGGGGAATGAAGCGACTGAGAGCCGCTACTCGCCCGGCCAGTTTCTGGATGTCGCGCAGGCACTCGGGTTTGCCGAGCCGGGCGATCGTGTCGATCTTCGTGGGGTTCGCCTCGATCCCTCGCTTGGAGACGACGTACCCCAGTAGTTGTCCTGCTGGTACACCGAAGGTGCATTTGCCTGGGTTGAGCTTTATCTTGTATTTTCGCAAGTTGGCGAATGTTTCTGCCAGGTCGGCGAGGAGGTCGCCCTGGCGAGTGGACTTTACGACCACGTCATCGATGTAGACATGGATGTTGCGGCCAATTTGGCTCGCGAGGCATTCTTGCATGCACCGCTGGTAGGTCGCCCCGGCGTTCTTGAGGCCGAAGGTCATGGCGGTGTAGCAGAAGGCTCTGAATGGTGTGATGAACGCCGTCTTCTCCTCATCCTCGACAGCCATTTTGATCTGGTTGTACCCAGAGTAGGCGTCGAGGAAACATAGCGACTCCGAGCCCGCGGTGGAATCGATTATCTGGTCGATCCGCGGGAGGACAAACTGCTCCTTTGGGCAGGCGCTGTTCAGGTCTGTGTAGTCGATACACATCCTCCAGGTCCCGTTTTTCTTCTCGACCAGGACTGGGTTTGCCAGCCACTTGGAGTATTTGATTGGCCGGATGAAGCCTGCAGCGAGTAGACGCTGCACCTCCTCGGCGATTGCTCGGCGGCGCTCTTCATTGAAGGGCCGCAGCGACTGCTTGACAGGTCGCACTTTGGGGTCGGCGTTTAGCTTGTGCTCAGCGAGCTCCCTAGGGACACCGGGCATGTCAGAGGGCTTCCATGCGAAGATGTCCTTGTTCTCACGGAGGGACTCGATGAGCGCGCCTTCCTATGCTGGGCTCATGCCCGTCCCGATCGTCACCGTCTGGCTAGAGTCGCATGGGACCAGCTCGACGGTGCGGGTGTGCGTCGTGGCCTCGAAGGTTGAGGTGTTTGCGCCCTCCGAGTTGGGCTTCTTGAGTATGGTGGGGTCGTCGTTGTTGACCCCGCTCGCGTAGTTGGCGAGTTCATCAGCGTGGTTGGTCTCCGCCGCGATGACGGCGTCAGCGAGCTCGGCTCCTTTGGCCTCGCACTCGGCGGCCATGTCGGGGTCGCCGTTGATGGTGATGACGCCGCACGGCCCGGGGAGCTTCATCGCGTTGTACGCGTAGTGGGGCGCTGCCATGAACTTGGCGAACGCCTGGCGCCCCAGGACGCAATGATAGGGGCTGTCGAAGGGCACCAGCTCGAAGACGATCCGCTCGGTGCGGAAGTTTGCTGGTGTGCCGAAGGTGACCGGCAGCGTGACCTTGCCGATCGGGTACGCCTTCTGACCGGGGACGATGCCGTGGAACGTGGTGTGGGTTGTCTCGATCATCGACTGCGGGAGCCGCAGCCGCCTGAAGGTGTCCAAGTACAGGATGTTGATGGAGCTGCCGCCGTCCGTCAATGTCTTGGGGAGCCAGTAGTCGCCGACCTTGGGCTTGACCACCAGGGCGACTCGACCTGGGTACTCGATGCGTGGCGAGTGGTCTTCACGACTCCAGGTGATGGGCTGCTCCGACCAGTTGAGGAACTGGGGAACGTCCACCTGGGCCACCGCGTTGACGGCGACGGCGCGGGCGATGACCTTCTTCTCGCGCTTCGTGTTGAAGCCTGTGAAGGTATGGAGCGAGCCGGCCACTTTGCCGAATTTTCCGCCGTTTGGCGGGTCGTTGTCGGGGTCCTCCCGCGCTCGCCGTGCCTTCTCGATCTCCCTGAGGGTGTGGCAGTCGGCGGTGGTGTGCGTTGCGGGCTTCCCTTCCCTACTATGAAACGCACATGGTTGGTTAAGGAGAGCCGCGGGGTCGAACCTTGGCTTGGCCTTGTAGTTGCCGCCGTCGCGGCGTTGTCCTCCGTCGCGGCGGAAGCTCTTGGGCTCGCGTTGCGCGTGCCCGGCGTTGGCGACGAAGTCGACTCGCCCGTCACTGCGGCGCTTGCCGGTGAGGCGAGTGTTGCTGTAGAGTAGGTTGGACCGTCGTCCGCTGTCGTTGCTGCTCGTGCGGCGTTGACCTCCTGACTCATCGCCAGTTTCGTGGTTTGGATCTTCCTCCGCGTACCGTTTGGCGATCTCAAGGAGGTCGGGGATGTTGTCGAGTGTGCGAGAGTGTCGCTTGAGCTTGGCGACCAGGGGCTCGTAGCGGCACGAGGTCTTGAAGCAATGGATCGCGGTGTCCGGGTGGATGCCGACCGCGTTGTACCAGAGTTCTTGCCACCGTTGGACCCAGTTGCGGGTCGACTCGCGGGGTCCCTGGACGCATCGCTCCAGGTCCTCGATGGTGGTAGCGCAGGTGTAGGAGCACTCGAAGTGCCTGACGAAGGCGTCGTGCATCTCCTCCCAGGAGTCGATACTGTCCTGGGGGAGGGTGTTGATCCACTGCCTGCACGTCCCCTCCATCATCAGGGGGAGGTAACGGGCGGCTAGCAGGTCAGTGTGGCCTGCGATCCCCATCGCCATGAGATATGTGTCGAGCCAGACGGCGGGGTCGTACGAGGAGTCGTACTTTTCTATCTCCTTCGGCGCCTTGAAGTTTGGCGGGTACTTCTCGCCTCGAATCATTGGTCCGAAGCACTTGGGGCCGAGTCGACTTAGCGACCCCATGGGCTCGCCGTCGCGACGATTGGTTAGGGTGTGTCGCAGGTCGTCGGGCTGGCGTGCACGCCAACTTTGGTTGTTGATGATGTGGGTGCGGGCGTCGATGGGTTGCCCGTTGGCGGCGACGAAGTTGGTCGCTGGCCTGGGGTCGTTAGTGGAGAGTGTCGCGTTTGCGGGTCGGTGTTGGAGCTGCAATGGCTCTGGTGGCGGGCAGTTGAGGGTGTTTTCCGCCGCTGGGCGGCCGCTGGAGGCCGCTCTGCTTCCCGACGAACGCGAGTATACTCGACCCTGCGAGTCGGCGCCTGCGTTTTGCTGCTCGACGGCCTTTGCGAGCAGGGCCCTGACGTACTGGATCTGTAGGGCGCCGTCGCCCGTGGCCGTGATGTTGTCGGCTGCTGCTCGACCCGCCACGAGGTTGTCCATCGGGGTGGAGAACAGTGGGAGGCCGTTTGCGTCTCGCTCCCGTGAGGAAACTACTATCCGCGGCTGGTCCCTGGGGGGTGTGCGGTTGGGTGGAGGCGGGGAGCCCATCGCCGTTGATCCTGGCGGGGGCCGGGCGCTTCCTCCTGGTGGCGCGTTCTCGCAGATCGCGTGCTCGGCCACGCGGGCCGGGTCGTTTTCGTCGTCGAAGTTCAGGGCGCGCCCCTGAACGGTGGGGTTCAGGCGCGACCTGATCCGCTGCTGGTGATAGCGCGATAGTTCCTGCGCCGTCACCTGCTCGAGGCGGCATTTTTCACGCTCGGCTTGTTCCTTGCGCACCGCCTCCGCCAGTTTCAGGCGGAGTTCCTCGACCTCCGTTGCCGTGGCGTTAGGAGGGATTGGGGTGGAGAATGGATCCTCCGGCGGATCGGTGCCGGTCGCCATGTAGGTCGCGGCGTGGCGACCGGTTCCGTCGCAGAGGTCGGCGGAGTTCTCCGACCCGGAGTCGAATTCGAAGATCCCGAGGATGGAGGGGTCCTCGAAGTCTCCCACGTTGGAGACCTGGGTGATGGAGCCCGCGGGTGAAGCCGCGGTGATGGACCCGGCGAGTGACGCCGGGGTCGCCGAGTCGGCGTCGTCGTTGAGGGCCGCGTCTTCTGCGGTTGCTGAGTTTTTGGCCACGTCACTGTGGGCTGAATTGTACTCGGAGGCGAGGCGATGGATCGTGCGGATCTGGCTCTCGGAGAGCCGATCGCGTGGTGGCGACTCGCGGATGCGAGCCGAATCCTCCGAGACGATGACGTCGGTGAGGCCGACGAAGAGGCTGATCGTGCCGATCGGCAGGATCACGCTGTGCGTGACGGGTCGCGCCGCCGGGACGTAGCTGCTCGGCAAGATTTGGAGCATCTCGCCGATCGCTATCATGCGGCCGGTGGCGACCGTCTCGTTGATGGGCAGATTGGATCTCGCCACAGAACACCAGCCAGACCGGCCAGGCCCCACGGTGGGCGCCACTATCGTGGGAATGGTCACGGCAGATGCTGCAATCGGCAGCGAGTAGTAGAACGAGGGGCAAGGGCGGCCAGCCATCTGCGGTGCGAGATGAGGGCAAAGACACAGGGTTTTACCCAGGTTCGCCCCCCGGAGGGTAAAGACCTACTCCTGCTAGATTGTATTATGAGGATGGTACAATGGGCGAGCTCGGCGGCGAGTCGCTTGGGTGTATGATGGAACGTATCTCTACACGCCCCGCAGGGAGGTTTATATAAGCTCACCTCCCCTAGGGTTTACATATCTCAACCGATTTGGTTAAAGCTTCGGTACTCGTTTAACCTAATCCGACTGGGCCTGTCTACTCGCCTGGGCCTTCAGCTTCCAGTCGCTCGGTTCCTCGCTGGGCTTCAATCCAGTCGCCGTCTTGCAGGCCCACTCGCCAAGTCTTGGGCCAGTCAGAAACGTCCTGCTGGGTATACCCCAGTAGGCACATCCCCATCAATCGATTAGTCTACACTACTCCTCTGCATCAATATCCACATCAACGAAGGTAAGACCTGCATTCTTCATGGCGGTCTTGTACTCATCAACACTAGCAGTCAAGGCCTCAATCTTGGCCCTAAGATCCCTCTTCTGTGAGCGAAGCCTCTCGATCACTCCCTCCTGATGCTCGAGCTCGAAGTCCTTGGCCTCTAACTCTTCCTTCATCTCCCGGATCTTCTTGTTCCTGTCTTGGACACTTTTCTCCTGGCTCTTGAACTTCTTGTCCTGACTTTCAAACTTGGCCTCCATTTCCTTGACAATCTCGTCTTGCTCCGCGAAGAGCTGGTCCTTCTCTCGGAGCTGAACCTGGAGCTCGTCATTTCTAAGCATGACGTTGGTCCTATCAGTATCAAGGTGTCTAATAAGACCCTCTAGGTCCTGAAGGTACAGACGAATCGGATCCATCGTCTCTCTAGCAGCATCCTCGTACTCTATAGCCTCACCCTCCTCGTTGTGTCTCCCGAAGGGGTGAAAGTAAAGACTTCTAAGCTCGATGGAGTGTCTCCCTACCAGGCGCCCAAGTAACTCCTGCATGACTACATCTAAGCCTTTCTCCTTGTCGTCATGCATCAGCTTGAAAGTGATGGTCTCCGTGGTTGGCTCTGTCTAGCGTCCCGGCTGGGTGACTCTAAAGCCCCATAGGTCCTTCCTCTCAAACTTGGTGAGTGGAAGTGTCATGATGCTAGGAAGTGGAAGTTTGAGCACACTAGTGAGCTCAATGAGACGCGTACCAAAACGAGTTCCCTTGAACTCCTCGGCCGTGCTGATAAAAATGTTAGGCATCTATTTTTATAAGATAGAGAAAGTTAGAATCAACACAAATAGAGATAATTCACAAGACAAAATAACACAAGCACATCACTTAGCAACAAACAGACAAGTCATGGCATACATAAATCCATTACAAACATCAAAAGTTCAACGTAACTTAAACAAATTTTTGGAAGTAAAAACGATAAGTGTGGTGGTCCAACTAACGAAGTACGACACAACTCTCACTCACTAGACAAAATAGCTATCAGGGCATCTTTAGTAGCCATCTGTCTATCTTGTTCACAAGACTCCCATATTAAGTCTATGATGTCTCCCCTTAGTTATTGGTTGGTAGTCTCTAATTCCTGGGTATGCTTATTTTCTTCTCTAAGGTCATTTTGGGTGTTGAGCATTCTGCACTTGAGTCTATCACCAAGCTCCTTGATAGCATTCCAAGCTGCATTTCTTGCAGAGTCAAAGAATGTTGTGTGCATTTCTGAGTTGGTGACCATGCAGAATCCTGACTCCTTGTGGTTGTCATCCTTGTTTTTGTACAAGTGAAGTTGCACCCACAAATACTCTTCTCCTTCATCCATCACAAGGAATCCCTTGTACACAGCTGCACCATGTATCCCCATGGTAACCATAAGGTTCTTGAGTGCCTTGGGAAATTATGTCTCACACTCCAAAGTCATGGTCATGAGTGGTCCCTTCCTCACGGCTTCGTTGATGGAGTTCATCTACAAATAGAGATGAGAAAGAAGATTAGAAAAGTTTACGAGAAGAAAAAGACAAGTGTGGAAATTTTTCAAAGTGTTGAAATTTTTTCCTTAGTGGTTTATAATCCAATCCTAGGGTCATAATCCTACAGGCAACACAGTGCTCTGATACCATCTGTAAGACCCCACCTTTATAAAGGTAAAGGTCCCTGTGATTGCAATGCTAGTCCCTGGATCAATTGCTAGCATCCATAGTTTAAGATGAAGTACACATAAACAAAGGTCATTATTACATCGTCATTCCAGAGATAACATAGTATTTTACAACTCCATAGCCATAGGCTAGTACAAGAGTTTAACTTAACAATATAAATAAAAGTCTTCATCTTCATGTGCCACAGGCAAGCATGTTGAGTGTAGACTCATAATCCTAATCCTCATGAGAGTAACCTGCAACATCACAAGTTACAACCACAGTGGGTCAATACATTGGAATAGTATTGGCAAGTGATACCTTAGTAGAATAATAGTATCTAGCTTCTACATGAATTTGGCTAAGTGTAGCTTAGGCTTGCTTTGCTCAAAATAGGTTTTACCTATCAGTTGAAAAACACTAAGTTTTTGTTTGGCAAAAACTCCCAAGGAACCACCAATAGACATTAGTGAACCTTCACCCTTGTTCAACCATAAGTTTTTAACTTAGAAATTGGGATGAGGAAATTCTTGATAGCTTCCATGTCTTGATGCTCAAATTGTCCATTTCCGGGGACACGGCTAAGTACTTAGATTCTTCCTTCTGCAGAGGTGGTGCACTTTCCCCACAAGACTTGATTTTCATCAAGACAAGACCTTTCATAAGCCTTCCCTTAGACCAAATGGACGCGTTCCAAACCTATCATCCCCTACCACCAACTGTCCATATGGCTAAGTTATTTGAACCTATATGATCCAGGCAGAGCCCATAATGCCGTGTGGCTACATATAAGCTTCTTAACATATGGCATCTCAAATCCCTTCGTTCCTGGGTGGCATTCCATAAGTGAGATACACAGGGTAAACCATTGGAAAATGGGCCCTGGTAACCACTCAACAAAAATCCAACCAAGCAATTACCATTCCACCCAGGTGTTTCATTCACTTAGTTGTTTTATTAAGCAAAAATATAAGTCAAAGACATAGCAATATTTTTCCATAGCACATATATAATCCACCCTTGGTTGCTACTAGCTAGGCTAAGCATGTCAATAGCAAGTATCTTAACTTAGAGAAAATTCTAACAATTCTACAACTACTAGGATTTCCCAAGCATAGCATATAGATACTTAGTAAAAATTATCATGCAAGCCCTAAACAAAATATCACTAATGCATAGTCAAAATATTGGGATAAAATATGAAGCACCACTTGCCTTGGTAGTTGGGGGAGTACCAACAATCCTCACAATCACAATCACCACTAGAGCCAAAATCTACATATAAAATGATAGCACCAAATTCACATTTCAAGTAATCAAGAAAAAATACATGAATGCATGCAAATTCCATGTGATGATTTTTCTAAACCAAGCAAGACAAGTAAAACAGTACTGAACAATAAACAAAACAATTATACACCAAATAAACTTAATTTGGCCTTTAAAACATTTTCCAAATAATTTTTATACACAAAATATGCCTACAAATGTCTCTGCATAAAATTCTATTTTAAGAGAAACAAAATACAAAACTAATCCCATAGATGTGTACGATTTCTTTTTGTGATTCCAATGGTATATTATTTGTATTTTTTGGATAAACAGAACAAAATTTATTGAATTTACAAGTTTAAAGATCTAATAGATTGAAATCTAAATTTTAAAACAGAAAACCTGACATGCGGCACAATATGATTGGCCCATACTGGTTCGCACTGGATCACGCACCCGCACCATTGGATCTAACTAAATCCAACGCTCCAGATCAGTACTTACCCTTTCGCGTCAGATCAAACCTGGACCACTAGATCTAATCCTAAGTCCCAGATCTACTCGTACCTCTTCGCGTCTGATTCTAATCTAGACCGCTGGATCTAAATCCAGCGGATCAAATCCTTCTGCCAAGAACTGGCGGCGCAAATGGCGAGAAGAGGCGGTGGCAGTTCTGCGGCGACGAAATGGCGATGCTAGGGGGTAAAGGGAGGGATGCAATGCGTTACCGAGGTCGCAGAGTTGAGGTGAAGGTCGTTGTGGTCGTTGACGAGGGTGGGGTGCACAGACACGGACGAAATCGCTTGCCGGAGTGGGGCCTATCGTCGGGTTCTCACGGTCATCGTCGAAGGCGATGCTCTGGTGTGAAATAAAGTAAATGGCGAACGTAAGGAGATGCGCAAGGAGATAGCGGACAAGCCTGCATGAAATAGAGAGCGAGGCACGCACGAGGCTTACCACAATCCATCGCCGGAGTGCGTCGGGATAGCGGCAGTGTGGAGAGAAAGGCAGGCAGCCTGGCAGTGTTCAGAAGGAATTGACTGGGGAAATGGTGCCGGGGCTGTGGGGTTTAAGTAGTCGGAGCTGGGCGAGGAATTACTCGGCGAATCAACGGTATTTAAGCGCGCAATCAACGACAGTGACGCGGGGGAGGTAACGGCAGAGGGCTCGGTTGTGGGAGGGGTTTGGGGACAACGATGACAGGGCAGGTGGGTCCGGGGGTCAGTGAGGGAGGGGTGTGCGCATGTGTGAGAAACAGAGGGAGAGGGGAAAACCCGGGTGGGCTGGTTCTGTTACTAGGCCGAATAGGTGGCGCCGGCCATTTTTCTTTTCTTTATTCCTTTTTCATTTATGTTTTGATTTTCTGGTTTCATTTTCAAATGTTTTTCAAATGAGTTTGAATTCAAACTTTCTCTGGATTTTTGTAAAGTTAATCATGCACATATTTGAATACAAAACATTGCTGTTCACTCAAAAATACATTGGCCCATTGAAGTTTAAAATAAAACCATGCCTTAATTATTCATTTATAATAGGCATATGAATGGTTTTGAATTTATATTTTTGTTTTGAAATTTTGACCAAGCTTTGGAAACAACATTCAAACCTATATTCAACCCTTTTCTGGTTAAAACAAAGTATTCTCATATTAGAGAGTGAAAAATAAAGTCATTGCCTTTCCTACATAAAATAATAGGCAACCATTTGCTTATGTTTGAAATCTTATTTGAAAATGATCCTAAATGCTTATGAATGCATGAATGATATGCAAACTTTATAAATCATGATTTTTGGGATGTTACACTTTATTTCCTTGCCTTATCAAAAAAACCTCAAAAATCCTTTTTCTATGTATTTAAAGAGAACTCTTGAGCCAGTACTACTAGTCAGCACCTTCTGCTCCTCGTTGGGATCGACTCTCCTATTTATCAAAAGTACTACGGTACATCCCCTATACTTGTGGGTCATCAAGACTATTTTTTTGGCGCCGTTGCCGGGGAGTGAAGCGCTATTGAAGAGTGGAATTGGTAAAGGAAACTTATACTATGAGTATTGCTTTTTATTTCTGTTTGTTACTTTGTTTTCAATATGGATAACCCACTTGGTTTCCTGTTTGGGAAAACTATTTCCACTGATAGGGTAGTAGATGAATCACCAACTGTTGAGATAGATCCTTTTAAGATACCTACAAGAATTGTTGATCATGTTATGGATAATTATTGTTTAGGGGATGGAATTGTCCATCCTGGTGATCACATGCTTTTTATGAATTATGCGGGTTTTTTAAGTGTGCAGGTATCACAAATGAACAGGTAAAGATGAAATTACTCTCTATATCATTGAAAGGAATAGCTAAAGAATGGTATAAGCTGCTGAAGAATGGACAATCCATGGAATGGGAGGAAATAGTAACTCTCTTTTATTCTAAATTCTATCCTCACAGTGAGATTCATAATGATAGGAATCTAATATATAACTTTTGGCCTCGTGATGGAGAGAGTACATCCCAAGCTTGGGGGAGATTGAAGTTACTAATGCTTAAATGTCCTATTCATGAACTCCCTAACAATATTATTATTAATAACTTTTATGCAAGGCTTTCTCTTCATGATAAAGATTTATTAGATGCTTCTTGTGCTGGATCATTCACACGTGTGAAGAAAGAAGCTAAATGGGATCTTCTAGACCGTATTCAAGAGAACACTGAAGCATGGGAGAATGACAAAGGAAGAAAGTCAGGTATAAATTATGATTATGAATGCATTAAATCTTTTATGGGAACTGATGACTTTCGTGATATTAGTATTGAGTATGGTCTTGATTCTCAAAGTATTTCCAATTGTTTTAAGGCTTTTTCCTCTTATATAGAAATTCCTAAAAACAAGTGGAATAAGTACCATGCACCTTATAAAGATGTTGTTACTCATGTTCCTGTTAGAAGCACTGAAGTTTGTACTATTGATCATATTTTGCCTGAACCTTATGTTGAGAAAACACCTTTCCCAGCTAAGGTAAAGGAGCATTCCATGATAATTAGTGTGGTTAGCAAAAGTACAAAGAAAACTGTGGAACCTGATGAGCAAATAAACATTGAACCTGTAATAGCCATTGTGAAAGATCTTGTCACTAAAAATATAGAGGATGAGCACATTGTCTTCTATGAAGACGCTTATAATATTGTCTCTCATCCTAGAAAAGCTAGGAAAACTAGTGTCCCTATGCTTTCTATGAGAATTGGTGATCATTGCTATTATGGTTTATGTGATATTGGTGCTAGTTTTAGTGCTATTCCTTATGAGCTTTACAAAGAAATTATGCATGAAATTGGTCCTTGTGAACTTGAGGACATCGATGTGGTTATTCACCTTGCTAATAGAGAGACAGTTTCTCCAATTGGCATTGTAAGATATGTGGAGGTTCTTTGTGGTAAGATTAAATATCCAGCTGATTTTCTAGTACTTGGTTTAGAAGCTAGTAAAACATGTCCTATTATCTTTGGTAGACCTTTATTGAACACTTGTGGAGCTATTATAGATTGTAAAAAGGAGAAAGTTTTAACTAAGTTTGATGGAGATTCTTATGAGTTTAACTTTTCCAAATTTTCTAAAGATCCTTATGGCAATAATTTGCCTAATGAGGATTTCAGGGTGGAACAACTTGCTTCTATTGATCCAGTTTATGACCTTAGACCTCTTTTTAATGATTGTAAGTATGCTCATTCTGATAGATTGTAAGTATGCTCATTCTGATAAAGTTGTTTCTTGTGATAGTTATATTGTCAACTTTATTCAAAGTGCTAATGAAAGTTATTATGAGAGAGGGAAACATGGTTTTTTGGATCTCAATAATATTAAGTTTCCCCGCTTTATGTTGAAAGCTTTGAAGTTGCATTTGTTTTGTCTTCCTATGCTAGTGTCCTTTTGTTTCAATAATTTGTTTTCTCATGAGACTCCCTTGCATAGAAGTGGGTTAGACTTAAATTTGTTGGATATTTTCTTCTTGATGCTCTCTTTCACTTCAAATCCATATCTCTTATGTGAGCATCATTGAAATTATCAAGCCTAACTTAAAGGCATTAAAGAAAAGTACTTCTTGGGAGATAACCCAATAGTTTTATTGAGTCTTGGAAGTTATTACTTGTAATAACCTCTCCTTATCCTTTTTGTTTTGGTTTTTGAGTCAAGATCAACCACTTTTGAGAAGTAGAGTTGTGAAAAGTTGCTGTCGTGGGACAGATTTTTATGCTGCATTGTAAAAATTTGTGAAGGAGCTTAGTACATCGTATAGAACTGTAATTTTCTATGCTTGTTCCCCAAGTTGTTATCCAACTTCCATTAGTTTTGCACCTTTTGATTTGAGCAACAGAAGATTTTCGAAAATATCAATCTTTACCTGTTGGTCTGTTTTGACAGATTTTTGCCATCATTTGCATTTGCCTCTTATATTGATTCCCTTTCAGATTATTTTTGGGCTTTTGGAAAGGAGTTGCTACAGTAGATGTTGTTTTGATAGATTTCAGTTGAAGTTTGAACCTAAAGGTTTATTTTTTTTCATACACTAATGTTGCCAATGAAGTTTGTGTGAGGCCTTGCATGAAGAAATTTTCAGATGATGGAGAGAAGGAATCTGCAGAGTCCGTCTTTGAATAGGTAAAAGTGGTGAAAACAGAAGGTTCGCGAAAAACATTTTTCTTTCTATTTTTGATGTTTTTATTACATATGGAAGGTTACGGAATGAACCAGAGGAGGAAACGGAGCCCAGGTGAGCCACACCCACCAGTCGCGTGGGCCCTAGCTGGCCGCGCCACCAGGGGGTGCGAGACCCCTGGAGTCCGTCTCCGCCTCATTTTCGCACAATACCTTCCTTGTGTCATAAAACTTCGTAATATATAACCCCCGAATCCCTCGAGTTCGTATATCATGTTCTCGTCGTATTTTCATTTCGATCTGTTTCTGTTAGGAAAATTTTCTCAAGTTTAGAGGCATCATGGTCTGCGCCAACGACGAGGGCAAGAAGCCCGTGGAAGATGATCCTCAAAACCCCAAGGAGGAGGAGATCTTGGTTCGGGATGAAGAGGATGCGGTGACCCAGCATACCACTGCATGTGTAGTACACTATAGTCGTTGACATGACACCTGAAAGAGCATTTGCTATCCCCAGTGATTTTGGTGTTTGATAACAACACACATATCAGACTAATGATTTGCTAAGTGTGTCACAGGTACATTAAAAAGGTTTGCAAACATTCAAAAACTGTCTGCCTGGCGCGGTACCAAAAAGCGATAGTACCGATTTTTGCTACCGGACCACACAGAAGCCAGTGAATAACTGTAAAAAAGTCTCTGCCGTGCCCGGTACTAAAAAGCGGTAGTACCGCATTTTAGTACCTAGCGCGAGAGAAGATTTTTTACAGCTTGTCAAAAGCTTCTGCCTGCTCCGGTACTAAAATGCGGTAGTACCGCATTTTAGTACCGCTCATGACAGAGCCTTTTTTGAACGTTGCAAAAAGCTTCTGTCTGCGCCGGTAGAAAAATGCGGTAGTACCGCATTTTACTACCTGGCGTGACAGAGACTTTTTGTACGTTGCAAAAAAGCTTCTGTCGCATTTTACTACCTGGCATGACAGAGAGTTTTTCGTATGGAAAACTGCTGATTTCTCCAGGTCCGGTAGTACCGGTTGCCTCAAGCGGTACTACCACTTTCCGGTAGCAGCAATAGTAGTACCGCTGGGGGCAGGACTTGATGCAGTTTGAAAAAGGGTGGTCCGGTACCTGGTCCGGTAGTACCGGAGTTCTCCGGTAGTACCGCTTGAACTTCCGGTACTACCGCTGCAATAAATGCATCAACGGTCAGATTTTGTGGAGGGGTATAAATACCCCTCCACCTACCTTGGGACAAAGTGCTCAGCACATTAAAGTCATTGCTCACCATTGGAGTCCATTGGAGCCACTCAAATCTTCAAGATCTCCTCATCCAACCACCCAAAGTCCTTGATCTTTGGGGAATCGAAGGAGGAGGCCCCGATCTACTACTTCACCAAAAGAGATCTTCATTTCCCCCTCATTTCATTGAGGGCCCCTTTGCTCTAGTGTTTTGCTGGAAACCCTAGTTCTTGTTTTTGTTCTTACAAGCTTGTCTTTGATTGCTTTGACAACTTGCTTGTATTTGGGAGCCTCCGATTAAGTTGTGGATGTGTGCCCCAAACTTGTAACGGTGCCGGCTTCCACCTTGAAGGTTGCCGATATAGTGGAAGGTGAATCGATCCCGTTGGGGTGAGATTCATCGGAGAACAAGGGAGGCCTCTCGTGGCGTTGGTGGTTTGAAACCACCCCCTCTCCAAACATAGACGTACTTCCCCTCAAAAGGAAGGAACTACGGGAAACAAATCCTTGTGTCTCCGCGTCCACTTTTCGGTTACTTCTATCCTTTACCGCACCTTACTTACTTGTTACTACTTTGTGTTGTTGTAGCTCTTGCATAATTGTCATATAGGTAAATTCACCATAGTTGCATTATCTAGAGAATTTACCTTATTGTCAAACCTTAATTTGAAAAATACGAAAATTTGAAGTAGAACCTATTCACCCCCCCCCCTCTAGGTGCACATACGATCCTTTCAATTGGTATCACAGCCTCGGCTCTTTATTTGGGCTTTACCGCCTAAGAGAATATGGGTAGCCGCGAAGGGGATGGTGATGGTGAGCCGACCACGGTGACCATGGAAGATCTCAAAAACTTGGAAACAAGATTGAGCTCTTCCTTGGTCAAAGAAGTCAAGAAGATGCTTGAGCAACTTCTTAAAGACAAAGAAGTCTCACCACCCCCATCTCCTCAAGAGGATCAACCATCCATTTTACCTAAGGGGAATACGTCAGTATTCCCCGAGGGTGCATTGGTAGGGGGTAAACCAGACAACGCTAATTCCTCCACATACAATAATGGTGGGAAGGGTGAGCACCGTGAATCATGGTACTCTCCCGACCCTCCAATCCCTCACCATCATGTATACAATAGAGGTGACCCACCTAAGCTTGAAGAATCCGCTACTTTTGCTCAATGGCAATCACTAATGAGAACTCATATGGGCAGCTCTTGCATTGAACTATGGAACATCATCGAGCATGGACTCTTTATTGGGGATCCAACCAACTTGACAAGAAGAGAGATTGTCAATAGTCAACTCAATGCCACTGCTCTGCATATGATTCAACAAGGTTTGGGGACAAAGGATTATCCTCACATTGAGCACTTTAGCATTGCCAAGGAAGCTTGGGATGCTCTCACTGTGTTGTTTGTTGGCAATGAGAGTATGAGGAGGAATCGATATGATGCTCTAAGCAATGAAGCCGAAGGCTTCTACATGAAAGAAGGTGAAGATCATGAAGACATGTACCGAAGGCTCAAGACCACCGCCACCGCCTTTAGAAATGTGGGTGCCTCACATGTGGATGATGCATGGATAAAAAGGAAGTATGTGAGTGCACTCATGCCTTTTGAGCCCACCGACTTGAAGAGTCTACAAGGAAGACACAAATACCATCTCATGACCTCAAATGAACTTATGCAAGAGATGGCTGCTTTCAAGGTTGCCGCCAAGAATGCCAAAGATGCCCGTGCTCGTGCCCTTGGTATGAGTAATGTTGTCAATGTTGTGTTGAAGGCCAAAGTTTTGGACCATGGGGATGAAGATGATAGTGATGAAGGGCTTTCCATGGACCATCCCGATGAAGTGAAGATTGCTCATGGTCAATATATGGCTTTCTATGCAAAGAACTTTTCGAAGAACCCTGCCAAGGCCAAGATGGAAATGGAACGGAGAAGCAATCCAAATGGGAAAAGAGAGAATACCACACGATTGAGAACTTGCTTCAATTGTGGTGACCGCTACCACTTTGTGGCTAGTTGCCCCTATGAGAAGAGAGAAGATCATGGTGGAAAGCTTGTGTTGAAGAAGACTCTCAAGGGACCGTACAAGAAACCTTTCATCAAAAGGAATCCCATCAACAAGAAGCCGGGAGAAATTGTCTTGATCACTCATGAAGAGTACTCCTCCGACAATGAAGATGATGAAGATGACGAAGAGGAAACTTCTCATGGTGTGGCTGCTCTTGCCACCACATCTACTCCGACATTCTCGCTCTTCGATTCTCCAAATGAGAACTCCTCCACCAATAACGCCACTTGCCTTATGGCAAGAGGAACGGAGGTATCTTCATCATCCCGCTCTACTCACTTAGATAATGATGAAATTGATGATGAGATGTCTCTTGATGTTAAAAAGGAGTTAATTGTCTTTGATGAGTTTATGACTAACCTAGAAGGTGATGCTAAGCTACATTTTGGAAACATCTTAGATCAACTATCACATACTCAAGAGCTTCTAGATGTAAGATGTAAACTTGGGAATGAACATATGATTGAGCTAGAGGCCCTAAACAATGCTTTAGAAGAAGAACAAGAAACTAGGTTGTCACTTGAATTAAAACTTGAAGGGCTTGATGAGGCCAATGACATTATTGTTAACAAACTCATCAAAGAGCGTGATCATGCTATTGCTAAATATAAACGAGATAAAAAGGACAAGGTTGAGTTTGGTGTGGTTCATGAAAAACTTGCCGAGGACTTTAGCTTGCTTAACAAGGCCCACAAAGCCTTGGAGAGTGAACTCTTGTCTCTCACAAAGTCCCATGAAACGCTTCAAACTCAATTGGCCAATATTCCTCCACCTAGTAACTTCATTCCATCTAGTAGCACAACTATCCTTGAAGAGAATGCTAGGTTGAAGGGGGAGCTTGCTAAGGCCACATTTCCACAAGGCAACAAGTCTATTGATGATCTTTTGAGCAAGCAAAGGTGTAGTGGTGATAAAGGGGGCATTGGTTTTGTCTCCAAAACAAAGAAGACGAACAACAAGAAGAAGAAGGACAAGCCCGCACAAGAGACCAACAAGATCATTGTGGAGAGTAAGACCACAAATGGTAAAACTATGTCACATGATGATTTTGCGGGAAGTGCTAACCCTCACTATGTTCTAATGCGTGATTACTATGGTGATGTGTATGCACAATATGTTGGTCCTTATGATGGTTATATTGCTTGGTCTATTTGGGTTCCCAAGTCCCTTGTTGCTAACAAAAGAGGACCCATTGAAAAATGGGTACCTAAAAACTAGCTTGATCTTTTGTAGACTTATGCTTCCGGAGGGTCAAAATGGGTGATCGATAGTGGTTGCACAAGTCATATGACCGGAAGCTCGTCTATTGTCAAGGACTTGGTGTCAAATGAAGATCAAATCGCCGTCACATATGCCGACAAGTCAAAATCTACGGTAATGGGTTTCGGCAAGGTAGTGGTGGCTCACGACATTACACTCGTGAACGTCATGCTTGTTGAAACCCTTGGATACAATTTACTTTCTGTCCGTGCTCTTGGAAAGATGGGCTTTGCCGTCTTTATTGATAATGATATTGTGGTCCTCATGTGGAGCAAGTCTCTCAAGGTCGCTTTTGTTGGGTACGTCGAAAATGACTTGTATGTGGTGGACTTTTCGGCGCAAGCCACTGCAGGTCCGATGTGCTTATACGGGAAGACAGATGTGGGTTGGCTATGGCACCGCCGACTAGCCCATGTCAATAGGAGAACTTTGCAAAGTCTCCATAAAGAGGGCCATATTGTTGGACTAAAAGAAAATGTTTCCTTTGCCAAAGATCGCGTTTGCAGGGCATGTGTTCTAGGGAAGATGCATGACGCTCCTCACAAGCCCACGAACCAAATCAAGTCTAACAAGATCTTGGAACTCCTCCATGTGGACCTATTTGGTCCTCCATCTCATGCAAGTCTTGGAGGGAAGAAATATTGTTTGGTGATTGTTGACGACTTTTCAAGATACTCTTGGGTTTATTTCTTCAAGTTGAAGAGTGAAACTCAAAGGACTTTTATCGACTTCATCAACTTGGTTCAACGGCAACACAATGTTCCCATGTTGATTATAAGAAGTGACAACGGCACCGAGTTCAAGAACTACACCTTGAATGATTTTCTTAGTGATGAGGGGATTAAACATCAATATTCCGCTCCATACACCCCTCAACAAAATGGTGTGGCCGAAAGGAAGAATCGGACTCTTATTGAGATGGCTAGGACCATGTTGGCGTATTTTAAATCTCCATACAACTTCTGGGCCGAAGCCGTCTCCACCGCTTGCCATGCTTCAAACCGGCTCTACCTCCGCAAGAAAATCAACAAGACTCCATATGAGATACTTACCGGTAACAAGCCCAACATATCGTATTTCCGGGTATTCAGTTGTAAGTATTTCTATCTCATCAAAGGTGTTCGTTTGTCTAAGTTCGAGTCTAAAGCATTAGAGGGTATCTTTGTTGGCTATGGTCTCGAATCTCACACTTATAGAATCTATGACAAGCTCTCCGGAGCCGTCATAGAATCTTGTAGTGGTGACCTTCGAAGAATATGATGGTCCCCTAGGGGGGCGTGTTGATGCTTGTGATGCAGATGATGAAATGCCTCAGGATGCCATAGGAAGAATGGGTGTGGGTTATATCCGCCCCGTTGAGGAACCCCTTATGGCGGATCGAGAAGAACTATGCTCCACTCGAGTGGAGCCCTCATCTTCACAACCTCAACATGCTCCATCTACCGAAGAGGACATTGACTCAAGCCAAAGACAAGATGTGGACCCTCAACATAGTGATCAATGTGTGAACTCTAGTCAAAGGGAGCTTGGTCCATTCGATGGGGTGTCAAGTGGTGCCAAGTCAATTTGCCAAGGAAGATCCATCCAAGCTGTTTTGAGACGTGCTCAAATTGAGGCTAGAAGAGCACTTGATCAATACCAAGGTCAATCCTTGCCTCCCAATGTAGAGGATGAATCCAATGATGATCAAGGTCAAGTTGATGATCAAGACGAGGATCAAAATGATGAAGAGGGTCCTCCAAGAAACAATGAGGAGATCCACGCTCGTCGCGAATCTAGAAAGGAAAGAATGTTGGAAATAAGAGACCACACCCTCCAAAATGTTGTTGGAGATCTAAGGAAAGGAATTTCCACAAGAGCACAATTGAAGAGGTTCAGTGAACATCAAGCTCACATTTCCATGATTGAACCAAAGAAAGTGTGGGAAGCTCCTGAAGATTCGGATTGGTTAGAAGCTATGCACAAAGAGCTCAACAACTTTGAGAGAAACAAAGTGTGGAAGTTAGCTGAGAAGCCAAAGGATTGCCGCAATGTTATTGGAACAAAGTGGATATTCAAGAACAAGCAAGATGAGCATGGGATTATTGTAAGGAACAAGGCTATATTGGTTGCACAAGGTTATTCCCAAATTGAAGGCATTGATTATGGAGAGACTTATGCACCCGTGGCTCGCCTTGAGTCCATCCGTATCCTTCTTGCTTATGCGGCACATCATAACTTTAAGTTGCAACAAATGGATGTAGAAAGTGCATTCCTTTATGGTCCTTTAAATGAATTGGTATATGTTAAGAAACCCTCGGGATTTGAGGACCCCAACTTCCCAAACCATGTCTACAAACTTGATAAGGCGCTCTATGGGCTCAAGCAAGCCCCACGCACGTGGTATGAGCACCTTAGAGAGTTATTGTTTGACCGTGGCTTTGAGGTTGGGAAAATCGATCCCACTCTTTTTACTAAGAGGGTCAATGGGGAGATTTTTGTATGCCAAATATATGTTGATGATATTATCTTTGGCTCATCTAACAAAGCTTTTAATGATGAATTCTCAAAGCTTATGACTAGTAGGTTTCGGATGTCCTTGATGGGGGAGTTGAAAGTATTTCTTGGCTTTGAGATCAAGCAAGTTAGAGGAGGAACATTCTTCAATCAAGCCAAGTATACTCAAGATATGCTCAAGAGATTAAAAATGCAATATTTGAATGGATCCCCAACTCCCATGGCAACAAAGACTCATCTAGAACAAAATCCAAATGGTAAAGATGTGGATCAAAAGGTATACCGGTCTATGATTGGTTCTTTGCTTTAACTTTGTGCATATAGACCCGATATTGTGTTGAGTGTAGGTGTGTGTGCAAGATATCAAGCGGCTCCTAAGGAAAGCCATTTAATGGCGGTCAAGAGAATCTTTCGATATTTAGTTCATACCCCATTTTATGGTCTTTGGTACCCTCAAGGCTCAACATTCGCTCTTTGTGGATACACGGACTCGGATTGGGCGGGAGACAAGGATGATATAAAATCAACATCCGGGGCTTGCCAATTCCTTGGTAGGTCCTTGGTATGTTGGTCTTCTAAGAAGCAAAATTGTGTATCTCTCTCCACCGCCGAAGCCGAGTATGTTGCTGCTGCTAGTGCTTGCACCCAATTGCTATGGATGAGGCAAACTTTAAAGGAATACGGTGTCCAGTGTGACAAAGTGCCTCTTCTATGTGACAATGAAAGTGCCATCAATATTGCATACAACCCGGTGGATCACACAAGGACAAAGGATATTGAGATTCGACATCACTTCATTAGAGACCATGTTGCTAGAGGTGATACTGATCTATCCTATGTATCAACCAAAGATCAACTTGCCGATATCTTCACGAAGCCACTTGATGAAGCAAGGTTTTGCTACTTGAGGAATGAACTAAATATCGTAGATTCTAGGAGTTTGACTTGATTATCTTGCACTCTCACCTAATACTCGACCCATGTTTGGTTTAGGTGTAGGCATGGACATAGGGGGAGTGCGGTCCTAATTGATTGGACTATCCCTCCCCCCATTATGCGCAAATTAAACAAAATCATTCCTCTTAATATCATTTTGTGATATGTGAGCTCAATGATGAGTTTCGGTAATGGACCCAAGATATATCTTCGTGGTGCCAAGCCGAGTATACTCAAATATGGTGGCCTAGGCCACCGCCCCCTCTCAATCGAGAGGTTGATGTGCTTACTCGTGTTTGTCACTTTTTAAATTGGTTCTTACTCATGTTTGTCATCCTCTAGTTGGTGTTGATTCTTTTGGTCATGCACTCATATTTGGCTCTCCACATGTTTTTAGTGATTTTTCTTTGAGTGCATTGGCCCATATCCGCGTGTCTCTCTAAACCCATGCCACCCTTATCCCCCAACAAAACCCATCTACTTTGCACAAGAACCTTCCATTTTTCTGTATCTTGGCTCTCTGTCCTGATGGTAACGGTACTACCGGATCTCATATGCGGTACTACCGCCTAACGGTACTACCGGACGTTACCAGCGGTACTACCGCCCCTGGTTGTGTTTCCAGGTTCCTGCCTGAAAACTTCCCAGGTGCGGTACTACCGGCCTGTACCTCCGGTACTACCGCTGAGCGGTACTACCGCCCGTGGAACCGGTACTACCGCTTGTGCGCGTCGGTTAAGACTGGAGACGGGGGAGAGGCACCCCTCAGTGCCTCATTTCATCCCTTGTCTCCACTCCTCACCAGCGCCACCACCAGAGCAAGACGACGCCGGAGGAAGCCCGCCCTTCCCTCCCTCTCCCGGATCCACACCGGATTCAATTTGGCCTCCCTGCGGGCTCCTCTCTCTTCCCCACCGTCATGGACACCGGTACTACCGCCCTCCTCATCTTCTTACTTGTTTTCTCCATTAAATCTAGGGTAACTTCGATTCTTGGTTAAAACTCGCATTCTTGAGGTTGTATCGTGTGCTATTTACCAGATCTATCACTTGGTCCGATGGAAATCGTGTTTTACAACAAATTTATTGCCCGTACTTGGATCTCTAGTTCAGATTTGCACTGTAGTCGCGGGCCGGTAGTACCGGGAATCTTTTTCCGGTACTACCGCTTGGCGGTACTACCGCTAGTGCAGGTCCGGTACTACCGCCCCAGTACTGGAAGCAATTTGTTTAAAACACTAAGCTCCATCCTCTGTTGCCCCAGGTTCTTGTGCCCTTACCTCTATGCTATTGCTATTGCTATCTCCCTCGTTCTTTCACAGGTGCAGGGGTTCCCGGGGATCGCGCAAGCGCTCCAAAGCTCACTATGAGATCGAGGACTATGAGTCAGAATCTGAGACTGAGTCTGAAGAGGAGGTCATGCCCCAACCTAGTGCACGTCTGAAACTGCAACCAACTCGTGGTCGTCGGGGTGGGGGGTCAAGCAAAGTGTTGGTCGTGGTAAAGCTCCTCCACCTCCTCCTCCTTCAGGTCCTCGCAAGAGTCAAAGTTCCGGGCCATCTGAACCAAAGCTGTTGTCTAATATATCTGAGTCAGAATTTCATGCTCTGCGGGTGGTCAGTCCATATGGGGCAGCTCGCTCTTATGCTCGTGAAAACAGCCTCTTCTACACTGACTTTCAGGAGCGGGTGTTCCATGAGATTCTCATGAAAGATGACAAAATTGTGGTTCCTCAAAAATGGATTGAGATGAATCATGTGAGGAAGAATCTGAACTACTTTGGTGAGGCCCTTGACATTTGCAACAATATTGGCTTGCTTCCCATTATGGAGTTCCGGTGCAACTATGATCCAATGCTCATTGCTCAGTTCTATGCAACCGTTCACTTTGCCAATAATGATACTAGGACTCTCACTTGGATGACCAAGGGGACTGTCAAGCAAGCAACGTTGGCTGAGTTTGGGGCTATCCTCGGGTACGAAGACCGTGGCAAGGATGTTCCCGTTGGCTTTCGGTGCCACGCCAATGATCATCCCATGAAGAAAGATATGCTTGCCCCACTGTACATCCGGGGACGCGGCATCCCTGGAAAGATCAAAGGGCTCCTTCCTACTTATGACATCTTGCACCGCATCTTTCGCGAGACCATCGCCCCTCGTGCTGGGAATGTTGATGAGATACATGCTTTCATGGTGGATATTATGATGGCCACCTATCACCACCGTGACTCTGGCGTACCTACGGATGTGCTGGATGTTATCTGGAATGAGATGGTCTGCGCCACTTTTCAGAGGAGGGTGCCTCCTTTTGCTCCATACATCATGGCTCTCATCATTAGCAGGTGCCCTGTGATTGCCCGTGACTTGCCTAATCTTCGTCTTGCCACTCACCGCCACAAGAATCTGCTGATCAAGACCCATTTCAAACCACGCAATGCGGATGGTCAGATTGTTGATGAGGATGGGAACCCGGTTGAGGTGGACTCAGGTGATGCTGCTGATGCACCACAGGGTGCTGCTTTTGTGGTCTCTCGTTGCAAGACCGTTCAACCATCTTGGGCCAAGAGGTTTGTGGCCAAACTCAAGAAGATATTCTGCTTTCAAGTGGACAATCAGAAACACCTGTACGAGGCCCATGTCTATGCCAAGAAGGCATGTGCTCGTCAGAAGGAAATGATGGAGGCTCAAGGCTTGACTACTTCCAAGGGCTCCGAGAACAACATTACCCCAGAAGACCAATGGATCTCCAAGCACAGCAACTGGGATGATGATGTCACCTCCTCCTTCCGTGCCCCTCCTCCCCATGGTGATGCATGGGACGACTTTGTGGATGATGATGATGATGATGATGATGAGTGATCTCCGGGGCGTTAGTGTTGCTCTTGTCCCTTTTTGGCGTCTTGATGCCAAAGGGGGAGAAGTTGCACAATAGGTATGCGGGATTTGCGAGGGAAAGTCACAAGCTCGTTCTTTCCTTTGATTTTATTCGCTTGTGAACTTTATTTGGTTGCCTCTTATTATGTGTGACTTACTATGTGTGAACTAACTATTTGTGCTATGTATGATAAGACTATGTGGTTTTCGTATGGATCCATCTTGTGTGTAATATGGCTATTCTTGTTTGGATCCATCCTATGTGACGACATTCCTCATTTCTAATCAATATTGGTCATCACATGTTATTTAGCAAAGGTATGTCCTCTATGTGCGACTTCTACTCCCAGGTAGCTTGTTAGAATGTATGGGGCTTGTTTCTACATATCCAGGGGGAGCCCCATCTACATCTTGTCATCACTAGTTTTCCCTGCAAAATGTGTGTTGTCATCAAACACCAAAAAGGGGGAGATTGAAAGAGCATTTGCTATCCCCAGTGATTTTGGTGTTTGATAACAACACACATATCAGACTAATGATTTGCTAAGTGTGTCGCAGGTACATTAAAAAGGTTTGCAAACATTCAAAAACTGTCTGCCTGGCGCAGTACCAAAAAGCGGTAGTACCGCCTTTTGCTACCGGACCAGACAGAAGCCAGTGACTAACTGTAAAAAAGTCTCTTCCGTGCCCGGTACTAAAAAGAGGTAGTACCGCATTTTAGTACCTAGCGCGTCAGAAGCTTTTTTACAGCTTGTCAAAAGCTTCTGCCTGCTCCGGTACTAAATGCGGTATTACCGCATTTTAGTACCGCTCAGGACAGAGCCTTTTTTGAACGTTGCAAAAAGCTTCTGTCTGCGCCGGTAGAAAAATGCGGTAGTACCGCATTTTACTACCTGGCGTGACAGAGACTTTTTGTACGTTGCAAAAAAGCTTCTGTCTACGCCGGTACCAAAATGCGGTAGTACCGCATTTTACTACCTGGCGTGACAGAGAGTTTTTCATATGGAAAACTGCTGATTTCTCCAGGTCCGGTAGTACCGGCTGCCTCAAGCGGTACTACCGCTTTCCGGTAGCAGCAATAGTAGTACCGCTGGGGGCAGGACTTGATGCAGTTTGAAAAAGGGTGGTCAGGTACCAAGTCCGGTAGTACCGGAGTTCTCCGGTAGTACCGCTTGAACTTCCGGTACTACCGCTGCAATAAATGCATCAACGGTCAGATTTACCCCTCCACCTACCTTGGGACAAAGTGCTCAGCACATTAAAGTCATTGCTCACCATTGGAGTCCATTGGAGCCACTCAAATCTTCAAGATCTCCTCATCCAACCACCCAAAGTCCTTGATCTTTGGGGAATCGAAGGAGGAGGCCCCGATCTACTACTTCACCAAAAGAGATCTTCATTTCCCCCTCATTTCATTGAGGGCCCCTTTGCTCTAGTGTTTTGTTGGAAACCCTAGTTCTTGTTTTTGTTCTTACAAGCTTGTCTTTGATTGCTTTGACAACTTGCTTGTATTTGGGAGCCTCCGATTAAGTTGTGGATGTGTTCCCCAAACTTGTAACGGTGCCGGCTTCCACCTTGAAGGTTGCCGATATAGTGGAAGGTGAATCGATCCCGTTGGGGCGAGATTCATCGGAGAACAAGGGAGGCCTCTCGTGGCGTTGGTGGTTTGAAACCACCCCCTCTCCAAACGTAGACGTACTTCCCCTCAAAAGGAAGGAACTACGGGAAACAAATCCTTGTGTCTCCGCGTCCACTTTTCGGTTACTTCTATCCTTTACCGCACCTTACTTACTTGTTACTACTTTGTGTTGTTGTAGCTCTTGCATAATTGTCATATAGGTAAATTCACCATAGTTGCATTATCTAGAGAATTTACCTTATTGTCAAACCTTAATTTGAAAAATACGAAAATTTGAAGTAGCACCTATTAACCCCCCCCCCCCTCTAGGTGCCCATACGATCCTTTCAACACCCACAGAACACCATTCCGTAAATATCACATCCCTCAGAGTGGTACAACAGAAACATTGCGGGTCCATATTACAAACATTCACACATTATTATTATTACAATACCAGAAGTTCAAGACTTCAAAAGGTTTCAACTTACAAACCAAAATATAAAGTGTTTCAGCGGAATTTTAAAGTAGCAACTCCAACTAGGAGTTGAGCTCAGCAACTTATTCTATAGAGTTCATGCTGCTCGGCTCCGTTGGTTACTACTAACTAGGATACTTAGTTGGACTGGTTATCATCAACACCATAGCGGATTTCGTAATCCACTCCTTCAACACCTCATGACAGGTCAGGCTCCTCGTAGAACACATCTTCTTGACATTCAGCTGCATACATTGGCACGTCTTCGGGATCCTCAGAGTCTAAGCAAGGGATCAAAGGAAAGGATGAGTAACAGCGTTACCCAACAAGTTCAGTATATGCAAGGTGGGAAGTTTGATGCTCTAACTACCACCTCGGATTATAAATCCTTGGTACTATGTAGTTTTCGTAAATCTTTCTTCAAAGATTGATTTTATTATGAAAATCTATGACCATCAGCCTTCACAGGTTGACCAGAACTTTCATGGAGTTCCTTTCCTGCCGCGTTTGTAGCTCCTTCCCGGAACAGGGAGTAACAAGTTACAATTCTTACACTCTGCAGAGGTGCGTTACTTTACACATGAGAGATCAACTCCTTGTTGCACAATTGGGCATACTTTCCCGTCCACAATTCCATGATGTGGGGCCCAGTAGTTGGTCCAAGCCAATCACTGCCCCCTTCGCGACCTCGCATGCCTCCTTGGTGTACACCATGCCCACATATTGAACTTTCATGGTTTCGCGACATAGTAAATCAAAATTTTCTACGGATGCGAACAAAGGGAAAGCCAAGATCTAATCTAGGAGATGCAAACAACAAGAGAGATTGGATTAGATCTTCATACCCTTGAAGATTCGCACAGCGGAACGTTCGTCGGAACGTGGGTGATGTAGTCGTACTCGCTTCTCCTCCTCGCGATCCGATCCGATCTAGCACCACAAGTGGCGGTGCCTCTGTGAGATGCACACGTGCAGCACCTCGACGTCTCCTCCTTCCTTGGACCAGCAAGTATGGTGGAGAGACGGATTGGATCTACAACACGACGGCGTGGTGTATATGGTGGAGAATTTCTGCAGCAGGGCTTCGCCTACAAGCAGTCGGGAGGGAGAGAGGAGGGCAGCAGGGCGGCTAGGGTTGGAGGGGAAGGTGTAGGGGGTTGGTGCGCCCCCACCCCTCTTTATATATAGGGGGGGGGGCGCAGCCCTAGCCCCTCCCCCAAGCCCAAACCGGCGGCCCCAAAGGATAAGGAGTGGGGGGCAAGGAAACCCCCCCCCCCTTCTAGAAACTCTATCTCGAGTTTAAACCTCTCTAGGCCGGCTGGGCCCTATGGGGCCTTGTGCCCCTGTCCCAATGCGGCCAGGGCACTCCCTCATAGGCCCATGCCCCCTCCCGGAAGGTGGGGCCACGTTGGTCCCCTTCCGGAAGGTTCTAGAAGCTTCCGGTACAATACCGATTAATCCGGAACAATTCCAAACTCCAAAAACTGCACTGCCTTATATGAATCTTATTCTCCGGACCACTCCGGAACCTCTCGTGATGTCCCGGATCCCATCCGAGACTCTGAAAAAACTCATAAACCAATTATCCAATCTATCCTAGCGTCGAGACACGTTAAGTGTGTGACCCTGGGGGTTCGAGAATATGCAGACATGATCTTCTATCAATAATCAACAGCGGGGTCTGGAAACCCATATTGACTCCCACACATTCATCGATGATCATATCGGATGAACCACGATGCCGGGATTCAATCAATCCCATATATATATCCCCTTCATCTCGCGATATTTTACTTGCCCGAGATTCGATCGTCGGTACCGTCATACCTAGTTCAATCTCGTTCACAGCAAGTACTTTACTCGTTCCGTAATCCGATATCACTTTGTGATTAACTCCTTAACCACATGCTTGCAAGCGGTGTTGATATCGATTACCGAGTGGGCCCGAAGTATATCTCTCCGACTTGGGAGGGACAAATCCCATCTCGATACATACAACCCAACAGATACTTTCCGATCACCTGAGAGACACCTTTATGATCACCCTCTCATAGGATGACGTTTGATGACCTCAAAGCTTTTTCCGATACCAGGGAGTTGTATTATCTCATGGTCTAAGGAATAAAATATTTGACATAAGAAAAGCTTCGCAAAGACGAACACGATGACACGATCTAATTGCTTCGCTTAGTTTGGGTCTCATTCTCCCAATGATATGATCTCATTATTAATCGACAACTCATGTCCATGGTTAGGAAACCTTAACCATCATTTAATCAATGAGCTAGTCCATAGAGGCGTACTAGGGACACGGTGTTGTTCACAAACCAAACAAGTATTAAAGTTTCCGCTTAATACAATTCTAGCATGGAATATAAACTTTATCATGAACAAGAATTATAATAATAACATCTTTATTGTTGCCTCTAGGGCATAATTCCAACATCTGCAGAGGTGCGTTACTTTACCCATGAGAGATCAACTCCTTGTTGCACAATTGGGCATACTTTCACGTCCACAATTCCATGATGTGGGCCCAGTAGTTGGTCCAAGCCAATCACTGCCCCCTTCGCGACCTCGCATGCCTCCTTGGTGTACACCATGCCCACATATTGAATTACGACAATGGTTTGTACAAACCGTTAGATGCCAGAACTATCGTGGGATGTTGAGGGTTCCCACCCATATGCTGCATATTCTCTACGAATTACCAATTAATATGCACGCTACAAGGATAACAGCCATGACCTGCACATCCGGCTTCATGCGAGAGGAAGAAGATACAGCTGACTTCTCTGTCCCATTCCAAATCTCATGGCTAACGCGTATTATACGGCGCTAGAATCACTAATGTCAGGGGTTATTAAGTCCCTAATTGATCATCATTGTTGCAAATAGAACCATACGTTCTATTGCTCCATTATATCATCACTTAGGATGATATCTACGATTTCTTTATTTGTGAAAATAATAGTTTCTTTCTTTGAAGTATATATGATAACACACAATTTGTAAATACTTTGACCAAGACTCTTCAAAGGATATGAGCAAGTGATGAACTTTCCTTGTGATGGCAAGGTAGTGAAGTCTGATGCTTGCACTGGACCTTGAGCTTCTATGTCTACAAAAACATCATTATTGCCCGGTAAGGACAATATTTAAAGAAGCAAAATGATTATGCAAAGTAATGTAATGCATCATTTAGCTTTATATGTATTCTCCCCCATTTATTTAAATTATAAAAATTCTTTTAATAGTAAAGAATTTATAAATATTAATTTTCTTAATATTTATTGAATATTGTATTCTTTTCTTTTATTTTAATTTATTTGAATTTTTATTGATTTAAGAATTCCTTTAAGAATTATCATTATCAAAAATTGTTATTAAATATTTGTTTAGTATTTTTCTAAAATACTATAATATTAATATATAATGAAAGTGATTTTTATTTATTTTTATCACCTTTCAATAATTTTGTAAAATTCCATAAGGAATATATAAATTACAAAATTCTTAATAAACTTTATATGTCTAAAATTTTATTTCTTAATTTATTTGAATAGTTTGGATTATTGTGAATCGAAAAATATTTTATTTATAAATTTTGGACTTTTATTTTATTTCCTAGAATTTATTTAAGTTCAGAGGCATTTTGGTCTTTTCCAATTATTAAAACAGACTCTAAATGATTTGGACTGGCCATTTGGGTTTATTGGGCCCTTGTGGACGAGTAGGGAAAAGGCAAAACAACACCCCAAAGGGGTATTGGCCCAACCCAGCCCAACACTCTCTGTCTTCTCTCTCGAGCTCACCCCTCTCCTTCTCCTCCCCCGACCCGGTGGTCAGCGATGCTGTCACCGGCGATTCGCGTCGCCGTGGACCTTCCTGGCCGCCGACGTGGTGTAGGATGAGGTTGTTAGCCCCACTCTACCCTTATATCCAATTGGATTTGGACCTGGAGCCCTCCTGTGACCAGATCGATGCCGTCCCAAACCCTAGGGTTTGGGGTTGGCGTTGATCCTGACACCGCCGCTGCTTCATGTGCCGTGGGGTTGCTTCTCGCCCCCAGGCGTGCATATGGTCGTAGTCGTGGTGCTGCGTGGGTTGAAGCGCCCCCTTGGGGGTGCTCCCCATGCCACCATGGTCGTCTGCCTCCTCTGCTTCCTCTTCTAATCTACAGCGAGGACCCTCGGTAAGTTATTCATCTCCCCTCTTGCTCTCTGTGCTAGGCCATCCTATGCTAGATGTTGGTAGTGACCTTCCTGGTGATTGTCCTGTCCTGATTAAGATGATTGGTTCTACTTAGGGTTAATGCCCTGCTATGGATTAGATAACTAATGAATTGGGATCAAGTTTTTATGTCCCTAAGCATGCTAAATGATTGTTAGTTGTGGTTTGCTGCTTAAGATGAACTGTAGTGGTGCTAGTGGATCATCAGATGATTCTATGGATTAATTTTGATGTGGTCAGATGATAAAGTTGCCGTAGAAGCAATACTTGGGAAATCTAGTGGTTTACTATCTCACCACTTTCATTACTTGGTTAATGACAGTAAGTGTTGTGTGATGAAGTCACTATCTTAGTATTGTTGGCTTAAGGATTCATATGTAGTTTGAGATCAAATGGTTTCAAACAGTGAAGATATACATATGTATTTTCTTAATTATGATTCTTGTGATGTCAGGAAAATGATTTATAGTTGGTTGGTTGAATCTATGAAGATTGAATGCTTAACCTGATTCATTTAGAATTGTTCTTGTGACGCCATTCTTGTATGGCACACAAGATTAGATTCTATTTCTGGGTTTGGTTTGGTTCAAGCTTAAGATGAGTTTGGTATTAAAGATTAGTAGAAATTTCCTTTCATAAATACCTAAGACCCATGATGTTGGTCTGAGGTTTAGGTATTAAACCTTCATCTTGTTGATTCACATGAATGCGTTCTGGTAGTGATACCAGCTATTGTTTCTTGAATCAAAGTTTGGGAAAAAATAATGGTAGGCTTGATTACTTATATAGATCCATAAGATTGAATTCTAAGGTGCTACTCTTATCTTAGAGATGTGCCTAGAGGTTTATGAAAGGATCGTATGGGCACCTAGAGGGGGGGGTGAATAGGTGCTACTTCAAATTTTCTTCTTTTTCAAATTAAGGTTTGACAATAAGGTAAATTCTCTAGATAATGCAACTACGGTGAATTTACCTATATGACAATTATGCAAGGGATACCACAACACAAAGTAGTAACAAGTAAGTAAGGTGCGGTAAAGGATAGAAGTAACCGAAAAGTGGACGCGGAGACACAAGGATTTGTTTCCTGTAGTTCCTTCCTTTTGAGGGGAAGTACGTCTACGTTTGGAGAGGGGGTGGTTTCAAACCACCAACTCCACGAGAGGCCTCCCTTGTTCTCCGATGAATCTCACCCCAACGGGATCGATTCACCTTCCACTATATCGGCAACCTTCAAGGTGGAAGCCGCACCATTACAAGTTTGGGGCACACATCCACAACTTAATCGGAGGCTCCCAAATACAAGCAAGCTGTCAAAGCAATCAAAGACAAGCTTGTAAGAACCAAAACAAGAACTAGGGTTTCCAAGAAAACACTAGAGCAAAGGGGCCCTCAATGAAGTGAGGGGGAAATGAAGATCTCTTTTGGTGAAGTAGTAGATCGGGGCCTCCTCCTTCGATTCCCCAAAGATCAAGGACTTTGGGTGGTGGATGAGGAGATCTTGAAGATTTGGGTGGCTCCAATGGACTCCAATGGTGGTCTTTGACTTAAATGAGCTGAGCAATTTGTCCCAAGGTAGGTGGAGGGGTATTTATACCCCTCCACGAAATATGTCCGTTGGAGCATTTAATGTACCGGTAGTACCGGTACTCAACCGGTAGTACTGCTTGCAAGCGGTACTACCGGTCAAATACCGGACCCGGTACCGGAGGTGCTCCAGTTTTTCAGCATTCTTCAGTTTTGGGCGGTATCACCCTTGCGGTACTACCCCCAAGCGGTAGTACCGGTCGTAGGAAGCGGTACTACCGGTTTGGGCGGTAGTATCGGTCCCAAGTACCGCTTGGTACTGACAAAAACGAAGAGGGGTGAGTTTTAGTTAGTATGCCCCGGTACTGCCGAGCGGTACGACCGTCTCAAGCGGTACTACCGGTTGGACCTGTAGTGCCGCTCCGTGGTACCGGATGGTACTGACTAGCACACACCTTTCTCAGCTTTGGTCAGTGCCAACCGGTACTGGAACCGGTAGTACCAGTGTCAAGCGGTAGTACCGGTCGTAGTTCCGGTACTACCGGTTGACACAGAGGTTTTTGCAAGGGGAATTGATATGCCATTATCTGTGCCACCTCTTATCAAACCTGTGATAAACTTAGCACACAGTTAAACAAATAAGTGTGTTGTTATCAAACATCAAAATCAGAGGGATAGGAAAATGCTCTTTCAGTTTAAATCTTAGTTATATGAATTCTTGAATTGAAATATAGCTTGATAGCTAGGTCAATGATGTTGTTCTGAGATCTAGTTTGATCCTTATACCTTTCTGATTGCTTTTAGTGTTTAAAGTTCAGTGATGGATTCACCCCACTTGGGTGTTTTCTGAGAATTTGAGTAAAAGACAGATCATGTACAGTCTTGTCTAATCTTAGACAGATAGATCATGTGATGGTCGATTTACTCACCACTGTCCCTTGATGTGGGGTTTCCTGTGGTTGATCTTGTGGTATCTTGATATGATGCTCCCCTGGTATTTCCAGCTCCTGGCTTGTCCTTGATCTAGCCCTTCATCTCCTGATCCTGATGGCTTGATATTGGTCTTGCTATCCACCTGATCTACCCCCCTCCTTATGTCACCATATTGGTGATGTGATCATGGGCTTTGATTGGTGTGATCTAGCTTGGCTTTGGCTTGGTTTAGCTGCTGGCTGCTGTGCTTGGTGTGTAAGAACAATGGAATGGTGTGGGGTTGTATTCCCACGGTTGTGCTGATGGTTTTGTTTGATTGTGCTGTTGTTGTTGTGGTGCTGACAGCACATACCATGCAGTTTGGTGTGTGTGCTGCTTGTGTGCCTGCTGCACAATTATGGATATGTTCTGAACTTTGAGAGTTACTGTTATCAGGTTACATTTTACCTGTCTGGTGAAACTTGCCCCTCCTTGCTGTTTATTTGACTTATGGCTTAAAATTAGGAAAGATACATTCTTTCATATTGGTGAAACTTGCCCCTTAAATACTCAATGATGAAAAAGTGAACATTGCACTTCACTGTCAACTCTGAGAGTAAAATTATTCTAATCCTAACTTTCTTTTTCTTTTAAGTTTTTGTTCATTTTGCAGGTAATAGATTTGAAGATCAAGATTTTAGTTTAGGCTTTTATTTTTATTTATAGGATAGTCACTTGTAATAACTCTCATATTCAATTGCAATCTTTAATTTATCCTTTTGTACTCTTTATTTTTTTTATTCTTTTGTAATAAAAATTGTACTATTATCAATAAAGAAATATTATTCTTTATTTAATTATTATTGTAAAGATTGCTGCTCATTTCTATAAGTTACATTTTGTAACTCATTATTGAATGAAGTTTTGGAATATTCATTTTATTGATTGTATTCTTTCATTCATAGTTTGAGTTATTATTGGTTAATTCTTAAATTAAATCAAATACTCAAATATCATTCAGAAATCCTTTTGAATTATAATTCAAACACTCAAGTTTTAAATTCAAATTTCATTTCCCAAAACACATAAGTCCATAAAGATCATATCAAAGTCTATAACAATCATCCTTCAAGACTATACCTAATCTCAAATTATGAAAGAAACTTTGATCACTATACCTAATCATCCTTCAAGACTATACCCACATTTTCATAGATGAATGCATGCAATATCTCAAATTCCTAAATCTACCCTTCGTTGGTTCCTAAATGCTGGGATGTTACAGAGGACATGAAGGAGGACGAGCATCTAGACACTCGCGCTATCGTTGCAAGCATTGGAGTGGTGGCAAACCCTAGCAAGCTTAGGAAGACAGCACGGATGTCTACAGGAGGGAAACCTCCGCGTCATTGCCTCGCTTCATGGTCACTTCCTCCACGTACCAAGAACCCATTCCATACTCTTATACAAGAGCACCAATTCCAAAAGATGACCAAAGTGAAGTTGCCCTCTAGTTGGGATATGCCTCGTTCTAACCATGCAGGGAAGGAACACTTTAAGAAGGAAGAGCGGGGAAAGAATCACAAGGACTACGATTCTTGGTCCGACATGATCATGAACCGTATTGAGAATACCTCAGATATGATTCGTACTCTAGCCTTTGGGATTGAGGATTTGAGGAAACTTATTGAAAAGCTCATCAAGGGAACACCACCACCACCGAAGGAGTAATTCGTCATCAGGTTTTGGCATCCCCTTGGCTTGTTCCAAGCTTGGGGGAGTGCCGTGGTAT
The DNA here is from genome assembly GCA_916181665.1 of Avena sativa. Classification (NCBI taxonomy): domain Eukaryota; kingdom Viridiplantae; phylum Streptophyta; class Magnoliopsida; order Poales; family Poaceae; genus Avena; species Avena sativa. The sequence continues at coordinate 392,519,837 of OV702280.1, read as the reverse complement.
CACATCATTATCTTTTATCTCTTTACATTTTTAGTAGATTCATATCTTGGATAGAGAAGTTATCTTATAGGATGGTTTGCATTGTGGAAGTATCTCTCCTTTAGTTGGTTATCTATGTATCCCTTGGTGTGACTGCCTTTATGGAATATTAATGAGAAGTTTCATCTTTTACTTTTTGCACTTCTTATTTTAGTTTGCAATATCTATTATATGATTGATCTTGTTGATCAGTTTTGGTATCACTTTGGGAGCATCAAGTGAATCTAAATTGGTTCTGGCAAATCAAGCTCTGGTAGTAGCAACACTTTTTGAGGTTTTAAAGGAAAAGAGAAAAGCTTACAGGTATTTTGTATCATTTATTTTCTTTCTTGATTGGCTCATAAGCTTAGTATTCTTTATTTAAGATCTTTTGTGTCTTCAAGGAAGGTTGCATGTTTGGCTTTATCACTTGTATGTTTGCTTATTTACTTCAACTCTTTTGCTTGCTACCCAGCCTTGCTTGCCAAAAACCTATGCTGAGAGGGAACACTTCTCATGCATCCAATCCTTTAAACCAAAACCTGTGCCATTTGTGTCCACCATATCTACCTATTAGCATTATTGCTATTCCAAGTAAATTCTCAAGTTTCATCTATCTTTCAAATTAAAAATTATTTTGTTATGTGAAAACTAGTTAGTAAAGCTCTCACGAACTTGATGGCACACATTATTTTCTTGCCTCTAATAAACTTGATGTTGGGCCACGCAGAGATAAAACAAAACTTTTTCCTCTAACGTGGTGATCCCAAGACCTAGCTGAGGTAGAAGGCCACGAGGTTTACCACTAGACGCGCAGTTGCGGATTACTGATGAAGCGCGTCGGCTGATGCAGTGCAGTCCTCACGATCCGATCGTCCTGGTGCTGATCGCACAGCACCTCTGCTGGTATCCACACGTACAAGGAGGAGCGCCGGCGGCGAACTGCTAGGTTCGTTATGGCGGCTGGACTGCTGTGGAGCTAGGGTTTCCAACACATGGAAAGACCTAACCGAATAACGATTAACCTTTCTGGGTTACTGTGCTCCACTATATATAGGGAGTGAACGTGGGATCTGCTCGCGCGACCCATTCACTAAAGCCCATATAACATTAGTCACCGTGAGTCCAACTCACTAACTCAGTCCTAATCTGGTTTAGGTCCAACCCAACCAGATTACAGATTCGGATCCAATCCGAACTTGCTCCCGCTCTTAAGTGTGTGACCCCGCAGGCTCATGGTTACTTGGACACGATTAGAGTCCGACTCACAATCGATCAATCGGCATCGGCTCCTAGCAGAACGTGCCGATTCCCAAGTACCAAAGAGTCATGACGACTTGCCTTTCCAATGCGACTTACGTCTGAGTCCCTTTTGCCTCACGATATACCTTGTCAGACTATAGGCGAATATATGTCATCCCTTAAATAGTCCGACTCTCTTCTCGATCCGAGATAAGTGATTCACCCGACTAACTCTTAGCCGATCGCCTCGGTTAACACTTAACCGAGTCGTGCATGGCCATGCTTTCCGAATCATATCTCACGAGAGGGCCCAGAGAATATCTCTCCGAGTGGAGGGGCAAAATCCCATCTTGGTTATCCACATCACGCAGCTTGATTCTCAGTCGACCCGAACCCTGCCTTTATAACTGCCCAGTTACGGATCAGCGTTTGACAGAACCTAAGTCGGTGATCCTCAACTCGGACTATGCAACAACCTCAGGTCTAAGGATTACATTGATTGAGATATACAAATGACAACTAGTTCGTTGTACCTCAATATGGGTCAATCCGACTCGCTAAACTCTTTAGCCGAATCTGTGTAAGTTGGAATAGCATCTCCATGCCCATGACAAGTGGAACCGAGTCATCAAGCCAACTTTCACATTGGTCTAAATTGTGTGTCCAGCACAATCTCAATGACCAAGGATATTTAGTACAAACAACATGAATGCATAGTTCCACAACTGAATCACATATTCAATGATACACATCAGATGTTTATACAAGGACTACTTAATAACTTTATGAATACAATGGGAAATATCATCATACATGATTGCCTCTAGGGCATATTCCCAACAGTCTCCCACTTGCACTAGAGTCAATCTTCCGACATCACATGTCTAGGCATCTAATGCCCATGGCTCTCAGGTGCGCCTCATGTTTCGGCTGGGGTAACGGCTTTGTCAACGAATCTGCAATATTTGCATCCGTGTGTACCTTGCATAACTTGATATCACCCTGATCCACGAACTGGCGAATCAGGTGGTACCGCATGAGTATGTGCTTGTTCTTCTGGTGTTGTCTAGGTTCTTTGGCTTGTGCAATAGCACCATTGTTGTCACAATACACGTCCAACGGATTGGACGAGCCCTGAACCACACCAAGATCCATGAGGAAATTCCTCATCCAAACAGCTTCCTTTGCTGCCTCCGAGGCGGCAATATACTCAGCCTCTGTTGTAGACGCAGACACAGTCTCTTGCTTGGAACTTTTCCAGCTCACAGCACCTCCGTTTATAATAAACACATATCCGGATTGCGAGCGAGAATCATCTGAGTCGGTGAGATAACTCGCATCCGTGTAACCCTTTACACTGAGTTCATCTTCACCACCATAAACCAAGAACATATCCTTAGTCCTTCTCAAGTACTTTAGGATATTTTTAGCCGCTGTCCAGTGGATCTCTCCAGGATCAGCCTGGTATCTGCTCACAACACTTAGAGCATAGGAAACATCCGGCCTAGTACAAATCATGGCGTACATGATGGATCCAACTGCAGAAGCATATGGAATCGCACTCATCCGACTTCGCTCATCAGTTGTCGAAGGACACTGAGTCTTGCTAAGTTTTACACCATGGGACATCGGTAAGAACCCTTTCTTAGACGATTCCATGTTGAACTTCTTCAACACTTTGTCCAAATAAGTACTCTGACTCAATCCAATGAGCCTCCTTGATCTATCTCTATAGATCCGGATTCCTAGGATGTATATTGCCTCACCCAAGTCTTTCATTGAGAAACTCCTTTCCAATGATTCCTTGGTTTCTTGCAACATCTGGACATCATTTCCAATCAGTAATATGTCATCCACATATAAGATTAGAAAATTTACTTTGTTCCCACTAAACTTCTTGTACAAACAAGAATCATGATCACTCTTGATGAAGCCAAACGATTTGACTACCTCATCAAAGCGAATATTCCAACTCCGAGATGCTTGCTTCAACCCATAAATGGATTTCTGAAGTTTGCACACCTTGTCAGCATTAGCCGGATCGACAAAACCCTCGGGCTGTATCATATACACGTCATCGGTTAAATTTCCGTTAAGGAAAGCCGTTTTGACATCCATCTGCCATATCTCATAGTCGAAATAGGCTGCTATAGCTAACATGATCCGAACTGATTTAAGCATCGCTACGGGCGAGAAAGTCTCGTCGTAATCAACTCCTTGAACTTGTCGGAACCCCTTCGTGGCAAGGCGTGCTTTATAGACGGAAACATTTCCATCCATATCAGTTTTCTTCTTAAAGACCCATTTGCACTCGACGGGTCTTGCACCGTCTGGCAGGTCAACCAAGTTCCAAACTTGATTTTCATCCATGGACTTTAACTCGGATCTCATGGCTCCAAGCCATGACTCGGAATCAGATCCCACCATCGCTTCCGAATAATTTGCCGGCTCATCACTGTCTAACAGTAACACATCACGAACACTTCGTAATCTTGCCGATCTTCGTAGTACAGGTGCGGCTGTCGGCTCAGCTGCCACGATCGGCTCATCCTCCAAGGTTTTTGCCGATTCACTACTTGCCGATTCCTCTCGAATTTCTTCGAGTTGCACCGTGCTCCCACTTACTCTCCGACTGAGAAACTCTTTCTCAAGGAAGACACCGTTCCGAGCGACAAACACTTTGCCCTCTTCTCGGTTGTAGAAGTAGTAACCCAAGGTTTCCCTCGGATACCCCACGAAAATACACTTATCCGACTTGGCTGTAAGCTTGTCCGACTGAAGTCGCTTGACAAATGCTTCACAACCCCAAATCTTAAGAAAAGACAAACTCGGCCTTTTGCCTGTCCACATCTCATGCGGTGTCTTCTCTACCGATTTTGATGGTACTCTGTTTAGTGTGAACGCCGCTGTTTCTAGACAATAACCCCAAAATGATAAAGGCAGATCTGTCCGACTCATCATTGATCGTACCATGTCCAACAAGGTCCGATTCCGCCTTTCCGAAACACCATTCCTTTGTGGCGTTCCTGGCGGAGTAAGTTGAGGAACTATTCCACAACTTTTCAGATGGTCATCAAACTCATGGCTCATGTACTCGCCTCCTCGGTCCGACCGAAGAAACTTTATTTTCTTGCCGAGTTGATTCTGTGCTTCATTCTGGAATTCTTTGAACTTTTCAAAGGCTTCCGACTTATGTTTCATCAAGTAGATATATCCATACCTACTCAAATCATCAGTGAAGGTAATGAAGTACTCATAACCACCCCTGGCTGTCGTGCTCATTGGTCCACATACATCACTATGTACTAGTCCCAACAAGTCGGACGCTCTTTCGCAACTCTTTGCAAAAGGTGTCTTGGTCATTTTGCCGAGTAGGCAAGATTCGCATGTCTCGAACGACTCCAAGTCGAACGAAGTTAGGAGTCCATCATCATGGAGTTTCTTCATGCGTTTCCAACTTATATGGCCAAGCCGACAGTGCCAAAAGTAAGTCATATTCAGATCATTTGGTTTCAACCTTTTAACATTTATGTTATAAACCGACTCACCATCAAGATTCAAAATAAATAACCCGTCCTGGACGGGTGCAAAGCCGTGAAACATATCATTCAAATACAAAGAACAACCATTATTCTTGATATTCGACTCATAACCTTGCCTCATCAAACATGAAGCAGAAATAATGTTTCGACTGAGCACTGGAACATAATAACAATTATTTAGTTCCATAATGAATCCGGAAGGTAAATGAAGTTGCATCGTGCCGACTTCCAACGCAGCAACTCTTGCTTTGTTGCCGACTCGAATATCAACCTCTCCTCTTGCTACGCTCCTAGTTCTTACCAGTCCCTGCAACGAGTTGCAGATGTGAATAACTGATCCGGTATCATATACCCAAGAACTATTAGGTGCATTAGCAAGATATATGTCTATAACATTGCATACAAGTGTACCTGAGTCGGAAGTCATACCTCCACTCTTGGCTTTGTCAGCCAAGTACTTGCTGCAGTTCCTCTTCCAGTGACCATCCGCCTTGCAGTAGAAGCAAGTGGATCCGGCTGAAGGAGATGGTTTAGTCCCTGAGGAAGCGCTTGGGACCGGGTCCTGAGCCTGCTTTCCTTCTGACTTAGCCTTCTTCTTAGTCCAAGAACTCTTCTTGAACTTAGCCTTATTCTGCACCATCAACACTTGACTGGTGCCCTTCTTGAGATCCGCCTCTGCCTGCTTGAGCATCCCATGCAATTCAGTGAGCTTCTTATCCATACCATGCATGTGGTAGTTCGAAATGAACTGCCCATATGCACTAGGAAGAGAGTTCAGAATTATATCCGTAGCGAACTCTTCGCTTATGGGGTAGCTAAGCCTCTCCAGAGACTGCACGTAACCAACCATTTTGATCAAATGCAGACTCAGTGGATCACCATCCTTAAGCTTGCAACTCAGCAAAGCCTGAGAGACTTGACACCTCTCAGTCTTCGCCTGAGCCTGGAACATACTTTTGAGGCTTTCGATCATATCGTAGGCCTCAACATGCTCGAACTGCTTTTGCAAGTCTGGTTCCATGTGAGCAAGCATAAGACAGCTAATATCCGTGGACTCATCCTTAGCCCGACGGTAGGCATTGGTGGTTGCGACAGTCGCATTCTCATTCGGCTCATCTGGAAGTGGGTTGTCTAGGACATGGTCCTTCTTTTCTTGTTTGAGAACAATTCTCAGATTTCGATACCAGTTGGTAAAATTAGTGTCGTTCAGTTTATCTTTCTCAAGAATGGTTCTCAACGCAAAACCAGATATCTGAGAGTGACTGCTACTTGGTGCCATGATCTACAACAGAAAATATGCAAAACACTTAAGACATGTATTCATAAAAGAGCAAGCATATTAAACATTTTAATATTTTATGCTCCCACTAGAACCAACACCCCTCCGATGGTTACTTAGTGATTCAGGATCCTAAATAAGCAAGTCGGCTAGTGAGCTTTAGCATCACCGCTAGCCGCCAAGTGATCTAGGTAGACAACTCCTTGTCAATCGCATCTTATGCGACTCCTGTTGGACGGGTGGCATCACATGCCCCGGCTCCCATCCGACTTTTCCCCGAGTCCCACAACCGTTGTGATAGACCCGTCTAGCTTACCGAGTGTTTCTGCAGTAGGAGTCCGACTCGAACACACCTAGTCGGAAAGAATTGGCAGCACCTCAATTTTATGAGCCCACTACCAAAAATGTCCGACTTGTGATGGTGCAAACACTGGCGGGAAAACCGACTAGACCTTCTTTGAGGGATTAAATTTTATCGACTATCTAATAGAGGTAAAACAGAGACATAACAATAACACAAAATAAAGCAATTATAATGTGAAATAGTATGGCTCTCTTCATGGCGATCTCCATCTCCACAAAGCCTGTAATCCGACTCGTGCCAACTCTTGTCACTTGCCGTCTTACTCCATGTCGCCGACATGTACAACGCCTTGCATGCCTTCCGGGTTCTCAAACAGCTACACTAGCTTAGTAAAGTAAATTACATAGAGAATCCGACACGCAGGTCGTTATACAATAAAATGACAGCACCTAGGCTCCAGCCGGCTGACAAAAACCGTGATTCGCAGATCAGTATGGATTACACACATACATCACATGCACATGAACCATACCATTCACAACTTCCTGCAAAAACAAGTTATGCATAGATACAATATCTACCGGCGTTGTGAAACTCGCAACGACATCTAAGGCGCTACGACAGGGCGAAGCCGGCGGTCCCCGCTTCTGGATTTACGTGTCACAGTCTACCCCGATGGCGGAAGCCGACCGGCGGGGGTATGTTGTTCCACGACCTCAGCAGTATGATCACAGAAATCAGATCTACCATTCCCCGAGTACAGTTGATCCAAGCAACCTCGTACAAAACCGATCTATCTCATAGATCGACCACCAAACAGCACATAGATCTCATCTACATCCTACCGCATATCACATATGCGTGATCTCGAGCCTAAAACCAGAAGCTATCGCTCTGATACCACTGTTGGGCCACGCAGAGATAAAACAAAACTTTTTCCTCTAACGTGGTGATCCCAAGACCTAGCTGAGGTAGAAGGCCACGAGGTTTACCACTAGACACGCAGTTGCGGATTACTGATGAAGCGCGTCGGCTGATGCAGTGCAGTCCTCACGATCCGATCGTCCTGGTGCTGATCGCACAGCACCTCTGCTGGTATCCACACGTACAAGGAGGAGCGCCGGTGGCGAACTGCTAGGTTCGTTACGGCGGCTGGACTGCTGTGGAGCTAGGGTTTCCAACACATGGAAAGACCTAACCGAATAACGATTAACCTTTCTGGGTTACTGTGCTCCACTATATATAGGGAGTGAACATGGGATCTGCTCGCGCGACCCATTCACTAAAGCCCATATAACATTAGTCACCGTGAGTCCAACTCACTAACTCAGTCCTAATCTGGTTTAGGTCCAACCCAACCAGATTACAGATTCGGATCCAATCCGAACTTGCTCCCGCTCTTAAGTGTGTGACCCCGCAGGCTCATGGTTACTTGGACACGATTAGAGTCCGACTCACAATCGATCAATCGGCATCGGCTCCTAGCAGAACGTGCCGATTCCCAAGTACCAAAGAGTCATGACGACTTGCCTTTCCAATGCGACTTACGTCTGAGTCCCTTTTGCCTCACGATATACCTTGTCAGACTATAGGCGAATATATGTCATCCCTTAAATAGTCCGACTCTCTTCTCGATCCGAGATAAGTGATTCACCCGACTAACTCTTAGCCGATCGCCTCGGTTAACACTTAACCGAGTCGTGCATGGCCATGCTTTCCGAATCATATCTCACGAGAGGGCCCAGAGAATATCTCTCCGAGTGGAGGGGCAAAATCCCATCTTGGTTATCCACATCACGCAGCTTGATTCTCAGTCGACCCGAACCCTGCCTTTATAACTGCCCAGTTACGGATCAGCGTTTGACAGAACCTAAGTCGGTGATCCTCAACTCGGACTATGCAACAACCTCAGGTCTAAGGATTACATTGATTGAGATATACAAATGACAACTAGTTCGTTGTACCTCAATATGGGTCAATCCGACTCGCTAAACTCTTTAGCCGAATCTGTGTAAGTTGGAATAGCATCTCCATGCCCATGACAAGTGGAACCGAGTCATCAAGCCAACTTTCACATTGGTCTAAATTGTGTGTCCAGCACAATCTCAATGACCAAGGATATTTAGTACAAACAACATGAATGCATAGTTCCACAACTGAATCACATATTCAATGATACACATCAGATGTTTATACAAGGACTACTTAATAACTTTATGAATACAATGGGAAATATCATCATACATGATTGCCTCTAGGGCATATTCCCAACACTTGAACCATTATGTAATCGAAGTTGTATATGCTTGCACCTATAAGTTGGGATTAGCAGAACCGTGTTGTCACGGGAATGCTTTTTACACCTATAAATACATACCCAGTTGATATCATGCTCTTTTGTTTCTGGATGTCGTTGGTGTGAAATAAAAGGGGAGCTTGTAAGTCCATGGAGTTATGTATGTGTGTTAGAGAAACTCCTGAGCCGCTAGCCTAAGCCATGCCTAATCATGGTGGAAACTTGCAGCATCACCATAATGAGCAATCTATGAAGCTTTCTTCTTATAAAAAGAGACATATTGAAAAGAGGAAAGAGAGAAAAAAGCACCATTTTCCCATGGTAAATAAGACATTGCTGAGATGCTCATTGTCTGCTTTCCTTGTCATTTTGATATGGGATAGCTCATGTATCATGTGCAAGGGGTACCCCATTGGTGGTTCTCTATGATACACATGTACTTACTATGACAAGAACTTACCGGTAACTATAGCTGAGTAGCATTAGGAGTGGCCCTCGTACTCAAGGGACATGAGATTGCCAACTTATATTTTGTCAAGCATATACTCCATCCTTGTTCACTTTAACCTTAATCACCTCAATATGCTTATGATAGGGGCAATGAGAGCTCAAAGCTAGTAAGTACCATAATATTTTGAAAGCTCTTTATGAACTTGAAATCCCGTCTTCCCTCTATGAAGGGCCTTTATTCTACTTCTAAGTTGAGTCAGTAAACCTATTCCTCTCTATCTCTAGCAAGCATTTGAGTTGATGTGTTTCAAGCATTCATATGATGATTTATTTAATCATGTTATTTATCTTCCTTGTTTGCACAAGACTCTTATATAAATGAGTATTACTTTGAAATCTATCATTGTGAAAAACCTTTTATGTTTGAGCAAAGAGTACTCCTTGTATAAACTTCTTTACAAAAGATTTTATTGAAAACTATTTGCCAACTATTCTCTGACCAAGAACAAAGTTTGCCAATTCCAATTATGATTTATATTTATGCATATTTATTGTGACTCCCATACTTGTTGCAAGATAAGTTATATTATGGTGAGTTGCTTTCTACTATGAGTTGTGTATTGGTAAGTGTGCTTCTTGTCCATATTCTTTTTATCGACACTTCACTCCATAAACCTGTGGACATGTTTACTAAGCTCAGTTTTCGCTTGGAGACAAGCGAGGTCTAAGATTGGGGGGAGTTGATACGTCCAATTTGCATCACCATTCTATATCATAAATTGCTTCTATTCATTGATATATTTCATATTAAGAGGTTTTACTTATGTCTTTTTATCTGTTTTTGCATGTTGGATGATTCTTGGAGGATGAATTATGGTGCTCGACGTGGCACTTCGTTGGTAACCCAAAGCGCAGGGTGTGAAGAGCAAGCAGCAAGTTTTCCCTCAGCTGAGACCGAGGTTATCGAACCAGAAGGAGAAAGGAAATGTCACACAGGTGTTGCAAGCAACGCGGAGATCTGCACAACACAAACTCAAGACTTTACCCCAACGAATCAGTGAGGTTGTCAAGCTCACCGATTTGTTATAATAAAGGATTAAACGTATGGTGTGGAAGGTAATGGTGGTTTCCAGCAAGTAAACAAGTAACAGTGGAAGATGTATCAATGGTAAAGATTGGACCGGGGTCCATAGTTCACTAGAGGTGCTCTCCTTAGATAAACAACATGGCATGAAGGGTAAACAAATTACATCAGGGCAATTGACAGGAACTGAGCAAGGCATAACAATGCAATTACTAGTCAGAAAGATCCTATGAGGTTTATTGGGCAATACAACAAGATACATAGACCGCCATCCAACTGCATCTATGACTAGAAGTCCACCTTCAGGTTATCATCCGAACCCCCTCTAGTATTAAGTTGCAAGCAACAGACAACTGCTTTAAGCAGAGTGTGTAAGGTAAATAGTCCACATTGATGGGGATATGCCTACTGGGGTATACCCAGCAGGGCGTTTCCGACTGGCCCGTGAGCTGGCGAGTGGGCCTACAGAACGGCGAGTGGATTGAAGCCCAGCAAGGTACCGAGCGACTGGAAGCTGAAGGCCCAGGCAAGTAGATAGGCCCAATCGGACTAGGTTAAACGACTACTGAAGCTGTAACCGAATCGGTTGAGATATGTAAACCCTAGGGGAGGTGAGCCTATATAAACCTCCCTATGGGGTGAGTAGAGACACGTTCCCTCATACACCCCAGCGACTCGCCGCCGAGCTCGCCCATTGTAACACCTCCATAATAATACAATCTAGCAGGAGTAGGTCTTTACCCTCTGGGGGGCCGAACCTGGGTAAAACCCTGTGTCTTTGCCCTCATCTCGCACCGCAGATGGCTGGCCGCCCTTGCCCCTTGTTCTACTACTCGCTGCCGATTGCAGCATCTGCCGTGACCATTCCCACGACACACATGTTCCATGAACAAGAGACCGTTGTTTTCTCCCTAGTAGAAACAACACATCTACAACCGAACAGATTATTGTCACTTCCCTTGGAAACTAGAGGCATGAACCCACTATCGAGCATAAATACCCTCTCTTGGAGTCACTAGCAACTACTTGGACAAGATAACCACTAGCAACAGAGAGCATGCAAGATCACAAACAACACAGACATGATAGAATCATAAAGACAAAACCATTAATCAAACCAACATAATAATCTCAATATCCATCGGATCCCCGCAAACACAACATGCATGATTACAAATAGATTAGATCTTGATCATGAACGGAGCTCATAAGATCTATACATGAAAGCACAAAGGAGGAGATACAACCATCTAGCTACTACATGAACCCATAGTCCAAGGTGGAACTACTGACGCATCATACCGGAGAGAAGTCTCCGGGATGATCTCCCCTCCAGCTGGGTGCCAGGAAGAACTTCAGATCCCCCCGATCTAGGGACGATGGTGGCGGCGGCTATAGACGGTTTCATGGATTTCTGATCGGGTCCCCAGGGTTTCTTCATTGGGGGATTTTTATAGGCGAAGGGGGAGACCGAGGCGGCGGCCAGGGCTGGCAAACCCTAGCCAGGCGCAGGCTAGATCCCACCCGTGCCTAGGGTGGGTCTGGACCCACTAGCTGGCCCCTCCGGCTCTCCTCTGGACTTCTTGTTCCCCACGGAAAGTAATTGACTTTGTCCTTTGTCCCGTCCAATTCCAAGAATATTTCTTTACTAACTTTTCTGAAACCAAAAATAGCAGAAAACATGCATCTGGCACTGTTGCAACTTGTTAGTAGGTTAGTACGAGAAAACATGTAAAAAGCACCTCAAAGTGTGGACAAGTAAAGCAAAGTAGATACTAAACATGCATGGCGCATCAAAAATTATAGATACATTTCCAATGTATCAATGAACTGTCGGAGTCAGGATTCTGATGGAAAAAGCGGTGTTTTGATGCAATTTCGTGAAGATCAGAAAAATACTAGAAAAACTATAGAAAATTATATTTTCCAGAAGATGAAGGATGCCAGAAGGGGAGGCGGAGTTGGGCCACAGGGGGGCCACACCCCCTAGGCGCGGGCCACCCTAGGCCGCGCCTACAGGGGTGTGGCCACCCTGGCCCACCTCTGGCTCCGCCCTCTCACCTATATCTTCTACTCGAAACCCTAAAGTCGGGGAGAGCGACCACAGAAAGATTTTGCCGCTGATACGTCCAAAACGTATCTACTTTCCTGAAAACTTTTGCTATTGTTTCTCCTCTAAACTTGTGTGATTTGGATACAACTAACATGGACTGACGTTGTTTTCAGCAGAATTACCTTGGTGTCTAGTTTTTGTGCAGAAAATGAACTATCAAGAAAAATCCCGGAAAATATGCGAAAAATTATATTTCACCAGAAGATCCACGGAGCCAGAAGACGATATGGAGAAGGGGCCTAGGGGGCACACACCCCTGCTAGGCGCGGGCCCACCTCTGGCCGCGCCTAGGGGCGTGCAGCCACCCCAGGCACCCCCTCGGCCTCCCTCTGCGCCTACAAATTTCCTCTCGACCTAAAAACCGAGGGGGGTTTGATAGTTTTCCAGAAAGAGTTCCGCTCTGCCGCCGCCATAAAAAACCAAGATTCGGATCCAGAAAGTCCGTTCTAGCACCCTGCCGGGACAGGGAATTTGGAGAGGATCATCGACATCGTCATCACCAACACATCTCCATCAACCATCAATGTTTCCCTCATCCATGAGTGAGTAATCCCCCGCTGTAGGCTTGGGGATGGTAGGGATTGGATGAATTCTATCATGTAATCAAATAAGATTTTTAGGGCATAGTGCCTAGTATCTCTATTAGTGTTATTTGACTTTGTTGCAACTTGTTGTGCTTAATGCTTGTCACTAGGGCCCGAGTGCCATGATCTCAGATTTGAACTTATTATTGAATCATTATAATAGTATTGTTTATGATCTTATCTGCAAGTTGTGTACACATATCATTGTCCGGATCCAAAGGCCCCGAAGTGACAATAATTGGGACAACCGGAGGGGATGGCTGTGGTGCGAGGATCACATGTGTTCACGGAGTGTTAATGCTTTGCTACGGTGCTCTCTTAAAAGGATCACCTTAATTGCCAGTAGTTCCCTAGAGGCCCCGCTGCCACGGGCTGGCTGGACAAAAGATGTTGTGCAAGTTCTCATTGCGAGCACGTATGAATATATTTGGAGCACATGCCTAGGATTATTTAGTACTTGGAAGCTTGTTATTATTTATCTGCAATGCCCTAGATCTTGAAGTTACATGTTTAGACTCGTCCATGCAACGCCCGTCCATCCATCCCCATGCTTACCGCACTCGAATCCTACTATTTATTGTTACTATTACTATTTCTCTTGCTCTTGCTCCACCGTCGCTATTGCTATGATGTTGCTACTACAAACTGTTGCTACTGATAAACTTCTGTGAGCAAGAACTATTTCCAGGTGCAGTTGAACTGACAACTCAGTTGTTAAGGCTTGCAAGTATTCTTTGGATCCCCTTGTGTCGAATCAATAAATTGGGTAATACTACCCGCGAAGACTGTTGTGATCCCCTACCCTTGTGGGTCATCAAGACTATTTTATGGCGCCGTTGCCGGGCAGCATAGATTTATTTGTAAGTTCACTTGGATCTATTATTGTTCACTGCTACTCCTTTCATCATGGGGAAGTCTTGTGATGGAAAATTCCCTATTTTACCATCCACTACAAAAAGAGGTACAGTCCTAAACACCTCTGCTGCTCTGTATTCACCGCTTGTTATAAGTAAGCTTGTTACACCATCACCACATACTCATGCTACACACACTGCTACTACTACTGAGTCTGAAACTGCTTTTGATACTCATGATGTTACTTCTACTGTGCTTGATGCGAGTGGTTCATTAGGTCCTTTTCTAGATGCTAATATGGCTAGTCTAGGAAATACCAAAACTCCTAGTGAAGACACTGTTACACCTGTTAGCTCACCTGAGTCTAGTGAGAGTTATGATATTAATGATGGTTACACTGAGTTTACTTATGAATTTGTTGAAGACTGCCGAAACACACATGGTACTAGTGTTATTAAGAGTCTCCTTGCTAGATGTACTATTATGCCTAAACTGTCCTCTGATCCTAAGTTTGCCACCTCTTCCATAGATATTAAAGATAAATATTATGATTTCTCTCTTGATTTATCCTACTTGGACATTGTTGAGAAAGAACCTTTCTGTGGGACTGAAAATGAGAGTGTTGTGGCTCACATGAATGAGCTTTCTACTATGAGTGCTTTGTTTTCTGATGATTTTAAGATGCGCAAGTACTTTGTTACTAAGATCTTCCCTTTTTCAATAAAAGGAGAAGCTAGGGCTTGGTTTAATAGATTACCTCTTGGTTCCATTGATATCCCTGATTGCTTGATTGCTTATTTCTTCCAGAAATATTTCCTCTGAGTGCTAGACATGCTGCTTTGCAGAGACTTTTTGATTTTAAACATGGAGAAGAAGAGAAATTGCCCAAGTCATGGACAAGGTTATGTGCCTTGATTCATGCACATCCTGGATGTCCATTACCTAAGAATGAGCTTCTTGATATTTACTATAATGGACTAACTAATGATTTTAGGACATACCTAGATAGCTTTGCTGATTGTGATTTTAGGAAAAGAACTCCTATAGATGCTAAAGAATTAATGGCTAAGATAAGCAAGAATTATGATGATTGGACTTCAACTGAGCTAAATACACCTGAGCCTATTACTCCTGAACCAGTTGTTCCTGAACCAGTTCCAATACCAACAACAAAGAAGAGAGGAGTTATTGCATTAAATGATGAAGTGATGAATGAATCTAAGAAGTGTCTAAAGGAGAAAGGTATTAGAGTTGAAGATGTGAAGAATCTACCTCCTATAGAAGAATTATGTAAGCCAATTCCCCACTCATCTACTATTGAGGTACACTCTCTCCAACACTTTGATGAAGGTGATATTCCTTATGGTAAGCCTCCTTATCAATGTTTAGAGGAACTTGACATTTTTATTGTTAATCAAGGTAATTTTAATAAGCAAGTTCAAAATCATTTATTGGAAAACTCTAGAGCTATTAATGAGTTGAAATATATTGTGGAAAGAACTTCAAATGATATTAAAATGCTTTGTAAACACTTTCAAATGGTCCAAACCCAACTTTATCAACTTGCTAAGGTACAAAAGGATATGCTAGTTAATGCCTCAGGAGATAAACATGCTTATGGAATTAGAACTAGGAGTGGTATAACTACTCAAGATCCTTTATATCCTGAAGGACACCCTAAAAGAATTGAGCAGGATTCTCAACAAGGTGAGAGTAGTGGTAGTCATCGTAAGAGAAAGAAAAAGAAACACAAAATAGTAGAGGAACCACTTGAACCTGTTGTAGATCCTAATAGTATATTTGTCTCTGATGCTAAAACTGAGAGTGGTAATGATAAAAATGATGCTCCTGATAAGGAGGAGGTTGAGGAAGAACCTGAGAAGCACACTAAGAACACTAGGTACACAAAGGAAGATTTTATTGCTAATAAACATGGTAAAGAGAGAGAACCTTGGGTGCAGAAACCTATACCTTTGCCAGGTAAGAAACATAAGTCAAAGGAGGAAGAACACTACAACAAGTTTTGTGAGTGGATGAACCTTTATTTTTGAAAATTCCTTTGACTGATGCTATTAAATTGCCTCCTTATTCAAAGTATATGAAGGATATTGTCTCGAATAAAAGGAAGATTCCTAATGAGGAGATTTCTACTCTGCTTGCTAATTATTCCTTCACTGGTAAGATTCCAAAGAAACTTGGTGAGCCAGGTATACCAACTATTCCTTTATCTATTAAGAACAATTATGTTAGAACTTCTTTATGTGATTTGGGAGCTGGAGTTAGTGTTATGCTTTTTTCTCTCTACAAGAGACTCCAGCTAGAAAAGTTGATACCAACTGATATATCTTTGCAAATGACTGATAAGTCAACTACTATTCCTGTTGGTATATGTGAGGATGTTCCTGTTCAAGTGGCTCATAATTGCTTGGTTCTAACTGATTTTGTTGTGCTTAAAATGCCTGAAGATGATAATATGTTCACTATTCTTGGGAGACCTTTTCTTAATACTGTAGGTGCTGTCATCAATTGTAATCAAGGAAAAGTAACTTTCAATATTAATGACAAAGAGCATACTGTCTATTTCCCCAAGAAGGTTGCTAAGAGCTATTGCCTGAATTCCATTGAAAATATTGAGAGCATCAAGGTTGGAGAAATATATTGTCCCATTCCACAAGAAAATTTTGAAACTATTATGATTAGGACCATTGCTATCAAGTATGAGGTAACATAATCACCTTGTGGATTGCAAAGTTTTGTTTCATATGAGATTGTTTTTGGTAACAAGACCTGATCAACCTTGTTAACAAAAGGATTTAATGAACAAAATAATGTTTCCACTGCGGTTATTCTTGCTTTCTTCTACTTTTCTCCTTCCTAGTATTTGCTTTAGCTCTTGTTAGATAGTTGTTTGCTTGTTAGAGTGTCTTAGAACTTCTGTAGTTTGGCTTTTGTTTGATTTTTCTTCTTCTGAAAAAACTATTTCTGCGAGAAAATCAATTTTCATATCCTGAAAATTGGCTAAAAATAAAGTTTCCCGAAAAATCCCAGAAAATTCAAAATAAAATTTTCCTTGAAAAAAGAGGTAGAGGGACACCTGGAGTGACCCAGGGGGACACCCCAGGCCACCACACCCATGGTAGGCGCGGCCTACCTAGGGGTGGCGCCTGGGGGGTTTGGCCCACCTGAGCCCCTCCAGTCCGCCTCCTCAAAGCCACCTTCTTTCTCTCCCCCGAAAAACACCGGAAAACTTTCTCTAGCTCGACTTCTTGCTGTTCTTGCTCGTGATTTTCGATCTCCTTGTTCAGCCCATCTCAAGTGCTAATTTTTGGAGGGATTGCTCCTTGGTATGTGCCTCCTCCACTTGTCCAATTAGATTTGTATTTGGTAGATTGTATCTTGAGTATTTTTCTGCTATAGTTGTCAGGTTGTGTGTCCTTGCATGCTTGTTCTATGCTTAGAAATTTAATTTTGATGCATGTGTAGCCCTCTAGCAAGTTCCTATAGTAGTTGCTCATCATTTATCAACATAGAAATCACTTGGTTTGATGCTTGTCTAAAAATTTCAGCAAGGAAGATGAGTGCATATCCACTGAATCAATATGACTTGATGGTACCTGAGCCAATGAAAGTTCATCGTGAGGAAGGAGTCTTCCCTTCCATATATCCATCCCAGGAATTTATGAGAATTGCGGGAATCCTCCAGGATTTCCAAACTATGATTACCAATGTGGGGTTGGAACACTTTGTTGAAGGTGAACCTTTCCAATTTGTTAAGATAACCATGGCCTTTGTACAAGACTTCCGGTTTACTTGGTATACATCTAATCCCATGGTCCATTACAAAATATAAAATATACCTATCGACTTGCCTTTTCCTGATTTCTGTGCAGCAATTAGAGTACCTCAGTGGGGATCTTGTGAGAAGATCAAGGAGAGGCCCAAGTCGCTTATGGATTTATATGCTGAGATTTGCCAAGGTTTCGACTTCTCAAAGGAAAGTGGTAAAATTTGGAACATTCAGTTCCCAGCCATTAGATATTTTGCCTATTTCATTACCAAGTGTGTTCTTGCTAGAAAGATTGGTAGGAAGCTATCTTCTTTTGATCTAGCTTTTATCGCAGCTGCTTTGAATAGGAATAGATCTTATAACCTGGGTGCTTTGATAGCTCACTGTCTCACCACCAACCACGAGAAGGGTGGAATTTGTGGAGGTCTTGTTGGGAATATGCCCTAGAGGCAATCATGTATGATGATATTTCCCATTGTATTCATAAAGTTATTAAGTAGTCCTTGTATAAACATCTGATGTGTATCATTGAATATGTGATTCAGTTGTGGAACTATGCATTCATGTTGTTTGTACTAAATATCCTTGGTCATTGAGATTGTGCTGGACACACAATTTAGACCAATGTGAAAGTTGGCTTGATGACTCGGTTCCACTTGTCATGGGCATGGAGATGCTATTCCAACTTACACAGATTCGGCTAAAGAGTTTAGCGAGTCGGATTGACCCATATTGAGGTACAACGAACTAGTTGTCATTTGTATATCTCAATCAATGTAATCCTTAGACCTGAGGTTGTTGCATAGTCCGAGTTGAGGATCACCGACTTAGGTTCTGTCAAACGCTGATCCGTAACTAGGCAGTTATAAAGGCAGGGTTCGGGTCGACTGAGAATCAAGCTGCGTGATGTGAATAACCAAGATGGGATTTTGCCCCTCCACTCGGAGAGATATTCTCTGGGCCCTCTTGTGAGATATGATTCGGAAAGCATGGCCATGCACGACTCGGTTAAGTGTTAACCGAGGCGATCGGCTAAGAGTTAGTCGGGTGAATCACTTATCTCGGATCGAGAAGAGAGTCGGACTATTTAAGGGATGACATATATTCGCCTATAGTCTGACAAGGTATATCGTGAGGCAAAAGGGACTCAGACGTAAGTCGCATTGGAAAGGCAAGTCGTCATGACTCTTTGGTACTTGGGAATCGGCACGTTCTGCTAGGAGCCGATGCCGATTGATCGATTGGGAGTCGGACTCTAATCGTGTCCAAGTAACCATGAGCCTGCGGGGTCACACACTTAAGAGCGGGAGCAAGTTCGGATTGGATCCGAATCTGTAATCTGGTTGGGTTGGACCTAAACCAGATTAGGACTGAGTTAGTGAGTTGGACTCACGGTGACTAGTGTTATATGGGCTTTAGTGAATGGGTCGCGTGAGCAGAGCCCACGTTCACTCCCTATATATAGTGGAGCACCGTAACCCAGAAAGGTGAATCGTTGTTCGGTTAGGTCATTCCATGTGTTGGAAACCCTAGCTCCACAGCAGTCCAGCCGCCATAACGAACCTAGCAGTTCGCCGCCGGCGCTCCTCCTTGTACGTGTGGATACCAGCAGAGGTGCTGTGCGATCAGCACCAGGACGATCGGATCGTGAGGACTGCACTGCATCAACTGACGCGCTTCATCAGTAATCCGCAACCGCGCGTCTAGTGGTAAACCTTGTGGCCTTCTACCTCAGCTAGATCTTGGGATCACCACGTTAGAGGAAAAAGTTTTGTTTTATCTCTGCGTGGCCCAACAGTGGTATCAGAGCGATAGATTCTGGTTTTAGGCTCGAGATCACGCATATGTGATATGCGGTAGGATGTAGATGAGATCTATGTGCTGTTTGGTGGTCGATCTATGAGATAGATCGGTTTTGTACGAGGTTGATTGGATCAACTGTACTCGGGGAATGGTAGATCTGATTTCCGTGATCATACTGCTGAGGTCGTGGAATGACATACCCCTACCGGTCGGCTTCCGCCATCGGGGTAGACTGTGACACGTAAATCCAGAAGCGGTGATCGAAGATCAAAGAGTAGCCGTGATCATACTGATGAGATCTACGTTTTCGGAAAAATCGTCGGGCGCTGCCCTGTCGTAGCGCCTTAGATGTCGTTGCGAGTTTCACAACACCGGTAGATATTGTATCTATGCATAACTTGTTTTTGCAGGAAGTTGTGAATGGTATGGTTCATGTGCATGTGATGTATGTGTGTAATCCATACGTGATCTGCGAATCACGGTTTTTGTCAGCCGGCTGGAGCCTAGGTGCTGTCATTTTATTGTATAACGACCTGCGTGTCGGATTCTCTATGTAATTTACTTTACTAAGCTAATGTAGCTGTTTGGAGAACCCAGAAGGCATGCAAGGCGTTGTACATGTCGGCGACATGGTGTAAGACGACAAGTGACAAGAGTTGGGACGAGTCGAATTACAGGCTTTGTGGAGATGGAGATCGCCATGAAGAGAGCCATACCATTTCACATTATAATTGCTTTATTTTGTGTTATTGTTATGTCTCTGTTTTACCTCTATTAGATAGTCGGTAAAATTTAATCCCTCAAAGAAGGTCTAGTCGGTTTTCCCGCCAGTGTTTGCACCATCACAAGTTGGACATTTTTGGTAGTGGGCTCATAAAATTGAGGTGCTGCCAATTCTTTCCGACTAGGTGGGTTCGAGTCGGACTCTTACTGCAGAAACACTCGGTAAGCTAGACGGGTCTATCACAACGGTTGTGGGACTCGGGGAAAAGTCGGATGGGAGCCGGGGCATGTGATGCCACACGTCCAACAGGAGTCGCATAAGATGCGATTGACAAGGAGTTGTCTACCTAGATCACTTGGCGGCTAGCGGTGATGCTAAAGCTCACTAGCCGACTTGCTTATTTAGGATCCTGAATCACTAAGTAACCATCGGAGGGGTGTTGGTTCTAGTGGGAGCATAAAATATTAAAATGTTTAATATGCTTGCTCTTTTATGAATACATGTCTTAAGTGTTTTTGCATATCTTCTGTTGTAGATCATGGCACCAAGTAGCAGTCACTCTCAGATCCGGTTTTGTGTTGAGAACCATTCTTGAGAAAGATAAACTGAACGACACTAATTTTACCAACTGGTATCGAAATCTGAGAATTGTTCTCAAACAAGAAAAGAAGGACCATGTCCTAGACAACCCACTTCCAGATGAGCCGAATGAGAATGCGACTGTCGCAGCCACCAATGCCTACCGTCGGGCTAAGGATGAGTCCACGGATATTAGCTGTCTTATGCTTGCTCACATGGAACCGGACTTGCAAAAGCAGTTCGAGCATGTTGAGGCCTACGATATGATCAAAAGCCTCAAAAGTATGTTCCAGGCTCAGGCGAAGACTAAGAGGTATCAAGTCTCTCAGGCTTTGCTGAGTTGCAAGCTTAAGGATGGTGATCCACTGAGTCCGCATGTGATCAAAATGGTTGGTTACGTGCAGTCTCTGGAGAGGCTTGGCTACCCCATTAGCGAAGAGTTCGCTACGGATATAATTCTGAACTCTCTTCCTAGTGCATATGGGAAGTTCATTTCGAACTACCACATGCATGGTATGGATAAGAAGCTCACTGAATTGCATGGGATGCTCAAGCAGGCAGAGGCGGATCTCAAGAAGGGCACCAGTCAAGTGTTGATGGTGCAGAATAAGGCTAAGTTCAAGAAGAGTTCTTGGACTAAGAAGAAGGCTAAGTCAGGAGGAAAGCAGGCTCAGGACCCGGTCCCAAGCGCTTCCTCAGGGACTAAACCATCTCCTTCAGCCGGATCCACTTGCTTCTACTGCAAGGCGGATGGTCACTGGAAGAGGAACTGCAGCAAGTACTTGGCTGACAAAGCCAAGAGTGGAGGTATGACTTCCGACTCAGGTACACTTGTATGCAATGTTATAGACATATATCTTGCTGATGCACCTAATAGTTCTTGGGTATATGATACCGGATTAGTTATTCACATCTGCAACTCGTTGCAGGGACTGGTAAGAACTAGGAGCGTAGCAAGAGGAGAGGTTGATATTCGAGTCGGCAACAAAGCAAGAGTTGCTGCGTTGGAAGTCGGCACGATGCAACTTCATTTACCTTCCGGATTCATTATGGAACTAAATAATTGTTATTATGTTCCAGTGCTCAGTCGAAACATTATTTCTGCTTCATGTTTGATGAGGCAAGGCTATGAGTCGAATATCAAGAATAATGGTTGTTCTTTGTATTTGAATGATATGTTTCACGGCTTTGCACCCGTCCAAGACGGGTTATTTATTTTGAATCTTGATGGTGAGTCGGTTTATAACATAAATGTTAAAAGGTTGAAACCAAATGATCTGAATATGACTTACTTTTGGCACTGTCGGCTTGGTCATATAAGTTGGAAACGCATGAAGAAACTCCATGATGATGGACTCCTAACTTCGTTCGACTTGGAGTCGTTCGAGACATGCGAATCTTGCCTACTCGGCAAAATGACCAAGACACCTTTTGCAAAGAGTTGCGAAAGGGCGTCCGACTTGTTGGGACTAGTACATAGTGATGTATGTGGACCAATGAGCACGACAGCCAGGGGTGGTTATGAGTACTTCATTACCTTCACTGATGATTTGAGTAGGTATGGATATATCTACTTGATGAAACATAAGTCGGAAGCCTTTGAAAAGTTCAAAGAATTCCAGAATGAAGCACAGAATCAACTCGGCAAGAAAATAAAGTTTCTTCGGTCGGACCGAGGAGGCGAGTACATGAGCCATGAGTTTAATGACCATCTGAAAAGTTGTGGAATAGTTCCTCAACTTACACCGCCAGGAACGCCACAAAGGAATGGTGTTTCGGAAAGGCGGAATCGGACCTTGTTGGACATGGTACGATCAATGATGAGTCGGACAGATCTGCCTTTATCATTTTGGGGTTATTGTCTAGAAACAGCGGCGTTCACACTAAACAAAGTACCATCAAAATCGGTAGAGAAGACACCGCATGAGATGTGGATAGGCAAAAAGCCGAGTTTGTCTTTTCTTAAGATTTGGGGTTGTGAAGAATTTGTCAAGCGACTTCAGTCGGACAAGCTTACAGCCAAATCGGATAAGTGTATTTTCGTGGGGTATCCGAGGGAAACCTTGGGTTACTACTTCTACAACCGAGAAGAGGGCAAAGTGTTTGTCGCTCGGAACGGTGTCTTCCTTGAGAAAGAGTTTCTTAGTCGGGGAGTAAGTGGGAGCACGGTGCAACTCGAAGAAATTCGAGAGGAACCGGATAGAATCGAGTCGGCAAAAACCTTGGAGGTCGAGCCGGTCGTGGCAGCTGAGCCGATAGCCGCACCTGTACTACGAAGATCGGCAAGATTACGAAGTGTTCGTGATGTGTTACTGTTAGACAGTGATGAGCCGACAAATTATTCGGAAGCGATGGTGGGATTTGATTCCGAGTCATGGCTTGGAGCCATGAGATCCGAGATAAAGTCCATGGATGAAAATCAAGTTTGGAACTTGGTTGATCTGCCAGACGGTGCAAGACCCGTCGAGTGCAAATGGGTCTTTAAAAAGAAAACTGATATGGATGGAAATGTTTCCGTCTATAAAGCACGCCTTGTCGCGAAGGGGTTCCGACAAGTTCAAGGAGTTGATTACGACGAGACTTTCTCGCCCGTAGCGATGCTTAAATCAGTTCGGATCATGTTAGCTATAGCAGCCTATTTCGACTATGAGATATGGCAGATGGATGTCAAAACGGCTTTCCTTAACGGAAATTTAACCGAGGACGTGTATATGATACAGCCCGAGGGTTTTGTCGATCCGGCTAATGCTGACAAGGTATGCAAACTTCAGAAATCCATTTATGGGTTGAAGCAAGCATCTCGGAGTTGGAATATTTGCTTTGATGAGGTAGTCAAATCGTTTGGTTTCATCAAGAGTGATCATGATTCTTGTTTGTACAAGAAGTTTAGTGGGAACAAAGTAAATTTTCTAATCTTATATGTGGATGACATATTACTGATTGGAAATGATGTCCAGATGTTGCAAGAAACCAAGGAATCATTGGAAAGGAGTTTCTCAATGAAAGACTTGGGTGAGGCAACATACATCCTCGGAATCCGGATCTATAGAGATAGATCAAGGAGGCTCATTGGATTGAGTCAGAGTACTTATTTGGACAAAGTGTTGAAGAAGTTCAACATGGAATCGTCTAAGAAGGGGTTCTTACCGATGTCCCATGGTGTAAAACTTAGCAAGACTCAGTGTCCTTCGACAACTGATGAGCGAAGTCGGATGAGTGCGATTCCATATGCTTCTGCAGTTGGATCCATCATGTACGCCATGATTTGTACTAGGCCGGATGTTTCCTATGCTCTAAGTGTTGTGAGCAGATACCAGGCTGATCCTGGAGAGATCCACTGGACAGCGGCTACAAATATCCTAAAGTACTTGAGAAGGACTAAGGATATGTTCTTGGTTTATGGTGGTGAAGATGAACTCAGTGTAAAGGGTTACACGGATGCGAGTTATCTCACCGACTCTGATGATTCTCGCTCGCAATCCGGATACGTGTTTATTATAAACGGAGGTGTTGTGAGCTGGAAAAGTTCTAAGCAAGAGACTGTGTCTGCGTCTACAACAGAGGCTGAGTATATTGCCGCCTCGGAGGCAGCAAAGGAAGCTGTTTGGATGAGGAATTTCCTCATGGATCTTGGTGTGGTTCAGGGCTCGTCCAATCCGTTGGACGTGTATTGTGACAATAATGGTGCTATTGCACAAGCCAAAGAACCTAGACAACACCAGAAGAACAAGCACATACTCATGCGGTACCACCTAATTCGCCAGTTCGTGGATCAGGGTGATATCAAGTTATGCAAGGTACACACGGATGCAAATATTGCGGATCCGTTGACAAAGCCGTTACCCCAGCCGAAGCATGAGGCGCACCTGAGAGCCATGGGCATTAGATGCCTAGACATGTGATGTCGGAAGATTGATTCTAGTGCAAGTGGGAGACTGTTGGGAATATGCCCTAGAGGCAATCATGTATGATGATATTTCCCATTGTATTCATAAAGTTATTAAGTAGTCCTTGTATAAACATCTGATGTGTATCATTGAATATGTGATTCAGTTGTGGAACTATGCATTCATGTTGTTTGTACTAAATATCCTTGGTCATTGAGATTGTGCTGGACACACAATTTAGACCAATGTGAAAGTTGGCTTGATGACTCGGTTCCACTTGTCATGGGCATGGAGATGCTATTCCAACTTACACAGATTCGGCTAAAGAGTTTAGCGAGTCGGATTGACCCATATTGAGGTACAACGAACTAGTTGTCATTTGTATATCTCAATCAATGTAATCCTTAGACCTGAGGTTGTTGCATAGTCCGAGTTGAGGATCACCGACTTAGGTTCTGTCAAACGCTGATCCGTAACTGGGCAGTTATAAAGGCAGGGTTCGGGTCGACTAAGAATCAAGCTGCGTGATGTGAATAACCAAGATGGGATTTTGCCCCTCCACTCGGAGAGATATTCTCTGGGCCCTCTCGTGAGATATGATTAGGAAAGCATGGCCATGCACGACTCGGTTAAGTGTTAACCGAGGCGATCGGCTAAGAGTTAGTCGGGTGAATCACTTATCTCGGATCGAGAAGAGAGTCGGACTATTTAAGGGATGACATATATTCGCCTATAGTCTAACAAGGTATATCGTGAGGCAAAAGGGACTCAGACGTAAGTCGCATTGGAAAGGCAAGTCGTCATGACTCTTTGGTACTTGGGAATCGGCACGTTCTGCTAGGAGCCGATGCCGATTGATCGATTGTGAGTCGGACTCTAATCGTGTCCAAGTAACCATGAGCCTGTGGGGTCACACACTTAAGAGCGGGAGCAAGTTCGGATTGGATCCGAATCTGTAATCTGGTTGGGTTGGACCTAAACCAGATTAGGACTGAGTTAGTGAGTTGGACTCACGGTGACTAGTGTTATATGGGCTTTAGTGAATGGGTCGCGTGAGCAGAGCCCACGTTCACTCCCTATATATAGTGGAGCACCGTAACCCAGAAAGGTGAATCGTTGTTCGGTTAGGTCATTCCATGTGTTGGAAACCCTAGCTCCACAGCAGTCCAGCCGCCGTAACGAACCTAGCAGTTCGCCGCCGGCGCTCCTCCTTGTACGTGTGGATACCAGCAGAGGTGCTGTGCGATCAGCACCAGGACGATCGGATCGTGAGGACTGCACTGCATCAACTGACGCGCTTCATCAGTAATCCGCAACCGCGCGTCTAGTGGTAAACCTTGTGGCCTTCTACCTCAGCTAGATCTTGGGATCACCACGTTAGAGGAAAAAGTTTTGTTTTATCTCTGCGTGGCCCAACAGGTCTCATTGCTTCTAGGTTGCTAGCTTTCCATGGTTTAGAGCCTCAACATTCAGATTATCGGTTCTCCATAGAGAGGCTTGATCTTGAGTCCATGATTCAGCATGGTTTTGTTTCCTTGGGGGCTAATGTGAGAAGTTTACCGTTTGAATTATCTTTTGCCCAGCATGGTTGGAGAGGGGGTAGGACTGAGAAAATAGTTTATTTGCCTGCACCTGCATTGTTTAACTTTGATAACAGGCAAGGATGGTCGCTCACAGAGGAGGAGGTTGAGACATATGTGGTGGAGCTCTCCTAGTAAGAGGATAATGTTGGAGAGGATGCCGAAGATGATTCGGTTCAGCCCTCCAACTTGGGAGAGTCTTCATACCAGTAGCCTACATTTGATTGGGGCGCATCTTCTTCTTCATCGCAAGCGCCTGACTACGATCATTCCTATGATAACCCACAAGCTTGGAGTTACTACCCACGCTATTGAGCCCCACTTAGGCCAAAAGCCTAAGCTTGGGAGGAGGTATACTGACATCACACTCATCTATATATCATGTTCGGTCGGTTCTTTGTATATCCATTGTTTTCGCTTTCTTTTTGGTTCTTGTTGCTTCTTTTTAAAAAACACAAAAATACCAAAAAGTATTTTCTTTTTTCTCTTGGTTTGCTTCTTTGCTTTGGTTTGCCTTAAAATAAAAATCCAAAAATATTTTGCTTTGTTTGCTTCTTGTTTGGTTTGCCTTTTCTTTGTTTGATTTTGCTTTGATTGCTTTCTTTAAAAAATATCAAAAACACCAAAAATATTTGTTGTTCTTCTTTGGTTTTGTGAGTTCTTTGCAGGGTTCAGCTGTCATCAGTGGATTTTGATTTCATGTTATTATTCAAGTCACACAAGTGAAGGGCAATAATGAAGATTAAGACAACTTGAGGAGTGGTAAGAGGCTGGTAACGAACTCTGTTTGTTTTCATTTTTGTACATATACTCATCATTGTGAGCATGCTTAGCCTGTTTGTGTAAGGTGTATGTCATTATGGATGCTCAGTAGTTCTTGCTTGCTTGTGATTAGCTCCAGCTTGCTAATAGGTTGTAGCATGTCATATGAATGTTTGCTTGCATTATTTTATTCATACTTTGGTATGATATTGTGGTATCCTCCTCTGAAAGTTTCATGTGAATCGACTTGGCACATGCTCACGTATGCATATGAATAAACAATAGTCAGTAAGCCTTGGTGATTTATTTTGCCTTAGAGCGTTTGTATCAATCTCATGCCATAATTAGTCCTGTTTTGTTGCAAGCGTGATTATAACAATTATTGCTCTCTTGTTTATCGCTCCCTCTCTATTGCTAGCCTTCACTTGCACTGAGTATAAGCTCTGCCTGTGCTTCCAAACTCCCAAAACCAATATTGCCAACTGTGTCCACCATACCTACCTATTAGCATCATTTGCTACTTCAGTGCATATTTTATATGCCATGTTTTCTTTCAATAAAATGTTTGTCTGTTTTGAGAAAGTTAGTTAGTAAAGCTCTCACGAACTTGATGGCACACCTTATTCCTTGCCCTTAATAATCCTGAACCATTCTGACCTGTCCATGAAAGTTATATGCTTGCAAATTATATGCTGGGAGTCAGCAGAACCGTGCTGTCACGGGGAACGCTTTTAACACTTTTTGGATATCTCATCTAGTTGATACCTTGCTCTTTTGTTTGCGGATGTCGACAATGTGAAATAAAAGGGGAGATTATGAGTTCATGGAGTCTATACATTGTGTTAGAGAAATTCCTGAGCCGCTAGCCTAAGCCATGCCTAATCATGGTGGAAACTTGCAGCATCACCATAATGAGCATTTATGAAGCATCCTCAATAAAAAGCTATGCACGTAGTAAATAAAAAGATCGCTGAGATGCTCATTGTCTACTTGCCTTGTCATTTTGATCACGGGATCGCTCCTGTATCATGTGCAAGGGGTACCCCGTTGGCGGTTCTCTATGATATGCATGTATTTACAATGACAAGAACTTACAGGTAACCAAAGTTGAGTAGCATGCGGTGCGGCCCTCATACTCAAGGGACTTGGGATTTCCAGTTTATGGTCTGTCAAGCATATGATTCAGAGTGGACCTCACTTTCACCTTAACCACATGAAAAGATGCCTATGATAGGGGCAATGAGAGCTCAAATGAGTACCTTCATTTCGGCATTTGGAAGCCTTTCAAACTTTACAAAACCGTTTTCACAACCTTGTTGAGTCACCACTTATTCTATGAGCACCTTCTTGAGAGCATAGTTGTCATTCTTGTGTTTGCTCCAAAACTTGGTTAACTATGTCATGACTTTGATGCTTGTATCTCTGATATCTTTATCTCTAGTCTTCACTTGAACTTCAGAGGTGCCTTGCCATTTATATTGTGCTCTACAAACAAAGGCAAGTGAGATACCACTCTATCATACCTTATTATCAGCATTGCAATGTTGCTTATGTTTAGGTTTCTTGCTTCTTATTATTATTGAGTTGGTTTCTCTTCATAGCTTGCAATGACTATTGAATAGACTTAGTTGCATACTATTTATTATGAATTGTCTAAGCATCTACTCCTATGCTGAGAATATTTACATCATATGAAGAAAATGTGTTCGTGAAAGTTCTTTTATCGCACTCAGTTTTCAACTGAATTGCTTGAGGACAAGCAATAAGCTAAGCTTGGGGGGAGTTGATACGTCCAAAACGTATCTACTTTCCCGGACACTTTTGCTATTGTTTCTCCTCTAAACTTGTGTGATTTGGATACAACTAACATGGACTCACGCTGTTTTTAGCAGAATTACCTTGGTGTCTAGTTTTTGTGCAGAAAATGAACTATCAGGAAAAATTCCAGAAAATATGCCAAAAATTATATTTCACCAGAAGATCCACGGAGCCAGAAGACGAGACGGAGAAGGGGCCTGGGGGGCCCACACCCCTGCCAGGCGCGTGCCCACCTCTGGCCGCGCCTAGGGGGTGCAGCCACCCGAGGCACCCCCTCGGCCTCCCTTTGCGCCTATAAGTTGCCTCTCGACCTAAAAACCGAGGGGGGTTCGATAGTTTTCCAAAAAGAGTTCCGCTCCGCCGCCGCCATCAGAAACCAAGAGTTGGATCCAGAAACTTCGTTCTGGCACCCTGTCCGGACGGGGAATTTGGAGAGGATCATCGCCATCGTCATCACCGATGCATCTCCATCAACCATCAATGTTTCCCTCATCCATGAGTGAGTAATCCCCCGCTGTAGGCTTGGGGATGGTAGGGATTGGATAAGTTCTAGCATGTAATCGAATAAGATTGTTAGGGCATAGTGCCTCGTATCTCTATTAGTGCTATTTGACTTTGTTGCAACTTGTTGTGCTTAATGCTTGTCACTAGGGCCCAAGTGCCATGATCTCAGATCTAAACTTATTATTGAATCATTATGATAGTATCGTTTATGATCTTATCTGCAAGTTGTGTACACATATCATTGTCCGGATCCAAAGGCCCCAAAGTGACAATAATTGGGACAACCGGAGGGGATGGCTGTGGTGTGAGGATCACATGTGTTCACGGAGTGTTAATGCTTTGCTCCGGTGCTCTATTAAAAGGAGGACCTTAATTGCCAGCAGTTCCCTATAGGCCCCGCTGCCACGGGCTGGCTGGTCAAAAGATGTTGCGCAAGTTCTCATTGGGAGCACGTATGACTATATTTGGAGCACATGCCTAGGATTGTTTAGTAATTGGATGCTTGTTATTATTTATCTGCAATGCCCTAGATCTTGAAGTTACATATTTAGACTCGTCCATGCAACGCCCGTCCATCCATCCCTATGACTACCGCACTCGAATCCCACTGTTTACTGTTACTATTACTATTGCTCTTGTTCCACCATTGTTGTTGCTTTGCTGTTGCTACTACAAACTGTTGCTACT
Source organism: Avena sativa (assembly GCA_916181665.1). Classification (NCBI taxonomy): domain Eukaryota; kingdom Viridiplantae; phylum Streptophyta; class Magnoliopsida; order Poales; family Poaceae; genus Avena; species Avena sativa. The sequence continues at coordinate 392,489,939 of OV702280.1, read as the reverse complement.
GATAAACTTTCGTGAGAAAGAACTATTTCCAGTTGCAGCTGAACTGACAACTCAGTTGTTAAGGCTTGCAAGTATTCTTTGGCTCCACTTGTGTTGAATCAATAAATTGGCTAATACTACCCGCGAAGACTGTTGCGATCCCCTACACTTGTGGGTCATCAGCCGCCTCTGCTAGGCGGAAACCACCGAGAGAGAAAGAGCTCTCTAGCAGACAGATTTCTGCCGAGGAAATTCCTTCCCGAAGAGGGGAGATCTTCGCCATCAACACCATCATTAAGCTAGACTTCATCGGGATCATCATCATCATGATCCACACCATCATCTCCACCAGCACCATCATCACCACTCCATCCCGCTGTAACAATCGTGTTGAATCTTGCATAGTTCTTAGGGGAAACTTTCCCGGTGTTGATTACTATTGTAGTTGATGCTTGTGAATGGAACCATTGAATTATTGTTTATGTTCAGATTGTTATCCATCAGTATATCATCTCTGATCTTGATCCATATGATGTCTCGTGAGTAGTTCGTTTAGTTCTTGAGGACATGGGAGAAGTCATGTTGTTAGTAGTGGAATTGTGTTGAGGTATTATTCAATTGTTTAATATTTAAGTTGTGGTGCTATTCTTATAGTGGTGTCATGTGAACGTCGACACATGATACTTCGCCATTTCTGGGCCTAGGGAAATGCATTGTGTATTTGGTTACTAATTGTGGGATTGCCGGAGTGACAGAAACTTGAACCCCCGTTAGGAAACCTTTGCACAAGGGAGTGTAGGATCTCAGAGTTTAGGGCTGTGGTTAGGTTTATATCTTAATTGCTTTCTTGTAATTGCGAATGCTTGCAAGGGGTTTAATCATAAGTATGTATTAGTCCAAGTAAGGTCGGTACATTAGCACAGGTTCACCCACACAATACTTATAAAACCAAAGAAGATTAATCAGCTATATGAAACGAAAGCACTTGATAGTATTCCCATGTGTCCTCGAGAACGTTTGGTCCTCATAAGTATTTCCTCCGGCTTGTCCTTCGCTAAGAAAGGATTGAGCCACTTGCTGCAATTATTTGATGTCTTTATTTACTTGCACTTTATTTCCTTGCCTTATAAAAAAAACCTAAAAATCCGTTTGCTAAGTATTTATAGAGAACTCTTGAGCCAGTACTACTAGTCAGCACCTTCTGCTCCTCGTTGGGATCGACACTCCTATTTATCAAAAGTACTACGATACACCCCCTATACTTATGGGTCATCAGTCAGCATCTTTGTCCACCTTCATCCTGAATCGGTGGTCCAGTTGATCGAGAAAGGGGGTTCAGTAGTGTGGGGATTCAGACAGGCGTACATGCGCTTGGTTGCAGATGATTTGTTCAAGTTCTGTGGCTGGACAGTCACTCCGAACCAGGTGTACAACCACATGACACTAGAGAGTGTGCTGGATCCGGGTGCTAAGGATTAAGAGGCTTGAGAACTGCTATCATGATGGACGATGAAGCTTACTATGAGCACATTAAGGTATAATCTATTTGCACTTGCATAAGTTTTTGTAATGCTCACATATGCACTACATGTCATGAACTAATTGTAATTCTCATGTAGGCTCACCCATCGGACACCGAGTTAATCAACAAGCTCATTGACAACTATGCTCAGATGAAGATCATCTACGGTCCTCGCATACCCGTTGCGCCCGTCTCTGTGACAGCGATCCACCGTGCTCTTACCCATCCTATGGAGCACAGCGGACAGGCGACCAGGTACCTTGCCATGACCCCTGAGCGCAGGTTGAGTTGGTTCACCATCTTCCTGAACAAGCACTACCTCTGAGCAGCGGACTGAGCTGTTCGAGGATGTGCTGGTAGTAGCGGTGTTAGTGATGATGGTTGTGATGTGTATTGTGGGAGTAGCTAGGCTGATAAACTATTGTTGCGGTAACCCCTGGACTTTGGTCTGTATATTTTGGGAGGTGGTACTCAGTTATAACCTCTCCGTATGCTCGGTAACTCGTTCTCCAGCACACGCGCCACGACTTATTATGTCGAACATGTGTTACTATAAGCTAGTAGTTCTCTGAATTGCATTTTTCTAAACTTTGTTCTCTTGCTTGACGATGTTGGTAAGCTCATCTCACTAGCCAGAAGGTAAGGCTAGCAGGGACAATGAAGCTCTCCAAACATGCACTAATTTGCTGAAATCATAAAATACATGAAACCAAACGACTGGGACTTGGCTTCTTAACTCCTAGAAAAATGAGAATACAAGTAACCAAACGAATGACCCTTTTGACACGAGATGTTGCGGGTTCCGTAAAACCATGACCTCCAGATACAAGTAAAAGGCACTAGCAACCAAACACGCCTTGGATACGAGCTGAGATCTGCCGTGCAATCAGATTACGTGATTTACTTGGATAGATCGATTGATCGGCTATCTCCAGCTTGACTTGGCTTATCTTCGACTACATACTAACATGCCAAAACAAGACGTATGGCGTGCTATAGTGCTACAGTTTCAAGCACCTTCTGTTTATTTCAAATATGTCAGCGTTTCTGTCGTGTAGTCTCTAAGTCTGCATCAAGGTGGCCCTTTTTCTTCTTGGCACGGAATTTCTATCTGGCCCATGGAGGCTTGCTTCAAGTGTGGTACGAGCTGACATGGAGAGGTTGCAGGGGAGAGGGGAGGACGCGGCCACGGGGAAGACGGAAGTGGGAAAAAATGGAGGGAAAAAAGAAAACAAAGTAAAACATGTTGTTTTCTACAGTATTTTGTCGTATTAATACTAGAGGTCTGCTCCGGTACAACCCCCGCTCCCAAACTCGTAGAAGCCCGTGCACTATACGTATAAACGTACAGTAGTTTATTCTCATCCCCGCACGGTATACCTGCATATACCCACGAATTTAAAAATGTTTTAGGGTCGTCTCACCTTGATTCACCGTTCCCACCTTGAAAAACGGATCTTGTGAACCTACCTGATTCGTCTCTCCCATCTCCTACCTAAGTAAACCTAGCGTTGTTCCCTCAAAGAAGAAAAGTAAACCTAGAGCTGCCAATAGATCACCAGGTAGTGCCTCTGCAGCGAACTCTGCGCAGCGATCGGTGGCACCTCTCCTCCCTTCTGACGAACTCTATGCAGGGACCCGATTCAACCATACTCAGTGCCGCCGGGATGAGCCGATGAGCTCGTACGTACTAGTATTTATACGTATACTAGAAAGATGTATACTTTAATTGGGTTATACGGATTTTATATAGGGTTATGTATTTCTGTTTATAGTATAATAACGAAGGGGTATCGAACGATCTGAGCTGTCCTTGTGTTATGTTTGTCTGAGTTTTATACGAGTATGGAATAAAGGGGGTTGTACCGGAGCAAAGGTCTTATTACTATTGTTTTCTCAATATATAGATAGTCTAAATAGTACCTCTCATACCGTAAAGTTGGTTTGTGGTGTACCCTAGACACTTCTACCTAATGCATTTTTGTGGATACGCTAGGGATGCTATTATAAGTTTATAAGATAAGCGAGACTACACAAAGTGACAAAAGTGATAGAGAAGCTTGCTGTCCATTCGCTTTTGGAAGCCTGCTTTGTGTTAGAACTAAGAGATAAAACCTACTATGCTATAACTTGATGAGATTGGTGGGGCAAGTGGATTTATGCATCCCTTGGTGCCGACACGTTATAAAGGAAATGAGTGAATTCCACTTTTTATCCTTTATTTGTGTATTTGAGACACTAATTACCACATTTAGTAGAAGTTGTACCCGAATTTCCTATTTAAGAAAATTTTAAGCATGATTTTGTCCCGTTTTAGCATTAAACACATGTTCTTAGATAAGGCTAACATGTTAAAACGATGTACCGCCAAAAATATGTTAAGATCGGAGGACGTCATCGTCGATCATATCTACCCTTCTCTGCACCAAATATTCTATTTTTTGTTGTCATCTCGATAATTTTAAAGTTCAATCATCACCTTACACCTTGCCCAGTAGATATGCATCAGAAAATGAGGGTTTAAAGTTTCCAAACATGATAATTTAAATGAAATTTTACTACATAGGGTAATTAGTGTCACAAATGCACAAGTAAAAGTAAAAGGTGGAATTCACTCTAAAGAAATATAAGAAAAATAGTTGTAGAATGAGTTCTCTTTAGTGTGATTTCCAGTCATTACTACTCGCAATAATATAAAATACTCTTAGTGGTTAAAAGTATGCAAAAATGCGTCATCAAGGAAAGACAACTCATATGATGGAAAACTACATCTTTTAGTTCCTGAAGAAAACATAAACGCTACAACTCCAACTCAATAAATGTTCTATGTGGCACCGCAATATGACCAAAAACCCGCCGCTGCCGCAGATCACTGCCGCCGTACGCCCGAAAACCTGTCACCACCGCAGATCATTGTCGCCGCCACCCAAAAACCTGCCGTCGTAGCAGCACAAAATCCCTCCGCCACCGCAGATCCCTGATGTCGCCGCAGATCACTATTGCCGCCACACAAAAGTTAAAATCCTACGACACAAACCGCGCAATTTTTGTGCCTCCGACGCTATCGGATACAATGACCACAACGACCTCAACCACGGGTACGTCACGATCGGCTACCTCGACATTGACATTAAGAACAATGTCTATAACAACTTAAGAACTCTAGTCAACATCGTCTGTGTCATCAATAGCATCCACGACACTCACGCTGTGACTACGGGAGGGAAGAGAGGCACTAGAAGGGGGCACCGTCACCGCTCCCGGGTGCCAGCCATGATCATGTCCACGCAGGTGATGATGGCAATGAGGATAAGACGACAGAAGTGCAAGACTTTAAATTCAGTCGTCGTCGTCTGCTTCACTCCCGCTGCGACTGCCGGGGGGGGGGGGGGGGTGTTAGGATATGGATATGTACACGTGTAGAGATAGACTAGGATTCGCATAATCTTGTACTCCAAATCTCTACCTACCCCGTGTACCTCTATATATATATACCCCGCGAGGGTCAGATGAATACACAACAAATATTAGGGCTTCTATAATTTCCATACATCTCCCCTTAGTTCGTGAGGACACCAAAGATAATCCAACTTTCTTTTATATTTCTGCCTTCTCCAACTCAATAAAAATTCCATGTGGCACATCTAAGAGACTACCACCACACCGTTGCAGATGCCCTATTAAAATGAGTTGAGAAAAATCCTATATGACTTTGTACAAGACCCTGAATGATCAACGCCTTTGTCACCCACGAGGCTTTGATACCAGGTTTCATTTTCTATTTGTCCTCGATGTCCTTTACAGTGTGAAGCCTAGGTAACTTTAATCTTGTTGTATAAACTTCACCGCTATGCATGTAAGCATCTTTTGTCCTGATCAAAGACAAACATATATTGGAGTATACAAATACAAAAAACTGGGATTCAATGAGAGATCACATTGTTATGATCACTTGTATGGAACTTAATTAGTCATGTAATGCAGAGTATCATTGAAAATATATGGCATGCCACTAATATTATTTTTTTGTTAATGGTATTGGGTATGGATTTTTATATCCATATAATATGTATATATATTACTGAAGTTTTGTTCATTTTCATCTATAAAATAAGGCCAAAAGAAAACTACCATTACCAGCATTGATCCTGTACCCACACCGTCGTCGTTCCTATCTAATGAGGCTTTGATGCCATTATTGGTCCTCGATCTCTTTTTTTCGAAAAGGGGAGCGAGGCCCCGGCCTCTGCATCCTAGGATGCACACAGCCTTTATTAAAATACAAAAAGTAGTATCAAATTATTACAGTTCAAGGATCAGATAGGGTTGATACAAACACCAACCATCTCAACAAAGCTAGAAGTCTCACAAGAGCGTGAGGGCAACAGCTAGACATGAGTCAATCTACTAGAATAACGTCACGAAGCCTGGCTGAAGAAATCCAAAGTAACCGCCACAAGATGGGTGCACCCAGAAACCATGGGTTGTCGCTGATGCTCAGGGAGTAGGAAATACCAGAGTTGGATCCAATACGCCCCCATATGAATAACCTGCAAGAAGGAAGAAACTCCGACCTTGTTAAAAATAAAGTTATTTCTATATTTCCAAATGGACCAACAAATGGCCGAAATGCCAATCCGAATTCTGCCCTTATTCATCTTATCTATACCATTCAACCAATTCCAAAATATGTTAGTTATATTGGTTGGAGGAGGGGTATTATAAGTGCAAAAAACCATATGCCAAATTATCTTTGTGAAAGGACATGAAAGGAATAAATGTTCAATTGTTTCATCTTCGTCACGAAAACAACATTTTTACACCCAATCCAGTTTCGCTTGGCTAGACTGTATTTTATTAACAAAACTTTGTTGTTAAGAAACCATATGAAGATTTTAATTTTTAATGGTATTTTTATCTTTCATAAATATCTCGTAGAGAAACGTGGATGTTCATTCATGAGATCTTCATACATAGATTTAACTGAGAAAACCCCATTCTCAGATAAATTCCATAGAAAAGTGTCTCGCTCATTTGTCAGGGATATTTTCATCAACCTCTCACATAGGTGTAGCCATGTGTCCCATTTATTCCCATTTAAACTTCGCCTAAAACTGATGTTTAAAGGATTGTGAGACAAGACATCATGAACAAGAACATGTTTTCGATGTACTATGTTATATAGAGATGAATATTGTTGGGCGAGAGACACCTCTCCTAGCCAAATATTCCCCGAGAATCTGAATAGTACCTCTCCTAGTCTAAATAGTACCTCTCGTACCGTAAAGTTGGTTTATGTTGTACCCTAAAAACTTCTACGTGGTGCATTTTTGGGATATGCTAGGGATGCTATTATAATACTAGCTAAGCGAGACTACACAAAATTACAAAAGTGACAGGAAAGCTTGGTGTCCATTCGCTTTTGGAAGGCTTTGTGTTAGAACTAAGAGAGAAATTCATCACTAAGGTGCTTTGGTGTATAATATTACAGAATCTGAATTGGTGTTGCAGCCTTATGTTGGACTATCAGGCGTTGCAAAAATGATGCTATCTTTAACAACACAAAAAAAAATATTTTGCAGGTTATTTATATGGTGACATATTGGGTGCAGTTATGGGCGTCTCCTCCAACCGCAAAACTAGTGGGATATTATGACTACTGCATGTAGCCTCTCTTGAAGGTCGCTTAAGATATCTTCACCCAATCGTTCCGACGGCATACTAGCAGATTACAGGACGTTTAGTCGTCTTATGTCTCTTTTAGTCCGCTGGCTAGTGCATGTATCCACTCTATGTGATCTTGAATTGCAATACTTTTGGATGATGTTTTATTAAAGAAAAAAGGCTGTATGCATCAATTGAGCATAGGTCAGGGTTTTATTTCCCTTTTCAAACAAAAAATCCTTACATGAAACATCACATATACTATTCTCTCTGGTCTAAATTATAAGATTTTTAGCCTTTTTTAAAACAAATGTATACTACAAGAAAACAGTTCTTTGTCATGTGGCATTACCACATGGCAACATAGGAAATCCACACTGCAAACGTCACACGGCAAAGAAAGACACGGCAAAGATATTTGTCGTGTACTTCTGGAATAACACACGGCCAGACAACACCGTCTATGTCAGTTTGCCGTGTGCCTGTCTTTGCCGTGTGTAGTTTCCTATAGCACTTGGCAAAGAAATTATTCCAAATAAGAAAAAATGTTGCTTCATTAATTGCTAGATGTTTTAGTGTGTATGTTTGGAGCAAAACGAGTGAACGTATACACATATATTAATAGACGTCTATATACATATGTTTCTTTTTAAAACTAAAATATATTATATTTTGAAACAAAGGGAGTAGTGGCTAAATATGGAGTACACAATTAAGACACATACATTTTATAACAATCGTAGGTACGACATTACAAGCAGATAGATAAGGAATATGTACACTGTATACACACCCATGAGAGCCTGACACTCTTACATATGGAAGAGCATGTCAATCTTACATATGGATTGAAACAGGCCTTTATTAATTGCTGATACTTTTAGATGGATCTTGTTCTTGGACTATGTTGGGTATATATATGCATCAATCATATATTCCTCTCTCCATCTCGAAATATATGTGAGAGATTTGTCCAGATTCACATGTACATACGAATTTAGACAAATCTCCGACATCTATTTTGTGACAGAGTATAGTTTATTTTCATGGAGAAACAGCAGGAGAGCAGATTAACCGATATTGTGTATTTGTAGAGGAGCTCGATCGGTTGTTGGGTTTATGTAGCTTAGCTCGTTAGGCGCTACCGCGTAGCCTCTCGAGCAGCGCAGAGTGGATGGCGCTGTCACCGTCGTCGTGCTGCTGCAGCGCGGCTGGCACTTCCACGACGACGTCCTGCACGGTGACGCTCTGCACCCGGCTAACACACGCGTGCTGCACCTGCAGTTCCAGCGAACGGAGCGCGCCCATCAGCCGAGCAGGCGCGTGCAGAGCGCCCCCCGTCGTCGTCACGCGCACGGCCGCCTCATCGCGCCCCGCCATCCGCACCTCCACCACTTCGTCGGCTGCCAGGTGGTGGAGGGAGGCGCCGGCGTGGCCGCCTCGAAAGGAAGCTGACGCGGAGTTCACCTGCCGGCCCTCCTCTTCGAGCCGCGCGATGCGGGAGCGCAGTTCAGCGATGTAGTTGGTCGCGTCGGCGAGGAGGGAGGCCTTGTCCATGCGGGACACCGTGGGCACGGCAGCGCGGAGGTCGCAGAAGCGGCGGTTCAGCTTGTCGCGGCGCTGCCGCTCGGCCTCCACGTGGGTGACGCTGGGGCCCTCGACACGGGGCCCTGGCTTCCGCCCACGTCGCTTCGTCGTCGTCGTCGTCGTGGCGGACCGCGGCGTCGCCTGGAGGCTCGCCGCCGGCGGCAACTCCGAGACCGAGAGCTTAGAGTCTGAGGAGAGCGAGGAGCTCCCCGCAGACCACATGTAATCTCCGTTCTCGCTCTTGGCCGAAACGACGTAGTCGCCGAGCAGCCATTGCTCGGGGACCTCGCAGGAGGCGAACTCGAGGACCTGGTCGTGGTACCCGTCCGCGGGGGAGAACTGGGGCGGCGGGGACGGCGTCAAAAAGGCGGAGCATGGTGAGAGCAGCTCGTCCATGATGACCGGCACGCAGCGTGTACCTCGTTCCTCTAGCTGATGAGCTTCAAGTTGCAAATTAGCCGAGATGCGCCAAGGTTTTATACTGATGTCACATTTACGGTTAAGACCTCGCTCCTACGTATCTGCCACGCAAATTGGGTCTTGTCCTTTTCGATTTAACTTGGGCTTGGATGTTTGCAACAAATGGATAACTACTACTACTAGCAGTGTTTACCCTAAAAAGACTACTATACTAGCAGTTGTAGATATGGATCATCAAAGTAAGTGAGAAAAGATGAAACGGCCAGGTCAATAAAGTACTAAGGGTTTTGCTAATTTCCATTTGTTTAGAGCTCAATCAGCTCGAGTTAGCCGTTGGATTTTTACGTGGAGATTCATGCATCATGTCATGTCACTTGCACAATGCATGGTTGAAATTGATTTTGTCAGTTACACCAAGGTTGCAACTTGAGTTTGTTTAATTACACCATGTTTCTAACTGACTTTAGTTTCAGTTGCACACTGCTTGCGACTAAACTGTTTTTCATTTTTTAAACTGAAATCTTTCCTGTGCACCCTGATTGCAACCGAATATTTTTGGGTGCACTGTTATTGTAACATAATTTTTTCTTTCCAAATATAGGTGACGTCTACTCCCTTCGTTCGCAAATAAGTATATTTCTAGGATTGTTTTAAGTCAAATATTTTAAAATTGGACCAACTTTATTGTATATAGTAGCAACATATATGACATCGAATTGATATATTACGAAAGTTCACTTCAAAATGGATCTAGTGATACTATTTTGGTAGTATCATAAATGTGGCTACGTTTTTTCAAAATAATTGGTCAATTTTTTTTTACTTAAGACAACGCTAGAAGTACACGTATTTGTCGACAGAGGGAGTAGGCCATAGCGCTAGGTGGACACGTAAAATAGAGTATTAGTATGAGTAATTCGCGGGTGAACTCAGATGCATGTGCACCAGGGTAAAAAATAATTTTAGATATAAAAAGGTCCGGGGGAAAACACACCGTGTACGTGTCTATGTTGTATGTGCACATGCACAATGAGTTGAACAGGCAGATTTTCGGTGACATGGGTAAAAATGACGAATTAGGTGCTGCAGAAATTGCTTTTACAACACATATTTTTTTGTTTTTCCCTGAAGCAGGCCATATGGATTTTCTTCATGTAAGTTTGCAAACATGTGAAATAGACATCTATATTCTTTAAATATTCCCCTCAAAAAATATTCTTTAAAGATCAGTTTTCTTTAAATTTTAAAATTTTTATCTGATATTGTTATTCACTCCAGTTGAAGATGCACACCTAGGTGTAACATATATATACCCGGAGAACAAGCAATTGTCGATGACAAAATTATGTTAATTTTGTATGTGTTCTTAAAATATATTCAGTTTCCTCTTTGTTTGTTTTTGAGAGTTCTTTTGTTTGGAGATTGTTCTCTTAGCACTTTGTTCTTAACATATGCGACATTGCTACCTTATCTGAGAATTCATGGAGATCTTAATTAAGTTGATTTGCTAACCCCTAGGGTTTTTTACGTGATCTAAGCTCTTACACGGTCTTCTTTTACTCAAGAAGCAGTGATGGGCTGTGACAATGAGCCCACCCAAACGATGACCTGGTGGAGAGCTCAGCAAAGCCAAAAGTTATTGGATTACTAGAGAAGACATGTCCTCCCCGTCGGAAACGATCCACTGTCCTCGCTGAAAAGAGTGTGCAAAGACGAAGACCCTGCTCTGTCAATGTTGTAAATTATAATACATGACCATAACTTTTTAAAATATAAGATGTTTTAGGTTTGTAAAAAAATGTATCTAGACCTTTTAGTGTATAGATTTACTCTAAACTTGAGTGAACCCTTCATACTAAAAGAAATCTAGATACATTTTATTCACAAAGCTAAAACATCTTATATTTTGAAACTGATGGAGTATACTCTTACATACAGTGGCGTAAGTAGTGCCATAATCGAGTATGTATTAGTCTGGTGAAGTGAAATCCGACAGACAGAGGCCATATGTCATTGAATACATGAGTTGAGAAATTCGCCATCCTCAGGTTGAGCCGAGCCGAAGATGAAAAGTTCACAATTTTTTTTGTGGGGGACCAGCTCACCTATTTTGAATAAATTTATATTCAAAAATATTTGGGCATATTGCTACTTTTTTTCTATTTGTCTTTTATGTTCCTAGTTTCCCTTGTTTGTTCTAGTTACATCTTTCAGATCCACACAAGCTGCATTCTAAACCCAATTGCCGACAATTTTTTTTAAAAGTATATCAATAAAAAGCTAACAACACTACGTCATTTGTCTTTGTGATAGACCTTAGCTACCCCGAGAGATATCAGGTAAATCGAGTGTGTGGTGCTGAATAATTGAAAACTACATAGGCAAAAGGACAAGTTGTACGGGGGTTTGGCTCATGGCGAGTGAGAAAGGGCATCGTAATGGTCTTGTCTTGAGGAAAAACCCTGCTTATTGCCTTTTTCCTTATCGGGAATTAGACACTCCATTCACCCACGCTTAAAATAAACAAGATGTTCAATCGACTATCACCCTCCCATCGTATACACAAATCTGTGCATTAATGTTTAGAGAGTAAATTGTACAAACATCGATCTATACAGGTTGGTGTACCAAACAATCTAACCTGAGAGAATTCGTAACCTAAAACATGACTCCACCTAATGATAACATAAGCCACAAATCTACATGGGTACGCCACTGATGGGGACTCTCTCTCTCTCTCTCCCTCTCTCTCTCTCTCTCTCTCTTAGCTGTTAGAGTATATATTTGTATATTGTAGTTTCCCCATGTGTTAGGGGGTTTCCTGTATATTTACGCCTGTACATGTACTATATATTGTGTCCTTCGGCCCTCTGGTAATATAACAAGTCTATTACCCTAACATGGTATCAGAGCTGTAAGGTAGCTCCTCTCCTCGCAGCCGCCGCCGCCCGTCCCGGCTTCCTGCCGCCGCGCCCAGCCGCCGCCGCTGCCTCTCCCTCGCCTCCTGCGAGCTTGCCCCGTCCTCCCCGGTCGCTGTCGCCCGTCCGATCCGCCCCGACCGCCGCCCGACCGCCCTGCCCGCCCGCCGGCCTGTCGCCGTCCGCCGCCCGGCCGCCGTCTCCCGTCTGCCGCCCGGCCGCTTCCCGGCCATCGCTCGGCCGCCGCCGCCTCCTGGCCGCCGCCCGGCCTGTCGACCCCGTCTGCCGCGGCTGTTGCTGCGTGTTGCGGATCTGATAAGATCAGATCAGATCTGATTTTCGTCAAAAAAAAAGCAAAAAAAGAGCAAAAAAAATGTCTTCCTCGTCGGGCTATCTTGCGATTCCTAGCTGCCCGGTGATTTTTGATGGCGCGAATTATCCTGATTTCGCTGCCTTTATGCGCGTCCACATGCGCGATCTTCGTCTTTGGGGTGTGCTTTTTGGCGAGGTCTCCTGTCCGCCGCGTCCCGCTGCTCCTACGTCGCCTATTGCCCTTGCCCCCGATGCTCCTCAGGATCTGACTGACTACACTCAGTGGATAGATGAGGATGCTCGTGCTGCTGCTGTTCCCACTTCCAGTGTTCTGCCTCAGTATGCTGCTGAGTTCATGGGTCTTCCCACTGCTGTTGCTCAGTGGGATTTTCTTCGGCAGCGCTATCAGCTGTCTAGGGATGCTCTTTACCTGTCTGTGTTTCGCCAGGAGCATGCTCTTCAGCAGGGTGACTCTACTGTTGATGAGTTCTATACTCAGAGTGCTGCTATTTGGCGTCAGCTTGATTCTCTTCGTACAGCTGTGTGTGCCACTTGTCCCTGCTGTCTGACTGTGCGCGCGGATCTGGAGTTTCAGCGTGTTTTTGAGTTCTTGTCGTGGCTCCGTAAGGAGTTTGAGCCATGTCGTGCCCAGCTGCTTGCCCGTGGTCGTGTTCCACTCTCTGAGGTACTGTCTGAGCTTCATGCTGAGGAGACTCGTCTTCGTGGTGCTGGTCTTCTTGAGGTTCCCTCCGTACTTGTTGAAAGAACATTTTATAATCCCTAGTGTTTTGTGTGTTAGATAACAATATCAAGGATTATTTAATGTGTGTTGAAGTGTTGCAGCTCTCTTTGAGAAAAAGGGAAAAGGATTCTGCCTTTGGGGGGCGGATAATCCGCCCCTCCCTCTTCCCAAGAAGGCGCAAGCCCCAGAAGGGGGGCGGAGTTTTGGCCGGATTTTCCGGCCCCGACGGATAATCCGCCCCTCAGGGGGGCCGGATAGTCCGCCCCCTTGCTCATCGCCAAGGCGCAAGCCCCAGAGAGGGGGCGGAGTGTTGGCCGGACTTTCCGGCTTGGCCGGATTATCCGCCCCCCCCCCCCCCAAGATCTTCACCAAGTTTCACAGGCGCCAGCCCCAGAGAGGGGGCGGAGTTTCCCCCGGAGAATCCGCCCTTGGGGCGGAGTTTTCCCAGGGGGCGGATAATCTGCCCCAAGTAGGGGGCGGATAATCCGCCCCCAAAGTTGTGCAACGGCCAGATCTGGGGAGGGGTATTTAAGCCAGCCTTCCCCCTCCTTCCAGACCTCTTGATTCATTCGAAAAAGTTGAGATCTGATCTGCAACCTTCATCCAAGAGAGCTCCACCTAGATCCACCCAAAGTCCCCGTCCCTTGGGGAATCGAAGGAGGAGAACTCGATCTTCATCATCAGCAATCAAGCGCTTCATCTCCTCTCCATTCATTTGGAGAACCACCGATCTAGTATTTCTTGCAAATACCTAGATCCTTGTTTTTGTTTATATTGATAAACCTTGTTCTTGTGGCAGCTTGTTGTCATCTCGGGAGCCCCCAATTCGGTTGTGGGTGTGTGCCCCGATAGTGTTATAAAAGGCACCGGTTCCCGCCTCGAAGGGATCCAATAGTGGAGAAGGTGGATCAGGCCTCTTATGGCGAGATCCATCGGAGAATAGGGTGAGGCCTATTGTGGCGTGGTGGTCTTAGAACCGCCCACCCCTCCAACGCAGATGTACTTCCCTTAACAAGGAAGGAACTGCGGTAAAACAAATCCATGTGTCTCCGCGTGCTCCACTACGGTTCCTTCGCTCCTCTCTTTACGTGCTTAGTAGTTAGGGTTGCATATAGGGAAATTCTCGTAGTTTCATATCTAGAGAATTTACTTTATGTCAAGCCTAAAATCGAAAAAGTATTAAAAATTGGTTAGCACCTATTCACCCCCCCCCCTCTAGGTGCCCATACGATCCATTTCAATTGGTATCAGAGCCTCGGCTCTTATTTCGGGCTTAACCGTCTAAGAGAAGTATGGGTTCCAAGGTAGATGGTAGTGATGCTCCGGAGGTAGTCACCATGAACGATCTCAAGACGTTGGAAACAACCTTGGTGAGTTCAGTGGAGGCTACGATGGAAGAGATGCGTCAATTGATAATGCGTCTCTCCACATCCGCAACATCATCTCCATCTAACTCTGAGGATACCACTCCGCAATCCAAGGAAACGGGTAAAACTGTTTCTAAAGATAACGAAGTGGTTGGTGATGACACTAGCAAGAGCTCCTCCTCGAAAAAGGATAGCGGTAAGGATGGATACAATGAGGTTTCTCATGTGTATTCCCCTGATCCACCTATTCCTCACCCACATATACATAATAGGGGTGATCCACCCAAGCTTTCTGCATCTACTTTTACTCAATGGCAATTTTTGATGAAATCTCATGTGTGCAGTTCCTCCATAGAGTTGTGGAAGATCATCGAAGATGGTCTTCATGTTGGAAACCCCAACAATCTCACAAGAAGAGAAGTGGTCGATAGCCAACTCAACGTTACAACTCTACACATGATACAGCTTGTTGTGGGTGACAAAGATATGCCACACATATCTTGGGATGCTCTCACCGAGCTCTTCATCAGAAATGAAAGTATGAAAATGAATAGATAGGATGCATTGAGCAACGAAGCTGAAGGATTCTATATGTTGGATGGAGAAGACCATGAAGACATGTATAGGAGGCTTAAGGCTATAGCCACAAATTTCAGAAATCATGGTGCCGCTCATGTTGATGATGCATGGATCAAGCGCAAGTATATCAGTGCTCTTATGCCGTTTGAGCCCACAGATTTGAAAAGTCTCCAAGGTAGGCATAACTATCACCTCATGACATCCAATGAGGTAATGCAAGAAATGGCCGCCTTCAAAGTGGCTGCCAAGAATGCCGAAGATGCTCGTGCTCGAGATATGGGGATGCAAAAAGGGATCAACGTGGCCTTGAAGACTAGTGTGATTGATCATGATGAATATGCCCTAGAAGGTCTGGACTGTCCTGAGGATATAAAAAGGATTCATGGACAATACTTGGCTCTTTATGCTAGAAACTTATGGAAAGATCCAGCCAAGGCTAAAGCTGAACTGGAACGCAAGAGTGGAGCATATGGAAGAAAATAAAATGGTCCCAAGCTGAGAACATGTTTCAACTGTGGTGACCGGCTGCACTTCGTAGATGAGTGTCCATATCAAAGTAGGGAAGATAATGGAGGAAGACTCATTTTCAAGGACAAGTCAAAGGCTCCATGCAAGAAACAGTTTGTAAAGAAGAATGCTCCTTTCAAGAAGCAACCAAAGATTGTTCTAGTGGCTCAAGAAGAATATTCATCGGGAAGGGAAGATGAGGACGAGGATGATAGCTCTCAAGAGGTGGCTGCTATAGCCACCACATCTACATAAACTTCTCTCTTCGACTCTCCGAACGAAAACATCATCAACAAGAATGCTACTTGTCTCATGGCAAGAAGCTCCGAGGTAACTTCTTCTAACTCTTCTTTTCCTAAGGCTATGATTGACATGGATGATCCTACTAGTCTTAAGGTTAAAGAAGAGATTATTGCTTTGGATTATTTCTATACTAACTTGCAAGGTGAGCACAAAGTTCATTTTGAAGCTCTTATGGATGAGCTGGCCCAAAACGAAGCTCTCCTTGAAGAAAAGGGCAGAATTAAAAGGGAGGATGCAATGGAAATTGCATCCTTAAAAAATGCTCTTGAAGAAGAGGAAGAGGCTCGGGTCTCTCTTGAAGAGAGGCTTGAGTCTATTGAAGAGTCACATGATGAAATTGTGACTAAACTTGTTAAGGAACGTGACAATGCTGTCACCAAAGCAAAGAAGTTAAAGAAGGAAAAGATTGACTTTGGGGCTGCTCATGATAGACTCTCCGAGGAATTGGAGAAACTTGACAATGCTCACAAGGCGTTGAAAACGAGTTCTCTATTCTCAATGAGTCACATGATCAATTTCAAAGTCGATTGGCCAAATATGATACTCCTAGCTCGTCCAACTCAACATATAGTAACAAGGAAAATGCTAGTGTGGAAAAAGAAGTGATCAAGGACATCACTCCCAAGGATAAAGGTGTGCTTGATGAAGTCCTTGGCAAACAAAGGTCAAATCATGGTAAAGAGGGACTTGGGTATGTAACCAAGTCCAAGAAAAATAAAACCAAGAAGAACAAGACCAAGAATGTGCAATCAAAGATAAGCACCGCTGAGAAGAATGTCACAAAAGACAAGACTAACAATATTGGTTTTGCAGGGTCTCACAATCCGAATTATGAACTCTTTTATGATGACTATGGTGATGTTTATGCTTATTATGTCGGTCCCTTTGATGAATATATTGCTTGGTCTATTTGGGTCCCAAAGACCCTTGTTACTAACATGAAAGGACCCATTGAAAAATGGGTACCTAAAACCAAGAAGTAATTTTCTTGCAGGGCTATGCTTCCGGTGGGTCGAAATGGGTGCTGGATAGTGGCTGCACTAGTCATATGACCGAAAGCAAGGAGATCATCACGGAGATGCGTCCAAATCATGATAATATCACAGTCTCCTATGGTGATAAGTCTAAATCTCAGGTATTGGGTCTTGGCAAGGTTGTGGTTGCCCATGATATCTCTCTCGTGGACGTCATGCTTGTTGAGACCCTCGGTTACAACCTTCTTTCTGTTCGTGCCCTTGGCAAGATGGGTTTTGCTGTTTTTATCGATGATGATTTGGTGGTACTCTTGTGGAGCAAGTCTCTAAAGGTCGCTTTCGTTGGATACGTCGAAAATGACCTGTATGTGGTGGACTTCTCGGGGAAAACCACTTCGGGTCCGATGTGTCTATTCGGAAAGGCCGACGTGGGCTGGCTATGGCATCGCCGTTTAGCCCATGTCAATATGAGAACTTTGCAAAGTCTCTAGAAGGGTGGTCACATCCTTGGACTAAAAGACAATGTCTCTTTTTCCAAAGATCGTGTTTGTGGGGCTTGTGTAGAAGGAAAAATGCATGACTCTCCCCACAAGAGGAAGACTATTGTGTCATCAAAGAGGATCTTGGAATTACTTCATGTGGATTTATTTGGTCCTCCTTCTCATGCAAGTCTTGGTGGGAAGAAATATTGCTTGGTCATTGTCGATGATTACTCAAGATATACATGGGTCTATTTCTTCAAGCTAAAAAGTGAGACTCAACAAACCGTCATTGACTTTGCCAATGAAGCTCAACGTCAACACAATGTTCCTATCTTGGCAATTAGAAGTGAAAATGGCTCCGAATTCAAGAACTACACTTTGAATGAGTTTCTAAGCGAAGAGGGGATTAGACATCAATATTCCGCTGCGTACACCCCTCAACAAAATGGTGTAGCCGAGAGGAAGAACCGGACTTTGATGGATATGGCAAGATCTATGTTGGCTGAATTCAAGTCTCCTTATAATTTTTGGGCTGAAGCCATATCCACTGCTTGTCACTCATCAAACCGGCTCTACCTCCGAAAGATTTTGGACAAGACTCCATATGAAATACTTACCGGTAACAAGCCCAACATCTCATACTTCAGGGTATTTGGGTGTAAGTGTTTATTTCTTATTAAAGGTGTCCGTTTGTCAAAATTTGAGTCCAAGGCTTTAGAAGGTATTTTTGTTGGTTACGGTGCCGAATCCCACACTTATAGAGTCTACAACAAGCTCACTGGGACTGTTGTAGAATAACGGCTCCTTTGTAGGGCAAGTTGATGTTTGTGATGCAGATGTTGAAATACCCCAAGATGCCATAAGAAGAATGGGCGTGGGATTTTTCCGCCCCATTGAGGAACCCCTTGTGGCGGATCGGGAAGGACAATGCTCCACTCAAGTGGAGCCCTCATCTACACAAGATCAACAAGATCCTACTGTTGGAGAAAACTCTACACCAACACCACAACCTGCTGAAGATCATCTGTCTCCTGGACAAGTTGGTAGTCCCAGGCCGGACTATCCGCCCCCTCCAAGGGGCGGACAATCCGCCCCTGGCACTCCAACTCGTTCCAGGGGATCCGGAGGCGAAGACAACAGCCAAGAAACTCCCAGGCCGGATTCTCCGCCCCCCGAAGGCGGATTATCCGGCTCTGAGTCTCCAAGTCCTGTCAGGCATGCTCAGGAAGAAGCCACTGGTGTTTCATCTCCCAGGCCGAATAGTCCGGCCCCTCCAAGGGGCGGATTATCCGGACCTGAAGAACAAGCTCTGCAGCAACCTCCTGGTGTTAACTCAGATCAAGATCAAGGGCAAGGTAGTGTTCAAGACAAGGATACAAATACTGAATCAACTCCTTCTAGAAACAATAAGGACATTGAGGCTCGTCGCAAGGCTCGTGCTGATCGGAACCTTGAACTAAGGGGTCACACTCTTGACAAGGTTGTTGGTGATCTACGACGAAGGGTATCCACTAGAAGAGAACTTGCAAGCTTCTGTGATCATCAAGCTCACATTTCCATGGTTGAACCGAAGAAGGTTTTTGATGCTCTTGAAGACCCCGATTGGGTTGTTGCAATGCATGAAGAATTAAATAACTTCGAACGCAACAAAGTTTGGAAGCTCGTAGAGAAACCAAAGGATTGCCGCAATGTTATCGGCACCAAGTGGATCTTCAAGAACAAACAAGATGAAAATGGCATTGTTGTGAGGAATAAAGCACGACTCGTGGCTCAAGGATTCTCTCAAGTGGAAGGAATTGATTTTGGCGAGACTTATGCTCCTGTGGCTCGTCTTGAGTCCATCCGTATCCTTCTTGCATATGCAGCCCATCATAATTTTAAATTACAGCAAATGGATGTTAAGAGTGCATTCCTTAATGGTCCTCTACATGATTTAGTATACGTCAAGCAGCCCCCGGGTTTTGAGGACCCCAAATTTCTGAACCATGTCTACAAAGGCGCTCTATGACCTTAAACAAGCCCCACGTGCGTGGTATGAGCACCTTAAAGAGCTTTTGTTAGACCGTGGATTCGAAGTTGCGCAAATCTATCCCACTCTTTTTACTAAGAAGGTTAATGGGGAGCTTTTTGTATGCCAACTTTATGTAGATGACATTATTTTTGGTTCTACTAACCAAGCTTTTAATGATGAATTTTCAAAACTTATGACTGACAGGTTTGAGATGTCCATGATGGGTGAGCTGAGGTTATTTCTTGGATTTGAGATCAAACAACTTAGAGAGGTAAACTTTATTAATCAAGCTAAGTACATCCAAGACATGCTCAAAAGGTTCAAGATGACTGATCTCAACGGTGTGGCTACTCCAATGCAAACAAAGTGTCATCTTGAGCTCAATCCCAAGGGTAAAGACGTGGACCAAAAGGTATACTGATCCATGATCGGCTCTCTCCTTTACCTTTGCGCATCTAGGCCCGATATCATGTTAAGTGTAGGAGTGTGTGCAAGGTACCAAGCCGCTCCTAAAGAAAGACACTTAGTGGCGGTCAAACGAATCTTCAGATATTTGGTTCATTCCCCAAATTTTGGGCTATGGTATCCCAAGGGTTCAAGTTTCTCTCTATGTGGTTACACTGATTCAGATTGGGCTGGTGACAAAGATGATAGGAAATCAACCTCTGGTGCGTGTCAATTCTTGGGCAGGTCTCTAGTGTGTTGGTCTTCAAAGAAACATAATTGTATTTCACTCTCAACAGCCGAAGCTGAATATGTTGCTGCTGCAAGTGCTTGTACACAATTGTTATGGATGAGGCAAACTTTAAAGGAATATGGTGTCAATTGTGACAAAGTGCCTCTATTATGTGACAATGAAAGTGCTATCAAGATTGCCTACAACCCCGTGCAACATACAAGAACAAAACATATAGAGATTCGCAACCACTTCATTCGGGGTCATTTTGCTCGTGGTGATATTGCCCTATCCTTTGTGATCACAAAGAACCAACTCGCTGATATTTTCACGAAGCCCCTTGACGAAGCAAGATTTTGTTATTTGAGGAATGAGCTAAATATCATAGATTCAAGGAGCTTGGCTTGACTACTCTTGCACACTCACTTACTCTTATTCATGTATTTGGTTTAGATGCGGGCATAGACATAGGGGGAGTGTGGTCCTAATTGATTGGGTCAACCCTCCCCCCTTAATGCCGACAGCAAGTAAAATCATTTACCTTAATATCATTTTGTGATATGTGGGTCATCGATGAGCATTGGTTTTGAACTCAAGATACATCTTCGCGGTGTCATGCCATGCGCTCCAACATGGTGGCTTCGGCCACCGCCCTCTTCCTACAGAAGAGTTGGTTTCTCATGGGTCTCTTTGGTTTTTCCTGCATATCTCTTGTTCTTATGGAAAACACACTCAAATTTGGCTTTTGGTTGATTTGATTCTTGCAAATTTGGGTGTGTAGTACCATCTCAGTTTGATGCTCTCAACCCAAGCCTTTCTCTTCCTCCTTGAACAATCTATTCTTGCACACAAGTCCTCTAAAACACCATCGAGGGGTTTTGCTAGGTTGCTTAGGCCTGAATCTGTAATTTACAGAATTTCAGAGGGGGGCGGACTATCCGCCTTAAGTGGGGGGCGGATTATCCGCCACGGGCGAAATTGGCCCCTTATAGGCTGGGTCGAGGAGGGCAGGCTCAAACAGAGCAGCCAGTCCTCCCCCAACCCTACCTCTGCCCCCAGCCGCCGCCGGAGCATTCGCCTCTCCCGGAGTCGATTTGACCACCGGATTCTCCGGGCTCTCCCCGGATCTTCTTCACCTCGCCTCCGGGTACGCGATTTTCCTCCAATGAGTGAGGGTAACTCCCTCATCTCTCTCCTTTTGTACGGGATGCATTTTATTTGGTGGAAATCTCGTTGTAGAAGATCCTTGGTGTTGTTCCTTACATGCTAGAATCAGTAGAATTGCACCCTTTGTGCCTGATATGTTTTGCCATGGTAGATCTGGGCCAATCCAGAAAATTCCTGCGGGGGGCGGATTATCCACCCCTGCCAGGGCCGGATAATCCGGCCTGGAGACTGAACTCTAGTCTGTTTTGGTCCTGCTCCTGCAATACACATCATTGGCTCTGGGTTGCTTTGCTACTCTTTCTTCTTGCTTTCTCCTGGACTTGTGTGTATGCTTATCTCCATGCTATCCCTCTAATGCTTTTCACAGGTGGTTCCAAGCCGACCAAGACCTTCGTCCGTCGTTCCCGTGCCCGTTATCTCAAGCCTACTGTAGAAGGGAAGTTCATTGACGAGACCGAGGTCAGCAGAGCAGCAAGAGAGGCTGAATGGATGGCAGAGACAAGTAAGAAAACTAAGAGGACCGCATCTCGCAAGGGCAAACAGTCTCGGCCCAATTACAAGGCTATGGACAGTCTTCAGTATGCCACCATTTGCCAGACTGATTACTATGATGAGGCTGACAGTGATGGCCCCCCCGAGGACTCTATGTTTTGGAATGCCCACTTTCGGGCTATTCATGATGATGTCTATGCTACCCTCAAGCTTTGCCCCATGCGTCCCATCAATTTGACTGATGCTCAATCCAAGACAAGGCTCATTTAGGCATTAGATGTGACCAACAAGATGGGGCTGCACCACCTCATGACTATCCAATGCAACTATGATTCCTCTGTGGTGCGGCAGTTCTTCTCGACTCTGGTGATTTGCGGTGATGAGCTCCGTACTATGAAGTGGATGACAGGGACCACCATGATTCAGTCGGACTTTCGCATCTTTGGGCAGGTTCTTGGTTATGCATTCCATGGCCGTGACACTACTTCGGGCTACCGTATCATTTCTCCTCTGAAGCCATCCAAGGATACTGCACTTGCTCCTTGCCTTTCTTCTGATGGTGTTGCTGGTACTTTTGTTGGTCTCTCTCCCTTGTATGCCTCCCTTGTTGGCATATTTAGGTACTACATCGCTCCTAGTGGTGGCAACAATGACAGGACCTGTGGCCACCTGGTTCCTCTCCTTGCTTTTCCTCAGGAGTGTGCCACTAACTCTGGATCAGCCACAGGTTACAAACTGGATGTCATGGACTACATATATCATGAAATGACGGATGCTATGATCAACAGGCTCTCTATTCCTTATGATCCTTTCATTATGATGCTCGTCAAGCATATGTTGCCCCATGAGTATTTTGGCACTGCTCTGGATGGGGTTCACAAGCCCAAGAAAATCTACAACAAGGCTCAGAAGACCCATCACCCTTCCACTGCCCCCGGAGTCCTTCATGCGTGATGCTCGGGCTAGTGGTCATCGTTCCACGGTGTCCCCAATGGCACGCGAGGTTAAGCAGCTCACTTGGTTCCAGCGGCACATTCTTTGCATGGGCATTGACACTCACAAGGGCCAATATGAGGCTTACCGCAGGGATCATGCGAAGGATCACACACAACAGCTCATTCTCCACCATATCTTAGGTGCCACTGGCCATCCACCTCCTCCCACTGCTCCGGATCCGTATGCTCAGTGGAACACCTTAGGGATCAACTATGGCGAGCTCGAGAGTTGCCTCTTTCCTCCTCCACCGAGGGCACCCACTCCTCCAGCTGATGACGATGATGATGAGTATGATGAAGAGGAAGGGGACGGGAATGACTACGACAAGGATGAGGAGGAGTGATCTTCAGGGGCGTTAGCATCGCTCTTCTTCCTTTTTGGCGTTTCGATGCCAAAGGGGGAGAAGTAGTTCCATTAGGTCTCGTGGATTTGCAAGGGTCGTGCGCAAGCATCTATCTTTCAGTCGTCTTACTTGCTTGCTTGTGCCTTTTTTGCGTGAACTTATTTGCTATTTGTGTTGATTTTGTAAGACTATGTCGTGCTCCACTATGTTTGGTACTATGTGTGGTGTTCATGGAATTCTGGATTTATCTTTTGTGGATATCATGGAATTCTGGATTCATCTATGGAGCATGTTTGATGGCATACGGAATCATGGGCCTATCTAATATATGCATCAATTTTGTTGGTATTGTTGGGATGTGCTTGGAGGCTATCAAGCTAATTATATTCTTTGGCTATAATCACATCCCGGTGGTATGACCTTGTTTCCCAACCCACCTTGTTTCAATTATCTTTGCTATGTAAGTTATGTTCCCTCTAGTGTGTGCATTTGTATTCAAACGCAAATTCTAAAATATGCACACATCTAGGGGGAGCGTATTTCTTTTTTAAGGTGGCATTTGTCGGCTTCATTGCAAATCCTAATATTGTCATCTAACACCAAAAAGGGGGAGATTGAAAGAACATTTTATAATCCCTAGTGTTTTGTGTGTTAGATAACAATATCAAGGATTATTTAATGTGTATTGAAGTGTTGCGGCTCTCTTTGAGAAAAAGGGAAAAGGATTCTGCCTTTGGGGGGCGGATAATCCGCCCCCACCAGGGGCGGATAATCCGCCCCTCCCTCTTCCCAAGAATGCGCAAGCCCCAGAAGGGGGGCGGAGTTTTGGCCGGATTTTCCGGCTTGGCCGGATAATCCGCCCCTTGGGGGGGGCGCGGATAGTCCGTCCCCTTGCTCATCGCCAAGGCACAAGCCCCAGAGAGGGGGCGGAGTGTTGGCCGGACTTTCCGGCTTGGCCGGATTATCCGCCCCCCCCCCAAGATCTTCACCAAGTTTCGCAGGCGCCAGCCCCAGAGAAGGGGCGGAGTTTCCCCAAAGTTGTGCAACGGCCAGATCTGGGGAGGGGGTATTTAAGCCAGCCTTTCCCCTCCTGCCAGACCTCTTGATTCATTCGAACAAGTTGAGATCTGATCTGCAACCTTCATCCAAGAGAGCTCCACCTAGATCCACCCAAAGGCCCCGTCCCTTAGGGAATCGAAGGAGGAGAACTCGATCTTCATCATCAGCAATCAAGCGCTTCATCTCCTCTCCATTCATTTGGAGAACCACCGATCTAGTATTTCTTGCAAATACCTAGATCCTTGTTTTTGTTTATATTGATAAACCTTGTTCTTGTGGCAGCTTGTTGTCATCTCGGGAGCCCCTAATTCGGTTGTGGGTGTGTGCCCCGATAGTGTTGTAAAAGGCACTGGTTCCCGCCTCGAAGGGATCCAATAGTGGAGAAGGTGGATCAGGCCTCTTGTGGCGAGATCCATCGGAGAATAGGGTGAGGCCTATTGTGGCGTGGTGGTCTTAGAACCGCCCACCCCTCCAACGCAGATGTACTTCCCTTAACAAGGAAGGAACTGCGGTAAAACAAATCCCTATGTCTCCGCGTGCCCCACTACGGTTCCTTCGCTCCTCTCTTTACGTGCTTAGTAGTTAGGGTTGCATATAGGGAAATTCTCGTAGTTGCATATCTAGAGAATTTACTTTGTATCAAGCCTAAAATCGAAAAAGTATTAAAAATTGGTTAGCACCTATTCACCCCCCCTCTAGGTGACCATACGATCCATTTCACTTGCTGCTCATGGTCCTCCTGTGCCGTCGGCTTTGTTACGGTCTCCAGTACCGCCGATACTCTCTACTCCTCCGGTCCAGGGCCAGAGTTAGCCTCAGCAGCCTCGTGGTATGACAGCACCTCCTCGTCCTCCCTGTGCCTACTATGGCAAGCCTGGCCACGATGTCTCTAGCTGCTGGAGGAGGGATCCTAGCTTACGTCAGCAGTACCATGCTCGTAGGCAGGCTGGTTCTTTAGGAGCTTCTGCTGTTGCACTGTCCGATCAGGACATTCTTCGTGGGGTACTCGCTGCTACAGGCTCTTCCTCGTCGGGTACTGCTGGTTCTGTGCCTAGCTCTTCTGGCACCGCGCGACCACCACCTTCTACACAGTCAGGTACGTCATCCCCGTGGTATCTGGATTCTGGAGCTTCTTTTCATATGACTTCTGCGTCCTCTATTCTTTCTGCTCTTCGCTCTCTTATTTCTCCTGTCCGTATTATCACGGCTGATGGTACCTCTCTTCCTGTTTCCAGTCGAGGCACCCTTTCTACTTCATATTTCTCTGTTCCTGACGTTTCTCATGTTCCTAGTCTTAAGATGAACCTTTTCTCTGCTAGTCAGCTTACTGATTCTGGTTGTCGTGTCATTCTTGACGCCGATTCTTGTGCGGTTCAGGACCGCCGTACCCAGGCCCTGGTTGGAGCTGGTCCTCGCAGCCTTGAGTCTCCGGGGCTATGGGAGTTAGACTGGATTCACGTTCCATCCACTGACACTTCATCTACTAGTTCTTCTGTGGTTGCTGCTTCTGTCACTGGCTCTTTTCAACAGTGGCATCATCGGCTGGGTCACCTTTGTGGCTCCCGTTTATCGTCCTTAGTTCGTCGTGGTCTTCTGGGGTCTGTCTCAGGAGATGTGTCTTTACATTCGGGTCATGGTTGTAGGTTAGGCAAACAGATTCAGCTTCCCTATCCTACTAGTGTGTCTATATCTCAGCGACCTTTTGATTTAGTTCATTCAGATGTTTGGGGTCCAGCTCCCTTTGCTTCCAAAGGGGGGCATCGATACTATATTTTATTCATTGATGATTTTTCACGGTACACCTGGTTGTTTTTTATGCGCTCTCGCAGTGAGGTGCTCTTTATTTATCAGCGTTTTGCGGCCATGGTTCATACTCAGTATTCCACGCCTACTCGTGTGTTTCGTGCTGATTCCGCAGGAGAGTATATCTCCCAGCACCTGCGTGGTGTCCTTGCTGAGCAGGGCACCCTCGCTCAGTTCTCGTGTCCCGGCGCCCATGCTCAAAATGGTGTCGCCGAGCGTAAGCATCGTCATATTCTTGAAACTACCCGTGCTATGATGATTGCTTCCTCTCTTCCGCCGCATTTCTGGGCTGAGGCTGTCGCTACGTCGACTTACCTAATTAACATTCAGCCTTCTGCTGCCCTTCATGGTGGTATTCCTCTCGAGCGTCTCTCTGGTAGCTCTCCAGACTATTCGACTCTTCGTTTATTTGGTTGCGTTTGCTATGTCCTTCTACCTCCTCGCGAACGCACCAAACTGACCGCTTAGTCTGTTGAGTGTGTTTTTCTCGGATACAGTGATGAGCATAAGGGCTATCGCTGTTGGGACCCCGTTGGTCGTCGGATGCGCATCTCTCGTGATGTCACGTTTGATGAGACGCGTCCCTTCTATCCTCGCCCCACCTCTGGTACTTACCCGGTGGATAATATCTCTTTTCTTCTTTTTCCTGATGCACCTCCTGCTGTCCCTTCTTCTCCACCTCTTACTTCTGATGCGCCCCCTTCGATTTCGGCGCCATCCTCTCCTCCGTCTAGTTCCCCTAGTTCTCCTCGTTCTCCCCTAGTTTCTTCTCCATCTCGTTCTCCGGCTTCGAACCCTTCCTCTGCTGTTCCTTCTTCCTCTTCTTCTGATGAGTCGTCCTCCGCCGATGAGCTTCCCTCTTCACGGCCTGTTCGTCAGTGTCGTGCTCCAGACCATTACTCTACTAGTCAGTATGGTCTCTCTGTCGTCTCCGAGCCGACTTCTTATCGGGATGCCGAGCGTCATCCTGAATGGCAGCTTGCCATGGCTGAGGAGATCGCTGCGCTTGAGCGCACTGGCACCTGGGATCTTGTTTCTCTCCCTCCTGGTGTTCGTCCTATCACGTGTAAGTGGGTCTATAGAATTAAGACCCGCTCTGATGGATCTCTTGAGCGCTATAAAGCGCGTCTTGTGGCTCGTGGCTTTCAGCAGGAGCACGGCCGTGACTATGATGAGACTTTTGCCCCTGTGGCTCATATGACCATTTTGTGTACTCTTCTTGCTATTGCTTCTGTTCGACGCTGGTCTGTGTCCCAGCTTGATGTTCAGAACACTTTTCTTAATGGCGAGTTGACTGAGGAGGTTTACATGCAGCCTCCTCCTGGGTATTCTGTTCCCGATGGGATGGTTTGTCGTCTTCGACGTTCCCTTTATGGCCTGAAACAGGCCCCTCGTGCCTGGTTTGAGCGCTTTGCCTCTGTGGTGACTGCTGCTGGTTTCTCTCCTAGTTTTCATGATCCAGCGCTATTTGTTCACACTTCTCCTTGTGGACACACTCTTCTTCTTCTCTATGTTGATGATATGATCATTACTGGTGATGATCCTGAGTATATTGCCTTTGTCAAGGCTCGTCTTCGTGATCAATTTCTTATGACTGATCTTGGTCCTCTTCGCTATTTTCTTGGGATTGAGGTCTCCTCCACTTCTGATGGCTTTTCTATCTCTCAGAAAAAGTACATTCAGGATCTTCTTATGTTAAAACCCCTATGGAGCTTAATGTTAAGCTTCGTCCTACTAATGGTGATTCTCTTCCTGATCCCACGCGTTATCGCCATCTTGTTGGGAGTCTTGTTTATCTTGTTGTCACTCGTTCTGATAACTCTTATCTTGTTTATATTCTGAGTCAGTTTGTGTCAGCTCCTACCACCGTTCACTACAGACATCTCCTCCGTGTCCTTCGTTATCTTCGTGGCACGATCACTCGTCGCCTTTTCTTTCCTAGTTCCAGCTCCAGTGCTACTCGGATGCTACGTGGGCGAGTGATCCTACGGATCGTCGTTCACTTTTCTGCTTACTGTGTGTTTCTTGGTGGTTCGCTTGTTGCTTGGAAGACGAAGAAACAGGTAGCGGTTTCCCGTTTGAGTGTTGAGGCTGAGCTGCGGGCTATGTCTTTGTTGATTGCTGAGGTGACCTGATTACGGTGGTTGCTTGCAGATTTTGGGGTCTCTGTTATGACACCCACTCCACTTTTGTCTGACAGTACAAGTGCTATCAGTATTGCACGTGATCCGGTCAAGCATGAGCTGACCAAGCATATTGGTGTTGATGCTTTTTATACACGTGCTCAGGTGCAGGATCAGGTTGTTGCGCTTTATTATGTGCTTTCAGATTTGCAGTTGGCGGATTTCTTTACAAAGGCACAAACTCGAGCGTAGCATGACTTCTTACTCTCCAAACTCAGTGTTGTGGATCCACCATGAGTTTGAGGGGAGGGGGGGGTGTTAGAGTATATATTTGTATATTGTAGTTTTCCTGTGTGTTATGGGGTTTCCTGTATATTTGCGCATGTACATGTACTATATATTGTGGCCTTTGGCCCTCTGGTAATATAACAAGTCTATTACCCTAACATCAGCTTCAGCGTGGTGGTGGTGGAGCCCATCCAACTCCTCCCATTAGTCCCAAAGCGACACATACACAGAGAGAAAGAGAGAGAGCCTAACTACGCTGGCGATTTTCCGCGAACCACAAAAAAACGCTGGTTAGAGTACCTGATGCTGTAGGACCTTATTTCTCTTGAATGACCTAGGTTATAAAATCAATAAGATATAAACTGTGCGTGAGTTGAGATGATTTTAGCTACAGTACTGCTGAAATTTCGGTGGCGCATGCTAGAGTTTGGTGGTGTCAAGGCTTCGACCTTTGGGGGCTCCTGTGCATTGGGATCGTCCAGGGTGTCGATGGGTTTTTTTTTTTGGGAGAAATCCTTGTGGGCTCGACTGGCACCGATGCGGTGCCACCTCCATTCCTTTTTGGAGGGCGTCATGGCTACCCTAGGTCCACATCCCTCTGTGTGTTGGGGGGAAGCCTAGGATCAGTTGGTCCGGGCAGCAGGCATCTCGCTTTCCTTATTGAGGGTGTTGGTTGGCACTTGATGCTTCGATGCTAGGACCATGGTGGTACCTCTTCGGAGGGCTCAGCGGTTGCGGGCCACCGTCGCTTAGTTGATTCGCCTTAGTCTCCATTTTATTTCTTCTTTTGTTTTGGGCGTGTTTTTTCTGCTGCCTCATTATTGTCTTTGTTTTGAACTCTCGTTGGTTGTATGATGCGGTTGTTATATTAATATAGCGGAGAGAAAGCGTATTTCGTGAAGATGATTTTAGCAAACCCATTATTTTCCCTTTTCACTATGAGTCTCAGGCTAGCAACAAGGTTATAATCGTCTATGAAAAACGAGAGCATGCTGCTGAAATTAATTAACAATATATTAAAATGTCACTAGGTACGAACTTCACATGCAACCTTGCACAAAATTGAGAGACCATAAATTTTAAAAGAAAATAGGTGAATAAACAAATACCAATCATTTGGGACGATAATTATGAAAGTTTACATATGTTTTTTATGTGTTTACGGATCAGAGTACATAATCCTATAACCGGTTACTATATCTACTCCATCTGTCCCATAATATAATATGTTATACAGTTATAGTAACATGGCTTACATTAGGGGATAGGGGGGAGTATGTTTCAAACATGGTGTAACTGTTAATATAGAGACTATCTACTCCCTCCATCCCAAAAGGATGTCATAAATTTATCTAAATTCAAACGTATCTATAACTAAATAACATTCATATTTAGATAAATCTGCGACGACACGAGTAGAATGGACCACATGACCTATAAAACTAAAAAAAAGGGACCTGTTGCATAGCACTAGAGCAGTAAGGTGGAGTCATGAGTGTCCCATGTCGTCCAAGAAGGTCGACCCGGGCATCTAGTTTCATGTTTGGCTAGGTATGTGAGTTCGCCGACACGTGTTTTCTCTTCGTACTCGGATAGTCGTCGGATGGCACCAGCCAATGCCCACCAATTATTTCTGATATTAGATGGGAGCTGACATCTGCCGTTTGTACTATCTAATCTTTGGCAATCAAATTGCGTGATTTACTTGGATAGATCGATCAATCGGCTATCTCCGGCTTGTCTTCGACTACATACTCTCTATGTAACATGCCAAAACCAAGACGTACGGCGTGCTAGTGCTACAGTTTCAAGCACCTTGTGTTTACTTCAAGTACGTCAGCGTTTCTGTCTCCGGTCTGCATCAAGGTGGGGCTTTTTTTCTTGGCACGGAATTTCCATCTGGCCCATGCATGAAAGCTTTGCTTCAAGTGTAGTACGAGCTGACATGGAGAGGTTGCAGCCTTGCAGGGGTAGAGGGGAGGACACGGCCACGCGGGGAAGAAGGAAGTGGGGAAAAAAGAAAATAAAGTAAAACATGTTGTTTTCTATTTTGTTGGTTTTTTCGGTATATAGATAGTCTAATAAATAGTACCTCTCGTACCGTAAAGTTGGTTTATGGTGTACCCTGAAAACTTCTATCGTAATGCATTTTTGGGGATACGCTAGGGATGCTATTATAAAATTTGCTAAGCGAGACTACACAAAGTTACAAAAGTGACAGGGAAGCTTGGTGTCCATTCGCTTTTGGAAGCCTTTGTGTTAGAACTAAGAGTGAAATCACATGATCTTTATTTGTATATAAATATATCCTACTATGCTATAACTTGATGAGATTGGTGGGGCAAGAGGATTTATGCATCTCTTGGTGCCTACATGTTATAAATAAATACAATAAAATTAGTTGTAGAATGAGTTCTCTTTAGTGTGATTTCCAGTCATTACTACTCGTAATAATATAAAATTCTCTAGTGGTTAAAAGTATACAAAAATGCGTCATCAAGGAAAGATAACTCATATGATGGGCATATGTATTGGGATCCCCCCCCCCCCCCCCCCCCCCGCTCTCCCCTCCCCTTCCTTCCCCTTGAGAGTCACTTGTGAAAAAACTGGCCGATCCCGAGATGCTCACATCGGCGCTGCCGGCCGGCTACAATAGAGGAGAGTTGTCGAAGTAGCTATAGATGTTAGGAGTAGGATTTGTCACGTGGTGGCGTATGGGAGTAGAGCATCAGATCTTGTCGGGCGGGGCTGGTGCGGCCCGGGGTTCTTCTTCTTCGATGCACGGCTTTGGTGGCAGAAGCCATGGCTAGCGGTGAAGCAGACACCGGGGATCTTCGCCAATAAGGAGGCCCCTCCAAGCTACTCTTCAGCGAGTGCAAGCAGGGCCGGGAGGTTGCTTCTCTCCTCTCCCAAAGGAGCTCCAATGGATGGAGCCAAAATTGGGAGCGGAGGCTCGAGCACCTTGGTTAATAAGCTTGTGTTGCTCTTCTGCCAGATTGAATCACGTCTTGCCTTATTTCTTCTCTTGACCGGCCATGGGGCTTGAGAGAAAAGAAGGAAAGGCCGGCTGCAGTTCAAGATCGCGAATGACGGGGATGCCTGGAGTTCCCGAGCATTGATTCTGCAACTGCTTTGGCGATTCCCAAGCGGTGTCCATGTGTCAACATTGCTATTTCCGGCCATAGGCTTGGCCTCGCCATCCTTGTGTGCTCTGGTGGTCCGAGGTTCTTCCTCCTCTCCGAGAGGATCTCCTTCTCCCTTCGTGTGGCGTTGAGCGTCTCTGATGGCCCAAGTGGTGAAGTCCCCGACGCCGACAGCGACGGACGCATTTGGAGGAGAGTCAGCGGCGGTGAAGCTTAGGGACCCGATCGCGTTTTTGTGGTTGCTTTCAAAGTGTTGAGTATAAAATACAAGGGCCTTGTTGTAATATTTCCTTTCTTCTGACCCTTATTGTAAATCTATACCAAACACCTTTTTAATGTAGAATCTGGGTCCTTTGGACCCTTCCCGGTTCAAAAAAATAATGATGGGAACATAACTACATCTTTTAGTTCCCGAAGAAAACATAAACACTACAACTCCAACTCAATAAATATTATATGTGGCACCGCAATATGACCAAAAACCCACCGCTGCTGCAGATCACTGCCGCCGCCGCTCAAAAACCCACTGCGGCAGCAGCATAAAAGCCCTCCGCCATCGCAGATCCCTGCCGCTGCAGATCACTACTGCTGCTGCTGCATAAAACCTAAAAGCCTACAACACAAACCGCGCAATTTTTTGCGCCTCCGGCGCTATTGGCAATAATGACCACGACAACCTCGACCATGGCTATATCACGGCCGGCTACCTCGACATCGACATCAAGAACAATGTCTACACCAACTTAAGAACTCTAGTCAAAAGTGTCCACGACACTCCCGTTGTGACTGCGAAATGGAAAAGAGACACTAGAAGGGGACACAGCCATCGCCCCTAGGGCCAGCCATGATCATGTTCATGCAGGTGATGATGGCAATGAGGAGAATACGACGGAAGCGCAAGACTTCAAATCCAGTCGGAATCATCCGCTTCACTCCCGCTACGACTGCGGGGGATGTTAGGATACAGATATGTACACGTGTAGAGATAGACTAGGATTCTCATCATCTTGTACTCCAAGTCTCTATCTACCCCGTGTACCTCTATATACATCCGGCGAGGGTCAGATGAATACACAACAAATATTAGGGATTCTATAATTTCCATACATCTCCTCTTAGTTCGTGAGGACACCAAAGATAATCCAACTTTCCTTTATATTTCTCCCTTGTCCAACTCAATAAAAATTCTACGTGGCACATCTAAAAGAGGCTACCATCACACTATTGCAGATGTCCTATTAAAATGAGTTGAGCAAAATCCTATATGAATTTGTATAAGACCCTGAATGATCAACACCTTTGTCACCCATGAGGCTTTGTTACCAGGTTTTGTTTGCTATTTCTCCTCGATGTCCTTTACGGTGTGAAGCCTCGGTAACTTTAATCTTGTTGTATAAACTTCACCGCTATGCATGTAAGCATCTTTGGCCGCAATCAAAGACAAACATATATTGGAGTATATAAATACAAATATTTGGGATTCAACAAGAGATCACATTGTTCCGATCACTTGTATGGAAATTAATTAGTCATGTAATGCAGACGTGTCATTGAAAATATACGGCATGCCACTAATATTATCTTTTTCGTTAATGGTATTGGGTATGGATTTTTATTTAAATCTAATATATATATATATATATATATATATATATATATATTACTGAAGTTTTGTTCATTTTCATCTCTAAAATAAGGCCAAAATAAAACTACCATTACTAGCATGAATCATGTACCCACACCTTCGTCGCCTTATCTAATGAGGCTTTGATGCCAGGATACTCGTCCTAGATCTCTTACACTATGAAGGCACGATAACTTTTTTCTTGTTAAGTTAACTTCACCGCTATGTAAGCATTTTTGTCCTCATACGCGCACGCTACACACCTCTTTCATTCAGTGATAATTGGAAGCTCAAGATGGTCATGATCCATTATTTGCAGTTTTGGATCCTTGGTGTGTAGGGGAATAGGCATCTTTAAGATTTGCGCTGAAGCGGTGAGGTGTCACAGTTTGGGAAGTGGCCCTAGCAGCAGTCAGATCGATATAGAAAATTTTCAAACTACATTGCAAACAAATCCGCCACAATTTCCAGACATACACGTATATATACCACAATCAAGTGTACTACATACAAATATACAATACTGCAACAAGAGACGTAGCGCTCACCAACAGTGTTTCTTAGTCCCCATCGATCTCCCAGGCCTTTTCCGTATTCTGATTTGTATTGTCAGCCTCTATGTCTCCGTCGTTCACCAAATCAGGAAATACAAAATTACAAAACGCATTACCAAATCAGGTAGCATGCGGGTTAGAATTGAATATATATTCAGACAACGACCGATCAGAACGGGATGCGCCTAAAACAAGCTTGTCTCTACGCTACGAAATGTGCTACACGAGCCAAATGAGTAGACCCTTGTACAGTGAATTGACGAACCAGTGCAGTTGTACGTCGGAATGAAGCCCATTTCTCTTGTTTCCAAACTTTATTTTATTGATATATATTTGCATTTGGTTCTAAAATTCTGAAACGATCCAGAAAGGTAACTTGAACTTCTGAATCTGTTCGGTTTTGGATCCTGATTCTATAGCGTCGGTAGGGTGGCAAGCGGCACCCGCATAACGACCCGCAAAATAAAATATAGGCAAAAAGAGGTCCTAAAAGTTAGTAAAATTAGAGAAGGATTAGTGAAAAAGTTGTGCCGCAACCCGTCCCGCTTGACGCTCTAAGTGTCGGCACAGAGTTGCTTTTGCTGAGGTAGCGTCCACACAGAGTTTATTTTTGGAGAGCAGCAAATATAGCGTGCTCGCTAGATCCAGTGCGTGTCTCTTGTTGGATTATTAGGCATAATTTCCACGATTAATTCCAGAATATAAATCATGACAAAACCAGCTAGTAGCTTATGTAAGTCGAACATACTAGATGTACTAAACAACAGGATGATCGGAAACAAACAACAGCTTAACATGTACTCGCAGAACATGATGAATAACCAAACAGGAGCACGTAGCACGTACCGTTCGGTTGTCGTAGTAGAAACTTTGGGGAAGAGCGACCGCAGCAGATGGCGACTAAGACGGTGGTAGGCAGCACCGCCTGACTTGGATGGAAGACGACCCGTGATGGAGAACTCGAGCAGTCGCGCGGAGCGCTTCCCAAAACCCTTATTCGCTCTCTCCCGTACAGGATCACAAGGGCGAGTGGTTCCGGAGACCTGCTCTCCCGTTCGCCGGTGCACGCCGGCAAGCGGGATGGAGTAGACTACGGTGACGGCGCAAGTAGAGAGGATGGCAAAACCCTAGATTGGTTTTTGGTGGTGTTGTGGCGGTAGCCGCACAGGACTTTATATAGAGAAGCTCAGGAAACCCTAACGGAGGCGAACGTGGGCCGAGTCCACGTTACGCACGTTCGGGTCGGAGCGACCCGAATAAGCTAACTGTTTGACACGTCTGTCAAAACCTCACAGTTTTTCTGAGCAACAAAATAAAGTTCGGCTCGGCGAGATTCCCGCAACCCGCAACCCGCAGCGCGCACGCGTCGTGACGAGACGGGCGGGCGAGCGGCATCGGAGGAGGAGCGCGCGTGTATCTCTCTTATTGTCACTCACTTACAAAGTGGTACAACACTCCACCTTATAAGATGGTGCAACTCTTCTCCAACTTTCCATGTGGGACTAAACTTGAGCTCCCACTCCACTTCCATGTGAGCTGCCACAAACATGGGCCCAAACACATATGGACTGCCACAAATTTGGGCTTTGAGATTTAGGGAAAATCTGAAATACACATGGGCCTAAATGAATTGGTCCAATATTTCTAACAATCCCCCACCAGATCTCAAATGCCCATTTGAAGATTTGCCAATCCTCGCTACTTGTTTATATACCAGTGTTTCAACAGAGACTATTAAGTTGAACTTCCGCCTAGAATCTTGACCTACGTCTATCAACAACTTGAACAATGGACGAACCTTGAATTGCAAGTTTGGTGCCAATAGATTTCACTCAAAATCATAACTAGTACCTGGCTGCCAGTAGCCTACCCCGCGGGTTGGAGCATATGTGTCATACTCCCTGGTCTCTTCATGAGTTTACTAGAGATCACCCAAATCTCATAGATCGCGACGTTTACAGTCGAGCTCATATAGGTGTGTTCTTTCAAGAATGCCCTGTAGGACGGCATCTATGCTAATTAAAGCCAACAGAAACACATTAAGACATGTTGCCAACCTGCCTTACAGATTATGAGAGTTGTGCATCTTCACATAGGGAAGGTTATAAAGTACTCTCCTCTGTCAAACCACTAGCTTGTTCTTTCCAGGTCCTAATTCACGGGATCTCCGATCACATAGGTTGGGTTACCACTAAGGTGTGACATCCATGGGTCTCAACCCCATCTCCCTCGATGCACTTTCTATCACATTTCGTGATAGTCCCTTTGTAAAGGGATCTGCCAGGTTTTTGTCTGTTTGAATATACGTAACAGTTATTACTCCGGAGTTTCTCAATTTCCTGACAGATTTCAAACGTCTCTTCACGTGTCTTGATGACTTCGCGTTATCCTTAGAATTGTTTACTTTGACAATAATAGTTTGGTTGTCACAATTTAAAAGGATTGCCGGCACAGGTTTCTCAACCACAAGCAAGTCCATCAAGAGCTCACGCAGCCATTCTGACTCAACAGTGGTTGTGTCTAAAGCAGTAAGTTCTGCTTCCATAGTTGACCTCGTCAATATGGTTTGTCTACGAGACCTCCATGACACCGCGCCACCTCCAAGGTTAAACACATATCCTTTAAGCACAGCAGGATTCCCTGAATAGTGAATCTCATAGCTCATTGTACCACATAGATAGCGCATGACCCTTTCAAGTGCATGCCAATGATCAATACCCGGGTTAGACATGAACCTACTCTACTTGCTCACAGCAAAAGAGATATCGGGTCTAGTAGCGCTTGCTAAGTACATGAGAGAACCATAAACTTGTGAATATTTCAGCTGATCTGTTGGTTCCTTCTTATTCTTTCGTAATGTCAAACTGGGATCATAAGGTGTTGGAGAAGTATTGCCATCATTAAAGCCAAATCGGCTCAAGACCTTCTCAACATAATGAGATTGCGTTAGAGTAATCCCATTCTCGTTCTTAATAAGCTTGATGTTCAGAATGACATCAGCCTCTCCCAGATCTTTCATATCAAAACTCTTTGACAGAAAAGACTTGACTTCATTTATCACTTTCATGTTTGTACCAAAGATCAGAATGTCATCCACGTACAAACATAATATAACGCTATCGCCCCCACCATGGCGATAGTAAACACACCTATCAGCCTCATTAATGACAAAGCCAGCAGAAAGTAGAGTTCTATCAAACTTCTCATGCAATTGCTTAGGTGCTTGTTTCAGGCCATATAAAGATTTTAATAACTTACACACCTTTGTCTCTTCACCTTTTACCACAAACCCATCCTGCTGATCCTCATAGATCTCCTCTTCCAACTCTCCATTAAGGAAAGTTGTCTTCACGTCCATTTGATGAACGAGAAGATCATAAGAGGCAGCTAGGGATAGTAGTACTCGAATGGTGGTCAGTCTAGCGACAGGTGAATAGGTGTCAAAGTAATCTTCGCCTTCTTTCTGTGTGTAGCCCTTAGCTACAAGACGCGTCTTGTACTTCTCAATAGTACCATCAGGCCTTAACTTCTTCTTGAACACCCACTTACATCCCATAGGTTTACAACCATAGCGTCGTTCTGATAATTCCCAAGTTCCATTAGAAAGAATCAAGTTCATCTCACTTTGGACAGCTTCTTTCCAATCATCTGCATCAGGAGATGCATATGCCTCAGTAATGGATCTGGGAGTATCATCCACAAGGTACACGATGAAGTCATTACCAAAAGATTTTGCAACCCTCTGTCTCTTACTCCTCGTGAGAGGTTCATCGTCATCCTTCTCAAGAAATTCCTCATGTGGTTGTTCAGAATTCTCAATAGATGCACTAGATTCAGGAAGTATTTTAGAAGAAATCCTACCAATGCTATGCATATCTTTCATAGGAAAAATATTCTCAAAGAATGTTGCATCACGAGATTCCATTATAGTATCAACATGCATATCAGGTACCTCAGATTTAACCACTAGAAATCTATAGCCTACACTCCGTGGAGCATATCCTACAAAGATACAATCCACTGTCTTGGGTCCGAGCTTGCGTTTCTTGGGGATCGGTATGTTGACCTTCGCCAAACACCCCCAAGTGCGCAAATACGAAAGTGATGGTTTTCTCCCAACCCACTCCTCATAAGGGGTCTTTTCTTTATTCTTGTTAGGAACTCTATTCAGGACATGACATGAAGTCAACAAAGCCTCCCCCACCATGCCTTTGATAAACCAGCAGTGGCTAACATGGAATTCAGGAAACCCTAACGGAGGCGAACGTGGGCCGAGTCCACATTGCGCATGTTCGGGTCGGTTACAGTAGCCCACGATCCGGGAGCGACCCGAATAAGCTAACTGTTTGACACGTCTGTCAAAACCTCACAGTTTTCTTGAGCAGCAAAATAAAGCTCGGCTCGGCGAGATTCCCGCGGCGCGCGCGTGCGTCGTGACGATACGAGCAGGAGGGCGGGCGGCGGCGTCGGAGGAGGAGCGTGCGCGTGTATCTCTCTTATTGCCACTCACTTACAAAGTGGTGCAACACTCCACCTTATAAGATGGTGCAACTCTCCTTCAACTTTCCATGTGTGACTAAACTTGAGCTCCCACTCCACTTCCATGTGAGCTGCCACAAACATGGGTCCAAACACATATGGGCTGCCCAAAATTTGGGCTTTGAGATTTAGGGAAAATCTGAAATACACATGGGTCTAAATGAATTGGCCCAATATTTCTAACATCTCTCACATTAATCTTATACTTTTAGACTTCGTGTTGTGATATATCATCAAGTTTTATTATATTTGGTAAAATTTGGACTGATTGAAACTCAGCCAAATGAAATAGCGTGCAGGTTAGAAAGACATTACCCGTAGTTTTTTTTGCTTATGTGAGATCCATATGTGTACCATGTGTTGTGTGGCAGGTTCCCGTCAAATGAAGTGGCCTCCCCTACCACGACTCTTGGCGAGTTTCGGAACCTATATCAACATATTTTTTTTGAAGGAGGCATATATTAATATCAGAGGATACCAATTACACTCAGCCTCTGCAACAACGCATTGTCCTAGCGGCCATACATATACACACAACCAAAAAAGAAAAAATAATTACAAAAAAAGAAAAGTCCTGCTATGGTTTTTTATTTATTGAAACAGCAGTACTACCACCACCAAGACAACACCAGAAGTCCATCTTTTCCGAAAACGACGCCTCCAAGAAGGGAATAGTGCATCAATACCGTCATCGTCCGATAAAAAATCTAGGTTTTCACCCTGTACTGTCGCCCCCCGCTTCCATATCACTGCTCCAAATCGCGAGTCACCAAGCCAATTCCTCATCACCACACGGACTTGAACCACCATTGCCAGTCCTCAGATCTCGGTCTTCATGACATTCTCCGTCGGCACCATGGGACGAGAACATGTCCCATGATACAGAAACGATGCAATTGCAGGACAAGTAGCATTCCCAAGTTTGAAAAAAATGCTTAAAATAACTTGATGGGGTTTATATGGCCTATATATGCCATAACAACAGTAACTGTTGTCCCCCTCTCAACATCATCCACCCCCACCCACACCATGCCTTTAGTATTTTGATTAGAGTAGAGGTCGCGAGAGAGCAGAGCGTACCGCCCTGCCATAGTCGCGAGGATCTTAATAGTCGGTCGTGACTGTTGCCATAGTCAACGACGGTTAAAACTTTCAGGAAAAAACTTCGAATTGGGAGGTCGATCCTCCCGGTGAACTGACCGTACCCCAAACCGACACAGGTGAACAAGTAGAGTATACTAGGGCGCGTCGAGAGAACCATGTCGAAGGAACTCGGCAAAATGACCCCGTAACTTTGGGAGAAGGGGTGCTCTCCTATCTTTTGATCCCAACGCCTAGGCATTGTGTGTCACACTATGACGTCATCTGTTGGAATAATTTTCTTTCTTGGTAGTGTGTCCCTGGTGGCGAGGTTGAGGGTGTGGGAACTTCTGTTGGTGTGGTAGTGGTTGTCTCTAACGGAGCCGTTGATGTGCGTGGGTCACAGAATCAACAGTCTATGGATCGACATTGTTGATGACGCGGACTTTTGGGATTCGAGGAACCGTGGGATGATTCCCGGCCGAAGCGCCACAATGGCATAGGCTCTGTCGACGCCAAGCCTCTTGTTCGGCTCACAAAGCCCGTGACCGCGATGGTGTTTACTCGTAGACCTCTAGGAACGGGTGAAGATGGTTGTTGCAGAATTCTCTAGGGTTTTAGTAGTAATTTTGTTTTCTAAGCCTTATTTCTACACTATTTCTAGACAATTGTCACTTTTGTGTTTTTTTCGTGTGTCTATGTTGTACATTGACATGTTCTTATTTTAGATTCCGCCCCAGTTTTCTTTCAAAAAATGTAACCATAGAGTTTAGTACGAAGCTGACATACGTTTAACACAAATTTTGTCTGGCTCCGGTGTTGAAGAGACGAGGAAGACAACTCCGGTGTTGAAGAGGTGAGGAAGCCGGCGCGCATTTGACTCGCTGCTAGTGTCTATAGTCGTTGTTAGGTAATCCACATACTATTTATATATTTTTTATTACTCCATCCAATCCTAGTTAGTTGTTTAGGATCCGAGAAAATACTTTTATTGTTCTTTGTATTTCTATTAATAATTAATAATAGGTCGGTAAATTTTTCAAAAAAAACAAATCACACCCTAAATAAATTCAAAAAAGTTCACTGTTAACGGACTCCGGACTTATTTTTGATGTCTGGATCGGCGTCCTAGATAGCCGAGTGGAGATGCTCTAAGACTCGGGTTTGGATAGGGTTGGTTCCTGATGAACTTCGGGATTGTATCCAGGAGAATTGTAACTACGCTATTATCTAATTAATACAATCCTTTTCCCCGCAAAAAAGTACTTATGTATATTTGTATTACTCCATCAGATTCTAGTTACTCCCTCCGTTTCGGTTTACAAGTCCTACGCGTATATCTAGGTTATCAATTAGACCTATATAATTTGAATTATATAATATAAAAATTATATCATTGAAAAATACAAAGTCTAAAGTTTCTGGTGATATATTTTTTATAATATATACATCATACTAAGTTGCTCAATTTGACGACATAGAACTACGTGCAGACTTGTAAATCGAAACGGAGGGAGTAGTTTAAAACTGCTACACTTATATAGGATAGAAGAAAGTACTTTTAATAATTTTTCAAAAAAACAAACGCACCCTAAATAAATTTTAAAAAAGTTCACTGTGAACGGACTCGCATCGACCATAAGTGAACCATTAAAAATTGAAACACTTAAGCTGCGTGGCAACGGCGTATTGGATCCAGGCCAAAAAAAAAATCATTTGTGTTTGCAGGTACGGCAGAGCCGGATACGGCAGTGCCACGGCCAGGATACGTGGATCACACGGATATATAGTACTGTGACGGCAGATGACCATGACATGACATTGCCAGTTCGTCGCACCGAGCATGTACGGCCGGCGACCCTGATACAGTGCGCGCGGAGCCGGAGCGGCCTAGCCACCACAAGAACACTCTCTGTCTTTTACACGGCGCCATCAGCAGCTTACTAGTATCTCTGAAGCCATTACGTACTAATTAAGAAACGTCGCTTTAATTTGTGCGGACGCTCGCGACCTGACACGGCGCCTTTGTCCGATCATACGGTACGGAGCATGGCAGCGACGGTAGCAAGACCGGCTGGTTTACTCAACGTTTATTTGGAAGGATTCGGTTCCTTTTGAATTTTGGCCCTAGGATTCCTTTTGCGTTATACATTGGATCCATTCAAAAATCTTCATAAAATGGTATATATGACATTGTACCCACTTATCTTCGGTTTCATCTCGTCTTTGTTGGGATGGTTGGAAGATCAATGACCGTTTGGCCACAAGCCAGATTGAGAGGTGGAGACAGTAGGAAAGCTTATGTCGCAAGGAGAAACAAACTAGGAAGTGAACAAGTTAAATACTTTGTTCTTTTTTTTTTGCAAAAATATATTTGTTCTTTGAAGGGATGCCAATGGCATTTTGTATATATCCATGGGTGCAGCTGGGTCGGATGATTATTTAGCATGAACAATGAGGGTGTTTCAGTGCCCAATCATCATATCACCTAATCGGCAACCCAAACCTGCAAATGCAGGACATGGGGGCTCCTCATCGACATGTGTCAAGCATCAGCGCTCACTAGCTCTTTGGGCACTCGATGTACAAAGTTAAAGTCCATTGTTGGAGATTTGTAAAGAATGGTCTCTAGCCCCCGTGGGTCAGGATCTCCGAAGAAGGAGAATTGAGGACATCTTTATCGGACCGATCTATTCAACCATGGTCTATTAGAAATGGTCCAAACGTACAGCTGGACTACGGAAACTAGCACCAGGTCAACCCAAAGGACAACGAGACCATTCGTGGCCCAAATTTGAGTTAGGAATGTGTCTGGACGGACGCGCCGCTAACCGTGTGTGTCTTCCCACGTCCTCCCTCGCCTGCATCAGGCCCGCATAGCAGCGATCCAATAGCCACTAACCATCTACCCCTAGCCTAGCCATGAACGGAAGGCTGACTCTTGAGCTGGCCGCGCCACTGACCGTGTGTGTCCTCCCTCGCCCGCACCAGGCCCGCATGGCAGCGATCCAATAGCCACTAACCATCTACCCCCTAGCCTAGCCATGAACGGAAGGCTGACTCTTGAGCTGGCCGCGTCGCTGGTCGTGTGTGTCCTCCCACACCCTCCCTCGCTTGCACCAGGCCCGCATGGCAGCGATCTAATAGTCACTAACCATCTACCCTCTAGCCTAGCCATGAACGGAAGGCTGACTCTTGAGCTGGCCGCGCCACTGACCGTGTGTGTCCTCCCTCGCCCCCACCAGGCCCGCATGGCAGCGATCCAATAGCCACTAACCATCTACCCCCAAGCCTAGCCATGAACGGAAGGCTGACTCTTGAGCTGGCCGCGTCGCTGACCGTGTGTGTCCTCCCACACCCTCCCTCGCTTGCACCAGGCCCGCATGGCAGCGATCCAATAGCCACTAACCATCTACCCCCTAGCCTAGCCATGAACGGAAGGCTGACTCTTGAGCTGGCCGCGCCACTGACCGTGTGTGTCCTCCCTCGCCCGCACCAGGCCCGCATGGCAGCGATCCAATAGCCACTAACCATCTACCCCCTAGCCTAGCCATGAACGGAAGGCTGACTCTTGAGCTGGCCGCGTCGCTGACCGTGTGTGTCCTCCCACACCCTCCCTCGCTTGCACCAGGCCCGCATGGCAGCGATCCAATAGCCACTAACCATCTACCCCCTAGCCTAGCCATGAACGGAAGGCTGACTCTTGAGCTGGCCGCGCCACTGACCGTGTGTGTCCTCCCTCGCCCGCACCATGCCCGCATGGCAGCGATCCAATAGCCACTAACCATCTACCCCCTAGCCTAGCCATGAACGGAAGGCTGACTCTTGAGCTGGCCGCGTCGCTGACCGTGTGTGTCCTCCCACACCCTCCCTCGCTTGCACCAGGCCCGCATGGCAGCGATCCAATAGCCACTAACCATCTACCCCCTAGCCTAGCCATGAACGGAAGGCTGACTCTTGAGCTGGCCGCGCCACTGACCGTGTGTGTCCTCCCTCGCCCGCACCAGGCCCGCATGGCAGCGATCCAATAGCCACTAACCATCTACCCCCTAGCCTAGCCATGAACGGAAGGCTGACTCTTGAGCTGGCCGTGCCGCTGACCATGTGTGTC
Source organism: Avena sativa (assembly GCA_916181665.1). Lineage (NCBI taxonomy): Eukaryota > Viridiplantae > Streptophyta > Magnoliopsida > Poales > Poaceae > Avena > Avena sativa. Next base: position 392,446,574 of record OV702280.1, on the reverse strand, counting down.
CTCCTACGTCATCCCTCGCCCGCACCAGGCCCGCATGGCAGCGATCCAATAGCCACTAACCATCTACCCCCTAGCCTAGCCAGGAACGGAAGGCTGACTCTTGAGCTGGCTGCGTCAGCGCTGACTAGCTCTTTGGGCACTCGATCTAAGTTAAAGTCCATTGTTGGAGATTTGTAAAAAATGGTCTCTAGACGTGGGTCGGGATCTCCGAAGAAGGAGAATTGAGGACATCTTCATCGGACCGATCTATTCGACCATGGTCTATTCGAAATGGTCCAAACCTACAACTAGACTACGAAAACTAGCACCAGCGGGTCAACCCAAAGGACCACGAGACTATTCTTGGCCCAAATTTGAGTTGGGAATGCGTTTGGATGGATGCGTCGCTGACCGTGTGTGTCCTCCCACGTCCTCCCTCGCCCGCACTAGGCCCGCATGGCAGCGATACAATAGCCACTAACCATCTACCCCCTAGCCTAGCCATGAACGGAAGGCTGACTCTTGAGCTAGCCGCGCCGCTGGCCGATGGATTCCAATGTTGGCCTCTTGGCCTCCACGCCGGCATCCAATGCGATGGTTGGTTTGCCTTTTCAAGTAAGTATGTGGCCATATCTCCCCACACCAGGACATCGGCAGCCATGGCCGGAGACATAGGACCGAGAGGAGGGCTCCTAGGACGTTAGTCGAGGACGAGGCTAGCAAGGAGAAAGGAGGTCAATGAGGAGGCAGGGGACGAGACCGGCACACATCGCCATCACGGTCCCCGTCGCCGGGCATAGTATGTAAGCCACAAGTTTCATTAAAAATATGTTGTATTTTTTACTACACAAAAAAAAATTCAAGTATAAAACATGAGTTTTTTATTACTTTGTACAACCACAAATATGTCTTTTTTGCGTGGTAAACATTTCTTTTCTTGAGGCCAAATTATAACTCTTTTTCACGGAGACTTTGCACAAATATACAAGAGATGTGTACATATTCGTGGATATATTTTTTGATTTATTTGAAACTTTAAACTTCCATTCGCAAAAAAATCAGAAACCAGGCTCACAGGAGTCGGAGAGCCACAAATCCGGAAATCCTCTCTTCTTTGATTTTATAAACGAAAAAAAAAACTAGTTTGGGCCAATCCTTGTCGATTCTAACTCCTCCCTCTTTCCTCCTTACGGGCCTAGCCCAACTTCCTCCTCTTCTGGTTTTTCACCACCATCGCACCATATGGGCTAAGACCATTCTTTCTCTCTTCATGTTTTTAATTTCCTCCAAGGCTACGCCATTCTTCGACCGAGCTGGCTCAATTCACACTCAGTTCTATGAAGAAAACATTGGTATGGACATTATTACTTTAACGCTGTGTTTGGATGTATAAATTTTTGCTCGGAATTGAATTGGGCTAGAAATTCCAAATCCAAGATGAAAAGAAAATGACCTATATTTTCAATTCCAGTGTTTGAATGTGCATGGAATTTTTTTTTGAAATCAAATTGTAGCTCCCAATTCCAAATCTTGTTTGGATGTACAAACCATGGAATTGAATATTTTGTTTTGAGTTTTTACAATATAAACTTCTGTACATGTATACAAAATAGTATGTGTATATTTGATGTTTATTTTCACACATAATAATATCAAAATATCTCAAAATAGTTCTCAAGTTCTTGCAATCTCCTGTTCTTTTCCATGCTCCAACAGACGGGGAGGGCCCTGGGCCAAGGCTGGCTAGGGAGGGACATGGAAGAGGACACCGGCGCCAATCCCACCTGACGCCGTCCGCCGGCACCAATCCCCTGCCGCCGTCCACCGACGTCGATTTCCCCTCACCCGGTCGACCTAGGGTTCCTAGGGGGCTGGGGAGAGGACGGTCGGAAGGAAGGAAGGGGAATAGGATGGAAGGAAGGGAGAGAGAGGCGGGTAGGGAGGGGCTTACCGGCGGGCGGGAAGAGACCGGCGGGCAGAGAGGAGCTCGCCGGCGGGCGGGGAGAGACCGGCGGGCGGAGAAGACGGTCGGGAGAGCACAGGAAAGGCGTTTTCTCTCCACGAACGAGTATGTTGAATAATAGAGCAATTTACCAAGCGAATTATCCATAATAAACGCTAGATAAAACATGATTAGAATAATAGGCTATATACTAATCATGTGAAATAGCGAATACATATTAAGGCATATAACCAAACAAACTACAAGGCATAAAACTTTGGATATGATCAGAACAAGATTGAGACAGAAGATATACACGGCAGTAGCAGAAGAGGAACCGCCGGCGTTGGAACCGTCGTTGGCCATGTCGTCGAGGAAGAGGGTGCTGATGTCGGGGAAGAAGTCCTCGTAGGGGAAGACGTCACTATCTGTGAGGGAGTCCGTGACGAAGACGGTAGTCGCGCTAATAGCGCTCCCCAAAAACCTTATCGCCCTTCTCCCGTACAGGACTCGAAGCAGCGGGGTCTCGGAGGCCTACTGTCCCGGCTCACGGTGCACGCCGCAAGACGGGATGGGGAAGATCTAGGTAGCGCAGTGCTCTGGAACTGGAGGCGCAAAGGATGTGTGGCAGTGTAACTGAGAGGATGCGCGACTTCTCTCTCTTATAGGCACAGAGGGGAAGGTAGACAGACTGCGCAAAAGATGAAACGAATGGACGGTAGATGAAGCGAACAAGCGGCAGCCCACTAGACAGCCTCCACTCAATTCGTATTCATTTAACTCGTATTAAAATTCCACTCGAAGCAAATGTTTCAGCTTCTGTACATCTGTTCATATACCATTCATGCGTGGCAAAATAAAGCTCGGCGTGGCGTGGCGTGGCGAGGCGAGCGAGGAGGAGGAGCGCGCGTGTGGAACTCTCTCCTTCTCCTTCTCATCCTTTTACCAAGTGGTAGGAGAGCTCACCTTATAAGCTGGTCCAACTTTCACTCAACTAGCAATATGGGACTAAACATTTGTCCCAACTCTTGCCTTGCATGAATGGGACAAATGAGCCTCTAGGATTTCAGGAATTTATTGGCATATAATAAATGGGCTGGGCCTAATTAGGCAAAAATTTCAACAATCCCCCACCAGACCCCAGAGGCACATGAAGTTTGCCTTTGGTTCCAAAACATTGTTTATATACCGGTACTGTAGTGGAGACTGTTAAGTTGAACTTCCACCTAGAGCTTTATGTTATACTAGGCCGCAACTTGTACAGTGGACTATGCCTTGAACTGCAAGTTTGCTGCGAACCTAGCTTCATAAAAAGTCTTGACCGATACTAGGCTACCCTGGGACTTCCCCGCGGGTGGATCTTATACATCATACTCCATGACCTTTCATGAGTTTATTAGAGAGCACCCAACTCTCATAGACTGCGACGTTTGACAGTCAGCCTCATATAGGTGTGTTCTTCAATAGATGTTCTGCAGGACAACATCTCTGCTTAAGATTACGCCATTTAGAACACATTAAGATAAAATCAACCTGTCGTGCAGAATAGGAAAGTATTGCATCTTCATGGAGTGGTGTTCATTAAAGTGGGAATACTTTCCTCTCAGTCTACCAACAGCTTGTCTCCCAATTCTAATTCATGGGATCTCCGATCACATAGATTGGTTTGCCACTGTGGAAAACTCATAGTGTGGGTCTCATACCCATCTCCTTCGATGCATTTTCTATCACATTGCGTGATAATTCCTTTGTGAAGGGATCTGCCAGGTTCTTAGATGTTTGGATATAATCCAATGCAATAACTCCGGAGTTTCTCATTTTCCTGACAGATTTTAGTCTCCTCTTCACATGTCTTGAGGACTTCATATTATCCTTAGAACTGTTCACCTTAATAATCACAGTTTGATTATCACAGTTCATTGGAATTGCGAGTATAGGTTTTTCAACCACAGGTAAGTCCATCAAGAGTTCATGAAGCCACTCTGCTTCAACAGTGGCCGTGTCTAGTGTTGTGAGTTCCGCTTCCATAGTTGACCTTGTTAAGATGGTCTGCTTGCAAGACTTCCAAGAAACAGCGCCACCACCAAGTGTGAAAACATATCCACTCGTGGCCTTTATCTCGTCAGCATCAGATATCCAATTTGAATCACTATAACCCTCTAGTACCCTCGGATACCCGGTATAGTGTATGCCATAGCTCGCAGTGCCTTTCAGATATCGTATAACTCTCTCAAGAGCATGCCAGTGATCATCTCCTGGATTTGAAACAAATCGACTGAGTTTGCTTACAGCAAAGGCGATGTCAGGCCTCGTGACACTAGCTAAATACATAAGCGAGCCAATGATTTGAGAGTATCTTAGTTGGTCTCTAGCATTTCCTCGATTCTTTCGAAGCAACACACTAGGATCATACAGTGTAGGAGAAAAATTGACGTCGCTATACCCGAAATGACTCAAGATCTTTTCCACATAGTGGGACTGAAGCAATGTAATCCCACCATCATCATCTCTCAATAGCTTGATGTTCAGGATGACATCAGCTACTCCTAGATCCTTCATCTCAAAGGAACGAGATAAGAAATCTTTGACCTCCTTAATTGCATTAAGGTTGGTTTCGAAAATCAGTATGTCATCAACATACAAACAAAGGATGACTCCCTCACCCCCACCATGGCGATAGTATACACACTTGTCAGCTTCGTTTACAACAAAGCCTGCAGCGGTTAAGGTTTTATCAAATTTTCTGTGCCACTGCTTAGGTGCTTTTTTAAGACCATATAAAGACTTCAGTAGCTTGCACACTTTTCTTTCTTGACCATTTACTACAAAACCATCTGGTTGATCCATATAAATTTCCTCATCCAACTCTCCATTTAGGAAAGTCGTCTTAACGTCCATTTGATGAACGAGAAGACCGTGTGAGACAGCCAGAGAAAGTAGTACTCGAATGGTGGTCAACCTTGCTACAGGTGAGTAAGTGTCAAAGAAGTCTTCACCTTCCTTTTGGGTATAACCCTTGGCCACAAGCCTTGCCTTGTACTTCTCAATAGTACCATCAGGCCTTAGTTTCTTCTTAAACACCCATTTACATCCTACGGGTTTGGACCCATAAGGACGATCAGTAATCTCCCATGTTTCATTAGCTAAGATGGAATTCATCTCACTATGAACAGCTTCCTTCCAGTAGTCAGCATCAGGAGATGCATAAGCTTCTGAAATGGAAGTGGGAGTGTCATCGACAAGGTACACAATGAAATCATCACCAAAAGACTTTGCAGTCCTTTGTCTCTTGCTCCTTTTAGGAATTTCATTATCCTCCTCCTTAGGACTATCAGTGTGTTCAATTGGAATGGTAGGTTTAGAGAATATAGCAAATTCCTGATTAGATGAACTAGGTATCTCCGGATTTGATGAGTTAGGTTTATCCTTCATTGGAAAGATATCCTCAAAGAAAGTCGCATCAGTCGACTCCATGATTGTGCCGACATGAATGTCAGGCACTTCAGATTTTACTATCAAGAATCTATAACTAATGCTATGAAAAGCATAGCCCAGAAAAACACAATCAATGGTTTTTGGTCCAAGCTTGCGCTTCTTGGGGATTGGTACATTAACCTTTGCCAAACAACCCCAAGTACGTAAGTAAGAGAGTTTTAATCTTTTCTTCTCCCATCTTCGAATGGAGTAATTTCTTTGTTCTTTGTGGGAACTCGGTTTAGGACATGACACGCGGTCAATAGTGCCTCCCCCACCATTCCTTAGAAAGACCCGATGTGTCTAACATGGCGCTAACCAAATCAGTTAGAGTACGGTTCTTTCTTTCGGCTACTCCATTTGACTAGGGTGAGTAGGGAGGCGTCCTCTCATGAATTATGCCATGTTCCGCACAAAAGGAATCAAACTCGTTTGAAAAATACTCTCCACCACGATCAGACCTAAGCCTCTTAATCTTTCGATCAAGTTGATTTTCTGCCTCAGCTTTATAGATTTTTAAGAAACTCAAAGCCTCATCTTTTGATTTCAGAAGATACACATGACAATATCTCGTAGAGTCATCGATCAAAGTCATGAAATATTTCTTTCCACCTTTTGTCAAAACACCATTCATCTCACAAAGATCAGAATGTATGAGCTCTAGTGGTGTTAAATTTCTCATTTCTGCAGTCGTATGTGACTTGCGAGGTTGTTTAGCTTGCACGCAGACTTGGCACTTAGATCCCTTAACAGTTGAGAAATTAGGGATTAAATTCATTTTGGCTAGCCGCGTCATACAACCAAAATTAATATGACAAAGATGAGAGTGCCAGACATTTGATTCAAAATTCGTGTAAATATGATTAACAACTTTATTACAAATGTCTGACAGAGATAAGCGGAACAAGCCTCCGCATTCATAGCCTTTACCAACAAAGTTTCCATACTTCAAAATTACAAATTTACTGGACTCGAATACAATCTTGTAGCCATATCGACACAGAAGAGATCCGCTAACAAGATTTTTATTTATTGAGGGAACATGATGCACGTTCTTCAGGCGCACGGTCTTTCCCAAAGTGAACTTCAGATCGACCGTACCAACACCATGAACAGAAGCATGCGAGTCGTTCCCCATCAGAACGGTTTGAGTCCCTCTGACCTGATATGAAGAAAACATGGAAATATCAGAACAAACATGTACATTAGCGCCCGTGTCAATCCACCAATCAGGAGAATGACATAATGAAAGAACAGTAGGTAATATACCATACTCAACATCTTTCATCTCAACGTCGCCCATGACAACATTAGCAGTCTTGCTGCTCTTCCCATGCTAACGCTTGTAAAAACGGTTGGGACAAGCAGGAGCCCAATGATTAGGATCACCCCACACATGACAAGCACCTTTCCTTTTATCAGTCTTCTTCTTGAAGCTGGTGGACTGTGAGACCTTGTTCTTTCCATCGAACTTTCCTTTGTCATCATACTTGCCTTTGTTCTTGAACTTGTGAGGCTGGAAGTTCCTTTTCTGTACCAGGTTGGCATTAGAACCTCCCTCGGTACCTCGATCACGTGTGTCTTTTTCTCTCGCCTTCTCTTCCACATCAAGAGTCCCAATGAGATCCGTCACGGAGAACTCTTGTCTCTTGTGCTTCAGAAAAGTAGCAAAATTCCTCCATGACTGGGGAAGTTTGACAATGATGCCTCCGGCAACAAACTTTTCCGGTAACACACAAGTGAAGTGCTCAAGCTCCCTGGCAAATGACTGTATCTCATGAGCCTGCTCCACAATGGAGCGGCCATCAACCATCTTATAGTCATAGAATTGTTCCATGACATACAGTTCAGTGCCAGCATCGGAGACTTGAAATTTTCTCTCGAGCGCATCCCACATATCCTTGCCATTGCTAAATGACAGATATGAATCGACAATATTGTCGCCAAGAATGCTGATCAAGGCAGCCTTGAAAGTGGTATCAAGTTTTTGGAACGCCTCTTCCTGAGCGGGATTAAGTTCTCCCTCAGGTGCGCCATAGATGGCGTTATAGCAGCTCATGGTCTGAAACCAGAGCACTGCTCTCACACGCCATCATTTGTAATTCACACCTTCGAACACAGGTGGCTTCATAGAAGCAACAAAGCCACTTGGGGCAAATTGCCCGAAATAAGGTTTTTGGATTATTGAATAATAGAACAATTTACCAAGCGAATTATCCATAATAAACGCTAGATAAAACATGATTAGAATAATAGGCAATATACTAATCATGTGAAATAGCGAATATATATTAAGGCATATAACCAAACAAACTACAAGGCATAAAACTTTGGATATGATCAGAACAAGATTGAGACAGAAGATATACATGACAGTAGCAGAAGAGGAACCGTCGGGGTTGGAACCGTCGTTGGCCATGTCGTCGAGGAAGAGGGTGCTGATGTCGGGTAAGAAGTCCTCGTCGGGGAAGACGTCGCTATCTGTGAGGGAGTCCGTGACGAAGCCAGTAGTCGCGCTGATAGCGCTCCCCAAAAACCTTATCGCCCTTCTCCCGTACAGGACTCGAAGCAGCGGGGTCTCGGAGGCCTACTGTCCCGGCTCGCGGTGCACGCCGCAAGACGGAATGGGGAAGATCTAGATAGCGCAGTGCTCTGGAACTGGAGGCGCAAAGGATGTGTGGCAGTGTAACTGAGAGGAGGCGCGACCTCTCTCTCTTATAGGCATAGAGGGGAAGGTAGACAGACTGCGCAGAAGATGAAACGAATGGATGGTAGATGAAGCGAACAGGCGGCAGCCCACCGGACAGCCTCCACTCAATTCGTATTCATTTAACTCGTATTAAAATTCCACTCGAAGCAAACATTTCAGCTTCTGTACATCTGTTCATATAAGCTCGACGAGATTCCCGCAACCCGCGGCGCCCGCTCGTCGTGTCATGGCGAGGCGTGGCGAGGCGAGCGAGGAGGAGGAGCGCGCGTGTGGAACTCTCTCCTTCTCCTTCTCATCCTTTTACGAAGTGGTAGGAGAGCTCACCTTATAAGCTGGTCCAACTTTCACTCAACTAGCAATGTGGGACTAAACATTTGTCCCAGCTCTTGCCTTTCATGAATGGGCCAAATGGGCCTCTAGGATTTCAGGAATTTATTGGCATATAATAAATGGGCTGGGCCTATTTAGGCAAAAATTCCAACAGAGTATGCGTGGTCGGGGCAGAGGGCGGGGGAGGTTTCCGTGCCTTTTCGAGGGGTGGAGCTCGGAATTCCGAGCGGGCTCTTTACATGCTCGGTAGGTGGGCCGTGGAATTTCAGTTAGCTTCAGTTTCGTCAATTAGAGAGTAACATCAAGTAGCGTTGAGTTTGTTCACGCCTTGGATACTTTGTTTGTTTTCCTTTAGACTAGGTCGCCGCTCTGATCACCTCGTGGGAGCCACAGGGAGTTTAGAAAAGCTGCATCAGTTGTATGCACCACAAACTCTTGTGTCTTGTGTCCAAATTTCTTGTTTGAGTTCGTTTGGTTTTCCTTTTGTCGATGTCTGAATTTCAGGTTCAGCAACGACACCGCAGGCGGAAACTAGTGTCAGATTTACAACTTCAAGGTCATGTCAATGTCCATAACACCATCTGTTTTTAAACTTGATCGATTCTAAGGGAAATTTTAACTTAGATTTCAATATGTGGATTGGGAAAAAACACAACAAATTATGTAGCTAGTCTTCATGAAAAAATTGATTTATCTGTTTTTTCTCTTTGGATCAGTGATGATAAGTATAGTGTCTATATTTTATTATATTGGGAACAAGCGCCTGTTGGAAATACTCCAAACATGCAAACAAGAGGGATATCAACACTTTAAGTTCTTCAACTGATCGAGCCTTCCTGCACTGACTAATCTGCACTCTGAGTGAGAAAAGAGTGTACATATTGACTTTTGCTTCGGTGTCCCCCTCTCCTCCAAACTTATGGAACTGAAGATACACAGTTCGGAATGCATGAATGGGTACCGGTCAATTCTGGCCGTCCTTGTATTTTCAGTTTCATAATTTTAGCAGGTGGGGGAGTGGGATACCAAAGCATGTATATTAATGCATAGCTAGATTGTGCTCTAGGCGGAGGCGTTTGTGTCTGCAGTCTACGCATGGTCGTCTTCGACACGTATAATTGTTGATATCTTTTTTTCTTTAAATTTAACTTCGAATAAATGGAAAATGTAGGGGGGAAATATTGTAATTCAAGTTGTATCATGCAAATACTGCATATATTCCTCATTTCCTTTTGATACTGATCGTCTCTCTTTGTTTCAGCTCATGTACTGATGGACATCAGGCTCCAATGTTATCAAAGGAACTTCGGTTTATGGAATGGGTATGCTCTTCTGTAACTTTAACCAATAATTTTTAGAGTTTGCTTGTACTTTTCGCACTTTATGTGATTGCATATCTGGTGCTCTGTTTTACTCTGATATTTTACAAAATTATTTGCCTTGGGGAGCTTTTTTAGTAGCGTTGTGCTACTTCGTGAGAATTCTGCTATTATCTCATGTCTGTGTTAGAGCTGATAGGCGATCTCCAATTTACAGTACACTCAGCGTGACTCTACTACTCATCTATTTGATTTCTTCAGCAAACTTTAGGGTTGTGCGAAATTGAAAGGAAGGATCCGAAGAAGATGCAACGGGTACCTCCTGCCATTAAAAAAAATATAGATAAAGGAGCAGTTGAGCAGCCCCCGTCAGCGGCGACGGTTCTCCTCCGCCGCTTGCCCTATCACCACGACTTCACCTCGATGCGCAAGGGCACGCATATGTGCCGTCCCATCTTTAGCAGCCGGGCACGACGATAAAGCGGTGGCTGCTGGGTCGTCAGCAGAGAATCGGTGGTCTGCTCACGTAGGTGCAGTGTACCTTGCGTACGTGGCAAGTCACGGCGACGTGTGTGACGAAACTATTCATATCTCGTCATGATAATAAAATGGAAGCACACACACGCATGCGTCTGAGCTAGTATGGTCATCGGGAATTGGGGGGCTAAGGGACGTGGAAAATATAGATCCCTAGAGTATCTCCACTCGTTGGACAAACTTTAATTTTTAATTTTTTTTTGCCGGACGAAACTTGATTTCGACATCGGTATGCACGTTACTCGACTAACCAGGCGAACATAAAACGGCGACATATTTCAATCTTTATCATGCCCGCTGGCGAGTGCTCGGCCATAAGGTGTTCGATAGAAACAACGGCCATAAATTCGGCGACAGATTATTACATAACAGGGAAAATGGCTCTCAGTCGTTGATGGGGATGGGCTCCGGCGCGTGGCCGACACGGCGTGGTCGTCCGTCTCGTCGGCGGAGGCCGACGGGTTGGAGGAAGTGGAAGCAGAGCTTGGCGTGGGGGCGTTCGGCGCAGAGGAAGGGGAAGGCGTGATCTCGCCCTGGAGAATGGCTTGCCGTTGCGCCATGTACCAGGCCTTGACCGGCGAGATCATCTTCGACGTGTTCTCGCCACCCATTAGGAACTTGAGGTCCGTGTTGCGTTTCTTGGCGGCGTAGTTGGCCTTCTTTTCAGCGAGGTTGGCCTTGATGAGGGCCACCTTTTCCCCTTGTGTCTCGATCAGCCGGTTCCAACGCTCCTCGGACTTCTCGGCCCTCTTCTCAGCATGCGCCCTCGTGTCGGCGATGCATTTCTCGATCAAAGCCTGGAGACGCTCGGTGGGAGGTCTGGCGGCTTTGAGCATCTTCGCCTTCTTCTGGTCGATCTCTAGTCTTCCTTCGCCGGCAGCAGCGGCCGGGGCCTCGGGGTTGTAGACGCCGTCCTTGCTCTTGGAGAGGCTCGGGCGAGTGTCCTGCCACTTCTCGCAGTTCTCGATCTCCTCGAAGACATGATGGAACTTGAACTCCATCTTCATGTCCTCTCGAAACAAAGCAAGTGCATGGCGAAGCTGCAAAACAGAAGTGTGTCAAAATGGAACCGAGTGCACGACAAAGCTAGTGTTCACGAGTACCTTGTTGTCCATGTTTTCCCCGCTGTCTTGTGTGCGTTTCACCTCTTCCACGCAACTGTGCCACTTGCTGCATGCAGTCTGGATGATCGCCCAATGGTTGGTAATAGCCTTCTCCCCTTGCTCCATGTGGATTTTGCGATACTTTGGGTTGCAAAAGCTACGTTCGTCGAACGCTACCTTCATGCGCTGCCAATAGTTTTCTGAATTCTGGTTAGCACCGGTGATCGGATCTATGCTCACCGTTTTCCAAGCTTCTGCGAGGCAGGTGTCCTCGGCCACGGTCCACTTGATCCGAGCGTCCGCCGAAGTGCCCGGCTTCTTCTTCCCCTTCACGATCGCCTGCTCGTCCGCCGCTGCCTTCTCTTGGTCTTGCCAAAGCTTCGCCCTCTCCTTTCTGCCCTTCCTGTCCTCTGACGCCATCTTCATGGCCTGCTCCTTGGACGCCCACACGGCGTTGGACATGCCCTCCGGCTTCTTCGCCGGCTCTCTCGGCTTCCTCGCCTTCTTCTCCGCCGGACCCTCGCCGAGGATCGATCTGGATTGGACGAAGCTCTTGGGCGGCATGGTGGGATGGAGCTCGGTGGAGTGGCGGGAGGGGAATGGGGAAGAAAGGCGGGAGGGGGAAAGAAAAGGGCGGGAGCTCGGTGAAGTGGCGGGAGGTCAGCCTTCTCTCGCCGATAGAGCTGGCTCACGCCCGTTTTCGCTGTGTCCGGCGTTCCCAGGGCGTATCCGGGATCCTGGGTACGGCCCTAGGACGTACCAAAGTTCGTCCAAATCCGGACGAAAACAGGTTCCTGCGTACGCGACTGGGCCGATTTTCGGCCTCTGGACCTAAATTCGGCGTCCTGAGTAGGCGAGTGGTGATGCTCTTAGTATAGTTATATTGCAATGACTTTTATAATGGTTTATATAGAGTTACATGGGGTAGGTGGAGACTTGGAGTATAAGATATAGAGTTCTAATCTATATCTAGCATATACACGTACACGTACTCTAACATCCCTTTCAGTCGGAGCGGGAGTGAAACGTACGCCTGCGATTGGATTTGAAGTCTTGCGTTTTTGTTGTCTTCACCTCCTTGTCATCGTCGCCTGCATGTATATGATCATGACTGGCACCTAGGGACGGTGACTTCATCCCCTTCTAGTGCCTCACTTCCCTCTCGCAGTCACAGCGGGAGTGGCGTGGACGCAAGTGATGACGCGGACACTGTTGACTGTACTTTTTGAGTTGTTGTAGACGGTGCTCTTGATGTCAATATTGAGATAGCCGGTCATAATGTAGCTGTGTCGGAGGCGCAAAAAATTGCGCGGTTTGTGTCATAGGGTTTTAGGTTATTGTACGGCGACGGCAGGAATCTGCGACAGTGGCGGATTTTTGGTCATAATGCGGTGGCGGCAGGAATCTGCGGCGACGGGCGGGTTTTGTGCTGCGGCGTGTTCGATGGATTTTTGTACAAAGTTATAGAGCAGGTGGACACGTTGATAGCTTGAAGGTGCATAAAAATCTTAATCAAATAAGTATTCCATGAGCAGACCGTGTACATGATGCATGCATGGATCTCGTGATCAATTCAACGTGCATGAGCCATGCTCACCATCGGCAGCTACAGCCATGCACGAGCGCCTAAGCAACACCAAATGAAGGCAACTAATTAACTTAATTAATTATTAGTGTATTTTACAGGAATACGCGTACAGGGTTAAAGTACCAAGGTGTACATCGAACCGATTCATAGCTGGAGCGTGTCACGTGTACGCGCAACGCCGGTCGCTCTGCTCCATCGATTGGCCCAACTAAACCGGATATATTCAGCTAGCTGATACCAGTATCGAGGCGATACGGATCAAACCGAAGAAAGCTCGAACGACCGCAATTCTACCGGGGACTCGGCGCATGCCGGTGATAGATAAACATCTGCATCGTGAAACGAACTCCGGATAATCGGCACTCCATCCTCATCCACGGCGTCGCTCCCTGTTTATAAAAGGACACTCACGCTCACCGCCCCCGGACTCACCACGCCAGCACCTAGACTCACCACGCCATGCAGAAATCACACCCCGCCGGAGGCACAGCTGATCGAGACGCTCACCTCTCGCCCCGCTCCACAATCCGCACACACGTACAACTCCCGCAGCCAGAACCGATCCATCAGCACCTAGCCAATACATACACGCAAGCCATCCACAAACTCTCATCCATCGATAAGCATGCAACCCCAAACACATCAGGAGCAAGGAGGAGGCATCATGGAGATGAAGCAAGCGCTTCACGATGGTAAGAATCATGGTTGATCTTCTCTCTTTCCACAGCATACACGCACACATGCATCTTGCACGATGAGAGGTGGAGGAATCGTGCAACTGTGGACGAGTCGACGGTGCCGAGGCTGTCGGAGCGCAGCTCGCCGCACCTTCTACCCCTGCAGGCGCGTTGAAGATAACATGCCGGGCTGCACGTACGTACTCTTTCCACGTCCAAGTTGGCGCCATCTCCAATCCGGCGAGCCACGTCGACGGGCGATGGCGGGGCTGCCGGCGTGCAAGCCGGCGCCATTTCCACTCCGGCGAGCCACACCGACAGGCGACGGCAGGGTTGCCGCCGTGCAAGCCGGTGCCATCTCCACTCCGGCGAGTCGTGCCAACGGGCGCGCGGCTACCGGCGTGCAGCCCGGCTCCATCTCCATCTCCGCCACTACCAAGAGGACGGCCTCGAGGACGTGAGGCTGCCCGCGTGCAGCCCGGCGCCATCTCCATCTACGCAACCAAGACGATGGTCGCCTCAAGATGACGACCTCGAGGACGCACGACTGTCGACACCGTCACCAAGATGACGGCCTCGAGGACGCATGGCTGCTGGCGTGCAGCCCAGCGCCATCTCCACTCCGGTGTGGCGCACCAAAGACGGCGGCCTTGCGACTGCTGGCGTGCCGCAGCGGCGCCATCTCCTCCCCCATCAAGCCACGCTCCATGGCAGCGCCGAAGACAATGGCGGCGTGGAGCCCGATACCTCCTCACTCCGGAGAAGCGTGCCGAAGACGACGGCGAGAAGGCAGCCGGCGTGCATCCGGCGCTACGTCCATTTCAATGAACCATGTTGCCCAAGACGACGGCGGGGCTGCCGATGTGCAGCCCGACCTTCTCTTCACCTCCTACGAACGTCAACAAGACGACGGCTCCGACGGCGCAGCTGCCGGCGTGCAGCCCTGCGCCATCTCCATCTCCGCCGCCACCAAGATAATGGCCTCGAGGACGCGAGGCTGCCGACGACGGCCCCGAGGGTGCATGGCTGCCGGTGCGCAGCCCGGCGCCATCTCTTCTCCCATCAAGCCTGGTGCCTTCTTCACTCCGGCAAGGCGTGCCGAAGACGAGTGATGGCGGGGCTGCTAGTATACAAGCCGACGCCATCTCCACCTCCGCAAGCCATAGGCGATAGCGCCGGGGTGTCCATCTCCGTGAAGCCGGCGGGCATAGGCGAAAGCGCTGCCGACGTGAAATCCGGTGACATACCCCACCGCCATCTCCACGACCCCGTGAGACGACGCTCTTGTCTAGGACGACAGCCGTGAACTTGGCGTCGGACCGAGACGAGGTGTCGACCACACTGGCTACACCGACTTGTAGGCACGCATCAGTTTTGCACCGTCGCCGATCTCCACCGACACTTACTCCTGCGAGGCATACCCCTTGCGCACTCCGACAAGGCTGCTGGTCGTCGAGAAGTCCTAGCTGAGCGGACCCATGCTACTCCAACTCCAACTATATCTACGCCGTCAAGACCGACGAGGCACGACGGCGAGGACGGGCGTGGCCAGAGTAAAGGCCACGCTACTCGCGACGCGTGCACCGACGAGGACACGGGCTCTGCTGCCGCCCACACACACCACCACCACATCATGCATGGAGAACGCGAAGCGAAGACGACGAAGACGACTACACGGTTTAATCGGAGGTGTCTTGTGGCGTAACCTGCAGGAGTAATTAACCGGGTGCCTTCCTAGGCCCCGGGAACCATGAGATCGCAATCGCCATAGTCAGGCTGGCCGCGCAAGCAGGCCACAGAGCGCACTGTATTAGGGATATGTACTTTGTTTCTCCATGAGAGATTAATGAAATGCATCTTCCATACCTTTTTCTTGTGTACTACGGTACATTGGCACATCCGCATTTATTTTTCTTTACCCCGGCGCACTACGGCACACAGGCTCTTTGCCGTGTGGGAAAAAGACACGGCAAAGGCCCCCCGGAACTCGGCAAAGCCTTTGTCGTGTGCATGCACACGGCAAAAGCCACACGGCAACGGCATCCACGGCAAAGGCTCTTTGCCGTGTGTCTTTGCGCCCGGAACACGGCAAAGCCTTTGCTGTGTGTTTACTGCATCGACACGGCAAAGTAAAGTACTTGACGGTTCCGTCCGTCTAACAGAGCCGACACATCTTTGCCTTGTTCATCCTTTGCCGTGTGTAATGAATCTTTACCGTGTACTCCTTCTTTGCCGTGTGCCTTATCTTTACCGTGTACTCCTCCTTTGCCGTGTGCCTTATCTTTACCGTGTACTCCTTCTTTGCCGTGTGCCTTATCTTTACCGTGTACTCCTCCTTTGCCATGTTCCCATTGGGGGGACACACGGCAAAGTTCACTCCTTTGCCGTGTGTCTACTGCGCACTGCACACGGCAAAGGCCCTGTGACATTGCCCAGGGGCGCACAGGTGGTTCACACGTGGCTTCTTTGCCGTGTGTATACACACGGCAAAGTGACCATTTGGCACTTTTCCGTGTGTAAGGAGCTGTCATTTTTCAATTTTTTTCCTGTTTCCAGTCATTTCCTGCAATTCAAAACATAATATATATATATATGATCTACAGATCATCAACAACAATAATATACTCATCAACAACAATAATATACTCATCAACAACAACAATATAATCATCACCAACACCAAAATGCATCACCAACACTAGCAAACATCATCACCACGAAAGCAAGAGATTTCACAAATATTACAATTGTCAAATGCTAGTGTTTATTCTTGCCACAAGGTCATGCCACAAGTGTCAAATACTACCAAGTGCATAACCAACAAGTTATAAGACCTAAACTAGACAAATATTACAAGATCATCAACTCCGAGTGCTCCACAAGCTCATGCTCCATCGTGAGATCCTACAAGTTCAAGACAAGCACATAAATATGACAAGTAAAATCATCAATATGTACAAGTTTCTAGGCAAGTTGATGGAAATGGAAATAACATGGGATTTTGACGAGTCTCATGGCAAATTACATCAATATGACAAGTAAAATCACGAATATCTACAAGTCCCATGGCAAGTCTAGAATTTCTATAAGTGTCATGGCAAGGCTAAAATTTCTACAAGTGTCATAGCATGGCTAAAATTTTGACAATGGCATAGAATTATCTACAAGTGTCATGGAATTGCTAAATTTGCTATAAGTATCATGGCAAGGCTAAATTTCCTACAAGTGTCATGGAATTTCTAAATTTTCTATAAGTATCATGACAAGGCTAAAGTTTCTACAAGTGTCATATCATGGCTAAAATTTCTACAAATGCGATGGCATGGATAAATTTGACAAGTATAAGAAAACAAACCTGGAGGACTCTGATTCAGCCTCCGGACGATCGACGGATTGTTGACGGTGAAAGACGGCGGCGCCTGGTTGTTCGATCCACTCGCGGACCCACCAGGCGGCGGCATCGCATCGTCCATCTGCAGCATTGGAAATTGTGAGCATTAGACAATAAGACAAGATTGAAAATTGCGAGCATTGGACAATAAGACACTTGATCACTTACCCACGAGAAGGCAAAAGGAGGAGTGGGAAGAGTCCCTGGTTGAGAATTGATGAGCATTTGCTGTGTCATCCACCACATCATCTGCCCCTGTTGCTCCAGCAACCCCTGCTGATGGGCCATCTGCTGCTCCAGCTGCTGCTGCCGCTGCTCGGCCGCCTCTCTGCATGCCCTATCAGCGGCCATCTCCTCCTGTGTCGTGTCGCCACGATTAGATGAACATTGCAACACAAAACATGTAGTAAAACATAGATGACCGAGGAAGAACATACCCGTAACTGCTCGAGAGCTACAACCGAAGGCCGTGGGCGGGTCTCTATAGCAGGCTGGTCGCTCGTCCTACCACGCCGGACCTGGCGCATAGATGGGATGGTCTTAGGGTCGACGGACCCGTGACCGATCCATAGGCGACCATTCTTCTGGCCTTCTCCCGCCAGCACGGCGACCTCGGGGTCGAAGGGGGCGGTCTCAGGGTTAGAATCTTCTCCATGCACCTCCTTGTACTTCTCAGGGTACTTCTCACCCCGGAGCCTGGCTCCCTCGTTCATCCATAGGCTCCCGTTCCTAGGCTCATGCAACGTGCGTGTCTTCTTCCAAACGGCAAACACGGACGGCTCTTGACCTGTCTTTATTTTCTGCACAAAAGAGCACGAAGTTAAGTGAAGGGGGACTCCAAAGGGCGAAGTAAAGAATAAAATTACAAGCAAGAACAAATAAAGCATTTTCTCACCTCTTTTTGCCTAAGAAGGGCGAGGGGGATGCTGCCTTGGCGGTGTGATCCACCCCCCATCTCCTCTCGCCGCTTCTTTGCATCGGCGTGTTTCTGGAGGTAATTGGGGTGTGTCCACCACGCTACCATTGCCGTGAAGCACCGCTCGTCATTACCCATGAACTGAGGAGGGTTCTACTTCCACAAGACACACGTATTAGTACAATAGAAAATAGAATAAGGTCAAGAAATCAATAAAACAAAAATGCAACTACCTGCAGGTACTGCCACGGCTCGAAGAGCATCTCTCGGGCTTGGCTCTTGTTCATCCAAATCTTGCGATCGCCGAACCAGTTGCGAACGCAGTTCACGCGTGCCTCGTAGTGCATGTCTTGCACCTTCCTCTTGGCAAGCTCGTGAACAATCATCAAACACTCCCTTTTGCGCGTCCTGTCCATGTCGAAGAACTTCTACAAGTATGCACATAGGGAAAAAAGGGGGGGTCAAAGGCGATTGAATTATGACAAGCCACGAGTTCAAGTGTATTTCATCCTCAAGGCGATTGAATTATGACAAGCAAAACAAACTTACCCAGAACAAAACCTGAACCTTCTCCGCGATGGTGGTGTACTTTTTTTCGGGATCTTCGGCATAGTAGTAATGCTTCCAAGTCCAAGCCACATCCTTTGAACCATTTGGGAGAGTGACAATCCCAGGAAAATACTTTCTAACCAAGGCTCCAAGGATGCTTGAGTAGCCATGATATGGCTTGATCCCATCCTCATATAGAAAGGCACTGCAAAATGAAAAGGACAAGGTCAGTATGTGATAAAAATTACAATGTATGGTTTAGGGTCAAATCATGTACCTCGACCCAGCGGGCACGAGTACCTTGTCCGCATAGGGATAAGGTAGGTCGGGGAGTCTCGAAACCCCACACCGATTTGGAGCCTTCTCCCGCGGCACCAGGCTCGGGTCCATGGCCGCGTACTCCTGAAGGTACTTCGTCTCATCCTCCGGAGGCGCCCACCTCAAGGACGTGTCAAGCTCGTAGGGTAAGGACCCCAACCCCTCATCCTCATCCTCCTGCTGCTCCTGCTCCTCCTCGTCAGAATCCGAGTGCGTCCCCTCATCCTCCTGACGCCGAACTGGCTCCTCCTCCTCCTCGTCGTCCTCCCCCTCCTTCTCCTGCTCCTGCTCCTGCTCCTGCTCCTGCTCCTGCTCCTGCTCCTGCTCCTGCTCCTGCTCCTGCTCCTGCTGGTCCTCCTCGAAGACCGGAGGGGGACTAGGAGTCCTCGCACGCCTCCCACGCCCTCGCCGCTGTGAAGTGCGTGGTGGAGCACTAGCAGTAGCACTAGTAGGCTGCTTCCCCCTGACATCTTTTGAACCACCAGTCACCAGTTTTGCCAAGCTTTTCAGCTTTCTTGTAACTCCCTTTCCCCCCGGCATCTTTCAATCACCTGCAAAACAGAGTGAAAAGAGTAGTTTATTAGTACACATCAGTGACACAAGATTCATAACAGTACAATAATACTCAAGTTTTAAACACACACTATATTCGTATCGGCAAAGACGAAAGAAGAGAAATACTTCCATGATCCATATAGCATGGGTATGAGACGTGGCAAGCCAAGGAAAGGATTCGGTCTCCACGGCAACGACTCCTCGAAAGGAATCGTTGTCGTGGATCGAGAATCCTTTCCTGGGCTTGCCACCGTCACATCCCCATGCTATATGAATCTCGAAAATACCTGTCCTCTCTCGACTTGGGGGATACGAGATGAAGCCTTCCTTGTGTTTCTCCAAAGACGAAAGGAAAGAAACCATTTCACCATTCATATAACAATGTCGCCCATGCTATACGAATAGTGAAGTAATGTCTTTCCTTTCGACTTTAGGGCTATCTAATCTATTCCATTTAAGTCACGCTAGCTAATCTATATTCGTATCGGCAAAGACGAAAGAAGAGAAATACTTCCATGATCCATATAGCATGGGTATGATACGCGGCAAGCCAAGGAAAGGATTCGGTCTCCACGGCAACGACTCCTCGAAAGGAATCGTTGTCGTGGATCGAGAATCCTTTCCTGGGCTTGCCACCGTCACATCCCCATGCTATATGAATCTCGAAAATACCTGTCCTCTCTCGACTTGGGGGATACGAGATGAAGCCTTCCTTGTGTTTCTCCAAATACGAAAGGAAAGAAACCATTTCACGATTCATATAACAATGTCGCCCATGCTATACGAATAGTGAAGTAATGTCTTTCCTTTCGACTTTAGGGCTATCTAATCTATTCCATTTAAGTCACGCTAGCTAATCTATATTCGTATCGGCAAAGACGAAAGAAGAGAAATACTTCCATGATCCATATAGCATGGGTATGATACGCGGCAAGCCAAGGAAAGGATTCGGTCTCCACGGCAACTACTCCTCGAAAGGAATCGTTGTCGTGGATCGAGAATCCTTTCCTGGGCTTGCCACCGTCACATCCCCATGCTATATGAATCTCGAAAATACATGTCCTCTCTCGACTTGGGGGATACGAGATGAAGCCTTCCTTGTGTTTCTCCAAAGACGAAAGGAAAGAAACCATTTCACGATTCATATAACAATGTCGCCCATGCTATACGAATAGTGAAGTAATGTCTTTCCTTTCGACTTTAGGGCTATCTAATCTATTCCATTTAAGTCACGCTAGCTAATCTATATTCGTATCGGCAAAGACGAAAGAAGAGAAATACTTCCATGATCCATATAGCATGGGTATGATACGCGGCAAGCCAAGGATTCGGTCTCCACGGCAACGACTCCTCGAAAGGAATCGTTGTCGTGGATCGAGAATCCTTTCCCGGGCTTGCCACCGTCACATCCCCATGCTATATGAATCTCGAAAATACATGTCCTCTCTCGACTTTGGGGATACGAGTTCTTACAAATACAAAGACAAAAGGAAAGAAATTTTATTACATAGAATAGAGTTCTTACAAATACAAAGACAAAAGGAAAGAAATTTTATTACATAGCCCGGCGGGATTACATAGCAAACACTACTACAAAGATTATTACTACTACATGCATGGATCAGAAGCCTGAGTCGGGATTATGAATTGGACGAGAGGTTTCGTCATCGCTATCATTTTCCGGCCACCAATAATCATCCACGAAACCTGGAGGTGGTCCCTGTGGATCGTTCATGTCAAGGCCTGCATGGAACGCCTCGAGCAAACTCACATCTTGTTGGTTGTGAACCTCCTCAGCTTCATCTTGCGCAGTGTCTTCCTCCTCAGCTTCTTCTTGCTCATCGTCTACGACCATGTCACCATCGGCGGACAAGTCGATAGTGAATTGCCCGGGGAGCCCTTCTTCTTGATAAAACTCGCCATCATTTGTTGAGGGGTCTAGGCGGCGGTAATCATCCTTGTTTGGCAAGGGCGGCCTATTGCGTGTCGGTACCGTCATCACAACATCCCAGTCCTGTAGACGTTTTGTCAGGTTTTGGCATGGGTACGGAAGATAGAATACTTGGAAGGCCTGAGTAGCCAAAATGTAAACATCATCTCCCGCATAAACGGAGTTTCTCTTAACTTCGACCAGTCCAATTTCAGGATCCCGTTTCACCTTATGTGGGTCAAACCAATGACATTTGAATACAACGGGATTTAGCCCTTTGCCAAAACCGTAATTCAGCTCATATATACCCTCGACTCTTCCATAGTACTGGAGGCCATCTGAGCCTTCACAAAAGACCCCGCTATTTGTTGTCTTCCGGCTGGGCCGGCTAGTTGTGTATTCATGGGTATGGAAGCGATATCCATTCACGTCATAAGCATTGAACGTGTCGACTGAATGGTTAAAGCCGCTGGCAATATTTCTTAGCTCGGGTTGCATCTCTTTGTCAGTTCTTGCCTACAAGTTAGAACGAGAAGTTTAGCATAAGAAGTTTATCACAAGAAGTGTAGCACAACAAGTTGGCTCGAATAGTACCAAACCACAGAACCAGCTGACGAAACCGAAACCACCACCCTTATCGAAAAGATCCTGCTCCTCTTGAGGGTTAGGATCCCTATTTGGATTCTTCCAATGTGCACTCTTGAATCGTCTATAACAATTTAAAGGAGAGTTAGGCACGGACATAGCAGTGAATGTTTGCGGAAAACTAAATGGTGATCACTTACTCGATGTACGGCTTCACTTCTTCCATGGTGTTCAAGACATACGAGTGGATCAACTCCCGCTCAAGTTTTTTCATTGCGAACCTCTTTGTGCCACTTGATTTGCCACCTAGCCCAACGAAGATGCTAAGATTGGGTATATCTTCAGGGTTGGCGGCATTGTAACGAAACACTGGGTTGTGCTTTGTGGGAATGTTGGCATCATAGTGCTTTGTGGTGAAGTTTGCAACCTCCTCGTTAAGGACTGCCTCGGCTATGGATGCCTCGATCTTGCATTTATTGCCTGTTTTCTTACGAAGCTTCTTTGTTTCTCTCTCGGGCGGAAACTGCCAACGGGCCCACACAGGTCCCCCCTTTAAAGCCTCGTCCGCAAGATGCAAGATCATATGTTGCATCGGATTGAAGAACCCTGGCGGAAGGAGCATCTCTAGATCGCAAAGCAACTCGGGTGCCTGTTCATGTAGCTTCTCAAGCACTTTACGGTCTAACTCCCTAGCACAAATCTGGCGGAAGAAAAAGCTCAACCTCGACAGCACTCGCCAAGTCTCCTCATCGACATAGCCTCGAACCATCACCGGCATTATCCGCTCAAGCCATACGTGGTAGTCATGACTCTTGAGCCCTTGTACTCGCAACGTTTCCATGTTCGCACCCCTCATCCAGTTGGCCGCATAACCATCAGGGAAAAACAAACTTTGCGCGATCCACTGGAAGATCTCCCTTCTTTGGGGATTTGTTGGGTAGAAAGGAGCCTTTGGCTTAGACCACCTTTTTCTGCCTTTGGCTCCGGGTGGCTGCATGTTCAACTTTGGCCTATCGCACAATGCTTCTTGATCAATTCGAGCCTTGATGTTATCTTTCGTCTTCTTAGTTTGCATTATGGTGCTCCAAAGGGCCTCACCGATATTCTTTTCGGTGTGCATTACATCAATGTTATACGGGAGCTCAAGATCCTCAAAGTAAGGGAGCTTCCATAAGCACGGAATGTGGGTCCACTGGTGCGTATCCCCGTATCCCACGAAACCATTCCCATCGGAGTTTGGCTGGAGAGCTTCCAACTCAGCCTTGATTTCCTTTCCGGTCTTTAGACGTGGATTTGGATCATGGACAACACGACCTTTCTTGAACCTCTTTTTGTCACTCCTATATGGATGATTCGGCTCAAGACACTGTCGATGTTCATCAAAGCAGGAATACTTGCCTCCCTTTGACAGCCAGAAGAAAGTCAGAGATTGCATGCACACTGGGCAAGGCCACTTCCCATGTGTACACCAGCCGCAGAACAACGCACGTGCTGGTAGGTCATGTAGAGAGGTATGGTACCAGACATACATATCGAAGTGCTCGTTGTTTGAAGCGTCAAATGTTCAGATCCCCCGACCTTCCCAGCCACGAAGCAAGTCATCCACCAGCGGTTCTAGATACACATTCATGTTCTTACCCGGGTATTTCGGCCCTGGGATTATCATCGAGACAAACATGTTCTCTGATCTCATGTAGACGCCAGGGGGGAGGTTCAGGGGAATAACAAACACTGGCCAACAACTATATACTGAAGCCGACATGCCATATGGATTGAACCCATCGGTTGATATGGCAACTGCTACGCTCCTCTTGTCACCGGCTTTATCAGGATATTTCTTGACAAAGTTCTTCCATGCACTACCATCCGACGGATGTATCATCTTGTCGAGGTATCTGTTCCCTTCTACTGCCCACTGCATCTGCTGGGCAGTATCCTCGGTCATGAAGAGTCGCTGGAGCCTCGGTATGATTGGAAGATACCGAAGAATGTTTTGGGCAACCCCGGTCTGCCTCTTCTGACCATCACCATTGGGATCGACCTCAAAGTACCTAGAGGATTTGCAGCGGATACAATAATTTGTCTTAGCATGCTCCTTTGTGAATAGCATGCATCCCTTCGGACAAGCGTGTATCGGCTCATATGACATCTTAAGGTCACGGAGGAGTTTGGTCGAATAGTAGAAGTTCTCCGGCAAGAGGTGCCCTTTCGGCAGAATGCTGCCAACGACGGCAAGCATATCATCAAAGTCCTCTCTGGTCAAGTTCCTGTGGCTCTTGAAGGCCAAAAGGCGAGCTATGGCATCCAGTTGGGTAACATCTGTATGTGCATGAAGGGGTCTCTGTGAGGCAAACAAAGTCTCGTAGTACTTTGCCGTGTTTTCCTCCGGCTCCTCACTTGTCTCCGCCTCCTGAGGAGTCTCCGCCTCTACATGAGGGCTTTCAGGCGCATTAGCATTCACAAAGTTTTCTATGCACCTATCAAAACCAGCATCAAATTCTCCCCTTGGCTGACTCTGCTGCTGACCCTGCCGTGACTCCCTCCTAGCACGTTTCGCTAACTTTTCACCATGGAATGTCCAAGTCTTATAGGATGGTGTGAACCCGTAATTGAGCAGGTGAGTACTCACATCATCCTTCGAATGTGTATTCAGGTTCTTGCATCTTGCACAGGGGCAGAAAATTCTTCTGGGTCTGCTGGGGACGGCAAATGCCCGGTTCACAAAGTCCTCGGCCTTTTCTTGCCATTCTGAGGTAAAGTCCCACTTACTGACATAGCCATCATACATCCAGTCACGATTCTCCATCCTCTAATCAGTACCAAAAACGACATATATAATGCTTTCAATTAATCATGCCATATAAATAAATCTGGTATTAGTTCGGTTAATTTTAGCAAACATATATTTTACGTCATAAATATATCCACCTATCTCTCTAATAGGTAAAGAGGGTCCTATCAACCGCCGGATCCGTAGATTGAGTATGTTCTCCCTGCTCTACCCCGATCCGACACAGAATTTCGGCAGCACCTCCCCGCTGCTCTCCCGATACACGTCTCGGCAAAAAGCCAAGAGGGATGTGCATCCGGAGAACAACAGGGAGGCGCAGCCGAAATCCTATCTCGGACTGGAGTAGAACAAGGAAAACATACCCAACTACGCATCCGCTGGCTGTCCCGATAAATGCCGTAAGAGTTACGCTTCATAATATGCGAGACCACTAATGCATATTTATCCGCGTAACCCTTACGGCCGGGAAGAGACGCCTAGGTAACGCGACAGACTTGGTGATCTACACACGAAAATAACCCTAGGTATTTGCAATATAGGAGAATAGATTTTTACCCTTGAAGCGTGATCGAGAGGTGAAGAAGATGCTCGACCCTCCCGCAAAATGACCTACGCCGTCGACAACCCCACCCTCAGACTCAACACATATCCCCTGCATGAAGAAAAATTACTAAATTACTACTATAGACATGCCAAAAAATTACACATAATTCCTAAATTACTACTATACACATGCATATATGAAACAACATATATACATACTACTATACATATATGTAACAAATACATGGGACAAATACATGCTATATATATCTAACAATATATATACTAGAAATATATACTACACATACATACTAGCTACACATACATATATATACTAGCTACACATACACATACATACTAGCTACACATACATATATATACAACACATACATACTAGCTACACATACACATACATACTAGCTACACATACATATACTACACATATATACTAGCTAGCTACACATACACATAAATACTAGCTACACATACATACTACCTAGCTACACATACATGCATATACTACACATACCGATGGTGATGGGGCGGGCCGGCGGTGGGTGGAGGGGGGGCTGGACCGGGCGGAGGTGGAGCCGCGCGCCTGCGAGCTCCCAGGTGGCTGGCGCGGAGGTGGAGGGGACGGGCCGGCCGGGGCGGATGGGGCGCGGGGCGGATGGGGCGGGGCGGATGGGTGCGGAGGCGGGTGGGGGGTGGACCGGGTGGAGGAGGAGCCGGCAGCGGCGGCGCGGGGGCAGGTGGCGGCGGCGCGCCGGCGCCGGCGGCACGGAGGCGGTGGTGGCGGCGGGGTCGGGTGTGGGGAGGCGCGGGTCGCGGGTAGGTGTGGGGAGAGGATAAGGCAGGGGCGGGCCGGCCGGGCCGTTATCGACTCAGCGCCTTTGCCGTGTGCCAACCAGGGCGGAACACGGCAAAGAGCTTTGCCGTGTACCCCCAGGAAAACACACGGCAAAGGCTTATTGTTTTTTGCTATTTTCTAATTTCTTATTGTTTTTTCTTTCATTTGTATTTATTTTATGTTTAAGTGAAATCTTTCTTGGCTTTTTGTTAGTATTGAGACCATAGAAATACGAACTTTGCACTAGACCATAAACTTGCATGTGTCCCCTTATACGAACTTGTATGCATGCGCTCTAACCAAAAATGTCTAGGGGGGTAGACGGTCCGAGTCCCGCAGATCAGGGTTTCGCCGGTGGAAGTCCGCAAGAACGTCTGAATCATCTGAAAACTTCCATGTGTCCCTAGCATATGTGTGTGAGTGTGGTGCAAGATTGGTATAGGTGATTGCATGTGTCCCCCCTCACATGCATGCGCTCTAACCTAGAAGCGAAAGATTATGGACCTGTATAAGGGGGAATGTCCCCGTTCAGGTGAAACCGGGCCGTATAGTGCCCCAACTTGTGAACCAACATGGTTTTACATCATCCTATGACCTAGTCCGACACAAAACAAGAGAGAGCTACGCCGGGCTACCCCTGTCAGAAGAATGTCTAGGGGGGTAGACGATCCGAGGCCCGCAGATCATCAGGGTTTCGCCGGAGTAAGTCCACGAGAACGTCGGAATCATATGAAAACTTGCATGTGTCCCTAGCATATGTGTGTGAGTGTGGTGCAAGGTTGGTATAGGTGATTGCATGTGCCCCCCCTCACATGCATGCGCTCTAACCTAGAAGCGAAAGGTTATGGACCTGTATAAGGGGGAATCTCCCCGTTCAGGTGAAACCGGGCCGTATAGTGCCCCAACTTGTGAACCAACATGGTTTCACATCATCCTATGACCTAGTCAGACACAAAACAAGAGAGAGCTCCGCCGGGCTACCCCTGTCAGAAGAATGTCTAGGGGGGTAGACGATCCGAGGCCCGCAGATCATCAGGGTTTCGCCGAAGGAAGTCCACGAGAACGTCGGAATCGATGAAAACTTGCATGTGTCCCTAGCATATGTGTGTGAGTGTGGTGCCAGGTTGGTATAGGTGATTGCATGTGTCCCCCCTCACATGCATGCGCTCTAACCTAGAAGCGAAAGATTATGGACCTGTATAAGGGGGAATCTCCCCGTTCAGGTGAAACCGGACCGTATAGTGCGCCAACTTGTGAACCAACATGGTTTCACATCATCCTATGACCTAGTCAGACACAAAACAAGAGAGAGCTACGCCGGGCTACCCCTGTCAGAAGAATGTCTAGGGGGTAGACGATCCGACGCCCGCAGATCATCAGGGTTTCGCCGGAGGAAGTCCACGAGAACGTCGGAATCAGGGGGGTGCATGTATATAGTGATCAAGACTACAATAACCTATGATCATATGTGTGCTCTCATGATCCTATGAAATAATATCACCTAACATATATGTAATAAAAGCCTTGCTAAAGGTGAAAAAAATTCTTTGCCGTGTGTCTGAGGGATAGAGACACACGGCAAAGGACCTTTGCCGTGTGTTTGACGGCGACAGGCACACGGCAAAGGACATCTTTGCCGTGTGTTTTGTCCTTTGCCGTGTGTCTTATGCTATTTTCTAATTTTCTTTTTATTTTTTCTTTCAAATGAGTTAACTTTTTGTTGCCTATTTGTTAGTATTCAGACCATGGAAACACTAACTTTGCAATAGACCATAAGGTTCTAGAGGATGCTGAACTTCATTTCCATTAGGTAGACGATCCGAGGCCCGCAGATCATCAGGGTTTCGCCGGAGGAAGTCCAAGAGAACGTCGGAATCATCTGAAAACTTGCATGTGTCCCTAGCATATGTGTGTGAGTGTGGTGCAAGGTTGGTATAGGTGATTGCATGTGTCCCCCTCACATGCATGCGCTCTAACCTAGAAGCGAAAGGTTATTGACCTGTATAAGGGGGAATCTCCCCGTTCAGGTGAAACCGGGCCGTATAGTGCCCCAACTTGTGAACCAACATGGTTTCACATCATCCTATGACCTAGTCAGACACAAAACAAGAGAGAGCTACGCCGGGCTACCGCTGTCAGAAGAATGTCTAGGGGGGTAGACGATCCGAGGCCCGCAGATCATCAGGGTTTCGCCGGAGTAAGTCCACGAGAACGTCAGAATCATCTGAAAACTTGCATGTGTCCCTAGCATATGTGTGTGACTGTGGTGCAAGGTTGGTATAGGTGATTGCATGTGTCCCCCCTCGCATCCATGCGCTCTAACCTAGAAGCGAAACGTTATGGACCTGTATAAGGGGGAATCTCCCCGTTCAGGTGAAACCGGGCCGTATAGTGCCCCAACTTGTGAACCAACATGGTTTCACATCATCCCAAGACATAATCAAACACAAGACAAGAGAGAGCTACGCCGGGCTACCCCTGCCAGAAGAATGTCTAGGGGGTAGACGATCCAAGGCCCGCAGATCAGGGTTTCGCCGGAGGAAGTCCAAGAGAACGTCGGAATCATCTGAAAACTTGCATGTGTCCCTAGCATATGTGTGTGAGTGTGGTGCAAGGTTGGTATAGGTGATTGCATGTGTCCCCCCTCGCATCCATGCGCTCTAACCTAGAAGCGAAAGGTTATGGACCTGTATAAGGGGGAATCTCCCCGTTCAGGTGAAACCGGGCCGTATAGTGCCCCAACTTGTGAACCAACATGGTTTCACATCATCCCATGACATAATCAAACACAAGACAAGAGAGAGCTACGCCGGGCTACCCCTGCCAGAAGAATGTCTAGGGGGTAGACGATCCGAGGCCCGCAGATCAGGCTTTCGCCGGAGGAAGTCCAAGAGAACGTCGGAATCATCTGAAAACTTGCATGTGTCCCTAGCATATGTGTGTGAGTGTGGTGCAAGGTTGGTATAGGTGATTGCATGTGTCCCCCTCACATGCATGCGCTCTAACCTAGAAGCGAAAGGTTATGGACCTGTATAAGGGGGAATCTCCCCGTTCAGGTGAAACCGGGCCGTATAGTGCCCCAACTTGTGAACCAACATGGTTTCACATCATCTTATGACCTAGTCAGACACAAAACAAGAGAGAGCTACGCCGGGCTACCCCTATCAGAAGAATGTCTAGGGGGTAGACGATCCGAGGCCCGCATATCATTAGGGTTTCGCCGGAAGAAGTCCACGAGAACGTCGGAATCATCTGAAAACTTGCATGTGTCCCTAGCATATGTGTGTGAGTGTGGTGCAAGATTGGTATAGGTGATTGCATGTGCCCCCCCTCACATGCATGCGCTCTAACCTAGAAGCGAAAGGTTATGGACCTGTATAAGGGGGAATCTCCCTGTTACGGTGAAACCGGGCCGTATAGTGCCCCAACTTGTGAACCAACATGGTTTCACATCATCCTATGACCTAGTCAGACACAAAACAAGAGAGAGCTACGCCGGGCTACCCCTGTCAGAAGAATGTCTAGGGGGGTAGACGATCCGAGGCCCGCAGATCATCAGGGTTTCGCCAGAGGAAGTCCACGAGAACGTCAGAATCATCTGAAAACTTGCATGTGTCCCTAGCAT
The DNA here is from genome assembly GCA_916181665.1 of Avena sativa. NCBI lineage: Eukaryota > Viridiplantae > Streptophyta > Magnoliopsida > Poales > Poaceae > Avena > Avena sativa. The sequence continues at coordinate 392,416,862 of OV702280.1, read as the reverse complement.
ATGTGTGTGAGTGTGGTGCAAGGTTGGTATAGGTGATTGCATGTGTCCCCCTCACATGCATGCGCTCTAACCTAGAAACGAAAGGTTATAGACCTGTATAAGGGGGAATCTTCCCGTTCAGGTGAAACCGGGCCGTATAGTGCCCCAACTTGTGAATCAACATGGTTTCACATCATCCTATGACCTAGTCAGACACAAAACAAGAGAGAGCTACGCCGGGCTACCCCTGTCAGAAGAATGTCTAGGGGGGTAGACGATCTGAGGCCCGCAGATCATCAGGGTTTCGCCGGAGGAAGTCCACGAGAACATCGGAATCATCTGAAAACTTGCATGTGTCCCTAGCATATGTGTGTGAGTGTGGTGCAAGGTTGGTATAGGTGATTGCATGTGCCCCCCTCACATGCATGCGCTCTAACCTAGAAGCAAAAGGTTATAGACCTGTATAAGGGGGAATCTCCCCGTTCAGGTGAAACCGGGCCGTATTGTGCCCCAACTTGTGAACCAACATGGTTTCACATCATCCTATGACCTAGTCAGACACAAAACAAGAGAGAGCTACGCCGGGCTACCCCTGTCAGAAGAATGTCTAGGGGGGTACACGATCCGAGGCCCACAGATCATCAGGGTTTCGCCGGAGTAAGTCCACGAGAACGTCGGAATCATCTGAAAACTTGCATGTGTCCCTAGGATATGTGTGTGAGTGTGGTGCAAGGTTGGTATAGGTGATTGCATGTGTTCCCCCTTGCATTCATGCGCTCTAACCTAGAAGCGAAAGGTTATGGACCTGTATAAGGGGGAATCTCCCCGTTCAGGTGAAACCGGGCCGTATAGTGCCCCAACTTGTGAACCAACATGGTTTCACATCATCTTATGACCTAGTCAGACACAAAACAAGAGAGAGCTACGCCGGGCTACCCCTGTCAGAAGAATGTCTAGGGGGTAGACGATCCGAGGCCCGCATATCATCAGGGTTTCGCCGGAAGAAGTCCACGAGAACGTCGGAATCATCTGAAAACTTGCATGTGTCCCTAGCATATGTGTGTGAGTGTGGTGCAAGATTGGTATAGGTGATTGCATGTGCCCCCCTCACATGCATGCGCTCTAACCTAGAAGCGAAAGGTTATGGACCTGTATAAGGGGGAATCTCCCCGTTACGGTGAAACCGGGCCGTATAGTGCCCCAACTTGTGAACCAACATGGTTTCACATCATCCTATGACCTAGTCAGACACAAAACAAGAGAGAGCTACGCCGGGCTACCCCTGTCAGAAGAATGTCTAGGGGGGTAGACGATCCGAGGCCCGCAGATCATCAGGGTTTCGCCAGAGGAAGTCCACGAGAACGTCGGAATCATCTGAAAACTTGCATGTGTCCCTAGCATATGTGTGTGAGTGTGGTGCAAGGTTGGTATAGGTGATTGCATGTGTCCCCCTCACATGCATGCGCTCTAACCTAGAAACGAAAGGTTATAGACCTGTATAAGGGGGAATCTTCCCGTTCAGGTGAAACCGGGCCGTATAGTGCCCCAACTTGTGAATCAACATGGTTTCACATCATCCTATGACCTAGTCGGACACAAAACAAGAGAGAGCTACGCCGGGCTACCCCTGTCAGAAGAATGTCTAGGGGGGTAGACGATCCGAGGCTCGCAGATCATCAGGGTTTCGCCGGAGGAAGTCCACGAGAACGTCGGAATCATCTGAAAACTTGCATGTGTCCCTAGCATATGTGTGTGTGTGTGGTGCAAGGTTGGTATAGGTGATTGCATGTGTCCCCCTCACATGCATGCGCTCTAACCTAGAAGCAAAAGGTTATAGACCTGTATAACGGGGAATCTCCCCGTTCAGGTGAAACCGGGCCGTATTGTGCCCCAACTTGTGAACCAACATGGTTTCACATCATCCTATGACCTAGTCAGACACAAAACAAGAGAGAGCTACGCCGGGCTACCCCTGTCAGAAGAATGTCTAGGGGGGTAGACGATCCGAGGCCCACAGATCATCAGGGTTTCGCCGGAGTAAGTCCACGAGAACGTCGGAATCATCTGAAAACTTGCATGTGTCCCTAGCATATGTGTGTGAGTGTGGTGCAAGGTTGGTATAGGTGATTGCATGTGTTCCCCCTCGCATTCATGCGCTCTAACCTAGAAGCAAAAGGTTATGGACCTGTATAAGGGGGAATCTCCCCGTTCAGGTGAAACCGGGCCGTATAGTGCCCCAACTTGTGAACCAACATGGTTTCACATCATCCCATGACATAATCAAACACAAGACAAGAGAGAGCTACGCCGGGCTACCCCTGCCAGAAGAATGTCTAGGGGGTAGACGATCCGAGGCCCGCAGATCAGGGTTTCGCCGGAGGAAGTCCAAGAGAACGTCGGAATCATCTGAAAACTTGCATGTGTCCCTAGCATATGTGTGTGAGTGTGGTGCAAGGTTGGTATAGGTGATTGCATGTGTCCCCCTCACATGCATGCGCTCTAACCTAGAAGCGAAATGTTATGGACCTGTATAAGTGGGAATCTCCCCGTTCAGGTGAAACCGGGCCGTATAGTGCCCCAACTTGTGAACCAACATGGTTTCACATCATCCCATGACATAATCACACACAAGACAATAGAGCTACGCCGGTCTACCCCTGTCAGAAGAATGTCTAGGGGGGTAGACGATCCGAGGCCCGCAGATCATCAGGGTTTCGCCGGAGGAAGTCCACGAGAACGTCGGAATCATCTGAAAACTTGCATGTGTCCCTAGCATATGTGTGTGAGTGTGGTGCAAGATTGGTATAGGTGATTGCATGTGCCCCCCCTCACATGCATGCGCTCTAACCTAGAAGCGAAAGGTTATGGACCTGTATAAAGGGGAATCTCCCCGTTACGGTGAAACCGGGCTGTATAGTGCCCCAACTTGTGAACCAACATGGTTTCACATCATCCTATGACCTAGTCAGACACAAAACAAGAGAGAGCTACGTCGGGCTACCCCTGTCAGAAGAATGTCTAGGGGGGTAGACGATCCGAGGCCCGTAGATCATCAGGGTTTCGCCGGAGTAAGTCCACGAGAACGTCGGAATCATCTGAAAACTTGCATGTGTCCCTAGCATATGTGTGTGAGTGTGGTGCAAGGTTGGTATAGGTGATTGCATGTGTCCCCCCTAGCATCCATGCGCTCTAACCTAGAAGCGAAAGGTTATGGACCTGTATAAGGGGGAATCTCCCTGTTCAGGTGAAACCGGGCCGTATAGTGCCCCAACTTGTGAACCAACATGGTTTCACATCATCCTATGACCTAGTCAGACACAAAACAAGAGAGAGCTACGCCGGGCTACCCCTGTCAGAAGAATGTCTAGGGGGGTAGACGATCCGAGGCCCGCAGATCATCAGGGTTTCGCCGGAGGAAGTCCACGAGAACGTCGGAATCATCTGAAAATTTGCATGTGTCCCTAGCATATGTGTGTGAGTGTGGTGCAAGGTTGGTATAGGTGATTGCATGTGTCCCCCTCACATGCATGCGCTCTAACCTAGAAGCAAAAGGTTATAGACCTGTATAAGGGGGAATCTCCCCGTTCAGGTGAAACCGGGCCGTATTGTGCCCCAACTTGTGAACCAACATGGTTTCACATCATCCTATGACCTAGTCAGACACAAAACAAGAGAGAGCTATGCCAGGCTACCCCTGTCAGAAGAATGTCTAGGGGGGTAGACGATCCGAGGCCCGCAGATCATCAGGGTTTCGCCGGAGTAAGTCCACGAGAACGTCGGAATCATCTGAAAACTTGCATGTGTCCCTAGCATATGTGTGTGAGTGTGGTGCAAGGTTGGTATAGGTGATTGCATGTGTTCCCCCTCGCATTCATGCGCTCTAACCTAGAAGCGAAAGGTTATGGACCTGTATAAGGGGGAATCTCCCCGTTCAGGTGAAACCGGGCTGTATAGTGCCCCAACTTGTGAACCAACATGGTTTCACATCATCCCATGACATAATCAAACACAAGACAAGAGAGAGCTACGCCGGGCTACCCCTGCCAGAAGAATGTCTAGGGGGTAGACGATCCGAGGCCCGCAGATCAGGGTTTCGCCGGAGGAAGTCCAAGAGAACGTCGGAATCATCTGAAAACTTGCATGTGTCCCTAGCATATGTGTGTGAGTGTGGTGCAAGATTGGTATAGGTGATTGCATGTGCCCCCCTCACATGCATGCGCTCTAACCTAGAAGCGAAAGGTTATGGACCTGTATAAGGGGGAATCTCCCCGTTCAGGTGAAACCGGGCCGTATAGTGCCCCAACTTGTGAACCAACATGGTTTCACATCATCCTATGACCTAGTCAGACACAAAACAAGAGAGAGCTACGCCGGGCTACCGCTGTCAGAAGAATGTCTAGGGGGGTAGACGATCCGAGGCCCGCAGATCATCAGGGTTTCGCCGAAGTAAGTCCACGAGAACGTCGGAATCATCTGAAAACTTGCATGTGTCCCTAGCATATGTGTGTGAGTGTGGTGCAAGGTTGGTATAGGTGATTGCATGTGTCCCCCCTAGCATCCATGCGCTCTAACCTAGAAGCGAAAGGTTATGGACCTGTATAAGGGGGAATCTCCCCGTTCAGGTGAAACCGGGCCGTATAGTGCCCCAACTTGTGAACCAACATGGTTTCACATCATCCTATGACCTAGTCAGACACAAAACAAGAGAGAGCTACGCCGGGCTACCCCTGTCAGAAGAATGTCTAGGGGGGTAGACGATCCGAGGCCCGCAGATCATCAGGGTTTCGCCGGAGGAAGTCCACGAGAACGTCGGAATCATCTGAAAACTTTCATGTGTCCTTAGCATATGTGTGTGAGTGTGGTGCAAGGTTGGTATAGGTGATTGCATGTGTCCCCCTAACATGCATGCGCTCTAACCTAGAAGCGAAAGGTTATGGACCTGTATAAGGCGGAATCTCCCCGTTCAGGTGAAACCGGGCCGTATAGTGCCTGTTGGAGATATGCCCTAGAGGCAATAATAAATGTAGTTATTATTATATCTTTGTGTTTATGGTAAATGTTTACATTCATGCTATAATAGTATTAACAAGGAAACATTGATACTTGTGTGATTTGTAAACTTAATTTGAAGTCCCTAGTATAGCCTCTATACTTCACTAGCTTGTTGGTTGATAAATGATTGTGGTTTCCCTATCATGAACATTGAAATGTTATCAACAACAAAGATCATATCGTTAGGAGAATGATATGATGGACATACTCCTATAGATAAGCGTAGCATAAAGATCAAGTCATTTTAATAGTTCAATTGCTATATGCTTTCTGATACATAGTAACCTAATTCCTTCGACCATGAGATCATGCATATCACCTTTACCGGATGGATGCTTTGATGACATCAAACACCACACCGTAACTGGGTGGCTATAAAGGTGGCATTGAGTGTTCGGAAAGTATTGGTTGAAACACATGGATCAAGAGTGGGATTTGTCCATCCATATGACGGATAGATATACTCTGGGCCCTCTCGGTGGAATGTCATCCAATTAGCTTGCAAGCATGTGACTGGCTCACAAGGGATCACATATCACGGGAACGAGAAAAGAGTACTTATCGGTAACGAGGTTGAACTAGGTATACAGAGATACCGACGATCATAACCTCGGATAAGTAAACTATCGTGAGACAAAGGGAAATTGGTATCGTATGTAAGTGGTTCATTCGATCGCAAAGTAATCGTAGAAATATGTGGGAGCCATATGAATTTCCAGATTCCTCTATTGGTTATTGTTCGGAGAAGTGTCTCGATCATGTCCGCATAATTCACGAACCGTAGGGAGACACACTTAAGGATTCGACGTTGTTTGAGTAGTTATGGAATGAATGAGAAAGAGACCGAATGTTGTTCGGAGTCTCGGATGGGATCCGGGATATCACGAGGTGATCCGGAATGGTCCGGAGAATAAGATTCATATAAGGAAAGTCCCGTTTCGGAGTTGGGGAATGATTCCGGGGTTTTCATCGGGAATGTTCTAGAATGTTCCGGAATGTCCGGCACTCCGGAGGGGAAGGGTACATGAATGTGTTGTATCAAGTTGATATGATTGCATCATGTACTAAGTGTCCTCGCTGTTCCAAATAAAGGATTAAATTGAATCCTAGTTTGAAAAAGTCAAATAGCTAAATTGAAAAGTCAAATAGCTAAAATTGGAAAGTGGAAAAGAGGAGGAGGGGGGGAATCCGAGTTGGGGAGGAGTTCCCTCCTCCAACCGGCGGCAACCCTCCGAGCCGAGTTGGGGAGGGACTCCTCTCCCTCCCCTTGGCCGCTGGCCCCCCTCCACCTATATAAGGAGGGGCAGGGACCCCTCCTATAGCACACAAGTCCCTCACCTCAAACCCTAGAAGCTGCAGCCCACCATAGCCGCCGCCGCCCACTAGGGTTTTGCCCTAGCCGCCGACTTGGGGTCCACGGAACCCTAGCCGCCGGCTCTAGAACTTCCTCCTTGGTGTGTCTAAACCCTAGATCGCCGAGGAGCTCTCTCATACTCCACCATACTCGCTCCGGCTTAAGGCGAAGCCCTGCGAGATCTCCCCTCTACTTCCGGTACCACGCCGTTGTGCTGCCGGAATCACGAGGAGAGTGCTACAACCTCCGCTGCCTGCTAGAACAAGGGAGAGGAAGGTCTTCGACGAGTACCGAACGTGTGACCGACTGCGGGAGCGCTGCCGGAACGCAGCGCCGGAAGGATCGTCCACGCGATCTTGAGATCGGGAAGAGTACGACTACAGCACCCACGAGAATCCGCTCTCGTTAAACACTTTGGAATCTTCGAGGGTAAGTTATTCCATCGACTCGTTGCTACAATCTAGTAGATAGATCTTGGCTTGTTTGTTTGTATGCGATAGAAATTTTTTGTTTTCCATGCTACGAAACCCTACAGTGGTATCAGAGCCGTGTCTATATGTAGATCTGTTGCACGAGTAGAACACAATGGTCATTGTGGGCGTTGATGCTTTTATTGTCGATTGCTTCTTGTGTACTTTGCATCTTGCGGTATGTTGGGATGAAGCGGCCCGGGCTAACCTTACATGACATCGTTCATGAGACTTGCTCCACGCTTGACATGCAACTTGTATTGCATAAGTGGCTTTGCGGGTGCCTGTTTCTCCTAGCATAGTTAAGATCCAATTTACAACGGGTGATTGTGGCATCCCGCAAAACCACTACTAGAAAATCGCGTTGAATTTGTGAATTGCATCGGCATCATCATATGTTGGTTGTCTAAAACTATTTTCGCAAAGCCCGTTTTGTTTTCTAAAACGCCCCATCTTTATTCAAACATCAAAACCGGGTCCCCGGAGTATTTTGTTTTGTCCGCTGTCGGATTGCAAAAGCGCTGGTGGAAATAAATAAATTAATTATATTATTTTAGTGGGGCAGTCGAACGGGCCGAATGACCCGAACGACCACCCCAGAAAAATATAATCGGTCCACCTAACCGCCCTTCTAAATCCTACAGCTACCCACCTATCTACCACACCCCCCCTCCACATCACCCCACCCAATAGCAACCTGCCACCTCCCCCTCTCCCCTCCCCCTAGCCTACCAGACGCCGCCACGTCACTCAACCTCCTCTCTCACCCCCCAACTCCCTCTCCCCAACCCCAAACACACCCAGGCCACTCCTTCCTCTCACCCTGCCTCAACCACACCCGCACGCGCCTCAGCCACACCCTCACCTCTCCCTGCCCCGTGGGCCCGTTCCCCCCCGGGACCCACGCGTCCCACGCGCTCCCCACGCGGTGCGTCCGCGGCCTGCCCGCTCTCATCCCCTGGTCCCTGTCCCCGCTCTCTTCCTCGCCTCTGCCTCTCCCGCAAGCCCCGCCGCGCGCAGCTCCTCTCTCTCTCCCTGGCGCTCCCGCAGCCGCCCCCTCCCCCTCGTCGCCGTCCGACCCCACCCCGCACCCTTCTCCGCCGCCCGGCCCCGCCTCGCACCGGCGCCGCGCCACGCGACCCCGCCTGCCTCCCCCTCGTCTGCTCGCGTCAACCCGCCTCCACCTCGTCTCCGTCCGCGCCGTCGCCACCTCCGGTCGCCAACCGCCGTGCGTCGCCGGCCTCGCCCCGCTCCCGCTTGGGCTCGCCGCCGCGTCGGCCTCCATCGCGTCCTCCTCTGCCCCGCGCGGGTCCGGCCACCAACCACCGAACCGAGCTCCGGCCCGAGCCTCCTCTCCTCCTCGCCGGCGCTCCTCCCGCCTCTGGTCCGCGCGCCTCCATCCCCCTCCGCCGCTCTCCTCCGGCGCCGCCTAGTTCGCCCCGCCTCCGGCCGCGTCTACCTCCCCGCCGCCGCGCCGGCCGCGACCTCGCCCCGCCTCGACCCCTCCTCCGCGGCGTACCCCTCTCCCCGCGCCGCGACGACCTCCGCCGGCGACCCCAGCGCGACCCGCCCCTTCTCCCCCGGCTCCGGCCAACCTCGCCGCCAGCGCCCTCCTGCGCGTCGACGCCGGCCCGAGCCCGCCTCTCCTGCCACCCCGCGACGCCGAGCCCTGGGGGCCTCTGCCTCCCGTGCGTTTGTCTCTGTGTGCTCGCGTAAGGGAGCCAGGGGGTCTGCTTGTGTTCTCTGTGGGCCGTCCTGAGGCACCCCAAGCTCGCCAACGACCTTCGGCACCGACCCGGAAGCATCCGATGCGCCCCGACGCCACGCCAAGTTCGTCTACCCGAATGCCAAGATCTACCCCAGTAAATCCGAGAATGCTTCCGTCGAGACCGAACCCGTCGAACCCCAGATCCGTCGAACCCCGAGACCGACCCCGAACCCCGGAACCCCAAGTTCGTCGAGAACCCCCTAATGTGTGACCCCTTTTCTCGAGCCTTATTTTATAAATGAAATATAACCTTGTCGCATATTAAATTGCCTTTCATCTCGCATGCATATCATTGGTTTGGGGGCCTTATGCCGATTCACCTAAATTAAATATGGGGCCCATATGCGGGCAATCTAGCCTTATATTGGCCTCATTTAAATTTGTGTAGCGAACCCGGTGCTATCTTCTGCCATGTTAAAGCAACATTTAAATTGCGGGGCAGCTAAATAACTTGAACCACCTAACTACTTGTCGGGACCCCGGTCCCACTTAATATGACCTAATCGCATCGCACCCTTGCCATGTCATGCATCATACACGCATCATGCCGATCTTCTGCCGTTGTATTAAATATTGCATCCGGTGTTTCTTCTAGTGTTTTGCTTCTTCGCGGATAAGGCCGTTGAGTTGATGCGAGTGTCGACCCGACCTTCGGTTGAACCTTCGACAATGTTTTCAGGCGAGCATCTCCCCCTTTCTACCCATCTTACTTTTATGATATTTACTTCCCTCCTGTTGATCTATTGCTATCTGTGTCGCGATGCTCTAGTTTCCGTACCCTTGATATCCCTTGCAGCCATATATTGCCTTGGACACATCCTATTACTTGTTGTTTGGTAGATAGTTGGACTTGCGCGTCGTAGTCGCTTGCTCAATTGCCGCTGCGTGTCGTCAAGTGCCACAGTTGTTGATGTATTGCCGCATGTTGATGTTGGAGGTGATCATAGTTTTACTATCGTACACTTTAATTCCTGTTTAACAACTAAAATTGAAGTAAGCAGAGGCATCGGTGGGTGATAGATAATATTTGGTTTCCGAACGCCCACTTGTGTCCCGTAGGACCCCGAGTACTTGATACCTGTTCCTTGATTTATCGCGCTATCCACATCCGGGAGGTATATGGGACCCCCCTTAGCCAGAGCTTGATTCAGTCTTATTTCTTGGGGCCACAAACTAGTTTGAGGTTTTATTTACGATCCTGTACTTATGCCATGCTTTACTGCTTTATTTACGATTGTGCGAGGAGCACACTGTACTGTTTAGGTAAGCGGAATGTTTTCGCGGTATCGACAAGCCCAGCCACACTTTCGGGTTCCCAGTCGTTTACAGCCATTGGCGCAAACCTTGAGTCCGTCTCGGAGCTTGCTTACTTCGTTGCGGGTCTACTCAATGGGTTGGCCCCCTGAAATATTTCTGAATCCTGTGATTGCTTTGTCGTGAAAGCCTCGTTGGGTTTTGATTTGGTTTTTCCGAGGTTGATCGAGTGTGTGTTGCTATTGGTGCACCCCGGCCGGGTAAAACTTTCTGAAAGCCGTGTCCGCGGTTATGGACGACTCGGAGCACAGTATCTCGACCATAGACAAGCATAACTAAAGTTTAATGCTATAAATTTGACTTTATAATGACTAGTAATCAGCTCCACTATAACGGGATGGCTAAATAATACTGCCCACAACTGCTGTTTGGATTGTCGCTTGCGACCATTGTACCTGACTAGTAAGTACTGCAACTACAACGGAATGGCTGAATAAAAGTACCAACAACTGCTGGGTTTTGGGTTTATCTCACGCTATCTGTATCTGATTAGTAATTGTTGCAACTATAACGGAACGGTTGACTAAAAGTGCCAACTGTTTATTTTATCAGGATGATTATCTATACTTGACTAGTAATTGCTGCAACGATAACCGAATAAATAAAACTGCCAACCGTGTGAGTTCCTCGGTTGAATTCCTCGTTTGGTCTCGAGGGGGGAAACGCCAGGATGGGTTTGTTTGATGGTAGTATCAGGTTGGTTCCGAATAGGTCTTTATCACCCCTCTCTGATAGTCGCCAGTTGTGTCGAGTCTCTATAGGTTGTTTAGTGCATGCTGCCGCTGCCGCTCAGTCCACTATACCTATGTAGGCGAGGACCGCCGAATTCTAGTCTCGCCGTGTACTGGCCTCAGTACTGACGCTCCTCTTTTTCCTTTGCCCTTTGTCGGCACCCCTTTTGTTTAAGCAGGTTTTGAGATCGACGTCGTTAGCAGGGTTACCCTTCCGGCTTGGCCTGGGCAGGGTTATGGACGCCATTGGTTATTCTTCAGGGCTCTTAGCCCCATTTGCATCTTGTCCGTAGTCGGACGCTCCTTCTTTCAAGGTGATTTGGATCTTTGTATATTATATCTGTGTTCTTGACTCATGGAGTCGTGTTGTATATATATCTGTTCTGTGGGTCCCATCGAGGACTGTTGTGTAATGTTATTACTTCGTTTTCCACCCGCACGAAAGTGCCTGGTGGGCACCTTTGAATCGTTTCTATGCGGGTTTGGCGGGAATCGCTATAACTTGCATAGGTCCGATTCTGAGGGTGTTACAGAGTGGTATCAGAGCTCAGCAGTTGCGATACCCCACAAGTCCAGCCTGTAGGATAACCTAGCTAACGGCCGAAGTAGAGTGTCAAAACCATTTTGCAAAATCGGTTGGATAGTTCTGATTAGGTCTGATTTTACTCCTTACCCCTCTGCTATCCTCCTCTTACCCCTACGTGTTTTGAATCCGCTCTCGTCTCTTTCTTCGAGTCCAGGAATTCTCGTGGTTGGGTTTCCGTCGTACCTGCAGGGTTTCGTTTCCTTCTCTGATAACGGTGTTCTACCATCCGGTGTTCAAGCTGCCTGAGGAATCCGTCTACTGTGGTACCATTCTTTGTTCCTTGTTTGTGCCTTCCGGTGGTTTCTGACGCGACGACATCATCCACGCCAGATCCGATGCAGAGTCTGCACCCCTTCTTTGTTTCCGAACCTCGCTTGTCGAGATCTTCAGTCTAATTCCGAGAGTTGGTTGCATAGTCCGCCTATTCGTGTGCAGAGTAATGGTTTGGGTGCGCGATGGACTGATCACCATCCGACTACTCTTATCATTCGCTCTTGTACATCGAATCAGTGGATCCAGCAGTTTTACTCCGTCCACGGAAGTTAGAGGTGGCTTTATTTGTTGATGCCTCTACCATCGCCCTTTTTGATCCCGGAGAGTTCTCTCGACGATCACGGACAACGACCTCTTGTTAGTGGTGTCGCGAGGATCTACACGAAGCGAGAAGACGCAGATCGCCGACCTTCCTTCCGGTACCATGAGGCGGATCTCGAGGGCGAGATCCATTGTTAGTGGTGTCAAATTGTGGCATCCCGCAAAACCACTACTAGAAAATCGCGTTGAATTTGTGAATTGCATCGGCATCATCATATGTTGGTTGTCTAAAACTATTTTCGCAAAGCCCGTTTTGTTTTCTAAAACGCCCCATCTTTATTCAAACATCAAAACCGGGTCCCCGGAGTATTTTGTTTTGTCCGCTGTCGGATTGCAAAAGCGCTGGTGGAAATAAATAAATTAATTATATTATTTTAGTGGGGCAGTCGAACGGGCCGAATGACCCGAACGACCACCCCAGAAAAATATAATCGGTCCACCTAACCGCCCTTCTAAATCCTACAGCTACCCACCTATCTACCACACCCCCCCTCCACATCACCCCACCCAATAGCAACCTGCCACCTCCCCCTCTCCCCTCCCCCTAGCCTACCAGACGCCGCCACGTCACTCAACCTCCTCTCTCACCCCCCAACTCCCTCTCCCCAACCCCAAACACACCCAGGCCACTCCTTCCTCTCACCCTGCCTCAACCACACCCGCACGCGCCTCAGCCACACCCTCACCTCTCCCTGCCCCGTGGGCCCGTTCCCCCCCGGGACCCACGCGTCCCACGCGCTCCCCACGCGGTGCGTCCGCGGCCTGCCCGCTCTCATCCCCTGGTCCCTGTCCCCGCTCTCTTCCTCGCCTCTGCCTCTCCCGCAAGCCCCGCCGCGCGCAGCTCCTCTCTCTCTCCCTGGCGCTCCCGCAGCCGCCCCCTCCCCCTCGTCGCCGTCCGACCCCGCCCCGCACCCTTCTCCGCCGCCCGGCCCCGCCTCGCACCGGCGCCGGCGCCGCGCCACGCGACCCCGCCTGCCTCCCCCTTGTCTGCTCGCGTCAACCCGCCTCCATCTCGTCTCCGTCCGCGCCGTCGCCACCTCCGGTCGCCAACCGCCGTGCGTCGCCGGCCTCGCCCCGCTCCCGCTTGGGCTCGCCGCCGCGTCGGCCTCCATCGCGTCCTCCTCTGCCCCGCGCGGGTCCGGCCACCAACCACCGAACCGAGCTCCGGCCCGAGCCTCCTCTCCTCCTCGCCGGCGCTCCTCCCGCCTCCGGTCCGCGCGCCTCCATCCCCCTCCGCCGCTCTCCTCCGGCGCCGCCTAGTTCGCCCCGCCTCCGGCCGCGTCTACCTCCCCGCCGCCGCGCCGGCCGCGACCTCGCCCCGCCTCGACCCCTCCTCCGCGGCGTACCCCTCTCCCCGCGCCGCGACGACCTCCGCCGGCGACCCCAGCGCGACCCGCCCCTTCTCCCCCGGCTCCGGCCAACCTCGCCGCCAGCGCCCTCCTGCGCGTCGACGCCGGCCCGAGCCCGCCTCTCCTGCCACCCCGCGACGCCGAGCCCTGGGGGCCTCTGCCTCCCGTGCGTTTGTCTCTGTGTGCTCGCGTAAGGGAGCCAGGGGGTCTGCTTGTGTTCTCTGTGGGCCGTCCTGAGGCACCCCAAGCTCGCCAACGACCTTCGGCACCGACCCGGAAGCATCCGATGCGCCCCGACGCCACGCCAAGTTCGTCTACCCGAACGCCAAGATCTACCCCAGTAAATCCGAGAACGCTTCCGTCGAGACCGAACCCGTCGAACCCCAGATCCGTCGAACCCCGAGACCGACCCCGAACCCCGGAACCCCAAGTTCGTCGAGAACCCCCTAATGTGTGACCCCTTTTCTCGAGCCTTATTTTATAAATGAAATATAACCTTGTCGCATATTAAATTGCCTTTCATCTCGCATGCATATCATTGGTTTGGGGGCCTTATGCCGATTCACCTAAATTAAATATGGGGCCCATATGCGGGCAATCTAGCCTTATATTGGCCTCATTTAAATTTGTGTAGTGAACCCGGTGCTATCTTCTGCCATGTTAAAGCAACATTTAAATTGCGGGGCAGCTAAATAACTTGAACCACCTAACTACTTGTCGGGACCCCGGTCCCACTTAATATGACCTAATCGCATCGCACCCTTGCCATGTCATGCATCATACACGCATCATGCCGATCTTCTGCCGTTGTATTAAATATTGCATCCGGTGTTTCTTCTAGTGTTTTGCTTCTTCGCGGATAAGGCCGTTGAGTTGATGCGAGTGTCGACCCGACCTTCGGTTGAACCTTCGACAATGTTTTCAGGCGAGCATCTCCCCCTTTCTACCCATCTTACTTTTATGATATTTACTTCCCTCCTGTTGATCTATTGCTATCTGTGTCGCGATGCTCTAGTTTCTGTACCCTTGATATCCCTTGCAGCCATATATTGCCTTGGACACATCCTATTACTTGTTGTTTGGTAGATAGTTGGACTTGCGCGTCGTAGTCGCTTGCTCAATTGCCGCTGCGTGTCGTCAAGTGCCACAGTTGTTGATGTATTGCCGCATGTTGATGTTGGAGGTGATCATAGTTTTACTATCGTACACTTTAATTCCTGTTTAACAACTAAAATTGAAGTAAGCAGAGGCATCGGTGGGTGATAGATAATATTTGGTTTCCGAACGCCCACTTGTGTCCCGTAGGACCCCGAGTACTTGATACCTGTTCCTTGATTTATCGCGCTATCCACATCCGGGAGGTATATGGGACCCCCCTTAGCCAGAGCTTGATTCAGTCTTATTTCTTGGGGCCACAAACTAGTTTGAGGTTTTATTTACGATCCTGTACTTATGCCATGCTTTACTTCTTTATTTACGATTGTGCGAGGAGCACACTGTACTATTTAGGTAAGCGGAATGTTTTCGCGGTATCGACAAGCCCAGCCACACTTTCGGGTTCCCAGTCGTTTACAGCCATTGGCGCAAACCTTGAGTCCGTCTCGGAGCTTGCTTACTTCGTTGCGGGTCTACTCAATGGGGTGGCCCCCTGAAATATTTCTGAATCCTGTGATTGCTTTGTCGTGAAAGCCTCGTTGGGTTTTGATTTGGTTTTTCCGAGGTTGATCGAGTGTGTGTTGCTATTGGTGCACCCCGGCCGGGTAAAACTTTCTGAAAGCCGTGTCCGTGGTTATGGACGACTCGGAGCACAGTATCTCGACCATAGACAAGCATAACTAAAGTTTAATGCTATAAATTTGACTTTATAATGACTAGTAATCAGCTCCACTATAACGGGATGGCTAAATAATACTGCCCACAACTGCTGTTTGGATTGTCGCTTGCGACCATTGTACCTGACTAGTAAGTACTGCAACTACAACGGAATGGCTGAATAAAAGTACCAACAACTGCTGGGTTTTGGGTTTATCTCACGCTATCTGTATCTGATTAGTAATTGTTGCAACTATAACGGAACGGTTGACTAAAAGTGCCAACTGTTTATTTTATCAGGATGATTATCTATACTTGACTAGTAATTGCTGCAACGATAACCGAATAAATAAAACTGCCAACCGTGTGAGTTCCTCGGTTGACTTCCTCGTTTGGTCTCGAGGGGGGAAACGCCAGGATGGGTTTGTTTGATGGTAGTATCAGGTTGGTTCCGAATAGGTCTTTCTCACCCCTCTTTGATAGTCGCCAGTTGTGTCGAGTCTCTATAGGTTGTTTAGTGCATGCTGCCGCTGCCGCTCAGTCCACCATACCTATGTAGGCGAGGACCGCCGAATTCTAGTCTCGCCGTGTACTGGCCTCAGTACTGACGCTCCTCTTTTTCCTTTGCCCTTTGTCGGCACCCCTTTTGTTTAAGCAGGTTTTGAGATCGACGTCGTTAGCAGGGTTACCCTTCCGGCTTGGCCTGGGCAGGGTTATGGACGCCATTGGTTATTCTTCAGGGCTCTTAGCCCCATTTGCATCTTGTCCGTAGTCGGACGCTCCTTCTTTCAAGGTGATTTGGATCTTTGTATATTATATCTGTGTTCTTGACTCATGGAGTCGTGTTGTATATATATCTGTTCTGTGGGTCCCATCGAGGACTGTTGTGTAATGTTATTACTTCATTTTCCACCCGCACGAAAGTGCCTGGTGGGCACCTTTGAATCGTTTCTATGCGGGTTTGGCGGGAATCGCTATAACTTGCATAGGTCCGATTCTGAGGGTGTTACAGTGATTAACAATACTAGTATCAATATTGTGGTTCATGTTCGTAAGTTAGAACGACACTTATAGAAAGCCCCAAACCACGTAAAACATGCAAAGAAAGTAGAGGCGTCTAACTTTGTTTTGCAGGGGTGTGCAGTGATGTGATATGGCCATGATTGTGATTATATTTGATGTATGCAATGTTCCTTATTGTAAGTTGGCAACCGGCAGGAGCCATATGGTTGTCTTTAATTTATGTTAAGTCCCGCGTGTCTATTCAAAGTAGTTGTAATAGTTGAAGCCGGTGGACGACAACCATGGAGAGGCGTCATTGACCTTGATGCAATGCCGGTGATGATGGAGATCATGTTCGTGCTAGAAGATGGAGATCGGAAGCACAAAGAAGAAAGGCCATATCATATCACATATTATGAATTGCATGTGATGTTAATCCTTTATGCATCTTGTATTGCTTAGTAGATGACGGTAGCATTATAAGATGATCCCTCATGCACATGAATTTCAAGTCATAAAGTGTTCACCCTTAGTTAGCACCGTTGCTAAAGCTTGTTGTTTCGAAGAACCACGTGATGATCGG
Source organism: Avena sativa (assembly GCA_916181665.1). NCBI lineage: Eukaryota > Viridiplantae > Streptophyta > Magnoliopsida > Poales > Poaceae > Avena > Avena sativa. Next base: position 392,400,268 of record OV702280.1, on the reverse strand, counting down.
GTGTGTTAGATTCCGCAAGTGTATACAACATGAGCAAGCCAGATTTGCTCATGCGGAAACTAAGGTTTGATCTTGACGAGCCTAGCATGTACAGACATGGTCTCGGAACACGGATCACCGAAAGGTAAAGCATGAATCATATAGTAGATATGATGAACATGACGATTGTTCGCCATTGAAACTATATCAACTCTCGTGATGATCGGTGTTGATATAGTGGATTTGGTTCGTGTGATCACTAAAACAATGTGAGGGATGTTGTTTTGAGTGGGAGTTCACCTAGATTAACTTTATTTGAACTCAATTTGTCATAAACTTAGTCTAAACTATTGCAAATATGTTGTAGATCAATGGCAGCCCCTACCATCAATTTTAATGCGTTCCTAGAGAAAGAAAAGTTGAAAAACAATGGAAGCAACTTCGCGGATTGGTTCCGCAATTTGAGGATTGTCCTCACAACTGGTAATTTGACCTATGTGCTAGATGCACCGCTGGGTGACCCACCTACAGCTGATGCTTCCGATGAAGTAAAGAATGTTTACCTCGCTCGGAAGAATCAGTACTCCATAGTTCAGTGTGCTATCTTGTATGATTTGGAATCGGAGCTTCAGAAAAGGTTTGAGAATTCAGACCCATATGATATTGTCGAGGATCTCAAATTGATCTTTGAGACTCATGCGGCAATTGAAAGCTATGAGGCTTCTGAAAAGTTCTTTAGCTGCAAGATGGAAGAGGGCAGCTCCGTCAGTGAGCATGTGCTTAAGATGTCTGGGCACGCAAACAAACTTCAAAGCTTGGGTATAGTGATTCCTAATGCTTTGGGGATTTACCGTGTCCTCCAATCACTACCACCAAGTTACAAGAACTTTGTGATGAACTATAACATGCAGAACATGAACAAGCAGTTGCCAGAACTGTTTGCTATGTTAAAGTCTGCAGAAGTGGAGATCAAGAAAGAGCACCAAGTGTTGTTGGTCAATATGACCACCAAATTCAAGAAAGGCAAGTCTAAGCAGAAGGGACACTTCAAGAAGGGTGGTAAGAAAGTTACCACGCCGGCGAAGAAGACCAAGGCTGGACCTAAGCCTGATACTGAGTGCTTTTACTGCAAGGGAGAAGGTCACTGGAAGCGGAATTGCCCAAAGTACTTGGTGGATTTGAAGAACGGCAACATCAAGAAGAAAGGTATATCTGATATACATGTTATTGATGTGTATCTCACTAGTACTCGTAGTAGTGCCTGGGTATTTGATACTGGTTCGGTTGCTCATATTTGTAACTCGAAACAGGTGCTGCAGAATAAAGGGAAGCTAGCGAAGAACGAGGTGACGATGTGCGTGGGAAACGGATCAAAGGTTGATGTGATCGCGGTCGGCACGCTACCCCTTCATCTACCATCGGGATTAGTTTTATACTTAAATAATTGTTATTTGGTGCCTGCGTTGAGCATGAACATTATATCGGGATCTTGTTTATTGCGAGACGGTTACTTGTTTAAGTCCGAGAATAATGGTTGTTCGATTTATATGAGTAATATGTTTTATGCACATGCACCTTTGATAGATGGTCTATTATTGTTGAATCTCGATAGTGGAAATACACATATTAATAAAATTGAGGCTAAACGTTTGAAATCAAGCGATAATTCGACCTATATGTGGCACTGTCGTCTTGGTCACATTGGAGTGAAGCGTATGAAGAAACTCCATTCCGATGGACTTCTTGAATCACTTGATTTCGAATCACTTGATAGATGCGAAGCATGTCTGATGGGTAAAATGACTAAGACTCCATTTTCTGGTATGATGGAGCGAGCTACGGACTTATTGGAAATCATACATACCGATGTGTGTGGTCCAATGAGTGTAGCATCGCGCGGTGGTTATCGTTATGTTCTTACCTTCATGGATGATTTGAGTAGATATGGGTATATCTATTTCATGAAACATAAGTCCGAAACTTTCGAGAAGTTTAAGGAGTTTCAAAGTGAGGTAGAGAATCAACGTAACAAGAAGATTAAATTTCTACGTTCTGATCGTGGAGGTGAATATCTAAGTTACGAGTTTGGCGAGCATTTGAAGAAATGCGGAATACTTTCACAGTTGACACCGCCGGGAACACCACAGCGTAATGGTGTGTCCGAACGTCGTAATCAAACTCTCTTAGATATGGTTCGTTCTATGATGTCACTTACAGATTTACCGCTATCATTTTGGGGTTATGCATTAGGAACAGCCGCATTCACTTTAAATAGGGTACCGTCTAAATCCGTTGAAACGACACCGTATGAATTATGGTTTGGAAAGAAACCTAGATTGTCGTTCCTTAAAGTTTGGGGATGCGAAGCCTATGTAAAGAAGTTACAGCCGGACAAGCTTGAACCCAAAGCGGAAAAATGCGTCTTCATAGGATACCCGAAGGAAACTATTGGGTATACCTTCTATCATAGATCCGAAGGCAAAATCTTCGTTGCCAAGAATGGATCGTTTCTAGAGAAGGAATTTCTCTCGAAAGAAGTGACTAGAAGGAAAGTAGAACTCGACGAGGTTGTCGAACCTTCTCTCGAAATTGCGAGTAGCGCAGCACCGGAAGAAGTTCCTGTGGTGCCTGCACCAATTAGAGAGGAAGCTAATGATGATGATCATGAAACTTCGGTTGAAGTTGCTACAGAGCCTCGGAGGTCAACGAGAACTCGTACCACTCCAGATTGGTATGATCCCGTTATGAGTGTCATGTTGGTGGACAACACCGATGACCCTAAGACATATGAGGAAGCGATGATGAGCCCAGATTCCAATAAATGGCAAGAAGCCATGAAATCCGAGATTGGATCCATGTACGAAAACCAAGTATGGACTTTGGTGGACTTACCGGATGGCCGGAAGGCTGTCGAGAACAAATGGATTTTCAAGAAGAAAACATATGCTGATGGTAATGTTACCGTCTATAAAGCTTGACTTGTCGCAAAAGGGTTTCGACAAATTCAAGGAGTTGACTACGATGAGACTTTCTCACCAGTAGCGAAGCTAAAGTCTATGAGGATTATGTTAGCAATCGCTGCATATTATGATTATGAGATATGGCAGATGGATGTCAAAACAGCATTCCTCAATGGAGATATTGATGAAGAGTTGGATATGATGCAACCCAAAGGTTTTGTCGATCCTAAAGATGCTAACAAGGTATGCAAACTTCAACGGTCCATCTATGGATTGAAGCAAGCATCCCGTAGTTGGAATCAATGTTTTGATAAGGTGATCAAAAGTTTTGGTTTTATACAAACTTATGGAGAAGCTTGTATTTACAAGAAAGTGAGTGGGAGCTCTGTAGCATTCTTAAACTATATGTGGATGACATATTATTGATTGGGAATGATGTAGACCTTCTTAATAGTGTCAAGGAATATTTGAATAATAGTTTTTCAATGAAGGATCTTGGCGAAGCAGCTTACATATTAGGCATAAAGATTTATAGAGATAGATCGAAACGCCAAATATCATTGTCACAGAGTACATATTTGGACAAAGTTCTAAAGAGATTTGGAATGGAAGATAGCAAGAAAGGGTTCTTGCCCATGTTGCCCAATACGACCTTGAGTAAAACTCAAAGTCCGACATCGGCAGAAGATAGAGAAAGGATGAGTAAGACTCCCTATGCCTCAGCCATAGGATCTCTAATGTATGCCATGCTATGTACTAGACCCGACATTGCATATGCTGTTAGTTTGACTAGCAGATATCAAAGTGATCCAGGAGTGGATCATTGGACAGCGGTCAAAAACATCCTTAAGTACTTGAGAAGAACTAAGGATATGGTTCTTTCTTATGGAGGTGATGAACAGCTCGTTGTTAATGGTTACACCGATGCTAGTTGGAACACTGATCCGGATGATTCTAAATCACAATCTGGATACGTATTTATTTTGAATGGTGCAGTAGTTAGCTGGAGGAGTGCAAAGCAAAGCGTTGTGGCGAGATCTTCAACTGAATCGGAATACATGGCTGCTTCGGAGGCTTCACAAGAAGCGATATGGATGAAAGAGTTCATTACAGAGCTGGGTGTGGTTCCTAGTGCGCTGGACCCAATGTCTATCTACTGTGATAACATGGGCGCCATAGCCAATGCGCAAGAACCAAGGTCAAACAAGAAGCTGAAGCACATCAAGCTACGTTTTCACGCTATTCGAGAACATATCCAAGATGGGGATATAAAGATTTGCAAAGTACACACAGATCTGAATGTGGCGGATCCGTTGACTAAACCTCTCCCGAGGGCAAAACATGACCAGCACCAAACTGCCATGGGTGTTCGGTATATTACCATGTAATCTAGATTAGATGACTCTAGTGCAAGTGGGATACTGTTGGAGATATGCCCTAGAGGCAATAATAAATGTAGTTATTATTATTATATATTTGTGTTTATGATAAATGTTTACATTCATGCTATAATAGTATTAACAAGGAAACATTGATACTTGTGTGATTTGTAAACTTAATTTGAAGTCCCTAGTATAGCCTCTATACATCACTAGCTTGTTGGTTGATAAATGATTGTGGTTTCCCTATCATGAACATTGAGATGTTATCAACAACAAAGATCATATCGTTAGGAGAATGATATGATGGACATACTCCTATAGATAAGCGTAGCATAAAGATCAAGTCATTTTAATAGTTCAATTGCTATATGCTTTCTGATACATAGTAACCTAATTCCTTCGACCATGAGATCATGCATATCACCTTTACCGGATGGATGCTTTGATGACATCAAACACCACATCGTAACTGGGTGGCTATAAAGGTGGCATTGAGTGTTCGGAAAGTATTGGTTGAAACACATGGATCAAGAGTGGGATTTGTCCATCCATATGACGGATAGATATACTCTGGGCCCTCTCGGTGGAATGTCATCCAATTAGCTTGCAAGCATGTGACTGGCTCACAAGGGATCACATATCACGGGAACGATAAAAGAGTACTTATCGGTAATGAGGTTGAACTAGGTATACAGAGATACCGACGATCATAACCTCGGATAAGTAAACTATCGCGAGACAAAGGGAAATTGGTATCGTATGTAAGTGGTTCATTCGATCGCAAAGTAATCGTAGAAATATGTGGGAGCCATATGAATTTCCAGATTCCTCTATTGGTTATTGTTCGGAGAAGTGTCTCGATCATGTCCGCATAATTCACGAACCGTAGGGAGACACACTTAAGGATTCGACGTTGTTTGAGTAGTTATGGAATGAATGAGAAAGAGACCGAATGTTGTTCGGAGTCTCGGATGGGATCCGGGATATCACGAGGTGATCCGGAATGGTCCGGAGAATAAGATTCATATAAGGAAAGTCCCGTTTCGGAGTTGGGGAATGATTCCGGGGTTTTCATCGGGAATGTTCTAGAATGTTCCGGAATGTCCGGCACTCCGGAGGGGAAGGGTACATGAATGTGTTGTATCAAGTTGATATGATTGCATCATGTACTAAGTGTCCTCGCTGTTCCAAATAAAGGATTAAATTGAATCCTAGTTTGAAAAAGTCAAATAGCTAAATTGAAAAGTCAAATAGCTAAAATTGGAAAGTGGAAAAGAGGAGGAGGGGGGGAATCCGAGTTGGGGAGGAGTTCCCTCCTCCAACCGGCGGCAACCCTCCAATCCGAGTTGGGGAGGGACTCCTCTCCCTCCCCTTGGCCGCCGGCCCCCCTCCACCTATATAAGGAGGGGCAGGGACCCCTCCTATAGCACACAAGTCCCTCACCTCAAACCCTAGAAGCTGCAGCCCACCATAGCCGCCGCCGCCCACTAGGGTTTTGCCCTAGCCGCCGACTTGGGGTCCACGGAACCCTAGCCGCCGGCTCTAGAACTTCCTCCTTGGTGTGTCTAAACCCTAGATCGCCGAGGAGCTCTCTCATACTCCACCATACTCGCTCCGGCTTAAGGCGAAGCCCTGCGAGATCTCCCCTCTACTTCCGGTACCACGCCGTTGTGCTTCCGGAATCACGAGGAGAGCGCTACAACCTCCGCTGCCTGCTGGAACAAGGGAGAGGAAGGTCTTCGTCGAGTACCGAACGTGTGACCGACTGTGGGAGCGCTGCCGGAACGCAGCGCCGGAAGGATCGTCTACGCGATCTTGAGACCGGGAAGAGTACGACTACATCACCCACGAGAATCCGCTCTCGTTAAACACTTTGGAATCTTCGAGGGTAAGTTATTCCATCGACTCGTTGCTACAATCTAGTAGATAGATCTTGGCTTGTTTGTTTGTATGCGATAGAAATTTTTTGTTTTCCATGCTACGAAACCCTACAGTGCCCCAACTTGTGAACCAACTTGGTTTCACATCATCCTATGACCTAGTCAGACACAAAACAAGAGAGAGCTACGCCGAGCTACCCCTGTCAGAAGAATGTCTAGGGGGGTAGACGATCCGAGGCCCGCAGATCATCAGGGTTTCGCCGGAGGAAGTCCACGAGAACGTCGGAATCATCTGAAAACTTGCATGTGTCCCTAGCATATGTGTGTGAGTGTGGTGCAAGATTGGTATAGGTGATTGCATGTGCCCCCCCCTCACATGCATGCGCTCTAACCTAGAAGCGAAAGGTTATGGACCTGTATAAGGGGGAATCTCCCTGTTACGGTGACACCGGGCCGTATAATGCCCCAACTTGTGAACCAACATGGTTTCACATCATCCTATGACCTAGTCAGACACAAAACAAGAGAGAGCTACACCGGGCTACCCCTGTCAGAAGAATGTCTAGGGGGGTAGACGATCCGAGGCCCGCAGATCATCAGGGTTTCGCCGGAGTAAGTCCACGAGAACGTCGGAATCATCTGAAAACTTGCATGTGTCCCTAGCATATGTGTGTGAGTGTGGTGCAAGGTTGGTATAGGTGATTGCATGTGTCCCCCCTCGCATCCATGCGCTCTAACCTATAAGCGAAAGGTTATGGACCTGTATAAGGGGGAATCTCCCCGTTCAGGTGAAACCGGGCCGTATAGTGCCCCAACTTGTGAACCAACATGGTTTCACATCATCCCATGACATAATTAAACACAAGACAAGAGAGAGCTACGCCGGGCTACCCCTGCCAGAAGAATGTCTAGGGGGTAGACGATCCGAGGCCCGCAGATCAGGGTTTCGCCGGAGGAAGTCCAAGAGAACGTCGGAATCATCTGAAAACTTGCATGTGTCCCTAGAATATGTGTGTGAGTGTGGTGCAAGGTTGGTATAGGTGATTGCATGTGTCCCCCTCACATGCATGCGCTCTAACCTAGAAGCGAAAGGTTATGGACCTGGATAAGGGGGAATCTCCCCGTTCAGGTGAAACCGGGCCGTATAGTGCCCCAACTTGTGAACGAACATGGTTTCACATCACCCTATGACCTATTCAGACACAAAACAAGAGAGAGCTACGCCGGGCTACCCCTGTCAGAAGAATGTCTAGGGGGTAGACGATCCGAGGCCCGCAGATCATCAGGGTTTCGCCAGAGGAAGTCCACGAGAACGTCGGAATCATCTGAAAACTTGCATGTGTCCCTAGCATATGTGTGTGAGTGTGGTGCAAGATTGGTATAGGTGATTGCATGTGCCCCCCCTCACATGCATGCGCTCTAACCTAGAAGCGAAAGGTTATGGACCTGTATAAGGGGGAATCTCCCCGTTACGGTGAAACCGGGCCGTATAGTGCCCCAACTTGTGAACCAACATGGTTTCACATCATCCTATGACCTAGTCAGACACAAAACAAGAGATAGCTACACCGGGCTACCCCTGTCAGAAGAATGTCTAGGGGGGTAGACGATCCGAGGCCCGCAGATCATCAGGGTTTCGCCGGAGTAAGTCCACGAGAACGTCGGAATCATCTGAAAACTTGCATGTGTCCCTAGCATATGTGTGTGAGTGTGGTGCAAGGTTGGTATAGGTGATTGCATGTGTCCCCCCTCGCATCCATGCGCTCTAACCTAGAAGCGAAAGGTTATGGACCTGTATAAGGGGGAACCTCCCCCTTCAGGTGAAACCGGGCCGTATAGTGCCCCAACTTGTGAACCAACATGGTTTCACATCATCCCATGACATAATCAAACACAAGACAAGAGAGAGCTACGCCGGGCTACCCCTGCCAGAAGAATGTCTAGGGGGTAGACGATCCGAGGCCCGCAGATCAGGGTTTCGCCGGAGGAAGTCCAAGAGAACGTCGGAATCATCTGAAAACTTGCATGTGTCCCTAGCATATGTGTGTGAGTGTGGTGCAAGGTTGGTATAGGTGATTGCATGTGTCCCCCTCACATGCATGCGCTCTAACCTAGAAGCGAAAGGTTATGGACCTGGATAAGGGGGAATCTCCCCGTTTAGGTGAAACCGGGCCGTATAGTGCCCCAAATTGTGAACCAACATGGTTTCACATCATCCTATGACCTAGTCAGATACAAAACAAGAGAGAGCTACGCCGGGCTACCCCTGTCAGAAGAATGTCTAGGGGGTAGACGATCCGAGGCCCGCAGATCATCAGGGTTTCGCTGGAGGAAGTCCACGAGAACGTCGGAATCAGGGGGATGCATGTATAGTGATCAAGACCACAATAACCTATCATCATATGTGTGATCTCATGATCCTATGAAATAATATCACCTAACATATATGTAATAAAAGCCTTGCTAATTAAAGAAAAGAAAAAGGTGAAAAAAATTCTTTGCCGTGTGTACAGAAGGAAGCACACGGCAAAGATTCTCTTTGCCGTGTACCTGACGGCGAGGGCACACGGCAAAGATTCTGCCGTCAGCCCCTGACGGCGGGTGGCCCTGCGAGGCCACGGGGCCCACATCTTTGCCGTGAGGAAAACTTTGCCGTGTTTCTTTATTGACTTTGCCGTGATTCTTTTCTTTGCCGTGTGTTCTAGTCGGTCCATTGCCGTGTTTCTTTCTTTGCCGTGTTCTGTTTCTGCTGTTTGCTGTGCACCTGTCCTTTGCCGTGTTCTTGTTGGTTTACACACGACAAAGATTCTCTTTGCCGTGTTCCGGGACTTTTGGCACACGGCAATGGAGAGAGGCGACGGCAGCGTCCTTTTTTCCCGTAGTGGCGCATGGGAAAAACACGCTACCATCCTTCTTTCCTCGAGTAGCCTACTTCTACTTTTCTAGAAGTTTTTCTCGTGTCAAACACGGTGGCATGTTTTTGTACTGTAGGTTTTGGAGGAAGCGGTCAGGGCACAACGCAAGCGATGGCGGCAAGGTTTTTATGGCGGCGACGGCGGATCGCATAAGGATCGACGACGGCGGGCAGGTTTTTGACCAGGCGGGCGAGGCGATTGTGTAATCGCCCTAGCAGAGCGTCCGGCTGCGGCCGCGGCGGTTTAGACCACATGATGTAGACCTTGGCGTGATTTTGTTGGCGATGTAGAACTTGGCGAAGATCTTGGTGTAGTCATACAACTTGATGTCGTGATTTGGTCGGCGTAGTTTGGGTCGGTGTAGTCCAGCTTAATGCAGTGCAGATCTTGGTGTCGGTGTAGTCCCGTCTTGGAGCAGCGCAGATCTTGATGCCATGTAGTGGCGCGGGCGTGTCAATGTTGACAGCATGGTGTGGAACGTCGATGACCAAGCCAGCGCGCGGATCATGCAGTTGTCGAAGTAGAGGCCGGTGTTGGTTGCTGCTTCTGCATGCGATGAAGAGCGCTTGTTCTTGGCAGTCCGTGTGTGTACCTGCATGTAGGTTAGATGGCATTGCAGGTACTGTAGCCGTGTCGGTGCCAGCTCTTCCGGTGTTGGTGTAGATGGTTGTTGAGTTTACAGTTTGTACATTTGTATTTTGTATAATTATGCACTCTATTGTAAATTATAAATGTTAGAAGGACTAGAGTGTAAAAAGAAGATAAGATAAGGAGAGGAGCCGGAGCTCTAGAAGCTGCTCCAGTTCTCTGTAGTCTATTCCAAAACTGTAACCTGATGTATGAACTCCTCTCTAAAATCTTAGTTGATTTACAGTCAAATTCGTGTGTTTCTTGAGGGATTACAACATGGTATCAGAGCAATCGGTCTGGGACTCAGATTTGATCTAATTTCTGTTAGATTTGCTGGTCGTCGTGGTGCGGCCGCCTTTGTGCGCCGCAGCCATCTTCGTCAAGGTCGCCGCCGTCCTCGACGCGTCTTCTTTGTGCAGCATCGCCGTCGTCCTTGATACCACGCCGCATTGTCCTCGAACTGTGCGGCGTTGCCTTTGTGCTGTCTCGTTGCCGTCGTCGTGCTGTGCCGGTCTGAAATCTGAAGCCGTTCAAGAGCAGTGCACAGTTGGAGCTGCACTCACCCGGCTGTGAACCTCTCAGGTACAAATCCGTTCAGTCCAGAAGCATTTGGTGCATTGAATCTTGTTGATCTGTGGTAATTCGGTGGAGAGGATTTGGACTGTTTTGTTTGCTAAATCCTGTGTCAAGCTGTTGTAGCTGTTTGGTTTTTTGAAGAATACGTTGTAGCGTTCAGTTCAGTGGTCATGGAAGAAAACAATAGAGATTCTGGTATTGAGAAACTGTGTGAGAGCATGCAGCGGATGCTAGCTCAGTTAATGGAACATGCACAAACAAAATCAAGCACTGTGTCAGATGTGATGAAGATCAGTATAGAACCAAATCCGGTTAAATTATCTGGTCCAGTTGATTATTTTAGCTGGGCACGCAATGCCACTTCACTACAGCACGCGACGGCTACGCCGACGGCAAAAAGCCCTCGGCGTAGCCAGCTTTGCCGTCGGCTTACGCTACGCCGAGGGCTGCCGTCGGCGTAGCCCCCTCGGCGAAGGTCTCCCTCGGCGGAGCAAAAACGGCCGTCGGCGTAGCAGAAAACCGTCGGTGTAGCTCTACGCCGACGGCCGAGGCGGGCCCGTCGGCGTAACGGCCGTCGGCGAACGGCGGCGCTGCCGTTAGACGGCCGCTAACGGCGCACCGTATACGCCGACGGCCCTACCCTCGGCGTATGGTGGCCACGTGGCACCCGCTGGGCCTCCCAGGAAGGGGCTACGCCGACGGCCTCGCCCTCGGCGTATGTGGACGCGTGTCCACCGCCTGGCCCTCCTAGGCTGGCGCTAGGCCGACGGCCGACCCTCGGCGTAGTGGCAGGTGCTACGCCGACGGCAGTGCCCTCGGCGTAGCCCTGACCATATGGCACATGGCATAGGGCTACGCCGAGGGCATTGCCGTCGGCGTAGCACCTTCACAGTTTTTTTTCAGCAGCAGCAGCACTCATAGTTTTTTTTCCACAGCAGCACTCACAGCAGCACTCATAGCAGCACACATGCAGCACTCACAGCAGCACATCAGTCATACAAGATCACATATGGTCATATTAAACATTGTTCATATCACACATGCTCATATTAAACATTGTTTATACATCATCCATACATTGTTCATACATCATCACACATGCCTACAACTCTGGAGGAGAGGGGGTGTACCCGAGATCTCCCCTGGTGAAAAGTGGCGACCTCTACCGAGGGTTGCGTCCAGTAGAAGCAGCAGAAGAGCCACCTGGCGAGGGAGTAGAAGTGTGGAGCTCGGGAGAACCACCTGCGGAATGGCCAGGAGATGGACCATTGTCATGAACCACCTGCGAGGGAGTAGAAGTGCACACTCGGATCGTCTACCCCCCTAGACGTTCCTCTGACAGGGGTAGCCTGGCGTAGCTCTATCTTGTTTTGTGTTTGTTTAGGTCATAGGGTGATGTCAAACCATGTTGGTTCACAAGTTGGGGCACTATCCTACCCGGTTTCACCTCGACGGGGATATTACCCCCTTATACGGGTACGGAACCTTCGCCTCTAGGTTAGAGCGCATGCATGCGAGGGGGGACACATGCAAGCACCTATATATACCAACCTCTCACCACACCCACACACATATGCTAGGGGCACATGCAAGTTTTCATCTCATTCCAATGTTCTCGTGGTCTTCCTCCGGCGAAACCCTGATCTCTGTGCACACTCGGATCGTCTACCCCCCTAGACGTTCCTCTGACAGGGGTAGCCCGGCGTAGCTCTCTCTTGTTTTGTGTTTGTTTAGGTCATAGGGTGATGTCAAACCATGTTGGTTCACAAGTTGGGGCACTATCCTACCCGGTTTCACCTCGACGGGGAGATTACCCCCTTATACGGGTACGGAACCTTCGCCTCTAGGTTAGAGCGCATGCATGCGAGGGGGGACACATGCAAGCACCTATATATACCAACCTCTCACCACACCCACACACATATGCTAGGGGCACATGCAAGTTTTCATCTCATTCCAATGTTCTCGTGGTCTTCCTCCGGCGAAACCCTGATATCTGTGCACACTCGGATCGTCTACCCCCCTAGAGGTTCCTCTGACAGGGGTAGCCCGGCGTAGCTCTCTCTTGTTTTGTGTTTGTTTAGGTCATAGGGTGATGTCAAACCATGTTGGTTCACAAGTTGGGGCACTATCCTACCCGGTTTTACCTCGACGGGGAGATTACCCCCTTATACGGGTACGGAACCTTCGCCTCTAGGTTAGAGCGCATGCATGCGAGGGGGGACACATGCAAGCACCTATATATACCAACCTCTCACCACACCCACACACATATGCTAGGGGCACATGCAAGTTTTCATATCATTCCAATGTTCTCGTGGTCTTCCTCCGGCGAAACCCTGATCTCTGTGCACACTCGGATCGTCTACCCCCCTAGACGTTCCCCTGACAGGGGTAGCCCGGCGTAGCTCTCTCTTGTTTTGTGTTTGTTTAGTTCATAGGGTGATGTCAAAACCATGTTGGTTCACAAGTTGGGGCACTATCCTACCCGGTTTCACCTCGACGGGGAGATTACCCCCTTATACGGGTACGGAACCTTCGCCTCTAGGTTAGAGCGCATGCATGCGAGGGGGGACACATGCAAGCACCTATATATACCAACCTCTCACCACACCCACACACATATGCTAGGGGCACATGCAAATTTTCATCTCATTCCAATGTTCTCGTGGTCTTCCTCCGGCGAAACCCTGATCTCTGTGCACACTCGGATCGTCTACCCCCCTAGACGTTCCTCTGACAGGGGTAGCCTGGCGTAGCTCTATCTTGTTTTGTGTTTGTTTAGGTCATAGGGTGATGTCAAACCATGTTGGTTCACAAGTTGGGGCACTATCCTACCCGGTTTCACCTCGACGGGGAGATTACCCCCTTATACGGGTACGGAACCTTCGCCTCTAGGTTAGAGCGCATGCATGCGAGAGGGGACACATTTAAGCACCTATATATACCAACCTCTCACCACACCCACACACATATGCTAGGGGCACATGCAAGTTTTCATCTCATTCCAATGTTCTCGTGGTCTTCCTCCGGCGAAACCCTGATCTCTGTGCACACTCGGATCGTCTACCCCCCTAGACGTTCCTCTGACAGGGGTAGACCGGCGTAGCTCTCTCTTGTTTTGTGTTTGTTTAGGTCATAGGGTGATGTCAAACCATGTTGGTTCACAAGTTGGGGCACTATCCTACCCGGTTTCACCTCGACGGGGAGATTACCCCCTTATACGGGTACGGAACCTTCGCCTCTAGGTTAGAGCGCATGCATGCGAGGGGGGACACATGCAAGCACCTATATATACCAACATCTCACCACACCCACACACATATGCTAGGGGCACATGCAAGTTTTCATCTCATTCCAATGTTCTCGTGGTCTTCCTCCGGCGAAACCCTGATCTCTGTGCACACTCGGATCGTCTACCCCCCTAGACGTTCCTCTGACAGGGGTAGCCCGGCGTAGCTCTCTCTTGTTTTGTGTTTGTTTAGTTCATAGGGTGATGTCAAACCATGTTGGTTCACAAGTTGGGGCACTATCCTACCCGGTTTCACCTCGACGGGGAGATTACCCCCTTATACGGGTACGGAACCTTCGCCTCTAGGTTAGAGCGCATGCATGCGAGGGGGGACACATGCAAGCACCTATATATACCAACCTCTCACCACACCCACACGCATATGCTAGGGGCACATGCAAGTTTTCATCTCATTCCAATGTTCTCGTGGTCTTCCTCCGGCGAAACCCTGATATCTGTGCACACTCGGATCGTCTACCCCCTAGACGTTCCTCTGACAGGGGTAGCCCGGCGTAGCTCTCTCTTGTTTTGTGTTTGTTTAGGTCATAGGGTGATGTCAAACCATGTTGGTTCACAAGTTGGGGCACTATCCTACCCGGTTTCACCTAAACAGGGAGATTCCCCCCTTATACGGGTACGGAACCTTCGCCTCTAGGTTAGAGCGCATGAATGCGAGGGGGGACACATGCAAGCACTTCATGTGGTCGTGGTGAGTGCTATTGAGAACCACATGCGATAATAACACTTACAAACATATAGAAATTTCTCGATCGGGGTGTGAGAAGATTCGCAACGACATTTCATGTGGACGTGTAGACTGCTATTCAGAGGGTACGAAATTATCCAATTAATAAAAAAATATATAAATAATTTATGCAAATACAAAATATATGAAAAATAGAGAAGGCTACGCCGAGGGTGACCGTCGGCGTACGTTGCTGGTACGCCGAGGGTGGCCGTCGGCGTATGCTATGCCGAGGGTCGCCGTCGGCCTAACCGACGGCACCGTTAGCGCGCCGTCCGTGCTGGCCGGCATGTGCCACGCGTCCGCTTGCTACGCCGAGGGCCGCCACTACGCCGAGGGTGACCGTCGGTGTAGTGTATACTACGCCGACGGCTTGGCTACGCCGAGGGCTGGACAGTTGGGCTGGTCTGGTGCGGTGCTACGCCGACGGCCCGACGTTTGGCCGTCGGCGTAGCGGACGGCCGTCGGCGCATCTGGCCATTCCTGTAGTGCTTTGATCCTGGAGGCACATGGTTTGGAGAAATTCCTGAAAGCAGATGAGAAAAAGCCGGGAGAAGTCACACAAGATCAATGGGACCAAAACCGGAAGCGTGTCATGGTGTGGTTGCTCAGTTCGATGGAGAAGACTGTGTGGGAACAAGTTGAAGGGTTTGAGTCTGCAGCTGAGGTGTGGACAAGTATTGAAAAACAATTCTCAGGGAAATCAAAAACATATCAAGCAAGAGCAGAAGACAGTGACTGAATGCGCAGGAGAAATTAAGAAGCTATATAGAGACCTAGAGTATTTTAGACCATTTAAAGCACATGATCCTAGGGATGTCTCACTCCTTCGTGAGTGGTTTGAACCATTGTTGGTTCAGACATTTCTTGATGGCCTGACTCTGAGTTCAATTTGCGTTCCCATCTCATACAAGCCATGACAGATTGTCCTACACTCGACCGGACCATTGCTGTATACTTGAGGAGGAAACAAGATTGTCAAATCAGATCACAGCTCCACAAGAAAATATTGACAATCGGGCTGCACTATCTCCAGCTAATAAAATTCAATCAGGAAATGGTCGAGTAGGTGCTCCCAGAATTGACTATGCAAAGAGGACTAGGGTCGTGTGTGATCATTGCAAAAATCCAGGTCACATGAAAGGAAAATATTTTGATTTGGTTGGTTACCCTCCTGGATGGCAACGTAAACCATATAGCGGATTTACTCGTGGTGGTAATATGAGAAGGACCGATCGAGCTCAGTTCACCTCATCTAGAGAAGAACAATCTGTAGTTATAGCCCATGCATTGGAAGAGTTTAAGGCAAAGCTTATGGCAACTAACGCAGCAGCCGAGACTACTCCTAATGCTCATACTGGAAAAGGTCCGAATCAGATGTTAACATCATGGATAATTGATTCAGGGGCTACGAATCATATGACAGGCTCATCTAAGTTTTTTTCTACATATATTCCACGATCTGGAAGAGATAGAGTACGCATAGCTGATGGTTCCTCAGCTCCAATTATGGGCTCCCGGAACATCACATGCACTCCTACTCTTCCATTGAGCCCTGTCTTACATGTACCAAATTTTCCAGTGGACCTCTTGTCGGTTAGCTCAATTACAAAGTCGCTTAATTGTAGGATATATTTTGAACCCTATTCCTGTATATTTCAGGACCTGAAGACAGGAAGACTTCTTGCGACTGGAGTTGAGGATCAAGGCCTCTACTACCTCAACAATGCCCAAGATCCGTATGCACTCAATGTCAAGGGTATTTTATCAACCAATGAATTACTCTTAATGCATTATAGACTAGGGCACATGTCGTTCCAAGCCCTTAGTCGTATATTTCCATCTCAAGTTAAAAGTCATTATAAAGAGAAGCTTGTGTGTGATGTGTGTGAACTGGCTAAACACACTAAAACCAATTATCCAAGTAGTAATGAGAGAAGTAAGTCACCTTTTGATGTGGTGCATTCGGATGTATGGGGTCCATCGGTTGTAACTACCCTCACAAGGGACAGATATTATGTGACCTTCATCGATGGTTTTAGTAGGTGCACATGGTTATACCTCTTAAAGCATAAGTCTGAAGTACTGTCTGCTTTCAAAGATTTTTTTAATATGGTGCGTAACCAGTTTGGCACAAATGTGAAAATATTACGCTCCGATAATGGTACAGAATATGTCAATGGTGAATTTAGTAACTTCTTGTCTACCCATGGTATTATACATCAAACCACGTGTGTGGATACCGCAGAACAAAATGGGGTGGCAGAGAGAAAGAATAGACATTTACTAGAAGTTGCTCGAGCTCTCATGTTTATGATGAATGTGCCAAAATTCCTTTGGGGAGAAGCAGTCAAAATTGCTGCCTATCTAATAAATCGTATGCCTTATAGAGTTCTGGGGCATAAGACTCCATTTGAATGTTTGTATGGCTCTAACTCATTTATGGTGCCACCAAAAATATTTGGGTGTACATGTTTTGTTCATAATTACATGAGTTCGGCAGGAAAACTCGATCCAAGAGCCATCAAATGTATCTTTGTGGGCTATTCTCCTACAAAAAAGGGGTATCGGTGCTGGTCTCCTTCTGAAAGGAAATTCTTTGTGAGTATGGATGTTACCTTTAATGAAAATGAACCATTCTATTCCTTAAAAGTAAATGAAAATTATACAGGTAGCAAGGGGAGAATATCATAAAAGAGAGCAATGATAGGGGAGCTGTAATGGTACCTATTGTGGATATCATGCGCTCAGAAGATGAAACAGAGGGGGAGAAAACTGCCAACACGAATGAAGGTGATAACAGTACATTAATACCTGAAGCATATGAAAATATTTTAGGTCAACAAGGGATAGAAGTAGATGATGGGGGCGATGTACCTTCGGAAGTTGATGAAGGAACTGTTAATCAACCAGAAGTACTAGAGGAGGTTCCAACAAGTGAAGAAATGGCCCATGATGAGGATGATGCTGAAGGTACTGAAACACATACACCATCCTCTAGTACTCAAATAAGTGATGAACCGATTGCGTTACGAAAGAAAAAAAGAATAGTAGATGTACCTGCGCGGTTGAAGGATTGTGTAGGATATAAACACGATCTTGCAAAATATGTTTCATATGATAGATGTACTTGTTCTTTTAGGAGCTTTATTGCATCCTTGGATTCTACATCAGTACCTAAAGATTGGAAGGATGCAGTGAATGATCCTAAATGGAAGGCAGCAATGTTGGATGAAATGAATGCTCTAGAAAAGAATAATACGTGGCAATTGGTAGAATGTCCAAAGGGCAAGGAACCCGTCGGTTGCAAATGGGTTTATACTATCAAGTATAACCCTGAGGGTAAAATAGAAAGGTATAAAGCTCGGTTGGTGGCCAAAGGCTACACACAAACTTATGGTGTAGATTATGAGGAAACATTTGCCCCTGTAGCAAAAATGAATACCATAAGAACTTTGATATCTTGTGCCGCTAATCTTGGTTAGAATTTATTTCAGATGGATGTAAAAAATGCATTCTTGCATGGGGACCTTCAGGAGGAAATTTATATGCATATACCACCTGGTTTTAGCACAGTAAAAACTGAAGGAAGGGTCTCGAAACTCCGTCGTTCACTATATGGCTTAAAACAATCTCCTCGTGCATGGTTTGATCGATTTAGAAAAGCTATGCTGAAATTGGGTTTCAACCAAAGCAATGCTGACCATACTTTATTTTATAAAAGATGTGACGGGAAACTCACAATATTAATGGTCTATGTTGATGATATTGTTATTACAGGAGATGATGATCACGGTATTGAAAAGGTGAAGAAACATTCGATGAATGAATTTGAAGTCAAGGATCTAGGACAAATGAGGTATTTTCTTGGAATTGAAGTCTCACGAAGCTCAAGAGGTATCTATTTATCTCAAAGAAAATATGTGCTAGATCTATTGTCAGAAACTGGAATGTATGGGTGTCGTCTAGCATTAACACCAATTGAACAAAACCATAAATTGACTAGTGAATCCGGGGAACCCGTTGATAGAGAGCAATATCAGAGACTTGTTGGTCGTTTGATCTATTTATCACATACTCGTCCTGATATAGCTTTTGCCGTGAGCGTGGTGAGTTAGTTTATGCATAATCCTAAAAGTTTCCATATGGATGCAGTAAATCGGATCCTTCGGTACTTAAAGGGGTGCCCGGGTCGAGGCTTATTGTATAAGTCAAGTGGCAACCTACAAATAGAATGTTATACCGATGCTGATTGGGTTGGTTCATTAGATGATAGAAGATCTACATCAGGATATTGTACGTTTGTTGGAGGAAACTTAGTTACTTGGCGTAGTAAGAAACAAAATGTTGTTGCAAGGTCCACTGCAGAAGCGGAATTCAGAGCTATGGCTCATGGAGTATGTGAAGCCTTATGGCTAAAAATCTTACTGTTGGAGTTGGGTCTATTTCAAGCAAGATCTTTGATGATGTATTGTGATAATAAGGCTGCACTAGATATAGCACATAATCCAGTTCAGCATGGTAGAACAAAGCACATAGAAATTGACCGACACTTTATCAAAGAGAAACTAGACCAAGGTATAATATGTATGCCTTATGTGAGCTCTTCAAACCAACTAGCAGATATTCTGACCAAAGGCCTAGCTGAAAAGGTTTTTTCTGGCTTATGTAGCAAGATGGGGTTATATGATGTGTTTGCCCCATCTTGAGGGGGAGTGTTGAGTTTACAGTTTGTACATTTGTATTTTGTATAATTATGTACTCTATTGTAAATTGTAAATGTTAGAACGACTAGAGTGTAAAAAGAAGATAAGATAAGGAGAGGAGCCGGAGCTCTAGAAGCTGCTCCAGTTCTTTATAGTCTATTCCAAAACTGTAACTTGATGTATGAACTCCTCTCTAAAATCTTAGTTGATTTACAGTCAAATTCGCGTGTTTCTTGAGGGATTACAACGAGATGGTCTTGCGGCGTCTGGCCCGCCGACGCGCGTGGTTGCGTCTGAGTGCCACCGGGTTGCCGCGCCGCCGATATCCAAGCACCTTGATTCTAGATCTGCTTGTTGCCGTAATTTTTACGGAAAGGATCTTAAGATATACTACGTGTATAGGATCTCTATCCTATAAACATATACAGTACGTACTCTCGCCACCCACTACTACTGCCGTTCAACATCGTCGGCTTCGTCATTGCGCAGATCCATGCAGCATATGCAGCGTTAGCAGCCGGATGAATTATATAGTACTCCCTCCGTTTAGAAATATAAGATGTTTTAGGTTTGCGAAGTAGATGTATCTAGACACCTTTTAGTGTATAGGTTCAAACGAATCTAGACACTAAAAGGTGTCTAGATACATCTCATTCACAAACCTAAAACATCTTATATTTCCAAACGGAGGTGTCTAGATACATCTCATTCACGAATCTAGACGATGACGGCGACGTCACAGGTATTCAAACATTCATGGCCGCCGGATATGTTAGGACAGATACTGATAGGTCTCGCCGGTAGCAGACTAGCACTCGCGACGATATATAGGATAGGACCGATGGAACTCACTACAGGACGCGTGCGCTACGCTGAGGGCAAAAAGCCGTCGGCGTAGGCTAAAATGCCCTCGACGTAGCCTCCTCGGCAAAGGGCTCCCTCGACGGAGCACATGGAGGCCGTCGGCGTATCAAAATGCCGTTGGCGTATGTTGCCCTCGGAATAGCGGCCGTCGGCATAGCTTGTCGACAGGTTGCAAAAACATTTTTAAAAAAATTATTATATTCTTTTCTTAATTTTTGAATCTTTGAATTGTTTGACTCGTTAATCTCTCACTTTGAACATTTTTAACACTAATTACACTTAGTATTTAATTAAATTACAGTCTTGGTCAAACTTCCCGGCCGGTCATCCATCCTAATACTACTCCAGCTCTAGCACGCTTAACTTCCTCGTTCCTTCAGAATCTGTTTCCGCAAAGTAATACATACATTGTTGTCAATACTATGATATCAATCCTATTAACCCTTATATCAACATGTCACATGTTTGTATTTTTTGAAATTACAAACAATTATTTAATTAAACATTAATGAATAAGTAAAAATATTATTGAATTCAAATAAAAATATAATAATTTTACTTTTTTGTATTTTCTATTTAATATGGAATAATTAATATTTTTAAATATGTAAATCGGAATTTAACAAATAATATGTCTAAATTGATCAGAAAAATGAGAGGAATCTAAATACGATATCCATATCAAATAATCATAAACCCTCCGTTTTTGAATTATCTATTTGGTGGTTGCTTTATAAAATTCCTTTTTTGTGCTCGGATAATGAAAAATGGATTTTTGGTGCGATGAAAAGGAAAACTTGCATTGAATCTTTAATAAAATAGCATATTGTGAACCTAAAAATTATTTTTTTTAAAAAACATGAGCATCGGATCATGTACATGTAGTTCATATCTGACCCACTTCCTACCGATTCGGCAGAAATTTGTCTTTTTCACCAGAGGTGGACGGAAAGGTTTCGGATCCCCTGTTGGGACATTGTACATATAAGGTGGTATAGTATTTTTGTAAAATGTGGTGGTAACATTTTGAATTAGCCATTTGGTGGTTGCTTCACAAAATCGTTCGTTTTTTGTGCTCGGAAAATGGGAAATGGTTTTTTGGTGCGACGAAAAGGAAAACTTCCTCCTGCAACATTGTTCGCCATCGCATGATGCATGTGTATGCACAATATGGTCACATTATCACAAACTATGCCTTAATTATATCCATAACATTGGTCATTTGACCCGAAAGCCAAGAAACCTCGAATGAGATAGGTCATTTTGTGAAGGTTTTTTTGAGACATAATCAATATATCAAGTTTAATATTTTTACTTATAACTATGTCACATAATATGACACCACGCGAAGGTTTCGCATTGTTTTGATCGTTTTTGAATTATTTATGCCTGTTTTAAACTATTGTCAAACTTTGTCGAACGGCGGGCATGAAGATTCTTAGCTCGGGGCCGAGCCTCGCTAAACTTGCATTGGATCTTTGATAAAATAGCATATTATGAACCTAAAAATGATTTTTGTCAAAAAACATGAGCATCGGATCATGTGCTTGTAGTTCATATCTGACCCACTTCCTACCGATTCAGCAGGAATTTGTCTTTTTCACCAAAGGTGGACGGAAAGGTTTCGGATACCCCTGTTGGGACATTTGTCTATATAAGGTGGTATAGTATTTTTTTAAAATATGTTGGTACCATTTTGAATTAGCCATTTGGTGGTTGCTTCACAAAACCGTCCATTTTTTGTGCTCAGAAAATGGGAAATGGCTTTTTGATGCGACGAAAAGGAAAACTTCCTCCTGTAATATTGTTAGCCATCCCATGATGCATGTGTATGCATAATATGGGCACATTATCACAAACTATGCCTTAATTCTAGCCATAACATTGGTCATTTGATCCGAAAGCCAAGAAACCTCGAATGAGATAGGTCATTTTGTGAAGGTTATATTGAGACATAATCAATATATCAAGTTTGATATTTTTACTTATAACTATGTCACATAATATGACACCACGCGAAGGTTTCGCATTGTTTCGATCGTTTTTGAAATTTTTATGCCCGTTTTAAACTATCGTCAAACTTTGTCAAACGGCAGGCATAAATATTCTTAGCTCGGGGCCGAGCCTCGGTAAACTTGCATTGGATCTTTGATAAAATAGCATATTGTGAACCTAAAAATTATTTTTGTAAAAAAACATGAGCATCGGATCTTGTACCTGTAGTTCATATCTGACCCACTTCCTACCGATTTGGCAGGAATTTGTCTTTTTCATCAAAGGTGGACGGAAAGGTTTCGGATCCCCCTGTTGGGACATTGTGCATATAAGGTGGTATAGTATTTTTGTAAAATATTGTGGTAGCATTTTGAATTAGCCATTTGGTGGTTCATTCACAAAATCGTCCGTTTTTTGTGCTCGGAAAATGGGAAATGGCTTTTTGGTGCGACGAAAAGGAAAACTTTCTCCTGCAACATTGTTTGCCATCCCACGATGCATGTGTATGCATAATATTGGCACATTATCACAAACTATGCCTTGATTCTAGCCATAACATTGGTCATTTGACCCGAAAGCCAAGAAACCTCGAATGAGATGGGTCATTTTGTGAAGGTTTTTTTGAGACATAATCAATATACCAAGTTTGATATTTTTCCTTCTAACTATGTCACATAATATAATACCACGTGAAGGTTTCGCATTGTTTCGATCATTTTTGAATTTTTTATGCCCGTTTTAAACTATATATAATGTTTTATGTTTTACTTAATTTTTATTTACAAATGTGTAATATTTGAGTGTAGATAGATAGGTCTTATTTTTCTGCAAATTTTGATATATTATTTGTATTTTTACGAATTAGAATGATTTAGTTATGATTTTTCAAAGTTTAATGAGATAAAATAAAAAATAGCTACGCCGAGGGCAGCGGTCGGCGTAGCATAGGATATGCCGAGGGCAATTCTACACCGACGGCTGCTTGGCGAAGCTGGCCTAGACGATGGCTACGCCAACGGCCCCGACGTTTGGCCGTCGGCGTAGCGACCGACCGTCGGCGTAGCTTCCCATACCTGTAGTGACTTGCGCAGCCTAGTTAGCTAATAGCAAAGAGACACTATCTATGTGGTGTCCTGGTGGCTGGTGGGTCATGGATAAACAAGACAAGCTAGATCAACCGAAGATGGCTACGAGGCAGCTTGCACCTAACCCCAATATCAGAGGAAACACATACAATACCTATGACTCTGCATGGAGATCAAAGATTGGACACCACTCCTCGGGTCAAACAAGATCAAATGGGTTGACTAGGAGTCCAAGAATTGACGGACATTGTTAGCAATCACCAAGAACAGCCCGAATGAAGGCAATACCGGAGGTATCTGCTGCTAATAAGAACCGATCATGATATCAGATCGTGGGAAACAAACATGCCAGCTGAGATAGCAACATTTCAAAGAATGATATTGTGTCATCTTGCATGTTCGATGTACAAAACCGTTCCTTGATAGTGTTATTTTGTGGTAACACAAAAGTGGACCCCTCACCCCCGGTGGACCCATCGTTGCCACCGCCAATCCTCGCCAGGGTGATTTGACATTTTATTATAATCATCAAACATTAGTACATTACACATAATACTTATGGATGATGGGAGTACACCATGCAGGTCGGTACCTAGCACGAAGCAGGTCGGACATGACATTCTTCAATCTACGCCAGCTTCTCGCCCTTGACCAACCAACACAATATTGTCAAACCTCATCATGCATCCTACGCTACTAGGAAACTAGCTATAGATAGACAGACCTTCTGTGGCGCATGATTCTGACCATACGCCACAAAAGTTGTCCAGTGATGCATTTTAGACAATGCGCTACAGAAATCTTCACATTTTTATGACGCATATAGGAAAAATACGCCACACAAGTTTCAACTTCTATGGCGCATATGGACATATGCGCCCAGAAAGCTCGGGTGGACCCTAACATAGAATCTCGTTGACTGTACTCTGACCAATATTCTGTGGCGCATATGACTATATGCGCCATAGAAGTGTTCATCTTCTGTGGCGCATATAGAGGTACGCGCCATAGAATTGGAGTAGGAAAAACAGATTCCACACCCTCCCCTCCCCCCCCCCCCCCCCGAATCGCCTTTTTAGCCTTGCAAAAAATAATAGAAAATAAAAATACTTCAAAAAATAAAATCCTTTCACATAGTGGTAGGTAATATGGTCTAGTTTGTGCCAAACATGCATTTCGACTTTTTATACAAAAAAAGGTCATGGAACGGTAAAACGGCTGTAACTTTTGCATACTGAAAGGATCGTATGGGCACCTAGAGGGGGGGGTGAATAGGTGCTAATTCAAATTTTCTTCCTTTTCAAATTAGGGTTTGACAAGAAAGGTAAATTCTCTAGATTATGCAACTATGGTGAATTTACCTATATGTCAACCATGCACAAGCTAACACAACACTAAGCAAGAATAAGTAAGTAAAATGCGATAAAGGATAAAAGTAACCAAAGGAGTGGACGCGGAGACACAAGGATTTGTTTCCCGTAGTTCCTTCCTTTTGAGGGTAAGTACGTCTACGTTTGGAGAGGGGGTGGTTTTAAACCACCAACGCCACGAGAGGCCTCCCTTGTTCTCCGATGAATCTCACCCCAACGGGCTCGATCCACCTTCCACTATATCGGCAACCTTCGAGGTGGAGTCCGACACCTGTACAACAAGTTCAGGGCACACATCCACAACTTAATTGGAGGCTCCCAAATAGAAGCAAGCTGTCAAGACAAATCAAAGACAAGCTTGTAAGAACCAAATCAAAGTTAGGGTTTCCAATGAAACACTAGAGCTTGGGGCCCTCAAGTGAATGGGGGAAATGAAGGTCTCTCTTGGTGAAGATTTAGATCAAGGCCTCCTCCTTCGATTCTCCAAAGATCAATGACTTTGGATGGTTGGATGGAGAGACCTTGTAGATTTGGTGGCTCTAATGGAGTTGGTGTTCTTGAGCAGCTCGAGCAATTGGAGGAAGAAGATAAGGGTCCCTTTTTATAGGCAGCCCCCTCCACGAACTGTTTTCTGACCGTTGTAGAAAAGTCAGACCGGAGACTCCGGTCTACACCGAAGAATCCGGCCAATCTCCGGACCGCCCATCTGAATGACCCGGACCAATCATGACCCAACAACACCGGAGACACCGGTCTTCCAACACCGGAGACTCCGGACTGAGCAAGGTCCGGAGACTCCGGAGTATCCTCCGGTGTAGGCTCCGGACCCCTAGTTAGAATGTCCCAGCCCAGATCCTAAAGACACCACCGGAGACAGATCCGGAGACTCCGGACCACACCGGAGACTCTGGTCTTGGCAGACCGGAGACTCCGGTCTGGAGTTTCCAGATATGTGTCAAATGAGTGTGGACTTTTCCCAAGTGTGAGGGTGCTTTTCACTTATCATAATATCAACCTATGGACAGTGACAAACTGTAAAATGATCTACTTGTTGTTACCGAACACCAAAAGCGATTATGACAATAAATGCCCTTTCAATCTCCCCCTTTTTGGTGTCCGATGACATCAAGTGATTTGCATGGAATAACATATATATGGGACTCCCCCTGACTATGTGCAACAAGATAATTAAGTAAATCATGTAAGGTAGACAGTATCAACGGTAGCACACATAAATCTCACATGAGTTACAATAGATGGTGCACACAACCACATAGTCATAGTCACACACATGAACAACAAATAACACACAATAAAGTTCAAGTTCGAATATGGAAAATAAAAGGCAAATAAAAGCAGATAGTCGCAAATCCAAAGTCCCAAGACCATGCAAACCGATGAGACTGTCTTCTCCCCCTTTGGCATCGAAACACCGAAAAAGGGAAAAGACCTAAACTAGCGCCCCAACAGCTCAGTAGTCATCATCATCCTCGGCATCCTCATCCTCCTCCTGGTCATCATCATCCTCATCATAGGCATCATCATCGTCTTCAGGGACAGCAGGCCCTTTGCTGTGAGGGCGAGAAGAGGAAGTACCCTGGTACCCCGGAGGTGACGTCAGCAAAAGTTTTCCATTCCACCAGACTATCCTGTTGGGCATTCCATGCCCCAAATGAGAGTGTGTGATCGGACTCTGTGGACTGCTGAGCCCCATGCTCATCATTGTATTCATCTTCACCTTCCTCATTATCCTCAGCACCCTGTTCCTTGATTTCCTTGAGGAGCTTCTCAATGCGACGGTTGCTTTGGTAGGATGCATGTTGTTGCTTACGGATGTCGACATTCATGCAACAAAGGGTCCTCTCCCAAAAGCTGGCCTTCTTGACCCGCTCATGCACATAGTCTCGAGTCATAGTAGGCATAGGGGCATTGGAGGCATTCTTCCTCCAAACTCTAGGTGGAGAGGGAGCCCTCTCAGTCTCAATCTCCTCATCATCATCCCCATAGCGACGCCTTGGAGCAGGCCCCATACGCCCCTTCTGCTGCAGTGAGACCAACATGTGTTCAGTGAGTTGTGATGGTATGCCAAGTGGAGAATCATGCTCCTGGGAGTTGATGAGCCTCATAACCAAAGGTGCACAAGGAGAAGATTTCTTGTAGAGAATGGCATGGAACATCTCCTCGAAAATAAAGTCCATCACATCAATAGGTGCAGCATCTGCCTCCGGTCCAGCATTGTAGGTCTGGTGAGTGTGGTACAGAATAGACAAGCCCACCCCTAATTGCATCATCATTTCCAGCACTTGGTGCAATGGTATGACGGAAAATCCTCAACATAAGGTTGTAGAGGGTCTTGAGTCCCTTGGACACTCCCACAACACCCTCATCATATAGAGGCGCCAGCTTCAACTTGTTCTCACCCAGAGCTGCAGAGTGCATACGCATCCCAACAGGAGTGGAGACACCATGAAAGGTCTCAGAAATGACGTTGGCAAAGTCATGGAATGTAGCTGTGCAGCGAGTGGTACCAGACATCCAAACCATAGTCCTGTCTTGATCAGACCCAAACACAATTGTGGCATAGAACTGTTGTACAAGGTAGATATTGTAGTCTTCATGTAGCTCTATCAAGTTATACAGACCCAGCTTCTCACAGATCCACAAGGCATCATTGAAGTAGGGGCTGAGGCGCATCTGCTCAACACTCATGAACTTCTGAGGGCAGACAGGTGATTTGGTGAGCACACCATACACATCCTTCATGAACACAACCTGTTCTTTCCTCTAGAAACGAGGGTCATCACTAGTGTGAGGCAGCGTATAGAAATTTGTCTTTCTCAGCTCACGGTACTCCTCTTTAGACATTTTGGCCAAGGTCTGAAGGTTGTCATATTTGGCCTTCTTGGCACGGTCCTCTCGTTCAGCCCTCTCCTGATCCCTCTTCAAGTAAGCTGCATCACATGCCCGATGTTTTCGGTTGGACGGAGGCACCATAAACTGACCCTGAGCTTCATCATAGCGAGGATTGCCCCTTTGGGACTTGGCCTTGGTACAACGAGGACGACTAGAACCATCACTTGTGAACAACAGTGAGTGAGATAGCATGGAGATGAGTATATATGTCCCAATAATGCAGTACAAGAGCTTTGATGCATTTCTGGACTATTTTGATTCACCCAACACCGGAATCTCCGCACATCGTACCGGAGTCTCCGGCTCAGACCGGAGTCTCCAGCCTGGACCGGAGTCTCCGGACCTAAGTCCGAATTCTCCGGTCGGGAGGCTCGGGCATGAGATGGGAAGATGCTGGTGAGGGTGAATCTAGTAGATCGGGCAATGCAACAAGGCTAAAGTACTAGAGTGCACGCAAACAAGTGATTCCAATGGACAAATCAGCAACAATCCTCAAAAACACATCTAGAGATGAACCCTAGAAGAAAAAGTAGAGGAGAGGTACCAGATCTATCCATGGGATCAATTCCACCAGTGGGAATGACCCAATGGAGGACATGGGAAGGTTGGCCGGCGGCACGGCGGATCCCGGGGGCTTCTTGACCTCTGGGGAGGAGTTTTGTAAGAGGGGGCGACGGGTCTGTAGGTAGGGGACGTGGTGAAGAATGAGGAACTATTGTACCAGTTCACCCCGCCCCCCTTCTTTAAGTGACAGAAACCGTCTGTACCGGAGACTCCGGTCCTCCTCGACCAAAAGTTTCAGGAAAGGTGTTTTGGGGACATATATGAGAGATAAACAGTTTTTAAGATAGGGATAGGGCTTGGGATGAGACATCAAACTGTGAAGAACCAACAAGAGCCATAGGAATTCACAAAAACATTCAGAAAAGTTCCAAGAGACTAGAATCAAGCAAATGACAAACATGAGTAAGTACCAACCTCTCGAATGAGAGAGGGCGGTGGCCTAGGCCACCATATTTGAGTATACTCGGCTTGGCACCACGAAGATATATCTTGGGTCCATTACCAAAACTCATCATTAAGCTCACATATACTAAATGATATTAAGAGGAATGATTTTGATTGCTTTGGGCATAATGGGGGAGGGATGGTCCAATCAATTAGGACCGCACTCCCCCTATATCCATGCCTACACCTAACCAAATATGATTTGAAACATATGTGAGAGTGCAA
The DNA here is from genome assembly GCA_916181665.1 of Avena sativa. Lineage (NCBI taxonomy): Eukaryota > Viridiplantae > Streptophyta > Magnoliopsida > Poales > Poaceae > Avena > Avena sativa. The sequence continues at coordinate 392,371,743 of OV702280.1, read as the reverse complement.
GAAAATCAAGTCAAGCTCCTTGCATCTACGACATTTAGTTCATTCCTCAAATAGCAAAACCTTGCTTCATCAAGTGGCTTCGTGAAGATATCGGCAAGTTGATCTTTGGTTGACACATATGATAGATCAATATCACCTCGAGCAACATGATCTCTAATGAAGTGATGGCGAATCTCAATATGCTTTGTCATTGTGTGATCCACCGGGTATAGGCAATCTTAATGGCACTTTCATTGTCACATAGAAGAGGACTTTGTCACAATGGACACCGTATTCCTTTAAAGTTTGCCTCATCCAGAGCAATTGGGTGCAAGCACTAGCAGCTGCCACATACTCGGCTTCGGCGGTGGAGAGAGATATACAATTTTGCTTCTTGGAAGACCAACAAACCAAGGACCTACCAAGGAATTGGCAAGCCCCGGATGTTGATTTTCTATCATCCTTGTCCCTCGCCCAATCCGAATTCATGTATCCACAAAGAGCAAATGTTGAGCCTCGAGGATACCAAAGACCATAAAATGGGGTATGAACTAAATATCGAAAGATTCTCTTGACCGCCATTAAATGGCTTTCCTTAGGAGCCGCTTGATATCTTGCACACACACCTACACTCAACACAATATCGGGTCTAGATGCACAAAGGTAAAGCAAAGAACCAATCACAGAACGGTATACCTTTTGATCCACATCTTTACCATTTGGATTTTGTTCTAGATGAGTCTTTGTAGCCATGGGAGTAGGAGCTCCATTTAAGTCTTGCATATTGAATCTCTTGAGCATATCTTGAGTATACTTGGCTTGATTGAAGAATGTCCCTCCTCTCACTTGCTTGATCTCAAAACCAAGAAATACTCTCAACTCCCCCATCAAAGACATCCGGAACCTACTAGTCATAAGCTTTGAGAATTCATCATTAAAAGCTTTGTTAGATGAGCCAAAGATGATATCATCAACATATATTTGGCATACAAAAAGCTCCCCATTGACTTTCTTAGTAAAAAGAGTGGGATCAATTTTCCCAACCTCAAATCCACGGTCAAACAATAACTCTCTAAGGTGCTCATACCACGTGCGTGGGGCTTGCTTGAGCCCATAGAGCGCCTTATCAAGTTTGTAGACATGGTTTGGGAAGTTGGGGTCCTCAAATCCCGGGGGGGTTCTTAACATATACCAATTCATTTAATGGGCCATAAAGAAATGCACTTTCTACATCCATTTGTTGCAACTTGAAGTTATGATGTGCCGCATAGGCAAGAAGGATATGGATGGACTCAAGGCGAGCCACGGGTGCATAAGTCTCTCCCTAGTCAATTCCTTCAATTTGAGATAACCCTTGTGCAACCAATCTAGCCTTGTTCCTTACTATAATTCCATGATCATCTTGCTTGTTATTGAATATCCACTTTGTTCCAATAACATTGCGGCAATCCTTTGGCTTCTCTACTAACTTCCATACTTTGTTTCTCTCAAAGTTGTTGAGATATTTGTGCATAGATTCTAACCAATATGAATCTTTAAGAGCTTCCCACACTTTCTTTGGTTCAATCATGGAGATGTGTGCTTGGTGTTCACTGAACCTCTTCAATTGTGCTCTTGTGGAAATAACTTTTCTTAGGTCACCAACTACATTTTGTAGAGAGTGGTCTCTTAATTCCAACATTCTTTCCTTTCTAGTTTCGCGACGAGCGTGGATATCCATGTTGTTTCTTAGGGGACCCTCTTCATCATTTTGATCCTCGTCTTGACCATCAACTTGACCTTGATCATCATTGGAATCATTCTCTTCATTTAGAGACACAGATTGACCTTGGTCTTGATCAAGTGCCCTTCTAGCATCAATCTGACCTTGTTTCAAAGCAGTTTGTACGGATCTTCCTTGAGCAATTGCCTTGGCACCACTTGACATCCTTGCGAATGAATCAAGCTCCCCTTGACTAGAGTTGTCACTATGATCATCATGTTGAGGGTCCACATCTTGTTTTTGGCTTGAGTCATTGTCCTCCTCGGTGGATGGAGCTTGTTGATGTTGTGAAGATGAGGGATCCACTTGAGTGGAGCATAGTTCTTCTCGATCCGCCATAAGGGGTTCCTCAACGGGGCGGATATATCCCACACCCATTCTTCCTATGGCTTCCTGAGGCATTTCATCATCTGCATCACAAGCATCAACATGCCCCCCTTGGTGACCATCATATTCTTCGAAGGTCACACTACAAGATTCTATGACGGCTCCGGAGAGCTTATCATAGATTCTATAAGTGTGAGATTCGAGACCATAGCCAACAAAAATACCCTCTAATGCTTTATACTCAAATTTGGACAAACGAACACCCTTTATGAGATAGAAACACTTACAGCCGAACACCCGGAAGTAAGATATGTTGGGCTTGTTACCGGTAAGTATTTCATATGGAGTCTTGTTGATTTCTTTGCGGAGGTATAGCCGATTTGAAGCATGGCAAGCGGTGGAGATGGCTTCGGCCCAAAAGTTGTAAGGAGATTTAAACTCCGCCAACATGGTCCTAGCCATCTCAATAAGAGTCCAGTTCTTCCTTTCGGCCACACCATTTTGTTGAGGGGTGTATGCAGCGGAATATTGATGTTTAATCCCCTCATCACTAAGGAAATCATTCAAGGTGTAGTTCTTGAACTCGGTGCTGTTGTCGCTTCTTATAATCAACATGGGAACATTGTATTGCCGTTGAAGCAAGTTGATGAAGTCGATAAAGGTCTTTTGAGTCTCACTCTTCAACTTGAAGAAATAAACCCAAGAGTATCTTGAAAAGTCATCAACAATCACCAAGCAATATTTCTTCCCACCAAGACTTGCATGAGATGGAGGACCAAAGAGGTCCACATGGAGGAGCTCCAAGATCTTGGTGGACTTGATGCGGTTCTTAGGCTTGTGAGGAGCATCATGCATCTTCCCTAGAACACATGCCCTGCAAACATGATCTTTGGCAAAGGAAACATTTTCTTTTGGTCCAACAATATGGCCCTCCTTGTGGAGACTTTGCAAAGTTCTCATATTGACATGGGCTAGTCGGCGATGCCATAACCAACCCACATCGGCCTTTCCGAATAAGCACATCGCACTTATAGTGGCTTGCCCCGAAAAGTCCACCACATACAAGTCATGTTTGACATACCCAACGAAAGCGACCTTGAGAGACTTGCTCCACATGAGGACCACAATATCATCATCAACAAAGACGGCAAAACCCATATTTCCAAGAGCACGGACTGAAAGTAAATTGTATCCAAGGGTCTCAACAAGCATGACGTTCACGAGTGTAATGTCGTGAGCAACCACAACCTTGCCGAAACCCATTACCTTAGACTTTGACTTGTCGGCATATGTCGAGGTGATTTGATCATCATTTGTCTTTAAGTCCTTGACAATAGATGAGCTTCCGGTCATATGGCTTGTACAACCACTATCAAGCACCCACTTTGAACCCCCGGAAGCATATGTCTACAAAAGATCAAGCTAATTTTTAGGTACCCATTTTTCAATGGGTCCTCTTTTGTTAGCAACAAGGGTCTTGGTAACCCAAATAGACCAAGCAATATAACCATCCTATGGGCCAACATATTGTGCATACACATCACCATAATAATCACGCATTAGAACATAGTGAGGGTTAGCACTTCCTGCAAAGTCATCATGAGACATAGTTTTACCACTTGTGGACTTACTATCCACAATGGCCTTGTTAGTCTCTCGTGTGGGCTTGGCCTTCTTGTTCTTGTTGTTGTTGTTGTTGTTGTTCTTCTTCTTCTTCTTCTTCTTAGTATTGGAGACAAAACCAATGCCCCCTTTATCACCACTAGGCCTTTGCTTGCTCAAAAGATCATCAATGGACTTGTTGCCTTGTGGAAATGTGGCCTTAGCAAGCTCCCCCTTCAACCTAGCATTCTCTTCAAGAATAGTTGTACTACTAGATGGAATGAAGTTACTAGATGAAGGAATATTGGCCAATTGAGTTTGAAGCGTTTCATGGGACTTTGTGAGTGACAAGAGTTCACTCTCCAAAGCCTTGTGGGCCTTGTTAAGCAAACTAAAGTCCTCGGCAAGTTTTTCATGAACCACACCAAACTCAATCTTGTCCTTTTTAGCCCTTTTGTATTTAGCAATAGCATGATCACGCTCTTTGATGAGTTTGTTAACAATAGTGTCATTGGCCTCATCAAGCCCTTCAAGTTTTAATTCAAGTGACAACCTAGTTTCTTGTTCTTCTTCTAGAGCATTGTTTAAAGCCTCTAGCTCAATCATGTGTTCATGCCCAAGTTTACATCTTACATCTAGAAGCTCTTGTGTATGGGAAAGTTGATCTAAGATGTTTCCAAAATGTATCTTAGCATCTCCTTGTAGGTTAGTCATAAACTCATCAAAGGCAATTAATTCCTTTTTAACATCAAGAGACATCTCATCTTCAATTTCATCATTGTCTAAGGGAGTAGAGTGAGATGATTAGGATACCTCCGTTCCTCTTGCCATAAGGCAAGTGACGTTCTTGATGGGAGAATTCTCATTTGGAGAATCGGAGAGTGAGAATGTCGGAGTAGAAGTAGTGTCTAGAGCCGCCACACCATTAGAAGTTTCCTCTTCCTCATCTTCATCATATTCATTGTCGGAGGAGTATTCTTCATGAGTGATCAAGACAATTTCTCCCGACTTCTTGTTGATGGGGTTCTTCTTGATGAAGGGTTTCTTGTAAGATGCTTTGAGAGTCTTCTTCAACACAAGCTTACCCCCATGATCTTCTCTCTTCTCATAGGGACAACTTTCCACAAAGTGATAGCGGTCACCACAATTGAAGCAAGTTCTCAATCTAGTAGTATTTTCTCTTTTCCCATTTGGGTTGCTTCTTCGTTGCATTTCCATCTTGGCCTTGGCGGGGTTCTTCCAAAAGTTCTTTGCATAGAAGGCCATATATTGACTATGTGCAATCTTAACTTCATCAGGGTGGTCCATGGAGAGGCCTTCATCACTATCATCTTCATCCCCATGGTCCACAGCTTTGGCCTTCAAGGCAACATTGACAACGTTGCACATGCCAAGGGCACGAACACGAGCATCTTTGGCATTCTTGGCGGCAACTTTGAAGGCGGCCATCTCTTGCATTACTTCATTTGAGATCATGAGATGGTAGTTGTGTCTTCCTTGTAGGCTCTTCAAGTCGGTGGGCTCAAAGGGCATGAGTGCACTCACATATTTCCTTTTTATCCATGCATCATCCACATGTGAGGCACCCACATTTCTAAAAGCGGTGGCGGTGGTCTTGAGCCTTCGGTACATGTCTTCGTGATCTTCACCTTCTTTCATGTAGAAGCCTTCGGCTTCATTGCTTAGAACATCATACCGGTTTCTCCTCATACTCTCATTTCCATCAAACAATACAGTGAGGGCATCCCAAGCTTCCTTGGCAATGCTAAAGTGCTCAATGTGTGGATAATACTTTGTACCTAAACCTTGTTGAATCATATGCAAGGCAGTGACATTGAGTTGACTATTTACAACCTCTCTTCTTGTCAAGTTGTTTGGATCCCTAATAAAGAGTCCATGCTCGATGATGTTCCATAGTTCAATGCAAGAGCTATGCACATGAGTTCTCATTAGTGACTGCCATTGAGCAAAAGTAGCAGATTCTTCCAGCTTAGGTGGGTCACCTCTATTGTATACATGAGGGTGAGGGATTGGAGGGTCAGGAGAGTACCATGAATCACAGTGCTCACCCTTCCCACCATCATTATGTGTGGAGGAATTAGTGTTGTCTTGTTTACCCCTAACCATTATATCCTCAGGGGATACCGGAGTATTCCCTTTGGGTAAAACGGATGGAGGATCCTCTTGAGGAGAGGGGGATGATGAGCCATCTTTGTCTTTAAGAAGTTGCTCAAGCATCTTCTTGACTTCGTTGACCAAGGAAGAGCTCAATCTTGTTTCCAAGTTTTTGAGATCTTCCATGGTCACCGTGGTAGGCTCACCATTACCATCCCCATCTTGGCTACCCATATTCTCTTAGGCGGTGAAGCCCAAATAAAGAGTAGAGGCTCTGATACCAATTGAAAGGATCGTATGGGCACCTAGAGGGGGGGTGAATAGGTGCTACTTCAAATTTTCTTATTTTTCAAATTAGGGTTTGACAAGAAAGGTAAATTCTCTAGATTATGCAACTATGGTGAATTTACCTATATGTCAACCATGCACAAGCTAACACAACACTAAGCAAGAATAAGTAAGTAAAGTGCGGTAAAGGATAGAAGTAACCAAAGGAGTGGATGCGGAGATACAAGGATTTGTTTCCCGTAGTTCCTTCCTTTTGAGGGGAAGTACGTCTATGCTTGGAGAGGGGGTGGTTTCAAACCACCAACGCCACGAGAGGCCTCCCTTGTTCTCCGATGAATCTCACCCCAACGGGCTCGATCCACCTTCCACTATATCGGCAACCTTCGAGGTGGAGGCCGGCACCTTTACAACAAGTTCGGGGCACACATCCACAACTTAATTGGAGGCTCCCAAATACAAGCAAGCTGTCAAGACAAATCAAAGACAAGCTTGTAAGAACCAAATCAAAGTTAGGGTTTCCAATGAAACACTAGAGCTTGGGGGCCCTCAAGTGAATGAGGGGGAAATGAAGATCTCTCTTGGTGAAGATGTAGATCAAGGCCTCCTCTTTCGATTCTCCAAAGATCAATGACTTTGGATGGTTGGATGGAGAGATCTTGTAGATTTGGTGGCTCTAATGGAGTTGGTGTTCTTGAGCAGCTCGAGCAACTGGAGGAAGAATATAAGGGTCCCTTTTTATAGGCAGCCCCCTCCACGAACCGTTTTCTGACCGTTGTAGAAAAGTCAGACCGGAGACTCCGGTCTACACCGGAGAATCCTGCCAATCTCCGGACCAGCCTCCGGACCGCCCATCTGAATGACCCAGACTAATCATGACCCAGCAACACCGGAGACTCCGGTCTTCCAATACCGGAGACTCTGGACTGATCAAGGTACGGAGACTCCGGAGTATCCTCCGGTGCAGGCTCCGGACCCCTAGTCAAAATGTCCCAGCCCAGATCCTGAAGACACCACCGGAGACAGATCCGGAGACTCCGGTCTGGAGTTTCCAGATATGTGTCAAATGAGTGTGGACTTTTCCCAAGTGTGAGGGTGCTTTTCACTTATCATAATATCAACCTGTGGATACTGACAAACTATAAAATGATCTACTTGTTGTTACCGAACACCAAAAGTGATAATGACAATAAATGCCCTTTCACATACGATGTCAGAAAAAACGTACAAATACAAAAATGATGAGAACGAGATTTCGCATCCGCTCGCAACGACCTCTGGTCGTTTAGCGATTATTTAGATTTTTAAAATTCGAAAAGAGTAAACAGTTATGGCTAAAAGATCGTTTTTTCCTGCAAAAAAAAGAGGACAAACTTCTATGGCGCATTTCTTCCATATGCGCCACAGAAGTCTTGTGCGGGATTCGAAATTTGAATCCCGCCACCCCTTCTCCCTCTCTTATACTCTTCCACTCCTCCACCCTTCTCCTCCTCCACCATTCTTCTCCTCCACTTCTTCTCTCATTCTCCTCACCTTCTTCCTCACCTTCTCCTCCTCCTCCTCCCTCCTCCTCCACCCCGGTGAGCTCCTCCTCCTCCACATCCTCCTCCTCCTCCACCCCGGTGAGCTCCTCCTCCTCCTCCACCCCGGTGAGCTCCTCCTCCCTCCTCCATCCCGGTAAGCACCTCCTCCTCCATCCCGGCGAGCTCCTCCTCCGGCGACCTTCTCCTCCTCCTCCTCCTCCTCCGGTGGCCTCCTCCTCTCCTCCACCGGCGACCTCCTCCTCCTTCGGTGAGCCCCTCATCCACCAACGACCTCCTCCTCTCCTCCGTCGGCGACCCCCACGTCCGGCGAGCCCCACCTCCGGCCAGATCTGGCCATTTTTTTTTGAAATTTGAAAAAAAATTGTGGCGCATATTACAGAAGTTTGAGATCTGGTTCGGGACTTCTGTGGCGCATATTGCCAATATGCGCCACATAAGTTTTTGAGACTTCTGTGGCGCATTTCAATATGCACCACAGAACTATACTTTAGTGGCGAGATAACAGTGGCGTATCCCATATGCGCCACAGAAGTCCCAAAATGATGCGCCACTGATAGGCCTTTTCCTAGTAGTGCTAGTTGTGGCATCAAACAATATGTGTCATAGTGATGCATGATCACCGTAGGTGCAAAGAGCAAAGGGGGTCATCGAAGATGATTTTTCATCGGACAATATATAATATGGTGGTGGGGATTGGTCATGTGAGAGGATGGACGATGTCTTAAATGATTTTATTAGGGAAAAGATGGAGGACCTCGACGAAGAGGTGGAGATGATGGAGGGTGGCATCGACAATTTGTTAAGGAAAGTGGATGGAGATTGTAATGGGGATCAATAGAAGATTGTAGGCATCTGTAGGGTTCGCAGCATAGAAAACAAAAAATTTCCTACGATGGGAACTATGTACCAAGATCTATCTACTAGATACAAACAATGGGCGGATGTATATCCGTAGAGAACATACCCTTGAAGACCGACAAAGCTTAACGAGTCCAAACTCGTGGTTGATGTAGACGATCTCTTGCCGATCTCAAGATCGAGAGGAAGTCCTAGCGCCGCAAAACAGCAGCGCATCCGTGCTCACACACACGTTCGAGGCACCGAGCAACCTCCGCCTCCTCGCTCCAGCGATGCAGCGGAAGCACAACTCTTTCTTGCCAAAAAGCCACCGGGAACATGTATCTCGCTAGTCCAAGACCATGGGGGATAAATTCTAGAGGGGGAGAGAGATCCTTCACGAGGAGGTGTGTGTGTGAGAGAGGGAGGGGGGCTCCTTTTATAGGGAGAGGGGGGGCACCCAAGGGGCCATGCGCCCAGCCATGGGGCTGCCCCCTCCCCTCCTTTCATTCATGTGGGTGGACACTCCACTCACACAAAAGCCTTTCAATTCCCTCCACTCAAAAACCCACTCAAATTCCCATTAAATTTCCACCAAATTTAATGCAAACTCTCATTAAATAAAACTCCTTTTTATTTATTCAGAATTTTGTCAATTACTTTAATGACAAACATTCACATATAACCCCTTGCTAGTATTTCATTTCACATGCAGAAACACTTTCTGCAATTTCACCCGAAAACCCGTTTCGGTATCTAGTGAAATAAATTCCTGCGCTTGTTATTCTTTTCGGCATGAAACTTTTGCTCCAAATGGATGTCGGTGTCTCTTAAGTGTGTCACCCTACGGTTCGCGAATAATGCGGACATGATCGAGACCCCTCTCGTATCAATAATCAGAAGCGGGATCTGGAGACCCATACTGACTCCCACACATTCAACGATGACTTTCTTGTGATCGTCGGAACCTTTTACGCTAGTATCTTAATCCCTTTGTTTCATGATATATTACATGTCCGAGATTCGATCATCGGTATCTCCATACCTAGTTTGATCTCGTTACCGACATGCACTCTTTTCTCGTTCCCGTGATATAACATTCTAGTGATCAAATCACTTGCTTGCAAGCTAATCAATGTGATATCACCGAGAGGGCCTAGAGTATATCTATCCGTCATCGGGATGAACAAATTCCACTCTCGATCCATGGGCCTCAACATAACACTTTATTAGTTCTGAATCCATCTTTATAATCACCCTGTTACGGTGTGACATTTGATGTTATCAAGAAACTCTTCCGGTGTTAGTGATTGACATGATTTCATGGTCTAAGGATTAGGATCACTTCGTAAGTTGTTATAGCAACATAAACTCAATGACTTTGATCGTAATGCTATACTGCGGATGAATATTCATCACATCATTACACTAATGTTGTGACCTCGTTATTAACAACATCCAATGTCCATGATCAGGAAACTTTGATCATCATGTTAATCAACGAGCTAGTTTATAAGAGAGGCATAACTAGGAACTTCCTTTTTGTTTATTAAACACACATGTATTAACGTTTCCGTATTAATACAATTATAGCATGTAAAATAAACATTTATCATAAATAAGGAATACGATAATAACCACTTTATTATTGCCTCTCGGGCATATTCCCTTCAGTCTCCCACTTGCACTAGAGACAATAATCTAGTTTGAAAAACTTTGCGTATTGAACACCTATGGCTTTCTGGTGTTCCATATACGCAACTGCAAGTGGTTAACATAATCTACGGATCTGACGCTTCAGGTCCGTGTGTATTTGCATGTCTTTGCGTCTCCACGCATCACTCATTCTCCAATGAGATGGCATTGTATAAATTTGGTCTTTCGGTGAGACCTTTAGTTCCTTGGGGTTAAAACACGTCGATACTATTGTCATACAATATATCTTTAGTGTTAGCCCGTTGCGAACCACACCTTAGTTTGATAAAAAACTTCTTGACACAAATTCCCTCCTTTGCTACTACTATAGCAGTCATATACTTAGCCTTTTTGTTGTAGTATTCATCACAATGTCTCAACTATGGATTTCATCCAAATCCATCATGGAATCTCCTTTCCATTACATTGTGCCACCCATAGTTTAAATTGAGATAAACTTAATTTGTATCTTGTGACAAAACTAGTATCAATGTAACGCTTTACAATGAACTATTTGTAATTGTTTGTCACCTCTACACAAATATATTCTTAGTTCTTCCAAAAGATCATAAGAATATCCTCACTATCGTCCAATGATCATTTTATGATTCATTCTGGTATATGCTCATAACACTTAGAGCATAGGACATATCTGGATGTGTACATATCATGGTATGATTGATCAAAGCATCCTTGTGATTTCACTCATCAAGTGTCAAAGCACTTGAATCTTGTTTCACTTATCAAGTGTCAATACACTTGAATCTTGATTCAATTACTTTCCATGCAACAAGAACTGTTTCTTGTCGTTTCTATATTGAACTCCTTCAATATCTCATATATGTATATTTGGCACAACCATATTGGCGTCACAGTCTATCCACTATAGACATTCACGCTAAATATTCGGGTTTTGCCTAAGTATTTCATCGAAATGAAATTCTTAACCTTTGTCAATAAAAGATACATCATTTCTAATCAACAAGATGTCCTCCACATAATGTATTATAAATATGTCTTAGCGCTCCCACTTAATTTCTTGCAAATGCAAGCATCTTCATCGTCTCCTGATGAAAAACTCTTTTTCATCACGGTGAAGATTCCAACTCCGCGATGCTTACTTCAACCATTGAAGTTTGCATGTCCTTTTAGCATCCTTTGAATTTAACAAAACCCTTTGGACCGTGTCATGTACACGTCCTAGGTAACCATTCTATTAGAAGAACTTTGTTTTGTTTATTCATCTACCATATACCAAATTATATGTAGTGGTTGCTACTTTAATCCGTCCAGACTAAATATCGCTATGAAAGATCAAATCTTGTCATAGTCAAATCCTTGAACATTGTCGTAAAATACTTTACGACATGTCGACTATTTCATAGATGTGAAATATCCATGTCTGTTTCTTTATAGATCCAAATATGACTGATAGGTTTTTACACCTTTCCGGAGGGTCTTCCAAGTTCAAAACTTGATTTCTCGTGTATGGAACTATCACGGATTTTATGGCTTCAAGCCATTTGACGGAGTCAGGGCCCATCATCGCTTCTTTGCATGTAGTCGGTTCATCATTGTCAGACAATAATGATTTACTCTCAAATCTTAGCATTTGATTGTTTAACTGACCTTCTTGGTTCAATAGGAACTTAGATCTCCGTGACCACAACTTTTGAGGCACATAAGCTATGAGCATTATGGCAGCCTTCGGAACGATTTCCGGCGCTGCGCAACTCAGCTCATATAGCTAAGGTTCGTTAACCTTATCAAAGTTCTATTGTCCTCCCACTTAACTTTTACGAAAAATTCCTTCTTCAAGAAACTTCATATTTCAAGCGACAAACCCCTTTGTCCTTGGTGTTATGGAGGAATAACCAATTGTTATTCGAAATTACCTACAAAGACATGCTCATCCGACTTCGATTGTAAACATCTTACTTATGTTTAGCATACCAAAATTTAAGAAATGACAACTTGGGTTTTACCCCAAACCATAACTTCCATGGTGTCATTTCAACGGATCAATATGGAGCTCTTTTCAGTGTAAAAGCGGTAGTCTCTAAAGCTTTAATCTTTTAAAACATAATGGCAGTTTTATAAATAACACCTTTGATCCTACCATGTCAAACAAAGTTTCATTACAAATCTCAAACATTCCATAATCCTATGGTGTTTCGGGATATGTAAATCTAGGTGTTTTGCTAAACTTGCAACTCAAATAAATCCCTTCATGATAAAATCATAATTTATTTATTTTCTTGTTACACTTGTAACTCAAATAAATCCCTTACGATAAAATCATAAACCATTTATTTTCTTGTCACAATGATTTTCACTTCATCTTGAAATTCTTTGAACGTTTTCAAATATTTCATACTTCTTTCTCATTAAGTGAACATTCACTCAAATTTCCGGAGAAAGTATATGAAGTTGAAACCCATCGCTTATGACTATACATAATGGACTACATACATCAATATGTATAAATTCCAATATTTTAGTCGATCGTTCTTCTTTGGCCTTTGAACGAAGTTTTAATTATCCCGAGGAAAGTCTCACAAGCGTCACTTGATCAAATCAAAGACTCCAAAAATCGATGAAAATGGAGTTTCTTCATGTTTTATTTCCAATATAATTTAAACAGCGATGTCACTTCATAAGTGATCTTTCAATCATTTGTCTTGCGACATTTTAGCATTAGGTTTTATGGATGTGATTTCTCCAACTATATTTGTAAATCATCCATCTTATATGGAATACGGTAATTATTTGAACAACCTTTGTTCTCATAATACCAGATTTAAATAACAATTATTAAAACAAATCTTAAAGTCAAGCTTTGATATCAACGAGAAATACAAACAACAGTTTGTTTGTTTTCAATGAACATCATCACATATTCTCTTGCTAGTTACTTAGGCCATTGTGGTTCATGAATTGCGTTGTTCCGTATGAAATTTCATACCAACCAATTCGGTATCCAATACCCAAGAACCACATTGTTTAACAAGCAAAGAATACAACCATAACATGTATATCATAAATATATCTAAATTGGATATTTCCAATCTTTTCTTTTCTGCCAAATATATTTTATAGATTCTCTTTCAGCATTTCCTTTTCCTTTTTAAAAGAATCTATCAACATCAAAAGTGGCGCCATATACATGACACATAGTCCAAAGCGTGTATATTCAAATAATAATACCTTTGGACTTGCACTTTGAAGTAGATCACCATCATCAAAATGATCGGTATTCTTTCAAAATCCATTCTTTAGTAATCTTTTAGTGTAGTAAACATTTTACATACATATTCTATTCACCCTTATCATGATGACTTTCATGATCAAGCTACTGTAGCTTATAAAGGCGAATCGTGAGTATAACATTACTTTCCAAAACCCTTTTGGATGATTAGGATGTCTAGCATCTCCAACCTTCGTAAATTCTCATCCAATATGAGAACATATATTATACTCTATCATATTGCAACCAAAAAATTGTTTCAGATATCGTTATACCTGCCACACATGATGGTTTCTGAAACAATTCTTTCAGCTCCTAGATAAACTTGATATTAAAACAATCAAGAATCATGGAGGCAAACATGATACTTAAGATACTAACACTGGAATTGTTACTCTCGATTTTATACCAATTATTAAATTTCACAGAGTAAACAGAGTTTGCTGAAAGTTTGCAATAGGACTTTAAACTTTAGATTGACACTCAACACAATACGATACCAGTTCGTAAAGTATATATCCAGAATTCTATAGTTCTATTATCTCAATTACAACTATGCATAAGGTGGTGAACGAATGCCAATGACTACAACAAATTATGCAAATTCACTTTGATTTAATTTTATGATAAATTGAGTTCTACTAATCCAAATTAGAAATGAACTCCCACTCAAAAACGACATCCCTCGTGTCTTTTTGGTGATTACATGAACCAAATCCACTACACCAAGTCCGATCATCACGTGAGTCGGTGTAGCTTCAAAGGCGAGCATCCATATGGTCATCATATCAAAAACATATGACTCATGCTTAACCTTTCCGAGGCCATGTCTGTACATGCTAGGCTCGCCAAGTAAGAACCTTAGTATTCGCATGTGTAACTGTCTTACACCCGAGATATGCTCGTGGATTCAAGTACACCCGATCATCACGTGATGTCTTGAAGCGACGAAACATTGTCGGTGCATACTTAAGGAAGAACACATTCTTATCTTGATATCTAAATGAGGGATCATCTTATTATGCTAATAAAACGCCAAACAAGCAATATAAGATGCAATCAAACATCACATGTTTATAAGTGAAATGATATGGTTCCCGCATATGATCTCCATCATGTGCACCATAATATGATCTCTATCATACCTTTATGTGTAAGGCCAAGGTCTATGGAACTTACACGCTATGTGTGTTGTAAGAGTATCATCTCATACTTCTACTTACAACATCACCATATCATAACACTAGCCCAGCAACAATCAAAACTAGACGCCTCTAATTTATCCATTGCAAATTTTGCGTGGCTTAGGGATTTCGAAGATAGAACCGTTCTTACCTACGAACATGAACCACAACGAGGATAACCAAATTGTTGACAACTCGTTGCAAATTAGATATTGACTATAGTAGGAGAGACAGACACCCGCTAGACACTTATGCAAAACTAGTTGCATGTCAAGCGTGGAACAGGTCTCATGTGCGAGGACATGTAAAGTTTGTCCGGGCCGCTTCATCCCACTATGCCACCAATATCCAAAGTACAACTAAGAAGCAATAAAATGATCATCATCGCCCACATACTCATATGTGTACTACCCGTGCAAAGTATCTACGCATAGATCCGGCTCTGATACCACTATAGGGTTCGCAGCACAGAAAACAAAAAATTTCCTACGATGGGAACTATGTACCAAGATCTATCTACTAGATACAAACAACGGGCGGATGTATATCCGTAGAGAACATACCCTTGAAGACCGACAAAGCTTAACGAGTCCAAACTCGTGGTTGATGTAGACGATCTCTTGCCGATCTCAAGATCGAGAGGAAGTCCTAGCGCCGCAAAACAGCAGCGCATCCGTGCTCGCACACACGTTCGAGGCACCGAGCAACCTCCGCCTCCTCGCTCCAGCGATGCAGCGGAAGCACAACTCTTTCTTGCCGAAAAGCCACCGGGAACATGTATCTCGCTAGTCCGAGACCATGGGGGATAAATTCTAGAGGGGGAGAGAGATCCTTCACGAGGAGGTGTGTGTGAGAGAGAGGGAGGGGGGCTCCTTTTATAGGGAGAGGGGGGCACCCAAGGGGCCATGCGCCCAGCCATGGGGCTGCCCCCTCCCCTCCTTTCATTCATGTGGGTGGACACTCCACTCACACAAAAGCCTTTCAATTCCCTCCACTCAAAAACCCACTCAAATTCCCATTAAATTTCCACCAAATTTAATGCAAACTCTCATTAAATAAAACTCCTTTTATTTATTCAGAATTTTGTCAATTACTTTAATGACAAACATTCACATATAACCCCTTGCTAGTATTTCATTTCACATGCAGAAACACTTTCTGCAATTTCACCCGAAAACCCGTTTCGGTATCTAGTGAAATAAATTCCTGCGCTTGTTATTCTTTTCGGCATGAAACTTTTGCTCCAAATGGATGTCGGTGTCTCTTAAGTGTGTCACCCTACGGTTCGCGAATAATGCGGACATGATCGAGACCCCTCTCGTATCAATAATCAGAAGCGGGATCTGGAGACCCATACTGACTCCCACACATTCAACGATGAATTTCTTGTGATCGTCGGAACCTTTTACGCTAGTATCTTAATCCCTTTGTTTCACGATATATTACATGTCCGAGATTCGATCATCGGTATATCCATACCTAGTTTGATCTCGTTACCGACATGCACTCTTTTCTCGTTCCCGTGATATAACATTCTAGTGATCAAATCACTTGCTTGCAAGCTAATCAATGTGATATCACCGAGAGGGCCCAGAGTATATCTATCCGTCATCGGGATGAACAAATTCCACTCTCGATCCATGGGCCTCAACATAACACTTTAGTAGTTCTGAATCCATCTTTATAATCACCCTGTTACGGTGTGACGTTTGATGTTATCAAGAAACTCTTCCGGTGTTAGTGATTGATATGATCTCATGGTCTAAGGATTAGGATCACTTCGTAAGTTGTTGTAGCAACATAAACTCAATGACTTTGATCGTAATGCTATACTTCGGATGAATGTTCATCACATCATTACACTAATGTTGTGACCTCGTTATTAACAACATCCAATGTCCATGATCAGGAAACTTTGATCATCATGTTAATCAACGAGCTAGTTTATAAGAGAGGCATAACTAGGAACTTCCTTTTTGTTTATTAAACACACATGTATTAACGTTTCCGTATTAATACAATTATAGCATGTAAAATAAACATTTATCATAAATAAGGAATACGATAATAACCACTTTATTATTGCCTCTCGGGCATATTCCCTTCAGCATCAATGAGGATGGGAGAGATAAATGACCGAATCGTGCGCGTAAAGTGATCAAACCTCGTGAGAATGTAAATTCAAGTACATAATTATATCCTCGATTATGGAAAACTATGAGCAACTAGGCCTTGAGCTCTTTGGAAGATCTCACTCATCCGAATTTCTAAAATTAAAAACTTGATGGACGAACATAGGTTAGTAGCATATGAAGTTAGACCGTCTTGTTTTAAACAATGGGTTTATGTTGGAATGTCCTTAGAAAAACTATTTTGAAGAATGGAAGTATTTGGAAAGTAGGGAAAAATATATTTCTTTCATCAAAATGAGGCTAAGCTCCACCTATCCAAATATGCATATTGATGATAGATCTCTTATAGTTTTGTTAGCACTACTTGCCAATACATTTAAAGTTTTGACCAATTTGTTTGGCTGTAATCTTTAATGTTGCAGGTTATTCGATTCTGAGTAATCTTTTCTAGATTGCGAGACTCCACTAGGCATTTGTTCGCCTGTGACACATTTTATGAATGGAGATCTACCCTTACTTATCGTTTTTCGCTGCTACTTGAATAATTTGAGATAGCCTAGAGCTATGAAAGTTGTAATAATTATAAATTCTTGATCATATATGTTATAATCATGAAGCATTGTTGTTCTTTGATATGTATCAGTACTGTTTGTGCTAGTGAACCGATCCAGTGATTATCATTATACATAGAGGCTCAACCTTATCAGGTAAGCTCATCACTTTAGGAGGTGTTATCCATGAATCACGAATTATCTTGCATGCATAATTGCTAAATTTTCGGATAGAATGAATGCTTATTTTCTCTGATGCCAATGAAAGATGTGTTTCCTTTGGGACTATAAACATTTAAAAAAGAGCAAACTTTCTCTATGTAGTTTGCATTACCCACCACAATATATTACAACTTCAACGACATTCTTTTATCCTCATATAGTGCATTTCCACATCTATATGTATCTATGTGGCAGTGAAGCGTCCATGTGAAATAGCTGTCAGTTGTAGGTCATATTTTCTTCCTACAATTATCCCGTATTTCTCGGTCATGTCTAGCGTCTCTGGATTCTCCCCACCAGGTAGCACCCAATCAAAGTGGTAAAGAAGGTTTGCCAAGACAATCTCCATGGTTGACTCGCCAAAAAATATCCCAGGGCACTGCCTTCTCCCAGCTCCAAAGGGAGTGAATTCAAATTATGTCCCATTGTAATCCATGTTATTGTTCTCAAACCTTTCAGGCATAAACTCTTTAGGATTTTCCCAGCACTTTGGATCCCTAGAAATTGCAAAGGCATTGATGTATACGTTGGTTCCTTCGAGCATGTCAAAACCCATAACATTACGGTCCTCCCTAGCCCTGCGGGGGATCAATGGACCAGGTGGATGCAATCTAAGAACCTCTTTAGACACCATCCGCATGTAGTGGAGTCCAACAAGTTCATTATTTGTAATGACACCTCGATCTTTACCTAGCACTTCTCTGATCTCAAGTTGTACCTTAGACATGACTTTAGGATGACGGGCGAGCTCTGCCATAGCCCACTCCAAAGCGACTCCCGTGGTTTGTGTTGCACCTGCAAATATGTCGTGAAAACAATGGTTGTGTAATTATAATTATGTATTATGCAGAAATAAAGACCGGTTTCAAACAGAATATATCTTAGGTGAACAAATCATAGTCAAAATTTAAATCAAAAATTATAAATGGATGAAGCTAGTGGCTTCTTTCTTATATGAGGAAACTATGATACTGACTTGTCTAATCCTATTACGCAAACAGAAGATGGTGAGTAACCTATGCATCAGTCCGCGAACGGAAAACAGAACCCCGCCCCCTCTCGCCCCCCCCCCCCCCCCCCCCGAGGGCGACGGGGCCGTCCCTACCTCCGGCCGCCTTCGACACCCCCTTCTTCTCCTCCCTCCGCCGCCGCCGCTGGCAGGGGTCGCCGGGCGTAGCCCGGGCGACGCTGGCGGCGGGGGTCTGCTTCTCCCCGCGCCTTGGGGTCGGGTCGGGGCCCTTCTTCCCCCAGGCGGCGGTGCTCCTAGGGATCCTCTGGTCCGGCGCGGCTGGGGGGAGCTGGTGGTGGCGTCGAGCAGCGGCAGGGAACCATGGATATGCAGCGCTGATGGCTTCGTCCCCGACAAGATCTGGGCATCTCAGCTCCAGATGGGCTCGGGAGGGCCCTAGATGGGCTTGGGCGGGCCAGGTGCGGTGTCTCTGGAGCTTTCTGTAGGTGGCGGCGACGACAAGGCTAAGGATTGGGGACGGCGGTGCTGCGGCTTGCCCATTGCAGCAGTGCGGCTAGGCCTTTGCGGACCTATATGGGTCTGGCCGGGCCTGTTTGGGCCTGGTGTGTCCTGGCAGCTCTGTACGGTCGACGACTGCCTCTCGGCGGTGGAGGGGGGTTCCTCCCGCGCCTGCGAGACTGTTGTCCCTCGTTCCGGCGATGTCGTGTGTCTCTGCTATTCAGGTCACATGCCAGTGTCATCGAAGAGACGGTGATGGTGACTTCAAGATCGTGGTGGTGCATGCTGGTGGGCGGCGAATATGGGTGGTTGTGCTCCGATGTGTTACGGTTTTTTTGTGGGCGGAGGTCGGGAGGAATCCCTGTCGGCTCGTCCGACCCTGACGCGGTGGCGCCGTCAAGTGGCACCTTTCCTTCTTGGAGGGCGTCGTGGGAATCCTCTGTTTCCACTTTACTTTGAGTGCCAGGGGAAACCCTAGGACCATGGTTCAGGCACGAATGTCGTGTCGACGGTCTTCCCTTTAGGAAGGTTCTTCTTGATACTCGGCACATCAGGGTGCTTGGAGCGTGGTGGGCCAAGTCGGAGGGCGCATCGGTTGCGAGTTATCATCACTTCGTCGATTCGCCATTGTCTCCATTTCTTTTCTTTTTGGGCATGTTTGTGCTGTTGCCCCAGCATTTCTTTTGTTTTTAAACTCATGTATCAGTGATTGCTATATTAATTATAGCGGGCGAAAGTCTATTTCGAGAGTAACCTATGCATGATATGTGACATGAAACTAATATCAGCATGAATAAATAGAAACACTCGCAAATAAGACGGCTCCTATACTCTCCGTGGTGAGAGGGAATGCAAACGCGTCTTCCTCCTGCAGCCTGAGCAGCACGTCCAGCAGGTCGTCGTCATCGGCGCGGCTACACACTCCGGCAGCTCGCGCCGCTTTGCGGCCCTCGATGACGTCGGTATTGATGCGCTGGACGTGGCCGTAGCTTCTCTTCATGCCGCGCTCGCCGCTGCTCAGCCAGCGCACTAGCCGCGACGACGGGAAGAGGTCGACGAGGCAGAAGCCACCGAGCAACACGAACGCCTCGTCCAGGTTGCGTAGGTACTCCTCCTGCTGCGGGAACTTGCCGCCGAACACCGCCCACGACACCACGTCGTTGCTCAGCGCCATCACCTTGTCGCTGACGTTGACTTTGACGGCGGGCGCGGCAGCGCCAGCGATGGAACGGAGGAGGATCCCCACCTGCTCGGGCCTGATGCTGTCCATGCGTCGCACCTGCTTGGCGCTGAGGAGCTCCATAACGCACACCTTGCGCATCTGGCGCCACGGGTCGCCGTAGGGGGCGAAGACGATGCCCTTGCCGCCGCACCCAAAGATGTCGAGCGTGGCGCTGTGCGGCCGGCCAGAGAAGGCCAGGTCGTTGGTCTTCATCACCAGCGCCGCCGCCTCGGCGCTGGAGACGATCACCGTGGGGACCTCGCCCAGCATGAGGTGCATCAGCGGGTCGTGCCGGCGAGACAGCTCCATCATCCTGCGGTGCGGAAGGATGCTGGCGACGTGGTGGAGACTACCGATGATCGGGAGTGTCCATGGCCTGGGTGGAAGCTGCCTCTTCTTGGCGTTGCTCTTGCCACCGCCGGAGAGCTTGACAAACCAAAGGGCTAGTACAGTGGAGATGGCTATGAAACACATGTTAGATAGATCTCTCCCCGTTCGAGCCCAACGGTCGAACGGAGTTCCTTATCCGCGCCCTGATCGGGGGCGTCCCACATCATCTGGTGGGTGGGCCTCTGTCGCCAGCGCTATATAAAGAGGTGGGGGGCCGGCAGCATGCCTCACGAGGTTAGCCGTGCCCTAGCCGCCCCACCTACAAGCCAATCCGATCTAGGCCTAGCGCTGCACTGACGGGAAGCACCACCGCCGCCACACTCTTTCCCCTATCACCCATGGTCAACGACGGAGGCTCCAGCTCCGGCACCAGCTCGGGCATCCCCTCTGGCTCGTGCCTATCGAGTCAGGGAGCAGGTAGTTCATCCTCTCTACGATCTCTCTCTCTCTTTCTAATCTAGATAGACAAGGTAAAGTGCTACTGCTAGATCTAGACTAGTTACACAGCAAAGTATTCTATCATTGGTATCAGAGCACTAGTTGCTAGATCTTTCGGTGCAAAAGAAAAGAACAAAAGGTAAAAGCCTAGATTTAAAGTGCGCCTGCCCTACGGCCGCGTCGTTCCTCTCGATCTAGATGAGCATCAACTGAGGCATCTAGACGAAGAACAAACCCCTTCGTGGGCAAAGAAATCCTCAGATCCAAAGCCCCAAAAGCAAAACCCTAATCCCAGATCTTGCGAGAAAGAAATCCCAAACCCCAGATCTAACCCCATAGATCCCCAAAGAAAAGTCAATCAAAAAAGGGAGGGATCGCTCCGGCCATCGCCGGGAAAGGTTCTGCCCCCCACACCTCGGCCACTTGACGACGGTGCACCCACCCTCGGGTGGATGCACACATCGGCAAGGAGCAAAGGGGGAGGGGGGCCCGCCGCCGTTTCCTCTCCCGTGAACAACAGACAAAGTAACAAAAAAAAGGGGAACCCACCGGCCACCCGCAGCGCAAAGGGCTCCGCCGCCACCCCTCTTGACGGTGGTGCGCCCACCCTCGGGTGGACGCACCGCCGGCAAGGAGGGCGGGAGGGCCATGGCTCGCGAGCAAAGGGGTGAGGGAGGGGCGCGCCGAGGGCGGCCACCTCGCCTCGGCCCCTCGCACCATGCGCCGCCGGAGCAAAGGAGAGGGAGGGGCGCGCCGAGGGCGGCCGCCTCGCCTCGGCCTCGCGCGGGCTGCGCCGCCAGAGCCAGAGGGAGGGGCGCGTCGTGGGCGGCCGCCTCGCCTCGACATCACGGCAACGCGGGGGTGCGCCGCCAGAGAGAGGGGCGTGGGGAGGGAAGGGGCCGCAGCCGCCTCGACCTCTCCTCCACAGCGCCGCGGGGTGCACGCGTGGTGGACGCGCCGCCGACGCGGGGAGGACGCGGGGAGACCGCGGTGGGGGGAAATGAAATTAGGGTTCCAGGGGGTGCGACGCAGGGCGGTTTATGCGTCCGAAAGGCGCGCCCCGCCGTCCGATCTAGGGCGACCACAGATGGACGGCCGAGATCGCTCGGAGCGGTGGCCGCGGGCGGTGGCGGGCTTAGCGGCCTTAGCGGGCTAAGTGGCCAGGCCGCAAGTGGACGATGGCGGGCTCCTACTGGGCCGTCGCGTCGGGCCGCTCCCGGATGGGCGCCTGAGCGCTGCCCACCGCGGGTGCGGCAGATAGCGCTGGGCCGCGCTGGGCCATATCCAGCCCTTTTTCACAGTTTTTGTTTCTGTTTTTTTACAGAAGCTGTTTTATCTGTTTTTGCTTAGTTTTAAGCATTTTTTCAACATAGTTTTTTCTAGTCTTTTATTTCAGAGAATATTTGACTAGAGAATATGAAAGAGGTAGAATTTTTTCTGTAAAGTTTAAAGTTTATGAAAGTCATTATTAAGTTCCCGCTGCAAATAGATGATTTAAATTGCAATAATGTAATAAAGTTTGTTTAAATTTTGTTATAAAGATGTGACAAAGTAATTAAAGATGATTATGTCTCATGTTATTAATTGACCAACGTTATTAATAAACATGACCATGATCATTTTCATTGAGTATTAAAGGTGCATTTAACTTTATTTCTACCCGACGGTTATGTAATTTTAAATAGCACAAACAATTGCATGCATAATTTATACCAACGTTGAATTAATGCATACAGTTGTTTTCTTTGGTGATCTCACATCTTTTGTGGTTTTCAGGAGGTCTCAACCTCATGAGCTGTTTGAAGGACATCCCGCTGCTAAGGGGGGACAACTACTCCGAATGGAGGAAGAAGGTTGATTTGGCGTTTGTATGCGCCGAAGTGGATTGTGTGGTTGACACCAAGCAACCAGTCAAGCCTGCTGACCCTGTCAGGGGAGATGCTGAGGAAAGTGCTGCGTTTGAGAAAAGGAAGAGGGACCATGCTCCATTGGAGCTGGCCTGCTCGATTGATAATCAAAAGTGGGTGAACGCCAACAAGAAATGTTTGGCCTTTGTAAATAACACAATTGAGAACGCCATAGTGGGCTCAATTGGAGAGTGTGCCACCGTGGGCGAATACCTTGCCAAGATAAAGAGCCAGTTCACTGGCTCTTCAAAGATGTATGCGACCCAGCTGTTAAAACAGCTGGTGACCGAAAAGTACACGGGAGGGCCCCACGGAATAAGAGAGCACATCTTGAGGATGTCAAACATGGCAGCCAAGCTGAAACCCATGGATGAGGACCTTGAGCTAAAGCCTGCACTTTTGGTGCACCTGGTGATGGCCTCTCTTCCACAGCCATTCGAGAATTTTGTAATAAACTATAATATGTCCCCTGAAAAGTGGGACATAGAAAAGACCATTAGGATGTGCTCCCAAGAGGAGGAAAGGCTGAAGACCCTTCACGGTGGTTCCTTGAACTTCGTGAAGGACAATAGGAAGAGAAGCTTCACAAACGGTAACCATGGTGGCTCACCCTCCAAGCCACATGGCAAGGGCCCAATGCAACACCAGTACCAGCACCAGCAGTCCACCCCTGGGGAAAAAAGACCAGTGCCATCACTGTAAAAAGACTGGCCACTACAAGAAGGACTGTCCAGTTTGGCTGAAGTACATCATGGCCAAAAATGGTAAAGATATAGTTTCTTTTGTTAATGAATCTCTATATGAAAAGTTTTCTAGATCTACTTGGTGGATTGATTCTGGTGCAACTGTTCATGTTGCCAACTCTTTACAGGGGTTCCATTCGACAAGGATTTTGCCAAAAAGAGAAAGACTCATTGAAGTGGCGAATGGGATTGAAGCAGAAGTGGAGGCCGTTGGTGACGTCCCTCTGGAGCTGGCTGATGGCTCTTCTCTTTTGCTCAAGGATGTTCTTTTTGTCCCCTCAATTCATAGAAATTTAATAAGTGTGTCGTACTTGTACAAAGATTCTTATGAGTGTTGTTTTGGAAATGGAAAATGTGCCATTTGGTTAAAAGATATTTGTGTGGGTGTTGCTACCTTACATGACAAGTTATATTTATTATCTTTGCATGAGAAAGTATTTTCTGTGTGTGGTGTGAATGAAAAAGTTCCCTTGTCGAACAAAGAACAAAAGAAAAGAAAGCGAACTCTTGACTCATCGAAGTTATGGCACTGCAGAATAGGCCATATTTCAAGGGGAAGAATAGAAAGCCTCGTTAAAAATGACATTCTTCCTCCGTTAGAGTTTTTAGACATAGAACAATGCATAGATTGCATTAAAGGAAAGTATGTCAAACAAATTAAAAAGGGTGCAAACCGAAGCATAGCTACACTCGAAATAATCCACACGGATATTTGTGGACCGTTTTCGGTGAAAAGTGTGGATGGCTATGATTCATTCATAACATTCACGGATGATCACTCCCGGTATGGTTATATTTATCCAATTAAAGAAAGATCTGAAGCATTGGATAAATTTAAAATTTTCAAAGCTAAAGTAGAAAATCAGCATGATAAAAGAATTAAGATAGTTCGGTCCGATCGTGGGGGGGAGTACTACGGTTGGCATACTCCATATGGTCAAGTACCAGGACCCTTTGCAAGGTTCCTGCAAGAAAATGGAATAGTCGCCCAGTATTCGATGCCGGGCGAACCTCAGCAAAACGGAGTAGCTGAAAGGCGTAACCATACCCTTATGGATATGGTGCGCAGCAGGATGAGCTATTCCACCCTCCCATTGGGATTGTGGATGGAGGCACTTAAAACCGCCATTCACATTCTCAATAGAGTACCAAGTAAGTCGGTGCCCAAAACACCATATGAATTGTGGACAGGCAGAGTCCCCTCTCTGCACCACTTGAGGGTCTGGGGGAGCCCAGCTGAGGCAAAAGTTTTCAATCCAAACATTGCAAAGTTAGACCCAAAAACAGTATCTTGCCACTTTATTGGCTATCCAGATAAGTCAGAAGGCTATCGTTTTTACTGTCCCGACAGATACACAAAGTTTGTAGAAACAAGACATGCAGTCTTCTTGGAGGACGAATTGATGAGGGGGAGCACGGTAGCTAGGGAAATTGATCTTGAGGAGAAGAGGGTGCATGCACCTAATCCGATGACTCAGGAGCCATTTTTCGCTACCTGTTGTGCCACCATCTACAACCCCTAAGGTTGTGGTGCTGGCACCTGTTGTGACTCCACACGTGACAACAATGGGCGAAAGTTCGGAACTTGTCCATCAGGAGCCACCTGAACCCACTGTTGAGCACGAAAGGGAGCCAGAACAGCCACCTACCATAAATGTGCCTGAACCCGAGGCAAGAAATGAGCAAGAGTCTGATGAACTCAGAAGGTCTAAAAGAGAACGAAGACCAGCCATTTCCAAAGAAATTTACAAAGTTTACAACATAGTTCATATGGAGGGCGATCCTACCTCATATGAAGAAGCCATGAGTAGCCCTCACTCAGCCAAGTGGGTGGAGGCAATGGAAGATGAAATGAAATCGATGAGTTCCAACAACGTTTGGGACTTAGAGGAAATTCCTAAAGGAGCCAAAACAGTAGGATGCAAATGGGTCTACAAAACAAAGTATGACTCCAACGGGAATGTAGAAAAGTACAAAGCTAGACTCGTGGCAAAAAGCTTTACGCAAAGAGAAGGCGTAGATTACAATGAGACTTTTTCTCCGGTCTCATGTAAGGACTCCTTCAGAATCATCATGGCACTTGTTGCACATTTTGATTTAGAGTTGCATCAAATGGATGTTAAGACGGCATTTCTAAATGGAGATTTAGAAGAAAATGTTTACATGAAACAACCCAAGGGTTTTTTCATGGAGGGAAAGGAACATATGGGATACCGCCTAAAGAAATCCATTTATGGGTTAAAGCAAGCCTCTAGGAAGTGGTATTTAAAGTTTAATGATACCATTAAAAGATTTGGATTCAAGGAAAATGTTGAGGACAACTGCATTTATGCAAAGTTCAAAAGTGGGAAATATATTTTCCTAATTCTGTATGTGGATGACATTCTGCTTGCTAGCAGTGATGTTAGTCTACTACTAGAGACAAAGAAGTTCTTGTCATCAAATTTTGACATGAAAGACCTTGGTGAAGCCTCTTATGGGCATAGAAATTCACCGAGACAGAAATAATGGAGTGTAAGGACTGTCGCAGAAAGCGTATTGTGAAAAGATTTTAAAGAAATACAATATGCATGCGAGTAATTCAACACCTGCTCCCATAATCAAGGGCGATAGTTTTGGGAAATCTCAATGTCCAAAGAATCAATATGAGATCGATCAAATGAAGTCAGTACCATATGCTTCGGCTATTGGAAGCTTACAGTATGCACAAGTGTGCACTCGCCCTGACTTAGCTTTTATCACCGGGGTACTCGGTAGATATCAAGAGAATCCAGGCATAGAGCACTAGAAGATGGTAAAGAAAGCTTTGCGTTATGTGCAAGGCACAAAAGGCCTCATGCTAACATATAGAAGATCTGATTCCCTAGAGATAAAAGGGTATTCAGATGCTGATTTTGCGGGAGATAAAGACGACCGAAAGTCCACGATAGGGTATGTCTTTACGCTCGCAGGAGGTGCTATTTCGTGGAAAACGCCAAACAGTCGATAGTTGCATCATCTACGATGTATGCAGAATTTATAGCATGTTATGAGGCCATGGGACAGGCGTTATGGATAAAAAAAATCTTACCCGACTTGAAAGTGGTTGACTGCATCAGCAGACCACTAAATATGTACTGTGACAACGAGCCCGCAGTATTCTATGCTCACAACAATAAGTCGAGTAATGCTACAAAGTCTATAAATATAAAGTATTATATTGTGAAGGACAAAGTTCAGGATCAAACTATAAGACTCGAGCATATAAGGACAAATGATATGCTTGCGGATCCGCTAACGAAAGGCTTACCACCCAATGTGTTCAAGAAACACATAGCCGGTATGGGTTTAACGGGAAGCCTATGATTCCTGGACTATAGAGGCCCAAGAGTAATAGGATTTGTTTCAAAACATGAAGGTATATAGTGGCTGTCTGATTCTATCGGCAATTGAGCTGAGACGATGAAACATGCTCTATGTATCGTTCTGTGACGAAATAAGTAAAGAACAAGGTTAAAAGTAAAGTCGAGATCAAGGGGAAGAATGTTAGATAGATCTCTCCCCGTTCGAGCCCAACGGCCGAACGGAGTCCCTTATCCGCGCCCTGATCGGGGGCGCCCCACCTCATCTGGTGGGTGGGCCCCTGTCGCCAGCGCTATATAAAGAGGTGGGGGGACCGGCAGCACGCCTCACGAGGTTAGCCGTGCCCTAGCCGCCCCACCTACAAGCCAATCCGATCTAGGCCTAGCGCTGCGTCGACAGGAAGCACCACCGCCGTCACACTCTTTCCCCTATCTCACCCATGGCCAACGACGGAGGCTTCAGCTCCGGCACCAGCTCGGGCATCCCCTCTGGCTCGTGCCTATCGAGTCAGGGAGCAGGTAGTTCATCCTCTCTACGATCTCTCTCTCTCTCTCTTTCTAATCTAGATAGACAAGGTAAAGTGCTACTGCTAGATCTAGACTAGTTACACGGCAAAGTATTCTATCAACACAAGCTTAGCCACGAGCTCTCCTGTACAGGCAGAGCTTGCTAACTGAGTGAACCAGTTTTGCTTCCTCGGGCCTATTTGATGATGCACCTAACATAGCTGTGTGGGTAGAGTAGACCAATGACGAACCATAAGCCTTAGCCGCCACCCTCGGAGGGAGAAAGAGACAGAGAAAGTGCACTTTCGCCATAGCTGTGTGGGGACCTCGTCTTTCAGCGATAGTTTTTCACCAACTTTGGAGTAAAATAAGAGGTGAATGAACACAAAAGACGATTAGCCATTTTTTGTTTGTTTAGAGGATTGCACTTTCGCTATTTTGAGAGCTCAATTTGTGCGACCGCAGAGTTGTGATCACACTATGGGCAGGAGGTTTGGGGATCTCAAGAGATTTTTAAGTTCATCAAGGATTTTTTTTCTCGGGCAGTATATCTGAAATTTCTCCGAAACTAGTTATTCCGGTTACCACCGGTAAAACTTTGTATCAGACAAAAATTACTGGTATTATAGTAGTTTTCCTAAATTTAATGAATTCAAGAAATTTTGAACGTGTTTTCAGTAATTTTAAAAAATCTCGCCTGATATTCAGACTAGTAGTATTACCGGTAAGAGCGGTTAACTCCCGTATTTCCTAAAATACTCTTCTAAAAAAATACACTAGTATCGTGGCAAGTTTTTAATCTAGGAACACATAAGAGATCTTATGGAGATATCTTAGAATTAACCATTGCGAAATCTGACTAATGGGTTTGTGTGGGATTTAAGATAATCCCCTGCTGGTAAATACACACGGCGAATACACTAACGTAATTGAGAGCAATGCATAACCAGTAAGCAAGAGCTATCCGCATGTGAGTGGGGCTTTGGGAGCCTAGTCAATTGAGAGCTCGGACTAACGTAATTTTTTTTTTTGAAAGGAGCATATGTTAATATCGTGACGATACCAATTATACCTAGCCTCTGCAACAACGTATTATCCTATTGGAATTACGGATGCATACAGCCAAAAAAAATATAGAAAAGAAAAGTCACGTTGCAGCGATAAGATCCTTAGTATCAGCAACACTAACCCCACTAGAACAACACCAGAAGTCCAACATCTTCAATAGCGACGCCTTCAAGAAGGAAACATAGCACATGCACCGTTGTCGTCCGATCAAAGATCGTAGGTTTTCACCCTGGAGAAAGTCCCCCTCACAAAACAATGCCTTCAACAAGATCATTGCCAGACACAACCAATTAAGGCCGGACCTTGGATTTTTACCCTGCAAGGTAAGACTGTGAACTCCTCCTATGCTGCCACCCCCACCTTCCGATGCCGCTGCTACAAATCAAGAATCACCAAGCCAATTCCTCATCGCCACCAGGACTCCACCCACCATAGCTATTCCACAAATCTTGGCTTCCATGACATTTTCCGCACACTGACTTCACCATGGAACTAAAGACATGTTCTACGATGGCAACAGACTGCAGAGCTTCGCCTCGCTCCCTCTGAAACCAAACGGTCAGAAAAACACCGGTTGCGCGCGACTGAATCCCATCCGTTCCAGCAATCTCCAGGTATAAATTGCCCATGGGAGTTCGCCTGCGGAGCCTTCCAGAACACGACACTGCCACCAGATCAATGAAAACATGCTGAAGGTAGATCTTCTTCTTGGTGTGAGAGAAACCTTAGGACTGCGCCCCTGGCAGCAGATGCGACCCGCACCGCCATCCGCCGAGGGAGAACCTCCATCAAAGCCCAAGGCCTCCGCCCTGGCTTCTAGACCCCGCCGCAATCAGATCGTCGTCGGGGCGACAACCTTCGAGCGCCCAAGGGGATCCCTATAGGGGAAAGCCCACCATGCGAGGAAGCAACCCCGCTGCCACCGTCGGCTGGCCGGACTTTGCCCGCCGGCGTCCTCCGGTGGCAGCGGGGGAGAGGTGGGAGGAGGAGTCGGGGGCGGCGGCGACTGAGGGTTCCGCCTGTGCCACCTCTCCCGAGAGGCAGCGCGTGCGTATGCTCATAGTCACATGAAAACACAGATATCTATTAAAATGGAGGGAGGATTTCACTTCCCCGGGCTCTGCACCAACTAGGGATGCACACAGCCATTAAGCGTGAGTATCAGGATTTTTAAACTTGGTTAAATATCAAACCTGATCTTCAAGATAAATTGCATGAGTACCAACATAGTCTGGTCCTCAAGTATAAATAGGAACCCAAATTCGCATCCATGAGGATTTAAATCCATGTGTTGAGTTTGTACATCCACCCCCCAACCAGTTGAGCTAGGCTTACTTCCCACAAAATGGAGGGAGGATTTCACTTTCCCGGTCTCTGCACCAACTAGGAATACACACAGCTATTAAGCATTGGTATCAGGATTTTTAAACTTGGTTAAGTGCCAAGCCTGGTCCTCAGAATAAATTTCATGAGTAACATAAGAGCCTGGTCCTCAAGTTAATTCGCTTCCGTAAGGATATGAACTTAGGTGTTGGATTTATACATCCATTCCCCCAACCAGTTGCCCCTAACGAAGATGGAAGAGAGGGTAAAACTGAACGCGGATCTTTGCATGGCCCCGCTACCTCTCGGTCCCTTCTACCGTGCACTGGCTTGTGATTATAGTCGTGCTAGACCGAGTTGGTATATTTGGCATGTCATCTCGCTACGCATATTCTTATATTAACATAAGATCATATTGATAACATGCATTTTTTTTTCACAAAATTTGATTACAATAGACATAAATGGTCTAAAAATTTCCAGAATCTCTACATGGAATTTTTCTGACATGACAATATTTTACTACGGTTTCATTTTAGTATGTATGAAAAATATGTCGTATCAGCCAAAAAAAACAGACCGGTCTAGCACGAATTCGAATCACAAAGGCAGCGCGGACGTTCAGGATGGCGGTTCAGACACCACCGAAAAGTAGCGATGCCGTGAGTATTATTTCTTGTACAAAACTAAGTTGTAGATAACACTTGGTGAAGATAGCTTTCGCCGTGCGCCTACACGCCGTTGCTGCGGTGCCATCGGCAACATGGTGACGTCACCGTGGCGCATGCATGCATGCATATGAGCTACAGTCAGATAGCATAAAGCGTGGATGCATCAGCTGCTCGTCCGAAGCTTCGCCAGTTAGCAGCCCCAATAATGCGTTTGGCCACTCCACTGGCCATCAGGACCAAATTAAAGCGCATCGATCGGCCGGAAAGTGAAAGTTATAAATAAGTTGCAACTAGAGTGTAACTGAAAATTTAATTAGTTGCAACTAGGTTGCAACTGAGAATTAGTACAAACTTTATGAGTTGTAACCAGGTTGCACTGAGAATTAGAAAAAATACTAGAATAACATCAACGATTTAGACCTAAGAAATTCTCAGACGCCTGAAATCTAGACACTCCCTACATATATACTCGACCGGCCTCTCCAACACAGATTCGTTATCAGTTTATCACACACTGCACTTGCCTATAAGCACTAGCTGCGATGGAGGGGTGGCTAAGCATGTGTTTCATAGCCCTCATCACTCCCCTGGCTCTTTGGTTACTCAATAATCTCTCGGGGAGAAAGAGCAAGCCACTTAGGCCCCAGCCTCCCGGGCCATGGACTCTCCCGGTCATCGGCAGCCTCCACGTCGCCAGCGTCGTCCCACACCGCAAGATCACCGAGTTGTGCCGCCGGCACGGGCCGCTCATGCTCCTCAAGCTCGGGGAGGTCCCCGCGGTGATCGTCTCCAGCGCCGAGGCGGCGGCGCAGGTCATGAAGACGAACGACCTCACGTTCGCGACCCGGCCGGGCACCCCGACGCAGGACATCGCCGGCTGCGACGGCAGGGGCATCATCTTCGCACCCTACGGCGACCACTGGCGCCAGATGCGCAAGGTGTGCATCGTGGAGCTCCTCAGCGCCAAGCAGGTGAGGCGCATGGACGGGATAAGGGCCGAGCAGGTGGGCTGCCTCCTCCGCAACATCGCCGGCGCCGGCGCCCCCATTAACGTCAGCGAGAAGATGATGGAGCTCAGCAACGGCATCGTGGCGCGGGCGGTGTTCGGCGGGAGGTTCTCCGAGCAAGAGGAGTACATCCGCGAGCTGGACGTGGTGCTAACTCTGCTGGGCGGGTTCTGCCTCGTCGACCTCTTCCCGTCGTCGCGCTTAGCGCGGTGGCTCAGCTTCGGCGCGCGCCGAATGCAGAAAAGCTACAACTGCATGCAGCGCATCATCGAGAAAGTCATCGTGGAGCGTAAGGCCGCGCGAGCTGAAGGAGAAGGCGCCGGCGCTGCCGACGACGAGGACCTCCTGGACGTGCTGCTCAGGCTGCAGAAGGAGGACTCACTGGCACTCCCCCTAACCACGGAGAGTATATGCGCCGTCTTATTTGTGAGTACCTTTTTACAACACTGATTTTCTTAGGAAGGCTACAAAGTAACACGAGCATATGTTCCCTCAGGTGAGATAAAAATATCGGTTTTGCTAATTCATAGCGGGCCAATAATTTTTTAAGTACAATTGATGCTGAGAACTGTCCATCCAGTTTTGAGATCCTATATATGTGTTGTTTAGCTCTGAAAACAGACAATACATAATTTTTCACCAACATCATTGTGAACATTTTTGTTTATACACGTGCAAAAGTATTTCTAAAATTAACTAAGGCTTAGTTTATTGTCAGTCCACGGACTTAGAAACTCCCATAAAAATGATTACATAGTAAGACCTAACCTATTAAACGGTGGTCATTCGTTAATGGTAAATTCCATGGCAATCTACTCCAGCCATCGGTCATCAACTACCACACACTACCACCATTGCAACATAGACACAGGAGTACCTGTTTTTTCTTGAACACTAAGGTCACGATATCATACTTTCCTTTCATGCCTCATGTATATATCATCTCACACTTATCCACTGAGAAGTTATACTCCTCGGTGCACCCAAAAAGTTGTTTTTAATCATTTGTGGTAATAGATAGTAATTCTCATTCCACATATGTTATAATTTTTCAGTAAAATTAAAATGTCTATACACATACTTAAAACTAATTATACATATATCCTCCTTCATTTCCAGGATATATTTTCAGGTGCTACGGATACCACAGGAACCATTTTGGAATGGGCCATGTCAGAGCTTGTCCGCCATCCTAAAGTCATGGCTAGGGCACAACTAGAGATCAGAGAGGCGATTGGTCAAGATCGAGATGTCATCAGCAATAACGACATTGCCAAACTCAACTACATACGAATGGTCATTAAGGAGGTTCTTAGGTTGCATCAACCCGCTCCTCTCATCCCTCGCATGGCGAGAGAGGATTGTAAAATTATGGGTTATGACATGCCTAAAGGCACCACTATATTCATTAATGTCTTCGCAGTTTCCAGGGATCCGAAGTGTTGGAAAAACCCCGAAGAGTTTGTGCCTGAGAGGTTTGAAAACAACAACATGGATTACACTGGGACACACTATGAATTCACTCCCTTTGGGGCAGGACGTAGGCAGTGCCCAGGGATGCTATTCGGCACGTCAACCTTGGAGATTACTTTGGCAAACCTTCTATACCATTTCGATTGGGTTCTTCCTGGTGGAGCGAGCCTAGAGTCACTCGACATGTCTGAGAAATTTGGAATGACTGTGGGAAGAAAATATGACCTACAACTAATGGCTATTCCACATGGACACTTCAACACCACATAGAGTTGTATATAGATACTGCAGTGCACGTGGATATATCCATATATATAAACTAATACATTAGTATGTCGATAGAAGCACTGGGTTACACTTACCAGAATAAAAGAAAGTCGGAGCCAATCTTTATATATTACATGAATAATATTCATAGCAGCAAAAAGTATTTGTAATCAGTCATTGTGTTGGTGTGAATGTAGAGAGGAAATAAAATGGATTCATGCAAATTCTTAGGCAGCTGCCATACAAACATTCAGATAATATACGATGTGCTAGTCAGTTATGTAAGGAAATAAATTTATTATCCCAAAGAGTTTCTCCAATAGAATAACTTGAAAATGATAGTTAGTCATACTCTCTCCATTCCGCAAACAGGGCAAATAAATTTAGTCGAAAGTGCATATTGTCTAAGTTTGACCTTGTTTTTAGACAAAAACATGAATATATATATATATATATATATATAATACAAAACCAATACCAATATATCCACCATAAAATATATTTCCATAGTGTATTTACCAAATGTTGTAACTTTTGATATTTTCTTGCATATGTTTGGTCAAATTTAAAAAGTTTTGACCATTCACTATGTTTATAAGGCTTGTTTTATGGAACAGGGGTATTAGTTGGTTTCATTCATAAGCCGGCTAGAATTCTACCAGTTACTTGGATAATACAGAGGACTAGCTTCAACTTTATAGTGGAAAAGGTGTTTTCATTCCAAATCAATATTCAAAGTATTCATCAGTATACAGTCAAAGGTAGGCAACGATAAAATCCATATATTCCAATTCGTGTGGAGCATGGTCACCACACTAGCTAGTGAATGTGCTTCAAAATATGCATCTTGACTTTGATTCCCAAAGATCAACGATGCAACATATAATGGCAATATACACAAATGACATAAAGTACATTCACCACTGTTGATTTATAAAGCGAATTAGCATTTTTTAATGTTTTTTCATATACCTAAGTTGTATATATTTAAACAAACAATGAGTTAATCAGAAAGAATTCTTTTTATGATGCTTTAAAATCCATATGAGCCATGAAAATTTTGTTACTTTTACCTTTTGCTAGCTAAGATATCAATGATCGTGTGTGGATAATCTGGACTTTTGACTTCCACAGATAAGGACATAAATTATAGAGCCATTAATTATGAGGGAAATAAGGAAATATATATCGGATATAGCTAAATTTACGTCCCCTCCCCCTAATATTGCTTGCACCACAAGGTGGTTGGCAATCAGGGCTGTAAATTTCTTTGGCACGTACATTCTAGCGAAATCGAGAATGTCAATATTCAAGATGCAAAATACACTTGTATGATACATTTTAATTCCAACATGCATAATCTATACTCCCTCCATTCACAACTGATTCTCCATAGAGAACTAAAATCAATGCACGTAATGCAATGGCATTAGGTACTACTGGTCACGGCAGAAAAGCCGAAACTAAAAGTACGATAACTCAAGCAACCAAACTCCAATCGAGTTGATACCAATTTTGTTGGAAAGATAATGACAAGGTAGAATCCAACAAAACCCTCGAACATCAAGGGATAAAATACCAAGAGAAGATATGTGTGAAACCTCCCTAACTTAAGAACCGATAAAACCTCTAACATAAAAAACATAATAATACATACATTGGGAATCTGTTTTTGATGAATTCGAGCTTTTTATGAAGATAGACACAAGCTCTAGAACCTCACAAGGATAAGTCCGGATAAAAACCAAGAAATACGATGCCAAGTATGCAAATATTTGATCTATCTATGAAAGATAAATCAAGTTACTCACTCAAGAGCTCCTTTTAATATTATGGTTAACTATCCTATAAACTCGTACAATATGAGACCTGTAAAAGAGAAAACCTATCAAGATCATACCTTTTCCTTGTGTGTTTCAACTGAGCTTGATGATGATGATCTTATCCTTCTCAAGTTGGAACACATTTCTTTTACTGAGCTCGCTCGTGCTTTTTTTATGAAGACATGCGAAATGCATGCTCCCCATGCTCCTAGGGAGACACTCTTCTTTGGTCATGTCTTCATATATCCATGATCAACATAAGGATGACAAGATTTAAGCATATGATATTCTCGAGATGGATCATCTTGACTTGCACTTCATATCTTCTTTGAGCGTTGATCCACATGAATCAATTTTTTGCACTTTGTCTCGATCATCCTTGTATCTCCTCTATGACCATTCTTTGGATTACACCTTGAATATATCCTTGGACATTGTTTATTTTTCTTCACTTTTGTCTTCCTTCAACCTTGAGACCAACATATGGTTCATCCATTGCTTATGGACAATCCCTACAAGTATAACTCAATACAAGCATTAGTCCATAAAGATTGTCATTAATTACCAAAACCACACATGAGAGCACACATACTCTTTCAACTTGATTGATATATTTTAATCTCAACATGCATAATATATACCGAAGTTACTATTCTACTTTGAACACTACAACACTACAAGAAGTATGGTTTACTATTGCTCTTCTTCATCCCTGCCTCCTCTCTATGATTTGTCTTTGACTAGGAATTAGTACAAGCATATGAGGATTACTTCATAAGAAATCATATCATCAGAAGTATCATCATAAGATTGTACTCCAGTGATACCCCCTTATCAATAAATAATCCAGGGATACCAATTTTGGACCACATAATCAAGATACTGTTGCTCAAATGTCTTATCAAAATTTCTTCTTAGAAAGTATGTGTGCTCTTATTCATGGAAAGAGAGGTCTTTACCATTGTGGCTATTTCGGGTTACCTAGCTAGCATCTCTTGTTTAATATTATGACGCATCAGATGGATAAGTGCTACAACCTCCGTTCACAAATTATAGGATGTTTTAGATATTTCAATATAAATACTATATAAACCAAAATCAATGAATCTACTCACTACACATGTTTTTATAAAAAACTAAATGTCTTATAGTTATGAATGGAGGGAGTATTTTGTTGCATGTGTGGTTCTCCTAGAATACTACACCATGCGTCATAGGTGCTATCCTTCACCATATGCCAACTAGGTGCATGCTACATCGTACCACTTTAACTCTGCCATCCGTATTTGTTTTCTCCTTGTTTATTACAGTGTCTCTCCACGATTGTGACCTTCAATTGGCAGATGTGGAGCATTATGCATACAAATAGCGTTACCAAATGATCATTTTTTACCGGAATTAAAAAAAAGCTGCACTTTGGAAATTTATAAGATAGCTAGCTTTATCTTTCATACTGTAATAAACATTTACAATTCAGCCTGTGGGACCTAGCAACGCGTTAATAAATTCAAATCACTACCAGTCGGTCTGACTGCTGCTACCGTTCATTTTAATTTCAGTTAATATTGAGTGCATTTTGACTAGCAATATTTCGAATCAGAGAAACAAAAACATCATTTGGAACTTAAGTTTCATGTTTGCAACATTACAAACTGGCAAATTGAAGATTCATAGGGCAGGGAACTGGGAAGTACTGATAAGTGAGTACATTGATGGAGTTACTCAAAAAACTGACACAGGTACAACATAGTTTAGAAATTTACACTTGCGATGAAGTACTGATAACTCGGAACTGTAGATGTTGGCTTCCTTTTTTTCCTACAACTACCACTCCCAACAGATGCTCCAGCTTGTGCACTACTTGATGGTCCATCTTGTGCATGCAGTGGAATTTGTCTTCCTAGGAGGTTTAAAACTTGCAACTTGTGCAGTCCTTGTTGTTGTAAAAGGTTGAGCATCGTGTGGATCAGATCTTGGTGGAGCAGATCTTGATGGATAAAGCGTTGGTGCAACATGTGTTGGTGCAGCAGTTCGTGGTTCAGCAGGTGGTGCTTGTGCACCTTGTGAAGATGGTCCATCCTTCAAAACTAAATCACATGTAATCAGATGAATGCACTAAGTTATTCTACAATCTGTAACAAGGAAGTGCATCCATTAAAGTTCACTAAAGTTTGTTTAGTATCAAATTGAAAAATAATTTGCTTTATTAAAATAAAATCAGTATTATTCACTAAAGTTCATCTTCTTAACTTTGTACTATCACTAGGAACAAAAACATCAGGACTATCATCACTTGAGTGATCACACCACTATCATCACGAACAAAAACATTTTCTAATGTCTCCATGATGGCTAACGTGAAGCCTGTTGGGAACCCCAAGAGCAGGGTGTGAAGCAGCACAACAGCAAGTTTTCCCTCAGTAAGAAACCGAGGTTATCGAACCAGTAAGAGGAAAGAAATGTCACACAGGTGTTGCAAGCAACGCGAAAACCTGCACAACACAGAATCAAGACTTTGCCTCAACAAATCAGTGAGGTTGTCAAGCTCACCAGTTTGCTGTAACAAAGGATTAAACGTATGGTGTGGAAGGTAATGGTTTGCAGCAAGTAAACAAGTAACAGTGGAAGATGTATCAATCGTAAATATTGGACCGGGGTCCATAGTTCACTAGAGGTGCTCTCCTTATATAAACAACCACTAGTAGAAAACAGGCTATCCGTTCGTTCCTCCTAACAGCATTAGTCCCGGTTCCGCCACGAACCGGGACTAATGCTGGCACGCGTCCCGGTTCGAGCGGGCACGGGGGCCGGAGGCATGCGTCCCGGTTGGTAGGGGGCATGCGTCCCAGTTTGTAACATAAACCGGGACTAAAGGTTAGGCGGCCACGTGGTCTGGCACACACCTTTAGTCCCGGTTTGTGTTACAAACCGGTACGTATGATTCCGCCCTCTATAAATACGACGCCCTAGCCCTCTGCCTCCCCTCTGTTTTTTCTTGGTGGAAGGTGTGAGAGGTGTGCTAGTTTATTTTTTTCCTATGCATGCATTCAAGGTGTTTGATGAAATGTTTGAGTGAATGATCCCGTTCAATTTCTCACAGAACAAAAATATAGAAGGTGTCCGAGACGCACTTGAGCTTTCTCCTCTTTATTTCCCTCGATCGAGGTTAGCAATCTTATCTTTTCTCTGTCATTGATACAATGCATGTGTCGATGTGAATTGGTCATTTCACTATTTATGATGTCATGTTTTTTGATAAACTTACTTATATGATGCAGATGAACGGTCGGGAATGGATGTACGGTGACCGGCGTGTATCCGGGTATATGAAAGGCGTGGATAAATTTATCGATGTGGCTACGACAAACAAAGAGAATGGTTCTATACGTTATTCATGTGTTCAATATCGGAACAACAAGGAGTACTCTTCCTCGAAAATCATTCGCGGCCACCTGATTATGAAAGGTTTCATGCCCAACTATAATTGTTGGACCAAGCATGGGGAAAGAGGGGTTATGATGGAAGACGGTGAAGAAGAAGATGATGATAACAACTATCATCATATGTTTCTTGAATACAGTGAAACTGCAATGGAAGACAATGAAGAGGAAGGAGGTGAAGAACGGACATGAGATGAGCCCGCTGATGAACTTTGTAGGGTAATTTCTGATGCAAAGCGAGACTGTGAAACAGAAAATGAGAAGTTGAAGTTAGAGGGCATGTTAGAAGATCACAAGAAATTGTTGTACCCAAATTGTGAAGATGGCAGCACAAAGCTCGGTACCACACTGGAATTGCTGCGATGGAAGGCAAAGTGTGGTCTAACTGACTCCTCATTTGAAAAGATGATGAAAATAATGAAGCCGAAGTTTCCAAAACATAACGAACTTCCCAAGAGTACCTACAAAGCAAAGAAGACTCTCTGTCCTCTAGGATTAGATGTGCAAAAGATACATGCATGCATTAATGAGTGCATCCTCTACCACGGTAAGGAGTATGCAAATTTAGATAAGTTCCTGGTATGCAATGCATTGTGGTATAAGATCAGACAAGATGACCCTGGTGATGTTGAGGGAGAGCCCCTCCGAAAGAGGGTTCCTGCTAAGGTTATGTGGTATGCTCCTATAATACCAAGGTTGAAACGCATGTTCAGAAACAAAGAGCATGCCAGGTTGTTGCGATGGCACAAAGAAGACCGTAAGAAATACGGGAAGTTAAGACACCCTGCTGATGGGTCACAGTGGAGAAAAATCAAGAGAGACTTCCCGGACTTTGCAGGTGACGCAAGGAACTTATGGTTTGGTCTAAGTACGGATGGCATGAATCCTTTTGGGGAGCAGAGCTGCAGTCACAGCACCTGGCCCGTGACTCTATGTATCTACAACCTTCCTCCTTGGTTGTGCATGAAGCGTAAGTTCATTATGATGCCAGTGCTCATCCAAGGCCCGAAGCAACCGGGCAACGACATTGATGTGTACCTTAGGCCATTAGTTGAAGAACTCTTACAGCTATGGGGAAAACCAGGTGTACATGCTTGGGATGAGAATAAATAGGAGCCATTTTACCTACGAGGGTTGATTTTCGTAACCATCAATGATTGGCCTGCTATTTGATTCTAGTTTTGATACTGTTATTATCATGCTTGATTATTTTTTTGATTGAACTCTGTTCTCGTAAAATGCCTGACGCAGGGACCAGGGAACAATTTATGTGGATACTATGTTTGCGAGTTCATCCGTCAGACGTGTTGTGAAAAGGGCAGAAATTTAGAGCAACTCCACGTACGTAAACAATTTCTATAGTTTTTAATTACCATCAAATTGTGTTTAGTTTCATTCATATAGGCTGACTCCTTTTTTAAATCATATCGAACGTCTACGGGACGGTCTTCTGCCAAAGTATCGCGTATGAGCAATTCAGGAGGAATTGGCGGGATTCTTAGATGCAGAAGTCCTAAACCCAAAAGGGGACTACTATTCGGGTGTGTATAAACAATAGGGATTGTACAAAGAGCTTAAATTGTATGTAGTGCATGAACTCGATCCGTGTATCGAATGTAATATGTTCGACACTTGGATCTATATTGTCATGATGATCTTGTGTAATATAATGGTTCCTTCATTGATGAGTGCAAAACACTACATAAACAATAAAAGAACATAAATGAATTCTCTGCCGCGGCACAAAAAGTGGCCAAAATGCTGCCGCGGCAACAAAAGTTGCCAAAATGAATTCTCTGCCGCGGCAGAGAAATGTGTCAAATCTCTGCCGCGGCAGATGGTTATTTGTCCCGGTTCGTGTTACGAACCGGGACGGTTGCTCCCCCCCCCCCCTAGCCCTCTGTCGCGGCCACGTGTACTCCCTTTTGTCCCGATTGGTGGGCCAACCGGGACTAAAGGTTGGGGCTTTAGTCCCGATTGCCCCGTCCCGGTTGGGGAACCGGGACTAAAGCCCCTTACCAACCGGGACACATGGGTCTATTTCCACTAGTGAACATGGCATGAAGGGTAAACAAATTACAACAGGGCAATTAACATGAACTGAGTAAGGCAATACAATGCAATACCATACAAAAAGATCCTATGAGACTCGATTGGGCAATACAACAAGATACATAGACCGTCATTCAACTGCATCTATGACTAGAATTCCACCGTTGCGTTATCATCCGAACCCCCTCCAGTATTAAGTTGCAAGCAACAGACAACTGCTTTAAGCAAAGTGTGTAAGGTAAACAATCAACTTGTTCCATGAACA
Source organism: Avena sativa (assembly GCA_916181665.1). NCBI lineage: Eukaryota > Viridiplantae > Streptophyta > Magnoliopsida > Poales > Poaceae > Avena > Avena sativa. The sequence continues at coordinate 392,330,856 of OV702280.1, read as the reverse complement.
AGAGACCGTTGTTTTCTCCCTAGTGGCAACAGCACATCTACAACCAAAGAGATTTATGTCACTTCCCTTGGAAACTAGAGGTATGAACCCACTATCGAGCATAAATACCCCCTCTTGGAGTCACTAGCAACTACTTGGCCAAGATAGCTACTAACAATGGAGAGCATGCAAGATCACAAACTACACAGACATGATAGAATCATAAAGACAAAACCATTAATCAATATTACATAGTAATCTTAATATCCATCGGATCCCCACAAACACAACATGTATGATTACAAATAGATTAGATCTTGATCATGAACGGAGCTCACAAGATCTATACATGAAAGCACAAGGAGGAGATACAACCATCTAGCTACTACATGGACCCATAGTCCAAGGTGGAACTACTCACGCATCATATCGGAGAAGAAAGCCTCCGGGATGATCTCCCCTTCGGCAGGGTGCCGGGAAGAACTTCAGATCCCCCCGATCTAGGGATGATGGTGGCGGCGGGTATAGACGGTTTCGTGGAGTGTTGATCGGGTGCCTAGGGTTTCTGCATCGGGGGCATCTTATAGGCTAAGAGGCAAGGCTTGGAGGTGACCAGGGGCCCCACACCCTGCCTAGGGGCGGGCCCACCCCTGGACGCGCCTAGGGGGTGGCCGCCCTGGTTCGCCTCTCCATCTCGTCTTCTGGATTCGTGTCGCCCACGGTAAAATATTGACTTTGGCTTTTGTCCCGTCCAATTCCGAGAATATTGATTTTCTGCCTTTCTGGTACAAAAAACAGAAGAAAACAGGCAACTGGCACTGTGGCAACTTGAATAGGTTAGTTCCAGAAAAGATATAAAAACAGCTCAAAGTGTAGACAAAGCAAAACAAGTAGATACTAAACAAGCATGGAATATCAAAAATTATAGATACGTTTCCGATGTATCAAGCATCCCCAAGCTTAACTCTTGCTCGTCCTCGAGTAGGTAAGTGATAAAAAGAATAAGTTTTGAGGTGACATGCATCATCAAAACCAAGATCAAACCATTTGCAAGCATTGAAAGCTGGGATCAAAGAACTCTAAACATGTGCATGAAAGATGGAGTTCTAATAGTAAGACAAAGTAAATATGCATGCAACATGAAAGACTACAAACAAAGATCATGAATAGCATGCATTTAAAAACGTTTGTTTGTTTCACATACAAAAAACATGGCATAGTGGCAATCAGCTTGTCCCTCATAGAGTAGCAAATAGATGCATAAGACACCTTCAAAGTTCAGAAGGGTGACTAGATACAAATAGTACAAGAACAAGTAATATCACAATATGCATCAATCAATAAGCTTTGGGACACTTCACATAGAATTAAGAATGGCAACTATGCTCTCTTAATGGTGCCTAAAGGTAGAAGGCGGAGACTCAATAATAGTGGAAGAAAGGCCCTTTATAACGGAAGCAGGGATTTCAAGTTTCAAAACGAGCTTCCAAAAATTATGGTACTTGTTAGCTTTTAGCCTTCATTGCCCCTATCATAAGCATCTTGAAGTGATTAAGGTTAAAGTGAACAAACCATGGAGTATACGCTTGACAAATTATAAGTTGGCAATCTCAAGTCCCTTGAATACGAGGGCCACACCTCATGCTACTCAACTTCACTCACCTGTAAGTTCTTGTCATTATAAGTACATGCGTATCATAAAGAACCGCCAACAGGGTACCCCTTGCACATGGTACAGGAGCTATCCCATAACCAAAATGACAAGGCAAGTAGACAATGAGCATCTCAGCAATCTTTTTATTTACTATGTGCATAGCTTTTTTATTGAGGATGCTTCATAGATATCTCACTATGGTGATGCTGCAAGTTTCCACCATGATTAGGCATGGCTTAGGCTAGCGGCCCAGGCGTATCTCTAACACAGAATACATACTCCATGGACTTACAAGTTCCCTCTTTATTTCACACCAGTGAGATTTAAAGACAAAATAGCATGATATCAAGTGAGTACAAAGTACAAGTGCAATGTTGAAAACGTTCCCCATGACAGCATGGTTCTGCTAATTCCAATGTATAAGTGCAAGCATATACAACATAGATGACACAATGGTTCAAGTTTATTAGGAGCAAAGAATATAAAGTGTGCCTTCAAGTTCGTGAGGGATTTAATCACTAAGTTTTCACATAACAAAATACTTTTTAATTGGAAGATAGCTGAAAACAAGAATATACTTGGAATGGTGTAACACACCACGCATAGGAGTTTATAGTGGACATTATGGAATAACTTGGTTTCTTGGGAATTGGAAGCATCAGTAGAGCTTACTCATACAAGTGGAGGATAGAAAAAGACTGGGAGCAACCAACTAAGAGAGCAATAATGGCCATAATCATGTAGAGCGACAAAACATTACTAATCAAAGCATAGAGTGGTACTACAAGTCAAGGACTAAATGATCATAGAGGCTATGGTGACTTGTCATAGTTATAACATGGTGTGAGCATGTGCCAAGTCAACCCAAACAAAGCATCAAAGGAGAATACCACAATACTATGCTTTTGCATGCTAAAACAACGCATAATTTCTTCAAGGCACACTACGCAATCTCAATTGTTTGAAACAAGACATGCTACAGCAATAATAACTAAGCATAAGGTCAAAACAACATCTAGCATGTCATGCTAAATTCTAAGTCACAGTCAATGCAAGTTCCTCTTGCACTTTCAAGAAGGACCTTCCTACTCCTGTCCAATTCCAAGCAACTTATTTGAAACAACATAGCGAGAACGGGGGTCCAAACTACTTTATTCAGGAAAACTAATCAAAGCTAAGTAAAGCAAACAAAAACTAAGACGCTCTAAGAACAACACAACTGTGCATGAAACAATAAACACGAAGTGTCTAGACATACCTGAGCTTTTTATTGATGAAGAAGGGGATGCCTTGGGCATCCCCAAGCTTTGACGCTTGTACCTCTTGGATATTCCTTGGGGTGACACCATGGTGGCATCCTCAAGCTTGAGCTTTTGTCCATTCTTCATCTCATTGCATCATTCTCTCTCTACACCTGATTTTTTTTTCTTCACACAATCTTCATTAGCAACATTAGTGTATTCAAAAGATATTAGACCTTAGGCAAAGCTTTGGAACAGAAAAAAAATCACTAAAAACACAAGCTACTGTAGCAACTCCTCCAAAAATCTCAATTCCCCAAAAGAGAACTCAAAAAGGAATCAATAAGAAGCAAATGCAAATAATGGCAGAAATCTGTCAAAACAGACCAGCAGGTAGAAACCGATTTTTTCGAAAATCTTCTGTTGCTAAAATCAAAACGTGTTGAACTAACAAAAGTTATATAACATACTAGAGGATTTATTCGTAAATTATCAGCTCAATCCGAGTTACAGAGACTCCTCACGAATTTTTATGGTGGAGGACAGAAATCTGTTTCGGGACAGCAACTCCCCAAATCTTACTTCCCTCTCATTAGAGGTCATTCTTGGCACAAAAATCAAACAAAAAGGATAAGGAGAGGTCATTACTGAAGTAATAACTTCCAAGACTCAAGAAAACTCTTGGGTTATCTCCCAACAAGTACTTTTGTTTAACGCCTTTAAGTTAGGCACAAGAAGCAAGAAGAATCAAGTATTTTCAAATCATGAAGCATTAACATCAAACCTTGCTTTCAAAGGAGGAGCAAAAAGAAACTTCTGTCTCCTCATAGGGAAGTGTTCAATACCTTTCTTGAATGTAAAATGATATTTAATGGTGTCTTATTTCATATCAATGATGGCACCAACAGTTCTAAGAAAAGGTCTTCCCAAAGTAATAGGACAAGAAACATTGTATTCAACATCAAAAACATAGAAATCCATAGGGACATAAGTATTGTTAACCATAATGAGAACATCATTAATACTCCCCATGAGTTTATTCTTAGCATTATCATTGAGTGGGACATCCAAATAACAATCTTCCAACGGTAGCAAATCAAGCATTTCATAAATCTTCCTAGGCATAATAGAGACACTATAACCAAGATCACATGAAGCTTTGAGATCAAAGTCATTCACTTGCATATTAATAATGGGTTCCCAACTATCTTCTACTTTCCTAGGAATAGAAGCTTTGTGTTTTAACTTCTCTTCCTTAATCTTAACAAGAGCATCTGTAATGTGTTTGGTGAAAGCAATATGCATATCACTAGCATCAGGACTTCTAGCAAGCTTTTGTAGGAACATAATCACTTCAGAAATATTGCAACCATCAATATCAAAATCAAACTTAGTGTAGAGGGAGTGTCCCAACCTTACAACAACATAAGGTGGAGTCCCCTGTGTTTACAATGCTAGTCCCTGGATCAATAGCTAGCATCCACAGTTAAGATGTAATATCAAGAAACAAAGGTCATAATACAACTTTATAACCAGGAATAACATAATTTTATTACATCATACATAGCTCATTTGGCTATTACATTACATTGCAGCGGAATAACTATAGTCATGGGGTCCTTCATCTTCAAAGTGCCACAGGCAGATGTTGGTTGTAGACTTTGTAATCCTAATCAATCAATCTTCACTAAAATCAATCAAACCTGCAACATTACAAGTTACAGCCACAAGGGTCAATACATTTGAATTGTATTGGCAAGTGATACTATGGTAGTATGGTGGAGTCTATCATCTATATGCATTTGGCTAAGTGGAGTTGAGGCTTGCATTACTCAAAATAGATTTTCCTTATCATTTGAAAATACTAAGTTTTTGTTTTGACAAAATCTTTTCCAAAGCTTCTCTAAATCAAAGATTGAAGATTTCAAACAACCCTTGTTCAAACCACAAGTTTTAACTTAGAAATTTGAATGATGAGATTCTTGATTGCTTCCATGTCTTGATGCTCAAATTGTCCTTTACCAGGGACGTGGCTAAGTACTTAGATTTTACACTCTGCAGAGGTGGTGCACTTTCCCCACAAGACTTGGTTTCCCAAGACAAAATCTTTCAGAAGCCTTCCCTTAGACCAAAATGGACGCGTTCCAACCTATCAAACACTACCACCAACTGTCCATATGGCTAAGTTCTTGCAACCTATATGATCATGGCAGAGCCCATATTGCCAAGTGGTTGCACTTGAAGCTTCTCAACATTTGACATCTCAAATCTCTTTGTTCCTGGGTGGCCACCCACAAGTGAGATACACAAGGTTCACCAGTCCCCTGGCCTTGTGTAACCACTCAACCAAAAACCACCAAGCAATTACCATTCCACCCAGGTGATTCATTAACTTAGTTGTTTTATTAAACAAAACCAAGTCCTCAGACTTAGAATATTTTTCCATAATGTGAATATTTGTTCCACCCTTGTTTTCTATTAGCTAGGCTAAGCTTGATATTAATAGGAACCTTAACTTAGGAAGATTTCCACTAAGGTTTCATCTACTAGGTTTTACTAGCAAGGTCTATACTTTAGCAAAAATCCATGCAAGTTTTACTTAGCAAAATCACTAATGCATAGTGAAAGTAATGGGACAAAAAGTATAAAGCATCACTTGCCTTTTTGGTAGAGTATGGGTTCACTCCTTGTCCTTTCAACAATCACACTCTTCAAGTCACTACAAATCAACCAAGCAAGGCACATACTCAATCTACCAATCAAGCAAAATAACACATAAAATGACAAAGTCAAAGTAATGCATGCAAGCATGCCAAGCTTTGTTTTGAAAAGTGGTTCCTAATGGGTCATAAACATTGGAAAACACCTAATGGTCATTTTGTAAAGTGGCAAAGTCATTTGCAAAAAGTTTCACTTTAAAAACTATTTTCAAAGCAAAGTATCATTTTATGTGGTGTAGAAATATTTTTACTAAGGCATTAATCTCCAAGGTTCACCAAATATGTTTTCAAACCATAAAACTTGTTGTTTAGGGTCAGAGAGTTTAAAACAAAACATTTCCCAAAAGTTTTCCTTCAAAATCATTTTTTTAATAAATAAACCACATTTTTATTTGACTAGAAATGGTTTTAAATCAAAGAATCATTATTTTGTTTCACCAAATACATTTTTGAGTCCACAAAGTGTTTACTAATGTTAGTAGGTTCAAATCACACCATTTGCCAAAGATTTTATCCCCAAAAACATTTTTGAACAATTTTTCTAATCTAAACAAGCAAACAAAAGTTTCTGCAAAAACCAACAAGCTAACAGATACTATTTGCTAAACTAAAGGCATGGTTGGCTAGGGCTTGTTCCACTGATTCCAATGATATAAAATTTGTAATTTTTGGACGTGTGGATCAAAAGTTGTGCAATTTACAAAATTGGAATCCTAATAGATCAATTCAGTCTTTTAAATCATCTACAGGCCACGTGTCTGTCTCTGATTGGACGAAAACGGTTCGTGTGGATCGAGCGATACAGACCACAGGATTAAAAGGGGCATGTGCGGCTCAGATCAACGCTTACCCTTTCGTTTAAGTGAACTATCCTATCGCTCCGATCTAGATCTAACGGCTCTCAGTGCCCCGACCAGAAACTGGCGGCGCTGGACTCTGACGCGCGGCGGCGGCGGCGGCTTGTCAGTGGCGTCGCCGGCGTTACAGGAAGAGAGAAGGAGGGAGAGAGTGCTCACCTGGTTCGCTGAACGATGCTGATGCTCAACGTGGTACTGGTTGGTGAAGGGGCGCACGGGTTCGTCTTCAATTGCTCACCGGAGTTGTTCTGGGCCTTGGTGCGGTCAGACGTCGACGGGGGCGAGGCTAGGGGGCACCCTAAGACAAACGGGAGGCACTGTTAGATTCGCAAGAGCATGGAGATCGTCACCGTGTCCACGAGGAAGAGAGGGGACGTCTGGTTTACCGGGGAGACGTCGCCGCAGTTGGAGCAGACGGCGGCGCTGGCTCGGGAAGACGTTGCCGACGCTCAGGGATGCGCGCGAGCGAGCTGCGGCTGCAGAAGGGTCCGCTGGGGAATGCTGATCACAGCTGCGTGCTCGAGGGGGTAAGAGGTGGCGTGTGCTGGCCGGAATTGGCAAGGAAGGTCGTTGGAGACGGCGGTGGTGCAGAAGAAATTTGGAACAGCCTGGTGGCTCTCGAGGCGTGGTGTTTGGGGGGAATGGAAGAGGAGGAATAGGGGATTTATCACGCGTGATCACTGCGAGTTTTAATCGCGGCATTAAGGCGAATTAAGCCTGAGGAATCAATGGCAGGGGCGGGGAAGAACGGTCGCTGCGGGTGAGAACGATGAACAGGAGGGGTGGGTCCTGGCTGTCTGTGAGAGAGAGAGCGCGAGTGTGGGGTCCACTTGTCATCGTCTGCGTGGGTCAGTAAGTTGGTGCCAACCGTTTTCTTCGGGAGGGAGTGAAACTGGGCTGTAAGTGGGCTTATTGGGCTGGCTCTGTTGGGTCAGGTCCAATTCTCATTTTTTCTGTCTGATTGTTTTATCAATTTCCATTTCTATTTTACTGTTTTGAAATTTCAAACAACATTCAATCAACAATTCAAACAAAACAAACTTGTAATGAGTTTTTGGTTCTGTTTATCAACATAAACCAATCCCAAAATAAAATAATATTTTTATTCTTTTTAGGATCCATTCATTAATTAAATAAAATGGACCTTTAGTTATTTAATCAAAATAGGGTTTGATTTATTTAATAAAATCTTCATTTGAAATCCAAATATTTTCAAAACCAAATCAGTAGGTTTTATTTGGAAATAAAGAATACTTGGAAACTTGTTTAAAACAAAATAACCTTTTATTTTAGGGTCCATTAATAATTAAATACAATAGACCCTCATTACTAAATCAAATAGGATTTGTTTTATTAAAACATTTATTTTGAAATCTAAAATAAAACCAAAACACTTCAGTAGGTTTTATTGGAGAAAAAAATACTTTAGAAAACTTATTTAAAATAAATAAATAAGTTTTAGTGTTTTATTTAAAATGGGAAAAGCCTTAAAATTGGATATTAAATCCTTATTATTTTATTTAAATAAACCTTTACTATTTTTAATAAAAACAAAACATTTTATTTCAAATATTGGCTAAGGTTTAATTTGGCTATATAAAATAATCCTTATTTATAAATCTATCTTTTCCTTTGAAAACCAAATCCTTTTATTTAAAGAACCAAAATAGTAATTTTAAATATTTTTATTTTCCTTTAATAAAAGTTTATCTTTTTAAATCTCTTTAGGATTTTATTTGATCCAAATTGGTTTGAAGGTTTCCATTTGGATTCAAAAGTTTCTTCTGGCCCTGAAAATCAAACAAAATTTTATTTTATTCATTTATTTTTTTCACATTACAAGATTTGGAAAATCTTGGGATGTGACACTTAGCATCACTAGTAGTAGGCTCAATAGTCTTAGGCATAGTAGGAGGAGGAACAGGGACTACTTGTGGTTTAGTTGTGATAGTGCACACACTATTGTTTCTATCAATTTTAGCTTCCCTTTCCCACTTAGCATGAAGTTGGGCTAACATCTTAACATTTTCATCAATAGTAACTTATATGGCATGAGTGGCAGCAAATGTACTTTCCATAGTTTCAGGTTTAGCAGCCATTTTATTAATCAAGGAGGACTGAGCTTCAGACAAAGAGGATATATTTTTCTCAACATTTAAAAGCTTTTCCTCTATAGCCTTATTGAAAGTGGTTTGTTTACTAATAAAGTATTTTAGCATGACTTCAAGTTCAGAGGGGGCACTTCTAGCATTGTTGTAAGATTTTCCATAGGAATTGCCATTATTAGGAGGATACGGCCTATAGTTGTTACCACCAAAATTACTCCTATAAGAATTGTTGTTGAAATTGTTGTTTCTAATGAAGTTCGCATCAACTTGATCTTATTGAGCAACCAAAGAGGATAAAGGAACACTATTAGGATCTAGAGGAGCTTTCCCATTAACAAGCATAGCCATAATAACATCAATCTTATCACTCAAAGAGGAAGTTTCTTCAACAGAATTTACCTTCTTACCATGTGGAGCTCTCTCAGTGTGCCATTCAGAGTAGTTAACCATCATATTATCAAGGAGCCTTGTTGCAGCACCTAAAGTGAGCCCCATAAAAGTACCTCCAGCAGCTGAATCCAACAGATTTCTTGAGGAGAAGTTTAAACCTGCATAAAAGTTTGGATAATCATCCAAGCAGTGAGTCCAAGAGTGGGGCAATTCTTAACCAAAGACTTCATTCTTTCCCAAGCTTGAGCAACATGTCCATTATCAAGTTGTTTAAATTTCATAATGTCACTTCTCATAGATATAATCTTAGCAGGAGGGTAGTATTTTCCAATAAAAGCATCTTTGCACTTAGTCCAAGAATCAATACTATTTCTAGGCAAGGATAGCAACCATTCTTTAGCTTTTCCTCTCAAGGAGAAAGGAAAAAGCTTGAGCTTAAAAATACCTCCATCTACATCCTTATACTTTTGCATCTCACAAAGTTCAACAAAGTTATTGAGATGGGCAGCAGCATCATCAGAACTAGCACCAAAAAATTGCTCTCTCATCACAAGATTCAACAAGGCAGGCTTAATTGTTGGAATTATGCCCTAGAGGCAATAATAAAGATGTTATTATTATAATTCTTGTTCATGATAAAGTTTATATTCCATGCTAGAATTGTATTAAGCGGAAACTTTAATACTTGTGTGGTTTGTGAACAACACCGTGTCCCTAGTACGCCTCTATGGACTAGCTCATTGATCAATGATGGTTAAGGTTTCCTAACCATAGACATGAGTTGTCAATTGATAATGAGATCATATCATTGGAGAATGATATGATGGACAGACCCAAACTAAGCGAAGCAATTAGATCGTTTCATCGTGTTCATCGTTGCGAAGCTTTTCCTATGTCAAATATTGTATTCCTTAGACCATGAGATAATACAACTCCCTGGTATCGGAAGAAAGCTTTGAGGTCATCAAACGTCATCCTATGAGAGGGTGATCATAAAGGTGTCTCTCAGGTGATCGGAAAGTATCTGTTGGGTTGTATGTATCGAGATGGAATTTGTCCCTCCCAAGTCGGAGAGATATACTTCGGGCCCACTCGGTAATCGATATCAACACCGCTTGCAAGCATGTGGTTAAGGAGTTAATCACAAAGTGATATCGGATTACGGAACGAGTAAAGTACTTGCTGTGAACGAGATTGAACTAGGTATGACGGTACCGACGATCGAATCTCGGGCAAGTAAAATATCGCGAGACGAAGGGAATATATATATGGGATTGTTTGAATCCTGGCATCGTGGTTCATCCGATATGATCATCGATGAATGTGTGGGAGTCAATATGGGTGCCCAGACCCCGCTGTTGATTATTGATAGAAGATCATGTCTGCATATTCTCGAACCCGCAGGGTCACACACTTAACGTGTCTCGACGCTAGGATAGATTGGATAATTGGTTTATGAATTTTTGTTCGGAGTCTCGGATGGGATCCGGGATATCACGAGAGGTTCCGTAATGGTCCGGAGAATAAGATTCATATAAGGCAATGCAGTTTTTGGAGTTCGGAATTGTTCCGGGTTAATCGGTATTGTACCGGAAGCTTCTAGAACCTTCCGGAAGGGGACCAACGTGGCCCCACCTTCCGGGAGGGGGCATGGGCCTATGAGGGAGTGTCCTGGCCGCATTGGGCCAGGGGCACAAGTCCCCATAGGGCCCAGCCGATCCTAGAGAGTTTGAATTCGTTTAAACTAGAGATAGGGTTTCTAGAAGGGGGAGAGTCCTTGCCCCCCACTTCTCCCTCCCTTGGCCGCTGGCCCAAGGCTTGGAGGAGGGGCAAGGGCTGGCCGCCCCCCACTCTATAAATAGAGGGCTGGTGCGCCCCCTCCTCCCCACACCTTGCCTCCAACCCTAGTTGCCTTGCTGCCTTCCTCTCTCCCTCCCGACTGTTTGTAGGCGAAGCCCTGCAGCAGAAATTCTCCACCATATACACCACGCCGTCGTGTTGTAGATCCAATCTATATCTCCACCATACTTGCTGGTCCGAGGAAGGAGGAGACGTCGAGGTGCTGCACGTGTGCATCTCACGGAGGCACCGCCACTTGTGGTGCTAGATCGGATCGGATCGCGAGGAGGAGAAGCGAGTACGACTACATCACCCACGTTCCAACGAACGTTCCGCTGTGCGAATCTTCAAGGGTATGAAGATCTAATCCAATCTCTCTCGTTGATTGCATCTCCTAGATGAGATCTTGGCTTTCCCTTTGTTCGCATCCGTAGAAAATTTTGATTTACTATGCCGCGAATCCCTTCAGTGGTATCAGAGCTAGATCTATGCGTAGATGTGTTTCACGAGTAGAACGCAACATGGTTGTTGCGGGCGTTGATGTTTTCTGTTGCAAGCCTCTTGTTTGTGTTCTTCTTATGACGCGGGATAGTGAGATTGAGGCGGTCCAGGCCAACCTTACGCGACGTCGTTCGCGAGACCGGCTCCGCACTTGACGTGTGGCTTGTTCCACACATGCGGCTGGTGGATGTCAGTTTCTCTCACTATAGTTGTCATGGGATTAACACCGGAGTTTGGCAACCATAATATCACCGTTGTGGCTTTCCGTAGGTAAGAATCGTTCTTAGCATCTACTCCCATAAGCCACGTAAAACATGCAACAACAAAGTAGAGGCGTCTAACTTGTTTTTGCAGGGAGTGTTTTCTGTGATATGGTATGGCCCAAGATGTGATGTGTATATTGTATGCGATGATCATGTTTTGTAATGTTTCACGACTTGCATGTCGATGAGTACACAACCGGCAGGAGCCATATGGTTGTCTTTATAATTGTGTATGACCTGCGAGTCAACTTCTTATACGCCATGTAATAGCTTTACTTTATCACTAAGTAGTTAGCAATAGTTGTAGTTGCTATTCGTGGTGGAGGCAATCATGGTGGAGTGATGGAGATCATGCCGGAACGCACAAGATGGAGATCATTGCGCGAAGATTGGCTATACCATGTCACATAAAGTTATATGCATGTGATGTTTATCCTTTTATGTATCTTATTATGCTTAGATCGCGACGGTAGCATTATAAGATGATTCCTCACTTAAAGATCAAGATAAAAACTGTGTTCTCCCCAAGTATGCACCGTTGCGAAAGTTCGTCGTGTCCAAGCATCACGTGATGATCGGGTGCTATAGACTCTACGCTCACATACAACGGGTGCAAGCCAGTTTTGCACACGCGGAAATACTTGGGTCTAACTTGACGAGCCTAGCATGTACAGACATGGCCTTGGAACACAAGAACCGAAAGGTTAAGCATGAGTCATATGAATGATATGATCGACACTTTGTTGTCCACCATTGAAACCACATCTCTTCTCGTGATGATCGGATTAGGTGTGGTGAATTTGGATCGTGTTCACTAAACAACTTGAGGGATGTTGAATTTAGTGGGAGTTCATCTAGTAATTTGATTAAGTTGAACTATTTATCATGAACATAGTCTAAATTGTACTTGCAAATACTGTAGATCACATGGCCAAGTCCAACTCCAACTTCAACGTTTTTGCTGAGAAGGAAAAGCTTAGAAACAATGGGTCTAATTTCACCAATTGGTTCCGCAATCTAAGAATCATTCTGTCTGGCGGACAAAAGGACTATGTCCTTGGTAAAGCGTTAGGTGACCCCCCTGCTGCAACTGCACCGGCTGATGAGAAAGCTGTCTATCAGTCGCGCAAAGATGATTATGGTGTGATTAAGAGCACCATGTTGTTTGCTATGGAACCGGAACTTCAAAATCGTTTTGAAACCTATCCCGGGCCCTTTGAGATTCTCGAGGAGCTGAAAACCATGTTTCAGACTCAAGCCCGTTCTGAGAGATATGAGATCTCTGAGAAGTTCTTTAACTGCAAGATGGAGGAAGGGAGTTCCGTTAGTGAGAACGCCATAAAGATGTCGGGCTACACTCAACGCCTTGAGCAACTGGAATGCACGATTCCAGAGGAGCTCAAGATTGACAGGGTTCTGCAATATCTTCCTCCCAGCTACAAAAGTTTTGTAGTGACTCATAATCAGATTGGCTCCACTGATACGATCACCGAGCTCTTCGCAAAGCTGAAGGCTGCGGAGGTGGACATCAAGAAGGATAATCATGTGTTGATGGTCAACAAACCCTCCTTTAAGAAAGGTAAGGGAGCAAAGAAGCCCTTCAAGAAGGGCGGCGGCAAGCGCAATGCTCCTGCTGAGAAGAAGCTCAAGTCTGGTCCTAAGCCGGACACTGAGTGCTTCTATTGCAAGGACAAGGGTCACTGGAAGCGCAACTGTACGAAGTACTTAGCGGACAAGAAGGCTGGCACCATCAAAGGTATATTTGATATACATGTTATTGATGTTTTCCTTACTAGCCCTCGTTGTAGTGCCTGGGTATTTGATACCGGTTCAGTTGCTAATATTTGTAACTCGAAACAGGAGCTACGGAATAGATAGACGGCGGCTTGCGAGGGATGAGGTGACGATGCGCGTTGGCAACGGATCAAGAGTTGATGTGATGGCCGTCGGCACGCTCTCCTTAGTTTTACCTTCGAGATTAGTTTTAAACCTTAATAAATGTTATTATGTGCCTGCGTTGAGCATGAACATTATTTCTGGATCGTGTTTATTGCAAGACGGTTATTCATTTAAATCGGAGAATAATGGTTGTTCTATTTATATGAGTAACATCTTTTATGGTCATGCACCTCTTGTGAATGGTTTATTTCTTCTAAATCTCGAAAGGGATGAAACACACATCCATAACATTGAGGCTAAGAGATGCAAAGTAGATAGTGATAATACTACTTATTTGTGGCACTGTCGTCTAGGTCATATTGGTGTAAAGCGCATGAAGAAACTCCATTCTGATGGACTTTTGGAGTCTCTTGATTTTGAATCATTTGACACATGCGAACCATGCCTCATGGGCAAGATGATCAAAACCCCGTTCTCCGGTATGATGGAGCGAGCAACGGACTTGTTGGAAATCATGCATACCGATGTATGCGAACCGATGAGTGTTTCGACGCGCGGTGGATATCGCTATTTCCTCACTTTTACCGATGACTTAAGTAGATATGGGTATATCTATTTAATGAAACATAAATCTGAAACATTTGAAAAGTTCAAGGAATTTCAGAATGAAGTGGAGAACCATCGTAACAGAAAGATTAAGTTTCTATGATCCGATCGTGGAGGTGAATATTTGAGTTATGATTTTCTCATGCATCTTAAAGCAAGTGGAATCGTTTCACAACTCACGCCACCCGGAACACCACAGCGCAATGGTGTGTCTGAACACCGGAATCAAACCCTATTAGATATGGTCCGATCAATGATGTCTCTTACTGATTTGCCGTTATCATTTTGGGGTTATGCATTAGAAACCGCTGCATTCACTTTAAATAGGGCTCCATCTAAATCCGTTGAGACGACACCGTATGAACTGTGGTTTGGTGCTAAACCTAAGTTGTCGTTTCTTAAAGTTTGGGGATGCGAAGCTTACGTCAAGAAGTTGATGCCGGACAAGCTTAAACCCAAAGCGGAGAAATGCGTCTTCACATGATACCCTAAGGAAACTATTGGGTATACCTTCTATCACAGAACCGAAGGCAAAGTGTTTGTCGCAAAGAACGGTTCCTTTCTTGAGAAGGAGTTTCTCTCGAAAGAAGTGAGTGGGAGGAAAGTAGAGCTTGACGAGGTTATTGAACCTTCTCTTGAATTGGAGAGTAGCGCAGCACCTGAAATTGTTCCAGTGCCGCCTGCACCAACAATAGAGGAAGCTAATGACAAAGATCATGAAGCTTCGGACGATGCTGCTACTGAACGTCGCAGGTCGACAAGGTCGCGTGCCCCTCCTGAGTGGTACGGCAACCCTGTCTTGACTGTCTTGTTAGTAGAAGACAGTGAACCTACGAACTATGAGGAAGCGATGATGAGCCCAGACTCTGAGAAATGGCTGGAAGCCATGAAATCCGAATTGGGATCCATGAGCGAAAACCAAGTATGGACTTTGGTGGACCCTCCTAGCGACCGAAAGGCCGTTGAGTGCAAATGGATCTTCAAGAAGAAAACAGACGCGGATGGTAATGTTACCGTCTATAAAGCACGGCTTGTCGCAAAAGGTTTTCGACAAGTTCAAGGTGTTGACTACGATGAGACTTTCTCTCCCGTAGCGATGTTTAAGTCCATTCGGATTTTATTAGCAATTGCTGCGTTTCATGATTATGAAATATGGCAGATGGATGTCAAGACTGCTTTCCTCAATGGCAACATTTATGAAGAGTTGTATATGATACAACCCGAAGGTTTTGTCGATCCTAAGGATGCTAGTAAAGTATGCAAACTTCAGCGTTCCATTTATGGACTGAAGCAAGCATCTCGGAGTTGGAACCTTCGTTTTGATCAAGTGATCAAGAGCTTTGGATTTGTTCCAAATTGCTACGAAGCTTGCATCTACAAGAAAGTGAGTGGGAGCTCGGTGAAGTTTCTGGTACTATATGTGGATGACATATTGATTATTGGAAATGACATCAACATTCTTAACGATGTGAAGAGTTATTTGAACAAGTGTTTTTCAATGAAAGACCTAGGTGAAGCTGCTTATATATTGGGCATCAAAATCTATAGAGATAGACAAAGACGCCTGATAGCTTTAAGCCAGAGTACAT
Source organism: Avena sativa (assembly GCA_916181665.1). Taxonomy (NCBI): domain Eukaryota; kingdom Viridiplantae; phylum Streptophyta; class Magnoliopsida; order Poales; family Poaceae; genus Avena; species Avena sativa. Next base: position 392,315,210 of record OV702280.1, on the reverse strand, counting down.
ACCTAGACAAAGTTCTGAAAAGGTTCAGAATGGATAAGGCAAAGAAAGGTTCAGTGCCTATGTTGTCAGGTAAGATATTGAGCAAGGCTCAGTGTCCAGCTACGGTAAATGATAGGGAAGCTATGAGCAAAGTGCCTTATGCCTCGGCCATAGGTTCCATCATGTATGCCATGCTGTGTACTAGACCGGATGTGTCCAATGCTCTTAGTTTGACGAGCAGATATCAAAGTGATCCAGGAGTGGAACACTGGACAGCCGTGAAGAACATCCTAAAGTACCTGAATAGGACTAGAGAAATGTTCTTAGTCTATGGGGGTGATGAACAGCTTGTCGTAAAAGGTTACGTCGACGCTAGTTTTGACACCGACAAGGATGATTCCAAATCTCAGACAGGATACGTTTATATTTTGAATGGAGGAGCTGTGAGCTGGAGAATCTGCAAGCAAAGCGTGATCGCGGGATCTACAGTGGAAGCGGAATACATGGCTGCTGCAGAAGCGTCAAGTGAAGGAGTTTGGATCAGAAACTTCATCACTGAGCTTGGTGTGGTTCCAAGTGCATTGGACCCACTGGAGATATTGTGTGACAACACTGGCGCCATAGCACTTGCTAAGGAACCAAGATATCATCCAAAGACCAAGCATATCAACCGCAAGTTTCATATAATCCGAGATTATATAGCAGATGGAGATCTGAAGATTAGCAAAGTACATACAGATCTGAATGTCGCAGATCCATTGACTAAACCTCTTCCACGTGTAAAACATGATCAACACCTCAGTGCCATGGGTGTGAGATTGTTGCCAGATGTAAACTAGATTATTGACTCTAGTGCAAGTGGGAGACTGTTGGAATTATGCCCTAGAGGCAATAATAAAGATGTTATTATTATAATTCTTGTTCATGATAAAGTTTATATTCCATGCTAGAATTGTATTAAGCGGAAACTTTAATACTTGTGTGGTTTGTGAACAACACCGTGTCCCTAGTACGCCTCTATGGACTAGCTCATTGATCAATGATGGTTAAGGTTTCCTAACCATAGACATGAGTTGTCAATTGATAATGAGATCATATCATTGGAGAATGATATGATGGACAGACCCAAACTAAGCGAAGCAATTAGATCGTTTCATCGTGTTCATCGTTGCGAAGCTTTTCCTATGTCAAATATTGTATTCCTTAGACCATGAGATAATACAACTCCCTGGTATCGGAAGAAAGCTTTGAGGTCATCAAACGTCATCCTATGAGAGGGTGATCATAAAGGTGTCTCTCAGGTGATCGGAAAGTATCTGTTGGGTTGTATGTATCGAGATGGAATTTGTCCCTCCCAAGTCGGAGAGATATACTTCGGGCCCACTCGGTAATCGATATCAACACCGCTTGCAAGCATGTGGTTAAGGAGTTAATCACAAAGTGATATCGGATTACGGAACGAGTAAAGTACTTGCTGTGAACGAGATTGAACTAGGTATGACGGTACCGACGATCGAATCTCGGGCAAGTAAAATATCGCGAGACGAAGGGAATATATATATGGGATTGTTTGAATCCTGGCATCGTGGTTCATCCGATATGATCATCGATGAATGTGTGGGAGTCAATATGGGTGCCCAGACCCCGCTGTTGATTATTGATAGAAGATCATGTCTGCATATTCTCGAACCCGCAGGGTCACACACTTAACGTGTCTCGACGCTAGGATAGATTGGATAATTGGTTTATGAATTTTTGTTCGGAGTCTCGGATGGGATCCGGGATATCACGAGAGGTTCCGTAATGGTCCGGAGAATAAGATTCATATAAGGCAATGCAGTTTTTGGAGTTCGGAATTGTTCCGGGTTAATCGGTATTGTACCGGAAGCTTCTAGAACCTTCCGGAAGGGGACCAACGTGGCCCCACCTTCCGGGAGGGGGCATGGGCCTATGAGGGAGTGTCCTGGCCGCATTGGGCCAGGGGCACAAGTCCCCATAGGGCCCAGCCGATCCTAGAGAGTTTGAATTCGTTTAAACTAGAGATAGGGTTTCTAGAAGGGGGAGAGTCCTTGCCCCCCACTTCTCCCTCCCTTGGCCGCCGGCCCAAGGCTTGGAGGAGGGGCAAGGGCTGGCCGGCCCCCACTCTATAAATAGAGGGCTGGTGCGCCCCCTCCTCCCCACACCTTGCCTCCAACCCTAGTTGCCTTGCTGCCTTCCTCTCTCCCTCCCGACTGTTTGTAGGCGAAGCCCTGCAGCAGAAATTCTCCACCATATACACCACGCCGTCGTGTTGTAGATCCAATCTATCTCTCCACCATACTTGCTGGTCCGAGGAAGGAGGAGACGTCGAGGTGTTGCACGTGTGCATCTCACGGAGGCACCGCCACTTGTGGTGCTAGATCGGATCGGATCGCGAGGAGGAGAAGCGAGTACGACTACATCACCCACGTTCCGACGAACGTTCCGCTGTGCGAATCTTCAAGGGTATGAAGATCTAATCCAATCTCTCTCGTTGATTGCATCTCCTAGATTAGATCTTGGCTTTCCCTCTGTTCGCATCCGTAGAAAATTTTGATTTACTATGCCACGAATCCCTTCATTAATTTTATAAAAGGTAGCATCAGGAGCAGGTGGAGCAATAGGTGTGCTAAGGAAATCATTGTTGTGGGTGCTAGTGAAGTCACACAACTTGGTGTTCTCAGCAGAGTTCATTTTGGCAAAGGCGGGCAAGCCAAAAACAGTAGCAGCAGCTAGAGCAGGAACTATTTTTTGTGTTTTTGAATAAAGAAAGCAAACCAAACTAGACTAATTTTTTTGGAGTTTTCGAAAAAAAGAGGCAAAAAAACCAAGCAAAAGAAACTAAGCAAACTAAAAACAAAGTAAAGAGAAAGGAAGTGGAGGACTCCCCTTGTGAAGACGTCCTTAGCCTCCCCGGCAATGGCACCAGAAAAGCTTGATAGCTAACGTGAAGCCTGTTGGGAAGCCCAAGAGCAGGGTGTGAAGAAGCACAACAGAAAGTTTTCCCTCAGTAAGAAACCGAGGTTATCAAACCAGTAGGAGGAAGGAAATGTCACACAGGTGTTGCAAGCAACATGGAAATGTCACACAGACTCAAGACTTTGCCCCCAACGAATCAGTGAGATTGTCAAGCTAACCAGTTTGCTGTAACAAAGGATTAAACGTATGGTGTGGAAGGTAATGGTTTGCAGCAAGTAAACAAGTAACAGTGGAAGATGTATCAATGGTAAAGATTGGACCGGGGTCCATAGTTCACTAGAGGTGCTCTCCTTAGATAAACAACATGGCATGAAGGGTAAACAAATTATAGTAGGGAAATTAACAGGAACTCGGAAAGGCAATACTAGACAAAAAGATCCTATGAGATTTGATTGGGGAATACAACAAGATACATAGACCGCCATCCAACTGCATCTATGACTAGAAGTCCACCTTTGGGTTATCATCCGAACCCCCTCCAGTATTAAGTTGCAAGCAACAGTCAACTGCTTTAAGCAAAGTGTGTAAGGTAAACAATCCACTTGTTCCATGAACAAGAGACCATTGTTTTCTCCCTAGTGGCAACAACACATCTACAACCGAAGAGATTTCTATCACTTCCCTTGGAAACTAGAGGCATGAACCCACTATCGAGCATAAATACCCCCTCTTGGAGTCACTAGCAACTACTTGGCTAAGATAGCTACTAACAACAGAGAGCATGCAAGATCACAAACAACACAGACATGGTAGAATCATAAAGACAAAACCATTAATCAATCTGACATAGTAATCTCAATATCCATCGGATCCCCGCAAACACAACATGTATGATTACAAATAGATTAGATCTTGATCATGAACGGAGCTCACAAGATCTATACATGAAAGAACAAGGAGGATATACAACCATCTAGCTACTACATGGACCCATAGTCCAAGGTGGAACTACTCATGCATCATACCGGAGAAGAAAGCATCCGGGATGATCTCCCCTCCGGCAGGGTCCCGAGAAGAACTTCAGATCCCCCCGATCTAGGGACGATGGTGGTGGCGGCTATAGACGGTTTCGTGGAGTTTTGATCGGGTGCCTAGGGTTTCTGCATCTAGGGCTTCTTATAGGCGAAGAGGTGAGGCTGGGAGGCGACCAGGGGCCCTACACCCTTCCTAGGTGCCGGCCCACCCTTGGTCGCGCCTAGGGGGGTTTGGCTGTCCTGGTTTGCCTCTCCGTCTTGTCTTCTGGATTCGTGTCGCCCACGGTAAAATATTGACTTTGGCTTTTGTCCCGTCCAATTCCGAGAATATTGATTTTCTACCTTTCTGGAACCAAAAACAGAAGAAAACAGGCAACCGACACTGTGGCAACTTGTTAATAGGTTTGTTCCAGAAAAGATATAAAAAGACCCCAAAGTGTAGATAAAGTTGTTGGAGATATGCCCTAGAGGCAATAATAAAAGTGGTTATTATTATATCTTTGTGTTTATGGTAAATGTTTACATTCATGTTATAATAGTATTAACCGGAAACATTAATACTTGTGTGATTTGTAAACTAAATTAGATTCCCTAGTAAAGCCTTTTTATAATACTAGCTTGTTGGTTAATAGATGATCGTGGTTACCCGATCATGAACATCGAGATGTTATTAGCAACAAGATCATATCATTAGGAGAATGGTGTGATGGACATACTCCTATATATAAGCGTAGCATTAAGATCAAGTCATTTCAATATTTCATTTGCTATAAGCTTTCTGATACATAGTAACCTAATTCCTTCGACCATGAGCTCATGCTAATCACCATCACCGGAAGGATGCTTTGATGACATCAAACACCACACTGTAACTGGGTGGCTATAAAAATGGCATTGAGTATTCGAAAAGTATGTGTTGAGGCACATGGATCAAGAGTGGGATTTGTCCATCCATATGACGGATAGATATACTCTGGGCCCTCTCGGTGGAATGTCATCCAATTAGCTTGCAAGCATGTGACTGGCTCACAAGGGATCACATATCACGGGAACGAGAAAAGAGTACTTATGGGTAACGAGGTTGAACTAGGTATTCAAAGATACCGACAATCAAACCTCGGATAAGTAAACTATCACGAGACAAAGGGAAATTGGTATCGTACGTAAGTGGTTCATTCGATCGCAAAGTAATCATAGAAATATGTGGGACCATATGAATTTCTAGATTCCTCTATTGGTTATTAATCGGAGAAGTGTCTTAGTCATGTCTGCATAATTCACGAACCGTAGGGAGACACCCTTAAGGATTCGATGTCGTTTAGTAGATATGGAATGTAAGTAGGGATACCAAATGTTGTTCGGAGTCTTGGATGGGATCCGGGATATCACGAGGAGATCCGGAATGGTCCTGAGAATAAGATTAATATAAGTAAAGTCCGATTCCGGAGTTCGGGAATGATTTCGATGTTTTCATCGGAGAGGTTCTAGAAGGGTCTAGAAGGTTCACCGGACCAGAAGGGGAATGGTCCATGGATGTGTCATGGGTAAGTGGAATGATTGGATCATATCCTAGGTCACTTGGTTTGGGCATTTGCGAGAGAGAATTAAAGCTCTAAATTGAAAGTCAAAAGGGAGGTTTGAAAAGTCAAACTGGAACAATGGTTTCCTAGTGGAAGAAGGAAAGAGTCCTTCCTTCAATCCAACTTGGGTTTGGGTATGGATTCAGACTGTCCCCTCCCAAGGCTGCCCCCTCTCTCATAGATAGAGGGGGAGGGATGCCCCAAGCGACACAAGAGCCAGCCCTCCCCACCCCGTGTGCCGCCGCCTAGCCGCGGCGCCGCCACCGGCTCGTCGCCGTCGCCCTATCCGCTGCCGACACCTCCTCCTCCTCTCTGGCCTTCTAAACCTGGATCGCCAGAAAACCCTAGATCCACCATAGCTCGCACCAGCTTAGGCGAAGCCCTGCGAGATCTTCCCTCTAATTCCGACACCACGCCGTCGTTCTACCAAAATCGCGAGGGGAGAACTACAACCTCCGCTACCTGCTGGAACAAGGGAGAGGAAGGTCTTCATCGAGTACCGAACGTGTGACCGACTACGGAAGCGCTGCCGGAACACAGCGCCGGAAGGATCGTCTACACGATCTTGAGATCGGCAAGTGTACGACTACATCACCCATGAGAATCTGCTCTCGTTAACCGCTTTGGAATCTTCGAGGGTGAGTACTCCAATCGACTCGTTGCTACAATCTAGTAGATATATCTTGGCTTGTTTGTGTGCATGCGGTAGAAATTTTTTGTTTTCTATGCTACGAACCCCTACAAAAGCAAAGCAAAGTAGATACTAAACAAGCATGGAACATCAAAAATTATAGATACTTTTCCGACATATCACTCCACTTCATCTTTTAAACTTTATACTACTTCTTCTAGTATTTGAACATCTCCTTCTGATCTCTCTAGTGGCTCTGTTGTAAGGACACTGTCAGCTTGATCATCACCACTAAGCTGCATCAACTCATCTTCAAAGTCACTTCCTAACATGGGTATGACCTACGGATGTTGAATGTTAGCCTACCCGGTCTGGCCCAACGGAAGCCCACGAGACAATGTACCCCTGATGCCGAAGCTCGAGAGAGTTTCGGGTGGCCCAAGCCCAAGAAGAATGCGACTACTTGAAGAACACGGCTAGCTTTAGATAATTTTATCAAGGGGAAACCCTAACTTGTAACTGAATCAACCTACCCTCGGGAACTGTCCTATCTATATAAAGGCTAGGAGGGGATGACGATGAGGACAATCCACAACCCTAGCATACACACCGCCAGATCTCATATGTGCACCCCTGTAACCTTTGGCTTCGCCATTAATCAAGAGCAGACAAGCAGGAGTAAGGTTTCCCTCCGGGGGGCGACCTGGGTAAATCTCGTGTCCAGGGTTGCTTGTATGATAGATATTCCACGATCTCCAACGTACCCTCCTTCTTCAAAACTCAAGCCCATAACAATGGGCATTGACGAGTCAAACCCTCGTCACTTCCACGGATGCTATAATCATTGTCCTCCTCGCCATGGTATTCCACAAATTCACCTGCTACTCATCCAACACACACATAGTCTACCATCTTCACACAACCTCTTTCATCATACAAGAACACCAAACATCTACAATATTACTAATGCAAACAAAATCAGCCATAAAAGACCCCTATATCGATAAAAAATCGCACCTTCACCATCACGCGAAAACCTCTCCACATTTTCATTCCTAAACCCTAACCCTATCGCCTCGTAGAGACACCTAACTACAACTACCGGAAGAGGAGAACGTAGGGGACATTACCTCAGTTGTCGCACTGAGCTATGCCATCACGATCGTCGTAACTACCGATCAACTGCCTGTTGATGTCTACGCACTTCCATTCTTGTAGACAGTTGTTGGGCCTCCAAGTGTAGAGATTTGTAGAACAGCAGCAAGTTTCCCTTAAGTGGATTACCCAAGGTTAATCGAACTCAGGGAGGAAGTGGTCTAAGATATCCCTCTCAAGAAACCCTGCAATCAAGATACAAGAAGTCTCTTGTGTCCCCAACACACCCAATACACTTGTCAGGTGTATAGGTGCACTAGTTCGGCGAAGAGATAGTGAAATACAAGTGGTAACGGTGCCAGAAAAGAGCTTGACGGTGAGGTAAAGACTAAAGGAAAAAAGAAGGAAGCAAGCAAACATGCAACATATCTAGTTATGAATGGTGTTTTAATGTTTAGAAACAAAGCCTAGGGATCATACTTTCACTAGTGAACACTCTCTCATATAAATATATTCTCTTCATGATAGTACTCTTAACTACTCTCCGGTTGGACACTCTAATCCATGGTAGGCCTACAAAATCACACCTCAAAGTCCGCCTTCCCCATCTAGATCACCCCACACTGTCACCTTGAGCGCTAGATGGTTCCAACAAACACCACAATTTCATAAAGACATCCAACTCAAAATATACTCATGATAAATATATATATATATATATATATATATATATATGTAACCTAGCTTAAGTGCCACACACAGTGTGGATGTTGTCACTTTAACACACGTGGGGAAAAGCATAGATATATTAAAGCACCACCACCTAGTGCGCTGCGAGTAAGTTGGGCGGGATTCAAAATTTGAATCCCCACCCCGCCCACCTACCCCTCTTCTCTTCCCTTCCTCTTCTCCTTTTCATTCTCCTCCCTCCTCCTTTTCCTTCTCTCTTCTCCTCCTCCTTTTCCTTCTCTCTTCTCCTCCTCCTTTTCCTTCTACCCCTTCCCCTTCTCCTCTCTCTGGCCTCCTCCTCTCCTTGCACTGACGACGGCGACAGCGGCCTTCTCCTCCTCCGTGCTCCGGCATCCTCCTCTCCTTGCAATGACGATTGCGACGGCGACCTTCTCCTCCTCCTTGCAGTCACGACGAGCAACGACGACCTCCTTCTCCTTGCGGCCTCCTCCTCCTTGCAGTCATGACAAGCAACGACGACCTCCTCCCTTCTCCATCCACACCACCTTCTCCCTCTCTTCCTCGATGTCGGCGAGGACCAGCACGGCCACGGCCTCCCGCACCTCCCTGCAGTGGTAGGTCATGGCCACGGCCACCATGCTCCAGCGAGGCGGCACGACGGTGGCGATGTGAACCCGATTGGTTTTGCAATTCAAAACGAGGTTGTTTTTTTGCATTTTTTTGTTTTTTGAAAAACACATCCGGGCGCACCTGTACCCCTACCCGTGGCGCACTTGGTAGTGCGCTATGCCTATCCCCATATAACCGTAGCGCCCCAGGGTAGTGCGCTACAAACACTTTTTAGCCGCAGCGTACACCTAGTGGCGCACCACTAGTGTGCCACAGATGGGCTTTTCAGGTGCGCCACGAACAACCCTTTTTCTATTAGTGTTGGAACCATCGAATGCGACAGTGTGGGGTTACCTAGATAGGGAATGCAAACTTTGAGGAGAGCTTTTGTAGCCCAACCATGGATTGGAGTTGTCCAACCGGAGAGTAGTTCAGGGTAGCATCATGGAAAGAAGATATTTATATGAGAGTGTCCACTAGTGAAAGTATGATCCCCTAGGCCTTATTTCTAAGCATTGAAACACCGTTTACAACTAGACCTGTTACATGTTTGCCTGCTACCATCTTTATTTCAGATTGCAATTACCACTTATAATCAGCCATATTACTTGTATTTCACTATCTGTTCGCCAAACTAGTGCACCTATACACCTGACAAGTGTATTGGGTGTGTTGGGGACACAAGAGACTTATTGTATCTTGATTGCAGGGTTGCTTAAGAGGGATACCTTTGAACACTTCCTCCCTGAGTTCGATAAACCTTAGGTGATCCACTTAAGGAAAACTTGTTGTTGTTGTACAAACCTCTTCACTTGAAGACCCAACACTGTCTACAAGAATAGAAACGTGCGTAGACCACTTAAACAACAAATTATGTAGCTAGTCTTCATGAAAAATTTGATTTATCTAGGTTTTTTTCTCTTTGGATCAGTGATGAAAAGTATAATGTCTATATTCTATTATATTGGGAACAAGCGCCTGTTGCAAATAGTCCAAACATGCCACTACAGGAAAGACTTAAGGTGCCGACGGCCGGCCGGCTACGCCGACGGCCAAATGTCGGGGCCGTCGACGTAGCAACTTTCCTGGCCAGCTGACCAGCCTGGCCGTCGGCGTAGGGACGACCGTCGGCGTAGATGACGGTGTCGTAGCGTGGCCGTCGGCATAGTACAGAGGGATGTGCTGACGGTGGCCCTCGGCATAGGTATAGCCCTCGGCGTAGCCCCAGTTTACACACGACGATGGAAACGGCGTTAGGCAGACAGGGCCGTCGGCACAACTCTTTGAAAAATTTTATTTGGTCTGTGCCGACGGCCTAGCCGTCGGCGTAGGCCTTCAGATTTTTTTCTTTTTATCTCATTATTTTTTGAAAAATCATAACTAAATCATTCTAATTCAGAAAAATACAAATAATATATCAAAATTTGCAGAAAAATAAGACCTATCTATCTACACTCAAATATTACACATTTATAAAAAAAATAAGTGAAACATAAAACATTATATATAGTTTAAAACGGGTATTATAAATTCAAAAACGATCCAAACAACGTGAAACCTTCGTGTGGTGTCATATTATGTGACATAGTTAGAAGAAAAAATATCAAACTTGGTATATTGACTATGTCTCAAAAAACCTTCACAAAATGACATATCTCGTTCAAGGTTTTTTGGCTTTCGGGTCAAATGACCAATGTTATGGCTAGAATGAAGGCATAGTTTGTGATAATGTGTCCATATTATGCATATGTGTGCATCATGGGATGGCGAACAATGTTTCAGAAGGAAGTTTTCCTTTTCGTCGCACCAAAAAGCCGTTTTCCATTTACCGAGTGCAAAAAACGGACGATTTTGTGAAGCAACTACCAAATGGCTAATTCAAAATACTACCGTCACATTTTTCAAAAATACTAGACCACCTTACATGGATAATTTCATAACACGGGGATCTTAAACATTTCCGTCTATCCCTGGTGAAAAAGACAAATTCCTGCCGAATCGGCAGGAAGTGGGTCAGATATGAACTACAGGTACATGATCGGATGCTCATGATTTTTTACAAAAATCATTTTTAGGTTCAAAATATGTTGTTTCATCATAGATCCACTTCAAGTTTAGCGAGTCTCAGCCCCGAGCTAAGAATCTTCATGTCCGCCCTTCGATAAAGTTTAACGATAGTTTAAAACGGGCATCATAAATTCTAAAACGATCCAAACAACGTGAAACCTTGGCGTGGTGTCATATTATGTGACATAGTTAGAAGTAAAAATATCAAACTTGGTATATTGATTATGTCTCAAAAAAACCTTCACAAAATGACCTATCTCGTTCGAGGTTTCTTGACTTTCGGGTCAAATGACCAATGTTATGGCTAGAATGAAGGCATAGTTTGTGATAATGTGTCCATATTATGTATAAGTATGCATCATGCGATGGCGAACAATGTTTCAGGAGAAAGTTTTCCTTTTCTTCGCACCAAAAAGTCGTTTTCCATTTACCAAGTGCAAAAAACGGACGGTTTTGTGAAGCAACTACCAAATGGCTAATTCAAAATACTATCGTTACATTTTTCAAAAATACTAGACCACCTTACATGGATAATTTCATAACACGAGGATCTTAAACATTTCCGTCTATCCCTGATGAAAAAGACAAATTCCTGCCGAATCGGTAGGAAGTGGGTCAGATATGAACTACAGGTACATGATCGGATGCTCATGATTTTTTACAAAAATCATTTTTAGGTTCAAAATATGTTGTTTCATCATAGATCCACTTCAAGTTTAGCGAGTCTCAGCCCCGAGCTAAGAATCTTCATGTCTGCCCTTCGACAAAGTTTAACGATAGTTTAAAACGGGTATCATAAATTCAAAAACGATCCAAACAACGTGAAACCTTCGCGTGGTGTCATATTATATGACATAGTTAGAAGGAAAAATATCAAACTTGGTATATTGATTATGTCTCAAAAAAACCTTCACAAAATGACCTATCTCGTTCGAGGTTTCTTGACTTTCGGGTCAAATGACCAATGTTATGGCTATAATGAATGCATAGTTTGTGATAATGTCTCCATATTATGCATACGTATGCATCATGGGATGGCGAACAATGTTTTAGGAGGAAGTTTTCCTTTTCGTCGCACCAAAAAGCCGTTTTCCATTTACCGAGTGCAAAAAACAGACGATTTTGTGAAGCAACTATCAAATGGCTAATTCAAAATACTACCGTCACATTTTTCAAAAATACTAGACCACCTTACATGGATAATTTCATAACACAGGGATCTTAAACATTTCCGTCTATCCCTGGTGAAAAAGACAAATTCCTACCGAATCGGTAGGAAGTGGGTCAGATATGAACTACAGGTACATGATCGGATGCTCATGATTTTTTACAAAAATCATTTTTAGGTTCAAAATATGTTGTTTCATCATAGATCCACTTCAAGTTTAGCGAGTCTCAGCCCCGAGCTAAGAATCTTCATGTCCGCCCTTCGATAAAGTTTAACGATAGTTTAAAACGGGCATCATAAATTCTAAAACGATCCAAACAACGTGAAACCTTGGCGTGGTGTCATATTATGTGACATAGTTAGAAGTAAAAATATCAAACATGGTATATTGATTATGTCTCAAAAAAACCTTCACAAAATGACCTATCTCGTTCGAGGTTTCTTGACTTTCGGGTCAAATGACCAATGTTATGGCTAGAATAAAGGCATAGTTTGTGATAATGTGTCCATATTATGCATAAGTATGCATCATGGGATGGCGAACAATGTTTTAGGAGGAAGTTTTCCTTTTCGTCGCACCAAAAAGCCGTTTTCCATTTACCGAGTGCAAAAAACGGATGGTTTTGTGAAGCAACTATCAAATGGCTAATTCAAAATACTACCGTCAAAATTTTCAAAAATACTAGACCACCTTACATGGATAATTTCATAACACGGGGATCTTGAACATTTCCGTCTATCCCTGGTGAAAAAGACAAATTCCTGCCGAATCGGTAGGAAGTGGGTCAGATATGAACTACAGGTACATGATCGGATGCTCATGATTTTTTACAAAAATCATTTTTAGGTTCAAAATATGTTGTTTCATCATAGATCCACTTCAAGTTTAGCGAGTCTCAGCCCCGAGCTAAGAATCTTCATGTCCACTCTTCGACAAAGTTTAACGATAGTTTAAAACGGGCATCATAAATTCAAAAACAATCCAAACAACGTGAAACCTTCGCGTAGTGTCATATAATGTGACATAGATAGAAGTAAAAATATCAAACTTGGTATATTGATTATGTCTTAAAAAAACCTTCACAAAATGACCTATCTCGTTCGAGGTTTCTTGACTTTCGGGTCAAATGACCAATGTTATGGCTACAATAAAGGCATAGTTTGTGATAATGTGTCCATATTATGCATAAGTATGCATCATGGGATGGCGAATAATGTTTCAGAAGAAAGTTTTCCTTTTCATCGCACCAAAAAGCTGTTTTCCATTACCGAGTGCAAAAAACGGACGGTTTTGTGAAGCAACTACCAAGTGGCTAATTCAAAATACTATCGTCACATTTTTCAAAAATACTAGACCACCTTACATGGATAATTTCATAACACGGGGATCTTAAACATTTCCGTCTACCCCTGGTGAAAAAGACAAATTCCTGCCGAATCGGTAGGAAGTGGGTCAGATATGAACTACAGGTACATGATCGGATGCTCACGATTTTTTACAAAAATCATTTTTAGGTTCAAAATATGTTGTTTCATAATAGATCCACTTCAAGTTTAGCGAGTCTCAGCCCCGAGCTAAGAATCTTCATGTCCGCCCTTCGACAAAGTTTAACGATAGTTTAAAACGGGCATCATAAATTCAAAAACGATCCAAACAACCTGAAACCTTCGCGTGGTGTCATATTATGTGACATAGTTAGAAGTAAAAATATCAAACTTGGTATATTGATTATGTCTCAAAAAAACCTTCACAAAATGACCTATCTTGTTCGAGGTTTCTTGACTTTCGGGTCAAATGACCAATGTTATGGCTAGAATGAAGGCATAGTTTGTGATAATGTGTCCATATTATGCATAAGTATGCATCATGGGATGGCGAACAATGTTTCAGGAGAAAGTTTTCCTTTTCGTCGCACCAAAAAGCCGTTTTCCATTTACCGAGTGCAAAAAACGGACGGTTTTGTGAAGCAAGTACCAAATGGCTAATTCAAAATACTATCGTCACATTTTAAAAAATACTAGACCACCTTACATGGATAATTTCATAACACGGGGATCTTAAGCATTTCCGTCTATCCCTGGTGAAAAAGACAAATTCTTGCCGAATCGGAAGGAAGTGGGTCAGATGTGAACTACAGGTACATGATCGGATGCTCATGATTTTTTAGAAAAATCATTTTTATGTTCAAAATATGTTGTTTCATCATAGATCCACTTCAAGTTTAGCGAGTCTCAGCCCCGAGCTAAGAATCTTCATGTCCGCCCTTCGACAAAGTTTAACGATGGTTTAAAACGGGCATCATAAATTCAAAAACGATCCAAACAACGTGAAACCTTCGCGTGGTGTCATATTATGTGACATAGTTAGAAGGAAAAATATCAAACTTGGTATATTGATTATGTCTCAAAAAAACCTTCACAAAATGACCTATCTCGTTCGAGGTTTCTTGACTTTCGGGTCAAATGACCAATGTTATGGCTATAATGAATGCATAGTTTGTGATAATGTGTCCATATTATGCATAAGTATGCATCATGGGATGACGAACAATGTTTCAGGAGAAAGTTTTCCCTTTCGTCGCACCAAAAACCGTTTTCCATTTACCGAGTGCAAAAAACGGAATGTTTTGTGAAGCAACTACCAAATGGCTAATTCAAAATACTACCGTCACATTTTTCAAAAATACTAGACCACTTTACATGGATAATTTCATAACATGGGGATCTTAAACATTTCCGTCTATCCCTGGTGAAAAAGACAAATTCATGCCGAATCGGTAGGAAGTGGGTCAGATATGAACTACAGGTACATGATCGGATGCTCATGATTTTTTACAAAAATCATTTTTAGGTTCAAAATATGTTGTTTCATCATAGATCCACTTCAAGTTTAGCGAGTCTCAGCCCCGAGCTAAGAATCTTCATGTCCGCCCTTCGACAAAGTTTAACGATAGTTTAAAACGGGCATCATAAATTCAAAAATGATCCAAACAACGTGAAACCTTCGCGTGGTGTCATATTATGTGACATAGTTATAAGTAAAAATATAAAACTTGGTATATTTATTATGTCTCAAAAAACCTTCACAAAATGACCTATCTCGTTCGAGGTTTCTTGACTTTCGGGTCAAATGACCAATGTTATGGCTAGAATGAAGGCATAGTTTGTGATAATATGTCCATATTATGCATAAGTATGCATCATGGGATGGCGAACAATGTTTCAGGAGAAAGTTTTCCTTTTCGTCGCACCAAAAAGCCGTTTTCCATTTACCGAGTGCAAAAAACGGACGGTTTTGTGAAGCAACTACCAAATGGCTAATTCAAAATACTACCGTCACATTTTTCAAAAATACTAGACCACCTTACATGGATAATTTCATAACACGGGGATCTTAAACATTTTCGTCTATCCCTGGTGAAAAAGACAAATTCCTGCCGAATCGGTAGGAAGTGGGTCAGATATGAACTACAGGTACATGATCGGATGCTCATGATTTTTTACAAAAATCATTTTTAGGTTCAAAATATGTTGTTTCATCATAGATCCACTTCAAGTTTAGCGAGTCTCAGCCCCGAGCTAAGAATCTTCATGTCCGCCCTTCGACAAAGTTTAACGATAGTTTAAAACGGGCATCATAAAATCAAAAACGATCCAAACAACGTGAAACCTTCACGTGGTGTCATATTATGTGACATAGTTAGAAGGAAAAATATCAAACTTGGTATATTGATTATGTCTCAAAAAAACCTTCACAAAATGACCTATCTCGTTCGAGGTTTCTTGACTTTCGGGTCAAATGACCAATGTTATGGCTAGAATGAATGCATAGTTTGTGATAATGTGTCCATATTATGCATAAGTATGCATCATGGGATAACGAACAATGTTTCAGGAGAAAGTTTTCCTTTTCGTCGCACGAAAAAGCCGTTATCCATTTACCGAGTGCAAAAAACGGACGGTTTTGTGAAGCAACCACCAAATGGCTAATTCAAAATACTACCGTCACATTTTTCAAAAATACTAGACCACCTTACATGGATAATTTCATAACACGGGGATCTCAAACATTTCCGTCTATCCCTGATGAAAAAGACAAATTCCTGCCGAATCGGTAGGAAGTAGGTCAGATATGACTTACAGGTACATGATCGGATGCTCATGATTTTTTACAAAAATCATTTTTAAGTTCAAAATATTTTGTTTCGTCGTAGATCCACTTTAAGTTTAGCGAGCCTCAGTCCCGAGCTAAGAATCTTTATGCGTGCCGTTTTAAACGGGCAAATGAAATTATGATATGAATCATGGCATAGTTTGTGATAAGTTAATATTGATATCATATTTGGATTCCTCTCATTTTTCTAATCAATTTAGACATATTATTTGCCGAATTCTGATTTACAGATTTAAAGATATTAATTATTCCATATTAAATAAAAAATACAAATGAAAATAAAATCATTATATTTTTATTTGAATTCAATAATATTTTTATTTATTCATTGTTGTTTACTTAAATAATTGCTTGTAATTTCAAAAAATACAACCATATGACATGATGATATAAGAGTTAATAGGAATGATATCATAGTATTGACAACAATGAGTAAATTGCTTTGCGGGAAGAGATTCTGAAGGAATGAGGAAGTTAAGCGTGCTAGAGCTGGAGTAGTGCTAGGATGGGTGACCGAACGGGAACTTTGACCAAGACTGCAATTTAATCAATTATTAACTATAAATAGTGTTAAAATGATTAAAGTTGGAGATTAAGGAGTCAAATAATTCAAAGATTAAAAAAATAAAAAATAATAAAAATAAAAATTTTAAAAAAAATAAAAAAAATATTTTAGGTTATGCCGACGGGCTGGCCGTCGGCGTAGCTCCATTCCTGTGCCGACGGCCAAGCCCGTCGGCGTAGCTCCAGGCTGAACCGTTAGTCAAGACGGCCGTTGACTGACACGCGGGACCCACTGGAAGACGCTATGCCGAGGGGGGAGGGTTGTGCCGACGGTCACGTAGTTGTGCCGACGAGGACGTATGTCGAGGGGGCTACGCCGACGGCCAGCCGTCGGCACAGCCTGTGCCGACGGCAATTCGGCGCTGTGCCGACGGCAGCCGGCCGTCGGCGTAGCAAATTTTTCCTGTAGTGTGCCAAACAAGAGGGATATCAACACTTTAAGTTCTTCAACTGATCGAGCACTTCCTGCACTGACTAATCTGCACTTCGAGTGAGAAAAGAGTGTATATATTGACTTTTGCTTTGGTGTCCCCTCCTCTTCTTCAAACTTATGGAAATGAAGACACAAAGACGGGCAGGATTGACCGGCACCTCTTTTGTTCGGAATAAATGAAGTGGTATCGGTCTATTCATCCTTATGTTTTTAGTTTTATAAGTTTAGGAGAGCGGGGACACCGAAGCACATCTCGTATATATATTATATTCTTAGCATGTATACTAATGCATAGGCTAGATTGTGCTCTTGGCGGAGGCGTTCGTGGCTGCAGTCTACGCATGATCGTATTTGACACGTCGAACTCTACTCTTCCCCTCTCTACATGGTCCTATACATATAATATGGAAACACTGATGCTCCGTCCGAGCTGCAATAAAATAACTGATTCAAGTGGAAAGACAGCTTTTGAATTGAACGAAGAAGCACATGTAAGATGCATACAACAACGGAGAGAAAATTTCCAAAAGTAAAATGTCCTTGTTTGTAGTACAGTACCATGATTCATATTGCAGCTTGGAGTTTAGAGCTTCAGAATATAACGTGTCGATAGGTTCTTGGGAGTTAATTTTTCTCTATTTTATTATGAAAAATGATACCCCTCCCCGGGGATCCCATAATTTTATCCCCCGGGTGGACAGGGTCAATCCGCGTGTGGTGGGCCTGGCCCCTGTTGCTTCTCTTCCTTAGCTTGCATGGACGGATCCGTCCGTGCTGCCTCACCCGTGCCGCTGTGCCCTGCGATTTGTGCAGCTGCTGCCCTGCCATGCCCACGCCACTGCACCTCCATGCTGCCCGGCCTCTGCAATTTTTTTGCCTCCTCCACTCCTCTCCCTCTAATCGCGCCGAGCACCTCCATCAACACCGGCCTCTATCCCCATGAAGCCATGGAGTGTTGTACTACCGGCGGCGGGATGCTTTTTTTTTGCTACCATGTGTACACTGTTGCTACCGAGACAGTTTTTCTACTTTGGGTCAACGGCGTCGCTACCGATATGTTTTGTATAAATTTTGGCTATGAATTTCGGCAACAGTCCCGGTGACGTCTCCGACAAGATATGATCTGCTATATTAGCATAAATTTTTGCTACAAAGTCTCCGGCTATGTCTCCGACGAAATCATTTTTTGCTATAGTTGCTATTTTTTTTTGGCTACCTACCTTTTATGATTTTGCTACGACAGAGTAAAGTGTTTGCTACACGGTCTCCGGCGAGGTCTACCGGCGAAAGTCTCCGGCGAGATCGGATCTGCTACATTAGCACAATTTTTTTGCTACAGGGTCTCCGACGAGATCTCCGGCAAGGTCACCGGCGAGATGGTCTTTTTTTTTATTTTTCTAGGTCGAACCGTTTTCTGCTACATGTAGCAAAAGCGGAACTAGTTGTAGCAAAAGTGAGATGAACCGACGGAAAGGAGATCTGACCGTAGATCTCGGCTGATCCAACGGCTGAGGATTCCATCCCCGAGGGACGCCTAGCACTGTTCTTTTATTATTACTGACGTAAGTTTAACCACCTATATTATCGAATGACTCCATACATATATTAGTAGTGTTCAAAATGACTCAAACTTTCTCCGAGAAACTCTTTTCTGATTCTCTATTTTCACGTTGATTAGTACAACATATACTCCCTCTGTTTCAAATTACTCCGCCGGCACGCTTATGTAGGTGGGCTATTACTCCCTCATTTTTCATTCAAAAAAATTCTGATATTTTTGAAATAGATAGTATGAAATGTGTATTACGTATACCAAAAATCCAGAATTTTTTTAGATGAAAAATAAGAGAGTACTAGTACACCTAGGTAAGCGTGCGCGCGGAGTAATTTGAAACAGAGGGAGTACTACCATACAATTCATTTTAAATTTGATTTTTGACGTTTGAAATGGAGACATGCATATGCATGCGTGCATCTTTACTATTGTACTATATAGAATAGCCATTAAAAAAGTCCAGATCGAGGAGCAGTTGAGCAGCCCCAGGCGGAGGCGAGACGCCGGTTCTCCTCCAGTGCTTGCCGTTTCACCACGACGTCACCTCGGTGCGCAAGGGCATGGGCATGTATCTGTCGTCCCTGTTGGAACACCCCTACCGGTTGACCGGTCCCGAGGCTGTTTCACACCTGAGGAAGAAGACTAGAGTCGAAGACACACAGATTACACAAGAAAATGACGCAGGGAACAAAGGGAAACTTTATTGATCTTTCTCTCGGTAAAACCCCCGTACAATGATTGCTCCTCTATTTATAGACTAAGGGGATAGGATACCCACATGAGCCAATCCTAGCCTGGTAGAGGCCACACCGAATGGGCCTCTACCGGCCCAGTTTCCCAACACGCCCCCTGGGTATCTGATCTGTATAACCATGGCTTAAAACTCCGAAAAACCCAGTGGAAAAAATATGGAGAAATGCACACGGTATACTTCTTGCTATGTTGCATGAATTGCCTCATTAAAAACCTCATGTGAGAAACTTCATAAAAACTCACTAAGGGAAAAAGAGTGCAATTCACTTAACTATAAAGTTAAGCACTCAATCATCGGGATCAAGATTTCAGCGATGAGTTTGTGAAGATTCTTCCCCTGAACCTTGCATCTCCCTAAGTCTCATCATGCCGATCCCACGGACACATCTCTCGAAAGAAGATGCTGGCAATGATTTAGTAAACAAATCAGCGAGATTTTCACATGACTTAGTATGCAAGACTTTCACTTCGTTCAACTTTTGCAATTCATGTGCATAGAAGAACTTGGGGTTTATATGTTTTGTGAGATTTCTCTTCACGTAACCGGGTCTGGACTTGTGCAACATAAGCGGCATTATCTTCATAGATAATTGTTGGGGTTTGTAAGGTGTTCAGTCCACATGACATCTGGATGTGGCTGACTACTCGTCGAAGCCATACACATTCTCGTGATGCTTCATATAATGCTATGATTTCCGAGTGGTTCGTCGAAGTTGACACAAGAGTTTTCTTAGACGATTTCTAGGAAAATGATGTTCCACCACAAAGGAAAACATATCCAGTCTGCGACTTGGATGTGTGCGGGTCCGAAAGGTACCCAGCATCTGCATAGCCTACAACAGATAGGTCTTGGTTCTTTTGGTAAAACAAGCCAAGGTCCTTTGTCCCTTGTATGTACCTAAAGATGTCCTTAATGCCTTTCCAATGCCTCTTGGTAGGCTCAGAACGGTACCTTGCAAGCAAATTGACGGTGAATGCAATATCCGGTCGTGTACAATTTGCGAGGTACATAAGTGCGCCAACTGCACTTATGTAGGGGAATTCCGGTCCCAGAATTTCCTCCCCTCTTCTTTAGGCCTGAAAGGGTCCTTGTCTTGCTGCAAAGATCTTCCGACCATCGGGGTCTTAGAAGGATATGCCTTTTCAAACCCAAATCGTTCCAACACCTTCTGCGTGTAGGCCGACTGGTGAACTAGAATCCCAGCAGGGGAATGCTTAAGTTGCAGACCCAGGCAGAACTTGGTTTTGCCTAAGTCTTTCATCTCGAATTCTGATATCAGGTAGGAACTCGCTTCCTCAATATCGTCAGGTGTACCGATTATATTCAAATCGTCCACATACACCGAGATAATACAAAAACCATCCTGGGATCTTCGTATAAAAACACATGGGCAATCTTCATTGCTCGTGTAGCCCTTCTGATGAAGGAAATCGCTCAAACGATTATACCACATCCTACCTGACTGTTTTAGTCCATACAATGACTTCTTAAGCTGAACACTGTATAAGCTCTTGTTTGCTCTATCCTGGTTCGGGACAGGGATACCTTCTGGTACTTTCATGTATATGTCTGAATCCAAGTTACCATATAGGTAAGCGGTGAAAACATCCATTAGTTTCATTTTTAAGTCCATGTTTACTGCCATTGAGATCAAGTATCTAAAGGTAATTCCATCCATGACTGGGGAGTAAGTTTCCTCAAAGTCGACACCTGGTCGCTGAGTGAAACCTTGAGCAACGAGTCTTGCTTTGTACCTTACTACTTCATTATTCTCGTTTCTCTTTCGAACAAAAACCCACTTATGGCCAACGGGGCGAATGTGGGGAGGAGTTAGACAAACAGGTCCAAATACCTCTCTTTTGTTTAACGATAATAATTCAGCAGTAATTGCCTTCTGCCAATCTTTCCAATCCGACCTTTTCTTGCAATCAGCGAGCGTGTTAGGCTCAGGGTCAAGATCTATGATTGAGGCAATTTTCTTGGCAAAATTAACATCGACATTCGCCATGGCTCGGTTGTATGACTCGCCCGAATTAACATAGTTAATGGCCATTTCGTCATGGAGTGCATCAGGCACATCCTCTTGCTCCACCGGATTTCCCAATCCAGGAGCTAGGTCATTTAGCTTTCCCGCTCCGATGTGTGCGCACACAACTTCGCTGGGTATTTCCGATATAGGAAAATTCAAGTCCGGAATTTCGTGCACTGAAATATCCGTACTTGTGCCAGGTCTCAACTGGCTCCCCTCAACAGGGGCAGACTGTAATAAATCTCTCTTATCCTTTTTCTTCGGGCATCCCCGGGTACTTGGGATTTGAGAAACCAGATTCCGCGTCCTCTTAGGCCTTGGAGCAGGAGCGGGTATACCATCATTTTTCTTCGGTATTTCAACCCTTTCCGGTGCATTGCGTGCATGCACATGCGACTTTGTCACAGTCTTTAAATCACTAAAATGATCAGGTAGTTGATTCGCTAGGGAATGCAAATCTAGTATCTTTTGGACTTCTCTATTTGTCTCAACGGTGCGCGGGTCATGAGCATGGATCCCCGTGGCTTTCCACGTGATTTCTCGACTTTTGTCATCCAGAGGTTGATTACCTCCCCCCAAAGTTGGAAAAAGATCCTCGTCAAAAATGCAGTCAGCAAAACGAGCCGTGTAACAGTCACCTGTCAAGGGGTCCAAGAACCTGATTATGGACACGGTCTCATAACCAACGTATATCCCCAACTTATGGAGCGGTCCCATTGCTGATCGCTGGGGTGGTGGTATAGGTACATATACCTGGCAGCCGAACCTACGTAGGTGGGAAATTTTCGGTGCCGACCCTTGCGTAAGTTGGATAGGAGAGTGGATGTTGTAGGCCAATGGTCGAAAGTTGATGAGATTAGCGGCGTGTAACACTGCGTGTCCCCAACATGTAGTTGGTAAATTACAACCCTGAAGGAGTAGTCTGGCAATGAATTTAATCATTTTAATCAATGCCTCCACAAGTCCATTTTGAGTGTGGACATGCGGTACAGAGTGCTCAAGTTTGATTCCAGTTGCCATGCAATAATCATCGAATGCCTTGGAAGTAAATTCTCCGGCATTGTCCATTCGAATAGACTTTAAACGATAATCAGGGAATTTATTCCTTATTTGTATGATCTGAGAGATCAACTTTGCAAAAGCATGGTTCCTTATTGACAACAGGCAAACATTGGACCATTTAGAGGAAGCATCGATGAGCACCATGAAGTACCGAAACGGCCCTGAGAGGGGTTGAATTGGACCACATATATCCCCTTGAATACTTTTCAAGAACGTGGGGAGTTCATCCTTCACCTTTAGGGGGGACGGTCTAATGATCAATTTCCCCATAGCTCATGCGGAGAACACGGAATCATCGGGATTCGGGAAATTTTTTACGTTAACATTATGACCATTCGAGTTGTTAATTATATTTCTCATCATCCTAAGACCGGGGTGGCCTAACCTATCATGCCAAAGGCAGAATGGTTCGGAGCTTCTAAAGACAGTCTTAAGGGTAGTGTAAATAGGTGGTGCTACTATCTTAGTGTAGTACAACCCATTAGCTAATGAAGGGAGTCTTTCGACAACATGTTTACCATTTTCGTCGCGCTTGGTAATGAGTAGGAACTCCTTTCCATTCTCATCATCATCGGTTTCTACATGGAAACCATTTGCGCGGATGTCTCTAAAACTCAAGAGAGTACGAGTCGACTCCGGATACAACAATGCCTCTTTAATGATCAGAGTTGTTCCATTTGGGAGTATTATAGTTGCTCTTCCGGAGCCAACTACATTCGGACCGCAGCCGTCAATCGTCATTATGTTACCGGGGTTTTTGGTAATGGACTCAAAATACTTTGTTTCTCTCAAGATGGTATTTGTGGTGCCGCTATCAGCAAGGCACGTTTCCTCCATTTGGGCGCCACACGCGTTCTAAAATATAGTGCCTAATTAATATAATGGAGCGAGGAAGATGCTACATCAAGTAAGTAAAACACATAAACATTTCAGAACATCACACAACCAAATAATGGAATTAATGAATGAAATAAATGTCATCCAATCGCCGAAAAACAAATAAATATTATGCTCTCATAGAGCTTACAACCATATCAAAAAATTGTATCTAATTATTGCGGAAAAGGAACCATCACAACAAAAAGGAGCTCAGGTGGATTCTGCAAAGAAACCATCAATCTCAGCCTGTATCTCAAGATCATTGAGCTTCTCTTTGTTGGCTATCATCATCGAGGCAGTAGAGATGTCTAGCTGAGGCGGGAGGGGGGGCACAATGTGCTCAACCTCCATGGGCACAACGGCGTTCGTGGGAACCGCCGAAGGTGCTGCCACTTGTGCTACGTCGTGCGCCACTACGGGCGCGACGTTCTGCACAGGCGCCGCTCCGAGCGCCAGTGGTGCCTCAACCTGGACAAGGTGCGCCTCGCGCGCCTTCTTGTTGGCCTTGAACGCGTCCACGACGTGTTTAGGGGTCAAACAATGCCTGGAGAAGTGAGTCTTGGAGCCACAGCGGAAGCAGTCCTAGGGCCTTGCCTCCCCCTTTCCCGCCTTGCGTTGCTTGGCCGGGTTGGAGGAGTTGGGGCCCTTCTTGCCTTTCTTGCCTCTCTTCTTGTGGATGGGCTTGCGCACCTTGTAGGCACCGGCATTAGCCTCATGACTTGGGCCCCCCGCGAAGGGTTGCGCGGAGAAGTTCTTTTTCAGAACATTATCCTGCGCCTCGGCCACCTGGAGAGCATCAATAAGCGCTGCATATTCCGTGAATCCTTCCTGGCGAAAGTTTCGCGAGGACTGGATGTTGTCCGGATGGAATGTGGAGAGGGGTTTGTCTATCTTCTGTTGATCGGTGGTACTGGTGCCACACAGCTGAAGAATGGTACAAATCCGGTGCAACCTGGAGTTGTACTCTTCCACTGTATTGAAGTCCGCAAACCTCAGACGAATCCAATCTGCCTTCGCCTATGGCTGAATGGTGTACTTCAGCCTAGAGAACCGCTTGTTGAGGGCGGTCCAAAGGGCAGAAGCACTCCATTCTGCCATGTACTCGTTCTTGAGAGTCTCACACATGTGATGGCGGAGGAAGTGCAGGACTTTGGCGTTGTCCGCCGGGATGGTGGTGCTGGGAGCCGTCGGGGTCCCCGCAATCAGCGCATCCTTGATGCATCGGCCCTCGAGGACGATCTCAATGTCCGAGGCCCAAGTCAGGTAGTTAAGCCCATCCTGGGTCAATTCCGGGAACTCGCGGCTGACGATTCCGGTCATCTACAATTTATGCAAAGTGTGTAAGATTACAGCAGGTAATCGGTTGCATAAATGCGATAATCGATACAATAATTCAAATATGACGGCGTTCCAAAATTTAAATTAAAAACGGTTGCAAGCTAACTATGTAATTCCAAGAATTAAAAGTATAAAAACATTTAATTACTGCAGAAAACATAATGCGAAAACATGTACAAAGAAATGGTATAGTGGACGCGTACGAAACAAAAAAGGGTCTGAAAAATTAATTTCCAAAGCTATTTTTTAACAGGTCCTATTTGTTTGCCCGGCAGCGGGCCAAATCTGTGACTAGCCTGCTGGCCTAGGCAAAACTGGGCAGCAAGCCACTCCACGTTGCCCTCCCCCTCCTCTGTTTTTTTTATTTGACAGCCTTATGGGCCAGAGCGACCTGGCTGCTGGGCCGAGCGCGGGCCAGCCCACCCTGCACTGTCCTAGCCCGCCTTGCGGGGGAGACGGGGCAGGCATCCTGCCCCCGAGCAGGGTGGCGGCGGCGGCAGTTGGCCAGCCGGCCGGCAGCGCTGGGCAACCAGTGGGTCGAGGGGGAGGGCATACATCGGCCAGCGAGCGGTGGCAGCTGGCGTCAGCGCGCGTCGCGGGTGGCGCGGTCGGCGAGCGGCGGCAGCATGCGCGCGTCGCGGGTGCGTGGCCGGCGAGCAGCGGCAGCGGGCAGCTGCGCGCATGGCCGGCGAGCCGCGGAAGCGGGCAGCTGCGCGCGTGGCCGGCGAGCGGCGGCAGCATGCGCGCGTCGCGGGTGGCGCGGCCAACCAGCAGTGCGCGGACGCGGCCAGCGGCGGGCGGCGTGGGCACGGACGCGGCGCAGACAGCAGTCAGTAGCGGGCAAGCAGTGGCCAGTGTACGCGAGCGCGGCGACATGGCCAGCAGGGCTGGGCGGTAGCGCGCGCAGCGGCGGCGAGCGGCAAGCAGCGGCGAGCGGCGAGCGGCAAGCAGCGGCCAGTGCACGCAAGCGCGGCGGCGTGGCCAGCGCGGCCGGCGCGGCACGTGGCGGCTCAGCGGGCGGCGGCGCGGCCAGCAGGGCCAGCGCGGCGCGGCGGCTGCACAGCAGCACACATGCGGCGGGCATGCCAGCGGCAGCGCGGGCACGGCTGCGTGGCCCAGCGCACGACGGTGGCGCAGCGGCGCACTCGGCGGCGGCCAGCGGGGCCAGCTCGGCGCGGGGCGGCGCGCGTGCACGCGGTCAGCAGCCATGGCCGGCGCATGAAGCAAGCGCGTACACGTGTGGGCAAAAAAATACATGAAAAAAAAACTGTCGAACGATCCGATATACTAATTAAAAAATGGCCAAGATCAGTCCGATCTACTAAATAAAAATTAGATCGACACAACAGGTGCACTGGTACAGTCAACAAGTTTATGATCCGGTAGTGATTAAATCGACATTGGTCGGCGACAGCAGGTCAGCTCGACTACCGGGAAGAAAAATCTCTACCCTAGATGGGATCTGATCTAAGATCTAAACGCAAATCTTGAAAGGAAATCGAGAGACGAATCCATTTTTGTGGTCAGATTCAGGTTACCTTCAATGAAAGCCTGCGTGATGCAGGCTCGACGGTGGCTTGACGGAGGCTTGACGGAGAGACACGTGATGATAACGTGTCGAAACACCCCCTGCCGGCTGGCCGGTCCCGAGGCTGCTCCACACATAAGGAAGAAGACTAGAGTCGAAGGCATACAGATTACACAAGAAAATGGCACAGGGAACAAAGAGAAACTTTATTAATCTTTCTCTCGATAAAACTCCCGTACAATAATTGCTCCTCTATTTATAGACTAAGGGGATAGGATACTCATATGGACCAACCCTAACCTGGTAGAGGCCGGCCGAGTTTCCCAACGGTCCCATCTTTAGCAGCCGGGCAGGACGATAAAGCGGCGGGGCGCTACTGGGTCGTCAGCAGAGAATCGGTGGTCTGCTCACGTACAAGTGCAGTGTACCTTGCGTGGCAACTGGCACCTCGAGAGAGTCACGGCGACGTGTGTGACGAAACTATTCGTCTCGTCATGATAATAAAATGGAAGCACAAACGCATGCGTCTGACCTAGTATGGTCGATCATCGGGAATTCAGGAGTCCAATTAGGCCTGTTTGGATTGTTGTTTTTAGTCTGGTCGTTTTTATTTTATAAAGATGTTAATCAGGAAAAGTCCGTGTAATCCGGTGGTTTTGATTAAAAAACGACATTTCAAACGAGTCCTTAAGGATGAGTACGTATGTACTACTCCCTCCGTTTGGAAATATAAGATGTTTTAGGTTTGTGAATGAGATATATTTAGACACATTTTAGTGTCTAGATTCATTTGAACCTATACACTAAAAGATGTCTAGATACAACTACTTCACAAACCTAAAACATCTTATATTTCTAAACGGAGGGAGTACTACTGCCGTTCAACAACGTCGGCTTCGTCAGTGCCCGGAGGATCCATATGCAGCATGCAGCGTTAGCAGCCGGCCGGATGAATTATTGGATGCTACTAGTACAGACTAAGAGTGCGTCACAGTTATTCAAACATTATTATGATTTCCTGGCCACGGATAGACGCGGGTAGGTCTCGCAAGTAGGTAGCAGACTAGCACTCGCGACGGACAGCTAGCCCACTTAGCTAAAAGCAACAAGAGACACTACCTATGTGGTTGGTGGGTCATGTATAAACAAGACAAAAGCTGGATCAACCGAAGATGGCTACGAGGCAGCTTGCACCTAACCCCAATATCAGAGGAAACACATACAATACCTATGACTGATGCATGGAGATCAAAGATTGGACAGCACTCTTCGAGTCAAACACGTACGACACAAAGCAGCACTACTGTCTTTGACCTAGCCCATAAAATGGGCTGACTAGGAAGTTTATAGCATAAAACCACCACATTTGTGCAAAAATTTCAAAAAACACCAGTTTACGTTTGAATCGCAGAAAACCACCACCCTACTGCTGATTTTTTGCAATGTGCGCTAACTGGCCAATTCAGGGCGATTGACGCTGGATCTGACAGACGGGACTCACTAGTCAGGCACGTCCGTTAACGACCGTTAACGGCTTGTCTGTGTAGGGGTAAAGGGCGGTAGGTTTCAGTTACGGCCTCGTACTTCCCCTCGTCCTGACCCCCCACCTCCTGATGGCGGCGAGTACTCCCGGCGGCGGCGGCCCTCTCGTCGGCGGCGACCCTCTCGGCGGCGTCCCTCTCGTGGGCGGCGACCCTCTCGGCGGCGGAGAATTCGATTCGTCCGTCGAGGACATGGATTGGAGGAGCGGCGGGTACGAATCAGGACACGGCACGCGGTCGCCGGCACATGGTGCGGCGGCGGCTCTAGCGCGTGCGGTCCTAGCATCACCGGCGAAGAGCAGCCACCGGTGGGGATCTTCCTTTGGAGGCGTTGAGTGAGTTCCTTTCCCTCTCTCTTCTTCTTCCTCTCCCCTGTTATTTCTAAATCACTGCTATGCATAGAAAATTAGGGTTGACTAGATTTTAGGGCTATGAAATTAGTATTGTTAGCACATCTTAATCATTGGAAATCACTACTGTAGTGATTACATTATCCCCTGTTTCTTTAATTATATCCCATATTAACTGAACAAATGAAGCAAATGTGCTTTGGTAACTGGATGTATTTCTGTAATTGTCTTTATTTAGTTTGGACGATGATATCTGGGACATCAGGTTTAATATCCCTGGTGAAGATAATTTAGAGAGGACCTTGAGCTTATCTGATATCACTGTAATGAATCTGAGAGCACTGATTGAAGGACATGGGTATGATACAAAGATACAATCTACTATGTTAGAGAGAAAGGAAAAGAAATAGAGGGAATGGAAGCATTGGACAGCATGTCAAAGATTGATCAGATGATAGAAATGTATGACAGTTGCAAAGTGTTGAACTTGACAGTCATCAAGCACAACTCTGAAAATAAATGAGAGCAGCTGAATACAAGGGGAAATGTTCTATTGACTGTGCTACTGAATACAAGGGTTGTCCCTTCTTCATTTCAGCTTCTATAATTGGCCATGAGAAAACTTTTTGTATTAGAAAGTTAAATAGTGTGCACACATGTATTCCACATGGAGAGAACACTAGGGTAACAATTGATTGGTTGGCTTTGCACTCTGAGCAAGCAGTGAGAACTAATCCTAACACTTGTGTTGACACACTGATTGACAATGCAAAGAAAAAGTTTGGAGTTGAGGTGCCAAGGAGCAAGGCCTATAGGGCAAGGATTAAAGCATTCAGATCTGTCATGGGTGATCAAAAGAAGCAGTACACAAGGTTGAGGGACTATCTACAAGCAATCTTAGACACTAAGCCAGGCAGTAGATGTGTTGTCACCACCAAGGAACTAGTGGAGCACCCTAGTCCCAATCCAAGATTTCATGGTCTTTTCATATGTTTGAATGCTTCAAAGGAAGGGTTCTTAAATGGATGCAGGCCTTTTATAGGTAGAATTACTATTGACTACTATTGCATCTTTTTTAATTATGTTTGCAATGCAGCTACAAATTGTGAATAATTATTTGCTTCTCATTTGAATTAGGTTTGGATGGTTGTTTTGTGAAATTAACCACTGGCCAACAAATCCTTGCTGCCACTGGGAGAGATGGCAATAATAACATTTTCCCAATTGCATATGGTGTTGTTGACAAAGAGGACACTGCTAGCTAGATGTGGTTTCTCACCCAGCTGAAATATTGCATAGGAGAGGCAGGGAAGTTTGGCAGTTTCACTTTCATCTCTGATAGGCAGAAGGTAAGGGTATTTTTTGTATTTTTCTTCAGTATCTGTCTGCATTTTCTGTATTTTCTTCAGTACATGTTCCTTATACATATCTCTGTTTGATAGGGTCTGCTTAAAGCAATTGGTAAAACATTCCCATATTCCCCACAAAGGTTCTGTTTGAGGCATATCTATGCCAAATTTCAGTCAGCTGGGTTTAAAGGGGAAGAGTTGAAAAAACATATATTTGATGCTAGTTACTCATATACAAAATCAGGGTTTCAGAAAGCAATGGAGCTGCTAAGAAGAGATTGTGAGGAAGCTCACGACTGCTAAGAAGAAAAATCAGTTCAATTCAGTACAACTCACATTCCCTATCTGACACATGTAAAACCTTCTTCCAGTGTTCGTCCCTTCAAAGGTGACACACTGCTATGGCACCAATCCATGCTCACGACATTTCACCGAGCAGTCCACTGCAATCCCATGAAACTGGGGGTCGTAGCAGGTGTCTGGTGCATAGTCCAGAGCTACGAAGTGCTAAACGAACAGAAATTGCAAAGAAATGAGTTCAAATCCAAAAAACAGAAGCCAATTCGGAAACCCTAACCCTAACCCTAGAATTGGGGAACTTACCCCTAGCGGAGAAGTGCTCGACGACTCGCCATCATTCCAACTGGGCATCGCCGGAGTTCGCGGACGGTCCGCCGGCGGCGATGGCGATGCGGCGGCAGGTGTGGAGCTCAATGACGTGGTCAGGGTTGGGTTCATTCGGGATTGAAACTGCCCAGGTCGGGGTCCAGCGTCGCGTTCTATGGAAAGAAGAGTGGGGCCCACTATTGCCGTTAACGGTCGTTAACGGACGTGCCTGACTAGTGGGTCCTGTCTGTCAGATCCAGCGACAATCGCCCTAAATCGGCTAGTTAGCGCACATTGCAAAAAATCAGCAGTAGGGTGGTGGTTTTCTGCGATTCAAACGTAAACTGGTGGTTTTTCGAAATTTTTGCACAAATGTGGTGGTTTTATGCTATAAACTCGCTGACTAGGAGTCCAAGATTGAACTGACATTGTTAGTAATCACCATTCAGCCAAGAACCGCCCGAATGGGGCAATACCGGCGGTATCTGCTAATAAGAACCGATCATGATATCAGATCGTCACAAACAAGCATGCCAGCTGAGATATAGCAACATTTCAAAGAATTATATTATGTCATCTTGCATGTCTTATGTACAAAAAACTGTTCCTTGATATTATTTTTTTAACACATTTACAAGGGTTACAAGGTAGACAAGCAAAAAACATAGACAAAAACATCTACACAAAGACAAGCTCTCGGTGGACCCCCGCCACCATGAGGAGCAACGACAAGGGAGTATTTCATCACTCTCCGGTGGACACAGAAGTGGTACCCTCACCCCGGTGGACCCATCGCAGCCGCTGCCAACCCTCGGCATGGCGATTTGACATTTTATGGTAAATGTCAAACATTATACATAATACTTATGGAGAGAAAATTGCAAAAAACCACCATAATTGGTGGTCAAGAATCAAAAGGCCACCGGTTTTCAATTTTTTCACAAATCACCACCAGTTTTCGTGGAAACATGGACAAAAAACACAGATTTGTCGGTAAACACAGTTTGACACCATGTCTGACCGGTGGGACCCACTATAGGTGATGACATGAAATCCTAATCTTCACCCAGTTTGACTGAGCTGTTACAATTGACGTGGGGGCCACCAGTGGACATGGGACCCATATGTCATCTTTCTCTTCCTCCTCTCGTTCCCCTTCTAAGCTCCTCCCGGTTCCTGTCTCCTCCAACGACGGTGGCGGCTAGCCCCGTCTCCCCTACATCTCCTGGCTCGCGTCCCCTCCGGTGCCGGTGGCGGCCCACCTCCATATCCCCTCCATCGACTAGCTCCATCTACTCTCCAGTGCCGCCGGCGGCCGCCTCCATCTCCGACGCCGCTTACCCTCTCTCGCCGATGTCGCTGCGTACTGCACGGCGATACGATGGTGATACAGGCAGGAGGGCCAATGGAGCTCGGGAGGTTGCAGGCTGGGCGATGCGACGGTGATACGGGCCAACTAGGAGCAGCAGTGCAGCGTGGTCGTCGTCCCTGCTGGCGTTCGGCGGCGGGGAACACCAATGCTGTGGCGGACGACCGCCGAGTGCGAGCATGACGGTTCCCACATCTGTTGGTGGGCCCTACCCTTTTTTAACGTCTCAGCAAGTGGTGTAAGGATTAGAATGCCATGTCATCAGCTATAGCGGGTCCCACTGGTTAAAACGGTGTCAAACTGCGTTTACCGACAAATCAGTGTTTTTGATGAGCGTTTCCATAAAAACCAGTGGTGATTTGCGAATTTTTTGGAAACCGGTGGCTTTATTATGATTCTTGACCTACAATTGTGGTGGTTTTTTTGCAATTTTCTCACTTATGGATGATGGGATTGAACCACGCAGGTTGGTACCTAGCACGAAGGTAGGACATGGCATTCTTCAATCTACACCAACTTCTGGCCCTTGACCAACCAACACAATGTTGTCAAACCCCATCATGCAATCTAGTTGTGGCGTCAAATAATGTGTCATATAGTGATGATTACCGTGGGTGCAAAGAGCGAAGGGGGTCATCGGACAAGATATAATATGGTTGTGGTGATTGGTCATGTGAGAGGATGGAAGATGTCTTAAATGATTTGGTTAGGGAAAAAATGGAGGACCTCAACGAAGAGGTGGAGATGATGGAGGGTGGCATCGACAATTTTTTAAGGAAAGCGGATGGAAGTTGTAATGGGAAGGAATAGAACATTGTAGGCATCGACGAGGATGCATGGGCAGATAAATGACCGAGTCATGCGCATATAAAGTGTACAAACCTCGCGAGAGTGTAAATTTAAGTATATAGTTGTATCCTTGGTTATGGACAACTATGAGCAACTAGGCCTTGAGCTGTTTGGAAGATCTCACTCATCCCAATTTCTAAAATTAAAAACTTGATGGACGAACATAGGTTAGTAGCATACGAAGTTAGACCGTCTTGTTTTAAACAATGGGTTTATGTTGGAATGTCCTTAGAAAAACTATTTTGAAGAATGGAAGTATTTGGAAAGTAGGGAAAAATATATTTCTTTCATCATATGAGGCTAAGCTCCACCTAGCCAAATATGCATATTGATGATAGATCTCTTATAGTTTTGTTAGCACTACTTGCCAATGCTTTTAAAATATTGACCAATTTGTTTGGCTATAATGTTTAATGTTGCAAGTTATTCGATTCCGAGTGATATTTTCTAGATTGGGAGACTCCACTAAGCATTTGTTCGCCTGCGACACATTTTATGAATGGAGATCTACCCTTACTTGTCATTTTTCGCTGCTACTTGAATAATTTGAGATAGCCTAGAGCTATGAAAGTTGTAATAATTGTAAATTCTGGATCATATACGTTATAATCATGAAGCACTATTGTTCTTTGATATGTATCGGTACTGTTTGTGCTAGTGAATCGATCCAGTGTTTATCATTATACATAGAGGCTCAACCTTATCAGGTAAGCTCATCACTTTAGGAGGTGTTATCCATGAATCATGAATTATCTTGCATGTATAATTGCTAAATTTTTGGACAAAGTGAATACTTATTTTCTCTGATGCCAATGAAAGATGTGTTTCCTTTGGGACTATAAACATTTTAAAAAGAGCAAACTTTCTCTATGTAGTTTGCATTACCCACCCCAATATATTACAACTTCAATGACATTCTTTTATTCTCATATAGTGCATTTGCACATCTATATGTATCTATGTGGCAATGAAGCGTCCATGTGAAATAGCTGTCAGTTGTAGGTCATATTTTCTTCCTACAATTATCCCGTATTTCTCGGTCATGTCTAGCGTCTCTGGGTTCTCCCCACCAGGTAGCACCCAATCAAAGTGGTAAAGAAGGTTTGCCAAGGCAATCTCCATGGTTGACTCGCCAAAAAATATCCCAGGGCACTGCCTTCTCCCAGCTCCAAAGGGAGTGAATTCAAAGTATGTCCCATTGTAATCCATGTTATTGTTCTCAAACCTTTCAGGCATAAACTCTTCAGGATTTTCCCAGCACTTTGGATCCCTAGAAATTGCGAAGGCATTGATGTATACATTGGTGCCTTCAAGCATGTCAAAACCCATAACTTTACGGTCCTCTCTAGCCCTGCGGGGGATCAATGGACCAGGTGGATGCAGTCTAAGAACCTCTTTAGCCACCATCCGCATGTAGTGAAGTCCAATAAGTTCATTATTAGTAACGACACCTCGATCTTTACCTAGGACCTCTCTGATCTCAAGTTGTGCCTTAGCCATTACTTTAGGGTGACGGACGAGCTCTGCCAAAGCCCACTCCAAAGCGACTCCCGTGGTTTGAGTTGTACCTGCAAATATATCCTGAAAACAATAGTTGTGTAATTATGTAATTATAATTATGTATTATGCAGAAACAAAGAATGGTTTCAAACACAATATCTTAGGTGAACAAATCATAGTCAAAATTTAAATCTAAAATTATAAATGGATGAAGCTAGGATACTAGGATACTTTTTTTTCTGGGTGAGGAAATATGACGCAAACAGCAGAAGACGAGTTACTCATGCATGTGTCATGAGACTGAGATAGCATGAAGAAAAGAAATACTCACAAATAAGACGGCGCCTATACTCTCGGTGGTGAGTGGGAATGCAAAGGCGTCTTCCTCCTGCAGCCTGAGCAGCACGTCCAGCAGGTCCTCGTCATCGGCGCGGCTGCACACTCCGGCAGCTCGCGCCGCTTTGCGGCCCTCGATGACGTCGGTATTGATGCGCTGGACGTGGCCGTAGCTCCTCTTCATGCCGCGCTCGCCGCTGCTCAGCCAGCGCACCAGCCGCGACGACGGGAAGAGGTCGACAAGGCAGAAGCCACCGAGCAGCACGAACGCCTCGTCCAGGTTGCGTAGGTACTCCTCCTGCTGCGGGAACTTGCCGCCGAACACCGCCCGGGACACCACGTCGTTGCTCAGCGCCATCACCTTGTCGCTGACGTTGACTTTGACGGCGGACGCGGCGGCGCCGGCAATGGAACGGAGGAGGATCCCCACCTGCTCGGGCCTGATGCTGTCCATGCGGCGCACCTGCTTGGCGCTGAGGAGCTCCATGACGCACACCTTGCGCATCTGGCGCCACGGGTCGCCGTAGGGGGCGAAGACGATGCCCTTGCCGCCGCACCCAAAGATGTCGAGCGTGGCGCTGTGCGGCCGGCCAGAGAAGGCCAGGTCGTTGGTCTTCAACACCAGCGCCGCCGCCTCGGCACTGGAGACGATCGCCGTGGGGACCTCGCCTAGCATGAGGTGCATCAGAGGGCCGTACCCGCGAGACAGCTCCATCATCCTACGGTGCGGAAGGATGCTGGCGACGTGGTGGAGACTGCCGATGATCGGGAGTGTCCATGGCCCGGGTGGCAGCTGCCTCTTCTTTGCGTTGCTGTTGCCGCCACCGGAGAGCTTGACAAACCAAAGGGCTAGTACAGTGGAGATGGCTATGGAACACAAGCTTAGCCACCACCCCTCCATGACAGGCAGAGCTTGCCAACTGAGTGAACCAGTTTTCCTTCCTCGGGCCTATTTGATGATGCAACTGTCGTAGCTGCTGTGTGGGTAGAGTAGACCCATAATGACGAATCATAAGCCTTAGCCGCCACCCCTCGGAGGGACAAAGAGACAAAGAGAAATGCGCCTGGTCTTTTCGGCAATAGTTTTTTGGGAGTGCCTAGATCTCATACGCTTAAGAATTAGTTATGTATAAGTTGTTGATGTCATTCTAATATTTGTGCTAATTCTCAGTTACAACCTAGTTGTAACTCATAAGATTTGTACTAGTTCTCAGTTACAACCTAGTTGTAACTTATTAAATTCTCAGTTACACCCGAGTTGCAACTCATATGTAGCATGAATCATGAGATAAATCAAACGGTGAAAGAGCCGACTGAGACTTAAAAAGTTCTCATGCGCCTGAGAACTAGCAAATCCGTATTTTTTCACCAACTTTGAAGTGAAATAAGAGGTGAATTAACACAAACAACGTTATTAGCCTTTTTACCGGTAGCAGCGGTTACCACCGGCAAAACTTTATACCGGACGAAATTTACTGGTATTTTAGTAGTTTGCCAACATCTAATGAATTTCAAGAATTTTCGAACAAAATTTTCAGTACGTTTGAAAAATCTCGCCCGATATGTATTACCATTTACCAGTACTACCGAAAACTGGTAATAGGGGTTCCCACCGGTATTTTCCAAAATACTCTTCTCGAAAAATACACTAGTATCCTGGCAAGTTTTTAATCTAGGAACAAACAAGAGATGTTACGGAGATATCTCCTGATAAATACGGAGGAGGATCCTCCTTGCGTAAACAGATTAATGGGATTTTGTGGGATTTGAGATAATCTCCTGATAAATACACCCGCGAATACACTATAGAAGTAAACAAAGCCTATAACAGTAACCAAGAGCTATCCCACATCCGAGTGGGGCTTTGGCTTTCTTGAGAGCTCTGCCTGTCGTAGTCGATTGAGAGCTCGGATGACAAGGCAGGCCGGATGGTGATTAGACACCAAGAAGTAGCGGCACCGTGATAATTGTATTATTTCTCGCACAAAACTAAGTTGTAGATAAGACATCTCCACTACGTTCGGTATTCTCAAGCCAAAATTTAAAGATAAAAATCACTCGGATGAATGTATATTTTGGCCTGGGAATAGGCTTTTTCTCAGCCGTGTTCTCGTCCAGCTATTGCATAGAGAAGAGGAGAGAGATAGACGGTTGCTAATTTTTTTTAAATAATACATTTTTTATTGATTTTCACAAATAATACGCAAAACGTGCAAATTGCAATTCTGACGATCCGTCGTCCGTTCGAAAGACGACACAGATGCTTCGTCTTTTCAAAAGACGACCGACATGTCTTCTTTTATTCAAAAGACGACCGAGTTGTCTTCTTTTCTTCAAAAGACGACACGCCTTTGTCGAGCTGTCGGGTGACAGGGGGTACGCCTCGTCGT
This sequence comes from Avena sativa, assembly GCA_916181665.1. Lineage (NCBI taxonomy): Eukaryota > Viridiplantae > Streptophyta > Magnoliopsida > Poales > Poaceae > Avena > Avena sativa. The sequence continues at coordinate 392,278,814 of OV702280.1, read as the reverse complement.
CTGTTGAACGGACGAAGGATGTTTCGTCCTTTGAACGGACGACGCGCCCCAGCATATAGCTCACGCGCCTGCCCGTGCTTGCCCGTCGTCGTCCTTCCCTCCTCTCTCTCTCTCTCTGGCTGTTCTTCCTCTCTCGTGCTTGCTCTCATTTTCTCAGCTGTTGCACCGATTTGTAGCCCAGATTTCTATCCAAACTCGCTGCTCTAACACATTAGCAAGCTAGTAGAGTCCCGATCTACTAATGGGATAGCCTGGTGTAGTGATTTGAGTTGTTTTGGTGGAGGGATCTGATGGTGTTCTTGTTGAGCAATGGCCATGGTGGAGGCTGGTGCTGGGACTTGAGGAAGGTGCATGGTGGAGGTGCTGATCCGTTGACCTGAGGCAGCTGCACAGCAGGACTTCGCACGCTTCAAGGATAAACCCTAATTTCTTTCTAATTGCAGTCATGTGTGTATGTATATAGGTAACCTTTGATGGGGTCTGTTAGATGCAAGATATTTGTAGAGTATTATGTGTCAATGTACCTGTTTTTGACTATTTTCGGTATTTTTTAGGTCGAAAATCATGCCAAATAATATAGTGTTTAGGTTCTTGTATGGTCCTGGTTCCGTCAGAATAAACCAGCACGGAGTTGATTTGAGCGAGTTTAGATTTATGGATGAAGTGCTTCAGAATCCTGAAACAGTGCCCGTTACTCAGTTGAAGGATTGGTTACGTGTTCGTTTAGGCCTCCCTCCTACCCATACTGTCGGTGTGCATGCTTTATGGACTAAGTCAAGGCAAACCCCTAATTTTTATTTAAGGCCAATAGAAGCGCAACAGAAATGGGTCAAATTTGTGCAAGCTTGCCAGAAAAGAGAAGTTAACCCCAGTCTCTTAGTGTTACCTATGGCGAAAGAGGCTGGGTATGATCATGGCCAGAGTAGTCAGACCGGTCATGCTGGAGGTAGTTATGATCATGGCCAGAGTAGTCAGGCTGGGTATGATCATGGGACAGTACTGACGACCGTGATCAGCAGACACAGCACGAGCAGGTAGACTGGTTTGGCCAGTATCAGCCAGGTACCCCACCACCTATCCCCACACAGGATACACAGGATCAAGGCGAAGGGTCAACTGCACCTCGCCGTGATGTGATGCCACCCCACAGATATGGATGGAGTACACCGAGGCCTCCGCCACCTCGTTGTCGACACCAGTGATATCTACTTATGTATCAGTCATTTATTTATCTATGTATGAGACATCATTCTATTATTTCATGATTTTATTCGACAAACTACTTAACATAACTTGCAACATAGTTCAACATAACTTGCGGTACATAAATAAGAGTCCTATCTATCCCTAGCATGATGCATTTCCCTTTCCCTTCGATGATGCCTCGCCCTTTCCCTTGGACGATCCCTCGCACTTGCTCTTCTTGGCCTGCGCTTTCTTCTTCTCCTGCCTCTTGTCCCACTCAGCTCTCGCCTTGCTTCCAACGGGTGGCGGCATGAAGATATCATCCTCATCTTCGCTCTCTTCTATCCAGGCCCTAGGTGCCACAACCTGCTCTGTCATGTCAGCTTGACTCTTCTTGGCCTGCGCTTTCTTCTTCTCCTGCCTCTTGTCCCACTCAGCTCTTGCCTTGCTTCCAACGGGTGGCGGCATGAAGATATCATCCTCATCTTCGCTATCTTCTATCCAGGACCAAGGTGCATCAGCCCGTTCCATCAAGCGAGCTTCACTCTTGAAGGTGAGCTTGTCCCACCTTGCCTGGATCCTGAGAAGCTCTGCTCGTACCTGATTTGGGGTCTTCAGTTTCCACTTCGATGAAGTGACTTACCAAGCATAACGAGAGCATCATGGTTCGTTACCAACGTATACCAGTCGGCTGGTTCATCGCCTATTGTGGCATCCCGCAAAACCACTACTAGAAAATCGCGTTGTTTTTGTGCATTGCATCGTCATCATCATGCATTGTTGTCTGAAACTATTTTCTAAAAGCCTAGTTTGGTTTTCCTAAATAATCCCCGTCTCAATTTCAAATTAAATCGCCGGGCTTTTCCGGGTCTTTTATTTGTCTAAAAACTAATTACAAAAGTTATTTTAAATTAAATAAAAAATCTATATTATTTTAGGGGGCAGTCGAACGGGCCGATTCGACCCAGTCGACCACCCCCAGTACAAAATCGGTCCACCAGAATCCTAAAACTACCCAACCTAACCTACCCAGCCCCTCTCCACCTCACCCCCTCCAATCCCTGGTCGACACGTCACCCTGCCCTATTTCCCACCCAACCAAACACTGCCACCTCACCCCAACTCTCTCTCCCTCACCCTCTCTCTCTTCCCCCTGGCCCCGCAGCCACTCACACCCAGACACACGCCCACCACACACGCCGACCCACTCCCTCACTCCCTCTCCCTGGAACCCGGGCCCCACCCCGCGGGTCCCACCTGCCGCTCCCCTGGCCCGTCCCTCGCCTCCCTTCCCCAACCTCTCTCTTCCTCTCCATCGCCCCGACGGTGCCTCCCACCACCGCATCGCCGCCGCGCCCTCCTCTCCTGGGCCCTGCACCCCCTCCTCCCGCCTCAGGCCCCCACCCCTTCTTCCTCCTTCTGCCGCCGCCTCCCCCAAGCGCGAGCTCGCCACCGCCCTCTGCTCCTCCTACCCGTCTCCTTCCTCCGCCCCGCTCGCTCATCTCTCTGCTCACCACCGCGCGACCCCGCCTCCTTTCTTCCCCGTCGCCGGCGTCCCCTCCCGACGCGCCCGTGCCTCCGCTCCTCTCCCACCTCGCCTTCCTCCCCGTGCGCCCCTGGGAACCGCCCGCCTCGGGATCCTAGCCCCGCCGACCGCCTGCGAGCCTTCCCGCCGGCCTCCTCTCCCTCTGCCCGCCGCCGCGTCCTCCGTCGAGCCCGGCCGCGGCACCTCCCAGGCCCCCGCCTCCGGCCGCTTCCCCCGCCCCCTCTACCTCGCCGGTGGCCCCCCCTCGCCTCCTGCTGGTCATCACCCCGCGGCCACCTCCTCGTCGTCCGTCGGGAGCCCTCTACCACCGTCTTCTCTGCGCGGATCCGCCGGCGCCGCCCTCATGCCTCGACTCTGCTCTGGGCCTCTCCCCGCGTGCTCCCTGTCGCACGGAGCCCCGTTCGCCTTGCTGTCCTAGCGTCGATGCCTTGGCCCTGTCCCCGTCGGTGTCCTTCTGCATGTGGAGTTACCGCCGAGAGAAGCGGTTCACGATGTTGTTGCTGGTGCTACTCGTTGTACAGAGACTACAACAGGCTCCCCACGATCCCTATGCCGCTTAGAAGCCGACGACCCCGACCTTGAGTAGACTGCACGGCAGTGTGGATGCTACGCTACTACCGCAACCTCGACGACAAGTTCTCCATCGCAGACAATCGAAACAAGATCGCCGTCATGGAACCGATGGTTGTGGGACCCAAGATCTTCTTTTCAGCACGCCAAGACCTACATCACGGAAACCTCTAGATCCACTTTTGGAGACCCGAAGACCGATCCCGCCGGACGCCAAGACCTTCAATCGGATCCGAGGACACCGAGACCCCGGTGCGACAAGTACTCCTTCCCGGACGCCGAGCTCGCCGAGAACACGGAACGCCAAGTTCTTCCCCTTGAATGCCATGACCATCTACACGGGCCCGAAGACCACGGATGCGACAAGATCGACACCGACCAGGGCGAGTCCGATGCAACCCCGACGCCACACTATCCATCATGCATCCGAACCTCGCCGATCCCGTCGAACCCTGAACCCTGAGACCGAACCCCCAACCCCGGAACCAAGATCTGCCGAACCCAGATGTGTGACCCTAAGCCCCTATTTTTATAAATGATATAACTTGTTGCATTTAATCATTCATGTTGCATGCATATTGCCATGTGGGTTGGGGGCCTTATGCCGATTCACCTAAATTAAATATGGGGCCATATGCGGACAAATCTAGTCTTATATTGGCCTCATTTAAATTGGTGTAGCGAACCGGTGCTATATTTTGCCATGTTAAGATAACATTTAAATTGCGGGGTAGCTAAACAACATGAACCACCTATTTAATTGTCGGACCCCCGGTTCCGCTTAATCTTGCCTAATTGCATCGCATCCTTGCCATGTCATACATCATACATGCATCATGCCCGATCTTCTGCCGTAGTATTAAATAGTGCATCCGGTGTTTCTGCTAGTGTTCTGCTTCTTCGCGGATAAGACCGTTGAGTTGATGCGAGTGTCGACCCGATCTTCGGATGAACCTTCGGCAATGTTTTCAGGCGAGCATCTCCCCCTTTCTACCTATCTTACTTTTATAGTATTTATTCCCTCCTGTTGATCTATTGCTATCTGTGTTGCGATGCTCTAGCTTTCGTACCTGTGATATCCCTTGCAGCCTTATATTGCCTTGGACACATCCTATTACCCGTTGTTTGGTAGATAGTTGGACTTGCGCGTCGTAGTCGCTTGCTCAAGTGTTGTTGCGTGTCGTCAAGTACCACAGTTGTTGGAGTATTGCCGCATGTCTAATGTTGGAGATGATCATGGCTTTAATTATCGTTTATTTCAATTATTGTTTAATAACTAAAATGAAGTAGGTAAGCAGAGGCACAGGTGGGCAATAGATGTTATTTGGTTGTTAACCGTCCACTTGTGTCCCGTAGGACCCCGAGTTCTTGACACCTGTTCCGAGATCGAGCGCGCTAACCACATGTGGGGAGATATGGGCCCCCCATCGATTTAGTACCTGATTTCAAAGTACTGTACTGGGGGCCACAAGTAGTTTGGGGCTTTATTACTATCTTGTACTTATGCCATGCTTTACTGCTTTATTTACGATTGTGCGATGGATAGCACCTGTACTGTTTTGGAAGCGGAGTGTTTTCGCGGTATCGACAGGCCCAGTTTTGGGATCCCCTATCGTTTACAGCTACTGTCGCAAACTCTGAGTCCGTCTCGGAGACCGGCCGACTTCGTTGCGGGTGTACTTAGTGGGGTGGCCCCCCGTGCTTCCTTTGGGTCTGGGAAACGTCATGACTTAGGCCCCGCCGACATACCTATGGGTGTATGTTAATTGATCTGGCAAAAAGGGTCGAAGTGCGTGTGGATACTTTGGTGCACCCCTGCAGGGTTAAATATTTTCGAGAAGCCGTGTCCGCGGTTATGGACGACTTGGAGCACAGTGCTTGATCATAGACAACTATAACTAAAGTTTACTGTTATAACTTGACTTGTATCCGATATGACTAGTAATCAGCTTCACTACAACGGAATGGCTAAATAAAAGTACCAACAACTGCTGGGTTTTGGGGTTATCTCCTGCTATATGTATCTGACTAGTAAGTGTTGCAACTACAACGGAATGGTTAACTAAAACGGCCCACTGTTTATTTTATCAGGACGATTATCTACACCTGACTAGTAATTGCTGCAACAATAACTGAATAAATAAAACTGCCAACAGTGTGAGTTCCTCGGTTGACTTCCTCATTTGGTCTCGAGGGGGGAATACCAGGATGGGATTGTTTGGTGTTAGTATCAGGTTGGTTCCGGATAGGTCTTTCTTACCCCTCGCTGATAGCCGCCTGTTTTATCGAGTCTCTATAGGATGTTTAGTGCATGCTGCGCTGCCGCTGTAGTCCACCGTACCTATATAGGCGAGGACCGCCGAATTCTAGTCTCGCCGTGTACTGGCCTCAGTACTGACGCTCCTCTTTTTCCCTTGCCCTTTGTCGGCACCCATTTTGTTTAAGCAGGTTTTGAGATCGACGTCGTTAGCAGGGTTACCCTTCCGGCTTGGCCTGGGCAGGGTTATGGACGCCATTGGTTATTCTTCAGGGCTCTTAGCCCCATTTGCATCTTGTCCGTAGCGGGACGCTCTATCGTTTTCAAGGTGATTTGGATCTTTGTATTGTATATCTGTATTCTTGACTCATTGAGTCGCTGTTATATATATATCTGTTCTGTGGGTCCCATCGAGGACTGTTGTGTAATGTTATTACTTCGTTTTCCACCCGCACGAAAGTGCCTGGTGGGCACCTTTGAATCGTTTCTATGCGGGTTTGGCGGGTTTCGCTAAAACTTGCATAGGGCCGATTCTGAGGGTGTTACAGAGTGGTATCAGAGCCAGGTTGCGATACCCCACAAGTCCAGCCTGTAGGATAACCTAGCTAACGGCCGAAGTAGAGTGTCAAAACTATTTTTGCAAAATCGGTTGGATAGTTCTGATTAGGTCTAATTTTACTCCTTACCCCTCTGCTATTCTCCTCTTACCTCTACGTGTTTTGAATCCGCTCTCTTCTCTCTCTTAGAGTCCACGATTTCTCGTGGTTGGGTTCCATCGTACCTTCAGGGTTTCGCTTCCTCCTTTGGTAACGGTGTTGCTACATCTGGTCTTCATGCTATCCGAGGAATCCTTCGTCTGGTGGACTTCTCTTTGTTCCTTCTTGTGCCTTCCGGTGTTTTCCGACGCGACGACATCCTCTACGCCAGATCCGATGCAGAGTCTGCATCACTCCTTTGTTCCGAACCTCGATTGTCGAGATCTTCAGTCTGATTCCGAGAATGGTTGCACGCTTTTCTACTGATTGTGCAGAGTAATAGTTTGGGTGCGTGATGGATTGGCCCCCATGCCGACTACCCTTTCTATTCGCTCTTGTACATTGAAGTGGGATAGGCCGCATCTTTTCTCACCTTCTATCGAAGCTAGAGGTGGCTTTATTTGTTGATACCTCTACCTTCGACCTTTTGTTTCCGGAGTGTTCTCTCGACGATCACGGACAACGACCTCATTGTTAGTGGTGGCGCGGGGATCTACACGATGCGAGAAGATTCAGATCGCCGCCCTTCTTCCCGGTACCATGAGGCGGATCTCGAGGGCGAGATCCATTCTTAGTGGTGTCGAATTGTGGCATCCCGCAAAACCACTACTAGAAAATCGCGTTGTTTTTGTGCATTGCATCGTCATCATCATGCATTGTTGTCTGAAACTATTTTCTAAAAGCCTAGTTTGGTTTTCCTAAATAATCCCCGTCTCAATTTCAAATTAAATCGCCGGGCTTTTCCGGGTCTTTTATTTGTCTAAAAACTAATTACAAAAGTTATTTTAAATTAAATAAAAAATCTATATTATTTTAGGGGGCAGTCGAACGGGCCGATTCGACCCAGTCGACCACCCCCAGTACAAAATCGGTCCACCAGAATCCTAAAACTACCCAACCTAACCTACCCAGCCCCTCTCCACCTCACCCCCTCCAATCCCTGGTCGACACGTCACCCTGCCCCATTTCCCACCCAACCAAACACTGCCACCTCACCCCAACTCTCTCTCCCTCACCCTCTCTCTCTTCCCCCTGGCCCCGCAGCCACTCACACCCAGACACACGCCCACCACACACGCCGACCCACTCCCTCACTCCCTCTCCCTGGAACCCGGGCCCCACCCCGCGGGTCCCACCTGCCGCTCCCCTGGCCCGTCCCTCGCCTCCCTTCCCCAACCTCTCTCTTCCTCTCCATCGCCCCGACGGTGCCTCCCACCACCGCATCGCCGCCGCGCCCTCCTCTCCTAGGCCCTGCACCCCCTCCTCCCGCCTCAGGCCCCCACCCCTTCTTCCTCCTTCTGCCGCCGCCTCCCCCAAGCGCGAGCTCGCCACCGCCCTCTGCTCCTCCTACCCGTCTCCTTCCTCCGCCCCGCTCGCTCCTCTCTCTGCTCACCACCGCGCGACCCCGCCTCCTTTCTTCCCCGTCGCCGGCGTCCCCTCCCAACGCGCCCGTGCCTCCGCTCCTCTCCCACCTCGCCTTCCTCCCCGTGCGCCCCTGGGAACCGCCCGCCTCGGGATCCTAGCCCCGCCGGCCGCCTGCGAGCCTTCCCGCCGGCCTCCTCTCCCTCTGCCCGCCGCCGCGTCCTCCGTCGAGCCCGGCCGCGGCACCTCCCAGGCCCCCGCCTCCGGCCGCTTCCCCCGCCCCCTCTACTCTGCCGGTGGCCCCCCCTCGCCTCCTGCTGGTCATCACCCCGCGGCCACCTCCTCGTCGTCCGTCGGGAGCCCTCTACCACCGTCTTCTCTGCGCGGATCCGCCGGCGCCGCCCTCATGCCTCGACTCTGCTCTGGGCCTCTCCCCGCGTGCTCCCTGTCGCACGGAGCCCCGTTCGCCTTGCTGTCCTAGCGTGGATGCCTTGGCCCTGTCCCCGCCGGTGTCCTTCTGCGTGTGGAGTTACCGCCGAGAGAAGCGGTTCACGATGTTGTTGCTGGTGCTACTCGTTGTACAGAGACTACAACAGGCTCCCCACGATCCCTATGCCGCTTAGAAGCCGACGACCCCGACCTTGAGTAGACTGCACGGCAGTGTGGATGCTACGCTACTACCGCAACCTCGACGACAAGTTCTCTATCGCAGACAATCGAAACAAGATCGCCGTCATGGAACCGATGGTTGTGGGACCCAAGATCTTCTTTTCAGCACGCCAAGACCTACATCACGGAAACCTCTAGATCCACTTTTGGATACCCGAAGACCGATCCCGCCGGACGCCAAGACCTTCAATCGGATCCGAGGACACTGAGACCCCGGTGCGACAAGTACTCCTTCCCGGACGCCGAGCTCGCCGAGAACACGGAACGCCAAGTTCTTCCCCTTGAATGCCATGACCGTCTACACGGGCCCGAAGATCACGGATGCGACAAGATCGACACCGACCAGGGCGAGTCCGATGCGCCCCCGACGCCACACTATCCATCATGCATCCGAACCTCGCCGATCCCGTCGAACCCTGAACCCTGAGACCGAACCCCCAACCCCGGAACCAAGATCTGCCGAACCCAGATGTGTGACCCTAAGCCCCTATTTTTATAAATGATATAACTTGTTGCATTTAATCATTCATGTTGCATGCATATTGCCATGTGGGTTGGGGGCCTTATGCCGATTCACCTAAATTAAATATGGGGCCATATGCGGACAAATCTAGTCTTATATTGGCCTCATTTAAATTGGTGTAGCGAACCGGTGCTATATTTTGCCATGTTAAGATAACATTTAAATTGCGGGGTAGCTAAACAACATGAACCACCTATTTAATTGTCGGACCCCCGGTTCCGCTTAATCTTGCCTAATTGCATCGCATCCTTGCCATGTCATACATCATACATGCATCATGCCCGATCTTCTGCCGTAGTATTAAATAGTGCATCCGGTGTTTCTGCTAGTGTTCTGCTTCTTCGCGGATAAGACCGTTGAGTTGATGCGAGTGTCGACCCGATCTTCGGATGAACCTTCGGCAATGTTTTCAGGCGAGCATCTCCCCCTTTCTACCTATCTTACTTTTATAGTATTTATTCCCTCCTGTTGATCTATTGCTATCTGTGTTGCGATGCTCTAGCTTTTGTACCCGTGATATCCCTTGCAGCCTTATATTGCCTTGGACACATCCTATTACCCGTTGTTTGGTAGATAGTTGGACTTGCGCGTCGTAGTCGCTTGCTCAAGTGTTGTTGCGTGTCGTCAAGTACCACAGTTGTTGGAGTATTGCCGCATGTCTAATGTTGGAGATGATCATGGCTTTAATTATCGTTTATTTCAATTATTGTTTAATAACTAAAATTGAAGTAGGTAAGCAGAGACACATGTGGGCAATAGATGTTATTTGGTTGTTAACCGTCCACTTGTGTCCCGTAGGACCCCGAGTTCTTGACACCTGTTCCGAGATCGAGCGCGCTAACCACATGTGGGGAGATATGGCCCCCCATCGATTTAGTACCTGATTTCAAAGTACTGTACTGGGGGCCACAAGTAGTTTGGTTCTTTATTACTATCCTGTACTTATGCCATGCTTTACTGCTTTATTTACGATTGTGCGATGGATAGCACCTGTACTGTTTTGGAAGCGGAGTGTTTTCGCGGTATCGACAGGCCCAGTTTTGGGATCCCCTGTCGTTTACAGCCACTGTCGCAAACCCTGAGTCCGTCTCGGAGACCGGCCGACTTCGTTGCGGGTGTACTTCGTGGGGTGGCCCCCCGTGCTTGCTTTGGGTCTGGGAAACGTCATGACTTAGGCCTCGCCGACATACCGATGGGTGTATGTTAATTGATCTGGCAAAAAGGGTCGAAGTGCGTGTGGATACTTTGGTGCACCCCTGCAGGGTTAAATCTTTTCGAGAAGCTGTGTCCGCGGTTATGGACGACTTGGAGCACAGTGCTTGATCATAGACAACTATTACTAAAGTTTACTGTTATAACTTGACTTGTATCCGATATGACTAGTAATCAGCTTCACTACAACGGAATGGCTAAATAAAAGTACCAACAACTGCTGGGTTTTGGGGTTATCTCCTGCTATATGTATCTGACTAGTAAGTGTTGCAACTACAACGGAATGGTTAACTAAAACGGCCCACTGTTTATTTTATCAGGACGATTATCTACACCTGACTAGTAATTGCTGCAACAATAACTGAATAAATAAAACTGCCAACAGTGTGAGTTCCTCGGTTGACTTCCTCGTTTGGTCTCGAGGGGGGAATACCAGGATGGGATTGTTTGGTGTTAGTATCAGGTTGGTTCCGGATAGGTCTTTCTTACCCCTCACTGATAGCCGCCTGTTTTATCGAGTCTCTATAGGATGTTTAGTGCATGCTGCGCTGCCGCTGCAGTCCACCGTACCTATGTAGGCGAGGACCGCCGAATTCTAGTCTCGCCGTGTACTGGCCTCAGTACTGACGCTCCTCTTTTTCCCTTGCCCTTTGTCGGCACCCCTTTTGTTTAAGCAGGTTTTGAGATCGACGTCGTTAGCAGGGTTACCCTTCCGGCTTGGCCTGGGCAGGGTTATGGACGCCATTGGTTATTCTTCAGGGCTCTTAGCCCCATTTGCATCTTGTCCGTAGCGGGACGCTCTATCGTTTTCAAGGTGATTTGGATCTTTGTATTGTATATCTGTATTCTTGACTCATTGAGTCGCTGTTATATATATCTGTTCTGTGGGTCCCATCGAGGACTGTTGTGTAATCTTATTACTTCGTTTTCCACCCGCACGAAAGTGCCTGGTGGGCACCTTTGAATCGTTTCTATGCGGGTTTGGCGGGTTTCGCTAAAACTTGCATAGGGCCGATTCTGAGGGTGTTACACCTATCACAACAGTTCTGACTATTAAGAAAAGCCCAATGGACATATCTAGAGGCCAGGGAGACGCGTCGGTCATAGTGGAGAGGAGTGGAGGGAAATGCGAGAGCAAGAGGAGAGGAGGGAAATGAGAGAGTAAGAGGAGGAAGAGATGAACTGGGTTAAAGGATACATCTCGTTGCCCGGATTTATAGAGGCACCGAACCGAATAGGCGGGAAAAAGGGCGGGAAGTAGTGGAGGGAAAAAAAGGGCGGGAAGTAGTGGCGGAAACAAAGGGCGGGAAGTACTGGCGGGAAAAATTGGCGGGGAGTACTGGCGGGAAGGATTGGCGAGGAAAACAGCGGTGGACGATTATTTAGCGGCAGTACTGCCGATCAATGCAACCTTGCATGATCAATGCACCCTTCGTCCTTCCAATAGACGAACAGTACTGTCGTCCTCCCAACAGACGAACAGTACTTTCGTCTGTTGAACAGCCGAAGATCTGGGCCGTCGTCCTCTCAAAAAACGATACATTGTGTCGTTTGTTCAACAGACGAAACGAGTCTGTCGTCTGTTGAACGGCCGACCGACCAACAGATTTGCAATTTGTCCATTTTATGTATTATTTGTAAAATTCAATAAAAATGTATTATTTAAAAAAAATAGCTAAGCGGTTAGTGGAAAAGGATGAGAGAGAAAGGCCGGTAGATGGGTAAGCAGGGGAGAGAGAGGGAGTGGCTCACAATGGGCCTGCTACATGCAAAAGTTACATACGACGTTTCCATGAAAAAAGGGTTGAATCTAGACAAAATCGCGTTCTGAGAATGCTACTGGGACGAAACTCATCCATCTGAAGCTAAAAATGGCCAAAAAGTGGTTTGCTAGGAATTCGCCAGTGGAGATGAGCGCAGCGATTCCACCCGGGAGTTCGTGTTTCGGGTTTATCACAGCCATCGGTTACTTCTAGATTTGGGCAGAAGTTCTATAGTCAAAGATGCTAGCAAGTTTGCACTTTAGTCCATAGAAAAGTCTAAAACTAGTCTACAGTCCACCTACCGGGAGAGGATAACACATCATCTCTCGCGACACCTAATTATACAAGACCACGCGCTGCTGCCTTTCTACCTAATTATACAAGACCACGCGCTGCTGCCGCACCATGGCCTCCTCCGTGTATGGATCTTTTTTATTCGGACAGGTTTTTTTTTTCTGTATCAAACGGGATGTATAATACCTTGTATATTGTAATTTCATGAAAACTTCTATGGATCTTGAATGTATCTCTACATTTCCTTTGATAAATTATGAATAATGCATTGTGTATAAATATTGTGTGAATCGTATGTATGAATATTGTGTGAATATGGTGTACGAATATATGATGGATCTTTACGTTTTCTTTGATAAACTGTTCTGAATCTTACTTGGATCGTTGAATTTATGATGGATCTTGTATGGATTTTCTGTCAAACTGTAGTGAAATGTGTATAGAAATTGTATGAGTGTTCTTTGCAAGAAATTATATGAAACCACTCTAAATCTTGTATGTATCGTTGAATTTTATATGAAACCACTCTGGTTTGATAATGTATGAAACTTGTATTATCTTAACAAAAATCTTGGAAACTTGTATGGATATTTGTAAAAATATTCTTGAAAAAATATTATATGAAATATTGTTGAAAAATATAATTATGTAAGAAATTATTGTTGAAAAAATTGTTGCAAAACATATGAATCTTGTACGAAACTTCTGAATCTAGGATGAAACAAAGTAAGAGTGTCTGAAAATTGTTAAATCAATAGTATCAAAATAAAAATTATTAAATGAGTTTGTTGACACTTGCTTGAGTAGTGTGTATGAATTTATATTGTATATGAATATGTCTAGAATTTTGGTTTCATCTATATGACACTTGCTTGAATCTATAAGAAGGTTTCATAAATATGATGTGGAAAAAATCTGAAATTATATAAAATACATATCTATTGTATGAAAACTCTCCAAATCTGGTATGGATAGTCGAATTTATCATGATCATGTATGTATTTGGTATCAAACTTTAGTAAACCAAGTATAGAATTTGTTAGAATATTCTTTAAAAAAATTATATAAATATCTCTTGGCAGAAACAAGTTTGTAAAAACGTATGAATCTTGTATGAAACTTCTGAATCTAGGATGAAACAAAGTAAAAGTGTCTAAATATTGTTAAATAAAAAAAATAAAAATAAAAATTATCAAATGAGATTGTTGAAAAAACAAATCATGCATGTTTTATTTTCAGAATAAAAAATATACATAAAAAATTATTGAATATTTCTGAAATTTTACGAGAAAAATGAGGGGAAAAAGACAGAAAAAATGAGGTGAAAAAAAGACAGAAAAAATGAGCTGAGAAATTATGACTTATAAATATATGCATAAAAAGATTCGGATTTTTTGCAAAAGTAAAACAGTAATTAGAAAAGGAATGTAAAAGATCTGTACTAAAAATAAGAGGGTCCAAATACCATGAACTGAATTTGATGAAGGGATCTTTTTGCAACTAGTATGGAAGACCGGGAAGTGGATGCTCTGACCATGCACGAATCTAGAACACAGGTTGGACAAGCATGATAAAGGAAACGCCTAACCCGAGAGCGTATTGCTTTTTCGCAGTGGAGATGCTCTAACACTCGGTGAAGATAGCTTTCGCGGTGCGCCTACGCCGTTGCTGCGGTGTCATCGGCAACATGGTGACGTCACGGTGGCGCATGCCTGCATATGAGCTAGCAGCAGCCAGTCAATAGCAGAAAGCGTGGATGTATACGGTGCTGGTCCGAAGCTTCCCTAGCTAGCAGCCCCAATGTGTTTGGCCACTCCACTGGCCAGGACCAAACTAAAGCATCGGCCGGAAGTTGTTATATACTCGACCTGCCTCTCCATCCAACACAGATTCGTTATCAGTTTATCACACTGCACTTGCTGCCATGGAGGGGTGGCTAAGAGCATGTCTAACAGGCCTCGTATATTTTCGCCCTTTAGAACGTGAGTAGAAGATCCTGTATTTACTTTTCGCCGGCCGAAAACTCGGACGAGCTAGCAGAACCCGTATCCACACCCCGTAAACAGAATGATACGGGTTCTGCCAGCTCGTCCGAGTTTTCGACCCCTCAAAACAGGGTTTTAGACAACAATTTGCACAACAATTTCAGATCAAACATAGCACATCCAAAATATGTGATGCATAATTCATAGTTTTTAACATCACAACGCGATCATAGGCAATGTTCAAGCCACGAAAGTTCCCAAATGTGATCAACCATCAACGAGTCCATCGCCAGCGGCGCCACCACTCGCCGGAGACTCACCTTGAGCACTTGCAGCACGAGCTTCACGCGCAGCCTTCTTCCTCGCCATGATGTCCGCCTTGGTCTCCTTCCACCACGCTAGCTGATCCTCGTCCATGCCGTCGGTCCACTCCGGTGCACGCATCCATCCCCACCTTGCTCCAAGCACGGACCAAGATGGCGTCTTCGATCTCGCTGTAGTTCGCCGTGCGTGGGTTCGGCGTCGACGAAGAACCGGCGGCAGCCGGATCAACCTCAACCACCTCCTCCTCGTCACCCTCATCCTCCTCCTCGTCATCAATCTCTTCGACGTTGCACTCCCCATCGAACGCATCGATGCCGGCGTCCAAATCCACCACGGATTCATTGAGCATGTCCATGTACGATGTTGTGGACTCAACATCGAACACCTTGTCTACGTCCATGGTGGGTGGCGGCGGCGCGGGCATCGCATCGGACGGAACGGAGGGAGGAGGGGCTGTGGCCTTGGAAGACGGTGGAGGCGCGAGGCCGATGCGACTGACCTGCTTTGTCTTCACCTTGGGCTGCGGAGCAACCCTCGGCCCGGCCGCCTTCGTCTTCATCCTGCCCCCTTTCTTGGCAGCCGGCGGGGCTGCGGCCGGTGGAGCTGCGGCCGCTGAAGGGGCTTCGAAGAATTGCTTCAGAATCCTCTTCCTCTTCGACGGGATGGTGGCGGAGATCATGGCCGACACGTCGCCGGCGTTGGGCGGACCTCCGACGGGGACATCAACCATCGCGGCCGTTGGAGATGCACCGCCGGCGGTAGGCGGCCCTTGCGGAGGATCCATGGCAGCGGGATCCGGCCGCGACGTTGCCGGGAAGGGCGGGGCGGAGGATATCGAGCGGCGGCGGCGGCGGTTGGGTTTCGTTGAAACCGTTCGCACGCAGTGGAGGGGAGGATACTGGTTTGGCCCTCTATTCCCGCTCCCACCCCGCACAAATAGGGGGCGAAGGCCCGCCCCGTAATCAAAAACAGCAAAAATCGGAGCGGGGGCCGTTTTTACGGGGCCTGCTAGACGGCCGGGTGGAGCTCAAACCCGTATTCCGGCGGTTATTATACGGGTTTGGCCCTTTTAAGAGGTTTGTTAGACATGCTCTAAGCCTGTGTTTCATAGCCCTCATCACTCCCCTGGCTCTTTGGGTTCTCAATCTCTCGGGGACAAAGAGCAAGCCACAGAGGCCCCAGCCTCCCAGGCCATGAACACTCCCGATCATCGGCAGCCTCCACCACGTTGTCAGCGTTGTCCCGCACCGCAAGATCACGGAGTTGTGCCGCCGGCACGGGCCACTCATGCTCCTCAAGCTCGGGGAGGTCCCCGCGGTGATCGTCTCCAGCGCCGAGGCGGTGGCGCAGGTCATGAAGACGAACGACCTCACGTTCGCGACCCGGCCGGACACCCCGACGCAGGACATCGCCGGCTGTGGCGGCAGGGGCATCATCTTCGCACCCTACGGCGACCACTGGCGCCAGATGCGCAAGGTGTGCATCGTGGAGCTCCTCAGCGCCAAGAAAGTCAGGCGCATGGACGGCATCAGGGCCGATCAGGTAAGCAGCGTCCTCCGCTGCATCGCCGGTGCCACGTCCAGGGGCGCCTCCATTAACGTCAGCGAGAAGATGATGGAGCTCAGCAACGGCATCGTGGCACGGGCGGTGTTCGGCGGCAGGTTCTCCGAGCAAGAGGAGTACATCCGCGAGCTGGACGTTGTTAGCACAACCCCTGCCGCCGAGTACTTTCCGACGACACCGACGAGGAAATTCCGACGAGACGACACACACGTATCCGATAACTTCCGCTGAGATGCATGTACTGCTAGCCGATCGATTCTTTTGATCTAGCTAGTATGCTCACGCACGCACACGCAAAACAACTTTGATCGCCAAAGGCTCTTGTCGAGCCTTGCTTTCTTTTGTATTGCTTCTCAACTCACGGTCACGGTGTGGTTACACGCCAAGTTACACGCAAATATATATGCACAGAGCTAGCTACCAAGAGGACTCCTACTCGGTTTACTAACACTAGCCCTATTCGGATACATGCATGCATATCAAGACACAACTCGTATACTACTCGTATACGCGACGCAGTGCCGGTGCCGGAGAGCCGAGTGCTTATTCCTAACAATCACCCCCTAAGCACGACGTGCTCTCTCCGTCTTCGACCAGGGTCCCAAATGCGCCAGCTGCTTCTCGCGAGCGTCATCCACGGCATTGCTTTCGCCGCTTCCTTCCTTAGCACCCATGTCACCGACTTTGCTTTTATCGGCTTCTCCATGGATTCACATCAACCCTCCTCGTCCGCGTCCTTCTTTTCCATGTCATCCATGACCGTGCCTTCGGTCTTTACCGGTTTCTTGATGAACAAACATTGATTTTCATACTTCATCTTCACCAGATAATTTACCGTCTGAAATTCTTTCTTCGAATAGTAGTCCAACATGCCTCGCATGCGTGCTCATGTCGATCGTAGTTGCCTTGTCTCCAGTTCTATCGGAGTCGGCACGACATACTCTTCTGCGTCCGACAACACGCTTGTTTCTGAACCTTGTGTGCCTCCACGTAGAGCTCCTGGAGCCAACGGCTCTACATGCAGCGTATCCTGCATGCCTATTTCTGAGCCAATTTCTTGACTCACCACCACATCACATGGCCCTTGCACTTCTGGACACTCCTTTTCCCCAAGCTCTTCATGTGGATCATCACCTCCTGTATTAGCAGATGATGAGCTAAACCAACACCTTCTAGCTCTGTTTTTTCTAACCACGGACTAGCCTTTTCTCCGGACACTTTCCTTCTGGGAGTATCCCTAGTGCTTCTGGCCTGGTGTCTATGCCTGGAGCACCCCTAGGCCTTCAATCTCTTCTGGGTCTGAATTTGCTGACAAAGATAAGCTTGGTTGATCCATATTTTCTTCATACTCAAGATCCCACGTGATGTGAAAAGATGAATATTCCGGTTCCTTGGAGCCCCAATTCCATGATTTCTCTTCCTCAAAGACTACGTCGTCCGTGAAAACCACCTTATTGGTATAGGGGTTGCACAAACGGTATCCCTTCGAGCCTTCATAGCCTGTCATGATCATTGGAGTACTCTGATTCACCTTATGCGCCACACATCCAAAAGTACGAAGATGATCAATCGAGGGCTTCTGTTCGTACCATGCTTCATACGGAGTCATACCAACTCCACTCTCAGTTGGCTCCATGTTCAGCAAATACACAGCCGTACTGACTGCCTCACCCCAGAAGTTTTCTGGCAAACCTTTACTCTTCATCATCCTTCGTGCCATGGTCAACACGGTTTGATGCAGCTCGCCTTCCTGATCAATGCATACGACTCTCATCTTGGCCTCCATCTTGAACTCTTCGGCTTCCTTGATCTTCTCGAATGCTTGTTGAGCTTGATTCTTACTTTTCAGCAACACAATCCACATGTATTTACTATGATCATCCACCACAAGCATGAAGAATTTATTGCCGGACGGAGTTGCAGGTGAAATTCCAACGCATAGATCACCATGATCAGATTCTGAAGCTTCACTTGCCTCAAACGTGGCTTCACGCAGAAACGGGGTACTCCGTTGCTCGTGATCCACACACGGTAGATCGTGATCCACTTGCGCCACAATCTCCGTATCCGGTGATGGAGGATCCTCCTCATCCTTCAGCTCAGTTACTTCGAGCATCAGCATCATCGGTCCATCATCATCTCCTTCCTGGGCGATGAGAGCCCTCTCCTTCGACGATTTATTGCAATCCTTCTTGAAGTGACCGAGCTCGCCGCACTTATGACATCTTACTTTCTTGATGTCAAACTTCCTCCGTGGCGGAGCCTCGTCATCGTCCTCCCCTGCGATATGCTTTTTCGCTGGGCGAGAATCTTCTCTATCACTCCTGCTGCCGGATGCTTTATCGCCCTTCTTCTCCTTGGCGAACAACGCTCGAGCCATAAGCATAAGATGCTCATCCACTTTCGCGTCGCCATAGATGATCTTCATCCGCTCATCGTGTGCCTTGAACCGTCCAACTAGATCATCCATCGTGAGAGTCTTGAGATCAACGCATTGCTCGATCGCCGAGACAACGGGTGAGTAACGCGGCGGCGCCACGCGGAGGAAACGCCTCACAATAGAGATCTCATCCAGCTTCTCGCCAAGTCCGCGAATCCCATTGACCAGTGTAGCGACCCTTGAAGCAAAGGAGTCTAGCGTCTCATCTTCTCCCATCTCCAGATTTTCGTACTTCTTCTGCAAGGTTTGCAGGGTCGCCTCGCGGATGCGCTCGTGCCCAAGATTTAGCGTCTTGAGCGTATCCCACACCTCCTTTGCAGATTTCTTCGAGATCAGGTGTTGCATCAGATCCGTTGGCACCACCGAGCAGATGGCCGTGAGTGCTAGTCGGTCTAGGTGGTACTTCGACGCGCCCTTCTTGAACTCGTCGCCGCCTGGATCGACAGCCTCCCAGAGTCTGGCACCTTCTAACGCCCACTCCATCTGGACCGCCCAGACCGTGTAGTTGTCACGGCTGTACCGCGGATACTGCATCAACACCAGCGCACCCGCAGACGCACCAGAATACTCGCCTAGCTCCTTGCCCGTCATGACCTCCCGTTACCAGGAGATCCTCCGCGAGGCTCTGATACCAATTGTTAGCACAACCCCTGCCGCCGAGTACTTTCCGACGACACCGACGAGGAAATTCCGACGAGACGACGCACGTATCCGATAACTTCCGCTGACATGCACGTACTGCTAGCCGATCGATTCTTTTGATCTAGCTAGTATACTCACGCACGCACACGCAAAACAATTTTAATCGCCAAAGCCTCTTGTCGAGTCTTGCTTTCTTTTGTATTGCTTCTCAACTCACGGTCACGGTGTGGTTACACGCCAAGTTACACGCAAATATATATGCACAGAGCTAGCTACCAAGAGGACTCCTACTCGGTTTACTAACACTAGCCCTATTCGGATACATGCATGCATATCAAGACACAACTCGTGCGGGTGCCGGAGTACCGATTACAAAGCCTGGGTACAAATATATATACTAGGGCAATTCATTGCCGACTAGGACTAGCTAGCTGACTCGGTTACTACTTCCTAGTACTAAACTGAACTGGACAGCACAACGTGTACTACTCCACTATCCGTATCCAACTCGTATACGCGACGCCGTGCCGGTGTCGGAGAGCCGGAGTGCTTATTCCTAACAGACGTGGTGCTGACTCTACTGGGCGGGTTCTGCCTCGTCGACCTCTTCCCGTCGTCGCGCTTAGCGCGGTGGCTCAGCTTCGGCGCGCACCGCATGCAGAAAAGCTACAACTGCATGCAGCGCATCATCCAAAAAGTCATCGTGGAGCGTAAGGCCGCGCGAGCTGCCAGAGAAGGCGCCGGCAGCGCCGACGACGAAGACCTTCTGGACGTCCTGCTCAGGCTGCAGAAGGAAGACTCACTGGCACTCCCCCCTAACCACGGAGAGTATATGCGCCGTCTTATTTGTGAGTACTCCCTTTTCTTTATATAGCACTAATTTTCTTAGGAAGGCTACAAAGTAACACGAGTATATGTCCCTTCACGTGAGATAAAGTACCGGTTTTGCTAATTCATAGTCGGGCAAGAATTTTTTAAGTACGATTGATGGTGAGAAGTGTCCATCCAGTGTTGAGATCCTATGTGTTGTTTAACTCTGAAAACAGACAATACATAAATTTTCACCAACATCACTGTGAACATTTTTGTTTAGACACGTGCAAGAGTATTTCTAAAATTAAATAAGGCTTAGTTTATTCTCAGCCCACAGGCTTAGGCACTCCCATAAAAATGATTATTACATAATAATACCTAACCTATTAAACGGTGGTCATTCGTTAATGGTAAATTCCCTGGTAATCTACTCCAGCCATCGGTCATCAACTACCATACACTACAACCATTGCAACATAGACATTAGACCACACGAGTACCTGTTTTTCTTCAACACTAAGCAGGTCATGATATCATACTTCCCTTTCATGCCTCATGTATATCATCTCACACTTATCCACCAAGAAGTTATACACCTCGGTGCACCCAAAAAGTTGTTTTTAATCATTTGTGATAATAGATTGTAGTTCTCATTCCACATATGTTACTTTATTTTGAATTATAATTTTTCAGTAAAATTTAAATTCCTGCACATGTACTTAAATCTATTCATACATATCACCTCCTTCATTTTCAGGATATATTTTCAGGTGCTACAAATACCACAGGAACCATTTTAGAAAGGGCCATGTCAGAGCTCATCGGCCATCCTAAAGCCATGGCTAGGGGACAGCTAGAGATCCGAGGGACGCTTGGTCAAGACCGAAATGTCATCACCAATAGCGACATTGCCAAATTCAACTACATGTGAATGGTCATTAAGGAGGTTCTTAGGTTGCATCAACCCGCTCCTCTCATCCTTCGCATGGCGAGAGAGGATTGTAAAATTATGGGTTATGACATGCCTAAAGGCACCACTATATTCATTAATGTCTTCGCACTTTCTAGGGATCCGAAGTCTTGGAAAAACCCTGAAGAGTTTGTGCCTGAGAGGTTTGAAAACAACAATATGGATTAGAGCATCTCCACTCGCCTACCCGGGACGCCGATCAGGACGCCGAATTTAGTTCCGGACGCTGAAAATCGGCCCAGTCACATACCCAGGAACCTGTTTTCGTCCGGAATTGGGCGAAATTTGGTCCAGGCTTCCCAGGCCGAACCTAGGTTCTCGGGTATGCCCTGGCAACGCCGGACGAAGCGAACTCGGTGGTAAAAAAACGAAACGGCGCGTGGACCCGTCGAGTCAGCAATGGAAGCCGAGTCGTCCTCATCCTCGGAACCACGCGGCGACCGCCGGACAATAACTGTCCGTCGCTTCGGCCACGCGTCGCAGAATTTCCGCGCCACTGCCGCCGCCTCGGCTCCCACGACGGACCGGCGGTCACTAACTTCCCGTTGTTTCCCCTTTTCCCGCCCTTGCCGCTACACCCCTCCCGCCCTCGCCGCCCACCTCGGCCTTTATAAGCCGTACCCCTCGCCGGAGTTCCTCACACTCTCTCACGGCTCCCCACCCCAAAACTCCGGCGAACAAACAACTCTCCCCTCCCCACTTAGCCATGGACGAGCGCGACGGTGTGGCGGCGAACGGCTTCGGCCGGCGCACGCTCCAGGCGTGGGAGGCGCGCCTGCTCTACGAGGCCGGCTATGTGGTGCCGCCGTACACTAGGGCTCCACCGGGGTGGAAGCTTAGCGCCGGCGGCATTCCTATCCCGCCGGCGCCGACGCCGGACGAACTGCCGTTCGAGATCCAGGAGTTCATCTTGGCCATGGATGATCCCTCTGCCGCCGAGAGCCCCGACAACCTCCTCTACTGGGATACTTTCTTCGCCGAACGCCGCGCCTAGGAGCTCGCCTGGCACGAGGGGCCGCCAGACGACGCGCCGAAGCGCAACAACGCGGCCGGTCGCTGGTGTTTCTGGAGCGCGCGGCCAGGGGAGCTCGCGCCCGCCCCAGCCGCCGAGCGATGACGACTGCGAGGATGATGGCAGGGCTGATCCCGACTACACGGCGTTCTACAGCAACTTCGGCATGTAGAACGGTGAAGTCGTCGGCGAAAGCCACGACGGCGGCCTTTTTAATGTTTTTTTAGTTTATTATCTAGCAAAGTTTTAAATAGCCGGCTATAGCCGGGCTATAGCCACGCTATATCCTTTTGAGAAGTCTCCGGCTACAGCTATAACCTTATAGGCTAAATGAGAAATAGCCGCTAATAGCCAGCTATAGCCCGGTTTAGCCTTAAATTAGCCTCCAATTTAGCCGCTAAACTTATGCTCTCTAAAGTTTTCTTCTTTTTGTTTCCCTTTTTCAAACTTATGTTCAATAGTTGCATGACTTGTAGCTCGAATCTTGTTTGGCCATTGTTTTCCCCATCTTTTGAAAAGATTTAACTGAAATTTGTTCAATTTTCAAAAATACGCTAAAATGGAATAGTCGAAATAGTCGGCAATAGTTGCGCTATAGCCTTTCATAGCCTCAGAAAAAGCCGCAGCTAAATTAAATAGACGGCTATTTTAAACTTTGTTATCTAATAATGTAGTTTAAATTCGATGTAATCCGCCTATATTCGTCTATCTTTAATGAAATGAGCCTGAATTTGCCAAACTCGTCTGAATTTTAGCCAAACGCGGGAACTCGGCCTGGGAACGCGAGTGGGAAATTCGGTGTACCCAGGCTGAAATCAAGTTCCGTCCGGCCAAAAAAAGGTCCGGATTTCGGCCTAGGTTCGCCCAACGAGTGGAGATGCTCTTACACTGGGACACACTATGAATTCACTCCCTTTGGGCAGGACGCAGGCAGTGCCCGGGGATGCTATTCGGCACGTCAACCTTGGAGATTAGAGCATCTCGACTAGGTTACCCAGGACGTCGATCCGGACGCCAAAAATAGGTCCGATGCCAAAATTTCGCCCAGTCGCGTATCCAGGAACCAGTTTTCGTCCGGATTTAGGTCAATTTTGGTCCGGACTACCCAGGCCATACCCAAGATCCTGGGTACGCCGTGGAAACGCCGGAGGAAGCGAATTCGGCGAGTAGACCCGCCCAGTCAGCATATATTCGCCCTTATTCATCCAATGTTTGCCCATATTCGCCCAAAATTCGTCCATATTCGCTCATATTCGCCCAAAGTTCGCCCATATAGACCATATTCGTCCAAAGTTCGTCCATATAGACCATATTCGCCCAAAGTTCGTCCAAAATTTAGGCATATTCGCCCAAAGTTCGTCCGTATTGCCCATATTCGTCCAAATTTCGCCCAAGGTTGTTCATATAGACCAGATTCGCCCAAAGTTCGCCCAAAATTCGGGCATATTCGCCCAAATTTGGTCCGTAACGACCACATTCGCCTAAATTTCGCCCATATAGACCAGATTCGCCCAAAGTTCGCCCAAAATTCGGGCATATTCGCCCAAAGTTGGTCTGTATTGACCATATTCGCCCAAATTTCGCCCATATAGACCATATTCGCCCAAAGTTCGCCCAAAATTCGGGCATATTTGCTCAAAGTTCGCCTGTATCGCCCATATTCGCCCAAAGTTCGCCCATAGTTCGTCCATATTCGTCCAAAGTTCGTCCGTATCGACCATATTCGCCTAAAGTTCGCCCATATTTGCCCAAAACCGCTTATATTCGCCCAAAGTTCGCCCAAAGTTTGCCGGAATTTATTAAATTTTAGCCAAACACGGGAACTCTCATGGGTACGCAAGTGGGAACTGGACGTACCCAGACCGAAATCAAGTTCTATCCGGCCAAAAAAAAGGTCCGGATTTCGGCCTGAATTCGCCCAACGAGTGGAGATGCTCTTACTTTGGCAAACCTTCTATACCATTTCAATTGGGCGATATGGACGAACTATGGGCGAATTTTGGGCGAATATGGGCGATACAGACGAACTTTGAGCAAATATGCCCGAATTTTGGGCGAACTTTGAGCGAATATGGTCTATATGGACGAAATTTGAGCGAATATGGTCAATACGGACCAACTTTGGGCGAATATGCCCGAATTTTGGGCAAACTTTGGGCGAATATAGTCTATATGGGCGAAATTTGGGCGAATATGGTCGGTACGGACCAAATTTGGGCGAATATGCCCGAATTTTGGGCGAACTTTGCGCGATCTGGTCTATATAAACAACTTTTGGCGAAATTTGGACGAATATGAACGATACGGACGAACTTTGGACGAGCGAGCCTAGAGTCACTCGACATGTCTGAAATTTGGAACTACTGTGGGAAGAAAATCTGACCTACAACTGATGGCTACTAGCTGTTCAGTTTTCAGTTTTCAGTTTTCTCAGGCTTGCACGCTGCTCAGTTTCCTCTCATGCAGAAAACCCTGTTGCGGATTGCCTCCTGCCATGAGACAAATGTTCCTTTGCTAGATAAAGCTGTCGGTGTCGACATGCATTCGCAGGGAGGAGCTCCGGCGGTGGCGGTGGCGGTGGCGTCGACGTGCACGGGGCTACCTCACGCGAACTCCATGCTGACCTGAAACTCGAGGTCGATCCCTTTTAAACTCCAAGTCGCTGCGGTTCCTTGGGCACACATCACTCGCCGACCAGCCTTCGCTAATTCGTCGCCGTCGCCAATTCGCCGTCGCCGTCGCCATCGCCATGGCAACTCCTCTCCCCTCCTGCTGCCTCCTCCTCCTCATGTACACTGTCGTGGCCACCGTCATGGCCGCGTCCGGAACGGACGCTGACATGACGTCGTGCCCGGCGTACCGGTGCGGCAACGCCGTGCCGGTGAACTACCCGTTTTGGTTCGCCGGCGGCGACGGCGGCACCGCCAGCGAAAATTCGCACTGTGGTTACCCCGGCATGGGCCTGGAATGCCGGGGCGGCACGGCGGTGCTTCGGCTCCCGTCGGGCAATTATGCTGCGTCCAACATCGACTACGACGAGCGGAGCTTCACGCTCGTCGACATGGTCGTGACCAGCAAGTTGGCGTGCCCGCTACTCTACGCGCGCAACCTGACGCTGCCGCCGCCCCTTTCCCTCACCGCCGGTCGGAACATGAATTTCACGCTGTACAGAGACTGCGGTTTCGTGGGGCGGCCGCGGCACGCGGTGCCGTGCATGGACAACGCCGACGGCGTCCACTACAGCTTCTTGTACCGGGAGAGCGGTGATGCCCTGCCAGACGGCTTCTCGACCCTGTGCGACCTTGTGGTGGGCCTTCCCGTGATGACGACAGGGCCGAATTCGGAAGGGCCCCTGTTCGATGGCGTCGTCGCAGCGCTCAGCAAAGGCTTCGAGGTGCGGTGGAGCGCGGCGGCGGGCGAGGATGGCGGCGGCTGGTGCGGGCAGCGCCGGGACGCGGCGCACGGGCGTTGGACTTTCAGCTGTGTCCCTCGCACTGCTCCGACTCCGACTCCGACGCCATCAGCGTCAGGCGGAGGGAACTGGACGAACGCGATCAGCTTCACGCTGACGCTTCTGATATTGGGCATCGTCATGGCCTTGGCCTTGTGCTGGTTCAGAGGGCACGAATTGTTGCATTACTTTTAGAAACCGTGACACACAACACATAGACTCTGAGCATGGCGGGTACACCCGTTAGCCGAGAATTGCAGGTCGACCTATTAGCAATCCAAAGGTACTTTGGAAGATGTTGTGTCTGCAGATCAAATATCCCATATAGCATGTAGATCGATCTTATGCGAAAGAGTATATTTTTTATGGGAACAAAAAAAATAGGAGTACTTGCATATAACACGTGGACTCTATATTCTAATTAATCTACAGAAAGGTATTTGAAAAGATATACCAAAATGTACCAATAAATTTGAGTGCAAGCCTATTCTAAGTCCATCGTTTCAGCAATCAAAACATTTTGTATATATTCCAGCCCACAATCCTTCTAAACCACTACCTCTATTCCAAAATATAAAGCTTTCTCTTAAGACCTTCATGCAAGAGATATGTATCGTAGATTTTAAACACATGTATTCAAGATCAACTGGAGCTGGATAATCTTAGAATCGGTGCAAACAGTCACAGGAGACAACATGTATTTATTTTATGAAGCATTATATAAATCAATAATCCACAAATGAACATACGTAGTAAATGCTTATTCCTCGACCATATTTTGTAACTTAAGTATCCATGTTTTATTTGTGTGTCGACCACTACCTCTTTTCTCGCCGAAGTTTCTTCTTTTCGGTTGTATCAGCCTCACATAGTGGGTCATGGTGAAGCGATGGGGGTGACTGCTAGAACGTGGTGGTGTGCTGGTGGACGGCGAGCTTGGTGGAGCAATTTGAAGCGTCCGGAAGTGTGGGTTTTTTAGGGATCGGGAGAAATCCTTGTTGTCTAGACACCGACGTGACGACGCCTGCGGGTGTCGCCATCCTTCCTGGAGGGCGTTGGGTGTATCTCTTCCCTACACCCTGTAGCGTATCGGGGGAAACCCTAGGACCTGTCCGGACAGCAGCGTCGTTGTCGTCGCTTTCCTTCTTGAAGGTGCTGCTTGGTACGCGATGCTCCGAAGCGCTAGAAGTGTGGTGGGAATTCCTTGGAGGGCGCAACGGTTGTGGGTCATCCTTGTTTTCGTCGAACCATTGTCGTCGGCTTTGTTTTCTTTTCTTGTTCTTTTTATTTTTCTCTGTTTTTTCTTGGGCCGTTGTCTTGTCTGGCCCAGCAGCGGTCTCAAACGTGGTTGGTATATTTATATAGCTGGGTGTATGCCTGTTTCGAGGAGGATGTTTCATTTGTGTGTCATGTCCTAAGGCCGATGCACTGGACTCACCTTTGAATTAGCACCAAATTATGGATTTGATCAACAAAAAATGTTTAAGGGTAATAACAGACACATGTAGTACTCGATGTTATGCATGACCTTGTTTACCAAACCAAGCACTGAATTCAAAGATGAAACTAACTATCAGCGGGCTAGAAAACATTTGAACACATGTTCATTTTACATCCCGGCGACGCCCAAAGTATGCAGCTCCGTCTCAGCTCTCTGGGAGACGTTGGCTTCTTGCCGGCAAGCTCCGTCTCAGCTCTCCTGAGACGTCGCTTCTCAGCAGCAACTCCATCTCAGCTCTCCGGCGACGTTGCCTTCTCGTTGGCACCTCTATCTCAGCTCTCTAGCGACATCGCCTTCTCACAGCTCAGGTTGCGCTCCGCCTTCCCGTAGCTGAGGGCGAGCTCCACCTCTTTCTCAGGCTACGCTTAAGAAAGGTAAATGTAAAATACCTTTCTTGAGAATTAGTTCCCAGGCAGCCTTACCTGTTATACATGCCACAGCTAAATATATCAGAAATAATATACAAAATAAGCAGCACAGCTAGCCCGAATTTTGAACCCAACATGGGAGGTGTGTGCAGTACATGGACAGATGAGAAACAACCCCTTATGGCCTAATCTAGATAAATTCATCTGTCTCACTTCTCAGCCCCGCAGAAACCAATGAGCTTGCTTCTCAGCAAGATATAGCTAGGTGGTTAATGGTGTCAGCCATCAAAAAATTAAGAACCACCAAATCCATTGCTTTTGGTGTAAGATGAGATAGTGCGGCAACTAAATATTTTCAGTCTCCATCCAGAAGGGTATGTTTATTTGAGAAACTGAATCTTTATCTCTTTATGAGTACCATTATGATTTTCCTAAAAATCAGTGTTAACAGTAAGTCCATCTTCAGTACTGACTTTTATTGCAATACTTTGCTTTTTTCAATGAAACTCTATATTACAACTTAGCTCACAGGGTAGCACCTTGAACCCATAGAGTCATGAAAATACAAGTGTTTTCCACCACCTGGTTAATTAATGTAAATGATTCTCACAGTAAGCTGTGAACAACTCCCTCTAGTCAATCATCCATTATAGTTTTCCATGCATTTAGTTATTTTAGATAAAGTGACTATTTTATTAAACTTAACAGATAATGAGATAGATGACTTCTTTTCTAAAAATATTAAGCTATAAAGCTTCTTGTAAGCTCCCGCTACAAAAACACTAACATGTTTCTTTGCTTGAGAATGTCACATAAATAAAGGATTCCCTGGCCACTAATTGAACAAAAAAGACTATTAGACTATAAACACTGTACATTAAATCACAGCTAAAAGGAAAAAATGACAGATTAATCTGAAGCTATAGATGAGAACGGGGCACTAGCCTAGTGATTGGGTCGCAGTTGGCGCATCCAACGACTGGAGTTTAATCTCTGTCAGGAACGAATTTTCGGAATTCTCACGCTGACCCGCTTCTATTATATCAAAAAAAATTGTCTAGTTCCTTCTAGCACGGTTTCATCTTTTTAATCTAAAGCTATAGATCATTTGATCAGAGGTACAGTCGTGCGCCACCTTAAAAACTTTTGTTTTTCAAACTAAGGTACGTTAATAATAGTAGAATCCCCTGATAATGCGGCCATGTATGCCGAAACAGGTGGGTGTTCAGTTGAAATTGAAACTGATATACAACATACTGATTCATTTAAAGATAGCAATTAAAGATCCCTTGACTAACAGTTGTACTGATTGAACAAAAAATAAAACTATTAACTGTGGTAACACTGAACAGTAGTAAATCACAGCCGAAAGAATAATGGCAGATTAATCTGAAGCTACATACCATCTGATCAGAAGTGCAGCCAACTCGAAAAACTGTTGTTTTCAAACCCAAGCGTGTTAAACAGAGTTGAATCCTACATCACAAATCCATTTTCTAAAATAAAAATACCGACTTTTCATATCCCATGGCGTGATACCTACACATGGAAGTTCCATCAAAATATGACGGTGTTTTCGTACCCATGAAACATGTAGCAAAGCATATTTTCATGGCCATGAAACGGTACATTGTTCAAGGCTTCAAGCGTTGGTAGCCACTGCACGTGAATCCAAGTGGCGTACACAAACTGAGGCACGCCATCCTCCTAAATAATTTTTTTGAAACATCAGAAAGAAAGTCAAGCACTGAGTAGTGATTGCAGAGGCACTCCCCGGATGAACTCCTTGTTATGCATCGAGTAGAAAGAAGTCAAGCATTGAGTAGAAATCAAAATAAATAGGTAATTATGCAGATTTATTTACCAAGTGCAAATCACTCCATTGGTTCATGAAATAAATGCAATGTTTCATCGATTGCTACTTTTTAACCTTAGCAACATAAACCAAAACCAAAATTCAGACAAACCAAATGATGTTTTCCTCTGTAATACCTAAAGGAGATCAATGCATAGATTTAAATTGAACACTACGCAATAGGACTCCTTTTTAACTTAGTGACCATGCTAAGCAGTACGTGCATGTTAATTAAATATATATGCAATCGTGAGAAAAAGCTCGCCATAACTCATGCTTGCAGCCACTTAACTCTGGAAATATAGAATCTTGTCTAGACACAGCAGGTTAGAAAATTGTGAAGTATATTCCCGGTAATTTGTGATCTTCCCTCTTCTTTTTATGATACCTGACCTCATTTTTCTATACCAAACAGAACCTCCTTTTCTACTTGCACCTGCTAAAGCAGTTTACACAATTTTCAGATTTAGTACTCTGTTTACAGTGAGCAGCGCATAAGGAAAGTATGCTAGCATATGCCTGACCAAATCAGGTCTTTAACTAAAGAAGATCAACCGAAATTGCTTCTAGTAACACCATTGAGTCTAAATTGAAGCATCTCAAAAGAAAGCATTGACAAACAAACCTTTAGAAAATAGAAACAAATGAGATCACTGAAGCACTGTAAGAAAGCGTGGTCTAGACACACCGGCAATAAAATAGAGCACACCATCTGCACTCTAGGCATCTAGCACTGTTATATTCTAAATGAAGAATATAAGTTGGAAATAAAATATGCCTTCCATCTAAAGAAAAAACTTATCTCCTGTAATGTTTTCTATGTAGGAGCGGGGAGGAGGAGAGGAGGCGCCAATGGATCGGGAAGGAGAAGAGGAGGCGGCGGCCAATCAGGGAGAAGGAGGAGGAAAATCAGGGAGGGGGAGGAAATGAATCGGGGATGAGGCAGTCGATTTGGGGGTGGTGGTTTGAGATATTTTTGATGACGTGGGGTTTCACCCTCTCCCGTACAGGCAAAAGATGAAGAAGACCAGAAGCCGTCGTTGTCTCCAACTTCTGGCCCGGCACGTTTTCGGGCTCAGCTATCATGGACTCATTTTGAGAAGTAGGAAGTAAAAAAAAGACAACTGTATCGAACGACTCAGAATGAAACATACGGACGGAAGTTACTATGCACGTGCAATCGAAGGATGAGAATCAGGCGCGATCGAGGGAGCTCGGAGAAGCCGAGTTGCCCACGGCTGGTTACAGGCAAAAGATGAAGAAAGGCGACGTAGACCGGAAGCCGTCGTTGTCTCCAACTTCTGGCCCCGCATGTTTTCGGACCCAGCTATCATGGACTCATTTTGAGAAGTAAGAAGTAAAAAAAGAGACAACTGTATCGAACGACTCAGAATGGAACATACGGACGGAAGTTACTATGCACATGCAATCGAAGGGATGAGAATCAGGCGCGATCGAGGGAGCTCGGAGAAGCCGAGTTGCCCACGGCTGGTTACAGGCAAAAGATGAAGAAAGGCGACGTAGACCAGAAGTCGTCGTTGTCTCCAACTTTCTGGCTCCGCACGTTTTCGGGCCCAGCTATTATGGACTCATTTTGAGAAGTAGGAAGTAAAAAAAGAGACAACTGTATCGAACGACTTAGAATGGAACATACGGACGGAAGTTACTATGCACATGCAATCGAAGGGATGAGAATCAGGCGGTCGAGGGAGCTCGGAGAAGCCGAGTTGCCCACGACTGGTTATAGGAGTAATTCCACATGGACA
Organism: Avena sativa; assembly: GCA_916181665.1. Classification (NCBI taxonomy): domain Eukaryota; kingdom Viridiplantae; phylum Streptophyta; class Magnoliopsida; order Poales; family Poaceae; genus Avena; species Avena sativa. The sequence goes on along the minus strand of OV702280.1, from coordinate 392,247,988 downwards.
CTTTGACGCCACATACAGTTATATATAGATACTGCAGTATATATCCTTATATATAAACTAATACATTAGTATGTCGACAGAAGCACTGTTTTACACTTACCAGAATAACAGAAAGTCAGACCCTATCTTTATATACTAGATGAATAATATTCATAGCAGCAGTCATTGTGTTGTGTGTGAATGCAGAGAGGAAATAAAATGAATTCGTGCAAATTCTTAGGCAGCTGTCGTACAAACATTCACATAATATACAGTGTGTTAGTCAATTGTGTAAGGAAATAAATTTATTATCCCAAATGATATGTTAGTCATACTCTCTCCATTGCACAAACAAGGCAAATAAATTTAGTCAAAAGTGAATTTTGTCTAAGTTTCACCATGTTTTCATTAGGACAAACTCGTTACTCTTAGAGACGGTGCCTAGAGGCGGTTTACCTCTAAAATACAAATAACCGGCTGTGTTCATCAACCTCAGGCGGTAGTGTGACCGCCTCTTACTGTAACCTGATGTCTACGCACTTCTATTCTTATAGACAGTTGTTGGGCCCTCCAAGTGCAGAGGTTTGTAGAACAGCAGCAAGTTTTCCTTAAGTGGATTACCCAATGTTTATCAAACTCAGGGATAAAGTGGTTAAAGGTATTCCTCTCAAGCAACTCTGCAATCAAGATACAAGAAGTCTCTTGTGTCCCCAACACACCCAATACACTTGTCAGGTGTATAGATGTCAACACCCGGATTTTTAATCCCAGATGCCTGTTATGCCATACATCGCAATCCCAGGATTACCATTTTTGCGAGACATAACAGATTGGATATCACAGTACATCATCCATTACAAACCATACATAAGGTCTTACACAAATAAGGATGTCATGATCCAGTCTTAATATAATTCAAGCAGCAGAATAACGTAAAGATAACGATAGCATGGACGAAGCTCCATCTTCGTGGTCACATGCAATGCTGACGATGGGAGATGATCCTAGTTGTCATAACCATCCTGCTGTCCATCTTCCTGATACTCCTCTTCATAGTCTGGCCACGGGAATAGCCAGGGACAAAGCCATGAGTACTCTTTATGTACTCGCAAACTAATACTAACAAGTTAAGTGGTTTTGAATAGGATATACTAAGCTCTAGGGTTGTTTTGCAAAAATCCAGATTTAACTTTACTAAGTTCCGAAGCAAAGAAATCTAGTTGAAAAGTTTATAACACCTAAGTGTGAACTTGAATTTCATGTCACAACTCTGTTGTGGTCAAGTCAAATTCATAAATCATTTCGTAAGTCATTTTGAAAACATCTGACGACAGAACAGTATGACCACTCCAACTGTTCATAACCGCGGACGCGGTTATTCGAATAGTTTGACACTCTGTAGAGATTGTACACTTTCACCATAACATTCGATACATCCGTCAGGAACAAATCCTGAATTCACCATACTCAGTATGCGGATAATCAATCCTAACATTTCCATTACATGCTCTAGTATAGGCACCTCTCCTGTGAGTTTGGCCTCTCAACCATGACCAACTGTCATCTTGGATACTGCACAGGTGGACAATCTTCACAAGGTAGCCTCAGCTCAAACCTTAGCCACAAGGGAACACATACTAAGGTATATAAATTTCCAGTCAAGCCCTACCCAAATTTCGGGTATTGTGGTTGTACAGTAAAATTGGAATGGTATCGCATCCAGACAACCATCAGTTTTGTAAAGGGCTAAGGCTCATGTCTTAACATTTTCATCATCAAAATCATTTTGTGCTCGAGAACACATGTCAAAACATTTCAGTATAATGACTCATCATTCTAAGGTTTTCATAATCATTTTCACCAAGTATTCCTATCTAAAGTTGATCAAGTTTTATGCTTAGCACTAGCATCTATAGGTGGGGGTAAATACTAATGATGGGTAATAAACAAGTGGGAATTAGCTAAGTTCAATCTCATGCCTCAGGATGACATCAAGATTTATCTAACTTAGGCCAAGTTTTATGCTCTTTATGCTACCTTCAAATATCTTTCTAATATCTACAAGTCACTAAATAAACTTTTGATAGAAAGCTTTGATAACAAACTAAAAGAATTAAGCTTGCAAGTAAAACTGGGATTTGGTATCGAGTGGTGTAAGCTTGCAAGTAAAACTTGCATGGTTTAGCTTGCTAAGATAGTAGTATAAGCTTGCTAAGTTGCAAGTGTTAGCTTGCTCAGTTAATAGCTTGCCTTGTGCAGAGCAGTGGTTGAAGTTCTCCTCGGCTTCTTCTTCGTAGTATCTCCTTCCTCCTCGTATCCTTGGTCGGTACTAGCGTCTATAAATAAATATGAGATACACAATCACCACAAAATACTTAATTACTTCTATTTATCACACAAAGGTTCACACTAGATGATCTAGCATCATCACTATTATCACAAAGATTAAAGCACTTGTCTTATTTATTTTATTTTAGAAAAGTAATTTCTACTCATTGAAAAACTACTTAAGATTTAATATTTTCCAACTCAAACATGGGATCATGTTGACACATGTCATCACCACATATTTTAGTATATGGGAATGTGATTTAAGGTGGTGTCACAATTTAATAAGGTTTAACCTTTTCATTTTAATTAAATAAAATGACTAGAAATGCCTATGAGGCATTATTTTATTACTTGATCATTATTTATGCAAGTAACCCTATATATTTTTATATATTTTGAAAGGTATGGTTAAATGTGATTTTTGAGAGTTGGAATCAACTCAAAAGCTTTCATGGTTGAATTTTAAAAAATGTTTGAATGTAGAAAAGCTTCTGCCTTGTTATTTTTACCATGGGTGATCTACAATTCTAAATGGTTTGAATCCAACGGGCTTGGATTAAGCACTCCAATACCTTCCTAACAAAATTGGTTTCATGCATTTTGGTTCAGTGAATCGAGCTGGGTTGATTTTTGAATCTAGGTACAGAACTGAGTTTGAAATTAAAAAAATAAACCTAAGTTTGAATTGTTGGGTCGAGCGGGATGTTTAACTGGGCCGGCCCACTTGTCAGTGAGACAGCGAGTGGCGAAGCGGTACGGGGCGATTAGGGCCGCACAATCTAACTCTAATCCAACGGCTACGATTCATCGTCCACGTCGGGCAGCGCCGGCGATACAGAACCCTAGCGCGGCCAGTGGGGGTCAGTGGGGGCTCACCGGGGCTCCGGCGATGGTCGGTGATGGGGGCGAATGACAAAGTCGATGACGGCGCTCCTCCTGGTACCGGTGGCTCCTCCTGGGGCGGCTCCAATCGACGGCGCATCTCCTCCTCTGCAGCGGTGAAATCCGGTGAAATTCCGGCCACTTGGTTCTCGCCTTGCTCTGGGGGGTGAGTGTGTGTGATCAGTGAGAGGTGGGGAGTGAGATGGTGTGCTCAAATCGAATGGGGGTGGCCTCTATTTATAGTGGCTGAAGGGGACCGAATGGCGCGGGTGAAGCTCGTCGTGGTCGTCGGCACAACATGCTAATGGCATGGGCAAAGGTAGGGGCGGTGCTGTGATCCTTGGTGAAGCTCAAAGGCATGGTCACACGGCGTGGGGCGGTGCTGAACGGTCGGAACATCGCAGCGCTCTGGGCGGGTCCGACTGCAAGTTTAATGGCGCACAACATGCATGGTCCGCGCGGCGGCGAACGGGGTTGTATGGCGGGGTGCTGGGGTGCTGGCGATCACGTATGCAAGCGGGGAGGGCGTCGCGTGGTCTGTGGGCTCGTGTCGCATGCGGCGCACTAGCGCGCTCTAGGCTCGCACGCAGAGGAACTAGGCGCGAGCTTGGCGGGTGGTCCAGTGGCTGGCAATGCTCGGGGCTGGGATAGAGAGTGGCGGTGGACGGTGGTCAGTGCTCCAGACAAGGTTGGCGAGTCTAGTGCTTCCTCTAGCTCGCTGGCGACATGGGGGTGGCAAGTTTGCTCTCGTCATGGTCACCATTGATGGCTAGGCTTGCTCACAGTGGTGCTAAGGATTGTTAAAGAGGCTAGATGATTTACTAAGAGCTTGTTGCAACCAGAGAGGGAACAAGGTTGGCCAAATTCACTGCTGCAAAGAGTGTTTAATGTTTTGTTGTTTGCTGATCACAAGGTGTTTGATGAAATGGCCGAAAGAAATTCAAATTTGAATTTTGGATTCAAACTTGGTGGGTTTTCTAGGCACATACTAGGGAGTATTGGGTTAGTTGGATTGGTCAAGGGGCACTGGTTTGGTTGGGTTTTGAAAAGGTGTGATCTTCACATATGTTAAAGATTCAATTTTGAATTGTCATTTGAATGGGGTTGCCAAATGTTTCTGTAAGTTTGAAAGGTGGCTTTGATTCACTTTTACTTGGTCTTGCAAGGGGTGAAAAGAATTGGAAAAGTTTCTGTTTGAAATCTTGGACTAGAAACACTCAAAGTGACCTAGAGAGCAAGATTGGCAAAAATGACCATTTGCCTTATTTGATTTGTTTTTTATTTTCTCTTGATTTGTTTCTGCTTGGAAATGTTTTAGATGATGTTATTTTCATCCTTAAACCATTCCTTTCTATTTAGGTTAATCACACAAGTCCATTCATGCATTCATGAAATCATCACATACACACATGCATTCATTTGGTTTTTATTTAATCAAAGTTTTTGTTAACCCTAATTTTAGTGATTAGAGTTTGATGATCATGATCAATAGTTTTGGGATGTTACAATATGTGCACTAGTTCGGCGAAGAGATAGTAAAATACAAGTGGTAACAGTGCCAGAAAAGAGCTTCTGACTTGCTGTTGACATGTGTAAAACTAAAGGCAAACTGAAATAAAGATGTAAGCAAGCAAATATGCAACAGATCTAGATGCAAACGGTGTTTCAATGCTTAGAAAAAAGTCCTAGGGATTATACTTTCACTAGTGAACACTCTCAATAAATATATTTTCTTCATGATACTACCCTGAACTACTCTCCGATTGGACACTCTAATCCATAGTACGACTATAACTATTGTGGATATACCAAATGGGTATACCTACGACATAGTCTCATACCGGCAAGCCCGGGTGGCCCACAGTTGGTGGTTAGGCCTATGGCATAACCGGGCGGCCCAGTTGCTGATAGACAAGACGAAGGTCCAGCAGGGATAAAGGAAGGCGACGTGCCACCACCTAAGATGGAAGTCGGCGCCTCCGGCTGGAACTCTCCTTGTAACCCTAGGTCATGGCGTCCTTATAAGCCGGCCTACGGGAGCCTTTAGGGCAACACACAATAACAACAAGTGCATAGCACTACCCGCACACAGCGAACCCCCCAATCTTGTAACTCGGCGTATTGCCATTATAGTGATTTATAGCAGGAATAGGATCTCGCCACCGTCGTGAGATCTGAACCTGGGTAAACTGTGTCAAGCCGACCCGGACGCTCTCCGTCTTCCCTCCACATCTCTAAACTCGCCGTTGGGATACCCCTATGGCGTACATGTCGCAAATACCACGATAGTTGGCGCCCACCATGGGGCAAGAGGCGCTTATAGCACGGATCCGGGAGGGATCCCTCGCTGTCTTCGAAGGCGGACAAATCGCATCTCCGTCGACGCGCCGACTTCATCATCGCTCTTGAGAGTATGAGGACGATTTATTTTCTCTCCTCTCGTGCGCGTGGCTAAGTCGACGGCATCACGGAAATCTTCATCAACATCTTCTTCGATCTCACTGGAGTGTAGATAAATTCTGTCTATGCTCTTCTCCGCCATAATGCGTTGCCACGTTAGAACCAACCAGTCCTGACACACGCGATGTCTTGTAAAGTTTCCGCATTGGTTTGTTTTAGGGTCTGATTGGTCCGTGTTGCAATCTGGTTGTCATGACCGACAATCAAACACCACTCAACACGAGTTCCAAAATTGGATTCTTTTTGTCTACACGTAAAGATTAAGTCACTACGTGAAGGCTGAAGACACTAGGCGGCGACGCGTTGGTTTTTTCCCGCGGCCGCTACATCTCGTCTTTGCCCTGGCTTTTTTTTCCTTCAGCAAATCTGGTCACGTGTAGTGCTTGTTCGCATCCGCTGCATACGGCTTTATCGTCATCATGGAATATACTCCGGCTTGACCGGATTCGTCTTCGCCGCGAATAACGCCGACTTCGCTCAACAGCTAAGTACCTTTTAATTATTTATGATCATCAGATTAAGATTGGTTCACTTACGAGTCTTTTACCGCTTTTGTTTTGGTCATACCTTTTCCACGATTTGCTTTTCGCTCGTGAGTATAACTTTTTACTGGCTTGCCATTTTAAGGCCCCAGTACCATGCAAAAAAACCGCCTTCGGGCATTAGCTTAAGTTTTTCTGGATACGTTTTCTATTGTTTTTATATGGATTCCGGAGTAGTGACTTTTTGACACTCAAAACCGGCGTTTTGGCCTTGGGTTTTGGACGGTGCCATTAGGCATCATCACCTAAGGACATAGTTATGTGCTGCGAGTCTTCCGTCTCACGAAAGGTCAAGCATAAAAACTAAAATAATGGATAAGCCAGCACTTGCTTAAACAAAATTTTACATGAACTATTCAAATTAGTTGAGTTTTTTCCTCCTAAACAGTTTTATGTTGTCCATTTGCTGCGTAGTTTCAGCTTTAAAGCATTTGTTTAAAGGCCATGTTTGTTCTTCCTTACATTTGTTTGTTGGACACAATTAAAGGAACAATTAAATACATTTGTATTTTTATGCTTATGTTTCAGATACGTAACGCTTGGACATTGCCGCGTTCCTTGGATTAAGGTGTTTTAAGCCGGATTTTCACTAGGCTTGACACCTCGGGGGCTGCAATTGCAATTGTTGACCAAGACTTGAGCCGCCTTTAAGGAAGTCGGATCTGAAAGAACATGTGTGCCCCCATGTGTGGTTTTGGTAATTAATGACAATGTTTTATGGACTTATGTTTGCATTGATTTTTACTTGTAGGATTTGTCCATAGACAATGCTTGAACCATATGGTGGCTTCAAGGTTGGAATAAGAATAGAGTGAAGAAGATCAAGTGTTGATCAAGGTTTCATAAGATGATCTCAAGTGTATCGTGCCATCCTTATGGTGATCATGGATATGTGAAGATATGCCTAAAAGAGAGACTCTTCCATAGTGGAGTATGGGGGAGCATCGTCACCAAGCTAGTGCAATCAAGAAAGGTGCTCCATACTGAGGTGTGGAATATACAAGGAAAATGTTTGATATTGATAGGGTTTCTTTCTAACTGGTCTCGTGGTGTTAGTTGGAGAGACCGGTTTATAGGATAGATAACCGTGCTATCAAGAGGGGCTCTCAAGTGAGTAACTTGATCATATCCCTCGGTGAAAGCTCAAACCTTTGCATACTTGGCATCATATTTCTTGGTTCTTATTTGGTTCTTATCCATGATAGGATTTAGATATTGTGTCAATCTCTATGACAAGCTTAAGTTCATCGAAAACGGATTTCATATGCATTCTCTATTATGTTTTCGATATTGGAGGTTTTACCGGTTTGTATTTTATAGATAGGTTAAACCTTTCATCATTTGGTTCTATCCTCCATTTCTGGACTATGATGGTTCCCTGCATGATCTTGTAGAGCTTGTTACTATCTTCGAAACGAGCCCAAGATCATCAAAATCAGAGACCGAATGAAAAAGTTATGATGGTTTCAGTTTTGCTGTTCCTGCCAGTTTTCAGGGGGGCGGATTATCCGGCCATGGGGGCCGATTATCCGGCCAATTTTTGGAAAACGGCTAAGGACTTTGAGGCATGGATCCCAGTAATGGGGGCGGATTTTCTGGCCCTTCGGGGGCGGATTATCCGCCCCAAATATCCGCCCCTATACTGAGGGTCGCGCCGCAAAGTCCTTAGCCATTTTTTGGCCCAGGGAACCCGAAATATCCGGGGGAGGGGCGGATTATCCGGCCTGGAAGGTCCCAAACGGTCATATTTCGTTGGGTAGGGGTATAAATAGACCCCTTCTTCCTCCTTAGGCTGGTGGCTTGCATTCTCTCTCTCCTCCATTGTTTTGACCTTCAAGAGCTTGCAAATACTCTCAATCCCTCCCATATTTCTTGAATCTTTTGGGGGGATTTGAAAGGGGAGATCTAGATCTACAACTCCACCAATCCATCTCTCCTCTATGTGAGGGGAACATATTGGGATCTAGAACTAGGGGTTTCTTTTGTGGATTTCCTCGTGTGTTCTTCCTCTCTTATTCTCCCACTGGCTTTTGTAGCTTTTGTGGAATTTGGGAGAGAAGGACTTGAGCACTTCCTGTGTTCTTGCCATTGCATTTGGTGCATCGGTTTGAGTTCTCCTCGAAGGATTTGGTGAGTGAAAGTTGAGAAGCTTTTTACTCTTGGGTTCTTGGAACCCTAGACGGTTTGTTGGTGTTGCAGGTTGTGGCCTTGGTGGCGTTTGTTGGGAGCCTCCGATTAAGTTGTGGAGAAGTGCCCCAACCTTGTGAGAGGTTCCGGTTTCCACCGACAAGTGCACCGATAGTGGAAGTGTGGATCGATCCCGTTGGGGTAAGATTCACCGCAGAATAAGGGAGGCCTTTTGTGATGTAGGTGGTTTGATACCACCCCCTCTCCAACGAGACGTACTCTCTTTATGGGAGGAACTCGGTAATAAATCATTGTCTCCGCGTACCTCGGTTATCTATATACCCGTGCTATTTACTTATGCACTTTACTTTGTGATAGCCTTCGTGCTTGAATTATTATATCTAGCTATCACATAGTTGCTTGTTTTGCTTAGCATAAGTTGTTGGTGCACATAGGTGAACCGTAGTTTATATAGGTTTTGTGCTTGACAAAGTAAACGCTGGTTTTATTCCGCCTTTGTTAAGCCCATCTCGTAAAAGTTTTAAACCGCCTATTCACCCCCCTCTAGGCGGCATCTGTATCCTTTTCAGGATCGACGCTTGGGGGCTTGACATATCTAATTTAAGAGCTTTATCCCGCCTTGCGTCCAAGCCGGAACAAACCTCGGGGGCTACACCGATATTGAATTTTTGTGAAGTTCCCTCTGGATCACCAAGCCAAAATTATTTCTGACTTGGCGCTCGGGGCTACACTATTCACATTTTATCTAAAGATACTCTGAGAGCACCAAGACGAATTTCTTTTGAAACTCCGACTTGGAGCTCAGGGGCTACAATAGTTTGATGTACAATTATGCATGTTCTTTTGAGCATCAAGCCGCCTTCGACGAAGCCGAATCAATGCTCGGGGGCTACATATGGTTATGTCAACAAAACTTTTAAGACGGTGAAAAATCCGGCTAGCGAAACTAGGGGGCTTGACATCAACTTTGCCTTCACGGTAGTTTCCTGGGTTACACAGCTCGATGGACTAAACGTACGTGATATGAGAGGCTCTAAGACCTTAATTCGGCAAGCTCTTATGTCTGTGACTTTTCTGGCTTCAAGTCGGCAGGTTGGCAGTCTTTACGATCGTGGCCCAGTAGCCGTGATTTTTTCTGGCTTACATATCGTCCTGCATGGATGATGATATTGAAGACGTTCCTAGAGCTTGGAAGAATCACTAACGATTTGTTAGAGAATTCTCCGCCTTGGATTCGTTCGCAGAAGCATACAAGCAACTCTCTGGCTAGGCTTAGTCGGATGAGAATATAATATGGAAGCTCTCCAAGATTCTTCGCGAAGCACGCCTACAAATTGAAGACGACGTGATACTTACGCTCAAAGCTATACGGAGGAACGCGAGGATCTTGAAGAACTCTGGGGGCTACTGTTGTGGATATACCAAATGGGTAATACCTACGGCATAGTCTCATACCGGCAAGCCCGGGTGGCCCATAGTTGGTGGTTAGCCTATGGCATAATCGGGCGGCCCAGTTGTTGATAGACAAGACGGAGGTCTAGCAGGGATAAAGGAAGGCGACGTACCACCGCCTAAGATGGAAGCCGACACCTTAGAGGACACGAAGACTAGTTAGTGTTAGTCTAGGACTATGTAACCGTAACCGGCTGGAACTCTCCTTGTAACCCTAGGTCCTAGCGTCCTTATAAGCCGGCCTACGGGAGCCTTTAGGGCAACACACAATAAAAACAAGTGCATAGCACTACCCGCACACAGTGAACCCCCCAATCCTGTAACTCAGCGTATTGCCATTATAGTGATTTATAGCAGGAGTAGGATCTCGCCACCGTCGTGAGATCTGAACCTGGGTAAACTGTGTCAAGCCGACCCGGACGCTCTCCGTCTTCCCCCCATGTCTCTAAACTCGCCGTTGGGATACCCCTATGGCGTACGTGTCACAACTACCACGACAATAACAGCACTCCTCAAAGTCCGCCTTCCCCATCTAGATAACCCCACACTGTCATCTTGAGCGCTAGATGGTTCCAACAAATACCACAATTTCATAGAGACAACCAACTCAAAATATACTCATGATAAATATTTATGGACTCTAGCTTAAGTGCCACCACGACGTGCACGCTGTCACTTTCACACACATGGGGAGAGCAGATATCTATTGAAGCACTTGAGTATTTATGTAAACTCTAGCCTAAGTGCCACCATGGTGTGCACGTTGTCACTTTCACACACGTGGGGAGAGCCGGAGATCTATTAAAGCACTTGACTAGCGGAGTAGATCTACTTGATTACAAAGCTCATGGTCACAATAAGATCATGCATAGAGAGAGATGAACACATAGCTACCGGTAGAGCCCTTAGCCTCGAGGAAGAACTACTCCCTCCTCATCATGGGAATCAGCAACGGCGATGGAGATGGCGGTGGAGATGGATCCGGGGGCACTTTCCCGTCCCGGCAGGATGCCGGAACAGAGACTTTCTGTCCCCCGAATCTCCCCTTTGGTGGCGGCGACGCAGCGGAACTTTTCGTGGCTTTCTCCCAGATTGTTTAGGGTTTTGGGGTTGGAGGCTTTTTATAGTCGAAGGAGGTAAGGTCGGTGGAGGGCCAGGGGGCCCACACCCCCTATGGGCGCCACCAGGGCTGGCCCGCGCCCACCTAGGGTGTGGTTACCCAGGTGTCCTCCTCCATATCTGCTTCGTGGTTCCGTATCGTGCCGGGTAAAATAATGACTTTGGCTTTTGTCCTGTCCAATTCCGATAATATTGACTTTCTGTCTTTTCTGGAACCAAAAACAGAAGAAAACAGGCAACTGGCACTATGGCATCTTGTTAATAGGTTAGTACCAGAAAACATATAAAAACGCCTCAAAGTGTAGACAAAGCAAAGCAAAGTAGATACTAAACAAGCATGGAACATCAAAAATTATAGATACGTTTTCAACGTATCAAGCATCCCCAAGCTTAACTCCTGCTCGCCCTCGAGTAGGTAAGTGATAAAAAGAATAATTTTTGAGGTGACATGCACCATCAAAATCAAGATCAAACCATTTGTAAGCATTTTTTGAAATTTAAACCATTTGTAAGCATTGAAAGCTGGGATCAAAGAACTCTAAACATGAGCATGAAAGATGGAGTTCTAGTAGTAAGACAAAGTAACTATGCATGCAACATGAAAGGTTACAAACAAAGATCATGAATAACATGCATTGAAAAACGTTTGTTTGTTTCACATATAGAAAACATAGCATAGTGGCATTCATCTTGTCCCTCATGGAGTAGCAAATACATGCATAGGACACCTTCAAAGTTCATAAGAGTGACTAGATACAAATAGCACAAAAACAAGTAATATCAACAATATGCATCAATCAATAAGTTTTGGGACAATGCACATAGAACTAAGAATGGAAACTATGCTCTCTTAATTGGTGCCTAAGGATAGAAGGTGGAGACTCAATATAATAGTGGAAGAAAGGCCCTTCATAAAGGGAAGCAGGGATTTCAAGTCTCAAAAAGAGCTTTCAAAAATTATGGTACTTGTTAGCTTTCAGCTCTCATTGCCCCTATCATAAGCATCTTAAAGTGATTAAGGTTAAAGTGAACAATGTATGGAGTATATGCTTGACAAAGTATAAGTTGGCAATCTCATGTCCCTTGAGTACGAGGGCCGCTCCTCATGCTACTCAACTTTAGTTACCGGTAAGTTCTTGTCATAGTAAGTACATGTGTATCATAGAGAACCGCCAACGGGGTACCCCTTGCACATGGTACATGATCTATACCATATCAAAATGACAAGGCAAGCAGACAATGAGCATCTCAGCAATCTTCTTATTTACCATGGGAAAATGGTGTTTTTTTCTCTCTTTCCTCTTTTCTCATATTTTTTTCTTTTTCTCAATCTCTTTTTTATAAGAAGAATGCTTCATTGATTGATCACTATGGTGATGCTGCAAGTTTCCACCATGATTAGGCATGGCTTAGGCTAGCGGCTCAGGCGTTTATCTAACACATATACATAACTCCAAGGACTTACAAGCTCCCCTTTTATTTCACACTGACGATATCCATAAACAAAAGAGCATGATATCAACGGGGTAGATATTTATAGGTGTTGAAAGCGTTCCCCGTGACAGCACGGTTCTGCTAATTCCCAACGTATAAGTGCAAGCATATACAACATAGATGACACAATGGTTCAAGTTTATTAGGGGCAAGAAAAATAAAGTGTGCCATCAAGTTTGTGAGAGTTTTAATCACTAATTTTTCACATAACAAAGTGACTTTTTAATTGGAAGGTAGACAAAACAAGAATACTTGGAATGGTGTAACACACCATGCATAGGAATTTATAGTGGACACTTTGAAATAACTTGGTTTCTTGGGAGTTGGATGCATGAGTAGAGCTTACTCAATACAAGTGGAGGATATCAAAATACTGGGAGCGACCAACTAAGAGAGCAATAATGGCCATAATCATGCAGAACGACAAAACATTACTAATAAAAGCATAAAATGGTACCACAAGTCAAAAACTAAATGATCATAGAGGCTAAGGTGACTGGTTCATAGTCATAACATGGTGTGAGCATGTGCCAAGTCAACACAAACAAAGCATCAAAGGAGAATACCACAATACTATGCTTTTGTATGCTAAAACAACGCATGATTCTTTCAAGGCACATTAAGCAATCTCAATTGTTTGGAACAAGTCATGCTACAACAATAATCACTAAGCATAAGGTCAAAGCAACATCTAGCATGACATGATAAAGTCTAAACCACAGTCAAAACAAGCTCCCTTTTGTACCACTTAAGCATAAAGCTTCCTACTCTTTTCCAACACCAATCAACTTATTTGAAGTAACTCACAAATATAATAATCAATAAAGACCAGTGAGCATGTATCACAAATCCACAAAGAAGAAGTAAAAAGTTCTAAGCTGAAAGCACGAGAAAACTAAGGCTAAACATAGTGCTAGTAAAAGTGAACACTCACAAAACAATAAGAGTGAAAAGTAGAGTGTTCTAGGCAATGAAAACATAGTGTGTCTCTCTCCAAAAGAAGTGTGCTGGGATCCAACCAACTTATTGCAGCAAACCAAGAAAAATAAAACTAAAAACAAAAACAAATACGCTCCAAGAACAACACAACAGTGCATGTGATACGTCATCAACGTATCTATAATTTTTGATGTTCCATGCTTATTTAGTATCCACTTTGCTTTGCTTTGTCTACACTTTGAGGTGTTTTTATATGTTTTCTGGAACTAACCTATTAACAAGTTGCCACAGTGCCAGTTGCCTGTTTTCTTCTGTTTTTGGTTCCAGAAAGGCATAAAATCAATATTCTCGGAATTGGACGGGACAAAAGCCAAAGTCAATATTTCACCGAGGAGAACACGGAGTCCAGAGGAGAGACGGAGGGGATCCACAGGGCGGCTGCACCCCCCAGGCGCGGGCCCACCTTAGGTCACGCCTGGGCAGGGTGTGGGCCCCCTGGCCGCCTCCCTGCCTCTCCTCTTCGCCTATAAGAAGCCCCCGATGCCTAAACCCTAAGTACCCGATCAATATTCCACAAAACCGTCTGTAGCTGCCACCACCATCGTCCCTAGATCGGGGGGATCTGAAGCTCTTCCCGGCACCCTGTCGGAGGGGAGATCATCCCGGAGGCCTTCTTCTTCATCATGCCAGCCTCCGGTATGAAGCGTGAGTAGTTCCACTTTGGACTACGGGTCCATGTAGTAGCTAGATGGTTGTATCTCCTCCTTTGTGCTTTCATGTCTAGATCTTGTGAGCTCCGTTCATGATCAAGATCTCATCTATTTGTAATCATGCATTTTGTGTTTGCGGGGATCCGATGGATATTGAGATTACTATGTCAGATTTATTAATGGTTTTGTCTTATTGATTCTAGCATGTCTGTGTTGTTTGTGATCTTGCATGCTCTCCGTTGTTAGTAGCTATCTTGGCCAAGTAGTTGCTAGTGACTCCAAGAGGGGGTATTTATGCTCGATAGTGGGTTCATGCCTCTATTTAATCTAAGGGAAGTGATAGAAATCTCTAAGGTTGTAGATGTGTTGTTGCCACTAGGGAGAAAACAACGGTCTCTTGTTCATGGAACAAGTGGATTGTTTACCTTACACACTTTGCTTAAAGCAGTTGTCTGTTGCTTGCAACTTAATACTGGAGGGGGTTTGGATAATAACCCAAAGGTGTACTTCTAGTCATAGATGCATTTGGATGGCAGCCTATGTATCTTATTGTATTGCCCAATCGAATCTCATAGGATCTATGTATATTGTTGTATTGCCCAATCAACCTCATAGGATCTTTCTGGCTAGTAATTGCATTATTATGCCTTGCTCAGTCCTGTCAATTGCCCTGTTGTAATTTGTTTACCCAGCATGCCATGTTTGTTTATCTAAGGAGAACACCTCTAGTGAACTATGGACCCGGTCCAATCTTTACCACTAATACATATTCCACTATTACTGTTTACTTGTTGCAAACCACTATCACCTTCCACACCATACAATTAATCCTTTGTTACAGCAACTGGTGAGATTGACAACCTCACTGTTCGTTGGGGCAAAGTATTGAGTTTGTGTTGTGAAGGTTTCCAAGTTGCCTGCAACACCTTTGAGACGTTTCCTTCCTCCTACTGGTTCGATAACCTTGGTTTCTTACTGAGGGAAAACTTGCTGCTATGCTGCTTTATACCTTGCTCTCGGGGTTTCCCGATGAAGAGCTCCCATATCAACGAAGCGCCATCGTCAAGCGTCCGCGAGGGAGTCGACGTCTTTAAGAGCAACGCCCTTCGGGTTGATTTCTTTGTAAAAGCGGGTGAGGACCTTATTGGCCTTATCAAGAGAGCCCACGACAGAGGAGAAGCGATCTTCGATCGCCACAGCAGCATCCGCTAGGGTATCCCCGTGCTCCAACGCGCTACGATCAAACACAACGCCAAAAGCATCTGGAAGAAAAGCAACAAAAACATTTGAATGAGGAATATAAGTCGCACCCAAAACACGGAACACCCAAAGGAGATCAAGGTGCCTTACCAGATATCGCCTTGGCAGCAGCCATGAACTTCTTAGCCATGGCCTTCTCTCGCAACGTCGTGGCAGCTGCAAGCAGCTGCTCACGGTCTTCATTCTCCTTTTGCTGATGCTCAAGGGCCTCTGCAGCATCCTTCGCCTGGTTCTCCGCTTTGCCGAGACTCTTTTTGAGTGAGTTCATCTTGCGGAGAGCATCGTTGTTTTCATCTACAACATTGGGCAATAAAGGGTAAACACAAGAAAAATTCTGGAGCACTCGAAACCAAGCAAAAGAAAACTACGCACCTCGGAGCTTCTTGAGCTCGCCTTCCAAAGAAAGGTGCTGCTCGATCAAGTGGTTGGCGTCATGTACAAAGGGCTACAAAGAAAACAACAAACTTTATG
This sequence comes from Avena sativa, assembly GCA_916181665.1. NCBI lineage: Eukaryota > Viridiplantae > Streptophyta > Magnoliopsida > Poales > Poaceae > Avena > Avena sativa. The sequence goes on along the minus strand of OV702280.1, from coordinate 392,232,201 downwards.
AATAACAGGGCTCGGGAGGCTCCCACCACGCAAAAGAAGAATGACACTTACGTGGTCTGTTGTGGACTTCGAAGGTTTTGTTATCGTCTTCTGCATAACAAGTGCACGAGCCTCTCGCCTTGCGGAGCTCGAGTCCTCGTCATCGAAGTTGGCCACCATCTTGGGGAACAAAGACGTTGGCTTCGATTTCACGATCATTTATTCGGGGTCCTCACCAAGGGATTCCTCCGAATGATGACTACTAGCACTTGCAAAGAGCAAAATCAATTACAAGCTAATACTTAGCACATCAACAAAATAACAAGATTCGACCAGAGCAACTTACAATGGTATGTCTGACAGGTTGAAGACAAGAGCCTCCTTCTTCTCCTTCTTATTCTTCTTGGCCGACGACTGTGGGGCTATCGCCTGGACAGGCACAACCGCGATGGGGGCGGAGTTCGCATGCTCATCCCCGCCGTGGTGCTCGAGGAAGGAGGAACCCTTCAGTGTTGGCGGCGTCGCCCCATCCGAAGTCTCGCTCAGGGACCTCTTTCGGGTCCGCCCTTCGCTCGGCTCGAGGGCTTCCAGGGAAGGAGACTGCGCTGGGGGGAGCTTGGAGTCTGATTCCGCCTCCTCGTTTTCTGGCGCATCCGTGTACTTCTCAGGTAGAGGAGGTATCATCCCCGCTACCTTGAAGCCCTGCAAATCAAAGACAAGAGAGGAAACAAGATAAGTAACAATAGCAAACAAGCACTCGAAAAAGTGCTACACGCAACTGCAGGTTTCACCTGGGGAACTGCTTTCTTGATGCTGAAAGGGGCAGTCAAGGACTTCCCCGGGAGGTCTTCATCGGCTTTGTGCTTTAGCAGAGACTGAAGCGCTCAATCAAGGTTATCCAAAGACATCTCCTCCGGCAGTACCCTTGTCGGGTCGTTGGGGCCAGCATACATAAACATCAGGTGCGCCCTCTCTTGGAGCGGCTGCACCCGACGCTTGAGGAAGGTGCGGATGATGTTGACACCATTGACCTCTTTGCCGGCCACCAGCTGAAGAGCCTCCACCCTCTTGTAGAGCTTCTCTACCTCTTCGGATTCACCCTCGAAGATGTCGTTCCTCAACAACCTCTTTTGGATGATCTTTTGGGTGAAGTCGAAGGGGGCGAGCCCGTAGTGCTGACCGTCCTGCTTGACGTTGCGGACGTAAAACCACTTCCTACGCCACTGCTGGACGGACTCGCAGAGGTAGAAAGAAAAGAACTAGATAGAGGAGCGGATAGAAATTCCGTAGCCTCCCAGTGGATAAACACCACCAGTGCCATATTGCCTCTTCACGGAGTAGAGTATCCGGAAGAGTACAAAGAGTGACTCGATACTGAGCCAGCACTCGCAAAGGGTAATGAAGCAGGCGATGTGGAGAAGAGAATTGGGAGACAGATGATGCAACCGAATCGCATAAAGAAAAAGAAGCCCACGAAGAAATTCATGGGCGGGAAAAGAAAGACCGCGGATGAAAAAGGCATAAAACATAACCCGAAACCCTTCGGGTGGGCGCGGGATTACCTCTTGGCCTGGAAGGATGGCGTCTTCCTGTAGGGTTCGCAGCACAGAAAACAAAAAAAATCCTACGATGGGAACAACTATGTACCAAGATCTATCTACTAGATACAAACAACGGGCGGATGTATATCCGTAGAGAACATACCCTTGAAGACCGACAAAGCTTAACGAGTCCAAACTCATGGTTGATGTAGACGATCTTTTGCCGATCTCAAGATCGAGAGGAAGTCCTAGCGCCGCAAAACAGCAGCGCATCCGTGCTCGCACATACGTTCGAGGCACCGAGCAACCTCCGCCTCCTCGCTCCAGCGATGCAGCGGAAGCACAACTCTTTCTTGCCGAAAATCCACCGGGAACATGTATCTCGCTAGTCCGAGACCATGGGGGATAAATTCTAGAGGGGGAGATAGATCCTTCACGAGGAGGTGTGAGAGATAAGTGAGGAGGGGGGCTCCTTTTATAGAAGGAGGGGGGCACCCAAGGGGTGGCCGCCGGCCATGGGGGCTGCCCCCTCCCCTCCTTCATTCATGTGGGTGGACACTCCACTCACAAAATGCCCTTTAAATTTCCCCCACTCAAAAGTCCACTCAAATTCCCATTAAATTTCCACCAAATTTAATGCAAACTCTCATTAAATAAAACTCTTTTATTTTATTTAGAATTTTGTCAATTACTTTAATGACAAACATTCACAAATAAAACCCCTTGCTAGTATTCCATTTCACATGCAGAACCAGTTTCAGCAATTTCAACCGAAACAGTTTCGGTGTCTAGTGAAATAAATTCATGCGCTTTCCTTTTCTTTTCGGCATGAAACTTTTGCTCCAATTGGATGTCGGTGTCTCTTAAGTGTGTCACCCTACGGTTCACGAATAATGTGGACATGATCGAGACCCCTCTCAGATCAATAATCAGAAGCGGGATCTGGAGACCCATACTGACTCCCACACATTCAACGATGACTTTCTTGTGATCGTCGGAACCTTTTACGCTAGTATCTTAATCCTTTTGTTTCGCGATATATTACATGTCCAAGATTCGATCATCGGTATATCCATACCTAGTTTGATCTCGTTACTGACATGCACTCTTTTCTCGTTCCCGTGATATAACATTCTAGTGATCAAATCACTTGCTTGCAAGCTAACCAATGTGATATCACCGAGAGGGCCCAGAGTATATCTATCCGTCATCGGGATGAAAAAATTCCACTCTCGATCCATGGGCCTCAACATAACACTTTATTAGTTCTGAATCCATCTTTATAATCACCCTGTTACGGTGTGACGTTTGATGTTATCAAGAAACTCTTCCGGTGTTAGTGATTGACATGATCTCATGGTCTAAGGATTAGGATCACTTTGTAAGTTGTTATAGCAATATAAACTCAATGACTTTGATCGTAATGCTATACTTCGGATGAATGTTCATCACATCATTACACTAATGTTGTGATCCCGTTATTAACAACATCCAATGTCCATGATCAGGAAACCTTGATCATCTTGTTAATCAACGAGCTAGTTTATAAGAGAGGCATAACTAGGAACTTTCTTTTGTTTATTAAACACACATGTATTAACGTTTCCGTATTAATACAATTATAGCATGTAAAATAAACATTTATCATAAATAGGAATACGATAATAACCACTTTATTATTGCCTCTCGGGCATATTCCCTTCAGTCTCCCACTTGCACTAGAGACAATAATCTAGTTTGAAAACTTTGTGTATTGAACACCTATGGCTTTCTGGTGTTCCAAATACGCAATTGCAAGTGGTTAACATAATCTACGGATCTGATGCTTCAGGTCCGTGTGTATTTGCATGTCTTTGCGTCTCCACGCATCACTCATTCTCTAATGAGATGACATTGTATAAATTTGGTCTTTTTGTGAGACCTTTAGTTCCTTGGGGTTAAAACACATCGATACTATTGTCATACAATATATCTTTAGTGTTAGCCCGTTGCGAACCACACCTTAGTTTGATAACAAACTACTTGACACAAATTCCCTCCTTTGCTGCTACTATAGCAGTCATATACTTAGCCTTTTGTTGTAGTATCCGTCACAATGTCTTAACTTTGGAATTCATCCAAATCCATCATGGAATCTCCTTTCCATTACATTGTGCCACCCATAGTTTAAATTGAGATAAACTTAATTTGTATCTTGTGACAAAACTAGTATCAATGTAACGCTTTACAATGAACTATTTGTAATTGTTTGTCACCTCTACACAAATATATTCTTAGTTCTTCCAAAAGATCATAAGAATATCCTCACTATCGTCCAATGATCATTTTATGATTCATTCTGGTATATGCTCATAACACTTAGAGCATAGGACATATCTGGATGTGTACATATCATGGTATGATTGATCAAAACATTCTCGTGATTGCACTCATCAAGTGTCAAAGCACTTGAATCTTGTTTCACTTATCAAGTGTCGATACACTTGAATCTTGATTCAATTCCTTTCCATGCAACGAGAACTGTTTCTTGTCGTTTCTATATTGAACTCCTTCAATATCTCATATATGTACGTTTGGCATAAACATATTAGCGTTACAGTCTATCCACTATAGACATTCATGCTAAATATTCGGGTTTTGCCTAAGTCTTTCATCGAAATGAAATTCTTAACCTTTGTCAATAAAAGATACATCATTTCTAATCAACAAGATGTCCTTCACATAATGTATTAGAAATATGTCTCAGCGCTCCCACTTAATTTCTTGAAAATGCAAGCATCTTCATCGTCTCCAGATGAAAACTCCTTTTTCATCACGGTGAAGATTCCAACTCCGCGATGCTTACTTCAACCATTGAAGTTTGCATGCCCTTTTAGCATCCTTTGAATTTAACAAAACCCTTTGGACTATGTCTTGTACACGTCCTAGGTAAACATTCTATTAGAAGAATTTTGCTTTGTTTATTCATCTACCATATACCAAATTATATGTAGTGGTTGCTACTTTAATCCGTCCAGAATAAATATCGCTATGAAAGATCAAATCTTATCATAGTCAACTCCTTGAACATTGTCGTAAGATACTTTACGACATGTCGACTATTTCATAGATGTGAAACATCCATGTCTGTTTCTTTATAGATCCAAATACGACCGATAGGTTTTTACACCTTTCTAGAGGGTCTTCCAAGTTCAAAACTTGATTTATCGTGTATGGACTTATCACGGATTTTATGGCTTCAAGCCATTTGACGGAGTCAGGGCCCATCATCGCTTCTTTGTATGTATTCGGTTCATCATTGTCAAACAATAATGATTTACTCTCAAATCTTAGCATTTGATTGTTTAACCGACCTACTTGGTTCAATAGGAACTTTAGACCTCCGTGACCACAACCTTTGAGGCACATAAGCTATGAGCATTATGGCAGCCTCCAGAACGATTTCCGGCGCTGCGCAACTCAGCACATTTAGCTAAGGTTCGTTAACCTTATCAAAGTTCTATTGTCCTCCCACTTAACTTTTGCGAAAAATTCCTTTTTCAAGAAACTTCACATTTCAAGCGACAAACCCTTTTGTCCTCGGTGTTATGGAGGAATAACCAATTGTTATTCGGAATAACCTACAAAGACATGCTCATCCGAATTCGGTTGTAAACATCTTACTTATGTTTAGCATACCAAAATTTAAGAAATGACAACTTGGGTTTTACCCCAAACCATAACTTCCATGGTGTTATTTCAACGGATCTAGATGGAGCTCTTTTCAGTGTAAAAGCGGTAGTCTCTAAAGCTTTAATCTTTTAAAACATAATGGCAGTTTTATAAATAACACCTTTGATCCAACCATGTCTCACAAGGTTTCATTACAAATCTCAAACACTCCATACTCCTATGGTGTTTCGGGACATGTAAATCTAGGTGTTTTGCTAAACTTGCAACTCAAATAAATCCCTTTATGATAAAATCATAATTCATTTATTTTCTTGTTACACTTGTAACTCAAATAAATCCCTTATGATAAAACCATAAATCATTTATTTTCTTGTTACAATGATTTTCACTTCATCTTGAAAGTCTTTGAACATTTTCAAATATTTCACACTTCTTTCTCATTAAGTGAATATTCACTCAAATTTCCGGAGAAAGTATATGAAGTTCAAACCATCGCTTACGACTATACATCATAATGGACTACATACATCGATATGTATAAATTCCAATATTTTAGTCGTTCGTTCTTCTTTGGCCTTTGAACGAAGTTTTAATTATCCCGAGAAAAGTCTCACAAGCGTCACTTGATCAAATCAAAGACTCCAAAAATCCATGAATATGGAGATTCTTCATGTTTTCTTTCCAATATAATTTAAACAGCGATGTCACTTCGTAAGTGATCTTTCAATCATTTGTCTTGCGACATTTTAGCATTAGGTTTTATGGATGTGATTTCTCCAACTATATTTGTAAATCATCCATCTTATATGGAATATGGTAATTATTTGAACAACCTTTGTTCTCATAATACCTGATTCAAATAACAATTATTAAAACAAATCTTGAAGTCAAGCTTCGATGTCAACGAGAAATACAAACAACGGTTTGTTTGTTTTCGATGAACATTATCACATATTCTCTTGCTAGTTACTTAGGCCATTGTGGTTCATGAATTGCGTCGTTCCGTATGAAATTTCATACCAACCAATTCGGTATCCAATACCCAAGAACCACATTGTTTAACAAGCAAAGAATACAACCATAACATGTATATCATCCATATACCAAAATTGGATATTTCCAATCTTTTCTTTTCTGCCAAATATATTTTATAGATTCTCTTTCAGCATTTCCTTTTCCGTTTTAAAAGAATCTATCAACATCAAAAGTGGCGCCATATACATGACACATAGTCCAAAGCGTGTATATTCAAATAATAATACCTTTGGACTTGCACTTTGAAGTATATCACCATCATCAAAATGATCGGTATTCTTTTAAAATCCATTCTTTAGTAATCTTTTAGTGTAGTAAACACTTTACATACATCTTCTATTCATCCTTATCATGACGACTTTCATGATCAAGCTACTGTAGCTTATAAAGGTGAATCGTGAGTATAACATTACTTTCCAAAACCCTTTTGGATGATTAGGATGTCTAGCATCTCCAACCTTCGCAAATTCTCATCCAATATGAGAACATATATTATACTCTATCATATTGCAACCAAAACATTGTTTCAGATATCGTTATATCTGCCACACATGATGGTTTCTGAAACAATTCTTTCAGCTCCTAGATAAACTTGATATTAAAACAATCAAGAATCGTGGAGGCAAACATGATACTTAAGATACTAACACTGGAATTGTTACTCTCGATTTAATACCAACTATTAAATTTCCCGGAGTAAATAGAGTTTGCTGAAAGTTTGCAATAGGACTTTAAACTTTAGATTGACACTCAACACAATACGATACCAGTTCGTAAAGTATATATCCAGAATTCTATAGTTCTATTATCTCAATTATAACTAAGTATAAGGCGGTGAACGAATGCCAATGACTACAACAAATTATGCAAATTCACTTTGATTTAATTTATGATAAATTGAGTTCTACTAATCCAAATTAGAAATAAACTCTCACTCAAAAACGACATCCCTCGTGTCTTTTTGGTGATTACATGAACCAAATCCACTATACCAAGTCCGATCATCACGTGAGTCGGTATAGCTTCAAAGGCGAGCATCAAATGGTCAACATATCAAAACATATGACTCATGCTTAACCTTTCGGTCCGTGTTCCGAGGCCATGTCTGTACATGCTAGGCTCGTCAAGTAAGAACCTTAGTATTCAAGTGTGTAACTGTCTTACACCCGAGATATGCTCATGGATTCAAGTACACCCGATCATCACGTGATGTCTTGAAGCGACGAAACATTGTCGGTGCATACTTAAGGAAGAACACATTTTTATCTTGATATATAAAAGAGGGATCATCTTATTTTGCTAATAAAACGCCAAACAAGCAATATAAGATGCTATCAAACATCACATGTTTATTAGTGAAATGTTATGGTTCCCACAGATGATCTCTATCATGTGCATCGTGGTATGATCACTATCATACCTATATGTGTAAATCCAAGGTCTATGGAGTTTACACGCTATGTGTGTTGTAAGAGTATCATCTCATACTTCTACTTACAACACTACCATATCATAACACTAGCCCAGTAACAATCTAAACTAGACGCCTCTAGTTTATCCATTGCAAGTTTTACGTGGCTTAGGGCTTTCAAGATAGAACCGTTCTTACCTACGAACATGAACCACAACGAGGATAACCAAATTGTTGACAACTCGTTGCAAATTAGATATTGACTATAGTAGGAGAGACAGACACCCGCTAGCCACTTATGCAAAACTAGTTGCATGTCAAGCGTGGAACAGGTCTCATGTGCGAGGACATGTAAAGTTTGTCCGGGCCGCTTCATCCCACTATGCCACCAATATCCAAAGTACAACTAAGAAGCAATAAAATGATCATCATCGCCCACATACTCATATGTGTACTACCCGTGCAAAGCATCTACGCATAGATCCGGCTCTGATACCACTGTAGGGTTCGCAGCATAGAAAACAAAAAATTTCCTACGATGGGAACAACTATGTACCAAGATCTATCTACTAGATACAAACAACGGGCGGATGTATATCCGTAGAGAACATACCCTTGAAGACCGACAAAGCTTAACGAGTCCAAACTCGTGGTTGATGTAGACGATCTCTTGCCGATCTCAAGATCGAGAGGAAGTCCTAGCGCCGCAAAACAGCAGCGCATCCGTGCTCGCACACACGTTCGAGGCACCGAGCAGCCTCCGCCTCCTCGCTCCAGCGATGCAGCGGAAGCACAACTCTTTCTTGCCGAAAAGCCACCGCGAACATGTATCTCGCTAGTCCGAGACCATGGGGGATAAATTCTAGAGGGGGAGAGAGATCCTTCACGAGGAGGTGTGAGAGACAAGTGAGGAGGGGGGGCTCCTTTTATAGGAGGAGGGGGGCACCCAAGGGGTGGCCGCCGGCCATGGGGGCTGCCCCCTCCCCTCCTTCATTCATGTGGGTGGACACTCCACTCACAAAATGCCCTTTAAATTCCCCCCACTCAAAAGTCCACTCAAATTCCCATTAAATTTCCACCAAATTTAATGCAAACTCTCATTAAATAAAACTCTTTTATTTTATTCAGAATTTTGTCAATTACTTTAATGACAAACATTCACAAATAAAACCCCTTGCTAGTATTCTATTTCACATGCAGAACCAGTTTCAGCAATTTCAACCGAAACAATTTCGGTGTCTAGTGAAATAAATTCCTGCACTTTCCTTTTCTTTTCGGCATGAAACTTTTGCTCCAATTGGATGTCGGTGTCTCTTAAGTGTGTCACCCTACGGTTCGCGAATAATGTGGACATGATCGAGACCCCTCTCAGATCAATAATCTGAAGCGGGATCTGGAGACCCATACTGACTCCCACACATTCAACGATGACTTTCTTGTGATCGTCGGAACCTTTTACGCTAGTATCTTAATCCTTTTGTTTCGCGATATATTACATGTCCAAGATTCGATCATCGGTATCTCCATACCTAGTTTGATCTCGTTACTGACATGCACTCTTTTCTCGTTCCCGTGATATAACATTCTAGTGATCAAATCACTTGCTTGCAAGCTAACCAATGTGATATCACCGAGAGGGCCCAGAGTATATCTATCCGTCATCGGGATGAACAAATTCCACTCTCGATCCATGGGCCTCAACATAACACTTTATTAGTTCTGAATCCATCTTTATAATCACCCTGTTACGGTGTGACGTTTGATGTTATCAAGAAACTCTTCCGGTGTTAGTGATTGACATGATCTCATGGTCTAAGGATTAGGATCACTTCGTAAGTTGTTATAGAAATATAAACTCAATGACTTTGATCGTAATGCTATACTTCGGATGAATGTTCATCACATCATTACACTAATGTTGTGATCCCGTTATTAACAACATCCAATGTCCATGATCAGGAAACCTTGATCATCTTGTTAATCAACGAGCTAGTTTATAAAAGAGGCATAACTAGGAACTTTCTTTTGTTTATTAAACACACATGTATTAACGTTTCCGTATTAATACAATTATAGCATGTAAAATAAACATTTATCATAAATAGGAATACGATAATAACCACTTTATTATTGCCTCTCGGGCATATTCCCTTCACTTCCTTCTCCTTGGAGATCAAGCCGGCCTCACGCAATTTGCGCAAGTCCAACTCGCGCATCTCCGTGCGCCTTCACCCACCGTAGGTGCCGCGGCTTGGAGCGGCGACCTTCTTCCCGGCACCGGTGGTGCTTGAACCCGCTGCAGCGGAGGAAGCTTTCTTGGGCTTTCCCATCACGGAGCGGCGAGTGCGGCGATGTGAATGAAGAAAGGCCGAGGGAAACACATGGAGGACGTCCAGTGCGCGATGAGAGCAAGAACTCAGGAAATGGTGGCAACGGCGAAGAAGTAGAGGCAAATGGCGAAGGGTAAAAACTTCTCCGTTTTCCCCCACGGTATAAAAGGGGCAAAGACGATGCAGCAGAACCATCGATCGAGAAGCCCTAACGCATGCCCCATATTTCACCGTCCACGTGTCAGCACCAAACTGAACCGTCGCAAGCACGCCGTCCACTACACACAAAAACGAGGGGACGCTGTAACTTTCGCCACGTTACGCATGACTAGTCAAATTCAAGTCAGGCAGTGGGACTCATGATCGTCCCGTCGCATCGTCTCTGCTGCCGCAGACGGTTGAGCTCACCAATCGTCAGCAATGACGTCATAAAAAAAAGCCAGCAACGGTTCGAAGATTTCGACTGAGCATAAAGTACTTACCCGAGTCTACGACTCAACGAACTACTCGGGGGCTACTCCTATCAGGAGCGCTCGCCGCACACCTGAGAAAATACAATGGTAACAACACTTCGAAAAGCTATTCGAGTCTACATCGAGTCTGCAACTCCACTATGGACTCGGGGGCTACTCCCATAGGGAGCGCTGGTAAATGCGTCCTTCGAACAATCGAAGCAAACACGAATGACTGAACTAAAGTCTCTGCTCGAGTCTATGACTCGAACAGACACTCGGGACTACTCCCATAGGGAGCCTGGTCGCGCACCCTATGAACTATTCGAGTGAGATCTTTCGGATTAATTACAACAAATATCTTTTTGGCAACTTTGTCTAAATTAACGCTAAGCGAGAACACAGTATCCGTGGTCACCCGAAACACCTCCGCGGTGATAAAACTTTGGATGTTGTGTCTACGACGCAAAGATAAGCTCTACATATATCGTCTGATGGCCTGATAACGTACCAAACTGCGCTCTACCAGTAAATTCCTGTGTCAACAGGCATGATGAAAATCCTGACGGACACGTTGGATACATTACCTAAAAACACTGGAATTTGACTCCTATAAGACCTTAATGGCCTGAGTCGAATTACACCAGCATTTGTTCCGGGTTTGAGTTCGGGGACTCGAGTCTGATGAAGATCGTGTTGTTTTGTCCTATGATAGTTAACTGGCCCTGATATGTCGGGTGAGCCAGGCACACGCATCAATAATCTCTATGAACTAACATGGTTATTCATAAAAACAGGTTCAAATGCAAAGCACCCGAAAGATTATAGAGTCTCCAGTCGGATCTACGATTCGACTGAACACTCGGGGGCTACTGACATAGTTATACCCTATGGATGCATAACGTTGGTATACCCGGTCCAGCCTAAGAAAGGCCCACGTAAAGACTTGATGTCCACGGGTATTTCGGGTGACCCAAGCCCACTGCAAGTTTGGTCCTTGGATGACAAGTCTAGATGTAGATAGAATTTCAAAGGGTTCAACCCTAATCTATAACCGACTCGATCTATTCCCGGGACCTGGTCGATCTATATAAAGGCCAGGAGGGCCGGCAAGAAGGATCTGAACACCTCATACGCACACCTCATGTCAGATTGCATATGCGCACCCCCTGTAACTTTCGGTTCCGCCGTAATCAAGAACAGACAAGCACGAGTAGGTTTTTTCCTATGGGGGCCTGAAGCTGGGTAAACCTCGTGTCCCCTTGCTGCGTGTCTGTTAACCGTCTCGCGATCTCCAGCATCCCCATTTTCTCCAAACCGAAGTCCATAACAATGATCATTGACGAATCTAACCCTCATCATCATCACTGCTTCGGACTTCGTTTATATAGTCGGAGAAAATGACGCAGAACTACCACATTTGAGACGATCTTGTTAAAAATCTACCACCTTTGGGTTTTTTGACACATAAAAAACACTTTTGGGGTATGGGTGTGACAAGAAGCTCTAACTTGCTGTGTTTAGGCATCTAACAACATTTCTGGCAGGTGGGGCCCATTGTTAGTGCTGGCGTGGCACGCACTAGACGGAGGGAGGCAACGGCCGTGATGCGCGCGTCGAAGGGGGTCGTTAGGGCAGCCACTGTCCCCTCGCCGGTCGGCTGTTTCAGTTAGTTTGCCGCTCCCGTGAGGATAGAACAGCAATGGCGAGTGGCGGCAGGACAGAGGATGACCACGGAGGGGGTCGAAGTGGAGGCGGTGGCGGTCGTTTCGTGCGGCAGGTGATCTTCAGGCCTGGATTCAATATGGGGTCCATCGATTTGGACTCTGATGAAGACCGCGAGTTGATGGATATCGCGCCGGGGCCGGACCAGGACGCCGCGCCGGAGCCGGAGCAGGAAGTTTCTTCAGCTCAGCTGGAATCTTCTTTAGCGCAGCTGCGACTGGCTACGGCGAGCCAGTTAAGCGAGGACCCGCTCGGCCACTATGTCTCCAATGGCGGATAAGGTTCATTTTTCTCTTTTCTGAATTTGGGGATTGAACAGTTATGATTTGTGTGTGATCTAGTGTGATTTAGCAGTAGAAAATAATTTGATGGTTGCACATTCTCTTATGATTACACATTCTCTTATCTTTGTTTTAGGCCACATTCAGAGATTTGGGATCTTTACATTCAATTTGATGGTGCTAAATTTGTGCAAACAAAAATGCTAAGATCAGATATTAGGTTTTTGAATTTGTTGTCACTGATGGAGAAGGAAGGTTATGGTCTTTCTGATTCGATGTACTATGTAAAATCAGAAGGGGAGGGACTGAATAGGCTAGAAATTGTGGATAGCAACTGTAAGGTGGAAGAGATGGTCAGGAAGTATGAAAGGTCTAAAAAACTGGTTTTAACTGTGATGAGAGACAAGAGTAAACAAGCAATTATTGTGTCTCCTGTGAAGTCCAAGGAGGCAGAAAAATTATATGCAAAATCTTATCCAAGTCACATGTCATGTGATTTAGAGGAGGAAGAGCATGTTCATAACCTCATTGAGACCCAGAATAGTGTGTACTTTCAGCCTTTGTGCACACATAATGATGACAATTGGTTGTCAGAAGATGAAGATGAGGGAGATGAAGAAGAATATGAGGGATAAGCATCTAATGGTTAGTGACAGTTGGATGTATCCATGCCAGGTTGACCTAGTTCAGTTAGAGGAGATGAGGAGGAAGGAAATAGAGGAGAGTAACAAAAGAATAGCAGCTAAGATGAAGATGAAGGCTGATGAGCAACTGTATGAGGATGAGACAGAGCCAGATGATATTTTTATAGAGCAACAAGTGAAGAAAAGAGTGAGGAGGAAGGGCCCTACTACAAGGTCACATTGTGAAGATGAATTACCAGGAAAGGAAGACTGGGCTCCTTCTGATCCAGAATATGATGAGCAGTTAGGTTTCCTGGGAGAAGAAGAGGATGATGGATTTGAGCCTCTACCATTTGTGCTGCCAAATGGGAGAAAAAGCAGAGCAAAGAAGCAACCAAAGAGGGTATGGTATGATGAAACTAGGGAAAATCCTGAGCAACAGTTTAGGCTGAAGCTATGTTTCAAGGATGTTTATTAGTTTAGGCAGGAATTGTGTCAGCTTCACATAGCTCAAGTTAGGAATTTCCATTACCACAAAAATGGGCCAGATAGAATTATTGTTTGCTGTAATCCAGCAAAGAAGGAGAAGTACAACTGCCAGTTCTTTATGTCATCTTCAAAAATCAAGCATGAGAGCACTTTCTGTGTAAAGAAAATGCATTTGGAGCACTGTTGTCCAACTGAACCATCAAGTAATAGAGTTACCAGCAAGTTTCTGAGCAATGTGTATGTTGACAACTTCAGGGCTGATCCAAACACAGGCATCAGAACCATAGTTGGCAAAGCAAAAAAGGATTTTGGTGTTGAAGTGCCAAAGAGAATGGCCTATAGGGCAAATACTAAAGCAAGGGAAAAGGTGATGGGGGATCACAAGAGGCAGTACCACGGAATTAGAGACTACTTGAAAACTGTTATAGATAAAAATCCAGGTTCAAGGTGTATTGTCACCACTGTTACTGGCCCAACAGAGGAAGAGCAGGAAGCAATTAAAAAAGGGCAGCAAGTGTTTATCAGTGACAAGCCTAGATTTCATGGCCTTTTCTTTTGTGTCAATGCCGCAAGGCTTGGATTTCTTGAAGGATGTAGGCCCTTCATTGGATTAGATGGCTGCTTCATCAAACTCACAACAGGAGCTCAAATTTTAGCTGCTACTGGTAGAGATGGCAACAATAATATCTATCCTATTGCATGGGCTATAGTTGCTAAGGAAGATACTGCTAATTGGCAGTGGTTTCTTAAACAATTGAAGGAAGCCCTAGGTGGAGAAGAAGGACAGTTTGGCCACTACACAATAATGTCTGACAGACAGAAGGGGCTAATAAAAGCTGTCTCAAATGTGTTCCCAAACTCTCCCCACAGATTCTGTCTTAGGCATATTTATGCCAACTTTCAGATAGCAGGCTTCAGAGGAGAGGATTTGAAGAAATGCATGGACAATACTGCTTATTCTTACAACAAACATGGTTTAGACAATGCAATGGAAGAAATGAAGAAGCAATGTGAGCTTGCTTGGCAGTGGTTGTCCAAAATTCCTGTGAACACATGGGCAAGGTGGGCCTTTGATACAAACTGCAAGACAGATCTGGTCAACAGCAATTTGAGTGAAGTATTCAACAGATATATTCTAGATGAGAGAAACAAACCCATTGTGACAATGCTTGTAGGGATTTATGACAAACAGATGGTTAGGTTTGATGAAAAGAGGGAAGGAGGACAAAAAGCATCATGGGAGATCACACCCTTTTATGCAGAAAAACTAGAATTGAACAAGAAATTTGCAAGGAATTGTGTGCCAAAAAGGGCAGATGATGGACTGTGGCAGGTGCAAAGTGGAGATCACACTTATAAGTTGAATCTGATAAAAAGAAGTTGTTCTTGTAGGAAGTGGGATCTATCTGGATTGCCATGCAATCATGCTGTTAGTGCCATATACAAAGCTGGTGAATATCCAGAAGATTATGTGTCTGAATTCTACAAGAAACCTTTCTTCTTCAAATGCTACATGCCTGTATTCTATCCCATGCCACATCAACATGGATGGACCAAAACTGACACTGAAGACATCATGCCACCTGGTTTTAAAGATCACCAGAAGGGAAGAAGGCAAGAAAAAAGAAGAAAAGGCAAATTTGAGGTACCAAAGCCAAAATAATCCTCCAGGATGGCCACTATCACCTGCAGTAACTGCAAACTGCAAGGACACAAATATACAAGATGCTCACAGCCTCTCAGACCAGATCTTGCATTAAGGAAAAACAATCACAAGGTAAATAAACTACCAGTGATTAAACAATGCTTCATAACACCTGTAGAAACTTTTTTGCTGATTAAACTATGCTTCCTAACAGGCAAACAAGACAAAGCCAGATGGAGCATCTTATTCAGGTGCTACACCTCCCCAAGCTCAACCAGCTCCAAGGCCACCAAGAACTTCCAGTGTTGCACCTCCCCAAGCTCAACCAGCTCCAAGGCCACCAAGATCATCTAGTGTTGCACCTCCCCAAGCTCAATCAGCTCCAAGGCCACCAAGATCATCCAGTGTTGCACCTCCCCAAGCTCAACCAGCTCCAAGGCCACCAAGATCATCCAGTGTTGCACCTCCCCAAGCTCAACCAGCTCCAAGGCCACCAAGATCATCAACTCATGCAGCAAGATCATCTTTTGTTGCACCTAGAAAAGAAAGAGGCTTCATGTCCTATTTAAATGCTGGGGCAAATGCATCTGCTGGGAGAGATGCACATGTTGGACCTCTAGATGGGGGAAATGTCTGATTGCTGGGGCAAATGCATCTGTTGTCATTCTGCTACCTGGTGAACCTCTAATTTTAAGTGTTTGCTGTGCAAACTGTTGGACCTCTAGATGTATGTTGAATATTCCTCTTTGTTTAAGTGAATGAGAATATGTACTGGTATTTTGGAGAAAATGAGCAAGTGAGTGTTGTTTTCCTGCCAGTAATTTTATCTGCCCTTCTAAATGAATGAGACTACCTACACTATTTTCATTGTTCACATATAATTTCAATAACAAAGATAATTTCCATTGTTCACAGATAATTTCAACAACAAAGATATTTTCCATTGTTCACAACAAGCTCATAATTCAGATAATTTCCATTGTTCACTACATATTACAGCTCACAAATTAAACCATTGTTCACTACATATTACAGCTCACAAATTAAACCATTGTTTAAAGCATAATTAAACCATTGCTCATATCATAATAAAACTACATCTCAACAATCTCCTTTATCTTCTTAAACTTGACCCTGTAGCCCTCTTTCTCCTTCAACAAATCTGATACAATGCACTGCAGCTTCCTCTTCTCCTCCATGTACTTGTCCCTATCTTTCTCTGCCTTCACCAACAAATATTTGTGCATGTTGACAGTTGTTGCTTCAGTGGTCATTTTCTCCTGAATTTCAGCCCTTGCAGCCATGAGAGCTTGTTCACCTTTA
Source organism: Avena sativa (assembly GCA_916181665.1). Classification (NCBI taxonomy): domain Eukaryota; kingdom Viridiplantae; phylum Streptophyta; class Magnoliopsida; order Poales; family Poaceae; genus Avena; species Avena sativa. Next base: position 392,215,695 of record OV702280.1, on the reverse strand, counting down.
GCCTTGAGGGATAAAGTCACCTGCTTTTCTTTCACTTCTTTTTCAACTTCATCCTCAGCTTTCTTCAAATCTTGGTTCAACTTCTTAATTTGGTCTTCAAAATCAAACTTCTTCTCAACATTGTCCAGTGCATCATTCACCCTGCCTTGTTTAGCTTTTTCAAACATCTCCCATAGCTTGCCCATTGCTTTCATCAGAGAATCTGGCCACACTGAATCAACCCAATGCACATATGAACACGTCTCTCATTCCTACATCATTTAAGGAAGACTATAAATTAACACATACTGAGATTACCAGCATTGACTATCTATACTAATTAGGAAATGCTCACATACCTGCCCTTCACAAGCTAGGTACCTCCTTCCAGTGTTACAGCCCCCCAAGATACAAACTTGGCAGCCACAAATCCACACTTGCAGAGCACAGGCTCCTCCCCATCGCCGGCTAAACCGCAAAAATCTGAATCGTAGGTGTTGTTCATACTCTAACATGTTGAAACGTGGCAGAAATTAGAGAAGGAACCACCTGAATCCAAATATAATTCAACTATAAATAAAAAAACGCAGGTGCAGGAGATCTACAGGTGCAGAGTACTCACATCGTCAGACGAGGTCGGGTAGTGCGTCGACTCTTCTCCATCGCTCCACGAAACCATGACGACAACAGTCGGTGACGGGGAGAAGATGCGGCGGCGGTGCGGCGACACAGCTGCGACGGGTTAGGGAAGAGTGGGGAAACAGAGCTGGAGGTAGCTGTTGAAATCGAAAAGGAGCAGGCTGCCCTAACGACCCCCTTCGACGCGCACGTCACGACCGTTGCCTCCCTCCGTCAAGTGCAGGCCACGCCAGCACTAACAATGGGCCCCACCTGTCAGAAATGCTGTTAGATGCCTAAATACGGCCAGTTAGAGCTTTCTGTCACACCCATACCCCAAAAGTTGTTTTTATGTGTCAAAAAACCCAAAGATAATAGATTTTTAACAAGATCGTCTCAAATGTGGTTGTTTTGTGCCATTTTCTCGTATAGTCGTCGTCGAGCAGCAGGTGAACGACAACGTTTAAAAATTATGTGATGACAACGGCAAATCTGACGAGGGGCACGCATGCGGAGGCGGCTTCTTCAACTCGGCGGAAGAAATTCCTGAATTCCTGAATTGGAATATTATTTTCCAAAATTCTATAAAAAAGTAATTATTTTTTTAAAAAATAGCCCCGCTCCTCACATACACGTTCTTGCGCCACAAGCCGTAAAAGAGTACCATCCGCCTGCCGCCCGCCGCCCGCCGCCCGCCCGCGCCGCCGTCGACGTTGCCTCCTCCGCCCGCCAGGATCGGTAAGCACACCGTCTCCCCGCCTCCTCGCGGTCCCTAAAACAGCCTGGATGCGTGGCCGTAGGGCTTTTGAACATATGCTACTGGAGTACTTTATTTAGACGAGATCCTAGATCCAATCGACCCCTTCTGCTGCAACGGCGTCACCAAATCTCAGGAATCGCCTATAGCCGTTCTCCTACCGTAGTAGGTTAAGGAATTTTTGTTTCCAGTTGGACCGGCGCCGAGTAGAGATCCCTCCTGGCCTAAGTCGATTTCTCTTGTTGGTGGCCAACCCTAACTTTGGCTGGGTTGTTCTGCTCGTTGCTGCGTTGTGAGAAATCTAACCTAAACACTAACTAAACTGGGATGGATACTTGCAGCGTGTGGATGAATTGCATGCTGTGCGTTGGAGTACGACTAGAAGTGTATTTCCTAGTAACGTTTGGTGTTCAACTGAACCCTGGTCCCTGTTAGGTTCTCCCTTGAGGCAGTGACAACTTTACCTCTAGCGCTGGGCGTCTGATGGGCATTACCAAGTGGGTTTTTATGTGACCGGTAGCTTCATTCGCATTTTTTCCAGACACCATGTACCATGTACTAATGGGTTTTAGGATAGAAGGTGCACTAGGCTACTTACAGTTACAGCCCTGCCAAAATGCCTTGCGTAGTACATCTGTCTGAATAATTCTTGCAATTGCCTGTTCAATGTAGCTTGTCCTGCTTATTCGCAATATGATTGTTGTGATTTATCTTCCCAGGAGAGAACTATATATTGGTTTAGAGGTTGAAGCAAATTAACGATGAGTAGCATCGGAACTGGGTATGATCTGTCCGTTACCACTTTCTCCCCGGATGGTCGTGTCTTCCAGGTCGAGTATGCTGGCAAGGCTGTCGACAACAGCGGGTATGACTTCCCTTCACTATTTTCTTGCACCTTCTCCTGTCTATGCAACTTCATGCTGCAATTTGGATGTACTTGTGTAGGACGATCGTTGGGATCAAATGCAAAGATGGAATTGTCCTTGTAAGTGGTTATTGCTGGATTTATTTTGCTCAGATTTGGTGATCTTTTCTGCGTGTTTTTTCTGATAACCTCTTATGATGTTGGTCTGTAGGGTGTGGAGAAGCTGATAGCATCTAAGATGATCCTTGCCGGGTCGAATCGGAGACTTCACTCCGTGCACCACAACTCTGGCATGGTAATTTGTCTTCCATTTTTTCTTTTGACATATGCGGTGGTCAGGCTCTGAAGTTGTCAAGCAAAAATTAATATATATTGCATTATCCTTAAGGTAGAGATGTGATTAGGTCTTGTATTCTGCAGCTGTTCTCTTTCATGTTATTTTTTAAGTACCATTTTTTGTTCTGGTAATGAATTTCATTTGTAACTAAGATAATTACTGTTCTCATTTTCAGGCTGTGGCTGGGCTAGCAGCAGATGGTAGGCAGATAGTCTCAAGAGCTAAGTCAGAGGCAGCTAACTACGAGAAGTGAGAATTACTGAGACTTTTGATTCCATGCGATTTAGATTTTCAGAACTGTAACCTAAAGCTGTTTCCACCAGGGTTTACGGAGAACCCATGCCTGTGAAAGAATTAGCTGATCGTGTAGCTAGCTACGTTCATCTGTGTACACTCTACTGGTGGCTCAGGTAAGATAGTTAACACTTTCTTGTTTAAGTAGGCAATTGCCTCCTTCAACATGTACTTGATAGTTTGGTACAATTTAAACTCCTTCTGTCTCAGGCCTTTTGGCTGCGGGGTTATTCTTGGAGGTTATGATAGGGACGGGCCACAGCTCTACATGATCGAACCTTCAGGTCTCTCCTATGTAAGTTCTCACTTTCACACTTGGTAGTTCTTCCATTTTGTTTTTCTTTATTAGGACTGAACAAGGGATAAGTTGGGTAGGTAACACATTCATATTTCATGACAGTAGGCAAATTTTATTTCACAGAATACACAACTGTTTTTACAACTTTACATGTATTAAGATGTGCAGTGTTGCTTTCAAACGCAGATGCGTATGGAAATTGTGACTTACCAATTGAATTTTGACAGAAATATTTTGGTGCTGCTCTGGGTAAAGGAAGACAAGCTGCAAAAACGTAAGCCAATCAAGTTCTCAATACTTCGTTTATTATGTGATCTCTGCAGTACTGAATTTATTTTTCGTTGCAAATTGCTAGGACTTCTAGCTTTCTACAGCACGTCACATTCACTAAGCATTAGTTTAATGTTCCTATAAATAGTACTACCTCCGATCCAAAATAAGTGTCTGAACTTTGTCAAAAATTGCACATATGTATACCCTAAAACATGTCTAGATGCGTATGTATCTAGAAAAAATTAGGACACTTATTTTGGATCGGAGGGAGTATCTTAATTGTTCAAAGTAGACCATAAGGAGTAATGGGTTCAAGAGTGCTGTTCATATACATCAAATGAACTGTCTATAATTAGCATATATGCAGGTAGTAGTTTTGATGTTCCATATTCAATGGGTGAAAGATGCTCTTATTGCTTATGTTCAGATTGCCACTATTAGATCACAAAGTTAGGCGATGTTTTTTTTTTTGTGCCACACTTTGCTACATGCTTAGACAAGTTTGACTTTGGCAAGATTTTGTTTGTTTCCTTTCAAAATTTTGGTGTTCCACATTTTATCAAACCTGTACCCCACGCGGCATATAGATTTTCCATGAAATCTTTCCGATACATGTGCTGAACGATTTGCTACACACAAGTTGTGGTGTTCCAAGCACCTAGCACAAAGTTTAATAAAACACCGCAACTAACAGGCCCCCACTTTAGCAGTTTGATAATAACCAACTTCATTATCGCGATAACAGAAACGTTTTACCAGAACTAGTAAATAGTTAATTCTCTGAAACAACTAGCTCGTGCAGTGCAGAACCACAGTATCAAATTGGCCGTGAATGATTATAGATGAACTTGATCCATATGTGGCCAGTGATGCATATGATTTCTGATTGAAAACATATAGAGCTTTGTTTTACGAATAACTTGCATGATTCAAAATGTTGAAGAATGCCCTTTTAATGGTTAGAAGCTGCTGTTGTCAAATGCATCTGCACATAATACTTATGATATTGTTTACTAGTATGTATGTCTGTTGGTTGTAAACAATGGTTCTGCATTTTGATTCATCTATCTTATTCATGTTGTCCTACAGGGAGATTGAGAAATTGAAGCTTTCTGAGATGACCTGCAGGGAAGGCATCGTTGAGGTTGCCAAGATGTATGCCCTAAATCTTTTCCCACAGTACATTAGTATTGCAAGTTCCTGCTTAAGACCTATCACCTCAATTTTTCTGCTATGATTGTCCTAAAAGGTTTTCAGTCATGTACAAGCATGACTAATGTCAGTTATTCCCAAACTAAAACCACGACAAGAATTATGGAACGGAGGGTGTACTAGTTAATGATTATGGATTTCCCTTTCAGACGCCACAATACAGTAGTTAATCTCATTATTTTACTTTTACAAGCACTAGTTGTGGTTGCAATAGGCTTGCATATGTTTTTTCTTAGCACAGATTCGTGTGCTCTGTGAGTGGACAGGTGTCCTGTCAAGTAGTACCTTTTTCTGTGTCGGTGAGAACCGACTGACTTAGACACTTGGAAGTAATCAACTAGCCTGGTTCTCAGTCATGCTGGTTCTCACGAACTTGCTAAAACAGCTTGACATATATATTTTTTTCTGTACATGCAGAATTTATGGTGTACACGATGAAGCCAAAGACAAATCATTTGAGCTGGAACTGAGCTGGGTATGCGATGAATCTAACCGTCAGCACGAGAAGGTAATAAATAAAGGACCATTCATTCGCCAGAAATATGCTCCTCCCCTTGGAATTCCACAGCCAGCCAGCCGAGTCACCCAGTCAGTCCCCTTGTCCTGAATTCCTTGCTAATTTGCCGTACCATACAGGTTCCAAGCGTTCTTCTGGAGCAGGCCAAGGCAGCAGCGCAGGCAGCGCTTGAGGAGATGGATGCCGACTAAAGACGAGGCCGCTAATCACATTTCCACGCGTGGTGTAATAGATACAGGTTCCAAGCGTTCTTCTGGGCTTTCATATCGGTCGAGTTAGTTAGCAAGCAGGGTTGTCAGTGCTGTCTGTTGTTCTAGCGGATCATCCTCTGTTCTCTGCATGCTGTTTGGTCGCACACTGATTCTGAATCTATTGGACTCTGAATGACCTTGAAATCTCACGACTGCTCTCCTGTATCCATTGCCATTCCTGTGACTTGAAAGATTTGTTGCGCCGCACCCGGTGGCGGACTTGTGCCTTCTCCGTCTCCCTCTTGCCACCAGACGCCGAATCGCGTCCCTGTGCTACAGGCTTCCTGCTCAGGTAGGGTTCCCTTCCTCGTCTGACTTGGCCTGGCCTCCTAGGATTTGGATTTGTGCAACAATCCTTACTCCGTTTTCATATCGATGGCCTTGGAGGGATCATGCTAGTATTTTGGTTTAGATTCGTTTGGACTCGTGTTTCTTTTATGGCCGGGAAGATGCTTTGCCCTTCCACCGCGCCCTCGATTTTCTCTTGTTAGGTTGGGGCGTTTCTCCACAATTCTGATCCAAGCATCGACCCCCACATTCTAGACACAGTTGCAACTCATACTGAATTACTATATTACTCCCTATGTTCCGGTCAATGTTAATGTTCTTAACTTTGTCTAGATACGAATGCATCTAGTATAAATACTTTAAAAAAATACATACGAATTTAGATAAAGTTGAGGCCATTAATATGAACCGGAGGGAGTACTGGCTTTTACTGAATTCATTTGTCTCCGCAATCTGAACCTTGCGAAAGACGTGTGGTTACACATTCATTCTCTCCACATCATTTTCTGTTACGAATTTGCAAATTAGGAAAGACCCAAATTTCAATGTTGGCTCACACTACCATGATGCTTTCTGTCTGAACTTTGGCCCGACAGAAAACACTCATGCCCTGTCTCCTCTTTCATCCGAAACTGAATCTTAACGACGAGGAGCAGCCGAGCAGGGCCAGCATAGGCCTGGGCAGATCAGAAGGGAGCCTACCGTTATTTTCAGCAAACCAGACCGTAAGTAGGGTAATCAGCCGACGGTCTCCTGAATCCATCAGGCTCACATTCCTTGCCATCGAACTCTGGTCTAGTCTTGCTCTTCAACGGCCAAGCCTTTCAGTGCCCTGGCCTTTGCTGCATCGCTCCACGCCCGGACCTGCTCCCTGCGAGCGAGCGAGTCCTCTTCCACCTCCGCGTAGCCGCGCTTCTCGACCTCGCCACGGACAAACGCCTGGAACCGGGCGATCCTCTCTCGGGCGGCGTAGTGCGCGCGGTAGAGAAGCGCCGTGGACTCGGCTGTCACCTCCTCCAGCGAGGGCAGCAAGGAGGGGGTTTTGCGCTTCAGGGTCTCGAAGTAGTGAGGGGCAGGATCGTTGATGGCGCACCGTTCCGACATGTTCCCTCGCGCGGCGCACGAAGGTCCTGTTCATGGCGGGGGCCTCCCTCCCCCTCATGGCGGGCCCCGAGAGCCCTTACCCAGGGAGCACGTGCCGGCTGGTCGACCACCCTACCCCACTCCACCCACCTCGCCTACTCGCGTCTCCGGTGAGCTCCCGAGTACTCCGCCGATAACCCATCACCTCGGAATCCGCGCTGGGGTCGCTCGGCGTTTGACACTGGCGATCTCCGTGGATGGATGCTCCGATGAGAAGGGCGGCGGAACGAATCAGGGTGCGGAACCGACGAGAAGTGAGCCTGAACGAGAAGCAGGGGAAATGCTCGGGGAGCAGGGTTCTCGGCCCTGCTTGGGGAACTCGACAACGGCGCTCGGTAAGGAATCCCCATGGCCACCAAATTCCAATCGCTTCGACCTCTGTATTGGCTCCTTTGATCCTATCACCATTGAAAGGGGAAGGGGAGTTGGCTGTGAAGAGGAGGGGCAGGGTGAAGCGGAAGTCCAAATCTCTGAGCGAGCTCGGTCTGAACTTCGATGCAGCACCAGTACAGCTTGTGCGGTCGAAGAGGGTGGTGAGGATGGGGATGAAGCGAGGAAGACCGAGAAGGGCATCTTCCCCATTCTCGAGATTGGAGCAAAAACTTCGCAGTCCTCTCCTGAAGCTTTGCAACCCAGTCTCTATGGTGCAGGAATTTTCGAGGAAGGAACTAGGGGTGTAGGGGTTCGTAGCATGGAAAACAAAATTTTTCTATCGCATACAAACAAACAAGCCAAGATCTATCTACTAGATTGTAGCAACGAGTCGATGGAATAACTTACCCTCGAAGATTCCAAAGTGTTTAACGAGAGCGGATTCTCGTGGGTGATGTAGTCGTACTCTTCCCGATCTCAAGATCGTGTAGACGATCCTTCCGGCGCTGCGTTCCGGCAGCGCTCCCGCAGTCGGTCACACGTTCGGTACTCGACGAAGACCTTCCTCTCCCTTGTTCCAGCAGGCAGCGGAGGTTGTAGCACTCTCCTCGTGATTCCGGCAGCACAACGGCGTGGTACCGGAAGTAGAGGGGAGATCCCGCAGGGCTTCGCCTTAAACCGGAGCGAGTATGGTGGAGTATGAGAGAGGGCTATTAGTGGTCTAGTGATTAGACACACCAATTAGAAGGCTCTAAACCGAAGGCTAGGGCAATTAGAAGCTCTAAACCAAAACGGCTCTAAATCGGAGATTAGAGGATAGGAACTTGTGTGTCTAGAGGAGGAGGCCCTGCCCCTCCTTTTATGGGCGGAGGGTGCGGCCAAGGGGAGGGGAGTCCCTCCCCAAGTCGGCCTTGGTTGGCGCGCCGGCTTGGGGAGGAGACTCCTCCCCCAAGTCGGTTCCCAACTCCTCTTGCTTGTTTCCCACAGTTTCTTGTTTTAGCCGTTTGACTTTCAAACTGGACATTTGACTTTTCTGTTTTAGGATTCAATTTAATCCTTTATTTGGAACAGCAAGAACACTTAGTACATGATGCAATCATTCCAATATGTAATGACACATTCATGTACCCCTCCCCCCTCCCGGAGTGCCGGACATTCCGGAACCTTCTAGAACATTCACCGGAATCATTTCCGAACTCCGAAACGGGACTTTCCTTATATGAATCTTATTCTCCGGACCATTCCGGATCACCTCGTGATATCCCGGATCCCATCCGAGACTCCGAACAACATTCGGTCTCTTTCTCATAATACCATAACTACTCAAAACAACGTCGAATCCTTAAGTGTGTCTCCCTACGGTTCGTGAATTATGCGGACATGATCGAGACACTTCTCCAAACAATAACCAATAGAGGAATCTGGAAATTCATATGGCTCCCACATATTTCTACGATTACTTTGCGATCGAATGAACCACTTACATACGATACCAATTTCCCTTTGTCTCACGATATGTTACTTATCCGAGGTTATGATCGTCGGTATCTCTGCATACCTAGTTCAACCTCGTTACTGATAAGTACTCTTTTCTCGTTCCCGTGATATGTGATCCCTTGTGAGCCAGTCACATGCTTGCAAGCTAATTGGATGACATTTCACCGAGAGGGCCCAGAGAATATCTATCCGTCATATGGATGGACAAATCCCACTCTTGATCCATGTGTCTCAACCAATACTTTCCGAACACTCAATGCCACCTTTATAGCCACCCAGTTACGGTGTGGTCTTTGATGTCATCAAAGCATCCATCCGGTAAAGGTGATATGCATGATCTCATGGTCGAAGGAATTAGGTTACTATGTATCAGAAAGCATATAGCAATTGAACTATTGAAATGACTTGATCTTTATGCTACGCTTATCTATAGGAGTATGTCCACCATATCATTCTCCTAATGATATGATCTTGTTGTTGATAACATCTCAATGTTCATGATAGGGAAACCACAATCATTTATCAACCAACAAGCTAGTGAAGTATAGAGGCTATACTAGGGACTTCAAATTAAGTTTACAAATCACACAAGTATTATTGTTTCCTTGTTAATACTATTATAGCATGAATGTAAACATTTATCATAAACACAAAGATATAATAATAACTACATTTATTATTGCCTCTAGGGCATATCTCCAACAGTCTCCCACTTGCACTAGAGTCATCTAATCTAGATTACATGGTAATATACCGAACACCCATGGCAGTTTGGTGTTGGTCATGTTTTGCCCTCGGGAGAGGTTTAGTCAACGGATCCGCCACATTCAGATCTGTGTGTACTTTGCAAATCTTTATATCCCCATCCTGGATATGTTCTCGAATAGCGTGAAAACGTAGCTTGATATGCTTCAGCTTCTTGTGTGACCTTGGTTCTTGCGCATTGGCTATGGCGCCCATGTTATCACAGTAGATAGACATTGGGTCCAGCGCACTAGGAACCACACCCAGCTCTGTAATGAACTCTTTCATCCATATCGCTTCTTGTGAAGCCTCCGAAGCAGCCATGTATTCCGATTCAGTTGAAGATCTCGCCACAACGCTTTGCTTTGCACTCCTCCAGCTAACTGCTGCACCATTCAAAATAAATACGTATCCAGATTGTGATTTAGAATCATCCGGATCGGTGTTCCAACTAGCATCGGTGTAACCATTAATAACGAGCTATTCATCACCTCCATAAGAAAGAACCATATCCTTAGTTCTTCTCAAGTACTTAAGGATGTTTTTGACCGCTGTCCAATGATCCACTCCTGGATCACTTTGATATCTGCTAGTTAAACTAACAGCATATGCGATGTCGGGTCTAGTTCATAGCATGGCATACATTAGAGATCCTATGGCTGATGCATAGGGAGTCTTACTCATCCTTTCTCTATCTTCTGCCGATGTCGGACTTTGAGTTTTACTCAAGATCGTATTGGGCAACATGGGCAAGAACCCTTTCTTGCTTTCTTCCATTCCAAACCTCTTTAGAACTTTGTCCAAATATGTACTCTGTGACAATGATATTTGGCGTTTCGATCTATCTCTGTAAATCTTTATGCCTAATATGTAAGCTGCTTCGCCAAGATCCTTCATTGAAAAACTATTATTCAAATATTCTTTGACACTATTAAGAAGGTCTACATCATTCCCAATCAACAATATGTCATCCACATATAGTATTAAGAATGCTACAGATCTCCCACTCACTTTCTTGTAAATACAAGCTTCTCCATAAGTTTGTATAAAACCAAAACTTTTGATTACCTTATCAAAACGTTGATTCCAACTTCGGGATGCTTGCTTCAATCCATAGATGGACCGTTGAAGTTTGCATACCTTGTTAGCATCTTTAGGATCGACAAAACCTTTGGGTTGCATCATATACAACTCTTCATCAATATCTCCATTGAGGAATGCTGTTTTGACATCCATCTGCCATATCTCATAATCATAATATGCAGCGATTGCTAACATAATCCTCACAGACTTTAGCTTCGCTACCGGTGAGAAAGTCTCATCGTAGTCAACTCCTTGAATTTGTCGAAACCCTTTTGCGACAAGTCGAGCTTTATAGACAGTAACATTACCATCAGCATCTGTTTTCTTCTTGAAAATCCATTTGTTCTCGACAGCCTTTCGGCCATCCGGTAAGTCCACCAAAGTCCATACTTGGTTTTCGTACATGGATCCAATCTCGGATTTCATGGCTTCTTGCCATTTATTGGAATCTGGGCTCATCATCGCTTCCTCATGTCTCGGGGTCATCGGTGTTGTCCACCAACATGACACTCATAACGGGATCATACCAATCTGGAGTGGTACGAGTTCTCGTTGACCTCCGAGGCTCTGTAGCAACTTCAACCGAAGTTTCATGATCACCATCATTAGCTCCCTCTCTTATTGGTGCAGGCACCACAGGAACTTCTTCCGGTGCTGCGCTACTCGCAATTTCGAGAGAAGGTTCGACAACCTCGTCGAGTTCTACTTTCCTTCCAGTCACTTCTTTCGAGAGAAATTCCTTCTCTAGAAAGGATCCATTCTTGGCAACGAAGGTTTTGCCTTCGGATCTATGATAGAAGGTATACCCAATAGTTTCCTTTGGGTATCCTATGAAGACGCATTTTTCCGCTTTGGGTTCTAGCTTGTCCGGCTGTAACTTCTTTACATAGGCTTCGCATCCCCAAACTTTAAGGAACGACAATTTAGGTTTCTTCCCAAACCATAATTCATACGGTGTCGTTTCAACATATTTAGACGGTGCCCTATTTAAAGTGAATGCGGCTGTTTCTAATGCATAACCCCAAAATGATAGCGGTAAATCTGTAAGTGACATCATAGAACGAACCATATCTAAGAGAGTTCGATTACGACATTCGGACACACCATTACGCTGTGGTGTTCCCGGCGGTGTCAATTGTGAAAGTATTCCGCATTTCTTCAAATGCTCGCCAAACTCGTAACTTAGATATTCACCTCCACGATCAGAACGTAGAAATTTAATCTTCTTGTTACGTTGATTCTCTACCTCACTTTGAAACTCCTTAAACTTCTCGAAAGTTTCGGACTTATGTTTCATGAAATAGATATACCCATATCTACTCAAGTCATCCGTGAAGGTAAGAACATAACGATAACCACCGCGCGATGCTACACTCATTGGACCACACACATCGGTATGTATGATTTCCAATAAGTCCGTAGCTCGCTCCATCATACCAGAAAATGGAGTCTTAGTCATTTTTCCCATCAGACATGCTTCGCATCTTTCAAGTGATTCAAAATCAAGTGATTCAAGAAGTCCATCGGAATGGAGTTTCTTCATACGCTTCACTCCAATGTGACCAAGACGACAGTGCCACATATAGTTCGAATTATCGCTTGATTTCAAACGTTTAGTGTCGTGGTATTGCACGGCAGATGCTACTGAGGGTAGCTTACGTAGAGGGAGCAAGGCGACGTAGGAGAATCCGGGAGCGAGATTGGCACACGATGTACCCAGGTTCACGTCCCCTCGGTGGAGGATCGATACATCCTGCTATCAATCCAGTATGAGTATAGATTGGTTTACATGGGAGCCGCCGTAGGCGGGGGGAGAGACTAGATCTAATATCACGTACCCCTTGGGGGTGCCCTTGGTGGCTTTATATATGCAGCCAGTTAGGGTTTACAAGTGCTTTAGTGGGCTTTCTATTGGAGTCGCCGCCTTGGGCCTCCAGTCGGCGCCAGTCGTCTGGGTCCAGCACGCGCCACTCGCCGTATTGGGCGAGTCGACCCGCTCTGGGCTTGGCTTCAGTTGGCTCGATCCAGCTGGCGAATCCGCTTCGTGGGTATACCCCGATTGGTATTCCCCCATCAGTAGTCCCCGAGCGCGTTGTCGATTCGACGCGGGCTTGAGGCAGGGCGCGGAGAGTCTTAACGATGGGTCGTGGCGAATCGGTGACGAGCTCCTGAACATAGAAAAGAATCATGAAGCGGGAGGCAGTCGGCGTGAGCCAGTCTGTGATGACCAGTTGGCGAAAGACGTAGGGTGTCGGTGAAGCCGCCAGTTGCGGCGATTCCCCAAACGTGGAGCGTGCCGAGTCCTGAGTGTGGCGAGTGGCGAGGTTGGGCGACCGGCGAGTGGCGCTATCTGTAGCGCGCCGAGTCCCCGAGCGCGTTGAGTATGCGAGGGCGAGTCCGCGGTGGTGAGTACCCGAGCATGTTGTGTATGCGAGGGCGAGTCAACGGTGGCGAGTCCTCGAGCGTGTTGAGTACGCGAGGGCGAGTCCGCGGTGGCGAGTCCCCGAGCGTGTTGAGTACGCGAGGGTGAGTGTCCGCGGCGGCGAGTCCCCGAGCGTGTTGAGTACGCGAGGGCGAGTGCACGATGGCGAGCCGACGAGGGCGAGCCGCGGTCGTGGAACCACGCATACACACTGCATGCCTAGTAGTAGTCCCCGAGGCTCGAGTTGGCTTGTAGAGGCGACTTGAGGCTCTTTAGAGATGCATATTTTGAAAATATTAGTGGTTGCTGCCGAGCGCGGCGAGTGGCGAGGTCGGGCGACCGGCGAGCGCCGAGCCCCCGAGCCCGGCGAATGACGAGGTCGGGCGACCGGCGAGCGCCGAGCCCCCGAGGGCAGCGCGTGAAGTCGAGCGAGTCTCGTGGAGAGAGTCCTCGAGCGTGGCGAGTCCGTGATGATTGCGAGTCCGCGAGGGGAGAGTCCCCGAGCGTGGCGAGTCCGCGATGATTGCGAGTCCGTGAGGGGAAAGTCCCCGAGCGTGGCGAGTCCGCGATGATTGCGAGTCCGCGATGATGTTGATTGCGCTGTTTCTGTTAGCGAGTCTCTCGTCTTGGCCCGGGGGGCCAGTCGCATGGCGACTCCAAAGATGGCTCTCGGCTTGGCGTTCTTCCTGGACGATCCGAGGCTCGGTTTGCGAGTCCTCGTCCGCAGTACTTAGCCGTGCGAGTCGCACTGTCTAAGGTTGAGGAGGACATGGTGCTGTTTGTTTAGCACAACCATTTGTCTTGGCCCGGAAGGCCAGTCGAGCAAGGCGACTCCAATGATGGCTCTCGGTTAGCGTTTTTCATGGACGATCCGAGGCTCGTTTTGCGAGTCCTCGTACGCACTACTTGGCCATTGCGAGTCGCTCTATCAAAGGTTGACAAAGGCGAATTGATTTTTCCCGGAGGGAAGAGAAGCCCAGTGGTGAGTCCATGCAGCGTGGCATGCGACCCTCTCTGGCGACTCGGACGATGAAGGTCCCCTAGCAGGCGCGGCGTACGCATTCGACGTAGCCGGAAGGAGTCGATGCGGCGGACACGGGGTCGACGCGGCGGACGGAGGTCGCGCTATGGCGATGTCGACGCGGCGGACACGGGGTCGACGCGGCGGACGGAGGTCGCGCTATGGCGATGTCGACGCGGCGGACACGGGGCCGACGCGGCGGACGGAGGTCGCGCTATGGCGATGTCGACGCGGCGGACACGGGGTCGACGCGGCGGACGGAGGTCGCGCTATGGCGATGTCGACGCGGCGGACACGGGGTCGACGCGGCGGACGGAGGTCGCGCTATGGCGATGTCGACGCGGCGGACACGGGGTCGACGCGGCGGACGGAGGTCGCGCTATGGCGATGTCGATGCTGGTGAGGCTGCGAGGGCGAGGTCGCGATGGTGATCCCACGGCAGACGAGTCTGCGCTGGGCGAGTCCCTGAGCCTAGCGAGTCCGCGTTTAAGCGTGTCTGCATTTAGGCGAGGTCCGGAGCATGGCGAGTCCGCGATGGACGAGTCGCCGAAGCGGGCGAGTCCGCGGCGGGAGGGTCCACGATCGTGGCGAGTCCGCGGCGGGAGGATCCACAAGCGTGGTGAGTCTGCAACGGGCAAGTCTCCGATCCTAGCGAGTTCGCGTTTAAGCGTGTCCACGTTTAGGCGAGGTCCGGAGCATGGCGAGTCCGCGATGGATGAGTCGCCAGACGTGGCAAGTCCGTGACGGGAGGGTCCACGAGCGTGGCGAGTCCGCAGGGCGAATCGCGAGGGGCGAAGCGAGTCTCCTGAGTCGATCGGGTAGGTGTGCCGCGCGTGTCCGGGCCGTGAGAGTGCAATTTGCTTCTTCTATGCACATATGCATCAACACACATTAGTAAAAAGATTATTAGTATACAAATAAATATTTAAAATAATATTCGGTGAGAGAAATTTTCGCCTATTCGTCGCTGGTGAAGCCTATTAGTCACGGCAGCATGCGATTGAGCGTGTATGTTTTGCCTGATAGAGGTCCTTCTTGGCTAACAGAAACGGTTTCTTGAGATGCTACTCAGCCGTCGCCATGGATGATTTTTTCTTGTCGCCTAGACGTGTTTCCTTCATCACTCGCATGCACGTAGAACATCAGGAGGTAAAAACACTAAGGCATTAATTAGAAAAATTAATAGCAAAAGTAATTAAGAAATTGATCATCGGAGTAGATGTCTTCGTAGCTATGCAGGGCAGTCCCCGATCGCCGCCGACCCGGCCGGCCGTGATGGCATGTTAGACAAACGCCGCAACAACGGTCTGTGCATGCAGTGGAATTTGTTTGCACGCACGCGCAACTTGGAGATGACCCTCTTGATGATGCAGATCGATCTTGATCAATCCTTCAGGGAGCAACTTCAGCGATCGATCTGAGCTCGCCAATCATCACCAGCAGTGCGCCGACTCAGTATATGCGCCTTCTCGACGAACAGCCATGGTGGCCGCACCACACGTGAGATTGGATCCGGACAATCCCCAATATCGTTGATGAAGAATTTGGGTGATCTCGCCCGGATTATCACCCTCCAAGCATCGCTAGCCCCACGGTGGGCGCCAACTGTCGTGGTATTGCACGGCAGATGCTACTGAGGGTAGCTTACGTAGAGGGAGCAAGGCGACGTAGGAGAATCCGGGAGCGAGATTGGCACACGATGTACCCAGGTTCACGTCCCCTCGGTGGAGGATCGCTACATCCTGCTATCAATCCAGTATGAGTATAGATTGGTTTACATGGGAGCCGCCGTAGGCGGGGGGAGAGACTAGATCTAATATCGCGTACCCCTTGGGGGTGCCCTTGGTGGCTTTATATATGCAGCCAGTTAGGGTTTACAAGTGCTTTAGTGGGCTTTCTATTGGAGTCGCCGCCTTGGGCCTCCAGTCGGCGCCAGTCGTCTGGGTCCAGCACGCGCCACTCGCCGTATTGGGCGAGTCGACCCGCTCTGGGCTTGGCTTCAGTTGGCTCGATCCAGCTGGCGAATCCGCTTCGTGGGTATACCCCGATTGGTATTCCCCCATCATTTAGCCTCAATGTTGTTGATATGTGTATTTCCACTATCGAGATTCAATAAGAATAGACCATCTATCAAAGGTGCATGTGCGTAAAACATATTACTCATATAAATCGAACAACCATTATTCTCCGACTTTAAATAAGTAACCGTCTCGCAATAAACAAGATCCCGATATAATGTTCATGCTCAACGCAGGCACCAAATAACAATTATTTAAGTATAAAACTAATCCCGATGGTAGATGAAGGGGTAGCGTGCCGACTGCGATCAACCTTTGATCCGTTTCCCACGCGCATCGTCACCTCGTTCTTCGCTAGCTTCCGTTTATTCTGCAGCACCTGTTTCGAGTTACAAACATGAGCAACCGAACCAGTATCAAATACCCAGGCACTACTACGAGTACTAGTGAGATACACATCAATAACATGTATATCAGATATACCTTTCTTCTTGATGTTGCCGTTCTTCAAATCCGCCAAGTACTTTGGGCAATTCCGCTTCCAGTGACCTTGTCCCTTGCAGTAAAAGCACTCAGTATCAGGCTTAGGTCCAGCCTTGGTCTTCTTCGCCGGCGTGGTAACTTTCTTACCACCCTTCTCGAAGTGTCCCTTTTGCTTAGACTTGCCTTTCTTGAATTTGGTGGTCTTATTGACCAACAACACTTGGTGCTCTTTCTTGATCTCCACTTCTGCAGATTTCAACATGGCAAAGAGTTCTGGTAACGTCTTGTTCATGTTCTGCATGTTGTAGTTCATCACAAAGTTCTTGTAACTTGGTGGTAGTGATTGGAGGACACGGTAAATCCCCAAAGCATTAGGAATCACTATACCCAAGCTTTGAAGTTTGTTTGCGTGCCCAGACATCTTAAGCACATGCTCACTGACGGAGCTGCCCTCTTCCATCTTGCAGTTAAAGAACTTTTCAGAAGCCTCATAGCTTTCAATTGCCGCATGAGTCTCAAAAATCAATTTGAGATCCTCGACAATATCATATGGGTCTGAATCCTCAAACCTTTTCTGAAGCTCCGATTCCAAACCATACAAGATAGCACACTGAACTATGGAGTACTGATTCTTCCGAGCGAGGTAAACATTCTTTACTTCATCGGGAGCATCATCTGCAGGTGGGTCACCCAGCGGTGCATCCAGCACATAGGTCAAATTACCAGCTGTGAGGACAATCCTCAAATTGCGGAACCAATCCGCGAAGTTGCTTCCATTGTTTTTCAACTTTTCTTTCTCTAGGAACGCATTAAAATTGATGGTAGGGGCTGCCATTGATCTACAACATATTTGCAATAGTTTAGACTAAGTTTATGACAAATTGAGTTCAAATTAATAATGAAATTAAACTAGGTGAACTCCCACTCAAAACAATATCCCTCACATTGTTTTAGTGATCACACGAACCAAATCCACCATATCAACACCGATCATCACGAGAGTCGACATAGTTTCAATGGCGAACAATCGACATGTTCATCATATCTACCATATGATTCATGCTTTACCTTTCGGTGATCCGTGTTCCGAGACCATGTCTGTACATGCTAGGCTCGTCAAGATCAAACCTTAGTTTCCGCATGAGAAAATCTGGCTTGCTCACGTTGTATACACTTGCAGAATCTAACACACCCGATCATCACGTGGTGCTTCGAAACAACAAGCTTTAGCAACGGTGCTAACTAAGGGTGAACACTTTATGACTTGAAATTGATGTGCATGAGGGATCATCTTATAATGCTACCGTCGTCTACTAAGAAATACAAGATGCATAAAGGATTAACATCACATGCAATTCAATATATATGTGATATGATATGGCCTTTCTTCTTTGTGCTTCCGATCTCCATCTTCAAGCACGAACATGATCTCCATCATCACCGGCATTGCATCAAGGTCAATGACGCTTCTCCATGGTTGTCGTCCACCGGCTTCAACTATTACAACTACTTTGAATAGACACGTGGGTCTTAACATAAATTAAAGACAACCATATGGCTCCTGCCGGTTGCCAACTTACAATAAGGAACATTGCATACATCAAATATAATCACAATCATGGCCATATCACATCACTGCACACCCCTGCAAAACAAAGTTAGACGCCTCTACTTTCTTTGCATATTTTACGTGGTTTGGGGCTTTCAATAAGTGTCGTTCTAACTTACGAACAAGAACCACAACATTGATACTAGCATTGTTGATCACCCGTTGTAAATTGGATCTTAACTATGCTAGGAGAAACAGGCACCCGCAAAGCCACTTATGCAATACAAGTTGCATGTCAAGCGTGGAGCAAGTCTCATGAACGATGTCATGTAAGGTTAGCCCGGGCCGCTTCATCCCAACATACCGCAAGATGCAAAGTACACAAGAAGTAATCGACAATAAAAGCATCAACGCCCACAATGACCATTGTGTTCTACTCGTGCAACAGATCTACATATATACACGGCTCTGATACCACTGTAGGGGTTCGTAGCATGGAAAACAAAATTTTTCTATCGCATACAAACAAACAAGCCAAGATCTATCTACTAGATTGTAGCAACGAGTCGATGGAATAACTTACCCTCGAAGATTCCAAAGTGTTTAACGAGAGCGGATTCTCGTGGGTGATGTAGTCGTACTCTTCCCGATCTCAAGATCGTGTAGACGATCCTTCCGGCGCTGCGTTCCGGCAGCGCTCCCGCAGTCGGTCACACGTTCGGTACTCGACGAAGACCTTCCTCTCCCTTGTTCCAGCAGGCAGCGGAGGTTGTAGCACTCTCCTCGTGATTCCGGCAGCACAACGGCGTGGTACCGGAAGTAGAGGGGAGATCCCGCAGGGCTTCGCCTTAAACCGGAGCGAGTATGGTGGAGTATGAGAGAGGGCTATTAGTGGTCTAGTGATTAGACACACCAATTAGAAGGCTCTAAACCGAAGGCTAGGGCAATTAGAAGCTCTAAACCAAAACGGCTCTAAACCGGAGATTAGAGGATAGGAACTTGTGTGTCTAGAGGAGGAGGCCCTGCCCCTCCTTTTATGGGTGGAGGGTGCGGCCAAGGGGAGGGGAGTCCCTCCCCAAGTCGGCCTTGGTTGGCGCGCCGGCTTGGGGAGGAGACTCCTCCCCCAAGTCGGTTCCCAACTCCTCTTGCTTGTTTCCCACAGTTTCTTGTTTTAGCCGTTTGACTTTCAAACTGGACATTTGACTTTTCTGTTTTAGGATTCAATTTAATCCTTTATTTGGAACAGCAAGAACACTTAGTACATGATGCAATTATTCCAATATGTAATGACACATTCATGTACCCCTCCCCCCTCCCGGAGTGCCGGACATTCCGGAACCTTCTAGAACATTCACCGGAATCATTTCCGAACTCCGAAACGGGACTTTCCTTATATGAATCTTATTCTCCGGACCATTCCGGATCACCTCGTGATATCCCGGATCCCATCCGA
Organism: Avena sativa; assembly: GCA_916181665.1. Classification (NCBI taxonomy): domain Eukaryota; kingdom Viridiplantae; phylum Streptophyta; class Magnoliopsida; order Poales; family Poaceae; genus Avena; species Avena sativa. Next base: position 392,196,221 of record OV702280.1, on the reverse strand, counting down.
GACTCCGAACAACATTCGGTCTCTTTCTCATAATACCATAACTACTCAAAACAACGTCGAATCCTTAAGTGTGTCTCCCTACGGTTCGTGAATTATGCGGACATGATCGAGACACTTCTCCGAACAATAACCAATAGAGGAATCTGGAAATTCATATGGCTCCCACATATTTCTACGATTACTTTGCGATCGAATGAACCACTTACATACGATACCAATTTCCCTTTGTCTCACGATATGTTACTTATCCGAGGTTATGATCGTCGGTATCTCTGCATACCTAGTTCAACCTCGTTACTGATAAGTACTCTTTTCTCGTTCCCGTGATATGTGATCCCTTGTGAGCCAGTCACATGCTTGCAAGCTAATTGGATGACATTTCACCGAGAGGGCCCAGAGAATATCTATCCGTCATATGGATGGACAAATCCCACTCTTGATCCATGTGTCTCAACCAATACTTTCCGAACACTCAATGCCACCTTTATAGCCACCCAGTTACGGTGTGGTGTTTGATGTCATCAAAGCATCCATCCGGTAAAGGTGATATGCATGATCTCATGGTCGAAGGAATTAGGTTACTATGTATCAGAAAGCATATAGCAATTGAACTATTGAAATGACTTGATCTTTATGCTACGCTTATCTATAGGAGTATGTCCACCATATCATTCTCCTAATGATATGATCTTGTTGTTGATAACATCTCAATGTTCATGATAGGGAAACCACAATCATTTATCAACCAACAAGCTAGTGAAGTATAGAGGCTATACTAGGGACTTCAAATTAAGTTTACAAATCACACAAGTATTATTGTTTCCTTGTTAATACTATTATAGCATGAATGTAAACATTTATCATAAACACAAAGATATAATAATAACTACATTTATTATTGCCTCTAGGGCATATCTCCAACAAGGGGCGGCAGTGGGTTTCCTGGATCTAAATCTGCAGCTAACCCTCTTCAGTCAGGTTCTGGAATTGGTGCAGCAAGCCCAGTGCAGTTAATGGAGTCTGAAGGTTGGCGGGAGCTAAAAATTCCCAGGGTCAGGAAAGGACAGGGGAGAAAATTCAGTTTATGGAAAAGTAGGGTGGTTGAGGTGGATGGGCTGGAGGATTGCTGTACTGAAGGAAGCATGGAGGGCTTCTTTTCCCAGCTGTGGAATCCCCCTTTGCAGCCCATGTGCCACCAGAAGCAACAGCAGCCACTCACCCCAAAGAAGCCACCTGTCCCTGCTTATAAGACCCTAGGGGGTGCAAACCCTAGAGCTTATTCCCCTCCCCTCTTGGTGGCGGCGGTGGTTGAGCTCACCTCTGGACTGCAGTGCTTAGGCCTTGTAGATTCTACTGCTGTTGAAGCTTCAGGGTTTTTGGAGATGGGAGATAGAGGTAGAGGAGGCAAAGGAAAAGGCAGGGGAGGGAATAATGGCCAAGACAACTGGCAGATGCAGCAAGCTGGACAGCCTCAGATGCAGCATCAGCAACATTCTGTGCAGAATCCTTATGAGTTTGGGAATTTCAATCCACAGTTCTTTCCTCACCAGGATCCTTTTGGCTTTCCACCAGGTAATATGCCACCTCCTTGGGGTTTCTCCAACCCTTTTCCTCCTTTCCCACCTCAGCAGCATTTTGGGGTGCAGTCAAATCAGTGGATTGCCCCCCCTCAACAGCAAAACCCTTTGAGTAATGAGCAGGGTGAGAAACCTAAGAATCTGGGTCAGCAGAAAAGCAAGAAGAAACCGCCTGTTGCCCAAAAGGAAAATATTTCAGGTCAAAGTGCTAATGCTCAGTGGAACTATGTTAATGATATTTGCTTGTGTTGTGGGGAGCCTGGACATGTGCAAACTAGCTGTGAGAAGACTCTGGTTTGTTTCATTTGCAAAAGTGCTGCCCATCCTGTGGATAAGTGCCCAGTGAGGAAGAGGCCACATCAGGTGGCTAAGTATGTAGGTAGTGGTGCTCCTGGCCTGGGATTCTATCACATTGAAATGCCTGAAAATGTGGTGAACCCCATTGCCTCTACTAAGAACTGTGGGATTGTTCTGGTGGAAGAAGGATCTTTGGCTGAACAAGAGTTAGATGTTGAGTTTTCCAAGATCTACAAGACCAACTGGCCCTGGAAAATTAGGGAGCTAGGCTCAGAGAATACTTTTCTGGTCAAATTCCCCCCACACATTGTGGTGGAACAAGTGATTGGGTACCCAAAGTTTGGAGTTTCCAAACCAGGGGTGTGGGTCAAGGTGGAAGCTTGGTGTGATGATCCTGAACCTGTTGAGGTCTTGAAGAAAGCTTGGGTGATAATCACTGGCTTGCAGACTAAGTGGTGTGAATGGAATACTTTGGATCAGGCTGTTTCCACATGTGGCATCTTAGAAGAAGTTGACTGGCTCAGTATTTTCAGGAACAATGCTAAGGAAGTTAGAGTATGTATCAAGTGCGAGGACCCATCTAAGCTCCCTGCTAGTAGGCTCTTCAATTTCCTGGATCAACTTTTTCAGTTAGGATTCACTTTAGATGCTGCTGCTCCATTGGTTGAGGAGACTGGGAATCTAGGAGTTGATGATCAAGGTGGACAAGATAAAAACAATGAGGATGAACCTTCTGGACAGACTGGTAATGGTGGTAATGTGGGGCTGTCTGGAACTGGTGCTAATTCATCTACAAGTGGTAACCTTTTTGTTAGAGAGGGTGGTCAGTCTTCTAACAGGGTCAGAATGGCTACTGACTCTCCTAACAACTCTAGTGCTGTGTTCCAACTGCTTGTGCAAAGAGGTCTAGTGGATGCTGAAGGTAATTTCATCTGGGATAGATCTCCTCTGGTTCCTGGTGCTGAAGAAGAAGCCTAGAGATTTTGGCTAGATGGTCAGTCTGAAGAATTGGAGTTCTCTCAGGAGGTAGCTAGGGGGTCACCTCAGAGGTTGCTTGATCAAGTGGGTGCTCTCCCTGATGACATCATGCCTAGCTTCAAGGAGATGGTTGTGAGGGAAAAAGAGGACTTGTCTGTTTTCCAGAAAGCTGCCAAGAAACAGAAACAGTGGGGGCCTGTGCAACCAACAAGGCAGAGCTCCAGGGTGGATAGATCCAAAACCATACTTGAGAAGGCCATGAATCTGAAGAAAGTCACTAATTTGGAAATCCCTAAGAGCATGAAAGGTATAATGTCTACAAATCCTTTCTCTGTGCTCTCTGTCACTACTTTAGAAAATTTAGCTGATAGTGTAGGAGTTGATATTCCTGCTGATGACTTGGATAGCTCTAGTGGTGTTTTACATAGTTCACCTCTAGGTACAAACTCTTCTTCTGAAGAGGATGTGGCAGAGGGTTGGATAGAAGTCTTGAATAAATCTCGGGGCAAGCACCCCAGGAAAAAAAAGTTATGATTAGTCTTTTTTGGAATAGTAGGAGCCTTAGTGCTCCTGGTAGACAAAAATTCATTTCTGAGAATATCTCACCTCTTAAAGTAGATTACATTGGTTTTCAGGAAACCAAGAAAGATAGTTTTAGCAATTCTTTTTTGAAGAATCTATTAGGGAATAGAAACTTTGCTTGGAATTTTCTCCCTTCTCAGGGAACTGCTGGTGGTATATTAGTTGGGGTCAATTTAGATCTTTTTGATGTTGTGTCTTGGGATATTAGATCCTTCTCTGTTAGTGTAGTGCTTAAAAACAAAGTTACTGCTTTCACTTGTAGAATTACTACTGTCTATGGGTTTGCTTATGAGGAAAAGAAACAGGATTTCATTTCTGAACTTCATGATCTCTTTATCTGTTGGGATGGCCCTGCTATGATTGGGGGTGATTTCAACCTTATTAGATCCCCTGAAGATAAATCCTCTAGGAATGTAGATTATAAGTGGGTGGACAAGTTTAACATTTGGGTTGACTTGTGGGCCCTTATGGAGATTGGTCTAGCTGGTAGAGCTTATACTTGGGGTAATAACCAAGTTGAACCTATTATGTGTAAGCTAGATAGGATTTTCTGCACTACTGGTTTTGATAATCAATTTCCTTTAGCTAGTGCTAGAGCTTTGACTAGAATTGGGAGTGACCATACTCCTATTGTTTGGGTTTCAGGGGAAAAAGTTTTACTGAAGCCTAATAGATTTAAGTTTAAAAAATGGTGGCTTAGTAGGCCTGACTTTAGACAGATTGTCATTAAAGCTTGGTCTCTAAAAGTAGAAAGTGATGATCCAATAGAGGTTTGGCAAAAAAGAGTGAGATTCTTTAGGAAATTGGCCAAAGGTTGGAACATTAATATAGAGGCTGCTGTTAGGAAAAATAGAAGAGAAATGATGGAGGAATATGATACTCTAGACATTAAGGCTGAGACTCAACCCCTGTCCGAGGAGGAGAAAATTAGACTAGATTTCATCTTTTCTGAACTCCATAAATATTGGATTTTAGAGGAGACTAAGGCTAGACAAAGGTCTAGAGATAGAAATGTGTTAGAAGGAGATAGAAACACTGCTTATTTTCATGCAGTGGCCAACCAGCGTAGGAGAAAGAAGTTGATTAATGTTCTTGATGGTCCTGATGGGCCTATTACTGACATTAAAGACATGATTAAAGTGGCAACTGATTACTATAGAGAGTTGTTTGCTTGGGAACCTAGGCCCAATATTCAGCTGAAACAGGACTTTTTCTCTGAGGAAGAGAAGGTCAATGAGGCTGAAAATTTGAACTTAGGTGCAAGCTTCTCTGAGGAAGAAATTAGAGTAGCTGTCTTTACTTCTTATGCTGATGGGGCCCCTGGCCCTGATGGTCTTTCTTTTATGTTTTATCAATCTTTTTGGGATATCTTGAAATATGATCTTATTGCTATGTTCCAGTCCTGGCATGAAGATCAGTTTAATATCTTTAGGATTAATTTTGCTATGATTACTTTGATTCCTAAAGAAAATGAAGCTAGGACAATGAAAAAATTCAGGCCAATTAGTCTTTTGAACTGTTCTTTCAAAATCTTTACCAAGGTTCTGACTAACAGACTTGCTACTGTAATTGGTAGATTAATCTCTCCTAGTCAGTCTGCATTTATTAGGGGTAGGTTTATTTTGGAGAGTGTGGTTACTGCACATGAGGTTGTGCATGAGGTGCATAGGAACAAGGAGCAGGGCCTAGTGCTCAAAATAGATTATGAGAAAGCCTATGATAGAGTTAATTTGGACTTTTTGTTTGAGATTTTAGAGCTAAGAGGCTTTTGTCCTACCTTTATTAGATTTATTAAGCAGATTACTTTAGGGGGGCTGTGGGGGTTAAAGTCAATGATTTTGAGAGTGATTTTTTCTTGACTGGTAAAGGCCTTAGACAGGGTGATCCCATTGCCCCTCTGTTGTTTAATCCGATGATTGATGTTTTTTCTACGATGTTAATTAAGGGGGTTAGTTGTGGAGCCATTAAAGGTCTCTGTCCTAATTTCTTTCCAGGAGGGATTGTCTGTTTGCAATATGCAGATGACACACTCCTCTTCTTGGAGCCTAGTGAGTCAATAGCTGTTAATCTTAAATGGATCCTCACCTGCTTTGAGTAGATTTCTGGGATGCGTATTAATTACCATAAGAGTGAACTCATTCCTATTAACATGTCAGAGTCTGATACTAAACCTTTCCTAGACATTTTTGAATGTATTAGGGGTAACTTCCCTGTTAAATATTTGGGGATTCCTCTTCACTTTGAGAAGCTAAAAAGAGAAGATTTGCAACCTCTGATAGAAAACCTGTTGAATAGAATCACAGGTTGGAGGGGCAAACTTCTATCTTATGCTGCTAAGAAGGTGCTCATTCAAGCCTGTCTCTCTAGCATTCCTATCTATCTGCTTTCTTTCTTTAAGTTTCCCAAATGGGCTTTGAAACTCCTAGATTCACATTTAGCTAACTTCTTCTGGAATGAAGAAGAAGGTAATCATAGGTTGCATCTAGCTAATTGGTCATCAGTATGCATGAAGAAAGAGTTTGGAGGTTTGGGTATTCCAAATCTGCATGATTTGAATCTTTGCCTCCTTGGCTCCTGGATTAAAAGGTATATCCAGGGAGAGGGGCTCTGTGGAAAAAAGTGATAGATGCTAAATATAGGACTAAGTCGCCTAATATCCTCTGTTGTCATGATGTCCATCCATCTACCTTCTGGAAAGGGGTGATGTGGGCATCTAGGGCGGTTGAGATTGGATATAAATGGCATGTGAGGAATGGTAAAACTATTAGATTTTGGGAGGATATCTGGTTTGGAAATTCTAACTTAGCTACCCAATTCTGGGAAATTTATTTGATTTCTAATCAGCAAACTAAAACGTTAGCTGAGTTATGGGATGGCACACATCTTAGATGTGACTTTAGAAGAACCTTTACTGAGGATTTAATGCTGCAATGGCATGAGCTTCTGGGCATTGTTCAGTCAATTAGATTCTCTGAAGAAGATGATCAGCTAATTTGGCAGTATGAATCTAAGGGTAAATATTCCTCAAGTTCTATGTATTCACTGGTCAATTTTAGAGGTATCACTCAGGTTTATCTTCCTGCTGTTTGGAAATTACTTATTCCACCCAGGATCCAGATTTTCCTTTGGTTATTTTCTCAAAATAAGATTCTGACTAGAGATAATCTTAGAGCCAGGGGAATTCCAAAACCTTTAGAATGCAATCTCTGCAAAGAAATAGAATCTATGCATCATTTATTTTTTGAATGCTTGGTCTCTAGCTTACTTTGGAAGGATGTGCATGATATTTTTGGTGTTAGTATTGTAGACTTTGAGTCCCTTGCTTCGAAATGGATTGCTAATAAGAAACATCTTTATTTGAATGTGGTTTCTTCTGCTGTTCTTTGGAGTATTTGGAACAATAGGAATAGCTTTGTCTTTAACAAGACATCTTGGATTAATATGAAACAGGTTTGGCGTCTGGTCCTTTCCTTCCTAAAGACATGGCAAAAACCATTCAAGGACCTGGAGGGGGGGGGGGGGGGAAGATCGCCCTTTTCATGGAGAAGATGATCGACAGACTGAGAAACCCTCTAACACTCATGGCGAGATGATCTGTGCCGGCTTCGAGTGGATTTCCACTTGGAAGACTACTGCGTCATCAAGCTATGGAGGGAGAGCATCGCTGAAGCACCTCCAAGATCATCCTGATGAGGAGGAGAATATTCATGTGGTGTTCTAGTCTATCTTTCGATTACTTCCATGAGTCTTTTGGCTGCGTGTTTAGAGATAGTTTGTAGAGCAGCTGGCTTTGTTCTGAGCCGAAAACTTTCTTCAGACGTTTAGGTTTTGAGCGTTTAAGAGCTCCGTACTGTCGCTTTCTTTTCCTGTTACTTGTGGAACTGGTTTGTTTCATTATTCATAATGGAACAGGAGACAGAGTCCCTTTCGATCTAAAAAAAAGTAGTGAGGGGCACGGTCATCCACCACGCGGGTTAGGATCCGCCTGACCTCCTCCGGCGCCAGCCGCGTCATCTTTTTCAAGGCGTTTTGATGCAAGTGCCAGTGGTCTTGGTTAGGTTGATGCTCCTGTGAGGCCAATGCAATGGGAGTCTGCAATCTTCCCACATGTGCTCCTGAAGAATGTCGTCGTCGAGATGCAGTTTAGCAGGGACGATGGGCTCGAGGCGGTCCATGGATACGAGCCATGGACCTCAGCTTGTGCAGTTGGGAATGCGGTATCTGGGCCTGTGTTTGCGGAGCAAGGGGAATCTGAGGCTATATAATGATAAGTTGGTCTCACAGGAGCTGCCACCAGGAGCGTTTTGATCGTTTCATGGATCGTGCGACAGTGGTTCTCAAAAACATTGCTGAATAGTAGAGCTACACGGATCCCTCAGCAATTACATCATTGACTATTTGCGACACTCTAGTAGTAAACGTGGAAGCAATGTATGATCCTTTTATCTCTTCATTTATTTTGCAATCGTCAATTATATTTCATGCTTCATGTACCCTTACGATATAGCACTGGTCTGGCAATTCTTTGCTTACAGGTTACCTCAACATCCATTGGACCGGTTTCTGGTGCAAGAGGGAGCATCAGATATCAAACCAAGTCAAGCTTGAAAACTCCAGATAAACAGCGATTTCTGCCAGGTACTACTTCTCCAGATCCTGTGTAGAAAGTGTAGCTCATTACTTATCTACATTTTGATGAATTGCTCAAATTTGTGTGCCCCATCATTGTTAACAGAGTTGTGAATATATGATGTATGCCTGCATTCAGGATCAGCCGCGGGATGAGGAATTCATTTTTTTCAGAAAGCTTGACCTCTATGAAGAGTATGAATCTATCTATGGATATCGAGCATAAGAGGATCGTGGAACTTTCAGATAGTGGAGGAGTCACACGGGCCGAAATGGATGTCGCTTGGGAGAGTTTCAAAGCTCGACTAAACATGTGTAGGGAGATGCGAAGAGAAATCAGATCTGCCCGAGGTAGTCCTCCCCCAATCCCCGAGCGGTTTCTTACCTGAAACCTGAGTGGTTTCATTGCTGTAAATTGTTAAACAATGCTTAGAATTTAGAGCCCATGTGATCTGATATACAGTATGTGAATTGCCATTGACCACTCTTGGACAGCTTTTGCGTAACTCTTTTACAAACAATTACAAACCTTGTCTCCTCTTTCTTCTCTAACTGAATCTTAGCAATGAGGAGCAGAGTGATTGTTTCAAATTGTTTATTTTACATACAAGCGTTCACCAGTTACATTGTTTGCTTACTTACAGACCGATGTTGTGTGCATACCAACAATACAGATAGTACTAACAAAGATGAATCCTGACTCTAACAATACAGATGTTGTGTGCATACCAACAATACAGATAGTACTAACAATACAGATAGTACATACAAGCGTTCATCGTCTTCAGAGTCTGCTGAAGCGGCAAACTCTTTCAGTATCCTCGCCCGTGCCGCATCGCTCCACGCCCGGACCTGCGCCCTGTGAGCGAGGAACGCCTCCTCCACCTCCACGTAGCCACGCTTCTCCAGCTCGCCGCGGACAAAGGCCTGGAACCTCACGATCCTCTCTCCGCCGGCGTAGTGCGTGCGGGCGGCGCTGTAGAGAACCACCGTCGACCTGTCCGCCGCCTCCTCCGGCGAGGGCAGCAAGGACGGGTTTTTCAGCTTCAGGGACTCGAAGTAGTGCGGCGCACGGTCGTCCACCACATGGGCAAGGACCCGCTCGACCTCCTCCTGACGCAGCCGCGACATCTTTTTCTCCCCAAAAGAAGCCGCCGTCTCCACCTTCCTTTTGGCGGCGCACTCCTCGACAGCCGCCGCCGCCTCCTCCCCCGCCTTTCTTTTGGCGGTGCGCGGCTGGCAGGCCATGTTGCACTCCTTCAGCTCGCCGGCCGTCGCAGACATCATGCACGGTTTCAGGGAAGGGCCCTTCTGACCGGCGGTGACCTCCTCGTCCGCAGCCTGATTTTGCAGATCGGCTGGGGAAATACGGGGGATTCTCGTTCAGGAAGCTCGATTTGGAACCCTGTCCGTCTCTGTTCTCTCGATTTGGGGATGGCGAAGCTGCTGCTGCGGTCGCGAGCTTATGAGGGCCGTGGCCCGTGGGTGCGTGGATCTGCTTGCTCTGCTCCGAGTGAGACTGAGACCCAGAGTCGGAGTCGGAGATCATCGGCGGGCCGGGCTCCAGCCCAACTTCGTATCCTTACCGACAAGGAAAATACTAGACTCCGACCATAATAAACATTACAATCGAGAAAAATACTAACTGAGTAAACTTTTGCATGTACCGCATATGTATATGCTACTCTACTGAAAATCGAAATTACTCAAAAATGACAAAGTTCCGACTGAACAGTAAGAACGAACTCTCTTTCTTTAGAATTGTATGTAACTTACGATTCGGAAAGCTATGTAAATTTAGGGTAAGGTAAATAAAATCAGGATCAGCGGTACCCATGTTCACTCTCGTGATTTTGGCATTTTTTTATTTGGTCTGGTTTTTACATACGCATAAGTAAAACTGATACATGCGTTTTATTGTCAAAAAAGATACCATGTTCACATTAAAAAATATAATGTAGCGTGGAACGTACAAAGACCAATAAAGACATACATATACATAAGATATACTCATGCTCTTAAAGGTGCGTACACATGGACACAAAAAATATACAAAAACACAATAAGTGTATACAAAAAAACATGAAAAGATATATACATTTATGTATCCCTGCTTTTGAGAAAAACCGAATCATAACATGAATTCTAGGATAGAGTTAGTAGATGTCGATCTAGGTACTCCCACGTGGGGAATGGGCCATGCCCATGTCGATCCATTCTTGGCTACGAGAGTGCATTTGCTTGTTCGAGAGTAAGGAAATACAAAACATCAATCATAATCCGAGGTTATTATTTCTAGTGATTGTAATAAGTGGTTGCCTATTATTATGAGATGACGTCACTTAAGTTTTGAAATTGCCAAAAGAGAGAAAGCCTCTTTGTTGCTAGTGGGGTTTCAAAAGAAAAGAATGTGTTTCTTCGAGTGACGAGGAGAGGTATAAAACATGGTTAGTTGCCAAAGGTATTGTCAATGAGGTATTTCCTTATTATGAAACAGTTTGTGAAATTGCAAAAGGAGAGGAAGCCTCTTTGTTGCTAGTCATGTTTCAAAAGAAAGGAAGGTGTTTCCCTGAGTGACGAGGATATGTATAAAACACGAGTAGTTGCTAAAGATTATAGCCAGTTATACTACCTATCTCTAGGAGGAGGAGTTTTGAAAACGAGATTGTCAATTATTCGTTAAGTTAGAGCTCGCTCAAGTCCTTGGTTGTTGGATTTACATTGTGATTCATGCTCGTCAGTAGTTGCACATGAGTTTTTTTCACTTGCATTTGCAACTAAAAAAAGTGCTCACTAAGTTAGAGTTTGGTCGGGTCCTCCCATGTTTGATTGTGTGTTGTGATTCATGATGCCTAGAAGACTTCTAATTATCTATAAGATGATCCATAAACACATCCACCGATGCCGGTAGATATTTTTTTTAGAAAAGAGTATATATTAATAATACAGAGATACCAATTACACCTAGCCTCTGCAACAACGCATGCCCTAGTTGTAGGGGTTCGTAGCATGGAAAACAAAAAAATTCTATCGCACACACAAACCAAGATCTATCTACTAGATTGTAGCAACGAGTCGATAGAGTACTAACCCTCGAAGATCCAAAGTGGTTAATGAGAGCAGATTCTCGTGGTTGATGTAGTCGTTCACTTGCCGATCTCAAGATTGTGTAGGCGAACCTTCCGGCGCCGCGTTCCGACAGCGCTCCCGCAGTCGGTCACACGTACGGTACTCGATGAAGACCTTCCTCACCCTTGTTCCAGCAGGCAGCGGAGGTTGTAGCTCTCTCCTCGCGATTTCGGCAGCACGACGGCGTGGTATCGAAAGTAGAGGGGAGATCCCGCAGGGCTTCGCCTAAGCCAAAGCGAGTATGGTGGAGTATAAGAGGGCCTCGGCGATCTAGGTTTTTAGATGCCGAGGAAAGAGGGCAGCCGACGTCTAGGGTTTAGGCTAGACGGCAGCGACGGTTTAGAGGGGATCTAGGGCGCCGACGGCTTGGGGGGGCAGCGACGGCCTAGGGATTGGGTCTTGGGCGCCTAGGGCAAGGGGGATGCCTTGGGGTGCGCCCCCACCCCTCCTTATATAGGCGGGGGGCATCCAAGGGTCTTCCTAACCCAGGTGGAAACCCTCCCTGACTCAGAAACTCTCCCTAACTCGGAAACCATGTTGGGATTTGACTTTTTCAAAGTGCCTTTTTAACTTTCAAATTAGAGTTTGATTTCTCTCTTCCAAGTGTCCAACCAAGTGACCTAGGACATGATGCAACCATTCCAATTTGTCATGACACATCCATGTACCCTTCCCCTTTCGGATCGATGAACCTTCTAGACCCTTCTAGAACATTCCGGTGAAAACACCAGAATCATTCCCGAACTCCGAATTTGGACTTTCCTTATATGAATCTTATTCTCCGGACCATTCCGGATATCCTCGTGATATCCCGGATCCCATCTGAGACTCCGAACAACATTTGGTCTCTTTACTCACATTTCATATCTACTAAACAACATCGAATCCTTAAGTGTGTCTCCCCATGGTTCGTGAATTATGCAGACATGATCGAGACTCTTCTCTGATCAATAACCAATAGAGGAATCTGGAAATTCATATGGCTCCCACATATTTCTACGATTACTTTTGCGATCGAATGAACCATTTACATACGAAATTAATTTCCCTTTGTCTCGTGATATTTTACTAATCCGAGGTCTTACTACTAGAGAAAAGGCTATAGGAGACATGCTTATGCGAGGCACATTTAGACCATATGCGCCTCCTATAAAATAGGCGAGGCACACTCCTTCTCCATACGCCTCTAGTATAAAAATAGGCTTGACGCATATGATAAGAATGCGCCTCCTATAATCCATGTACGGACTAAATCTAGCAGCCCCATATTATGCAGGCGCATTCTAGTCATATGCGCCTCCTATATATCAGATAGGCGAGGCGCATATGGACAGAATGCGCCTCGCATAATCTGTGTGGGCCTGCGTGTTGGTAGGTGCACGAATATGCGAGGCGCATATGGTTATATGCGCCTCCTATATTTGATAATATGCGGGGCGCATATGGTCATATGCGCCTCAAGTAACTCCTGCGGGCCCGGGCGTTGGTAGGTGGCCGCATATGCGAGGCGCATATTGCTATATGCGCCTCCTATAGTTTGAATTAGAGGAGGCGCATATTGTGCAATATGCGCCTCGCATAACCTGGCACCACTTTTTTCCAGCGGACCACGATCCCAACCGTACACGTCCTACTCATCCCACGACCCAAAATGAACCACGCACTCTGAGCTGAGGCATGTAGGACGTGTACTCTGAGTAGGACTCTCCCCCCACAAGACGCACTCTGAGCTGAGGCATAGCCTTCGATCCCCTCTGTATCTCATCTCCTCACATCTCTCTCCCATCGATTCTGCCTCGCCGCCGCCGCCGCTCCGTTCTGCTTCCCGCCGGCATCCCAGCCTCGCCGCCCACCACCCCCACAACGCCGCCTCCACCCTCCGCCAAGTACGGAGCGGCTCGAGCTCCGTCCCGCGGCAGATCAACCCCCACCCGCCGCCATGGCGCCTCCCGTCGACCTGCGCCCCCGGTGCCCCTCCTCCGCCTCCCTCCCTACCTCGATACACCAGCCTTGGTCGACGGACCAAGCAGTAGAAGCAGCCTCGCATAAGCTTTTAGGTGCGCCTCGCATAGGCTTTTCTCTAGTAGTGTCTGATCGTCGGTATCTCTGCATACCTAGTTCAACCTCGTTATCGATAAGTATTCTTTTCTCGTTCCCGTGATATGTGATCTCTTGTGAGCCAGTCACATGCTTGCAAGCTAATTGGATAACATTCCACCGAGAGGGCCCAAAATATATCTATCAGTCATATGGATGGACAAATCCCACTCTTGATCCATGTGCCTCAACACATACTTTCCAAACACCCAATGCCACATTTATAGCTACCCAGTTACGGTGTGGTGTTTGATGTCATCAAAGCATCCTTCCGGTGATGGTGATTAGCATGATCTCATGGTCGAAGGAATTAGGTTACTATGTATCAGAAAGCTTATAGCAAGTGAACTATTTGAATGACTTGATATTATGCTACGCTTAACTATAGGGGTATGTCCATAACGTCATTCTCCTAATGATATGACCTTATTGTTAATAACATCTCAATATTCATGATTAGAAAATCATGATCATATATTAACTAACAAGCTAGTTTAACAAGAGGCGGGACTCTTTTATGTTTACAAACCACACAAGTATTAATGTTTCCGGTTAATATAATTATAGCATGCTATGTAAACATTTATCATAAGTACGAAGATATGATAATAACCACTTTATTATTGCCTCTTGGGCATATCTCCAACAGTCTCCCACTTGCACTAGAGACAATAATCTAGTTTCAAAACTTTGTGTATTCAACACCTATGGCTTTCCGAAGTTGTATTTACACGATTACTAGTGGTCAACCGATCTTCGGATCCGACACTTACAGGTCCGTGTGAAATTGCATGTCTTTGCATCTCTACGCATCACTCATTCTCTAATGAGATGGCATTGTATAAATTTGGTCCTTTGGTGAGACCTTTAGTTCCTTGGGGTTAAAACATGTTGATAATATTGTCGTACAATATATCTTCATAGTACTAGCCTGCTGTGAACCACACCTAGTTTGATAATCAAACTACTTGACACAAATACCCTCTTTAGTTGTTACAATAACAATCATATACTTAGCTTTTTGTTGTAGTATCCATCACAATGTCTTAAATTTGGAACTCATCCAAATCCATCATGGAATCTCCTTTCCATTATATTGTGCCACTCATAGTTTAAATTGATATAAACTTAATTTATACTTCATAACAAAACTAGTATCAATATAACTCTTTACAATGAACTATCTATCTATTTGTCACCTCTACAAAAACAACATATCCTTAGTTCTTTCAAAAGATCATAAGAATATCTTTACTATCGTCCAATAATCATATTATGAATCATTCTGGTATATGCTCATAACATTTAGATTATAGGACATATCTGGATATGTACATATCACAGTATGATTGGAAAAATACTCTTTGTGATTTCATTCATCATGTATCAAAAATACTTGAATCTTTGTTTCACTTATCAAGTGTCGATACACTTGAATTTCAATTTAATCCTTTCTGTGTGGCAAGAATCTTTCTTATCATTTCCATATTGAACTCTTTTAATATCTCATCTATATACATTTGGCACAACCATATTAGCGTCTCAATCTATCTATATAGATATTGATGCCCGATATTTAACATATGTTAATAAAATATACGTCATTTCCAATCAACAATATGTCTTCCACATAATGTATTAGAAATATGTCTTAGCGCTCCCACTTAATTTCTTGCAAATGCAAGCATCTTCATCGTCTCTGATAAATTTAAACCTTTTTAATAGTTTTCATCATGGTGAAGATTCCAACTCCGCGATGCTCACTTCAACCATTGTAGTTTGCATACGTATTTTAGCATCCTTTGAATTAACAAAACCCTATGGACCGTGTTATGCACACATCGTAGGTAACAATTCTATTAGAAGAACTTATTTTGTTTATTCAATTACCACATAACAAATTTATATGTAGTGGTTGCTACATTAATCCATCTAGACTAAATATCGCTATGAAAGATAAAATCTTGTCATAGTCAACCTTTGAACATTGTTTTGAACTCTTTACCAACATGTCGACTATTTCATAGATGTGAAACATCCATATCTGTTTCTTTATAGATCCAAACATGACTGTAAGGTCTTACACCTTTCTCGAGGGTCTTTCAAGTTCAAAGCTTGATTTCTCGTGTATGGAACTATCACGGATTCTATGGCTTAAAGCCATTTGACGGAGTCAGTGCCCATCATCGCTTCTTTGCATATAGTCGGTTCATCATTATCAAATAACAGTTATCTACTTTCAAGTCCTAGTATTTGATTGTTTACCCGACCTACTAGGTTCAATAGGAACTTAGACCTCCGTGACCACAACCTTTGAGGCACGTGAGCCATGAGCATTGTTGCTTCCCCCGGAACACTTTTCCACGCTGCGCAACTTTGCACATATAGCTAAGGTTCTTTTAACCTTATCAAAGTTCTATTGTCCTTCCACTTAACATTTCACGAAAAATTTCTTCTCAAGAAACTTTACGTTCTAAGCGACAAATACTTTTGTCTTTGGTGTTATGGAGGAGTACCCAACGATTATCCGAAATAACCTACAAAGACATGCTCATCCTACTTTGGTTGTAAACATCTTACTTATGCATACCAATGTTTAAGAAAGGATAACTTGGGTTTTATCCCAAACCATAACTTTATATGGTGTCATTTCAATGGATCATGATGGAGCTCTTTTCAGTGAAAAAGAGGTAGTGTCTAAAACTTTTAATCTTTAAAATATAATGACAGTTTTATGAATTACACCTTTGATATTACCATGTAAAACAAGGTTTCATTGCATATCTCGATTATTCCATACTCATATGGTGTTTCGGGAAACACAAATCCATGGAACGATTTCTCAAATCTTAGGTGTTATGTTAAACTTGTAACTCAAAAATCTTCCTTTATGATCCTATCATAAATTCTTTATTTTCTGGTTACATTGATTTTGCACTTCATCTTGAAAGTCTTTGAACTTTTCAAATGTTTCACACTTCATCCTCATTAAGTAAATATTCATATATTCACTCATTTTTTTGTGTGGATAAAGCATGTGAAGTTAAAATCCATCACTTCTTGACTAGACATAATGAACTTCATACGACAATATGTACAAGTTCCAATAAGATAGTCATTCGTTCCCTTTGGCCCATGAACGGAGTTTTAATTATCTATAGGTAAGTTTCACAAGCGTCATTTGATCGTAATCGAAAGACTCCAAAATTCTATCAAGTATGGGGTTTCTTCATGTTTTCTTTCCACTATAATTTAAACGGCGATGTCACTTCATAAGTGATCTTTCAATCAATTTTCTTTTGACATTTTTAGCATTATCTTTATGGATGTGATTTCTCCAACTAGACTTATATATCATCCATCTTTCATGGAATACGGAAATTATTTGAACAACCCTTTTGTTCTCATAATACCTGATAAAACAAATCTTGAAGGCAAGCTTTGATATTAACGAGCAACAAAACAACCTTTATTTGTTATCGATGAATATCATCACATATTCTTTTGCTAGTTACTTAGGCCATTGTAGTTCATGAATTGTGTTGTTTCGTATGACGATTCATGCCAACAAATTCAGTATCCAACACTTAAGAACCATATTGTTTAACAAGCAAAGAATATAGCCATAACATGTATATCTTCTATATACCTAAGCTGAACAATTCTAGTCTTTTCTCTTCTGGCAAATATTTCTTAGATTTCTCTTTCAGTATTTCTTTATCCTTTCAAAAGAATCTATCAACATCAACAGTGGCGCCATACTCATGACACATAGTCCAAATCATGTATAGTTAAATACCAATGTCTTTAGACTTGCACTTTGAAGTAGATCACCATCATCAAATGTTTGGTGTTCTTTCAAATTCCATTTTCTTTAGTAATCTTTTAGTGTAGTAAACATTTTACCTACATCAAATATTCATCCTTATCATGGAACTATTCATTATCAAGCTACTTTAGCTTATAACGGTGAATTGCGAGTATAATGTTGCTCTTCAAAACCTTTTGGAGGATTAGGACGACCAGCGTATCCAACCTTTTGCAAATTCTCATCAAATATGAGAACATGACTTTTGTCATATTATACTCTATCATATTGCAACCAAAACTTCGTTTCAGATATCACGGTATCTTTCACACATGATGGTTTCTGAAACAATTGTTTCAGCTCCCCGATAACCTTGATATTAAAACAATATTTTGAATATCAAGAATCATGGAGACAAACATGATATTTATATACTAACACTGGAATTGTTACTCTTGATTTAATACTAATTATTAAACTTCAAGAAGTAACCAACCTACTGAAAGTTTGCAATAGGACTCTTAAACTTTAGATTAACACATCAAAACAATACGATACCAGTCCGTAAAGTAACTATCCAGAATTCTATAGTTCTATTATCTCAATTATAACTAAGCGCAAGGTGGTAAATGGATGCCAATGACTACAATAAGTATGCAAATTCACTTTGATTTAATTTATGATAAATAGTGTTCAACTTTTAATCATATTGCTGTTGAACTCCCACTCAAAACAATATCCATCACATTGTTTTAGTGATTACATGAACCAAATCTAATACACCAAGTCCGATCATCACGTGACATGATGTAGTTTCAAAGGCGAACAATCATCATGTTCATCATATCATCTATATGACTCATGCTTTACCTTTCGGTATTCCGTGTTCCGAGACCATGTCTGTACATGCTAGGCTCGTCAAGATTTAACCTTAGTTTCCGCATGAGAAAATCTGGCTTGCTCCCATTGTATACACTCGTAGAATCTAACACACCCGATCATCACATGGTGCTTCGAAACAACGAGCTTTGGAAATGGTGCCTACTAAGGATGAACACTTTATAACTTGATATTTTGTGAGAGGGATCATCTTATATGCTACCGTCATGATCTAAGCAATACAAGATGCATAAAAGGATTAACATCACATGCAATTCAAAATATGTGATATGATATGGCCTTTCTTCTTGTGCCTTCGATCTCTATCTTCAAGCATGAACATGATCTCCATCATCATCGGCGTGGCGTCAAGGTCAATGGCACTGCTCCATGGTTATCGTCCACCAACATCAACTATTACAACTACTTTGAATAATAGACACGCAGGTCTTAATGAAATTAAAAGACAACCATAAGGCTCCTTCCGTTTGCCGACTTACAATAAGGAACATTGCATACATCATATATAATTACAATCATGGCCATATCACATCACAGCACACCCCTGCAAAACAAAGTTAGGCGTCTCTAATTTTCTTTGCATGTTTTACGTGGTTTGGAGCTTTCAATAAGTGTCATTCTAACTTACGAACAAGAACCACAACATTGATACTAGTATTGTCAATCACCCGTTGTAAATTGAATCTTCACTATGTTGGGAGAAACAGGCACCCGCAAAGCCACTTATGCAATACAAGTTGTGAAGGGATACGGGTAGGCTCAGGGCTGCAGGTGGGACTGCCCGCGGGAAGCCCGCATACGCCCACACAGTCCCACACAATTTAAGTGGGTGTTTCACAGGAGCCCGCGAAACTTATGCGGGTGTCCACTATCCCGCGTATACCCACATATACCCGCAAATATGTTACTGTAATTATTGCTTGTATAATGTTTATAAAATATTTTAGTATATAATACGATCAACATTTAGCACTTCAATGTATTAATTATTTTTTTTACTTTTTAAGTGACTCGTCATTCTTTCTACTAGACATAATATTTGCTTGATCGAGAAATTCCTACTCCTTTCTATCCAAATTAATGTACTCCCTCCGACCCATATTAATTGACTTGGATTTGTTAAAAATTGGATGAATCTAGACACTATTTAGTATATAGGTTCATCCAAAATTTGACAAATCAAAGTCAATTATTATGGGCCGGAGGGAGTATTCATATTTGGCTAGATTCGGATGTATCTAGCACTAAATATGACTAGATATATTCGAATCTATCCAAATATAAAAATATTAATTTGGATCGAAATAGCCTTTTTAATATTTGCGCTCGATCGTGGGCTTTCCACGGAAACCCATCATTTTTTCTTGTTTACCCGCGGGTGTCCCGCATAGCCTTTTATGTGGGCTTGGGTAGTGGGCTCCGCGGGCAGCCGACTCCCACCTGCACCATGAGGTAGGCTACACTAGCGCAAATCAAAATTTTCTACCGTGTATACCAGGATTACTATTGTCATAGATCACGGGATTACCACTAGACGCGCAGTTGCGGAATCGATGAAGCGCGTTGAGGCAGTGCAGACGTTCCACGTATCCTCCTCGTCCTCGTCCCACGGAAAGCTCCCCTTGCGCGGCTCGTCCAAGTGCCACAAATGCAGCACCTCCGAGGTATCCACACGTGCGGGGTTGAAGCGTCAAACGCCGGACTGCTAGGTCCGCGCGTGCAACACAGGCGTGAGGTGTGGCGGCTGGATGGAATGGTCTGAGGTCTCAGCTCGCCCCACCCTCTCTTATATAGGCGTCCCTAGCGGGCTTCTACATTAGCATCCCATTAGTAGCCTAAGCCTGGTCTAATTCGAATCCAATCCTCATTAGGCTTCCAGCCCCTTAAGTGTGTGACCCTATAGGTTCATATACAGACATGACACAAATACACTTATTCTGCCAATAGTTGGTAGCGGCCTCTAGCAAGACGTGCCAACTCCTAAACGCATACAAATATCATATCGGACGAACCGTCACAAGGTTTAGTACATGTCTTTCCCTTTGCCTCACGATATTTGGTCTAGCTCCAAGCTGACCTCTCTTTCTCGATACCGTAACTCGGAATCCCTTTACTAGGTTAACTCTTAACCTTATGTAGCACGGCCATGCATTTCTGGATCCGATCACTCGAGGGGCCCAGAGATATCTCTCTCAAGTAGAGAGGGGCAAATCCCATCTTGATTGACCATGTCTTGCAGCATGTTTCAGGACAAACCCGAAAGCTACCTTTATAACTACCCAGTTACGGTGTAGCGTTTGATAGCCCCAAAGTAGGTCGATCCACATCTCAAGTACATGCGACAATCTCAGGTCTAAGGACAAAATGTACACGATGTGTAGAGAGAGTTGCACGTCTAATTGACAGTCTCATATTGGGTCAGTCCAACCCCATGTTCATAGCATGTGTCCACATCATTGGTTTGACATCTCCATGTCTATGACTTGCGAAACATAGTCATCAACCAATCGATGTGCTAGTCTAATATTCACGTGTGTCCTCACATGAACTCCGACTAGAGACAACTATTAAATAACCATACAAGTAAAGAGTTTCACAAACAATTCACATAATTTTCAATCAATACAAGTTGCCTGATATGGATATTCAAGGAACATTACAATAACTCACGGATACATATGAAATATAATAATCTCTATGATTGCCTCTAGGGCATATTTCCTTCAGTCTCCCACTTGCACTAGAGTCAATATAAAATGTATCTAATACCAATTGCTCTTGTGTGCGCTTCATGCGCGGGCTGCGGGAGAGGCTTAGTCAATGGATCAGCAACATTTGAGTCCGTATGTATTTTGCATATCATGACACTACCATCCTCAACGAACTCTCGAATCTGATGGTAACGCATGCAAATATGTTTGTTCTTCTGGTGTTGTGTAGGTTACTTGGCTTGTGCAATAGCACCATTATTGTCACAATAAACGTCCAAGGGATTGGACGCGCCCTGAACCACACCGAGAGCGATCAGGAAATTCCTAATCCAAACAGCTTCCTTTACAGCCTCCGAGGCAGCAATATATTCAGCTTTTGTTGAAGAGGAGGTCACCGTATCTTGCTTGGAACTTTTCCAGCTCACAACACCACCATTCAAGACAAACACATAACCTGATTGCGATTTCGAATCATCTGAGTTGTTAACGTAACTCGCATCTGTGTAACCCTTTACACTGAGTTCATCCTCACCTCCATAAACTAGGAACACATCCTTAGTCCTTTTCAAGTACTTAAGGATGTTCTTTACCGCTGTCCAGTGACCTTCACCTGGATCAGCCTGGTATCTGCTCGTAACTCTTAGAGCATAGGAAACATCTGGGCGAGTACATATCATTGCATACATGATGGATCCGATAGCCGAAGCATATGGGACCCTGCTCATGCGCTCACGCTCATCAGTAGTCGAAGGACACTGAGTCTTGCTGAGTTTAATTCCGTGAGACATGGGCAAGAACCCCTTCTTAGCCTCTTCCATGCTGAATCGTTTCAACACTTTGTCAATGTATGTACTCTGGCTTAATCCAATTAGCCTCCTTGATATATCTCTATAGATCTTGATGCCCATAATATATGCCGCTTCTCCTAAGTCCTTCATCGAAAAACTATTTTTCAACGAGGTCTTAACAGACTCGAGCATAGGAATGTCATTTCCAATCAGCAATATGTCATCTACATATAAGATTAGAAATACCAGCGCTCTCCCACTTTCCTTCTTGTAAACACAAGGTTCTTGTTCGTTTTTGATGAATCCAAACTCCTTTACAACTTCATCAAATCGAATGTTCCAACTCCGAGATGCTTGCTTCAGCCCATAAATGGACTTCAGAAGTTTGCATACCTTTCCAGCATTGTTTGGATCGACAAAACCTTCGGGATGCATCATATACACGTCCTCAGTTAGGATTCCATTTAGGAAAGCCGTCTTGACATCCATCTGTCATATTTTATATTCGAAATGTGCAGCAATGGCTAGAATTATCCGTATAGATTTAAGCATCGCTACGGGCGAGAAAGTCTTGTCGTAGTCAACTCCTTGAACTTTTCGAAAACCTTTTGCAACAAGTCGAGCTTTATGAATGTGAACATTTCCATCCATATCAATCTTCTTCTTATAGATCCATTTGCACTCGATGGCTTTAAAACCATCAGGCAGGTCAACCAAGTTCCAAACTTGATTGTCACCCATGGACTCTATCTCGGATCTCATGGTGATCAACCATTTCTCAGAGTCTGGGTCCACCATCGCTTCTGCATAGGTCGCAGGCTCATCATTGTCTAACAATAATCATTCTCGCGCTTCGCGGAGCCTCGCCGACCTTTGTGGTTGTGGTGCTTCTGTTGCCACGGGTTCCTCCACTTGTTCTGCTATAATAGCATCACTCGTAGAAGCATCCCCAACTGGCTTATCTTGAACTTCTTCAAGTCGCACTGACCTTTCACTTGTTCCCTTTGTGAGAAACTCTTTCTCTAGGAAAACACCGCTACGAGCGACAAACACTTTGCCCTCTTCTCGGTTGTAGAAGTAATACCCTAAGGTTTCCCTCGGATATCCCACGAAAACGCACTTATCCGATTTGGTTGTTAGCTTGTTCGACTGAACCCGCTTGACAAATGCATCACAACCCCAAATCTTTAGAAAAGACAAACTGGGATTCTTTCCAATCCACATCTCATATGGTGTCTTAACTACGGATTTAGATGGTACCCTATTAAGTGTGAAAGCTGCCGTTTCTAGAGCGTAACCCCACAATAACAATGGCAAATCCAACTGGATCATCATCGATCGAACCATGTCTAACAAAGTTCAATTGCGTCGTTCGGATACCCCGTTTCTTTGAGGCGTTCCGGGCGGCGTGAGCTGTGGAACAATTCCGCAACTCTTTAGATGATTGATAAATTCGTGACTCAAATATTCACCTCCACGATCAGATCGCAAGGCCTTTATTTTCTTGCCACGTTGATTCTCTACCTCACTCTAAAACTCCTTGAACCTTTCAAAAGTTTCAGACTTATGCCTCATTAAGTAGACATAACCATATCTACTGAAATCATCAGTGAAAGTAATGAAGTAGTGATATCCTCCTCTGGCTGTCGTGCTCATTGGTCCACATACATCAGTATGTATGAGTTCCAACAAGTCTGTCGCTCTCTCGGGTAAACCCGAAAAAGGCGATTTGGTCATCTTTCCAAGTAAACAAGCCTGACATGTCTCGTATGATTCAAAATCAAACGAAGTTATAAGACCATCACCATGGAGCTTCTTCATGCGATTTTCACTTATATGCCCCAAACGACAATGCCATAAATAGGTAGGACTCAAATCATTAGGCCGAAGCCTTTTACCACTAACATTGTAAACATATGCATCATCAAGATTTAAAATAAATAACCCATTCACAATGGGATCATTAGCCATAAACATATCATTCTTAGAGATTACCCAACCATTGTTTGCACTCGCGAGTGAATAACCATCCATCATCAAACATGAAGGTGATAAAACGTTTCGACCCATACTAGGAATGTAATAACAATTATTTAACTCCATAATAAATCCTGACGAAAGGTGAATTTGCATGATGCCGATGAACAATGCAACAACCCTTGCTCTATTTCCGACGCGAAAATCCACTTCGCCTTTCTGCACTTCTCTAGTCCTTTTTATCCCCTGCATCGAATTGCAAATATGAGCAACTAATCCGGTATCAAATACCCAAGAGTTAACATAGGAATCAACGAGAAGAATGTCCACAACATTTACAACAAACGTACCTGAGTGGGAAGTACTCTTACTTCCACTCTTCTTCAAAGAAGCCTGGTAGTTGCTGCAGTTTCTCTTCTAGTGGCCATGTTCATGACAAAACAAGCACTCAGTGTCATCTGTAGGTCCAGCCTTTTGCTTGGGTGCAGACTTAGGGATCATATCCTTAGCCTTGCCCTTGTTCTTCTAAGAAGTCCCCTTTTTCTTGAAGTTAGGCTTGTTCTGCACAGCCATCACATGGCTATGCCCTGCACACTTCTTCATGTCACTTTCTGCTGTTTTAAGCATCCCACATAATTCATTAAGGCCCTTCTCCACCCCATGCATATGGTAGTTCGAAATGAACTGCCCATAGCTGGATGGAAGAGACGCCAAAATGAAGTCAGTGGCCAACTCTTGGCCTAGTGGAAAACCAAGCTTTTCCAAAGTCTGACTGTAACCAACCATTTTGATCACATGGGGGCCTACAGCTGCTCCCTCTGCCAGCTTGCATTCGACAAAGGACTTGGCAACATTGAACCTCTCAGTCCTTGCCTGATCTTGGAACATGTCCTTAAGCGCAACGATCATATCGTACGCATCCTGATCCTCAAACTTCTTTTGGAGTTCAGGTTCCATGCATGCAAGCATAAGACAGCTAACCTCAAGAGAATCATCACATGCTCTCTTGTAGGCATTCTTTAGGGCAGCAGATGCATTATCAGCAGGTTCATCGGGGATTGGGGTATCCAGAACCATTTCCTTTTTATCAGACCTGAGAACAATTCTCAGGTTACGGACCCAGTCCATATAGTTTGTTCCATTTAGTTTATCTTTGTCAAGAATCGAACGCAAAGAAAAAGGTTATGTAGTGTTTGGTGCCATTGATCTACAACAGAAAACATGCAAAATACTAAGCCATGTAACCATGAAAGAGTAAAACATATTAAACAATTTAATAGCATATACTCCCACTTAAATCAATATCCCTCTATTGATACTAAGTGATTCAAGATCCACAATTAACAAGTCGACTAGTGAGCTTTAGCATCACTGCTAGAAGACAAGGTAAATCAGTAAGCAACACTTGCTAATCATATCACATATGACTCTTGTTGTTGGGTGACATCTCTATGTCAAAACTAGGCGCCCAACCTTTATGCCCCAAGGTACTTAACTGTTAAGATGACCTTGTCAAGCTCACCAACCCTTATGCGTGTAGGTATCCGATACAAACCCATCCAGCCAAGGAAAACCACGACACCCTAATTTCATAGGCCCACCAACAATTGTACAGGGCATAGGATGGTGCAAGGTTTGGTTGGGAGGGCACTGTTTAACTTAAACTTTGTGAGGGATCGTTCTACTTCTATCATCTAAGCATGCATAGTAGTAAAACACATAAGAATAGCATTCACATAGTTGTGACACGGTATGGCCCATTTTCTCATGGTGATCTCTATCGCCATAGAACCTGTCCACCATGATGATCTCCATCTTCATGTTCCATGCGAGCCATCCTCCAAGTGATGAGTCCTCCAAGAACTAATATAAGCTATTACCCCTAACAGCTAGTAATCAAAATTACATAGAATTTGGATCATCACAAGTTGGCACGCAGGCCATTACAATAATTGACAACACACATGGCTGCAGCCGTGTTGCCCTACTCACGACACACAGGTAATGATAAATTTCATACATGCATCACATACATATATTGTCCATACTGATCACATACATCATGCAAAAACAAATTATGCATAGAATCGCATTCTACCGGATCATGTGACATCGCAGCACCTAGTTACCTTAACGAGATACAAAAGGGGCTACGATTAAGGGGGTTCTAGGGGGTATCCACCTGCAGGGTTCGAAGGGGAAGCTAGTTACCTTAACAAGATCGAATCTACACAATTTTCTTTAAGGATTTTGATCAGCAAATCAAATTTACCATAAACCGACTCCTGTCCCGATTTAATCAAACTCCTTTGATCACGGTACATCAATTTTAGATCTAGGTTTCGATTCGATCAATCATATTGATCTTCGTGTGATTCAACAGGATTTATGTGTCACTGTCTACCTCGATGGCGGAAACCGACCGGTAGGGGTAAGTCGTTCGACAACCTCAGAATCACGATCACGGAAAGCAAGATCATAGATCAATCCTGAACCACCGTCATATAAACGATCACATCATTCATATCAATCTGCATATCACCATATGCAAACATCCCAAACCTATAACTGAACAGCATCGGCTCTAATACCACTGAAGGGATACGGGTAGGCTACACTAGCGCAAATCAAAATTTTCTACCGCGTATACCAGGATTACTGTTGTCATAGATCACTGGATTACCACTAGACGCGCAGTTGCGGAATCGATGAAGCGCGTCGAGGCAGAGCAGAAGTTCCACGTCTCCTACTCGTCCTAGTCCCACGAGAAGCTCCCCTTGCGCGGCTCGTCCAAGTGCCACATATGCAACACCTTTGAGGTATCCACACGTGCGGGGTGGAAGCGTCAAACGCCGGACTGCTAGGTCCGCGTGTGCAACACAGGCGTGAGGTGTGGAGGCTAGATGGAATGGTCTGAGGTCTAACCCTGGTCAGCTCGCCCCACCCTCTCTTATATAGGCGTCCCTAGTGGGCTTCTACATTAGCAGCCCATTAGTAGCCTAAGCCTTGTCTAATTCGGATCCAATCCTCATTAGGCTTCCAGCCCCTTAAGTGTGTGACCCTATATGTTCATATACGTATAGACATGACACGAATACACTTATTCTGCCAATAGTTGGTAGCGGCCTCTAGCAAGACGTGCCAACTCCTAAACGCATACAAAGATCATATCAGATGAACCATCACAAGGTTTAGTACATGTCTTTCCCTTTGCCTCACGATATTTGGTCTAGCTCCAAGCTGACCTCTCTTTCTCGATACCGTAACTCGGAAACCCTTTACTAGGTTAACTCTTAACCTTATGTAGCACAACCATGCATTTCTGGATCCGATCACTCGAGGGGCCCGGAGATATCTCTCTCAAGTAGAGAGGGGCAAATCCCATCTTGATTGACCATGCCTTGCAGCATGTTTCAGGACAAAACCCGAAAGCTACCTTTATAACTACCCAGTTACGGTGCAGCGTTTGATAACCCCAAAGTAGGTCGATCCACATCTCAAGTACATGCGACAATCTCATGTCTAAGGACAAAACATACATGATGTGTAGAGAGAGCTGCACGTCTAATTGCCAGTCTCATGTTGGGTCAGTCCAACCCCATGTTCATAACATGTGTCCACATCATTGGTTTGACATCTCCATGCCTATGACTTGCGAAACATAGTCATCAACCAATCGATGTGCTAGTCTAATATTCACGTGTGTCCTCACATGAACTCCGACTAGGGACAACTATTAAATAACCATACAAGTAAATAGTTTCACAAACAATTCACATAATTTCCAATCAATACAAGTTTCCTGATATGGATATTCAAGGAACATTACAATAACTCATGGATACATATGAAATATAATAATCCCTATGATTGCCTCTAGGGCATATTTCCTTCAAGTTGCATGTCAAGCGTGGAGCAAGTCTCATGAACGATGTCATGTAAGGTTAGCCCGGGCCGCTTCATCCCACCATCCTGCAAGATGCAAAGTACACAAGAAGCAATCGACAACAAAAGCATCAACACCCATAATGACCATTGTGTTCTACTCGTGCAACATATCTACATATAGACACGGCTCTGATACCACTGTAGGGGTTCATAGCATGGAAAACAAAAAATTCTATCGCATGAACACATACAAGCTAAGATCTATCTACTAGATTGTAGCAACGAGTCGATAGAGTACTAACCCTCGAAGATCCAAAGCGGTTAACAAGAGCAGATTCTCATGGTTGATGTAGTCGTTCACTTGCCGATCTCAAGATCCAAAGCGGTTAACGAGAGCAGATTCTCGTGGTTGATGTAGTCGTTCACTTGCCGATCTCAAGATCTGAAGAAGATCGTGTTGTTTTGTCCTAAGACGGTTAACTAGCCCTGATCTGTCAAGAGAGTCAGGCACATGCATCAACAATCCCTACATACTAAAATCATTCTCTGATGAACAGAAACAGCTGCACCCGAAAGATTAAAGAGTACTAACCCTCGAAGATCCAAAGCGGTTAACGAGAGCAGATTCTCTGATGAACACTCGGGAGCTACTGACATGGTTATACCCTACGGGTACACGGCATCAGCATACCTGGTCCAGCCCAAGGAAGGACCATGAGAATATACGCGGCCCATGAAGATTTCCGGGTGGCCCAAGCCCATAATGTCTTCGGATCTTTGGAGAAAAAGACTAGATTAGATAGAATATTCAAATGGGCAAACCCTAAACCTGTAACCGACTCGATCTATGCCCGGGACCTGCCTACCTCTATATAAAGGCTAGGAGGGCACGACGAGGAGGGCACCTCTCATACCACCGCATACACACCTCCATGCCAGATTGCATCTGCGCACCCCTGTAACTTTCGGTTCCGCCGTAATCAAGAGCAGACAAGCAGGAGTAGGGTTTTCCCTCCGGGGGCCTGAACCTGGGTAAATCTCGTGTCCCCTGGTTGCTTGTCTGTTAACCGTTCTGCAATCTCCAGCACCCCCATCTTCTCCAAAACCCAAGCTCATAACAATGGGCATTGACGAGAACACACCTCGTCAATTGGCGCCGTCTGTGGGAACTGGGGGCGCTGATTTTGCGATCATGACGGTCCCGACCAAAGAGATCTACAACTCCTCGGCGACGGAGAGCCATCTCCTCTTCGGCACTTTCGACTTCACCGCCCACTCGCCAGCCACCATGAAGGACTTCGAGCCCGTAGGCGACGGGCTCGAGATCCTGTTCGGGAGCTTCTGCTTCCTGGTGGGACAGACCGGCACTCTCCACCTCCCAGAGCGGGTGCCACTTCCCTCGATTAGGCCCGCCTCGTGGGCTCCGCATCCCGTGCTACGCACGTCAACATCGACAGATGAGTCATACGACAGCAGCAGCTGCAACTCAGATCTATGCGATCCTCCATCGGATGAAGGAACCTACGGTTCTGGATCCGAAAGCTGCGGCAGCAGCGATCCGACCTACGGACGCTACCAATGCGTCGTGGTCATCCAAAGCGATGTGGATAAGCAGCCACCAGGTTCGGGTGCTCACGTACCGCCACCCAACCCGTAGGGTAGAAACGGCGAAAACAGGAGAAACCAATCCCCCCGCCCAACGAGGACGACCCTTAGGCCAATAGGGTAATCCACCTCAGCGAGGAAGGATGGAACCAAGCACGCGAAGCTGTGGCAGGCAACAAGATCTTGCCTGTGGGTGCCTCACGGGACCTACTGATGGCATACCACCTGCTCCTCATCGAAAATCACAAAAATCAGGTGAAGATGCAAGAAGTGCTCAACAAACGCAAGCAAGCGGCCTCTGAGTCCAGCGCGTGGCGAGCTGCGCTCTCCGCCATGGGCGGCTCCAGCTCGCACGACAACAACGCCAACAAGCATCGTTCTCGCGTAGAGAACATGGACCCCACTGCGCGTCGCGAGGTGACCCAAACCCTCAACACGTCCTTCATGGAGATGGACGCCAACGACAACGTCATCTCGAAGACGCCGCAAGCTATGATCATGGCAGCCACCACATACCTTGCATCCCATCCACCTCCGGTGGGGGACCCGAAAAGGTCCATGCACAACTTGCACTAGCCGGATTCGGACTCGTTGGAGCTGCGCTCCATGGAGAAGCTCCTGCAGAGCCAAAAAAGAAGGCTACGGTCAGATTCAACCGCAGCCCCACACCCTCATCCGACGAGGAGGAACACGACCTACCTCAACAGCACAAGAGCTCACGATGTCGCAGTCGCGACTATGACGCCCGAAGCAAACTCACTCAACGCAAGATAGACAAGGCACGCGCCAAGCGCGTGTGCTCATCCAAATCCGAAGAGGATGACGATGAAGGAGAACTCTGCGGATCTCGATGCTTCCACAGATCTGTTCGGCGGGCGCGGATGCCGAGGAACTTCAAGCTTCCTTCGGACACTCCGAAGTTTGACGACACGCGGGACCCTAAGGCGTGGCTCAGCGACCACCTGTCATCCGTCAAACTACATGGAGGCAACAAAAACACCGCCCTACAATGCCTTCAGCTGCAGCTGACTGGCGTAGCCCAGATCTGTCTCGACAGCCTATCCTCGGGATCCATCCGAAGCTGGGAGGAACTGGCGTACAGTTTCATCGAAAATTCAAGGGCACCAGCAAGAGGCCAGCCTCGATCGAAGAGCTACGGGCCTGCACCCAACGAACGGGCGAATCCATTCGCTTGTATATACTACGCTGGTCCAACATCAAGAACTCTGCGGCACACATCTCTTAGGAGAGAACAATCGATGTCTTCAAGGATGGCGTCAAGCGCCAGGACTTCAAGGAAGAACTTGGGCGCGGCAAGCCCAAGACACTCGACCACCTCATGGACATCGCCAACAGGTGGGCAGATGGCGAGGACTCCATCCACCAAGCACATTCGGAAGAGGAAGATGACTACAGCCGCCAACGCAAGCGCCGTAGCAAGCGAGAT
Source organism: Avena sativa (assembly GCA_916181665.1). Classification (NCBI taxonomy): domain Eukaryota; kingdom Viridiplantae; phylum Streptophyta; class Magnoliopsida; order Poales; family Poaceae; genus Avena; species Avena sativa. Next base: position 392,165,808 of record OV702280.1, on the reverse strand, counting down.
CGCGTGTCTACGATGATCGCGATGGACCCGACATGGTCGCGGCTGGCTACGCCAATCACCGCAACAAAAGAAACCGCAGAGTGGCGGATACCGTGGAAACAAATTCCGAGATGGAGGACGCCCAACGCAAACGTGGCAACACCGCGGCCGCGACGATGAGCCTTCGACATACGACAAATTGTTGGCCCCCTGCACCATCCACTTCTACATCGACAAGCAGGATGTCAAGAAGAAGGCCAGCCACATGCTCAAAGATTGTCGCGAGTTCCATAAACTCAGCGAGAGCATGTACCAGATGAGACAGCAAGCCCCAAACCCTGGGTACGGGCATGCACCCGCACCAGGTGACATCGCCCACGGAGCTACTCCACCACCACTTGTGGGACCTTCGAATCACCCAATCGCACCCGAGCAAAACAACGGCGGAAACGGGTACCCCGCGCCGAAAGGGTTATTGATGATCCAAAAGGGGCGCCCAACAAACAGGGTGCAAAAGAAAATCACCCGCTAAGTCAGTTTGGCTGTGACCGCTCCACCCACCATCCCTGAGTACCTCAGAGGTTTGGAGACCTGCATCACGTTCAGTCGTTCGGATCACCCCCGCCAGATCCCTCGCCTAGGTCATGCTGCCCTGGTGCTCGAGGCGCAGATCGGAGGGTTTGATATGAGCCGCGTCTTCATGGACGGTGGCAGCGGCATCAATCTGATGTTCGCTAGCACCTTAGCAGCAATGCAGATCCCGCTGTGCAGCCTGGAACAATCTAACACAACGTTCCACGGCATTGTCCTAGGGAAGGGCATATTCCCCTTGGGAAAGATATGGCTCGAAGTCATCTTCGGCAAGCCCGATAACTTTCGGAGTGAGCGACTCTAGTTCGAAGTGGTGGATTGGCCATCACAATACCACGCCATCCTCGGGCGCATGGCATTCACACGGTTCCTGGCAGTACTGCACTATGCATACCTGCTACTTAAGATGCCAGGACCTAGGGGCGTCATCACGGTCCACGAGAGCTTCACTCGATCGGATCACTGCGACAGGGACTTCAACATAATCTCCTAGTCATTTGGCATGCAGGAGGAGCTCATAAGGCTCCGAGATGTGACAAACAACGGGGCACCCCCAGTCTCAAGGCAGAACGCACCTAACATGTCGTTCGACTCAACAATCAACACGAAGAAGGTGCAGGTCCACCCGACGGACGCCTCCAAGACGACGCTGATCGCCAACGACATCAGCCACGCATAGGAAAGTGTGCTCGTCGAATTCCTCCGTGAGAGCTGGGAAATCTTCGCCTGGTGTCCTACGGACATGCCAGTAGTTTCCAGGGAATTCGCCGAGCATGCACTCAACGTGTTCCCAGATGCCAAGCCCGTGAAACAGTCCATCCGACGATTGTCTGATCCACGGGACGAAGCCATCGGAGTCGAAGTCAACAGACTACTCGACGCCGATTTCATCAGGGATATCAAGGAAAGCGAGTGGCTGGCCAACACCGTGATGGTCCCTAAAAAGGACACGGACATCCTGCGGATGTGCGTGGACTTTACCTCGCTGAACAAGCACTGCTCGAAGGATCACTTCCCTCTCCCTCGAATCGATCAGATCATCAATTCGACTAGAGGATGTGAGAAACTCTCCTTCCTCGACGCCTATTCAGGCTACAACCAGATTCGACTAAAGGTCGAAGACCAGGAGAAAACAGCGTTCATCACGCCGTTCGGAGTATTCTGCTACAACACAATGCCCTTCGGGCTGAAGAACGCAGGTGCCACGTACCAGCGATGCATGCAGGCATGCCTGAAGAGCCAGATCGGCCGCAATATACAGGTCTATGTCGACGACATAGTAATCAAAACAAGGGAGGACAAGACACTGATCGACGATCTCCGCGAGACGTTCGACAACCTTGATCGTTACAAGATGAAGATGAACCCAGAAAAGTGCGCCTTCGACGTCCCATCTAGCCAACTGCTTGGATACTTCATCTCCCAGCGAGGGATTGAGGCGAACCCGAAGAAAATCCGGGCCATAATGGCCATGGAGAAACCGAAGAACCTCAAAGGGGTCCAGCAGCTCGCTGGATGCATCGCGGCGCTGAGTAGGTTCATCAGCCGCATGGGTGAAAAGGCCCTGCCTTTCTACCAACTGCTACGCGAAGCAGCCAAATTCGAGTGGACGCCTGAAGAGGACGACGCATTCAAAGATCTGAAGCGGCTGCTCTCCACCTCGCCCGTCCTGGTCACGCCAAAGGAACACGAGCCCCTACTGCTATACATAGCAACCACGCATCAGGTGGTAAGAACCGTGCTTGTGGTCGAACGACCCGAAGACGGCAAGACCCACGGAGTCCAATGCCCTATATACTACCTTAGCCAGTGACAAAACAGAGGTACCCTCACTAACAGAAACTCGCCTACGACATGTTCATGACGGCTCGTCGGCTGAGCCACTACTTCCAGGAGCATCAGGTGATGGTCGTCAACGAGGCACCCCTGAAAAACATCCTGAACAACCCGGAGGCCACAGGACGCGTGGCCCTGTGGGGCATCGAGCTGTCCCCTCTAGACATAGTCTACGAGAAACGCCATGCGATCAAATCGCAGGTCCTACCGGACTTCCTCGTTCACTGGATGGAGCTGCAGTTGCCGGACACCCCGGACATGACACTGCCATGGACAATGCACTTCGATGGCTCCAAGCGCGAGGCAGGAGCAGGAGACGGGGGTCATACTGACATCCCCGCAGGGCGACAAGATGAAGTACGTCCTCTGGATGAAATTTCGAGCTTCCAACAACGAAGCCAAATACGAGGCCGTCATCCACGACATGAGGATGGCCAAGATATGTGGTGCAACACGCCTGGTCATCTACGGTGACTTGAACCTCGTCGTCCAGCAGACGATGAACGAGTGCGACGCGCACGCCTCCAACATGATCGCGTACCGCGCGCTCTACAATTCACTCGAAGGAGACTTTGATGGCTGTGAGCTTTGGCATGTTGGAAGAGAAAGCAACGAAGAGGCCGACAGACTCGCCAACATCGGCTCCACATGCGCACGGGTGCCGCCAGGTGTGTTCCTCGAACAGATCTGTGTGCCATCCATCAAAAGGAAATTCCCCAAGGGATCACCCGAAGAAGCAGGGCACTCGGGGGCTGCGCTACCCGAAGGACAGGAAGGACCCGAAAAGCTCGACACAGAGGTTGCAGCGGTCAACCTAATGCAAGTCATGGCAGTAGAAGAAACTTGGACGCGGCCGTACCTGCGGTACCTAATAAACAGGGAACTGCCTGATGATCCGATAGATCCCCGACGCATATCTCGCCAGTCCAAAGCCTTCACCATCATCAATGGCGAGCTATACAAGCGCAGCATTTTGGGTGTGCTCCAAAGGTGCGTCACCATCGGTGACGGCAAAACTATCCTCCATGACATCCATGAGGGCATCTGCGGCCATCACGCGGGCAGCCGCGCCCTCGTCGCCAAAGCTCTGTGAGATGGGTTCTACTGGCCAACGGCCATGAACGACGCCAAGGACATCGTCCGAAGGTGCAACGGGTGCCAAAGGTTCGCGGACAAACTGCACGCACCAGGATAGGAGCTCAGGCCCATACCCTTGGCCTGGCCCTTCGCCCAATGGGGTCTCGACATGATCGGTAAACTGCCCAAGTCCTCGAAAGGTCACGTCTACCTCCTGGTCGCAGTCGACAAATTCACCAAGTGGATAGAAGCCATGCCCGTCACCAACCAAAAGGGTAAAACAACCGTGAAGTTCTTCCAATCCATCGTCTACAGGTTCGGCGTGCCACACAGCATCATCACCAACAACGGGTCGAACTTCATCTCCAAAGAATTCCAGGACTTCTGCGAAGGCCTCGGGGTCAACATATCATACGCCTCCGTGGCGCACCGCAAACCAACGGACAAGTCGAAAAGGCCAACGACCTCGTCGGCGGTGGCATCAAGAAGAGCCTACTGAGCCCACTCGAGCGGCTCGCGGGATCATGGGCAGAAGAGCTACTCTCCATCCTCTGGAGCCTGGGCACAACGCCAAACAGCTCAGCTGGCTACACACCCTTATTCATGGTGCACGGAGACAAAGTCGTGTTGCTTGCAGAGGTACGCCATAAAGCCCCACGGGTCGCCTCCTACAGCGAAGCCGAATCGACGACCGCACTCGAAGATGCCGTTGACACACTCGACGAGGCACGCGACATAGCCGCGGCTCGATCGGCGGTCTACCAGCAGAGCCTCCGCTACTATCACAGCCGTCGGCTGCGCCCAAGGTCCTTCGTCGAAGGAGACCTCGTCTTATGACTCAAGCAAGAGCGGCCTAAGAAGCTCGAGTCACCCTGGGAAGGACCCTAAGTCATCACCGAAGTCATCCCAGGTGGCGCATATCGCCTCAAGCACGTGGAGTCTGGAGTCGCATACTCTAATCCATGGAACGTCGCACAGCTACGACGCTTCTACCCCTAGCTATCCTCCCTTTACTTTCAATAAGGCTATTTAGCCAAGGCTACTCAGCCTAACAATGTACCTCCTCATTACGATATGAATAAAGCTAAGTGTCTCGCCCCAAAATTTATCTTTTTCTCGCATTCTTTTATGCTACAAACACACTCGGGGGCTCCCCCTTACCTCACGACTTCGTGGACTGAGGATAACGCATGTACACCTGAGTAGCTGGTCACGTCAGGCTAATGAAAAGGGCATGCATACAACCAAGCACAACGTGCTAAAAACAATGAACCTTTACAACAAAGGGCACAACACGCCCAGTCAAAATATATACAAATTTTACATCTATCTTTTTACAGGTCCTACCTATTCTGAAGGATCACCTGAGCACGGTGCTCAAAGAGATCTACAACTTCCTCGGCATACTGCCTCACAGCCGCATAGTGCGGGCAGATGTCCCATAGGCCACCATTTGGTCGAGGGGCGCCCAACCGCCACAGCCGCAAGATTTACGTCAGGGCAATCCAGCCGTACAAGGGAAAGAGCGGCCTTCACCCCCGCAACTAACTGGTGCCGCACTAGCTCCCTGACATGACGCACATCTCGAAACTTCGCCAGCAAGCCCCAGAGAGTCGATGACGCTTCATCGAGGGGAAACATGACGTGCAAGATCGACGCCAAGGAAGTCTTCACCTGCCGCAGCACCCGTGACACTTGGTGGGCATGATCCTACACAATCGCAAGGACCATGGCACGATCGCGATCCATCCAGAAAAATCCACCAGCCTCCATATCTTGCTGGGTCAGGCAATTGATCCAAAACTGCAACGCGCTCTTTCTCCTCCTTCGGAACAAGCTCCCCCATCAGATATTCCTCTCCGGAGGTGCCCCGCTCCGTCTTCGATTTCCAAATGTCCGCGTGGCCTCGGATGCCAAGCAACTCCTTCTCAAGACTGCGGGCGTGGTCACGAAGAAAAACAAGCTGCGACGCATCATCCAAGGATGGTCGCGGCTGCGTAGCAGACGAAGTATCGACGGGGTCATCACCCGAAGATCCCTACAGGAAAACAGACAAGGATATGAACAACACATGATTGAAGAACAACACGAAGGCTCATTATATACAACAAAAAGCCACTGCGTGGCACAAGAAGTGTTCATCAAGACATTACAGCAAAAGTCTATGACAACTACCCTACAACTAGAACGACATAGCCTAAGCATCCTGAGTGGCCTCGGAACCAGAGCGCCTGCCCTTGACCTCCTCCTGCTGCTTCGCCGCATACTCCGCGAGCAGGTCAATCAGATTCGGCCCATAGCACTTACAGCGAGCAGCGTAGAGAGTGAAGGCTACCTCAGAACCGTTGGGAGCCGTTGGCATCTGGGAGGTGACCTGATGAAGATCCAGCTCCACTCCGGACGCCATGGACATCGCCAGCCCATGGACGCGCCAATGCCCTTCTACTTGCGCTTGTATGCCGTACGCGCATCCGCTGACAGCGCATCCGCCAATAAGTCGACATCCTCAAGGGCAATGTCCTTGGGGGCGAGCTCCTTGTAGAAGCGCCCGAGAACCTCCTTGGCTTTGGCGAGAGAGCCAACCACAGTACTATACCGGTCTTCGACCGCCGCAGTAGCATCATCTAGAGCACTACCGTGCTCCAGGGCACTGCAGTTGAACTCAATGCCTCCGGCATCTAGAGAAACGGAAAAGGTACAATAAGAATCAAGCAAAGGCAGAGAGACAAGGCAGCTAAAATAGAACATACAGGCGAAGTTACTCACCCGAAATAGCTTTGGCAGCAGCCATCAGCTTCTCGGCCACCTCCTTCTCGCGCGAAGCCGCGGCGGTAGAGAGCTGCTGCTCGCGGTCCGTAGCTTCCTGCTGCAGGCGCTCCTTAGCGCAGCTACATCGACAAGCTCCCGCTTGAGGCTCTCCTTCGCCCCGACGGCATCTTCGACCTTTTTATCTTATCGCCCAAGGCTCTTTTTGAGAGCATCAAGCTTGCGGAGGGCGGTGTTATTTTCATCTGCAAAAAGCAACAATAGCATGCATGAGCTTCACAAGCCAGCAAGCAGACGAAGAAGTAGAGGATCTAGTTAAGAATGCACCTTGAAGCCGCTGCAGGCTAGCCTCCAACGCCAGGTGCTGCTTCACCAGCTGGTTGGCGCCTTGCACAAAAGTCTGCAAGAAGAAGCAACTTGTCAGGAAAAGGGCTCGGGGGCTGCGCCCAAGAAACGAGAAATAATAAATCAAACACCCGAAAAACGCTCGGGGGCTCCTCCCGAGACACGCACAAAAAATAAGTAAAGATCAGCAGATCACACGAAAATGTGGCTCGGGGGCTCCCCCCACGGCAAGAAGGGAAACACTTACATGATTAGACGGAGACTCCGAAGGTCCGGCTATAGTCTTCTGGGAGACGATCACCCGAACCTCCTGCGGAGAAGGGTTCGGAGCAGCGCCCCTAGAGGTGGCCACCGTCTGAGAGGGAGGAGGCATCATCTTCGACTCCCCCACCATCTCCTGAGTGGCATCGCTAAACGAGCCCTCAGAGGAGCGGCTGCAAAGGAAAACACCAGTCAAAGACAAGCAAGCAACAAGGAAAGGTAGAAAAAAGCATTCGAAGTAACTTACGAGTCCATATCGCTCAAGTTGAAAACAAGCAAGGCCCTCTTGCCCTTCTTCTCTTCCTTCTTCTCTTCCTTCTTCCGCTTCGCCGGTGGCTGCGGCGCTACAGCCCGCAGATGCATGACCGAAATGGGGGAGGAAGAGGCACCATCACCTCCACTGCGATGGACAAGGCACGACGGGTCCCTAGGAGTTGGCGGAGTCGAGGCATCCGAAGATTCGCTCGAGCTCCGTGCCCGCTTTCGGGTCCGCCCCTCGCTCGCCTCGGGGGCTTCCTCGGTTGGTAACTGTGTCAGTGGAAGCTCGGACACGGAGTCCACGATTTCATTGTCTGGCGCATCTGGAAACTGTTCGGGTAGAGGGGGTACCATGTTAGGCACCTTGAACTACTGCACAATGAAGAGAAAGTTCAGAAAAAATAACTGCAAAGAAAACGCACTCGAAAATAGCGCTACGTGCACGACCCAGATCTACACCTGCGGAACGGGCCGAGAGGCACTGAACGGAGGGGTCCGCGACTTCCCCAGAAGGTCCTTTGTCAGTTTTGTACTTCAGCAGAGGCCGAAGGACCCTGTCGAGGTCCCGCTTTGGAGAGATCCTCAGCCACAACTCTCGTCGGGTCATGGCGGCCAGAATAAAGGAACATCGGGTGCACCCTAGCCTGGAGCGGCTGCACCCGACATTTGAGGAAGGTGCGGATGATATCCACACCGTTCACCTCCTTCTCCAGAATCACCTGGACGTCCTCCACCCAATGATAGAGCTCCTCTATCTCCTCCACCTCACCCTCCAGGATATGGTTCTTCCAGGATCTCTTCGGCTAGATTTTCTGGGTGGAGTCAAAAGGGGCAAGGCCAAAGTTTTGCTCGTCCACTGTGGAGTCGCGGATATAAAACCACTTCCTCCGCCAGTTCTGGACGGACTCGGACATAGAGAAAGAGAAGAAAAGAGCAGTGGATCGAAGAGAAATGACGCAGCCGCCAATCGGATAAACTCCGTCGAAGCCGGATTGCCTCTTCATGGAATAGAGCTTTCGGAAGAGGCCAAAGTGCAGCTCAATGCCGAGCCAGCACTCGCAAAACGCAACAAAGCAAGCGATGTGAAGAAGAGAATTGGGGGAAAGATGGTAGAGTTGAATGCCATAGAAGAACAACATTCCACGAAGAAAGTCGTGGACTAGAAAGAAAGGCCGCGAATAATGAAGGCAATGAACATCACCTGAAACCCTGCAGGAGGACGGGGAAATACCTCGCCGCCGGGGACCTTGACGACCTCCTTGTCCTGCGGGATTAAACCCCGCTCACGAAGTTTGCGTAGGTTGCCCTCACGCGTCTCCGTGCGCCGTACCCACCATCAGTGACACGGGCAGCGGCGGTGCCCTTCTTGCCGCCGGCAGCAGCACTGGTGGAGGTCTTTTTCGGTTTCCCCATGGCAGCGCAACGACGGCGGCGGTGCGAGCGCAGGAAGGATGAGGGGAATGATCGGAGAACTTCCAGCGCGCGGCGAGAAAAGCTCAAGAAAATGGACGCAATAGAAAGCAAGTGGCTGCGGTGAAAACAAACAAAAAATTTCCCCATAGTTATAAGGACGAAGACGATGAACGGGGACCGTTCATCAGGAATCCCTAGCGCCAGCATCAAATCCAACCATCCACGTGTCAGCACAGCAGCGAACCGTCGCTCGCACGCCGTCCACTACACACGGAAACCGAGGAGACGCCATAATTATCGCCACGTCGCACGTGACCAGTCAACTCCAAGTCAGAAAGTGGGACCCACGTTCGTCTAGTCACGTCACCTCTAGCGCCGCATATGCTTGAGGTCACCGATCGTCAGCACTGATGTCATCAAAGCTATACTAGCAACGGTTACAAATTTTCGGCTAAACAGCTAAAGTACTCACTCGAATCTACGATTCGAGCAACTACTCGGGGGCTCCTCCTATCAGGAGCGCTGGCCGCGCACCCAAAGCATGAATAGCGTACTACGCCAATGATCTATTTCTTCGAGTCCTACGTCGAGTCTACGACTCCACTACGGACTCGGGGGATACTCCCATAGGGAGGATGGATTCAAGCATCCAAAAAAATGTGTCATATGGACCTGAAGCAAACAACGGCTGAATTAAAGTCTCTGCTCGAGTCTACGACTCGAAAAGACACTCGGAGGCTACTCCCATAGGGAGCGCTGGTCGCGCACCCTAGGAATTCTTCGACTGCGATCCTTCGGATCAGAATGCAATTTTTTTGGCAACTTTGTCTCAATCAACGCTAAGTGAGTAACATCCTCCTTGGCCACCCGAAACACCTCCGCGGTGATAAGATTTCGGATGCTGTGTCTGCGACGCAAAGATAAGACCTACATATATCATCTGATGGCCTGGCAACGCACACGACTGCGCTCTACTAGTAAAAATCCATGCTAACAGGCGCGATGAAAATCCTGACGGACGCGTTGGGTACATCATTCGAAAACTACTGGGATTCAACTCCTGTAAGACCTCAACGGCCTGATTCGAATTACGCCAACATCTGTTCTGGGTTCGATTCAAGGGACTCGAATCTGAAGAAGATCGTGTTGTTTTGTCCTAAGACAGTTAACTGACCCTGATCTGTCAGGAGAGTCAGGCACACGCATCAACAATCCCTACATACTAAAATATTCTCTGATGAACAGAAACAGCTGCACCCGAAATATTGAAGAGTCCTTAGCCGAATCTACGATTCGACTGAACACTCGGGGGCTACTGACATGGTTATACCCTACGGGTACACGACATCAGCACACCTGGTCCAGCCCAAGGAAGGCCCACGAGAATATACGCGGCCCATGAATATTTTCGGGTGGCCCAAGCCCATGACGTCTTCGGATCCTTGGAGAGCAAGACTAGATTAGATAGAATATTCAAAGGGGCAAACCATAAACCTGTAACCGACTCGATCTGTGCCCAGGACCTGCCTACCTCTATATAAAGGCTAGGAGGGCACGACGAGGAGGGCACCTCTCATACCACCGCATACACACCTCCACGCCAGATTGCATCTGCGCACCCCTGTTGAAAGGACTATATCTTCCCATGATGTTTTTGGTGTTAATGATAATCCCAACTGTGTTTTTAATTGTGCTCTTGAGTTTCAGGGGAAACGTTGTTGATGTCTCCTTCTATAGTGGTGGATGCTCTCTTGGGATCTCATGAAGACGGTGGCCTTTTAGTCTTCTCCTACTTTCTCTCCGGTTGTTGTTTTTAGGTCACCGTACTATTAAGAGGGGGTCCATTTTGGAAGGCTGTGGGAAATCACTTGTTCTTGCACAAACCTATATGCACCGCCACAGCCATCCCATTATCCCGTGAGAGAGCGTTTTCCTGTTCTGTTGGAGCCTTTTGTGTCTCACCAGAACTTCCGGCCTAGGCCGGAAGTTCCGCTCAGATTCTTTTCTGCGGGCTGTTTTACACTTTGTTCCGACGCTAGTTCCGCCCCAAGTTCCAATGGTGAATCGGTAACCTTCTGTATGAAGTGTTCTATTTGCCGGAACTTGGGCCGGAACTTGCATCGGAACTTGTCCCGCCAAAAGATCCTGAGCGGAACTTCCGCCCAGTCACCGGAACTTCCGGTCAGACTCGGTTCGCGACCCAAAAGTTCTGCCCCTTGTTCCGCTCCAAGTTCCGGTGGTGGCTCAGTAACCTTCTGTTTTGAAGCGTTCTATTTGCCGGAACTTGGTCGGAACTTGCATCGGAAGTTCACCGGAACTTCCGGTCTGTTTTGCCGGAACTTCCGGTTGCGCTTCTGGAGCGGGCGTCAACGGTCTGATGACCGTTGGAGCCAGGCTGGGCGGAACTTCCGGCCTCTCACCGGAACTTCCGGTGAGGTCACGGGGGCTGTAACGGTTCAGCGCGAGGGGGCCTATTTAAGGCACCCCTCTTCTTCCTCCCACTCTCTCTCGAATTTTTCTCTCTCCTCCATTAATTCTTGAGCTTCACCTCACTAGATCTCTCTCTCTAGCCACTCAAATGACTTGATCTTTTGAGAGGTGAGGGAGGTGACCTAGATCTACACTTCCACCAAAGAATATTTGATTTCCCCCACCCATCCTTTGTGGATCTTGTTGCTCTTGGGTTTCTTGGAACCCTAGACGGTGTAGGGCATCCTCGGAGCTAAGGCTTGCGTTGTAAAGCTTCGAGGTGTCGTTGAGGACCTCCAATTGAGTTGTGGAGCCTCCCCCTCAACCTTGGTGTAAAGGTTTCGGTTGGCGCCTTCAAGATCACCGGTTAGTGGATTGTGAGGCCTCCTTTGTGGGGGAGCTCACCGGAGAAGAAGGTGAGGCCTTTGTGGCGCTCGGGTGACCTTGTGTGGCCCCGACACCTCTCCAACATAGACGTAGCTCCTTGGGAGTGAACTACGGGAATTACATCTCCGTGTCCCCTCTCCGGTTACTTCGTTCCCTTCCTTTACTCCTTGCTATTTACTGTTTTTGTTGTTGGTGTTTGTTTCCTTGCATTTAGGTTGTTCACTTAGTTGCATCTCTAGATAACTTCCTTTCTTGTTGAGCCTAAAAGTGAGAAACAAATTAAAATTGGGTAGACGCCTATTCACCCCCCCTCTAGTCGTATAAAGTTGGTACTTTCAATTGGTATAAGAGCCAAGGATCTTATTTCGGGCTTTACCGCCTAAGAGACTATGGCCGACGAAGGGGGTAGTGAAACCGAAAAATCCAAGAACTTGGCCACTATGGATGACCTCAAGCAATTGGAGTCATCCATGATGTCCAAGTTCGAGGAAATGATGACTCTCTTGCAGTCTCTCAAGCCAAACCCCATGGTTGCTATTGACACACCCCAACCCAACGAGGTTCCTCCCACCGTTACGGTGTCCGCCCCCGGGGTAACTCCCGCAGCTGCCACCACTCACTTGGGACTTGGTTTTGTTGCTCAAACCTCTACCAAGGTTCCAAGTGAGAACATCGAGGAGCCCGAGAACCCAACTTCCAAAGAGGAAAATGGAGGAAAGGACTACTCGGCGGTACCCCCACCGCCGAAGTACACTCCGGATCCACCCATCCCCATGCCACACATTATACCTCAAGGAGCACCACCCATGCTAGATACTTCTAATTTCGCCAATTGGCAATATCTAATGCGCTCACATATTTCCAGCTCGTCTATTGAGTTAATGAGGATTGTGGAGGATGGATTCTCTCCATATGACCCAAAGAAGTTGACACGAGGTGAAGTGGTGGACAAGCAACTCAATGCTACAGCTTTGGGAATGATTCAAAAGGCCTTGACTCCAAAGGATTTTGCTCACATTCGCCAATTTGACACCGCCAAGGAAGCTTGGGATCAACTCACGGAGCTCTTTGTTGGGAATGCAAGCATACAAAGCTCCAAGTTTGATGAGATCAACAACGAGTGCAATGGTTTTGCAATGCAAGATGATGAGACCCCCGAAGACATGTATAGGCGCCTTAAGGTCCTTTGTTCCACTATGAGGGACCTTGGGGCTCACTATGTTGATGACAAGTTTATGAAGAGGAAGTTCATTCAAGCTCTCCTCCCATTTGAAGAACAAAAGCTCAACTCTTTCAAGGGAAGAACCAACTTTCACCTAATGACCTCCCAAGAAGTCTTGAGTGAAGTAATTGCCATGACTATTTCCAAGAAGAATGCGGAGTCCGCTCGAGCTAGAGCCATTGGGTCAACCAAAGTGAATCTTGCTTTGAAGGCCAAGGCTATTGAAGTTGATGATGATGATACATCAAGTGAGTGGTCTCAAGAGGACCTCAAATGTGCCTTCAACGAACATCTTGCTCTCGCTTCAAGGGCCTTTTGGAACAAGTCCGGATTCAAGTCAAGATCAAGGGACAACTCAAGATTCAACTCACCCAACAAGTCTCCCAAGGCAAGGTCGTGCTACAATTGCAACGACAAGAGTCACTTCATGGCCAAGTGTCCCTTTGAGAACCGTGAAGACAATGGTGGTCGTCTCATTCGCAAGATCAATTCAAGACCTCCTCATCCCTTGAACAAGAACTACGCCGTCAAGAATGCCACTAACAAGGAACAAGCAATTGTGGTCCATGAAGAATATCTTTCGGGCACGGATGAAGATGATGATGATGAAGTTCATGGTGGAGAGATTGTGGGAGTTGCTGCTATTGCCACTACCTCAACTCCACGTCTATCCCTCTTCGACTCGCCAAATGAAAATGTCATCTTCTCCAACCAAAAGTGCTTCATGGCCAAGGCCACCGAGGTAACACCAAAACCCACTCCTCAACCTATCTCTAGTGAGCTTTCCTCTCTTGATCTTGTTGGTCTAGAGGTGAAGAAAGAGATGATTGACATGTGTGAATTTGTTGCTACCTTAGATGAAGAAACTAAAAACTGCTTTGAGTCCTTACTTGCGCAACTTGACAATGCTAGAGATGCCTTAGATGAAAAGGAAGAACTTCTTGACTTGCTAAGTAAAAATGAAAGAGATGCCGCCGATGAAATTGCCTCTCTCACTCAAAGTCTTGAGGATGAACAAAATATGAGAATTAATCTTGAAGAAAATGTGTCTAAGCTTGTAGATGATCATAACAACACTTTGTGCTCTACAATTAAAGAACGTGACCATGCTCTTGCTTTGGTTAAGGTTCTCAAGAAAGAAAATGCCGAGTTTGTGGGTGGTCATGATAGGACTCAAAAGGATCTTGAGAAACTCAAAGAGGAACACAAAGCCTTGGAGAGTAAATTCTCAAATCTTTTTGAAGCCCATGAATAGCTTCAAACTCAATTAACTTGTGATCTCTCTAAGTCTCCCGCTGTGCAAATTATAGACTTGTCTAGCTCTCCTAACCCTTGTTGCAAGCATGATCATCTCATAGAGGAAGTCAAGGTGTTGAAGGATCAACTTGCCAAGACTAAGAAGAAGAAGAAGAACAAGAAGAAGAAAAAGAACAAGGGCATGGCCCAAGGGGTACCAAATGGCCTAACCCTCTTGCAAAGTGACAACTTTGCCGGAAAGAACAATCCCTCTTATATTCTTTGCAAATCTTATGATGGTCATGTATATGCTAGATACGTGGGAACGTCTTACACGCATGATTATCATTGGGCCATTTGGGTGCCAAAGGCTCTTGTCACTAACAAAAGGGGACCCATTGCAAAATGGGTACCTAAAACCAAGGCTTGATTTTCTTGTAGGACTATGCTTCCGGTGGATCAAAATGGGTGCTTGATCGTGGTGCCACGAGTCATATGACCGGAAGCAAGTCTATCATGACCAAATTGAGGCCCAATATTTCTAACACCATGGTCTCCTACGGTGACAAAACAAGCTCTCAGGTTTTGGGTTTTAGCAAAGTGGTGGTAACCCCGGATGTATCCTTGGTTGGCGTCATGCTTGTCAAAACTCTTGGTTACAACTTACTCTCAGTTCGTGCTCTTGCTCTTATGGGTCTTTCTTCTTTCTTTAATTCTCATATCGTGGTCCTCATGTGGAGTAAGCTCTCAAGGTGGCTTTTGTAGGATATGTAGAACATGACTGTATGTGGTGGAATTTTCAGGGACCACAACTCCTCATGCTCTATGTCTCTATGCTAAAGCCGACAAGGGCTGGTTGTGGCATCGCCGCCTATCCCATGTTAACATGAGAACTTTGCAAAGACTTCACTCCGAGGGCCATATCCTTGGAATTAACGATGTTTCTTTTGCCAAAGATCGTGTTTGCCGGGCTTGTATTGAAGGGAAGATGCATGAAACTCCTCACAAAGCACTCAATCAGATCACTACCGAGAGGTGTTTGGAGCTCTTGCATATGGATCTCTTTGGTCCTCCCTCTCATGATAGCCTTGGAGGCAAGAAGTATTGCTTGGTTATTGTGGATGACTTCTCAAGATACACTTGGGTGTTCTTTTTCAAGTACAAGAGTGAGACTCAACAAACCGTCATTGACTTTGCTAATGAGGTTCAACGGAAGCACAATGCAACTATTTTCTCAATTCGAAGTGACAATGGCACCGAGTTCAAAAACTATACCTTGGACGAGTTTCTCGGTGATGAAGGAATCAAGCATCAATACTCCACTCCCTACACCCCTCAACAAAACGGAGTTGCCGAAAGGAAGAATCGCACATTGATGGATGCGGATCGGTCTATGCTAGCTGAGTTCAAGTCTCCATACAACTTTTGGGCCGAGGCCATCTCCACCGCTTGCCATGCAACCAACCGGCTTTATCTCCGCAAGAAAAAGAACAAGACCCCCTATGAACTTATCACCGGGAAAAAGCCTAATGTTAGCTACTTTCGGGTGTTTGGTTGCAAGTGCTACATTCTCAAGAAAGGAGTTCGTTTGTCCAAGTTTGAATCCAAGGATCAAAAAGGAATTTTCGTTGGCTACTCAAATCAGTCCCATGCTTATAGAGTCTACAACAAAGCCAATGGAAGAGTTGAAGAAACGAGCAACGTGAAGTTTGATGAAAATCATGAGTCTCTTGTTAGGCAAGATGGTGTTTGTGATCCAAGTCATGAAATTCCTCCCAAGGCCATAAGAAGAATGGGTGTGGGCTTCCACCTCCCCATTGAGGATCCCCTTATGGACGAAGGATAAGGACCAAGCTCTACTCAAGTGGAGCCCTCACTTTCACAAGATCATCTTGCCCCTCAAGGACCTACTTTCTTGGCACAAGCTCCCTCAAGATCTTCTGAAGCTTCCCTTGCTCATGACTCTCCAAGCTCCAAAGAACAAGCTCTTCATCAACAACATCAACCTCCCCACGATGGGGCTCCTCCTCAAGGCACCTCCCACGGACAAGCTCTTCATCAACCTCATCAACCTCCCCAAGATGGGGCTCCTCCTCAAGGTCACGGCTCTCCCCAAGGTCAAGCTCGTCGAGATCAAGAGCAAGTCAATGATCCTCAAGGATCCTCTCCAAGTGATGACTCCCCCGAAGTGGAAATTGATGAAGATGACCCTCGTGTTCGTGCTTATAGTCAAGGCGGCGGCTCAATTGGTGGCAATGACCAAGTGGTAGCTCAAGAATCTCAAGTTGAAGCACAAGCCCTCCGTCAAGCCTATCGTCTCGCCAAGCTTGTTTGAGATGGCCATATCCTTGATAATGTCTATGGAGATTTCAATAAAGGTTCCACTACTAGGAGGCAACTAGCTTCCTTTAGCTCTCACCATGCGTTTATCTCTCTTGTGGAACCACAAAAAGTCTTCGAAGCTCTTGAAGATGATGATTGGCTTGATGCTATGAACGAGGAACTTCACAACTTCAAGAGGAACAATGTTTGGACATTGGTTGAGCGGCCCAAAGACTGTCAAAACGTCATTGGAACCAAGTGGGTCTTCAAGAACAAGTGCGATGCGAATGGAATTGTCGTGCGCAACAAGGCAAGGTTAGTTGCCCAAGGATACTCACAAGTTGAGGGCATCGACTACGGTGAGACTTACGCCCCCGTTGCTCGCCTTGAATCCATTCGTATGCTTCTTGCCTTCGCTACCCATCATAACTTTAAGTTGCATCAAATGGATGTTAAGAGTGCTTTTCTTAATGTTCCTTTGAAAGAGTTGGTATACGTCAAGCAACCTCCGGGTTTTGAGGATCCACTTAGCTCAATAAGGCACTCTATGGCCTCAAGCAAGCCCCACGTGCGTGGTATGATTGCCTTAGGGAGCTCTTGTTAGACCGTGGCTTCGAAGTGGGCCTCATTGATCCCACTCTTTTTACTAAGAAAGTTGGAGGCCACTTGTTCGTATGCCAAATCTATGTTGATGATATTATCTTTGGGTCTATTAACAAAACTTTTAATGATAATTTTGCCAAGCTCATGACCGATCGCTTCGAGATGTCCATGATGGGGGAGTTGAAGTTTTTCCTTGGGTTTGAAGTCAAGCAATTGAGGAAAGGGACTTTCATCAACCAAGCCAAGTACATCCAAGACATGCTCAAGAAGTTCAAGTTTGATCAAGTCAAAGGGGCCAAGACTCCCATGCCAACTAAGGTTAATCTTGATCTCGATCCCAAGGGTAAGGAGGTGGATCAAAAACTCTATCGATCTATGATTGGTTCTTTGCTCTATCTTTGTGCATCCCGACCGAATATTATGTTGAGTGTGGGTATGTGTGCAAGATTTCAAGCCGCGCCAAAGGAAAGTCACATGGTGGCGGTCAAGAGAATATTTCGATATTTAGTTCATACCCCAAACTTTGGGTTGTGGTACCCCAAGGGAGCCAGCTTTGATCTCATTGGTTACACGGACTCGGACTGGGCTAGCGACAAAGTGGGAAGAAAGTCAACCTTCGGAGCTTGTCAGTTTCTCGGAAGACCTTTGGTTTGTTGGTCCTCGAAGAAGCAAAACTGTGTGTCTATGTCCACTGCCGAAGCTGAGTACATCTCTGCCGCAAGCTGTTGTGCTCAATTGCTATGGATGAAGCAAACCTTGAAGGATCTTGGACTATCTTTTGACAAGGTGCCTCTTCTTTGTGACAATGAGAGTGCAATTGCTATTGCTCACAATCCCGTGCAACACAACCGGACCAAGCACATTGAGATTCGTCATCATTTCATTCGGGACCATGTTGCTAGAGGAGACATTTCTTTGGAGTATGTTCCCACCAAGGCAAATCTTGCGGATCTTTTCACGAAGCCTCTTGATGAAGCAAGGTTCCGGGAGTTAAGGCATGAGCTAAATATCATTGATTCAAGCAATGTTGCTTGAGTACCTTGCACACCTACCCGCGTCTCAATGTGTATCTTGTTTGTATGTAGGCATGGATTTAGGGGGAGTGTAGTTCCTCTTATGAACCAACGCTATCCCTATTATGCACACATTAAAGTTTTCATACTCTATAGTCCCTAAAGGAGACCATTTGAGCTTCATGATGAGTGTTGGTAATGAACCCAAGATATATCTTCGCGGTGTCAAGCCATTTACTCTTATATAAGGTGGCCTCGGCCACCGACCCGTTTTTATTTGTGTCTTTGACCTTTTTGTTTTTCTTGGTTTTTGTTGGCTTTGATTCTTCACAGTTTGGGTCCTCTATCCTAAGCCTCTCCTTACCTCAAGCCCTCTCTATTCCCTGCACAAGTTCTTCCTTGTTATCTTCCAAACCTGAGATGGTCTTCCTGGCGTCAGCGGAACTTCCGGTCAGTCTGACCCGGAACTTCCGGTGGTGCTCCCCGTCCTATATAAGGTGGGCCCTGGGGGGAAACGGGATCTTCTTCCTTTTTCCCCCAAGACTCGTCCTCTATTTGGAGCAGCCGCCGGGCAGGACCTCTCCACGAAGGTGCTCCGGCCCCTTCGTCTCCATCCACTCCTCTGCAGATCTGCTCCGTGGGATCCTTCCCCACCTCGATCTCCCGCCATGGACTCCGGTATTTTCCCTCAACTCCCTCCATTAATGGAGATCTTGCTCTCACCATGGCTTGAGTTAGGGCACAGCATGTCTAGGCTAGTTCTTTGGCTAGAACTTGTTGGAAGATCTTGGTAGGCCTAGGGTATCATGCTAGAGTATATTGGTCCAATACATTCTTGAAAATGTTTGCACTTGTGGCTTTTAGATCTAGATCTAGTGAACTGCTGTTTGGAACCG
Source organism: Avena sativa (assembly GCA_916181665.1). Classification (NCBI taxonomy): domain Eukaryota; kingdom Viridiplantae; phylum Streptophyta; class Magnoliopsida; order Poales; family Poaceae; genus Avena; species Avena sativa. The sequence continues at coordinate 392,147,134 of OV702280.1, read as the reverse complement.
TCAGTTCGTGGTCTCACCGGAACTTCCGGTGAGCCACGACCGGAACTTCCGGTGTACTATTTTCACCGAAAGTTCCGGCGATTCAGCGGAAGTTCTGGCAACAATGCAATTTGTTTTTCCTGAGTGTATTTTTCCAATCTATATCTTTTGTTTCCTCTTCCGAACTTGTGCACTTACACCACCTTCCCTCCCTACTCTTGTGCTTTCTTATCAGGGCAAGGAGATACCCGCCAAGGCAAGCGTGCCCGCCGACCATCCTCTGACATTCCACCTGAGATTGATGAAGAAGATGTTGAGGTTGTGCGTCCGACCACTCAGACTACTCGTCAGAAGGCTGATGCTGCTCGCCATGCTGCTGCTGCAGGGAAGAGGCCTGCTCTTGCTCAGAAGGCCACTGTTGTTGGGCTAGACATGACCAAAGCCAAGATTTCCAAGTGGTCTCAGAAAGCTTACTCTGCATTCAGGGCTACGGATCCCTACCTCGTGCCTCGTGATCGTCTTTGCTTGGACCCTCACTTCCACACCTGCCGCCAGGAACAAATATATGAAGAAATTTATGCATCGAAGAAGAAGTTCGTGGTTGCTCCTCAAAAGTATATCAATGTGGCTCACATGGAAGAGAAGAAAGTTTACTTTGGCGAGGCTCTTGATATTTGCCAGAAGTTTGGGCTGGTTCCCCTCATGGAGCACCGTCAGAACTTTGATGTGACTGCTATTGCTCAGTTTTACTCAACTGTGTTTATTCACATGCAGTCCTCTACTGAAGGTGTGCTGAAGTGGATGACCAGGGACGTGTTTCTTACTGCCACTTGGTCTGAGTTTGCTGAGCTTCTTGGCTATCCCATTCAGCCTGGCCGCGGGGCAAATGGTTGGCGTGTTCATGGTCCTGAAGCTGCTGATCCTGAGGTCCTGGAGCCTCTCTACATTGAAGGGTGGGGAACTGTTGGGTTTGTGAATCATCTGCTGCCAGTTTTTGACATCATGCGCAGGGTGTACTTGAACACCATCTCTCCCAAGGCTGGCAACTTTGATCAGTTTCATGGCTATCAGGTTGACCTCATGCATCAAACTTATCTTTGCCGGGGCACAGACAGGTCAATGGATATTATGCACTTCATCTACTCAGAGATGTGGGCGGCTCTCATTGAAAAACGCTCCTGCATCTCTGCTCCCTACATACAGACTCTCATCAATCACAAGTGGCTTGAGACGACTGGCACCTCCTTTCCTCAAGACAACATCACCATTCATGAGGAGAAGAAGCAACGTGTGATGAAGCACCAAAAGCCTCGTTCTCAAGAAGAAAAGGAAGATGCACTCAAGAAGACTCAAGATGTTGCTGGTGGTCCCTCCTCTGCTCCTGGTGGCTCTAGTGCTGGTGGTCCTTCTCTCCAGAGGCAGCCTTCTTGGGCAAAGAAGCTGCTTGGGAAAGTGAAGAAAACTTTCTGCTTTCTACAGGACCGCGAGTATCAGGCCTATGTTGATCAGCGTCACAATGTTCAGCGCCAGAAGGCCATCATGACCGCTCTCAACATTCCTAGCTCTCCGGTCTCTAGCTCTGTCACTGTTCCCAAGGATGATTGGATTCGCGACAACTGCCACTGGTCCGAGGATGAGTCCGAGGAGGAGGTCACTGGTCTGCCTGAGTGGGGTCCCTGGGTCCCTGAGTCTTCTCCTCCTCCCCCCTCTCATGGCTGGGACGAGTAGATTGATCTCTTCTTCCTTTTTGGTGTCTCGATGACAAAGGGGGAGAAAGATGTCTATTAGGTTGTCTACGGGATTTGCATGGGTTGAGTCACGAGCCTGTTCTTGCCTTTGATCTTTTCTTGCTCGCGAACTCTCTAGTTTATTTGTGTGCTTGTGGTTTTATGTCCGTGAACTTATGTGTGCTTGTGGACCATGTGGTATGTTATGTTTGAGACTATGTGGTATCTTTGTGGTATCTTATACAATGCCGTGAGTGTGGTATCTTGTTGTCATCTTATGAGCTCTTGCATATGGTGGTGGAGCCTCATTGCTCTTATTGTTATTATTACTCCTTTTGTCTCCACCACATTTGGTTGGTTCTGGTACGATCTCTATCCTTTCTTGTACCTTGCACTTGTGCTATATTTGCAATTGATAGGGGGAGCCTCCGTGTATGTGTGCCAGTCTTGTCCTTAGAGTTCTTCTTATCTACCTTGCACACATACAGGGGGAGCTTGTCCCGTCTATTGCAAAGATTGCTTTGATTCTATGCAAATCTTTGGGATTGTCATCTAACACCAAAAAGGGGGAGATTGAAAGGACTATATCTTCCCATGATGTTTTTGGTGTTAATGATAATCCCAACTGTGTTTTTAATTGTGCGCTTGAGTTTCAGGGGAAACGTTGTTGATGTCTCCTTCTATAGTGGTGGATGCTCTCTTGGGATCTCATGAAGATGGTGGCCTTTTAGTCTTCTCCTAGTTTCTCTCCGGTTGTTGTTTTTAGGTCACCGTACTATTAAGAGGGGGTCCATTTTGGAAGGCTGTGGGAAATCACTTGTTCTTGCACAAACCTATATGCACCGCCACAGCCATCCCATTATCCCGTGAGAGAGCGTTTTCCTGTTCTGTTGGAGCCTTTTGTGTCTCACCGGAACTTCCGGCCTAGGTCGGAAGTTCTGCTCAGATTCTTTTCTGCGGGCTGTTTTACACTTTGTTCCGACGCTAGTTCCGCCCCAAGTTCCGATGGTGAATCAGTAACCTTTTGTATGAAGTGTTCTATTTGCCGGAACTTGGGCCGGAACTTGCATCAGAACTTGTCCTGCCAAAAGATCCTGAGCGGAACTTCCGCCCAGTCGCCGGAACTTCCGGTCAGACTCGGTTCGCGACCCAAAAGTTCCGCCCCTTGTTCCGCTCCAAGTTCCGGTGGTGGCTCAGTAACCTTCTGTTTTGAAGCGTTCTATTTGCCGGAACTTGGTCGGAACTTGCATCGGAAGTTCACCGGAACTTCCGGTTGCGCTTCTGGAGCGGGCGTCAACGGTCTGATGACCGTTGGAGCCAGGCTGGGCGGAACTTCTGGCCTCTCACCGGAACTTCCGGTGAGGTCGCGGGGGCTGTAACGGTTCAGCGCGAGGGGGCCTATTTAAGGCACCACTCTTCTTCCTCCCATTCTCTCTCGAATTTTTCTCTCTCCTCCATTAATGCTTGAGCTTCACCTCACTAGATCTCTCTCTCTAGCCACTCAAATGACTTGATCTTTTGAGAGGTGAGGGAGGTGACCTAGATCTACACTTCCACCAAAGAAGATTTGATTTCCCCCACCCATCCTTTGTGGATCTTGTTGCTCTTGGGTTTCTTGGAACCCTAGACGGTGTAGGGCATCCTCGGAGCTAAGGCTTGCGTTGTAAAGCTTCGAGGTGTCGTTGAGGACCTCCAATTGAGTTGTGGAGCCTCCCCCTCAACCTTGGTGTAAAGGTTTCGGTTGGCGCCTTCAAGGTAACCGGTTAGTGGATTGTGAGGCCTCCTTTGTGGTGGAGATCACCGGAGAAGAAGGTGAGGCCTTTGTGGCGCTCGGGTGACCTTGTGTGGCCCCGACACCTCTCCAACATAGACGTAGCTCCTTGGGAATGAACTACAGGAATTACATCTCTGTGTCCCCTCTCCGGTTACTTCGTTCCCTTCCTTTACTCCTTGATATTTACTGTTTTTGTTGTTGGTGTTTGTTTCCTTGCATTTAGGTTGTTCACTTAGTTGCATCTCTAGATAACTTCCTTTCTTGTTGAGCCTAAAAGTGAGAAACAAATTAAAATTGGGTAGATGCCTATTCACCCCCCTCTAATCGTATAAAGTCGGTACTTTCACCTGTAACTTTTGGTTCCACCGTAATCAAGAGCAGACAAGCAGGAGTAGGGTTTTCCCTCCGGGGGCCTGAACCTGGGTAAATCTCGTGTCCCCTGGTTGCTTGTCTGTTAACCGTTCCGCGATCTCCAGTACCCCCATCTTCTCCAAAACCCAAGCTCATAACAATGGGCATTGATGAGAACAAACCTCGTCAGGCGATCCTTCCGGTGCCACGTTCCGGCAGCGCTCCCGCAGTCGGTCACACGTACGGTACTCGATGAAGGTCTTCCTCTCCCTTGTTCCAGCAGGCAGCGAAGGTTGTAGCTCTATCCTCGCAATTCTGGCAGCATGATGGCGTGGTGTCGGAAGTAGATGGGAGATCCCGCAGGGCTTCGCCTAAGCCAGAGCGAGTATGGTGGAGTAGAAGAGGGCCTCGGCGATCTAGGTTTTAGATGCCGAGGAAAGAGGGCAGCCGGCGGCTAGGGTTTAGGCTAGACGGCAGCGGCGGTTTAGAGGGGATCTAGGGCGCCGGCGGCTTGGGGGGCAGCGACGGCCTAGGGATTGGGTCTTGGGCGCCTAGGGCAAGGGGGATACCTTGGGGTGCGCCCCCACCCCTCCTTATATAGGTGGGCGGCGTCCAAGGGTGTTCCCAACCCAGGTGGAAACCCTCCCTAACTCAGAAACTCTCCCTAACTAGGAAACCATGTTGGGATTTAACTTTTTCAAACTGCCTTTTTGACTTTCAAATTAGAGTTTGATTTATCTATTCCAAGTGTCCAGCCAAGTGACCTAGGACATGATGCAACCACTCCACTTTGTCATGACACATCCATGTACCCTTCCCCTTCCGGATCGGTGAACCTTCTAGACCCTTCTAGAACATTCCGGTGAAAACACCAGAATCATTCCCGAACTCCGAAATTGGACTTTCCTTATATGATTCTTATTCTTCGAACCATTTCGGATATCCTCGTGATATCCCGGATCCCATCCGAGACTTCGAACAACATTTGGTCTCTTTACTCACATTTCATATCTACTAAACAACATCGAATCCTTAAGTGTGTCTCCCTACGGTTCGTGAATTATGCAGACATGATCGAGACTCTTCTCTGATTAATAACCAATAGAGGAATCTGGAAATTCATATGGATCCCACATATTTCTAAGATTCCTTTTGCGATTGAATGAACCATTTACATACGAAACCAATTTCCCTTTGTCTCGTGATATTTTACTTATCCGAGGTCTGATCGTCGGTATCTCTACATACCTTGTTCAACCTCGTTACCGATAAGTATTCTTTTCTCGTTCCCGTGATATGTGATCCCTTGTGATCCAGTCACATGCTTGCAAGCTAATTGGATGACATTCCATCGAGAGGGCCCAAAATATATCTATCCGTCATATAGATGGACAAATCCCACTCTTGATCCATGTGCCTCAACACATACTTTCCAAACACTCAATGCCACCTTTATAGCCACCCAGTTACGGTGTGGTGTTTGATGTCATCAAAGCATCCTTCCGGTGATGGTGATTAGCATGATCTCATGGTCGAAGGAATTAGGTTACTATGTATCAGAAAGCTTATAGCAAGTGAACTATCTGAATGACTTGATCTTATGCTACGCTTAACTATAGGATTATGTCCATCACATCATTCTCCTAATGATATGACCTTATTGTTAATAACATCTCAATGTTCATGATCAGGAAACCATGATCATATATTAACCAACAAGCTAGTTTAACAAGAGGCTTTACTAGGGACTCTTTTATGTTTACAAACCACACAAGTATTAATGTTTCCGGTTAATACAATTATAGCATGCTATGTAAACATTTATCATAAGTACGAATATATGATAATAACCACTTTATTATTGCCTCTTGGGCATATCTCCAACACTAGTGGCCTTACGGATGTACACAGCCAAAAAAAGGAAAAAAATTACAAAAAAGAAAGTCCCCTATAGAGAACTATTCCTTAGAGCAACAACACTAACACCACCAGAACAACGCCAGTAGTCCTCCACTCCAATAACAACGCCTTCAACAAGGAAACAATGCACAAGCATCGTTGTTGCCCGATAAAAGATCATAGGCTTTCACCCTGAAGAAAGTCCTCGCTCGCTAAACAATGCCATCAAGGCCATTGCCAAGCACAACCAGTTAAGGCTAGACCTTGGATTTCACCCTACAAGGTAAGACTGGAAACTCCTCCTGTGTTGTCTCCCCTCACAAATAGTCGCTGCTGCGAGTCACAGATCACGTAGCCAGTTCATCGTCGCCACAAAGACTCAAATCACCATCGCTGCCCTCATGTTTCCGCTTTCTTTACATTCTCTGCATTTGACTTCACCATGGCTCGAAGAATGGCACTTGGTGAGAACAAACAACAGAGCTTCGCCATGCTCCCGCTGAAACCAAACGGCCAGAAAAACAAGGCACGCACAACCGCATACCTTCCGTTCCAGCAAACTCTAGGCCTGATGGGCCCATGGGAGTTCGCCGGCGGAGCCTTCCAGAACTCGACACTCCAGCCAAGATCCACGAGAGCCAACATCAAGCAAATCTTATTCTTCGCACGGAAGGAACCAGGGAACAGCCTTCATTATTCAAGCACACCAGCAGGCCCCCACGCCGCCAATCAGAACTGCGAAGGAGAAGGCAAGGCAGCGCCGGAGAGGAGTACCAGATCGGACATAGAGGACCAGACGGACCATGGCCATGCCTGGATCCTGCCGCCAATCAAGTTTAGAGGGCTGATCTAGGTCTTCCAAAGGAATCCCCAATTCCAATGCCTCCTCCACCAGATCGCCGCCACGGGGAACCGCCATATCCACCTCGACGCAGGGACACCACCCAGGTCACAGCGTATTGGCCTCGTCGCTGCCGCGCCAGCAGCTCCAATGATCTGCCACGCTGTTGCACGACGCCGGAGCAGGAGCTCCCTGCGCCGCCACAGGGCCAGCGAGAAGCCACCGCACGCGCCAGCCTGCGTTGTGCCCTTTGCACCGACCCGACCTCCCTGCTCCTCCATACGCCACCGCGCCGCCATGGACCTCAGACTCCGCCCTGGCCGAAATCCCTCACGACGAGGCACACGGGAGAGAGAGCCCCCGCCTCCATCGTCGGCGGTGCGAGCTTTGCCCGGCCGCGTCCTCCGACGAAGGCAGAGGGGAGAGAGGCGGAGGAAGACTCCCTGGCGGCAAGGATTGGGCCCTCCGGTGCCGCCCGAGCGGGGACGACACAAGAGGTTCTAAAATGGAGGGAGGATTTCACTTTCCCGGCCTCTGCACCAACTAGGAATGAACACAACCATTAAGCATGACTACCGGGATTTTTAAACTTGGTTAAGCACCAAGTCTGGTCCTCAAGATAAGTTGCATGAGTACTAGGAGAGCCTGATCCTCAAGTATAAATAGGAACCTTAATTCGCTTCCGTGAGGATTTGAACTCAGGTGTTGGGTTTGTACATCCACTCCCCCAACCAGTTGAGTTAGGCTCACTCCCCAAAAACATAGTTTGTGAATTTTGACTAATGCAGATATAACGAGGAATTCATGATGGTTCTAACAATAGTGATGATTTAAAAAGCACAGGGTCCAATAGAATAAACTGAACATGTACATACATGAATAGGATAGAGAAGCGATCATGAAGGCCACATAAAACCCATCTAGGATTTTATCCTCTCGCCGGTGACGTCGACCGTCCGCTCCACCTTCGGTGGTCATAGGGCCTTGGAGGTGTGGTAGACAACAACCTATCACCAGCGGGATAGTTTTTGTTCTTTGTTTAGATTGTTTTCAGTGTCTTGTTTAGAATGATGAGACGGCGCGGGAACATCTTGAAGCAAGAATACAGACTTCCCCGCCCTATTCTCGTTCTAGCCGTGCATATAGCATTGGCGGGGGTAGAGACGTATGTCCGGCGGATCTTCAAGGATCCTACCATTTTTTCATTAGTGTGATTTCAAGTCAGTCTCTTCCAATATATGATTGTCATATTTGCAATGGTTGTTGATCTGGTGTGTTGATCGTTTTGGGTCTTTGCACGACGACTTCTCAGTTGTCTACAATAACAAGATCTACTGCGATTAGTTTTGTCCCGCCCATTGTTGCCATTGCTAGGTGGTCTAAAGACTTATTCGTAATTTTTATTTTTTTACTCTTTGTACTGCTCTTAATGATTATGAATATATTCATGAAATTTCGCAAAAAAAAAATAGTGACTATTTAGATATATCGTGTAAAACACTAAACTACTCTGTATTTCTTTTTAGAAAAAATTCTCCTCTCCACCACAACGATACCGACTCGAAGCCTCGAGCGCTTCCTTCTTCATTAATCCTGCGCGTTTGCCGCACCTCCCGTACCGACTCGATTCCGTCTCGATCGAATCATCAATCGGCCTCGACACCGTCGAGCCGAACCGAAACACCACCGACCAGCAGATTTCTCCTCCCTCGCCAACTCGACCGGCCCTAGCCAGCCCCGCCAATGGCGTCGACGGGCGACGAGGCCGCGCAGCCACCGCCGAAGCGCCCCCGCCACGTCGTCCGAACGGAGCCGAAGCCGGCGGCCGCGCGCGTGGAGCTCAACCCCGCGGACTGCAACCTCGGTACGTACCATAGTCACCCGCCTAAACGCGGCGCTTCCCCTGTTCGCAAACCCTCACTCACACCGGCTACGCTCCAGATTTCGACGTCGGCGCGGGCGGGCTCCGGGGCCACGCGCTGCACGGGGGCGGGTTCGCCTACTGCTGGTCCGGCGCGCGGGCGACGGTCGGCGTCCGTGGCGGCGGGAGGTACTGCTTCGGGTGCAGGGTCGTGGCGGAGCAGCCCGTGGAGATGGAGGACACGGAGGCCGACCAGCGGCATCTCTGCCGTGTCGGGGTCTCGAGGGGGGACGACTCCGTGGGCGGCCTCGGGGAGTCTGGCCACAGCTTCGGGTTCGGGGGCACGGGGAAGCTCTCCCACCGCGGCAAGTTCTTCGATTACGGCATGAAATTCGGGGTCGGAGATACGATCGTCTGCGCTGTCGATCTCGATTCTAAGCCCATGGCCTCGATTGGGTTCTCCAAGAACGGCGAGTGGCTTGGCATTGCCCAGTGTTTCAATGCAAGCGAGACAGGTCTTGGTTTGGTTGGTGCTCCTGTCAGGCCAATGCAATGGGAGTCTGCAATCTTCCCACATGTGCTGCTGAAGAATGTCGTCGTCGAGATGCAGTTCAGCAGGGAGGATGGGCTGGAGCCGGTTGACGGCTACGAGCCATGGACCTCAGCTTCTGCGGCTGGGAATGCGGTATCTGGGCCCGTGTTTGCAGAGCAAGGGGAATGTGAGGTTATGATGATGGTTGGTCTCCCGGCTTCAGGGAAGTCAACCTGGGCAGAGAAGTGGGTCAAGGATCATCCGGAGAAACGCTTCGTCCTTCTTGGGACTAACCTTGCATTGGACCAAATGAAGGTTTTGCCGCTATCCTGCTTATCTTGCAAGCTGTATTCTGTTTTGCCTGTAATTGCTGTTCATTTTATTGTACTCTTTGCAGGTGCCAGGATTGTTGCGCAAGAACAACTACGGTGAGCGTTTTGATCGGTTGATGGATCACGCTACAATGATTTTCAACACACTGCTGGATAGAGCTGCAAAGAGCCCTCGCAACTACATCATAGACCAAACCAACGTGTACAGGAGTGCCCGTATCCGCAAGATGAGACCATTTGCAAACTACCGTAAAGTAAGCTTCTGAAAACGAGATGTGATGTACCCCTTTTCAGGAGTTGTTATTAAATTAACAAATGCTATTGTCGGATGGCTTGTATCTTCTATGCGACAGATTGCTGTGGTAGTTTTCCCATTGCTAAGTGAACTCAATTCTCGGGCTGCAAAACGATTCAAGGAGATGGGGAAGGATGTACCAGCTGATGCGGTTGACCAGATGACAGGTATCTATCTAGACGGATTGCTATTCTCTGAATTCAGTCAAGATATATTTTAGATTAGTGGGTGAACCTTGTGAGTGGTTCTTTTGCTCATCCTTTAGTTACTAATTTACTGAATGTTCCTCTTTTCAGCCAATTTTGTCTTGCCACAGTCAAAGGACATGCCTGCTTCAAAGGAGCCTTTCGATGAGGTTTGCTACAAATGATGATTATGTAACACATATTTTGGCCGCTCAACGTTTTTACTCAGCTCATTTTTTTCCCCATTGTGCACAGGTAATTTTTGTAGAGCTTTCTAGGGATGATGCCCAGACAAACCTAGATGAGATGAAACGTTTGCTGCCAAGAGCCCCTGCTTCCAGCTATGACAATTCTAGTAACCAAAATGTATGTTTTCAATTGTACCTTCTGAAATTGTTCTTTTCATGTGTCTTGCCATAAGGATCCTAAGCAATCTAGCGGTGTCCTGACTGACCTTCTGGGATTGTTTTACAGGTTAGCTCAACCTATCCTGGGATTGTTTCTCTAGGCGTCTCTGGTGCAGGACCACCTCTGTCAGGCTTTCAACCACCAGTGAGCAACTCATATGGACAAGGTGTGTATGCTCCGGGTCCACCAGTGGGCGTTCAAGGTTACCAGAGTACAACAGGGAACCAACATCATATCCAGCCAAGCTACTTCAGTGCCCCATATCAACATCAAACCCAGACAAGCTACCCAAATCCTAGCTCTCCAAACAGCTCAGACCAACATCAGATTTACCCAAGCTACCCAAGTAGTACCTCAAATCAACATCAAACCTATGGAAGCTACCCAAGTACCTCCAGTGAACATCAAATCTATGGAAGCTACCCAAGTTCCCCATTTTCTGGATACATACACAGTGCATATGGTTCCCATGGGAGCCCAACTCCATACAGTCCTAATCCTAGCAACACAGATTTGCACCAAAGAATCGAAGCTCCCGTGGCTGGCACAAACCTCTACCAGACTTCCGGGCCAGCAGGAGACTATGGGAGTTGTAGCTATGGACCTGCAGCTCCAGTCCATGCCCAACCATTACCTCAAGCTGTTCACCAGCAGGTGCCATATCATGATGGTGTTTCCTCATGGAGCTCTGGCAACTACGGACCCTATGGACAACAGTCTCTTGGTAAGTGTTTAGGTTATTGCCCCAGGCTCTTGTTTTAGTTCATTTTGATTGCATCCAAGTTGACATGAAAGGCTGACCCATTTCTCTTTTACTAGTGACAGATGTGCAGAACGCAGGCTTCCAGTATGCTGCTCCAGCTCCAGTGCCGCCTCCTGGCAGAACTCTCCCCTCTCCAATTCCCGGCCCACCTCTTCGCAGAACTCTCCCCCCTCCAATTCCAGGGCCGCCTGCTCGCCCGCCTCCCCCGCCATACTACACCAGTCCACAGCCGAGCACCTGGTAGAGGGAACTGGAATGCTGGATGAACGATCAGAGGATAGTACAGCAGAAGATGGATAAACGTTACCTGCATGTTTTTGAGGTTCCAGGAACCTGTATCTAAACTGTGGCATCACGTGTAGTTTTGTGCCTGTGAGATACTTTTTTTCTTTCTAGATCATCTTGTGCAAACGATGACACTTGTGTTCGACGAGCTTACAAGGGATTGCAATAGTTTTTTCTAAAGACTGCTCGTGAAAATGAGTCAGCTGGATACTTTGTATTAACATCGACATAATGTGATAGACATACTGACTGATGCTAATTTTCACGTTATGTCGATGTTAATACATCGACATAATGTTCCGCATTATACTGACTGATGCTAAATCGTGGAACACATGGTCAGTTTTGAAGAACACCCTCTACATTGATGACAAAATCCCTAGTATGTGACAAACTGACTGGTCGATATATCATGTACAGAACTGGCAACCAGCATTTAGCAAGCTATAAGCGCATAAATCCGTTACACCCAGGCGTGTACAAGGTACATCCAACAGTACACGAGATCGTGTAATTGCATTCCAGATGTTCACGGGAAACAGACCACAAACCAAGTTGACAAAAACAAATCAGCCACCGACCAAACACCTAAATCCTCTTGTGTTCCAGACATTCACATTCACGGGAAACAGATCACAAACCAAGTTGACAATAACAAGTCAGCCACCGACCTAACACCTAAATCCTCTCGACGTACTTCACGCGAATCATCTCCTTCTGACGGCTCCATAGTTCCTTGTGACCTGCGAAACAGCAAACTCTTAAGAACACTCCTCGTTTTGCTCGATATACATGTAACATGTAACACACTAACACAGCACAAAAGAATGTTTCACTTACCCGAGGTGGTGGCTTCTTAGGCTTGTCATCTTCTTCACTGTCATCATCTTTGCTCATCACCATGCTTTGGATGGAAGCAATGTCTGTTTTCCTACCCCTTTTTGCAGCTGTAGTGCCTCGAGCCCTACCTCTACCTCTAGGAGCTGGCCTTTTCCGTCCAGTTTGCGGTAAACTATCCTCCGGTTCCTTTGAGTATTCAAAGAACAAAAACAGTCATTTGTCAAAGGTTATCCAGGTTATTATTGTCAATATGTCATGGACATATAAATACCGTGTGTGTATAAACAGAGGAAATGGACATACTGAATTTTCAACAATTTCGTTTGCTTCCTCTTCTGCTTCTTCACTCGAGGAGTCCACCTCCTCACTGCGAATAGCAGCACTTGACCTGAAAATGTTGGCTGGTCAGATCAACTTTGAAGTTTTACCACAGAATGACTGGCAAGAAGAGTGACGAATAATTTGATGCTATACAACTGATTAGAGTTCCACTCGTCCATGAGCTTCACGTATTGTACAAATCCTTAAATCTCTCCATGGTGGCATATACTTCAAATTAGACTAGAAAGTTGAATATTGATAATACAATGAGAACGGCAAGGAAATTTTAACAACCTTGATTGGCTGAAACTAAGAGTGGTCTGCTTCAATGAGCCTTTTCCTCCCCTGCCTCTTTTCGAAGCTCCGCCTCTAGCGGCACCAGTAGCATCTTTAGAGGGCCTAGTGAATCCAGATGTTTTCTTGGTACCAAGAAGCATCTCCCTGGTGTCCTCATCATCACTAAAAGTGTTCAGGCTACTTCCCCCTGCTACTGATTTACCTCTAATATCCTGTTTGAAGTAGATTAGACCAATAAAAATGAGATTGAAAAAATGGCATACAACATGGGAGAGGGGCTGATAAGGGCTTTAGATATTCGTAACCACCAAATTTTGAGAGCTTGATGTGATTGGCGTGTCTCCCTTAGAGCGGAGGGATATTTCCTTTGCACGTTCCTAGAGAGTAAAATAGTTAAAATCATTAGCCTCATGGTTAGAACCTTGTTGCAAAACTATAGTCAAAAGCTCTGTACCTGCATGCACTCGCCAACTTTGACTATTATATCTTCTTCCTCGATTTTAAATTTCTCTGCTTCAGAATTCAGTTTCTTCTGCAATTTTGAACCAAGCATTTAGATTTTAGACATATGGTATCTTCTCAGTGAGCATGCAGTCAAGTTCAGGGACTGATGCTAAAACAACAATAGTAGCAAATCATACTCTGGTTTCATCAAGATTTCGCTGCAAACAGGCATAGAATGCCGTCTTGTCATCCTTGCTCACAAAGTCGTGTAATGCGATGTCCAAGTCATCAACTGGAAGAATCTCCATTTTCTAAGAACGTGAAATGTGCAGCATTATAAAAAAATAAAAGTTAGAATTTATTCAAGGGATCTATAGAACAAAACTAAGAAATCCCCAAGATAACAAAATAATCTGCTGTTTCTCATGGATATACAAGCTCATCAGCCCATGAAAAGTTCAATGAGACTCAAATAGCCATGTTGGTGCACCATATATTAACTGAAGGACATAAGAATAAAATGGATACTAATGTATATCCCCTTCTGAAAGAAGAATATAGTACAGTAGGTTTAAGAAGTACCAAGTTATTTTCAGCAACCAAAGCTTCAATAGTTTGTTGGTTTAGTTCCTCAGGACGAAGTTTCTCAGATTCATCAACATTTTCTACAATACATAAAGACATGGTTAAGGAAACAAATTACCAAATATTTTATCTCATAGCTTAGTATATTTCCTCTCACTGATCAGATATCATATGCACTGTTTTCTCAAAGATAACAAAATACCTCCTGTAGCCTGGCGCTTCTTCGCGGCTTTTGAGAAAATGAGAATATCTTGTGGGTTTGCAACCTTACAAAAGAAGTCATCAAAAAGTTCATTCAGGTACAATGGAGAAGGACGCTTGAGTAATTAATACATTAGGATCGGAGGTACCTTGCCGACATACTTCTGACCAAACCGTTGTGGGTTTATTGTTGAAAACCCAGAGTAATCTACCTGCAGAGCAGTATGAGAATTTCCAATTTTGTATATCTTCATTATTTTGCGCAGATGACATCTGCTCTGATATCTTTACCTTGATTCTAACTAGTGGAAGTTTGGGCTCTGATCCACTGGCTGCTGGTTGACTACTCTTCTCAATCAGGTTCCTCACCTGAAGTTGGGAAAGTAACTCAAAATTGAAGTCAAAATCATGTCCATAAAACAACCTTACCAGACTAAGGAAACTGGCAAATGATGCATTCTTGGACCAAATTCATACCAGCACACCGAAATGCTTTCAAGTTTTTAAAAAAGGACAGTATCTGAAGTTCTAACCACACAGAGAAACTTAAGACTCACAATTTTATCCAAATGTTCAAGAACAGAGGCCTGATCATTAGGGTCAACATCTTCTTCATCCTTCAACACAACCTACACATTTCACACTGTGAGATTCATTTACTGAACTAAGCACAAAGCAGTGAATGGCTTACCTCAGCATACTCAAAAGGTCTCACAGATCTCAAAGGTATTTTGTTTGGCCTATACTGGTTTCCCTATTTAAAGAATATACAGGAATGAGAAAATAATGAGAAAGTACTGAATACCCCAATGAGATTATGTTTAACATGAAAGAAGAGAGCTGTAAAATTGACCTTGATTTCTAACAGAAGAACATGCTTTGGTTTTGCTTCACCATCAATCAGGGAGGTTGCAACTGACGAGCCTGGTTGAGTGATGTGAAAACCCATCCCAGGAACCTCCTAGAAGAAATTGATCGGAAGGCAAGTGAATAGTTACAGTAAGCTTTCCAACTTTTTAGGCACGTGCAAGTTTTTCCTTGAAAAACATGAATTTCAAAGGGAATCACAATTTATTACCTGGGGGTCAATAAGGCATTCATGCTCATGGCCCCATACCACAAAGTCCAGAAAACGTGGCAAGAAATGCTCATTGATAGCACTTTTCGGGTTTGTCTTTATCCTGTGTGAATCCCAGTATAAAATTACGTTCCAGTAAACAGGATTAAGAACCAAAATAAATGAGCAAACTAATTTGCTTTGTTGATATTCACTTGCAGTGCATACCTGTTCTGATGAAGAACCAGGATATTGAACCAGTCAGATACTGACATACCATCTTGAGTTTCAGGTCGCATCCATTGTACTGAATGAGGTGTCTAATGTGTTGAGATAGAGGATAAAATATCATTTAAGGGGTGACTGATTTGCAGATGTGCAAAGATGCAAAAAATAAAATTCTAGCTCCAGCGATACGTTAGTATAAAAAAATCAAACCAAACCAACTCAATGGAAATGTACCTGAAACATTCTGTTTAGGCGCTCATCTCTAATGTTCCCAAGGCCATAGAGTGCAACTGTAGTTGTACCCTGAAATAATAGGACGTTACAGAATTGGCATTTGAGAAATCATGATACTGCATGGGGCCAAATTAGTTCACCTTTTTTACGAGTACTGGATGAACTGCTATTTGACCAACACCAGAGCCACCAAGGTCCATCTTCCCAAAATAATTCACAAGATTGCAAGCCGAAAGGATATCAATAGCAGAGAGGTTATCCTACAACGATGGAAAATGAATGATTGCATAAAACAAAGCTGATAGCCCATAAGAAATACAAGTTCAGTAGAAAACCATAAAATTCAAAAGATCATAAAAGATGCTCATACCACCCCAGCTGGATCATCATGATTTCCATGGATAGTGAAAACAGGCAAGCCAACATTGAAATTTGGATCCTCATAATTCACTTGGCCAAATCTGATAACGAATAAGAAGACGTGTGTCAGAAAATGAAGTAGAAGAATATATATGTTGCACACATCTTTCCTAAGGTTTTCATATATGATAGAGAGACAAATGGAGTTCTGAGAAATGAGATTCACTATTAAACCTGTTTGGGAAGTTGATTGTCTGATCACTGACAACCTGGAACTTCACTGGAAGATCATTTAGGCAGTGGCGGCGTAGAATCTCAATGGTCTTCACCAGGGTTGAACGTGAAGGTTTGTTCTCATGGAATAGGTCACCGCCAAGAAGCACAAAATCTACCTGCAAATCGGTCTCATTCCAGTTATTACATGCGGACAATGGGTGGTACTCAACAGAACGAACAGGTGGTTCAAAATAAACACAAACAAAATATTGCTCCTACGAACCTTCTTCTGCTCTGCCAATGAGCATATCTCCTCAAAAGCCTGAAACGAATCAAACCTCCGTATCTCATCCTTCTCCATGTAGCCTAGATGGCAATCAGTGGCTACAAGTATCCGGAGCGTGTCACTGTCTTCTTCCCTGCAGTGCCATTCAACAGCAAACAGGTCAGGTGGACAGCAGCATGCAGCTATCACCTTAGGTAACAGGTGGCAGTTATCCTAATGCTCCGTCCACAAAGATAGTTATTTCTGTGCAACAAGTAGAAGCAACTAATACTGGTAGACGTATTAGGCAGTATATCATGATCAGGAGGACTCACATTGTTGACACTGCGTGTGTTGGTTCCAACAAGAGCCCAGGTACTCGCTCTGATCAATAGCTCACTGCAACGATAAAGAATGCACAACCAACATTAGCTGACAGAATCGGTGCCAACAAATGAGCAGCGGGAGCATGAAAGGGGCGTTTCGTCGAACACGTGGTAGGCGCCAGAACATGTGCCCTCAGTCGCTAAAGTCAAAGCTAGCCGTGGACGCAGCAAGCCACCCCAAGTCAAAAAAGCCCACGGCAAGGGCAACGGCATCGGATTCTATGGCGAGAAGAATGGTAATCACCTTCGCTTCCTGTAGCCGCCTCCCCCTCCTGGAGGCTAGAAGAAACTAACCGAGGCGAGTTGGCTGGCGGGATGTCCAGGGGAGGAACCGCCGAGGTTGCTAGTCGCGGTTCGAGC
This sequence comes from Avena sativa, assembly GCA_916181665.1. Lineage (NCBI taxonomy): Eukaryota > Viridiplantae > Streptophyta > Magnoliopsida > Poales > Poaceae > Avena > Avena sativa. Next base: position 392,130,108 of record OV702280.1, on the reverse strand, counting down.
ACGGGCCGGCTGACGGCCCCCTCGCAATCTCCGCTGCACCGGCGGCGGGGTTGCGGGTGCTGACTCGCGCGGCGCAGCACCGGAATCAGCGGAGGACGAATAGGCCGGGCGGAGGAAAACAGCGGCCGCGCAACGGGGGAAGAAAAGAATTGACGCGGCGCTGGTCCTCGCGGCTTTACCGGGCTGCCACGTTGCGAGATTAAACGTCAGGCTCACTAGCCCTAGGTCCTGACCCGGCCCACGAAACATCTCTATTTGGGCCGTCTTGGATAGAACCTTTCCCCGTCCATAGCCCCGAGCTGCTTCCGGTTCCCTACGCGAGTGTGTTCCTCAGCTGCGGCGGCAGGTCGATTTCTAGGGCAAAGTTTCCGCCGAGTTTTTGAGGTCGAGATGGTAAGCTCGGGGCTGTGCCTGTGGTGCGCGAACTAGTTCGCCGTTTCGATTCATGCGATGCCTCGGTGATTGATGTCTCTGCGGTTGTTTCGCTTTTTTTTTGTCAGGCGGGGCGCAAGGAGACCGCACTTGACCTGGCCAAGTTCGTCGACAAGGGCGTCCAGGTGAAGCTCACCGGCGGCCGGCAAGGTTGATACCCACCGCCAAATCTTCTTTTTCTCTTTGTGTGCTAAGCTTTGTGTCATCAGATCCATTGGGGGTGGGAGGCGTATTTAGTTGTGCTGAGTTCTAGCATCACGATTGCTAGTATTAAGTAATGCGAGTGTACTGACGCAGCTTGTATAGTTTGGCTCTGAATGCCTCTGATTTTTGCCTCTGCATTTTGTGTTCCGCAGTAATGCTGTGCTATTGTCATTCTAATAAGCAAACATGTCTTTCTGATAGTTGTTTATATAGTCTTGATACGTGCCAGTATACATATTCATACAGTGAGTCAGTAACACAATAGGAGGGTGGAGAATCAAAATTAACTTGGATCATGTGTTAGCGTGTTGTACATACTGTTCATTACTTGGAGTACAAATCATTTTCAGCCTTGTACTTGCTTGCAACTATTTTGTTGTGTCTGTTTGTCTTTAGATCTTGACCGGTTGTCTCTTTTTTGTTGGGTCTGTTTTTCTTTATTAGGTCTTGATGGGTTGTCACTTCTTAGTTGAAACGCTTTAGATCCATGGAACGCTTTTGATGGGTTGTCTGTTTTTCTTTATTAAGCTCTTAAAGTTGCTTTAGATCCATGGAACGCTTGTAGCTGTTTTATCTCCTGGAATGCTCTTCTAACAGTCGTATACTAACGTGACACATGCATATTTGCAGTTACTGGAACTCTGAAGGGCTATGACCAGTTGCTGAACCTAGTGCTGGATGAAGCAGTTGAGTCTGAAAGAGGTATTTACTTATCTAGTCTTCCTAATGATCCAACTTTTTTTTGTAATCGAAAGTGTGTAGACTAGCACATTGGATGCAAATGCAAGTTACTAGCACATTTTGCCTCGATAAATTTGAAACAGTTCACAGCTTGGTATTCCTGTTTTTTCTGTGCCTGGCTTATTTGTTGAGTATGGAGTACTAAATTCTGTAAACACTGAAGGAAGTAATAGATTGCAACAAAAGTGGAGTTATGTTTTCTGTAAACTCCCTGATGATAATAGCTCTTTGCACATTTAAGGAGAATTATGCTTTCATTTCTTTTAGTGTTGTGTGTAATTATGTTTGATCTTGCAAAATTTTTTTGTAGATCAAGATGACCCATTGAAACTGTCAACGAAGACCAGGCAACTTGGTCTCATTGTAAGTACTCATCATTTACTATTGTCTTTTACATTGATTCAACCTTTCTTCTATTATTTTGAACTAGCAAAAGAGCCCGTGCGTTGCAACGGGAGAAACCGTATCAACACTATTTTTAGTTTAAATTAACAATATTATTTGCACAAATGTCTCTAATTTTTTGTTCATCTATGATAAATATTTATTCATGATCACTGGCTAACCAAATATTTAGGTCTTATTTTGTGATGATCCAAATAGCAAATGATTCACTTTCATATGCCTAGCATCCAACCACAACAATTATGTTCATATTTAAAGCGCAGGTCATTGTTATGCTTTCATCATTTTAGTCAAGGTCTTCAACAAGCGATTCACTGGAGAAAGCATTGCACTATTGTCAATAAGGCCGTAATATAATTAAATTTCAGTTTTAGAATTTTCACAGTATAATATTTTTCCTAATCTCTAGGTTACATTGTTCCGAGCGAAATAGAGTAGTATAGTCAGAATCATCATGAGCATCACCCTTCAACTAAGATCTTATAAACTTAAAAAAGAACCAAGTGTTGAAGATAAGGTAAATTTCAGTTTAGAAATATTTTTAGAACCATTCTGAATAAGTAAGACAAAGGATAACTATATTTTAATTTTGATCTCATCAAAGAGGCCACTCATAGGCAGTGGCATACTCCTGCAGTGCCACTCATAGGTAGCACATCAGGGGATATCTAGAGAGAAACGACAGGAAGGAGAAGGAGAGAGAGAGAGAGCGCGAAGCTGGGTCTGATCGTTCTTACCATATGGCTGCCCTCCTGTGCATGCGCATCGACGACGCGCCGCGAGCGGGTCAGATTCAACAGCAGCAGGATGCGTTCCCTGAACACGGAGCACAGCGCCATTGCTCCCAAGAAAAACTGCAATTTATAAGCCAAATAGACCCGCTCATCCTACTCTTATTTGGATTTTGAGCTCAAGCTAGATCGATTCTGCTATAAGCAAAATTGATGGGCAGCTCGTGTGCAAGCTAGCTACAGGAACCGGATTGATTCTCTTGCAAGGTGAAGTTGATTTTAAGCAAGCTCGCCGGTATCTAAGCCTTCGACCGATTTGCAAGTCCCAACGCTAGATTCTCCTCGATGCGGACTGATGGTATCGAGGGATTGTCTTCTCGGATGGGAACGATTGACTGCTGCAGAATTCCGTCGTACAGGCACCACAGCGAGCAGAAAAAAAATCATATCGCTATTTCTCTTCTTCGTCCGTCTCCTCAAAGAGGCCACTCATAGGCAGTGGCATACTCCTGCAGTGCCACTCATAGGTAGCACATCAGGGGATATCTAGAGAGAAACGACAGGAAGGAGAAGGAGAGAGAGAGAGAGCGCGAAGCTGGGTCTGATCGTTCTTACCATATGGCTGCCCTCCTGTGCATGCGCATCGACGACGCGCCGCGAGCGGGTCAGATTCAACAGCAGCAGGATGCGTTCCCTGAACACGGAGCACAGCGCCATTGCTCCCAAGAAAAACTGCAATTTATAAGCCAAATAGACCCGCTCATCCTACTCTTATTTGGATTTTGAGCTCAAGCTAGATCGATTCTGCTATAAGCAAAATTGATGGGCAGCTCGTGTGCAAGCTAGCTACAGGAACCGGATTGATTCTCTTGCAAGGTGAAGTTGATTTTAAGCAAGCTCGCCGGTATCTAAGCCTTCGACCGATTTGCAAGTCCCAACGCTAGATTCTCCTCGATGCGGACTGATGGTATCGAGGGGTTGTCTTCTCGGATGGGAACGATTGACTGCTGCAGAATTCCGTCGTACAGGCACCACAGCGAGCAGAAAAAAAATCATATCGCTATTTCTCTTCTTCGTCCGTCTCCTCAAAATCCTCTAGTCGCAGCCTCTCCCAAGCGAAAATCTGACTCGTCCGCTGGGTCTCCGTTCGTGAGGATGCGAATGGAGGACTCCCTGGTGCGGTGCGGCGGACTCCTGTGATGGGTGCGTCTCCGACTTCCAGCGAGGACCGAAAAAACCGAACAAAACGGTACAACTTGTGAAGGGTAGGGTGGGTAATTTTCAGTCGATCGTAGGGGTAAAGCGGTCTAAAAAAGTGTAGGTACTACAAGAAACACTCCTTCCTTTATTAGTAGGTATAGATATAGATATAGATATAGATATCTTAGAGTGGATGCTATCCTCCATATCTTAACGGCGTTGAGTTGTACCATGTAGTCTCCTGTAATTTTCCCCAACCACTACTTTCTGTTGTGCTGACCTAAACGAAAACTACGTGATATGATGTGCAAATTACTGCCCCTTGCCTGTTTTTGTGTTCTTTGGTTTTGCACTTGTTGAAATTGTCTGACATACATCTATTGATACAACGATACTATGTCTTGCAGGTGTGCAGGGGCACAGCAGTCATGCTGGTGTCGCCAACTGATGGAACTGATGAGATTGCCAACCCTTTTCTTGCAGCCGATGGGGCATCATAAGCTCTGTACTGGTCAACAAGTTCAGAATTGTGTCATCCAAGCATGTTCAGAACGAGCCCATGTTCTATTGGAAAAACTAATTGTACCCGCATTTGACATGTGCTGATGAACTTTGTAATCTGTACCGAGCTACTTAAAACATCGATGCTGTTGGAATAGCCATGGTTCCATCTATCTTGTACTTGCTTTATGAAATATTAGTTGAAGCTGCAAGTTCATTAAAGGTTCTCAAAAGAACAGAAACCCACATGTATGGGAGGGCATGTGTTGCATCTTTGAAGTTTAAGTTCAGTCGTTTTGCACAAATTGAAGCAATGTCAATCGGGGACAATACTCTTGGTCTAAACGGTCTAGAGTGAAACGTGGTAGAATTATTCGTACTTACTAAAATCAAGACATACCACCTCACTCATATGTTTCGTATGTTTAGGGATAACTATGCTAAGCTACAGTACATGCTACATCTCTTCAGTCCTGCACGCTTAGTCCAGTTTGAAGTTTAAAGTCAATCGTAGGAAAAAAAATTGAAGGCAGTACTTGTCATGTTTTTTGTTTCCTGATATTTGAACTTTTACATACATCGTCACTTCTGTTATTTCTTGATGAGTTTTAGAACTAACTTTTTTATTTTTTTTTGGAGTAACAATGTTTCATTTTCATACAAATATTGCCAAACCCGCATTGTTACGATGATTTTGTATCTTGTGCTAATAACTGGCCTTGGCCCATGGGCTTCTTTTCTTTGAGCCCTTTCCTCTAGGGTTAGGTCAAGGTCTCCCCTCCGTTCCCCACATCAGCTCCCATCTATTAATAGGCGCCGCCGCTGATTCCGTCACCCATCACCCATCACCTCACATCTCGCCGGCGAATAGACCACACACCCCCCCGAATCGTAGATAGGGTAGAGTAGATCCGCGTCGGCGGCGTCGAAGATGGTGTGCATCCGGCAGGCGACGATCGACGACCTGCTGGCGATGCAGGCGTGCAACCTGATGTGCCTGCCGGAGAACTACCAGATGAAGTACTACTTCTACCACATGCTCTCGTGGCCGCAGCTGCTCTTCGTGGCGGAGGACTACGGCGGCCGCATCGTCGGCTACGTGCTGGCCAAGATGGAGGAGGACCCCTCGGAGCCCTGCCACGGACACATCACCTCCCTCGCCGTGCTCCGCTCCCACCGCAAGCTCGGCCTCGCCACCAAGCTCATGTCCGCGGCCCAGGCCGCCATGGACCAGGTCTTCGGCGCCGAGTACGTCTCCCTCCACGTCCGCCGATCCAACCGCGCCGCCTTCAACCTCTACACCTCCACCCTCGGATACCAGATCAACGACATCGAGGCCAAGTACTACGCCGACGGGGAGGACGCCTACGACATGCGCAAGATGCTGCGGCAGCCGCAGCCAAAGAAGCACCACCACCACCATCATCACGGCGCTGGCGGCTGCTGCTCCCACGACGCCCCTCCTGCCTTGGCCGGGTCGTCCCCAACCTCCGCTTCTCCGGAGAAGAAGGCCGAGACATGAGACAGTAAGGTATTGCTTCCTCTCGATCTACTGATTTTTGCACAATAAACTGTAGAAAATCGATGCTAGTGCTGTACGTTGAACGAGTTCCGTGCCAATTAGCTTTGATTTCGCTAGGATCAGCAAAACTATGTCGGCAATGTCGGAATCTGAGCCTGCGCATGCCTCTCACACCTTTGGCTTCTTGAGACTGTTCTTTCTCAAAGTTGCCCAGTCATAGAGGCACATATTGATCCCAGGTTGGTTTAACGTGGCAGCTAGCAGTTTGTTGCTATGCTTCCAAAATCTCCAGCTACATCTATTGTTACCTCGAAGTACTGTTTGATCTAAGCATAGTTTATCCGTTGTTTATCATAATTTTGTACTGTCCACTTTCATTAGCTGTGACATTAGACTTCCAGCTTAGTTGTACTGTGCTGTACTTGCCTCTCTCACCTTTGGCTTCTTGAGATTGTTTCATCTCAGAGTTGCCCAGTCATAGAGGCAAATATTGATACCTTGTGAGTTTAACGTGGGAGGTAACTCCTTATGGTTATGCTTCTAAAATCTCTCACTACATGTTAGGAATTACTGCATAGAGCGGATGCTGATTGAACTGAACTTTGACATGCTGCTTATGTCTGACATTATCATCATAAAATCCTGTAATACTAAAATCATCAATTGTTGTTGTTGCGTCACCTAAACTATCTTGTTAGCCAATGATGATTCTGTCTGCAAAATGGATGCTCTGTGGATTCAAGACCCTGTTTCAGGGAGAACCCCTTGATGAAGCAGATACAATATGACATCAATCGACAAATCTGAGACATTAAAGAACATTGTTTGCCCATTGTACCTAATGATCTTAGTAGTTATGTTAAATTGAGTTATGCAATTATTTGTTTTGCCATCTCGCTGCCTAATAATTTTATGGTTTGCCAATGATGATCCTGTCTGCAAAATGGATGCTCTGTGGATTCAAGCCCCTGTTTCAGGGAGAACCTCTTGATGAACCAGATATAAGATGACATTAACCGACAAATCTGAGACATCGTATACCATCTTGCTTCTTAGTGCCTATTGATTTTATAGTGATAACTTGGGGCTATTGCATAGCATTGTGTTGCATGTTGAACGAGAAGGCTATGATGAGAAAAGTCATGCACCACTCTGATGAGATTTATCTCTTTATGCTGATAAACAAACTTACAACCCATTTCATATCTGAGCCGCCTCATGGTCACCCAATTTTCTAATTCTTGGGTCTTGATTCCGTCAGTTGCTATTTTCACCGTATATTTTCTGTCTTTTTAGAAACTGTTCCTGGCTTTTGCCTTTGGGAAATATTTTTGTTTTGAAAAAGGGTGTGAACATTGTTTTGTGTGGAGGAATACTATAGAGAATCAGATGATGAGGGTTGCCTATTAGCAATCCTACCATGATGCGGACTGAAATTACATTGAGGTCAAATACATTTGCCGCTGATGGTTCTGGTTTCCAGTCCCTTTTCCTGATTTTACTGGTTATTTTTAATTAAGGTGTAAAATTCTGAAGTTGCTGTTCTCTTTGTTGCATCATATCTCAGTTGCGTATGGCTTACCAATGATGATTCTGTCTGCAAAATGGATGCTCTGTGGATTCAAGCCCCTGTTTCAGGGAGAACCTCTTGATGAAGCAGATACAATATGACATCAACTGACAAATCTGAGACATACAACATCGTGCTTCTTGGTGCATTTTAGAGTGAAAAACTTGAGCTATTGTATAGCAATGTGTTGCCTCTTGAACGAAAAGGCTATGATGAGAAAAGTCATGCACCACTCTGAAGAGATTTATCTCTTTGTGCTGATCAACAAACTTACAACCCATTTAATATCTGAGCCGCCTCGTGGTCACAGAATTTTGTATTTCTTGGGTCTTCCTGATTTGAAACTCTTGCTTTTGCCTCTGTTTTGAAAACGGAAAAAAAGAGCCAACATTTTGTTTTGAGGAATAATAGAGGACCAGATGATGAGGGTTGCCTATGAGTGATCCTACCATGATGCGGACTGAAATTTCATTGAGGTCAAATACATTTGCCGCTGATGGTTCTTGTTTCCAAACCTCAAATGTCTTGATTTTACTGGTTGTTTTGAATTGGTGTGTGAAATTCTTAAGTTGCTAGAGTCTTTGCTTTCATCATATCATACTTCTCTTCAAATAGGAAGCCACTTTCTAACTTGATTTTGTGCTTTGGTTTTGATTGACCAAAGTTGTGTTGAACGGTGGCTGTCCAATGATGATTCTGTCTGCAAAATGGATGCTCTGTGGAATCGAGCCCCTGTTTCAGGGAGAACCTCTCGAGGAATCAGATATAAAATGACATCAATTGACAAATCTGAGGCACTGTAGTAAATTTTAATTGTCTCTTTTCTGATGGAACTTATATGGTGAGGTTGCATATTTAGTCATTATGATTGAGTGCCTCTTTTTTACTCTAGTGTTTATTAGATCTGCAATGTATCTAAATGAACTATTATTCCTGAGACAACTCTTTGCTACCTGAGCAGTGGTTTCTAATAATCTTCTTTTCCAAATTGCAGAAGTTGTTTCATGGGCAAGGAGCTGCTGAGTCTACTGGACTTGACACATATGGTGCTCTCCTTAGGATGAAGGATTGTAGCCTCTTATTTTCAAAGATAACAGATTCTGTGATTATGTAGACCTTCTAGGTCTGATTCCAGACCTTGGCCCGAGCTCTGTAATTCTTGTGTAACTGAGAATGACATGCACATATTTTTACTATTTGCGTTGTTGTTGTGCCAATCATGCCTGAAGTTTTGTGGGTGCAATCAAATTGGTTTCTGTATGCCAAAAAGATATCTTCCTGCAATGCAACATATAAATCTGGGAATCATGTATAAATTCGAAGATCTGTTGTGATGATCTATGATGGGGAAGTACTCACTCTGCATGTATCTTGGATGTGGTTTACAGTGTCTGGGGCTGATGACTACAGTTCTGGTGTTCAGCACCACCAGCCACTGTTGGTGTGATACACCACTGCTTAGGTAAGAGAATACAGTCGATCTCATCGTAGGTGTCTTGGTGATATGGCAGTCATAGTCCTAATTCGTTTATTAGTTGTTGTGCTTCCAAAATCTCAACATGGCAGTCATTGCTCAATAGTGATTCCTGGGGTTTAACGTGGGACCTAGGAGTTTGTTTCCACATGCTTCCGAAATCTCCTACTACATCTGTTTGTTGCCACAAATACTGTTTGATCGAAAACTTAGTTTATCCGTTGTACTCCCTCTGATCCATATTAGTTGACTCGGATTTGTTTAGTTTTGGATGAATCTAGACACTATTTAGTATATAGGTTCATCCAAATTTTGACAAATTCAAGTCAACTAATAAGGGCCGGAGGGAGTAACATAATTTTGGCTGTGACATTATTCTTCTAGTCGGGTTTTAATCTGCTGCATTTGCCACCTTTGGCTTATTGAGATGTTCCATCTCAAAGTCAAAGTTGCCCAGTCATGGTGGCACTTCTCAGAACAGAGTCTTATGACACGATGCTATGCCTAGCCTATGACATGTCTTTTCACTTCCAATAAATCTTTGCCACTTCATGTCTTCACACATTTGCAACAATACTTCAGCAAATCATGCCTGAAGTTTAAAGACAAGACCAACCAGGATTAATCCTTCGCCGTGTAAGCCAAACGCTTGGAGACTCGCCGGTGTCCCTTTACCACTAGTTGAGGTGGGACACCATTTGACCTAGGCCGATTTCTCGTACTAGTCTTTTTTATACCTTTTGGGGCCTCCTCTTATCTGTAACAAACTTTAACCACTATTGCAATGAAAACGGCAGCTCTCTTGCTGTCATTCTATTTTTCTTTCCTTCGCTGTGTATCTCATCGTGCCTGAAGTTTGAGCAGTTGGACTTGCAGAGTAGCTCGCAATAAATATGTTTCTTTACTTTACCAATGTTTGTATGCCTTCTTTTCAATTGCTTGTATGTAGGATGTGTAACGGTTCATTTAGAGCTAATTTGTAGTATCTGGGTAGAACTAGAAATAATTCAAAGCAAATTGCAGATGCAGGCAATTTGACCTATGATCAACAAGTTCAATATGATCTTAGTGTAATGGCTCAGCGGTACATCTATATTTTATTTTTCATTTTCTGTAATGATTACATGGTACTTTTTATAGAGAACTCAGCCAGTTTACTGATCAATATAGTCAACACAAAGTTTGTCATGGATAAATCTGGAACGAAAAAACACAAAAAGAGTAACTACTAGAGAGTTCAGCTCGACGAGCAATGCGCTGTGCTGAATTATTACAGCGACGATTAACATGAGGAAATGTCACCGAAGCGAATACCGCTGCGAGGGTTTTGACATCTTCAATCACGACACCAACCATGGATATATCCCGCAAAGGAGACTCGATGCGCTGTACGACAAAGAGACAATCCGACACTAAGATGAACTTGTCCAGACCTTCTTCCCGAGCAAGGATCACCGCACTTCTAATGGCGAGTGCTTCATCAATTTCCAGCTCCATGACCTGATCAAGTAACTAACTGCAAGCAATAAGAAAATCTCCGTTCTAGCTCCTGATCACGATGCCTATCCCCATTCTGGATGAAGACGCCAACAAAGCTGCATCAACATTGACAACTTCTGTTCCTGCGGTTGCGGAGACCACCGTGGAATAGTGATGGAGGTCTCACGTCTTTGGTTCGACGGTGGCTTAACAAAATGCAGCAGAATCAACTCAATATACACCTTTATCTGCTCGGCAAGACTGTTAGGGTGTTTCCTCTTCTCTCCATTGCGGGCGCCATTACGCGCCTCCCATAAGTGCCACACCGTAATGGCCAGGGCGATCGCCTCGTGATCATTTGATCTCATCAGGAATTCCAAGACCCAGGATTCTGGTCAGTGAACAACTTCCTTTTAAGATGATCAAGGGAGGTCCTTTTAACGGCCCTCCAAACCTCTGCTGCATAGGGGTAGAACAGTATAGTGTGCACTGCTCGTTCTTCTCTGTTGCAGAAGCTACACAGCAGGTATATTTCGTAGACGAAGCTGGGAACCACTGGGTAGGCAATCATGAGCCAGACGCCATAATGTGATCCTCATCTTTCCAGGAGCTTTAATATTCCACATCTTCTTCCACGCTTTCTCCTCCTCGCTCATGTCAGACGGCAGGCCTCGGTTGAAAAGCTCCGACGCGACACAAACTCCTGTGATCTTGCCAAGTTATAAGCAGACCTTACATGTGTACCCACCTCGTTTCTCATGAGGACATGACGGAAAATCTTCCCCGCCATGCCTACTCAGAGGAACCTGGAGGATTTTAGTAGCTATGGCCTCCTGGAAGAAATTCCTGACCACATCTCCATCCCAGGTACCTGTATCTGCATCTAACAGCAAACTGACCGGCGCATCAATTGGCAGCGGATATAGCAGATGGATTCTCTCCGGTGGTGTACCTGGAATCCAGTTGTCGGTGAGGATACGAGTCCGCTCGCCATTGGCAATACCCCATATAATCCCCTGTTGTACCAGCTCCCTCCCGAACAAGATACTGCGCCATGTATAGGACGCTGAACATCTTAGAAACAGAGCGATGCTCTGTACTCATCATGCCTGAAGTTTGAGCAGTTGGACTTGCAGAGTAGCTCGCAACAAATATGTTCCTGTATTTTATCAATGTTTGTATGCCTTCTTTTCAATTGCTTGTATGAGAGATGTGTAACGGTTCATCTAGAGATAATTTACAGTAACTGGGTAGAAGTAGAAATAATTCAAAACAAATTGCAGTTGCGGAGCATTTTGACCTATGATCAACAAGTTCAATGTGATCTTAGTGTAATGGCTCAGTGGTACATCTAATTCTTTTACAGTTTCTGTAATGACTACATGGTACTTGGATATGAACCAAACCACCAAGTGGCCTCATCTTTCTTGCATCCTCAAATAATATACTGAAGTTACTGATCGGTATTGAGAATCTGCTCCAAGAGGTCAGTGGACAGAGGTTTCCCAGGGATGTAGCGTCTGGATCCAAACAATCTTTTGCTGACAATAGACAAAGCCAATGCATATGTTTTTTTTTTACTTGTTTGATGTTATACTCATAGAGATGGAGACCGGGTGTCTAGCAGGCCAGCACCACCAACCACGGCTGGTGTGATACACCACTGCTTAGGGATCACGCTTTTCAGCCTCTAGAGACCTACTTTCTTTTCTTTGAAGAGAATGCAGTCAATCTCATCAATCATCATCATTGGTGCTATGACATAGACATTTCTCAGTAGTCCGGGAGACTAGTGTACCAAGTAATTTTATTTCCCTTTGGTTGTTCAAAACTGGCAAGTTTTAGGCTTGCTGCCTCCTGAATACTCTCAAACAATTCCCCTTGGCTAGGGGAGGCTTTCCAGAACATGCTTAGTGTATCCTATGACATGTTTTCCTCTTGTTGGCTCCATCATGTCTTCACACCTTTGAGAAAAATCAGCAGCAATTCATACAAACAGCGTCTGGAATTTCACTCTTCTCTTGATGCTGCCGGATCTTTCATACCCGATGCCTATCTTGCTGTGCACCAGTTTGACAGCCAGATCGGTATTTCCAGCTTTCCTGAGTGCATTGATCATCATCGTCCGAACCCTCCCAGGTATCTCACGGCCCTTTGACACAATTCCATCTGCCAATTTGCAGGCCTGCTTGAATCTGCCAGCCCTGCACAGAACATTTATCATGTCTTCATGGGCAGTCTCAGGAATCACCCCCATTGGAGCTAGTTCATCCAGTATCCTGCAAGCCCGGCTGAATTTGCCAGAAAGACATAGCCCGTTGGCGAGAGCCCTGAAAGCTGCAGCTGTGGGGGTGATCCCCTTGTCGATCATTGCGTCCCAAACCTTCAGCGCCTCCTCATTCTTGTGTTCCTTGAACAAACCATCGATTAGTATGGTATACGTGTAAACAGTCTGATCGCAGCCATCATCTTCCATTCTCTTGTACAAGGCACATGCATCATTCGTCCTTCCTGCTTTAGCTAACCCGTCGATCAGCACATTGTAGCAATATGAGTCGGGCACAAAACCTTTGACTCTCATCTCCTCAAAGAGCTCCTGTGCTTGGTCGACCATTCCGGCTTTCCCGAAGCCGTCGATCAGGCTTGTATAGAAGATGGCGTTCACTGCAATACTCTTCTCCACACAGTTCCTGAAACATAAAACTGCCTCGTCCAACTTACCGAACCGGCACAAGCAGTTGACAATCACTCCATACGTGACGGCGTCGAGCTCAAGCCCGCTAGCCTTCATCCTCTCGAAGAGTGACATTGCCTCAACCTCCCTACCGAATTTTCCCAGCGAATCAATGAGGGAGGTATACATGGCTGCTTTGGCCGGGCAACCACGCTTCAGCATTCTCTCGAACACGGCCATTCCCTCGAACGGCTTCCCATCCTTGCATAGCGCGCCGATCACCAGCACGTACGCATGCTGCGGAATGTCCTTCCCCATTCCCCTCTCTTCCATTTCTTGGAACAACGCCACGCACTGCGAAAACGTGCCCTCGCTGTGATGGCACTGCATGAGCGTGAGGTATGTGACCTTGTCCGGCGAGAGCTCCCCGGCCTGTAACCTCATGTGATCGAGCCGTGCCATGGCGTCCTGCGCCCTCCCTCCGCGGCAGTACCCCTTGATGAGGATGTTGTAGGAGACGACGTCGGGACGGACCTGTTCCTCCGTGGACATTGCGTCGAACACGTTGATGGCGGTGTCGAGGAGGCCCGCGTTGACGAGGCCATCGAGGAGGCAGTTGTAGGTCACCCTGGACGGCTCGACGCCGGCGGCGCGCATGGCGCTCCACGCCCAGAGAAGGTCGTCCGAGAGGCCGAGAGCCGCGAGGCTGCGGATGAGCGACGCGGACGACGCCGGCGCGAGGTGTCGCAGCACGGCGTCCCCGCGGGCGCGCAGCTCGGCGACGAGCTGCCGCGCGTGGCCCGAGGCGTCTGGGGTGGCGTCCCTGGAGTGCGCGAAGGAGTGGAGGAGGGATACGTAGCAGGCGAGGAGGTGGTCCGGGTGGGCGGCGAGGTTGGTGCCGTTTGGGACGGAGCGGAAGAAGTGGAGCGACGGGACAGGGTGCGGGAGCATCTGCGGGGAGCGGAGGGCGGCGGCGACGAAAGCCGGGGAGAGGCGGAGGAGGAAGGTGCTGCAGAAGGCGCGCAGGTCGGCGGCGAGCGTGGCGGGTGGGGCGCGGAGGACTAGGGAGACCACGCGCGGGAGCCACGGGGACGGGGTGGGCGGCGCGGCCGAGGAGGATGTGTATGGGCTCGGGTCCGCCAGGTCGGTGTACGGCTCGATCCACTCCGGCGGCGGGAGCGGCTGCTGGTGGCCGCCGTAGGGATTCGCCGCGGCGAACGGCGACGCGTGTCGCCCGCGCGGGGCGCTGGTGCAGAACCTTCGCATTGCGGTGCTGCGGTGGTGGGGAGTGGCGACAGGGCGTTCGACGAAATGAGGCCGCGGGAGGGTGTGAATTCTGATTTGTTCTGCTTCTGCGTGTCTGTACTGCTTTTGTTGAATTCTTCACTTCAGGTATATCTCCAGTGAGGAGAAAACCAGATAGAAATATTCAGAAAATTCTGATGAAACACAAGGAAACAAATCCATTGCTCAATGCAATCCATCCCATTCTCGCAGTGAGGAGTACCATGTATGGAACGTACTGTTTTACAGAGCCACCAATTTTATGTTAATTTGGCCTGAAGATGCAAAGCAACTCGTGCAAACTACAGAGTTGTCTGACAATATCAACCCTTCCTCCTAGGTCGAGCATCTGAAGATCACCCTCCATGAATCATCTCGATCGGCTCTTGGTCATTTCGTAGGTGTATAAGCTTCGCGCAACAAAACTGACTGTAGGAGCAGCAAGCCGGAGGATCTAGATGGCGGGGTCATCCCACTGCAGGACGGCGGTGTCCAGGTTCTGCTCCTGCTTGAGCTTGTCCTTGAGGAACCAGTCGCACACGCGGCCGGCGTTGAGCTCCTCGATCGCCATGCCTTCCTGCTCCGATATCACCCTCAGCAGATTCAGCGACGATATCTGAAGAACCACGTGATTTACATGTCATTTATCAAGAAAATGTTCAACAAATTAGAAGTACATCTAAAATGGCAGCCAGCCAGCCACTTGGCATGTTCAGAATTCAGCAAAGGAATATAGTGTCAAACTTTCAGTGGACATGGCTGCGGAATTACGGTTAGGCGGCAGAGGAAGCGCTCGTGGGTGCTGAGGCCGGACATCTCCACCAGCCCGGCCTCCTCCAGGCTAAGGAAGGTTCTCTTCTCCGGCTTGCCGACGCCGCCGCCACTCTGCTGCTTCTCTTCTTGGCATCTCCTCCTGACCACCAGACGCGGCGGTGCTCCGCCCGTCTTCCTGCGCTCCCCTTCCGCTCTCGCTGCACGCAGTTTGCTAGGTAATTACACATATGAACAGTTCAAGCACAGGCGGATGGAGCGAGCAGAGGATCAACCTGGATTACAGGGGAAAGCTCGTCGGGGCAGCGGCCTGGGCTGCAGGAGCGCTGCCGGCCGCTGGGCGTGGGGCCTGCACGCCGTGGTCATGTGCTGCTGCATAGCTCAGCGAAATTCAGGCAGGCGAGCCGGAGGAGATGGGGTTTGTGTTTCGTGCGACAAGATAACGTTCCATTTGGCAAGTCCTGGATGACATTACCCGCAAAAAAAAAAGTCCTGGATGACATAACTTCTCGTGGGCTCTCAAAGTCTCAAGGGTGTAGCAGCAGGTCACAAGACGGGCCTCCACAAGGTGCATACGCAGGCCTCAGTACCCGGCAGCGGCTAAGACGTAAGCCAGGATTCAGGCCCATGGAAGCTCAATATTTTTCTGACAGTCAATATCATGATACATCTATAGTAGCCAAGAGTACATGATTTTGTAAAATGTAACCTTATGGATCGAACACATAATTATTCCGCTAATAAAGTTGTAATCTGCACCAAAACCATTTAGGGAGAGAAACTCATCTTCCAACACCACCATTGATGTCGGGAAAGAAATCTCTTCGTCCAACTGAGGGCCGAAGATCGATGATTGTAGCCATATCCATCGACGTGGAGGCTGAGAAGAAGAAGACTGTCTAAACTCCAATCTAATTTATGAGAAAAATACTTTTACTAAAACTTAACTCATACATCACGCAGGGTCGATGTCAGCACGCTCGTGCCAGTGTCACGCTACCTTGTCATTTTCCTTCTTTTCAACAAGGCCACTAGCTATTCAGGGCCAGATTGTGAGGTGGCATGCTAACACAACATATCTTTTTGATGCACAACAAACTAGTCAAGGTACGGAATCACAATGCGTCCAGCTAACAAAAGAACATGCATAAAGAAGCATTTGTCAAATTATTAATCAATCGATTAATATTATTTTGTTCCCACGGTTTCTCCCCGAACGATGCCTAGGCATCTCCATTCACTCCCTTATAGAGCGAAGGGACTAACGATATGCATCCATGTAAGGAATCTTTGTACATTTGGCCAATGCATTATGTTTTAAACCATCCAATTGACGACTCGTCTTCATCGTTGGGTTTGTCTCAATGAATACTCTTGAAATGATCAGAGAGAGAGAGAGAGAGGGAGAGAGAGAGGTGAATAGGTGACTACAATATTTAACCTTTTAAACAATTTAGGCTTAACAAGAATATATATATTGTCTAGATATGCAACTAGGTGGAACAATCCTATATGGCAATACACAAGCAAGTGAACAATTAATAAGTAGTAAAGGTGAGAAACGATATAACCGCAATGTAGGCTCGGAGATATTTTTCCATGGTTCCATCCTTTTGAGAGAAAATACGTCTATATTGGATGGGTGCAGTGGCCCGAAGACCACCAACGCCGAAATGGCCTCACCCTATTCTCCCGTGAGCACATGACAATGGTTGGCTCGTGATCCACTATGCGTTGGCCTTGAAGACGACGACCGAAACCTTTTCAACAAGGTTGGAGCAACTCCACAACAACTTGCCTCCTAACAAGTCCACGGGACTTTACAACACCAAGTCCGAACTTCGAGGACAACCACTTCTGTTTAGGTTTGCAAGAACCCAAGAGAAGGGAAAGCAAGGGAGAATTAAATTTCCTTCGGTGGAGATGTAGATCTAGGTCACTTCTCCCAAATCCTCAAATATCAAATAGTTAGGGAGAAATATATAGGAAAAATGAGCTCTTGTATTAATGGAGTGGAGGAGAGAGATTGTGTAAGTGATAGGTGTGTGTGGTTGGGGGAGAAGGGATCTTTTTAAAGGGCCCTTGAAAATGGGCTGTTATCAACTTTTTCGCTCTTGGACGGTACTACTGGTAGCTGGCCGGAAGTACCGCTTAGCCCAGTACCAATGGCTAACACTGTGGAAAAAGGGTCATTAGTCCCGGGTTCGCATCCGGGACTAAAGGCCCCTATCTCTAGTCCCAGTTTGCTATGAACCGGGACTAGAGGCCACCACGTGGCCACTTTCCGAAGGGGGGAGGACCTTTAGTCCCGAGTCGTAATATGGTCCGGGCCTAAACTTCTGAATTGTTTGACTCGTTAATCCTCTCACTTGGAACATTTTTAACACTAACTATATTTAATATTAGGTCAAATTAGACTCGTGGTCGAACTTTCCGGTCGGTCACCCATCTAGTACTACTCCACCCCCAGCACGCTTAACTTCTATGTTCTACCAGGATGTCCTTACGCGAAGTATATTGTATCTTGTTGTCAAGACTATTATATCAATCCTATTAGCTCATAACAATATGTCACAGGTCTTTATTTTTCGAAACTACAAACAACTATTTAAGTAAAGAACAATAAATAAATAATAATAAATATTTTATTCCAATGGAAATAAAAAACTAAAAAAGATAATATTTTATTCATTTTTTCCATTTATTCATTTAATATGGCATAAATAATATTTTTAATTAGTAAATCGAAATTCGACAAATAATATATTGATTATTATAAAAAAAGTGAGGAAGGGCATATTTTTTTTGCATTTTTTTAAATAATTGTTTTCCTTTTTGAATTTTGAAAATCTAAAAGAATCCAAAAGGGCCTAAGGCAATTGAAATCGAACTCGCTTTTTTTTCGCACATTTTGATAGGTTGTACTTTTTTCCGACATCGTATGCAAAAGTTATAGCTATTTGAAGTTTTCATGACATTTTTTGGCAAAATATGTCGAAATTTATGTTTGTTAATTTTCGTAACAACTAAATCACTTAATATAACTACATTTTGAAGGATTTTATTTTTAGAATTTTTTATAATTTTGTAGCATGCTTTTGAAACTAGAAAAGGCGATCTCGGGAAGGGGGTGGTGTGGTGGACAAAAATCTCCTGCCGCGGCAGGATTTTTGCCCATTTTCCTGCCATGGCAGGACCTGCCAAAAAAATTACCAAATTTTTTAGTCCCGATTTATGTCTCGAACCAGGATTAGAGGGTGTTGATTTAGTCTCGGTTGGAGACACCAATCGGGATTAAAGGGTGTTTCCTACGCCCGCACCCGTTTACTCTCGGGCCGTATCACTAGCCAAGAATAAACGTCCGGAACGACCCGAGAGTAGAGCTTTCCCAAGCTCCTAGCCACTGAAAACAGTATGAATCGGGACTAGTTCTCACACTTGTCTCGGCCCGTAACAAATCGGGACTAGTGTCGGACTCGAGACCGAATCGAAGCCCTTTTTTGATAGTTCATGAAGGCCGGTGCCATTTCTATAAATGTACGATTCGTAGTGACATAGTCCCAATTTCTATGTGAAATAGTTACACAATTGTACAAAAACCCTATTTAATTAGTATCAGTAGATCCATTTCTTCATGGAGTTCTATAATATACCGAATTTGATGTTGTATATGTTGGTACTATGTTAAAAAGAGTTAGTCAAAATTTAAAATGGTTGACTTAGGATAGAACTTAAAGGTACCGCTTACTTGAGAACGGAAATAATATTCTTTAAACAAAAATTTCAAGGGGTTCCTTCCACGTTGGATCTTTTTTTAACAACATACGATTTTTTTTCATCATCATTCCTGTGTAGAGTGGAAGCAACAGTACATCGGGGAAAAAAAATAAGGCCCTAGCTAAGTAATAAACAATTAAAAACCCATGAGATCTATTTGCAAAAAAAAAATCCATGAGATCTTCTATTTACCTAGCTAGCTAGCTTCACCTATGAAAAAAATCAACTCAAACGACTTTACGTGTCACTTGGGGGCTGGGTCCACGCAGTAGTGCGCGCGGTCTGCTTGCGAGACGTATGCCGCTCAATTGGTAACACATACTTGTAAGGCCGCGCACCATCACCTTCGTCTTCATTGGGAGTTTCATGATTGGACATGACCAATGGTAGTAGGTGTTTCGCAACCGCCATATCGCCGGTGAAAGGATTGAGGATGATCATGTTGCCTCGTTGTGTCTGTCCCTGGCACAGCAGGAGAAGTCCACGAAGCGACTGGAGGACGTCGTGGTCACGGAGAAGAGGAGGTAGCCGAGGGCAGACGGTGGCTCCGGTGGAGAGGTTGAAGAAACGTTTCCTGTCATCGCCGGAGTGGAGATTATGCCCCTCTAGCGAGATCATCCACTGGCGTGGATGAAACCGTCGGTCGACGATGCCTTGGCCGCGCGGAGAGTCGGTGCTCGACCGCCAGTGCGCGCAGACGGCGCGGAAGCGGATGTAGTCTACCGGGTCTCCGGACAGCACCCGCCCGCCGACGAGGCGGACCATATCCGGGTGCAGAGACGGCCATGACGACTCTTCTCTTGAGTTATCGGCGGAGGGAGCGATGGCCCGATGGCGCTTGCGCTTCGCAAACGGCAACATCGATCAACGTACCCCAGATCGCAAACGGGGAAGATCGATTTGTACTCGCGCTGAAAAAGGAATTTGTACCGCTCGCACATGTCAATGTCATGATTCGACTAGGCATCGAATCGAATTATTAGACGGGCCGGAACTGTAGACGGAGTTATTGGGCCTTGCTCGTCCAGCCATCCGAGCTGCCAAATTTACAGCTCCGTGCATGATAGAAAAAACAGTAAAAAACAATACTCTCTCCTAAATTAACCCAACTCAACTTTGTCTAGATAAGTATGTATTTATGAATATGTCATGTTACATCTATATCTAGACAAAGTTGAGTCAATTAATTTGAGACTAAGGGAATACATAAATTTTGTTTAAGTCACATTTCTAAAGTTTTATCAGTTTTCAAAAAAATCAACATCCATAATCAAACCATTTATAACAGATCCATCGTGAAATATATAGGCATTGATCCAGTATTACTATTATTAGGTGCTAATATTTTTTAATAATACTTAGTCAATTAGAACAAGATATATGTAGGCATATTCTTTTGGAAGGAAGCAGTAAACTTGTGTGGAATAATCCATCGCTAGTCATTAACCAAAGTCCAATTCAACCGTCCGATTTCAAATTAATTTCAATAAATTACAACACAATTTGTAAAACTTTGATAATTTTGATAGGCATGTTTAAAATAGATATATCTTGAAAGATTTGGTTTAGATTATGATCAAACTCAAATGAATTTCATATTTATTTAAATTTGATGAAATTTACATGTAATAATTCTGTTTTTTCAAGAATTCATAGATTTTCGTGGGTCTCAAACCTTTGTCCAAACCAAAATTCAAATTTCTTGCTCAGCCGTTCTAGTTTCATTTTAAAAATTCTTCACTATTTATGTCGATTAATTATCTAGATAAAAATTTCAAAATTATATGTACATATTTGCCAAAAAAATTATAAGATTTTATATGTACATATTTCTAATCATGTGCTAACATAACAAAGGTATGCAGATCATAAGGTGCTTGTATATGAGCGATCAATGAGATAATAAAAACAAATTCGATTCCGCTCCCGCATGCATATGGTCCATTGTTTGAAAACACAAGTCAGAATGTCAAAAGAAAATTAGAAAAAATAGAGCATTCTATATTTGCACGTAAATTTTCTGGAAAAAAGAACATTGTTTGTGTCCCTAGTAAAAAGGACAACTATGCTCCAACATTGACTATTAATTGAGTTCGTAAAAAGTTAGCCCCCGAAATGTTTTTCTAGGGTGTCGGAGTGGAGAGAGGCGGCGCGGGGTGATCGGCTGAACCTCGGCGCTAGATCGATCTGCAACCAAGGACCAAGCCGTCGCCGGCGACCGTTCCTGCGGGGATGGCTGATCTGGGCGCTGGCGAGGGATCGGGGAGCGAGAAGGGAGGGAAGGAAGGTTTGGCGGACGGGGTGTTCGCGGAAAGATTCAAGAAGCTGAAGCTGACAGAGAGGAAGAAAAAGGTCCTAGTCATGGAGGATCTGCTGGACGATGAAGGTCCAACGATTGCTGTGGTGGGGAAGGTGCTGGCACCATCAAAATTCCATATCGATATGATCAAGAGCACCCTTAGCCCATAGTGGGGAAACCCTAGGGGCTTGGATTTCCAAGCTATGGGGGACAATGTGTTCAGGGCAACTTTTGAGAAAGAACATGATCGGCGGCGCATCTGGGAAGGGGCGCCGTGGATGATTGGAAATCACACAATTATCCTGGATGATTTCGAGACGAGCATGCGTCCATCAGAGATCAAGTTCGGTAGGCTGCCGATTTGGATTCAGTGTCACGATCTCCCGTTTAACTGGCTGAATTCTAAGCGAGCTGAATGCATTGCTAGTCAGATCGGGGAGTTTATTAAACTAGACACCACCGGAAATTCAAGGGGTTGGGGTCAGAGTCTCCGGGCCAGGATTTGGCTTAATGTAAATGAACCAATCCAGAGGTGAATTTTGATTGAATCGCAGAGGAGGAAGGAGCTCATTGAATACCTGATTCTGTACGAGAAGCTGACGTACTTTTGCTTCTCGTGCGGCTTACTAGGGCACTCAGCATCCTTCTGCCCATCTCCAGGGGAGACAGATGAACATGGTGATTGGTTGTATGACTCGTCGCTGTGGGCACCAGACCCGAGGAAGGTCAAGAAGGAACCGGGGATGCAACATGGGGGTCGCTCGGAACGGGGATGGTGGGGCTAGCAGCCAGAAGGTTTCGCATGCGAAGGCGCAAATAAAGCCTGTACATGTGATAAACCCTTTCCAGCTGGGCACCGACGGTAACCCCTTTAACGCGGACGATGGCGGAATGCAGTTCCGTGCCCAGGGGAGAGGACGTGGAAAGCCGCCAGCAGCTCATAGATTAAACTTGGCACAACAATCTTATGTTTCGAAGGTGCTAGAAGTGTCGGGACTGAAGCTGAGTGGCCATGGGACCAAGCGCAATGCTCTGGCAAACTCCCCAAGCAAAGTGAGTAACGAGGTCTTGGACCTGAAGAAGAAACAAGCTATTGGGGAGCCGTATGATGATCTCAGTATGGATGAATCGGGTAACAATATTTTAGCGGAGGCTGTGATACAGCCCCGCGGGTCTCAATGAGATGCATATTCTGGAACTGTCGGGGGCTTGGGAACCCCGAGACAGTTCGTGAGCTTCAAGATTTAGTGAGGCTGGAAGGTCCCGACGTTGTCTTTTTAATGGAGACGAAGATTTCGGCTGATAGATCACGTGGTGTGGCAAAGCTTTGCGGTTTCGCTAGCTATTGTGCGGTTGATAGCGATGGCCTTAACGGTGGAATTGCTTTATTCTGGTCCAAGGAGGTCGATCTGGCTTTGCAATCCAAGTCTGATTCCCACATAGATGTCCATGTGCAAAATCTAGAGGGAGATAGAAGACCGTGGAGATTGACGGGTTTCTATGGAAAACCGAGGAGGGAGCAACGCAAGGAGAGTTGGTATTTGCTAGAGTGGTTGCACCTTCAGAGTGATCTGCCCCGGATCTATGGAGGTGATTTTAACGAGATCCTTGATAGTTCAAAGCAGTTTGGTCAAGCTGATTGTGCTGAGTGGCAGATACTCGGATTTAGGGAGTCCGTGGATACGTGTAATCTGCAGGATATGGGCTACATTGGATACCCATTACATGGGATAATAAGCAGCAGGGGGACACAAACGTCATGGTTCAGCTTGATCGGGTCCTCTCATCACCAAGTTTGCTGGGGTGTTATCCGGAGTCAGTGGTCTGACATGTCTCGTCACCAAAATCTGATCATTGTCTCTTGGTTACAGAGCTCTGGAGTAATGTGTGGACTCTAGTGAGCAGACTCAACACATTTTTCGCTATGAAAATGCATGGAGCAGGGATGAATCGTATCTACGAACCGTTGAGGCCGGATGGGCCGAATCTCGGCAGAGTGGCAATGTTGGCCTGCTGGGGGTAGTGGAGTGTCTCGGGCTGATGCAGCGCACGCTGCAGAAATGGAGCGCGTCCAAATTTGAAAATATCCGAAGGAAATTGAGGAAGGCCCGCCAAGAATTTGAAAAAGAACGCTCCCGCGCTATTCATAGGGGCTCATCAAACCGCGAAAAGTAGATTGCGGCTAATATTGCTGAATTATTGCGTACAGAAGAAGTGATGGCCAAACAGCGGTCCCATGTGGACTGGCTAAAGTCGGGAGATCGGAATACAGCTTTTTTCCATGCCCGCTCTACAATCCGCAAGCACCAAAATAGAGTCCGATCTTTGAAGAATGCGGCGGGGGAAGTGTGTATGGAGAAGGAGGAAATCAAAGGAATTGTGCAGTCGTTTTACTCTGACCTTTTCAAGGCTCGGGAATTCATCGATGTGCAGGGTGTCTTACAGTTTGTTTCGTCAAAAGTGACTGACGACATGAATGAGATCCTGTGCAGGACTTTCAAAGAGAAGGAGATTGAGGTGGCGTTGTTCTCTATGGGCCCCCTCGAAGGCTCCGGGTGTAGATGGTTTCAATGCAAACTTCTATCAAAAACACTGGACCCTCATTAAGGATGAGACGGCCGTACTGGGATTTCTGAATGGAGGTCATCTGCCTAAGATAATTAACCGTACTGTAATTGTACTTATTCCAAAGGTAAAGTCTCCACAAGATATCACTCAATATTGTCCTATTGCTTTATGCAATGTGATCTATAAAATTTGTTCCAAGGTGCTTGCAAACCGCCTTCGGGTGGTTCTTTATGAGTTAATCGTGGAAGAACAAAGTGCATTTGTACCAGGGCGGTTAATAACTGATAATGTGATCTGTGCATATGAATCTGTTCACTTGATGAGGAGAAAGAAAGGCAAGGCCAATTTCTGTGATGCTAAGCTAGATATGATGAAGGCCTATGATCGTGTCGAATGGCCGTATCATGAGGAAAATGGGTTTTGCGGAGGCCTGGATATCCCTCATTATGAAGTGTGTTACCACGGTGAGCTTGGAGGTGAAGGTCAATGGGGAACTTCTCCCCTCCTTCAGACCCACGCGTGGACTGCGGCAAGGAGACCCGATCTTGCCCTACCTATTTCTGTTATGTGGGGAAGGGCTCTCGTTCCTCATTAAAAACTATGATGGCGGATGGATCGACAGGGGCATTAGAGTGAGTTACCTATCTCCTTGGATTTATCACTTATTGTTCGCTAACGATTGCCTTGTGTTTATGAAAGCCGATGTGAGGAGTGCCCATCGGCTGAATGTGATTATGGAAATTTACAGTAATGGATCGGGTCAGAAAGTTAACAAGCAGAAGAGCTCGGCTTTCTTTAGCCCCAATTGTCCTGAACCGATCAGGGTGTTGATGAAGGAAGCTATGCAGATTGACCGAGAAGCCCTCTCGAAAAAGTATCTGGGTCTCCCGACGGCAGCGGGGAGGCTCACTGATAAGCAATTTGAACATATTATGGAAAATTCAAGATCTAGAGCTCAAGGATGGTGTGAAAAGATGGCATCATTTGCAGCTCGGGAGGTGCTAATCAAGTCAGTGCTCCAATCCCTATCAACCTATGCTATGAGTTGCTTCAAACTCAAAAAAGGTTTATGCTCCAAATTAACGACGATTTCGTCCAAGTACTGGTGGGGTGGATCACTTGACCGGAGAGGCATGCACTGGCAGAAATGGGAGAAGATGTCTATTGCTAAAGGAAGAGGTGGTCTCGGCTTCAGAGACTTCCAAAAGTTCAATGATGCTATGCTGGGTAAGCAAGCTTGGCGTCTGTTGATTAATCTAGATAGCTTGTGTGCCCGAGTACTAAAAGGGAGATATTTCCCGAATGATGACATCCTCTCGGCAGGATGCCCTCAAAGCGCTTCCTGCGTTTGGAAGGCGATTATCTGCGGGGGGAATTTGCTGAAGCAGGGGCTTGTCCGTCGGATTGGCGACGACGCAAATACCCTTCTTAGATCGGATAAGTGGCTTGAGGGTGTTCCTGGCAGGATACCACTCTCAGTCGATCCCCAATCAACACACACCTTGGTATCGGAGTTGATTGACCAGCCGTCGGGCCAATGGAAGGAATATGAAGTGAGGGCTACGTTTGGCCCCATGGAAGCGGAGGCGGTCCTGCGCCTGCCACGGCCGCGTAGAGGTGGTGCGGATTTCTAGGCTTGGAGTGAAGAAAAAACTGGCATATACTCGGTTCGGTCTGCATATCGCATGCTAGTTCAGGACATTGGGGATACTCCAGAATCGTCAAGTTCTGAAAGCCTGTGGAAGAAGCTTTGGCAGCTCAGGGTGGTTCCGAAGGTGAGAGTTTTTTGTTGGCGTGCTATCAAAGGATTCCTACCATCTTCCTCTGAACTGGCCAGAAGACACATTATGAACAATGGGACATGCAAGCTTTGTGGGCATGAGGATGAAATGTTATTTCATGAACTAATTCAATGTGGCCATGCAAAGCAATTTTGGTGTGCTGCCTCGGATTACTTTGAGATTTCATTGCCACACCTGCATCCGGCCTCCTGGTTGCAGGATCTGTTGATGGGCTCCTTTCTACCGGAAGATAAGATCCCAATTGCTATGACATTGTTGTGGTGCATATGGTCGAGCAGGAACAAGTTCGTTCATGGGGAGGTTCAGTACAAACCCTTGGGCTCCATGCACCTGATTGAGGAGTAGCCGTCCTTGCTAGAATTACCGCCGAAGGTTACATCGGCAAAGCCGAAAGAGGTGTGCATGTGGAGGAGACCGCCGCTGGGATGGTTCATGTTAAACACTGACGGATCCCTCAACTGCAGCACAGGAGAAGCGGGCTCGGACTATGTCATCCGGAGTGAACTGGGGGGTTTCGTTGAGGCGGGGTGTCAGAAACATCTCTATGTGGATGAACCCTTAATCAGCGTGCTTCTCGCCTGCCGGGACGGCGTCGAGGCAGCAATGAGGCGTGGTTTGTCCAAGATTGTCATCCAGACAGACTGTCTCCTTGTGATGGATAGGCTAAAGGAGAAGAAGGAGCTGAGATTCGCTGGGGTTCATATCGTGAAAGAGCTTAAAGAGTTATGTGGTGTCTTTCAGGAGGTCAAGTTTCTTCATATAGGTAGAGAGGGTAATAAAGCAGCACATTGTTGTGCCAAAGAAGCAAGTGTAGGTTTTTCGCACTTTGATGTAATTCCTGGATTCATGGCTGGTGTGATCCAGTCCGAGTGTAACCGCTGTCCCGTTTAATAAAGCAGTGGATTACAATAAAAAAACATTGACTATTAATATGCCATTTTTAAAATCTTTTCTACACATGTCACATAAGATGTTTTTTTCACGAAAACTTGACGGCAGACAAAGAATCTCTGGATGTACAGGAGGATTTTTAATATATTTTTTATACATTTTTAAACTTGTTTTTTTACATTTTATACACTATTATTCATGCGCACCTGGGAGCCAAAACATGTGTAAACTGTCTTGGTTAGACCTTTCTACGAATTATAATAAAAAACTGCAGCGCTTTATTTCAAAAAAATGTTTCATGAACCCTGACTCCTACCTATCTCTCCCGCATGGGCTAGTTGCAAAAGACAAATCACGCTAGTAAACAAGACTGACACAAGGTGGGAGGAGGAAAGCGATCGGTGCACGCGGCGTGCACAAGCAAACCGGAGGTGAAAGCACCCGGTTTTCTGGAAAACCAACGTCCGCGCCCCACCGTTTCGCCCCGCCTCCCCCCTATATATTCACCCAGCAGCCCGCTCCTACTCTCCTCTCACCAACACAAGCATCGATCATTTCAGCTCAATTCTTCCACTAGTACTTACCGATCAGAGTTCACAGATCAGTCTCCGGTTCTCCACCAACGCGACCAAGAAAATGGCTAGTGCAGCGAAGGCGTCGTGGATGGTGGCGATGAGCGTGGGCGCCGTGGAGGCGCTCAAGGACCAGGCCGGCCTCTGCCGCTGGAACTACGCGATCAGGTCCATCCACCGGGCGACCAAGGCCAACGTCCGTGCCGGCGTCTTGCAGGCCACGAAGAAGCTTCCTTCCTCTGCAGCGGCGCAGGTGGCAGAGAAGCGGCGAGCGGAGAAGGCCGAGGAGGGGCTCAGGACTGTCATGTACCTCAGCTGCTGGGGTCTGTACTAGGCAGGTAGAAAAAGGCGCGTTCCGTGCAAGAACTTTGTCCACGCTTTGGGCTCCTGATTGTAAATATCGGCACCTGTGACGATGATGAAAAGTTGTAATCCTACCGTGAGTTACCACCTCAGTCCATTGTTTGCTTTTAAACTACGTCGAATGGAAGAACGAGTTTGTGGACCAAATAATTGATTCCCATCTTCGGTTTAAGTTTCTGATTGACAGTGGTAGAACTGAGTCATCTATAGCCGGGGTTTCTTTCCTTTTCTATATAGTATCTAAACACAAAAACTGCCAATATGATATATAAACTTGTTGCTAATGAGCGTTTTGGTCACCAACTCACGCAAACATAAAAGCGGGGCAGAAATTTGCCGACCACAACCGTTTTAGTCACTCCGTGACAGGATCTGTTAGTTTGTTGAAGTTTTATGATTTGCCTCCTAAACTTTTGTTTCTTCCTCAGGCTAGCCCAATTTAAGTGACTTCTTGTGCGTTACAAGTGTCAACTGTGCGTTACAAGGCAGGACGAACTTTTTTTTTAACAAGGAGTGACCCGAAGGGTCTGGTTCTCATTGAAAGCGAGCGGTGTAGGTACAAATTATAAGAGGGACCCTAAGGAAATAAGAAACTACAGGACAACCCCTAAATTTTACAAGCAGGACCATAAAAGGAAGCTGGAAAACGCAATCAGGTCCTCTACCCTCGCCACCGCCTGAACAACGTGAACTCGATCCATGGCCAGCAGCTTCCCCGCAACCCCTCCTCATCGCCACGATGGCGCCAAGAAGAGGCCGGAGAAAACATACCTGCAACCACACGCAGACCACCGACAAAGGGCTTATTTGTGTGCTATCCGACGTCCTACAATCTCGTCACCTGCATTGGAGCACCCCGAGGAGGAGCAGAACCACCATCCTCCCTGCTAGATCTGGCCAAGAAGATCCCGCACCATCCTCCCTGCATCGGTTTTATTGTCGGAGATCCCTGCCCGCAACTCCGCCGTAGACAACAACCCTCATTGTCGGAGCCATGCCACCACAAAGGGACATATCAAGCCACACCAGATTTGGACGAGAGAACCCAATGCCCTACTCCCATATGCCACCAAGGGACAAACGACAACCTAAATATAAACATAAAAAGCACCGACACCTCCCATCAACCATCTGGCATCAGTTTTGGTCGGCACATGGAGGAGACTCTCACGTACTGTAGCAAGAGAGGGAAGGAGAAGGTAGGCATGAAAATCTCAATCTCCCCAATTTTTCTTGTTCTTTCCCATACATGTGGGATCACAATTATCACATGCTGGAGAGTTGGACAAACTTGTTGAAAGAAATTATTTACTTCAAAACATATATATTGAAAATTACTTTTCTTGTCTTCTACCTATCACTAATGGTTTAGTTTTTGTAGTACTCTACAGGCTCACCCGTTACAACACACATAATATTCATATTATCTTTTAGAAAAAACATTTTTTCGGTCTCTCAACAATTGTCAAAGCTTGAAGTTGGTCCCTCTGCTAGGAACTATTTTCAAATGACAAAATAGTCTAGATTTTTGGTAGTTTGCATACATGGAAGCCTAATCACATGTATTGTTTTTATAAAAAAAAGTAAAAAATAGGGAATTATAAAAAAGTAATCTTTAAAATTTGGACACTAGTTTTAAATACTAGCGAGGGCCAAACTAAACTACATGATGAACTATCAAACACACTAGAATGTCACATTTGATATAACTAAGGTATAAAATCATGCTCTATGAATCTCTCTGAGATATCTGTTACACCCATAAGTTGTATAGCATTGCCATTTTTATTTTCTTTGTGCTAAACATAATTTAATTCATCGAGATGTCCCATGAAAATAATAAAATAACATAAATATTATAACCAAATGGAATTCCTTTACCATCGTTGGATTATTAATGATATGGGATCAAATTGTACTCCCTCCGTTTCGGTTTACAAGTCCTACGCGTATCTCTAGGTTATCAATTTAACCTATATAATTTGAATTATATAATATAAAAATTATATCATTGGAAAATACAAAGTCTAAAGTTTGCGGTGATATATTTTTTGTAATATATACATCATATTAAGTTGCTCAATTTGACGACATAGAACTACGTGCAGGACTTGTAAACCGAAACGGAGGAAGTATTGTACCACGTGGAACTCTAAGTTACTACATGCATGAAGTTATTAGTGTTTGATACAATAAAACACAGGTTTACATTATCTGTTATCCATATAAAAAATTATATATAGTCTATAATTATGTAAAAATGTTTAGTACAAATAGATAACAACCATCAGTATTGACTCCCCACAAAACCAATAAAACATCTGACTAACATTATCCATCTAAAACATGTAACCTTTACCAAGCGTACTTATATGGGTAGAACAAACTTGTGTACCAACATATTTGATATTTTCTTAAGCAATATAGCAGATCCATATATAGATATTTACCCAATGCAATCATATTGATAAACAAGATTTTGGGATCGGTGCGGGCGAAACTCTCAACAATGGCTGAGATGTTCAGTCGACTCCATCCCTCTTTGTAGAATCTGGACTAGTACGAGTGAAAGGAAAGATGAAAGAGTTTTTGATGAACGGTCATTATATATAAGTGAATAAGTGTAACCTTTGCTGCAGAGCTCTCATTTATTTATAGATGAGTTTTATTTCAATATTTATAGTGTCACTAATGGTTATCTTTTCGACATTTTACAGGCTCACACGTTATAGCCTACACAACATCTATATGTTATCATATTTTGGTAATAAAATATTTACTTTTGTAATAAAATAGCTATTCCGGTCCATGCTCTTTGCCAAAATTTACTCGTTTACATCGATCTTAGTATTTTGATCCATTACCATTTGTTTTACCATGATGTGGTAGCTATATGCAAATATGAAAACTCAGTTGTCACAACGATTTTCAAAACAAAAAAGGTTAGATAATCTCTACGGCAAAATTTGTGGTTTCTGAATTTTATCGTGTTATGTTTATGTTATAACCGGGTGTATAAAAATAGTAAACAAAAGGGTGAAATGGTTCCAAAAAAAACTCTAAAGTACGAAAGGTTCGGGAAGATGTGATTAAGTTAACCACTACAATGCCAAACATAAAGAGTCTGTTTTAACTAGAAATTAAAATGCAAGTGTGTGTGTTGGGGGGAGGGGGAGGGGCCATTCGAGGGTGTAGGAATTAAATGTGAAGAAAATAGAGTTCTAGCAATATGCTAAACTGTGTAAACAATATTTTTCGAAAATAGAAGATTTACAAGGAATAATACAAAAGTAATGATAAATTAAAAATGATATCAGATTTAGAAAAGCTAGGAATATTATATAAAATTGAGGAAAATTGGTTATTAAAATGTAAAATGTAGTAATTTGAAAATAGAAACTAACTTCACTAAACTCGATATTTGCGCCTCTTGTTTTTTACAGTACCTATCTTTTAAATTCCAAAACATTTGTTAGTTTATTAGAATGTTTGTATTTATTTATTTTGTTTCCCATTTTTCTGATTGCTATTAAAACTTATTTTGCTCCCTCAACTGCCAATCATGATAAAATGCCACCACACTACTTAAACATGCTTTTGATTGTTGAAATAACAGTTGTAGAACTTAACAATAGTTAATGGATCAAAATGTGTATTCCCCTTTCCTAAACCTTAGGGTACGGTGCCAAAATAAAAGCAAGAGAGCATACTTTGTGTCTTGTAGTAAATGTTTAGCGTGTGTTTGTAGAAAAGTCATGGCAGCAAAGTGATTTTAAAGTATTCTTAGGATACAAGAGTATTACTCTGTAGAAAAGACAATGTTTGAATTACTTTGAGGTGTTTGCTTCTAGTTGAAACCGTAATTTTATAGACTAGTAGTATTTAGTATACCGAACATCGGAGTATTTTTTTTTTTGCAGTTTCTAAGGAAGAGATCCGGCCTCTTTTTACAAAACAAAGAAACAATAAAACGACGGTATACAATGCATATGGCATAAAAAAATCTAGTATTGCGCTACTCCTAAAGTTTCTAATTAACGTTGCATCCAAGCCGAGCAAAATTAATTCATGCTAGCCTCTTTTCCAAAATTTCTACGCAATTGGAGAGTAGTAAAGCAATCCTTCGTATGTTTTCACGCTCGTAGGAAAAGAACTACCAGGAAGTGTCTTTGCCTCGAGCACACGAGTGCTCTTTTCGTCTAATAAGAAAATTAAAAACCATATTTTACCGGTTTTGAAAATATCTGAATTTCTTTTGGACATAATCAATGTTGGACCCCACCAGCATGCAAAACCGTGACATGAAATTCTTTATATTTTGGCCTACATAATAGTAATAAATTTAATAAAATTTAGAGATTTGAAAACATATTTGCATAGATCTACACTCTTTTCATTTTTGTATAGCTTAAAATACGCTTGAAATTGATATTTAGCAAGTTTGTGGGATAAATCATGCGTTATATCCAGATTTTTTTAAAATATTTTTTGAAACTCACAAATATGATTTTGAATTGTTCAAAATAGCAAGATCACTAGATCTTGAGAGTCAAATATTTCCACCCAAGAAGTACTCTATACATAACTCACGTGAGTTGGAAAATAATGTATGGAATTCCACTTTTGTTTTCACGCTTATAGCAAAAAGAAGTACTTTGAATAAAAATCATTGTGTTTTTTGGAAAACTGAATTTACTTTTCCTTCGGTGTCCCTCTCTTTTTTGAACTTTGACAAACAGACACTTGTGGGTGGCCAGGACCTCACGATACATTCATTTTGACGACCCGTATGGTCTGCTTAGACCCTTTCTCGTTATGCTGGCCTCCTAGAGGGATGTAACCAAAATCTATCTTTTTAATGACATGAAACACAAAAATTCTTTGCGTTTTCTTAAAAAAAAATTTCTCTGTACACTTATACTCATGCGACTGTGGGAGACAAAAATCAGAAAATATATAGCAGCAACAACAAAATTTTAACATATGGCATGCAAAAACGTAGATCACGATAAGAGAAGATGTGATCCGTCCGTGGAAACGTAGAGTATATTCATCTCACACCTATTTGAAGATATACAAAGCCTAGATATGGTTTTTGACATGTCAAAAGGAAACCGCACCATGCAAATTTAAGTTTGGGGACACCGAAACTGAATTTAGTCGTGTTTACTGAATCTTGACACACGTTCTCTACGCGTCACTCCCATCTTATCTCCGCGGGCTTTGTCTGGCCGCAACGGACAAGCAAAACCGCCCCATCTGCCGCGAATAAACTAGACGTGGTAGGCAGCGCCACTGAATGAGAAAGCACCCGGTTTCCTTGGAAAACCAGCGCCTGCGGCCTCCTGTTTTTCTCCAGCCCTCCCGTATATATAACCCACTCTACTCCCACTCTCCATTCCAACAGCACAAGCATCCATTCAGTTCTCTCACTACTCTGCAAGTCCACTACTCGACACAGCGATCACAAATTCAGTCTCCAATCTGTACCAACTTAAGCAAGGAGGAGAAGAGATGGCTGGTGCAGCCAAGGCGTCGTGGATGGTGGCGATGAGCGTGGGCGCGGTGGAGGCGCTCAAGGACCAGGCCGGCCTCTGCCGCTGGAACTACGCCCTCAGGTCCATCCACCGGGCGGCCAAGGCTAAGGTCAGTGTCCGCGGCGCCGTCTCGCAGGGCAAGAAGCAGCACCCTGTCTCTGCGGCGGCGGTGGCAGAGCAGCGGCGAGCCGAGAAGGACGAGGAAGGGCTAAGGACGGTGATGTACCTCAGCTGCTGGGGACCCAATTAGTAGCTACAACTGCTAGCCGCGGGTGTTCTGTTTCAGCAATGGCCTCGCCTGAGACTTGCCTGGTAGCTCCACAGTGTAAATATACCACCACGATGATGATGATGAATACTTCAGTCACTTGAGTTGACCGTTCCATGGCTCTTTGTCTATTTGCTTTGAATTGGTTGTAACTTGTAAGTGCTTAGTCCTGTGGCTCGACCTGTCGTGCAAACAGAGATCATGGCTAATACTTTCTGAATTCTGGATTTCTTCATTCTAGACTCCGCTGCATTGCTGCTGAAAGGATCATTGGTCGATCTAGTTTCGGTCCATGTCCAGGGATCAGGCCTTCTATTCCTTTGTGAGACTAAATCAAGGTCCGTTGCGCCGTCTCGCAGGGCAAGACACAGCTTCCGGCCTCTGCGGCGGCGGTGGCGGAGCGGAGAAGAGCGGAGAATGCCGAGGAGGGTCTCAGGACGGTGATGTACCTCAGCCCCTGGGGACCCAATTAGTTGCTCAAGACTTCCAATTAGCTAGGGGTGTTTGGACTTGCCTTGTTGTTTCCCCATTGTAGTATACCACGATGATGATGATGAAAACTTCCAGTAACTTGAGTTTATATTACCCTCATTGTCTATTTGCTCCA
This sequence comes from Avena sativa, assembly GCA_916181665.1. Lineage (NCBI taxonomy): Eukaryota > Viridiplantae > Streptophyta > Magnoliopsida > Poales > Poaceae > Avena > Avena sativa. The sequence continues at coordinate 392,096,436 of OV702280.1, read as the reverse complement.
GTCATCAATTTTGTTGGGAACAGGGATGCTCTGAACTGGTTGCAAGTAGTTTTCCGATCTGATTTCCAACAAGAACACCAGGAATATGCCCTGGGATCTGCATTTCTTCTCTCTGCTCTTTTCAAAATGACACGATGAGTTTCTGAAGAGGTCATCGATTGGTTCAGTTCAGTATCGTACATTTTTTTAAAACAGAGGCAAAAGATTTGTCTCAATCTATTAATTAAGAAGAAGAGAATTGCTCAGTTAATTGCGGAAAACCGGACAAAAACTGTTACTTTTTTTTTGCTCAGTTAATTACGGAAAACCGGACAAAAACTGTTACAACAAACACCAAATCAAAATCATAAGAGGACAACATCTAAAAAAGAAGCAAGCACCCACAACCTATCACAACCGCAAACTGACGGTACCTGGAACATGACACCGCAAAGATGACGAATCTAACGAATGACCCAAAAGAAACTTCAAATGATCAAGTATCAACTGAAACCTTTCTTGTTACCCCTCTCTTTCTTCTTCTTCTTCTTCCTCTGAGAGAAGCCTTCCTGAGAGACTTCTCGACTTTCCTGATTATGTCCTCTAAAGTCATCCCTGCCAAGACGAAATAAATGATCTTACCATATCCGGGACTCGCAGCATCTAAACAAGAGAGCAAGCCGCAAAGCTCTCTAGCAAAAAGAGCCTCGGAGCTACGCGCCAACACTCTTCCACTGACCACAGAGATGGGCAACTGCGGTGGCGAGGGCGCCGTGTCCAGCGCCAAGTCCTCAAAAGAGCCTGACTCCAAAGGAAGCACAAGGCCAGATTCCCTACACAACTCATGAAGCTTTGGTGTGATCTATAGCACCGGAGCCATGAGCCCACTCGATCCCTCACCCTTAGAGGCAGCCGACACATCAAGCTGTGGCGATGAGAAGGGACCGCCACGAGGAGAGAAACAAATGTATAGATGTTCTTCCTCATCTACACGTGACTTCCGGCTAGTGGACTCAGGCGGGACCAAAGCATGCGGTGTTAGAGATATGTCCGAGAGGCAATAATAAGAGTTGTTATTATTATATCTTTGTGTTTATGTTGAATGTTTGCATCCCATGCTATAATTGTATTAATCGGAAACATTAATACTTGTGTGATTTATAAACATGAGAGAGTCGTAAGCCTCTTGTTAGACTAGCTTGTTGATTAATAGATGATCATGGTTTTTGATCATGAACATTGGATGTCATTAATAACAAGATCATATCATTAGGAGAATGATGTGATGGGCACACTCCTATAATTAGCATAACATAAGATTAAGTCATTTAAAGTTCGTTTGCTATAAGCTTTTAAATACATAGTAACCTAATCCTTCGACCATGAAATCATGTTAATCACCATCACCATATAAATACTTTGATGACATCAAACAACATTTCATAACTGGATAGTTATAAAGGTGGCATTGAGTATTCTGAAAGTATGTGTTGAAGCACATTGATCAAGAGTGGGATTTGTCCATCCATATGACAGATAGATATACTCTGGGCCCTCTCGGTAGAATGTCATCCAATTGGCTTGCAAGCATGTGACTAGATCACAAGGGATGTCATATCACGGAACGAGTAAAGAGTACTTATCAGTAACGAGGTTGAACTAGGTATAGAGACACCGACGATCAAACCTCGGATAAGTAAAGTATCGCGAGACAAAGGAAATTGATATCATATGTAAAATGGTTCATTTGATCACAAATTCATCGTAGAAATATGTGGGAGCCATAATGGATTTTCAGATCCAGTAATGGTTATTGATTGGAGAGGTGTCTCGATCATGTCTGTATAGTTCACGAACTGTAGGGAGACATACTTAAGGATTCGATGTTGTTCAGTAGATATGGAATATGAGTTGGATAACGAATGTTGTTCCGAGTCTCGGATTGGATCCAAGACATCACGAGGAGATCTGGAATGGTCCGAAGAATAAGATTCATATAAGAAAAGTCAATTTCCGGGGTTCAAAAATGTTTTCGGTATTTTGGCCGAAAGCTTCTAGAATGTTCTAGAAGGTCCACCACCCCGGGAGGGGATACTTGGAATGTACCACACCCTGATGGGCTGGGCGCATCATGCCCTAGGCCGACTCGGCAAAGGACTAGAAGAGAGAATCAAACTCAAGTTTGAAAAGTCAAATCCTAGTCAGGGAAGGATTTTTTCGTATGAATTGTTTTACGGTCTCTCAACTATTGTGAAAGCTTTAAGTTGTCAAAACATGGATACTAGTTTTAAATACTAGTGAAGGCCAAACTAAACTACATGATGCATGTCAAACACTCTAGAATGTCACATTTGGTATAACTAAGTTATATAAGCATACGCTACAAATCTCTACTAGATATTTGTTACACCCATAAGTTGTATAGAAGTTTGATTTTCTATTTGCTTTGTGCTAAACATAATTCAGTTCATCAAGATGTCCCGCGAAAACACTAAAGTAACATAAATTTTATAACCAGATGGAGTTCCTTTACCATCGTTTGATTTTAATGATAAGAGATCAAATTGCATTGTATCAAAAGGAACTCTAAGTGATTACATGCATGCATAGTTAATATTGTTCGATACAATAAGAAACCAGTTTTACATTATCTGTTATCCATGGAAAAGAATTAGATATAGTCTATAACTATGTAAAAATATTTAATATAAATAGATAACAACCATTAGTATTGACTCCACATGAAACCAATAAAACATATGACCAATACTATCCATGTAAAATCTTTATCAACCGTACTAATATGGGTAAAACAATCTGGTGTAACAATGTATTCGACAAGAAAAATGCGCTCAACTTACAAAAGATGACTAAACCCCTACCCTAACTACAAAACTGAAGAACGTCCGGAAAAAATAACGACGATGCAGTTGGGAACCCGACAACGACCAACAGTGATGGTGTGCAAGGGCGACGGAAGAGTGAAACGACTAACTCTATCAAATGACCAGAGCTTTGCTTCAGCCCTTATTTGATCAATAATCATTTGGATTGGTTTGGTTTTTCAAAAACCCTTTCATTCCTTTCGGTCCAAATAGTCCAGGTTGTGAGCATGATAATCGAGTCCAGCCTAAATTTTTTTGTTCTTTGCAAGCAAGCTCTAGCAGTTTATAGCCCACACAACATGTATATGGTTTATCATATTTTGGTAATAAATACCTATTTTCTTAATAAAATAGATATTTTGGTCAATGCTCTTTGCCAAAGTTTACTTGTTTACGTTGATCATAGTATTTTTGTCCGTTAATATTTGTTTTCCCATGATGTGGCAGCTATTTGCAAATGTGAAAACTCAGTTTTCACAACCATTTTCAAAACTATAAAAAGCAGAATGGAAGGGTGTAAAAAAATAGCTGCCAGTTTATGGTTTTTGAATTGTATCATATAATGTTACGTTATAACCGGGTGTACAAGAATAGTAAACAAAAGGTGAGAATGGTTCCAAAAGAACTCTAAAATGATCAAGTTAACCACTATAATGCCAAACACACATGAAGAGTCCGTTTTAACTAGAAATAAAATGCATGGGTTGGGGGTTGGGGAGGGGAAATCTTTGGAGTGTGTAGGAATTAAATGTGAAGAAAATAGAGTTGTAGAAATTTGATAAATTCTGTAAGCAATAATTTTTGAAAATAAAGTATTTACAAGGAATATTAGAAAAATAATGATAGATTAAAAATGATAGCAAATTTAGAAAATCTAAGAATATTATATAAAATTTGAGAAAAATATTGGCTGTACAAATATAAATTAAAGTTTAGTAATTATCTAACTTCGCTGAACTCGATGTTTGTCCCTAAATTTTTTGGTACACATCTTCTAAATTCGAAAACACTATTTAGTTTACTATAATGTTTGTATTTATTAATTTTGTTCTCCATTTCTCTGATTGCTCTTAAAACTTTTTTGGTTCCCTCGACAGCCAATCATTATAAAACGCCGACGTATTACTTAAAGATGGATTTGATTGTTGAAATATCAATTGTAAGACTTAATAATAGATAATGGGCCAAAATGTATATTGCAATTTCCCAAACCTTAGGTGCCACAGGAAAGCAACAGAGCATACTTTGTGTCAGTTGATCTAAAGAACTCTATACATGACGCACGTGAGTTGACAATAATTTATAGAATTCCTCTTTTGTTTTCAGGCTTGTAGCAAAAGAAGTAGTCTGAATAAAATCAAATTTTACATAATCACTATGCGTTTTGCAAAACTGAAGTTAGTTGTGTGTACTGAATCTTGACACACATCCTCTACGCGTCACTCCCAAGTCCCACCTTATCTCTGCGGGCTTTGTCTGGGCGCGAACGGACAAGCAAAACCGCCCCATCTGCCGCGAATAAACAAGACTAGACGTGGTAGGCAGCGCCACTGCCATTGTACTGGGACGAAAGCGAGTAAACAAGCGAAACGAATGAGAAAGCACCCGGTTTCTTTGGAAAACCAGGGCCTGCGGCCTGCTGTTTTGCTCCAGCCCTCCCGTGTATATAACGCACTCTACTCCCACTCTCCATTCCAACAGCACAAGCATCCATTCAGTTCTCTCACTACTCTGCAAGTCCACTACTCGACAGAGCAATCACAAATTCAGTCTCCAATCTGTACCAACTTAAGCAAGGAGGAGAAGAGATAACTTAAGCAAGGAGGAGAAGAGATGGCGGCAGCAGCGAAGGCGTCGTGGATGGTGGCGATGAGCGTTGGCGCCGTGGAGGCGCTCAAGGACCAGGCCGGCCTCTGCCGCTGGAACTACGCGCTCAGGTCCATCCACCGGGCAGCCAAGGCCAAGGTCAGCGTCCGGGGCGCTGTCTCGCAGGGCAAGAAGCAGCACCCTGTCACTGCGTCGGCGGTGGCAGAGCAGCGGCGAGCGGAGAAGGCCGAGGAGGGTCTGAGGACCGTGATGTACCTCAGTTGCTGGGGACCCAATTAGTAGCCACAACTAGTTCTGTTCCAGCAATGGCCTCGCCTGAGACTTGGCCGGTAGCTCCACACTGTATATACCACCACGAATGATGATGATGAAAATTTATCTTAGTTTTACCATTTCCGTCCTTGTCCCTTTTATTTGAGCTGGTTGCATTTGCGAGTGCGTAGTTACCGTGGCTTGATCCGCTGTACGACGAGGTCCTGGTGAATACTTTCTAAATGCTGATTTTCTTCACTCTGAACTATGCTGCATTGACAATAATCTGGTTTCTAACAGCACTGCTGAAGGGATCATCGGTAGATTTAGTTTCAGTCATGTCAGGGGATAAGGGCATCTTTAATCGAAGTACAAAAGTTAGAGGCGCAAAATATTGTTTTGAGGAGTAAAAGCTAAATCGCATCAAAATTCAAATCCAACCAAATTTTGGACGATTCGAACCAAATTTGAAACATACTGCTTCACTTCACTAAATTTGTACACATTACAATCAAATTGGTCAAATTTAGCTAAATTCGACCGAATTTCAACTAAACCAACTTGTCCTCCTCCTAGTCGTAGGAGGAGGAGGAGGAATCACTGCCGAGGTCGATGACCGTCGGCGCTGTCGACGTCCTCCTCCTTCGCCGGCGCCCGCGCTGCCGATGGCCCCGCATCGTCGGCGACCTCCTTTTTCATCCTCGCCGTGTCCGCCTTCCTGTTCGCCTCGGGAAATGCCTCGAGCTGGCACCACTCCTCCTCGACGAGCTTCAGGTTGGCGTTGGCGGGCTGCTCCACCATTGCCACGTCATGGCGCTCTGCCTCGAGGAGCTCGCGGGTCGTCCGGTCCTCCCATCACTCAAGGTTAGAGAAAAGATGAAGGTTGGCTGGCTCCAGGTCCGGCACGTGTCCTCCCGCCTCGAGCGGAAAATTGAGCTCGCCGCAGTCTGAGCTGTGGAGTTCGATGTTGTACATGTCGTACGCCATCGCCGCCTGCTCCTCTGACTAGAAGCTCCCAATCCACACTTTCCGACGAGTGTTTCGGTCGGTGATTTCGGCCACCCACGAGCCCCACGACCGCTGTCGTACGCCACGCTAGTGTTGGAATTATGCCCTAGAGGCAATAATAAAGATATTATTATTATAATTCTTGTTCATGATAATGTTTATATTCCATGCTAGAATTGTATTAAGCGGAAACTTTAATACTTGTGTGGTTTGTGAACAACACCGTGTCCCTAGTACGCCTCTATGGGCTAGCTCATTGATTAATGATGGTTAAGGTTTCCTAACCATGGACATGAGTTGTCAATTAATAATAAGATCATATCATTGGGAGAATGATATGGTGGACAGACCCAAACTAAGCGAAGCAATTAGATCGTGTCATCGTGTTCGTCTTTGCGAAGCTTTTCTTATGTCAAATATTGTATTCCTTAGACCATGAGATAATACAACTCCCTGGTACCGGAAGAGAGCTTTGAGGTCATCAAACGTCATCCTATGAGAGGGTGATCATAAAGGTGTCTCTCAGGTGATCGGAAAGTATCTGTTGGGTTGTATGTATCGAGATGGGATTTGTCCCTCCCAAGTCGGAGAGATATACTTCGGGCCCACTCGGTAATCGATATCAACACCGCTTGCAAGCATGTGGTTAAGGAGTTAATCACAAATTGATATCGGATTACGGAACGAGTAAAGTACTTGCTGTGAACGAGATTGAACTAGGTATGACGGTACCGACGATCAAATCTCGGGCAAGTAAAATATCGCGAGATGAAGGGAATATATATATGGGATTGATTGAATCCTGGCATCGTGGTTCATCCGATATGATCATCGATGAATGTGTGGGAGTCAATATGGGTTTCCAGACCCCGCTGTTGATTATTGATAGAAGATCATGTCTGCATATTCTCGAACCCGCAGGGTCACACACTTAACGTGTCTCGACGCTAGGATAGATTGGATAATTGGTTTATGAGTTTTTGTTCGGAGTCTCGGATGGGATCCGGGACATCACGAGAGGTTCCGGAGTGGTCCGGAGAATAAGATTCATATAAGGCAGTGCAGTTTTTGGAGTTCGGAATTGTTCCGGGTTAATCGGTATTGTACCGGAAGCTTCTAGAACCTTCCGGAAGGGGACCAACGTGGCCCCACCTTCCGGGAGGGGGCATGGGCCTATGAGGGAGTGCCCTGGCCGCATAAGGCCAGGGGCACAAGGCCCCATAGGGCCCAGCCGGCCAAAGAGCGTTTAAACCCTAGATAGAGCTTCTAGAAGGGGGGGTTTCCTTGCCCCCCACTCTTCCTCCTTTGGGGCCGCCGGTTTGGGCTTGGGGGAGGGGCTAGGGCTGCGCCCCACCCCTCTATATAAAGAGGGCTGGGGGCTCACCACCCCCCCACACCTTCCCCTCCAAGCCCAGTCGCCCTGCTGCCCTCCTCTCTCTCTCCCTCCCGATTGCGTGTAGGCGAAGCCCTGCTGCAGAAACTCTCCACCATATACACCACGCCGTCGTGTTGTAGATCCAATCCGTCTCTCCACCATACTTGCTGGACCAAAGAAGGAGGAGACGTCGAGGTGCTGCACGTGTGCATCTCACGGAGGCACCGCCACTTGTGGTGCTAGATCGGATCGGATCACGAGGAGGAGAAGCGAGTACGACTACATCACCCATGTTCCGACGAACGTTCCGCTGTGCGAACCTTCAAGGGTATGAAGATCTAATCCAATCTCTCTCGTTGTTTGCATCTCCTAGATTAGATCTTGGCCTTCCCTCTGTTCGCATCTGTAGAAAATTTTGATTTACTATGCCGCGAAACCCTCCAGTGGTATCAGAGCTAGATCTATGCGTAGATGTGTTTCACGAGTAGAATGCAACATGGTTGTTGTGGGCGCTGATGTTTTCTGTTGCAAGCCTCTTGTTTGTGTTCTTCTTATGACGCGGGATAGTGAGATTGAAGTGGTCTAGGCCAACCTTACGCGACGTCGTTCGCGAGACCGGCTCCGCACTTGACGTGTGGCTTGTTCCACACATGCGGCTGGTGGATGTCAGTTTCTCTCACTATAGTTGTCATGGGATTAACACCGGAGTTTGGCAACCATAATATCACCGTTGTGGCTTTCCGTAGGTAAGAATTGTTCTTAGCATCTACTCTCATAAGCCACGTAAAACATGCAACAACAAAGTAGAGGCGTCTAACTTGTTTTTGCAGGGAGTGTTTTCTGTGATATGGTATGGCCCAAGATGTGATGTGTATAATGTATGCGATGATCATGTTTTGTAATGTTTCACGACTTGCATGTCGATGAGTACACAATCGGCAGGAGCCATATGGTTGTCTTCATAATTGTGTATGACCGGTGTGTCAACTTCTTATGCGCCATGTAATAGTTTCACTTTATCGCTAAGTAGTTAGCAATAGTTGTAGTTGCTATTCGTGGTGGAGGCAATCATGGTGGAGTGATGGAGATCATGCCGGAATGCACAAGATGGGTATCATTGCGCGAAGATTGGCTATACCATGTCACATAAAGTTATATGCATGTGATGTTTATCCTTTTATGTATCTTATTATGCTTAGATCGCGACGATAGCATTATAAGATGATTCCTCACTTAAAGATCAAGATAAAAACTGTGTTCTCCCCAAGTATGCACCGTTGCGAAAGTTCGTCGTGTCCAAGCATCACGTGATGATCGGGTGCTATAGACTCTACGCTCACATACAACGGGTGCAAGCCAGTTTTGCACACGCGGAAATACTTGGGTCTAACTTGACGAGCCTAGCATGTACAGACATGGCCTCGGAACACATGAACCGAAAGGTTAAGCATGAGTCATATGAATGATATGATCGACACTTCGTTGTCCACCATTGAAACCACATCTCTTCTCGTGATGATCGGATTAGGTGTGGTGAATTTGGATCATGTTCACTAAACAACTTGAGGGATGTTGAATTTAGTGGGAGTTCATCTGGTAATTTGATTAAGTTGAACTATTTATCATGAACATAGTCTAAATTGTACTTGCAAATACTGTAGATCACATGGCTAAGTCAAACTTCAACTTCAACGTTTTCGCTGAGAAGGAAAAGCTTAGAAACAATGGGTCTAACTTCACCAATTGGTTCCGCAATCTAAGAATCATTCTCTCTGGCGGTCAAAAGGACTATGTCCTTGGGAAAGCGTTAGGTGACCCCCCTGCTGCAACTGCGCCGGCTGATGAGAAAGCTGTCTATCAGTCGCGCAAAGATGATTATGGTGTGATTAAGAGCACCATGTTGTTTGCTATGGAACCGGAACTTCAAAATCGTTTTGAAGACTATCCCGGGCCCTTTGAGATTCTCGAAGAGCTGAAAACCATGTTTCAGACTCAGGCCCGTTCTAAGAGATATGAGATCTCTGAGAAGTTCTTTAACTGCAAGATGGAGGAAGGGAGTTCCGTTAGTGAGCACGCCATTAAGATGACGGGCTACACTCAACGCCTTGAGCAACTGGAATGCACGATTACAGAGGAGCTCAATATTGACAGGGTTCTGCAATCACTCCCTCCCAGCTACAAAAGTTTTGTAGTGACTCACAATCAAATTGGTTCCACTGATACGATCACCGAGCTCTTCGCAAAGCTGAAGGCCGCGGAAGTGGACATCAAAAAGGATAATCATGTGTTGATGGTCAACAAGACCACCTTTAAGAAAGGTAAGGGTGCAAAGAAGCCCTTCAAGAAAGGCGGCAAGCGCGTTGCCCCTGCTGAGAAGAAGCTCAGGTCTGGTCCTAAGACGGACACTGAGTGCTTCTATTGCAAGGACAAGGGTCACTGGAAGCGCAATTGTCCGAAGTACTTAGCGGAAAAGAAGGCTGGCACCATCAAAGGTATATTTGTTATACATGTTATTGATGTTTTCCTTACTAGCCCTCGTTGTAGTGCCTGGGTATTTGATACCGGTTCAGTTGCTAATATTTGTAACTCGAAACAGGAGCTACGGAATAGACGGCGGCTTGCGAGGGATGAGGTGACGATGCGCGTTGGCAACGGATCAAGAGTTGATGTGATGGCCGTCGGCACGCTCTCCTTAGTTTTACCTTCGGGATTAGTTTTAAACCTTAATAAGTGTTATTATGTGCCTGCGTTGAGCATGAACATTATTTCTGGATCTTGTTTATTGCAAGACGGTTATTCATTTAAATCGGAGAATAATGGTTGTTCTATTTATATGAGTAACATCTTTTATGGTCATGCACCTATTGTGAATGGTTTATTTCTTCTAAATCTCGAAAGGGATGAAACACACATCCATAACATTGAGGCTAAGAGATGCAAAGTAGATAGTGATAATACTACTTATTTGTGGCACTGTCGTCTAGGTCATATTGGTGTAAAACGCATGAAGAAACTCCATTCTGATGGACTTTTGGAGTCTCTTGATTTTGAATCATTTGACACATGCGAACCATGCCTCATGGGCAAGATGATCAAAACCCCGTTCTCCGGTATGATGGTGCGAGCAACGGACTTGTTGGAAATCATACATACCGATGTATGCGGACCGATGAGTGTTTCGACGCGCGGTGGATATCGCTATTTTCTCACTTTTACCGATGACTTAAGTAGGTATGGGTATATCTATTTAATGAAACATAAATCTGAAACGTTTGAAAAGTTCAAAGAATTTCAGAATGAAGTGGAGAACCATCGTAACAGAAAGATTAAGTTTCTATGATCCGATCGTGGAGGTGAATATTTGAGTTATGATTTTCTCACGCATCTTAAAGCAAGCGGAATCGTTTCGCAACTCACGCCACCCGGAACACCACAGCGCAATGGTGTGTCTGAACGCCGAAATCGAACCTTATTAGATATGGTTCGATCAATGATGTCTCTTACTGATTTGCCGTTATCATTTTGGGGTTATGCATTAGAAACCGCTGCATTCACTTTAAATAGGGAAGCATCTAAATCCGTTGAGACGACACCGTATGAACTATGGTTTGGTGCTAAACCTAAGTTGTCATTTCTTAAAGTTTTGGGATGCGAAGCTTACGTCAAGAAGTTGATGCCGGACAAGCTCGAACCCAAAGCGGAGAAATGCGTCTTCATAGGATACCCTAAGGAAACTATTGGGTATACCTTCTATCACAGAACCGAAGGCAAAGTGTTTGTCGCAAATAACGGTTCCTTTCTTGAGAAGGAGTTTCTCTCGAAAGAAGTGAGTGGGAGGAAAGTAGAGCTAGACGAGGTTATTGAACCTTCTCTTGAATTGGAGAGTAGCGCAGCACCTGAAATTGTTCCAGTGCCGCCTGCACCAACAATAGAGGAAGCTAATGACAAGGATCATGAAGCTTCGGACGATGCTTCTACTGAACGTCGCAGGTCGACAAGGTCGCGTGCCCCTCCTGAGTGGTACGGCAACCCTGTCTTGACTGTCTTGTTAGTAGAAGACAGTGAACCTACGAACTATGAGGAAGCGATGATGAGCCCAGACTCTGAGAAATGGCTAGAAGCCATGAAATCCGAATTGGGATCCATGAGCGAAAACCAAGTATGGACTTTGGTGGACCCTCCTAGCGACCGAAAGGCCGTTGAGTGCAAATGGATCTTCAAGAAGAAAACGGACGCGGATGGTAATGTTACCGTCTATAAAGCACGGCTTATCGCGAAAGGTTTTCGACAAGTTCAAGGTGTTGACTACGATGAGACTTTCTCTCCCGTAGCGATGTTTAAGTCCATTCGGATTTTATTAGCAATTGCTGTGTTTCATGATTATGAAATATGGCAGATGGATGTCAAGACTGCGTTCCTCAATGGCAACATTGATGAAGAGTTGTATATGATGCAACCCGAAGGTTTTGTCGATCCTAAGGTCTGATAAAGTATGCAAACTTCAGCGTTCCATTTATGGACTGAAGCAAGCATCTCGGAGTTGGAACCTTCGTTTTGATCAAGTGATCAAGAGCTTTGGATTTGTTCCAAATTGCTACGAAGCTTGCATCTACAAGAAAGTGAGTGGGAGCTCGGTGACGTTTCTGGTACTATATGTGGATGACATATTGATTATTGGAAATGACATCAACATGTTTAACGATGTGAAGAGTTATTTGAACAAGTGTTTTTCAATGAAAGACCTAGGTGAAGCTGCTTATATATTGGGCATCAAAATCTATAGAGATAGACAAAGACGCCTGATAGCTTTAAGCCCGAGTACATACCTAGACAAAGTTCTGAAAAGGTTCAGAATGGATAAGGCAAAGAAAGGTTCAGTGCCTATGTTGTCAGGTAAGATATTGAGCAAGGCTCAGTGTCCAGCTACGGTAAATGATAGGGAAGCTATGAGCAAAGTGCCTTATGCCTCGGCCATAGGTTCTATCATGTATGCCATGATGTGTACTAGACCGGATGTGTCCAATGCTCTTAGTTTGACGAGCAGATATCAAAGTGATCCAGGAGTGGAACACTGGACAGCCGTGAAGAACATCCTAAAGTACCTAAATAGGACTAAAGAAATGTTCTTAGTCTATGGCGGTGATGAACAGCTTGTCGTAAAAGGTTACGTCGACGCTAGTTTTGGCACCGACAAGGATGATTCTAAATCTCAGACAGGATACATGTATATTTTGAATGGAGGAGCTGTGAGCTGGAGAAGCTGCAAGCAAAGCGTGATCGCGGGATCTATAGTAGAAGCGGAATACATGGCTGCTGCAAAAGCGTCAAGTGAAGGAGTTTGGATCAGGAACTTCATCACTGAGCTTGGCGTGGTTCCAAGTGCATTGGACCCACTGGAGATATTGTGTGACAACACTGGCGCCATAGCACTCGCTAAGGAACCAAGATATCATCCAAAGACCAAGCATATCAACCGCAAGTTTCATATAATCCGAGATTATATAGCAGATGGAGATCTGAAGATTAGCAAAGTACATATATATCTGAATGTCGCAGATCCATTGACTAAACCTCTTCCACGTGTAAAACATGATCATCACCTCAGTGCCATGGGTGTGAGATTGTTGCCAAATGTAAACTAGATTATTGACTCTAGTTCAAGTGGAAGACTGTTGGAATTATGCCCTAGAGGCAATAATAAAGATGTTATTATTATAATTCTTGTTCATGATAATGTTTATATTCCATGCTAGAATTGTATTAAGCGGAAACTTTAATACTTATGTGGTTTGTGAACAACACCGTGTCCCTAGTACGCCTCTATGGACTAGCTCATTGATTAATGATGGTTAAGGTTTCCTAACCATGGACATGAGTTGTCAATTAATAATGAGATCATATCATTGGGAGAATGATATGGTGGACAGACCCAAACTAAGCGAAGCAATTAGATCGTGTCATCGTGTTCGTCTTTGCGAAGCTTTTCTTATGTCAAATATTGTATTCCTTAGACCATAAGATAATACAACTCCCTGGTATCGGAAGAGAGCTTTGAGGTCATCAAACGTCATCCTATGAGAGGGTGACCATAAAGGTGTCTCTCAGGTGATCGAAAAGTATCTGTTGGGTTGTATGTATCGAGATGGGATTTGTCCCTCCCAAGTCGGAGAGATATACTTCGGGCCCACTCGGTAATCGATATCAACACCGCTTGCAAGCATGTGGTTAAGGAGTTAATCACAAAGTGATATCGGATTACGGAACGAGTAAAGTACTTGCTGTGAACGAGATTGAACTAGGTATGACGGTACCGACGATCAAATCTCGGGCAAGTAAAATATCGCGAGACGAAGGGAATATATATATGGGATTGATTGAATCCTGGCATCGTGGTTCATCCGATATGATCATCGATGAATGTGTGGGAGTCAATATGGGTTTCCAGACCCGCTGTTGATTATTGATAGAAGATCATGTCTGCATATTCTCGAACCCGCAGGGTCACACACTTAACGTGTCTCGACGCTAGGATAGATTGGATAATTGGTTTATGAGTTTTTGTTCGGAGTCTCGGATGGGATCCGGGACATCACGAGAGGTTCCGGAGTGGTCTGGAGAATAAGATTCATATAAGGCAGTGCAGTTTTTGGAGTTCGGAATTGTTCCGGGTTAATCGGTATTGTACCAGAAGCTTCTAGAACCTTCCGGAAGGGGACCAACGTGGCCCCACCTACCGGGAGGGGCATGGGCCTATGAGGGAGTGGCCTGGCCGAATTGGTCCAGGGGCATAAGGCCCCATAGGGCCCAGCCGGCCAAAGAGGGTTTAAACCCTAGATAGAGCTTCTAGAAGGGGGGGTTTTCTTGCCCCCCACTCTTCCTCCTTTGGGGCCACCGGTTTGGGCTTGGGGTAGGGGCTAGGGCTGCGCCCCACCCCTCTATATAAATAGGGCTGGGGGCGCACCACCCCCCCACACCTTCCCCTCCAAGCCCAATCGCCCTGCTGCCCTCCTCTCTCTCTCCCTCCCAACTGTGTGTAGGCGAAGCCCTGCTGCAGAAACTCTCCACCATATACACAACGCCGTCGTGTTGTAGATCCAATCCGTCTCTCCACCATACTTGCTGGACCAAGGAAGGAGGAGACGTCGAGGTGCTGCACGTGTGCATCTCACGGAGGCACTGCCACTTGTGGTGCTAGATCGGATCGGATCGCGAGGAGGAGAAGCGAGTACGACTACATCACCCACGTTCCGACGAACGTTCCGCTGTGCGAATCTTCAAGGGTATGAAGATCTAATCCAATCTCTCTCGTTGTTTGCATCTCCTAGATTAGATCTTGGCCTTCCCTCTGTTCGCATCTGTAGAAAATTTTGATTTACTATGCCGCGAAACCCTTCAGCTAGACCAACATCGGCTGCACCGGTAGGTCGAGGAGGCTGCAGGAGCGATGGGGCTGCCGCCAGCGCTTGGGTGGCACCAATTTTAAAGGGGAACAACAGAGGGAAGAAGAAGCAACAGAGGAATATAAGGAACAAAACAACAAAACTCATACATTTGATGCTATCGAAAGACAATTCAACTGCTCACCTTGAAATACAACATTCACCGGCCACTATTGCGTACCTTTGGAGGTGTTTGACCCGAAGGCGACTTGTCTCCATGCTTCTTATGAATGTATTATGGATGACACAAACCTCTGGTTATGGCCTACCACATGGAGGAACATCGCAAGTTATTCTTTGATTGAGGTGACGATGCTGTCTTCTAACAATCTACTCCCCTCAGAAAACGACCGGACCTTTCCCCTCGCTACAGTACGCTCAAGGGCGATTTCTGGAACCATCGGCCGAGCCACCTCAATCACCGAAGAATCGTTGGGTCCTTCGTCCTCCGTCGGCCACTCCGGCGGCGGGAGGGCGGGGGAGCGTCGTTTCTCTTCGTTTTGTTGTCGGATGGGGTCATGCAGGTACTAGCCGGCGGTGTCGGGAAGATGGCGGCGCGGGCGGAGTGGAGTTTTGGGGCGGCGACCTTCGTCTTCGGTGGTGATGTTCTACGGGGCATCATCGCCGGCCGCGCGTTCGTCTCTCGGCCGTAGGTCCTCGGAGTTGCGGTGCGAGTTTCCCCGAGCTGGATGCCGAGTAGCGGCGGATCTAGCGCAGTTGAAGAATCAAGCTGATGTTGTTTGCTGCTTCGATGCTGGCAATGACGCAAGTTGGAGGATCTTCGGATCTAAGGAGCGTCGACTTCCCGTCCGTACAGGGGAGCCTCCTGTTCCAAGGCCATATGGAAGGTGGTGCGGCGACGTAGCGTCTTGTTCGTCGTCCATGGCGTCGAGGTCCAGAAGGACTTTCTTGTAATTTGCACCTTTGTTCTGGACTGATCTATAAGATCTGCGGTTAATACAAATCAGTTTCTCACAAAAAAAATCTACTCCCCTCAACCTAGTGACAAGTGCAAAGAAGGGGGTTATTTTCATCCGCATAGCCTCTACATCCTTGTACTTGAAGATGTTCAGAATGGCCATCATCTCTTGATCTCGGGTCAATATAGGCTCAAACGTCAGTCGAGGAAACACAACGGGTCTAACATATCTCTTGTTCAAAAGCAAGATCTAGGCCTTAACGCAGGTTCATGTTGGATAAATGCGAGCCCATCCACCTAATAAGGCGTTTCTACCATAAGTTCTTCCTAAACCGATACTTCGGGCCTAGTCGAAACAACAGGGCAGAGGGATTCACGATGGTTTACCTCCGCCATGGCCATCGCTCACTTGACGAGTAGGAGGAAGCGGCCGGTACGGTGACTCTGCGTCTCAGCTCCCACAACAACATTGCCACCGCCTCCGCTCCTGGTCTTGAAACGGGAGGAAGGGGATTTTTTGGGAGGGTTGATGCGGAGAGGTGAGCGAATGGAGCAGGTGAGGCCACTCTTGGTGAGAAACGAGGTCGGAACACTTTCGTTTCCCGCCTGCACGGCCGTAGATACCGTGTGCCTGTCCGCATCTCCTTTTACAGCTCCGGGGCATGGCTCCACGAAAACGCTTAATTGGAGGGTCTGCCTTTGGGCTACTTTGAAGATGGTGCTGGCCACAACACGGAGGGACGCGGCAACCAAACTGTCTAATTTCGCACTGCTTCAGTCTGTTTGGAAGATATGCAGGTTATGGTGCTGTTTGGTTCTTAGCCACAATTGCCAAGCCTAAGTTTGGCAAGTATAGCAGCCACAAAAGTATGACTAGAAAATTGGAGGTCACGCATTGTGGCAAAAACTTTACTCTAGAAAATAGACTATAGAAACAATCTTTAAAATATGATAATACAAAATATCTAGCAAATTGCTTAACTTTGGCTCGGCATAATGTGGCTGGAAGTGGACGAAACCGCCCAGACAACGAATAAACAAGACGAGCTGAGGTGGACTGTGGGCAGCCAACCTGGGACGAAGGAAGTGACGCGTAAACAATCGAAGTGGATCTGAAAGCACCCGGTTTCCTGGGAAACCAGCACCCACGGCCACATGTTTTGCCCCATCCCTCCCATCATTCCTCCCATATAAAGCCCCGTCCAATTCCCGATCATCCTCCCATCTTCACAGACTACACAAGCATCGGTTCAACATTCAGCTCAATTCCTTCTGTCAGTACAAACTCCACACTCCACTTACTTCCTAAACTTCAAACTTCCTAGCACGAAGAGAGATCCATGGCGGGTGCAGCAAAGGCATCGTGGATGGTGGCGATGAGCGTGGGCGCAGTCGAGGCGCTCAAGGATCAGGCAGGGCTCTGCCGCTGGAACTACGCGCTCAGGTCCATCCACCGTGCAGCCAAGGCCAAGGCCAGCGTCCGCGGCGCTGTCTCGCAGGGCAAGAAACAACTTCCGGCCTCCGCGGCAGCGATGGCGGAGCGGAGGCGAGCGGAAAAGGCCGAGGAGGGGCTGAGGACGGTGATGTACCTCAGCTGCTGGGGACCCAATTAGTAGCTGAAGGCCTCCAATTAGAGATCACTATCTGGCTAGCTAGGTGTGTTTGCTGCTAGCTACAGCCATGGCGTGAGACTTCGCTGGTTGGTTCCACATTGTATATACCACAACGATGACGATGAAAACTTTCAGTCACTTGAATTTATAACTTTATATTACCCTGATTGTCTATTTGCTTCTGTGATCAATTTTGATCGGAACATGGATGCTCTAAACTTGTTGCAAGTTGTTTCCCTGTCTCGATCTGCTCTGCAACGATCACATGACCAACTGTAATCTGAATTTCTTCAGTCTGCACTCGGCTGAACTGACACCATGAGTTCTTGAAAAGGTCATGGCTCGGTTCAGTTGGGTCTTGTACGCGGATCAGTACTTCGATCAGTTCCTTGGCTAGACAACATTAGATAGTTATAATTTACAGAACATCTATAGGATTTCTGATTGGAGTGACAGATTAAGCTATTCACAGTTTCCACTTAGCGGCCCACACAGAAACGTAACTAAACTTTTCCTTGCTTCCATACCCGCCTCGTCGCCTTCCCATAAATCCGCCCTCGCCGTCACCCCAAGAGCATGTGGGAAGAATACGTAGCTAACACGCGTACTACTATACGTGTGAGCAAGCAGCATTCCAAAAAGGAAGGTCCTTTATTTAAGGCATTTTCGTGTCAATCCAACCCGTTCCAACGCGTCCGTTAGGATATGCGCGGTGTCCTAACGGCACGATTCATCCAGACAAATGCGTCCGGCTTGATCCATCAATGTATTAAATCTGGGCAACGATTGCGTCGACCCGGACACGCGCGGAAGGAGGGCGTGTCCTGCCCGCGCGTGCCCTGGCGCACCCGTCAGCCACCGCTTATCGAGGCATTGATTCAGACGTGGGCAGCAGCACCGATTCAGATGCAACCGTGACAGCGATTCAGAGGCGCTGTCGGAAGGCTGACCGACGGCAGTCTGCGCCATCAATGGTGACGAGACGGCGCACTGACTGACTAGACGATGCCTGCGTTCCCGTGTCGGCATTGATGACGAATGAGCGGGAACCTGCGCGTGTTCGCGGGTGGAGGGGCTACGTCAGTGCCGCACTCCTCACCTCTCGCCATCGCAACCCTAACAGCCGCCGCCACCACCAACGATGAAGAGGCCGTCATGGCTGAAGAATGGAAGGAGTAAGAACGATCACGAGATGTCCGGCTCTAGAAGCCAGCGCTCCCGCATGCCGGCCTTCCTCCGCGGCGCATCGTTGTCGCCTCCGCCGTGGCCAGAGGAGTTTAGGTGTCGCCTTGTGGAGGACTGCCCGCCACCGCGGGACCGTCGCCGCCGGCGGTACTTCCGCATTGCAGAGTCGAGTGCCTATGGAGGGAGGGCCTGGGCATCAACCACAAGGATGTCTCCCTCCCCACCGACTGGCACCTCAAACGAGATCGTGTCTCGGTGCCGCCCATGCCCAGGAAGGGCAAAGGGTTGGAGGAGGACGTCCGCCGACGGACCAACAACCTCCCGCAGACCAACGGTGGGAGAAGGACTACCGCAGCGAGGACTACTGGATAGAGTTCCTCGAGTGGGAGCACAAGGCGCGCGCGAGCACCGTCACTACTAGCAAAACAGCTATAGATAAGCGGATCTTCTATGGCCCATATGTATGACCATGCGCCACAGAAAAATTACAGTGACGCATTTCAGACACGAAAACATGGATTGGTACAATAGTTTCTGCCTTCCGTGATTTTAGGATCGTGATCCACCAACGCATCACCAGATCAGTTCGATAGGTTCTGTTCCGTAAGAATTCATCCATAGACATAGCACTATTGGGTGCTGCAGACCATGTGACTCCTTGTGTGTCACAAGTGTGCTTATTTCATCCACAAAGGTAGATGCATTTCATGTTTTTCATTTAACAGGGAGTGACCCTGAAGGGTCTGGATGACAATAAAAGTCAGTAGTGCAGGTATAAATTAAAAGAGGAACCCCACGGAAATAAGAAACTATAGGAAAACCCCTAAATTTACAAGCAGAGAACTAGAAGAAATCCAGAAAATGCAATCAGGTCATCTGCATCTACCACCGCCTGAACAGCACGAGCGCGATCCGCAACCGCTCTTACCGGCACCGGGGATAGCAACTCTTGGTCTCGAGAGAGAGAGAGAGAGAGAGAGAGAGAGAGAGAGAGAGAGAGAGAGAGAGAGAGAGAGAGAGAGAGAGAGAGAGAGAGAGAGAGAGAGAGCGAGCGTTGGTCGCCATAGCAAGCTCGAAGAAGATATCCTCCACTTGGAGGTTGAAGAAGCGCTGGACTTTGCCGGCTTCAAATAGGACCACCAGGATGGTCATCAGGGCGCTGAGATTGTTCATCATTGCAAAGAACCATCCCATCTCCCAGATGTCGTGACGCAGATCCACAACAGATTCCTGCAACCTCTTCCCATCGCCACCATAGCACAAACAAGATGCCATAGAAAACGTACATGTAGCCGCACATATATAGACCACTAGCGAAGGCCTTATTTATGGATTAGCCGACGGGCTCCAACGTCGTCACCTGCAGCTCCAACCTTTGGAGCATCACGAGGAGGAGGAGAACCACCATGCAACGCCAGATTCAGCCAAGAAGAACTTGCGCCAGCCTCCCTGCTTCGGTCTTATTGTCGGAGATCCCTACCCACAACTCCGCCGCACACATCCTCGCCAGTCGCCACAAGAGCCATGCCACCACGTAGGGCTATGTCAGGACACACTGGATTCGACGAGAGAAACGGATTCCCTGCTCACAGACACCACCAAGGGACAAACGACACACCTAATATACACAGAACAGGCCCCGACACCTCACCTCAGTCATCCATCACCGGCGGCGCTGGCAAGGGAGGCCTCAGTTTGGGTCGGCAATACGGTGTAGGCTCTCACGTACTGTATCAAGAGAGAGAAAGTGGAAGAGGCAAGCAGGGCAAACTCGACCCCCCCCCCCTCCCCCCCCCCCACACACACACACACACACACGCACACAACAATTTTCGTTGATGTTTCCCATACATGCGGGATCACAATTATCACCGTCTAGAGAGTTGGGACAGTTTGTTGAAAGACATTATTTTCTTCAAAACATATACCACTATAGAAAATTGATTTTCTTGTCTTGTACCTATCACTGATGTTTCACTTACGTTTTACTTTTTGTAGTACTTTGCATGCTCACCCGTTACAACACACACAATATTCATATGGAAAATATTTTTGCGGTCTCTCAACTATTGACAAAGCTTTAAATTGTCAAAACTTGGATACTAGTTTTAAAATCTAAACTACATGCTGACATATCAAACACTCTAGAATGTCACATTTGGTATAACTAAGTTATATAATCATACACTACAAATCTCTACTAGATATTTGTTACACCCATAACTTGTATAGCAATTCGATTTATATTTGTTTTATGCTAAACATAATTTAGTTCATCAAGATGTCCCGTGAAAACACTAAAATAACATAAATATTGTAACCAAATGGAGTTCCTTACCATCGTTTGATTTTAATGATAAGAAATCAAATTGTATTGTATCAAAAAGAACTAAGTTATTGCATGCATGCATAGTTAATGTTGTTCGATACAATAAGAAACCAGTTTTATATTATCTATTATCCATGGAAAAGAATTAAATATAATCTATAATTATGTAAAAATGTTTTATATAAATAGATAACAACCATTAGTATTGACTTCACATGAAACGAATAAAACATATGACTAACACTATCCATGTAAAATCTTTACCAAGTTTACTTATATGGGTAGCACAAGAATGTGTAACAATGTATTCAGCAAGTCCAGTACTAGAGTCGGCAATCATAAATCAGTCTCGATTTAGCCACTTTCCATAGGCCACCAGCGAAGCTTCAGAAAGAAGAAGAGATGACAGAAGCAACGAAGGCGTCATGGATGGTGGCGATGAGCGTGGGCGCCGTGGAGGCTCTCAAGGATCTGCCGCTGGAACTACGCCCTCAGATCCATCCACCAGGAAGCCAAGACCAACGTCCGCGGCGACGTCTTGCAGGGGAAGAAGCAGCTTCCGGCCTCTGCGGCGGCTGTGGCGGAGCGGAGGCGAGCGGAGAAGGCCGAGGAGGGGCTGAGGACGGTGATGTACCTCAGCTGCTGGGGACCCAATTAGTTGCTGCGAGCCTCCAATTAGCAATCAGTAGCTAGCTAGGTGTGTTTGTTGCCATGGCCCAAGACTTGGCTTCTTGTTTCTCTAGTGTAATATACCACGATGATGATGATGAAAACTTTCAGTAACTTGAGTTTATATTGTCCTTGTTGTCTATTTGCTCCAGTAATCAATTCTGTTGGGAACAGGGATGCTCTGAACTGGTTGCAAGAGAAAACGACGAGTATGGCCTGGAATCTGATTTTATTTTCTCTGCACCGCTGAACTGACACGACGAGTTCCTGAAGGGGTCATCGACTGGTTGAGTTCAGTCATGTACTTGGGATCAGTACTTCGATCAGTTCCTTGCCTAAGACCACATTAGATAGTTAATTAACTGAACATCTCTAGCATTTCTGATCAGAGTGACAAATTGAGCCAATCACAATTTCTACTAAACGACCCAGAAACGATACTTAACTTGGACTTAGGAAACTAAAATCTTCTGACAAGAAGAAAATATCTATACGACGCACGAGTTCCTTTGACATGGGTTGATCTATGGATTATAAAAATGGCGAGCTCTCCCACTCAAAGGGGAGTAATGCTACATGTACACGCAATTTGCTTACGGGAATGGCTTACGGAATGACGTGGTTCGCAGCGGTGCAACCTCATTTGCGGGAAAAACAACCAACACTAATATTCCCCCAACCACCTCAAGCCACGTTTTGTCCGTATGTCAATTCCGTAAGACCAGTCCGTAGACGTAGGATTATTGCTCAAAGGGCATACAGCAGTGAGGTGTCTCCTCCGGACGTGTAGGCGCGCCGCGTACGCGCAGGATCCATGATGCACTCGTTAGCGAAGGCTGGAACGAATCTCGCGGTGGAAAACCATGTCCTTCAGCCTCCGGTTTTCCATACCCGCCTGGTCGCCTTCCCATAAATCTGCACTCGCCGTCACCCAAAGAGCAGGTGGGAAGAATCTGTCGCTAACACGTTCCAAAAAAAGGAGGGTCCTTTGTTTAAGCACTCGCCGAGAGCGCCTGCGGAGAAGTTGTCTACTCCCCTCTTTCGCAAAATAAGTGTACTTCTAGCTTTTGACTAAGTTAAATTTTATTAAATTTTATCAACTTTATAGATAAGTATAACAACATATATTACACCAAATTAATATATTATGAAACTAAATTTAAAAACTTATCTACTAGTATCAATTTAGAGTCATAAATATTGCTAGGTTTTTCTATAAAAGTAGTCAAACTTTACTAACTTTGACTTAGGACAATTCTAGAAGTATTTGCGGACTGAGGTAGTAAGTGGGATCTTGCACTTCTAGTTTATTTTCTAAAATCTAATGTAAATTTTAGTTTAAAATTTAAACTAAAGTTTAGCAAATAAATTAAAAACAGAATTTTGGTGGAATCTCACTTGACACCCTAATTTCAGGACAACAATGCGTGCCTCGAGTGAACTTTAGGTTGGCAGATTTATAGATTGCACAATCTTCTATGTTACTATGTGCACGGCAATGTTGGCGCCCTAGAAGTTCGTAGTTTTTTTTTCCAGCGATCCTCAATTTTCATTGTTTTCTGGAGGCCTAGCCCCAATTGTCGTAGTTTTTTGCAATTTTCTTAAAGAAGTCGTAGGGATGGGGTCTAGAATAGAAGTAATAAAGTGAATAAAAAGAAAAATTAGTGGCAATATAAATATCGCTAATATATTAGGACTGTCTTATTAATAATTCTAGTGGGTTATCTTGGAATTTAGAATAAAACTTTCATGTATTGATTCCTAGCTCACCCAAACGTCCAGAATTCGAGGTCCCAATTTCAATTCCATGATTCCTAGCCCAATTAACTGCAACCAAATGCAGTGTATAGGGATTTATAAACACATGAGCTAAGTTAATTTGTAATTTGTATTGACATTTAGTACAAATGAAACACAGTGCAGGAAAACACAGTACAAAAATAATATCGATGGATTAGAATACTTTACATGGACGGTCTGATTTGTAGTCTTGAATCCTGTATAAAAAAATTCCTAAAAATTATTTTGCAATGTATTCTATTGAAAAAAATTCTATTCACTAAAACCTCTTGGAAAGAAAATTTTATTTTTCGTCTATTATGTGACCAAATGAACTCTAGTGCAAACAAAATCCTCTAGGACAATAGAGAGCAGAACATATCATTACTAGAGTGATGTTACCAAATATTTAGGAAACTTGTACTACTTTTTTCCTTTGGTGCAACAACTCGATTACAAAATCACGTGTTATCATTTATATTGGATCGCATGACCTATTCATCCAATATTTATGGATTCGACAAACAAAAGACACCCTTAATAGAGAGAAATAAATGTATTCCTCTGGTTTATATTAATGTTCTCAAATTTATCTAAATTATATATATTTTATTAAATATTTAGATTAGATGTATTCGTGTGGACCGAGAGGAGTACATCCATCAAATTTGTCTAACATATGTCTGCTCAGCTTGATCCGGTCGATACGGACAAAACCCTCCTGCCGCGAATAAACAAGACGAGCTGAAGAAAGAGAGAGGTGCGGCGTAATAAAGAAAGAAAGTGGATCGGAAAGCACCCGGTTTCGTGGAAAACCAGCACCCCACGGCCATCTGTTTTGCCCCGTCCCTCCAAGCAATTCCTCCCGTATATATATTACCTCGTCCCACTCTCGTTCTTCTTCCCATCAACACAAACGATTCAGCAGTCACCTCAATCCCTTCACTTAGTACAAAGTCCACACTCCACCACATCGTAATCTTTAGACATCGTGTCAGCAGTCTCCACCAACACAACATAGCAAGGAGAAGAAGAGAAATCAATGGCGGGTGCGGCGAAGGCATCATGGATGGTGGCGATGAGCGTGGGCGCAGTGGAGGCGCTCAAGGATCAGGCAGGGCTCTGTCGCTGGAACTACGCGCTCAGGTCCATCCATCGGGCCGCCAAAGCCAAGACCAGCGTCCGCGGCGCCGTCTCGCAGGGCAACAAGCAGCTTCCGGCATCCGCCGCGGCAGTGGCGGAGCGGAAGCGAGCCGAGAAGGCCGAGGAGGGGCTGAGGACGGTGATGTACCTCAGCTGCTGGGGACCTAATTAGTACCTGAAGGCCTCCAATTAGCAATCACTAGCTAGCTAGATGTGTTTGCTGCTAGGTATAGCCATGGCGTGAGACCTGGCTGCTGGTTGGTTCCCCACTGTAATATAACACGACGATGATGATGAAAACTTTCAGTCACTCGAGTTTATATTTCCCCATTGTCTATTTGCTGCAGTGATCAATCTTTGGCTAATGGGAATGCTCTGAATTGGTTGCATATAGTTTCCCTGGCTCGATCGATCTGCTCTGCAACGAGTACATGACCAACTGTAATCTGAATTTCTTCACTCTGCACTTGGCTGAACTGATACGATGGGTTCTTGAAGGGGTCTACTAAGTTCCTTGGCTAGACCACATTAGATAGTTAATTAACTGACCGTCTCTGGATTTCTGATGAGTGACAGAATAATCGGCCACTAAACAACACACACATAAACGTACTGTAACTTAATTTGGCCTTAGGTCTTGGAAGCAGGGGGGAAATTCATAATAAATATCGCTTATTTAGTATAAAGTTTTGGACTAAATCAAAGACAGTTATTATGGATCAGAAGGAGTACAAGAAAAGCAATCTCTATACGACGCACTCAGTTCCTTTGAAATTGACTGATTTGTGGATCATAAGAGATTGGACAGGATTGACATGGACTGAGGTAGTTTAGATCCCATCTAAGTCAAAAAACCCCTAATTCTCTCTAATCCACTCCAAACTGTCTCCGAAAATGATTAACCAAACAAGGCATAAAAGGGTTGACAGCCTCACACTAACAGGGCTTACAACACTGATGTGTCTCCTAACATGTAGGCGCGCCAGTACGCGCAGGATCCATGATGCACTCGTCATCAAAGGCAAAGGCTGAAACGTGGTGCCCATCGTAATGGAAATTGCGTCATCCAGCCTCTGGTTTTCCATACCCGCCTCCCGTACCTCCACTCTTGCCATCACTCCTATGATGGCATGAGCATGCATCTTTAGCAGGCTAATCTATTTCGGAGATCAAGAGTGCGTGTTTTTGAAGCTCTTTGGGGGCAATGTCTCGTGTGACACGTCCTTGCGCAAACGGCTTTTGCGGCAATGTACCCCATTTCTTTCGGTTGCTTGGTTTTTACTTGGCTACATGGGGTGAGCAACTATCTCCTTCGTTTCGTAGGCTATACACAATCTTTTTTTGAAAACACGATGCAAATACGTGTTGTTTGGTTGTCCACAAGAGGCTGTATACTGTTACAATAATCCAAATATGGTGAGCTTCCCATATTATTGCATAATACATCCGATCATAGAGAAATCAGAAAGAAAAAAAGAGCTTCACGATCACAACAAGAAGGCCACGATGATGAAATCTCCCAGTCTACTCTCTCGGACCTTGGCCTTGAAGCTGAAATTCCCTCTAAACTTTTAGTTAAAGATGGATCAGTTAGACTATAGAAAAGTGATTTATAGAAACTTTGTCCAAGTTTTTTGTCTCTCCATTAAAAAATGTGTTATTTTTTCATTTTTTTAGGCATGATCTCATCGGATGATAATAGAGAAAAACCATGGTGTGGCATGCCATGTGTACCAACTATATATCGGTATCTACCTACCAGATTACTATAAGTGCCCAAAAACTAGATGAAATTTTGCTAAATGCGATAATTTGATTGAAAACTTGCTAAATGGGGTAATTAATAACATAAAGAAGTTAAACTAGTGTAAGTGAAATTTACTATGTATTTGTTTTGTAAGAACTCCAGGACCCAAGCCCCCCCCCCCCCCCCCCCTCCTATCTCCCATCCCAAACAACATGAGAGCATATATTGCATCTAAATATGTAAAATGCATCGGGTTAGACTATTGAAAAAGCGGCTTATAGAATTAATTGATGCTGCTCTT
The DNA here is from genome assembly GCA_916181665.1 of Avena sativa. Taxonomy (NCBI): domain Eukaryota; kingdom Viridiplantae; phylum Streptophyta; class Magnoliopsida; order Poales; family Poaceae; genus Avena; species Avena sativa. The sequence goes on along the minus strand of OV702280.1, from coordinate 392,069,986 downwards.
ACTTCCTTAGCCTAAAGAAACTCTGACGACGACGTTCTTGTAAATAAATTCCTACATATTCCTAACTAGTTTTCACATTGAGAGGAAACTATTAAGATATGAGTCGGAAATATGGTAACGGCTATGTCTTACTTTTGCAATAAAATGTATCGCTTCTTTAAGTCAAAGGAGTTTCTCATGATTATCAACGGATTAGAATACTTTAGATGGATGGTCTGATTTGTAGTCTTGAATCCCGTATAAAAAATTCATAAAAGTTAGTTTGCAATATATTTTGTTGAAAATTTTCCATTCACTAAAACCTCTTGGAAAGAACTTTTTCTTTTTCTTCTATTGTGTGAGCAAATGAACTATGGTGCAAACAATATCCTCTAGGACTGTAGAGAGCAGAACATATCATTACTAGAGTGATGTGATGTTACCGAACATTTAGGAAACTTGCACTTTTTTTCCTTTGATGCAAGATCACGTGTTATAATTGATATAGGATCGCACGATATACTCATCCAATATTTCTGGAATTCAACATACAAAAGACACCCTTATACCATTATAATAGAGAGAAATAAATTTACATCCATTGAATTTGTCTAACATATGTATGGTTGGCTTGATCCGGTAATTCCGGTTGTTGTGGACAAAACAGCCCTGGAAAGACGAGCTGAGGTTATCAAGTGCACCGGATGGAAAGTGAGAGGTGCGGCATAAACAAGCAAAGTGGATCTGAAACTGAAAGCACCCGGTTTCCTGGAAAACCAGCACCCACGGCCTCTTGTTTTGCCCCGTCCTTCCCTGTATTCTTCCCGTATAAAACCTCGCTCGTCCCGGTCCCACTCTTCCTCCTCCTATCAACCCAAACGATTCAGCAGTCAGCTCAATCCCTTCACTTTAGTACAAAGTCCACATTCCACCACATAGTAATCTCCAGACATCGTGTCAGCAGTCTCCACCAACACAACACAGCAAGGAGAAGAAGAGAAATCAATGGCGGGTGCGGCGAAGGCATCGTGGATGGTGGTGATGAGCGTGGGCGCGGTGGAGGCGCTCAAGGATCAGGCAGGGCTCTGCCGCTGGAACTACGCTCTCAGGTCCATCCACCGTGCAGCCAAGGCCAAGGCCAGCGTCCGCGGCGCCGTCTCGCAGCAGAGCAAGAAGCAGATTCCGGCCTCCGCGGTGGCGGTGGCGGAGCGGAGGCGAGCGAAGAAGGCCGAGGAGGGGCTGAGGACAGTGATGTATCTCAGCTGCTGGGGACCCAATTAGCTGCTGCGAGCCTGCAATTAGCAATCAGTAGGTAGCTAGGTGTGTTTGCTACCATGGCCCGAGACTTGGCTTGTTGCCTTGTTGGTTCGCCAGTGTAATATACCACCACGACTATGATGATGAAAACTTTCAGTCACTTGAGTTTATATTACTCTCGTTGTCTATTTGCTGCAGTGATCAATTTCGTTAGGAACATGGATGCTCTGAACTGGTTGCAAGTAGTTTTCCTGGCTCGATCTGCTCTGCAACGAGAACACGACGAATATGGTCTGAAATCTGAATTTCTTCTCTCTGCACTGTTCTGAAGGAGTCATCGATTGGTTCAGTTCAGTACTGTACTTGGATCAGAACTTCGATCAGTTCTTTGGCTACACCACATTAGATAGTTAATTAACTGAACATCTCTAGGATTTCTGATCAGAGTGACAGATTGAGCCAGTCACAGTTTCCACTAAACGACCCAGAAACAATACTTAACTTGGCCGTGGGAAACTAAAATTTCCTGACAAGAAGAATATATATATATACGACGCACGAGTTCCTTTGAAATGGATTTGATTTGTGGATTATAAAAATGGCAAGCTCACATGGCAGACAGCAGTGATGTGTCTCCTCCGGACGTGTAGGCGCGCCGCGTACGCCCAGGATCCATGATGCACTCGTCCGCAAAGACTGAAATGAATCTGGCGGCGCCCCTCGTACCGTGGAAAACCATGCTTCAGCCTCCGGTTTTTCCCATACCCGCCTGGTCGCCTTCACATAAATCCGCACTATCTGTTGCTAAACGTGTAAGTGGGTCCTCTCCTTTGTTTAAGCACTCGCCAAGAGCGCCTGCGAGAAGATTCCAGGACGACGCTGCGTGCCTCGACTGAACTTTAGGTTGGCAGATTTACAGATTGCACGATAATCTTTTATGTTACTCTGCGCACGGCAATGTTGGGGTCCCAGAATATGTAAAAAAAAAAGATGTTGGGGTCCGTGAAGCCTTATCTTTTTGGCCGAATAAACGGGATAACTCCTGCCTATCCGCCTTATCTTAGGGCATCCAGCCATCCACTATGTGCAAAAAATCACATCTTAAATTCTATGTGACAATGCTTATAGTTTACTTTATAAATAGTGGAAGAAATAAGAGTTGTCCATAAGCTTATAGGTGACCTTAAGCTTATGGATTATCCACAAGCAATAGAAAATAATTTACTCTCTCATTTCTCTAATGCATGAGTATGTTGGATGAGACATGTGGGTTCCAGCTTATAGTTAAAGCTCACCTCATATATAGTGGAAGATTTTACAAGAAAGTTGGGTCCCACCTTATGGCTAAAGTTCACCTTATACATAGGTGATGCTCTTATACCTTGCACTGGGTCAAGCCCTGATCAAGGCTAAGGCATCTTCACAGGTCCGGTCCATCCGGTCACCTAAAGGATCCATTTTTCATGCAAATCGGTCCACGATCAATTTGGGGAGAGGGTTCGGTCTGTTCGGCCGACCGCACCAGCGGCGCGACCCATTTGTCCGCGCTAGCCGTGGTTATTTTTTTTTAAATTTAAACACAAATAGTTCGCGGCATAAAACTCGCAAAGTTCGATCTTAATTTACATTCGAAATAGGAAAACCTAATTTAAACTACTAGACCTAGGTACTGAACTTCGCGCCGGCGCCGCCTCGTCCATCTACGGGTCAAGATCGATGTACTCCGGCGGCGTCCAGAGGTTGGGCGGTGGCAGGGCCCGAGCGGGAGCGGGAGCAGGCGGGTTGACCACATGCCCAAGCCACGGCGCCCAACCGTTCTGGAGGTGCGCCAGCTCCATCCCCACCTCCGGCGCGATCGGAGGCGCCCAACCCGGCAACGGCAGCGGTGGAGGCAGCTGGGCGTTCGTCTGCGCCACCATATGGAGGAAGGACGGCAACCGAGAGCGCTGGCTTCAAGAGCCAGACGCTTCGTGGTCATTCTTGCTCCGCTTTAGCCACGACGGAGTCTTCATCGTTGGTGCTGGTGGTGGTGGCGGTGGCAAAGCTTTCCGCTTCTTCGCCATCAATGCCGGCGTGGAAACACAGACGGCGCCTAGTGGGTCAGCGTGCCATCTCGTTGCCATTGATGCGCGCAGGCTGCCGTCGACTAGCCTTCCGTGCAGCGCCTTTGAACCGATGTCGTGGTTGCGTCTGAATCGGTGCCTCTGATTATCTGAATCAATGCCGCCGGTAAGCTGTGGCTGACGGGTGGGCCAGTGGACAGTCCCCGTGCAGTCCGCGCGCGTTCGGGCCGACGCAAAGATCCCCAGATAAGATACATCAATGAGTCGAGCCGAACGCGTTTTTCCGGATGGGTCGGCCCGCTGGGACAGGATGCGTCGGCCCGGTGGAGATGCCCTTAACTTCCTTCTCAAAATTCCACCGAACGTAGTGTAGTAATAAAACATTATGCAGAAAAGCAAAGTTCGATTATGTATCTTTTTTTTGCAAAACATTAACTTAGTTATGTCTTAACTTCTTAAAGAGAAAGTTATTTATGCTCATTGAATCTTGGCATATCGTTCCGCATCCAACAAGTAATATCTCTGATTCTAATTAGTTATCACAGGATCTCTGAATCTAGAAAGATGTTAGCAAACATTTTGGCCTAATCTACAACCATTAATTTGGCTCCGATGAAAACATCTTTAACTCGACGACTGAACTGCCAGTTTGGAACGGTCGCAATGGACAAAACCGCTCCATGCGCCGCAAATAAATAAGACATGGTGACTGGTGAGGCAGCAGTGCAGGCACTGTCCACTGCACCGCGACGCGCGATAGCGAGAGATGCTGCATAAACAAGCAAAAGCAAAAGGTGTACTCCTATCTGAAAGCACCCGGTTTTCTTGAAACCCATCTCCGTCGCCCACCAATTTTCCTTCGGCCTCCCGTATATATAACCTCGTTTCTGTCCCAGCCTCCTTTCATCAAACACAAGCAAAGCAAAGCATCAGGAAGAAGTATCAGCTCCGATTGTTCCACTACTGCAAGTCCAGGAATAGAGTCGGCAATCATAAATCAGCCTCCATTTAGCTTTCTAAGTCACCAGGAGAAGATATGGCGGGAGCAGCGAAGGCGTCTTGGATGGTGGCGATGAGCGTGGGCGCCGTGGAGGCGCTCAAGGACCAGGCAGGCCTCTGCCGCTGGAACTACGCCCTCAGGTCCATCCATAGGGCGGCCAAGGCAAAGGCCACCGGCCGCGCCACTGTCTCGCAGAGCAAGAAGCAGCTTCCTGCCTCTTCTGCGGCGGTGGCGGAAAGACGGCGAGCAGAGAAGGCCGAGGAGGGGCTGAGGACGGTGATGTACCTCAGCTGCTGGGGACCCAATTAGTAGCTGCAATTACTAGCTAGGCATCTTCAACCATGGCTCCAGACTTGGCTGGTTGCTTCCCCACTGTAATATACCACGACGACGGCGATGATGATGATGAAAATTTCAGTCACTTGAGTTTAATTTTTACCTCCATGTCCATTTGCTTCTGCGATGCTCTGAATTGGTCACCAGAAAGTTCTGTAGTTTCTGTGTCTCGATCTGCTCTGCGGACAGATAGTGGCGAATATGCCCTGAATTCTGAGTTTCCTCACTCTGCATTTTGCTTAAAAATCCTCCTATCACTAGCAGCGATGGGGTGATCGGTCGATTTAGTTCCAGCCATATGTATGGACCATGCCTTGAATTATTTCCTCCGACCGACCTCGTTAAACAGCATCCTCATAAGCTCTACTCCAGGTTATCCCATAGGAGTGGCAGAATGAGTTCCCTGTCAACACAGACCAACGGTTCCCTGTCAGTTTACACTGAACGGCCTAACTTCATTTTGGGGTTGGTTCACGGAAGCAACTAGCAAGGAAACCCTGTCAGTTTACACCGAAGGGCCACCAATTCGGGGAACACGATTCATCCGGATACAATACCCATACACAAGAGAAGTCTGGTTTCATGTCCTGCTCCAACTTTGGCATACATGTTTTTGAATTTTCAACAGGGGAAGTTAATCCCCACCTGATTTTTTCATATATGGGGGAGCCCCAAATTGGGCGGATACAGTTACAAGGAGGAGGGGGTGAGGGTTTTTGGCATCGTGGGAACGACGCAGAGATTACACGGGGGGGGGGGGGGGGGGGGGGGGGGGGGGGGGGACTAGCGGCTACGGAGCAGATAAGAAAAAACAGAACCCCCGCCCCCTCTCGCCCCCCGAGGGCGACGGGGCCTCCCTTTCTCCGGCCGCCTTCGACACCCCCTTCTTCTCCTCCCTCCGCCGCCGCCGCTGGCAGGGGTCACCGGGCGTAGCCCGGGCGACGCCGGCGGCGGGGTCTGCTTCTCCCCGCGCCTTGGGGTCGGGTCGGGGCCCTTCTTCCCCCAGGCGGCGGTGCTCCTAGGGATCCTCTGGCCCGGCGCGGCTGGGGGAGCTGGTGGTGGCGTCGAGCAGCGGCAAGGAACCATGGATATGCAGTGCTGATGGCTTCGTCCCCGGCAAGATCTGGGCATCTCAGCTCCAGATGGGCTTGGGAGGGCCCTAGATGGGCTTGGGCGGGCCAGGTGCGGTGTCTCTGGAGATTTCTGTAGGTGGCGGCGACGACAAGGCTAAGGATTGGGGATGGCGGTGCTGCGGCTTGCCATTGCAGCAGTGCGGCTAGGGCTTTGCGGACCCGTATGGGTCTGGCCGGGCCTGTTTGGGCCTGGTGTGTCCTGGCAGCACTGTCCGGTCGACGACTGCCTCTCGGCGGTGGAGGGGGGTTCCTCCCGCGGCTGCGAGACTGTTGTCCCTCGTTCCGGCAATGTCGTGTGCCTCTGCTTTTCAGGTCACATGCCAGTGTCCTCGAAGAGACGGTGATGGTGACTTCAAGATCGTGGTGGTGCATGCTGGTGGGCGGTGAAGATGGGTGGTTGTGCTTTGATGTGTCAGGGTTTTTTGTGGGCGGAGGTCGGGAGAAATCCCTGTCGGCTCGTCCGACCCTGACGCGGTGCCGCCGTCGAGTGGCACCTTTCCTTCTTGGAGGGCGTCGTGGGAATCCTCTGCTTCCACTTTACTTTGAGTGCCAGGGGAAACCCTAGGACCATGGTCCGGGCAGCAATGCCGTGTTGACGGTGCTTCCCTTTGGGAAGGTGCTGCTTGGTACTCGGCACATCGGGGCGCTTGGAGCGTGGTGGGCCAAGTCGGAGGGCGCATCGGTTGCGAGTTATCATCACTTCGTCGATTCGCCATTGTCTCCATTTCTTTTCTTTTTGGGCATGTTTGTGCTGTTGCCCCAGTATTTATTCTGTTTTTGAACTCCTGTATCAGTGTGATTGCTATATTAATATAGCGGGGCGAAAGTCTATTTCGAGGGGACTAGCGGCTACTAAGTAAGCCGAGCCAGATATCAGCATCTTCCCTCGCAGCTACTGGAAGATGGACACGCCAGAGAGCGGGGCATCGGTGCGGCACTTGCTGCGCAGCCCAAACAACGAAGGCGTTTCCCCATTGAACACCACGCCGTTGCGGTGCTTCCAGAGGTGTCAACAGCTGAGCAGAAGAAATGTCGAGGAGCTGCACGAGGGAAATCCAGGACAGCAACCAAGGTCAAGCAGGTCTTCAGAGGTGGACAACGCGGAGAAGGTCGCACCAACACACACCCAGAACCGCTGAGCGAAAGGGCAGTCACATATCAGGTGGGTCGCAGTCTCGAGCACGACGGGGCAGAGTGGACAGCCGCACTCCTCTTCCTCCAGGATGTTTCTGTGCAGCAGCATATCCCTGGTCTGAATCCTTTCGAGCGACAGCAGCCACCCGAAGAACTTGGCGCGTGACGGGGCATAGCACTCCCAGACAAGTTGGGGTAAAACGAGCAGGACGCACCAGCAAGTTGTTCCCGCCAGCAAGTTGTTCCCGCAGAGCCTAGAAGGGACCGCCAGGCGGCTGCCAGATCTAAGCAGGCTGACCAAGATCCGACTGTGGGAGATATGCCCAAGAGGCAATAATAAAGTGGTTATTATCATATCTTCACACTTATGATAAATATTTACATACCATGCTATAATTGTATTAACCGGAAACATTAATACTTGTGTGATTTGTAAACTAAAATAAGAGTCTGTAGTAAAGCCTCTTGTTAAACTAGCTTGTTGGTTAATATATGATCATGGTTTCCTGATCATGAACATAGAGATGTTATTAACAACAGGATCATATCATTAGGAGAATGATGTGATGGACATACTCCTATAGATAAGCGTAGCATAAAGATCAAGTCATTTCAATAGTTCAATTGCTATATGCTTTCTGATACATAGTAACCTAATTCCTTCGACCATGAGATCATGCATATCACCTTTTCCGGATGGATGCTTTGATGTCATCAAACACCACACCGTAACAGGGTGGCTATAAAGGTGGCATTGAGTGTTCAGAAAGTATTGGTTTAAACACATGGATCAAGAGTGGGATTTGTCCATCCATATGACGGATAGATATACTCTGGGCCCTCTCGGTGTAATGTCATCCAATTAGCTTGCAAGCATGTGACTGGCTCACAAGGGATCACATATCACGGGAACGAGAAAAGAGTACTTATCAGTAACGAGGTTGAACTAGGTATGCAGAGATACCGACGATCATAACCTCGGATAAGTAAACTATCGTGAGACAAAGGGAAATTGGTATCGTATGTAAGTGGTTCATTCGATCGCAAAGTAATTGTAGAAATATGTGGGAGCCATATGAATTTCCAGATTCCTCTATTGGTTATTGTTCGGAGAAGTGTCTCGATCATGTCCGCATAATTCACGAACCGTAGGGAGACACACTTAAGGATTCGACGTTGTTTTGAGTAGTTATGGTATTATGAGAAAGAGACCGAATGTTGTTCGGAGTCTCGGATGGGATCCGGGATATCACGAGGTGATCCGGAATGGTCCGGAGAATAAGATTCATATAAGGAAAGTCCCGTTTCGGAGTTCGGAAATGATTCCGGTGTTTTCATCGGGAATGTTCTAGAAGGTTCCGGAATGTCCGGCACTCTGGGAAAGGGGAGGGGTACATGAATGTGTCATTACATATTGGAATGATTGCATCATGTACTAAGTGTTCTTGCTGTTCCAAATAAAGGATTAAATTGAATCCTAAAAAAAAAAAGTCAAATGGCCAGTTTGAAAGTTAAACGGCTAAAACAGGAAACTGTGGGAAACAAGCAAGAGGTGGTTGAAACCGACTTGGGGGAGGAGTCTCCTCTCCAAGCCGGCGCGCCACCCAAGGCCGACTTGGGGAGGGACTCCCCTCCCCTTGGCCGCACCTCCCACCTATAAGAGGAGGGGCAGGGCCTCCTCCTCTAGACACACAAGTTCCTATCCTCTAATCTCCGGTTTAGAGCCGTTTTGGTTTAGAGCTTCTAATTTCCCTAGCCTTCGGTTTAGAGCCTTCTAATTGGTGTGTCTAAACCCTAGACCACTAATAGTTCTCTCTCATACTCCACCATACTCGCTCCGGCTTAAGGCGAAGCCCTGCGGGATCTCCCCTCTACTTCCGGTACCACGCCGTTGTGCTGCCGGAATCGCGAGGAGAGTGCTACAACCTCCGCTGCCTGCTGGAACAAGGGAGAGGAAGGTCTTCGTCGAGTACCGAACGTGTGACCGACTGCGGGAGCGCTGCCGGAACGTGGCGCCGGAAGGATCGTCTACACGATCTTGAGATCGGAAAGAGTACGACTACATCACCCACGAGAATCTGCTCTCGTTAACCGTTTTGGAATCTTCGAGGGTAAGTTCCCCTATCAACTCGTTGCTACAATCTAGTAGATAGATCTTGGCTTGTTTGTTTGTATGCGATAGAAAATTTTGTTTTTCCATGCTACGAACCCCTACAGTGGTATCAGAGCCGTGTCTATATGTAGATCTATTGCACGAGTAGAACACAATGGTCATTGTGGGCATTGATGCTTTTATTGTTGATTGCTTCTTGTGTACTTTGCATCTTGCGGTATGTTGGGATGAAGCGGCCCGGGCTAACCTTACATGACATCGTTCATGAGACTTGCTCCACGCTTGACATGCAACTTGTATTGCATAAGTGGCTTTGCGGGTGTCTGTTTCTCCTAGCATAGTTAAGATCCAATTTACAACGGGTGATTAACAATACTAGTATCAATGTTGTGGTTCTTGTTCGTAAGTTAGAACGACACTTATTGAAAGCCCCAAACCACGTAAAATATGCAAAGAAAGTAGAGGCGTCTAACTTTGTTTTGCAGGGGTGTGCAGTGATGTGATATGGCCATGATTGTGTTTATATATGATGTATGCAATGTTCCTTATTGTAAGTTGGCAACCGGCAGGAGCCATATGGTTGTCTTTAATTTCTGTTAAGACCCGCGTGTCTATTCAAAGTAGTTGTAATAGTTGAAGCCGGTGGACAACAACCATGGAGAGGCGTCATTGACCTTGATGCAATGCCGGTGATGATGGAGATCATGTTCGTGCTGGAAGATGGAGATCGGAAGCACAAAGAAGAAAGGCCATATCATATCACAAATTATGAATTGCATGTGATGTTAATCCTTTATGCATCTTGTATTGCTTAGTAGACGACGGTAGCATTATAAGATGATCCCTCATGCACATGAATTTCAAGTCATAAAGTGTTCACACTTAGTTAGCACCGTTACTAAAGCTTGTTGTTTCGAAGCACCACGTGATGATCGGGTGTGTTAGATTCTGCAAGTGTATACAACGTGAGCAAGCCAGATTTGCTCATGCGGAAACTAAGGTTTGATCTTGACGAGCCTAGCATGTACAGACATGGCCTCAGGAACACGGATTACCGAAAGGTAGAGCATGAGTCATATAGTAGATATGATGAACATGTTGATTGTTCGCCATTGAAGCTATATCAACTCTCGTGATGATCGGTTTTGATGTGGTGGATTTGGTTCGTGTGATCACTAAAACAATGAGAGGGATATTGTTTTGAGTGGGAGTTCACCTAGATTAATTTAATTATTAATTAGAACTCAATTTATCATAAACTAAATCAAAGTGAATTTGCATAGTTGTTGTAGTCATTGGCATCCGTTTACCACCTTGCGCTTAGTTATAATTGAGATGATAGAACTATAGAATTCTGGTTAGTTACTTTACGAACTGGTATCGTATTGTTTTGAAGTGTTAATCTAAAGTTTAAAAGTCCTATTGCAAACTTTCAGTAAGTTCCGGTTACTCCATGAAGTTTAATAATTAGTATTAAATCAAGAGTAACAATTCGAAGTGTTAGTATATAAGTATCATGTTTGTCTCCATGATTCTTGATATTCAAAGGATTCTCTTAATATCAAGGTTATCTAGGATCTGAAAGAGTTGTTTCAGAAACCATGATGTGTGGAAGATATTGTGATATCTGAAACGAAGTTTTGGTTACAACATGATAGAGTATAATATGGCAAAGTTCATGTTCTCATATTTTGATGAGAATTTGCAAAAGGTTGGAGACACTTGTTGTCCTAATCCTCCAAAAGGTTTTGGATAGTAACATTATACTCATAATTCATCGTTATAAGCTAAAAGTAGCTTGATCATGGACGATTCCATGATAAGGATGAATATTTGATGTAGGTAAAATGTTTACTACACCAAGAGATTACTAAAGAAAGGAATTTGAAAGAACACCAAACATTTGATGATGGTGATCTACTTCAAAGTGCAAGTCCAAAGACATTGGTATTTAACTATACACGCTTTGGACTATATGTCATATGTATGACTCCACTATTGATGTTGATAGATTCTTTCAAACAGAAAAGGAAATATTGAAAGAAAATCTCATAAGTATATGGCAGAAAGGAAAAGACTAGAATTGTTCAGCTTAAGTATATAGATGATATACATGTTATGGCTATATTCTTTGCTTATTAAACAATGTGGTTCTCAAGTATTTGATACTGAATTTGTTGGTGTGAATCGTCATACGAAACAACACAATTCATGAACTACAATGGCCTAAGTAACTAGCAAAAGAATATGTGATGATGTTCATCGAGAACAAATAAAGGGTTATTGTGTTGCTCGTTAAACATCAAAGCTTGCCTTCAAAGATTTGTTTTATCAGGTATTATGAGAACAAAAGGGTTGTTCAAATAATTGCCGTAATCCATAAAAGATGGATTCGCAAATCTCGTTGGAGACATCACATCCATAAAACTAGTGCTAAAGATGTCGAAAGACAAATTGATTGAAAGATCACTTAGGAAGTGACATCGCTGTTTAAATTATACTGGAAAGAAAACATGAAGAAACTCCATGTGGATGGAATTTTGGAGTCTTTTGATTTTGATCAAATGACACTTGTGAAACTTTCCTAGAGATAATTAAAACTTCGTTCATAGGCCAAAAGGGAACGAAAGACTAGCTTATTGGAATTTGTACATATTGTTGTATGAAGTCCATTATGTGTGGTCAAGAGCGATGGATTTTAACTTCATTTGCTTTTTCCGAAATTTTTGAGTGAATATATGAATATTTACTTAATAAGGATGAAGTATGAAACATTTGAAAAGTTCAAAGACTTTCAAGATGAAGTGCAAAATCATTGTAACAAGAATATAAACAGTTTATGATAAAGATCATAAAGGAAGATATTTGAGTTACAGAGTTTAGCATAATACCTAAGATTTAAGGAATCGTTCCGTGGATTTGCATTTCCCGAAACACCATAAGGGTATGGAGCGTTCGAGATATGAAATAAAACCTTGTTTGACATGGTTAGATCAAAGGTATAATTCATAAAACTGTCATTATATTTTAAAGATTAAAAGCTTTAGAGATTACCGTTTTTCCACTGAAAAGAGCTCCATCATAATCCGTTGAAATGACACCATATCAAGTTATGGTTTGGGATAAAACCCAAGTTGTCCTTTCTTAAACATTGGTATGCTATGCATAAGAAAGATGTTTGCAACCAAAGTCGGATGAACCTGTCTTTGTATAAACTGTTAAGTATTCCTCCATAAACACCGGAGACAAAAGTGTTTGTTGCTTAGAACGTCAAGTTTCTTTGAGAAGGAATTTTTCGTGAAAAGTTAAGTGGGAGGACAATAGAACTTTGATAAGGTTAAAAGAACCTTAGCTATATGTTCAAAGTTGCGCAGCGCCGAAAAGTGTTCCGGAGTTAGCAAACAATGCTCATGGCTCGCGTACTTCAAAGGTTGTGGTCACGGAGATCTAAGTTCCTATTGAAACAAGTAGATCGGATGAACAATCAAATACCAAGATTTGAGAGTTAAATCATTATTTAACAATAATGATCCGACTACATGCAAAGAAGCGATGATGAGCCCTGACTCCGTCAAATGGCTTGAAGCCATAAAATCCGTGATAGTTTCATACACGAGAAATCAATTTTGAACTTGAAGGACCCTCGAGAAAGGTGTAAGACCTTACAGTTGTGTTTGGATCTATAAAGAAATAGACATGGATGTTTCACATCTATGAAATAGTCGACATATTGCGAAAGAGTTCACAACAATGTTCAAAGGTTGACTATGACAAGATTTGATCTTTCATAGTGATATTTAGTCTATACGGATTAATGTAGCAACCACTACATATAATTTGTTATATGGTAGTTGAATAAACAAAACAAGTTCATCTAATAGAATCATTACCTAGGACATGTGCATAACACAGTCCATAGGGTTTTGTTAATTCAAAGGATGCTAAAAGCATATGCAAACTTCAATGGTTAAAGTGAGCATCGCGGAGTTGGAATCTTCACTATGATGAAACTGTTAAAGGAGTTTAAAAGTTCATTAGAGACGATGAAGATGCTTGCATTTGCAAGAAATTAAGTGGGAGCGCTAAGACATGTTTCTAATACATTATGTGGAAGACATATTGTTGATTGGAAATAATGTATCTTTTATTAACACATATTAAGAATTTCATCCCGATGAAAGACTTAGGCAAAACCCAAATATTTGGCATCAATAGACGCTAATATGGTTGTGCCAGAAGTACATAGACAAGATATTGAATGAGTTCAATATAGAAACTACAAGAGAGGTTCTTGTCGCACAGAAAGGATTGAATGAGTTCAATGTTGATGATATGTTCAAGTGTATTGATATTTGGTAAAGTGAAACAAATAATCAAGTATAGATTGATACTTGATGTATGAAATCACAAAGAGTATTTATATCAATCATACTATGATATGTACAAATCCAGATATGTCCTATGCTCTAAATGTTGTGAGCATATACCAGAATGATTCGTAAGATGATCATTGGACAATAGTAAGGATATTCTTATGATCTTTTGGAAGAACTAAGAGTATAATATTTGTAGAAGTGACAAATAGATGGTTAGTTCATTGTAAAAGTACTACATTGATACTAGTTTTGTCACAAAGTACAAATTAAGTTTATCTCAATCTAAACTAAGGGTGGCACAATATAATGGAAAGTGAGTTCCATAATGGATTTGGATGAGTTCCAAAGTTAAGACATTGTGACAGATACTACAACAAAAGGCTAAGTATATGACTGCTATTTTAGCAGCAAAAGAGGGCATTTGTGTCAAGTAGTTTGTTATCAAACTAGGTGTAGTTCACAGTGGGATAATACTATGAAGATATATTGTGCGACAATATTATCAACATGTTTTAACCCCAAAGAGCTAAAGGTCACACCGAAAGACCAAATTTATACAAAGCCATCTCATTAGAGAATGAGTGATGCGTAGAGACGCAAAAACATGCAATTACACACGGACCTGGAAGTGTCAGATCCGGAGATCAGTTGACCACTAGCAATCGTGTACATACAACACCGAAAAGCCATAGGTGTTGAATACACAAAGGTTTGAAACTAGATTATTGACTCTAGTGCAAGTGGGAGACTGTTGGAGATATGCCCAAGAGGCAATAATAAAGTGGTTATTATCATATCTTCACACTTATGATAAATGTTTACATACCATGCTATAATTGTATTAACCGGAAACATTAATACTTGTGTGATTTGTAAACTAAAATAAGAGTCCCTAGTAAAGCCTCTTGTTAAACTAGCTTGTTGGTTAATATATGATCATGGTTTCCTGATCATGAACATAGAGATGTTATTAACAACAGGATCATATCATTAGGAGAATGATGTGATGGACATACTCCTATAGATAAGCGTAGCATAAAGATCAAGTCATTTCAATAGTTCAATTGCTATATGCTTTCTGATACATAGTAACCTAATTCCTTCGACCATGAGATCATGCATATCACCTTTTCCGGATGGATGCTTTGATGTCATCAAACACCACACCATAACAGGGTGGCTATAAAGGTGGCATTGAGTGTTCAGAAAGTATTGGTTGAAACACATGGATCAAGAGTGGGATTTGTCCATCCATATGACGGATAGATATACTCTGGGCCCTCTCGGTGTAATGTCATCCAATTAGCTTGCAAGCATGTGACTGGCTCACAAGGGATCACATATCACGGGAACGAGAAAAGAGTACTTATCAGTAACGAGGTTGAACTAGGTATGCAGAGATACCGACGATCATAACCTCGGATAAGTAAACTATCGTGAGACAAAGGGAAATTGGTATCGTATGTAAGTGGTTCATTCGATCGCAAAGTAATCGTAGAAATATGTGGGAGCCATATGAATTTCCAGATTCCTCTATTGGTTATTGTTCGGAGAAGTGTCTCGATCATGTCCGCATAATTCACGAACCGTAGGGAGACACACTTAAGGATTCGACGTTGTTTTGAGTAGTTATGGTATTATGAGAAAGAGACTGAATGTTGTTCGGAGTCTCGGATGGGATCCGGGATATCACGAGGTGATCCGGAATGGTCCGGAGAATAAGATTCATATAAGGAAAATCCCGTTTCGGAGTTCGGAAATGATTCCGGTGTTTTCATCGGGAATGTTCTAGAAGGTTCCGGAATGTCCGGCACTCCGGGAAAGGGGAGGGGTACATGAATGTGTCATTACATATTGGAATGATTGCATCATGTACTAAGTGTTCTTGCTGTTCCAAATAAAGGATTAAATTGAATCCTAAAAAAAAAAGTCAAATGGCCAGTTTGAAAGTCAAACGGCTAAAACAGGAAACTGTGGGAAACAAGCAAGAGGTGGTTGAAACCGACTTGGGGGAGGAGTCTCCTCTCCAAGCCGGCGCGCCACCCAAGGCCGACTTGGGGAGGGACTCCCCTCCCCTTGGCCGCACCTCCCACCTATAAGAGGAGGGGCAGGGCCTCCTCCTCTAGACACACAAGTTCCTATCCTCTAATCTCCGGTTTAGAGCCGTTTTGGTTCAGAGCTTCTAATTGCCCTAGCCTTCGGTTTAGAGCCTTCTAATTGGTGTGTCTAAACCCTAGACCACTAATAGTTCTCTCTCATACTCCACCATACTCGCTCCGGCTTAAGGCGAAGCCCTGCGGGATCTCCCCTCTACTTCCGGTACCACGCCGTTGTGCTGCCAGAATCGCAAGGAGAGTGCTACAACCTCCGCTGCCTGCTGGAACAAGGGAGAGGAAGGTCTTCGTCGAGTACCGAACGTGTGACCGACTGCGGGAGCGCTGCCGGAACGTGGCGCCGGAAGGATCGTCTACATGATCTTGAGATCGGAAAGAGTACGACTACATCACCCACGAGCTCTCGTTAACCGTTTTGGAATCTTCGAGGGTAAGTTCCCCTATCAACTCGTTGCTACAATCTAGTAGATAGATCTTGGCTTGTTTGTTTGTATGCGATAGAAAATTTTGTTTTTCCATGCTACGAACCCCTACACCGGCGCCCCAACCACAACGTGGCCAGGGGGTGGGCTCCCCCCGGAACCCTAAAACCCAACAACAACAAAGCATGGCCAGCCTAAATCAGGCCCAAACGGACCCAGATCTGGGCCAAGGACGGGAGCCACCGTTGTCGCCGTCCAGCTCCACCTACAACCGTCATGGGCCACCGCCATCCCATTCACATCACCTTCATCAACATGCAGACATGTCACCGTCGTGCCTGGCCTTCACTGCCGCAAGGATCTCCCAAGATGTTGCAGAGCAAGCACCGCCGTCTTCAGGGCCGCCATCGCCTACAATGCTTGCGTAGCAAGGTCTCCACGCCGCCAGAGCCACGCTAGCGCACCCCTCACCGAGCTCGTTGCCGGAGTTGCGCCAGCACGCCCCTCGCTGAGCTCACCGCCTGTCGCTATATCCACCAGGCTCATGATGTCGCCTCCATGCGCGGGGGAAGACTCGACACACCTCCCCCCAGCCAGCGCCTAGGCTTTGCAAGGCGACATCGTCGGCGGCGGCTGGGGTTCTATCACAGCCGCCCGCGCGGGGGACGACGCGGGACGGGTTGGGAGGTATTAAATGTAATTTTGTTTCTCCCTCTTTGGTTCCTATACTTATGGTGTAGTACACCACTGTTGGAACCTTCCTTTTGTAATGCCACTGATGGGGCTTTTCCATCACTATTTAACATGTAACCGATCCCCCGAGAGGGGCATCGTTCTGCCCAAAACCAACATGGTAATCAGAGCCAGTACTCTTCCCTGACGTCCCTCTCTTCAACGAAAAACAACTGCCCCAAATAGAAATCAATCTTGTCTTCCCCTTCCTCCCTCCCGTCCTCCTCCCTCCCTCCCACCATGTCGACTTCCACCTCTGCGGGGCAAAATCTGGCGGCGGCTCTTGCAGCTCCTCCCACCGAAAAACTTACACCATCAAATCACCTCTACTGGAAGGGCCAAGTGCTCCCAGCGGTTAGAGGCGCGCAGGCCATGGGGCTACTTGATGGCACCGACCCCGCTCCTCCCAAAACTGTCGAGGTTCAAGACTCCGAGGGCAAGAAAATCAAGGCCGAAAATCCGGCCTACGGGATCTGGATCTCCCAAGATCAAACTCTGGTGAGCTATCTTGTTAAGGCTATCTCTCAAGAAATCCATGCCGACATTCACGGCCTGGAGCACGCGGCTGCAATCTGGGCCGCCATTGAGGAGAAGTTCTCCGCCCAGATGAAGGCCAGGGTTGGCATGCTGCGTGCCGCCCTCGCAAACACCAAGAAACGAGATCTTTCCGCCACCGCCTACGTCAACAAAATGAAGGGCTTTGCCTCCGAGCTCGCCTCTGCGGGGTGAGTCGTCACCGACGACGAACTCAAGGAGTACCTCCTCGCCGGCCTGCACGGTGAGTACAACGGCTTTGTTGCCACCATTAATGCAATTCCTTCCACTACTGCTGCCGATGTGTGCAACCAGCTCCTTGCCTATGACTATCGCCAAAAGATGCTCGCTGACGAAGATTCCACCGCCACCTTCTCCTCCTCGGTCAACTCCATCTCTCGTCGAGGTGGGGGTGGAGGTGGCTACCTCCATGGCAATGGAGGAGGTAATAGTGGAGGTGGATATCGTTAAGGTCGCGGTGGTGGTAGCTATCGCCATCCCACATGAGGAAGCCACGGTGGAGGTGGCTATGGTGGTGGTGGCCACGGTGGTGGTGGTCACCGCAACCACAATCAAGGGCGTCCTCCAAGACGCCATGATGATGCTCGTCGCCCACAACAACAAGGAGGCCGTCCACGTGGACGAGGTAATCGTGTTCCATCACCATATCAAGATGTCACTTGTCAAATTTGCAAGAAATATGGGCATTCCGCCAGCGAGTGTTGGTGGCGCTATGGTGACGATGAAGATGCTGATTCACACCATGAAGAAAAAGGTGCAAATGTTGCTTCATATGGAGTTGACAAAAATTGGTACATGGATTCGGGTGCCACAAACCATGTTGCTGGAGAGTTGAGCAAGTTGACTACACATGAACACTACAAGGGCAATGATCAAATTCACAATGCTAGTGGTCAAGGTATGGCAATTAAACATGTTGGTCATTCGATTATTCATACCCCTCATAGCTCTATTCATCTTAAAAATATTCTTCATGTACCAAGTGCCTCCAAAAATCTCTTATCCACACATAAAATTGCCCTAGATAACAATGCCTTTGTTGAATTTCACCCGTTTTTCTTTTTGATAAAGGATCGGTCCACGAAGCAAATCATGTTTAGAGGTCCGTGTCATGGAGGACTCTATCCTCTTGTGCCTACCTCCATGGGATCTACGAAGCACGCCTTCATCACACTCAAGCCTTCATCATCCATATGGCATCGTCGTCTAGGGCATCCATCCTCCTTTATTGTTCAACAAATTCTTCGTAAAAATAATCTTGCTCACTCGCATGAAATAAATCCTTATGTGTGTGATCCATGTCAACAGGCAAAAAGTCATCAATTTCCTTACCCCATTTCCACTAGTGTTTCTCATGTACCTTTGGAACAAATATTTTCGGATGTATGGGGTCCTGCACCTACCTCCGTTGGAAAACATTCATATTATGTAAGTTTTATTGATGATTTTAGCAAGTTCACTTGGATTTATTTGCTTAAGAAACGATCTGATGTCTACCAAGTCTTCCTCAATTTCCAACAATTTGTTGAGAGAAAATTTGATCATAAAATCATCACTATGCAAACGGACTGGGGTGGTGAATATGAAAAACTTAATTCTTTTTTCCAAAAGGTTGGCATCACTCATCATGTGTCATGTCCACATGCCCATCAACAAAATGGTTCCGCGGAAAGAAAACATCGCCACATTGTTGAAGTTGGTCTCTCGTTGCTAGCAAATGCTTCCATGCCACTAAAATTTTGGGATGAAGCATTTTTAACCGCCACATATCTTATAAATATGCTTCCAAGCAAAACTCTCAATTTTGAAACACCAACGGAGAAACTTCTTCATATCACACCAAACTATGAGTCTCTTTGCATTTTTGGCTACGCCTGCTGGCCAAATCTCCGCCCTTATAACAAGCGCAAATTCGCTTTCCGTTCTACCCGGTGTGTTTTTCTTGGCTACAGCCCCATGCACAAAGGCGTGAAATGTCTAGATGTGTCAAGTGGACGTATATACATATCTCGTGATGTTGTATTCGACGAGAACATATTTCCGTTTGCCTCTCTCCACAAAAATGCTGGTTCACGTCTTAGTCAAGAGCTTCTTCTCCTCCCACAAAATTCCTTGTCCACATCTTCCACTAATGAGGGTATGATTAATCATGATTACATGAATTTTGTGCCTGCTACTAACCATACTCAGGTACCCG
The DNA here is from genome assembly GCA_916181665.1 of Avena sativa. Classification (NCBI taxonomy): domain Eukaryota; kingdom Viridiplantae; phylum Streptophyta; class Magnoliopsida; order Poales; family Poaceae; genus Avena; species Avena sativa. The sequence goes on along the minus strand of OV702280.1, from coordinate 392,050,575 downwards.
AGACTATTGTGCTAGATGGCACGTCGACCCAGCAGAGTACCAGCGAAGCCAACACTCAAAACGAGCAAGAAATCGCATCCACATGCAAAATTAATGGACCATGCACTGATATGGATCCCAGACTTGCCAATCCCGGCGCAGATATCGCATCAACTTCGTCAACTGAGTCCAATCCGGAATTATTAGGCGCTGCGGGATTAACGCCAGGAGATTCTCCCGCGCGTTCCGAACCGGTCACCGCGCGCGACAGGACCAGGTCCGGGTCCCCACCTTCCTCTCCTGCGCGCCCTGCTCATGGTGCCATATCCCCGGCTCGGTCCCCTGCCTCATCAATTGGACCGAGGCATGCGGGATCCTCTGCAACGGCTTCCGCGCAATCACCGGCCGCAACGAGGGCCACAGGATCCGCGTCGCCCGCGTCGCCAGACCGATCGACCGCCCCATTAATTGTCCCGCAGTCGACGGGATCCTCTACAACGGCCACTTCCTCGTCTGCAAGCACACCGTTGACCACAGGATCTTCTCCTCAAATTTCTCCTGCAATATCGGATACATCAGCGGATATTCCTGTACCAGCTGCCGATGCTCCACCACCAGCACCTGCACCACGAACGCGACTAAAAAAGGTATCACTAATCCTAAAATTTATAAGGACGGTACAATTCGCTATGGCATGCTAATGTCTACAGGAGAACCAAATACTCTTTCGGACGCCCTAAGTGATACAAAATGGCACCATGCAATGAAAGAAGAATATGATGCCTTGTGTCAAAATAATACGTGGCATCTTGTTCCACCCAGCCCAACAAGAATCTAATTGACTGCAAATGGGTTTATCGTATCAAGAAAAATGCTGATGGTACCATTGACAGATACAAAGCTCGTTTGGTTGCAAAGGGGTTCAAACAACGATATGGTATTGATTATGAAGACATATTCAGTCCGGTTGTTAAAGCCGCTACCATTCGCCTTGTTCTTGCTCTCTCGGTTTCACGAGGATGGAGTCTACGACAATTGGACATCAAGAACGCGTTCTTACATGGCGTTCTGGAAGAAGAGGTTTATATGAAACAACCACCTGGTTTTGAAGATCCACGTCTTCCGCATCACATTTGTAAACTGAACAAGGCTCTCTATGGTCTCAAACAGGCACCTCGAGCATGGTATTCCAAACTCAGCTCTCAACTCATCACTCTTGGTTTTTCTCCATCCAAAGCCGATACATCTCTATTTATTTACCACAAGCACTCCATCACCATTTTTGTCTTGATTTATGTTGATGACATTATTGTGACTAGTTCCTCCGACAAGGCTATTTCGGCTCTCCTTCATGACTTGAATGATAATTTTTTTCTCAAGGATCTCGGTGACCTTCATTTTTTCTTGGGTATTGAGGTCAAGAAAACTCAAGATGGGCTTCTTCTTAATCAAGCAAAATATGCAAATGATTTAATTGCACGTGTTGGCATGGTACAGTGTACTACTTGTCCTACACCGCTCTCCAGTTTTGAAAAACTATCTTTGACCGATGGCACTCCTCTTGGTGCCACGGATAGCACAAATTATCGGAGTATTGTGGGTGGCCTACAGTACCTTACTTTAACTCGTCCTGATATATCTTTTGCTGTCAACAAAATATCTCAATTTTTGCATGCCCCCACTACCACTCATTGGACTGCGGCCAAAAGAATTTTACGTTATGTGCAAGGTACCATACATGTTGGTCTTACTTTTCAAAAGTCTAACTCTACACTTCTTAGTGGATTCTCAGATGCTGATTGAGCTGGTTGTCTTGACGATCGGCGGTCTACTGGAGGTTTTGCTATTTTCTATGGTCCAAATTTAATTTCATGGAGTGCTCGTAAACAAGTCACCGTCTCCCGCTCTAGCACTGAAGCGGAATATAAAGCTCTTGCTAATGCTACAGCTGAATTAATTTGGATGGAAGCCCTTCTCAAGGAACTTGGAGTCTCTCTCAAAAATAAACCTTGTTTGTGGTGTGACAACCTTAGAGCCACGTATCTCTCTGCTAATCCGGTTTTTCACGCTCGCACGAAACATATTGAAATTGACTTCCATTTTGTCCGTGAACGAGTTGCAAGCAAGTTACTTGACATTCGATTTATATCAAGTAAAGATCAGCTGGCTGATGGTTTCACCAAGGCATTACCGACCAAGGAGTTTGATGAGTTCAAACGTAATCTTAACCTTTCCATGTCTTCCAAGGCTTAGATTAAGGGGGGTATTAAATGTAATTTTGTTTCTCCCTCTTTGGTTCCTATACTTATGGTGTAGTACACCACTGTTGGAACCTTCCTTTTGTAATGCCACTGATGGGGCTTTTCCATCACTATTTAACATGTAACCGATCCCCCGAGAGGGGCATCGTTCTGCCCAAAACCAACAGGAGGGACCGGGCAAGCTACATCTCCAAGCAAGAGAATGAAACCTTATGTTTCTTCCTTCTTTCTGCAAGCAAATATCCGACGTGGCAACTATGAGAATGTTCACGCATTATACATGCCCTAACATTGCTAAGATATCTTCATTGTAAAACTCATCATAACTACGTGTATCCCGGTTCTGCCGGCTCTGTCCGGTTGGAGTGGACAAAAGTACCACTTGTGTTGTGCCGCGCGAATGAAAAGGACATGACGAGGTGCGGCATAAACGAGCAGAGGTGAATCTAAAAGCACCCGGTGTCCTGGAAAACCAGCAACCGCGGCCACCTGATTTGCCCGGGCCTCAACTATATAATCCCACTCTTCCTCCCATCAAGGCATCAAGACAAGTATCGATCAGCTTTCAGCTCAGTTCCTTCACTACTACAAAGTGCACGCACACACTCCACTACTACAAAGTGCCTACAGAGCAATCACAGAGTTCATACAGAAGAGCCCAAATCTCCATCAACGCAGCAAGAAGAAGAAGAGGGATCGATCGATGGCGGGTGCAGCGAAGGCGTCGTGGGTCGTGGCGATGAGCGTTGGTGCCGTGGAGGCGCTCAAGGACCAGGCAGGCCTCTGCCGCTGGAACTACGCGCTGCGGTCCATCCACCGGGCAGCCAAGGCCAAGACGAACCTCGGAGGCGGCGTCTCGCAGGGCAAGAAGCAGCTTCCAGCCTCTGCGGCGGCGGTGACAGAGCGAAAGAGAGCAGAGAAGGCCGAGGAGGGGCTAAGAACGGTGATGTACCTCAGCTGCTGGGGACCTAATTAGCACTAGCTGCAAGACTGCAATTAGCAATCACTAGCTAGCTAGGTGTGTGTTTCGTTGCAACTAGCATGGCCTGAGCTTGGCTGCTTGCTACCTCATTGTACATTTGCACGTAGTAATATACAACGCCGATGATGATGATGAAAATTCCAGACACTTGAGTTCTTATTACCCTCCTTGTCCATTTTGCTTCTGTGATTTATTACTTTGATGGTAGAATGTGGATGCTTTGAATTACTAGTTGCGAGGATCTTCGGTGGCTTGGTCTGCTGCACGGCCATATTTCGGTGAATTTTTTCTGAAACCTTAATTTCTTCACTCTGCGCATTGCTAAATTCACATGATAATAAGTCCCCTATATCTAGCAGTGCGATGGGATCATCATGGGTCGGTTTACTTTCCGTCATGTGCGTGGATCAGGACTTGAGTTCTTTCGTCCGATCGAGCGGTCACATTAATTATGCAGCAGCAATCCTGAATCCTCTAGGTTTTCTGATCAGGGTGACAGACTGAGCCACATCAGAGTTAGTGACCAGCATAATTTAATCTGCCAAAAAAAAGGCTTTCTGAAAAGAAGAGCGATGTCTATACTTGAAGTTGCCAGTACACACGACCTCCATAAATAAATCAGAGTTGTCTCCTCGCCGTGTGTAGGGGCGCAAGATACACGGTGCACTTTATCAGCAGAGGCTAACATGGAAGCACAAGGCCCCTGGTATAGTGGAAACCACGGCCTGGAGCCTTTAGTTTTCCCCCACACGTCCGCACTCGCCGTCATCCAGGGAGCATGTGGGAAAATTTAATCTCCAGTATTTAATCTAGCTGCGTGTACATGCGCCAGTGAGGTGCGTTTCGAAAAGGAGCATGGCTAGTTCGATCACTTGCCTCGATTTTCTGAACTTAGCTCATCTCTACCGGGCCGACCCATTAGGACGATCCAAAAAATCCGTTTTTATCCGTTTGGATTGAACCGCGATCGATATGGGTAAAGAATCTGACATGTCTGATCAGCCGCGCCCAGCGGCGTGGACCATCCGCGCCGGTTAGAAATTTTATATGTTTACAAATATTATCACATAATTAATTTTTAGAATACAATTAAACTAGACTAGGTAATTAAATTGAAATAGTGCTTACATATAAATAGTTCAGTATCGCATGGTTTAATAAAAAAACAACTAAATTGTCAATCAAATTATACAAAACAAATAAATGATTAAACATTGAGATTTCATGCATGATCCCATATATGCTCAACCAAATCCAGTTAAAGTCGTTTATGGGTTTGCCTGTGACGCAAATTTTCATGCACTTGCATTAAATCTTTCCAAGATGCTAGACCTGGCTTTGGCTAAACCAACTGACCCTGAAAGTCTCAACATTGGTCCAAGATGCCGTTATCACGCTCGTCCTCGATGATCATTGTCGTGGGAATGGTCACGGCAGATGCTGCAATCGGCAGCGAGTAGTAGAACGAGGGGCAAGGGCGGCCAGCCATCTGCGGTGCGAGATGAGGGCAAAGACACAGGGTTTTACCCAGGTTCGCCCCCCCGGAGGGTAAAGACCTACTCCTGCTAGATTGTATTATGGAGGTGTTACAATGGGCGAGCTCGGCGGCTAGGCGGCGAGTCGCTTGGGTGTATGAGGGAACGTATCTCTACTCACCCTTTAGGGAGGTTTATATAGGCTCACCTCCCCTAGGATTTACATATCTCAACCGATTCGGTTACAGCTTTAACAGTCGTTTAACCCAATCCGACTGGGCCTATCTACTCGCCTGGGCCTTCAGCTTCCAGTCACTCGGTACCTTGCTGGGCTTCAATCCACTCGCCGTTCTGCAGGCCCACTCGCCAGCTCTCGGTCCAGTCGGAAACGCCTTGCTGGGTATACCCCAGTAGGCATATCCCCATCAGTAGTCCCCGAGGCCGTCGTCGATTGGGCGTAAGTGGCTGCTGGCAGTCGGAGTATACGGCTTCAGAGTAGGCATCCAGTCAAATCGTCGGCGGGCTCCTGTATAAAGGAGGAAATCCGGTGAACCAAGTCGCAGCTTGGGCGAGTCGAGTCGGCGGGACGCGGTCATGGTGATTGACCTGGCGAGCCGAGTGGCTGGAGTTGGACCGTCAGGCGTGGTCAAACTAGCCGTTGGGGTAATCCAACGGTAACTTTCGGCGTAATCATCGCGCGGTAACGGCCCCCTGATTTGGCGGGTAACTCCCGCTATATAAGAGGAATGGCAGACAATCGTAGAGCCAACTGCCCACCACTTCTTCCGAGTGCGCGCATTTTCCTTCCTTTGCTCCGCGATCCAATCGACCCGAAATCCTCCGATCTCCAACCAACCTCTCGGCCATGGCCCTTTCCACCGAACCATGGGGCAGGTCCAAGTGCACGAGGGCGCAGCTGGCCTCTTTCGAGGAGGCCGGGATCCTGCGAGCCGGCTGTTGGCGTATCCCCGCAGCCGGAGAAACGACCCCAAACCCGCGAGAGAGGGAGTTCGTTTGTTTCACCAGTCATCTTGAGCGAGGGCTAGGGTTTCCCACGTCCTTGTTCTTCCGGCACTTTTGCGCCTACTATGGGATCCAGCCTTCAGATCTGGGTCCCCACAGCATCGAGCAGCTCGCCATCTTCGTGGCGTTCTGCGAATGCTACTTGGGCTGCCGGCCCTACTTTCCCTTGTGGGAGGATCTGTTCCATGGACGGATCAGCCGCGAGGAGGCAGGCGGCCCAATGCTAGCCGCGGGCGGCTTGACGTTCCAGCTCAAGTCCAAAGCCTCCTTCTTCGACCTGATGCTACCCGCCAAGGCGGCGAGCGACTGGAAAAAGTCGTGGTTCTACGTGACCGAGGCGACCCCGGAGGGCGAGGCGGCGATCCCGCGGTACTCCGCTAGCCGTTCGGAGCCGCGCCATCTCCAAGTCGGCAAGCTTCCCGACGACCAGCGGATGGTCGTTGACGAGATGCTCCAGACCATCCGTGGTTTGAAGAAGAAGGGCCTCCAAACGATAAATCTGTACAATTGCTGGCTTGGGCGGCGGCTTGTTCCACTCGCCCAGCGCGACCACTACATGTACCAATACACCGGCCGGGGGGACTCGACGAAGGCCTGCCTCGACGAGTGGAGGCTGGAAGATTACCTCTCAGCACTGAAGAAGATTACCCAGGCGGTGTACCTGGATGCGCAGGCCGGGATCGCCCCCTACACCGCGAAGCGTCCAGCTCCAACGGTAATTTCTTAACCTTGTTCGCAGTCGCAGTGTATGCAGTCGCGGTAATCCTGATCCTGTTTGTATCCATTGCAGCTATTCCAGGTGGTGGAAGGATGGCTCCCACCTTCGGACGATGAGAGCCCGGACCCATCCGCCCAGGACGTAGGCGAATCACCACCCGCGAGGGGCAACGAAGACGACGAGGACGAGTCCGAAGAAGAGGTCGCCCCGCTGGTCCGAAAGACCCGCGGGCAACGTCAGCGCGAGATCGAAGCGAGCAGAAGCCTCGAGCGCCATGACGATGACGACGAACTCCCAGAGTCCACCTCGCGCCGTCAAGCCACTCCGTCGAAGAGGAAGGAGAAGAAGAGGGAGGCGAGGGCCCCCCTGAAGAAGAAAACGAAGCCGTCGAAGACGGCCTCACCGCCACACTCGGCGAGCAGCTCCGATGCTCCCAGCCCAACTGGTGACGGTGCGCCACCAGCGACGACCGCGCTAGACACGGCGACTATGGAGGTGCCGCTGGCCTCATTGCCTCCGCCATACGCCCCAGTCTCCGGGCTGGGGGAGGCTCCGGCCGCGGCGGCTTCGCCGCGCAGGGAGGCTCCGGCTGCGGCGGCTTCACCTCGCAAGGAGGATCCAGCTGCAGCAGCTTCGACTCACGAGGAAGCTCCCGCCGAGGATGTCCCAGAGGCGCCGGCTGCAGCCTCAACGACGAAGAAGCCGTCCGTGTCTTGGGCACACGATGTCCTGGAACTGGGGCTCAGTCGCCGACTGGGCCCTGAACTGGAAAAACCGGCCGGCCTTCGTACGGGGCTACGTTTCATCCCAGTCGCCAAGTGAGTGTGCTCACCCCTTCTTATTTTCCATAACTATTTCGATTGTCCTTGTTGATTCAATTAATGCGCAGGACCGGAGTGAAAAGGATGGGCCATCCGACCGTGGCCAAGGTGCCCTCCACCGCTAGCGAGGAGGATCCTTCACGCAAGAGGAAGGCGGACGAGGTCGTCGCCTCAGCGGATGGCAGTAAGAAGGCCAAGGGCGACGACATCGTCACCATCTCTGACGATACGGCGGCCGCGCCGGCCGAGCCCGCGGCGGAGGCAGCCGCGTCTACGAAGGAACCCGCGGCGGAGGCGACCTCCCTTGGAGCGGGTGCCTCCATCGCTACCTTTCCCCGCTTCGTGACCAAGGCGGCCACGGCGAGTGGGGTTGCGCCCTCAAGCCACGCTCCTGGGACCGCCGATGCTGAAGTCGACCAGCGTCGTGGGCATACGCCAGCGTTACTCGCGTCCGTGGACGCGATCCAGCTCCACAGCATGCTTGGCGCGGCCATCCAGGTACATCCAGTCCCCAAGGATCAGGTCGGTGTTTTGCAGCGGCGTGATGCTTATAATTTCTCGTCTTTTATTTTCGTATCCAGTCCCCGAGTGCGTACTCGCTGAATTTCAGCGAGTGGGCACTTAGGAATTTCTTGACCGCCAGTCCCTGAGTGCGCACTCGCTGAATTTCAGCGGGTGGGCACTTAGGAATTTCTTGATCGCCAGTCCCCGAGTGCGCACTCGCTGAATTTCAGCGGGTGGGCACTTAGGAATTTCTTGATCGCCAGTCCCCGAGTGCGCACTCGCTGAATTTCAGCGGGTGGGCACTTAGTAATTTCTTGATCGCCAGTCCCCGAGTGCGCACTCACTGAATTTCAGCGGGTGGGCACTTAGGAATTTCTTGATCGCCAGTCCCCGAGTGCGCACTCGCTGAATTTCAGCGGGTGGGCACTTAGGAATTTCTTGATCGCCAGTCCCCGAGTGCGCACTCGCTGAATTTCAGCGGGTGGGCACTTATGGAATTCGTTTTAACTGACTTTTTCGGTGATGCGCAGGGTCTGCAGCTTGAGTCGGCGAACCGATTGGCCGCGAAACAGCACGCGGAGAAGGAGCTGGCCATCGTCCAGGAGGCGAACAAAGGTCTTCAGGCTGTTGTTGAGAAGGCAGATCAAGCTCGCCAGGGGCTTGTCCCCGCTGGTGAGTTAGTGGCGGCGCGGTCTGCTCTGGGTGCCGCTGAACAACGGATCACCGACATCGAGCGCGAACTGCGGGAGGCGAGAGAAGAAGCTAGCTTGGCGGACGGGCGGGCTAAGGCCGCCATTGCGGCCGCAGAGGAGGATCGCAAGGTGTCGGAAGTCCTTATTGCAGGGCTTCAGGACGACCACACGTCGCTTCAGTGCTTCATCACGGGACTCGCGCGCCCGCTGCTTGGTGAGTGCTTCCTCCCTTTCTTATGGTTGTTGTTTTGTGGTACCCATTATACTCATCATTGTCTTTTTCTTCGCAGGTCGCATCATTGATAGCGACGAAGAGGCGAGCTCGCTAGACGCAAGGCAGTGCGTAAGCATGCTCGTCGACTCGGCGACGCTGTCAGCGACCTGCATCCGCGCCTACCTCCAAGAAATATCACCCACGGAAGTGATTCCCAGCGACCTCGTTGAGGTGTGGAAGTACTTGGAGAAGGCACCCGCGGTCGTTGAATTTATGACGCGATCGGCGTTTCGGCGTGGAGCATCGACGGCCCTGAGCCTTGGACTCGCCCACTTCCCCGAAGACTTCGACATCGACGATGTGACGAGTGGGTACCCATCGTCAACTGGCGAGGTGGATCTGTCCGAGGTTCTCAAGTTGCAAGAGCGTGCCGCCACGTACTCGGAGCGTGTCTGGGCGATGGGCGACCTCCTTCCCTACCAGGAAACGGTCGTCGCGCCGAACGACCCCGAGCCGCCGCATCGTGACTTCAAGGTCGAGCAGCCTTTTCGCGCGGCGATGGCGGGTGAACTGACGACGTATCCATCAAACCCGTACACCGCGTTCATCCGTAATCGCCGGGATGCTGGCGAGTCATCATCGAAGCCTGCAGAGTAGGGTAGTTTGCCTTGAAGCGTTAGCAGCAGTTCTGCCACGCGGGCATATTTTGTAACATAAGACAATGCAATATGCGATTGAATGGGACGTCGTGTCTATTTTGGTATTTGTTTGTGTGCTTTGGATTGATTTTGGACGAGTCCCCGAGCGCGTCCGCCCTTTTGTGGGGTTTACCTCGTATATGATGTGTGTTGTTATCATGTGTTTTGTTGCTTTGGTCGACTCGCCCGAGCTCGGAGAGCCAGTCGCAAGGCGACTCCCTTGAGTGCTCTGTACTTTACCGTTTTCCCGTACGCGAACGAAGTCGGGTGGCCGAGTCCCCGAGCGTGGTACTTGGTAGTTCTAGGCGCGACTCGAGGGTGGTTGAGGACTTAGCGTGTTGGTGTGAGCGCGTCACTCCTGCCTGGCCCGTAGGGTCAGTCGCTTGGCGAGTCCTGGGCATGCTCTCTTACTTGGCGTTTTCCCTGACCGCTCTTGACGAACTGGTATTCAGTCCCCGAGCGTGGTACTTAGCCGTTCGAGTCGCTATGCCGAGGATGCGGAGGACCAAGGTCGCTGTGAGAAGCGAGGGCAGTTGTCTTGGCTCGTAGAACCAGTCGAGCTAGGCGACTCCAATGGGGCTCCGAGTTGGCATTTTTCGTGGACGATGCAAGACCTGAAGTGACTCAATGCTCTTACACCGCACTACTTAGTCGTGCCGATCGCTGTACCAAAGGTTGACTTCTGCATTTTAGCATACCGCTGTTATTACGAGTGCGAGTGGCACAAGTCATGGAGAGTAGGCGCAATTTGCGGTAACCGTTTCTTTTATTTCATAGCGACTGGAGAGTACATGTGTGGGGTTCTAGGAGTAGAACTTCCGGAGGAGGTTTACATTCCATGGTCGCTTGACGTCGAGCTCGCCGTCCCCGCGGACGTCGATGAGGTAGTAGGCGTCGTTGCCGAGTACGCGCCCGATAGCGAATGGGCCTTCCCACGGAGGGGAGAGCTTGTGCATGCCCTTCTTGTCCTGGATGAGGCGTAACACCAGCTCGCCTTCCTGGAAGGTGCGGGCTTTCACCCGCCGGCTGTGGTAGCGGCGGAGTCCTTGCTGGTAGATGGCGGTGCGTGACCGAGCGAGGTCGCGTGCTTCGTCGAGCTGGTCGACCCCATCTTGGCGGGCCAGCTCGTTTGCAGCCTCCGTATAATGGACGACTCGCGGCGAGTCGTGTTCGAGGTCGGTGGGCATGACTGCTTCGGCGCCGTAGACCATGAAGAAGGGAGTGAATCCCGTCGATCTGTTAACCGAGGTACGGATTCCCCAGATGACGGAGGGCAACTCTTCGACCCAGCACCCGGCGGTGCGCTCGAGTGGTACTTGGAGTGGCGGCTTCAGGCCGTGGAGGATGCTTTGGTTGGCCCGTTCCGCCTGGCCGTTGGATTCCGGGTGGGCGACTGACGCGAGGTCGAGCCGGATGTGGTGCTCTTCGCAGAATTCGGCCATGGCTCCCTTGGCGAAGTTGGTGCCGTTGTCCGTGATGATACTGTTTGGGAACCCGTAGCGATATATGAGCTCGCGTAGGAATTTAGTGGCGGTCTTCCCGTCGCATTTCCGGACTGGCTTGGCCTCCACCCACTTAGTGAATTTGTCGATGGCGACTAGCAGGTGGGTGTAGCCGGAGGGGGCTTTCTTGAAGGGGCCTACCATGTCCATGCCCCATACGGCGAATGGCCAGGTGATGGGGATTGTCTTGAGCGCCGAGCTTGGTACGCGCGTCTGATTGGCGTACTTCTGGCACCAGGCGCATCGCTGGACGATGTCGACAGCGTCGACGTGTGCGGTGGGCCAGTAGAAGCCGTGTCGCATAGCCTTGGCGACCAGGGAGCGAGCGGCGGCGTGGTGGCCGCAGTCACCTGAGTGAATGTCGTGGAGGATTTTGCATCCTTCAGCCGGTTGGACGCAGCGTTGGAACACGCCGGTGACGCTGCGCTTGTGTAGCTCGCCGTCGATGATGGTGTAGGACTTGCATCGGCGAGCGATCATTCGAGCGTCTGTCTCGTCTGCTGGCAGGGTGCCGGCTTCCAGGTAGGCGATGTAGGGCTTGGTCCAATCGTCTGGCTCGGTGATGAGTGCGACCAAGGCTGCCTCTGGTTGGAGTGGGACTCCGATGTCGATCTCCCTCGGGGGAGAGACTGATGGTTTGGAGATTGTGTCGAGGAACACGCCGGCGGGTGGTGCGAGTCGAGCCGACCCGATGCGAGAGAGGGCGTCGGCCTCCTCGTTTTTCCGCCTGTCGATCCACTCGACAGAGTAGCCGGTGAAGTGGCCGCCCAACTTGTCCACCGCTTGGCGGTACGCCGCCATGGTAGGGGAGACGGCGTCGCAGGTGCCGGCGACTTTCCCCGCGACGAGGTCGGAGTCTCCGTAGCATCGGAGGCGATTGACGTTCATCTCCTTGGCGGCTCGCATGCCGTGGAGTAGGGCCTCGTATTCAACCATGTTGTTGGTGCAGGGCGTGAAGTCGAGGCAGAGGATGTAGCGGAGCTTGTCGCCCTTTGGTGAAGTCAACACTATCCCTGCTCCTGCACCGTCCGTGTTCTTGGAGCCGTCGAAGTGCAGGCTCCAGTAATGGAGGTACGGCAGCTTCTCTGGCTGCTGGGCCTCCTCCCAGTCGGCGATGAAGTCTGCCAGCGCCTGCGACTTAATCGCCTTTCGTGGCTCGTATTTGATGTTGTGGACGCCGATCTCGACGGCCCACTTGGCGACCCGCCCGGTCGCCTCGCGATTGCGGATGATGTCTTGCAGTGGCGCTGAGGAGACGACCGTGATCGGGTGCTCCTGGAAGTAGTGCGGCAGGCGCCGCTGAGCCCTGAAGACCGCGTATACTAGCTTTTGGTACTGTGGGTACCGCTGGCGCGACTCGGTGAGGACCTCGCTGATGTAGTACACCGGCCGCTGAACCGGGCGCTCCTTTCCTTCCTCTGGTCGTTCGACGACCATCACAGCGCTGACGACGCGCTCGGACGCCGCGACGTAAACCAGCATAGGTTCTTTGTCGGCGGGGGCGGCGAGTAGTGGTGCGGCGAGTAGCACCTTTTTGAGGTCGCGGAGCGCGTCGTCCGCCTCCTTGTCCCACTGGAAGGTGGGGTTCTTGCGCATCAGGCGGTATAGGGGCATCGCCTTTTCGCCCAGGCGGGGAATGAAGCGACTGAGAGCCGCTACTCGCCCGGCCAGCTTCTGGACGTCGCGCAGGCACTCGGGTTTGCCGAGCCGGGCGATCGTGTCGATCTTTGTTGGGTTCGCCTCGATCCCTCGTTTGGAGACGACGTACCCTAGTAGTTGTCCGGCGGGTACACCGAAGGTGCACTTGCCTGGGTTGAGCTTTATCTTGTACCTTCGCAGGTTGGCGAAGGTTTCCGCCAGGTCGGCGAGTAGGTCGCCTTGGCAAGCGGACTTCACGACCACGTTGTCGATGTAGACGTGGATGTTGCGGCCAATTTGGCTCGCGAGGCATTCTTGCATGCACCGCTGGTAGGTTGCCCCGGCGTTCTTGAGGCCGAAGGTCATGGCGGTGTAGCAGAAGGCTCCGAATGGCGTGATGAACGCCGTCTTCTCCTCGTCTTCGACAGCCATTTTGATCTGGTTGTACCCAGAGTAGGCGTCGAGGAAACATAGCGACTCCGAACCCGCGGTTGAATCGATTATCTGGTCGATCCGCGGGAGGACGAACTGCTCCTTTGGGCAGGCGCTGTTCAGGTTTGTGTAGTCGATAAACATTCTCCAGGTCCCGTTTTTCTTCTCGACCAGGACTGGGTTTGCCAGCCACTTGGAGTACTTGATTGGCCGGATGAAGCCGGCAGCGAGTAGACGCTGCACTTCCTCGGCGATTGCTCGACGGCGTTCTTCATTGAAGGGCCGTAGCGACTGCTTGACAGGTCGCACTTTGGGGTCGGCGTTTAGTTTGTGCTCAGCGAGCTCCCTAGGGACACCGGGCATGTCAGAGGGTTTCCATGCGAAGATGTCCCTGTTCTCACGGAGGAACTCGATGAGCGCGCCTTCCTATGCTGGGCTCATGCCTGTCCCGATCGTCACCGTCTGGCTGGAGTCGCCTGGGACCAGCTCGACGGTGCGGGTGTGCGTCGTTGCCTCAAAGGTTGAGGTGTTTGCGCCCTCTGAGTTGGGCTTCTTGAGTATTGTGGGGTCGTCATTGTTGACCCCGCTCGCGTATTTGGCGAGCTCGTCGGCGTGATTAGTCTCTGCCGCGATGACGGCGTCGGCGAGCTCGGCTCCTTTGGCCTCGCACTCGGCGGCCATGTCGGGGTCGCCGTTGATGGTGATGACGCCGCACGGCCCGGGGAGCTTCATCGCGTTGTACGCGTAGTGGGGCGCTACCATGAATTTAGCGAACGCCTGGCGCCCCAGGACGCAGTGGTAAGGGCTGTCGAAGGGCACCAGCTCGAAGACGATCCGCTCGGTGCGGAAGTTTGCCGGTGTGCCGAAAGTGACTGGCAGCGTGACCTTGCCGATCGGATATGCCTTCCGACCGGGGACGATGCCGTGGAACGTGGTGTGGGTCGTCTCGATCATCGACTGCGGGAGCCCCAGCCGCCTGAAGGTGTCGAGGTAGAGGATGTTGATGGAGCTACCGCCGTCCATCAGTGTCTTGGGGAGCCAGTAGTCGCCAACCTTGGGCTTGACCACCAAGGCGACTCGTCCTGGGTACTTGATGCGCGGCGAGTGGTCTTGCCGGCTCCAGGTGATGGGCTGTTCTGACCAGTTCACGAACTGGGGGACGTCTATTTGGGCCACCGCATTGACGGCGACGGCGCGGGCGATGACCTTCTTCTCGCGCTTCGTGTTGAAGCCTGTGAAGGTGTGGAGCGAGCCGGCTACTTTGCCGAATTTTCCGCCATTTGGCGGGTCGTTGTCGGTGTCCTCCCGTGCTTGCCGTGCCTTCTCGATTTCCCTGAGGGTGTGGCAGTCGGCGGTGGTGTGCGTTGCGGGCTTCCCTTCCCTGCTATGGAACGCACATGGTTGGTTAAGGAGGGCCGCGGGATCGAACCTTGGCTTGTCCTTGTAATTGCCGCCATCACGGCGTTGCCCTCCGTCGCGGCGGTAGCTCTTGGGCTCGTGCTGTGCGTGCCCGGCGTTGGCGACGAAGTCGACTCGCCCGTCACTGCGGCGCTTGCCAGTGAGGCGAGTGCCGCTGTAGCGTAGGTCGGTTCGGCGTCCGCCATCGTTGCCGCCCGTGCGGCGTTGCCCTCCTGACTTGTCGTCAGTTTCCTGGTTTGGATCTTCCTCGGCGTACCGTTTGGCGATCTCGAGGAGGTCGGGGATGTTGTCGAGTGTGCGGGAGTGTCGCTTGAGCTTGGCGACTAGAGGCTCGTAGCGGCACGAGGTCTTGAAGCAATGGATCGTGGTGTCCGGGTGGATGCCGACCGCGTTGTACCAAAGCTCTTGCCACCGTTGGACCCAGTTGCGGGTCGACTCGCGGGGTCCCTGGACGCATCGTTCCAGGTCCTCAATAGTGGTGGCGCGGGTGTAGGAGCACTCGAAGTGCCTGACGAAGGCGTCGCGCATTTCCTCCCAGGAGTCGATACTGTCCTGGGGGAGAGTGTTGATCCACTGCCTGCACGTCCCCTCCATCATCAGGGGGAGGTAACGGGCGGCGAGTAGGTCAGTGTGACCCGCGATCCCCATTGCCATGAGGTATGTGTCGAGCCAGACTGTGGGGTCGTACGAGGAGTCGTACTTTTCTATCTCCTTTGGCGCCTTGAAGTTTGGCGGGTACTTCTCGCCTCGGATCATTGGTCCGAAGCACTTGGGCCCGAGTCGACTGAGCGACCCCATAGGCTCGCCGTCGCGGCGATTAGTTAGGGTGTGCCGCAAGTCGTCGGGCTGGCGTGCGCGCCAGCTTTGGTTGTTGATGATGTGGGTGCGGGCGTCGATGGGTTGCCCGTTAGCGGCGACGAAGTTGGTCGCCAGCCTGGGGTCGTTGGTGGAGAGTGCCGCGTTCGCGGGTCGGTGTTGGAGCTGCAGTGGCTCTGGTGGCGGGCAATTGAGGGTGTTTGCCGCCGCTGGGCGGTCGCTGGAGGCCGCTCTGCTTCCCGAGGAACGCGAGTATACTCGACCTTGCGAGTCGGCGCCCGCTTTTTGCTGCTCCACGGCCTTCGCGAGCAGGGCCCTGACGTACTGGATCTGTAGGGCGCCGTCGCCAGTGGCCGTGATGCTGTCGGCTGCTGCTCGGCCTGCCACGAGGTTGTCCATCGGGGTGGAGAACAGTGGGAGGCCGTTTGCGTCTCGCTCCCGTGAGGAGACAACTATCCGCGGATGGTCCCTGGGAGGGGTGCGGTTGGGTGGTGGTGGGGCACCCATCGCCGTCGATCCTGGCGGGGGTCGGGCGCTTCCTCCTGGTGGCGCGTTCTCGCAGATTGCGCGCTCGGCTATGCGGGCCGGGTCGTTTTCGTCGTCGAAGTTCAGGGCACGCCCTTGAACGGTGGGGTTCAAACGTGACCCGATCCGCTGCTGGTGGTAGCGCGACAGCTCCTGCGCCGTCACCTGCTCGAGGCTAAATTTTTCGCGCTCGGCTTGCTCCTTGCGCACCGCCTCCGCTAGTTTCAGGCGGAGTTCCTCGACCTCCGTTGCCGTGGCGTTAGGAGGGATTGGGGTGGAGAAAGGATCCTCCGGCGGATCGGCGCCGGTGGCCATGTAGGCCGCGGCGTGGCGACTGGCTCCATCGCGGAGGTCGGCGGAGTTCTCTGACCCGGAGTCGAATTCGAAGATCCCGAGGATGGAGGGGTCCTCGAAGTCTCCCGCGTTGGAGACCTGGGCGATGGAGCCCACAGACGAGGCCGCGGTGATGGATCCGGCGAGTGACGCCGGGGTCGCCGAGTCGGCGTCGTCGGTGAGGGCCGCATCTTCTGCGGCCGCTGAATTCCCGGCCACGTTGTTGTGGGCCGAGTTGTACTCGGAGGCGAGGCGGTGGATCGTGCGGACCTGGCTCTCGGAGAGCCGATCGCGTGGCGGCGACTCGCGGATGCGAGCCGAGTCCTCCAAGACGATGACGTCGGTGAGGCCGACGAAGAGGCTGATCGTGCCGATTGGCAGGATCACGCTGTGCGTGACGGGTCGCGCCGCCGGGACGTAGCTGCTCGGCAAGATCTGTAGCATCTCGCCGATCGCTATCATGCGGCCGGTGGCGACCGTCTCGTTGATGGGCAGATTGGATCTCGCCGCAGAACACCGGCCAGACCGGCCAGGCCCCACAGTGGGCGCCACTGTCGTGGGAATGGTCACGACAGATGCTGCAATCGGCAGTGAGTAGTAGAACGAGGGGCAAGGGCGGCCAGCCATCTGCGGTGCGAGATGAGGGCAAAGACACAGGGTTTTACCCAGGTTCGGCCCCCCGGAGGGTAAAGACCTACTCCTGCTAGATTGTATTATGGAGGTGTTACAATGGGCGAGCTCGGCGGCTAGGCGGCGAGTCGCTTGGGTGTATGAGGGAACGTATCTCTACTCACCCTTTAGGGAGGTTTATATAGGCTCACCTCCCCTAGGGTTTACATATCTCAACCGATTCGGTTACAGCTTTAACAGTCGTTTAACCCAATCCGACTGGGCCTATCTACTCGCCTGGGCCTTCAGCTTCCAGTCACTCGGTACCTTGCTGGGCTTCAATCCACTCGCCGTTCTGCAGGCCCACTCGCCAGCTCTCGGTCCAGTCGTAAACGCCTTGCTGGGTATACCCCAGTAGGCATATCCCCATCAATCATGTTATCCATGATGACACAAGCAGTCATCACATCCTACAGCCTCTTTGTGCTCCAGGTTCTAGAAGGGTACCGAACAATAACCCACCTTGACTGAAGCACACCAAATGTTCGCTCCACATCCTTCCTAGCGGCATCTTGCTCTTTCAAAAACCTCTTGCACTTCTCATCTCCAGGATTTCAGATTGTCTTCACAAAAGTGGCCCAGGAGGGATAGATACCGTCAGCAAGATAGTAACCCATATCATATGGATTGGATCTGATAAGAAATCTGTGGGGCATTGCCTTCTGCCAGTCTAGCAAGCACCGAAGACCACTGCAGCACATTTATGCCATTATTTGATCCATCCATGCCGAAAAAAGAGTGCAAAATCCAGAGATCCTATGATGCAACGACATCTAGTATGACAGTGCACCCCTCTGCATGTCCTTTGAAATGCCCTTGCCAACCAAAGAGACGGTTCTTTCACTGCCAATGCATGCAGTCGATGCTACCAAGCATACCAGGAAACCCCCTTCTCTCGTTGATGGACAAAAGACGGGCATTGTCTTTGGTGTTTGGCTTTCTCAGGTAAACTTTGCCAAACACGGTAATAACCGCACTACAAACCGGTACATAGCCTCATGCTATATGGACTCACTCATGCGCATGTAGTCGTCGAGGAGGTCACCGGAAACTCCATATGGCCTCCTTTGATTTGGAGGAAACTTGGAGGAAATGAGCAGGATTACGAATTCCAAAGATGGAACTTTTCACTCCATTGATACATAGGAATGGTGCAAGGGAAAACTAAAGGAAAATTTCCTTCATATCTCACTTTGAAGGCAAACCGTACAGGATTCGAAAAATTCACTTGGAACTCATTGTTTGAATCCTATGCACAAGGTACAAGGAAAGTATTGCACCTTCCATCCTTTCCTATTCCTATCATTTTCCCATTCCTATGATTTTCCTATCCTAAGAATCAAAGAGGCCCTATGCAAGCTGCTGAATGGAAGCAGTACATTTTTATAAGAGGAGAAGCCAATCTTACCGGTGCAATCGTACTTGGCCTCGAAATAGTTATCGTACTCCGTTATCCCATTGATAATTTGCAAGAACAGGTCCCTCGACATCCGATAGCGGCGACGAAATGCCTTCTCTTTAAAGACTAGATCAGTTGGATGGAAGTAATCCTTGTAAAGGCATATGTGGCCATCTTCACGGTCGCTCTCCTGGTTGGCAGGAGGTAGTGGTCGTGCACCATCTATGCAGCCGCCAGCAGAATCTCGGTCTCACCGTCGGACGCCTGCTCGGACGATGACTCCACGAAATTCTTGCAGAAGAACTCCATTGCCCTTCGGCTGCTGCCCATCTACAAAGTATGCGGCCGTCAATGGCGATGGCAATTCCCATAGCGGTCCGAACAAAACCTAGAAAGGACCAGCAGACGTATCTCAGACAATTGATCGAGAAGGTTGTGCGCCATGCAGAGGTGTCGCGCGTCCAGTCCAATGGCGGATACCAAGAGCGGCGGGATTGCCTATGGCACAGCCAGACAACTCCGGCAACGCGAGTGGCCTGTGGTGGCGCTCGATATCGCAGGGACGTCGGCGACATCGAGTGATGGCGGCGGCAGCAAAGACTGCGCCTGCTCGACGTGCAGGATATGGAGTGCGGTTTGGGGAGCATAGCGTCTATTGTGCCACTGACGAGAGGGCCCGGGCGAATTATTGAGAGGACACCCGCTCGGACAAGCGATGTCCGGACTGACGCAACCGAGCCCCATATTAGATGCATGGATGGATCGAGCCGGACGCATTTCTCCAAATAGGTCGGCCCGTTGGGAAGCCGCGTCCGTTGGCCCGGTGGAGATGCCCTTAGGTCGGCAGGTTTGGACTATATCTTCCTCATGCATGCTGTGTGCAAAAAGCAGGACAAGGCAAGCCTGATTTGATTTATTACCATTACTATACACAAGCAAGTGGATAAGCTAACATTCTGTACCTATGGTTACAGCCTTATCACAGGGGTCACCTCTGGCCGGCCTTTCCTATAAACCACCACGACAAACAACAATAATATTCGCAGCTAAAATGTCCTATCCATTGTACCCAACAGATTCTTGGGGGACAAAAAAAAGAACAAATTGCACTGGATTCGAAGGTTTTGGACACATAGAAATAAAAAATATGGTAAAAATATATTTACAAGGCATTGAATTTGAAATCATAACCACATGCCATATGTGGTGAGAAACCTACAAAACCAATTTTCTTTTGTACTACATGTCAAAAATGTTGGTCTCAGAGTTTAATTGTACTATGATCTATAAGATGGACGCGTCTAGCGGGGGCCAGGTGCTAGATCGTCATCCTTGGCACACCTCTAAAAATGGAAAGTCTTTGTTGTCCTTGTCTTGCACGAAACAGAAAAGGAAAGGACTCTATGCAATCATCATACCCTCCACCTACCGCTGCGCCAGATTGCAGTCCCAAGCGCACCAACAAAAAAGGAAGTTCTGTGCATTAGTTTCCTTTTTCTAAAAATTGGAAATACTATAACGTTTGAACCACATGTCAGAATTAAGATCTATTTTTACTTTCGGAACCCTCGCAACGAACTCTTCAAAACTAGATCCCATTTATATATGTTTCAGCAACAAAACTTAACAGGCAACTTTTATGTGCGACCGACCAACTTTAATTCATGATAAAGCAATTTTTGTGCGCTGGGAGAAAACTACGTCAGAGACCGGTGGGGAAACTTTGGTAGGCCATTAGTATGCAGATGCCGCAATAGGTGAGGACGATCCTTCTTTAGGCAAGCATCTGCCACACGAGGCAACATCGGAGCCCGACGAGACAACTTTGGATCCTGCAAGGCAACTTGTGTCTGACTGAGCAACTTTAGTACCCAACAAGGCAACTTATGTGCCCGACGAGTCAACTTTGGTAGGCTATTAGGATGGCGTTGCCGTGTTGAGTGAAAACAGACCTTCTCCAGGCAAGCTGCTGCTAGACGAGACAACATCGGAGCCCGACGAGGCAACTTCAAAACCCGACAAGGAAAAAGTTTCCTCGTCAGGCACATAAGTTGACTCGTCGACCTCGCCGGGCAAAAGTTGCCTTCCGAGCTCCGAAGTTGCCTTGTCATGCTTCAAAGTTGCCGCTGGGCAAAAGTTGCCTCGCCAGGCTTCGAAGTTGCCTCGTCGGGCTCTGAAGTTGACTCGCCGGGAATTGAATTGCCTTGTCGGGCTCCGAAGTAGCTTCTCTGAGAACCGAAGTTGCCTCGACGGGCAAAAGTTGCCTTGGTAGGCACATAAGTTGGCTCGTCGGGCTTCGAAAAGTTGCCTTAACGGGCATAAGTTGCCTCGTCGGGCTATGAAGTTGCCTCATCGGGCTCTGAAGTTGCCTCGCCGCGCTTTAAAGTTGCCTCATCAGGCTCTAAACTTTTGTCGCCGGGCTTTAAAAGTTGCCTGCAGGGCACCGAAGTTGCCTCACCGGGCTCCGAAGTTGCCTCGTTAGGCACTAGAGTTGCCTCGTCGGGCTCTGAAGTTGCCTCGCTGGGCACCGAAGTTTCCCCATCGGGCTCCTAAGTTGTCTTTTCTAGTACAGAAGTTGCCCCGTCGGGCACCAAAGTTGCGTCGACGGGCAAAGTTGCCTTGTTAGGCACAGAAGTTGCCTCGTCGGGCTCCAAAGTTGCCTTGCCGGGCACAAGTTGCCTCGTTGGGCTCCGAAGTTGCCTCGTCGGGCTTGAAAGTTGCCTCGCCATGCTCCGAAGTTGCTTCATCAAGCTCTGAAGTTGCGTCGCCGGGCTTCAAAGTGGCCTCGCAGGGCACCGAAGTTGCCTCGTCGGGCAAAAATTGCCTCACCGAGCTCCGAAGTTGCCTCGTTAGGCACTAGAGTTGCCTCGTCGGGCTCTTATGTTGCCTCACCGGGCACCGAAGTTGCCTCATCGTGCTCCTAAGTTGCCTCTTGAGGCACAGAAGTTGCCCCATCGGTCACCAAAGTTGCCTCGTCGGGCTCCAAAGTTGCCTCGCCTGGCACAAGTTGGCTCGGCGGGCTTTGAAGTTCTCTTGCCGGGCTTTAAAGTTGTCTCGGCGCACTCTGAAGTTGCCTCATCAGGCTCTGAAGTTGCGTCACCGGGCTTCAAAGTTGCCTCGCAGAGCACCGAAGTTGCATCGCCGGGCAAAAGTTTCCTCACCGGGCTCTGAAGTTGCCTTGTTAGGCACTAGAGTTGCCTCATTGGGCTCCAAATTTCCTGGTCAGGCACAAAAGTTGCTCCGTCAGGCACTGATGTTGCCTCGTCAGACAAAAGTTGCCTCGCCAGACACATAAGTTGCCTCGTCGGGCACCGATGTTGTCTCGACATAGCAACTTTAGTACGCGAAATGTCGAATTTTAGTGCACTATATAGCAACTTTGAAAAGCATGGGGCAAAAGTTTCTCTGTAGGCACCAAAATAGCCTCGTCGGACAATAAAGTTGTTTTTTAACTATACAGGCAACTTTGAAATATCGGTAAGCAATTTACCAACAGCTAAAAGCAAGTACAAATATGCAACTTCTTAACCGAGATTTGACGATATTGTTGTCCTCGAGTGGCTGTGCAAATGAGACCTCCACATACAACAGGTAGAAGAAAAATATGGTCATACTACAACATGATCAACCATATTGCACATGGGACCTCTAATTCAAAAAAAAAATCAATCAAACCCTCTTGGCTTCTCGTGCGAGATCCTCTGCCGTCACCCGCCGTTCAAACTATGTGCGTATCGACAAGCAGCAACCTGCTTGCTCCCGCCTCCTCTCGTAGTTGCAGACTGCCAGGGATTTTGCGATCAACAATAAGCTCCGCGGCAGAGCAGGAGAAAGGGAAGGGCGGGTGGCGCATGGTGGAGATTGGGAGGCCGGACGCGCGGCGGCGATGGCCGGACGGCACAACGTGGAGCTAGAGACCACGAACCAGGGCGGTGCGCGGGGGAAGTTGATGGTGAGCATAGCACCGGAGTGAAGGGAATATGCCCGAGAGGCAATAATAAAGTGGTTATTATCGTATTCCTTATTTATGATAAATGTTTATTTTACATGCTATAATTATATTAATACGGAAACGTTAATACATGTGTGTTTAATAAACAAAAAGGAAGTTCCTAGTTATGCCTCTCTTATAAACTAGCTCGTTGATTAACAAGATGATCATAGGTTTCCTGATCATGGACATTGGATGTTGTTAATAACGGGGTCACAACATTAGTGTAATGGTGTGATGAACATCCATCCGAAGTATAGCATTACGATCAAAGTCATTGAGTTTATATTGCTATAACAACTTACGAAGTGATCCTAATCCTTAGACCATGAGATCATGTCAATCACTAACACCGGAAGAGTTTCTTGATAACATCAGACGTCACACCGTAACAGAGTGATTATAAAGATGGATTCAGAACTAATAAAGTGTTATGTTGAGGCTCATGGATCAAGAGTGGAATTTGTTCATCCCGATGACGGATAGATATACTCTGGGCCCTCTCGGTGATATCACATTGATTAGCTTGCAAGCAAGTGATTTGATCACTAGAATGTTATATCACGGGAACGAGAAAAGAGTACATGTCAGTAACGAGATCAAACTAGGTATGGAGATACCGATGATCGAATCTCGGACATGTAATATATCGCGAAACAAAAGGATTAAGATACTAGCGTAAAAGGTTTCGACGATCACAAGAAAGTCATCGTTGAATGTGTGGGAGTCAGTATGGGTCTCCAGATCCCGCTTCTGATTATTGATCCGAGAGGGGTCTCGATCATGTCCGCATTATTCGCGAATCGTAGGGTGACACACTTAAGAGACACCGACATCCATTTGGAGCAAAAGTTTCATGCCGAAAAGAATAACAAGCGCAGGAATTTATTTCACTAGATACCGAAACGGGTTTTCGGGTGAAATTGCAGAAAGTGTTTCTGCATGTGAATGAAATACTAGAAAGGGGTTATATGTGAATGTTTGTCATTAAAGTAATTGACAAAATTCTGAATAAATAAAAAGGAGTGGGTTTTTAATGGGAATTTGAGTGGGTTTTTGAGTGGATTTTTTAGTGGAGGGAATTGAAAGGCATTTGAGTGAGTGGAGTGTCCACCCACATGAATGTGGAAGAGGTGGGGGCAGCCCCATGGCTGGGCGCATGGCCCCTTGGGTGCCCCCCTCTCCCTATAAAAGGACCCCTTCCCTCTCTCTCACTCACACCTCCTCGTGAAGGATCTCTCTTCTCCTCTAGAATTTACCCCCCATGGTCTCGGACTAGCGAGATACATGTTCCCGGTGGCTATTCGGCAAGAAAGAGTTGTGCTTCCGCTGTATCGCTGGAGCGAGGAGGATGAGGTTGCTCGGTGCCTCGAACGTGTGTGCGAGCACGGATGCGCTGCTATTTTGCGGCGCTAGGACTTCCTCTCGATCTTGAGATCGGCAAGAGATCGTCTACATCAACCACGAGTTTGGACTCGTTAAGCTTTGTTGGTCTTCAAGGGTATGTTCTCTACGGATATACATCCGCCTGCTGTTTGTATCTAGTAGATAGATTTTGGTGTATAGTTGTTCCCATCGTAGGAATTTTTTTTGTTTTCTATGCTGCGAACCCTACACGGAGGCCACGGACAAGGGCATACGTAGGGAGGACGCCAGGAACCGGAGCGGCGTCGGGGAAAGATCACCGGAGTAAGAGGCGGAAGATAGAGATGGGATCTGGAAGTCTTTTCAGGTAGTTAACGAGAAAAACAAGGGACACAGGTTCGATTCGGTACGCGCTTGAGAATGGCAGATTGTGCGGCCGGCCACGTGAGCGTGCGCTCGGCCTGTCGTTCCAGGCCCGCGCGCCAGTAAGTTTTCAGGTTATAAGATAGATCCAAGTGAATTATAAGATTCATGCCTTTTTTCAAACTCACATCAAAGGACCCCATTTCCGTCTTATAACGTGCATTAAATTGAGTTAATTAGGGGTGGGATTAGCCTAGTGACAAATGTTAAAACCACTACTCCCTCCAGGCCAATACGTACTTCAAGAAAATAATTTGACCGTAAATTTGGTCAACAAAATATGAATCATATGTAATAGAAATTATACCATCGAAAGCATATTTCAAATATAAATCTAATGATATAATTTTTATTAAATATAGTTTATATTTTGTTGATCAAATTTATGGTTAAACTATTTTCTCAAAGCACGTACTTGTCTTATAAACCAGAATGGAGTAAGTACTAAGAGTAAAAAACTTAAAGGAGTTTATTATGTCATTATTGGTATGGTGAGTTGGTCCATTTTCCAACAACATGAAATAAATTAGCTGGAATAGGTTATCTACTACTCACCCCATCCTGGTTTAAAAGACTCAATTTGTAAATCATGCAATTCCAAAATATTTAGACACAAAACCATTTAATCTCTGTAATTACTTTCGCATGAAAAGAACAAAATGCTTGCATGCACATGTGCGAACAAATATGAACACTTTATGAGTCTTCTTCTTATGCACGTTTTTCTCCACACTATTAAATAGACTAATTAGAGAACACCTAGGACACAGAGAATTGCAAATTGTGTCTTTTAAACCGGGACGGAGAGAGTAGTCTATTACTAAAAGCAAGTGGATAAGCTAAATACTATACCTACGGTTACAGCCTTATCACAGGGGTCACCTCTGGCCGGCCTTTTCTATAAACCACCACGACAAACACCAACATTATTCGCAGCTTAATTGCCACACAGACAATAGTAGAAAAAGGGTCTTTCGGTTTGGTCCAAAGTCTAACACTAGTCCCGGTTCGTACCGTTTTTGGTGGCTAGGAGCCCGAGGAAACTCTGCCCCCTGGTCGTTTCGGACCTTTAGTCCCGGGTCGTGATACGGTCCGGGACTAAAGGGTTTTGGGCACATGCAACACCCTTTAGTCCCGAGTCGTGATACCGCTCGGAACTAAAGTGGTGCGGGCCGCGGCAGGAAAACTTAAAATGACTATAACTTTTGCGTACGTTGTCGAAAAAATGTACAACCTATCAAAATATACGGAAAAAATTATGAGTTCGATTTCAATAGCCTTAGACCGTTTTGGATTATTTTAAATTATTAAAATTCGAAAAGGAAAAAAGTTATTTAAAAAATTAATTCTTTTTGCAATTTCATTTATTCCATATTTGGATTCCTCACATTTTTCTGATAATTATGGATATATTATTTGTCGAATTTTGATTTACAGATTTAAAAATATTATTTATGCCATATTAAATGAATAAATGGAAAAAATGAATAAAATATTATTTTATTTAGTTTTTTACTTTCATTGATTAAATATTATTATTACTCATTTATTGTTGTTTACTAAAATAGTTATTTGTAATTTCAAAAAATAAAGATATATATCATATTGATATAGGCTAATAGGATTGATATGGTAGTATTGACAACAAGGTACAAATGAGTTTCGTGTAAGGACATCCTGATGAAACAAAAAAGTTAAGCGGGTCGAGGGTGGAGTAGTGATAGGATGAGTGACCGACCGACAAGCTTTGACCACAAGTGTAGTTTGACCTAAGATTAAATATACTTAGTGCTAAAAATATTTTAAGTTAGAGGATTACGGGTCAAACAATTTAAAAGTTTAATAAAAAAATAGAAAACAAATTCAAAAAATAAATTATAAAAATGAAAAAAATTCTTTAGTCCAGGGGCGTATTACGACCCGGGACTAAAGGTCCTTCGTGCCCCCCCCCCCCCCCCCCGCAAAAAGGCCATACAAAAACGTTCATGGGACGGCTTTTAGTCTTGTTTTATAATAAACCGGGATTAGAAATATGAGCCTTTAGTCCTGATTTCGTAGTCCCATACCCAAAATTGGGACTAAAGACATTTACAAACCAGGACTATACCTTTTTCCACTAGTGAACCGAAGCACTCAGAGTACGTCGTCGACATGAGGCAATATACTATACTCGAGTTATTTATGGAGTAATACATATCAGATGGCAAGCGACACCAGGAAGACGAAGGTGTCGTCGTGGGTGGCGGCGATGAGCTTGGTGTTGAAGTGTATAAGTGGATTGCACTAGTCCTTTCCATAAGTTCGGACTTTTGGTTGCGTTGGCTAGTGCATGAAGCTTGACATGGTATCAGAGTCTAAGGTCTCGAGTTCGAGTCCTGGCTTTCGCAATTTATCCTAAAATTGCTGTTGACCCCTTTGTGTCCACGTATAGGCCTCTTGAGTCAAACGTGAGTTTCGCGCGTCGTCGCTCTCTTCCGATTGCACGTGTTGACTTCTTCCCGTCACACGTGAGAGGGGGTGTTGAAGTGTATAAGTGGATTGCACTAGTCCTTTCCATAAATTCGGACTTTTGGTTGCGTTGACTAGTGCATGAAGTTTGACACTTAGGAGCGGGGACGGCCTAGGCGCTCAAGCAGGGCCGGCATGCCGGGTTGTGTCGCTGGAACTACACGATCCGGTGTCGGTGTGTACAGCAGTGCGCTAGCGGTACGTGCGGCCACCCGGAACGGCGCCTGCGGCAACACCAAGCCACTGCACCCCGCCGGTGGCACCGCGGCGAAGACGAAGGCGAAGCTGCAGGAAGAGGAGGAGCTCCGAACAGTCATGTACCTCAGCAACTGGTGCCCAAACAACTACTAGTACTAGCTTTTTTTTTGGAAAATGGCGCATTTATTAAAGATAATGTTTACACCCGGCCTCTGCATAACCAAGATGCACACAGCCACACGACCGACAGAGCTAAGGTAAAAAGTATACAAATATTACACAAAGGCACTATGAAAATAAATGACTAGAATCTAAGACAGATCAATCCTCAAATCACGTGGCCATCCATGTTGGGAAAAAATATCCCTCGCTGTGTCCTCCAATCGCCTACATCCCTCCATAAATAAGTCGCGGAACTCGAAACGTTGGAGAATCTTCCATGAACGGAGGATAGCCGTGGCCCGATAGATAACCTGTAGAGGAGAAGACACAATGTTATTAAAAATCTTGTCATTTCTACATAGCCATAGCGACCATATAATGGCAAGCACTCCCACCCTAAACAAAGTTATGTACTTATCAACAATTCCATACAACCAATTACCAAAAACATTGGTTACAGAACGTGGCGGAGATAAACCAGAAGCTATTTGGATGAATGACCATATAGAGCGAGCAAATTTACAATGGAAGAATAAATGGCGAATTGTCTTATCTTGATGACAAAAAACACATTGTGTACTTTCATGCCAATTCCTCTTTACAAGATTATCTTTTGTTAGAATTACCCCTTTCCGTAAATACCAAGCGAATATCTTCGTCTTAAGGGGTATTTTCATATTCCAAATTTTATTATTATCATTAACATCAACCGGGATATCAAGTTGGATCAAGGCTTTATATAGTGAACCAACAGAAAATTGACCACTTTCTAGTAATTTCCATTTGAACACATCAACACCATCCGATAATTGTATCCTGGATAATCGTAATAGTAGATTATTCCAAGATACCAGTCTAGGATCGATGAGACTTCTTCTGAAAGACACATTAGGAGGATAGTCTTCCAACACCGTGGAAATTGTATCCCCTTTATGTCTAACAATCGAATATAGAGCCGGATATTGTTCGCGAAGAGTAGATTGGCCAAGCCATCTATCTTCCCAAAACCTAATCTGTGATCCATCCTTAACCTCGAAAGCACCAAAACGAAAGAAATGCTTCTTGGTGGCCATAAGACCCGCCCAAAAATGTGAATCACCGGGTTTCCAAACCACTTGAGACACAGCCTTGGACCCCACATATTTCCTACATAACATGGTTTGCCAAACACCATCTTCTGTAAGTAGTTTAAAAAGCCATTTGCCCAGGAGTGCAGTGTTTTTGACTTGCATATCATGTATGCCCAGTCCACCAAATTCCTTCGGGCGGCAAACCACATTCCATCTGGCCAGTCGATATTTCTTTTTCTCACTATCCTCTTGCCAAAAAAATCTTGAACGGAAATAATTCACTTTGGTCAAGACCCCTTTTGGCAATTGGAAGAACGAGATCATATACAGTACCATGTTAGTGAGTACTGAATTTATGAGTACTAGTCTTCCACCAAAGGATAACAATTTACCTTTCCAACTATTAAGACGTTTTTGTAACCTTTCCTCAACATATTTCCATTCGGCAATTGTGAGACGCTGATAATGAATCGGTATTCCCAAATAATTGATTGGAAACTGGCCCTGACCACAGCCGAAAAGTTCAGCATATAGGTGAGCCTCGTTTTGGGCCTCGCCAAAACAATACAAATCACTCTTATGGAAGTTTATTTTAAGCCCGGATAGCTGCTCGAATGCTGATAATATCAATTTCAGATTCTTAGCCTTCTCCAGATCATGTTCCATAAAAAGAATTGTATCATCGGCGTATAGAAGAATAGAAAGTCCACCATCAATAAGATGTGGAACCACTCCTTCAATTTGACCATCTGCCTTAGCTCTCTCAATAAGGATAGCCAACATATCAGCCACTATATTAAATAGTAAAGGCGATAGTGGATCCCCTTGTCTCAGTCCTTTCTTGGTTTGGAAGTATTTGCCAGTATCTTCATTTACTTTAATGGCAACACTACCCCCAGACACAAACGACTGAATAAGAGAGCGCCACTTTTAAGAAAAACCTTTCATGCGGAGAGTTTGCTGGAGGAAAGACCATTTAACTTTGTCATATGCCTTCTCAAAGTCAATCTTGAACAATACACCATTTAATTTTTTTGAGTGTAGTTCATGGATTGTTTCATGCAAAATTACAACACCATCTAGGATATTTCTTCCTTGCATGAACGCGGTTTGAGAGGGGCTAACAACATTTTCAGCAACTGAATTTAGTCTAATCGTGACAACCTTCGTAAAAATCTTAAAGCTAACATTAACTAAGCAGATTGGACGATACTGTTGTATACGTTCTGCATTGTTAACCTTAGGCAGTAAAATTATATTGCCAAAGTTAAGTCTAAAGAGATCCAACTGTCCGATTTGTAAAAACCCAAACAAATTCATCAGATCGTCCTTAATAACATCCCAGAATTTTTGGTAAAATTCCGCTGGGAAGCCATCAGGTCCTGGTGCTTTGTTATGTTCCATTTGAAAAACCGCTTTCTTGACCTCTTCCTTGGTATATGAGGCAGTTAGAAACCTAAGGGACATCGGACGTTTGGGACTCATTCATAGAGAAAGAATTCTCCTCTGGGCCCCAAACAAGGATTTATAATAAGTAGTGATATATGACTTGAGATGCTCCTGTCCCTCAATCATACCTTCATCCTGAATCAGAGAATGAATACGTTTCTTCTTATGCTTGCCATTGGCAACAGCATGGAAGTACCTAGTATTCACATCTCCTTCCAGGATGAATTTTGCTTTAGAGCGTTGGTACCACTTGAGTTCCTTCTCACGCAGAAGTCGGGCTATCTCCGCATTCGATTGGCTTTTGAGCTCAATTTCCTGTGCAGTTAATGGCCTGACTTCTGCGGTAGCTTCTAAGTCATCAATTATAGATGTAAGGCGTATTTTTTCGTTTTTTAGGTTACCAGCTGTGTGCCTGGCCCAGCCCCGAAGGAACTTGCGTAAAGTACGCATTTTATTATTCCATCGAAGAATAGGCGTTTGGCCACCGACCGGTTTTTCCCAAATATCCTTAACAATCTCGTAAAAACCATCACGGATCATCCAACCGAGTTCAAATTTAAACTCATTCGCAGAATTTCCTGGCGGTAATCCAAAAGATAAAAGTAAAAGAGCATGATCCGACAAAGCCTCGATACGTTCTAGAGCGCGAACAGTTACCATAGGAAACTTTTGTTCCCAGTCAGTACCCATAAGCACTCTATCAATTTTTTCATATGTTGGCTCCGGAAGACTATTAGCCCATGTAAATTGCACTACTAGTACTAGCTAATTAATCAATACTTTTTTTTGAAGGATAACTAATCAATACTTAGTGTAGATCTTCATAATTAGTAGGAGCAGATTGCTATCGGGTATCGGCTGGACCGGTGTGTTGCTGGACCAGTTCGTGTGGCTGGATGAGCCTACGTAAAGGGTGATCGCTGTTAGAGTATTGTACGTATACGATTGTTATGATAGTTTAGGAGAGTTAGGATCATAGCCTAACTTGACTTGTATTTCGAGATGATCCATGTACGTCTATATATACTCACCCATGAGGCTCAATAATACATCCAACATATTACGCCAATCTCATAATCTTACATGGTATCAGCCTAAACCGATCCAAAACCTAGCCGTCGCCGGCACACTTCCGCCGCGCCGCCCCCGGGGAGGTCGATCTCCATGATCTCCGTCGGGGGCCGTGCAACCCGTACACAGGGTTCGTCCGTCGATCCGTGACCGGCCGCCCTACAAGTGCTTTTTTTGATCTCTTGATCGGTTTTTTTTGGTTTACCGATCTTAGATCGGATTGCGTCGCCCTCCACCGCCGCCATCATCGCCGCGCCTCTACTCCGACCATCGGCACCGACGATCTACACCGCGCTTGTGCGCCTGCCCTCTCCGCTGTCGCGCCTGCCTCGGCAGGATGTTGCGGCCTCACGACAGGCTGTCGTGCACCACGGACGGCTGCTATGCCTTTCTTGGAAGGCTGTCGTGGCTGCCCCCCTTGGATCGTCTTCGTCGTCATCGTCCGGGACTTCACCGACAACGCCACCATCGAATCCGATCTACGCGTCGTCCACGCCATGGCGCATACGGCGCACCGTCGGTCTGATCAACCGATCCCGCGCCTGTCTACGCCAAGCACGTCCTCGAGCACGTGCCTACCACCGATCGAGCTACGGGCTGCCGCTGCGCCGCCCGAGGTTTGGTCCATGCTACCGGCTTCTAACGCGCCTTTTTTGGCGTGTACGTCGCTCGTGGTCTCCCAGCCGCTGCACCGACTTGCGCCCTGCAGCTATGCCGCCCCCTCGGGCCATAGTGTCGCTGCACGCAGTCTACTTCACCGTCCCAGTGCATCGACGTTCTCGGCTTTTACAGCGCCTAATCCTACAGGCGTGGATCGCCACAGTCTGCACGTGGTCTTCGTCATGTCGCCGGGTTCTTCTTCGCCTACTTCGAGTACCGCCGCCGCGCCTCTCTAGGCGTCCAGCATGACCACTTTAGGTCGCCATTGGTTTCGCCGCCTTCTATGTCTTCTCCACATCGACCTCGTCGGCATCGTCATACGATACTGGCGCACATGTTCATGATGGCAACTACCCCTGCATGCCTGGTACTGGCAACACCGGTGCGTGCCTTCGTCCCGGACGCGTTCTCGAGTCTGGCAAACTCACGCCGGACGCCTCGTCTTCGTCGGCATGATAACGTCTTCTTCGGCATCGACACCTTCCTCTACGACTGCCTCGACCGCATCAGCGACGCATTCTTCTTGGCATACTAGGTTCTGGCAGAACCAAGATGTGCCTTCGTCCCCGACGTGCACCTAGTTCTGGCAAAACTTTGGCGCCGATCGTACCCGACGGCTCGGACTGCATCGACTCAGGCATTGATCGACACCTTCGACTTGCCTCGACGCGTCTCCATCATCCTCTTCGCGTACTATGCGCTTGCGGCTTCATGTGCGGCTACATCGACACCGGCAACCCCGACCACGATATCGACCACGGCGACCCTTCGCACGGCTACATCGACCTCGGCACCGCTCCATGCTCTCCGCTCCCTCGACATCGGCACAAGGGCTTCCACCTCGCTTGAGCATCATCGGCCTCCTCTACAGTCCAAGCATCCGCGCCGCGACATCGTCTACGACACTCCCGCCGCGACTGCGGGGGGATGTCAGCCTACTGGTCTACTTCGGCACTCCAGCCTGACCGTTTGCGACGTTCTTCTTGTTCACGACACTACCGCTACGACTGCGGGGGAGTGTTAGAGTATTGTACGTATACGATTGTTATGGTAGTTTAGGATAGTTAGGACTCTAGCCTAACTTGACTTGTACTCCAAGATGATCCCTGTACGTCTATATATACTCGCTCATGAGACTCAATAATACATCCAACATATTACGCCAATCTCATAATCTTACAATCGCTAGCTCTTTGAGCATTCCTGGTTAGACATCATCAAGACCTTTGACGGCGTTGTCACAACACGTACTCTTTGAAGGGGTCCGGGAATGAAAATTGACATCCATTTTAGAATCCACGTTTAGCTGCCGCTTTCAGTGAATTTGCAGAATCGGCCATAGAGGTCTTCAACCTTTCGTTCATCATTGAAGGAACAAGTTTGGTTCCTTCAAGAAAATAGTACTTCCTTCATACCGGTTTATTGAGCTAATACACAGCCTAAAAAATATGTTTGACTATAAATTTGACCAATAAAATATGAATCATACGTCATAAAATTTATATCATTAAAAAGAGATTTTAAATATCAATTGAATAGTATAAATTTGTAACATATAACTCATATTTTATTGATAAAATTTATGGTCAAACTTTTTTCTTAAACTCCGTGTTAGGCCAATAAACCGGTATAGAGGTAGTATTCAAGTTAGCTCCCAACAACCGTGGGTCTCTTTTTTCAAATTACATGGCGCATTCACATTTCATAATTTAACTTTTACCGTCAATCTCATCAATAAATAATACATGATTCATGCGCCATGGAAACTATATCACTGCAACTTTCTTTGGATATGAATTCATTGATAAGTTTTGTGTGGCATATAACCCACATTTTATTGGCCAAGTTAATGGCCATAGTCCACTGGCAATGGAGGAGCTGGCATGATCATTTGAGATTATCGTTGAGACTTTTGATTGGGAGCTTGCCTCTTTTTACCTTAGGTCCCGGATGTAGAAGAGATCGCCTACTAGCGTGCTGGAGAGATGAAGTGTTAGTGGAGGATATACAGGTTTAGAAGCTATGCCTTGAGACTGATATCATAGGTGCAACTGGAGAGCCGTTAAAGGAAGAAGTGGACATGTGGATGTATGGGCCCTTGGTCGAGGGAATCATCTTTTGTTGAGGGGCTTCAACAACTAATCGATTTGTGTGGTGCAGTGATGTGCGAATGATGCCACACACCTATTAGCAGAAGAGAGATGCAAAATTTTGTTTGTAATATTTGGCTTGGTATTCTGTCGGTCCATGTTGTACCTCGTTTGGGTTTGGACTAGGCCGAAGTTTGATCCATTTGCATCACTTGAGCTAAAACAAGGGTGGTGGCCGAAGTTGAACCTCGTAACGTGTAGAGACCACATAAATTGGGCCAAAGGAGGTATCATATTTCATTATGGATTTAGCTAAACTTACTCTATAAATATCCACTAGGATATTAGTTACACCTATATTGTAAAACACTATACCAATATATATATCAAGATACTCAAATAGACATAGACACATTATAATACATCAAAGTGGCACAAACAGTTGCTCGGACTAGACGGACTTTAGTTCACTCAAAAGTCCTGAATTGTTTCTTGAAAAAACATGAATTTTAAGAAAAAGTAGATTTACTTTATCATAGATGTTTATTTACTAATAAATTATTTATTTGTATAGTTGTATGTTTTAAGTTATGTACATGTAATTATTGTTATCGAATATAGTGTAAGAAAATTGTTTGTTAAATCGTGTGCCCGTGATAAAATTTATATGTAATGAAATATAATATATAAATAAGTTAAAAAATTAGTATAAATAAACAACAAACTTTATTGTTCACTTAGCATGGTCCCAGTAAAATATGTGGCTGATGTCGACGGTATATGAGATTGGCATGTACCAACATGTACCTACAGAGCAGTTCTTTGTCCGAACGGCCAAACGATGGAAGATCACGAGCAAGATTTGTAATGCATGTCAATAAGGGTTCCAGATACACCACGAGGAATCTCAATACCAACCTCAACTATGGTATAAGAACACAACAGAAGGCAAATAGGACCTCAATAATCGAAGCCATCCTCTAGCTAAAACCCTAGATTTTTTCACTTTTTACCAAGTTCTTTGTCT
The DNA here is from genome assembly GCA_916181665.1 of Avena sativa. Classification (NCBI taxonomy): domain Eukaryota; kingdom Viridiplantae; phylum Streptophyta; class Magnoliopsida; order Poales; family Poaceae; genus Avena; species Avena sativa. Next base: position 392,016,461 of record OV702280.1, on the reverse strand, counting down.
AATACTCATCGAGATGTCTCTTTGTAATGAGATTTAAATTTCATAGTTCCTTCTGTCAGTGGATAAGCAGAGATATTTAAACATAAAAAAATAACTATTTGTATTTTCCATGATTCATGCAATAACACATATGTTTCTTTGTTATGCGATTTTTCTTGCGGAAACTCTTGCCATGTGTATGTGCACATACCATGCATAGCATGTTGCACACGCAAACTCTAAAATGATTATGAAAATCATTGACAATTGTGGTAAGTCAGTGATCATACGAATACTACACAAATGAGGAGTTATTTCAATTAATATCGCCAAGTAGGTTTGTTGGGACGACATAAATCTAAACTTGTTTTGACCTTCCTTAGAACAATAATCATGTTTTGTTTGTGCTATGAATTAATCCTGAGTCAAACTGCAAGGGGTCTTTATAGTTTTACGCAACCCACCATAAAAACCATATCCTCAAACCTCTGGTTTTTTGTAGTCTTTGGCATCTTATGGTCTCACGGTTTGACTAATACGGTATAATACCCCAATAATATGTCATAAAACTCTAAGCTTAAAGAAGTCTTAGAAAGTTGTAGTGAGCCCATAAGTGCCATTGCATTGGAGAAAATGATTATTTATTTCAAAATATATCATAGTCTGCTAGTTTCCCTTATTCACTTCTAATTTAAATTTCTTGCTCTGCATAATGTAAACTTAGAGCTCCTAAGGGTAACTCCAAAGCTGCCTCCATTTTGGACACCGATTTTTTCTAATCGGTCTATTAGCGGTGGCCCGTGGACAGATCAGAGGCCCATGTCATCGATGTGTCCATTGGGGGGTGACTGTGCACCCAAGAAGCCCACATGCACATAATAAAAACAAAAAATATAGAAATATAATTTACTTATGCATTAAAAACACATTGTTCAACTAAAAAAGGGAAAACATAAGATAACTAACACCCTACTCTAAGTAGGGTGTGCTAGCTAGGCGGTATCGGCCAGCGGCTGAGGCCCTAGTCATCACCAATGCAGCTGAAGATCTGCGGCGGCAGCCAGACGGTGGCGGCTGGAGGTGTAGGCAGAAGTTGCGCAGCAGGAGGGGCCGGTGGTGCCACCTTCGACACGTGGATAGCATCATGGAGGCCATCCCACTTGGCTTCCTCCTCATGCCGGGAGAGCTCGATGGCGTCCTGGCTACTCCTTCTCCGTCATATCCTCCTCCATCGGCTCGTAGGCCTCCAGTGGGTCCTCTGTTAGCACACATCTGATGCTAACAGCGGTGGTGGGTCCATGTACTCGGTCTCCTCCAGGGTCGGCCCTAAGTTGCGAGGGGCCCTATGCAAGACCAAAAAATGCAAGACGAGGGAGGTGACATGAGCCCCTAGTAGATGGCCGCATGCGTCATCCAACTAAGCTCTAGAGATTAGGTTGATTCAGTTTACTAAGCTAATGAACATGCATGTAGTTAACTGTTTGGGGGGCCTAGCAGCCAAAGGCCCTGTGCGGCCGCACTGGCTTCACATGCTCAAGGCCGGCCCTGATCTCCTCGTGCCAGTACTGCGACCAATTCGGCCAGCCACGATCTAGGGTGAGGAATGCATACCCCACCCACTCCTCCTCCTTTGTCTTCTCCTGCGGTGGCTCATCGTAGTCCTCATTGTCGTCGTCGAGGCCCTCCATATGGGCCTCGATGAACTACCGCAGAGCATCATGCTCAACCTCGAACCACCGCTTCCATAGCGGGGAATCAACAGCGTACGCGGGTCCCGTGGAAAATCCTGCAAGAGGAAGGCCCGACGTTGGAGGATCTCGTGGTGACGGGACAGGCTTTTCGTGGGAATGGGCTGTACCGGCACGTGCGCCTGGTTCAGATGCCACCCGTGGGGCAGTGGACATCCAGCCATGAACTAGCGCGTGACCTCGTCCTCAACGTACTCATATGAGCTGTCTCTGCCCATCACCCGTTTTGGCGATCGCCCGTTTATGGCAATCAACATCTAGTATATTTTCAGTCTATTTTTTTGTCATTTGTTTGATCTTTGTTTGTGTAGATATGTTTGTGAAAATCTGTCGGTGGCAACCTGTTGATCGGCGGAGAGCCAGAGACTCATATGAGCTGTCTCTGCCGTCTTGGTCTTGTCCGGTGATGGCGCCCATCGATTTTTTTACAAATATAGCCCTCTGCACATTAGTATCGTCAAAAATAACCCACTGCAAAGTCTATTGTCAAGACTACTCTGGCGGGAGACGGAAAAAGCAACACGTGGCACCTCCCGCTGGCGGAGCAAACATCCCGCCCTATGGACTGGCGGAAGGGACGTCCCGCCTTAGGCCTTGTTCGTTTAATCCACTTGCCTAGTGGATTGGAGTGGTTTGGAAGGGATTTGGGGAGATTTTGACTTAGATTGGATTTATTCCCTCTCAATCCCTGTCAATCCCGCTCAGATTTCATGAAACCGAACAAGCCCTTAGGCGTTGGCGGAAGGGGTTGGACATGCCTTACACGCACTACGGATCACGCGTTGGGCTATTTAGTGTCTATATTAGTACGTACTTACCGAATCTAATGTGGTATTGAAGTTGTTTATTCGGTAAAACCATGTTGCGATTACATGTGTAATATTTAATGCCTAGAGTAGCTGCGATGTGACTAGGCTGCATTCGGTGGTCAAGCACACAAAAAAAGCGTGGCATGCATGAAGCAGCGACGGGCAGCAACATGATGCCAGGCTTGACACCAAGGCCCATACGTTTCCGCCTGTGACAAAGGCGGGATGTCCCTTCCGTCATTCACTCCGGCGGGAGGTGCCCGTGTGACGGGAGGTAACATGTGTGGCCTTTTGACAATAGGTTTTAAAGGAGGGTATTTTTGACAATGCTGATTTACAGAGGGGTATATTTATAAAAAAATCGCCCATCTGCCGCAAATAAACAAGGCAAGTTGACGATAGCGATAGTGCGAGAGACGCGGCATGAACACCCGGTATCCTGGAAAACCAGCGCCCGCAGCCACCTGTTTCGCTCCGGCTGTCCCGGCCTCTCTCCCGTGTATAAAACTCTGTCCCACTCCAACTCCTCTGCTCCCATCAACACAAGCATCGATCCAGTTCTCACGCTACCGCATCAGTACTAGACACAGCCATCAGAAATCATTCTCCAGTTCTCTGCCAACGCAGCAAGAAGAAGATATGGCGGATGCAGCGAAGGCGTTGTGGATGGTGGCGATGAGCGTGGGCGCCGTGGAGGCGCTCAAGGACCAGACAGGGCTCTGCCGCTGGAACTACGCGCTCAGGTCCATCCACCGGGCAGCCAAGGCCAGCGTCCGCGCTGGCGTCTCTCAGGACACGAAGCAGCCTCCTGCCTCTGTCGCGGCGGCGGCGGAGAAGCGACGAGCGGAGAAGGCGGAGGAGGGGCTCAGGACCGTCATGTACTTGAGCTGCTGGGTCCCAATTAGACAATTTAGTAGCCCGGACGGCATGGCCTGAAACTTGGCTGGTTGCTTGGCCCCATTGTAATATACCACCACCATGCTGATGATGATGAAAATTTCAGTCACCCTAATTTACAATAATATTTTCTCTTAATGTATCGAGAGAATATAATTACTAATTTATTCTATTCTTTTCCCGGTTATGGCGTGAAGACAACACACGGTATTTGTGCATTACATGAAGTGAATCGAGGTGTGATTATCCTAATCCTAATGGTAAAGTTGGTAAGAACACCACCGTAGAAGCAAATTTATTACCTAATCCTAATGCTTAACAATAAGTCGTGATCTTAAGACTAGTCACAATGGGGAATATCATATAGTAGTATAGTCTTAGTATCATATAATAGTACCATCTGCACAATAGTATCATATAATAGTACCATAGTCTTAGTATATTTATTATTTTGTTGAATTTCAATGTAAAATAGCGTACAATATTTATTTGAGATTAGTTTTTCTAGTTCTACGTGATATGATACCGTATCTACCTATGATACTAATATAATCTCTTTCATCATTAATTATAGTGACACATAAGCATTTTGCATGCATGTATTGCATGATACCAACTATGATACCCCTATTGGGGCTAGTCTAAATAATTATCTAGACGTAGCCTGATGTACCGCGGCCATAGGTGCTCCTAATCCTAGTAACATGCCAACTGACTTGAATGGTGTGTGTCTCCACAAGTGTCTCCCCAGCTGTCAGCCCTCCTCCCTGCCCTGCCCCGCCCCGCCCACGAACCGTGAGAGAAGGCGCTCCCCTGCGGCACCGACCGTGTGGCGGCCACAAATCGGTGGTGGACACCCATGTGGCCCACATAGATAGAGGATGTCTACCTCACCATTTCACTCTTGTTCCACCGCCTCCTCCTCCTCTCCCCACTTGTCGTCGGTCCCGAATTTGGAGTGGAACGCATGGTGAACCCTAATGAGAGCCGGACATGGGAGACCTCCACGTGGGACACCATGTGGCCACCCCTGGAGGGTGCGTCACCGGGTAAACTGCAGAACATGTCTTACGGAATTGCGAGGATCGGGGACATGACGTACTCATCCTTGGCGCCTCCTCTGCAACCCCATAGGCATGGCCGGTGGCTTTCGTGGTGGCATGAGCAGCTCTCCGACCGGACTCTATGGCAACGAGGGACTCAAGCTCCTCGTTTTGATTATGTTGCCTCCCATACGTCACACCATGGTGTGCGATAGGTGGGGAAGTGGGAGAGAGAAAATAAAAGAGAGGCAGGCGAGTGGGCCTATGGGGCTACTTCCAGACGAGACTGTGTGTTCGACGCTCCCAAAATTGACTCCCTTTGCTTGAGGGTGGGGTGAGAGTGCCGAATATTTTGGCGCAATCCAGACAAAATAGGGCTATGGGGCATGACTTGGTGCTGATTTTTTTCATCTGCAGCCCCGTAGCACTTTGGGAGGCCTTGGGGGGTAGAGAGAGTCTGATAGGAGTTAACCTCTTGGGTGGCCCGATCTTCACGGATCTCGTGGTCAAATCAATGTAAAAGCGAGGGGAAAGGGAGAGGGTAGCGGAAGCGAACACACACCTCACGAAGAACATGATGAACACACGCAAAACTCACACGATACATGGCTGATTGCTCCCGAACGGCGGCCACCGGTCCGATAGAATCCTCGCAATGAAAGATCGGTCAACGTGTTCCCTTAATCCACATCGGAGAGGGAAGAACACCTTGTGGAGGGTCTTGATAACTTGGAGAAGTGACACCGACTCCAAGGCCTTGTACAACGATGGATGCATGATGCAAAGTCCAATCGAGGTTGGTGACGATAGTCGGTCCCCTTGGTAAAGAGGATGAGGCAAAACTAGAGATTCCATACAAGGGGTTTGTCTTTAGTCTATCATCTGTTCCTCAGGGATACATGAGGGGTGGGTGCTCTATTTATAGGCCAGCCACTAAACAAGGGGTAGTTTGGAGATAAACTAGGCGAAAAGGTAAGTAAAGGGAATACATGGGATATGGCCCAATTGGTGAGCGCAGGCACTGTCATGACTGGTAGTACCGGTTCTCGGGTCCGGTAGTACCGGGCACAAGCGATAGCGGCTTCGGACAGAGCGGTAGTTCCGGGCTTCAGCTTTTGACGAGCTTCAAGTGCGGTAGTACCGGTCTTGACGGCTGGTAGTACCGCTCACGGGCGGTAGTACCGCAAGCCGGTACTTGAGCGTCCAGTGGCGATGGTGCGGGCTCGATGCAGCAGGGCCGATAGTACCGCTGGGTAGGGGCGGTAGTACCGGTCAGGTCTTTCTTCTTCCTCCTCTTCCAATCTTCCGTCTTATCGGGCTTGAGGTTCCGGGCTTTCTCCCTTGTCAATGTGAACCTATCATGGTCATAGGACGGAGTATGAAGTAGTATACCATTCAATATGGTAGAAAGTGAGATCTCAAAGAGGGCAGGATTCACCTTTGGAGTTCATGACGACTTGGCATGTGTTGGAGACCTTGATGTGGTAATGACCGTAGGTCAGGCTACATCAGAGTCTAAACTTGTTGCCATTCTGTAGACTCTAGAATACCCTCTCTCTCTCTCCCTTACATGTCTGGCTCTTATTCCGTAGTTTTCTTTGACCATAAATACACTCAATAATACATGAGCCTTGTGTCATATTAATTATATGATTTAAACTTTTTCAAATATGCATTTTGTGATATGATTTTTCCATATAAATAATGTTTTATTGTTTAAATTAATGGTTGATGTTAAACTTGGCACCACATAAAAAGGGAGGGATGGGTACCATATTAGCCATAACTAATTAAGCTGGTTTACTCTCAATATCTCTACTAAGATATCATTCAGACTCATATATTTAAAAATAGTGTATTGTGATATTTACAAATACACTAAAATAGACACAAACACATTATAGTATCTCTAACTAGCAAAAACTCTTCCATACATGCTCAAATCTAGACCATATTTATTCAGTGAAATATTCTAAATAATTAAAAAACATAAATTTTTTTACAAAATGGAGTTACTATACCCTATTTTTAATAAATAAAATATTTATTTTTATAACATTTGCTTAAATATTGATCCATGAAAAAAAATTGTATATAGATAATTATGATATGTAATCCAGTAAAAATGTTTAATATAAATAAATAACAACCATTTATTATTGATTGTCCATGGTCAAATTAAATCTTGAGCATATACAATTATCACCAGCTTCATTATTGAACTAGATGGTACTCCTCCTTTACATAGACAAGTTACATGGTATTAGTAGTCGGATGAGAAAAATACCCTCTCCATTTTAGCTATTTTGAATATATGCAACTAAATTATTAATTTTGTGCTTATTTTTCGTAGCTCCTCTTAGGATAACAATGTGTCATGATGATGTTGAAAATGGCAGCCACTTAATTTTTTGTTATAAGGTTCCATTTTCTTAAATATTATTTTCTCCAAATATATTAGTTGCTCGTAAACTACGGATTGTGTCCAAGCCTAAAGCGTCTAAGTCTCTATCTTCCATATAAGGTGATCCCTGCTGGTCTTATATGCATGTCCAACTTAGGGTTGCGTATCTATCCCGAGTTGGTCTGCAAGTGCAGAGCTGGAGCTCAAGACACCGTGATGCACCACTTTAGTATGGCAAAAGTTTTTTAAGCAACAATATACTATATAAAAGTATGGTTTATAACGATATACTATATAAAACTATGACATAATAGAAGACGATTCGAACAAAAAAACATAGTAGAAAACAATGTGTAAATACAAACAACCTGGTATTTAAAAATCAAAATGTCCAATGTGTTTTGACATAACCTTTTACCAAGTACTTCCTTCTTACCATTTCTTTCAAATTGGGATGATAATGTTCTAGTAAATTTCTCTTTCCTTAATCATACTGAATTTCCTCTGTCCAAATCATGTCTTCTGGACATCTTACGACCATGCTTTTCTTTTAGGAAAAAACTTATCCATTATATCTCTGCAACATGAATTTGACATAAGAATTCAAAATTTGACAAAGAAAATGATACATATATGTACACCCTGCAACATGAACCCTAGCCACAGTTTTCATGAGGTTTAATCTACTAGTCATAATTTTCACAAAACAAATAGAGGAAAAATTCAGGAAACAACCTCCTCGACGAGTTGAATTTGCAGAACTGTTGATTGATCGAGGGAAGGCGAAAAAAGAGAACAGAAGAGCCGGCGTGATAGGGATGGCCGGCTGGGCGATGGCCGGTGATCACCTGAACGGACATTCTGCCGAGCTGCACGCCTGCTAGCCAGGCCCGGCTCTACCCCATGGCAGGGTTGTGCAATGGCCAAGGGCCCAAGCCAGGAGGGGCCCAAAAAAATTTTGGACATGCGCTAAGCAGTCCTAGAGATCATTCCTGATTCCCGATTTCTGATCGATCGTACAATTGTGAACCTGAAAGGTCGCCCTGGCCATATCGGTATCGCGAATGACAGACTCTGGCCTCTCGGTCTCTCATGAGTCGTGTGTCGCAACGTTCGCACTGCCCTTGCCCCCATGCGGCCTGCGCTCGTCGCTCGCCAACGCCAAGACGTCGGTCGCTAGTCGCCATGTCGCCGACTCGCCGCCTCAGCTGCTCTTGCTCCAGGCCCTGCTGCTCTCTTCCACACGGGCACACGGCGACACGCCATGCGCACCTGCTGCTGCGGTCCTGCCCTCTGTACTGTAAGTTAATCCCTTCTTATTAATTCCTCAATTGCCCTCCTGCTTGTCTAAACCTTCTAATTAATCCCTCAATTAGGATTATAATTTTTAAGATTACAATTTGATGTAAATTCCATCACAACAGGTCATAAGAATTTGTGTGATGTCGATCTTGATGATTTTGTCTCTGAGTTGAAGGTGTTGCAAGTAACTTTGCCAAATAATTTGGTGTCAGCGCATGAGATTCTTCAATTCATTACAGCCGTAGATTGCTATCCAAATGTCTCAGTTGCCTATCGAATCCTTTTGAATTCACATGTGGTTGTGGCCTCAGCTGAAAAAAGTTTCTCTAAAATAAAGCTACTAAAAACATATTTGAGGTCAACTACGTTATAAGACAGATTGAATGGCTTGGCTACGTGTTGTATTGAGAAGGATATATACAACATTAATTTTGATAGTGTCCTCGATGATTTTGCATCTAGAAATGCACGAAGAAGCTTTTTTCGAAGCACTAAAGCTTAATTGTCGATGATCTCATGGGAGGCTGTTTTTTTAGGTATTCGCTAGCATGGAATACTTGTTATATTTTTCTACCATTTTTATTGTTTCTATTTAAATATCACAATGCTTTAGTTTTCGATAATTATTTATAGACATCTCGACTATGAATATGTGGTTATATGCTTTTAAATATTTTGTAATTGAAATTAGCACATATATCGTCTATATATCTAGTTATACATACATATATATGTTGTTATTACAGACACTTTTATTGCCTTGGCCAAGGCCCTGGAAAATATAGAGCCGGCCGTGCTGCTAGCCTGCTTCCGCGAGTTGGGGATCGATGCCGAGGACCTTCTGCTTGCGTTGCGCCTGCCGCCTGGAGCCGAGGAGATTGGTCCTGCCCCTGCGTGCCGCATGCGAGTATGCGACGCCTCTCCCGTAATTTTCCCCTTTGATTGATGGATCGAGATTCAAGAGACGATTTCGGTCATCTAGACGAACCGCAGTACTTTTTTTTTTTTTGAGAAGACGAACCGCAGTACCTGGGTAGTCGTGCATGTACAAGAGGAGCTGAAAAGATGTGGCCTGTGCGTAGACTCGCTTGGATTTCCGGGACTCGCGGCCTTGAACGTTCATAGAAAAATGGGCCTGACGCTCTCACCTGATGCACCAGATCCAGCGCACCCTGATGCACAGGCGTCTTACAGTCTTACAGATGGTAAGAAGTACTAAAAAAAACATTTCGGGCCCGTATTCCTGTGCATCAGGGTCAGCCCATTGGGCTACGCCCCTGCTGGTCTGGGTCCATATTAGTAGCAAGCTACTAGTGTATCGTAGGCCATCTTGGATATTAAACTCCGTTGTATCCTGGGCGAGAGCCGACACAATCAGACGTGGCCACAAGTTGGCAATAAGCCTCCCTGGTTCTAAGGGCCCTCCCATCTTATAGGCCTAGCCGGTTAGGTATTCCCTCATTAGTTTTACTAGCAAAAGTGTCTATGTGTTGTAACGGGTTAAAATTTTATTCTTTACTTATGTAGTTTTGAAAGGTGGATTAGTTTATGTATGGCCAGACAATTTTTATTTTTTATTGAACTTGCTAGAATATCTTAGTAAGATGATTATCAATATTTTTACTGTGAGGATATATATATCCACAGCTAATTGCGAAGGAACTCATAAAAACTTTACATTTTTTTTGCGGAACTCATAAACAATTTATCTTTTTTTTTGCGGGGCATAAATACTTTACCTTAACCCACAGCTAACTGCGAGCAGTCGATTCACACTAGTGCAGAGCCCCCCTTTAACTCCGGTTGGGAGGGCCCTCTAACAGCGGTTCCCCAACCGCTGTTGAGGGTTCGGTGTTAGAGGGGGGGGGGGCCTTTAACACCGGTTCTTATACGAACAGGTGTTAAAGGGTGGCGCACGTGGGGCTGCCGCAGGCCTCAGCCCCCCCTTTAACACCGGTTCGTATCTGCAACCGGTGTTAAAGGTTCTTCTGCCGCGGCAGAGATTTAGGCCGTTTTTCTGCCGCGGCAGGAAAACGGCCTAAATCTCTGCCGCGGCAGACTTCTGCCTCTGCCCCGTTCTGGGCGTATTTCTGCGGGAGGGGGGGGGAGCGAGCGGGAATCGATCGGGAGCGGTATACACATAAATCGTCATCGGTACATACGAGTACATGAATAATTAAGCAACTATTATTATACACAAACATCGTCATCGGCACATACATCGTCATCGTTCATTTTGGTGGATATCTAAAGAGTTCTCCGCCAGGTGTGACGACCTCATCAAGTATGAACCCCGCCAATTCCTCTTGAATAGCTCGTATGCGTTCAAATGGTAGGAGTTGGTCCCGCATCCGTTCGATCTGAATATATATGAAGAATGGGCCGTCAATATATATATATAAGAATAAAACTCAACACAATTGATGGTAATAAAATAATGTTGTGGACTTTGTTTACTTACTCTAAGTTGTTCTTGTTGGAGATATGCCCTAGAGGCAATAATAAATATAGTTATTATTATATCTTTGTGTTTATGATAAATGTTTATATTCATGCTATAATAGTATTAACAAGGAAACATTAATACTTGTGTGAATTGTAAACTTAAATTGAAGTCCCTAGTATAGCCTCTATACTTCACTAGCTTGTTGGTTAATAGATGATTGTGGTTTCCCTATCATGAACATTGAGATGTTATTAACAACAAGATCATATCGTTAGGAGAATGATATGGTGGACATACTCCTATAGATAAGCGTAGCATAAAGATCAAGTCATTTCAATAGTTCAATTGCTATATGCTTTCTGATACATAGTAACCTAATTCCTTCGACCATGAGATCATGCATATCACCTTTACTGGATGGATGCTTTGATGTCATCAAACACCACACCGTAACAGGGTGGCTATAAAGGTGGCATTGATCGTTCGGAAAGTATTGGTTGAAACACATGGATCAAGAGTGGGATTTGTCCATCCACATGACGGATAGATATTCTCTGGGCCCTCTCGGTGAAATGTCATCCAATTAGCTTGCAAGCATGTGACTAGGTCACAAGGGATCACATATCACGGGAACGAGAAAAGAGTACTTATCAGTAACGAGGTTGAACTAGGTATGCAGAGATACCGACGATCATAACCTCGGATAAGTAACATATCGTGAGACAAAGGGAAATTGGTATCGTATGTAAGTGGTTCATTCGATCGCAAAGTAATCGTAGAAATATGTGGGAGCCATATGAATTTCCAGATTCCTCTATTGGTTATTGTTCGGAGAAGTGTCTCGATCATGTCTGCATAATTCACGAACCGTAGGGAGACACACTTAAGGATTCGACGTTGTTTGAGTAGTTATGGTATTATGAGAAAGAGACCGAATGTTGTTCGGAGTCTCGGATGGGATCCGGGATATCACGAGGTGATCCGGAATGGTCCGGAGAATAAGATTCATATAAGGAAAGTCCCGTTTCGGAGTTGGGGAATGGTTCCGGTGTTTTCATCGGGAACATTCTAGAAGGTCCCGGAATGTCCGGCACTCCGGGGGGGAAGGGGTACATGAATGTGTCATTGCATGTTGGAATGATTGCATCATGTACTAAGTGTTCTCGCTGTCCGAAATAAAGGGTTAATTCAAATCCTAATTGAAAAAGTCAAACTGCCAGTTTTCGGTCAAACTGCCAGTTTTCGGAAAGAGGAGAAAGAGGAGGAGAGGTGGAGGCCGAGTTGGAGGAGGGTTCCTCCCCTTGGCCGGCGCACCTCCCAAGGCCGAGTTGGGGAGGAACTCCTCCCCTTGGCCGCCGGCCCTCCCACCTATAAAGGGAGGGGCAGGGCTCCCCTCTCTAACTACTACAAGTTTCCTACCCTCTAAACCTAAACCCTAGATCTAAACCCCGGTTTAGAGCTATTTTGGTTTAGAGCCTTCTAATTGGTTTAGAGCCCTCTAATTGGTGTGTCTAATTACTAGACCACTAATAGCCTCTCTCATAAGCTCCACCATACTCGCACCGGCTTAAGGCGAAGCCCTGCGGGATCTCCCCTCTACCTCCGGTACCACGCCGTTGTGCTGCCGGAATCGCGAGGAGAGTACTACAACCTCCGCTGCCTGATGGAACAAGGGAGAGGAAGGTCTTCGTCGAGTACCGAACGTGTGACCGACTGCGGGGGCGCTGCTGGAACGTGGCGCCGGAAGGATCGTCTACACGATCTTGAGATCGGAAAGAGTACGACTACATCACCCACGAGAATCTGCTCTCGTTAAACACTTTGGAATCTTCGAGGGTGAGTTATTCCATCGACTCGTTGCTACAATCTAGTAGATAGATCTTGGCTTGTTTGTTTGTATGCGATAGAAAATTTTTGTTTTCCATGCTACGAACCCCTACAGTGGTATCAGAGCCGTGTCTATATGTAGATCTGTTGCACGAGTAGAACACAATGGTCATTGTGGGCGTTGATGCTTTTATTGTAGATTGCTTTTTGTGTACTTTGCATCTTGCGGTATGTTGGGATGAAGCGGCCCGGGCTAACCTTACATGACATCGTTCATGAGACTTGCTCCACGCTTAACATGCAACTTGTATTGCATAAGTGGCTTTGCGGGTGCCTGTTTCTCCTAGCATAGTAAAGATCCAATTTACAACGGGTAATCAACAATGCTAGTATCAATGTTGTGGTTCTTGTTCGTAGGTTAGAACGACACTTATGGAAAGCCCCAAACCACGTAAAATATGCAAAGAAAGTAGAAGCGTCTAACTTTGTTTTGCAGGGGTGTGCAGTGATGTGATATGGCCATGATTGTGATTATATTTGATGTATGCAATGTTCCTTATTGTAAGTTGGCAACCGGCAGGAGCCATATGGTTGTCTTTAATTTCTGTTAAGACCTGCGTGTCTATTCAAAATAGTTGTAATAGTTGAAGCTGGTGGACGACAACCATGAAGAAGCGTCATTGACCTTGATGCTATGCCGGTGATGATGGAGATCATATTCGTGCTTGAAGATGGAGATCGGAAGCACAAAGAAGAAAGGCCATATCATATCACATATTATGAATTGCATGTGATGTTAATCCTTTATGCATCTTGTATTGCTTAGTAGACGACGGTAGCATTATAAGATGATCCCTCATGCACATAAATTTCAAGTTCTAAAGTGTTCACCCTTAGTATGCACCGTTGCCAAAGCTTGTTGCTTCGAAGCACCACGTGATGATCGGGTGTCTTTGATTCCGCGGGTGAATACAACGTAAGCAAGCCAGATTTGCTTATGCGGTAACTAAGGTTTGATCTTGACGAGCCTAGCATGTACAGACATGGCCTCAGGAACACGGATCGCCGAAAGGCAAAGCATGAATCATATAGTAGATATGATGAACATGATGATTGTTCGCCATTAAAACTATATCGGCTCTCGTGATGATCGGTGTTGATATAGTAGTTTTGGTTCGTGTGATCACTAAAACAATGTGAGGGATGTTGTTTTGAGTGGGAGTTCACCTAGTTTAATTTCATTAATTAATTTGAACTCAATTTGTCATAAACTTAGTCTAAACTATTGCAAATATGTTGTAGATCAATGGCAGCCCCTACCATCAATTTTAATGCGTTCCTAGAGAAAGAAAAGTTGAAAAACAATGGAAGCAACTTCGCGGATTGGTTCCGCAATTTGAGGATTGTCCTCACAGCTGGTAATTTGACCTATGTGCTGGATGCACCGCTAGGTGACCCACCTGCAGCTGATGCTACCGATGAAGTAAAGAATGTTTACCTCGCTCGGAAGAATCAGTACTCCATAGTTCAGTGTGCTATCTTGTATGGTTTAGAATCGGAGCTTCAGAAAAGGTTTGAAGAGTCAGATCCATATGATATTGTCGAGGATCTCAAATTAATTTTTGAGACTCATGCGGCAATTGAAAGTTATGAAGCTTCTGAAAAGTTCTTTAACTGCAAGATGGAAGAGGGTAGCTCCGTCAGTGAGCATGTGCTTAAGATGTCTGGGCACGCAAATAAACTTCAAAGTTTGGGTATATTGATTCCTAATACTTTGGGAGTTTACCGCATCCTCCAATCACTACCACCAAGTTACAAGAACTTTGTGATGAACTACAACATGCAGAACATGAACAAAGAGTTGCCAGAACTATTTGCTATGTTAAAATCTGCAGAAGTGGAGATCAAGAAAGAGCACCAAGTGTTGATGGTCAATAAGACCACCAAATTCAAGAAAGGCAAGTCTAAGCAAAAGGGACACTTCAAGAAGGGTGGTAAGAAAGTTACCATGCCAACGAAGAAGACCAAGGCTGGACCTAAGCCTGAAACTGAGTGCTTTTACTGCAAGGGAGAAGGTCACTGGAAGCGGAATTGCCCAAAGTACTTGGCGGATTTGAAGAACGGCAACATCAAGAAGAAAGGTATATTTGATATACATGTTATTGATGTGTATCTCACTAGTATTCGTAGTAGTGCCTGGGTATTTGATACTGGTTCGGTTGCTCATATTTGTAACTCGAAACAGGAGCTGCAGAATAAACGGAAGCTAGCGAAGAACGAGGTGTCGATGCGTGTGGGAAACGGATCAAAGGTTGATGTGATCGCGGTCGGCACGCTACCTCTTCATCTACCATCGGGATTAGTTTTATACTTAAATAATTGTTATTTGGTGCCTGCGTTGAGCATGAACATTATATCGGGATCTTGTTTATTGCGAGACGGTTACTTGTTTAAATCAGAGAATAATGGTTGTTCGATTTATATGAGTAATATGTTTTACGCACATGCACCTTTGATAGATGGTCTATTCTTATTGAATCTCGATAGTAGAAATACACATCTTAATAACATTGAAGCTAAACGTTTGAAATCAAGCGATAATTCGACCTATATGTGGCACTGTCGTCTTGGTCACATTGGAGTGAAACGTATGAAGAAACTCCATTCCGATGGACTTCTTGAATCACTTGATTTTGAATCACTTGAAAGATGCGAAGCATGTCTGATGGGTAAAATGACTAAGACTCCATTTTCTGGTATAATGGAGCGAGCTACGGACTTATTGGAAATCATACATACCGATGTGTGTGGTCCAATGAGTGTAGCATCGCGCGGTGGTTATCGTTATGTTCTTACCTTCACGGATGATTTGAGTAGATATGGGTATATCTATTTCATGAAACATAAGTCCGAAACTTTCGAGAAGTTTAAGGAGTTTCAAAGTGAGGTAGAGAATCAACGTAACAAGAAGATTGAATTTCTACGTTCTGATCGTGGAGGTGAATATCTAAGTTACGAGTTTGGCGAGCATTTAAAGAAGTGCGGAATACTTTCACAATTGACACCGCCGGGAACACCACAGCGTAATGGTGTGTCCGAACGTCGTAATCGAACTCTCTTAGATATGGTTCGTTCTATGATGTCACTTACAGATTTACCGCTATCATTTTGGGGTTATGCATTAGAAACAGCCGCATTCACTTTAAATAGGGCACCATCTAAATCCGTTGAAACGACACCGTATGAATTATGGTTTGGGAAGAAACCTAAATTGTCGTTCCTTAAAGTTTGGGGATGCAAAGCCTATGTAAAGAAGTTACAGCCGGACAAGCTTGAACCCAAAGCGGAAAAATGCGTCTTCATAGGATACCCAAAGGAAACTATTGGGTATACCTTCTATCATAGATCCGAAGGCAAAATCTTCGTTGCCAAGAATGGATCCTTTCTAGAGAAGGAATTTCTCTCGAAAGAAGTGACTGGAAGGAAAGTAGAACTCGACGAGGTTGTCGAACCTTCTCTCGAAATTGCGAGTAGCGCAGCACCGGAAGAAGTTCCTGTGGTGCCTGCACCAATAAGAGGGGAAGCTAATGATGATGATCATGAAACTTCGGTTGAAGTTGCTACAGAGCCTCGGAGGTCAACGAGAACTCGTACCACTCCAGATTGGTATGATTCCGTTATGAATGTCATGGTGGTAGACAACACCGATGACCCCGAGACATATGAGGAAGCGATGATGAGCCCAGATTCCAATAAATGGCAAGAAGCCATGAAATCCGAGATTGGATCCATGTACGAAAACCAAGTATGGACTTTGGTGGACTTACCGGATGGCCGTAAGGCTGTCGAGAACAAATGGATTTTCAAGAAGAAAACAGATGCTGATGGTAATGTTACTGTCTATAAAGCTCGACTTGTCGCAAAAGGGTTTCGACAAATTCAAGGAGTTGACTACGATGAGACTTTCTCACCAGTAGCGAAGCTAAAGTCTGTGAGGATTATGTTAGCAATCACTGCATATTATGATTATGAGATATGGCAGATGGATGTCAAAACAGCATTCCTCAATGGAGACATTGATGAAGAGTTGTATATGATGCAACCCAAAGGTTTTGTCGATCCTAAAGATGCTAACAAGGTATGCAAACTTCAACGGTCCATCTATGGATTGAAGCAAGCATCCCGAAGTTGGAATCAACGTTTTGATAAGGTAATCAAAAGTTTTGGTTTTATACAAACTTATGGAGAAGCTTGTATTTACAAGAAAGTGAGTGGGAGCTCTGTAGCATTCTTAATACTGTATGTGGATGACATATTGTTGATTGGGAATGATGTAGACCTTCTTAATAGTGTCAAAGAGTATTTAAATAATAGTTTTTCAATGAAGGATCTTGGCGAAGCAGCTTACATATTAGGCATAAAGATTTATAGAGATAGATCGAAACGCCAAATATCATTGTCACAGAGTACATATTTGGACAAAGTTCTAAAGAAGTTTGGAATGGAAGAAAGCAAGAAAGGGTTCTTGCCCATGTTGCCCAATACGACCTTGAGTAAAACTCAAAGTCCGACATCGGCAGAAGATAGAGAAAGGATGAGTAAGACTCCCTATGCCTCAGCCATAGGATCTCTAATGTATGCCATGCTATGTACTAGACCCGACATTGCATATGCTGTTAGTTTAACTAGCAGATATCAAAGTGATCCAGGAGTGGATCATTGGACAGCGGTCAAAAACATCCTTAAGTACTTGAGAAGAACTAAGGATATGGTTCTTTCTTATGGAGGTGATGAACAGCTCGTTGTTAATGGTTACACCGATGCTAGTTGGAACACCGATCCGGATGATTCTAAATCACAATCTGGATACGTATTTATTTTGAATGGTGCAGCAGTTAGCTGGAGGAGTGCAAAGCAAAGCGTTGTGGCGAGATCTTCAACTGAATCGGAATACATGGCTGCTTCGGAGGCTTCACAAGAAGCAATATGGATGAAAGAGTTCATTACAGAGCTGGGTGTGGTTCCTAGTGCGCTGGACCCAATGTCTATCTACTGTGATAACATGGGCGCCATAGCCAATGCGCAAGAACCAAGGTCACACAAGAAGCTGAAGCATATCAAGCTACGTTTTCACGCTATTCGAGAACATATCCAGGATGGGGATATAAAGATTTGCAAAGTACACACAGATCTGAATGTGGCGGATCCGTTGACTAAACCTCTCCCGAGGGCAAAACATGACCAACACCAAACTGCCATGGGTGTTCGGTATATTACCATGTGATCTAGATTAGATGACTCTAGTGCAAGTGGGAGACTGTTGGAGATATGCCCTAGAGGCAATAATAAATATAGTTATTATTATATCTTTGTGTTTATGATAAATGTTTATATTCATGCTATAATAGTATTAACAAGGAAACATTAATACTTGTGTGAATTGTAAACTTAAATTGAAGTCCCTAGTATAGCCTCTATACTTCACTAGCTTGTTGGTTAATAGATGATTGTGGTTTCCCTATCATGAACATTGAGATGTTATTAACAACAAGATCATATCGTTAGGAGAATGATATGGTGGACATACTCCTATAGATAAGCGTAGCATAAAGATCAAGTCATTTCAATAGTTCAATTGCTATATGCTTTCTGATACATAGTAACCTAATTCCTTCGACCATGAGATCATGCATATCACCTTTACTGGATGGATGCTTTGATGTCATCAAACACCACACCGTAACAGGGTGGCTATAAAGGTGGCATTGATCGTTCGGAAAGTATTGGTTGAAACACATGGATCAAGAGTGGGATTTGTCCATCCACATGACGGATAGATATTCTCTGGGCCCTCTCGGTGAAATGTCATCCAATTAGCTTGCAAGCATGTGACTAGGTCACAAGGGATCACATATCACGGGAACGAGAAAAGAGTACTTATCAGTAACGAGGTTGAACTAGGTATGCAGAGATACCGACGATCATAACCTCGGATAAGTAACATATCGTGAGACAAAGGGAAATTGGTATCGTATGTAAGTGGTTCATTCGATCGCAAAGTAATCGTAGAAATATGTGGGAGCCATATGAATTTCCAGATTCCTCTATTGGTTATTGTTCGGAGAAGTGTCTCGATCATGTCTGCATAATTCACGAACCGTAGGGAGACACACTTAAGGATTCGACGTTGTTTGAGTAGTTATGGTATTATGAGAAAGAGACCGAATGTTGTTCGGAGTCTCGGATGGGATCCGGGATATCACGAGGTGATCCGGAATGGTCCGGAGAATAAGATTCATATAAGGAAAGTCCCGTTTCGGAGTTGGGGAATGGTTCCGGTGTTTTCATCGGGAACATTCTAGAAGGTCCCGGAATGTCCGGCACTCTGGGGGGGAAGGGGTACATGAATGTGTCATTGCATGTTGGAATGATTGCATCATGTACTAAGTGTTCTCGCTGTCCGAAATAAAGGGTTAATTCAAATCCTAATTGAAAAAGTCAAACTGCCAGTTTTCGGTCAAACTGCCAGTTTTCGGAAAGAGGAGAAAGAGGAGGAGAGGTGGAGGCCGAGTTGGAGGAGGGTTCCTCCCCTTGGCCGGCGCACCTCCCAAGGCCGAGTTGGGGAGGAACTCCTCCCCTTGGCCGCCGGCCCTCCCACCTATAAAGGGAGGGGCAGGGCTCCCCTCTCTAACTACTACAAGTTTCCTACCCTCTAAACCTAAACCCTAGATCTAAACCCCGGTTTAGAGCTATTTTGGTTTAGAGCCTTCTAATTGGTTTAGAGCCCTCTAATTGGTGTGTCTAATTACTAGACCACTAATAGCCTCTCTCATAAGCTCCACCATACTCGCACCGGCTTAAGGCGAAGCCCTGCGGGATCTCCCCTCTACCTCCGGTACCACGCCGTTGTGCTGCCGGAATCGCGAGGAGAGTACTACAACCTCCGCTGCCTGATGGAACAAGGGAGAGGAAGGTCTTCGTCGAGTACCGAACGTGTGACCGACTGCGGGGGCGCTGCTGGAACGTGGCGCCGGAAGGATCGTCTACACGATCTTGAGATCGGAAAGAGTACGACTACATCACCCACGAGAATCTGCTCTCGTTAAACACTTTGGAATCTTCGAGGGTGAGTTATTCCATCGACTCGTTGCTACAATCTAGTAGATAGATCTTGGCTTGTTTGTTTGTATGCGATAGAAAATTTTTGTTTTCCATGCTACGAACCCCTACAGTTCTAGTGCGGCTTGGCCCGTCGCACATATCGTGTTGCGAATGAATTCGCAAACATAGTACCCACATAAGTTATTGCCGTGTCCCTGATGCGCGCACTTTACGAGAATAGAGAGTTCAATCAAAATAATAATCAATAAAGCATGATATAATGGAATTGGAAGCTAGCTAGTATTACTTACATTTTGGTCTATAAATTTTAGTTCTTCTGACCATTCACCCACGGCCCTGCCCGTGAACCTTTTCCAAACCCTGTCCGACAAAGAAAATGGATAAAGGAGTAATTAATTACTTATTGTCACGAAAGTTGCTGATCTAGTGCGATAATATGATTGAAGTTACCTCTGGAGCATCTCTCTAAAGTTTGCCCATATCTCTTTTTCTTTTCGTAACGAGTCCATGACAAGGACTTTTCCTGAGTCGGGTTGAATGACTAGCAGAATAAAGTGGAACCTACGCACGCATAACTCATCATCAGTTACACTTAACATCGAGTAAGCTGAAATAGAATGTGTACAAGAGAGAGGGTAACAGTACTCACGAGAAGTTGTAAGGCAATAGTATTTCCCTTTTGGTTTGTTGTCTCAGTAAAGACGTTAGCAAGTAATCTTCTGTTTGCCCGGGTTTGGTTTCTACCACTCCTTCATGAACTCTATTTGGGTCAACGAACCCAATGTCAAAAGGGCCTCCTTTCCTGCATTCCATAACCTTTTTCCTGCATAATAGTATATACATATATGGTGAGCATATATATATACATGCAATTAATAAAGTGAATGAGATGAGATATAAATTATAGAAATAGTACTTACACACAATAAAGGCTGATGGCAGCTTTGTCGAGTTCCTTCTGATTGAATAGAAAATGCAAGTCTTGAATGTTGAAGTCAATCGCGTCATCTCCGCAGAAGAAAATATCATCTCTTATATGCGCCGTGATCCATTCTACCTTTCTCGTCTTGCAGAAATGAAGGTACCACTTGTGCAATTTTCGCATCTTTGTTGGTAGAGTCTTGAGCTCCTCTTTCTTGACGAGATTCTTCCCATAATTCCATGGCTGTATGGGGTTGGCATCGCATTTGGGCAAGTTGTCTCCCATGACGTTCAAGTATGCAATGTAAGTCATCCCCATCTCATTGGCCTTTCTTTGTAGCTCTGCCTCGTAATCATTTACGGGAGGAGCGTCTCGTGTGTCGAACATTTGGAGCGGGGCACATGATTGGTTTTCCTGCTCTCCGAGCATGGGAACTGTTTTCTGGGGTGCCTCACGACTGCTACTTTCAGTCTCCCTACGGCGCCTTGCATCCGCCTTCAAAATCTGGCGCTCGTAGTCCGGCACAAGTGGGGTTTCAGGTTTCAAAAGATTATTGTAAAACTTCTCCACCACCGCCGGATCTATTTTCTCCTTTGGCTCGGCCCGTCTAGGTGCAAAGAATTTCTTGACCTGTTCTTCCGAGATCCTATTGGTCTCCTCGTCGCTGCGATTCCACGGTAAAACCGGCAATGGCTTGGCGGAAGGCTGCGGGACGTAGTTTTTTGAACTCTTTGGCGTACGGTTTCCTGCGGATTTCTTTGTGGCAGTGCTACTGATGCTCCTCGTGGCAGTGCTCTTCCGCTTACGCTGAGGAGATGGCTGAAGCACCGGAGATGGCTGACGGGCCGGAGATGGCTGCCGCGCAGGAGATGGCTGACGGGCTGGAGATGGCTGCCGCGCAGGAGATGGCTGACGGGCCGGAGATGGCTGCCGCGCCGAAGATGGCTGCCGTGCAGGAGATAGCTGAAGCGGCTCAGACTGCTGACGCTGCGGAGACGGCGGGGGTGCCAGTGACCTCCAATTTGGAAGCACAATGTGTTCCTTCTTCCAAAGAATGGTTGTTTTCACTGCAAATTGGAGTTGAGTTTCCCCTTCACCTGTAGCATGGTCAAGCTGTGCTTCCTCATATTCCTTCTGTTGGAGATATGCCCAAGAGGCAATAATAAAGTGGTTATTATCATATCTTCACACTTATGATAAATGTTTACATACCATGCTATAATTGTATTAACCGGAAACATTAATACTTGTGTGATTTGTAAACTAAAATAAGAGTCCCTAGTAAAGCCTCTTGTTAAACTAGCTTGTTGGTTAATATATGATCATGGTTTCCTGATCATGAACATAGAGATGTTATTAACAACAGGATCATATCATTAGGAGAATGATGTGATGGACATACTCCTATAGATAAGCGTAGCATAAAGATCAAGTCATTTCAATAGTTCAATTGCTATATGCTTTCTGATACATAGTAACCTAATTCCTTCGACCATGAGATCATGCATATCACCTTTGCCGGATGGATGCTTTGATGACATCAAACACCACACCGTAACTGGGTGGCTATAAAGGTGGCATTGAGTGTTCAGAAAGTATTGGTTGAAACACATGGATCAAGAGTGGGATTTGTCCATCCATATGACGGATAGATATACTATGGGCCCTCTCGGTGAAATGTCATCCAATTAGCTTGCAAGCATGTGACTGGCTCACAAGGGATCACATATCACGGGAACGAGAAAAGAGTACTTATCAGTAACGAGGTTGAACTAGGTATGCAGAGATACCGACGATCATAACCTCGGATAAGTAACATATCGTGAGACAAAGGGAAATTGGTATCGTATGTAAGTGGTTCATTCGATCGCAAAGTAATCGTAGAAATATGTGGGAGCCATATGAATTTCCAGATTCCTCTATTGGTTATTGTTCGGAGAAGTGTCTCGATCATGTCCGCATAATTCACGAACCGTAGGGAGACACACTTAAGGATTCGACGTTGTTTTGAGTAGTTATGGTATTATGAGAAAGAGACCGAATGTTGTTCGGAGTCTCGGATGGGATCCGGGATATCACGAGGTGATCCGGAATGGTCCGGAGAATAAGATTCATATAAGGAAAGTCCCGTTTCGGACTTCGGGAATGATTCCGCTGTTTTCATCGGGAATGTTCTAGAGGGTTCCGGATTGTCCGGCACTCCGGGGGGGAGGGTACATGAATGTGTCATTGAATGATTGCATCATGTACTAAGTGTTCTTGCTGTTCCAAAAACATGAAAGTCAAATTGCCAGTTTGAAAGTCAAACGGCTAAAACAGGAAACTGTGGAAAACAGGAAACTGTGGGAAACAGGAAACTGTGGGAAACAAGCAAGAGGAGGTTGAAACCAACTTGGAGGAGGAGTTCCTCTCCTCCAAGCCGGCGCCCAGCCCTAGGCCGAGTTGGGGAGGGACTCCCTCCCTCCCTGGCGCGCCTAGCCCCTCCACCTATAAAAGGAGGGGCAGGGCTCCTCCTTGAGAGAGACAAGTTTCTACCTCTAATCTCCGGTTTAGAGCCGTTTTGGTTTAGAGCTTCTAATTGCTTTAGCCTGCGGTTTAGAGCCTTCTAATTGGTGTGTCTAATCTCTAGACCACTAATAGCCCTCTCTCATACTCCACCATACTCGCTCCGGCTTAAGGCGAAGCCCTGCGGGATCTCCCCTCTACTTCCGGTACCACGCCGTTGTGCTGCCGGAATCGCGAGGAGAGTGCTACAACCTCCGCTGCCTGCTGGAACAAGGGAGAGAAAGGTCTTCGTAGAGTACCGAACGTGTGACCGACTGCGGGAGCGCTGCCGGAACGCAGCGCCGGAAGGATCGTCTACGCGATCTTGAGATCGGAAAGAGTACGACTACATCACCCACGAGAATCTGCTCTCGTTAACCGCTTTGGAATCTTCGAGGGTGAGTTCCTCTATCGACTCGTTGCTACAATCTAGTAGATAGATCTTGGCTTGTTTGTTTGTATGCGATAGAAAATTTTTATTTTCCATGCTACGAACCCCTACAGTGGTATCAGAGCCGTGTCTATATGTAGATCTGTTGCACGAGTAGAACACAATGGTCATTGTGGGCGTTGATGCTTTTATTGTCGATTGCTTCTTGTGTACTTTGTATCTTGCGGTATGTTGGGATGAAGCGGCCCGGGCTAACCTTACATGACATCGTTCATGAGACCTGCTCCACGCTTGACATGCAACTTGTATTGCATAAGTGGCTTTGCGGGTGCCTGTTTCTCCTAGCATAGTTAAGATTTAATTTACAACGGGTAATTAACAATACTAGTATCAATGTTGTGGTTCATGTTCGTAAGTTAGAACGACACTTATTAACAGCCCCAAACCACGTAAAACATGCAAAGAAAGTAGAGGCGTCTAACTTTGTTTTGCAGGGGTGTGCAGTGATGTGATATGGCCATGATTGTGATTATATATGATGTATGCAATGTTCCTTATTGTAAGTTGGCAACCGGCAGGAGCCATATGGTTGTCTTTAATTTATGTTAAGACCCGCGTGTCTATTCAAAGTAGTTGTAATAGTTGAAGCCGGTGGACGACAACCATGGAGAAGCGTCAATGACCTTGATGCAATGCCGGTGATGATGGAGATCATGTTCGTGCTAGAAGATGGAGATCGGAAGCACAAAGAAGAAAGGCCATATCATATCACATATTATTGAATTGCATGTGATGTTAATCCTTTATGCATCTTGTATTGCTTAGTAGACGACGGTAGCATTATAAGATGATCCCTCATGCACATGAATTTCAAGTCATAAAGTGTTCACCCTTAGTTAGCACCGTTGCTAAAGCTTGTTGTTTCGAAGCACCACGTGATGATCGGGTGTGTTAGATTCTGCAAGTGTATACAACGTGAGCAAGCCAGATTTGCTCATGCAGAAACTAAGGTTTGATCTTGACGAGCCTAGCATGTACAGACATGGCCTCAGGAACACGGATTACCGAAAGGTAGAGCATGAGTCATATAGTAGATATGATGAACATGTTGATTGTTCGCCATTGAAGCTATATCAACTCTCGTGATGATCGGTTTTGATGTGGTGGATTTGGTTTGTGTGATCACTAAAACAATGTGAGGGATATTGTTTTGAGTGGGAGTTCACCTAGATTAATTTAATTATTAATTAGAACTCAATTTATCATAAACTAAATCAAAGTGAATTTGCATAGTTGTTGTAGTCATTGGCATCTGTTTACCACCTTGCGCTTAGTTATAATTGAGATGATAGAACTATAGAATTCTGGTTAGTTACTTTACGAACTGGTATCGTATTGTTTTGAAGTGTTAATTTAAAGTTTAAAAGTCCTATTGCAAACTTTCAGTAAGTTCCGGTTACTCCATGAAGTTTAATAATTAGTATTAAATCAAGAGTAACAATTCCAAGTGTTAGTATATAAGTATCATGTTTGTCTCCATGATTCTTGATATTCAAAGGATTGTCTTAATATCAAGGTTATCTAGGATCTGAAAGAGTTGTTTCAGAAACCATGATGTGTGGAAGATATTGTGATATCTGAAACGAAGTTTTGGTTCCAACATGATAGAGTATAATATGGCTAAAGTCATGTTCTCATATTTGATGAGAATTTGCGAAAGGTTGGAGACACTTGTTGTCCTAATCCTCCAAAAGGTTTTGGATAGCAACATTATACTCATAATTCATCGTTATAAGCTAACAGTAGCTTGATCAAGGACGATTCCATGATAAGGGTGAATATTTGATGTAGGTAAAATGTTTACTACACCAAAAGATTACTAAAGAAAGGAATTTGAAAGAACACCAAACATTTGATGATGGTGATCTACTTCAAAGTGCAAGTCCAAAGACATTGGTATTTAACTATACACGCTTTGGACTATGTGTCATATGAATGACTCCACTAATTGATGTTGATAGATTCTTTCAAACAGAAAAGGAAATACTGAAAGAGAATCTCATAAGTATATGGCAGAAAAGAAAAGACTAGAATTGTTCAGTTTAAGTATATAGATGATATACATGTTATGGCTATATTCTTTGCTTATTAAACAATGTGGTTCTTAAGCATTTGATACTGAATTTGTTGGTATGAATCGTCATATGAAACAACACAATTCATGAACTACAATGGCCTAAGTAACTAGCAAAAGAATATGTGATGATGTTCATCGAGAACAAAATAAAGGGTTATTGTGTTGCTCGTTAAAACATCAAAGCTTGCCTTCAAGATTTGTTTTATCAGGTATTATGAGAACAAAAGGGTTGTTCAAATAATTGTCGTGATCTATAAAAGATGGATAATTTGCAAATCTCGTTGGAGATATCACATCCATAAAACTAGTGCTAAAGATGTCGAAAGACAAATTGATTGAAAGATCACTTAGGAAGTGACATCGCCGTTTAAATTATATTGGAAATAAAACATGAAGAAAATCCATATGGATGGAATTTTGGAGTCTATTTGATTTTGATCAAATGACGCTTGTGAAACTTTCCTAGAGATAATTAAAACTTTGTTCATAGGCCAAAAGGGAACGATAGACTAGCTTATTGGAACTTGTACATATTGTTGTATGAAGTCCATTATGTATAGTCAAGAGCGATGGATTTCAACTTCATGTGCTTTCTCCGAAAATTTGAGTGAATATATGAATATTTACTTAATAAGGATGAAGTGTGAAACATTTGAAAAGTTCAAGGACTTTCAAGATGAAGTGCAAAATCATTGTAACAAGAATATAAATAGTTTATGATAAGATCATAAAGGAAGATATTTGAGTTACAAGTTTAGCATAATACCTAAGATTTAAAGGAATCGTTCCGTGGATTTGCATTTTCCCGAAACACCATAAGAGTATGGAGCGTTCGAGATATGTAATTAAACCTTGTTTGACATGGTAAGATCGAAGGTGTAATTCATAAAATTGCCATTATATTTTAAAGATTAAAAGCTTTAGAGATTACCGTTTTTCCGCTGAAAAGAGATTCATCATAATCCGTTGAAATGACACCATATAAGGTTATGGTTTGGGATAAAACCCAAGTTGTCCTTTCTTAAAACATTGGTATGCTATGCATAAGAAAGATGTTTGCAACCAAAGTCGGATGAACCTGTCTTTGTATGAATAACTGTTAAGTAATCCTCCATAACATCGGAGACAAAAGTGTTTGTCACTTAAAACGTCAAGTTTCTTTGAGAAGGAATTTTTCGTGAAAAGTTAAGTGGGAGGACAATAGAACTTTGATAAGGTTAAAAGAACCTTAGCTGTATGTGCAGAGTTGCGCAGCACCGAAAAGTGTTCCGGAGGCAGCAACAAAGCTCATGGCTCACGTACCTCAAAGGTTGTGGTCACGGAGATCCAAGTTCCTATTGAAACAAGTAGGTCGGATAAACAATCAAATACCAAGATTTGAGGGTTGAATCATTATTTGAGAATAATGAACCGACTACATGCAAAGAAGCGATGATGGGCCCTGACTCCGTAAAATGGCTTGAAGCCATAAAATCCGTGATAGTTCCATACACGAGAAATCAAGTTTTGAACTTGAAGGACCCTCGAGAAAGGTGTAAGACCTTACAGTTGTGTCTGGATCTATAAAGAAATAGACATGGATGTTTCACATCTATGAAATAGTCGACATGTTGGGAAAGAGTTCACAACAATGTTCAAAGGTTGACTATGACAAGATTTGATCTTTCATAGTGATATTTAGTCTAGACGGATTAATGTAGCAACCACTACATATAATTTGTTATATGGTAGTTGAATAAACAAAACAAGTTCTTCTAATAGAATCGTTACCTAGGACATGTGCATAACACGGTCCATAGGGTTTTGTTAATTCAAAGGATGCTAAAAGCATATGCAAACTTCAATGGTTAAAGTTAGTATCGCGGAGTTGGAATCTTCACTGTGATGAAACTGTTAAAGGAGTTTAAAAGTTCATTAGAGACGATGAAGATGCTTGCATTTGCAAGAAATTAAGTGGGAGCGCTAAGACATGTTTCTAATACATTATGTGGAAGACATATTGTTGATTGGAAATAATGTATTTTTATTAACACATATTAAGAATTTCATCCCGATGAAAGACTTAGGCAAAACCCAAATATTTGGCATCAATAGATGCTAATATGGTTGTGCCAGAAGTACATAGACAAGATATTGAATGAGTTCAATATAGAAACTACAAGAAGAGGTTCTTGTCGCACAGAAAGGATTGAATGAGTACAATGTTGATGATATATTCAAGTGTGTTAACATTTGGTAAAGTGAAACAAATAATCAAGTATAGATTGATACTTGATCTATGAAATCACAAAGAATATATATATCAATCATACTGTGACATGTACAAATCCAGATAAGTCCTATGCTCTAAATGTTGTGAGCATATACCAGAATTATTCGTAAGATGATCATTGGACAATAGTAAGGATATTCTTATGATTTTTTTGGAAGAACTAAGAGTATAATATTTGTAGAAGTGACAAATAGATGGTTAGTTCATTGTAAAAGTACTACATTGATACTAGCTTTGTCACAAAGTACAAATTAAGTTTATCTCAATCTAAACTAAGGGTGGCACAATATAATGGAAAGTGAGTTCCATAATGGATTTGGATGAGTTCCAAAGTTAAGACATTGTGACAGATACTACAACAAAAGGCTAAGTATATGACTGCTATTTTAGCAGCAAAAGAGGGCATTTGTGTCAAGTAGTTTGTTATCAAACTAGGTGTAGTTCACAGTGGGATAATACTATGAAGATATATTGTGCGACAATATTATCAACATGTTTTTACCCCAAAGAGCTAAAGGTCACACCGAAAGACCAAATTTATACAAAGCCATCTCATTAGAGAATGAGTGATGCGTAGAGACGCAAAGACATGCAATTACACACGGACCTGGAAGTGTCAGATCCGGAGATCAGTTGACCACTAGCAATCGTGTACATACAACACCGGAAAGCCATAGGTGTTGAATACACAAAGGTTTGAAACTAGATTATTGACTCTAGTGCAAGTGGGAGACTGTTGGATATATGCCCAAGAGGCAATAATAAAGTGGTTATTATCATATCTTCACACTTATGATAAATGTTTACATACCATGCTATAATTGTATTAACCGGAAACATTAATACTTGTGTGATTTGTAAACTAAAATAAGAGTCCCTAGTAAAGCCTCTTGTTAAACTAGCTTGTTGGTTAATATATGATCATGGTTTCCTGATCATGAACATAGAGATGTTATTAACAACAGGATCATATCATTAGGAGAATGATGTGATGGACATACTCCTATAGATAAGCGTAGCATAAAGATCAAGTCATTTCAATAGTTCAATTGCTATATGCTTTCTGATACATAGTAACCTAATTCCTTCGACCATGAGATCATGCATATCACCTTTGCCGGATGGATGCTTTGATGACATCAAACACCACACCGTAACTGGGTGGCTATAAAGGTGGCATTGAGTGTTCAGAAAGTATTGGTTGAAACACATGGATCAAGAGTGGGATTTGTCCATCCATATGACGGATAGATATACTCTGGGCCCTCTCGGTGAAATGTCATCCAATTAGCTTGCAAGCATGTGACTGGCTCACAAGGGATCACATATCACGGGAACGAGAAAAGAGTACTTATCAGTAACGAGGTTGAACTAGGTATGCAGAGATACCGACGATCATAACCTCGGATAAGTAACATATCGTGAGACAAAGGGAAATTGGTATCGTATGTAAGTGGTTCATTCGATCGCAAAGTAATCGTAGAAATATGTGGGAGCCATATGAATTTCCAGATTCCTCTATTGGTTATTGTTCGGAGAAGTGTCTCGATCATGTCCGCATAATTCACGAACCGTAGGGAGACACACTTAAGGATTCGACGTTGTTTTGAGTAGTTATGGTATTATGAGAAAGAGACCGAATGTTGTTCGGAGTCTCGGATGGGATCCGGGATATCACGAGGTGATCCGGAATGGTCCGGAGAATAAGATTCATATAAGGAAAGTCCCGTTTCGGAGTTCGGGAATGATTCCGGTGTTTTCATCGGGAATGTTCTAGAGGGTTCCGGATTGTCCGGCACTCCGGGGGGGAGGGTACATGAATGTGTCATTGAATGATTGCATCATGTACTAAGTGTTCTTGCTGTTCCAAAAACATGAAAGTCAAATTGCCAGTTTGAAAGTCAAACGGCTAAAACAGGAAACTGTGGGAAACAGGAAACTGTGGGAAACAAGCAAGAGGAGGTTGAAACCAACTTGGAGGAGGAGTTCCTCTCCTCCAAGCCGGCGCCCAGCCCTAGGCCGAGTTGGGGAGGGACTCCCTCCCTCCCTGGCGCGCCTAGCCCCTCCACCTATAAAAGGAGGGGCAGGGCTCCTCCTTGAGAGAGACAAGTTTCTACCTCTAATCTCCGGTTTAGAGCCGTTTTGGTTTAGAGCTTCTAATTGCTTTAGCCTGCGGTTTAGAGCCTTCTAATTGGTGTGTCTAATCTCTAGACCACTAATAGCCCTCTCTCATACTCCACCATACTCGCTCCGGCTTAAGGCGAAGCCCTGCGGGATCTCCCCTCTACTTCCGGTACCACGCCGTTGTGCTGCCGGAATCGCGAGGAGAGTGCTACAACCTCCGCTGCCTGCTGGAACAAGGGAGAGGAAGGTCTTCGTCGAGTACCGAACGTGTGACCGACTGCGGGAGCGCTGCCGGAACGCAGCGCCGGAAGGATCGTCTACGCGATCTTGAGATCGGAAAGAGTACGACTACATCACCCACGAGAATCTGCTCTCGTTAACCGCTTTGGAATCTTCGAGGGTGAGTTCCTCTATCGACTCGTTGCTACAATCTAATAGATAGATCTTGGCTTGTTTGTTTGTATGCGATAGAAAATTTTTGTTTTCCATGCTACGAACCCCTACACCTTCACAACCTCATCCACCCCGACAATAGCATAGCCATCTGGAATCGGTCGGCAGTGGTAAGTTCCACCAGCTACAGGAGGTAAGGCATAGCCGACAGCCACCTTAATGGATAAGCCCATTAATCTCACATGCAGCTCAGCATGTTCGCTCTCCGTGATCTCATCCACGGGGTATCGAGGACCCGTCATTTCAAGCGTGGGCTGCACGTTCTCCGTGGAAGCCACACTGCTTTTCCGCGCAGAGTCTGGGCCGCGGGCAGCTTCCAATGCAGGCTCTTCGTGCCGCTGAGATGGGCCGGTAGCTTGATGGCTCTGTTGTGCATTCACTTGCGCCTGCAGCGCCGCAAGTGCATGTTCTATCTGTGTCATCCGCTATGTACGCTCTTTTTCTTTTCTGCCGCGCCATCTGTAAGAGTCGCTCCAGTCGGCAAACCCATCCTTCCATGTCATACCCCATGTGCCTCGTGCATGTCCAGGGTGTTCTTTTTTACCGATGGCGCGTGTGAGCTGGTCATTCTCTCTGTCGGGATGGAAGGTCCTGGCGGATGTTTCCTCGTATGCCGTGATGAGTTCAGTGACGGGTTTGGCAAGGATGGTTGGGAAGATACACAATCCTGTTTCTGGGTCCAACCTTGCCCTGATTCCGTAGAACCAAGTCTTTGCACGTAGGTCCCACCCATCTGTCTGGGGTGTGATCCCTCTCTCGCGCAGGGCCTTCTCAGCTTCCTCCCACTTAGGCCTCTGAGATATGTAGCCACCTGACCCCGTCCTCTGGTGATATTCCTTCTTCAGGGCATTAAGCGTATTGGTTTCTGACCTCTTTTTAGCTATAGCACTTTTTTTATATGTCTCAAATTCGGGCCAGTGAGGTCTTATCTTCGCATAATATGCGTCTTCGAAATTTGGAGTCTCGCCAGATTTGACAAATTTGTTCAATTTTGTCTTCCAGTTGCGGAAAGCGTCAGCCATCTTCTTTAGAGTCCACTCTTTGACCTTTTCCTTTATAACCGGGTTATTTTCATCCTCCTCTGGCGGAAGGGTGAAATTTACCAACAACGAATTCCAAAGCGTTTCTTTGGATCTGTCATCGACAAAGGTACCGTCGCCCTTCTTTGGCTTATTCCAATTTTCAATTGTGATTGGGATTTGGTCCCTAACAAGAACTCCAGCCTGACGTACAAATTTGTCTGCGGCCTTCTTGGGCTCCATCGGCCTGCCATCAACACAGACTGCTTCGATCGTGAACTTTGCACGATCTTTCAACCGCTGGCTCGCGCCTCGCTTGCTCTTTTTCGTAGAAGAAGATGGTTGCTGGCTGGTCGATCCAGAGGGCTAAAAGAAGAAAGAAGCGTTAATTAATACATGTAGAAGAAGATTGTTTGTGGAAGTCAGCAGAGGCTTAATCAATGCATATACCTCGCCGGACTTTGTAACCATTAAATTGCGTTCACCGGAGTCTTCATCTTCTCCATGACTAGTACTTGAGCTGTCGTCATCATGTCCCTCCAAGTTCAGATATTGTGAGGTGTCCTCATCAATAATGTTCTCCATTATTTCTTCTTCTTCAAGGTTTCTACTAAGTGGATCCATAGTTTCTAAAACAATAATATTATCTAGAGTAAGAGTGTAAACATTCAAGTGGACTTGGATTCATAGACAAATATACATATTATTCATACAAAAATACACAAATGAAATTAAAACCCTAAGGATGCTTGATCATTTTAAACGAGTTCCGAGGGGTCCAAACCCTAATTCGGAGAAATCCCGGATGCATATGAGAGGGGCTAGCTATAGTGGCTGACCGGAGGCTGGCAGCGTTGGAGAGCGACCTAGGGAGCGCGAGGTAGCGTGATGCGGCCTACCTAAAACGGGCGTTGTTCGAAAGAGGAGGCCGAGGCAAACATTATAGCGACGGAAAACAACTTGGCAGAACAGATACAATGTGGAGGGGATGTCCCCAAGATAGGCCCCAGACCGAGGGGGGATGCCACATCGGAGCTCGCACCCCACCTAGGCCGCATCGCGAGCTCGCACCCCATGGCCACCACCGGAGCTTGCACCCCACCTAGGCCGCCCCGGCAGCCGAGAGGGGAGGCCGTCCCCGTACCGCGCCTGGGCCCTGGGCCTCCCCGACGAATCCGCCTCCCTGACCCATCCCCTCCACTTCCCTGTCATTGGCCCCAATCCGTGGACGCGCTCGCGTAGCCGCTCCTGCCCGCCACACCCGATGACGCGAGCTACCACGTCAAAGCTGTCCTCGTGTCCGATTTGATCCTAGCTACTACTAATAAGTACAATGGAGGGGTTCGATTTCATCTTGGTACATCTGTTCGGAGGGGTTCGATTTCATCTTGGTACATCTGTTCGGAGGGCCCCAATCCGTGGACGCGCTCGCGAGAGAGCTCGCGTGGGGAGGCCGGCTCCGGCGAGGAACTGCTCGGGGGCGAGCACGGGGAGGCAACGGGCGAGCACGGCGACGACGGGAAGCTGCAACGACGGACAGAGGCGGCCGGCGACGTGGCAGAGCGCAGCCTACAAAGGGGGGCACCGACGAGGAAACAGAGAAGGGGAGGAAACAGAGGGGACGACCAGGCGCGGTCCGCTAGCTCACCACGGCGTCGGGGTTCTTGTAGGCGCCGGCGTCGCCGTCGGCTGTGGCGCGCGCGCGGTGGCGGTGGCGGTCGTCGGCTTCGGTGGCGCGCGCGCGGTGGCGGTGGCGCGCACGCGGTGGCGAGGGCGGCGACGGCGAGGGCTGGAGGGCTTTGGTGGCGAGGACGACGGCGAGGGGTTCGGGGCTCTGGCGGCGCTGGCGCGATCTGGCTCTGGGGGGAAGAAAGGAGCGAAGGGGCGCATTTAATACCCCCCCTTTAACACCGGTTCGTGGCTGGAACCGGTGTTAAAGGGGGGGAATTCGTTTGCGTGCGTATTTATTACCCCTCCCCCCTTTAACACCGGTGCCAGCCACGAACCGGTGTTAAAGGGGGGGGTGCGCGCGGGAAACAAAATAAATGCCCCCCCTTTAACACCGGTTCCTGTCTGGAACTGGTGTTAAAGGGGGGCATTTATTTCATGCATTAAAGGGGCTTTTTTAATTCAAAAAATATGATATGAATTTAGAAAATTCATATCTTTTTCATTTCAACTCAGAAAAATATGAATAATATATCATAATTTTCAGAAAAATAATATCTATCCATTCATGTAAATCATTTTATATTTACTTTACATGAAATTTTTTAAAATAATTAAAACACTTACATATAAATTTTGATTATTCAATTCAAACAAAAATAAATTGTTAAATCCTAAAACTTTGAACATAAGAAATATTAAGCATCTAAAAAATGATTTTTATTAGATCAAATCATATTTTAATGCCGCATCTTTTGTATTAACATTTTTGAATTGATTGGATATTTAAATGTCGCATCTTTTGTATACACTTGAATCTCACCAAGCCTCGCTCAACTTGCATTGTTTTTTGATAAAACAGCATATTGTGAACCTAAAAATGTGTTGGTGGTTTTTTGAATTAGCCATTTGGTGGTTGCTTCACAAAACCGTCCGTTTTTTATGCTCGGAAAATGGAAAATGCCTTTTTGGTGCGATAAAAAGGAAAACTCCTCTTGCAAACTATGCCTTGATTCTAGCCATAACATTGGTCATTTGACCCGAAAGCCAAGAAACCTCGAATGAGATAGGTCATTTTGAGACAGTTACATAAAGCCGAACTGGAACTGAAAATTAAGATACATAAAAGAACTGAAAATTAAGATACATGGCCAGATTAAGTAACAATCGGCCGAACTGGAACTGAAAATTAAGATACATAAAAGAACTGAAAATTAAGATACATGGCCAGATTAAGTAACAATCGGCCGAACTTGTTTCGGAATGTTGGAGTGATTCAGTCATGCTCCTGTCTACACCTGTAATACTCGCCACTGTAGTCATCGTACTCGCCGCCGCCGTCATCGCTGTCGTCGTCGGGGTCGCCGTAATTGAACCTCTGGAGAGTACGCGTGGGCTGGACTTGAGGGTAGCGCGTGGGATGGACTTGAGGGTAGCGCAGACGGGGGTTAGAGTCGGCGGCAGTGTCATAGGCCATGACGCTCTGGAGAGTCCGACCGCGGCACCATAGCCGACGGCCGGCCTCGTTGAAGTTAGGAGGAGGTGGGCCGTCCTCCTCGTGCCTGGAGAGCGCCCTCTCATGCCGATCCACGAAGAAGGCTTCCCAAGTAGGGAAATAGTCGGGATGCCATTTGGGATTCCTCCGCTGCTCCGGCGTGAGCTCGAAGTAGTAGTGGTTCGTGATGGCCATCCGGCGCGCCACACCTAGAGGGACAGGAGGAACCGGCACGCCTCCGACGCTCAGCATCCAGCCGACGGGGACACAGTAGCCCGGCGGGCAGGGGTAGTTCGAGGCGCAAAGCGCCTCCGCCTCCCTGGGGGTTAGTGCTACGGTGGAAGCCATGGGAAAGAGTGATGAGGTTGCAGATATGAGTCTAGAGATGTGCAATGACAATGGAGGCCAACCCCCTACATATATATATATATATAGTGAACTAGCGGGAAGAACTGGAGGGAAGAACTG
This sequence comes from Avena sativa, assembly GCA_916181665.1. Lineage (NCBI taxonomy): Eukaryota > Viridiplantae > Streptophyta > Magnoliopsida > Poales > Poaceae > Avena > Avena sativa. Next base: position 391,981,391 of record OV702280.1, on the reverse strand, counting down.
TCGGGAAGAAAAATGGCGGGAAGAAAAATGGCGGGAAAAAATGGCGGGATGAACCTTTAGTCCCGGTTGGAGACACCAACCGGGACTAAAGATGAACCTTTAGTCCCGGTTGGAGACACCAACCGGGACAAAACACGAGTTAGCACTAATAATAGGGGTGAGTGCATGTCGACATTATGTCGTGCGGCGTGTACCTTGTCCCGGATGGTGTCACCAACTGGGACTAAAGATGAACCTTTAGTCCCGGTTGGAGACACCAACCGGGACTAAAGATGAACCCTTAGTCCCGGTTGTAGACACCATCCGGCACAAAACACGAGTCAGCACTAATAATAGGGGTGAGTGTCGACATTATTTTGCAAGTGTCAACACTATGTCGAGCTGCTTGTACTATAAATAGGCATCCTTGTGAGTCCAGTCCTCCAGCCAGTTTGAGGCAGGGACACCACTACGGCCAGTTTCAGGGAGATGCCGACGGAGCCCAGTCCTCCGGCATCTCCGAGAAACTGGTCATAGAGGCACTCCCTAATATGTGAAATTAGTTAGCTCCCTGGTGTATTGATCTAGTTAGAGAAGTTACAAAGCTGCAAGATGGTTTTCGAGAGCAGGGACACCACTACGGCCAGTTTCAGGGAGATGCCGACGGAGCCTAGTCCTCCGGCATCTCCAAGAAACTGGTCATAGAGGCACTCCCTAATATGTGACCGCGCGCGTTTGGAGATCAGATCTTAATGGTAAGTACGAATCGGGACAACTTCTTCTCATAGTCCCGGTCCATCCACAAAACATGACTAACACTCAAGACATGTATTAATATTAAAAACATGAACTAGAGTTACATAATATGAGCATGAACTTCTTGGCATATGCCCTTCCTTATGATCGCTTCAGACGTAACCATGGAGCATCTTCTTTACTTAACGGAATGCTTGGGTCAGTTTTCACTGTGAAGGGCGGAATTTCATCAAACTTATTATAATCTTCTGACATGTCTGTCTTGTCCTCGATTCCCACGATGTTTCTTTTCCCTGAAAGAACTATGTGACGCTTTGGCTCATCATATGATGTATTCGTTTGCATATTTTTTCTTTTTTTTGGTCTGGAGGACATGTCCTTCACATAGAAAACCTGAGCCACATCATTGGCTAGGACGAATGGTTCGTCTAAGTTCTTCATAAGATTGTTGAGATCCACCGTTGTCATTCCGTACTTCTTGTCTACCTCAACCCCTCCTCCTGTTAGCTTGACCCATTTGCATCGAAACAAGGGGACCTTAAAATTAGGTCCATAGTCAAGTTCCCATATCTCCTCTATGAACCCATAATACGTGGTCTTTTGCCCATTGTCTTCTGCTGCATCGAAGCGGACACCACTGTTTTGGTTGGTGCTCTTTTATCTTGGCCTATCGTGTAAAATGTATTCCCATTTATCTCGTACCCTTGGAAAGTACATACAGTCGAAGACGGTGTCCTGGCCAACAAGTACAGCTGATCCCCAACAGTGGTGTTATTCGTGAGAAGTCTTTGCAGCCAACCGCCAAAACTCGCCATGTGTTCACTTATAATCCATTCATCAGACTGCCCCGGGTGTTTGAGGCGTATTAAATTCTTGTGTTCATTGATATACGGGGCAACCAAGATAGATCTTTGTAAAACCGTGTAGTGTGCTTGATTGAGAGAATGCTGTCCCTACATATCTTTGCTTTACATCCTAGGGTGCCTTTTCCACGCAGTCTCCCCTCATGTCGTGATTCTGGAACACCAATCGCCTTAAGGTCAGGAATAAAATCAACACAGAACTCAATGACCTCCTCTATCACATAGCCCTTGGAGATGCTTCCTTCTGGCCTAGCACGGTTATGAACATATTTCTTTAAGACTCCCATGTACCTCTCAAAGGGGAACATATTGTGTAGAAATACAGGACCGAGAATGGCAATCTCTTCTACTAGGTGAACTAGGAGATGCGTCATAATATTGAAGAAGGATGGTGGGAACACCAACTCAAAGCTGACAAGACATTGGGCCACATCTGTTTGTAACCCTGGTAGGCTTTCTGGATCGATTACCTTCTGAGATATTGCATTGAGGAATGCACATAGCTTCACAATGGGTACTCGAACATTTTCAGGTAGAAGCCCCCTCAATGCAATCGGAAGCAATTGTGTCATAATCACGTGGCAGTCATGAGACTTCAGGTTTTGGAATTTTTTCTCTGCCATATTTATTATTCTCTTTATATTCGACGAGAAGCCAAACAGGACCTTGATACTGCTCAGACATTCAAAAAAGATTTCCTTCTCTGCTTTGGTAAGAGCGTAGCTGGCAGGAGTTAAGTGGCATCGTTTACCCTTCTTGTTCTCAGGATGCATAGGCTCTTCAGGGGCCTTCAGACGTTGCTGGTCCTATCGTGCTTCCGGTGTATCTTTTGTCTTCCCATACACTCCTAGAAAGCCTAGCAGGTTCACGCAAACATTCTTCGTCACCGCTGTTGAGGGTTCGGTGTTAGAGGGGGGGGGTCCCTTTAACACCGGTTCTTATACGAACCGGTGTTAAAGGGTGGCGCACGTGGGGCTGCCGCAGGCCTCAGGCCCCCCCCCTTTAACACCGGTTCGTATCTGCAACCGGTGTTAAAGGTTCTTCTGCCGCGGCAGAGATTCTGCCGCGGCAGGAAAACGGCCTAAATCTCTGCCGCGACAGACTTCTGCCTCTGCCCCGTTCTGGGCGTATTTCTGCGGGAGGGGGGGAGCGAGGGGGAATCGATCGGGAGCGGTATACACATAAATCGTCATCGGTACATACGAGTACATGAATAATTAAGCAACTATTATTATACACAAACATCGTCATCGGCACATACATCGTCATCGGCACATACATCGTCATCGTTCATTTTGGTGGATATCTAAAGAGTTCTCCGCCAGGCGTGACGACCTCATCAAGTATGAACCCCGCCAATTCCTCTTGAATGGGTCGTATGCGTTCAAATGGTAGGAGTTGGTCTCGCATCCGTTCGATCTGAATATATATGAAGAATGGGCCGTCAATATATATATATATAAGAATAAAACTCAACACAATTGATGGTAATAAAATAATGTTGTGGACTTTGTTTACTTACTCTAAGTTGTTCTTGTGCGGCTTGGCCCGTCGCACATATCGTGTTGCGAATGAATTCGCAAACATAGTACCCACATAAGTTATTGCCGTGTCCCTGATGCGCGCACTTTACGAGAATAGAGAGTTCAATCAAAATAATAATCAATAAAGCATGATATAATGGAATTGGAAGCTAGCTAGTATTACTTACATTTTGGTCTATAAATTTTAGTTCTTCTGACCATTCACCCACGGCCCTGTTCGTGAACTTTTTCCAAACCCTGTCCGACAAAGAAAATGGATAAAGGAGTAATTAATTACTTATTGTCACGAAAGTTGCCGATCTAGTGCGATAATATGATTGAAATTACCTCTGGAGCATCTCTCTAAAGTTTGCCCATATCTCTTTTTCTTTTCGTAACGAGTCCATGACAAGGACTTTTCCTGAGTCGGGTTGAATGACTAGCAGAATAAAGTGGAACCTACGCACGCATAACTCATCATCAGTTACACTTAACATCGAGTAAGCTGAAATAGAATGTGTACAAGAGAGAGGGTAACAGTACTCACGAGAAGTTGTAAGGCAATAGTATTTCCCTTTTGGTTTGTTGTCTCAGTAAAGACGTTAGCAAGTAATCATCTGTTTGCCCGGGTTTGGTTTCTACCACTTCTTCATGAACTCTATTTGGGTCAACGAACCCAATGTCAAAAGGGTCTCCTTTCCTGCATTCCATAACCTTTTTCCTGCATAATAGTATATACATATATGGTGAGCATATATATATACATGCAATTAATAAAGTGAATGAGATGAGATATAAATTATAGAAATAGTACTTACACACAATAAAGGCTGATGGCAGCTTTGTCGAGTTCCTTCTGATTGAATAGAAAATGCAAGTCTTGAATGTTGAAGTCAATCACGTCATCTCCGCAGAAGAAAATATCATCTCTTATATGCGCCGTGATCCATTCTACCTTTCTCGTCTTGCAGAAATGAAGGTACCACTTGTGCAATTTTCGCATCTTTGTTGGTAGAGTCTTGAGCTCCTCTTTCTTGACGAGATTCTTCCCATACTTCCATGGCTGTATGGGGTTGGCATCGCATTTGGGCAAGTTGTCTCCCATGACGTTCAAGTATGCAATGTAAGTCATCCCCATCTCATTGGCCTTTCTTTGTAGCTCTGCCTCGTAATCATTTACGGGAGGAGCGTCTCGTGTGTCGAACATTTGGAGCGGGGCACATGATTGGTTTTCCTGCTCTCCGAGCATGGGAACTGTTTTCTGGGGTGCCTCACGACTGCTACTTTCAGTCTCCCTACGGCGCCTTGCATCCGCCTTCAAAATCTGGCGCTCGTAGTCCGACACAAGTGGGGTTTCAGGTTTCAAAAGATTATTGTAAAACTTCTCCACCACCGCCGGATCTATTTTCTCCTTTGGCTCGGCCCGTCTAGGTGCAAAGAATTTCTTGACCTGTTCTTCCGAGATCCTATTGGTCTCCTCGTCGCTGCGATTCCACGGTAAAACCGGCAATGGCTTGGCGGAAGGCTGCGGGACGTAGTTTTTTGAACTCTTTGGCGTATGGTTTCCTGCGGATTTCTTTGTGGCAGTGCTACTGATGCTCCTCGTGGCAGTGCTCTTCCGCTTACGCTGAGGAGATGGCTGAAGCACCGAAGATGGCTGACGGGCCGGAGATGGCTGCCGCGCAGGAGATGGCTGACGGGCCGGAGATGGCTGCCGCGCAGGAGATGGCTGACGGGCCGGAGATGGCTGCCGCGCCGGAGATGGCTGTCGCGCAGGAGATAGCTGAAGCGGCTCAGACTGCTGACGCTGCGGAGACGGCGGGGGTGCCAGTGACCTCCAATTTGGAAGCACAATGTGTTCCTTCTTCCAAAGAATGGTTGTTTTCACTGCAAATTTGAGTTGAGTTTCCCCTTCACCTGTAGGATGGTCAAGCTGTGCTTCCTCATATTCCTTCACAACCTCATCCACCCCGACAATAGCATAGCCATCTGGAATCGGTCGGCAGTGGTAAGTTCCACCAGCTACAGGAGGTAAGGCATAGCCGACAGCCACCTTAATGGATAAGCCCATTAATCTCACATGCAGCTCAGCGTGTTCGCTCTCCGTGATCTCATCCACGGGGTATCGAGGACCCGTCATTTCAAGCGTGGGCTGCACGTTCTCCGTGGAAGCCACACTGCTTTTCCGCGCAGAGTCTGGGCCGCGGGCAGCTTCCAATGCAGGCTCTTCGTGCCGCTGAGATGGGCCGGTAGCTTGATGGCTCTGTTGTGCATTCACTTGCGCCTGCAGCGCCGCAAGTGCATGTTCTATCTGTGTCATCCGCTCTGTACGCTCTTTTTCTTTTCTGCCGCGCCATCTGTAAGAGCCGCTCCAGTCGGCAAACCCATCCTTCCATGTCATACCCCCTGTGCCTCGTGCATGTCCAGGGTGTTCTTTTTTACCGATGGCGCGTGTGAGCTGGTCATTCTCTCTGTCGGGATGGAAGGTCCTGGCGGATGTTTCCTCGTATGCCGTGATGAGTTCAGTGACGGGTTTGGCAAGGATGGTTGGGAAGATACACAATCCTGTTTCTGGGTCCAACCTTGTCCCGATTCCGTAGAACCAAGTCTTTGCATGTAGGTCCCACCCATCTGTCTGGGGTGTGATCCCTCTCTCGCGCAGGGCCTTCTCAGCTTCCTCCCACTTAGGCCTTCTTCGTCACGTGCATCACGTCGATTGAAGAGCGGACCTCTAAGACTTTCCAATAGGGTAGGTCCCAAAATATAGATTGCTTCTTCCACATGGGCGCGTGTCCGGCATCGTCATTCGGAACAGATAGACTGCCAGGACCTTTTCCAAAGATTACTTCTAGGTCCTTGACCATACCAAATACCTCCTCACCGATACGGAGGACAGGCTTCCTCCGGGGTTCTGCCAGACGTTTGAAATGCTTGCCTTTATTTCTTACTGGATGCAGGTTCGGAAGAAATCGGCGATACCCTAGGTACACAACCTTCTTACATTTATCCAAATATACACTTTCAGTATCATCTAAACAGTGTGTGCATGCATTGTATCCCTTGTTTGTCTGCCCTGAAATGTTACTAAGAGCAGGCCAATCATTGATGGTTACGAAAAGCAATGCTCGTAGGTCAAATGGCTCCCCTTTGTGCTCATCCCACATACGTACACCTGGTTTGGCCCACAGCTGTAAAAGTTCTTCAACTAATGGCCTTAGGTACACATCAATGTCGTTGCCGGGTTGCCTCGGGCCTTGGATGAGCACTGGCATCATAATGAACTTCCTCTTCATACACAACCAAGGAGGAAGGTTATAGATACATAGGGTCACAGGCCAGGTGCTGTGACTGCAGCTCTGCTCACCAAAAGGATTCATGCCGTCTGTACTTAGACCAAACCTTAAGTTCCTTGCGTCACGTGCGAAGTCCGGGTACTCTCGCTCGACTTTTCTCCACTGTGACCCATCAGCGGGGTGTCTCAACATCGCGTCTTTCTTACGGTCTTCCATGTGCCATCGCAATAACTTGGCATGCTCTTTATTTCTGAAGAGACGTTTTAACCGTGGTATTATAGGAGCATACCACATAACCTTGGCGGGAACCTTCTTCCTAGGGGCCTCGCCCTCAACATCGCCAGGATCGTCTCGTCTGATCTTATACCGCAGTGCAGTGCATACCGGGCATGCATCCAAATTCTCGTACTTCTCACCGCGGTAGAGGATGCAGTCATTAATGCAGGCATGTATCTTCTGCACGTCTAATCCTAGAGGGCAGACAACCTTCTTTGCTTGGTATGTACTGTCAGGCAACTCATTATTTCTTGGAAGAAGATTCTTCATTTTTACCAACAACTTTGAAAATGCGCTGTCAGTCACACCATTCTCTGCCTTCCATTGCAGCAAATCCAGTGTGGCACCTAGCTTTTTGTGGCCATCTTCGCAAGTTGGATACAACAATGTTTTGTGATCCTTTAACATCTGCTCCAGCTTCTCCTTCTCCTTTTCAGTTTCACATTCTTCCTTTGCATCAGTAATGGCCCGACCAAGATCGTCATCAGCGGGCCCATCTGCTCCCTCTTGATCTTCATTATCTACCTCCGTTGCATTATCATCATATTCAGGATACATATTATGATAGTTTTCATCATCCTCTTCTTCTTCGTTGTCTTCCATCACAACCCCTTTTTCTCCGTGCTTGGTCCAACAATTATAGCTGGGCATGAAACCGGATCGAAGCAGGTGGGCGTGAATGGTTTTGGTATTTGAGTAGTCTTTCTTGTTCTGACAGTGAACACACGGACAACACATAAAACCATTGTGACCACGGTTTGCATTAGCCACAACGATGAAATTTTGGAGGCCCGTAATGTACTCGGAAGTGCGGCGGTCACCGTACATCCATTACCGATTCATCTGCATTAATATGTAGTATATATCAAAAAATAATAGGGAGATGACCATTTATATATATAGTACATCAATGACACATGAAACTATAGTTGCCGACCTCGACCGAGACGGAAAGAGCAACAAGAAAGCTTATTTTGAGCTCTCGGGCATTTCACCGAACACCTCTAGTGCATATGAAAAAAACACAAACTAGCACTCTTCACACCCTCTTGCTAGGCTCCAAAATGTGAAAGAATGGAAGAGTGGGGTGTGTGTGGGCTGGGGTGGTGTCTTATATAGCCCCCCTCCCCCTTTAACACCGGTTCATGCCACGAACCGGTGTTAAAGAGGGGGGGGTGCGCGGGCCACTGGTGCAGGGACCTTAACACCGGTTCGTGGCACGAACCGGTGTTAAAGGGGGGCTCACCGGTTCGTAGAAGAACCGGTGTTAAAGCCCTTTTTCGGAATCAACAAAAGACCTCGTTTCCACTAGTGTCATGGAATAGCAGTTGTCTTTGTTGATAGATCAGTTATTTTTTCCTTCTAGAAAATATACCGATGGATCAGTTTGCTATTACATTAACTGCCAACAACGGACTTAAAAATATTCCAGATGTCTTGCTCTATACCTTCATCGCAATATTCCAATTTCCAACACGGCCGACCAACATAGAATAAAAGAAATGGATTCAGAGAGAATTTATAGTCCCGACAAGCCGACAGCTGAACTACAGATTAGCCCCATAGCTTTACGTATTTGATGACACAGCTAACGATAAATTAAGGGATTTACAACTAAGTATCTTTTCTTTTCAGGTCCAACATCGCTCAATCTGCAAGACTGTCTTCATCCCATGCACGCGCTCCCATCGCTGATGCTCATCATCGATCGCTCCTGAGCCCCCCCATCCCCCTGCTCGCTCGTCTCTCTCTCCCCCCTCATACCGCGCTCCCGCTCTCTCCAGCGATCCCCCCGTCTAGTCCCGTCCTCCTAATTCTTTTAGGGCTAGTTGATTTTTTTCAGCTACGTGTGTCCAGGCTCATCCCTACCATTGCCGTTTCGTTCTCATCTCGAGCATGCTTGGCTTGTTGACAGCTCATCTGTGAAAATATATAAACATGTGTAATTTAATTTAAGATATCAAGGTGGTACTATTTGCAACCAACGGAAGCAAGGCCAGGCGTGTTGTTCCACAGCAGATAGAGCCAGAAAATACACGTTTATGATTTAGGCCCAGACCCACCTTGGCTTGGCCCAGCTAGCCTCTCAGCCGATGGACACACCACACAGGACCATATCGCTAATCCTTTGCAGACATGCTGCTTTTTTTTAAACGATCGCAGACACGCCGCTAGAGGAAAACAATAAAATGAACAAACCGTTATATGGTAATATAGTAATATAGAAATTGGTGGAAGGGTTAAAGAGTCCAAAAAAAAACACTTCGTCCTTTATTATTAGGTATAGATAGTGCATTGGCAAGGATTGAAATGATCATGAAAACTATCAACCATTGCTAAATATCGATCGCACATATGTAAATTAAGGAGTGTGATACTTTTTTTACATGAGGAGTGGGGTACTTTAACATCATGGAGTTGGTTTATCGGGACATCTGATATGTATACATGTTCTTACCTCCCTTGGAATAATAACCTTACTTTCTTGTGTGCTACGTATTGATTGATCGTGAGACATATATTACAAAGTGTATTGACCATTTTACACTACTAAGCAAAATATTACATTTTAATCCATGTTTTTATAGTCTCTTGTACATATGGTCTCACTTACTCCTGGCGGCAGAATCGACGTTTACTCGACCGGCTTTCAGCTATAAGGGTATTCCACGACCACTACCTCGGCCTCCGGTCGTCGCCTAGCCCCGACGGTGGTCTCACCCCTCTTCGTCGGCTATACTCTGTCGGTTGTGGTTTTGAACTCTGGCGCCCACGAGCTGTTCGATGAATTCACTAGGTTGTTTTTTGTGTTTTCCTTTTGTTTTTTAACCTAGGTTGACCAAGATGATCTTAGGTTGTAGATGAAGAGGTTGAGGGAGATGATCTTGGACAACTTTTTTTTGGAGGAGGAGGAGGAAGAAGAAGAATATGAAGATCCGTAATGTCTATGATTATGATTTTGAACGAGGATTCTCGAAGGCTAGGGCTAGGATCCTAATTTAGACGTTTGCATATCAGTTTGATTTATTACATTTATCAATTTGGTTTGTAATATTGAATAATTTGGTTTATTACATTTATTAGTTCGGTTTGCAATATTGAATGTTTTGTTTGCAACAAATTTTTTTGCTCATCTAAACATAAGAGTTCGGCTAGGAACCGTTTTCCTTTAAATGATCAAATATGAGTAGTTAAGGGATAGGGAGGCTTTTGATCATCTAAATTATTGGAGTTCAGCTAGAGATGCTCTCAGGTTTATATAAAATCACTTGCATTGGTAAGCCACTTGAAAAGGTGTAGTTGAGAAAATATATATTTTCATAGGAAAAAATGCAAAGTAGCAACTAAGAAGAAACAAAAAATTTAGATCCCCCCCAAAAGGTAAAGGATTGAGTTCCCATTTGAAAGGAAATTTAACAGTTTTCTCACTAGAAATAGGTACACGTTCCACATCCAATGCTCGTAGTACAACATAACCGTCGACCCTTCTCCCGTGGATAAGAACAATGACCTTCGTCCCTCCTATCCTCTCCCTTCCCGCTTGAGAGTTTTTAGAGAGAGACCGGGCCAACCTCGAGTCTTCTACGGTGGCGCTGCCGGCTGAAGATCGCGAGGGGGAGGCGCCGGAGTAGTGTTTAGTGTTAGGGCTAGGGTTTTCGGCGGTCTGCCAGAGTTTTGGACTATGGCATCGGTCGTTCTTGAACAGATATGGTGGAGCCTGCTGCTGGTCCTCCCCTCTGGCGTGCTCCGATGGGAGGAGCTCTTGGAGAGGTTCTCTACTACAGGGATCTCCGCAATATGGGTCGAGCTCGTCTACTCTAGGAACTGGTTGGTGGCCTTGTTGTTCTTGCTCACGTTGGACGGCCATGGCGGCGAGGAGGAAGGGAAGAGCATCAATGGTGTGACATGTTTCCCTCGGTGGCGGGGGTCTTCCGCGTTGGAACATTGGTGCGGTGCCGCCCGGTTGGTTTCGAGGCTTGCTAGTATGCTCCAATTGTGGGAGATACTGCTAGGTGCTCTGAAGCCAAGCCCCATGAATAATAAGCGGCCTCTGTGCTGCCTCCTTTCTCTTGGCCGGCTGGGTTGCCATGCGGTTGCTGGCCGTGGGCAACGGCTCCTGATGCGTCTACGAGCGGAACACACGACGACCAAGTATGCCTCCGTGATCCTTGGCCGAAAGGGCGACTCGTCTTTGACCTCCATTGCGGAGTCTCTCTCTAGAACCTTGCATCGGAGCTCGGCATCTCTTCGTCCCCAAGTGGTTCGTCCCCGGAGACGTCGAGGTCGCCGGTGGAAACGGTTCATTGTCGATAAAAAGGTCATGTTGAACATCTTCCTCTCGGCCTTGGTGTGTCCAACACCTTGAGGTCGCTGGCGAGCAACGACGGAGGAACCCATGCACCAGACTGCTTTTCCCTCTTTGTGCTAGGGTTATTATTATTTTTAACACTGGAGGCCTTATCCTCAAATATCTGGTCCTTCTAGGAAATATTTGTTAAGAGTCTTCTTGTAATATCGTACCCTTCTTGTGTTCAATGCAGCTTCTAGGTCTCTCGAGGAGGACAAGGCGGTGGCTGCAAGTTGCAAGAGGCGGCGTGGGAGTTTGCGCTCGGTCGTTCTGACCAGATCTGGCGTCGGCTGGTGAAGAAGAGCTCCACTCTGGTGCTCCTATGGTCGGAGACAGAGGCGGTGGTGAACTTTGACTCCGGTGGCTCCCTTGATAAGGTCAGTTGGCTTGGTGGGTTCGTTCTTGCGGTGCAACCTTGCCGATCTTCTCTGGACGGTCGTTGTGGCGAGGGGAGATGTGCTGGTGTGGGCGTGCTGCGAGCTGGAGCTTCGTCAATCCATGGAGTTGGTGCTGCGTTCTCTGGATGTGCCACGGTGATTCCAAGAGGAACACCGATCTTTGATGCCGTTGGAAGGCATCCTGCAACGCCTGAGAGGCGTTTCTTCAACCTCCGTTCAAGGAGGCCCTTCATCGATGGATCAGCGATGGCGTTTCTCATCCTCCTCCTCCCAAGTGGTGTCGTCCCCGGCGAGGAAGTTGATGGCTGTCGGTGGATTCCGTCCTAGTTTTCCGTCGGCGAGGCAGAGGGACCGGATCGCGTTTGCTCAGAAGTTCTTGAGGTCCTCTGTGTGTTATTCCAGGACCATGCTGTAATTCCTTTTTTTCTTTGGGGTCCTTGTTGTAATTGTACCGCCGCTCTGAATCAATGCAGCACTCTCTAGGTCCTTCTGGGCCTTTCCGTTCAAGAAAAAAAAAGAAAAATGCTACACCTAAGGGCAGCATCTACAAAAGATACTTACGACTAGCACCGTGCTACAGCAATCTGGAAAAAAAAATAAAGAGATCGTGCCCACAATTCAAGGAGAAAAAAAACTAGCACCCAACCAGCTGACTCCACATCCGTCCGTAAGATCCATTCCATAGGATGTTTCCGACAGTGTAATATTATTGAGGTCTCTCGGGGCCATTACCGTGCAAAAAAAATAGCCGAGGGGACAACTACAACAGCTAGATGCGCGGAGTAGCTTTCAAAGCACCCGGTATCCTGGAAAACCAACACCCGCGGCCAGCAGTTTTGCTCTCGCCTTCCCTATATAACGTCGTCCCACTCCCACTCGGCACTCACCAACACAATCGCAGCTCCCTAAAAGAAACCCAAACACAATCGCAGCTAGTACTTCAGCTCTACGACTACTAGCTAATCTACAGAAATCACGGTTCAGACTTCAGGGATCAGACTATAGCTCCATCAACGCAACAACCGGACAAGAGATATGGCTGGTGCGGCGAAGGCGTCGTGGACGGTAGCGATGAGCGTCGGCGCAGTGGAGGCCCTCAAGGACCAGGCCGGACTATGTCGCTGGAACTACGCACTGCGGTCCATCCATCGGACCGCCAAGGCCAACGACCGCGGCGGCGTCTCTGAGGGGAAGAAGCAGCTTCCTGCCTCCGCGGCGGCGGTGGCGAAGCAGAGGAAGGCCGAGGAGGGGCTGAGGACGGTGATGTACCTCAGCTGCTGGGGACCTAATTAGTAGCTGAAGCCCTCCAATTAGCAATCACTAGCTAGCTAGGCGTGTTTGCTGCTAGCAACAACCATGGCCTGAAACTGGCTGGTTGCATCCCCATTGTATTATACCACGACGATGATGATGAAAATTTCAGTCACTTGAGTTTATTATCAACCTAGCCTCCTTGACCATTTCCTTCTGTGATTACTTTGATGGGGAACGTGGACGGTTTTGGAATTGGCTGCGAGTACGTTGTTTCTGTTGCTCGATCTGCTGTGCGTGACGAGAACTTAACGAATATTTTCTGAAATCTGGATCTCTTCACTCCGCACATTGCTGAATTGGCATGATAACTCCTCGTATCACTACTGCAGGGATCGTGGATGAGACCCTCAATTCCTTGGATAGACCACATTCAACTTCAACAGAGGATCTCCAGGTTCTCTGGTCAGGGTGAAAAATTGAGCAACATAAATAGTTTTTTTTTTTTTAAACCGAAGGCAAAAACTTTGCCTTATCCATTAATTAAGAAGAAAGTGTTAAGTTAATTAGCGGAAAACCGGACGAAAACCATACAACAAACACCAACACCAAAAAGCACCCCCACTCAAGACCCACAATCAAAGAAACAAACGAACAACGCACTCGCCGAGATAAGTCTGACTTCCCATCCATGCCGGAGAGTAGACGCCGTAGCCACTATGAGAGGAGTAGACACGGGACACTCCAACGTAGTTGAAGAAGACGAACCCCCAGAAAAACTGGGCCAGGTCGACCTTGTCGCCCACACGACCCAAGATCCATGTCCTCAACACTGCCAATGATTCGGGGCCGCCACCCCGACATCCATCTGCTCCGCGACACCGAGCGGACCACCAACACCACCTTCTGGGACCGCTATCCCGACATACCACCGCTCGTACTTGAGCCACGGCACCGCACGACCCAGCCACCCGCGGTCCAAACCGCACGAAGTAAACCGCTCGCAGACCACGGCCGCCATACCAACATCCGGAGCCACCGCCCCGACGTAACAGTCAACCGTCTCCTCTGAGGCACGTCAACCGAGCCGATAACCTCGCCGCACTAGCGACACAAGGTCGTCACCCAAACCATGGGAGAAATAGCTCCGCCGCATGAAGCTTTTGTTCGCCATGGATTCCGAGGCCGCCGCCTCGACTTGCAAAAAACATCCACTCGAGGCTGCCGCCCCGACATCCACCAACCACGACAAGAGAAGCAAATGCCAACAACAAAATAGGCCCTCCAAGACGATGCCTTCAAGAAGGTAGCACGACGTAGCCGTCGTCGCCGCCCGCCCAGAAACCAGAGCTAGGGATTTCTCCCGGAGATGCCAAAGTCCCACAAGGGTGTAGAAGGAGCTCCACGGCAAGCGCCTCCAAGAAGGGAAACGACGCAGGAGCGCCGTCGCTGCCGGCACCGACATTCGGTACTAAGCTTTCGCCCGGGACTCCTTCACGACCTCAAGAACATGGTGCTAGCACAGCTCCTCCAGGTCGACATCCACCAAGCACCACCTCGTGACGAATCCGCACAACACCTCATGCTCCAACGACTAACATCACGACAAACGAACCTTGCCGAGCACAACCGACAGCCCGAGGCCGCCGCCCCGACATCCCCACACCGAAACACCCCACTGGAGCTGCTGCACATGGCCCCGAGGGCCGAGGTGGCCTGAACTTGGTGACGCACCCTCCAACTTGCATCAACACGCGCATGCGCCGAGCAGGGCCTCCAACGCCACCACTCCGAACTGTTGTTGCCTGGACAACAGCCACCACGACCTCGTCACTGCGGCTAGACGCGGCCCTCGAAGCCCAGATCCGGCCCCAACAGGCCTGCATAGCCGCCGCCATGCCGCAACACCTCCCGTCGCCAACGACCACTGCCGGCAGACGCCGCCTTACACTCTGCCAGGATCCGGCAGCACATCGCCCCCGCAGCTCCGACGGCACCACATCCGGCCGCCACCAGCAAGTAGTCGAGCCGCCCCTCCCGCATCCACCGCGAGCTCCCCCCCGCGCATCTTTTGGAGGCCGGGGCCGCCGCCACCGCGGCAAGGCCGGCGGCAGCGACGGAGGAGGTCCGTGAGGAGGAGGCCAAAGCCCGGCGGCGGTGGTTTCCCCCGTGTCGCTCAAGAGGAGTGACGCGGGGGTCAGTTTGGGTGTCAGTTTCTCTCTCGAAATAGGCTTTTGCCCCGCTTTATAAATAAAGCAACATCCACATACAAGGTTCACACATCAACCAAGCTGGCCGGAGCCAAACAGAAAAGAAAAGGGTACGACAGTCCGCTGGGGCCACAGCACAAGCAAGCCCAAAGGAAAAGAAAAAAGGCACGACGAAGCGACTGGAGGAGCACTCATGCCACCGAAGAGGCCGACGAGGCAGGGGCCGAGAGGGGGAGCGCCGCTGCCCTCAAGGTCCGGAGAGTGTCGTCGAAGGTCGACCGGTCACGCTGCCGCACCAGGGGAGACCACTGCTGTAGGAATGCCAGAAAGAAAAAAACTGGGTCAGTCACGCGGGAAGGAAGACCTTCTCAATCACCATCTTGTTACGCACATTCCACAAGGTCCAAGAGATGCCCGCAAACACGAGCCAGAAGAGGCGGCGCCCTCCTCCGGCCCTGTTTGTCTGGATTTGCAGGAACTCCCCGAGCTCCTGCGCCTGCCATGCAGGCCCCAACGCCTCCTGGACAAAGAACCAAAGCGCACGCGCCGCCGAACAAGAGAACATAATATGGGCACAGGACTCCGGAGTCCCACATAGGGGACACAGGCCATTGCCCGGGCCATGACGCTTGGCCACCTCGACCCCCGAGGGAAGCCTGTCCCGAAGCAGCTGCCACACGAAGATCCGAATACTAAGCGGAGGGGGGCCTTCCACAAGGGGGAGGTCCAAGCCAACTCTGGGCCCTGGAACAGGGCCCGGTAAGCCGAGCTCACCGAGAACTCGCCTGAAGGCTGCAGCTGCCACGTGGCCGAATCCGGAGAAGTCGCTAAGGTCGCCGGGTGTCAGTTTCTCATCAGAAGAAATATGATTCCAGTTCCTTTTCTCGGTTTACACAAAACGACCAGCGAAACCGGCCATGGAAGAAAAACAAGAAGAAAAGAACTGATTTTCTGAGCTCTTACGAGTCACGAGTTCCTACTACGTACGTGCTCCTGAAAGCTTTGGCAAGTTAAAGCTCATTTATGCTAATCCTTGGGATTTGTGAGTTGCAATTGTTTGTTGTAACTGGGATATACTACCTCCGTTTCAAGGCTTAAGGCACACACGTTTTTCAAAGCAAAGTTTGACCAAAAGAATTGAGCAACAAAATTTTGATTATATTGTACATAATTAGTACCGTTGGATTCATATTGAAAAATACTTTTCGGTAATACTAGTTTTATACCAAAATCCTTTACGTATTTAGAGTAATTCTTGGTAAAAAAACACGCAAAACGAGGACGTCTTAAGCCCTGGAACTCCTTAAGCTCTAAGACATCTATTTTGAGACGGAGGGAGTAGTACTACTTGAATTGCAAATGTGATTATTGCTGAGTTTTTTTTTAGCCGCAAGTGAGATTGTGAGGAGATATTTCTAGTTGCAAATCATCTTGTCTCATAGTCATAGCGGTGTATAGGTGTGCCTCGTACGCGGAAGGTCCACATCCACGATGCACTCGTCAGCAGGCCCTGACATGAAGCACTCATCGGCACCTGCCCCTGGTAGTATGGTTGAAACCTTGGCCTTCAGCCTCTGGTTTCACCCACCCGTCACCGTCAGGGTCTCCCGTACTTCCGCTCTCACCGTCATACTGGGAAGAATCTGCAGTAGCTGACAAACTTCCTTCATTTTAAAATATATAAGATAAGATGTTTTAATTTTGAAAAATAAATGTATGTACGTAGATTTAAAATGAATCTACACACTAAAATAAGTTTAGATTTTTTTTTCACAAACCTAAAATATTATATATTTTAAAACGAAGGGCTGTACATATGATTGTATTGCGATTTCATAAATAAATTGCAGTTCATAAACGAGGACCCTTAGTCTAATCACCGGCTAAGAGGAAGATGGGAAGATTCCAGGACGCTAGCTCCCTGCCTCGATCCACTGAACTTTTTAAGGCCGACAGGTTATAACCATCTGTATTTTGTCGAAATACATACGGGCTTCTGTTGGATCGACCAGATTCATGCATCCGAAACTTTAGCGATGCCTACCGTACACTGCTTACCGCTGCTGCTAACAGCGAGTGGATAGGTAGCACACTGACTTCAGCACAGTGACAGACTCTGACAGCAGACAACAACTTGTGACACAAGCAGCACACGCACGCACGCCGCATTTCCCAACCCTCGGCCTCCTCCGCAAACAACAACCGGAGGCGCCAAAGGCCGGCGCAACCCCCTGCACCCGGTTTCTGCCCACCGGTACAAAAAACCATGCGCTCGCCCGGAGTACGTAAAGAGGTAGCGACGGCCGGCTAAAACTGCCTGCACGTCTGAACGTACGGTTACAGAACAGAACAGCTCCGGCCGGCGTCTCCTATAAAACCACCACGACCAACAATGGCATCGTCTCGCAGCTTACCACGGACACACACGAGTCACAACATCGAACGAATCAAAGCACACGACCACGTCGTAGATACACATACTTGGATGGCGAGCGGTGCTGGAAAGGCGATGGGGTCGTCGTGGGCGGCGGCGATGAGCGTGGGCGCGGGGACAGCCGAGGCGCTCAAGGACCGGCAAGCCGGGCTGTGCCGCTGGAACCACGCGTTCCGCTCCGTCCAGCAGCGCGCCAGTACCACCGCGGCTGCCGGGAACGGCAAGACTACCAACGCGGCGCCCACCGCCGGTGGCGCCGCGGCGAGGAGGAAGGCGAAGCAGGATCAGGAGGAGGAGCTCCGGACAGTCATGTACCTCAGCAACTGGGGCCCCAACAACTAGCCGACTCATCATTACTGCTACTTAGAGTAGATCGATCTTCTTACAAGAGTAGATTGGTTATGTCTGTGCACCAGTTCGTTGTCAAGGCTAGAACTCTGGATCGATGGACTCAACGTGAACATTATAAATTCTGGAGCTTGTGTAAGTAAGACACGGTACAAGAAGTCAAGAACCAACAGCTTTGCGTTTGCGCAGTTGAGTGATCACACCTTTCCATCTCACAACGAAAATAACAGTCGTCATTGGTACAAGTTCAGAAGAGGGGTTAGGGAGCAGGAAACGAGTTGGGCAGTATCAGGAAACTCACCCTGAGTATTCCCCGTCGAATGCTCACTATGGGGCAAACACCTGATACCACTAAGTTCAGGACAAACAATATTAAGGACACACTCCAAGACAGCAGCACTAGGCCTCACTGATCACCAGCAGAGGTTGAGGTCCGTTTGCCGAAGCAGCAGCAGCAACAACAACAGCAACAACAACAGCAACTCCATGGGAGAAGACAAAAGTAGTCGTACGCATTAGCTTGCCAACTCCGTCCACCGGTATCTTCTTGTCAACACCCTTCAGTAGACCTGTCCAATACATAAGCAAAGAAATCGAGAAGAAAATGATCTCACTGGGCATTTGAGCTTATGATTATCAAACGATGACATTGTTTCTAATGTTTCAGATAGCCCAGTAGATGGAGGCAATTAGGGTCATGTAGTATAGCTGTCTATTTGGAAGGAAAGAATGGAACCAGACCATCGCCTATCAAAAGTTAGTAGGAATATAGCCAACGCCAGTAGTTTTGCCAGTACTTCCCACACAATCCTGGAAACATGGCAGGTGAAGAACAAGTGGTTATTTATTTCAATCTGCTAACAAAAAGAAAAAAGAGGAGACCCATGCCAGTTCTTTTTCCTCATATTTTGTCTAATAAGAATGGCATCCTGACACATTCGCCAGATGAAAACCTTGGTTTTTAAAGGAATCTTAGCATTCCAAATCTATATGTTATTTGACCCCGCAATGTTTCTCTCCAACCATCTATAAACCGACTTGGTAGTGAAAACGTCATTAGCATTCAAGGCATAGGAAATTTTTTCAGGATCATTAGTGAGAGGCAATGAAGCAATGTTTTCCAAAATAGAATTCCACTGAATTAGGATATCTCCCCTAAGATAACCTCGAAAATGAATCACATATTTGGCCTCAACCAGGTTTTTAACAAAAGAGAACAGGAAACTTTTCACAGTAAGGGGGCTCATTATTCACAGGATTTTCCCAAAGTCTCGTGAAATTTCCATTCCCATGTTCAATTTTCTACCAGTAAGGTAAGAATCTTTAACTTTCAATAAGGCTTTCTAGTAGGGGGAATCATTAAATCTTTCTTAAACATTAGCAACAACTTTATTCCTGAGGTATTTTGCTTTAACATTTTTTTGCAATAGGCCATCATAAAACTCAAGCTTCCACCACCATTTGCATATTAGGCTAATGTTTTTTTCCTCAAATCCCTAACCCCCAAGCCACCCTTTTTTAGATCTCACACCTTTTGCCACTTGACCATATAATATCCTCTTTTTTACCTTTTTCCATGCCGGAAAAACCTCCTACTATGTTTATCCATCTTACTAATAAAGGTTTTGTTCAACAAGAACATGTACATGATGTAGGAAGGTCAGTTGGAAAGGCAGGCATCAACCAGGGTTAGCCTTCCACTAGATGAAGCAGCCCCCCTTTCCAAGCATCTAGATTCTTGACAAATTTCCCATCCACAAATTCAAGGTCGGAATTTCGTAAAGCTCTAAAAGATACGGGGACCCCTAAGTATTTAATGGGGATCATGCCCGCCTGGCATCCAAACATGGAAGAACAAAGACTAGAAATATCATCATCACCCCCAATCAAGGAAAGCTCACTCTTATGGAAATTAATGTTTAATCCATACATCAACTCAAACATGTAAAGAAGAACCTTAAGGTTAAGTGCTTTTTTAGGACCATGAGAGATGAGAACAGTATCATCAGCGTACTACATAATTGCTACCCCTTTCTCAGTAAGGTCAGGTGCTAAGATAGTTAGGAGATCATTTGATTGAGCTTCCAGGATCATTTTAGTAAGACATTGAACAACATAATTGAAAATAAAAGGAGAGAGAGGGTATCCTTGCCTAACACCCTTGGAACTATGAAAATAGGGGCCATTTTTAGTATTAATTCTGACGGAGATAGTACCATTATTCATGATTTGTTTAATTACATTACACCAGAAGTCACAAAAACCCATGGCACCATGAAAACTAAGAAGAAAGTCCGAATTCACCTTATCAGCGACTTTTTCAAAATCTAGGTTCAAAACAATTCCTATGTGCTTCTTGACATCAATATAGTGCATAACCTCATGCATGGACATGATCCCATCCACTATGTTTCTATTCTTCATAAAGGCATTTTGGTGAACACTGATGAGCTTAGGAAGCAATGGCTCAACCCCAATGGTCAAAACTTTAGTGATTAACTTGTAAATGCACCTAAGCATGCAAATGGATCTTAACTGCCCCAGAAATTTGAGGAGGAAGGGTGATAGTCCCACAATTCAATCTATGCACATCAAGAGTACCAGCATGAAAGGCAGAAAACAGAAGCATGATGTCAGACTTTACCGTGTCCCAACAACGCTCGAATATTTTTTGAAGGTATTGCTCGAATATTTTTTGAATTTCCTCTCCAGTGCAAATTCTCGATATGGCCTCCTCTCGCAATGGTGGTGCGGACCAGTTCGTTCACTTGTTGAAAGCGTTACTTTGAGGGACCTTTTTGTATGTCTAGGTTTGTTCAAAAAGGAGGATGTTGGAGTTGAAGATTTTTAATCTTTCTTTAACCTTGAGTATAAAATTGTAATTATTTGGATGAAAACATGCGATCATGATCTTTCTTTCCTTTTTTCCTTTTTAATGTTAATGGGTTTTGTGCTTCCCCGCCAACTTGTCTTCGTCATGGTGTGGTGTTATAGAGGATGGGTATTCTACCAAAAAAAGCATATTGCTCATGTACTATTCTTCGAGGCTCATATAACAGTCTTGAAGGCACCATAGCTCCCACACCTTATCTCCTAAGGCTGGCGATCTTGTCTCCTCTCGCATTCACCAAACTAAGTACATGTGGCCGACGATGAAGGCGGTCATCAGGTATTTTTCCGCTACCTAGAGATGAAGAACTTTTTTCATAGTTCCTCCAAACCAAGTGACATTATATTACTTCAATGCGCGCTAAATAGATTTACACACACAATGTAGTCCCATGAGCCAAAGTGGAATTCCCCTGCTGATTCTTTTATGCTCGAACCATAAGTGTGGTAACCAAGTTTACTATAAAAATCACCACACAAATATTTGTTAAATTCCTATAATGTAGAATATTGTACAAAGATATTTAAATATACATACCAAATAGATAGAGACACAATGTAGTACATCTAACTAGCACAAACTATTTCATATATGACTGATTTTTTTGTTTCCTTGGGTATCTATGGAATTTATTCTACTAAATATGCCACAAATATTTAGTAAGCACCATAAATATTACGACAAAGTGGACTTACTTAAGAATAGTTGTATTTTGAGTAATAAAAGATTAATACGTGAAAAGATAGTTAAAATTGTTTGGTAAATGTTGTATCCATGAAAAACCCTAACATATACTAAAATATGATGAAGTGAAAATGTTTAGTATAATATAATAATAACACCACAAAATCGGACCTATAATCTCTCCAAAATTTGCAAAATTCCTTGAGTGTAGAGGGAGAACATAGGACCTGACAAAAAAATCCTACCTCTCGCCTCCCAAAATAGTAGTGTTTGTCAAAATCTTCCTCTCATAGTTGTTTTGTACTTAACCGAGCATACTATAGGAAATGACTTGTCAAAGTTGTGATCGCTCGACGGAACTCCAAATGGTCCATATATGCAATCTACAAAGAATGCGAAAACATAGTAAGGCAATGTAACATCAAATGGTTTTAGGTAAGAAAAGAAGAGAGCACAGGTGTATGCATTGCATTCATGCATCAGAAGATCCGTAGAATTTTTGCGCAAAACTAAAAGAGAAGTAGAGGGATCGAGGTCTCTTTTGTTATGATGGAAACATCAGGGCAAGTGCGAAGGATTTCGACATGACCTCTATTGAATCTTTGCGTTTTTGGGGAAATAACTCAAATTGATTAATGCAAAGATATATTTGAATATAAATAGGAATTTTGACATGACCTTTGCTATGTTTATTTGTTTTTGTGGGGAGAAATTTGAATATAAATATGTATAAGCAATATGCAAGTTAAATATAATTAACTAAATAAAAAGAAAATAAGTAGTTGAATTAATAATTATTATATAATAAATTTACTGAGTAAAACAAAGTAAGTTAAATATAAAAATTAAAGTAGTATTCTTTATTTTAATCCATATACAAATTGGATTAAGTAATAATTTACATTAGCACAAATACAAGTATTACAAAATGGGAATACAAGGAAAATAATAGCTTTATAAAGGTAAACAAAAATATTACTATGTCTTTACATAATCCAAAAAGGAAAAGAAATACAAAAAATGAAAAGGGAAAATTCTACACTAAAATGTAACTACTTCTTTATACTCCAGTCTTCAATTCTTCCTGATCATGTTGCCCTCTTCTTGCCAACCCTGTACACTTCCTGAACCTCATCAAGCGCTGCCCCAGCATTGTTGGCAAGATCGATTGGCTTGTTCCCGCAGCAAACTCCAAACACTTTCCTCACCATGCATATCCCTAGTAAACACCATATGATTCTTCTGAAGCTTGTACTCACGCAAACGAGGAGTTGTATGACCAACAACAAAGTCAATAAGCTCATTAGGAATCCTGAATGGCGGCGCCAGATTCAACAAAACTATGAATGCACTCTTTCCTTCAGTAACAACTCTCTTCCCTGGAGTAAGGTTATCCGCAATGTTCCGCAACCGCTTGGCACCAAACCGGTCCTTTGACATCTACATCTCCTGCTTGATCTTCTTCACATATTTTTTCTTGCGGCTTACAGCAACCTTTTTGCCCCTAGCAGCCTTACAATTGCCATCATGAGAAACCTGTTGTACAACATTACAATAATCCCTTAAGATCTAGTGAACATGCCAGCTGCACCTAAAAAAAGCAACAGAAACCAACCAAATTTTACCATATCCAAGCATAAAGTAGCAAATCCAAGTGAAAGGGCACATGTATCAAATCGTAGCATTTATATATAAACTATGAACTTCATAACCTAGCATATTTTAGTATAAATTAAAGAGAAAATACACTAGCATCTAGTGATAAACACTAGTATCTAGTCCACACGCCACATCTAGTGAGAAACTACACACTAGCATCAGAAATTAAAACGGAAATGGAAGGACCAGTGATCAATTTGTCCTCACAGCCATGTTACCGGTGCCAGAGGTGCTCCCTCCCTCCGCATTAGTTGTCAGCGACGCTTCCATCCTCCTAGTAGGCCTAGGGTTTTGAACCGAAATAACCATCGTGGGGATTAGGACAGAGAGGAGGGAGAGAAAACACGGCTACAGAAGAGCGGGAGGAGGAAGATACACAAACCGTAGGAGGAGCGGTGGTAGCAGACGTAGCAGTCACCTACGACACGAGCGGCAGATCCAGTCTCCGCCTGAATCTCCTCCCTCTCCCTCTTCGCGTGACCCGCCTACAGTAACCGCACGAGCGGCACTAGAGAAAGGGAACCGATCATGTGTGAGTCGTCTGTGTAGCAACCACGAGCGTGCACCGAGGTTACGTGGCACTCAATGGATAGTCGGATCGGGGACATCACGTGACGAGGAGGACGGGACGACGTGATCCCCGGGGGTTAGGGCCTCTCCACCGGGTCGACCCAACCCGTCCGAGCGCGTTCGAACTCGTCTGTGCGGACACGCAGGACGTGCGTGGCGCCTTAGCGGTCCGACCCATCCTGTCAAACACGTCCGGCTCGACCCATTCGTGCACCAAATATGGGCCTAGGTTGGATCGGCTCGGACAGCGCGCTTGTCCTCGCGCGTCCTCCCACTAGTTCGCTCGGGCCCTCTCGCCAGTGGCACAACAGACACTCTTCTCCCCCATGTCAAGCTTCATGCACTAGCCAACGCAACCAAAAGTCTGAACTGATGGAAAGGGCTAGTGCAATCCACTTATATACTTCAACACCCCCTCTCACGTGTGACAGGGAGAAGTCAGCACGTGCAACCGAAATAAAGCGACGACGCGCGAAACTCACGTATGACTCAAGAGGCCTATACGTGGACATAGAGGGGTCAACAACAATTTTAGAATAAATTGCGAAAGCCAGGACTCGAACTCGAGACCTTAGGCTCTGATACCATGTCAAGCTTCATGCACTAGCCAACGCAACCAAAAGTCCGAACTGATGAAAAGGGCTAGTGCAATCCACTTATACACTTCAACACCCCAAACCCTCGCCCTCCATATCCCGCGACAAGAGCATGCGCAACCTTTGCCGCCGCCACTGCCCAGCTGCCCCGCCGATATCGAGCAGCACCGCAGGCCACGCGCATTGCGGGAGTTGTCTGGACGCGCCGCAGGAAATCCCGTCGTCTCGGCCTCCGCCTGGACAAGCGATAACCTCTGTGTGGTGCACAACCTGCTCGATCGTTTGCCTGAGGTACGTTTTCCGGTCCTTTCTAGGTTATTCGTCCCGCTGCGGGAGTTGGCATCGCCATTGATGGACGTATACATTACAGATGGGTACCAGTCGAAGGGCAATGGAGTTCTTCTACAAGAATTTCATGGAGTCATCGTCCGAGGAGGAGTCCGACGGTGAGACCAAGATTCTGCTGACAGCTGCACAGATGGTCTGCGACCACTACCTCCTGCTGCCGCGCATAGGTGGCTCAGCCAAGAGGCACGAATCCAACCATGAGAGTGACTGAGAAGAAGGCCACATACGCCTTTATAAGGACTACTTCCACCCGACTGATCTTGTCTTCAAAGAGAAGGCATTATGTCGCCGTTATCGGATGTCCAGGAACTTGTTCTTGGACATTCTCAATGGGGTGAGGGAGTACGATGACTACTTCGAGGCCAAGTACGATTTTATTGGTAAGATTGGCTTCTCCTCTTACCTGAAATGTTTTGCTTCCATTCAACAACTTGCATATGGAGTTCCTGGTGATCTCCTCGACGACTACATGTGCATGTGCGAGTTCACATGCCATGAGGCTATGTACCGGTTTTGCAGCGCGATTATTGCGGTGTTTGGCAAAGTTTACCTGAGAGAACCAAACACCGAAGACACTACCCACCTATTGTACATCAATGAGAGAAGGGTGTTTCCAAGGATGCTTAGCAGCATCGATAACATGCATTAGGAGTGGAATAACCGTCCCTTTGATTTGCAAGGGAAGTTCAAAGGACATGAATAGGGGTGCACCGTCATACTAGAGGTTGTTGCATCACATGATCTCTGGATTTGGCACTCCTTTTTTGGCATGGCTGGATCAAACAATGACATCAATGTGCTGCAGTGGTCTCTGGTGTTTGCTAGGCTGGCAGAAGGTGACATGGTTATACCCAACAGGTACACGACCTTAGCATACCTGGTCCAGCCCAAGGAAGGCCCACAAGCATATACACGGCCCACGAATACTTTCGGGTGGCCCAAACCCATGACGTCTTCGGATCCTTGGAGAGTAAGACTAGATTAGATAGAATATTCAAAAGGGCAAACCCTAAAACCTGTAACCGACTCAGTTTGTGCCCGGGACCTGCCTACTTCTATATAAGGGCTAGGAGGGCACGATGAGGAGGGCACCTCATACCACCGCATACACACCCCCATGCCAGATTGCATCTGCGCACCCCTGTAACTTTCGGTTCCACCGTAATCAAGAGAAGACAAGCAGGAGTAGGGTTTTTCCTCCGGGGGCCTGAACCTGGGTAAACCTCGTGTCCCCGTGTTGCTTATTTGCTAACCGTTTCGCGATCTCCAGCATCCCCATCTTCTCCAAAACCCAAGCTCATAACAATGGCCATTGACGAGATTAAACCTCGTCAGAAGGCAATGCCCCACAGGTTTCCTATCAGATCAATGGCAATCCATATGATTTGGGTTAATATCTAGCTAACCGTATCTATCACTTCTGGACCACCTTTGTAAACACAATCCACAACCTTGGAGATGATAAATACAAGAGGTTTGCGAAAGAGCAAGAGGCCGCTAGGAAGGATGTGGAGCGAACATTTGGTGTGCTTCAGTTAAGGTGGGCTATTGTTCGATACCTTGCTAAAACCTGGAGCATGGAGATGATGTGGGATGTGATGACTGCTTGTGTGATCATGGAAACCATGATCGTCGAGGACGAGCGTGATGACGACATCTTGGATCAAGGCTGGGACTTTCAGGGCCAGTTGATTGAGCTAGAGCCAGGTCTAGCGTCTTGGGAAGATTTCATGCGAGTGCATGAAAATTTGCGTCACAGGTAGACCCATGATCGCTTCAACTAGATTTGATTGAGCATATATGAGCTCGTGTGGGAAACCTAAATATTTAATTCCTTATTTGTTTCTTGTAATTTGAATGATGGTTTGGTTGTTTTCTATCGAACCACGTGAGCATGAACTATTTATATGTAAGCATTATTTTATTTTGATTACCTAATCTAGTTTGTTTTCTTGCCAAAATTTATTTTGTAACAAAATCTACAAAATATGAAATCCTAACCAGCTCTGGCCAGTGTGAACAAATGGATCGTGCCCTTAGACGCGGCTGCCGGATAAGACAAATCCCGATCTAAAAGCGAGCGGACCGATCCAAACAGATAAAAACGGAACGTTTGGAGCAAGTGAATAGGTCGGTCCCGTAGAGACGAGTCATTTTCCAAGAAAAATAAAGGGTCAGCGCTCGGCGTCGCGATGCTATCTAAAATCCTGGGATCGATCGGGAAACCGGCAAAACGGCCAGGAATTCGACCCTCGCCCAGGTTTAGCGCCTGCGTTGTACATTCTACAAGTGCAGATTAATTAGACCGATATCCAAAGCCCGTGGCATGGTGTGCCGTACTAGGCTTGGCCTAGCCTAGCCTTGAGCCGGCCGATCCAGTCCGGTGAACGGGTGCGCGAGGTCGCGCGGGTGCGCGCCGGCCGGTGGCGATCTGACACGCAGTAGGAGCTGCGGCCGGCACACGTGTCAAACAGCTACGGTCCCGCGGCTCCGTGCTGGGTAGAAGTAGGATGGAGCCGTATTTCTCGGGCGTTTGCCGTCCGCAGCTCCCACACTTCCATGGCCTGCAGTACCTCCCCTGCTCTCCACGGTCCCACTGCAGATCACTGTGTGATGATGTGCCTGGGGAGCTCGGACTCGTCGTCCGCTTCGGCGCCACCGCCACCGCCGCCGCCGCAGCAAAGGGGCTCCGAGCTGGAGCTGGAACTCCCCCCGGGGTTTCGGTTCCACCCGACGGACGAGGAGCTGCTGGTGCACTACCTGAGGAAGAAGGCCGCCAAGGTGCCCCTCCCCGTCACCATCATCGCCGAGGTTGACCTCTACAAGTTCGACCCATGGGAGCTCCCCGGTATGTACCAGCGTCAGCGTGGGGCCGTTAATTCCATCCGCAATTAAATATTCCAGCCATCACACAGTACTTGTGCGATTCGTCTTCATGTTCTGGGCATCCATCATATGCAGAGAAGGCGACGTTCGGGGAGCGGGAGTGGTACTTCTTCAGCCCGCGTGACCGCAAGTACCCCAACGGCGCGCGGCCGAACAGGGCGGCCACGTCGGGGTACTGGAAGGCCACCGGCACGGACAAGCCGATCCTGGCGTCGGGGAGCCGCCGGGAGACGGTCGGCGTCAGGAAGGCGCTCGTGTTCTACCGCGGCAAGCCGCCCAAAGGGATCAAGACCAACTGGATCATGCACGAGTACCGCCTAACCGACGGTTCTACCTATAGCTCCACCACCACAACCCGCCGGCGGCTCGTCGCCGGCGGAACCAGGGCTGCCTCCTCTCTCAGGGTACGTGCGTGCGTGTCCATCGCATACTCTACCAGTATCTAATTACTCTTCGGTGAGACAGGTTGCGTGTGGTTGATCAAGTTGATTAGTTTCTCATCATCATCAGCTGGACGACTGGGTGCTGTGCCGCATATACGAGAAGAGCAACAAGGCTGCATCGTCCCAGGATACTCAGACGAGGAGCATCGAGTGCCAGGACTTCGCCGAGGACGCCGTCGTCCCGTACCCGCCCTATGCCGCCACGGACGGCATGGCCGGTGGGAGCGACTACGGTTCACAGCTCCACCATCACGGCAGCCACGAAGACAGCTTCCTCGACGGGCTGCTCACGGCAGACTACGCCGGCGGCATCTCTCTGGGCACCACCTCCCTCAGCCACTTGGCCGCGCCGGCGAGCTCAAGCCGGGCTGCCACCAAGCAGCTCCTCCCTCCATCGTCTCCGACCCTGTTCAACTGGCTCAACGAGTCAACGGTTCGGATCCTCCCACCGGCCGACATGGCTGGCGTGGCGGACAATCCGGCAAACACCATGATGTCTGCATTTATCCTCGGCACCTCGCTTCCGCCGGAAGCCAGCGCCGCCGCCGCATCTGCGTTCCAGCATCCCCGTACAAATATCTGGCGTCAACTGGAATCCCCTGAAGAATGACACCGACATCACAGGTTGCACAGTGCACACACATGCATAACTTTTCACAAGTCGTGCAGCATCGCTAGCCAGTGGCTGTTCAGTGGCCGTCGCATTCAGCGACCACCGAGTAGTAAGCATGCACGCCACCTATATATATGGCTGAATTGCACCATGGGCACACGTGCTTGTACGAACTTGGTGTACCTAGCAAGGAATATTTAGGATGTGCGTGCCAAATAAAATTAAAGTAGTCAGGACATACATGCGCGCGTGTAGTAGTATGTTGTAGCAGATATAGTAACTATGTACATAGTAATTGCATGCATATGCATAAAGATATGTTTTATCAACACGCAAACAAAGATTTGTAATTTATCAACTTGGATTAGCTACTATAGCTAGTAGTACCTATGTGTAGAAGAAATTATCCCTCAAAACCATCATATGTAGATGAAAATGTATATATAAATAAGTATCAAAAGTGTATTGTTCTGCTTGGTCTTGTCTTTATAAGAAAAAAACGTCCATAATTTAAACCATTGACTAAGCACCCACCAAGCCCAAGAGTCCACATGTCCAGCGTTCACTATAATGGCTTCATGTTCATTCCGGCTAACACCTACAAGTTATGTGTCCACCCTCTTACCTTGCCGACGAGGAGGGGTCTTGGAGAGTGTCCCGATATCTTTGCCACCTATAGTATCATATTTTAATCTTCCCTGTTTCTACAATCTCACAGGCTATAGATCCATCTGCACCCCTACGTACTATCAACACTGAATGAAGTGGTCCTTCATTTTGTACCTGTCATAACGAGGTGAAAACCCATGTTCTGGTCTTCAATGGTTTGATCTGCCGATAACGATGCTTGCAAGTAGGCGTCGCTTTTAATTTGGAGAATCTCTCGTGGTCCTTGTGCTATCAATGGCGGAGGTTAATGTTGATGCTTATCATTGCTTGATGTTGGTCGCAACTTGAAGCCATTTTTTAATAATTTGGTGTGTATCCTTGATGTATTAACTGTTTCATAACATAGTGTTGTTGAAGAGTCTAGGTGTACTTGATATTAATAAATATGCCCATTGTCGAAAAATGTGATAAATGACGAACCAAAAAAAAAGTACTAGTGTAATCCGTCCATACAACGGTGGAGATATGAGTGTAATCCGCCTACTCTAGGTGTGGCCACTGGGGGACGTTAGAATTGGTTAGGTTAATCCATTATGGACGTCTAGTAATATGATAGTTTATGCATTAGGCCTATGAGTATATCATGTTATTCATGTTGCTATGCCGTCATTTTGATTTCATACCGTGTATACGAATTAGTAATTTGCATCATCTCTTGAAGTCCCTCCTTTTCGCAAAGAAAAAAATCATCTTCACTTCACCCTAACTTCATGGGTTGAAAGGATGCCGACCTGCGTTGAAGCAAAAATGGCGGCCATATTTGAGAGGTGGGAATGGTGTTTATCCCCTACAAAATAGTATGAGGTTTCTCTGTCTCGATAAATTCCTAGAAATTTATAAAATGCAAGTCACGTGTCCAATTAATATAATCCTTAATCTTTATCACCAACCATATGTTCATGATCTCTACCTCGTGTGTCATGCCATTGTGGATTGCAGCCACAGATATGTGAGACACATGATATATATACGGTCCGCCCCAATCCCAACAGAATCTCTCGGTGTCCCTAGTGAAAGTAGACATGTTTCCTTTCCATGATCGGCCGGCCGTTTCACTCGAGCACGGTACCGGCGACATTGCGACGACCGCCGGCAAAGTTCCTGCGCCCAACAAAGAGCGAATAATAAATACTTAGTTAGAAAAGCATGGGCGCCTTTCGGCCATGTCGCCTCTCGATCGGCTTCCCCGATTTGGATACTATTTTTTAGCGACGCGGACATGCATGCGCGCGGGCGGCGACACTAGCTAAAACGATGCATCACGGCTCAGTGCCGATGATTGATCTGACCTGGGGCTGGGTAGGCGTGATTACGCCGCTACCTAGCTAGCTTATTGTCACCTGCTGCATCAATGGATCGATCCCCATCCTTATCTTATCTCCAGGCCCCAGGAATTGACCCTCCAGCTTTAGCTTTTCAAAGCTTTTTACCCCACCCGTACGTAGCGTAGCGTAGCTTGTTTTTACACGGCCGTTTCCATTCACTCATGCGCGGTGGAAACCAGCAATCCGTGGTGCGCGTGATTATCCAGCTTACGGTCGGTATTCGCATAACTATGGGAGCTAGGGTCTGAACAAGCAGACCAGGGAGATTTGATGTGGATGTTTCACTATTGCACTGTTGCAGGATACATGATCTATCGGGGCAGGTCATACTTTTTCTACTTTGTACTACCTCCTGTCGAAAACCTGCTGCTTACAGCAACTCTAGCATATCCACGTGGGCTTTAAAACGGTGCCGAAAACCTATTTCAAAGTGTCGGTTGGGCTCCGGTGATACCAAACCCGCAAATGGGTAACCATAAAACTGGCTATTTTTTTAAATAATACATTATTTTATTCATTTTCACAAATAATACGCAAATTTGGCAATTTGCAACTCTGTCGGTCCGTCGTCCGTTGAAGGGACGACAGAGCACTTTCGTTGGTTGAAGAGACGACAACAGGTGTCGTCCGTTGAGGAGACGACGGCTCTGTGCTTCGTCCGTTGAGGAGACGACGGCACTGTTCGTCTGTTGGAAGGACGAAGCGTGCATTGCTCATGCAAAATTGCACTGATCGGCAGTACTGCCGCTAAATAATCGTCCGCCGCTGTTTTCCTCGCCAATCCTTCCCGCCGAATTTTTCCGCGAGTACTCCCTGCCGAATTTTCCCGCCACGACTTCCCGCCCTTTTTTCCCGCCTATTCGGTTCGGTGCCTCTATAAATCCGAGCAACGCGATGTATCCTTTAACCCAGTTCATCTCTTCCTCCTCTTACTCTCTCATTTCCCTCCTCTCCTCTTGTTCTCGCATTTCCCTCCACTCCTCTCCACTATGACCGACGCGTCTCTCTGGCCTGTAGATATATCCATTGGGCTTTTCTTCATAGCCAGAACTGTTGAGATAGGCGATAAACCAGCCGACTGAGATACGTTGGTATCGAACCATGATGCTCTCGTTATTCTTGGTAAGTCACTTCATCGAAGAGGGTGGAAACTGAAGACCCCAAATCAGGTACGAGCAGAGCTTCTTAGGATCCAGGCAAGGTGGGACAAGCTCACCTTCAAGAGTGAAGCTCGCATGATGGAGCGGGCTAATGCACCTTGGTCCTGGATAGAAGATAGCGAAGATGAGGATGATATCTTTATGCCGCCACCCGTTGGAAGCAAGGCAAGAGCTGAGTGGGACAAGAGACAGGAGAAGAAGAAAGAGCAGGCCAAGAAGAGTCAAGCTGACATGACGGAGCAGGTTGTGGCACGTAGGGCCTGGATAGAAGAGAGCGAAGATGAGGATGCTATCTTCATGCCGCCACCCATTGGAAGCAAGGCGAGAGCTGCGTGGGACAAGAGGCAGGAGAAGAAGAAAGCGCAGGCCAAGAAGAGCAAGTGCGAGGGATCGTCCAAGGGAAAGGGCGAGGCATCATCGAAGGGAAAGGGAAAGGCATCATGCTAGGGATAGATAGGACTCTTATTTATGTACCGCAAGTTATGTTGAACTATGTTGCAAGTTATGTTGAGTAGTTTGTCGAATAAAATCATGAAATAATAGAATGATGTCTCATACATAGATAGGTAAATGACTGATACATAAGTAGATATCGCTGGTGTCGACGACGAGGTGGCGGAGGCCTCGGTGTACTCCATCCATATATGTGGGGTGGCATCACATCACGGCGAGGTGCAGTTGACCCTTCACCTTGATCCTGTGTATCCTGTGTGGGGATAGGTGGTGGAGTACCTGGCTGATACTGGCTAAACCAGTCTACCTGCTCGTGCTGTGTCTGCTGATGACGGTTGTCAGTACTGTCCCATGTAACGGAGTCTCCTGCTAGTGTACAAGAAATTAAGTACTGAACAATGGCATACTGCACCTAACAATAGTAGGAAGGGACACGCTTACCATGAGGATGAGATTGTGGTCGATAAGCGAAGTCCATGTAGGGTATCGGCTGCTGATGCTGCCATTGTTCGAAAGTAATCTGGTTCTGCTGCAACTAGTCGATATTAAACTGCGATTGCTGCCACGGGTCAGAATTAAACTGTGATTCCTGCCACCCCGAGCCTCCAGCCTGGTCTGGAGGTGGTGCTCTCGGCGGCGCCTGCTGTGAGAGTCGTGTACGAGGCCCGTGGCGGAGTGGTGGATAAATATGCTCCTCGTGCCATCCTGAGCCTCCAGCATGGTCTGGAGAAGGTGGCTGCTCCATGGATCGACGTGGGGCGCGCTCCACCGAGTGACGCGGTGGGCGCTGCTGCGTGGATCGACGTGGGGCGCGCTCCTCCACCGAGTGACGCGGTGGGCGTTGTGCTTCTCGGTGTTGAACGACGTCTGAGACGCTGGTGCACGTGATGGCCGCGTAGATACGCCGCAGCTTCTCCTCGACCCGCCGGGCAAAGGACTGAGCCTGCTGACGGGGCACAAGAGGAACGGTCAAAAGCGATTGTCCGTACTGAGCCACCTCAGTCTGTAGCTCCCACGTCATATCGTCCTGCATTTGTCTCATAGTTAGGTATGCACCACATAGGCACTCATGTTGATTATGCTCTAAATAAAGTACTTACCGCTGACTGTCTGGACTCCAGTGTTGACTGGCTAGGGTATATCTCATCGTCATGTGCGTGTGGAATGGGACGTAGCCGTGTCATCGACATGTACCTCTGTAAGTATCCGTGGAATAGCTCCATATCAAACGGGCCAGCGTGCCACACTTGTGTTGGTGCATTCTGCCACTCTTTGACGTAAATCCCCACCCGTTGGAGCCATTGAGTGGCGGTCTTGCTACTTTTCCGAGAGTACCTGTCATTAAATTTGTTAGACCATCATTAAAGAACATAGATGAAGTATAAGACGCATTCCTTATGTACATATATTTACTTACGCGTGCACGACATCTGGAAGGGGAACATCCGGACGCGGGGGATCTACCATCTGGCAAAGACCGAACGCATGACCCTCTGTTGAGACATCTCCTCAACTTGGCAATCAAAGATGATCTTCGATGTAGTCAGCCAATACTCTCGATCTCTAGTGCACATAATAGATAACCCGTCGGGATATCGTGTGTGTCGTGTCTGCAGGGTGTACGACTCCCAAATCACGACATCCTCTTTCAGTGTGTCGAACTGCTCGCTGAACGATGGATAGCATCTAACGACTTGCTCTCCCGCGAAACGACACTGCATGACAAAATAGTTGTTAGTAACTTTCATATTGTAGTACCAGAAGTGCAATTTATTAAGACATTACACTGACCTTGCGACGGGTCCAGTGAGTGCCAAATGTAGGCAAGTCAATTTGATCTTCGTCGAATAGCAGGTCAGAGTGGTAGACAATTGTTTGATGTTCCTGGTTGCCGACTATTTGGTTGACACTTACTTCTGGACGGATGATAGGGAACCTCTCCCATGACCACAATTGCAACAACAATGGGCATCCTAGCAAGGCAGAACTGTCCTTGGTTAACTGGCAAGCATTGCACATACCTCGGTACGTAGCTGCTAAGACAGCTGAACCCCAACTCCACTGTGTGCATTCTTCCTGGCACGTCGCCTCCGCGATCCCTCTAGCAAAATGGATGTATCGTGCACTAATGGTCGACACGTGGTTCTCAGTGAACATCACCTTCCCGAGCAGCCACATAATGTATGCCTCCAGGCTGCGTGTAATCTGTGGCGCAGTCATCGGAGTGGCCGGGAACCCAAACCTATGTATCTGCATTGGCAAATAGAACAATTTTCAGTACATGATACTTCTCCAACAAAATAGAACAAATAAATGAAACACACCTGATACTGCTCCAACCATCCAAATTTTGGCCCATGATTGGCCAAAGGCCTGAGCTCCATCACGGATGCCAAAGAATCGTTGGGCCATGTCTTGGCCCCAATTTGCCGGTGGATCCACCAAGGCTTCTCCATCTTGGCATCTATGTAATGCATGATCTTTGAACAATACCTCGTGTTTGGGTTATTCATGATATGCA
Source organism: Avena sativa (assembly GCA_916181665.1). Taxonomy (NCBI): domain Eukaryota; kingdom Viridiplantae; phylum Streptophyta; class Magnoliopsida; order Poales; family Poaceae; genus Avena; species Avena sativa. The sequence continues at coordinate 391,946,895 of OV702280.1, read as the reverse complement.
TCTGAGCCATCTGGAGTCTGTCTCTGAAATACTTCAGAGTTCTAGTGAAAATACACTCCACAATGGCTGTTAATGGTAGAACCCTACTTCCTCTCAAGACAAAGTTGTAAGTTTCAGCCAGATTTGTAGTCATGACGCCAAACCTAGCACCATGAGTGTCATGCAGCAGAGACCACCTCTCTACAGGCTCGTGTTGTATCCATTCCTGAAAATTTTTAATCATTCTGCCAGGCCTTCTCCTAGTACTGGGTTGGTCAAATCCTGGCAAGTCACAAAGGGCAATGGGTTCTTCCTCCGGTGGTGCTGCTCCTGTTGTTGCCTATGCAGCTAACGCCGCTGCATGAGCCGCGACCGCTGCTGCTCTAGCTGCTCTTCTCTGAGTCACATGTTTTTTAGTGAAGTCATCAAGATAGCCACGACACTTGATATACTTCCACTCTTGGTTCTGCTTGCAAAGCTTCTTGAATAGGTTCATAAGAGCCTTGTTCCTGAACTATGAGAAAAAATTGGCCCCTAGATGCCGCATGCACCAACGACTCTGCATGTCCAGCCATGGAGTTACTTCATCAGGAGTGGGCTGTGTGAGCTTCTTTATCACGCTTAGTATATCTGGATGCCTATCATGAAGCACACATACATTCGGTGTATCTCTCACAATTGCTATCTTCAGCTGCCTAAAAAACCATACCCAACTCTCGATGTTCTCGCTCTCCACGAAAGCAAAAGCAAGTGGAACAACTTGATTGTTTCCATCTTGGCCTATGGCCGTCAATATCTGACCCCTATACTTGCCAGTGAGAAATGTACCATCCACACAGATGACTGGTCGACAGTGAGTGAAAGCTTCTATGCATATAGCAAATGAGAAGAACACTCGATGAAGTACCCTCAAATTAGGTTCATGTGGCAATGTAAAGTGTTGGATGTCCACGTAGGTGCCTGGATTCCTAGCCTGCAGTGTCTGGAGCATCCTAACAACACAGTCATACCCGTCTCGAAACGAACCAAACCTTGCCTCCAGTGCCCTTTGCTTAGTCCTCCAAGCCTTTCCGTATGAAATATTGTAGCGGAATCTGACAGAAACTTTGTTAATGATAGCTTTCACCCCCATGGCTTTGCCCTCCACTATCTCTGTGTACAACAGTCTAGCCAGGAGGGTTGACGTGAGGTTACGATGGTCCTGAAGGACACTTTCAAGTGTGCATGTGTTCTTCACAACATCGGTGACCTTCCAGTTTGTGTCATACCTAGGGACATGGGCATGCACCCTTGCAGGACATCCAGCTTCCTCGCAAACCAATGTCAAATATTGTTATGATGACACCTTCGTTTTCAAGACCCGTTGCATGGACATTGACCACTCAACAATTGCTTCCTGCAGATGTCTCTTGCTAGGATATAATGCACCCAGAGAGATGATGTTCGCGTGATAATGCCACGCCGAATCATGCCCATCGTTCACAGTCATTGCTGTTGTGTTGTCATTATTCCATGATGCCGGAATAGGTTGGCCGATCTCTTCTTGATCAGACTCGCCAGAATCATCAGCCGTATCACTGTTGCCTTCTGAGTCTTCGGCTTCCATTTGATGTTGCAACAAACCATCATATATCTCGTCCTCATCAGCTTCGCCACTGAATATGTCTTCCCCTAATCCTTCACCACCGTCCTCTGATACATAACCATCACCCCCGGTGTGTGCATAGCTACTGTGACCTGATTCATATCCGCCGCCACCCTCTTGGCCCTGACTACTCTGGCCATGATCATAACTACCTCCAGCATGACCGGTCTGACTACTCTGGCCATGATCATAACTACCTCCAGCATGACCGGTCTGACTACTATGGCCATGATCATACCCAGCCTCTTTCGCCACAGGTAGCACTAAGAGACTGGGGTTAACTTCTCTTTTCTGGCAAGCTTGCACAAATTTGACCCATTTCTGTTGCGCTTCTATTGGCCTTAAATAAAAATTAGGGGTTTGCCTTGACTTAGTCCATAAAGCATGCACACCAACAGTATGGGTAGGAGGGAGCCCTAAACGAACACATAACCAATCCTTCAACTGAGTAACGGGCACTGTTTCAGGATTCTGAAGCACTTCATCCATAAATTTAAACTCGCTCAAATCAACTCCGTGCTGGTTTATTCTGACGAAACCAGGACCATACAAGAACCTAAACACTACATTATTTGACATGATTTTCGACCTAAAAAATACCAAAAATAGTCAAAAACAGGTAAATTGACACATAATACTCTACAAATATCTTGCATCTAACAGACCCCATCAAACGCTACCTATGAACATACACACATGACTGCAATAAGCAAGAAATTAGGGTTTACCCTTGAAGCGTGCGAAGTCCTGCCGTGCAGCTACCTCAGGTCAACGGATCAGCACCTCCACCATGCACCTTCCTCAAGTCCCAGCACCAGCCTCCACCATGGCCATTGCTCAACAAGAACACCACCAGATCCCTCCACCAAAACGCCTCAAATCACTACACCAGGCTATCCCATTAGTAGATCGGGACTCTATTAGCTTGCTAATGTGTTAGAGCAGCGAGTTTGGATAGAAATCTAGGCTACAAATCGGTGCAACGACAGGGAAAATGAGAGCAAGCGAGAGAGGAAGAAGAGCCAGAGAGGAGCTGGGAAGGAGCTAGCAGACGCGCGAGCTGGAAGGAGCTAGTAGACGACGGGCACGGGCAGGCGAGCTAATATAGCTGGGGCGCGTCGTCCCTTCAACGGACGAAACGTGCGTCGTCCGTTCAACAGCCGACGCAGCTGACCCCTGTCACCCCGACAGCTCGGTCGTCTTTTGAAGAAAAGAAGACACCTTGGTCGTCTTTTGAACAAAAGACGACATGTTGATCGTCTCCTCAACCGACGAACCCTCTGTGTCGTCCGTTGAACGGACGACGGACCGACAGAGTTGTAAATTCCCAGTTTTGCGTATTATTTGTGAAAATGAATAAAAAAATGTATTATTTAAAAAAAATCTACATAAAACTGAATATACCGACCGGTTCGTAGGATATATTTCGGCGGAACCCAAACGACACCTTAAAACAGGTTTTCACATTTCAGCACATGCATATATACTATTTTGGATAAACGAAGTGCAATATGATATCAATATAATCAAATTATGAATGTTTAAAACATCACACAGCACAATAATAATCCAGATTACATTTTTTTTCAAATCAACAGTTCAAACCAAATAATTAAACAAATAACAAATGGTTCGAAGGGCAAACGATTGTTCTAATCGCACAAAGTGTGGAGTCTTCAATCCGCTGGTACGTCTCGATAAATGCTTGGATATGATCCGGACTTCTTGTTGGCCTAACATGGCTACCTATATTGTCATAGAAGAATTCCAAGTTCAAATCTCTCTTGTCCTTGATGATCATGTTGTGAAGAATCATACATGTCGTCATAATGTTGTTGAGGGTTTTCTTGTCCAGAAAATAGTGGGATCTCAAACAATAGCAAATGCGAGCTTGCAAAACACTGAAAGCTCTCTCGATATATTTTTGGCAAACCTCCCGAGTCATGGCAAAAACAGTTCCCTTCCTTACTTTTGGCTATAGAATGGTCTTCACAAATTTTGACCACAAAGGATAGACAAGATAGTAGCCAATTATGTAGTCATCTCCATTGGCGGTGCAATTGCGACCCGGAGCCTCCACTAGCAATCTTAGGGAAAATATGAGACCTATGCAAGACATTGATGTCATTGAGAGAACCCGCAACCCAAAGAAACAACGCCAAATCCACAACTCGTTCGCCACAGCCTTAAGTGCAATTGCTGGATCATGAATCTTTTTGCAGTATTATTTGCTCCAAGCTTTTGGGCAGTTCTTCCACCTCCAATGCATATAGTCAATGATCCCAATCATGCCCAACCAACATATTTCCTCATTAATCTTCATCATCCTCTATGTATCATATTCATTGGGAGCTCGGAGATGCTACGGACCAAAAATCCGGATCATTACCTTGGCAAACCTCTATACACACTCAGAGAGTAGTATATTCACAAATGTGAAGATACTCGTTAGTGTAATCTATCAAGATTCCATATGCAATCACTCCCATACTTGCTGAGATCTTCTTATACGGGTTACATTTAAGAAGGCAAACAATGTTCCTCCGACGAGTAAAAATACAAGATTTGGCCTCACAAGTTTCCAAAATTTTCACAAAAAAACTCTGAGATGCATCAAGTAGGTGGGTACCTCAACGAAATAGTATTACATCAGCATTATGTGGCGATCTCGAGGTTGCTACGAATGCAAACATGACTAGCAGTCGATCCTCGCCGCTTCTTTCTCTTTCTATCCTTGAACTCCTTCCCAGTGAGTTAACAGTCCAAAGAATCAGGAAACATGAAGGGTAGATCTGGAATTTGTGCATTTTCATATCATGCATCATGTGGCAAAATTTCAAGCTTTTGTTTTGAAGTGACAATGTAATTTAAATTTGGTCTAGTAATGCACTAAAGTTAGATCATCAATGGGAATTGAATAAATTGTTACATGACATTAGTTTATTTCTAATTTTGGAAATTCAAATATTGACAAACAAATTGAAAGAGTCTTTGACTAATAGTTATGCATACACACAAGAATATGGTCCTAATAGAAACTAGAATTATATAAGCTTATCGGTATTAAAAAAATAGGTCTGAATTATTCAAACTTGAGTTAAAATTCTAGAAACTTCATAATAAAATTTATAAAATACAAGGAAATTATGGTAACTCTCATAAAATCGAATTATTATTCATAATAAAATTAGTCAAGATTTATTACAATATGAATAAAGAAATAAAATTACAAGAAGAACAAAACCTAATACAAACTATTTAGGAAAATTCCTAATTGTTCCTATCTAAATCTACCTATCATCTTCTCATCTCACTATTCATGGAACATGTAAAACCAACAATGACACAACAACTATTTTTTATGGTTAAAATGTTAGATTCACCATAGGTAAATTCATTTTAATATAAAACCAAGGGAATTCTTGGAATGGACAAGGTAGTTTGAGGATACAAATTCAGTAGAGAGGCAACCAAGACCAACATGTTTTCATATGGAGCAATAGGGATAGAGGAAACGGTAGTGATCTTTATAAGATCATGATCATCATTATGCAACCAGGAGGCAACATGATAGAAGGACAACAACCAATCAAATATAGAACTACCAAAACATCATGAGAGAACAATATATCAATTACCTCAAACTGAAACTCTAATTTAAATAAGAAAATCCACATAAAGAATGATCTATATTAACATATGTGAGTTAATACTATCATATTAACATAGGAAAGACTAAGTGAGTCATAGCTGACATGATCGGGTCAACTAGATTCTAATCCCACGAGCTTAAGGAAAAATAAGCCACCTATTTAATCTATCTTGGTATATTATGTAACATAGTTGGAAAGAAAAATAACAAACTTGGTATATTGATTATGTCTTAAAAAAACCTTCACAAATGAGCTATCTCATTCGAGGTTTCCTGGCTTTCGGGTTAAATAACCAATATTATGGCTAGAATCAAGGCATAATTTGTGATAATATGCTCATATTGTGCATGCATGTGAATCATGGGATGGCGAAACAAAGTTGCAGGAGGAAATTTTCCTTTTCGTCGCACCAAAAGACATTTTCTATTTTCGGAGCACAAAAAAGAAGGGGGTTTTGTCAAGCAACCACCAAATGGCTAATTCAAAATGCTACCACCAAATTTTTCAAAAATACTAGACCACCTTATATGTACAATATTCCAACAGGGGGATCTCAAACCTTTCCATCCACCCCTGGTGAACAGGACAAATTTCTGCCGAATTGGTAGGAAGTGGGTCAGATATGAACTACAAGTATATGATCTGATGCTCATGATTTTTTATAAATAATATTTTTAGATTCACAATATGCTATTTTATCAGATATCCAATGCAAGTTTAGCAAGCCTCAGCCCCGAGCTAAGAATCTTCATGCCCGCCGTTCGACAAAGTTTGGCGATAGTTTAAAACAGGCATAAGAAATTCAAAAATGATCCAAACAATGTGAAACCTTCGCGTGGTGTCATATCACGTAACATAGTTGGAAGGAAAAATATCAAAATTGGTATATTGATTATGTCTCAAAAAAACCTTCACAAAATGACCTATTTCATTCGAGGTGTCCTCGCTTTTGGGTCAAATGACCAATGTTATGGCTAAAATCAATACATAGTTTATGATAAGTTAATATTAAGGATGGCAATGGGCAGGGTATGGGCAGAGTAGAGCAATACCATACCCATACCCGTATACTTAATGGGTAGAAAACTTTACCCATACCCATATCCGTGGGTATAAATCTTACCCATGCCCATACCGGACGTGTACCCGTACCCGCTGGATATCCGACGGGTAGATGCAATAGTACATAAGTCATTCACAATTTTACATTAATCAATTTCATATCTGACCAAAAAAAAGTATCTCTACTCAATAATTGGTAGACAGTACATAACAATTATCAAAGTTTAGAAATCGTAATCCCATACTTGCCCCTAGGCTACTCGGCCGCATAGGCTGAAACTCTACAGTTAAGTTTTACAAGTCAGTCTAAATGGCAGGGTATGACTATACCCATGGGTATAGTCCTTTACCCATGCCTATACCCATGAATAAATGGACAGGGTATGGGTACCCATGAGTATAAAAGTATGCCTATACCCTACCCATACGGGTATGATACCCGCGGTTACTCGTACCCATGGGTAAAATTGCCATCCTTAGTTAATATGGATATCATATTTGGATTCCGCTTTTTTTATCAATTTAGACATATTATTTGTTGAATTTCTATTTACGGATTTAAAAATATTAATTATTTCTTATTAAAAAGAAAAATACAAAAAGTAAAATCATTATATTTTTATTTGAATTCAATAATACTTTTACTTATTCATTGTTGTTTACTTAAATAATTGTTTATAATTTCAAAAAATAAAAACATGTAACATAATGATATAAGAGTTAATAGGATTGATATCATAATATTGACAACTAGGTACAAATTGTTTCGCGAAAACTGATTCGACATGAACGAAGAAGTTAAGCGCGCTGGATATGAAGTAGTGTGAGGATGAGTGACCAACCAGAAAGTTTGACTAAAACTACAATTTGATCAAAGATTAAGTATAATTAGCGTTAAAAATATTTCAAGTAAGAGATTAACTATTCAAACAATTCAAAGATTAAAAAAGTTGAGAAAAAATTGAAAATAATAATAATTTTTTATTATTTTTTACTTCCGGCCCGTTAGACTATGCCGAAGGCAAAACCGTCGGCGTAGCCTGCGCCGACGGTTTTTCTATACGCCGGCTGCCTCGGTGGCTGCACCAAGGGAGGGTTTTGCCGAGGAGGCTACGCCGTGGGCATTCATCGGCGTAGTCTACGCCGACGGTTATATAGGCTATGCCAACGACTTTTGGCCCTCGGCCTAGCGCGCCATTCTTGTAGTGTCAATCGCTCGCTCGCTTGCGTTAGCTGCTCTTGCTTGACATGACTCTATGTAAACCTGGGCATAAAAAAACCTGGCCCGGTTGGCCAGCCTGACCCATCCGTTCCAAAAAAAACCGACTGGGCTAGGTCAATGTCTAACACTGGACGGAGCTCGGGTCTAAAGTTTAGAGCGCTGGTTAGGCCGGTCCGGGCTCGAACCGAGCATACATGCAATTTAAGCTATGGGTGCTATGGCCCGGCCCAAAAATATCTGGGATTTTTTAGGTTTTGGGCTAGGCTCGAGTCGAAATATGTGATCCGTGGTCGGGCCTGGATATTTAGTGTCAGGCATTTTCTGTCCCGGCCAAAGCCAGTGGGAGCCTGAGAAATCCCAGATATACTCTCATGGAAATGTCTGGTGGAGACAGGGACGTGCTAACTTATGGAGACAGTCATGACTGGTCATTTTCGCCGAGTACCTCTGCATCTTTGGCACATGGCCATCGTCCAGACATCAGCTTTATATGTCCAATTCGTTCCTCGCAATCCAGAGCAAATGTAAAGTATTCTCTCCGTTTCAAAATGCAAAGACGTTTTAGTTTTATGAAAAAAAATAGTTTAGATTTTTTTTAGTGTGTAGATTCATCTAAACCCAGTGATCCTATATACTAAAAGAAGTGTCGATATATTTTTTTTTGTAAAATTAAAATATTTTATATTTTACGACAGAGGGAGTAGTATAATTATTCGGGGACACGCTTGGAAAGTAGTGGCACTGGCAGCTACTACTACCTCTTGGCTGACTTCAGCAAAACGTTCATTCTATAAAACACGACCGTGTTAACAATCATGCTTCCCACCGCTATCGCGCACCCAGATACAGAAACACACACACCCAGATCTCACCGGACTCTCACCTTCACCACTCAGCTAGCACAGAGAAATGGCGCCGGTGAAGGTGTTCGGGCCGGCGATGTCGACGAACGTGGCGCGGGTGCTGGTGTGCCTGGAGGAGGTCGGCGCCGAGTACGAGGTGGTCAACATCGACTTCAAGGCCCTGGAGCACAAGAGCCCCGAGCACCTCGCCAGAAACGTATGCAGAACTTCCATGATTTAAACCAGTTCCAAACTGCTTCGTCTCTTTTTTCAGATTTTTCATGGCCATTCTGTTCTAGCAAACTGATTTTGCTTCCTTTCTCGCAGCCGTTCGGGCAAATCCCTGCATTCCAGGACGGAGATCTGCTTCTCTTCGATACAACCACTCTGCCCTTCTTTTTCGTGCCATTACTTTGACGACGTTCCTAGAATAGAATCAACAGTGCTCTGCTCACATCCGATCTCTCGTGTGCTTCCAGAGTCACGCGCGATTTCAAAGTACGTGCTCCGCAAATACAGAACCGACGAAGTGGATCTGCTGAGGGAAGGCAACCTGAAGGAGGCGGCCATGGTGGACGTGTGGACGGAGGTGGACGCGCACACCTACCACCCGGCGATCTCGCCCGTGGTGTTCGAGTGCGTCATCAACCCGATGATGCGCGGGATCCCAACCAACGAGAAGGTCGTGGCCGAGAGCCTCCAGAAGATGAAGAAGGTGCTGGAGGTGTACGAGGAGAGCCTGTCCGAGCACAAGTACCTGGCCGGGGACTTCTTCAGCTTCGCGGACCTCAACCACTTCCCTTGCACATTCTACTTCATGGGGACACCCCACGCGGGGCTCTTCGACTCGTACCCGCACGTCAAGGCATGGTGGGAGAGCATCATGGCCAGGCCGGCCGTGCAGAAGATGGCCGCGATCATGGTTCCGCCCCAAGGCTTGATGATTTGAATGCAGGGAGACAGGTTTCACGTTCTGGGATGGGCATCCATTATGTGTGTCGTATTTTTTTTCATGCTCCTATCAGATAGGACTAGGAAACAAACCCGTGTTGCGACGGGGGAAGAAAAATCTGTGTATATTTTTTATACACGATTACAATGCCGATGATTGTTGTCAGTCATGCCAAACTAAAACCATGGGCGAGGGCCGCCATGATGATGATGATCAGCTCATATTCTATCTAGCTACTCTTCATATCAGTCACCTTCTCCGGTGACATTTGGATCGTTTTGGTTGTCACCTAGGGGTCGCTGTGTCGGAGACGACACTTGAAAAAAAAATGAACTAAGTTATTAGTTCTGCAATTAAATTTAATTGATTTTTATATCTATAGACCGCTGATGAGATGTGAAGAATTTTAAGTATTCTACATTAAGAAAGGAAAGATACAAGTATGCGTTTAAAAGCTAGCACCTATAACAAAGATATAGAATCCTCTTTTATTCACTAATCACATGCATGAAGCTAAGCTAGCACATTGACATTGTCCTCATCATTTTCCAAGTTTGCCCTCGCCCCTCACAGTCCTTGTGTGACTTACACAATCCCCCACACCTTAGGCAGCATCAGCACACGGGAGTTTTATTCCTCTCTGATATTTTGATTCCGTACCGGTCAACCTTCTCTCCTGCTTGCTTTCCAAGGTAGCTTTGCTGATATTCCATGAGACTTATATAAACCGGTGGAAATTTGTACAAGTGAACGAGGTGGGACTATTTGCACAGAAATCGCTAGGGAAAATCATTGGTTCTCTCCACCGACGGCCCATATAGTGGACTCACAAGCTCCAAGCCCAACTCCTGTGATACTCCTCGGGAGTTTATGTTTACGTAAACATCAGATCTTCTCCCTAAAACGAATCGGTATGCTGAGTATGTTGACTAACGGGTGGGCTAGGTGGTAATATGGGGTATGGTGGGAGGATAAATCGGTCCAAAAAAGTGTTATCCGGAAGAAACACTTCGTCCTTTATTATTTGTTCGACGTGATTTTGTACTTAGCACCTAAAAGATCTCGTGGCTTTTGGCGTGGATACACATATAAATATGCGACACACAGAATATTTTTTTTTGAGCAAATGAGTACAATGCGTGGCCTAATTATCTGCCAGTACTAATTTCTTTGATTAAATGCCTACAAGCTTTACATGTATGCAGGAATGCTGGGTACGGGCTATGGCCATGTACACGTACACGCGCACACACATGTATGTGTATGAGTCTACGTATCCTGGTCAGCTGAAAGCAACAGCGGTCGTCCCAATCGCAGGCCAGAACGGTTTGCCTTCGCGCGTCAAGATCGCAGCGATCAGGTGCAACAGCGAATGGATGAGGCCAGCTGTGGGATAAGATAAACACACCTTCAGTTGAACCTTAAAATGAGCAACTGCATAACAACTCGGCAGCGAGGTCTGCGCAGCGCGTCGCTATCGAGTCTCGCTCGACGCTCGTCTATAAGAGGGACCGAGCAGCAACTGAGAAAAAGGGGGCGAGAGGACACACACATACGTACACACACAGAGAACACACTGATCTGCGGTTGCGGACGTCGACGCGCCGGAAATGAAAAGGGAGGCGGCAGCTGCACGACGCGCCGAGATGCTGTCCATGGCGGCAGCCCAGGAGCCGCGACGGAACGTACCCGGGGTTTGAAGACGGAGGTCGTCGCCGGTGACTTGACGTCGGACCGGAAGTTATCTCCGGAGGAGGAGCCGATGAGGCTCGACGCTGCCGGCCACAACACCACTAACCCGGAGTAGTCATCACGACCACGACGCTGAGCGTGGGCGCCTTCTTCATCTGGGCCGCCGGAGCTTACAGCGCAGCCATCAACCGGGTCCTCTACGGTCTACCCCGACACCTACTTCTAACTCGTTCCCTTCGGCAATTTCGTGTGCAGATCGATATGCCTACAACCCAAGAACTTGAAGGTGGTTGGAGGACATCGGTAACACGGCGCGTCCGACGGCAACCCGCCGCCGCTCCATGCTGTACATCCAGAAGAGTGGCCGAGCGGCTCGCCAAAGACGCCGACATGGCAGCTGCCCATACGCAGCCCGCCGGCGACACTGACGGCCATCGACATGGCCGTCGAGACACAAGTCCTCCATTACCTAACTCCATTTTGAGTTCTGATCAAGTTGAAGGTGCGTGCATGGTGCAGTCCAGCATGCCAGCGCGTTCCAAGAACCAAGCACATCCATGCATGTATCTTCAAAGCACGTGATGAAGGTCTTGAAGTATGCATGGTGACCCCCGCTGCTAACCACGACGCCGGTCGCCGGCGTCTTATTCTTCGACACGGTGAACCTGGTCTTCATCGAGTTCATATTCCATGAGCGCGCTGGTCTTTCACCGATTCAATGTCCAGACTCTCCTTCTTATGCCCGTCAAAGGCTCCACGCTGTTGTCCGCCGCCGACGACGCCGGCGCCGATGGCAAGGGCAGCGGCACACCGCTCGCGCCAGGAGCTACGTGGGGTGTCATCATCGTCACCGGCACCGTGCTCTTCCCTATGTCTGTTCCACACCGGTGTCGCTGATGCACAGACCATCACCGACACCAAACGGCAGCTCACAACGGAGCGCTCGTGTTCGTCGCTGGCTCCCGAGAACACCCACACCGGGAGTGGTAGATGAAGAGAAGGCATTTCACCTAGCTAGAAATGCCCACGTACGTACACATGTGAAGAAGGAGCTATCAAGCCCACGACGATCTAACCCATCATCCAATCAAGTCCTGGCTTGATGCCGAAGGCCGGAGCGACGGGAGCACAGCCAGTCGGCTAGGGCGCTGGGGAGAAAGAGGCAACAGGGCAAGGGCGGCGTCACCGCGTCGGTCCGTCCCGGACCGGCGACACGGCATGATCCAGGACTGTCGCTGGGAGAGAAAGAGGCAAGGGCGCCGTTCCGCGCGTCGGTTCCAGTCTTCCTGATCGTTCAGTAAGGTGGGCGGGCGACGCTTGGGTGCTGGGATCGATCAGCTCCTGTATCCCTCGCTCACCTATGGCCTGTTTGATTGTTGGGCTGCAGCCAGAAGGGTGCCGGGCTGAACTTGAATCAAAGTTTTAGACAAAATAAAGCATATCTGCTCCCTGCCTAACTTGGGCTCGACCCGGGCTTCAGCCCGTCTAGCACGGGCCCTGAGTCCGCCCCTGCGTGTGGGTGTTCTACTTTCAGGTACGAATGGATCGCTGTAAGGACGCACGTGCATGATTATACAAGATCACTGCCCGAAATGTCCGGAGATCTTCCTCGCCATGGAAGCTATGGAGCCGGCTCCGCCACGCTCGCCGCTAGGACTTCGGTGCCGGCACGTGCGTGCACCAATCACCTTTTGACAGTGTTGTTGCAAGGGACTCATCGACACATGCCGGCGACATCTTCATCAACACCTCTTTCGGCACCGGACAACTAACTACATCAACACCGTATCTCACTCCCGGATAAATCATGCGACCACGGTCTCCCAAGCTCCGACGAACCCAAGTACACCTCTGGCGTCACGAGATCTACATCACCAAAACCATACACCGTTGCTATTGAGCCATACTTCTGCTCAGCGCTACCCAAGTCTACATCGACTCCTACACCAACACTCTTCTTCAACCTCGACCTAGCACCGGCGAGGCGAGGCCACTTCACCGACATGTCCTTCTCCGATGAAGCAATTCATTGCTTGCCGGGCACCGACGAGGCGAAGGCAAGCCATCAAGTCCGACACCGACAAGGCGGACACCACCTGGCCAGGCACCGACGAGGCGAAGGCCGCCCACCTGTCTGAGCCGACGAGGCCAGACATCTTCATCATCGGACATCGACAACCCGGGAAACACGGCTAGGCATCGTCGGGGTGACGGACGTACCGCCCCATCTTCCACTTCATCATCACACCACCAGCTCGAGTGTCGCCCTCCAGCCGCGACAAAGACCCCGACTCCACTTCTTCCGAGGTGCGGCAACAACGCTTGGCGGGCAACTACACCAGCCGATGCGAGGCAATGCCTCCGACACCTCTTCTCCCAAAGCTTGTGAGACGACACTCTTGTCTAGGACGACAGCCGTGAACTCGGCGTCGGACCGAGACGAGGTGTCGACCACATTGGCCGCACCGACTCATATGTGTGCGTTGGTTTCACACCGACGCTGATCTCCACCAATACTTACTCTCGCGAGGCATACCCTTGCACACCCCGACAAGGCTGCTGGTTGTCAAGAAGTCTTAGCTAAGCGGACCCATGCTACTCCAAATTCAACTACAATGACGCCGTCAAGATCAACGAGGCATGGCGGCAAGGGCAAGCGTGGCCGGAGCAAAGGCCACGCTACTCGCGGCGCGTGTACCGACGAGGACACGGGTACTGCCGCCGCCCACACACACCGCCATCACATCATGCATGGAGAACGCGAAGCGAAGACGACGAAGACGACCATTGAAGAAGCTTAATCGGAGGTGGTTCGCGATCTTTAGTCGCGGACGTAATTAATCGGGAGCCTTCCCAGGCCCCGTGAACCAGAACACACATTTGCCCAAGTCATATTGGCCGCGCAAGCAGGCCATGGAGCGCATATGTAAAGGGATCATGTAATTTTGTTTCTCCATTGAGAGATTAATAAAAATGCACGTTTCCTATGTCTTTATTTGTGTACTTAGTACACTGGCACGCCCGCATATTTATTTTTCCCCTGGCGCGTAGAGAGATAATATCCGTGTCGCGTTTTTATTATTTCTCGTGTCAAACATTATTTTTAGGTATAGAAGGTGAATAAGAAAGGTTTATTACATTGTGGTCCTAGTTCACCCGGAGATTGTTACTGCCTCACTTCGAGTTGGGCAATTGGAGTTATGTCATCAGCCGGCGTGGTTTTGTTACGCCCGTGTCCCTGGTTCTGTTTGACGCCAGCCACCGTTTCCTTTTGTAACTTGCTGTCTGGTTGACTCGGCTACTTACATATGGGTCCCCTCATATGTAGCCGACGTTTTTGGTAATTGTACTGACGAGCGGGCTCCGCCACCTGAGTTGTCGATCACGCTCATCCCAGGTTCAAGGATCTAAGCCCGTATTATTCTGCAATTTCCTATATTTCCCTACCCCGCTCCATCGTGCACAACCAGCCAAACCTCCATCGCTCTCCCTCTAGCCTCTGTTCGTCGCGTCGTCGACGTTCCCTCCCTTCGCACGACCACGACTATGGACGTCTAGCGGATCCAACACAGAGATGGATCCTGCACGACAGGAGGAGACGGAGATGAATCCTACAAGGCTGGAGAGCACGAACGAGAGCGACACAGGGCAAGAGGAAACGTGTCTTGAGATCCTCATAGTCCTCCCACTATGGATTGCCTAGTGAGTGTTCAGACCGTTGGAGTAGAACTTGCTGAATTTTCTTTTGACCCTTCTGAACCCAAACTTGGCTCTATGAAGCCCCTTGATTGGCACAACAAAATCAACAATGTCAGAGGGAAACTTGGCAGTTACCTGGTTGGTATTGCCGATTGCCTTCTTGAACTACAAAACACGGAAAACTAGGTCTAATACAGATTGTGCAAACAAGGCCAATTTATATGCAACTGCCCCTACTTTATTGATGATCTTGTAGGGTCCTTGGAATTTTAACCATTGCTTGTGGTTTGCCCTATTAGCAACTAAACTCTGGACATAAGGTTGTAGCTTCAAAAACACTTCTTCTCTAACCGAAAAAGAGCGCTGAAAACTTTTCTCATATGCATATCATTTCATGTGCTCAGCTGCCGTGTGCAAGTGTTGTTGCAATAATTCATTCATTGGTGCTCTTTTCATTTGTGAATGTCTGGCCTAATAGTAATCTCTAGGTTATCAATACCCCCACTGTCTAGGTCCATGTCCATATAGAACTGCAAAAGGAGATTTCCCCAGTGATGAATGGAACGCCGTATTATACCAATATTCCGCCGGTGGTATCCATTAACTCCACTTCTTAGGGGAAGCATGAACGAAACATCGCAAGTAGGTTTGAAGACACTGGTTCACCCGCTTTGTTCGGCCATCACTTTGTGGGTGATACACTATGCTCATCATGAGTTATGTTCTAGTTTCTTTCAATCTTCTTCCAAAATTTACTTGCAAAAATCTTGTCACGGTCAATAAGGATCGCTTTTGGCATGTCATGGAACTTGTTGACTGAATTCATGAACATGTCAGCTACTTAAACAACAGCTCCTCCGGCGTCGGCCCCGGCGGGATTGGGATGCCGCCGGCGCTCAACGTCCATCCCGGAGGCATCCGCGTGTCCGGCGGAGCCATGTACCCCGCCTCGTACAGCATGCGCGCCTCCCAAGTTTGGAGGGTGCGCCGGTCGAAGCCGTTCGCCGCAGCGCCGTCGCCGGGGTAGCGTTCGCCCATGGTGAGAGAACGGGAAAGATAAGAGCTCACAGGAGTTGGGCTTGTGGGTGGGGGGAGCTGTGAGAGAGTGTGACGATCTCCGGCGAGGGGTACGGCTTATAAAGCCTGAGGTGGGCGGCGAGGGCGGGAGGGGTATAGCGGCGAGGGCGGGAAAAGTAGAAACGGCGGGAACTTAGTGAACGCCGGTCCGTCGCGGGAGCCGAGGCGGCGACGGTGGCGCCGTAAATCGGCGACGCGTGGCCGACGCGGCGGGCAGTTATTGCCCGGCGGTCGCCGTGTGGTTCCGAGGATGACGACGACTCGGCTTCCGTCACTGACTCGGCTGGTCGACGCGCCGCTTTGTTTTTTTTGCCGAAATCGCTGAGTCCGGCATTTTCAGGGCGTACCCGGAAACCTGGGTTTGGCCTGGGTAGTCCGGACCAAAAAAATGGCTGAAATCCGGCCGAAAACAGGTCCTTGGGTACCCGACTGGGCCAGTTTTTCGGCGTCCGAATCGGCCTCCTGGGTAGGCGAGTGGAGATGCTCTAAGCTAGCACAACCTTGTTTGGACATCAAATCAACCGTAAATATTTTTTAATATTCATAAAGATTTTCTAATAAAAATCATGAACAAAAAGTTAAAAAGCATGATTTTTTTTTCAGAAAATCGTGAACATATTTCGAAAAAAATAAACCAATTTTCAAAATTCATGATTTTTTTTAAAAAAAAAGCATTACCATTTTTGAAAAATATAAACTAATTTTCGAAAATCAAGAACCACATTTCAAAAATCATGAACCAATTTTTGGGAATTCATGAACAATTTTCTAAGAAACATAAACGAATTTTGAAAAATCATGAACCGCATTTCACAAATTATGAACCAAATTTGGAAATTCATGAACAATTTTCTAAGAAACATAAACGAATTTTCAAAAATCATGAACCAATTTCAGGAATTCATGAAAAAAAATCTAAGAAACATAAACAAATTTTTCAAAAATCATGAACCAATTTTGAAAATTCATGAACAATTTTTCAAAGAAACGTAAACCAATTATGACACCTTTGTTATCAGTGACAAGAACTTCTTGAATAACAACAACCTCATCATCACTTTCAACAGGTTCTGCAGGGATAATTTCATCTTCAACTACATTGTCAGAAGTAATGACAGTGGCAGGCTTATCATCACTTAACTGCATAATCTTATCCTCAAAATCACCGCCACTGCTGCTATCCACATTGTCCTCCTTCCTATGGTACTCCACATACACATCTGCTACCCCTCCAATATCTATATAATCTGTCATTTTCAAACAAGCAGCATACTTCAAACCCCAGCCCCGCGTAACAGAATGGAGCTCCTAGGAGTGGCGACCGCGCCGCCCCCCGCGTCCCCGACGCCGGTGGCGTCTCCCCCTCCGTTCTCCCCCAAGCCCCTGCTGCTGCAGTCCCCGGTGCTGATACAGTTCTCCCTACAGGCCCCATGGTTCCTCGCCAAGGAGGAAAGGCAGTCCTCGCTGGCAGCTGCGTCCGAAGCCGATCCAGATCTGGTCGCAACGCCGACGGCCTCCACGCCTGCGAGCTCGACCTGCCTGGCCTCCTCCGATTCAGAGTTGGTGCCCGACTCTGCCCCGCCCTCTGCCTCTCCGACCCGTGGAAGGACCCACGTCTCCTCTCCTACCTCGTCCAACGGTAAGCTGCCCGCCATTAATGTGCCCTGCGTAGGGCTGTCAACGAGCCAAACTCGAGCGAACATTGTTAGGCTCGGCTCGAGCTCGGTAGAAGCTCGAGCCGAGCTCGAGCGAGCCTAGGTTAACCTTCGAGTCCACATCTAAGCTCGAGTTTGGCTCGACCAAAGTTCGAGTAGGCTTGAGCTCGGTTCGTTGAAGCTCGGTAAGAAAGTTTTAGCACATAGATATGTAGCTACATAGAAAGAAAATAGTAAAGCTTGAAAACGGAATAACAGAAATGGCTTGGAGTCTCATATAATAGTAATATAGTACCAACATGCCAGCATAATTATTTTAGCAGTCTTACAGCAGATGGAATAATAATAGCAATCTCAATTTTGCGGCTGTATAAAAATCATGAGCTTTATCGAACTGTTTGAGTTTGGCACGTCTAAGCTCGCGAGCTCGAAAACAGGCTCAAGCTTGGTTTGTTAGAGAGACGAATCAAGCTCGAGCCGAGTTGTTAACGCGTCGAACTCGCACAGTTTGTCAAGCCCGAACTTTTTTGACAGCCCTAGCCCTGCTGAAAGAACATGTTGGGCCCCCATGTGTGATTTTGGTAATTAATGACAATCTTTATGGACTAATGTGTGTATTAAGTTATACTTGTAGGATTGGTCCATTGTCATCGCTTGGAGCATGTGTTGGCTTCAAGGTCGATGAAATGAGAAGAAGATGTCTTGTGCAAGCTCAAAATGCGGCATCTATAGAAGATCTCATGTTTGATGCTTGCCATCCTCGGTGATCATGGATCGATGATGAAGAATCAAGAAAGGCGTTTAATCTTGAGAAGGGCAAGATCGTCTACATCAAACTCAAGTAGAATGCTCAAGGCAAAGGTATAATCTTGATAGGTTTTCCCTTTTGCCGGTCTCATGTTGTTAGTGGGAGACCGGGTTTAGGATAGATAGTCGTACTATCAAGAGGAGCTCTCGAATGAGTAACTCGATCACATCGTTCGGAGAGAGATCAAACCTTTGCATACTTGCATCATCATATTTGGTTGTTATTTGGTCTTATCCATGTGAGGATATAGAGCTTGTGGTAATCTCCATAACAAGCTCTAGGTCATCAAAAACGGATTTCCCTTTTATATCTTATTGCGTTTTGATCTTGGAGGTTTTACCGGTTTGTATTTTAGAGATAGGTAAAACCTTCCATTATTTAGTTCTTACTCATGTGAGGATTTAGATCTTGTGTTAATATCCATGACAAGCTCTAGTTCATCGAAAACGGATTTCATATGCATTTTCTATTATGTTTTCGATGTGGGAGGTTTTATCGGTTCGTCTTTTTGAGAGAGGTTAAACCTTTCGTCATTTGGATCTATCCTCCCTTGCCATACTATGATGTTTATTTGCATGATCTTTTAGAGCTTGTTGTCCTCTTCGAAACGAGCCCAAGATCATCAAAATCAGAGTCCGGATGCAAAAGTTATGGCCGTTTTCGTTCAAGGATGACCGGTAGTACCAGACCAGGGTCCGGTAGTACTGCCCCTTAGTACCGGTTGGTACTTAATAAGGTGCGTTTGGCAACCTGGGATCCCCAGGGAATGTCCGGTAGTATCGGGAATGTCCGGTAGTACCGGGATTCGCATTTTTGGGCTTCAACGGTTGGATTTTCAGGGGACCTATTTAAGGGGCCTTCTTCCCCAATGGTTCCCCAACCATTCTTGCAAGTTTTCCCCTCCATTGTTGAACTTCTTGAGCTTGCTTTCTATCAATCCCTCCGATGATTCTTGCATATTCTTGAGGGATTTGAAAGAGGAGATCTAGATCTACAATCCCACCAATCAATCTCTCCTCTAAGTAAGGAGAACATATTGGGATCTAGATCTTGGAGTCTTTTGTGGATTTCCTCCATTGTTCTTCCTCTCTTATTCCCCCATAAGATTTTGTAGCTTTGGTGGAATTTGGGAGAGAGGGATTTGAGCACCTTTGTGGTGTTCTTGCCATTTGCATTTGGTGCATCGGTTTGAGTTCTCCTCAGTGGATTTGGTTTGAGTTGCTCATTGGAGCTTGTCCCTCTTGGGTTCTTGGAACCCTAGACAGTTTTGTGTCTTTGGTGGCATTGTGGCCTTGGTGGCATTTGTTGAGGCCTTTTGTGGAGTTTGTTGGGAGCCTCCAATTAAGTTGTGGAGACGTGCCCCAACCTTGTGAGAGGTTCCGGTTGCCACCGACAAGTGCACCGATAGTGGAAGCGTGGATCGATCCCGTTGGGGTGAGATTCACCGGAGAATAAGGGAGGCCTTTTGTGGCATTGGTGGTTTGATACCACCCCCTCTCCAAACGAGACGTACTCCATGTTTGGAGGAACTCGGTAAAATATCGGTGTCCCCGCGTGCCTCGGTTATCTCTATACTCGAGCTCTTTACTTATGCACTTTACATTGTGATAGCCTTCGTGCTTGAAGTAATATATATCTTGCTATCACTTTGTTGAATGTATTGCTTAGCATAAGTTGTTGGTGCACATAGGTGAACCTTAGTTGGTCTAGGTTGTGCTTAACAAAGTAAACACTAGTTTTATTCTGCCTTTGTTGAGCCACTCTAGGAAAAGTTTTAATCGCCTATTCACCCCCCTTCTAGGCGACATCCGTATCCTTTCAATTGGTATCAAAGCCCGGTCTCTCATTTTAGGCTTCACCGCCTTGAGAGTAAAGATGTCGGCTAGAGTATTAGTGCACAATGATATGTTCATATTCGATGGCACAAATTTTGATATATGGAAAAATCGTATGCTCATTCATTTTTGGTACATGGACCCAAATTTGGAGCATATTGTAGATATGGGTTTTTCTCCTCCTATGGATTTCAAAAATCTATCTTGTGAGGACGAGAAAAACTTATATCTCGATGCTCAAGCTTCTAATGTGCTTGTTAATGCTTTGAGCTATGTAGTTACATCTTCAATCATTCCTTTTTGGAGCGCTCATGAGTTATGGACAAAACTTCAAGATAAATATGTTGTGTCCAACATTATTGAGGATGATTGTGTTGCTTCCACTTCCGGTCGAGATGAGTTCTCATCCTCTACCACTTCACCAACATGTGACTTTTCACAAGGTAATGATATGGTGAGTGGTGATAGAAATTGCAATTTGGATAGTGTGCTTACTATTTGTAATCCCTCATCTCTATCTAGTTGCAATGATCTATCTTTGGACCTTAACACTTCTAGCACTACCAACTTCTTACATGCTTGTGTTAATAGTCCTTGCATATCATGTAGAAATGACTTGAGTAAATCTCATGACGATATGCGTGTGTTGTCTTGTTGCCATGATAAAAATGCTTCCATTTCCTCTAGTACTTGTGTTGCTAACCATGTAGAGGAAACTGAAGATTCTATGAGCGAAGACATGGTTCTGAATGAAGCCACAATTGCAATCTCATCTTCGCCTTCTTCTAGTACCCACCTATGCCTTATGGCTAGGGACTCTAAGGTAACCCCTACTTTGGAACCCATTACCTCTTGTGATGAGGAGGATGTGGATAATGTGGAAGAAGAGCTTGATATTGATGACTTATATGAAAAGGGTGAGATTGTTTATCGTGCCCTTGTTAAAAAGGATATTGCTTTCTCTAACTTTGTTGAAGTCTTGGACTTTGCTATTAAGAGCAAAGAACATATTGATAAGTTAGAAACACAAATTAAGGTGCATGATAACAACGTTGATAAAATGTGTAGTCTTGAGCATGAGTATGCTAATATAATTGCAAACCTAAATAAAGCTCTTGAAGAGGAACAAACCACTAAGGAATCTCTTGAGGAGACCTTTGCTTTAGAGCTATCTATAGTAAAGGAATCTCATGATAGAGATTTTGAGGTGGCAAGTGATATCAAAAGTAAAAATGATGAGACTCAAGTTGCTTATGCTAAACTCCTTGAGGATTTTGAGCACCTAAAAAATGGCTCTAGGGTCATAAAGGGTGAGCTCATCAAACTCACCGAGTCACATGAGCAACTTAAAGTTTCATATTCAAAAGAGATTGCCAAGTTGCCCTCACCTCTTGCTAATAATGATGATGCTTGTGCTACTAACTCTATTTCTTGTGAAGCATCTATGTTGAAGGAGAATGTTGAGCTAAAGGCTCAACTTGCGTTGCTAACTAGCAACTATGGGAAATTAGAAGAAAGTCATGTTAAGATCTCGAGCTCACATGAGGATCTTCTAGTCTCCCATGGTAGGCTAAAGTTAGCTCATGAGGCCATCGTGTCAAAGGTAACATCTAGTGGGCCTCATGTGGACATTAGCACTATATCTACTCCAAATGTTATAGTGCCATGTGCTAGTCCTTGTAATTCATCCTCTCACAACCATGCTATATCTCGTGATGAATTACATTCTGTGCCTTATTACTCTAACAATGTAGCATCTACTTCCTCTAGTACTTTTATTGAAACTAACCATGTAGAGTAAATCAAAGAGCTCAAGGCTCAAGTCACTTCTTTGAAGAATGACTTGAAAAAGGGTCATCAAGGGAAGTACGCACTCAACAAAATCTTGAGTGTGCAAAAATCCCCCAATGACAAGAGTGGGCTTGGATTCAACTCCAATGTCAAGAACAAGTCCACTATCAAGTTGAAGCACAAGGATAACAAGAAGAATGGCCAAGATCAAGTCAAGAATCCAGCCAACATTGTTTGCTTCAAATGCAAGTAAGAAGGGCATCATGTCAAACATTGCCCATTCAAGAAGAAGTCCCTTGGCAAGAAGCAACAAGGGAAGCATCCTCAAGCTCTACATATTGTTAGAGATGGGCCTCCTCCTAAGAAGGCTCAAGCTCTTCCTCAAGTTGTTTCTTCATCCAAAAAGAAAGATGACAAGAGTAGAACTTGATACATATGCCGCGAGAAGGGACACATTTCTTCCTCATGCACTATTGGTATCTCCTCATCCAACCCTATCATTATTGATGATGCTTATTCTCTTTGTAAGGATGAGGTTGGAAATGTTTTTGCCAAATTTGTTGGTGCCCAATGTGGTGTCAAGAAAAGATCCATTTGGGTTGCCAAGCCTATTGTGACTAACTTCTTAGGACCCAACTTGGTTGGGGACCAACAAGCCAAAACTTGATCAATAGGTGTGTTTTGGAGGGCATTGGAGACTTGGCTACATAATGAATAATTGAGGGATCTTCATCAACAATTATTGTCAAGCAAAGCCATATGGATTATCTTGATTATATTATATTTCCAATGTTCCTCCTTGTGGTAACATATGCTAAACTCTTTACATTGAAAGTTACTCGCCCCCGTGTGCATGTGTTGGTTTTGTATATTCCATGCTTTTGTACATGTTGTGCTTTCCACTTAATTATCTTGAGGTATCAAGTATATTTGTACATGATTAGGTGGCACACCATGTATGTGTGTTTTGTGTATTGGAGCCTTTCTTGATTATATTTGATATCTTATTTGGCTCTTGTGAGAGATTAATGGATCATCCCATTTTGGGGGAGTGTTATGCTTGGGCATTCCACAATCCTAAAATTGTGTGTACATGGGGAATACCACCTAGTATTTATATTGGATTATTGTCTAGTCTCTATGTGGTACAATTCTCATGATAAATGTAAGTTTTATAATGTCCATTAATTATCTCTATTTGTATTATTTTGCCTCGTGTTGGTTTTATGGTAGTATCACATTATGGGGGAGTCATATGCTTAGTGCATATTACAATTCTAGAAAATGTGAATATTCGAGGTTGTGTCACTTAGAATTGATATTGATAATTATATAGCTCCTATGTGACATATGTGCTCATACAAGTTCCACGTTGCTTGAATGCCTTTATTATTCATATTTTGGATCTTGTATGTAAGAGTGTTTCTTGGTATGTGGTTCCTCATATTTAGATCTCTATATCATAATAGAAACCATTTGCTTCAAGTTACTCTAATCACTAGTGATTGTGTGACTATTGGAAGCTACCAAGAATCTTGTTCGAAGTATCATTCTTAATTCTTATATTTTGTTATATGCTTCTTGTTGTGACTATGATCTTGGATATCCATGCAAACTAACTTGGGAAAATTATTCCCAATATGTCTTGTCCTTGGACAATGAGTACCCAACTTATGGTAGAATTTATTGATCATACTCACTTTGGCCTTTGTTTAACTTTATCCTATCTTTGGCCATGAAAATGTTTTGTGTTGTCTCCCAAGCCTTCCTTGCTTTTTGTGGATCTTCTTATTTTATTGGTATCCTCTTGTGTTGTATTTATTGTAGGTACTAGTGATGATCCCATTTGTGTGCATTTTGCATTCAAAAGGAAAATCCTATATAATGCACTATCCATGGGGGAGCTCTCCTATATTATTTAGAACACTCATATTTATGCTTCTTTGTTTGATCCATATCGGGTTTTATGTGCTTGGAACCTCAATCTTTTCGTTTTGGTATTTGTGCCATCATGAGAAGTTTGGGGAGTTTGGTTTCTTGTTGGAACCTTGCTCTTCTTGGGAGTTGGTTTTATCTCATTCCGTGTTTCACATTTTGACCATTTTAGAATGAGATAAATCCTTGAGCATTTTTATTTCTATCTATCTTTTGCTCTTTGGCTTTATCCTACTTCATTTGTTGAAATTGTGATCTTTCATGTGTTGAATTGGTTCTTTGATACAATTTGGACATCGTTTGTCATGTCACACTCTTGTGTGTGAAATCTCGATTTACTTGTGTTTTTGTTCAAATTGTATCTCCTTTTTGGTTCTTGAAAGCTTTATGCATGCATATTTACTATATGTTTATATTATGGCATGCTTGCTTTCTTTGGTCCAATATATAGGGGAAACTCCACCAAATCCCATCGGCTAAGTTGTGCATGAAATTTCATTTCATATCAATATGCACATATTTATGTGGAGTCTCTCCTATGTATTGTAGTTGCACTAACTACATTGGACCCAATATGTTTGGGGACCATTTTGTACTTAATGTGTTTTAGGTACATTTGAGATATATTGGATGCTTGTATCTCAATCTTGAAGAAGTGGTGCGTTAATGAAAATTGGAGGCAAGCTATAGGATGCTCAACGAATTCATATCCTCTACATCCTACCAATTATATCTCGGTAACAAGTATCTCTTTCTCATGCATATTTATCTTGCTTCCAACCTTTTGTAGGTTGCATCTTGGCATGAATTGTTGTAGTTGTATTTGTGTGGTTCTAGCCTTGGCTTTAAGAGAATTCTCTATTGTAAATGAGTATAAGTTGAGATGAGTGCATTTATTTGGGACTATACAAAAATCATGCATATGATCCACCAATCCCATATATGTCAATCTAGCAATTTATTGCCTACCTTGTCCTCAAATTCTCTCATGTGCAATAGTGAGATTTTGCTAGTTGTTTATTCTTTGTGATACTTGTTTCCTTTCTCCATATATTTCAACATTCTCCTTTTCCCTTGGTGATAGTTGTAATATATGTAGTGTGTTGGTATTTGAAGCTCATTAATGTACAATAAGATATATTTGAGCCGTTGGTCATGCTTTAAAGCAAAAATCTTATTGGTATATGTTAAGACTTCATTTTTGCTTTCATGTGATTTCTTGTATATCTTATTTATGTGTGCATATGTCTTTGTTGGCATATATCTTTGTGATGTTTTCCACTTAGAGACATATGCACATATGAGAAGATAATTTTAGTTGAATCTTATTTCTTGGATACCACCTTTTATTCCTTTTGATTTTTCGGTGGCTTCCAAATTTATTTGCCTATGAGTGCTTGTTCCTATTTTTTGCATCTTCGGGCACTCATACTTGTTCTCTCATGCCTTGTATTGTTAAATGAATTTGGATGAGTGAGGATTCCATGATTATGCACCTTGTTCCCAAATATAATTATCATAATTGGTGCATTATTTTTGGGGAGCTCATCTAATTCCTTTAATAATGCTCATTTATCTTCTTTCTCATTTGTTGTGCTTTAAATGCTTATGGGGGAGCAAGGATTCCATATTTGTGCATTATGTATTCCAATGCATTTATTTTACAATTGTGCCCAAACTTGGGGAGCTTCTCTATTTGTTATTTGAAGCACTCTTTTTCTCATATCATAACATCTTGTTGTTTCCATTTGGACTCATTCGTTGTTTTCATTTGGTTTGTCGGATCTTGTAAATTGCTTGCATCATTTGACTTTATTGTGGCAATCTTTGGATCCTCGATATAGTTCTACTCCCTCCCAAGTATTCATGATTGGATATGTGCGAAGGCACACCTTTGGAGGAATTATTACTATATTTGCCTTCTCGAACTTGTCACCCATTTCGGCAATCGATGCCAATGGGGGATAAGTTTTAGAGGGTTTAAGGGAAGTTGGTTTATGCATTGAGTTTGTTCTTGTGCATTTGCCTCTCATGCTCTTGCATCTTTGTTGTTGCTTAGCATGTGGTATATATAGAGGAAACTCCACCAATGATAATGATTGGCAATATATGCAATGAAATTCAAGTTCATCACACATGCATAGATTGTGGGGGAGTTTGCTCTATATATGGTGGTGGTACCAATATCACATACTTTTGTAGTATTTGATATTGGTATTACCATTTTATTCATTAATATTCCTTATATAAACCCTCTTAAAGGGATTGTCATCAATTACCAAAATGGGGGAGATTGAAAGAACATGTTGGGCCCCCATGTGTGGTTTTGGTAATTAATGACAATCTTTATGGACTAATGTGTGTATTAAGTTATACTTGTACGATTGGTCCATTGTCATCGCTTGGAACATGCGTTGGCTTCAAGGTCGATGAAATGATAAGAAGATGTCTTGTGCAAGCTCAAAATGCGGCATCTATAGAAGATCTCATGTTTGATGCTTGCCATCCTCGGTGATCATGGATCGATGATGAAGAATCAAGAAATGCGTTCAATCTTAAGAAGGGCAAGATCGTCTACATCAAACTCAAGTAGATTGATCAAGGCAAAGGTATAATCTTGATAGGTTTTCCCTTTTGCCGGTCTCATGTTGTTAGTGGGAGACCGGGTTTAGGATAGATAGCCGTACTATCAAGAGGAGCTCCCGAATGAGTAACTTGATCACATCGTTCGGAGAGAGTTCAAACCTTTGCATTCTTGCATCATAATATTTGGTTGTTATTTGGTCTTATCCATGTGAGGATATAGAGCTTGTGGTAATCTCCATAACAAGCTCTAGGTCATCAAAAACGGATTTCCCTTTTATATCTTATTGCGTTTTGATCTTGGAGGTTTTACCGGTTTGTATTTTAGAGATAGGTAAAACCTTCCATTATTTAGTTCTTACTCATGTTAGGATTTAGAGCTTGTGTTAATCTCCATGACAAGCTCTAGTTCATCGAAAACGGATTTCATATGCATTTTCTATTATGTTTTCGATGTGGGAGGTTTTATCGGTTCGTCTTTTTGAGAGAGGTTAAACCTTTCGTCATTTGGATCTATCATCCCTTGCTGGACTATGATGTTTATTTGCATGATCTTTTCTAGCTTGTTGTCCTCTTCGAAACGAGCCCAAGATCATCAAAATCGGAGTCCGGATGCAAAAGTTATGGCCGTTTTCGTTCAGGGATGACCGGTAGTACCGGACCAGGGTCCGGTAGTACCGTCCCTTAGTACCGGTTGGTACTGAATAAGGTGCGTTTGGCGACCTGGGATCCCTAGGGAATGTCCGGTAGTACCGGGAATGTCCGGTAGTACCGGGATTCGCATTTTTGGGCTTCAACGGTTGGATTTTCAGGGGACCTATTTAAGGGGCCTTCTTCCCCAATGGTTCCCCAACCATTCTTGCAAGTTTTCCCCTCCATTGTTGAACTTCTTGAGCTTGCTTTCTATCAATCCCTCCGATGATTCTTGCATATTCTTGAGGGATTTGAAAGAGGAGATCTAGATCTACAATCCCACCAATCAATCTCTCCTCTAAGTAAGGAGAACATATTAGGATCTAGATCTTGGAGTCTTTTGTGAATTTCCTCCATTGTTCTTCCTCTCTTATTCCCCCATAAGCTTTTGTAGCTTTGGTGGAATTTGGGAGAGAGGGATTTGAGCACCTTTGTGGTGTTCTTGCCATTTGCATTTGGTGCATCGGTTTGAGTTCTCCTCGGAGGATTTGGTTTGAGTTGCTCATTGGAGCTTATCCCTCTTGGGTTCTTGGAACCCTAGACGGTTTTGTGGCCTTGGTGGCATTTGTTGAGGCCTTTTGTGGCGTTTATTGGGAGCCTCCAATTAAGTTGTGGAGAAGTTCCCCAACCTTGTGAGAGGTTCCGGTTGCCACCGACAAGTGCACCGATAGTGGAAGCATGGATCGATCCCGTTGGGGTGAGATTCATCGGAGAATAAGGGAGGCCTTTTGTGGCGTTGGTGGTTTGATACCACCCCCTCTCCAAACGAGACGTACTCCATGTTGGGAGGAACTCGGTAAATAATCGGTGTCCCCGCGTGCCTCGGTTATCTCTATACCCGAGCTCTTTACTTATGCACTTTACATTGTGATAGCCTTCGTGCTTGAAGTAATATATATCTTGCTATCACTTTGTTGCTTGTATTGCTTAGCATAAGTTGTTGGTGCACATAGGTGAACCTTAGTTGTTCTAGGTTGTGCTTAACAAAGTAAACACTAGTTTTATTCCGCCTTTGTTGAGCCACTCTAGGAAAAGTTTTAATCGCCTATTCACCCCCCTCTAGGCGACATCCGTATCCTTTCACCTACGCACAGATGGCCTCCTTCAATGCGAGGAACCTGCGCTCCCTCGTCGTGCTGCCGTCTAGCTGCCACAGGACTGCCCGTCATCAAGCCAGGTCACCTCCGCCCGCGGCGCCCCCTGCCCAAGACACGGAGGGATGGTAGTCCGCCCGGCCTCGCCGCACGCGACAAGACGCGCCTTCAAGCTGCCATCAAGCCGGAGAAAACTCACCCTCCCCTCGTGGCCCCCAGGCCGAAGCTGTAGCTCGGCGCTTCAAAAGGCGAACGGAAGGCCTCTGTGCCCGGTGCCTCGCCCCCGCTCATCACCACCAAGCTTCTGCCTGCCGCGACCCTTTTCATTGTCTCTCGTGCAACCTCTCCGGCCACAAAGAGCGTGCCTGCCCGCTCCGTCTCGCCACGAAAGCTTTCAAGCAGGTGCACCCGCGTCGTCAGCCCGCCCCCTCCTGCGACCTGCAGCCTCTCCTCGTGCTCCTGGGGCCTTGTCCTGGGCCGCGGTCGCCGCCGGCACACCTGCTTGCGATCCCTCGCCGATGCTCCCTCCCCCGCCGCCCATGGCCATGTGTGGCATCAGTGCAGCCGCGACGCGGCCGGAGGAAGACACGGTCGTCATCGCGACCTCCTTCGACCTGGACCGGGACATGAAGCAGTGGGCGGCCACGATGGTTATCTCCTGGCCCATCAGCGGCAACCGGAAGATCGAGGCCCTCCCCATCGACCGCGCCATCCGCAAAGAATTCCGGCTCAGCCACCGCGACCTCACCACCGGCCCCTATCAACCTGGGCAGTTCCTGCTCAAGTTTGAGCACAAGGAGCACTGCGCCGAAGTGATCAAGAAGGGCCGCATCAAGGCCGAAGGCGCGCTGCTGCAACTCCGTCCCTGGCGCCCGCTGGAGAATGCCTTTGGGGCAACCATGTCATACCATGTCCGCCTCTGCCTAGAGGGCGTGCCTGCCTACGGGCACACACCATTCGTCGCCGAGCGCATCATCGCGCGCTGTTGCTCCTTCGACCGCCTCGATGACAGATCTGTCCTGATGTCCAGCGCCCGCTCCCTCGACTGTTGGGCGTGGACCGCCAACCCCAGTGCCATCCCTAAGGTGGTCTGGCTCACCTTCTCCAGTCGCGGCGTCGGCGGCATGGCCTCGGAGGTTTTCGTCGACGATTTTCGCCCCACGGGTAGCAAGCGTGGTGCCACTTTCCGGGTGATCGTGCACCTCGACAAGATGGAAGATTTCTCCTCCGCGTCACTTGACTTCTTCGGCCTAAGCACAAATGCCAATTCCTTCAAGCCCACGCCGGTGTCCTTCGATTGGCACTACCTCACGGTCGACGGGCAGCCCCCTGCCCCCATCCCCGAGCTGGAGGACGACGAGGCTGCGGCCCGTGCTGCGGCACTGGCTAGCCATGGCAGGCGAAGCGGAGCAGATGACCACCCTCGCCATCACCACTACCGCCGTGATGACCGCGACGACGACGACGCGGCGCGCCACGGACGCAAGAGCCACGGTGACCACCGCGACGCGGAAGGTTCTTTCCGCCGTGAGCGCACCCGCTCGCCGCGCCGCAGGGAGAAAGGAAGCTCCAGCTATGGATGGCGCAGACTCGACTCGGACACGACTACTACCTCGCCACTCCGCGCTCCTCTGCTCTTATGTGCTGGGCCTGGACCTGCCGTCCTCTCTGCCTCAGACCTGCGCGCGGCTCTAGCGAAGCAGGCAGCAGGCCTCCGTGTGGAGCTGTCTTCGATCATGGCAGACGCCGTCAAGCCTCTCATCGCCGAGACCGCCGCCCTGAGGAGCTGGACCTCGCGCGCCTCAGACCTCCTCGTCAGGCTCAATGCTGCTGCGGTGGCGCAGCTGCCCCTGCCTAGCCTCTCTGGCCTGGAGGTCAGCGATGACTCCGAGGGTCCAGAGGTGGGGCTCACTGACTCCATCAGCCTTCCGCCAAGGCAGGCCTCCCCGTTGTCGGTCGCGCGTGCGCATCCGACGGCTGCCGGGCCGGTCTCCATGGCACAGGACACCATGGAAGGGCTGGTGGACTGTGTTGTAGGCTTGTTTGCCCACCTGGAGCTAGAAGCGGCAAGTGGCCCTACAGGCGGGCTAGGGAATGAAGCCTGGAACGACTCCTCCCAGCCTGCGTCGCCGCCCGTGCGACAAGATTTCGGGGACAGCGACGCGCATGCTGATCACGGCGACGACTCCATCGCGCCCACCATTGGAGACATGCCTGTCAAGAGCCCTGACCAGCTCACGTCCCCCGCTGGCGTGGCGAGTGCCCATGGCCAGGAAGGCTTCTCTTCTCCGCTGAGGCAGTTCCTAGAGACGCTGGCCGGGCCCAAGCCTCCGTCTCTCATCTCCACCTCGCCGGCGCGAAAGAAGAAGACGTTACCACCCGTGGGTTCCCCCCGAAGAAGTGGACGACTCGCCATCAAGAAGAAGGCTCGCCAGCTCAAGGACGGCGCTGAGGCTGCCCAGGAGGTCATCGCCCAGGTCTGCGGGATTCTGGCGCCGGAGGAATCCTTCGACGATGCGTCGCACGCGGCGTACCAGCAGATCTTCCTGCGCGCTCCGCTTGCGGTCGCTGCCGTCCCGGCCATGGACGCGCTGGTCAAGCAGGTCAAGAAACTCAAGAAAAACGCCCCGGTGATGATCCAGGCTGCCCCCGTGAAGACTGCTGCTGCCAATGTGTAGTTCTATCATTCCTGTAAGCAACTGTGCGCATCGGCCCAATGTATCATGTGCGCTAGGCACTCCTGCTACCGCTTCCTGCTGCAGTTCCATTGTCTTCAGTCCAGCTCGTCCTTCTATCAAGGCGGATTTCGCGTCTATGTACCTCTTATTCACTCACTCAGGTCTACAACATGTGTCCAAGAAGTCGATTTAATGTCGCAAATGAATGTTAACCTGCTCAACTGGAACCCAAGGGTCCTGAATAGTACTGCCCGACGCGACGCCGTCCGCGACATGGTGCGTGACTCCCACGCCTCCATTGTCTGTCTTCAAGAAACCAAACTCGACCAGGTCGACGACTTGACCATCTCCACCACACTCGGACCAAACTTCACTACCAACTACGCATTTCTGCCAGCCTCTGGCACTCGTGGAGGCATCATTCTGGCGGCCTCTAGTGCGTTCTTCACTTTGTCGGATCCTCACACAACTGATCACACCCTCTCGGCTACTATCACCATGCTTGAGGAGGGGATCAAATGGACTCTCACCTGCGTCTACGGACCGCAAGGGGATACAGAGAAATTAGCCTTCATCGAGGAGCTCAGAGCTCTAAAGCCTTTAGTCCGGAGCGAGTGGCTTCTGGTCGGCGAATTCAACCTCATCACTAAGGCCTCTGACAAAAATAACCTCAACATCAACCGACGTCTCATCCGAAAGTTTAGAGAGGCAAGAGACTTCATGCAGCTAAAAGATATGCGAATGGTTGGTCGCCGCTTCACTTGCTCCAATGCTCAAGCTGGCCCGGTTCTCACTAAGATCGACCACATGTTTTTCCCGGATGCTCACTGCAGGCCATCACTTTGGCTTTCTCCGACCATGCCCTCTTCTGCTTCACGGATGCGTGGCCACGACCAGAAAGCCTTCTTTCAAATGTGAAGAGTACTGGCTATGTATGGAGGGTTTCAAGGAAATCGTCAATGAGGCTTGGAACAAGGTCATTCAGGATTTGGACCCCATCCGCAGAATCCACATCAAGCTGTCCCGCACTGCAAAGGCTCTAAAGAAATGGCAACGCCAATGTACGGGTGTCCTTCGGCAACAGATTGCTTTGGCAAAAGAGATCATATGGAGGTTTGACCTTGCAGAGGAAACTAGGGCACTGTCGGATGATGAGCGAGAGCTGCGTAGACGACTAAAAGCTTCTTACATCGGTCTCCTCGCTATCCAGAAAATAAAGCTCCGGCAGAGATCGAGACTTACTTGGATCCGCTTGGGAGACGCAAACACGAAGCTTTTCCATGCAAGGGAAAATGGACGTAGAAGAAAGGTCTATATTCAATCCCTAACCACGAGTGGAGGCTTGGCTATCATGACCAAGGACAAAGAGGAGGTGCTTCTCAGTCACTTTAATGACCTGCTTGGGACCAGAGCTAGCCGGCAGGTTTGCCTCAGCTGGGACGGCCTCGACTACACAGCGCATGACCTGGCTGACCTCGATACCCCTTTCGACGATGCTGAGATAAAGGATGCGGTGTTCTCCTTGCCATTGGTCAAGGCCCCAGGCCCTGACGGATTCATTGGAGCGTTCTTCAAATCTTGCTGGGATATTATAAAAGACGACGTCATCGGTGCCATCTCCCATATGTCCAAGCTCCGGGCAAATTGTGTCAACCTTGTGAACTCCGCCAACATCATTCTAATTCCAAAGAAGTCGGACGCCGCGTCCGTGGGTGACTACAGGCCAATCAGCCTTATCCATAGCATATCCAAGATTTTCTCCAAGCTGCTCGCCAACAGGTTGCCCCCTAGGCTTCCGGACATCGTCTCCAAATGCCAAAGCGCTTTTGTCAAGAAAAGAAGTATCCACGACAATTTCTTGCACGTGCAGAACCTTATTAGAGAACTTCACTCCTCGAAGACCCTGAGCATTTTCATGAAACTGGACATTTCCAAAGCTTTCGACTCAGTAGGATGGGCGTACCTCATCGAGGTGATGACTGCTTTAGGCATTGGGCCGAAATGGCGCAACTGGGTCTGCCTCTCCCTAGCCTCCGCATCATCAAGAATTCTCCTCAACGGCAATCCTGGCAAGGCATTCTGGCACGCACGCGGCCTTAGGAAATGCGATCCTCTATCCCCAGTGTTGTTCATCCTCGCCATCGACCCACTTCAGCGCATCCTGGCAAAAGCTACCTCAAGCGGGATTCTCAGCCCCATCCGCTCCAGATCAACTACCTGTAGAATCTCCCTTTATGCCGACGATGCCGGAATCTTTGTCAACCCGGTAAAAGAGGAGTTGGACGCCATCTCCGAGATCCCCAAGTGTTTTGGAAGGGCAAGTGGCCTCGTCACCAATATGGCCAAGACCGAGGTCTTCCCGGTGCAATGCGGGCAAATCAACATCGAAGATCTGCTGTCATCTTTTCCCGCCAAGCTTGCCACTTTCCCTGGGAAGTACTTGGGTCTCCCACTGCACATCCGTCGCCTGCGCAAAGTGGACCTCTAGACCCTTTTCGACAAAATCGCCGGGAAACTTCCGGGATGGTATGGAAAAAACATCGCGCGACCGGGGAGAATAACCCTTGCAAAATCCGTCCTCATGGCCACCGCAACATACCATGCCACCGCCATCCCACTCTCTAAATGGGCGCGCAAGAAGATCATAAAGATCGTCCGGAACTTCGTCTGGGCGGGCGACGAGGGGGAGCACGCGGCAAAGGGCAAGGCGCTTGTCAACTGGAAGACGGTCTGCAGACCAAAAGACTTGGGAGGACTTGGCATGCCTCACCTCGAGCGTACCGGAAGATCCCTTAGACTTCGTTGGCCTTGGTTTCAATGGACCGACCCTAGCGCACCTGGGCAGGATCAAAACTTCCCTGCAACTCGGCCGATATGGCGCTTTTCAGAGCATCCACGAAGATCACCTTAGGAAACGGTGAAAATGCCTCTTTTTGGCACGACAACTGGAGCACCAAGGGTCCAATCCGGCTATGGGACCCAAACCTTTACATGATTGCCACTAGGAAAAACAGGACCGTTGCAAAAGAATTTAGCAATAGCAATTGGATACGCTCCATTGCTCGCCTAGACACTCCCATCCAATTGGCCTAGTATCTCTAACTATGGGACCTCATTCAAGACACTACATTGACTGCCCTACAACACGACTCCATCAGATGGACGCTCACGGCCGACGACACATACAGTGCTGCCTCCGCCTATCATGCACAATTTTATGGGTGTTTCTCCAAGTTCAAGGCCGAGAAAATTTGGTCCGCTCACGCGGAGCCGAAATGCAAACTCTTCTCCTGGCTTGCCCTCCATGGCAAGCTCCTCACTGCTGACATGCTCGCCGTCAGGGGATGGCCCCACGACCCAACATGCACACTATGTGGCTCTGCCCCTGAATCTTCTGCCCACCTTTGCAAAGACTGCCCCTTCACGACGGCGGTTTGGGTCACCACTCAAACTTGGGACCACGAGTTTGTGGGCAATCGGGGCCAATCTTTCGCCTCCATCACCGATTGGTGGGATGACATGATCGAAAGGAAGACCAAATACGCCCAACGGCGTATTAGCGGCCGACTGCTCTACGTTCTCTGGAATGCCTGGAAGGAAAGAAATCGTAGAATCTTTACCGGAAAACGCCTTACCTACATTGAGGTGGCTTCTATTGCTCGGGACGACATCCAACAGAGGGAACGGGCCTTCGACACCTTTGTGCCGGCTATCCCTGCCAAGCCGGATTAGGTTTTTCTCCCTCTTTTGTTTTATTGAGGGGGGTTTTCTGGCTATTTCCCACCTTTAATAATAATAAAAAAAAGCCATCATGTACAGTGTTCATGTTTGTTTTTCCCTCTTCTAATAGAAAAGGCAGTGCTCCTGCCGTTTGCTCAAAAAAAAACAAGCAGCATCAGTGCTCAAGAACACCTAACCTTCGTCAAGTTCTTTCCTAGGAATGAGAAAGTAAAACTTCATTGATTCCTTAACCACCATATGATCTTTCAAATAGCCTTTGACCTCCTGCAACGAGAGCTTGTACCTCTCGATCTCTGACATCTCCTCACCTCCCTACATAATCCAATTTCCTACTGACGTGGATGAACTCTCCTCCAATATGAAATCTGACCGTTCAGAATCTCGGTCGGTTACATGATTGAACTGAAAATATGCAACAATACCTTAATTACTACCGCTAATCTGAACAAAGAAGCAAAAAATGAGTCCTTATCGCACCAAAAACCCTAACTTTTTTCCTTCACCGATAACCCCAAATGCAACAAGCCAGAGAATGCTACTTTTAGAAGTTAATCTACAGCCAAGTGGAGGATAAGGACTTCGAAAACATACCTTCGTCGTCGCTCGCAGCGGCGCCGTCACGATCTATGACTTGGAGCCGATCAATCTTCTTTCGCCATTTCCGTCGCTGGAGCAGAGGAGGAGAAGTCGAGGAGACGAGGGAAGCCCACCTCGACAACTACGTGATGGGTTAACGAAGAGAACTGGGCCGGCCCAACTACTTGTACGCTCTAGACACGCGAACAGGCTTTTCCCCTCTCCAATCCCCGCCACGTCGACAATCCCAGTTTGGCAAAAGACGCGGGGTTCAAATCGAACCGGGATTGCATAATTTAGGAATATACGGTGCGATTTAGCCAACCTCTACGAATTCAAGGTTTGTTATGGACTTTTCTCTTTAAACCTAGACCAAAAAACAGCCCCGGCCCGCCCAGCCTGAAAAAGCCCAACCGGGCCGGGCCAATGTGTGCCATCAGACTGGGCTCGGGTCTGATGTTTCGAGTCCGACGGTCAGGCCGGGCATACATGCAATTTAAGGCGCTGTCGGGCTGTCCCAGAATTTTTTGACCTTTCAGGTTTCGGGTCAGGCTCGGGCCGTAACATGTGGCCTGATGGTCGAGCCGGGATATTTAGCGTCAGATTTTTTTTTGGCCCGTCCCGACCTGATAAATGGCCAGCTATACTCTCATGGAAATGGAAATATCCGGTAGAGACAGGGACGTGGTAACTAACTTATGGAGATGGTCATTTTCGCTGAGTACCTCTGCATCTTCTTCTTCTTTTTTTCTGCGGATAAGTACCTCTGCATCTTCGGAACATGGCCATGGTCGTCGAGATATGTGTCGACAAGTCCAATTCGTTCGCTCCCAATCAGTGGCACCTACTACTACTACCTCACGGCTGACGTCATCAGACAGCGCATTCATTGACCGCAGGGCTCATCGGTGACCTCATGATGGTCTCCTCCTCCTTTTCCATGTTCGAGAGGAAGCCACGGATCACGTCCACACTTTCCACCCACCAACCACTAGCTGAAATGGAAAGATCTCGATCCTATAAAATACGACCGTGCTAGCATCATGTCTCACATAAACGCACGCACCCAGATCTATCCATCTCCAGACTCCCACCTTCAGCAATCAGCTAGCAGAGAGAGAGAGATGGCGCCGGTGAAGGTGTTCGGGCCGGCGATGTCGACGAACGTGGCGCGGGTGCTGGTGTGCCTGGAGGAGGTCGGCGCCGAGTACGAGGTGGTCAACATCGACTTCAAGGCCCTGGAGCACAAGAGCCCCGAGCACCTCGCCAGAAACGTATGCAGAACTTCCATGATTTTGTCCCTCCCGCAATCTCAGTTCAAATACGTCTAATACCCTCCCGCAATCTCAGCCTACTGAAGACAGGTTGAGATTGTGCCGACATGCATTAAACGCTGGCCGTGTAACACGGTATATTGTTGTAACAGTTCTAGATAGACTAGAATCCTAACCATAGTCTATTGACGTGATTAGCAAGTTGATTAGCTAATGTATTTATCTGTAACTTGACCGTGTTATATATATACGAGGACAGCCGGCCGGTTGTGCTGTGCGATATCATCAAGTTGGTCACGTGTAGGTGTGGATCGGTGTAAAGATGAATCAGAAGATGACACGGGAAGATTAGAGAATGGAAAAACATTCTCATCGAAAACGACATCTCTAGAAATATATACACGATTTGTAGGAACATGCAAACATTTATATCCTTTATGAAGTGGACTATATCCAAGAAATACACACTTTTTAGAACGAAATTCGAGTTTCCTATTATTATAGGGTCGAAGATGAGGCCAACAGGCGCAACCAAAGACTTTAAGAAACGTGTAATCAGGTTTATCTCCTAAGAGACGCTCAAGAGGTGTTTGCATGTTAATGACACGGCTAGGAACACGATTAATCAGAAAACATGCGGTGGTGAACGCATCACTCCAAAACCTAAAAGGAACAGAGGAATGCGCGAGTAAAGTAAGACCGGTTTCTACAAGATGACGGTGTTTGCGTTCTGCCATGCCATTTTGTTGATGTGTATGGGGACACGAGACCCTATGAGAGATGCCAATGTCATCAAAGAATTTGTTTAACTTGAGATATTCACCTCCCCAGTCAGATTGTACATGAATAATTTTGTGATTTAAGAGGCGCTCAACGTGTTTTTGGAATGCAAGGAAAATCTGGAACACATCTGACTTATGCTTAAGGAGGTACATCCAAGTAAAACGACTATAGCCATCAATAAAACTAACATAATAGCTATGATCACTGATAGAAGTTTGGGCAGGGCCCCACACATCTGAATAAATAAACTCAAGAGGTTTCAAGATTACACGATCTGAAAGAGAGAATGGCAATTGGTGACTTTTGCCTTGCTGACAAGCATCACAAATTACATTATTATTCAATGAATCTAATGGAAGTTTATTCCTATGGATAATATGCTGAACTATTTGTGTAGAAGGATGGCCTAGACGCGCATGCCACTTCTCCCGTGACACCTTGAGACCGCTGAAGACATGCTTGACAGACGAATCATCAATGCGATAGAGACCACCATGAACGCCTCCTCTAAGGATTATTTCCCTCGTTTCCCGATCCTTAACAAAAAAATGCCAGGGATGAAATTCAAAGAAGACATTGTTATCTCTAGTAAATATAGGAACAGAAAGGAGATTTCTGGTGACTTTAGGAACATGGAGGACATCACGAAGTTGAAGAGATCTAGATGAACTAGGAATTGTGGAATGACCAACATGATGGATATGCATACCTGATCCGTTTGCAGTATGCACCTTGTCATTGCCTCCATAGCGTTCCTTCACCGAAAGCTTGTCGAGCTCGGAGGTGAGGTGATCGGTGGCGCCGGAGTCCGCGTACCATCCAGGGTCGACGGTGTAGGAGGGCGTGTGGCCTCCAGACGTGGCGCCACCATGGCCACCGTTGCCACCACCGTGGCCACCGTGACCTCCATGGTTTCCTTGGCCACCGTGGGTGGCTGCAGCAGCTTGACGACCGGAGTTGCGAGGGTCTCTCCCATCGTTACCGATGCCGAGGAATTCTTTCTTGAAGCGTTTGTAACACCTTGAAGCAATGTGCCCAACTTTTCCGCAAAGCTGGCACACAGGACGTGGGCGATCGTGCTGATCCTGAGAGAAGGAGCCACCGCCATGGCTGAAGTTGGGCATTGGAAGTGCCGCTGGAGATGGAGTTGCCGGGTTGTTGAAGTAGCCGGATCGATCGCGTGGGTACTGGCGCGCACCACCGTTGCCGCCACGGAAGCCAAGGTTGGCGGCGTGAAGACCTTCACCGCGGAGCTCGGCCTTACGCGTCTCCACGCGCTGCTCGGTGTTGAGTAGCTGGGCGTAGACGTCACGCACCGGCATGGGGGTTGCGCTGGCCGACACGCGGTCGACAAACGCGTCGTAGTCGGCGTCGAGGCCGGCAAGGAGGTAGGAGGTGAACTCCTCGGGACGCAGAGGCTGCCCGATTGACGTCAAGGTGTCGGAGAGGGCCTTGATCCTGTGGAAGTGGGTTGACGCAGATGAGTCCAGCTTCTTGGTGATGGAGAGCTGGTTCCGGAGTTGCATGCTCCTCGCCGTCGACTGGCTGGCGAAGCTTCCCGCCAAGGTGGACCATGCCTCTTCGGACGTGGTGGCGAGGACGATGATGCCGAACACCTCCGGCATGAGCGACGCGAGGAACGCCGAGAGGATGGCCTGGTCCTGCTGGAACCAAGCCGTGTACGTAGGATTGGGGATTTTCGCCGGAGCCCCGGCATCCCCGGCCTGAGGATTTGCAATTTCCACAGGCGGAGCAGAGAACTCCTTGCTGATGAAGTTCATGAGGCCATTGCTGCGCAAAACAGGAAGCACCTGGGCACGCCAAAAAAGGTAGTTATCCTCGGTGAGCTTGATGGTCAGCTGGTTGGTGATGTTGATCGGACCAGCGGGAGTTGAGGACGATGCCATCGAGCTCCTTCGCACGACAGCGGACGAGACGGCAGATGTTGGTGAGCGCTCGTCGTCGGAGAGCATGGACTGATGGCGACGGAGCGGAGATTAGATCTCAGGCTCTGATACCATAAGAAACAAAATAGAGATTGGTTTGGGGTGAGTCGCACAGCACAACCGGCCGGCTGTCCTCGTATATATATAACACGGTCAAGTTACAGATAAATACATTAGCTAATCAACTTGCTAATCACGTCAATAGACTATGGTTAGGATTCTAGTCTATCTAGAACTGTTACAACAATATACCGTGTCAGTTCAAATACGTCTAATAGGCGACGCATAGGGTTGGCGCGCAGGAGCCCCTAGTGGCAGAGCGGGATGGCACGGGGAGCGCCCCGAGGTGGCGGCACGGGGAGGTCTTGGAAGACGATGCTGAAAACAGAAGTGGGCCACTAGTAGGACCTACGGAATACGGTTGCTATTTATGGTATCTGTTCTAGCCAAGTCTATTTCACAATGTAAAAACAGTTTTTGATGACCTGTATACACATTTTTAAGGACTGTCTTTTATAGCATCTGTTAGAGTTGCTCCTACATCGCACGCTCTGAATTCCGATCGGTCGCGCTAGCTGCTCTCGCACGGCATGAGTCACTCTCTTGGAATTGGCTGCTGGAAGAAGCAGACGGCTCCATACAGGCCGGGACGAGTAACACTACACCTACGGACGGCTTCTACGGAATTTGCTTAAAGACTCACGATCCAGCACTGCATGCAAGGCAGAAAAGAGAAACGTGATCCGATTTTTCAGGGAGTAATAAAATCGCAGCCAACCGTAAAGATTTCCGTAGGTTAAACAGTCCGTAAGTCTAGTATTATTGGGCCGGGACCCGGATGGAGTCATGGCCAACGTCAGAGCTTGTCGATCGGGCCCATCAGTGGGCATGTCCAATTCGTTGCCTACCAATCCAGTAGGCCCCAAGAAGTGGAAAGATGGATTGTTGTAGGGACACGGAGAGCAGTGGCACACATCCATTGACAGCGGGGCTTCATCATGACCTTCTACCTACCAAACCAAAGAACAAATACTCCCTCATGCCCATATTAATTGACTCAAATTTTTCTAGATTTAGATAAATTTAGACACTATTTACTATATAGATTCGTTCAAATTTTAACAAATAAAAGTCAATTAATATGGATCGGATAGAGTACTATAAATAGCAACTGTATTCTCGTGATCTCATACCGTAAAAACAGTTTTCGGTGATCTCCTCCTCTTCCACCTTGAAGAGAAAACTCATACCAGATACCATGAGTCATGTCCACACCTCCTACCTACCAAGAGCATAAACTTGAGAGATCTCCTCCTATAAAAAGGGACCATGTTCACATCAAACTGCACACTTAGATACACATATACACACTCACTCCCATATTCAGCCTCAAGCACACACACAAAATGGCGCTCGTGAAGGTGTTCGGGCCGGCATTTTCAGCGAACGTGGCGCGGGTGCTGGTGTGCCTGGAGGAGGTGGGCGCCGAGTACGAGGTCGTCAACATCGACTTCAAGGTCCAGGAGCACAAGAGCCCCGAGCACCTCGCCAGAAACGTATGCGACCCCCGCCTCCGTGGTTAAATCCATCGTTTCTCTTTTCAAATTTCGTGCAATGCCAATTTTGCAGTTACCTAATACAAAATCGCCCGTTTATAGAGTTGAAGATGTAGATATACAGTCTGATTTTGTTCCTTCCCCAACCACGAAGCCGTGCACCGTTGGCGGAGATACATGTAGTTCAAGGGGCCTAGGGGGCCAGGCTAATTTCATTTTGGCTAATAACCCTTTATATTTGGCAAAATTTAACTAAAAATACCATTTATTTTGACCCATTTGCCTGCCCCAATGCTGGCCGAAAATGCTCCCTAGCTCATTTGCCCCTCCGGCCATTTGGCCCACCTCCGCCACTGCCGCGAATGTCAAAGCCCATGACGAATAGGAGGTAAAAAACCTAATTAGCAATATTTTTCGTTGATCGCCAAAAGAAAACGTAATCTCAAATGGTGATCCAGTTAAGGTAATGCGAACATATTTTATTATAAAATATCTATTAATTCTTACATACAATTACATTAACATCTTATGGTGGAATGTGGAATCAGTAGGTGCAAACTGTGATAAAGTAGAAGCACGTGTCATATCGTGCCTAATAGGAGGGATTGGCGGATTAGAAATCACAGTAACTGAGGGGGACTTTTTTTGCAATGTCTCGTATTCTTTTCAGCAATCTTAAAAGCAATGTTTGAAGGTCCTAGATTAGATATAGACCCAAACTGTGGGTGAGCTTGGTTTTTTTTGGATTTCCATGACCATTATATTCTAGCAAAAATGATTTTGGTGCTGACGTCTTCTAAACTCGCAGCCATTCGGGCAAATCCCCGCTTTCCAGGATGGGGATCTTCTTCTCTTCGGTACGACCAATCTTCACTTTTCTTTCGGTTACTCCAACATTCTCTCACAAGCAATGTGGACGCTCTGCTTAATTACGTTCTACTTCTTGTGTTTCTCAGAGTCACGGGCGATTTCGAAATACGTGCTCCGCAAGTACAAGACGGACGAGGTGGACCTACTGAGGGGAGGAAACCTCGTGGAAGCCGCCATGGTGGACGTTTGGGCAGAAGTCGACGCTCACACCTACAACCCGGTCCTCTCCCCCGTTGTGCATCAATGCCTAATTAATCCGCTCGTGCGTGGCATCCCCACCGATGAGAAGGTCGTGGCTGAGAGTCTCAAGAAGCTGAAGAAAGTGTTGGAGGTGTATGAAGTGCGCCTGTCCAAGCACAACTACCTAGCGGGGGACTTTGTGAGCTTCGCGGAT
The DNA here is from genome assembly GCA_916181665.1 of Avena sativa. NCBI lineage: Eukaryota > Viridiplantae > Streptophyta > Magnoliopsida > Poales > Poaceae > Avena > Avena sativa. The sequence goes on along the minus strand of OV702280.1, from coordinate 391,904,860 downwards.
CTCAACCACTTCCCATACACCTTCTACTTCATGGCAACGCCGCATGCGACGCTCTTCGACTCGTACCCGCATGTCAAAGCCTGGTGGGAGAGGATCATGGCAAGGCCGTCTGTCAAGAAGATCAGTGTTGGCATGGTTCCCCCGAAGGCGTGATGAGATCTGACATTCTCGTGTTACATTCCAAATTCATATCTTGCTTTTTTTTTCTGTTTGTGTCACCAATAGGGCAATGAACCTGTTGTATCTCTAGAATTAGAAGATACCCAATGCATTGCTATGGGCCGTTGGGCACTACTCCTAAAAGACGATATTTTGACTCTGCATAATCAGATCTATGTAAAAAAAAAAGGGCGCAGATGTTATTTTACTTTATCTCTGCATGAAATTCCAACATTCTTTGTAGATTTCTTGTTACATAATTGTTGTAACATGCTTGATTAATGCACAACAAGATTAGCGCACATTACGTTTGTACATGTATTTGCTACGAGTCGGGACACAAATAATAAATGTGAACACCAAAAGGGGCTACGCTATTTTACTGAACATATATTGATGGGTGAGTAGCATAAGAAATTCTCGTTTACATTTGTTACATTAGAGCATCTCCAACAGACGCCGTATCCATGTCGCACGCCCAACTAACCGCTAATTTACCGCGCCGAGCGATCAAAACCACGCTCAAGCAGGCGCTGTAAAATACCGCGCGCTAGAAAAAAAGTTTGGCGCGCTGAACTTTGCGCTATCCAACGCTGGGTATCTGCTGCTTTCGCTCGCGCACGCTGGAAACGAAATCGCTGCGCGCGAACAGCCAACCGCCAAGATGAAACTTCCCCCGCGCGCTCTCCCCTTCCCATTTCTCCCCAAATCGACGAGCGCCGCCGCCGCCGCGCACCTCGACGTCGCGCTTTCTCGCTGCCGCGTGCATCCCCGACGCCGCGCATCTCCGACCCGTCGCCGCGCCTCCACCACCCGTCGCGGCCGAAGCTTGCCGCCGGCCTCGCTCTCGAGCTTCCCCGCCGCGCGTCCACGCTGCCCGCGCTCTCCAACCTCCCCGCCGCGCTTCTTCGCCGGACCGTTTGCGGATCCACCGCGCGCCACCACCTCCGATGCCGCGCGCCCAAGGTGTTCGACGAAATTCCCGTAGGTAATTTCTTGACGAAAGCTAGACCAGTGTTCATCGTAGGATGCATTTGAAATATGTGGTGTGCTATTTGTAGATGTCGCGTCGGTCGTATGAATCATCCGACGAAGAGTGGGAGCTCGAAGAGGAAGAAGGTCTTGCTATCATTTTGGCGGTGCGGGCTAGAATCAAGAGGCCAAAGCATAGTGGTTCCGTGATTGGCCGAGAGAAGTTGTGGAGGGAAAGGGTAGAGGGGCACAAGAAGCTCATGAGGAACTACTTTGTGGTGAATCCCACATACCCCGAGCGCTATTTTCGGCGTCGGTTTAGGATGAGCACAAGATTGTTCAAGAGCATCGACGAGAGTGTGATGGAGTATGATCTATTCTTTAAGCAAAGGAGGAATGCTTGTGGAGAACTTGGCCATAGCACCTACCAAAAGGTGACCGCCGCCTTGCGTATGATGGCATACGGTATCCCGGTGGATTTAGTGGATGACCACTTGGCAATGGGTGAGAGCCAAGCCATCAAGTGTGTGAAGCGCTTTGCCATGGCTATTGTGCAAGTTTTTGGCGAGGTGTACTTGAGATCTCCCAATGCTCAAGACGTGGCTCGCCTATTGGAGCAAAACAAAGCTCGTGGTTTTCCAGGTTTGCTTGGATCCATTGATTGCATGCATTGGAGTTGGAAGAATTGTCCCGCGGTGTGGCATGGACAATTCAAAGGCCACAAGAAGGATTCCACCATCATCTTGAAGCCGTGACCGATTATGAGACTTGGATTTGGCATGCATTTTTTGGAATGCCCGGGTCTTGCAATGATATCAACGTGCTTCAACGGTCACCACTCATGAGTAAGATTGTTGCGGGTCAATTTCCACCGGTGGAGTTTGTGGCCAACAACAAGACATACAACTATCCCTACTACCTTGCTGACGGCATCTATCCAAGGTGGCAGACATTTGTGAAGCCGGTTAAGGAACCAAAAGGCAAGAGAGCGGTTGAATTTCATAATGCACAAGCGGCGGCAAGGAAATATGTGGAGAGAGCATTTGGGATTTTGCAAGCCCAATTTGCTATTGCGCGTGGACCGGCTTGGTTTTGGGATCAAGAGATCCTTTGGTACATCATGATGGCTTGTGTGATCATGCATAACATGATCATAGAGGATCAGCGTGACGAAGAAGAAGAGCATGACCACACATATGAGTTGATGGGACGGCCCGTGGTAGTTCGTAGGAAACAAGAGAGGATAGCCCGGTTCCTTATGTCTTACCATGCCATTCGAACCAATGAGGTGCATGATGAGCTTCAAAAGGATATCATGGCGTAGTGGTGGGCGTGGAATGGAGGGGAATGAAGACATAGTTGTATGTTTGTTGTATTGTGTCATTGTTGTGCCATTTGTTATATGTGTTTCCTATGAACTACATTGTTGTATGTGTTGATGTTGTATTTGTTCCATGATATTTGAACTATTTTTTAGTGTTGTAATAACAATTGAACTATTTATTGTTGAATTATTTTGTGTGTGTTTGATCTTCTTTGTTCGTAGTTGGTGGTTGTTTGTGGTTTGGCGCAGCGCGCGCAGTAAATATGCAGCGTCTGTGAAAACTCGTTTTCTGCCGGCGGCGCGCTAAAACCGATTATGCAGCGCCTGAGTTTGGCCACAAGCTTCCAGGCGCGCGAAATGTTATACAGCGCACGCGATAGGACTTTTACGGCGCCAAAATTTCCAGCGCCGGTCGGAGATGCTCTTAGACACTTTTTTTTTTGACGGAAACGGCAGGAGCACTGTCTTTATGCATTATAGAAAGAGGGGAACGGAGTACAATGTTTTTTACAGACAGGACAACGCCATAAAGAGGCAGGGTAGACAGAAAAAACACTCAAAACTCAGCCTCTGAAAGCAAGCTTGAACTGAGCAGCATCGGCTCTGGCCCTCTTGGCGACGGCGGTCGGAGCTTAGACACTTGTTTGCCAAGACATGAATCGATGTGTCGTCTATTCTCTAAGATGGATCCGAACATACGTGGCGCCCAAATACTTAGCGACTATATTCAGAGAAAAAACAGAGAGACACCTCTTCTTTGAGACGAGAAAAAACAGAGAGACAAATCGTTGGAACTTACTTTCGTCTCATATATAATACAGAGATTTGCACAGGTTAAGTTGGCCATTCGCGAAACTGCTTCAGAAAAAAGTTGCATATATAGCACACCTACAGACTACTAACATCAAGTGTTGGGGCCCCACATGGAGAGGAACATGAGGGTGCGCAGCGACTCCTCCTCCTCTGCGGCCCGCCGCCTCTGCTCCTCGGCCGCCTTCCTCGCCATGGCCGCGGAGCTCGCCCTCCCCGTCCCTGACTCCGCCGGCTGCGCCACGGCCGGCGTCCTGGACGTCCTCGCCATCGACGAGGCCGACTGCTGCTGCGCCCTGTCCTTGACAGACCTGGCGCTGCCGGCGCCATCCCGCACGGCCTGCGCCGCCCTCGCGCCCACACGGCAGATCATGTACCTCAGGCTCATCGACCGATCGATCCCTTTTGCTCTTGCGTTTGCTGCTCTTACACTGGCTGTGGCTGACACGGCTGTCTTTGCTTGTGGTTTGGCGTGGAGGGGAATGGAGGCGCAGGCCCATTTTAAACACAGAAGAGGAGGGCAGCGGTTAGCGTGTTGGGCGTACACGGATTCAGTTTCCGCGGGTGGGTTTTCCCGGGAAACGGTGGGCGCTAACCGCGGAAGGAGAGGAGAGTCTCAAGCTGTTTTAGCATTGTCACCCCTACTTATCCTAGTACAAATTTGATGATGTCATCTGTTACGCGTTTTGGCTACCACGGCTTCAACGGTTTGGGGACGATGCTACGTGTGCCATCCGATCGTGGCGACCCCTACAGCAAATCCTGGCACCGTCCACCCCTCGTTGCCTCGAGGTCTGCTTCGAACCGTGCAGCACGTCTACAACATGGATCTGATTCGGCGGGCTGAGTCGCCCGTATGCCGCGGCAGCGGCGACGGTCGACAAAGCCGAGCCACTGGATTTGTGGTCACCTGTTTAGTTGTTTGCATACAACTTAGGGTTTAGGGTGGGGTATAGAATATTTGTTTCATTTTCGACGCGGTAGCATAAGGTGTTAGGGTACCGGTGGTTCGTCGCTATTGAATGTAGAACATGGTAGCAATTATAGAAACCTAATGTAGAAAGACTGAAACGATATTGCAGCTTCAATGTTACTAAAAACAAGTTACTGCATACATGGCAGCAATGTTTTCAACCTAAGTTAGCAACCTATCTAAGATAACGGTAGTTTACTTGAACATTGATAGAACCAGTATAGTATATAGTTTCCGACAGCTGGGGGAACTGCACACAATGAAGAGATAGTAAGAGGATAAACAAACACAAAAGACAATCAAAGGTACACGTTTAGTGCTTCCAAATGTTGTACCGGGCGCCAACCGAAAACTGTAGTATTGTTCAACATCTTTAGCTCAAGGTCGTTATCCATAACGAAATTGAAGTCGCTATTTTTCACAAAGCATATTCTTGACAAGGACTTGTCGAATACATGGCCGCAGTCCGAAGGGAAGCTCAACTGGTCCATCTACTCAATCTGTTAAAGACAAGGGAACAACAAACTAGTAAGGCACATAAACCAGAAGTCAAATGAACCATAAACCAAACTAAACATTAGCAAGGTATGCAGAGGGATAACATACACCATGGAAGGAAAATGGGCTAGTGAACCAGAACTCAAATTCTATCTCTCCCTTGGCGAGCTTGAGTGGCATCAACTTTTGCTTCCGAATGTTCCACCTATGCCATAGCTAAATCCAGAAGGAGTTCATCCCAAGCATACTCGTCGGTCTTGGTGGGGTCGACCATGGAGGCAAGATATTCAATGCTAATGTTATTGGAGCTTTTGGGAGCAACCACGAGGGCCAAGCAAAGGAGGTCCCATGTCTGTATTATCGTTACCTCGTTTGTGTTGGCGCACGACTTGAGCAAAGCTATTGCGTAGCTATCTCAGCCCTATTGCTGTCAGCTTTATACACATCCCGAAGCTCGTAGTGGTCACTTTATTCAGCAAATCTACAGGCTTGTTTTCGCAGCGACTTCCGAACACCGTCTTCACCATATCTCTTGCGAAAACCATCATGTTCTTGCGTGTTTTATACTCGCGCGGATGGAGATTGGTGTTCAGTGCAATTAATCAATTAGCCTACTAGGAATCCTGAATGGCGACACATCTAAATAGGCTCTAAACGCACTCTTCCTAGCAATAACCACTCTCTTTTTAGGATTAAGACCGTTAGCCAGGGTTCGCAAATGCTTCGCAGATAGAAGGTTTTTGCCATTCAAGTCTTCGCCCTATCCTCCTGCACAACATCAAACACATCAACAAACTCACAAAAGTATACAATGTACCAGCTGCATTGAAGCAAAAAATATAAATAGATAGATGCATTGTAGCAAAAACAAAAACTTTGGACAACTCTACATTGAAAAACTACTAAAACAATTTAAAGGGGATGACACATGCATAATGTAGCAAAACTAATTCAACAGGGCACCATATCAAGCAACATTGTAGCAAAATCACAATTCAAAAGTAGACAAGATCAACCAATATTGTAGCAAAACTACCAAAACTAGTTATGTTGATGTTACTAGTGTTGCTTGTAGATTTTTTTTTTGAAAGTAGTGTTGCTTGTAGATTTTGTTACTGCAGGAGAAAAATCTAGCAAATTAACCTACTCAGCACAAAGACTAGGACAACAATCCTACTGAGCACAATATACATGCACACCAGGTAGGGGAATGCAACAAAAAAATGGAAAAATGGAAAAAGCCCTAACAGCCGGTGAAGGATATCAACTCACCGCCATGGCTAAGGCGGCGCCTGTGCTCTTCCCCTTCCTAGCAGTCTTCTTCATCGTACGGTGGGGTTAGAGAATCAGGGAGAAAATCGACGCGTGCGGCTAGGAGAGAAGAACGGAGGTCAGAGGAGAGCGAGAGGACGAACCGGAAAACCTGTGCACGGGCGGCGCCGTCCTCGGAAGTAGCACTCGCCGTTGTCGAGCGGCCTCACTGCGCGGTCGCCTTCGTTTCCACCTCGGTCGCCATCTCTGCTTCCGGTAACCAGCACCAAGAGGCGCGGTAACTGAGCCTGTGCAGCAAACCCGGGGGAAGGTTCAGGGGGAGGGGGGACGTGCGCGCGAGGGACGGTTGGATCGCGTCCGATCCAATGGCGCGCGACCAGGACGACGGGAGGACATGGTCATCCGGGGGAATAGGATCATTTTCCTTTCATGTGTTCCATCTAATTTTGTATAGTACTTCCTCCATCTAGAAACAAGTGACTTGACTTTGTATAAATTCGAATGCAGTGGCAGAGCCAGGCCCCAAACAACAAGGGCCACGGCCCGGGGCGTAGGAATTCGTCTGGCCTCTTATCTATATAGATTTTTGATTTGGCCCAGGCTGCAGCGCCCCTTGTTTTTGGCCCAATTATGCCTAATATGCTTATACGCCCAAAACAACTAGTGTCCCTTGTTTTCTTAGCTCCTTTCCCTGGTCAGTGGCAGGAACATGCGCGCCGCCAAACTATTCTGTCATCTGCAGTTAGGACAACTCTAATGGACCCCTGCATTTTGGACATGCCTTTTGACCGATTTGGTCCGTTTGCGGGGCGGGGTGGACAGGCCTCGGGACGGCGTCCGACCTGGAATGGCATGTGCACCCAACGGTGGCACCTTCCCATTTTTCCGGCCCTTTCTTCACAGGGACCAACTGAACCAAATTCTAAAAGAGGGCTAGTAGAGTACGAAACTGAGGCAAATTTGAAGGACCGGCGGATTACGACATCAGGACACATTGTTCATACATGCACGCAAACATACACTACTAGGAAAAGGCCTATCAGTGGCGCACCATTTTGGGACTTCTGTGGCGCATATGGGATACGCCACTGTTATCTCGCCACTAAATTGCAGTTCTGTGGCGCATATTGAAATGCGCCACAGAAGGCTCAAAAACTTCTATGGCGCATATTGCCAAAATGCCCCACAGAAGTCCCGAACCAAATCTCAAACTTCTGTGGCGCATTTGGCCAATATGCGCCACAAAAGTTTTTTTCAAATTTAAAAAAAAACCCGGCTAGATCTGGCCGGAGGTGGTGCTCGCCGGAGATGGGGGTCGCCGATGGAGGAGAGAAGGAGGTCGCTGGTGGAGGAGGTGGAGGTCACCGGTGGAGGAGAGGAGGAGGAGGAGGAGGGCGTCGTCATCGTCGGAGGAGGAGGAGGAGGAGGAGAAGGTCGCCGGAGGAGGAGCTCGCCGGGGTGGAGGAGGAGGGAGTGGGAGGAGGAGGAGCTCGCCGGGGTGGAGGAGGAGGGAGGTGGGAGGAGGAGGAGCTCACTGGGGTGGAGGAGGGAAGAGCTCACCGGAGTGGAGGAGGGAGGAGCTCACCGGGGTGGAGGTGGAGGAGGAGGAGGAGAAGCTCACCGGGGTGGAGGAAGAGGAGGAGGAGAAGCTCACCGGGGTGGAGGAAGAGGAGGAGGAGGAGGATCTCACCGGGGTGGAGGAGGAGGAGGAGAATGTGAGGAGAATGAGAGTAGGAGGAGGAGGAGAAGGGTGGAGGAGTGGAAGAGTATAAGAGAGGGAGAAGGGGCAGGATTCAAATTTCGAATTTTGGCCAAGACTTTTGTGGCGCATATGGAAGAAATGCGCCACAGAAGTTTGTCCTCTTTTTTTTTTTTGGAGGAAAAAACAATCTTTTGGCCATAACTTTTTACTCTTTTCGAAATTTAAAATTCTTAATAATCGCTAAACGACCATAGGACTTGTGGTCAAGCGGATGCGAAATCTCGTTCTCGTCATTTTGGTATATTATACGTATTTTTCCGACATCGTATGCAAAAAATTACGGCCGTTTTACCGTGGCATAAACTTTTTTGCATAAAAAGTCGAAATGCATGTTTGTTAATTTTCCTACAAACTAGACCATATTACCTATCACTATATGAAAGGATTTTATTTTTTGAAGTGTTTTTCATTTTCTATTATTTTTTGCAAGGCTAAAAAGGCGATCCTCGGGGGGGAGGGGGTAGAATCTGTTTTTCCTACTCCAACTTCTGTGGCGCATGCCTCTATATGCGCCACAGAAGATGAACTTTTGTGGCGCATATGGTCATATGCGCCACAGAATATTGGTCAGAGTACAGTCAATGAAATTTCGTGATAGGGTCCCCGAGCTTTCTGTGGCGCATATGTCCATATGCGTCATAGAAGTTGGGGTTTAGGGTTCAGGGTTCAGGGTTTAGGGTTTAGGGTTTAGGGTTTAGGGTTTAGGGTTCAGGGATGCGCCACAGAAGTTCCAACTTCTGTGGCGCATTTTTCCTATATGCGCCACCGAAGTGTGAAGACTTATGTGGCGCATTTGCTGAAATGCGCCACTGGACAACTTTTGTGGCGCATGGTCAGAACCATGCGCCACAGAAGGTCTGTCTATCTATAGCTAGTTTCCTAGTAGTGATATATAGAGGATGAATCTATGCATCTCACTCATAGATCATATTTCTTCTTCTCGAACCAACTCCATTGAATTGGGTCCATCTCAGAGAGATCTAGAGTCATGATGCAGTTTTCTTCGGCAAGTCGCTGGAGCTCTACCTTCTCCTTTCTTGCATGGGCATTGATCACTTCTATCTCCAGATGCTTCGATTGGATGTCGTAGTAGTTCTTCACCGCATCTTCTCTATCCTTGCATTTCCTCTCTTCCCTCTTGTCGATGGACACCTCCTTGTCGGTGATCAACTCTTTCAACGTATCCTGGATGGCAACTGACGAAGCTTCACGCTTGAGCTCTAGCTTGGAGCTGTTCCTCCCTCTCAGCCTCTTGGTTGCCGGCCCTTCCTTGTCGATGATGATTCTGGCGCCTCCTCCCTTTGCACCTCCCGCATAGAGCTCTTTCCACTTCTCGCAATCTTTGAGCTTCCTCCAACAATGGCTCAACGTGAAAGCTTTCTTCTCGTGGCAAGTCTTAAAGTGCTCCAATGCTTGCCACACCTAAACCAACAAGTTTAAGCTCATGTTTGAATGCAAAACTCGTATGAATAAGAACATATAGATATGATATGTATAGAAACATACCATGTATCCAACTCTAATGCCACTCACGGGCATTGACTTAACATGGTCATAGGAGGCACAAAACTTTGCGCATTGTTCATAGATTAATGCCCACCTATTTGTAAGTGAGTTCTTGTTGCGATCGCTTGCAAACGGATGGTCACTGAAATGTTTTTTTCTCGTGAAAGTTGTAGGGTTCGCCGCATAGAAAACAAAAATTTTCCTACGATGTGAACTATATACCAAGATCTATCTACTAGATACAAACAATGGGCGGATGTATATCCGTAGAGAACATACCCTTGAAGACCGACAAAGCTTAACGAGTTCAACTCGTGGTTGATGTAGACGATCTCTTGCCGATCTCAAGATCGAGAGGAAGTCCTAGCGCCGCAAATCAGCAGCGCATCCGTGCTCGCACACACGTTCGAGGCACCGAGCAACCTCCGCCTCCTCGCTCCAGCGATGCAGCGGAAGCACAACTCTTTCTTGCCGAATAGCCACCGGGAACATGTATCTCGCTAGTCCGAGACCATGGGGGATAAATTCTAGAGGGGGAGAGAGATCCTTCACGAGGAGGTGTGAGAGACAAGTGAGGAGGGGGCTCCTTTTATAGGAGGAGGGGGGACCCCAAGGGGGTGGCCGGCGCATGGGGGCTGCCCCCTCCCCTCCTTCATTCATGTGGGTGGACACTCCACTCACAAAATGCCCTTTAAAATCCCTCCACTCAAAAGTCCACTCAAATTCCCATTAAATTTCCACCAAATTTAATGCAAACTCTCATTAAATAAAACTCTTTTATTTTATTCAGAATTTTTTCAATTACTTTAATGACAAACATTCACAAATAACCCCTTGCTAGAATTCTATTTCACATGCATAACCACTTTATGCAATTTCACCCGAAAACCTGTTTCGGTATCTAGTGAAATAAATTCCTGCGCTTGTTCATTCTTTCGGCATGAAACATTTGCTCCAATTGGATGTCGGTGTCTCTTAAGTGTGTCACCCTACGGTTCGTGAATAATACAGACATGATCGAGACCCCTCTCGGATCAATAATCAGAAGCGGGATCTGGAGACCCATACTGACTCCCACACATTCAACGATGACTTTCTTGTGATCGTCGGAACCTTTTACGCTAGTATCTTAATCCCTTTGTTTCACGATATATTACATGTCCGAGATTCGATCATCGGTATCTCCATACCTAGTTTGATCTCGTTACCGACATGCACTCTTTTCTCGTTCCTGTGATATAACATTCTAGTGATCAAATCACTTGCTTGCAAGCTAATCAATGTGATATCACCGAGAGGGCCCAGAGTATATCTATCCGTCATCGGGATGAACAAATTCCACTCTCGATCCATGAGCCTCAACATAACACTTTATTAGTTCTGAATCCATCTTTATAATCACCCTGTTATGGTGTGACGTTTGATGTTATCAAGAAACTCTTCCGGTGTTAGTGATTGACATGATCTCATGGTCTAAGGATTAGGATCACTTCGTAAGTTGTTATAGCAATATAAACTCAATGACTTTGATTGTAATGCTATACTTCGGATGAATGTTCATCACACCATTACACTAATGTTGTGATCCCGTTATTAACAACATCCAATGTCCATGATCAGGAAACCTTGATCATCTTGTTAATCAACGAGCTAGTTTATGAGAGAGGCATAACTAGGAACTTTCTGTTTGTTTATTAAACACACATGTATTAACGTTTCCGTATTAATACAATTATAGCATGCAAAATAAACATCTATCATATACTTGGAATACACATAATAAACACTTTATTATTGCCTCTCAGGGCATATTCCCTTCAAAAGTATCTCCATACTCGGTTCCAAAATGCACCTCCCTTTTGTTCTGCACCAGTTATTGGATCCTGGCTAATTTCCATCCATGCCTCGCAAATCATATCGTCCTCGAGGGTTGAGTACGATCCGCTCCTTCGGCTACCGCCTTGTGTTTGAGTTTGCCGGACTAGTTCGTCCACAAACAAAGGCTCGTGGTTGATAGAGATACCATCTTCTTGGGTACCAAGGCCAGGATCCTGCAAGGGCCTATGGGTGGATCATGTGCACCGAGAGAGCCAGAACAAGGTACAAGTTACCTGTGTTGGAGTTTGGGTCGGAGCTAGGGACGATATTTCATCAAACAGCTTGGGGGAGCGGGCATGCTACCGGCGGTGATGCTCCTCCCGGTCTTGCTGCTACATGAAGAGCCTCCATCGACAGGTGCCACATTCAGGTCAAGGGCAAGCGCTGGCGACGAGTCGCCGATGATATCCATCCCCCTGGCCACCACTTCGACAGCAATTGGTTTGTTCATGGACGCGGACGAGGTCGCAGTGCCCGTGAGGGCAGCTAGCTATTGCTCCTTTATCAGGAGCAAGGTGGCAGCCTACGCAGTGATGGCCTCGACGGTGAACTTGGCCTGGATGGCCACGACGTTCTCAAGGTCGGCGGCCCTATCGGGGGCTACTTGGGCATCGGAAAGGCGCTGCCGGGCAACGTATCTATAATTTTTTATGTCCATGCTTGTTTAGTATCAACTTTGTTATATTTTGTCTACACTTTGAGTTTTTTTTTATATTTTCTGAAACTAACCGATTAACAAGATGCTGCAGTGTCAGTTGCCTATTTTCTGCTGTTTTTGGTTTCAGAAAAGCTAGTAAAGAAATATTCTTGGAATTGGACGGGACAAAAGCCAAAGCCAATATTTTACCGGAGCGAAGACAAAGTCAAAAGGGCAGCCAAAGGGGGGCCACGAGGTGGCCACACCCTAGGGCGGCGCGGACTAGGGGGAGGGGCGTGCCGCCACCAGGTGTTGGCCCCTCGGTCTCCCACTGACCTTGCCCTTTCATCTATAAAAGCACCTCGATGCAGAGACCCTAAACACCCAATCAAATCTCCACGAACTAGTCTATAGCCGCCGCCACCATCGTCCCTAGATCGGGGGGATCTGAAGCTCTTCACGGCACCCTGCCAGAGGGGAGAGATCATCCCGGAGTCCTTCATCACCATGCCAGCCTCCAGAGTGATGCATGAGTAGTTCACCCTTGGACTATGGGTCCATTGTAACATCCCAAAATTGATGAATTACAAAAGCATGCATTGCATTCATATTGTCATATCATATCTGTCTTGCACAAAAAGTTTCAAACGAAAAATCCAAATAAAACCATTAATATGCCCATTTTATAAAATCATATGTGGCATGGTTTTATTTTATTTTTCAAAGGGCCAAAGTGAATTTGAGTGGACAAGTGTGTTTGTCACACTTTAGAGTGCAACATTCACTTGTAAAAATCTAGATAAAATTTGAAATCAAACTTGTTTGAATTAGAGTTTGAAATTCATTCCTAGAAAATCAAACAGAAAAAGAAAAATCTAAAAGGAAAAAAATAAACACTGCGCTAGCCAATTGGCCCAACACCAGACCCATCCCACAAGCCTAGAAGCCCACCCGGGAAACCCCCTCACCCCCTCTATTTCCTACCCTGCGCGCGCACCCACCCACTGACGTGTGGACCCCGCAGCCAGGTCATCTCTTCGTCCTCAATTAGCGCCTGACGACCACCTCGCCGCTGCCGTTCACTGCCGTTGATTTCGCGGCTTAATTTCCATTGATTCGATGAGTAATTCCCGCACCTGACGCTGCCTACATAACCCCCTTGTAGCATCCCGGGGAAAATCCACTACTAGAAAATCGCCTGTTGTTTTTATTATGTGCATCATCATAACATCAGCATGCATCTGTTTGCCTAAAATTATTTTCTAAAAGCCCGTTTTCATTTTCTAAAATATCCCCTTTCTATTTCAAATGTAAAATCCTCGGTCCGTCCGGATCTTTTGTTTGCCTAAACTGTTTTACCAAAAAGATATTTAAAACAAAATAATATAAATAAAACGTTTTTGTCCGGGGAGGCGGTCCGACCGATCAGGACAGAGGCCCAACCGGTCCAGACTACCTACAACTCGGCCCACCTAAATCAAACCCTAACCCTAACCCAACCCCCAGCCTAACCCTAATCCCACCACTCCCCATCTGCCGCCGCCACCCCACTCTCCACACATGCACTCTCGCAGCGCCCCACCCCGCGATGCCTGCCACGCTCTCGCTCACCTCGCGTTGCACAAACCCAGCACGCGCCCGCACCCTTACATCGACAAGTCCCCGGGCCCATCCCATTCCTGTCCCGCTCGCGACCACCACACGTCCCGACCCTGTCTCCCTCGCCTCTTTCCAACTCCCGAGATGCCGCTGCCGCCTGCATCGCTTCCCCTGCTCTCACCTCGCCGAGATTTCCTACGGCAACCTCCACTCGCCTCCGGCCACCCTTCCTCGTCCCTGTATTGACCCCGACCTCGACCGGCCACCGTCTTTGCCCCCGGTCCCCCCTCGTCGTGACACCCAGCAGCGCCGCCGTGCTACCCATCGCCCTCACCGCTCGGCGCCGCCCCGATCCCCTCTGCCCACGAGGCTTTTCCATGTGCGTCGCCCTGGCCTCGCCTCTCCCCGGAGCCGGCCGCTGCCTGCGCCCGCTTCCCGGCCCTGCCTTCCTCTGCCGCCTGACGCTGTCCGGAGCTCTGTCACGCCTTCTCGCCGTCAACCCCGGCCGTGTCCTTGCCTCTGCGTCGCCTCGCTCCTCCGCCGTCGTCCCATGCCCCCACGTCAGGCCGCCGGCCCTCGTCCTTGCCGCCACGCTGCTAGACCCTCTGCTTGTGCTGCGGAGACGCTTTTCTTGGTATCTCCTGCTAATACACTACAGTGTATTTGTTCCAAATGGTTTCTACCCTATGCGTTTATGCGTATATCCCTGGCATTTGACTCGAGGCTCCTATGTTTCTCTTCTTCGGTCCAGATTCCCTGACTCACGATGTGAAGATATGGAGTGGTGATACTCTCTGTGGTGTAGTGATGTTTAGAAGACGGTGATGCTCCAAAATCGATTTGAAGAGCCATGATTCGCTACATGCGTCCAAGATCTTCGGAGCCCGAACCCTCGGAACGCCATGACCTCCTTCACAGACCCCATGCACGAAGATCGAACCCCGGACCAAGATCGTCGAAACCCATGTGTGACCTTTTCCGAGCCCCTATTTTATAAATTGCCAACTATATAAACTGTTGCATATTTAATTGTCATACTCGCATGCATATTGGTGTGGTTTGGGGGCCTTATGCCGATTCACCATATAATTAAATATGCAGACCATATGCGGGCTATTCTAGTCTTAGTTTGTCTCCATTTAAATTTGTGTAGCGAACCGGTGCTATCTTTTGCCATGTTAAGACAACATTTAAATTGCGGGGTACCTAAACAACATGAACTTAATAATTAATTGTCGGGACCCCGGTTCCACTTAATATGGTCTAATTGCATCGCACCTTGGCCATGTCATACATCATGCATGCATCATGCCTGATCTTTTGCCGTAGTATTAAATAGTCCATCCGGTGTTTCTTCTAGTGCTTTGCTTCTTCACGGATTAGGCCGATGAGTTGATGCGAGTGTCGACCCGATCTTCGGATGAACCTTCGGCAATGTTTTCAGGCGAGCATTCTCCCTCTTTCTACCTATTTTACGTTTCTAGTCTTTATTTCCTCCTGTTGATCTATTGCTATCTGTGTTGCGATGCTCTAGTTTTCGTACTCGTGATATCCCTTGCAGCCTTATATTGTCTTGGACACATCCTATTACCTGTTGTTTGGTAGATAGTTGGACCTGCGCGTCGTAGTCGCTTGCTCAAGTGCTGTTGTGTGTCGTCAAGTACCACAGTTGTTGGAGTATTGCCGCATGTTTAATGTTGGAGATGATCAAGACTTTAATTATTGTTTAATAACTAAAATTGAAAGTAGGTAAATGCAGAGGCACCGGTGGGTAATAGACAATATTTGGTTTTTAACCGCTCACTGGTGTCCCGTAGGACCCCGAGTTCTTGACACCTGTTCCGAGATCGAGCGCGCTAACCACAGGTGGGGTGTGTGGGCACCCCCATCGATTTAGTACCTGATTCCAAGTACTGCACCGGGGGCCACAAAGTAGTTTGGAGCTTTATTACTATCCTGTACTTATGCCATGCTTTACTGCTTAATTTAAAATTGTGCGAGGAATGCACCTGTACTGTTTAGGGAAGCGGAGTGTTTTCGCGGTATCGACAAGCCCAGTCACACTTTCGGGTTCCCAGTCGTTTACAGCCACTGACGCAAACCCTGGGTCTGTTCCGGAGCCGGCCAACTTCGTTGCGGGTAGCTTAGTGGGGTGGCCCCCCATGCTTGCTTTGGGTCTGGGAAACATCGTGTCCGAAACCCCGTCGACATACCGTTGGGTGTATGTTTTGTGATCTTGTACCTACCTGATCTGACAACAAGGGTGTAGGTGCGTGTGGATACTTTGGTGCACCCCTGCAGGGTTAAATCTTTTCGAAAAGCCGTGTCCGCGGTTATGGACGACTTGGAGCACAGTTCTCGATCATAGACAACTATAACTAAAGTTTACTGCTATAATTTGACTTGTATCCGATATGACTAGTAATCAGCTTCACTGCAACGGAATGGCTAAATAAAAGTACCAACAACTACTGGGTTTGGGGATATCTCATGCTTATTGTATCTGACTAGTAAGTGTTGCAACTACAACGGAATGGTTAACTAAAACTGCCCACTGCTTATTATATCAGGATGACTCATGCTATCTATATTTGACTAGTAATTGCCGCCACTATAACGGAATGAATAAAACTGCCAACTGTGTGAGTTCCTCGGTTGACTTCCTCGTTTGGTCTCGAGGGGGAAATTCCAGGATGGGTATGTTTGGTGGTAGTATCAGGATGGTTCCGAATAGGTCTTTCTTACCCCTCTCTGATAGCCGACAGTTATCTCGAGTCTCTATAGGTTGTTTAGTGCATGCCGCGCTGCCGCTCAGTCCACCATACCTATGTAGGCGAGGACCGCCGAATTCTAGTCTCGCCTTGTACTGGCCTCAGTACTGACCGCTCTCTTTTTCCTTTGCCCTTTGTCGGCACCCCTTTTGTGTAAGCAGGTTTCGAGATCGACGTCGTTAGCAGGGTTACCCTTCCGGCTTGGCCTGGGCAGGGTTATGGACGCCATTGGTTATTCTTCAGGGCTCTTAGCCCCATTTGCATCTTGTCCGTAGTCGAACGCTCTATCGTTTTCAAGGTGATTTGGATCTTTGTACTGTATATCTGTATTCTTGACTCATTGAGTCGCCGTTGTATATATATGTTTTGTGGGTTCCATCGAGGACTATTGTGTAATGATATTACTTCGATTTCCACCCGCACGCAAGTGCCTGGTGGGCACCTTTGAATCGTTTCTATGCGGGTTTGGCGGGAAGCGCTGAAACTTGCATAGGGCCGATTCTGAGGGTGTTACAGAGTGGTATCAGAGCTCAGCAGTTGCGATACCCCCACAAGTCCAGCCTGTAGGATAACCTAGCTAACGGCCGAAGTAGAGTGTCAAAACTATTTTTGCAAAATCGGTTGGATAGTTCTGATTAGGTCTGATTTTACTCCTTACCCCTCTGCTGCTCTCCTCTCACCTCTGCGTGTTTTGAATCCGCTCTCTTCTCCCTCTCCGAGTCCAGGATTTCTCGTGGTTGGGTTCCATCGTACCTTCAGGGTTTCGCTTCCTCCTTTGGTAACGGTGTTGCTACATCTGGTCTTCATGCTATCCGAGGAATCCTTCGTCTGGTGGACTTCTCTTTGTTCCTTCTTGAGCCTTCCGGTGCTTTCTGACGCGACGACATCATCTACGCTAGATCCGATGCAGAGTCTGCATCACTCCTTTGTTCCTGAACCTCGATTGTCGAGATCTTCAGTCTGATTCCGAGAATGGTTGCACGCTTTTCTACTGATTGTGCAGAGTAATAGTTTGGGTGCGTGATGGATTGGCCCCCATGCCGACTACTCACTCTATTCGCTTGTGTACATTGAAGTGGATGAGAATGCATCGGTTCCCTCTTTCCATCAAATCTAGAGGTGGCTTTATTTGTTGATACCTCTACCTTCGACCTTTTGTTCCCGGAGTGTTCTCTCGTCGATCACGGATAACGACCTCTTGTTAGTGGTGTCGCGAAGATCTACACGAACCGAGAAGATGCAGATCACCGACCTTCTTTTCGGTACCATAAGGCGGATCTCGAGGGCGAGATCCATTGTTAGTGGTGTCGAATTGTAGCATCCCGGGGAAAATCCACTACTAGAAAATCGCCTGTTGTTTTTATTATGTGCATCATCATAACATCAGCATGCATCTGTTTGCCTAAAATTATTTTCTAAAAGCCCGTTTTCATTTTCTAAAATATCCCCTCTCTATTTCAAATGTAAAATCCTCGGTCCGTCCGGATCTTTTGTTTGCCTAAACTGTTTTACCAAAAAGATATTTAAAACAAAATAATATAAATAAAACGTTTTTTGTCCGGGGAGGCGGTCCAACCGATCAGGCCAGAGGCCCAACCGGCCCAGACTACCTACAACTCGGCCCACCTAAATCAAACCCTAACCCTAACCCAACCCCCAGCCTAACCCTAATCCCACCACTCCCCATCTGCCGCCGCCACCCCACTCTCCACACATGCACTCTCGCAGCGCCCCACCCCGCGATGCCTGCCACGCTCTCGCTCACCTCGCGTTGCACAAGCCCAGCACGCGCCCGCACCCTTCCATCGACAAGTCCCCGGGCCCATCCCATTCCTGTCCCGCTCGCGACCACCACACGTCCCGACCCTGTCTCCCTCGCCTCTTTCCAACTCCCGAGATGTCGCCGCCGCCTGCATCGCTTCCCCTGCTCTCACCTCGCCGAGATTTCCTACGGCAACCTCCACTCGCCTCCGGCCACCCTTCCTCGTCCCTGTATTGACCCCGACCTCGACCGGCCACCGTCTTCGCCCCCGGTCCCCCCTCGTCGTGACACCCAGCAGTGCCGCCGTGCTACCCATCGCCCTCACCGCTCGGCGCCGCCCCGATCCCCTCTGCCCACGAGGCTTTTCCATGTGCGTCGCCCTGGCCTCGCCTCTCCCCGGAGTCGGCCGCTGCCTGCGCCCGCTTCCCGGCCCTGCCTTCCTCTGCCGCCTGACGCTGCCCGGAGCTCTGTCACGCCTCCTCGCCGTCAACCCCGGCCGTGTCCGTGCCTCTGTGTCGCCTCGCTCCTCCGCCGTCGTCCCGTGCCCCCACGTCAGGCCGTCGGCCCTCGTCCTTGCCGCCACGCTGCTAGACCGTCTGCTTGTGCTGCGGAGACGCTTTTCTTGGTATCTCTTGCTAATACACTACAGTGTATTTGTTCCAGATGGTTTCTACCCTATGCGTTTATGCGTATATCCCTGGCATTTGACTCGAGGCTCCTATGTTTCTCTTCTTCGGTCCAGATTCCCTGACTCACGATGTGAAGATATGGAGTGGTGATACTCTCTGTGGTGTAGTGATGTTTAGAAGACGGTGATGCTCCGAAATCGATTTGAAGAGCCATGATTCGCTACACGTGTCCAAGATCTTCGGAGCCCGAACCCTCGGAACGCCATGACCTCCTTCACAGACCCCATGCCCGAAGATCGAACCCCAGACCAAGATCGTCGAAACCCATGTGTGACCTTTTCCGAGCCCCTATTTTATAAATTGCCAACTATATAAACTGTTGCATATTTAATTGTCATACTCGCATGCATATTGGTGTGGTTTGGGGGCCTTATGCCGATTCACCATATAATTAAATATGGAGACCATATGCGGGCTATTCTAGTCTTAGTTTGTCTCCATTTAAATTTGTGTAGCGAACCGGTGCTATCTTTTGCCATGTTAAGACAACATTTAAATTGCGGGGTACCTAAACAACATGAACTTAATAATTAATTGTCGGGACCCCGGTTCCACTTAATATGGTCTAATTGCATCGCACCTTGGCCATGTCATACATCATGCATGCATCATGCCTGATCTTTTGCCATAGTATTAAATAGTCCATCCGGTGTTTCTTCTAGTGCTTTGCTTCTTCACGGATTAGGCCGATGAGTTGATGCGAGTGTCGACCCGATCTTCGGATGAACCTTTGGCAATGTTTTCAGGCGAGCATTCTCCCCCTTAATACCTATTTTACGTTTCTAGTCTTTATTTCCTCCTGTTGATCTATTGCTATCTGTGTTGCGATGCTCTAGTTTTCGTACCCGTGATATCCCTTGCAGCCTTATTGCCTTGGACACATCCTATTACCTGTTGTTTGGTAGATAGTTGGACCTGCGCGTCGTAGTCGCTTGCTCAAGTGCTGTTGCGTGTCGTCAAGTACCACAGTTGTTGGAGTATTGTCGCATGTTTAATGTTGGAGATGATCAAGACTTTAATTATTGTTTAATAACTAAAATTAAAAGTAGGTAAATGCAGAGGCACCGGTGGGTAATAGACAATATTTGGTTTTTAACCGCTCACTGGTGTCCCGTAGGACCCCGAGTTCTTGACACCTGTTCCGAGATCGAGCGCGCTAACCACAGGTGGGGTGTGTGGGCACCCCCATAGATTTAGTACCTGATTCCAAGTACTGTACTTGGGGCCACAAAGTGGTTTGGAGCTTTATTACTATCCTGTACTTATGCCATGCTTTACTGCTTAATTTAAAATTGTGCGAGGAATGCACCTGTACTGTTTAGGGAAGCGGAGTGTTTTCGCGGTATCGACAAGCCCAGTCACACTTTCGGGTTCCCAGTCGTTTACAGCCACTGACGCAAACCCTGGGTCCGTTCCGGAGCCGGCCAACTTCGTTGCGGGTAGCTTAGTGGGGTGGCCCCCCGTGCTTGCTTTGGGTCTGGGAAATGTCGTGTCTGAAACCCCGTCGACATACCGTTGGGTGTATGTTTTGTGATCTTGTACCTACCTGATCTGACAACAAGGGTGTAGGTGCGTGTGGATACTTTGGTGCACCCCTGCAGGGTTAAATCTTTTCGAAAAGCCGTGTCCGCGGTTATGGACGACTTGGAGCACAGTTCTCGATCATAGACAACTATAACTAAAGTTTACTGCTATAATTTGACTTGTATCCGATATGACTAGTAATCAGCTTCACTGCAACGGAATGGCTAAATAAAAGTACCAACAACTGCTGGGTTTGGGGATATCTCATGCTTATTGTATCTGACTAGTAAGTGTTGCAACTACAACGGAATGGTTAACTAAAACTGCCCACTGCTTATTATATCAGGATGACTCATGCTATCTATATTTGACTAGTAATTGCCGCCACTATAACGGAATGAATAAAACTGCCAACTGTGTGAGTTCCTCGGTTGACTTCCTCGTTTGGTCTCGAGGGGGAAATTCCAGGATGGGTATGTTTGGTGGTAGTATCAGGATGGTTCCGAATAGGTCTTTCTTACCCCTCTCTGATAGCCGACAGTTATCTCGAGTCTCTATAGGTTGTTTAGTGCATGCCGCGCTGCCGCTCAGTCCACCATACCTATGTAGGCGAGGACCGCCGAATTCTAGTCTCACCGTGTACTGGCCTCAGTACTGACCGCTCTCTTTTTCCTTTGCCCTTTGTCGGCACCCCTTTTGTGTAAGCAGGTTTCGAGATCGACGTCGTTAGCAGGGTTACCCTTCCGGCTTGGCCTGGGCAGGGTTATGGACGCCATTGGTTATTCTTCAGGGCTCTTAGCCCCATTTGCATCTTGTTCGTAGTCGAACGCTCTATCGTTTTCAAGGTGATTTGGATCTTTGTACTGTATATCTGTATTCTTGACTCATTGAGTCGCTGTTGTATATATATGTTTTGTGGGTTCCATCGAGGACTATTGTGTAATGATATTACTTCGATTTCCACCCGCACGCAAGTGCCTGGTGGGCACCTTTGAATCGTTTCTATGCGGGTTTGGCGGGAAGCGCTGAAACTTTCATAGGGCCGATTCTGAGGGTGTTACACCCCTCCTCCTTCCCCTTCTCTCTGTTTGACGCTCGTGCACTCCCCGTACTCTTGCGCATCTAACGCCACCCTGTGCTTGTCTTCCCGTGCCCTGTAGCGCAACGATGACACCCGAGAGCACCCAACGCTGACCTCACCTCCGGCGAGGAATCCACGACGACTCCGCACGCTCGCGCCTCCATTTTGTCGACCATCGTCAGCACCTTGTCCCCGCGCTTCGGTAACGACCCGTGCCTTCCCCTCTCACCCCCTTGCACCGCTAGTACACCGCCGGTGGGAGCGTCGCTGCTGCTCTGGCCATTCGCGCCGCCCAACTATTGTCAAAGCGACCAACACCGTTAGATCTAGATCTAGTGGATCTGATTAGATCACTTAACGAAGAGGTATCAGTAGATCTGGCCCATGCGATTTCATTTAAATCCTGCGGCTCTCGTTGATCGATCCAACCTAATCAGTACGGCCAATCAGACATGGCCACGTGTCTGTGAATTTGTTTAAAAATCTGTTTTTTTATATCTATTAGAGATTTAAACTTGTAAAATTCATATCTTGAGTTTTGTTTATCCAAAAAATGCAAATAATATATCAATGGATTCAGAAAAATAAATTCTACACTACTATGGGATTGAATTTGTATTTTGCTTCTGTAAATTAGATATATTTGCATACTCAAATATAGGCTTATTTTGACAATATAAATTATTTAGAACATGATTTTAAAGCAAATTTGAGTTTGTTTAGACTATAAATAGATGGTTTTATCATCAGTACTGTTTGTTTCACTTGCTTAGTATAGAAAAATCATTTCATTGCATTTGCATGCATTCATATATATTTTTGCTTGAATATTGGAATGTGAATTTGGTGCTATTATTTTATGTGTAGATTTTGGTGCTAGTGGTGATTGTGAGTGTGAGGATTTTTGCTACTCCCCCAACTACCAAGGCAAGTGGTGCTTCATGTATTTTTGTCCTATTATTTTGACTATGCACTAGTGATATTTTGAGTAGGGCTTGCATGGAATTTTTTCTAAGTATATATATGCTATGCCTTGGGAAATCCTAGTAGTTGTACTCTTGGTGGAATTTTCTCCAAGTTAAGATACTTGGTATGTTATCATACTTAGTGATGGTGCTGGTTAGCACTTCGTTGGGAGGCCCAAGAGGAAGGTGTGAAGCAGCACAAAAGCAGTTTACCCTCAGTAAGAAACCAAGTTTATCGAACCAGTAGGAGGAAGGAAACGTCACACAGGTGTTGCAAGCAACACGGAGACCTGCACAACACAAACTCAAGCCTTTGCCCCAACTAGACAGTGAGGTTTGCTGTAACAAAGGATTAAACATACGGTGTGGAAGGTAATGGTGGTTTGCAGCAAGTAAACAGGTAACAATGGAAGATGTATCATTGGTAAAGATTGGACCAGGGTTTATAGTTCACTAGAGGTGCTCTCCTTAGATAAACAACATGGCATGAAGGGTAAACAAATTATAGCAGGGCAATTGACAGGAACGGAGCAAGGCATAACAATGCAATACTAGTCAGAAAGATCCTATGAGATTCGATTGGGCAATACAACAAGATACATGGACCGCCATCCAACTGCATCTATGACTAGAAGTCTACCTTTAGGTTATCATCCGAATCCCTCCAGTATTAAGTTGCAAGCAACAAACAACTGCTTTAAGCAAAGTGTGTAAGGTAAACAGTCCACATGTTCCATGAACAAGAGACCGTTGTTTTCTCCCTAGTGGAAACCGCACATCTACAACCGAAGAGATTCCTGTTACTTCCCTTGGAAACTAGAGGCATGAACCCAGTATCGAGCATAAATACCCCTCTTGGAGTCACTAGCAACTACTTGGCCAAGATATCTAGAACAACGGAGAGCATGCAAGATCACAAACAACACATACATGATAGAATCATAAAGACAAAACCATTAATCAATCCAACATAATAATCTCAATATCCATCGGATCCCCACAAACACAACATGCATGATTACAAATAGACAATATCTTGATCATGAACGGAGCTCACAAGATCTATATATGAAAGCACAAAGGAGGATATACAACCATCTAGCTACTACATGGACCCATAGTCCAAGGTGGAACTACTCACGCATCATACCGGAGAGAAGGTCTCCGGGATGATCTGCCCTCCGGTAGGGTGTCGGGAAGAACTTCAGATCCCCCCGATATAGGAACGATGGTGGCAACGGCTACAGACGGTTTCATGGAGATTTGATCGGGTCCTTAGGGTTTAGGCATCGAGGTCTTCTTATAGGCGAAGGGGGAGGCCGAGGAGGCGACCAAGGGGCCCACACCCTGCCTAGGCACGAGCCCACCCCTGGCCGCACCTAGGGGGATGTGGCCGCCCTGGCTTGCCTCTCCATCTCCCCTCTGGACTTCGTGTTCCCCATGGAAAGTTATTGACTTTGGCTTTTGTCCCGTCCAATTCCGAGAATATTGATTTTCTGCCTTTCTGGAACTAAAAACAGAAGAAAACATGCAACTGGCACTATGGCAACTTGTTAATAGGTTAGTTCCAGAAAATATATAAAAACACCTCAAAGTGTAGACAAAGCAAAGCAAAGTAGATACTAAACAAGCATGGAATATCAAAAATTATAGATACGTTTCCGACGTATCAAGCATCCCCAAGCTTAACTCCTGCTCGTCCCCGAGTAGGTAAGTGATAAAAATAATAATTTTTTAGGTGACATGCACCTTCACAATGAAGATCTAACCATTTGCAAGCATTGAAAGCTGGGATCAAAGAACTCTAAACAAGAACATGAAAGATGGAGTTCTAACAGTAAGACAAAGCAACTATTGTTGCAACATGACAAGATACAAACAAAGATCATGAATAACATGCATTAAAAAATGTTTTTTTGTTTCACATACAGAAAACATAGCATAGTGGCAATCATATTGTCCCTCATAGAGTAGCAAATTGATGCATATGACACCTTCAAAGTTCACAAGGGTGACTAGAAACAAGTAGCATAAGAACAAGTAATATCACAATATGCATCAATCAATAAGTTTTGGGACACTGCACATAGAACTAAGAATAGAAACTATGCTCTCTTAATGGTGTGTAAAGGTAGAAGGTGGAGACTCACCATAATAGTGGAATAAAGGCCCTTCATAAAGGGAAGCAGGGATTTCAAGTTTTAAAAAGAGCTTCCAAAAATTATGGTACTTGTTAGCTTTTAGCCCTCATTGCCCCTATCATAAGCATCTTGAAGTGATTACGGTTAAAGTGAACAAACTATGGAGTATATGCTTGACAAAGTATAAGTTGGCAATCTCATGTCCCTTGAATATGAGGGCCACACCTCATGCTACTCAACTCCAGTCACCTGTAAGTTCTTGTCATAGTAAGTACATGCGTATCATAGAGAACCGCCAACGGGCTACCCCTTGCACATGGTACAGGAGCTATCCCATAACCAAAATGGCAAGGAAAGCAGACAAAGAGCATCTCAGCGATCTTTTTATTTACTATGTGCATAGATTTTTATTGAGGATGCTTCACGGAATGCTCATAATGGTGATGCTGCAAGTTTCCGCCATGATTAGGCATGGCTTAGGCTAGCGGCCTAGGAGTTTCTATAACACAAAATACATAACTCCATGGACTTACAAGCTCCCTTTTTATTTCACACCGGTGACATCCATAGACAAAAGAGCATGATATCAACTGTGTGCAAAGTACAAGTGCAATGTTGAAAACGTTCCCCATGATAGCATGGTTCTTCTAATTCCAACGTATAAGTGCAAGCATGTACAACATAGACGACACAATGGTTCAAGTTTATTAAGGGGCAAAGAATATAAAGTGTGCCATCAAGTTCGTGAGGGCTTTAATCACTAAGTTCTCACATAACAAAATACTTTTTAATTGGAAGATAACTGAAAACAAGAATATACTTGGAATGGTGTAACACACCATGCATAGGAACTTATATCAGACACTTTGGAATAACTTGGTTTCTTGGGAGTTGGAGGCATGAGTAGAGCTTATTCATACAAGTGGAGGCTAGCAAAAGACTGGGAGCAACCAACTAAGAGAGTAATAATAGCCATAATCATGCAGAGCGACAAAACATTACTAATCAAAGCATAGAGTGGTACTACAAGTCAAGGACTAAATGATCATAGAGGCTACGGTGACTTGTTCATAGTCATAACATGGTGTGAGCATGTGCCAAGTCAACTCAAACAAACCATCAAAGGAGAATATCACAATACTATGATTTTGTATGCTAAAACAACGCATGATTCTGTAAAGGCACACTAAGCAATCCCAATGACTTGGAGAAAGTAATGCTACAACAATAATCACTAATAATCAGGTCAAAACAACACCTAGCATGGCATGCTAAAGTCTAAGTCATAGTCAATGCAAGCTCCTCTTGCACTTTCAAGCAAGAACTTTCTACTCCTTTCCAACACCAACCGACTTATTTGAAATAACACAGTGAGAATGGGGGTCCAAACTACTTTATTCAAGCAACTAAACAAACTAAGCCAAGAAACGAAAACTAAGACGCTCCAAGAACAACACAACAATGCATGAAACAATAAAAACGAAGTGTCTAGACATACCCGAGCTTTTTATTGATGAAGAAGGGGATGCCTTGGGCATCCCAAGCTTTGACGCTTGTACCTCTTGGATATTTCTTGGGGTGAAACCATGGTGGCATCACCAATCTTGAGCTTTTGTCCATTATTCATCTCATTACATCCTTCTCTCTCTAGACCTAAATTTTTTTCCTTCATACAAAACTTCACATAATCTTCATTAGCAACATTAGTGTATTCAAAAGATAATAGACCCTTGGGTTTAGCTTTAGAATAGCAAAACCTTTACTAAAAACACAAGCTACTGAATCAAATTCCTTTAAAAAGCTCAATTCCCTAAAAGAGAACCCAAAAAGAAATCTATAAGAAGCAAATGCAAATAATGATAGAAATCTGTCAAAACAGACCAACAGGTAGAAACCGATTTTTTCGAAGATCTTCTGTTGCTCAAATCAAAATGTGTTGAACTAACGAAATTTAGCTAACATACTGGGGGATTTATTTGTAAATTTTCAGCTCAATAAAATTTACAAAGACTCATCACGATTTTTTATGGTGGAGGACAGAAATCTGTTTCCGGACAGCAACTCCCCAAATCTTACTTCCCTCTCATTAGAGGTCATTCTTGGCAAAAAAGCAAACAAAAAGGATAAATAGAGGTCATTACTGAAGTAATAACTTTCAAGACTCAAGTAAACTCTTGGGTTATCTGCCAACAAGTATTTTTCTTTAATGCCTTTGAGTTAGGGACAAGAAGCAAGAAATCAAGTATTTTCAAATGAAGCATTAACTCTCTTGTTCTTTCCTTTCTTGCCATTCTTCTTCTCTTTAGGGAAAATTTTATTGCTTACTGGAGGAGAAAAATGCATAATTCTTTCTCCCACATCTATTATTGCTCCAAGGTGTTTCAGTAGGGATCTTCCAAGTGTGATCTGTCCTTTGCCTACACATTCAATAACAAGATAATCAGTAGACACCATTTTCCCTGAGATTTTTGTAAACACACCTTCAACTATTCCAATGGGTAATAAAGTGACATTATTAGTAAGAGAGATTTTCTCTCCTCCTTTAGAAAGCCCCCAAAGACTCAAAGACTCATAAATATCTTTAGGCATAAGGCAAAATTCAGACATGATATCACAACGAGCATCAACAAGTGTAGTATTTATAGAGACTTTGATTATGGGAAACCACTTTGAAGGCTCAGAACTTATTGGAACATAATCATGGTATGCCCTAAGTGTGTGATAGCAACTGTTCAAAGCAGCAGTACTGGACTCAAGATTGTTCAACTTAGCAAAAATATTTATGAAAGAGGAATCAGACTTGCCAGGCGTATTATAAATGATAATCAATTTCCTTACGGCATCAAAAGCTTCATCCTCACTAAATTGAAAAATATCTTTCTCAGCCACAGCATCCAAAGCATATCTATAACGAAGAGCAATACCGCGGTAGAAACTATTAATAACCAAGCTAAGACTCATCTTAGGCTCAGTTTCCCTTTGTAAAGCGGAGATTATAGACCAAGCTTCTTTAAAACTCTCTTCACTTTTTTTCTTAAAAGTAGAGATCTCTTCCATGGGTGTAATAGATATTGGACCAAAACCAGACATGGTAGCAACCAGGGTAGGAACTAATTTTTTTGTGTTTTTGAATAGAGAAAGCAAACCAAACTAAACTATTTTTTTTTTTTGAGTTTTTGATAAAAAGAGGCAAACAAAAACCAAGCAAAAGAAACTAAGCAAACTAAAAACAAAGTAAAGAGAAAGTAAGTGGAGGACTCCCCTTGTGAATACGTCCTTAGCCTCTCCGGCAACGGCGCCAGAAAACTTGTTGTTGGCTCAGTTGATGTGGAGCCTGTTGGAAACCCCAAGAGCAAGGTGTGAAGAAGCACAGGAGCAAGTCTTCCCTCAGTAAGAAACCGAGGTTATCGAACCAGTAGGAGGAAGGAAACGTCACACAGGTGTTGCAAGCAACATGAAAACCTGCACAAGGCAAACTCAAGACTTTGCCCTAACTAACAGTGAGGTTGTCAATCTCACCAGTTGCTGTAACAAAGGATTAACTGTATGGTGTGGAAGGTGATGATGGTTTGCAGCAATTAAATAGTAACCGTGGAAGATGTATCAATGCTAAAGATTGGACCGGGGGTCCATAGTTCACTAGAGGTGCTCTCCTTAGATAAACAACATGGCATGAAGGGTAAACAAATTACAGCAGGGCAATTGACATGAACTGAGCAAGGCATAACAATGCAATACTAGACAAAAAGATCCTATGAGATTCGATTGGGCAATACAACAAGATACATAGACCGCCATCCAACTGCATCTATGACTAGAAGTCCACCTTCAGGTTATAATCCAAACCCCCTCCGGTATTAAGTTGCAAGCAACATACAACTGCTTTAAGCAAAGTGTGTAAGGTAAACAATCCACTTGTTCCATGAACAAGAGACCGTTGTTTTCTCCCTAGTGGCAATAGCACATCTACAATCGAAGAGATTTCTGTCACTTCCCTTGGAAACTAGAGGCATGAACCCACTATCGAGCATAAATACCCCACTTGGAGTCACTAGCAACTACTTGGCCAAGATAGGTACTAACAACGAAGAGCATGCAAGATCACAAACAACACAAACATGATAGAATCAAATAGACAAAACCATTTATCAATCTGACATAGTAATCTCAATATCCATCGGATCCCCGCAAACACAACATGCATGATTACAGATAGATTAGATATTGATCATGAACAAAGCTCACAAGATCTATACATGAAAGCACAAAGAGGTGATACAACCATCTAGCTACTACATGGACCCGTAGTCCAAGGTGGAACTACTCACGCTTCATACCGGAGAAGAAGGCCTCCGGGATGATCTCCCCTCTAGCAGGGTGCCGGGAAGAACTTCAGATCCCCTCGATCTAGGGACGAAGGTGGCGGCGGCTACAGACGGTTTCGTCGAGTTTTGATCGGGTGCTAGGGTTTCTGCATCTGGGCTTCTTATAGGTGAAGAGGGAGGCCGAGGCAGCTGCACCCTCCTAGGAGCGGGGTGGGCCCACCAGCGCGGCCAGGGGGTGTGGCCCCCTCGAGGCCCTCCTCCGTCTCATCTTCTGGCTTCGTGATGCCCATGATAAAATATTGTATTTGGATTTTGTCCCGTGTAATTCCGAGAATATTGATTTTATGCCTTTCTGGAACAAAAATAGAAGAAAACATGCAACTGGCACTGTGGTAACTTGTGAATAGGTTAGTTCCAGAAAACATATAAAAACACCTCAAAGTGTAGACAAAGCAAAGAAAATCAAAGTAGATACTAAACAAGCATGGAGCATCAAAAATTATAGATACGTTTCTGATGTATCAGAGGAGGAGGAGCGCGCGTGTAGAACACCTCTCTTCTCTTCACACCAAGTCATACTAGTGGGAGAAGAGATCACCTTATATGTTGGTGGAAATCTCTCCCAACTAGCCATGTGGGACTAAACTCCCACCACTCCTCTTTCCATGAATGGGCCCTTAGGGATTTTCCTGAAATTGTTAGATAGGCCTAAAGCCCACCCTATATTTCAACAATCCCTCACCAGATCCCAAAGGCCCATGGTGTTTCCAACACTGTTTTGATATACTGGTATTTTTAGTGGAGACCTGTTAAGGTTGAACATTCACCTAGAACAGATGGCTACACTCCTTTACAACTGAACAATGGACTAGGCCTTGAATTGTCAGTTTGGCGTAAAGATATTTCACCAAATGTCTTACTAGTACTAGGCTGCCAAAAGATGACCCCTCGGGTGGAGCATATTAATCACACTCCTGACCTTTTCATGAACTTACTAAAGATTAACCCAATCTCATAGTCTGTGACCAGCAGTCGGGCTCATATAGGTGTGTTCCTCCAAAGATTGCTCGGTAGGATAGCATATTGCTTATAAAAGCTTTAGAACACATTAAGACAAAAGTTAACCTGCCATACAGTTTTCGGGAGTATTGCATCTCCAACAGAGTGGATTGATGAGTGCAGCAACACTTCGTTGGGATACCCCAAGCTTCCCTCAGTAAGAAACCAAGGTTATCGAACCAGTAGGAGGAAGTAAACGTCCCAAAGGTGTTATAAGCAACGTGGAAACCTGCACAACACAAACTCAAGACTTTGCCCCAACTAACAGTGAGGTTGTCAATCTCATCGGTTGCTATAATAAAGGATTAACTGTACAGTGTGGAAGGTGATGATGGTTTGCAGCAAGTAAATAGTAACAGTGGAAGATGTATCAATGGTAAAGATTGGACCGGGGTCCATAGTTCACTAGAGGTGCTCTCCTTAGATAAACAACATGGCATGAAGGGTAAACAAATTACAGCAGGGCAATTGACAGGAACTGAGCAATGCATAACAATGCAATACCAGACAAAAAGATCCTGTGAGATTCGATTGGGCAATACAACAATATACATAGACCGCCATCCAACTACATCTATGACTATAAGTGCACCTCCAGGTTATTGATACGTCGGAAAGTTATCTATAATTTTTGATGCTCCATGCTTGTTTAGTATCTACTTTACTTTGCTTTGTCTACACTTTGAGGTGTTATTATATCTTTTCTGGAACTAACCTATTAACAAGTTGCCATAGTGTCAGTTGCCTGTTTTCTTCTGTTTTTGGTTCCAGAAAGGCAGAAAATCAATATTCTCGGAATTGGACGGGACAAAATCCAAAGTCATTATTTTTCTCGGAGCAACACGGAACCACGAAGCAGAGCCAGAGGGGGGCCACAGGGTGGCCGCACACCTAGGCGCAGGCAAGCCTTGGGGGCACCTGGGGAGGGTGTGGGCCCCCTGGCTCCCCACCGACCCGTCCTACTGCGCCTATAAGAAGCTCCCGACTCAGAAACCCTAAATAATCCAGAAGAAATCCACGAAAACCTCTGCTGCGCCGCCTCCACCAAAGGGGAGATTCGGGGGACAGAAAGTCTCTGTTCCGGCATCCTCCCGGGACGGGGAAGTGCCCCCAGAGCCATCTCCATTGATCTCCACCACCATCTCCATCACCGTTGTTGATTCCATGATGAGGAGGGAGTAGTCTCCTTCGGGGCTAAGGGCTCTACCGGTAGCTATGTGTTCATCTCTCTCTCTATGCATGATCTTGTTGTGGTCATGAGCTTTGTAATCAAGTAAATCTACCTTGCTACTCAAGTGCTTCAATATATCTCTGCTCTCCCCATGTGTGTGAAAGTGACAGCGTGCATGCCATGGTGGCACTTAGGCTTGAGTCTACATAAATACTCTTTGTGCTTTAATAGATCTATGCTTTTCCCCACGTGTGTGAAAGTGACAGCGGGCTTACTGTGTGGCACTTTGGCTAGATTGAATATTTGTTATGAGTTATATTTGGAGTTGGATGTCTTTATGAAATTGTGGTGTTTGTTGGAACCATTTAGCGATCAAGGTGACAGTGTGGGGTTATCTAGATTGGGGAAGGCGGACTTTGAGGTGTGCTGTTATAGCCCTACCATGGATTAGAGTGTCCAACCGGAGAGTAGTTAAGAGTAGTATCATGAAGAGAGGATATTTATATGAGAGAGTGTTCACTAGTGAAAGTATGATCCCTAGGCCTTGTTTCTTAGCATTGAAACACCGTTTGCTACTAGATCTATTTCATGTTTGTTTGCTTCCATATTTTTTCCGTTTGCCGGGGAGGTTTTGGTCCTTTACCTTACCTCACCATCAAGCTCTTTTATGGCACCGTTACCACTTGTATTTCACTATCTCTTCGCTGAACTAGTGCATCTATACACCTAACAAGTGTATTGGGTGTGTTGGGGACACAAGAGACTTCTTGTATCTTGATTGCATTAGTGCTTGAGAGGGAATACCTTTGACCACTTCCTCCCTGAGTTCGATAAACCTTGGGTGATCCACTTAAGGGAAACTTGCTGCTGTTCTACAAACCTCTTCACTTGGAGGCCCAACAACTGTCTACAAGAATAGAAGTGCGTAGACATCAAGCTCTTTTATGGCGCCGTTGCCGGGGAGGAAAGGTAAAAGGCACTCACACACCTTACCCAATGGCAACAGCAAGCCAGAAAGCACTTTTCTGGCGCCATTGCCGGGGAGGTAAGGTAAAAGGTACTCACATCCTCCAGTGTGAGTGCTCGAAGTTATTTCCTTTAGATTCTGCAATTTTGTCTTTTTGTTTCTTGTTTTCACTAGTTAGGCTTAATAGAAAACAACAAAAAATTAGAGAGCTTTATAGTATCTATCTTGAGTTAGGACATGAAGTGTTTGAAGAGAAAATTAAAAAACCTATGGAGCTTTATTTGCATGCTAATAGCAATGTTATTAGTATGAATTCTTTGGACACCATTATTGCTAATGCTATGGAAACGTCTAAGCTTGGGGAAGCTGGTTTTGATGAAAATGATTTTTTTAGTTCCCAGCTTTGAAAGATAGCTATTCTATTGCTTATGATGATACAAAACCTTCAATATATGATGATTATAATGATGAGTATGATATTTTCAGTCCACCTACTATTGAGGAGAAAATTAATTGTGATTACAATATGCCTCCTATATTTAGTGATGATGGTGATGAGAATAGTATTGATAGCTATTTTGTTAATTTTGCTCCCAATATGATTAATAAGAATGACTATGCTTATGTGGAGAGTAATAATTATTTTATGCATGTGTATCATGATAAGAATGTTTTATGTGATAGTTATATTGTTAAGTTTATTCATGATGCTACTGAAAGTTATTATGAGAGAGAGAAACATGGTCTTATGCATCTCAAAAATATTAAGTTTCCCCTCTTTATGTCGAAAATCTTGAAGTTGCACTTGTTTTGCTTTCCTATGCTTGTTGATTTGTGCTTTCATGACTTGTTTCTTTACAAGATTCCTATGCATAGGAAGTGGGTTAGACTTAAATGTGTTTTGAATTTGCTTCTTGATGCTCTCTTTTATTTCAATTCATATTTCTTATGTGAGCAACTTATCAAACTATCAAGCCTAACTTAAAGGCGGTAAAGAAAAGTACTTGTTGGGATATAACCCAAGAGTTTTCTTGAGTCTTGGAAGTTATTACTTCAGTAATGACCTCTCCTTATCTTTTTTTTTTTACTTTTTGTGCCAAGAATGACCTCTAATGAGAGGGAAGTAAGATTTGGGGAGTTGCTGTCCCGAAACAGATTTCTGTCCTCCACCAAAAATATTCACGAGGAGTCTCTGTAACTCGGTTTGAGCTCAAAATTTACGAATAAATCCCCCGGTATGTTAGATAACTTTTGTTAGTTCAACACTTGTTGATCTGAGCAACAAAGGATGTTTGAAAAAATCGGTTTCTACCTGCTGGTATGTTTTGACAGATTTCTGGCATTATTTGTATTTGCTTCTTATTGATTCCTTTTTGGGTTCTTTTTGGGAAATTGAGATTTTTGAGGGAATTGCTACAGTAGCTTGTGTTTTTAGTGAAAGTTTTGATGTTCCAAATCTTTGCCTAAGGGTCTATTATCTTTTGAATACACTAATGTTGCTAATGAAGATCGTGTGAAGTTTTGTATGAAGGAAAAATTTCAGGTGTAGAGAGAGAATGATGTAATGAGATGAAGAATGGACAAAAGCTCAAGCTTGGGGATGCCACTCCGTGTCACCCTAAGAAATATTCAAGAGGTACAAGAGTCAAAGCTTGGGGATGCCCAAGGCATCCCCTTCTTTCTTCATCAATAAAAAGCTCAGGTCTGTCTAGACACTTCGTTTTTATTGTTTCATGCATTGTTGTGTTGTTCTTGGAGCGTCTTAGTTTTTGTTTTTGGTTTTTCTTTGCTTAGTTTGCTTGAGTAAGTTGGTTGGTTACACCACACTTCTTTTGGAGAGAGACACACTCTGTTTCCATTGCCTAGAACACTCTAGTTTTCACTCTTATTGTTTTGTGAGTGTTCACTTTTGCTAGCACTGCGTTCAGCCTTAGTTTTCTTGTGCTTTTATCTTAGAACTTTTTAGTTCTAATTTGTCGATTTGTGAGACAAGATCACTGATATTTATTGATTATTATCTTTGTGAGTTGTTTCAAATAAGTTGCTTGGTGTTGGAAGCTTCATGCTATAGTGGTACAAGAGGAGCTTGCTTTGACTATGACTTAGACTTTATCATGTCATGCTAGATGTTGTTTTGACCTTATGCTTAGTGATTATTGCTGTAGCATGACTTGTTCCAAACAATTAGGATTGCTTAATGTGCCTTTAAAGAATCATGCGTTGTTTTAGCATGCAAAAGCATAGTATTGTGGTATTCTCCTTTAATGCTTTGTTTGGGTTGACTTGGCACATGCTCACACCATGTTATGACTATGACAAGTAACCATAGCCTCTATGATCATTTAGTCCTTGACTTGTAGTTCTACTTTATGATTTGATTAGTAATGTTTTGTTGCTCTACATGATTATGGCCATTATTGCTATCTTAGTTGGTTGCTCCCAGTCTTTTGCTAGCCTCCACTTGTCTGAGTAAGCTCTACTCATGCTTCCAACTCCCAAGAAACCCAGTTATTCCAAAGTGTCCACTATAAACTCCTATGCATGGTGTGTTACACCATTCCAAGTATATTCTTGTTTTCAACTATCTTCCAATTAAAAACTATTGTGTTATGTGAAAACTTAGTGATTAAAGCCCTCATGAACTTGATGGCACACTTTATATTACTTGTCCCTAATAAACTTGAACCATTGTGACAACTTTGTTGTATATGCTTGCACTTATAAGTTGGAATTAGCAGAACCGTGATGTCACGGGGAACGTTTTCAACATTGTACTTGTACTTTGTACTCAGTTGATATCATGCTCTTTTGTCTACGGATGTCACCAGTGTGAAATAAAGAGGGAACTTGTAAGTCCATGGAGTTTGTATTCTGTGTTAGAGAAACGCCTGGGCCGCTAGCCTAAGCCATGCCTAATCATGATGGAAACTTGCAGCATTACCATAATGAGCTATCTATGAAGCATCCTCAATAAAAAGCTATGCATATGGTAAATAAAAAGATCGCTGAGATGCTCATTGTCTGCTTGCCTTGTCATTTTGGTTATGGGAATGCTCCTGTACCATGTGCAAGGGGTACACCATTGGCGGTTCTCAATGATATGCAAATACTTACAATGACAAGAACTTACCTGTGACTAAAGTTGAGTATGCATGAGGTGTGACCCTCGTATTCAAGGGACTTGAGATTGCCAACTTATACTTCGTCAAGCATATACTCCATGTTTGCCACTTTAACCTTAATCACTTCAAGATGCTTATGATAGGGGCAATGAGGGCTGAAAGCTAACAAGTACCATAATTTTTGGAAGCTCTTTTTGAGACTTGAAATCCCTTCTTCCTTTACAAAAGGCCTTTCTTCCACCATTATTGAGTCTCCACCTTCTACCTTTAGGCACCATTAAGAGAGCATAGTTGTCATTTTGTGTGTAGTGTCCCAAAGCTTATTGATTGATGCATATTGTGATATTACATGTTCATGTGCTATTTGTTTCTAGTCACCCTTGTGAACTTTGAAGGTGTCCTATGCATCTATATTGCTACTCTATGAGGGACAAGCTGATTGCCACTATGCTATGTTTTCTGTATGTGAAACAAACAAATGTTTTTCAATGCATGTTATTCATGATCTTTGTTTGTAGCCTTTCATGTTGCATGCATAGTTACTTTGTCCAATTGTCAGAACTCCATCTTTCATGCACATGTTTAGAGTTCTTTGATCCCAGCTTTCAATGCTTGCAAATGGTTGGATCTTTATTGTGAGGGTGCATGTCACCTCAAAAATTATTCTTTTTATCACTTACCTACTCGAGGACGAGCAGGAGTTAAGCTTGGGGATGCTGATACGTCAGAAACGTATCTATAATTTTTGATGCTCCATGCTTGTTTAGTATCTACTTTTCTTTGCTTTGTCTACACTTTGAGGTGTTTTTATATCTTTTCTGGAACTAACCTATTAACAAGTTGCCACAGTGCCAGTTGCCTGTTCTCTTCTATTTTTGGTTCCAGAAAGGCAGAAAATCAATATTCTCGGAATTGGACGGGACAAAAGCCAAAGTCATTATTTTTCCATAGCAACATGGAACCACGAAGCAGAGTCGGAGGGGGGACACAGGGTGGTTGCACCCTCCTATGCACAGGCAAGCCCTAGGGGCGCCTGGGAAGGGTGTGGGCCCCCTGGATCCCCACCGACCTTGCCTCCTGCGCCTATAAGAAGCTGCCGACTCAGAAACTTTAAATAATGCAGAAGAAATCCACGAAAACCTCTGCTGCACCGCCGCCACCGAAGGAGAGATTCGGGGGACAGAAAGTCTCTGTTCCGGCACCCTGCCGGGATGGGGAAGTGCCCCCGGAGCCATCTCTATCGATCTCCACCACCATCTCCATCACCGTTGTTGATTCCATGATGAGGAGGGAGTAGTTCTCCTTTGGGACTAAGGGCTCTACCGGTAGCTATGTGTTCATCTCTCTCTATATATATATATGCATGATCTTGTTGTGGTCATGAGCTTTGTAATCAAGTAGATCTACCTTGCTACTCAAGTGCTTCAATAGATCTCTGCTGTCCCCATGTGTGTGAAAGTGACAGTGTGCATGCCATGGTGGCACTTAGGCTTGAGTCTACATAAATACTATTTGTGCTTTAATAGATCTATGCTTTTTCCCACGTGTGTGAAAGTGACAGCGGGCATACCATGTGTGGCACTTTGGCTAGATTGAATATTTGTTATGAGTTATATTTGGAGTTGAATGTCTCTATGAAATTGTGGTGTTTGTTGGATACATCTAGCGATCAAGGTGACAGTGTGGGGTTATCTAGATTGGGGAAGGCGGACTTTGAGGTGTGTTGTTATAGCCCTACCATGGATTAGAGTGTACAACCGGAGAGTAGTTAAGAGTAGTATCATGAAGAGAAGATATTTATATGAGAGAGTGTTCACTAGTGAAAGTATGATCCCTAGGCCTTGTTTCTAAGCATTGAAACACCGTTTGCTACTAGATCCGTTGCATGTTTGTTTGCTTCCATCTTTGTTCCGTTTGCCGGGGAGGTTTTGTTCCTTTACCTTACCTCACCATCAAGCTCTTTTCTGCCACCGTTACCACTTGGATTTCACTATCTCTTCGCCGAACTAGTGCATCTATACACCTGGCAAGTGTATTGGGTGTGTTGGGGACACAAGAAACTTCTTGTATCTTGATTGGAGGATTGCTTGAGAGGGAATAACTTTGACCACTTCCTCCCTGAGTTCGATAAACCTTGGGTGATACACTTAAGGGAAACTTGCTGCTGTCTACAAACCTCTGCACTTGGAGGCCCAACAACTGTCTACAAGAATAGAAGTGCGTAGACATCAGTTATCATCCGAACCCCCTCCAGTATTAAGTTGCAAGCAACAGACAACTTCTTTAAGCAAAGTGTGTAAGGTAAACAATCCACTTGTTCCATGAACAAGAGACCGTTGTTTTCTCCCTAGTGGCAACAACACATCTACAACCGAAGAGATTTCTGTCACTTCCCTTGGAAACTTGAGGCATGAACCCACTATCGAGCATAAATACCCCCTCTTGGAGTCACTAGCAACTACTTGGCCAAGATAGCTACTAACAACGGAGAGCATGCAAGATCACAAACAACACAGACATGATAGAATCAATAAGACAAAACCATTAATCAATCGGACATAGTAATTTCAATATCCATCGGATCCCCGCAAACACAACATGCATGATTACAAATAGATTAGATCTTGATCATGAACGGAGCTCACAAGATCTATACATGAAAGCACAAGGAGGGGATACAACCATCTAGCTACTACATGGACCTTTAGTCCAAGGTGGAACTACTCACGCTTCATACCGGAGAAGAAGGGCTCCGGGATGATTTCCCCTCCGGCAGGGTGCCAGGAAGAACTTCAGACCCCCCCCCCCCCCCCGATCTAGGGACGATGGTGACGGCGGCTACAAACGGTTTTGTGGAGTTTTGATCGGGTGCCTAGGGTTTCTGCATGGGGGCTTCTTATAGGCGAAGAGGAAGGCTGAGGGGGTGCCCGAGGCGGCTGCACCCCCAGGAGCGGGGTGGGCCCACCCGCGCGACCAGGGGTGTGCCCCCTCGAGGCCCTCCTCTGTCTCGTCTTGTAGCTTCGTGTTGCCCACGGTAAAATATTTACTTTGTCTTTTGTCCCGTCCAATTCCGAGAATATTGATTTTCTGCCTTTCTGGAACCAAAAACAGAAGAAAATAGGCAATTGGCACTGTGGTAACTTGTTAATAGGTTAGTTCCAGA
Source organism: Avena sativa (assembly GCA_916181665.1). NCBI lineage: Eukaryota > Viridiplantae > Streptophyta > Magnoliopsida > Poales > Poaceae > Avena > Avena sativa. The sequence goes on along the minus strand of OV702280.1, from coordinate 391,866,730 downwards.
AAACATATAAAAACACCTCAAAGTGTAGACAAAGCAAAGCAAAGTAGATACTAAACAAGCATGGAGCATCAAAAATTATAGATATGTTCCTGACGTATCATGGATTAGTAAAACTACTCCCCTTTATTAACCACTAGCTTGTTTTCCTTGGTCCTACTTCACGGGATCTCCGATCACATAGGTTGGATTACTAACATGGCAACTCATGTGTGTATCATACCCATCTCCCTCGATGCATTTTCTATCACAACACGGGATAGCCCTTTGGTAAAGGAATCTGCCAGATTCTTAGCCGACTGGATATAATCCAACGCTATCACTCCAGAATTTCTTAAATGTCTAACAACTTTTAATCTCATTTTTATGTGTTTGTTGGACTGCATGTTGTCCTTTGAACTATTTACCTTGACAATTAGAGTTTGATTGTCACAGTTCATAAGGATAGCCAGTACTGGCTTTTCAACCACTGGCAAGTCCATCAAAAGATCTCGAAGCCATCCTACTTCGACACCAGATGTGTCTAATGCTGCTAATTCTGTTTCCATTATTGATCTCGTTAGGATCGTTTGCTTGCAAGACTTCCAGGAAACAGCACCACCTCCAGGAGTAAACACATACCTCGTTGTGCCTTTCATCTCATCAGCATCAGAGATCCAATTTGCATCACAATACCCTTCAAGCACCAACGGGTACCCGGTATAGTGAAGTCCGTAGTTCATAGTACCTTTCAGATAGCGCATAATTCTTTCAACAGCACCCCAATGCACATCACCCGGATTGGAAACAAACCGGCTCAATTTGCACACAACAAACATGATGGCAGGCCTTGTAGCGCTCGCTAGGTACATAAGTGAGCCAATGACTTGAGAGTATCTTAGTTGATCCTTAGCCGTGCCTTCGAACTTTCGAATCCGCACACTAGGATCATATGGTGTTGGAGAAATTTTGCAGTCCGAATATCCAAATTGACTCAAAATTTTCTCAACATAATGGGATTGTAGAAGTGTAATCCCGTCCTCATTATCTCTCAATAGTTTGATGTTCAAGATAACATCAGCCACTCTAAGGTCCTTCATCTCAAAATTTTGAGATAGAAATGACTTAACCTCCTCAATGACTTTGAGGTTGGTCACGAATATCAGTATGTCGTCAACATACAAGCACAGTATGACTCCTTCGCTCCCACCATGGAGATAGTATACACATTTGTCAGCTATATTAACAAAGAAGCCAACAGATATTAAAGTTGTATTGAACTTCTCATGCCACTGCTTAGGTGCTTGTTTCAGGCCATATTTCAATTATATTAATCCAGAAATAAATCATGAGACAGACATGCACGTACTGATATTTGGTAATAAAACCGTGAAGTACTAGACTAATCGTAGAATCATCTACAGCTATTACTAATACTATGCATATAGAAATAAGTAAGAAAGGGATTAGCATATGGGATCCTCCTGTAGGCCAATTGGCCGAAGCAGCGGTGGTGGCAGCAGAGAAGAGAGAGCTCTTCGATATATAGACACGGGTGTGTAAAGTATCTCAGTGGTTAACTGCAAACTACAGATGTTGATATATTTGAAGGTCTTTCTTGACATTGTGTGCACATTTAAAGCGGTGAAGAATAGTTGAACAAAAATAACCTCTCTAGACAATAAAATATTATTAAGGAAAAGTTTAACAGAGATTAAAAAGTGGCAGTAAACATCGATGGAAATATGGAATACACTTTTTGAGTTTCAGCGTCCCCGATTTTAACCCATGTAGGATGTAGCGTTCTGGTTCAACAGAGATTTAAAGTGCTACTCCACTAAGCATCGATGAACGCAGCTATGCAAGAGTTGAATAAAACATGATTTTCATATGCAAGACTCGGAATGCCCGCGACGAGGCAGCGGCGGTGCTGGGCCAGCGGTACCGAGTGTTGAGCTTTCCATGAAATACCTGCAGTCTGCGGGCTACGGCACACCACCGTGCACGGCCGCGTCGCATAGCGGCATAGTTATCCTCTGCGCGCACTCGGTCGGTGGCGATGTCCAAAGCCGACTTGCGTCGGTCACGGCGGACAAGTTCATGGATCAGGATGCACGGAGGCCACGCGGACCAGCGCGGCCGCATCCTCGTCGGACATGGCGGGCAGGTACCTCAACTTGACAGCCACCGCTCGTTCCTGGCACCACCACGGCCATGGCGGCCGGGAGAAGTCAAGCTCGGGGACATGGCGCTAGCGTCCGTGGACGGTAGACCAACGGTGGCTTGGCTTGCGATGGGCCGGAGCTGACCCCACGGTGCGACCTGCACGCTCTGGGTGTGGTGCTGCTACAAGACGGCGCCGGAGAATCTCGAGGTCGGGAGCTACGGCCAATGGGGAAAAAGTGAAAGAAAATTAAGGATATAGGAGAGAGAAGGGGAGGTGAAGATAAAGACACTGCCGTGTGGGCCTATGTGCTGCTACATCCGGCGCCCGTCGTCCCCGCTGGACTCCCTTTGAACCGGGTACCAGCGGAGTCGGAGAGAGAAGGTCACTTCCTGTTAGACTTTCTAACAGGATGTCTCATCGTTGGTTATTCTCGTACCAAAATCCGGTCTTATTTTGCGTCTAAGGAAATTAGATTTTTGCCTAGGAACGCCGAGTTTTTGGTCGTGTTTCCAGACCGAGTTCTCGCGTTCGGCTAAAATTCAGCAAATTACTTTGGACGAATATAGACGGTTTTTATTAATTAATTGAAAATACATATATATTACATAGAATTCGGGCGAGCACCCAAATTTAAATTTCATTTAGGCTAAAAATAACTAAAAAACTAAAGAAGGCCAATGCCGCCACTGAAGCCGATGCCAACGCTGATGTCACTTTTACATGCCGAAGTTGTTGTAGAACCAGGTGTAGCCAGTGTCGTGAAGGAAATATATCCGAGAGGCAATAATAAAGTGGTTATTATCGTATTCCTTATTTATGATAAATGTTTATTTTGCATGCTATAATTGTATTAATACGGAAACGTTAATACATGTGTGTTTAATAAACAAAAAAGGAAGTTCCTAGTTATACCTCTCTTATAAACTAGCTCGTTGATTAACAAGATGATCGAAGGTTTTTTGATCATGGACATTGGATGTTGTTAATAACGAGGTCATAACATTAGTGTAATGATGTGATGAACATTCATCCGAAGTATAGCATTACGATCAAAGTCATTGAGTTTATATTGCTATAACAACTTACGAAGTGATCCTAATTCTTAGACCATGAGATCATGTCAATCACTAACACCGGAAGAGTATCTTGATAACATCAAACGTCACACCGTAACAGGATGATTATAAAGATGGGTTCAGTGCTACGAAGATGTTATGTTGAGGCTCATGGATCAAGAGTGGAATTTTTCCATCCCGATGATGGAGAGATATACTCTAGGCCCTCTCGGTGATATCACATTGGTTAGCTTGCAAGCAAGTGATTTGATCACTAGAATGTTATATCACGGGAACGAGAAAAGAGTACATGTTGGTAACGAGATCAAACTAGGTATGTGGATACCGATGATCGAATCTCGGACATGTAATATATCGCGAGACAAGGACCGTGAACGCCGAGTTTTCCGGTTGTGTGAACGCCGAGTTTTGGCTCGTGAACTCTGAGTTTTCCGGTTGCGTTCCCAGACCGAGTTCCCGCGTTCGGCTAAAATTCAGCAATTTTTGGTAAACTTTGGACGAATATAGACGGTTTTCATTATTTAATTAGGAATACATATATATTACATAGAATTCGGGCAAACACTCGAATTTAAATTGCATTTAGGCTAAAAATAACTAAAAAACTAAAGAAGGCCGATGTCGATGCCAAGGCCGACGCCGCTTCTACATGCCGAAGTTGTTGTAGAAGCAGGTGTAGCCGGTGTTGGCCATGCCATCGTCGTCGCCCGGCGACTGCGGTGGGAGGGAGCTACCCTGGCCTGGGTTGCCGTACCTCCACGGCTGGGACGACGGCCCGGCTTCGTCATCGTCATCAAGGACGATGAGCGGCGCGCCCTGGTAGGCGAACTGGCAGCGACCGCTCGGCCGCTTCCTGCATCCGCTCAACGCGGAGCCTCTCAGACTCCTCACAGTCAGCCCTGGACCAGACAAGGATGTCCGAATCAGGCATCGGTGGCGGTGGCGCCGGTTCCCGGAGAGACTGCTCCATCACCATATTCATGGCGAAGGTGTCCTCGTCGACTGGCACCGCCCAGTCGGTCGGTTTTGGCGTGCGAAGGCGAAGGCGGCCAGTGGGCGGCGACTACGCCGGCGCGCGGGGCTCGTTGATGACGATGCCCCGCGAGCGTGTCCACGGCGGCGAGCGGACCGACGTGTCCGCCTCGCACTTGACTAGGCGCAGTGGCGGCGAAAGCGCCAGCGTGGACCCCGACGAGCGGGAGGCCGAGGCAGCGGAGGAGGAGCTTAGGCTGACCATTCTCCTAGGCAGCCAGTTGGTCGGAGGGTGCCGCCTCGCCTTGGACGCCGGCTCTGGCATACGCGGGAAGCCGAGACGCGGGTTGTTGCCAGCGTGGATGTGCTCCAGCACCGCCGCGAGCGTCCGGCCTGACGCACTCCACCAACGCCGATGAACCGCCGCGTTGTTGCGCTTCGGCGGCGTGTCAGGCGGCCCATCGTGGCGCGAGAGCTCCTGGACGTGGCGCTCGGCGAAGAACTCCTCCCAGTAGAGAAGGTTGTCGGGATCCTCGGCGGCGACGAGGTCGTCCATGGCCGCGATGAAGTCCTAGATCTCTTCGCCAGTCGGCACCGGCGGGATGGGGATGCCGCCAGTGCTAAGCTTCCAGCCCGACGGGTTCCGCTTGTCCGACGGCGCCCTGTAGCCAGCACCATGGAGCATGCGCGCCTCCCACGGCTAGAGCGTGCATCGGCCAGAACCGTTCACCGCCGCGAGATCGTCGGGGTACCTCTCGGCCATTGCTCTCTTCTTGCCGGAGTTGATGTTCGCGGTGGAGGAGGAAGTGGAGGAGCGTCGGAAGTGGGTGAAATGAGCCGGCGAGGTCGCCGGATTATATAGGCGAAGTAGTCGACGAGGACGAAAGGGGTGTAGCGGCGCGAGCATGAAATTAGTAACCGGCGGTCCATCACGGGAGCCGAGGAGACGGTGGCTCGCCATTACGACGACGGGTAGGCCGACATACAGGCAGTTTTTGCCAGACGGTGAGTTCGATGCCAAAGGATAATATCTGTTTTTTGTCGTCGAATTCGTTTCGTCCAACGTTTTCGAGATGCTGGAAATGGTCAGCGTTCCTCGACAAGCGCCGCACCGCACCGCGGAGGACGTGGTCGTCGCTCGTCAGCGTATCTATCCGGCCCCAAGGTTTGCTTGCGAACTAGTACTCCCTCTGTTTGGGATTATAGGTCTCACGCGCATACCTAGGTTGTTAATTTGACCAACAAAATATAACTTATATATCATAAAAATTATATCATTAGAAAATATAACTTCTAAAGTTTCTAATGTTATAATTTTTATGCTATATTATTAATATTTTGTTGTTCAAATTAACAACCTAGTTATGCGCGCGAGACCTACGGTTCCATACATACAGAGGGAGTATGTGTGTTCGATCGATCATTTGCATACGTGCGTGTTCGATCCATCGTTTGCAAGACACGTGGCGGCAGAGTCCGTCCGGCCACAGGAAGTTGGCGACGGGGACTGAACCGGCACGCTGGTGGAGCGACCCTCTCTTGTCTGAACCACGACACGTCAGCAAGATGTGAACCGTGTTGTATGGAAACGACTTTGGACATCCGAAAGGAAATACTAGTAACATGCAACTTCTAGCTTTTCGAATGAGCAACATGTACCATCATCATTTTCGAGTGGAGAAACTAACTAGCCAAAAACAAACAAAAATCATTAACAGGTGAGGAGTACCAATTTTGGCCGCTAGTACCGTGACCGTAGGCCAAAATTGGTACTCATCGCTTGTCACAGCACTAGCAACATGGATTGTTACTAGTGTATGTTTGTTTGCGGATTGTTTGTAGTTGGCTCCAGAACTTATGTGTTTACGTTGTTCTTATTAGTCTTGTTGAACCTTGTTTCCCTTTTTTTTAAAGACTTTGTTATGTTATTTTTTGTGATATAATGGAACCCGGATCTTTGTGAGTCGTATGAAAAAAAAATCCCTATGTATTACACCTCATGCACTCTAGAACCTTATGTTTTACAATCAATAATACTATAGCCTAGATTGTTCTATTTATTTACACAAAATATATAATACGATACATTTGAATAAAGAAAACTAGAGGGGGGTGCTCAGACTTTAAGAATATGAAAAAATGGTGTCTTTGATGATTTAAACTTAGTTCATTTGTATACATATCCACTTTCAAACAAGTTCCCCTGTGATAGAACAACTCGTGATGTGTAAAATTTGCTTCAAGTTTGTAAGAATACACATTAGAATCGTATAATAAATTAAATTTATAGTTACCAACAATAATTTATAACCAGTCTTTTAAAGTGTGATAGAAAACTATAATAATCAAGGTTGGACTGCACAAGTTGTAGCAACAATCAAGTTAGCTTGCAGGTAAAAGCATGCAAAACCAGTTTCTGTATTCTGTAGATAAGAATTCAGATAGGCAGTTGTGGACGACCTGGATGTGATTCTACAGGGTATGAAGCGTCATTCTGCCATGTTCAAGGTTAGCCTCATTCTTTTCAGTTACAATAAGCCTAGCTAGATCTTTGTTTGGATATAGATAAATCAGTTTGCTATGTGCGACATATTAAAGAACTGATAACATAATCCTTAAAAATAGCAATAGAGCTACCTGTTCATGAATGTGCAGAAACTAAGCAAGATCAGAGCAGCGTTGGTGGACTGTTTACAAAAGAAACTGTAGATAGCTAGATCACCTTTCTTTTCTTTGCCAATAATTGTCTGACCAATAGGTTTGTTCAATGCTCTTCAATCTCATTGTCCTGAACATATGAGTTTCTGTCTCTGTTGTTACGGTGGGTTTAGGATGTCGACTTCTGGATCAACACAATGTCCTTTTTTTGCATCATGTCCAGTTTTTTTTTGTTACTTAGATGTCATTGAATTGGGTTAGTAGAAGAATGATTTATATTCTTCTAAAAAATATGCTATCTTTCAAATGTTGTTACCACGTGTGCACATGAGTGGAGTCTAATTTAGTTGAGTAGTCCTCTTAATGTATGATGTGGATCAAACATATTTTGATTATTGTTCCATGGGCATGTGCTTTCTAAATTTAGTAGTGATGTATCAAGATAAAATTAGAGTACTTGCACCTATATATACATGGTGATAGTTCTATATCATTAGAACTTTCTGCATTATTTGTGGTTCGTATACGTACTAAAGCAACAAAAATTAGGATGTTGCAGAAATTACTTCAGGGACCATACGAAGGTGAGCTAAAACACTGGATCTGGTTAGTGATGAGCTCTCGGATTTTTTTTCTTTACGATCTATGCATCTGCCATGTTTGCCCCCGGGCAGTGTTCACCTTGTAAGCTGGAAAATCAGTGTTTGGGTTACACGGCACAACATTGCCAGCTGCTTGCCCAAGCAGAACCAATGCTATTTTACGAATACAAATATCAAGTAATTTGTGACTTCTTCCAAAGCTGCAATTTGTCCATGAACTGAGTGAATGTTTTCTCGTGGAACTTACAGGTGCAGATTTCCTTCCATTCTCTCGGAATTTGTCCATGAAAGCTCCAAGTTGTTTCTATTTCTTTCAGTTGATAGATGTATGTTTTTCATTCTTGAGGTATTCGTTCATTGATATACTAGAATTTGGATATTGTTTACACATTGTCCTTTTGACCTTGTTTTTTAAATGGTGACAACGCTCATTGAATACTAGCGCACGTCTGTAATGAGAAATACTATGTTTGGAATGCTTGCGATCTTGCACCGCTTCAAGTTGTACATGCATAATTATTAGAATGGATGACAAAATCTCATGATTATACTTAATTTTGTATATTTCTTATATGAATCATGACATCTTTTATAGGCATGATCGTAATGCCAGCTTATGAGTTTTTGGACTGTCAACTTGGGTAGTGATATTTTCCTTGACATATCCATTATTAATAGTTATATAATACGTATTGTTTGAGACGAGTGCATGTTTACTAGTCAGTGTAAATGTCCCAGCCCCAGCAAAACGTCTTCTCACTTGACGCTTCCCCTGTGTCTCTGCGTCGTACTACTAAAGCTGTGTAATTCAACGTGGCACACATCAGCACACCTCACCACACCACACCACACCACAAAGAGTAGAAACATTCAGGACATCCCACTGCACGCAAATCCAATACTTACCTGAATTTTGCGGTTAGCTAATGAACATAGCCATTCTGTCTACACAATTAAGGCAGCTACGCTCGGAAATCACAAACACAATAACAAAGGGCGCAGTAGCAGTGAGCATCCTGAAATCTGAATCGTATGGACAGGCCGCAGGCCAGGAACCTAGCAGTGGACTAAAACTCTAACTGAGATGCGCGATCTCGACCTCGTCGGGCAGCTTGAAGGTGTCCGCCGCGCCAAACTTCTTCCTCCCCTCCTGCCACTCGTCCTCGTCCTCCAGGCTGTCGCTGTCGCCATCGCCTTCGCCGCGGTGTGACAGGGACGTGGGGTCGTCGATGCTCTTCGACTTGCACGGCTGGTTGGCCAGCATGGTGACCTGGCGGAGGTGTGAGATCTCGACCACGACGGTCTCGTCGTCCTTGGGGAGGGGCTGCTTCCATGGCTCGCCGTCCACCCTCATGAACGTGTGGTCGGCTGCCCCCTTGTGGAACTCGAACCTGATTCTGTGAGCCTGAGAGTGAAATACCGTCAGCTGTCAGTCAGCGGTAATAAAGTGTACAGTGTGTCAGAAGTTGAAAGAAGCGATGTACTTCACCTGTGCTAGACGAGTCCCATGTCCATTAGGGGCCAGCAAGACGAGACCATGCCAAGCATCACGAAATCCCACAACCTCGATGAGTCCATCATCAACATAAGGAGCAGTCAGGTCTCTCTGCATATTGATTATTGACAGGAAAACTTATAAATCTCTGCCCAAGCAAATCATCAGTATCAAACAAATGGACAAGACGGCTCTATAGAGTGTTCTCAAGGAGTGAAACTTACGTCTTGTGCTTTCCTCGTGCCAGGTGTTCCCCAGGGATTGAATCCTCCCGAGAAACTTGGCAAGTTAAGACAGATGATTGATCGAATACTGAAAGAAGAAGAGAATGTTTGTCACTGACTGTATTCCAGTTCTTAATGAGAACCAGACTTCTAAACATATGCCACCTCAAGTAGAAGAAATTGGCCGGTGTCAAATGGATTGGAAGAAACAGGAGCAGGCATTTATGACGTGCAAAATGAAAATTGACAGATTGTATACAAATACTACCAATACTGCAAAAAGGCAATAAGGATTTCTTTACCTGCTAGGGATTTTAAGCTCTTCCCATCGACCGCCAGGTCTTTTCATGATCTTCACCTTTGCAAGTTGAGCAATGTTCCTGAAGATGGGAGCTCAAAATGTCATATACACATCTGAGGTCAAGGTACATAAGAACTCTATTCTTCAAGCTGATGGAACAATTTTCCACCGAAAGATCTAAATTGATTGATACGTTGATAGCTTAACAACTTGCCAGAATGCTAATAGTTGAAAATAATATAACATGAGCAAGTTCAGAAGCACAATGGCTGCATTAGTGGCAAACTACCTTGAAGATGGATGAGTTAGAGAAGGAGCAAACCATCCTTGTTTAAGTCCAAGCTTAGCATATGTACCCTGCATACAACAATGCGTTGCAAGACGTCAACAGTCCATACATCAAGCAGGTGGGCTAGCAATTCTAATTTTGAATAACCAAGCAAAAGTATAGAAGAAATATTGTATTCCATACAAACACACTAGAAAATACCTGATTTGTTAGCTGGTTTTTGAACTTCTCTGGATTTTTCTTCCTTTCAGAGTGGAATCCATAAGACACTTGTGCATCCATTCCTGCAGTGTAAAAAATCATGAAGGTCATGTGCAAAACTTCTTGCATAATTTCAAAACCAGGATACACTTATTAGAAAATATATCCTATAAATTGTGAAAAATGTTGTCTGAAATGGTCCACAGCCAGTGTCTGGAATGTAAGTAGAGAGCAGAGCAACTCTTACCCATACTAAAGTAATTCCAAAATCCTCCACGGAATGTGTGATAACCCTCCTGAAAAAACAGATTAAGTGCTTAAGTAGACTCCCAACATTTCCAGATTTTAGTCTATAAAGTGTTATTCAGAAGTAGCCGATCATTACTATCACATTAGTAATTAAAAGGATTAACTATAAATAGTAGAAACAGAAATATTTCCTACCACATTGAGTGAATCGGAGCCTGATACACGGTGGAATGCATGTAGTGAATGAGGAAGCTCTAAGGGAGCAATAGGATCACATGGACCTTCCTTTGGAACTTGCATCCTCATGATGATATGCCAACTGAAACAGGAAAGCCCATTTAGATTGAGTGGTTTCTTTCACAAGCAGAATAGGATAGGTTTTACTCAAACTTTAAACTGAGTGGGACAACAATTAGAAAAGAGAAACGGCACACTGAAATGAGGTACGTGAAAGAATGGTTGGTGTTGAAAAGCAAACATCAGAATCGTGAGGATGGATAAAATTATTTTATTTTAAGCATAGACTAAAAACAAAGCTGATACTCCATACTATATCTGTAACACAATACCTATCAATGTTCATTTCACTTGCTCCTTTTACTAGCCCAAGGAATGATTTCACTGCATTTTGGTCAGTAGCTGGGTTCTTCTTTCCCTGCAGTCCAAGTTATAAAATGAATATAAAAATCTTAGTTCCTTGGTAAACCGAGAAGAAAGGTATGCAAAATAAGGCCTTGCACTGTATTCGCACAAGGTATAAAGAACATGTGCAAGGAACTGACAAATTTACATAAACAGCATAACACTACCAAGTTACCTCTTCATAGAAAATCTTGCAGAGTAAAACGAAATATTGCATTTCATCGCAGGATAATACTATACGAAGAAACAACGGAACTACAATGTAAACACCAACCATCTACCAGTTACTACTTATCAAAAGTGTTACATACTTACATCTTTTGGGCCGGCCTTTTCTTATAGTTTGGAACATTCCAACAAGAAAACTAGCTTGTGGTATGTTCTTTTATTGTGGGCAACATATAAATATTCAAGAAACAGCAAACAAGAAGTACTTAAATAGACATATTCCTCACACGTGAAGAGAATATGTGCTCATAATAAAGAGTAGAGATTAGCATACCCATCCAAATGAAAAAGGAAGGTTGTTTCCGGTTCCCAGAGGCACAGTAGCAACAGGGGGTGATGGAGAAAGCTTAAGATCACTAACTACTCCAAGCAGCCAACTTGCCGTGCCATCACCACCAGCAACCTGTTTGAAGATTCCTTAGTTAAGGCAAAGAAACAGCCAGGCAAAAGGGCATTCTCTTGCAGGTTAAAATAAAGGTAGGACACTCACAATCAGCCTTAGGTTCTTCTGAATTTCAATAGCAAGAGTGTCACCGTTAGACTTGAGCTTTTCAAAGTTGGCATACAATCTCTGCAGCACCTTATCAGGAGACTCTTCTGAGAGATCAAAAACCTGTGAAAAGGAGAGTGGCTCCAGCTATCAGAAAAAATGATACAAAGTGCTACTGTGGATCAAGGGAATGCACTAATTCAGCATCGCAGCTTCTCCAACTGCTAGGCCAGGTACCTGTGCTTCATTGAGAAGTTCACGGTACGTCTTGATCAAACCACTTCCAAGTTGGCCACCGCTCCTAGAGTTGATGAAGACTACCACAGGACAACATGGTGCATTGTCGATGATGACTTGATCCGCGTCTGGCTTTAGTATGTAATCTGGAATGTGGTAGTCCGTCAGCGGGCCGCATGACTTGTAGCCCGAGCCATTGGTGACATCCATCCTGCAACATCGTAACAGAGAATTTCAGTTTACACGCTTTGTGAACACCCGCTCCACCTGCAGCCTACCACTCATCTTACAAGTGTGAGTACGGGAAGCGGATAATTTAAAGAAGTGGTGGGATATTTAGAAGTATCTTTCAGAATTAATAACTGGGTGCGTTGAAGTCATTCTCAAATCAAAGATTGGTATCAGAAGTTCATTGAGACTTTTTATGAAATGTCAGGAATTTTTACTAGAATGGGGAGTGAGCGAAGCAGTACTCATGTTGCATTATGAATCACAAAGTGTAGACATATAACGCACAAATAAAAAGGAAAACTGGAAAACAGCATTCAATGCGAGGATGACAACATGGGTGGCCTGGTGCCACATGAAAATTTGACACATTGGAGTGGCATTTTGACAGAAAGCAATAGCACCAAAGAAAACACATATGCATAGCCTAGCGTTGTATGACTGCCCAATTACAGTACAGCATCTTCCGGCCTTGGCAACCGGCATTCTAGTGCATGCTAGTATACCAAGCAGCCAGAAACAGAAAGCGTGATAAACTATGACTATGCAGAGAGAACTTGGAAACAACTAAACAAGGAGCACTTCCCCCACCAAAAAACAAGACAAAATTATATACTAGTGAAAAAGCAGCAGCGAAAGTAAATTCCGTAGTCACAGCGGTAGCAGTTGATATGTCGGTACCCAAAAACAATGCCGCGAGCCCATCGCCTCCCCAGTGTCCACAGATGATCAGCGCCATCTGCAGAGTGCGCCATACCAAAGCACGGAGCAGAAACAAACTGCTACCAGCCGTAGAACTGAAAAGATGCTAGTACTGCAAAGGAAGCGAAGCAGATCCCCCAAATCCACCACAAGACCCCTTCGGGATTCAGGCAAACCGCCGCGCGTGGATCCAGCGAAAGAGGGTGACAGACAAGCACTCCAGCACCGAGCGGAGACACAGACTGCCACGGATCGAATTCCGCTCGCGAGCCCCAAGGAGATGGGAGATGGCAACTAAAATGCGGAGTCAGACAGGAGGAGGCTTATAAAGGAGATCCCTCTAGCGGGAGTAGCACGGCAGCCATGGATATGGGTCTCTTATGCTTACCTGCTCGCGAGGCTTGGCGCGTTGCTTCCGCGAGCGCGTGTGGATTCGGTCGGCTGCCCCTCGATCGCTGGGGGGTCTTGGAAGGATTTGGGACGGGGACGGGGAAGAGGACGGGGGAACAATTAAGAGGGAGAAGATGGTGGCGAGCGGGGGGCGAGGACGCCGAGGAAAGAGCAGCGAAAGCGACTGGCAATTCGAACTGCCCTGCGCCTGCGGTTCATCATGGAGTCGCCCTTGGCGTCCGGGTCCGCAACCGCAATGAGTCGTCCCATTGGCGTCCGTCCGTGATGGATGGCAGCCTGACACACACACCCGCTTGCATCTCTGACTTTTCCATCCTTTTTCTCGATTTATTTTCCTACTTTAGTCTGCGTATACAATACGAAAGGTCACATACGAAAGTAAATCCAGCTTTCCAGTACTTCCTTCGACCCATATTACTTGACTCAAATATGGATGTATCTATCACTAAAACTTGTCTAGATATATTCAAATTGGAGTCAACTAAAATGGATCGAAGGGAGTACTTTCTCCGAGCCTATATTAGTTGACTCACATTTGTTTATATTTGAATAAATCTAAACACTATTTAGTATATAGGTTTATTTAAATTTTGGCAAATCCAAGTCAACTAATATGGATCGAAAAAATATTATTTTATATTTTCCTTCCAAAATTTACTATTCCGGTCTTGACGCAGATTTGTCTAGATATACAGACGCATTTATTTTACATGCATCAATTTATAGGCAAAACAATGTTATTTATTTTAGGATGAAGGAATTATAATTTAGCAGATTTTCCTGCAGATTGCCTAAGTTGGAAAGTTTGACAATTATTACGTACTTCTTTTAAGAAATTGGAAATAATATGCAAAAAGTATGTTGGAAATGTTAGCAATTTATCAAATGATTTACTAGTTCATAATAATAGTACTACTAGATAAAATATGACCAATATTAACAAATAAATAAAACTGGTCCTGCAATCTAACCGTAGTAAGAATGTAAAAAAGCTTGTCTAAACATGACGTTTCCTTCCTTTTTCTTCTTTTCCTTCTTTGTGAGTGAGTAAACTATACAAAAGTACCGTGAGAAAAAGGAAAAAAGAAAACAGTACCATGAGTGACATTCACACCCTTGTAGCAACATCAAATGAGTGTATAACTGTAAGTTTGCAAATGCAAGCCTTGTATTTTTTTTTATCGCCAACTGAGTTAATATTATTATGCGTGTGATTTGTTTTTCAGAAATATTAGACGGACGGTTTACATGGGCACAAAAATAAAATTAATGAGCGTCAATTTTTGTTACTCCCTCCGACCCATATTAGTTGACTTGGATATGTCAAAATTTGGATGGACCTATAGACTAAATAGTGTTTAGATTCATCCAAATCTAGACAAATTTGAGTCATCTAATATGGGTTGGAGGAAGTATTTTTAAAACCTCTTTGTATTTTTATTGATGATTATTAATATATCAGTTGAATTTCACAAAAAAAAAAGCGTCCGAGATTGGCATTGAAGAAACATGATGCTCAAAGGGAAAAAATAGCATATATATATATATATATATATATATATATATATATATATATATATATATATATCATTTACATACTCTATACTAGCCATTTTCTACTTGTTGGATTTTCCAAACAACAGTACTTGTATTTCGCATATCCTACAGAAAAGTGCACGTGTGTGTTGTGAGTACATGTGTTTATACCGTGTTTCTAAAACAAGCACATTTTAGCTAAACCGCTGGGAAAATTATAAAACATCCTAGTAGTAATCAAACTTCAACACTCAACCGCTAGCTAGTCCGTGAAATCCAAGTCGAAAGTGAGAGACTACCACCAGGTGTTAATCTGGAACAAGAAAAGGAGGAGGGAAGAAAACTCGTGCGCGCAGACCGATCACGAGAGCAGCCACGGAATTTTGAAGCTGATTTGTCGAGCTAGCTAGAAAAGACGCTCCGAGATGTCCTTGTGAAAAAGAAAAGACGCTCCTACTAGGTGAAGTCGGTTGGGACCACCACCGTGAATCGGATTGTCGTGACGGAGCAAGCGGTGGCATGCAAGTGGACCCACCCGTTGTTGGTGGATCCGATCGCGTCCGTCCGGAAGACCCAGGCCGTGATAAAAGTGGGCCGGATGATTGTTCTTGCGCGCAATCGCATCATCGCGTGGAAGTGGAATCTTCACCGCGCAGTCGTGGAATCCACCCGTTGTTGACGGCGACGCGTCCGAGTAGGACGCCGCTGCTAGCTACCGGGCCGGGTAGGCGTAGGCAGGCAGCGTTGGTCGACTATAATAGTGGAGCGGGTGGCACGGTGACGCACGCGGATACTACATGGCGTAGAAGGACGTACGGGTCGATCGATGACGTACGAGAGGATGCTTAGGCGCGTTAAGCTTTCCTTTCATGGAGGCGGGCGTGTGCACATGGCGCCGTTACTAGTAGAATCTGACGTCCAGCTGTCCAAACAGATAGATTCACGAGACATGATTGACGTACGTGTTGATGTCAACCCCCCCGATCGAGTCCCTCGAACCTAGCCAGGCTCCGATGGCTACACACTTGACCTCGTCTCCCAGGACGAAGCTGTACGTGTGTATCAAATTTTATCACGAACGACACGTGGTAACAATGTCACAACGTCCGTCTCAAATTTCTACAGGTCGTTGTATTAAAACGGTTTTGCCAAAGCTCACACATCGCTTGACCACCCAAAGGAAACGCACGTAGGAGGACCACCACCATGTACAAAAGTGGAGTAGATGGTAACTATGTAGTATGTGTAAGCCCTCTCTCTAAATAGGCTTTCGCCCCGTTTTATAAATAAAGCACACAGGTGAGATCGCTGCTGGGCCAGACAGCACATCGCTCAAAGGAACAAACACTACATGATACAAGGCGCAGGGGCGAACCCAAGCCCTACACGAAACACAAGAATAAATAAAAGAAAAAAGAAAGCCGAGTCGGTGTGCTGAAAACGGAAACAACTCGCGACCGGAGCGCCCCGGAGAAGTACCACCACATATCTCGCAGTCCAAAGCGCCTGCGAACCAACACAACACCTCCAAGAAGGGGAGTGACGACGACGACACTACTGTCTGGCCGAGGGCCTAGGGTTTCCCCCAGTACGCAGCGGGGGTGGGGAAGGGGGCCCCCGACACCCTTCAAGAAGGAAGGTGATACCCACGGGCGTCACCGTGCCAGTGTCAACAGACAAGGGTTTCTCCCGACCCCTCCAGACCCACCCGCCTGAGCACTTTGTAGAGCGCCACCCATCATGCCACCCACGAACACGCGCCACCCTGTTCTTCAAGTCGCCACCGCCGTCACACCAGGAATCACGGAGCGAAGCCGGTAGGCCGAGAGAGCGGAGACTTCGACGATGGCCGGCATGCCAACAGTACGCGGGAGGGAGCGACCTCCACCACCAGCAGGTGGTAGCCGACCGGATGCAGCAGCAAGACAAACCAAGCCCTCGGGCCCAGCCGAGCCCGTGGAGGCTCGTGAAGTCCCGCCGGCGCACTGCAACAAGGGTACCACCGAACACGCCAGCCTCCACCCCATCCCTACTCCTCCTTCCACCAGGGGATCCACCACCACGGCAAATCCCGGCCGCCAAGCAGCAGCACCGACGCCACCGAGCTCCCCCGGGCCTGCCGAACTGCCACCGGTCAGGGAATCTCACGTCACCTCCCGGAGCCTCCTCCATCGGAGGGACGTCGAAACCGTCCACCTTCCGAGGCCGCCGCCCCGGCGTCCGCGAGCTCGAGTCCTTACCTCCGCTAGCCTCACACTCTAGAAGCCGCCGGGGAGGGTAGGGCGATCGGGCGCTAACTCCAAAGGTTGTAAGTCCGCGCAGCCACCGAAGTGCGGGGTACTACCCACCACCACCCGAGGTGGCCGCTGTCCGAACGCGGCTGCAGGGCCGATCAACCGGGATCAGGCCCAGATCAGCCCGCAGGCCCCACGGGCCCGTAGGCCCAGATCTGGCCAAGATCAGCCGCGCTGCTACTCCTTGGTCGCCGCCGTGATGGGTTTCGCAACATAGTAAATCAAAAAAATTCTACGGATGCGAACGGGAAAGCCAAGATCTAATCTAGAAGATGCAAACAACGAGGGGGGATAGATGAGATCTTCATATCCTTGAAGATTCGCACAGCGGAACGTTCAACGGAACGTGGTTGATGTAGTCGTACTAGTTTCTCCTCCTCGTGATCTGATCCGATCCAACACCGCTAGTGGCGATGCCTCCGAGAGATGCACACGTACGGCACCTCGACGTCTCCTCCTTCCTCGGTCCAGCAAGTGGGGTGGAGATATAGATTGGATCTACAACACGACGGCATGATGCAAAGGTGGAGAGTTTCTGCGGCAGGGCTTCGCCTACGCGCAGTCGGGAGTGAGAGAGAGAGGAGGGCAGCAACTAGGCGGCTAGGGTTTGAGGAGGTGTGGGGGGAGGGTGCGCCCATGCCCTCTTTATATAGAGGGCTGGCCGGCTGCCCCCTTTCCCCTCCTCCAAGCCTAGGGCCGGCGGCCACATGGGAGGAGTGGGGGGCAAGTCCGCCCCCCTTCTAGAAGCTCTCCCTAGGGTTTCCCCTAGGGCTTGGCCGGCTGGGTCTATGGGGCCTTGTGCCCCTGGCCCAATGAGGCCAGGGCACTCCCTTGTAGGCCCACGCCCCCTCCCGACAAGTGGGGCCACGTTGGTCCCACTCCGGAAGGTTCTAGAAGCTTCCGGTACAATACCGAACAATCCGAAACAATTCCGAAATCCAAAAACTGCTTTCCCTTATATGAATCTTATTCTCCGGACCATTCCGGAACCTCTCGCGACGTCCTGGATCTCATCCGAGACTCCGAACAAAAACTCATAAACCAATTATCCATTCTATCCTAGCGTCGAGACACGTTAAGTGTGTGACCCTACGGGTTCGAGAATATGCAGACATGATCTTCTATCAATAATCAGCAGCGGGGTCTGGAAACCCATATTGAATCCCACACATTAATCGATGATCATATCGGATGAACCACGATGCCAGGATTCAATTAATCCCATATATATATTCCCTTCCTCACGCGATATTTTACTTGCCCGAGATTCGATTGTCGGTATCAGCATACCTAGTTCAATATCGTTTACAGCAAGTACTTTACTCGTTCCGTAATTCGATATCACTTTGTGATTAACTCCTTAACCACGTGCTTGCAAGCGGTGTTGATATTGATTACCGAGTGGGCCCAAAGTATATCTCTCCGACTTGGGAGGGACAAATTCCATCTCGATACATACAACCCAACAAGTACTTTCCGATCACCTGAGAGACACCTTTATGATCACCCTCTCATAGGATGACGTTTGATGACCTCAAAGCTCTCTTCCGATACCAGGGAGTTGCATTATCTCATGGTCTAAGGAATACAATATTTGACATAAAAAAGAGCTTCGCAAAGATGAACACGATGACACGATCTAATTGCTCTGCTTGATTTGGGTCTGTCCATCATATCATTCTTCCAATGATATGACCTCATTATTAATGGACAACTCATGTCTATGGTTAGGAAACCTTAACCATCATTAATCAATGAGCTAGTCCATAGAGGCGTACTAGGGACATGGCGTTGTTCATAAACCACACAAGTATCAAAGTTTCCGCTTAATACAATTCTAGCATGGAATATAAACTTTATCATGAACAAGAATTATAATAATAACATATTTATTATTGCCTCTAGGGCATAATTCCAACAGTCTCCCACTTGCACTAGAGTCAATAATCTAGTTTACATCTGGCAACAATCTAACACCCATGGCACTAAGGTGCTGATCATGTTTTGCTCGTGGAAGAGGTTTAGTCAACGGATCTGCGACATTCAGATCCGTATGTACTTTGCTAATCTTTAGATCTCCATCTGTTATATAATCTCGAATTATATGAAACTTGCGGTTGATATGCTTGGTCTTTGGATGATATCTTGGTTCCTTAGCCAGTGCTATGGCGCCAGTGTTGTCACATGTGGCATCCCGCAAAAACCACTACTAGAAAATCGCGTTGTTTTTGTGCTTTGCATCATCATGACCGCATGCTCATGTCATCATGCCACATTGCATTTGAGCATCGTCATCTTAATCATGCATTTGTTTGTCGAAACCTATTTTCCAAAAGCCTATTTTGTTCCCTAGATATTCTCCGCTTTGTTCAAATTCAAACCCTAGATCTGCCCGGACCTTATGTCTGTCTAAAACCCTTTTACAAATGTTTTGATTTAAAACAAAGAAAATAATAAAATATTATAAATCGGTTTTGTTCCGGTAAAAGGCCGCCACCGGCCAGGTCCAAACGGCCTAGCCGGCAGCAGTCTACTTCCCCAGATAAATATCTACCCAGTCCCCCCTAAATCTTTTCTTACCCTGTCCTAATCTACCCAGCCTCCTCCACCTCACCCCACCCAATCTCCTCTCGCCACCTCACCTCTTCCCTCCCCCTATCCTATCAAACCTTGCCACCTCACCAGGCTGAACCGCTCCCCTCCCCTCTCTCTCCCCCGGCCCCACCCCGCAGTGCACACACACACAACACCACACACCGGATCCTCCCCCTAGCCCCACTCCCTCCCTGGCCACACACGCACACCTCAGGACCCAACCCCACCTACCGCCTGGCCCCACCGATCCTCTCCCAAACCCCCCGCGTCGTCCTCCTCCCGCAAGCCCGACGCCTCCCTCACCCGGCCGTCCCTGCCTCCACCCCACCTCGCCGCTCGCCGTCCTCCTCCCCTCTGCAGAGCCCGCCGGTCGCTCCTCTCGCACCCCGCCGACCGCCACCGCCTCCCCTTCCCTCTCCGACGACCCCCCTCACCATCGGCCTCCTTGCTCGCCTCCGTCAACACCGCCGCCGCGCCCAGCTCCCCCCCCCCTCGCCGAGGCCGTCTCCGCTCGGCTCGCCTCCTCAGCACCCGACCGCCTCCTCGCCGGCGCCCCGGTTCTCCTCGCCCGCCTCCGGCCATGGCGCCACCACCCGCGTCCGCCGCTCGGCTTCCCGCCACCGCGACGCCCCTGCTCGCCTCCGTCCCCGCAGAAGCTCCTCCGACCTCACCCTCCGCCACGGCCGCCGCCCTCCCTCGCCGGCCCTGCGGCCACCGCCTCCATCCTCGGCCCTCTCTCCTCCGGCCGCCTCCGCGCCAGGCCCGACGCCGGCCCCTTCCTCCCCGCCGCCTCTGCCCTCCTCGTCGCCCTCTGCAGCAGCCCGCCGCCGTCCGCAGGAGCTCCCCCGGCCGCCTCCTCAACCCCCTCGGCTCCGGCCGCAGCAGCTCGATCCAGCCGCCTCCGCCCCGCTGTTCTCCGACCCGACCTCAACCGCCTCGCCTGACCCTCGCCGGCCGCGCCTGCCGCCAACTCCGGCGTCGACCCCGCCACCGAGCCGCGCCCTGTCCTCCTTCCTCCGGCAGCGAGCTCCGCCCCGCCTGCCTCGCATCGCCCCGCGTCTGCGTCGCCCAAGCCCCGCCACGCCGCCAGCAGCACGCCCCGCTCCGTCAACCTCGCGACTGGCTGCGTCCTTCCGCTCGCCTCGTGTCTGGCCCGCATCGCCGTTGGGGCCGCCCTGAGCCGCCGTCTGACGCCCTCTTCGATAGGGAGTCGCCCCATCGTCCTCGTCATCAAGATGGTTTGCGTTTGGTTGGTGAAGATTGGATGGCAGTGTGAAGCAACTGCATGTATGCATCTACAGCGACAAGAACAATAACTAGTACATCAGGAACAACCAATGCAAGATAACCCGAAGACCGATACCGCCGAATCCGAGCGCCAAGATCGCCTTCCTGGACCCCTGAAGACCGGTCCGAAGCGCCAAGGCCCGGACCCGAAGACCGCCAAGAACGCCACCGGTGCGACAAGCACTTCTTCCCGGATATGATGCCGAGAACCCGGACGCCCAAGTCGTCGACACGGATACGCCAAGTTCGTCCTCGAGAACGCCAAGTTCTTCCCCGAACGTCAAGTCTGACCCGAACCGCGGACCCGACAAGGTCTTCACGACGACAAGAACGACAGCAACCAGGGCGAGTCCGATGCCCCGACGCCAGACCAAGTACTTCCTCCCGGAACGCCAAGATCTCCGCGTGAGACGACAAGACCGACAACATGGCCCGACCACCGCGGATGCGACAAGATCTACTTCTGTTGTTCGAGACCGATCCCGTCGAACCCTGAACCCTGAGACCGAACCTCGAACCCCGAAACCCCAAGTTCGTCGAGACCCCTAATGTGTGAACCCCTGCCCGAAAACCTATTTTATAATATAATACAACTTGTCGCATATTAATTGTTCATGCATGCATCCTTGTCTGTGGTTTGGGGGCCTTACGCCGATTCACCTCATAATTAAATATGGGGCCCATATGCGGGCAAAATCTCGTCTTATATTGGCCTCATTTAAATTTGTGTAGCGAACCGGTGTCATTGTTTTGCCTTGTCTAAACAACATTTAATTGCGGGGTAGTTAAATAACTTGAACCGTTTAATTAATTGTTGGGACCCCGGTTCCGCTTAATATGACCTAAATGCATCGCACCTTTGCCATGCCATACATCATACATGCATCATGCCCGATCTTTTGCCGTAGTATTAAATATTGCACCCGGTGTTTATTCTAGTGTTTTGGTTCTTCGCGGATAAGGCCGGTGAGTTGATGCGAGTGTCGACCCGATCTTCGGTTGAACCCTTCGGCAATGTTTTCAGGCGAGCATCTCACCCCCTTTCTACCTATCTTACTTTTATAGTATTTACTTCCCTCCTGTTGATCTATTGCTATCGGTGTTGCGATGCTCTAGTTTCCGTACCCGTGAAATCCCTTGCAGCCGTATATTGCCTTGGACACATCCTATTACCTGTTGTTTGGTAGATAGTTGGACCAGCGCGTCGTAGTCTCTTGCTCAAGTGTTGTTGCGTGTCGTCTAGTACCACAGTTGTTGGAGGATTGCCGCATGTTCAATGTTGGAGATGATCATGGCTTTAATTATCATTCACTTTAATTATTGTTTAATAACTAAAATTGAAGTAGGTAAGCAGAGGCACCGGTGGGTGATAGATAACATTTGGTTTCCGACCGCCCACTTGTGTCCCGTAGGACCCCGAGTTCTTGACACCTGTTCCGAGATCGAGCGCGCTAACCACATGTGGGGAGATATGGGCCCCCCATCGATTTAGTACCTGATTTCAAAGTATTGTACTGGGGGCCACAAGTAGTTTGGGGCTTTATTACTATCCTGTACTTATGCCATGCTTTACTGCTTTATTTACGATTGTGTGAGGAGCACGCTGTACTGTTTTGGAAGCGGAGTGTTTTCGCGGTATCGACAGTCCTAGTTTTGGGATTTGCTGTCGTTTACAGCCACTGTCGCAAACCCTGAGTCCGTCTCGGAGACCGGCCGACTTCGTTGCGGGTGTACTTAGTGGGGTGGCCCCCCGTTCTTGCTTTGGGTCTGGGAAACGTCATGACTTAGGCCCCGCCGACATACCGATGGGTGTATGTTAACTGATCTGGCAAAAAGGGTCGAAGTGCGTGTGGATACTTTGGTGCACCCCTGCAGGGTTAAATCTTTTCGAGAAGCCGTGTCCGCGGTTATGGACGACTTGGAGCACAGTGCTTGATCATAGACAACTATAACTAAAGTTTACTGTTATAAACTGACTTGTATCCGATATGTTTAGTAATCAGCTTCACTGCCACGGAATGGCTAAATAAAAGTACCAACAACTGCTGGGTTTTTCTGAAATATCTCATGTTAATTGTATCTGACTAGTAAGTGCCGCAACTACAACGGAATGGTTAACTAAAACGGCCCACTGCTTATTTTATCCGGATGATTATCTATACATGACTAGTAATTGCTGCAACGATAACTGAATAAATAAAGCTGCCAACTGTGTGAGTTCCTCGGTTGACTTCCTCGTTCGGTATCGAGGGGGAAACACCAGGATGGGATTGTTTGGTGTAAGATTCAGGTTGGATCCGAATAGGTCTTCCTTACCCCTCTCTAATAACCGCCAGTCGTATCGAGTCTCTATAGGTTGTTTAGTGCATGCTGCCGCTGCCGCTCAGTCCACCATACCTATGTAGGCGAGGACCGCCGAATTCTAGTCTCGCCGTGTACTGGCCTCAGTACTGACGCTCTTCTTTTTCCTTTGCCCTTTTGTCGGCACCCCTTTTGTTTAAGCAGGTTTGAGATCGACGTCGTTAGCAGGGTTACCCTTCCGGCTTGGCCTGGGCAGGGTTATGGACGCCATTGGTTATTCTTCAGGGCTCTTAGCCCCATTTGCATCTTGTCCGTAGTCGGACGCTCTATCTTTTTCAAGGTGATTGGATCTTTGTATAGTATATCTGCATTCTTGACTCTTTGAGTCGTTGTTATATATATCTGTTCTGTGGGTCCCATCGAGGACTGTTGTGTAATGTTATTACTTCGTCTTCCACCCGCACGCAAGTGCCTGGTGGGCACCTTCGAATCGTTTCTATGCGGGTTTGGCGGGTTTCGCTAAAACTTGCATAGGGCCGATTCTGAGGGTGTTACATCACACAATATCTCCAGTGGGTCCAAGGCACTTGGAACCACACCAAGCTCGGTGATGAAGTTCCTGATCCAAACTCCTTCACTTGGCGCTTCTGCAGCAGCCATGTATTCCGCTTCTACTGTAGATCCCGCGATCAAGCTTTGCTTGCAGCTTATCCAGCTCACAGCTCCTCCATTCAAAATATAAACGTATCCTGTCTAAGATTTAGAATCATCCTTGTCGGTGTCGAAACTAGCATCGACGTAACCTTTTACGACGAGCTGTTCATCACCTCCATAGACTAAGAACATTTCTTTAGTTCTATTTAAATACTTTAGGATGTTCTTCATGGCTGTCCAGTGTTCCACTCCTGGATCACTTTGGTATCTGCTCGTCAAACTAAGAGCATTGGACACATCCGGTCTAGTACATAGCATGGCATACATGATAGATCCTATGGCCGAGGCATAAGGCACTTTGCTCATAGCTTCCCTATCGTTTACCGTAGCTGGACAATGAGCCCTGCTCAATATCTTACCTGACAACATAGGCACCGAACCTTTTTTTGCCTTATCCATTCTGAATCTTTTCAGAACTTTGTCTAGGTATGTACTTTGGCTTAAAGTGTAGGGGTTCGTAGCATGGAAAACAAAAATTTTCTACCGCATACAAGCAAACAAGCCAAGATCTATCTACTAGATTGTAGCAACGAGTCGATGGAATAACTCACCCTCGAAGATTCCAAAGTGTTTAACGAGAGCGGATTCTCGTGGGTGATGTAGTCATACTCTTCCCGATCTCAAGATCGCGTAGACGATCCTTCTGGCGCTGCGTTCCGGCAGCGCTTCCGTAGTCGGTCACACGTTCGGTACTCGACGAACACCTTCCTCTCCCTTGTTCCAGCAGGCAGCGGAGGTTGTAGCACTCTCCTCGCGATTCCGGCAGCACGACGGCGTGGTACCGGAAGTAGAGGGGAGATCTCGCAGGGCTTCGCCTTAAGCCGGAGCGAGTATGGTGGACCATGAGAGAGAGCCTCGGGGGTCTAGGGTTTAGACGCACCAAGGAGGAGCAAGGCCGGCGGCTAGGGTTTGCCTAGGCGGCGGTGGCGGCTTGCCCTAGGCGGCGGCAGCAGGAGGTGGTGGCGCCGGCGGCTAGGAGCTAGGGTTTGCGAGGTGTGAGTTGTGTCTTGGAGGGGCAGCCCTGCCCCTCCTTATATAGGTGGAGGGCGGCGGCCAAGGGGAGGGGAGTCCCTCCCCAACTCGGCTTCCAAGGCCAGAGGGAGGAGGGAGAGGAACTCCTCCCCAAGTAGGTTTCCTACTCTCCCTCCAGAAAGCAAAATAGTCGTTTGACTTTTCAAATTAGCGTTTGACTTTTCAAACTAGGATTTGATTTATCCCTTTATTTCGCTCAGCGGTGACACCTAGTACATGATGCAATCATTCCAACTTGTTATGACACATTCATGTACCCTTCCCCTCCGGAGTGCCGGACATTCCGGAACCTTCTAGAACATTCCCGATGAAAACACCGGAAACATTCTCCAACCCCGAAACAGGACTTTCCTTATATGAATCTTATTCTCCGGACCATTCCGGATCTCCTCGTGATATCCCGGATCCCATCTGAGACTCCGAACAACATTCGGTCTCTTACTCATCATTCCATAACTACTCAACAACGTCGAATCCTTAAGTGTGTCTCCCTACGGTTCGTGAATTATGCGGACATGATCGAGACACTTCTCCGATCAATAACCAATAGAGGAATTGGGAAATTCATATGGCTCCCACATATTTCTACGATTACTTTGCGATCGAATGAACCACTTACATACGATACCAATTTCCCTTTGTCTCACGATAGTTTACTTATCCGAGGTTATGATCGTCGGTATCTCTACATACCTAGTTCAACCTCGTTACTGATAAGTACTCTTTTCTCGTTCCCGTGATATGTGATCCCTTGTGAACCAGTCACATGCTTGCAAGCCAATTGGATGACATTCCACCGAGAGGGCCCAGAGTATATCTATCCGTCATATGGATGGACAACTCCCAATCTTGATCCATGTGTCTCAACCAATACTTTCTGAACACTCAATGCCACCTTTATAGCCACCCAGTTACGGTGTGGTGTTTGATGTCATCAAAGCATCCTTCCGGTGAAGGTGATATGCATGATCTCATGGTCGAAGGAATTAGGTTACTATGTATCAGAAAGCATATAGCAATTGAACTATTAAAATGACTTGATCTTTATGCTACGCTTATCTATAGGAGTATGTCCACCATATCATTCTCCTAACGATATGATCTTGTTGTTAATAACATCTCAATGTTTATGATAGGGAAACTACCATCATTTATTAACCAACAAGCTAGTATTATATATAGAGGCTGTACTAGGGACTTCAATTTAAGTTTACAAATCACACAAGTATTAATGTTTCCTTGTTAATACTATTATAGCATGAATGTAAACATTTATCATAAACACAAAGATATAATAATAACTACATTTATTATTGCCTCTAGGGCATATCTCCAACAGTCTCCCACTTGCACTAGAGTCAACTAATCTAGATTACATGGTAATATACCGAACACCCATGGCAGTTTGGTGTTGGTCATGTTTTCCTTCGGGAGAGGTTTAGTCAACGGATCCGCCACATTCAGATATGTTTGTACTTTGCAAATCTTTATGTCACCATCTTGGACATGTTCTCGAATAGCGTGAAAACGTAGCTTGATGTGCTTAAGCTTCTTGTGTGACCTTGGTTCTTGCGCATTGGCTATGGCACCCATGTTATCACAGTAGATAGACATTGGGTCCAGCGCACTTGGAACCACACCGAGCTCTATAATGAACTGTTGGAGATATGCCCTAGAGGCAATAATAAATGTGGTTATTATTATATCTTTGTGTTTATGATAAATGTTTACATTCATGCTATAATAGTATTAACAAGGAAACATTGATACTTGTGTGATTTGTAAACTTAATTTGAAGTCCCTAGTATAGCCTCTATACATCACTAGCTTGTTGGTTGATAAATGATTGTGGTTTCCCTTTCATGAACATTGAGATGTTATCAACAACAAGATCATATCGTTAGGAGAATGATATGGTGGACATACTCCTATAGATAAGCGTAGCATAAAGATCAAGTCATTTCAATAGTTCAATTGCTATATGCTTTCTGATACATAGTAACCTAATTCCTTCGACCATGAGATCATGCATATCACCTTTGCCGGATGGATGCTTTGATGACATCAAACACCACACCGTAACTGGGTGGCTATAAAGGTGGCATTGAGTGTTCGGAAAGTATTGGTTGAGACACATGGATCAAGAGTGGGATTTGTCCATCCATATGACGGATAGATATACTCTGGGCCCTCTCGGTGGATTGTCATCCAATTAGCTTTCAAGTATGTGACTGGCTCACAAGGGATCACATATCACGGAAACGAGAAAAGATTACTTATCGGTAACGAGGTTGAACTAGGTATGCAGAGATACCGACGATCATAACCTCAGATAAGTAAACTATCGTGAGACAAAGGGAAATTGGTATCGTATGTAAGTGGTTCATTCGATCGCAAAGTAATCGTAGAAATATGTGGGAGCCATATGAATTTCCAGATTCCTCTATTGGTTATTGTTCGGAGAAGTGTCTCGATCATGTTCACATAATTCACGAACCGTAGGGAGACACACTTAAGGATTCGACGTTGTTTGAGTGGTTATGGTAGTATGAGAAAGAGACCGAATGTTGTTCGGAGTCTCGGATGGGATCCGGGATATCACGAGGTGATCCGGAATGGTCCGGAGAATAAGATTCATATAAGGAAAGCCCCGTTTCGAAGTTCGGGAATGATTCCGGTGTTTTCATCGGGAATGTTCTAGAAGGTTCCGGAATGTCCGGCACTCCGGAGGGGAAGGGTGTAACTACCTCGGTGAATTACGCTCCTAGCTACAAGCCTGGATGAACGGTAGTGGTTGAAATAGTACGGTGGGGCCCCAAAAGCCACTCACGGGTAGACCTTTCGGCCGTCCCAACCACTTCCAATTCATCGGGACCTGTACGGGCGGCGTAATCGGCAGGCGAAGGGATCAAATACATACACAAATGAGTATGTATGCAAGCCACCATACAAGAGTACATCAGAGCCATTCCATCTAGAAAGAAAGGAAATATAGCAACGCCATACGGCAAGATTCAAATATCCTGAATAAATCTATAGTTTAGGATAACTCCTCATACAACACACATCAGAGTATCAAGCGGAAGCGGCAAAACAAGTCCGAGTACGGATAAGAAGCAAATCGGCATAAGATGCCATGGAAATAAGCACATCCCGCCCACAGATCTCACGGATCCCCGTTCCCGGAATCTCTACACCGAACGATCGTTGCCAACATCATCAGCCTCTTCCACCCAGTATCCGTCCTGCGAGGGTACCTGTTCATCTGAACCAATAATTTATCGTGTGAGACCCTAAGGGTACTCAGCAAGTCTTAATGCCTCTAAAGGGGACACAACCTGGGGTGACGCAATTGCAGCGAAAAATAAACCCTAGCAGTTCTACAGATAGACGCTAACCATCAGCCTAACCAATGATAGACGGATGTCCGTGAATTAAGGACAACAGTTATAACAGTAATTTCATCCGATCCATCCGCCTCCTCGCTTACCAACGAGGAAGCGGACGAACAACCCCCCATCCGTTGGCAATTTTATTAACCATTCCATGAGTGTTGCACTATTTACTAGTCAAATTACTTAGTCAGATTAAAGCGGTACTTTAGTTATGCTTGTCTATGATCGAGAAACTGTGCTCCAAGTCGTCCATAACCGCGGACACGGCTTTCGGAAAGTTTTACCCTGCAGGGGTGCACAAATAGCAACACACACTCGATCAACCTCGGAAAAACCAAATCAAAACCCAAAGAGGCCTTCACGACAAAGCAATCACAGGATTCAGAAATATTTCAGGGGGCCACCCCATTGAGTAGACCCGCAACGAAGTAAGCTAGCTCCGAGACGGACTCAAGGTCTGCGACAATGGCTGTAAATGACTGGGAACCCCAAACGGGGCTTGTCGATACCGCGAAAACATTCCGCTTACCTAAACAGTACAGTGTGCTATCCATCGCACAATCGTAAATAAAGCAGTAAAGCATGGCATAAGTACAGGATCGTAAATAAAACCTCAAACTAGTTTGTGGCCCCAAGAAATAAGAATGAATCAAGCTCTGGCTCAGGGGGGTCCCATATACCTCCCGGATGTGGATAGCGCGATAAATCAAGGAACAGGTATCAAGTACTCGGGGTCCTACGGGACACAAGTGAGCAGGAAAAACCAAATAGCAGATATTGCTCACCGGTGCCACTTTCATTAGTTATCCCATTACTACTCAGGTTAAGTTGTTTAGGTACCTCGTTATCCATCAGACACTCACAAACCCTACACATGTTGTTCTACGACTCGCATGGCTCAAACAACTCCTGTAGTAATGGCTCATGGGATGGAGGAACAAGCTTGGTGGGGTTTAAAGTAAAGGCTATGCAATACTTGGGATTCAGTTTAATGCAATCGCGACTCAATGATGCAAGAATAAGATAGAGGCAATAGGTACTGTATGTATGCAAGCATGTGGTAGTGCTTTCCTTGCAGCTCGGTGGAAGCGAGAGACGGATCTGGGTAGTGCTCCTGCTTCTCTTGATAAATCCCCTGCTCAGTGTCTATCCGAGAAAAACCAAACAAACAAGGCCAACATGAATATAGAGCACAAGCATATGAATAAGATGCGTCAAGCAAACAATCATGCCATGATGAATGATGCACAAGTTGCATGGCAATAAAGTAGCATGGCATGGGTGAGGTGTAGAGCACAAGAATAAGTCATTTTATTAAGGTTTGGCCACATTTTATGGTCATAATAGTTGCTGTATACTTTATATTTATATGATGCATGCTGCAATTGAAGTCATGGATAGCATAAACAGAAAGGTCTCGTCGAGCTGATCATTTTAGACATATCATTTGTTAAATTCGGAGTTATAACACAAAAGTTATTAATTATTTAAGTTCTAGTGGCATTTGTTGTAATTTGAATAAACTTGGAATTTTAAATGTGCAAAAGGCAATTTGAATGGCATATTTGAAATCCTCACATTTTTCTGATTCAAAAACATATATTGTTTGTATTATTTGGATTAATTTTTTGAAAGTTATTTAAAAACTGATTTGAATTTGAATTTGATTTAACTGAATTAGATTTGAAATAAACAGACAAAACTGAATTACGTTTTTCACCCACCTACAGCTAGCTCCAGTCGCAGACAGATGGGCCAGGCGACAGAGGGGCCACGCGCGCAGCCAAGCTTCTGCCACCGCGGCTCTGGCTAGCCCATGAGACAGATAGGTGGGGCCGGTGGGCTAGCAGGCCCACACGCCAGCGAGTGGACGCGAGACGGCCACGCGGCGCAGCGGGAGGGACCGCGGGTTGTTTTGCAAGGAGCTGGGGAGCCTTTTTATAAAACAGCAACGACGCTGACAGGGGGACCCGAGGGACGGCGGGTTAAGCAAAAAGGTTTGGCGGGGGTTTACTGCAAAACGTCAGGCGCGCACTGTGGATCTTCCTTCTGAACCAACTGACGGAAAACGGCGCGTCGCGCGGCGCGGGCGGGGGTCGATCTCTCGACCTGGGGCTCGCGTGCGGAAGCGGCTACCGCTGCGGTGGCTTGGGCTAGGTGACGGAAAGGTGGGCGCGGCCTAGCTATGGCTTCTGCGACGCTACAGCGAGGCGGACAGAGCGCGACGCCGGCGCACAGAGGCCGTTCGACGATTTGACCGGCGAGCACCGGCGACGGCGGCGAAGCGGACCGTGTCTAGGGGGTACAGGGGCTCACCGAGAGGTTGGTGGTGGAGTTGGATCGGGTCGGCGAGCAGCAGGACGTCGGTGAAGCAGAGGCCCAGCGAGCTAGGGTTTTCGGTGGGCGTCCCAGCGTGCAGCAGCGGTGCAGGCCTTCTCCTCCTCGCTGGCGCGGTCCAGGTGAAGCAGGAGGGTACTCCAAGTCTCCTCGCTCACCTCCACGACGTGCTCGCGAGCCGGATCGACGAGGAGCAGGGGGTGGACGTGGTGCCCGCGGTGGCCGGCGAGAGGGAGCTGGGGCAGATAAGAACGGGGCCGGTGTGGCTTGCGTGGGGGAGGGGAAGGTGAGTAGAGTCAGGGCGCCTCGGCCAGATCTAGAGAGCAGAGAGGGGGCTGGGGGTAGATAAGAACGGGGCCGGTGTGCTTGCGTGGGGGAGGGGAAGGTGACCTCGGCGCCACCTTGTCCTCCTTCACGTGACCAACCAGGCAGGCACATGGGGGCTGGCAGGTGGGGGCTGCAGCTGGGCCAGGGCGAGGAGCTCGGTGTGGGGCAGCTGGGGCAGGGGGAGAGGGGCACGGGTTCGGTCTAGGGGAAGCTAGGGTTCGGGTAGATGGGAGGCTCGGGTTTGGGGGTCCTCATGGCATAGAGAGAGAGGAAAGAGGGTGGGGTAGGCTCGGTTAGGGAGGGTGGTGGTACACGGTTTAGGGTTTAGGTAGGTTGGTATAAGGGTTTGGATTAGAGGGTTTAAGAATAAGATAAGATGAGAGGGACAATAGGTACTCATGTCTAAACACATGATAAGACATCACATGATCAAACACAAAGGGTGGTAGGGCTAGGGGGCATGGTAAACATGTGGCCATGCTAGGTTAGCTAGAGAGGAGAGAAAAAGAGAAACAAACTTAGGGTTTAGCTATAGGGGGATGGAGAGGTAGATAATGTGAAGAAAACTACAAGCCAAAACAAGATTTAAACAAAGGAGAGATGATCCATGCAAGCAAAGCCAAATAACATTCCAAAGACAAGAAAAAGGTGGCACTTGCATGGCCCATGCAAACAATAATTGCCATGCAGTTATATTGTGAAAACAACATTAATTCATGTGGCATTATTCCTTGCATTCCCAAAAGGTGGGCAAAGGCCAAGCAAAAGATTATGGGTGGAATCCAACCAACCAACATGAGCTAGAGAAAATAAAATGCCAAGCTCATATTAATTGGATGGTGGAATTATAAGGTGGTGAAAGAAAGGTGGTGGAGTTTAAAAGAGATATGCCCCCACATCAACTTGGGCATTTAGCAATATATCAAGAACCAAATACAATATCAAGAGGCAACTACAATTAATAATGCACATGAGATAAGAACCAAACAAGAAGGGGTTTTATATGATGTTCAAAAGCAAGGTGACATGATGACATGAGCATGATATGATGATGATGCAACAATTATATGTTGGAAGTGGCCCTTTTTATTACTAGAACAAGTAGCATTACAGGTGTTAGACAACTGGGATGCTACAACTCTCCCCCACTAAACAGGAATCTCGCCCCGAGATTCTAGGAAGAAGAAGAAGACACAAAGAGAGAAGGATGGTTGGCACGGAGTTCATCTTCACGCTCCCATGTGGCTTCATCAACAGAATGGTGTGACCACTGCACCTTGCAGAACTTGATGGACTTGTTGCGAGTCCTTCTTTCTGCGGTCTCAAGGATTTTGGTGGGGTGTTCTTGATAAGACAGGTCTTCTTTGAGATCGATTAGCTCATGATCCACGGTCCTGCCGGGATCTTTGAAGCACTTCTTGAGCTGAGAGATGTGGAAAACATCATGGACTTTGAGTTTTTCCGGGAGCTCCAGGGCATAAGCAACTTCTCCTCTTCTACCACGAATCTTGAATGGACCGATGTATCTAGGAGCCAACTTTCCTTTGATACCGAAGCGGTGTGTTCCTCTCATGGGAGTGACACGAAGGTAGACGAGGTCACCAGGGGTATACACCATGTCCGTGTGCTTCCTGTCATAGTTGCTCTTCTGACGACTTTGAGCAATCTTCAGGTTCTCAAGAATGATATGCACCTTCTCCTCTGCTTGAGTTACGATATCAGGGCCAAACCAGATTCTTTCTCCTGCACCTGACCAACCAATCGGAGTTCTGCACTTGCGACCATAGAGAGCCTCAAATGGTGCCATCTTCAGACTCTTCTGGAAGCTGTTGTTGTAGGAGAATTCAGCATAAGGTAGACATTCCTCCCACTTCATGCCAAAAGAGATGACGCAAGCCCGAAGCATATCCTCCAGAATCTGATTGATCCTTTCCACTTGTCCTTGCGACTGAGGGTGGTAAGCAGTGCTCAAGTTCAACTTTGTTCCCAGAGCATTTTGAAAGCTTTCCCAGAACTTGGAAGTGAAGATGCTCCCACGGTCTGAACTGATCTCAAGCGGAACCCCATACAGAGAGACAATTCTGTTGATATAGAGCTCAGCCAACTGAATTCCAGAAATTGTTTCCTTGACGGGGAAGAAATGAGCCACTTTAGAAAGCCTGTCGATGACAACAAAGATTGCATTGTTGCCCTTCTGCGACCTTGGAAAACCAGTGATGAAGTCCATCTCTACTTTCTCCCATTTCCACTCCGGAGGTTTCAATGGCTGTAGAAGACCGAAAGGTTTCTGATGGACAGCTTTCACTCTGCGGCAAACATCACACTCCGAGACGTACTTGGCACAATATCGTTTCAAACCAGGCCACCAATACTGTGTTTTCAAGTCCATGTACATCTTTGTGCTGCCAGGGTGGATAGAAAGTACCGAATCATGCGCCTCCTTGAGAACTTGGTCTCTCAAACCCGGGTAGTTTGGAACAAACATCCGGTGGTCGAAGAAAAGCGTGCCTTGATCATCGACGTGGAAGGACTCATACTTCGGAAGCTCAAGTTTAGCGATGATGTTTCTGGTGTGCGGATCACCCAGCTGACGAGAGCGAATCTTTTCTTCCAAGAGAGGAGTAGCCAGAAGGTTCAGGAGATGCCCTTGTTCCACAACTTCCAGGTTGAGCTGGCGGAATTCCTCGCACAAGAGGGGCTGCTGCTCTTCCATCATGAGGTTATTGACATAAGCTTTGCGGCTGAGAGCATCTGCCATGACATTAGCTTTGCCCGGTGTGTAGTTGATGGTCAAATCAAAGTCATTGATTGCTTCGATCCATCTCCTCTGTCGAAGGTTGAGATCCGGCTGAGTGAAGATATACTTCAAACTCTTGTGGTCAGAAAAGATCTCGCAACGGTTGCCAAGCAAGTAGTGCCTCCATAGCTTCAAAGCAAAGACAACTGCTGCTAGCTCGAGGTCATGTGTGGGATAGTTGATCTCATGCGTCTTCAACTGTCGAGAGGCATAAGCAACCACTTGTTTCTCTTGCATAAGGACCGCACCCAATCCTTGCAAAGAGGCGTCGCAGAATATCTGGAACGGCTTGGATGTATCCGGGGGAACCAAGACTGGTGTGGAAGTGAGCTTCTCTTTGAGTGTCTCAAAGCTTGCTTGACATGCAGGAGTCCACAGGTATTTCTTGCCTTTCTTTAGAAGATCGGTAAGAGGCTTCGCTATCTTTGAAAAGTTCTGAACAAAGCGACGGCAATAACTAGCCAAACCCAGGAAGCTCCGCACTTCTTTTACATTTGCAGGAGGAAGCCATTCAACAATTGTCTTTATCGTTTCTGGGTTGACTGCAATGCCCTTGGCAGAGATAACATGACCAAGATAGGTTACTTCAGGCAGCCAAAACTCACACTTTGAGAACTTTGCATACAAGCGGTTCTCGCGCAGCTTGTTTAGGACACACCGCAGGTGTTCTTCATGCTCTTCCTTCGACTTGGAATAGACCAGAATGTCATCCAGATAGACCACAACGAACTTATCCAGGTACTCCATGAAGACCGAGTTCATAAGCCTCGAGAAGGTAGCCGGTGCGTTGGTGAGACCGAAAGACATCACCGTGTACTCATACAGGCCATAGCGGGTGGTGAAAGCTGTTTTAGGCACATCTTCCTTGCGAATCTTGATTTGGTGATAACCACTTCTCAAGTCCAACTTAGAGAATACCACCGCTCCAGCTAGCTGGTCAAAGAGATCATTAATCCGCGGAAGGGGATATTTGTTCTTGATGGTTTTAGCATTGAGAGCCCGGTAGTCAACACAAAGTCTATCAGTCCTGTCACGCTTCTTCACAAAGATTGTTGGGCTACCCCAAGAAGAAGTACTGTGTTGAATGAAACCCAACTTCTCTTGTTCATCAAGCTGTCGTTTGAGTTCAGCCAACTCAGAAGGACTCATTTTATAAGGCCGCTTGGAGATAGGAGCCGTTCCAGGTTCAAGCTCAATTACGAACTCAACCTCACGATCCGGAGGCATACCCGGCAACTCTTCAGGAAAAACATCCGGAAACTCACAGACCACTGGGACTCTCTGAATAGCTTCCATAGCATCATCATTCAGAGCCGCCAAAGAGAAAAGCTGGACAGCAGGCGTCAGACTTGGAGAAAAGACTATATGGCCTTCAGGAATCTTCAGAGAAACCGAGCGTTCAGCACAATCAATCACAGCTGCATTTGCCGTCAACCAATCCATGCCCAAGATGACATCAATGTCAGAATTGCCCAGAACAATTAAAGAAGCCGAGAACGAAGAGCCACCAATCTCAACTTGATTGCCATGACTGATCTTAGATGCTATCATATTTGCTCCAGGAGAAAGGACCATTAACTTCTTAAGAAGAGGATCCGCCGCTAACCCATTCTCACTTGCAAACTTGATAGAAACAAAAGAATGCGATGCACCAGAATCAAATAAAACTCGTGCAGGGACTGAGTTAACGGATAGCATACCCATCACCACTCCAGGTGCATGCTCAGCTTGAGCGGCGTTGACACAATTGGCACGAGCAACCATAGACCCGGGCTTGGTGTTGATGTTGAGAGCCCGAGGTGGTGGTGCACGAACCGTAGGAGAGCTTGCTGCAGATCTTGGCAGGGGTTGAGGGAGAGCTTTGTTCTTCAACGGACAGTTCCAGCTCAGATGTCCAGGATCTCCACACGTGTAGCAAGCACCAGGTGGACGTGGAGCAACGTAGCCAGGGACTCCGCCAGGCGCTCCAGGGTAGTTGTGGGTGTAGCCCCTGGGAGCCGCAGTGATGGAGTTTAGTGGCCTCGACGTGTAGCTTGAAGGTCTTGGTGAAGCCGGGAGCGACGGTGGGGTGTTAGGAACCCAGACACGCCGCTTAGAAGGAGCTGCCATAACCGAAGAGCTTGATGCATCCCTGTTGTGTTTCTTGGACTCCTCGAACACTTGCCTGCTTGCTTCCTCTTGCAAAGCTGTGTGCTGTAGTTCCAGGAAAGATGCCGGCCTTGCATGTGTGATTGCATACTTGATCGATGCATTGAGCCCTTGCCTGAACCTCTTCTGCTTCTTCTTGTCATCAGATACCTCATCGCCACCATAACGAGATAGATTCATGAAGTTCCTGATGTAGGTGTTGACGTTATCATTTCCTTGCTTCAGGTTGAGAAACGCTTCCTTCATCCTTTCCATCACAATCTCTGACAGGAATTGCTCTTTGAACGCTCCAGAGAACTGTCCCCAGGTAGGCTGAAAACCAGTGCAGCTTGCCTTCAAGTAATTTTCCCACCAAAGAGCTGCATCCCCCTTCAGAAGGTGAGTAGCACACTTTACCCACTCCTGCTCAGGAACATCAGCAGTCTCAAGAAGCCTTGACGTCTCACGTAACCAATCATCCGCATCCAGTGGGCGATCTGAAACATCAAACTGGCGAGGGTTGAATTTCAGGAAGCTCTTGATGTCGCCCCGCTTGGGAGGTGGAGGGAGTGGAGCAAACTCATTTCTTCTGACACTCTCTTCCAAACGCTGCTGGTTCTGCTGCATCGCTGCCAAGGCATTAGCTATGTTTGACAATGCGGCCCCAAGCTCTGGTGGTATGTCCTCATCTGAACGGCGTGGTGGAGCCATCCTGAGATTGATATAAAACACAAGTCAGTACTATAATGGAGAATAATAATAATCCAAAATATTACCAAAATGGAATTAACCAAGATCAAAGGACACAATTTACTGAGATGATATTAAAATATCAACAAAGTTCAAAGCACCTAGAAGATATTAAGCATATCGCACACGACTGGAAAAGGAGTGTGGTACACAAATATATCAAAGAAAAATTTTCCACAAATTTCGGCATTAAAATACCAATAGATGCGCAAAATTACTTAACGAATCAAGATTAGCGACTCTACCAATTCAATATACAAAAGCGAATGATAAGAGTAGTGGTATGGTCGCGACTCCATCCCGCACTCAAAGCATTACTCCGCACATGAATAAGTGGAACACATATCCTAACCCCTCATTCTCACGTTGAACCTACAGATTGGTAACTACGGAAACGAACACCCCAAACAAGATAGCGTCGGATACAAGGAGTAAGACAGATTGCGTCGGTTTGCAAAAGCCTGTCGGTATGGAATGTACCAACAGTTGATAACCAAAGACTGATTAGATAACAACTCGGATGCAACAGATAGACAAGGGATTACACACACAACACACACACACAACCTATGGTACTACGGAACCCAGAACACGTGAATCCTAGTTTGAAATTTTTAAGAAGAGGATTGAAAATGTTACACTTCCTTACCAGAAAAGGGTGGTGAGTAGGTAAGAAGAAAAGTGGAAGCAGTCCTACTCTCGCGTTTTGTTTTTCCCTAATATACATAACTAACAAAATATTTGCTAGACTGACAACGACCGTTTGGCTGAAACCCTGAAGGTCGGGATGGCTCTGATACCAATTGTAACTACCTCGGTGAATTACGCTCCTAGCTACAAGCCTGGATGAACGGTAGTGGTTGAAATAGTACGGTGGGGCCCCAAAAGCCACTCACGGGTAGACCTTTCGGTCGTCCCAACCACTTCCAATTCATCGGGACCTGTACGGGCGGCGTAATCGGCAGGCGAAGGGATCAAATACATACACAAATGAGTATGTATGCAAGCCACCATACAAGAGTACATCAGAGCCATTCCATCTAGAAAGAAAGGAAATATAGCAACGCCATACGACAAGATTCAAATATCCTGAATAAATCTATAGTTTAGGATAACTCCTCATACAACACACATCAGAGTATCAAGCGGAAGCGGCAAAACAAGTCCGAGTACGGATAAGAAGCAAATCGGCATAAGATGCCATGGAAATAAGCACATCCCGCCCACAGATCTCACGGATCCCCGTTCCCGGAATCTCTACACCGAACGATCGTTGCCAACATCATCAGCCTCTTCCACCCAGTATCCGTCCTGCGAGGGTACCTGTTCATCTGAACCAATAATTTATCGTGTGAGACCCTAAGGGTACTCAGCAAGTCTTAATGCCTCTAAAGGGGACACAACCTGGGGTGACGCAATTGCAGCGAAAAATAAACCCTAGCAGTTCTACAGATAGACGCTAACCATCCGCCTAACCAATGATAGACGGATGTCCGTGAATTAAGGACAACAGTTATAACAGTAATTTCATCCGATCCATCCTCCTCCTCGCTTACCAACGAGGAAGCGGACGAACAACCCCCCATCCGTTGGCAATTTTATTAACCATTCCATGAGTGTTGCACTATTTACTAGTCAAATTACTTAGTCAGATTAAAGCGGTACTTTAGTTATGCTTGTCTATGATCGAGAAACTGTGCTCCAAGTCGTCCATAACCGTGGACACGGCTTTCGGAAAGTTTTACCCTGCAGGGGTGCACAAATAGCAACACACACTCGATCAACCTCGGAAAAACCAAATCAAAACCCAACGAGGCCTTCACGACAAAGCAATCACAGGATTCAGAAATATTTCAGGGGGCCACCCCATTGAGTAGACCCGCAACGAAGTAAGCTAGCTCCGAGACGGACTCAAGGTCTGCGACAATGGCTGTAAACGACTGGGAACCCCAAACGGGGCTTGTCGATACCGCGAAAACATTCCGCTTACCTAAACAGTACAGTGTGCTATCCATCGCATAATCGTAAATAAAGCAGTAAAGCATGGCATAAGTACAGGATCGTAAATAAAACCTCAAACTAGTTTGTGGCCCCAAGAAATAAGAATGAATCAAGCTTTGGCTCAGGGGGGTCCCATATACCTCCCGGATGTGGATAGCGCGATAAATCAAGGAACAGGTATCAAGTACTCGGGGTCCTACGGGACACAAGTGAGCAGGAAAAACCAAATAGCAGATATTGCTCACCGGTGCCACTTTCATTAGTTATCCCATTACTACTCAGGTTAAGTTGTTTAGGTACCTCGTTATCCATCAGACACTCACAAACCCTACACATGCTGTTCTACGACTCGCATGGCTCAAACAACTCCTGTAGTAATGGCTCATGGGATGGAGGAACAAGCTTGGTGGGGTTTAAAGTAAAGGCTATGCAATACTTGGGATTCAGTTTAATGCAATCGCGACTCAATGATGCAAGAATAAGATAGAGGCAATAGGTACTGTATGTATGCAAGCATGTGGTAGTGCTTTCCTTGCAGCTCGGTGGAAGCGAGAGACGGATCTGGGTAGTGCTCCTGGTTCTCTTGATAAATCCCCTGCTCAGTGTCTATCCGAGAAAAACCAAACAAACAAGGTCAACATGAATATAGAGCACAAGCATATGAATAAGATGCGTCAAGCAAACAATCATGCCATGATGAATGATGCACAAGTTGCATGGCAATAAAGTAGCATGGCAATAAAGTAGCATGGCATGGGTGAGGTGTAGAGCACAAGAATAAGTCATTTTATTAAGGTTTGGCCACATTTTATGGTCATAATAGTTGCTGTATACTTTATATTTATATGATGCATGCTGCAATTGAAGTCATGGATAGCATAAACAGAAAGGTCTCGTCGAGCTGATCATTTTAGACATATCATTTGTTAAATTCGGAGTTATAACACAAAAGTTATTAATTATTTAAGTTCTAGTGGCATTTGTTGTAATTTGAATAAACTTGGAATTTTAAATGTGCAAAAGGCAATTTGAATGGCATATTTGAAATCCTCACATTTTTCTGATTCAAAAACATATATTGTTTGTATTATTTGGATTAATTTTTGAAAAGTTATTTAAAAACTGATTTGAATTTGAATTTGATTTAACTGAATTAGATTTGAAATAAACAGACAAAACTGAATTACGTTTTTCACCCACCTACAGCTAGCTCCAGTCGCAGACAGATGGGCCAGGCGACAGAGGGGCCACGCGCGCAGCCAAGCTTCTGCCACCGCGGCTCTGGCTAGCCCAGGAGACAGACAGGTGGGGCCGGTGGGCTAGCAGGCCCACACGCCAGCGAGTGGACGCGAGACGGCCACGCGGCCCAGCGGGAGGGACCGCGGGTTGTTTTGCAAGGAGCTGGGGAGCCTTTTTATAAAACAGCAACGACGCTGACAGGGGGACCCGAGGGACGGCGGGTTAAGCAAAAAGGTTTGGGGGGGTTTTACTGCAAAACGTCAGGCGCGCACTGTGGATCTTCCTTCTGAACCAACTGACGGAAAACGGCGCGTCGCGCGGCGCGGGCGGGGGTCGATCTCTCGACCTGGGGCTCGCGCGCGGAAGCGGCTACCACTGCGGTGGCTTGGGCTAGGTGACGGAAAGGTGGGCGCGGCCTAGCTATGGCTTCTGCGACGCTACAGCGAGGCGGACAGAGCGCGACGCCGGCGCACAGAGGCCGTTCGACGATTTGACCGGCGAGCACCGGCGACGGCGGCGAAGCGGACCGTGTCTAGGGGGTACAGGGGCTCACCGAGAGGTTGGTGGTGGAGTTGGATCGGGTCGGCGAGCAGCAGGACGTCGGTGAAGCAGAGGCCCAGCGAGCTAGGGTTTTCGGTGGGCGTCCCAGCGTGCAGCAGCGGTGCAGGCCTTCTCCTCCTCGCTGGCGCGGTCCAGGTGAAGCAGGAGGGTACTCCAAGTCTCCTCGCTCACCTCCACGACGTGCTCGCGAGCCGGATCGACGAGGAGCAGGGGGTGGACGTGGTGCCCGCGGTGGCCGGCGAGAGGGAGCTGGGGCAGATAAGAACAGGGCCGGTGTGGCTTGCGTGGGGGAGGGGAAGGTGAGTAGAGTCAGGGCGCCTCGGCCAGATCTAGAGAGCAGAGAGGGGGCTGGGGGTAGATAAGAACGGGGCCGGTGTGCTTGCGTGGGGGAGGGGAAGGTGACCTCGGCACCACCTTGTCCTCCTTCACGTGACCAACCAGGCAGGCACATGGGGGCTGGCAGGTGGGGGCTGCAGCTGGGCCAGGGCGAGGAGCTCGGTGTGGGGCAGCTGGGGCAGGGGGAGAGGGGCACGGGTTCGGTCTAGGGGAAGCTAGGGTTCGGGTAGATGGGAGGCTCGGGTTTGGGGGTCCTCATGGCATAGAGAGAGAGGAAAGAGGGTGGGGTAGGCTCGGTTAGGGAGGGTGGTGGTACACGGTTTAGGGTTTAGGTAGGTTGGTATAAGGGTTTGGATTAGAGGGTTTAAGAATAAGATAAGATGAGAGGGACAATAGGTACTCATGTCTAAACACATGATAAGACATCACATGATCAAACACAAAGGGTGGTAGGGCTAGGGGGCATGGTAAACATGTGGCCATGCTAGGTTAGCTAGAGAGGAGAGAAAAAGAGAAACAAACTTAGGGTTTAGCTATAGGGGGATGGAGAGGTAGATAATGTGAAGAAAACTACAAGCCAAAACAAGATTTAAACAAAGGAGAGATGATCCATGCAAGCAAAGCCAAATAACATTCCAAAGACAAGAAAAAGGTGGCACTTGCATGGCCCATGCAAACAATAATTGCCATGTAGTTATATTGTGAAAACAACATTAATTCATGTGGCATTATTCCTTGCATTCCCAAAAGGTGGGCAAAGGCCAAGCAAAAGATTATGGGTGGAATCCAACCAACCAACATGAGCTAGAGAAAATAAAATGCCAAGCTCATATTAATTGGATGGTGGAATTATAAGGTGGTGAAAGAAAGGTGGTGGAGTTTAAAAGAGATATGCCCCCACATCAACTTGGGCATTTAGCAATATATCAAGAACCAAATACAATATCAAGAGGCAACTACAATTAATAATGCACATGAGATAAGAACCAAACAAGAAGGGGTTTTATATGATGTTCAAAAGCAAGGTGACATGATGACATGAGCATGATATGATGATGATGCAAAAATTATATGTTGGAAGTGGCCCTTTTTATTACTAGAACAAGTAGCATTACAGGTGTTAGACAACTGGGATGCTACAAAGGGGTACATGAGTGTGTCATTGCAAGTTGGAATGATTGCATCATGTACTAAGTGTATTCGCTGTCCAAAATAAAGGGTTTATTCAAATCCTAAATTGAAAAGTCAAACGGCTAGTTTGAAAGTCAAACGGCAAGTTTTTGGAAAGTGGAAAAGAGGAGGAAGGAGGGAAACCGAGTTGGGGAGGGAATCCCTCCTCCAACCGGCGGCCCACCTCCAAGCCGAGTTGGGGAGGGACTCCCCTCCCTCCCCTTGGCGAGGCCGGCCCCTCCACCTATATAAGGAGGGGCAGGGCTCCCTCCTCTAGACACACAAGTCCCTCACCTCAAACCCTAGAAGCCGCAGCCCTCCATAGCCGCCGCCACCACCTAGGGTTTTGCCCTAGCCGCCGACTTGGGGTCCCCGGAACCCTAGCCGCCGGCTCTAGCCCCTCCTCCTTGGTGTGTCTAAACCCTAGATC
Source organism: Avena sativa (assembly GCA_916181665.1). Taxonomy (NCBI): domain Eukaryota; kingdom Viridiplantae; phylum Streptophyta; class Magnoliopsida; order Poales; family Poaceae; genus Avena; species Avena sativa. The sequence continues at coordinate 391,824,353 of OV702280.1, read as the reverse complement.
GCCGAGGAGCTCTCTCATACTCCACCATACTCGCTCCGGCTTAAGGCGAAGCCCTGCGGGATTTCCCCTCTACTTCCGGTACCACGCTGTTGTGCTGCCGGAATCTCGAGGAGAGTGCTACAACCTCCGCTGCCTGCTGGAACAAGGGAGAGGAAGGTCTTCGTCGAGTACCGAACGTGTGACCGACTGCGGGAGCGCTGCCGAAACGCAGCGTCGGAAGGATCGTCTACGCGATCTTGAGATCGGGAAGAGTACGACTACATCACCCGCGAGAATCCGCTCTCGTTAAACACTTTGGAATCTTCGAGGGTAAGTTATTCCATCGACTCGTTGCTACAATCTAGTAGATATATCTTGGCTTGTTTGTTTGTATGCGATAGAAATTTTTTGTTTTCCATGCTACGAAACCCTACAGTGGTATCAGAGCCGTGTCTATATGTAGATCTGTTGCACGAGTAGAACACAATGGTCATTGTGGGCGTTGATGCTTTTATTGTCGATTGCTTCTTGTGTACTTTGCATCTTGCGGTATGTTGGGATGAAGCGGCCCGGGCTAACCTTACATGACATCGTTCATGAGACTTGCTCCACGCTTGACATGCAAATTGTATTGCATAAGTGGCTTTGCGGGTGCCTGTTTCTCCTAGCATAGTTAAGATCCAATTTACAACGGGTGATTAACAATACTAGTATCAATGTTGTGGTTCATGTTCGTAAGTTAGAACGACACTTATAGAAAGCCCCAAACCACGTAAAACATGCAAAGAAAGTAGAGGCGTCTAACTTTGTTTTGCAGGGGTGTGCAGTGATGTGATATGGCCATGATTGTGATTATATTTGATGTATGCAATGTTCCTTATTGTAAGTTGGCAACCGGCAGGAGCCATATGGTTGTCTTTAATTTATGTTAAGACCCGCGTGTCTATTCAAAGTAGTTGTAATAGTTGAAGCCGGTGGACGACAACCATGGAGAAGCGTCATTGACCTTGATGCAATGCCGGTGATGATGGAGATCATGTTCGTGTTTGAAGATGGAGATCGGAAGCACAAAGAAGAAAGGCCATATCATATCACATATATATATTGAATTGCATGTGATGTTAATCCTTTATGCATCTTGTATTGCTTAGTAGACGACGGTAGCATTATAAGATGATCCCTCATGCACATGAATCTCAAGTCATAAAGTGTTCACACTTAGTTAGCACCGTTGCTAAAGCTTGTTGTTTCGAAGCACCACGTGATGATCGGGTGTGTTAGATTCTGCAAGTGTATACAACATGAGCAAGCCAGATTTGCTCATGCGGAAACTAAGGTTTGATCTTGACGAGCCTAGCATGTACAGACATGGTCTCGGAACACGGATCACCGAAAGGTAAAGCATGAATCATATAGTAGATATGATGAACATGATGATTGTTCGCCATTGAAACTATATCAACTCTCGTGATGATCGGTGTTGATGTGGTGGATTTGGTTCGTGTGATCACTAAAACAATGTGAGGGATATTGTTTTGAGTGGGAGTTCACCTAGATTAACTTTATTAATTAATTTGAACTCAATTTGTCATAAACTTAGTCTAAACTATTGCAAATATGTTGTAGATCAATGGCAGCCCCTACCATCAATTTTAATGCGTTCCTAGAGAAAGAAAGGTTGAAAAACAATGGAAGCAACTTCGCGGATTGGTTCCGCAATTTGAGGATTGTCCTCACAGCTGGTAATTTGACCTATGTGCTGGATGCACCGCTGGGTGACCCACCTGCAGCTGATGCTTCCGATGAAGTAAAGAATGTTTACCTCGCACGGAAGAATCAGTACTCCATAGTTCAGTGTGCTATCTTGTATGGTTTGGAATCGGAGCTTCAGAAAAGGTTTGAAGATTCAGACCCATATGATATTGTTGAGGATCTCAAATTGATTTTTGAGACTCATGCGGCAATTGAAAGCTATGAGGCTTCTGAAAAGTTATTTAACTGCAAGATGGAAGAGGGCAGCTCCGTCAGTGAGCATGTGCTTAAGATGTCTGGGCACGCAAACAAACTTCAAAGCTTGGGTATAGTGATTCCTAATGCTTTGGGGATTTACCGTGTCCTCCAATCACTACCACCAAGTTACAAGAACTTTGTGATGAACTACAACATGCAGAACATGAACAAGACGTTGCCAGAACTCTTTGCCATGTTGAAATCTGCAGAAGTGGAGATCAAGAAAGAGCACCAAGTGTTGTTGGTCAATAAGACCACAAAATTCAAGAAAGGCAAGTCTAAACAGAAGGGACACTTCAAGAAGGGTGGTAAGAAAGTTACCACGCCGACGAAGAAGACCAAGGCTGGACCTAAGCCTGATACTGAGTGCTTTTACTGCAAGGGAGAAGGTCACTAGAAGCGGAATTGCCCAAAGTACTTGGCGGATTTGAAGAACGGCAACATCAAGAAGAAAGGTATATCTGATATACATGTTATTGATGTGTATCTCACTAGTACTCGTAGTAGTGCCTGGGTATTTGATACTGGTTCGGTTGCTCATATTTGTAACTCGAAACAGGTGCTGCAGAATAAACGGAAGCTAGCAAAGAATGAGGTGACGATGCGCGTGGGAAATGGATCAAAGGTTGATGTGATCGCGGTCGGCACGCTACCCCTTCATCTACCATCGGGATTAGTTTTATACTTAAAATAATTGTTATTTGGTGCCTGCGTTGAGCATGAACATTATATCAGGATCTTGTTTATTGCGAGACGGTTACTTGTTTAAATCCGAGAATAATGGTTGTTCGATTTATATGAGTAATATGTTTTATGCACATGCACCTTTGATAGATGGTCTATTCTTATTGAATCTCGATAGTGGAAATACACATATCAACAACCTTGAGGCTAAACGTTTGAAATCAAGCGATAATTCGACCTATATGTGGCACTGTCGTCTTGGTCACATTGGAGTGAAACGTATGAAGAAACTCCATTCTGATGGACTTCTTGAATCACTTGATTTTGAATCACTTGAAAGATGCGAAGCATGTCTGATGGGAAAAATGACTAAGACTCCATTTTCTGGTATGATGGAGCGAGCTACGGACTTATTGGAAATCATACATACCGATGTGTGTGGTCCAATGAGTGTAGCATTGCGCGGTGGTTATCGTTATGTTCTTACCTTCACGGATGACTTGAGTAGATATGGGTATATCTATTTCATGAAACATAAGTCCGAAACTTTCGAGAAGTTTAAGGAGTTTCAAAGTGAAGTAGAGAATCAACGTAACAAGAAGATTAAATTTCTACGTTCTGATCGTGGAGGTGAATATCTAAGTTACGAGTTTGGCGAGCATTTGAAGAAATGCGGAATACTTTCACAGTTGACACCGCCGGGAACACCACAGCGTAATGGTGTGTCCGAACGTCGTAATCGAACTCTCTTAGATATGGTTCGTTCTATGATGTCACTTACAGATTTACCGCTATCATTTTGGGGTTATGCATTACAAACAGCCGCATTCACTTTAAATAGGGCACCGTCTAAATCCGTTGAAACGACACCGTATGAATTATGGTTTGGGAAGAAACCTAGATTGTCGTTCCTTAAAGTTTGGGGATGCGAAGCCTATGTAAAGAAGTTACAGCCGGACAAGCTTGAACCCAAAGCGGAAAAATGCGTCTTCATAGGATATCCAAAGGAAACTATTGGGTATACCTTCTATCATAGATCCGAAGGCAAAATCTTCGTTGCCAAGAATGGATCCTTTCTAGAGAAGGAATTTCTCTCGAAAGAAGTGACTGGAAGGAAAGTAGAACTCGACGAGGTTGTCGAACCTTCTCTCGAACTTGCGAGTAGCGCAGCACCGGAAGAAGTTCCTATGGTGCCTGCACCAATAAGAGAGGAAACTAATGTTGATGATTATGAAACTTCGGTTGTAGTTGCTACAGAGCCTCGCAGGTCAACGAGAACTCGTACCATTCCTGATTGGTATGATCCCGTTATGAGTGTCATGTTGGTGGACAACACCGATGACCCTGCGACATATGAGGAAGCGATGATGAGCCCAGATTCCAATAAATGGCAAGAAGCCATGAAATCCGAGATTGGATCCATGTACGAAAACCAAGTATGGACTTTGGTGGACTTACCGGATGGCCGGAAGGCTGTCGAGAACAAATGGATTTTCAAGAAGAAAACAGATGCTGATGGTAATGTTACTGTCTATAAAGCTCGACTTGTCGCAAAAGGGTTTCGACAAATTCAAGGAGTTGACTACGATGAGACTTTCTCACCTGTAGCGAAGCTAAAGTCTATGAGGATTATGTTAGCAATCGCTGCATATTATGATTATGAGATATGACAGATGGATGTCAAAACAACATTCCTCAATGGAGACATTGATGAAGAGTTGTATATGATGCAACCCAAAGGTTTTGTCGATCCTAAAGATGCTAACAAGGTATGCAAACTTCAACGGTCCATCTATGGATTGAAAAAAACATCCCGAAGTTGGAATCAACGTTTTGATAAGGTAATCAAAAGTTTTGGTTTTATACAAACTTATGGAGAAGCTTGTATTTACAAGAAAGTGAGTGGGAGCTCTGTAGCATTCTTAATACTATATGTGGATGACATATTGTTGATTGGGAATGATGTAAACCTTCTTAATAGTGTCAAGGAATATTTGAATAATAGTTTTTCAATGAAGGATCTTGGCGAAGCAGCTTACATATTAGGCATAAAGATTTATAGAGATAGATTGAAACGCCAAATATCATTGTAATAGAGTACATATTTGGACAAAGTTCTAAAGAGGTTTGGAATGGAAGAAAGCAAGAAAGGGTTCTTGCCCATGTTGCCCAATACGACCTTGAGTAAAACCCAAAGTCCGACATCGGCAGAAGATAGAGAAAGGATGAGTAAGACTCCCTATGCCTCAGCCATAGGATCTCTAATGTATGCCATGCTATGTACTAGACCCGACATTGCATATGCTGTTAGTTTAACTAGCAGATATCAAAGTGATCCAGGAGTAGATCATTGGACAGCGGTCAAAAACATCCTTAAGTACTTGAGAAGAACTAAGGATATGGTTCTTTCTTATGGAGGTGATGAACAGCTCGTTGTTAATGGTTACACCGATGCTAGTTGGAACACCGATCCGGATGATTCTAAATCACAATCCGGATACGTATTTATTTTGAATGGTGCAGCAGTTAGCTGGAGGAGTGCAAAGCAAAGCGTTGTGGCGAGATCTTCAACTGAATCGGAATACATGGCTGCTTCGGAGGCTTCACAAGAAGCGATATGGATGAAAGAGTTCATTACAGAGCTGGGTGTGGTTCCTAGTGCGCTGGACCCAATGTCTATCTACTGTGATAACATGGGCGCCATAGCCAATGCGCAAGAACCAAGGTCACACAAGAAGCTGAAGCACATCAAGCTACGTTTTCACGCTATTCGAGAACATATCCAAGATGGGGATATAAAGATTTGCAAAGTACACACAGATCTGAATGTGGCGGATCCATTGACTAAACCTCTCCCGAGGGCAAAACATGACCAGCACCAAACTGCCATGGGTGTTCGGTATATTACCATGTAATCTACATTAGATGACTCTAGTGCAAGTGGGAGACTGTTGGAGATATGCCCTAGAGGCAATAATAAATGTGGTTATTATTATATCTTTGTGTTTATGATAAATGTTTACATTCATGCTATAATAGTATTAACAAGGAAACATTGATACTTGTGTGATTTGTAAACTTAATTTGAAGTCCCTAATATAGCCTCTATACATCACTAGCTTGTTAGTTGATAAATGATTGTGGTTTCCCTTTCATGAACATTGAGATGTTATCAACAACAAGATCATATCGTTAGGAAAATGATATGGTGGACATACTCCTATAGATAAGCGTAGCATAAAGATCAAGTCATTTCAATAGTTCAATTGCTATATGCTTTCTGATACATAGTAACCTAATTCCTTCGACCATGAGATCATGCATATCACCTTTGCCGGATGGATGCTTTGATGACATCAAACACCACACCGTAACTGGGTGGCTATAAAGGTGGCATTGAGTGTTCGGAAAGTATTGGTTGAGACACATGGATCAAGAGTGGGATTTGTCCATCCATATGACGGATAGATATACTCTGGGCCCTCTCGGTGGAATGTCATCCAATTAGCTTGCAAGCATGTGACTGGCTCACAAGGGATCACATATCACGGAAACGAGAAAAGAGTACTTATCGGTAACGAGGTTGAACTAGGTATGCAGAGATACCGACGATCATAACCTCGGATAAGTAAACTATCGTGAGACAAAGGGAAATTGGTATCGTATGTAAGTGGTTCATTCGATCGCAAAGTAATCGTAGAAATATGTGGGAGCCATATGAATTTCCAGATTCCTCTATTGGTTATTGTTCGGAGAAGTGTCTCGATCATGTCCGCATAATTCACGAACCGTAGGGAGACACACTTAAGGATTCGACGTTGTTTGAGTAGTTATGGTAGTATGAGAAAGAGACCGAATGTTGTTCGGAGTCTCGGATGGGATCCGGGATATCACGAGGTGATCCGGAATGGTCCGAAGAATAAGATTCATATAAGGAAAGCCCCGTTTCGGAGTTCGGGAATGATTCCGGTGTTTTCATCGGGAATGTTCTAGAAGGTTCCGGAATGTCCGGCACTCCGGAGGGGAAGGGGTACATGAGTGTGTCATTGCAAGTTGGAATGATTGCATCATGTACTAAGTGTATTCGCTGTCCAAAATAAAGGGTTTATTCAAATCCTAAATTGAAAAGTCAAACGGCTAGTTTGAAAGTCAAACGGCAAGTTTTTGGAAAGTGGAAAAGAGGAGGAAGGAGGGAAACCGAGTTGGGGAGGGAATCCCTCCTCCAACCGGCGGCCCACCTCCAAGCCGAGTTGGGGAGGGACTCCCCTCCCTCCCCTTGGCGCGGCCGGCCCCTCCACCTATATAAGGAGGGGCAGGGCTCCCTCCTCTAGACACACAAGTCCCTCACCTCAAACCCTAGAAGCCGCAGCCCTCCATAGCCGCCGCCACCACCTAGGGTTTTGACCTAGCCGCCGACTTGGGGTCCCCGGAACCCTATACGCCGGCTCTAGCCCCTCCTCCTTGGTGTGTCTAAACCCTAGATCGCCGAGGAGCTCTCTCATACTCCACCATACTCGCTCCGGCTTAAGGCGAAGCCCTGCGGGATTTCCCCTCTACTTCCGGTACCACGCCGTTGTGCTGCCGGAATTTCGAGGAGAGTGCTACAACCTCCGCTGCCTGCTGGAACAAGGGAGAGGAAGGTCTTCGTCGAGTACCGAACGTGTGACCGACTGCGGGAGCGCTGCCGGAACGCAGCGCCGGAAGGATCGTCTACGCGATCTTGAGATCGGGAAGAGTACGACTACATCACCCACGAGAATCCGCTCTCGTTAAACACTTTGGAATCTTCGAGGGTAAGTTATTCCATCGACTCGTTGCTACAATCTAGTAGATAGATCTTGCTTGTTTGTTTGTATGCGATAGAATTTTTTTGTTTTCCATGCTACGAAACCCTACATGAACTCCTTCATCCATACCGCTTCTTGTGAAGCCTCTGAAGTAGCCATGTATTTCGATTCAGTTGAAGATCTCGCCACAACGCTTTGCTTTGCACTCCTCCAGCTAACTGCTGCACCATTCAAAGTAAATACGTATCCAGATTGTGATTTAGAATCATCTGGATCGGTGTTCCAACTAGCATCGGTGTAACCAGTAACAACGAGCTGTTCATCACCTCCATAAGAAAGAACCATATCCTTAGTTCTTCTCAAGTACTTAAGGATGTTTTTGACCGCTGTCCAATGATCCACTCCTGGATCACTTTGATATCTGCTAGTTAAACTAACAGCATATGCAATGTCGGGTCTAGTACATAGCATGGCATACATTAGAGATCCTATGGCTGAGGCATAGGGAGTCTTACTCATCCTCTCTCTATCTTCTGCCGTTGTCAGACTTTAAGTTTTACTCAAGATCGTATTGGGCAACATGGGCAAGAACCCTTTCTTGCTATCTTCCATTCCAAATATCTTTAGAACTTTGTCCAAATATGTACTTTGTGACAATGATATTAGGTGTCTCGATCTATCTCTATAAATCTTTATGCCTAATATGTAAGCTGCTTCGCCAAGATCTTTCATTGAAAAACTATTATTCAAATATTCCTTGACACTGTTAAGAAGGTCTACATCATTCCCAATCAACAATATGTCATCTACATATAGTATTAAGAATGCTACAGAGCTCCCACTCACTTTCTTGTAAATACAAGCTTCTCCTTAAGTTTGTATAAAACCAAAACTTTTGATCACCTTATCAAAAGGTTGATTCCAGCTTCGGGATGCTTGCTTCAATCCATAGATGGACCGTTGAAGTTTGCATACCTTGTTAGCATCTTTAGGATCGACAAAACCTTTGGGTTGCATCATATACAACTCTTCATCAATGTCTCCATTGAGGAACGCTGTTTTGACATCCATCTGCCATATCTCATAATCGTAATATGCAGCGATTGCTAACATAATCCTAACAGACTTTAGCTTCGCTACAGGTGAGAAAGTCTCATCGTAGTCAACTCCTTGAATTTGTCGAAACCCTTTTGTGACAAGTCGAGCTTTATAGACAGTAACATTACCATCAACATCTGTTTTCTTCTTGAAAATCAATTTGTTCTCGACAGCCTTCCGGCCATCCGGTAAGTCCACCAAATTCCATACTTGGTTTTCGTACATGGATCCAATCTCGGATTTCATGGCTTCTTGCCATTTATTGGAATCTGGGCTCATCATCGCTTCCTCATATGTCGCAGGGTCATCGGTGTTGTCCACCAACATGACACTCATAACGGGATCATACCAATCAGGAATGGTACGAGTTCTCGTTGACCTGCGAGGCTCTGTAGCAACTACAACCGAAGTTTCATAATCATCAACATTAGCTTCCTCTCTTATTGGTGCAGGCACCATAGGAACATCTTCCAGTGCTGCGCTACTCGCAAGTTCGAGAGAAGGTTCGACAACCTCGTCGAGTTCTACTTTCCTTCCAGTCACTTCTTTCGAGAGAAATTCCTTCTCTAGAAAGGATCCATTCTTGGCAACGAAGATTTTGCCTTCGGATCTATGATAGAAGGTATACCCAATAGTTTCCTTTGGATATCCTATGAAGACGCATTTTTCCGCTTTGGGTTCAAGCTTGTCCGGCTGTAACTTCTTTACATAGGCTTCGCATCCCCAAACTTTAAGGAACGACAATCTAGGTTTCTTCCCAAACCATAATTCATACGGTGTCGTTTCAACGGATTTAGACGGTGCCCTATTTAAAGTGAATGCGGCTGTTTCTAATGCATAACCCCAAAATGATAGCGGTAAATCTGTAAGTGACATCATAGAACGAACCATATCTAAGAGAGTTCGATTACGACGTTCGGACACACCATTACGCTGTGGTGTTCCCGGCGGTGTCAACTGTGAAAGTATTCCACATTTCTTCAAATGCTCGCCAAACTCGTAACTTAGATATTCACCTCCACGATCAGAACGTAGAAATTTAATCTTCTTGTTACGTTGATTCTCTACCTCACTTTGAAACTCCTTAAACTTCTCGAAAGTTTCGGACTTATGTTTCATGAAATAGATATACCCATATCTACTCAAATCATCCGTGAAGGTAAGAACATAACGATAACCACCGCGCGATGCTACACTCATTGGATCACACACATCGGTATGTATGATTTCTAATAAGTCCGTAGCTCGCTCCATCATACCAGAAAATGGAGTCTTAGTCATTTTACCCATCAGACATGCTTCGCATCTATCAAGTGATTCGAAATCAAGTGATTCAAGAAGTCCATCGGAATGGAGTTTCTTCATACGCTTCACTCCAATGTGACCAAGACGACAGTGCCACATATAGGTCGAGTTATCGCTCGATTTCAAACGTTTAGCCTCAATGTTGTTGATATGTGTATTTCCACTATCGAGATTCAATAAGAATAGACCATCTATCAAAGGTGCATGTGCATAAAACATATTACTCATATAAATCGAATAACCATCATTCTCGGACTTAAACAAGTAACCGTCTCGCAATAAACAAGATCCCGATATAATGTTCATGCTCAACGCAGGTACCAAATAACAATTATTTAAGTATAAAACTAATCCCGATGGTAGATGAAGGGGTAGCGTGCCGACCGCGATCACATCAACCTTTGATCCGTTTCCCACGCGCATCGTCACCTCGTTCTTCGCTAGCTTCCGTTTATTCTGCAGCACCTGTTTCGAGTTACAAATATGAGCAACCGAACCAGTATCAAATACCCAGGCACTACTACGAGTACTAGTGAGATACACATCAATAACATGTATATCAGATATACCTTTCTTCTTGATGTTGCCGTTCTTCAAATCCGCCAAGTACTTTGGGCAATTCCGCTTCCAGTGACCTTCTCCCTTGCAGTAAAAGTACTCAGTATCAGGCTTAGGTCCAGCCTTGGTCTTCTTCTTCGGCGCGGTAACTTTCTTACCCCCTTTCTTGAAGTGTCTCTTTTGCTTAGACTTGCCTTTCTTGAATTTGGTGGTCTTATTGACCATCAACACTTGGTGCTCTTTCTTGATCTCCACTTCTGCAGATTTTAACATGGCGAAGAGTTCTGGCAACTGCTTGTTCATGTTTTGCATATTGTAGTTCATCACAAAGTTCTTGTAACTTGGTGGTAGTGATTGGAGGACACGGTAAATCCCCAAAGCATTAGGAATCACTATACCCAAGCTTTGAAGTTTGTTTGCGTGCCCAGACATCTTAAGCACATGCTCACTGACGGAGATGCCCTCTTCCATCTTGCAGTTAAAGAACTTTTCAGAAGCCTCATAGCTCTCAATCGCCGCGTCAGTCTCAAAGATCAATTTGAGATCACGAACAATATCATGTGGGTCTGAATTCTCAAACCTTTTTTGAAGCTCCGCTTCTAAACCATACAAGATAGCACACTGAACTGTGGAGTACTGATTCTTCCGAGCGAGGTAAACATTCTTTACTTCATCGGTAGCATCAGCTGCAGGCGGGTCACCCAGCGGTGCATCCATCACATAGGTCAAATTACCAGCATTGAGGACAATCCTCAAATTGCGGAACCAATCCGCGAAGTTGCTTCCATTCTTTTTCAACTTTTCTTTCTCTAGGAACGCATTAAAATTGATGGTAGGGGCCGCCATTGATCTACAACATATTTGCAATAGTTTAGACTAAGTTTATGAAAAATTGAGTTCTAATTAATAGTTAAATTAATCTAGGTGAACTCCCACTCAAAACAATATCCCTCACATTGTTTTAGTGATCACACGAACCAAATCCACCACATCAACACCGATCATCACGAGAGTTGATGTAGCTTCAATGGCGAACAATCGACATGTTCATCATATCTACTATATGATTCATGCTTTACCTTTCGGTGATCCGTGTTCCAAGACCATGTATGTACATGCTAGGCTCGTCAAGATCAAACCTTAGCTTCCGCATGAGCAAATCTGGCTTGCTCACGTTGTATACACTTGCAGAATCTAACACACCCGATCATCACGTGGCGCTTCGAAACAACAAGCTTTAGCAACGGTGCTCACTAAGGATGAACACTATAGAACTTGAAATTCATGTGCATGAGGGATCATCTTATAATGCTACCGTCGTTAACTAAGCAATACAAGATGCATAAAGGATTAACATCACATGCAATTCATAATATGTGATATGATATGGCCTTTCTTCTTTGTGCTTCCGATCTCCATCATCAAGCACGAACATGATCTCCATCATCACCGGCATTGCATCAAGGTCAATGACGCTGCTCCATGGTTGTCATCCACCAGGTTCAACTATTACAACTACTTTGAATAGACACGCAGGTCTTAACAGAAATTAAAGACAACCATATGGCTCCTGCCGGTTGCCAACTTACAATAAGGAACATTGCATACATCAAATATAATCACAATCATGGCCATATCACATCACAGCACACCCCTGCAAAACAAAGTTAGACGCCTCTACTTTCTTTGCATGTTTTACGTGGTTTGGGGCTTTCAATAAGTGTCGTTCTAACTTACGAACAAGAACCACAACATTGATACTAGTATTGTCAATCATCCGTTGTAAATTGAATCTTAACTATGTTGGGAGCAACAGGCACCCGCAAAGCCACTTATGCAATACTAGTTGCATGTCAAGCGTGGAGCAAGTCTCATGAACGATGTCATGTAAGGTTAGCCCGGGCCGCTTCATCCCACCATCCCGCAAGATGCAAAGTACACAAGAAGCAATCGACAACAAAAGCATCAACGCCCACAATGACCATTGTGTTCTACTCGTGCAACAGATCTACATATAGACACGGCTGTGATACCACTGTAGGGGTTCGTAGCATGGAAAACAAAAAAATTCTACCGCATACAAACAAACAAGCCAAGATCTATCTACTAGATTGTAGCAACGAGTCGATGGAATAACTCACCCTCGAAGATTCCAAAGTGTTTAACGAGAGCGGATTCTCGTGGGTGATGTAGTCATACTCTTCCCGATCTCAAGATCGCGTAGACGATCCTTCCGGCGCTGCGTTCCGGCAGCGCTTCCGCAGTCGGTCACACGTTTGGTACTCGACGAAGACCTTCCTCTCCCTTGTTCCAGCAGGCAGCGGAGGTTGTAGCACTCTCCTCGCGATTCTGGCAGCACGACGGCGTGGTACCGGAAGTAGAGAGGAGATCTCGTAGGGCTTCGCCTTAAGCCGGAGCGAGTATTGTGGACTATGAGAGAGAGTCTTAGGGATCTAGGGTTTAGACACACCAAGGAGGAGCAAGGCCGGCGGCTAGGGTTTGCCTAGGCGGCGGCGGCATGCCCTAGGCGGCAGCGCCGGCGACTAGGAGCTAGGATTTGCGGGGTGTGAGTTGTGTCTTGGAGGGGCAACCCTGCCCCTCCTTATATAGGTGGAGGGCGGCGGACAAGGGGAGGGGAGTCCCTCCCCAACTCGGCTTCCAAGGCCGGCGGGTGGAGGGAGAGGAACTCCTCCCCAAGTAGTTTTCCTACTCTCCCTCCACCAAGCAAAATAGCCGTTTGACTTTTCAAATTGGCGTTTGACTTTTCAAACTAGGATTTGATTTATCCCTTTATTTCGCTCAGCGATGACACTTAGTACATGATGCAATCATTCCAACTTGTTATGACACATTCATGTACCCTTCCCCTCCGGAGTGCCGGACATTCCGGAACCTTCTAGAACATTCCCGATGAAAACACCGGAAACATTCTCCAACCCCGAAACAGGACTTTCCTTATATGAATCTTATTCTCCGGACCATTCCGGATCTCCTCGTGATATTCCGGATCCCATCCGAGACTCTGAACAACATTCGGTCTCTTACTCATCATTCCATAACTACTCAACAACGTTGAATCCTTAAGTGTGTCTCCCTACGGTTCGTGAATTATGCGGACATGATCGAGACACTTCTCCGATCAATAACCAATAGAGGAATCTGGAAATTCATATGGCTCCCACATATTTCTACGATTAATTTGCGATCGAATGAACCACTTACATACGATACCAATTTCCCTTTGTCTCACGATAGTTTACTTATCTGAGGTTATGATCGTCGGTATCTCTACATACCTAGTTCAACCTCGTTACTGATAAGTACTCTTTTCTCGTTCCCGTGATATGTGATCCCTTGTGAACCAGTCACATGCTTGCAAGCCAATTGGATGACATTCCACCGAGAGGGCCCAGAGTATATCTATCCGTCATATGGATGGACAAATCCCACTCTTGATCCATGTGTCTCAACCAATACTTTCTGAACACTCAATGCCACCTTTATAGCCACCCAGATACGGTGTGGTGTTTGATGTCATCAAAGCATCCTTCCGGTGAAGGTGATATGCATGATCTCATGGTCGAAGGAATTAGGTTACTATGTATCAGAAAGCATATAGCAATTGAACTATTAAAATGACTTGATCTTTATGCTACGCTTATCTATAGGAGTATGTCCACCATATCATTCTTCTAACGATATGATCTTGTTGTTAATAACATCTCAATGTTCATGATAGGGAAACCACCATCATTTATTAACCTACAAGCTAGTATTATATATAGAGGCTTTACTAGGGACTTCAATTTAAGTTTACAAATCACACAAGTATTAATGTTTCCTTGTTAATACTATTATAGCATGAATGTAAACATTTATCATAAACACAAAGATATAATAATAACTACATTTATTATTGCCTCTAGGGCATATCTCCAACATAAAGCTATCAAGAGTCTTTGTCTATCTCTATAGATTTTGATGCCCAATATATAAGCAGCTTCCCCTAGGTCTTTCATTGAAAAACATTTGTTCAAATAACTCTTCACATCGTTAAGCATGTCAATGTCATTTCCGATAATCAATATGTCATCCACATATAGTAACAAAAATGTCACTGAGCTCCCACTCACTTTCTTGTAGATACAAGCTTCGTAGTAATTTGGAACAAATCCAAAGCTCTTGATCACTTGATCAAAACAAAGGTTCCAACTCCGAGATGCTTGCTTCAGTCCATAAATGGAACGCTGAAGTTTGCACACCTTATCAGCTTCCTTAGGATCGACAAAACCTTCGGGTTGTATCATATACAACTCTTCATCAATGTTGCCATTGAGGAACGCAGTCTTGACATCCATCTGCCACATTTCATAATCATGAAACGCAGCAATTGCTAATAAAATCCGAATGGACTTAAACATCGCTACGGGAGAGGAAGTCTCATCGTAGTCAACACCTTGAACTTGTCAAAAACCTTTCGCGACAAGTCGTGCTTTATAGACAGTAATATTACCATCCGCATCTGTTTTCTTCTTGAAAATCCATTTGCACTCAATGGCCTTTCGGTCGCTAGGAGGGTCCACCAAAGTCCATACTTGGTTTTCGCTCATGGATCCTAATTCGGATTTCATGGCCTCTAGCCATTTCTCAGAGTCTGGGCTCATCATTGCTTCCTCATAGTTCGCAGGTTCACTGTTGTCTACTAACAAGACAGTTAAGACAGGGTTGCCGTACCACTCAGGAGGGGCACGCGACCTTGTCGACCTGCGACGTTCAGTAGTAGCATCGTCTGAAGCTTCATGATCCTTGTCATTAGCTTCCTCTATTGTTGGTGCAGACGACACTGGAACAATTTCAGGTGCTGCGCTACTCTCCAACTCAAGAGAAGGTTCAATAACCTCGTCTAGCTCTACTTTCCTCCCACTCACTTCTTTCGAGAGAAACTCATTCTCAAGAAAGGATCTGTTCTTTGCGACAAACACTTTGCCTTCGGATCTGTGATAGAAGGTATACCCAATCGTTTCCTTAGGGTATCCTATGAAGACGCATTTCTCCGCTTTGGGTTCGAGCTTGTCCGGCATCAACTTCTTGACGTAAGCTTTGCATCCCCAAACTTTAAGAAACGACAACTTAGGTTTAGCACCAAACCACAGTTCATACGGTGTCGTCTCAACAGATTTAGATGGTGCCCTATTTAAAGTGAATGCAGCGGTTTCTAATGCATAACCCCAAAATGATAACGGCAAATATGTAAGAGACATCATCGATCGCACCATATCCAATAAAGTTCGATTCCGGCGTTCAGACACACCATTGCGCTATGGTGTTCCGGGTGGCGTGAGTTGCGAAACGATTCCGCTTGCTTTAAGATGCGTGAGAAAATCATAACTCAAATATTCACCTCCACGATCGGATCGTAGAAATTTAATTTTCCTGTTACGATGGTTTTCCACTTCGTTCTGAAATTCTTTGAACTTTTCAAATGTTTCAGATTTATGTTTCATTAAATAGATATACCCATATCTACTTAAGTCATCAGTAAAAGTGAGAAAATAGCTATAACCACCGTGCGTCGAAACACTCATTGGTCCGCATACATCGGTATGTATGATTTCCAACAAGTCCGTTGCTTGCTCCATTATTCTGGAGAACGGGGTTTTGATCATCTTGCCCATGAGGCATGGCTCGCACGTGTCAAATGATTCAAAATTAAGAGACTCCAAAAGTCCATCAGAATGGAGTTTCTTCATGCGTTTTACACCAATATGACCTAGAGGGCAGTGCCACAAATAAGTCACATTATTATTATCTACCTTGCATCTCTTAGCCTCAATGTTATGGATGTGTGTTTTATTGCTTTCGAGATTCAGAAGTAATAAACCATTCATAGCAGGTGCATGACCATAAAAGATGTTACTCATATAAATAGAACAACCATTATTCTACGATTTAAATGAATAACCGTCTTGCAATAAACACGATCCAGATATGATGTTCATGCTCAACGCAGGCACATAATAACATTTATTGAGGTTTAAAACTAATCCCGAAGGTAAAACTAAGGAGAGCGTGCCGACGGCCATCACATCAACTCTTGATCCGTTGCCAACGCGCATCGTCACCTCATCCCTTGCTAGCCGCCGTCTATTCCGTAGCTCCTGTTTCGGGTTACAAATATTAGCAACTGAACCAGTATCAAATACCCAGGCACTACAACGAGGGCTAGTAAGGAAAACATCAATAACAGGTATATCAAATATACCTTTGATGGTACCAGCCTTCTTGTCCGCTAAGTACTTCGGACAGTTGCGCTTACAGTGACCCTTGTCCTTGCAATAGAAGCACTCAGTGTCCGGCTTAGGTCCAGACTTGAGCTTCTTCTCTGCAGGGGCAACGCGCTTGCCGCTGCCCTTCTTGAAGGGCTTCTTTGCACCCTTACCTTTCTTAAAGCTGGGGGGCTTGTTGACCATCAACACATGATTATCTTTCTTGATGTCCACCTCCGCAGCTTTCAGCTTAGCGAAGAGCTCAGTGATCGTATCAGTGGAACCAATCTGATTATGAGTAACTACAAAACCTTTGTAGCTAGGAGGGAGTGATTGCAGAACTCTGTCAATCTTGAGCTCCTCTGGAATCTTGCAGTCCAGTTGCTCAAGGCGTTGAGTGTAGCCCGACATCTTAATGGCGTGCTCACTAACGGAACTCCCTTCCTCCATCTTGCAGTTAAAGAATTTCTTAGAGATCTCATATCTCTCAGAACGGGCCTGAGTCTGAAACATAGTTTCCAGTTCCTCAGGATTCTCAAAGGGCCCGGGGAACTCCTCAAAACGATTTTGAAGGTCCGATTCCATAGCAAACAGCATGGTGCTCTTAATCACACCATAATCATCCTTGTGCGACTGATAAACAGCTTTCTCATCAGCCGGCGCATCTATAGCAGGGGCGTCACCTAGCGCTTTCTCAAGGACATAGTCCTTTTGTCCGCCAGAGAGAATGATTCTCATATTGTGGAACCAGTTGGTGAAGTTAGACCCATTGTTCTTAAGCTTTTCTTTCTCAGCAAAAATGTTGAAGTTGAAGTTGGACTTAGCCATTTGATCTACAAAATTTGCAAGTACAATTTAGACTAGGTTCATGATAACTAGTTCAACTTAATCAAATTACTAGATGAACTCCCACTAAATTCAACATCCCTCAAGTTGTTTAGTGAACATGATCCAAATTCACCACACCTAATCCGATCTTCACGAGAAGAGATGTGGTTTCAATGGTGGACAACAAAGTGTCGATCATATCATTCATATGACTCATATGCTTAACCTTTCGGTTCGTGTGTTCCGAGGCCATGTCTGTACATGCTAGGCTCGTCAAGTCAAACCCAAGTATTTCCGCGTGTGCAAAACTGGCTTGTACCCGTTGTATGTGAACGTAGAGTTTATAGCACCCGATCATCACGTGATGCTTGAACACAACGAACTTTCGCAACGGTGCATACACGGGGAGAACACCGTTTTATCTTGATCTTTAAGTGAGGAATCATCTTATAATGCTACCGTCGCGATCTAAGCATAATAAGATACATAAAAGGATAAACATCACATGCATATAATTTTATGTGACATGGTATAGCCAATCTCCGCGCAATGATCTCCATCTTGTGCGTGCCAGCATGATCTCCATCACTCCACCATGATTTCCTCCACCACGAATAGCAACTACAACTATTGCTAACTACTTAGCGATAAAGTAAAGCTATTACATGGCGTATAAGAAGTTGACACACAGGTCATACACAATTATAAAGACAACCATATGGCTCCTGCCGGTTGTGTACTCATCGACATGCAAGTCGTGAAACATTACAAAACATGATCATTGCATACAACATACACATCACATCTTGGGCCATACCATATCACAGAAACACTCCCTGCAAAAACAAGTTAGACGCCTCTACTTGTTGTTGCATGTTTTACGTGGCTTATGGGAGTAACAAGCTAAGAACGATTCTTACCTACGGAAAGCCACAACAGTGATATTATGGTTGCTAACATCCGGTGTAAATCCCATGACAACTATAGTGAGAGAAACTGGCATCCACCAGCCGCATGTGTGGAACAAGCCACACGTCAAGTGCGGAGCCGGTCTCGCGAACGAGGTCGCGTAAAGTTGGCCTGGACCGCTTCGATCTCACTATCCCGCGTCATAAGAAGTACACAAACAAGAGGCTTGCAATAGAAAACATCAACGCCCGCAACAAGCATGTTGCGTTCTACTCGTGAAACACATCTACGCATAGATCTAGCTCTGATACCACTGATGGGTTTCGCAGCATAGTAAATCAAAAAAATTCTATGGATGCGAATGGGAAAGCCAAGATCTAATCTAGAAGATGCAAACAACGAGGGGGATAGATGAGATCTTCATACCCTTGAATATTCGCACAGCGGAACGTTCAACGGAACGTGGTTGATGTAGTCGTACTAGCTTTTCCTCCCCGTGATCCGATTCGATCCAATACCGCAAGTGGCGATGCCTCCGAGAGATGCACACGTACGACACCTCGACGTCTCCTCGTTCCTCGGTCCAGCAAGTGGGGTGGAGAGATAGATTGGATCTACAACACGACGGCGTGGTGCAAAGGTGGAGAGTTTCTATGGCAGGGCTTCGCCTACGCGTAGTCGGAGAGAGAGAGAGAGAGAGAGAGAGAGAGAGAGAGAGAGAGAGAGAGAGAGGAGGGCAGCAACTAGGCGGCTAGGGTTTGAGGAGGTGTGGGGGGAGGGTGCGCCCATGCCCTCTTTATATAGAGGGCTGGCCGTCTGCCCCCTTTCCCCTCCTCCAAGCCTAGGGCCGGCAGCCACATGGGAGGAGTGGGGGGCAAGTTCCCCCCCCTTCTAGAAGCTCTCCCTAGGGTTTCCCCTAGGGCTTGGCCGGCTGGGCCTATGGGGCCTTGTGCCCCTGGCCCAATGCGGCCAGGGCACTCCCTCGTAGGCCCACGCCCCTCCCGACAAGTGGGGCCACGTTGGTCCCACTCCGGAAGGTTCTAGAAGCTTCCGATACAATACCGAACAATCCGAAACAATTTCGAAATCCAAAAACTGCTTTCCCTTATATGAATCTTATTCTCCGGACCATTCCGGAACCTCTCGCGACGTCCTGGATCTCATCCGAGACTCCGAACAAAAACTCATAAACCAATTATCCATTCTATCCTAGCGTCGAGACACGTTAAGTGTGTGACCCTACGGGTTCGAGAATATGCAGACATGATCTTCTATCAATAATCAACAGCGGGGTCTGGAAACCCATATTGACTCCCACACATTAATCGATGATCATATCGGATGAACCACGATGCCAGGATTCAATTAATCCCATATATATATTCCCTTCATCACGCGATATTTTACTTGCCCGAGATTCGATCGTCGGTATCGGCATACCTAGTTCAATCTCGTTCACAGCAAGTACTTTACTCGTTCCGTAATTCGATACCACTTTGTGATTAACTCCTTAACCACGTGCTTGCAAGCAGTGTTGATATCGATTACCGAGTGGGCCCAAAGTATATCTCTCCGACTTGGGAGGGAAAAATTCCATCTCGATACATACAACCCAACAAGTACTTTCCGATCACCTGAGAGACACCTTTATGATCACCCTCTCATAGGATGACGTTTGATGACCTCAAAGCTCTCTTCCGATACCAGGGAGTTGCATTATCTCATGGTCTAAGGAATACAATATTTGACATAAAAAAGAGCTTCGCAAAGATGAACACGATGACACGATCTAATTGCTCTGCTTGATTTGGGTCTATCCATCATATCATTCTCCCAATGATATGACCTCATTATTAATCGACAACTCATGTCTATGGTTAGGAAACCTTAACCATCATTAATCAATGAGCTAGTCCATAGAGGCGTACTAGGGACACGGCGTTGTTCATAAACCACACAAGTATCAAAGTTTCCGCTTAATGCACTTCTAGCATGGAATATAAACTTTATCATGAACAAGAATTATAATAATAACATCTTTATTATTGCCTCTAGGGCATAATTCCAACACGCCGACCCAGCCCCGAAGCACGTCCTCCCAGCATCATCCCCACCGAATCGTCTCCATTGTGCTCCACCGCCGCCGGCAGGGACATCGCCGCTGCAGGACCTCCCCGAGCCAGCAAGGGCAAAGGGGAAGAGCCCCCCGCTGCATCCAGAGGCAGAAAGTGCCGAAGCCGCCCCCTCTCCACTGCCGGCCGAGCCCCCCGCTCCGCAGCGATGCCCCGGGCCCCCGGCCCGCAGCTGCCAGCACGGGGCCAGCCCAGGTCGTCCGGCACCGCGGCCACAAGGGCCAGCGGCAGCGCCAGCGCACCAGCCGTCACCAAGCCCCATGAGAGCCCGCCTCCGCCAGAGGACCGCCACCACCATTGCGCGCCGCCGCCAGGCCGGGAGCCCCCGTCGCCGCCAGAGGCCGCCACCACCACTGCGCGCCGCCGCCAGAGCACCGCCACCACCATTGCGCGTCGCCGCCAGGCCGGGAGCCCCCGATCACCGCTCCTAACGCGCGTGGCCGGGAGAATCCACCGCTGCCGGCGCCGCACGAGCTTTGCACGGCAGCCCACGCCGGCGGCGGCGGAGGGGAGGGGGAGGAAGGGGAAGCTGGGCTAGGGTTTCCGGGGCGAGCTCCCGTCGCCCTGGGGGGGGGCGAGAGGAGCTGTTTTTCGGTTCAGATGTTTTTCGGATCTTGGGCCTTCCGTATGTGCAAACTCACTACATCTTACCCCCTCTGTTTTATAATATAAAATATTTTAGCTTTTATTGAAGACAATGTATTTAGATGTCTTTTTTTAGGAAAAATGAGTGATATTATAGCTTTTAGTGTATAGGTTTGGAGATGTTCATTCCGCATCTACACACTAAAAAGTATCTACATACATTATTTTCACAAACCTAAAACATCTTATATTTTGAAATGGAGGGAGTACTTAATCTACTCACTCCGACACATATTAGTTACTCCCTCCAATCCATATTACTTGTTATTAAAATGGATATATGTAGCACTAAAACATGTCTAGATACCTTCATTTTAGTAACAAGTAATATGGATCGGAGGGAGTACAAAATTTTAACTGTATTACTTGCGAGCATACAAAAATTTAATAATGTACAGTCTTATTGTATACAAAGACAAAACCCTACAGACTCCCCGATAAATTTACAGACAAACTAATTCTTTCTCTCATTTAGCTTTGCTCCGCATGTTAGATGAGATGTCACGAACCCATGGTGGCGGTGGTCCGTGACTGATGTGAGGATGTTGTGGTGGCAATGTACAAGTGTTGATGGGCAGAAAACAATACCCCAGATTAACCCCTCCATCAAACGGAGAGATGGATGCATAGGGAAGCCTGAAAAAGACATATAGATACACATGCGATCGGCGTATCAAGCATGATTGCAACTTGCCATTGAGCCATCATATCGCACGGAGAAGCCAAGACGAGTCCCCTCTCTAGAGTGGTTAAGGTTGGTGGTCAGGGCAGGAGGGGTACATAAATGCCGATGAGGCGATGGCAATGCAAAACTGCAAATATGTCAAGAGCAAATAGACAAGAATCAGGAAGACAAATAGAAGATCGAACGACGAAGAGACGGAAAGAACAAATACAAAGAAGTACAGTAGAAAAGGGGGCATAGAACGAGTTCTCCCCTTTCTAAAAAAAATAGAACGAGTTCTCGTCGGGTGACAAAGTAAGTGGATGTATGCCTCTGTCTACGAAGATTCAACTTGTTTGAGATTTTTTAATGGAAACTAGCAAATTTTGAAATCTATTGCTCACTTTACCCAAACACACGTGAATCCCTTGAGTATGACTGGAATTATATCTCTGACATGTAAGCATGAGTTCATTGGATGCACTCACTTTCGTAGGTAGGTGGGTGCATGCATGTTGTGTCCATGATCATTTCTCTTAACGAAGTGTTTGTGTATGTTTTGGTGTCTATCCTTAGTGCAACGGGAGAAAAAAATAGACGGAACTAAAAGGATGAATCGATGGACCTACACTGTAGCAGAGCACATGCAAACATCTTCCATTTCGTACGCCTTGGCCCGCAGAGGTGAGCTGGACCACAGAGGCATACAAGTGATAACAAAGCAGCCCACATGCACGTTTCCCTTGGTTTGCCTTCGGTGACGATATGCCACTAGCTGGGCCGTACATAGGCCTGACCCGCTAGACCAGTCAACTTCTCCCAGGCTGTGCTCGCCGTGCTCGAGCGGGTGGGGCGGCGGCAGGCTGCGTCCGACTGACACCCCGGAGAGGCGGCGAGTATCTCGCCGGCGATAGATGGTAGAAATCCGCCGTCTGAGAGCGCGATACTTTGGCCCCTCGATGACTCGGTCGAATCTCACCCCCACTGCTGAGATACTCCCAGGGCCAGGCCCCTGCAGGGAGGAGCAGATCCACCATTGGTTAGTCAGCACCCACACGTTATGCTCAACTTTTCTTCTTCGGCAGACCGGTAACACCAAATCCCTCGTCAGAAGTGCGAATGCATTGTAGCAGTAGTTGCTCAATGTTTAGCCCCAGTTTTCTTTTTTCTTGGAAACAACAGCGACAGCCAGTGAAACTCAACTCTCCATTTTTATTTACATCTTCTTACAACGCATTTTTCGGAGGTTGTCATGGATAGGCAGTGACTAGTACTTGCCATAATCAAATCGTAATATCCTAAACTAGCGCTGGGATCCCCGAGAATTTGAACTAGATGGAAGGGTGGAAATAATGGTGAATTATTGAAGGTCAAACACGATAGCACCATTATCCATAGCAGTTTTCTAATTTCATGCTACCCCCTCTAGTTGACCAAATGCTTCTCCGAAAATAATGGTGAATTATTGAAGGTCAATGGATAAACGCGTTACTTCCTCTCTGACTTGTACGGTGCAAAGTACAGAAACCAAATTGATTAGAGCGTAGGTGCTAATTCTGAATTAGCGTCATACTTCTCGCCGTATTTCGACACCTCTTACCTTAGCGTTATAATTACTCCCTCCGATCCTAAATAAGTGTCGCGGTTTTGAACTAACTCTAATTCAAAATGGCGACACTTATTTAGGATCGGAGGTAGTACTTTATTTTCTAAAAACGTTGCCAACAGGGAATGATCCCTCCCTTGGTTATACGTTGTTAGGTAGGTGAAACACCCGGTTTATTCATGCCTCAGCGGCGACTCGAAAGTATACCAATGCTGGGACTCGAACCCGAGCGGGCTGGCCTCCACATTCGGAGTATCAGCCACTAGGCCAGGGTTTGGTTCTCAAAAACGAGTCCAGCAGGAGAGAATAAGACCTCGGGGCACAACCGAGTGAGCCAGCGCTCGAACCCAGGTCGCGGGCAGCGCTTGCAGATTGTTGCGCTTGCAGATTGTTGCGTGCTGCTAGCCAAGTGGTCGACGCCCACTTCCCTATAATTACTTTATTTTCTTGTTATCTTATCTTTCTTCATTCTCAAATTCAAAGTGACCGGCCACAACTATCAGTTTCTGATATCACACTTGTCGTGGTGGTGGTGGTACGGCAGATGCCATGGGTAGGCTAAAGTATGGGGCCAATGGATGCTAGAGGGATCTGGAGAGGGAAGATGTAGTTGATTCTACACATAGAAGACTAACGTAAAGATCTTTATTTCTCCTTTCTTGGGCTACAAGTGCTCCTTGAGTTGTATACAAGTGGAGAGGAAGAACTTTACCAGCCTAACAATACCAAATGAGTCGATGCCCTTCTCAGAGTCCAAGCCTCTCCTTATAAAGGGGAGCCCTGGGCTCCTCTAGGGCTGACGTGGCAAGCATATTCGAAGAATATGCCTGTCCCAATATAGTAACTCGGCGGCCTCCTTTCCTTGTCGCTCTTCTAATGACGGCAAGGTTCCAGAGGACCCCGCCTGCACGCCTCGGGCTTCAGGACTGTCACCTCCGTGACCTCCTTCTGCCCTTCTGTCGCTCTGCGCCTTGTCCTTTGTGCTTGGCTCTGCTCAGATTCTACCTAGCCCGTGACTAGGGTTTGACTATAGGCATCTCCTTCTCCTGCAAGCTTCATATCACTCGGCCCTGCATCGCTTAACTTGGCTTGGCCTTCACCTGCATTCAGATTATTCGGGCTGACCCGGCCGACTTACACAGTATGTCGGTCGGGTTACGCCTTGCTATTCTCATAAGGGTCCTGCTCTTGCTTA
The DNA here is from genome assembly GCA_916181665.1 of Avena sativa. Classification (NCBI taxonomy): domain Eukaryota; kingdom Viridiplantae; phylum Streptophyta; class Magnoliopsida; order Poales; family Poaceae; genus Avena; species Avena sativa. The sequence goes on along the minus strand of OV702280.1, from coordinate 391,799,687 downwards.
CCTCGGCCGACTTTTACAGGACTCAGCCGATTTAGATTGTAACTCGGAAACCTGACGGGGAACTTCCTTTCGTCTTTCCCCGTTCTTACCCTATCCGGGGTCACCCCCCAACATTAGTCCCCGAAGATGGTATGGTCCTGCCTATAACCTCAGCCGGGCCGTATCAGTTTCACAATATTCGTTTCTCCTTGTTTCCGAGTTACTTTTCCCTCGTCCGAGGTATATGTGTATCTTCTCGCGTACGCCTCGTCCTACGTGTCACACTCATCATTGTTCTTCTAGTTTTTTGTTCCTCTACAGTGCCCACTGACGGGCTATAGTAATTACTGCGCCTGTCGCGTCGGCGCTGCAACGTCTCGCGCACCGCATCGGCCAGGAGACCTAATCCTCTCCTGCGCCGTGTGGTCGTCGGTGTGGCTCCACTTATCCACGAGCGTTTCCGCCGCACGCACGATCTACACGATTATCGGCCGCACGCACGATCCCACTACCGCCAGGGCCGCGCGGTTATAAAGAGGGGCACGGGGCTAGAGGGTTCACTTTCCCCCTTCGCTCGCCGTTGCCCTTCTTCCTCCTCACGCTCGCGCATCTGCTCGTGTTCCTGCGGCCGCGCCATTGTTGAGCTCTTCGACGGCGAAGCCACTGTTCCCTTGCTCCGTCGTCCTCAACGTTGTGCGTTTGCTCCGCCGCCGCCGCCGGTGAGTTTTCTTACGGTCCCCTTGTTAGGCTCCCTCCTAGACGCTTCCATTGTTTTCCAGATTTCCTGGGCGTCTTTTTTCCGCTCCGCCGCCGCCTAGAATCACGACGGGGCCCTGCGCCTCTAAGCCCCGCTCCGCCGTTAGTTCCTCTTCCGTAGGTTCCTCCGGCGACCCTATGTCGAGTTCAGTTAGCGGCGCGTTAGTTGAGGATGATGACGTAGCGTCTGGTCCAGAGAGGGGCTCCTGGCAAGGTTCCTCCGTCACTCGGCGCGAGATCGAGTGGCTAATCCGAACTCGCCGGATTCCTGCCGAGGTAGCTTGTCGCTTACCCGGCAGCGAATATTCTCCCATTCTTAATGAGGGCGAATACGTCGTCTTTATGTCTCACTTTGCCCGGGGTTTCGGTCTTCCCCTTAGCGATTTTGCTAGGGAATTTCTTGATTACTTCGGCCTTCAGCCGCATCATCTTCCGGCTAATGCCATTGCCTCCTTATCTGCTTTTATCTCTGCCTCGGAAGGATACTTTGGCCTCTGGCCGCCTGTGCATGTATGGTCTAAATTCTTCCAGATCCGATCTAACGTCGTTCCAGACAAATCTCTTCACCCCTCTGAGAAGTTGCTTACTCAGTGTGGGGCTGCTTCCATCACTCCTCGGAGAAAATCCAAGTTTCCTCGTGTTGCTGGTCTCGAATCTTGCAAAAAGTGGCATAGATCATTTTTCTATGTCAAGAATACTGGAAAGGAAGATAAGATTCGGCTCCCCGCTTTCTCCATCGCCCCCCCTCAAAGAGGAACTGGACCTACAATCCCAGGAAGAGCCATGCTCTGGCCGAGGCCTTTGAGATTCGGCTGAAGGAGTTGATCCGCGCCGGGCTACGCGGCGAGGATCTGATGACCACCTTTGTCAGCAGCCGAATCTGCCCTTTCCAGCATCGTACGCACAAGATGTGTTACATGAACGGTCCTCTCGATCCCAACCGAGTCTCAACGGTTGAGCTCGATAATTATCTCATTTTCAAACGTGTCCGAGCTATCTTCAAGACAGATATGCCGGAGGACTGGACCTGGGGACTGAAGCCGTTTACCCGCGGGAATCCCCCTCCCGAGGTAAGTTTACGCATTTATGTTTTGTCCCCTAATTGCGTTTGTGATTCCTTTTGCTAATTTCTCTGTGTATCTTTTCTTGCAGAAATTTGCGGAACAGAAGATCGAGGATGCCGAAGTTCTGGCCCTTCCGTGGCCTGCGGATCGGAATACCCCGGACAACGGGGAGCCTGACTCGGAGGAGTTTGTCCCCAAGTCAGACCTCGCTCTGGCTCGCGCCCGTGGCAAGACCCCGGCCCACGAGGAGGAAGGTGATTCGGACGAGGTCCAAGTTCTTGAGGTAGTTGCCGCAATGCCAATTTCTTATGCATTTCCGGCCTCTACTTTCTCAGCTAATCCGGCCGGTCAGGTTCACAACGCCGAGCCTCTCGCCTCCTGACCTCCTGTTACTTCGGGGAAATGTAGCGCTCCAGCCGGTGCCTCGGAAGCCGTTCCCAAGAAACGGATAAAGAGATCTGCCCCGCACCCCCCTAAGCGTAAAACTATGCCCGGGGTTACTGGGTGAGTTGCTTTTTATTTGTATTTCTTGTTTCTCTCTTTCTGCCTTTTGACCTGATCTTTTTTTCCTTTGCAGGACTCCTCTTTCTGTTAAGCCTAGTGGTCCCAGTATGACGAGTCACACGACTCGGCCGCCTTCTCCTCCGCCTCCTGAAGATACTATAGTTCCTAGTCCTGCTCGTGTTGACTCTCATCCCGCTCTGAATCAGATGCCATCTCGCCAGAATGCGCCCGAGGTTTCCCCTGTTGATGCCGATACAACTTGGCCCATAGATATTTCCACTGAGCCAGCTTTCTCCTTCGTGAATCCCGAAGTTTCTCCTGAGATCCCTTTGACCCCCACAATCTTTACTGCGACTCCAAATCCAGCCGAGGATACCAATATCTCGGCGCCCTCAGAAACCGTAATCCCTCCGGCCCCCAAAGATGCCATTCCAAGTGCCGAGGTAACGGCTCCTGCCGACGCCTCTTCTAAGGCAAGAAAGGTCATTGTCACCAAACCTTCCTCATCTCAGAAAGGACCTGCCAGCTCTTCTCAGCCTACAATTGCTGATGCGCTGCGCAAGGGAGTTTCTTCTTCCAAGGGTATCGTTACCCCGGCTGCTGATACACAACTCGCTCTTCATAAGAGTCCCGCGGCGACCGTGGCTACACAACACGTCCGAGGTAAAGTCCTAACTCGTACAGAGAGTGGGAACAGCCTTGGCTCGTTGGTTGAGTATGCCAACAATTGGAATGCTGCTGATCAGCTCGAGGGCAATCCAAACAGCCAGCCCTTTCAACTCTCCGACATCAGCAGCCGCTTACATCTGGCTGCCAAGATCATTCTTGACAGCGACAAGATGAATGAGGTAATTGTTTTTATTGAGGTTTGATTAATCATTCGAATGATATTGTATATACTCTAGTCCCCGAAGCTTGCAATCGAATAATTTGTTATTCGTTTGGAAGTTTTATTAGGCTTTGCCTGGTTCAGTTTTGTCTTAGTGTTTGAATATCCAGCCATCTAGATCCGTGTTAAGTTTTGCTTGACTCAGATCTATCTTAGTTTCTAATATCCAGCCACCTAGATCCGAGTTAAGTTTTGCTTAACTCGGATCTGTCTTAGTTTCGAATATCCAGCCACCTAGATCCGAGTTAAGTTTTGCTTGACTCGGATCTATCTTAGTTTCGAATATCCAGCGACCTAGATCCGAGTTAAGTTTTGCTTGACTCGGATCCGTCTTAGTTTCGAATATCCAGCCACCTAGATCCGAGTTAAGTTTTGCTTGACTCAGATCTGTCTTAGTTTCGAATATATTATTGCTATTTGTTTTGTTGCTTAGGTTGCGCATGACCGGCGGACCGCCGAATTCCAGAGGCTGCTCTTTGCGCATAAAAAATTGCAAGATAAGTATGAGAGGGTCATTCCCGTGGCGAAGAAAGCTGGTAAGTTAACAAACTTTCGAATTATCCCTAAAGTTCTTATTGTTTTGGATGTGAGGTGCTAACTCATTTTGCTGGTTAATAGGTAATATCAACATTCTTAATATCCGTCTTGAGAAAAAGGTCAAGGCCTTGGAAGGTTCGTTACTCTTCTTTCTTTTACAGATATCAATTTGAAATGTGCACCGGGTTTCTTTTAACCCTTTTGGCTTCGGTATAGCCGAGTTACAAACTTTTGCAGCGTCACACCAAGAATGCATACCCATGCCTGATATGATGCTGCATTTTTTAGAACAAGGCGCCACTCACTCGGCGCAGCTGAAAGATAAAGATGACGAGATAGCTCGCTTGCGCGCCGAGGTGGAGTCCCTCAAGCTTTCTCAGAAATCTGAGTTGGAAAAAGTTGACCAGGAGTTCTCCGAGGAGAAGAATCGGCTAGCTCTGCAATTGCAGAAAAATAAAGAACTCCTCGAGGCTGCCGAACTGAAGACCCGGGGGATGAGCGAGGAGATCACTCGCTTTGAGAAAACCAAGGGTGACTGGGCTAAAGATCTTCAGATAATGCTGAGCTATATTCACCGTAAACCTCTGACCGTGGCCGAGTTATCTTTTTCCCTTGCTTACTTTTGACCGACGCACTTTTGTTTTGCGCAGACCATTTTCCAGAAGCTAAGCCCGTGAGCTCTAAAGCGGTGATTAATGCTCGTGTGCGCCGAGGTGTTCCTGCCGATGCGAGCCCAGAATACTCGATGGAAGATTTCTTGGTTGCCGTTGGCACTGCCGTCGGTCTGATGAAGATTATGGGCAGGGACTTGGTGCAAGCAGCCATTCAGGCCTACCATGTTCTCTAGCCGAATACTTCTGGGACTCCTGATATTGATGAAATCAAGATACTGGTGGAAAGATTGATGGCATCCCAGAACCAGTTGAATCTTTGAAGGAATCTGCTGGACGAGCTGGTGCTGATATGGCACTCACAGTCGTTATGTCATGGTACAAGGATATTTGCCTCGATACCCTGATAAATTTGCGCACCGGCTCCCGTTGGGTTGAGGATCCAGAATTCGTCGCTCTCCGACAAGCTCGTGCCTTCCAGCTCGTTGAGTATGCGGACGTGCATAACTGGATTGAAGGGCCAAGTTTCCTTCCTAACCCGGCGGATGAGGTCGAAGTTGAAGATGCCTCTGAGGATGATTCAGCCAACCCAGACGAGGCTGATGGCGACTCGAATACTTTTGGTGATTCCAGCTCGAGCTCGGATGGCAATGGCGACGCGCGATCCTCCTCCAAAGGTACTGGGCATTCCACAGCTCAAGCTGATGCTTCTCAACAGCCCCGAGCTTCCCCCGAAGTCGCTCCTGGTTCCGTGGAGGGCGAAGCAACTTTGGCCGAGGTGCCGTCTACCTCGGAGCGCCCAGCTCCTGATCAAGTCGCTGCCCCTTAAAAAACTCTAAGTCGTTTCTTATCCCCGGTATTGCCGGGCGTATGATGTGTGTCAGATACTTGTCCAACTTTCTGTGTGGTATGAACCTTTTTTGCCTTTTGCCGCTGAGGCACACATGTTTATGATCTTTATTATTCTGTTTAAACTAATCCTGTTTGTTTAAATCTTTGCTTTGGTGGCCTTTAATTTCTTAAGTTCGGATTGTGTGTTTTGCCTTTGTCGTACGGTAGTCCAGCGTCTAATATTGCGTGACCCTGATGAATTTGACACTTCAACCATTGTGTTCTTGAATTTTATCCAAGTTGTCAATCTCGAAGCTTATATCTGGGGAGAACGAAATAATATCGCTCTGGGTGCCGAAGTTCGATACCCATTTCTATAACGAAGGACAATTGTGGGGCAATCCTCTAATCACTGTTCTAAAAATGGAGACTCAACACATCACTAAAAGTGCGAAATAATATCGGCCAGTCTTCGAGTCATTGCTGGAAATGCCGAGGTCTAATACATAACCCAAATTCAAAAAATATAGCAGTCCCCGAGTCATTGCTCAAGGTGCCGAGGTTTAATTCATACCCAAAAACTCAGAAGCAATATAGGACAGTCCCCAAGCCACTGCTCAAGGTGCCGAGGTTTAATACATACCCCAAACTCAGAAATAATATAGGACAGTCCTCGAGCCACTGCTCAAGGTGCTGAGGTTTGATACATACCCCAAACTCAGAAATAATATAGAACAGTCCCCGAGCCACTGCTCAAGGTGCCGAGGTTTGATACATACCCCAAACTCAACAACAATATAGGGCAGTCCCCGAGCCACTGCTCAAGGTGCCGAGGTTTAATACATAACCTAAACTCAAAAACAACATAAGGCAGTCCCCGAGCCACTGCTCAAGGTGCCGAGGTTTGATATATAGTTGATACTTTGTCCTGGAGCGTTTCTTTACAACGTGTCGTAGATGACTCCTACGAGTAAAATGGACGAAGTAAAGCTACATTCCATGGTCTTTTCGATTTTTCGCCGACTTTGTCTGCCTTGTTCTTTTCTGGTAACTGAGCATCAATTAGGTAATACGCATCATTGTGCAACACTTTGCTCACGATGAACGGTCCTTCCCACGGGGGCGATAGTTTGTGCATGCCGGCCGTACGTTGCACTAACCGAAGAACCAAATCTCCTTCTTTAAACACTCTTGGATTTACTTTCTTGCTGTAATATCACCGCAAGTCCTGCTGATAAATAGCTGATCTTGACAGTGCCAACTCCCTGGCTTCCTCTAGCAGATCGACATCATCTTGCCGAGCTATTTCATTTACCTCAGCGGTTGTATACTAGGTAACCCTTGGCGAGTCGTGTATTATGTCGGCTGGAAGCACAGCTTCTGCCCCATATACTAGGAAAAATGGTGTATACCCTGTTGATCTGTTTGGGGTAGTTCTGAGGCTCCATAGTACTGCTGGTAGTTCCTCAATCCAACACCCTGCCGACCTTTGCAGTGGTTCGACGAGTCGTGGTTTTATTCCGGACAATACTAGTCCATTAGATCTTTCTACTTGCCCATTAGATGCTGGGTGAGCCACCGAGGCGACATCTAGTCTTATGTGCTTTTCTTGACAGAATCTAGCGAAGTATCCTTCAGCAAAGTTCATACGATTGTCTGTAATAACACTGTGTGGGTAACCATATCTCAAGATAATATCCTTGAGGAACTTTACCGCTGTTGGCCCATCACATTTTTTTATTGGTTTTACTTCGATCCATTTTGTGAATTTGTCGACCATGACTAAGATGTGGGTCATCCCGCCCCGGGCCGGCTTGAATGGTCCCACCATATCTAAGCACCATACAGAAAATGGCCAAGTAATTGGTATCGTTTTTAACTCGGACGATGGCATATGTATCTTGCTGGCATATCTCTGACAACCATTATATTTTTCGACCAGTTCTTTGGCCTCTTTCAACGCTGTTGGCCAATAAAACCCATGCCTGAATGCTTTGGACACTAAAGCTCTGGACGAGACGTGATGCCCGCATTCTCCTTGATGTATATCTAGGAGGATCTCCTGGCCTTCCGCCGAGTTCACACATCTCTGCAACACGCTTGTGACGCTCCTTTTATACAGCTCATTGTTTATGATTGTATAAGCTTTAGCTCTTCTCAGTGTCTGTCTTGCCAATACCTCGTCATTCGGCAAAATCGCATCTTTAAGGAAAGAAAATATGGGTTGCGCCCATGTTGGTATGATTTTTTCTGGGGTAATCTCATTATCTATTTCCATATTTTCCGCCGACATAACTACCTCGGATTTCCCCGTATCCATCCTTGCATTGGCCCGGTTCATTTTTGGAAATTCCGAGTTACATTCCTTGTCAATTTCCATCGGCACACTATCTTCTCTTGATTTTGCCGGAATAAAGATGGATTCGGACTCTGGTGATGGTGTTATTGATGGTTTCCTTAGGTGCTCTAGGGCGATACCTGGGGGAATTGATTGTCTGGTTGATCCGAGTTTTGACAATGTGTCTGCGGCGTCATTTTCTGCCCGAGGTATATGATGAAATTCACATCCATCGAAGTATCCGCTGAGTTTTTGCACATGAAACCTATATAAGGCCATATGGCATCTAACGCATCCCAATTGCCTGAGACTTGTTGTACTACTAGATCTGAGTCTCCGTAGCATAAAATTCGGCGTATGCCAATCTCTTTCGCCACCTTCAATCCATGGACCAGTGCTTCATACTCGGCTACATTGTTTGATGCGGCGAAATGTATTTGCAACACATATCTCAGTTGATCTCTTTTTGGCGAGGTTAACACTATTCCTGCCCCCAAACCATTTCTTAGTTTGGAACCGTCGAAGTGCATCGTCCAATAATTCGGATCTGGTAATGCTGGCTCATACTGTACCTCGGCCCAATCTACAAAGAAGTCGGCCACAGCCTGAGATTTGATCGTATCTCGCCTATCGAATTGCGGAGCATAGGGTGGCAATTCAATTGCCCATTTTGCTATTCGGCCACTTGCATCTTTGTTGCTCAATATGTCGGCTATGGTTGCTTCACAGATCACTTTGATGGGGTGCTCTTCGAAGTAATGCTTAAGTTTCTTTGCTGACATGTATACCCCATATGCCATCTTCTGATAATGTGGGTAATTTTGTTTTGAGGCTGATAGTACCTCTCTTAGGTAATATACCGGCCTTTTTACTGATTTATCATCTTCAATTCGTTCCACCATGATCACAACGCTTACCACTCTGTTCGTGGCGGCTATGTAAAGTAACATAGGCTCTTTCGACAATGGAGAAGCCGGGATTGGCGCTGTGACCAACATCTTTTTAAATTCATAAAACGCATTGTCTACTTGTGGTGTCCAAATGAACTTATCAGATTTTTTCATCAGTTGATAAAGTGGTAATGCTTTCTCTCCCAGCCGACATACAAATCGGCTAAGCGATGCCAAGCAACCTGTGAACTTCTGTACGTCATTTAGACATATCGGCAATTCCATCCTTTCTACTGCTCTTATCTTAGTTGGGTTGGCCTCTATGCCTCGGCTAGATACGAGAAAACCGAGTAGTTTTCCAGCCGGCACACCGAAAGTGCATTTTTCCGGGTTAAGCTTCATTCGGAACCTTCTCAGGTTCGCGAAAGTCTGCCGGATATCATCTAGTAGCGTTTTGCTTTCTTTGGTTTTGATAACCACATCATCTACATACACTTGTACATTCTTTCCTATCTGGTCATGCAGACATTTTTGCATACATCTCTGATATGTTGCCCCCGCGTTACGCGGGCCGAATGGCATGGTGCGATAGCAATAAGCCCCGTACGGGGTAATAAACGCAGTCTTTATTTGATCGGCCGGATTTAACGGTATCTGGTGAAAACCAGAATACGCGTCTACGAATGATAATAGTTCACAACCAGCGGTCGAATCAATGACTTGGTCTATTCTAGGTAAAGGAAAAGGATCTTTTGGACACACCTTGTTTAGGTTCGTGTAATCAATACACATTCGCCATACAATGGCTACATTTGGATCATCCTTGTTCTTTTCCACTAGCACTGGGTTCGATAACCAATCCGGATACAACACCTCCATGATGAACCCGACCGCAAGGAGCCGAGCTATTTCATCCCCTATTATTTTTCTCCTGTCTTTGGCGAAGCGGCGGAGAGGTTGCTTCACCGGCCTTTCTCCTGGCCTTACATTCAGAGAGTGCTCAACCAACTCCCTCGGCACACCTTGCAGATCCTGAGTTGACCATGCAAAGATATCCCGATTCTCACGGAGGAAGTTGGTGAGCTCGCTTTCCTATTTAGCATCTAGGCCGGCACCAATTTTGACGGTGCGCTCTGGGAACTGCTCATCTATCTGGAACTTTTTTGTTTCTTTAGTCGGCTGGAAAGAGACACTTCCATGCGGATTGGCCAATGCCGGCATATTCAGTTGTGCCGACTGAGCGAGGGCTGCTACCTCCTGAATACTTCTTTTTTCTCTTGCTATTACCAATGACTCGGCCAGATTTGATCCGGCTGAAGCACATTCCATTGACTTCCTGTAATCTCCTGCTACTGTTATCACCCCTTGTGGCCCGGGTAACTTCATTTTCAAGTAAGTTATGTGGCAGCTTCCCATGAATTTGGCCAATGCTGGTCGTCCGAGTAAAGCATGATAACAACTCTCTAGGTCCACCACTTCAAACTCCAAATTTTCTGCTCTGCAGTTATCTCTTGTGCCGAATAACACATCCACTCGAACCTTTCCAATGGGTTCGCATGAAAGGCCTGGTACTATCCCATGGAATGTGGTCCTCGTGGATTGCAACATATTCTGCGATATTCCGAGTTTATGCATTGTATCTTTGTACATGATATTGATACTGCTCCCGTTGTCAATGAGTACTTTTGAAAAATTCACATTAATGCTTGGTCCGACAAATGTCGGATCTAGTACGAGTGCGTACGACCCCGGATTCGGCATTATTTTGGGGTGATCCTTTATGCTCCAAATTATTTCCTGATCTGACCAAGGCACATATCTTGGTACTGCCGGCATAACTGCATTTACTTCCATATGCCGGCGCTGCACACTTTGCCTGTCTTGCTGTTCTGTTGTGAACACGCAATATGATTGATGATATTCTCTGTAATCATTGCGTCCACTACTTCCTGGGTTCGTCCTTCCATCCGGACCCTGATTTATCACTTGATGCACAGCATCCCTCCGGTCCGAGTTATCATAACTCGGGGGAGGAGGTGGTAACATTAGTTGTTGTGCATTTGCTCCAGTCAACTGTGGCAGATGCTGCTGATGTGCCTGATGGGATGTTGCTTGCATGCCTGCCGGGTTACCCATTGCATTTTTCATCCAGGCACACTGCCGAGTCGTATGATTGGCCGGCTTGGCCGGGTTTGAAGTGTGAAATTTACACGGTTGATCCAACATAGACTCAAACGTGTACTTCGGCCTTTCCTGCCATTGCTTTTTCTGTTTTGGTGTCCATTGTCTCTTCCCTTCATTCCTCAGTGTCCATTGCTGAGGACCATTCTTTTGCCGCTGATTGTTTCCGTGACTCGGCTGATCTTGCACTACAGCTGCTACCTGATTTGAGCCATATCTATAATCCGGTCTTTCTTCTCTTCTTCTCCCTCTAAACTCATTGCGCCTTGATGACCCGGCCGCATCTCTTGCATATTGATCTTGAAGTTCCCGATGATCTGCTGACATTAATTCTGGTTGTGTCGGATCTCCCAAGGCATAGGAATCCGCTATCCTGATGGTTTCTGCCAAAGTGGTTGGCATATCTCTTTGCAATCTCTGCCATAGTACACTGCCATAGCGGCACCCTTGAGCAAACCAAGCTATCGCCTGTGATTCTATAACTCCCTCGCATGAATTCCTGAGGTTACACCACTGAGTCAAGAATTCTCTGTCTGTCTCATTCGGCCTTTGCTTGCACATGGATAGCTGCTGCGGCCTGTTTGGCCTTTTGTAAGTACTGGTGAAGTTGCTAACGAACATTTCTTCAAAATCCAACCAACATTTGATACTGCCTGCTGGCAGGTTATTCAGTCATACCCTAGCTGGTCCTTCCAACATTTGCGGGACATATCGTACCGCCCATCGCAAGTTTCCACCGGCTATTTTTACAGAAGTGGCATAATCAATCAACCAATCCTGCGGTTTGGTGCTCCCATTATACGTTTTTTTGCCTCTTGCTAGCTGAAAGTTCGGCACTGGCGGCTCGCCCATGATCCGAGGTCCGAAGCATGCCGGGCCTGGTGGATCTTGTTCTTCTAACAGCTCGGACCGATATAGCCGGTCCAGCTTTACTCTCGCATCACTTGACGACAAATCTCTGTATAGAATTCTTTCCTGCATTCCATAGTGGTTATTTCCACCATGAACCGCATATTCCATCTCGGAATAACCATCATTATACCTCTCATTCACCTGATTGTGGCGATCTTGTCTCACTTCTCTTTCCTGCCGAGGTTCATATCTCGGTTGTGGATTGGGTGGCGGTTCTCTCCTTCCTTCTGCCTGGATATTATTCTCGTGATTTCCTCTTCCGAGATCTCCTCTTCCGAGATCTCCATTACCTCGGCTTCCGTTGCCTTTCTTGGCATGGCTGGGGTTTCTCTCGCCACTATTACCTCGGCTTCCATTGCCTCTGTTATCATTTGCTTTTCCGGCTATCGCCGGATCATATGGAACAATTTGTTTATTTATTTTTCCCAAAGTTACCGCTCTTTCTTTCCGCGCATTGTTTCCGGGCGAGGACGCTGCTGCCACCGATAAGGCAGGTGCTGCACCAGCCGAATGAACCATTCGCGAGGCACCAGGCCTTGCTGGGTCTGCCCTGAGCATTTCTTCATTCTGCTGGTTCGCAATGCGGACCAGTTCATTCACTATTTCTTACTGTTTTTGCCGGGCTTCCCCAGTCAATCCTTCTAACTCTAGTGCAGCGGCATTTGCCGCCCTCAGGTTCTTTGCCGGGGTACTGTACCTCGGCAAACCTAGATCAACTAATTCTGCCCTATGAGCATCATGCTCTTTGTTGATATCATCTATGAGGTTCTTCCCCCTTAGTCTCAATTCGTCGACCCGCTCGGGGGCGACGTCAAGCTTGTTTGCCCTAGCATATTATCGCAAGGTCCTGTTTAAGGACTCCCGCGATGCTGACACCTTTTTTGCCTCTACTAGCACTTTTTGCCTGGTCTCTTCTAACTCTGCCTGAGCGTTTGCCGGATCAAGGATCGGCGCTACAGGTGTAGTCAGATTATCTATAGTTGCCTGGAGAATGTTTTCTGGTTTTTCCAGGGGTGGCCCTCTTACCCTTGGTGCCTTTGGGGTCGTATCCTGCACTTCGGCTGGGTTGGCCGTTGAAGGAATTACCTCGGTGGTCCGTGGAGCTGCCTGCTTGGTGGTCACCTGCACACCCGTCGTCGGATCTTTGCTTGATCCGGCGCCTGCTGTTCCCGCCTGCACCCCGGCTGCGACCATCACCTCGACGCTGCTGACGGGGCGCACTCGGCGCAGACCGTTTGCGGCGCTAAGGGGAGGCTCTCCTGCAACAACAACTTGGTGAGGATAAACGCTGGAGGTGTCGACGCCGACGTAGATCTGGTGCATGCCCAAGTTGATGAAGACGCCGTTGCGCGGAGGAGTTTTTCCCTGGAAGCTGCCTGCGTTGTCGCTGACGTAGTCACAGAGATCAAATCTCCGGACTAAGCCAGAGACAATGCGCTCGCCAGTGTGGATGAAGTTTCCCGTCCGGATCATGACTCCAGCTAGCACCACTGCTGGCCCCACGGTGCGGCGCCAACTGTCGTGGTGGTGGCACGACAGATGCCATGGGTAGGCTAAAGTATGGGGCCAATGGATGCTAGAGGGATCTGGGGATGGAAGATGTATGTGATTCTACACACAGAAGACTAACGTAAATATCTTTATTTCTCCTTTCTTAGGCTACAAGTGCTCCTTGAGCTGTATACAAGTGGAGAGGAAGAAATTTACCAGCCTAACGGTACCAAATGAGTCGATGCCCTTCTCAGAGTTCAAGCCTCTCCTTATAAAGGGGAGCCCTGGGATCCTCTAGGGCTGACGTGGCAAGCATATTCTTGTCCCAATATAGTAACTCGGCGGCCTCCTTTCCGTGTCGCTCTTCTAACGACGGCAAGGTTCCAGAGGACCCCGCCTGCACGCCTCGGGCTTCAGGACTGTCACCTCCGTGACCTCCTTCTGCCCTTCTGTCGCTCTGCGCCTTGTCCTTTGTGCTTGGCTCTACTCAGATTCTACCTAGCCCGTGACTAGGGTTTGACTATAGGCATCTCCTTCTCCTGCAAGCTTCATATCACTCGGCCCTGCATCGCTTAACTCGGCTTGGCCTTCACCTGCATTCAGATTATTCGGGCTGACCCGGCCGACTTACACAGTATGTCGGCCGGGTTACGTCTTGCTCTTCTCATAAGGGTCCTGCTCTTGCTTACCTCGGCCGACTTTTACAGGACTCGGCCGATTTAGATTGTAACTCGGAAACCTGACGGGGAACTTTCTTTCGTCTTTACCCGTTCTTACCCTATCCGGGGTCACCCCCCCAACAACACTGTTTCTAAGAGTTTCCAAACTATGCTGTCATTTATTTTCAGATAAAAATTGTAGGTTGAGATTTCACAAAATCCAATCTTGTATCAGCTTCATATCCGTAGCACCGTAGCAGTATCTTCTGATCAAAAACTGACGGTTCAATTTGCATAAATGGACAGTCAGTGTTTTTCCTCAATCTTTTCGCTGAACTACAGATGTAAGGAGAATAAAAGGACTGCGAAGGCTCACTGAAGAAGCTAGGGCATATGCAGATGAGAACGTATTTGGAAGTGATTCATTGAAAGCAGAATTTCTGATATCACCTTTAATTGAGTTCAGCACTGTTTCTTTCAGCAACAAACAAATCCAGAGACAAGCTTGGTTCTGGTGGATTTGGTCCAGTTTACAAGTTTGAGCCATTCGGATATTTCATCCTTTTTAGGAATATTTTTTTTTCGAAAAGGGGAGTAAAACCCCGGCCTCTGCATCAGTCGATGCACACAGCCTTTTATTACGAGATTAACATTCAAAAGATTTACAATTCAAGTATCGGATAAGGTTGATACATGCACCAACCAGCGAAATATACGCGATAAAAGATCGCTAAACATCTTGTAAACGACTAGTATGCCGCCAGCACGACTGGGTGAAGATGTCTCGTGCGACCATCAGGAGACGGCTGCACCCAGTAGCCATAATATCCCGCTGGTCTTGCGGTAAAAGAAAAGCCCATAGTTGCACCCAATGTGCCACCATATGAATCACCTGCAAAAGATTAAACGTTTTGTTTTTGTTAAAGATAATATCGTTCCTGCAACGCCAAATAGACCAACATAAGGCTGAGACACCAATTCGGATTCTTGCCTTAGACTTTTTATCTACACCATTCAACCAATTCCCAAACATATTCGTTACATTAGCTGGAGGGGGGAGATCGAAAGCAAAATTAACAATACGCCACAAAAGGCGAGCAAAAGGACAAGATATAAACAAATGTTCTATGGTCTCCTGTGAGCCACAAAAGCAACACTTGCTACACCCTACCCAATTCCTTTTAACCAAATTATCCTTAGTAAGGAGAACTTTATTATGAAGGAACCACATGAAAATTTTAATTTTTAGTGGGATTTTCAATTTCCAAAGATATTTCCGAAGAAAGACCGTATGATCATTCATAAGATCCTCGTACATCGATTTCACTGAGAATACCCCAGACGTTGTTAAGTTCCATACAAACTTATCTTGGTCCTCTGACAACTGCACCATCATAAGCCTTTGGCATAAGTGGAGCCAATCAAACCACTTGGTGCCACAAAGTACTCTCCTAAAACCAATATTTAGTGGTACTTGAGCTAAGACTTGAGCCACGGTCACATTCGTCCGTTGCACAATATTATATAATGATGGATATTGTTGTGAAAGGGGTAACTCTCCTAACCATGTATCCTCCCAAAACCTAGTGTTGGCTCCATCCCCAATCTGGAAATGTCCCCTAGCGAAGAACTCATTCTTCACCTTCATAAGTCCCTTCCAAAATGGAGAATCGTTCAGTTTCGGTTGGACCTCAGACAAGGTTTTTTGACTCAAATATTTATTATATAACAATTCTTGCCACACTCCTTCCTCATTTAGTAATTTAAAAAGCCATTTGCTTAATAAACACCTATTCTTAATTTTCAAGACCTCAATACCTAGACCTCCCTGATCTTTAGGCCTACAAATTATGTTCCATATCGTTAGTCTGTACTTTCTTTTATTCTCATCACTTTGCCAAAAAAAGCGAGACCTATAGAAATCCAATCGCTTTCTTACCCCCTTGGGTATTTCCAGAAACGATAGCATAAACATAGGTAAACTTGTTAAAACAGAATTGATTAGAACTAAGCGATCACCATATGATAAAATCTTACCCTTCCAGCAACCCAACTTTCCTTGAAGTCTAGTTTCTACTGGATACCAATCTGAATTTTTAAGTTTTCTATAGTGAATCGGTATGCCCAAATATCGAAATGGTAAGGATCCAGCCTCACAACCAAATATTTGTTTGTATCGTTGTTCCTCCTCTTTGGCTTTCCCGAAACAAAAAATCTCACTTTTATGAAAGTTGATTTTTAATCCCGATAATTGTTCAAAGATACATAAAATTAGTTTCATGTTTACAGCCTTCTGTAGATCATGTTCCATAAATAATATAGTATCATCCGCATATTGTAAAATTGAGACTCCTCCATCAACTAGATGAGGGATGAGGCCTCCAACTTGTCCATCCTCTTTAGCTCTTGCAATTAGGATAGCAAGCATATCTACAATAATATTGAAAAGTATCGGGGATAAGGGATCTCCTTGACGAAGACCTTTTCTAGTTTGAAAGAAATGTCCAATATCATCATTAACACGTATCCCAACACTCCCCCCTCGCACACATTGCTCAATCAATTTGCACCATCCTGATGCGAATCCCTTCATGCGCAAAGTTTGTTGGAGGAAGGACCATTTAACTTTATCATACGCTTTCTCAAAATCAATTTTAAATAAGGCTCCATCCATTTTCTTCCGGTGAAGCTCATGAATGGTTTCATGCAGAACAACCACCCCCTCTAGGATGTGTCGCTCAGACATAAAAGCGGATTGAGTTGGTCTAATAACTTTAGGGGCAATCCCCATAATGCGATTAGTACCCACTTTGGTGAAAATTTTGAAGCTAACATTCAATAGACATATGGGTCTATATTGTTGTATTTGTACCGCATTTTCTTTTTTAGGAAGTAGGGTAATGGCACCAAAGTTCAATTTAAACAGAGGCAAATCCCCTGTATGCAATTCACTAAATAATGCCAACACATCAGCCTTGATCACTTCCCAAAAAGTTTGGTAGAACTCAGCCGGGAAACCATCCGGGCCAGGTGCTTTATTATGCTCCATTTGGGAAATAGCCTCGAACACCTCTTTGTCAGAAAAAGGTGCCGTGAGAATACTATTCTCCTCAATGGTTAGCTGCGGTATGTCATGAGTGACCCCCTCCATCATGGAAATATTAGTTGGGGAAGGTGCCCCAAATAGATTTTTGTAGAATTCAGTAATATAAACTTTTAAATTTTCCTCACCAACAATCGTCCCTTCCTCCTGCTCTAATTGAAAAATCTTTTTCTTCCTGTTCTTACCATTTGCCACCAAATGGAAGTATTTAGTATTATTTCCCCCTTCTTGAATATGTTTTACTTTCGCCCGTTGGGCCCATTTTGTCTCCTCGTCTCTCCTAAGAGCCGTAATGCGATCATTAGCCTCTTTTAAAGTCCCATGCTCATCTATACTTAACAAAATAGTTTCTGCCTTTGTGTCAAGATTATTGATAATAGAAAGCAATCTTTCTTTTTCTCTCTTGTATTTCCCACTCAAATTTTTTGCCCAACCCTTTAGAAAACAACGCAAGTGGCGTATTTTATTTTGCCATCGCTCCATAGGTGTACTTCCCTTGGTAACTCCATAGGTGTACTTCCCTTGGTAACTGCAGCCCATTCAGCCGCCACCATCTCATAAAAACCTTCTTGTCGTAGCCAATACAACTCAAAGGAGAAGCGAGGTTTGTTACCGAGATGTGCCTTAACTCCAGAATCAATAAGTAAAGGAGTATGATCAGACCCGGCACGTGTAAGAGCTCGCATAGTAACGAGAGGGAATTTCTGTTCCCACTCAACACTCGCCAAAATACGATCCAACTTTTCATAAGTGGGTATTTCTCTACGGTTAGCCCACGTAAATTGTCGTCCCGAAAGAATAATTTCTCTAAGATCAAGGCTCTCAATGATCGCATTAAAGACAAAAGGCCAATGTGCATTAAAATTATCGTTGTTCTTTTCATCTCTGGATCGAATGATGTTAAAATCTCCACCCACCAACATAGGTAAAGGTTCTGACTCGCACATCCGAACCAGTTCAGCAAGAAACTCAGCTTTATGAGTGTCCTGTGCTGCCCCGTAGACAGGTACAAGAACAAATTGAAAGCCATCCTTCTTACACTTAACATGCAATTTCACACAGTAATCCCCAGTCGACACCTTAAGAACTTGGAGCGTATCGGTGTTAATGCCCACCAGAATCCCTCCGGACCTACCATGAGGTGGTAGACAAAACCACATAAAATCTAGACCAGCCGCAAGTTGTTTTAAGAAAGGTACCGCAAAATTCGATCTTCCTGTCTCCAATAAGGCAATGAAGTCTAGGCGGTGTTCCCTTAAAGATTCCTTAACGAAATTATGTTTAGCAGGATCTCTAAAACCCTCACTATTCCAAGTCATACCTCTAAGACTCTGCATCATGAGAATATTTTTTTTGTTCGCTTCCTAGTGCTCCTTCGCATATTAGAAACATCATATACCTTTTTATTTCGACATTTCTTATGACTGGAGTTTAGTATTGGAAGATCCAATATATCATCCGATACAACCTCCTCGTCCTCCACATCGATCAAATCCTCACACAAGGTAGAAACTTTTGAAACCAATAGATTAGAGGGACCAATATCCCCATCTATAGAATCAGAAATATTCTTTTGAAGTATTATGATATTTCTCTCTTCTTCCAGATTTTTTAAACCTCTAACAGTTTCTAAAGATTGCTGAACCGAATCACCTAACGAAATACCAATTCTATTTGCTCTAGCCACAACTTCAGTATCATCAATTGATAGAATCGAAAGAATCGGTGGTGGTTTTATACCTGAAGCACTCCTAGAGTTGCGGTGCTGCACATTCCTCATAGCCCTTTCCATCTGCGTATCATCAGCATTTGATTGTCCTTGGATGCGTGTACTAGATCTTACACCAGTCCCAACAGACTGTGGTATCCCGCCAAAAGCTATTACCTCCTCCATAGTTGGTCTTTGCTTAATTGGCGTACATACACCTGTATTGTGTTCCACCACAGTAGAATGAAGCACGTCAGAAATAGTGTTACATGCATCACTAAACCCAAACGTATTTGGCTGGACAGAAGCAAGTGAAGATTGCATACCATTTTTATAGTACATGGAAGCACTCTCTTTATTGAATTTTGAAACGTCAAATTTATTCTCGACTGTCACATCAGCAACCGATTTTGATGAAGCCAATGAGCACACCCCTGAAGAAGTACGTTCAAGTACAGCAGGAGACTTATTAAAAAGAATCGAATTACTTTCACTAACCACCGAAATACCTTTATTATGCAGAGATGAAGCCACTTGATTCGGGGACGGAGAACCAATGGTCATAGCATTTGCGTACCCCCTATTCGAACCATCCGAGCTTGTTTTACTGCCGAGATATGTAGGGAAACCAAACACTCCCTCTGTAGCCGCGACGTCCTGTCCTTGGCTCGAAGCCGACCCACGCATGCACTGGCCGATCAGCGGCACAGCAACAGAGGCGGGCTTCGGCGTCGCTTCAACACCAGCAAGGGACAAGGCAGGTGAACCAGCCGAGACGAGTGTCGGCTCCTCTTCAACAGTAGCACGGGGCAAGGTAAGATTCGACATAGTACGCCGCACGCCATATGGGGAACCTCCCAACAATACCTGTCCAGACTCTGGGACAGAGTCGATCTTGATTTCCGTATCAGAAGCAGACTCAGCATAATGTTCCGCCTCTAAGTCGTGGACAGTAGAAGCATTATGAGCAACGACATGCCCAGACATCGAAGCATTGAGTTCCACACCAGAGACAAGAGCAGCGGCGACAGCACCAGACACCAGCCCCAATGCCGGTTGCGCTGCACCTGGTGATAAACCCGATGTGCACTCATTCCCTTTTCCCGCCTCACATGGAATAACAAAGGGTAGCTGCAGTTTCGGTCCTGTACTTGCAGCATTCAAGAAAAAATCATTCAGTAAAATAGTCCTTGCGACACTATGCTCATGCATAAGATTTGAAATATTTGAAACACAAGAAAAAGTAAGGTCACGATTGACCGTACCTTTGCAAGCTGAAGGAATATTATTGAGCTTCGGGTTCAATGTTGGTGATGTATTTAGATCACTACTTGACCAATATTGTTGGTACTACTTCCAGGGGTGACTACCAGATGGCCAATAAATTGCTATCAGGAGGTTGCCGAACAGCTCCAGTCAGGGATCGAAAGACTTCACGAACAAGGTAACTGTTCTATCCAAACTACAGAACGAGAAATAAAAAAAGCCCACATGACCTTGAGCATATATGTATTTCAAACGCGTGTAGTAATATTTATTAAGGACACATAACCTTATGGAGTGTCGAACGGGGAGAAGAAACAATTGTGCCATGTGGAGTGACCAGCTAGCATGCTTGCGGTCAACCAAGCTGACTCGCTGTTGGAGAAAATTGGACCGGCTTTCCACCATGGCAACTCACGCAATTAAGAAATTAGTCTAAATTTTTTTCGTAGTGTAAGAAGCTTCTGTTCCAACAATCACTAGCAGTAGCAGAGTCACCCACGTCAATTAATAAAAAAGTGCAGAATATTTACACTGCTAAGGCCATCACTATCTCTCTGTAATCAGCTCGTAGGACTCTCACACAATACGTGCAAACACGCACACAAATAGTTTTAGGCTTATACTAAATTAATACTAATTATATATTAGTTCCCACACATTATTTAATACCCGAAAGCCCAGACTAATCAGAAAATCTGTTTATAATCATATAAAACAGCGAATTTTGGTTTCAGATATTAATGAAATACATCAACTTATTATTTATTTTTGTAAAATAATGATTACCAATATTCATGGACGTTATGAAGCCAAAAGTGCTCAAGAAGAGACTCGTAGTTTCGGTTACTGCAGTGCATCGCAGTCTATGAAGGCTACAGATGAAGTGGAAAAGTAAAACTAAAATCTACATAAGGCAAGTGTTGCACAATTTAAGAATTGTTTTGTCTGCCGTACGTGACTATTCTAAGTGTGAACTGAAAGTGACTGGCAAATCCCTGAATTCTTCTCAGCTTTGTCTTCGTTGAGATACTGATTCAGCATTAAACAAATCATGACAGCCTTCAAACAGGGAAGGAACTAAAGCGAGTTGTTAAATGCAGAAGAAAATCCTTCAGGCCTGTTTGCCTGTGAGCCTCGTGCGTATATAAGGACACCTGGTGTGTAATATATTTGCATCGCAACTGATTGTCTTCACCTCAGCAGCTTCATCCTGAGGAAGAAGCCATTCACTAGCTTACAGCACAAGCTGTACAAGGATATCCGGCCTTTGTAAGTTTGTGACCAGCTGCAACTGCAAGGCTGTAGGGGTTTCATACCTTTGTGAAATATGGAGGGCGGAAATGATTTCAACATGGAGAAATCAGATGAGATCCTCCTTCCTGGGTTCCGGTTCCATCCTACGGATGAAGAGCTGGTTAGTTTCTACCTGAAGAAGAAGATCCAGCAAAAGCCTATCTCCATTGAGCTCATCAGGCAACTTGACATCTACAAGTTTGATCCATGGGATCTGCCAAGTAAGCTCTAAACCTGCATCGATTTGAATGCAATATATAGAATCTTTAGTTTTCAAACTTTGTATCTATAAAAGTCTAACTTCACTGTCTCTTTTCAACGAACAGAGCTCGCGAGCACCGGCGAGACGGAGTGGTACTTCTACTGCCCAAGGGACCGGAAGTATCGCAACAGCGCGAGGCCAAACCGAGTCACGGCAGCTGGGTTCTGGAAAGCCACAGGAACAGACAGGCCAATTTACTCCTCCGAGGGCACCAGGTGCATAGGCCTGAAGAAGTCCCTTGTTTCTACAGAGGCAGAGCGGCAAGAGGGATGAAGACCGACTGGATGATGCACGAGTTCAGGCTTCCTTCGGTCACCGATCCCAAGAGACCGATTGACAAGAACATCATTCCGCTCAACGTATGCATTTCAATTCATAATTACCTTAGTTACATATAAAGGATTAAGGTTCGAATGCTGTATCAAATTCTAAAGGGGAACTTTTCTGTTTCTGAAAACAGGACTCCTGGACCATATGCAAGATCTTCAAGAAGACCGGTTCGATGGCCCAGCGGGCGCTGTCTCACACTTGGGGCCTTCCAATGCCTGGGGCAACCGAGCAACATCCCTTCTCTGGGATGCAATCGGCGCAAGCCTCACATTTCGCTGCTTCTGAGAGCTCCTCCCGCTCATTGCATGCAACAGCAGCACCAGCAAGTCAGTTCATCGCCGGAAAATATGGGTTCCAGGGACAGCAGCAGCATTTTCAGAAACCCAGCAACACACGGGCTGGCTCTTCATGCAAGGTCATAAGCTTCAACTGCAGTCCCCCACCTCTGGAAGTCCAGAAAGGTCCCATCATCTTGCCATTCCAGACGCAGCTGTCGCAGAAGCCCGCGCAAGATACGCCGCATCTCTTTGACCCACAGTTTGGGCAGCCTGAGCAGATTGCTAGGTTTGTGGTTGATTCTTCTTCAGATATAAACGCGGGCATGAACTGCACGAACCAAGAGTCATCCACGATCAAGCCTGGCACTGGCAGTACCTTTAGCATGAACAATGGGTGGGTGGTTCCGGGGAAACTGAACGTGGAGTTCGATTTAGGAGCAGACTCTTCAGATGACTGGAAGTGCAACATACCTTGGGAATCCTTCCTTAGCCCAACTGTGTCTGTGGGATAAACCAGTTAACAAAAAGGGTGAACTTCTTGTAAAGACTTTCTTTTAGACCTCGGTAGAATACACATGAACAGTAGACAGAAGAAATAGACATAAGATGTATGGTAGTAGTCTCTCTTTATTATTTAGATCTCTGGAGAGAATGTATATATGTATCCCTATATCCCTAGTGATATTTCGGCCCAAGTGGAGCCGGTTAACAAAAAGGATGAATTCTGTAGATCTGTATAGCGCCTTTCAGCTAGGCGCTATGCCCCCTGCTAGCGTGGCACCGCCTGGCCCCTCCCTGGCCCCACCCGGCCGTGTGACGCCCAGCGCTGGCGGGGGAAAACTCTAAGCCAGAGTGTAGCGCCTGTCTGATAGGCGCTACACCTCAGAGCATAGCGCCTATCAGACAGGCGCTACACTCCTGAACTACACTAGTTTCAGCTGATTGGCAGCACAAGTGCACATATACTCAAAGTTAGTGCACATATACTCAAACAACGTCAACATAGTCTCAAACAACATCAACATATTGTCATACATCAACATAGTCTTAAACAACATCAACATAGTGCCATACATGAACATAGTCTTAAACAACATCAACATAGTGACATACATCAACCCATACATAGTCTCAAACCTAGTGCATCGTCATCAACATTGTGCCATACATGACCTACTTCCGTCCACGCGTCCTTGGGCCTCGGCCCCTCCTTAGAGGTATCTTCTTTGTCACCTCCTCTTCTTGCGACTCATCTTCATCATCATACCGTAGGCCTCTCGTCCTCCTAGTCGCTCTTAACCTCCGTGGCGGCTCGTCCTCGACAACATTGGCCTTTCCCTTGTTACGGAAGTCGTCCGGCGTCCAGCGATTGAACTGTTTTCTTGGCTTCAGCTGGTATGCGGAACGAATCGGGTACTCCTCCTCAGTCTCATTCTCCATATGAGGCAGCTACATGTAAGATTGTATGGCTATGAGAAATGCATGGAAAACAGAAAGCACTAAATGCATGTAAGGTTGTCCCATGCATACCTCATCTTCCGAACGAATCGCCGAAGTGGTGTCATCCTCAACATCATCCTGAAGTTGTTTGAGACTATGTTGATGTTGTTTGAGTATATGTGCACTAGGTTTGAGTATATGTGCACTTGTGCTGCCAATCAGCTGAAACTAGTGTAGTTCAGGAGTGTAGCGCCTGTCTGATAGGCGCTACAGAGCATAGCGCCTATCAGACAGGCGCTACACTCTGACTTAGAGTTTTCCCCGCCAGCGCTGGGCGTCACACGGCCGGGTGGGGCCAGGAAGGGGCCAGGCGGTGCCACGCTGCCAGGGGGCATAGCGTCTAGCTGAAAGGCCCTACACTGTACAGTGTAGCGCCTAGCTGTTAGGAGTTACCCAAAGGGTTAGTGACAGTGAAATAGTTTTCTAGATGGGTTATTTTGTGAAATCCTTTTGATTTTAGGTTATTTTTGTCCATACTGCCGACGAAGCATTGTGTCTTAGCGCGTTCTTGTAGCGAATGGTGAAGTTTTAAAGACAACTACCCAAATGCATCTTGGATATGCTTGGTATTTATTATAGTATACCTCAGGTTCCTTATGATTTATTTGAAACTAATTTTATGATACCCGCACGAATTAATGAGCTATTCAAAATTGCGCGAGAAGACTGTATCTAAGTTAAGGGATTGTATCATCATCTCTTCTCCGCAGAAAAAAAAAACTCTGATGTACCATGCTAAGAAATGGTGCAATGGTGAACCGCTTGGAGTGGCTTAATGCCGATGAAATCATGTTTCTTGCTCGATGAAACATAGATGTGCGACATGCTATCCATATTATGAAACGATTTGGACATGCTACACGGCATTTAAATGATTTTTCAATAGAATGGTCCATTGAAGCTATCCTTGATATCCTTGCAATTTTTTTACTACCAATATTACGAGTAATATTTTCTATTTTTGAGAAATACTAATATTTTCTAATATAAATATTTGTTTGATAATAAATAAACATACTCCAGGCCTTCCGGGACGCTCGGCCGTACATAGGCCTGGCCCGTTAGACCACTCACCCGTTTCTCTGGCTGTTCTCCCCAATCCAGCGGCGCACCTCGCCGTGCTCGATGGGTGGGCGGCGGCGGCGACCGACTGACACCCCGCGGAGGCGGCGAGTATCTCTTCTGCAAGCGCGACACTTCGCCCACTCGGTGACCCAAATCCCTCATTGGAGAGATATTCCCAGCAACAGAAGCTTGCAGGGAAGGGCAATTTCACCATCAGTAAGTCCTTAAACACAATCGCCACACTGTATGCCCAATTTCTTTTTCTTCTTCTACACACTGGCAAGAAGAGCTATAGTATTTAATATGGAATTATTTGTCTAATTTTAGTATATATATGTGCATCGATGACTATGAGCGATTCCATGCACTATGCCACTAGGAATCAGGCAGTTTTAATTTGACATGCCAGTTTTGGGATGCAGCGAAGAGTGACAAGGATGTGCCATATAATGAACTAGTGCTGCATAATATGTATAGAAAATCCAAGTTTGACTAGAGTGATCCAAGCTTAGTTGTTCTGTGCTAACTGGTAGACTTTGCACCTCTCCAATTTTCTTCTTAATAACCAAGTGGCCAACCACTGACATCCAACTCTGTCTTTCTATGGCACACCTTCAGAAACCGCACATCTGCAGGTGTCATGCACAGACAGTGACACCTTGGGATACTCAAATCGTATTATCATAAACAAGTGCTGAGCTACCCAAGAACTTTGACTAGATGGAAGAGTGGAGCATGTCAAACAAGCAAGAGGCTACAATTACAGCACAATTGCCCATAAACATATATGAATACCAATATTCTTCTCGTTACGCTATCCCCATCTAGTTGACCGGATGCTTCCGTTGAAAAATGGCGCATAGTTAAAATGTCAATGCACTGCTGGCTTGCAAAAATAAACGCGCTATCTCCTCTCTGACTTGTATTCTGCAAAGTATAAGAACCAAATTGATTCAGCGTACGGTGCTAACTTTCCGATCAACATCATGATTTTCTGCATAGTTCGACACCTGAGGAAGTACATCGTAAAGCAAATAGGTGAGCCAATGGGTTCTAACTTCTCTCTTGGCTGCATCCGGATCATTTTCTTTACCTGATATCTTTTGTTATGTTATATCTTTGTCCATTCTCAAATTCGAAATGAACAAACCAAACCTATCAATTTCCCATATCAAACTTTTTTGAAAGTTTCTGATGTATGGTGTTGTTCGTAGTATGGCAATCCTAGGATTAGATTCCACAAAACCCTGTCGTATATCAGCTTCATTTACGTGGTAGTAGCTTCTGATCAACAATTGACCGTCTAATTTGCATAGATGGCTAGTTAGTTTTTTTTTCCCTCAATCCTTTGGCCGAAGTGCAGGCGCGAGGAGAATACAAGGACCACCAAGGGTCATTGAAGAAGCTAGGCCATATGCAGATGAAAACATCTTTGAAAATGATTCGTTGAAAGGGGAATTTCTGAGCTCACCTCTAGTTGAGTTCAGCACAGTTCTTCTAGCGACGAACAATTTCAATGACAAACTTGGGGCTGGTGGATTTGGTCCTGTTTACAAGGTGGGGTTATTTCCGTTCTACGAATATTACTAAGCTCTGAATTCGATCATGGCGATGTATTAGGTCACCACCTGACCAACATAGTCGATAACACTTCCAGGGGAGACTACCGGATGGACAAGAGATTGCTATCAAGAGGCTGTCGAACAGCTCTAGTCAGGGATTGGAAGAGTTTAAGAACGAGGTGACTGTTCTGTCCAAACTGCAGCACCGGAACTTGGTTAGGCTTTTTGGTTGTTGTGTTCATGGAGAAGAGAAGATGCTGGTGTATGAATACATGCCTAACAACAGCCTTGACTCGTTTATTTTCGGTAAGTCCAATTCAGGCAGTTTGAATCTATTAGCAGTAAACCATACAACCAGTAACTGATCTTGTTTGCTAATATGGTGATGTGTTCATGAAAAAATCATTAGATGAAACTAAGAGACCAGTACTGGGTTGGAAGCTGCGGTACAGTATTATTCAGGGAATTGGGAAAGGGATACTGTACCTTCATCAGGATTCCAGGCTAAAAATTATTCATAGGGACCTCAAAGCGAGCAATGTTCTGCTTGATGATGATTTCAACCCCAAGATATCTGACTTTGGCATGGCTAGAATTTTCGGTGAATACCAACTGCAAGCCCTTACTCACCGAATTGTTGGAACCTAGTAAGTCTTCTTTGTTGTTTTTCTCACTCGGTACAAATTATCTGAGGCTGAGCCTCGCAAAAAAAGAAAATAAACAGGGAAGTCTGCAATATAAGCCAAACTGCCATAACCTGCTCCTACAAAGTTGTCTCAGTGATTCTTGCAGCATTAGTGGTCAACATACTTGTTTCTCATTCAGATCATAGAGAATTTTTTTTTTTGAATATACATAGAGAAAAATTTATTAGCCTCGCCACTCGCCAGCTGAAATTCAACATTAAAGGAAGTTCCTGGCTGCACTCTAATGTGTTACAATCTGTTGTATGCAGTGGTTACATCTCCCCGGAGTACGCAATGGAGGGTAAATTCTCTGAGAAATCCGACGTCTTCAGTTTTGGTGTGTTAATCCTAGAGATTGTGTGTGGCCGCAGAAACAGCTCTTTCATTGATGACAAATGGTCAATGAATCTTGTCGGCCACGTAAGATGACAGTCTTCTTCATTTTACCATTTTTCTGTTAAAAAAATAGTACAATAATTATCATAATGCATTCTATCATCCACGCTTGACTCCAATTTCAGGCATGGACCCTGCAGAAGGAAGGCCGTGTCTCGGAGCTGATCGATGCACTGATGGGCGCCACGTACTCTTTCGACGAAGTCTGCAGGTGCATTCAGGTGGGTCTCCTGTGCGTGCAAGAGTTACCAGCTGAGAGGCCGAACATGTCTCTGGTGCTCAGGATGCTGAGTGGTGATGTTGCGCTTCCTACTCCGAAGCGAGCCGCGTTTTTTGTTGGAAGATCTCCTGCAGAGGACAAGGATACCGAATCAGGGAACCACCTGACTTACACTGAATTGGAAGGCAGGTAGAGTGCTCTTGGCTCAGCTTGCAGAAATTTGGGTCTATGGATTACCAAATTTGGTGTGCAGGTGTCGCTGTTTGATTACCCTTCTTACCTAGTGCTACTTCAAAACTTAATGCTTGGAACTGCTATTTTTTATATGAATTTACTTGTAGTTTGTGGCGAGCACACTAGTATTTGGATGATGATTGTATATACGTTTGTAAATTGTTATTCAAACTCATGTTTCTTGCCGTTTTATACCTCGCTGTTTTGTGAGAACAACTGTAACCTGTGGGACCTGATGGATCCCAGTTACCAAAGAGGTTCATCAGCTTTCAAATGGCCCAAGTTGCAGTAGCAAAAGCTTCCACGAAGAAAAGCTTGCCAAAGCTGAATTTGGCGGAGGAGAGCATGCCAACCAAACCATCATCGAGCCTAATGTTGATGAGGCTCTAGCAGTTCCTGCTAAATCGACACTGCCAAAAGTGGTGAAATATGGTTTCGAGGATGCTAACATTACACAGGTACTCCCTCCGTTTTAAAATATAAGATGTTTTAGGTTTGTAAAGGGGGTGTATCTAGACCCCTTTTAGGTATAGATCGTCCGAATCTATACCTAAAAGGGGTCTAGATACACTCCCTTCACAAATCTAAAACATCTTATATTTTGAAACAGAGGGAGTAGCAGTTCACACTGCAATGATATAGAAGTTCTACCTCTGAAGCATCTTTTTGATGTTGAGGTAGTCATTGAGCAGAATCCAGAAGAAAGATTTGATCTTAGTAGTGCCATTTGACTTCTAGATCCATTTGATGGGGCCATTTGCTCCTCCCAACCTAACCCTCCTCCCGGCGGCGGCGCTGCGCTGCGCCGCCCCTCTCGACCTCCCCGATCTCTCCCCCTCCTCTATGCCTTTGCTAGAGGGGTCGCTGGGCAAAGCCCGCGAGGCCCGGCAGCGGTGGGGTGTCTGCTGGGCGCAAACTCGGAATTTGACGGTGGCGCTCGATCTGATCCTGAGGGCCAGGCGGCGGGATGGCTACGACTTGGCGCGGTGGTTCTGGGCCGTGGGGCCTCGATCCTCGTTGTGCTCGTGTCTCCTCCACATGGACAATGTCCTCCTTCTCCCTTCTCTGCCCGTACCACATGGGTGCCGGGATGGCGGTCTCGGGCATGCGGCGACGACCTCCTCCTGCCGGAGGTGCACATCCGGGTTGGGCCTGTTGCGGGGGATCTTTGGATCCCACACCGAGTCTTGGGGCGACGTGTGTGTAGCCATGACGCCAGTAACGCAGCGATGCAACCTCCTCCACCTATGGTAGTCCCATCCAAATGGATCTTGCCGGTGGGTGCTGCCTCGCGGCGACTTCCCGACAACGGATTAAGTTTATGAGGAGATAGTAAACTGGCTGTTGAACCAGGTGAGGATTCTACCATCGACGTCGATGCTCGAGGGTGTCGGTTTCCTCGTTGGAGGCGAAGGTGGAGGCGTCCCTCACTCCATTGTTTCCGGGGGAAACATCAGATATGTGGGAGGCCACCATTGACGGCGGTGCCCGTGGGTGTCGTAGCCCTCGTTGGAGGCGTTGTGGGGGACTCCTGGATCAGATGATGGCGGCGTCTTCGTCGTCACCCCCTTGAGGGCATCATCTTTGGAGACATTCAACGGCTAGACGAGCATGTGGGCTGCTTGGTGGCTGGGCGTCGGTCTCCGCGTGTTTATCACGTGGAGATGAAGGTGGAGAGGCTTTGTTTTGCACGGAGCTTCGGCAGTGAAGTCAAGTCATGCCTGATCAACAAGTGCTACACTGAGTCATGCCTGTTCGGCAGGTGCTACGCACGATAGATTCTCTGAAGACTTCAAGCTGTATTGGCTGGTGGTACTTGGCGGCATGGTGCATCGGGTACCAGTGGCAACCACGACATGCTTTGGAGATAGTGTTCGGGGAGGTGGTGCTACTTGGCACCGCGGTAGTGTCGATGGCTGGTGTGGACAGTCGACACATTGATCTACATGCTGAAGATGGTTTTGTGGAAGATAGTGGAGACAGCGACATCCGAAGCAAGTGCGTGGGCGCAATTTATTAGATATGCTGGGCCTATTTGGGCTCCTGGCATGCATGGGGCAGTTGGTTGTTTGCTAGGTCTCGTCAGGGAGTTGTCGATACAGTTATCATTATGTTCGGTGTTTTGTTTTGGCGGTTTTCATTGTATGATCATCAATTGATGCAGAGGCTATGGCGAGGCTCCCATTTCGAAAAAGATATGAATGTTAGAGGACGAAAAAGATGAGCCCCGTTGAAAACTCTGTTTGTCAGTTCCCTCATCATTTAGATTGAGATGAGCTTGGAGAACAATCTACCAGAAAGTTTTTACTATGAAGACAAGTAGGAAACTTTCAACGTGAATAATCAATAATACTTATTTTCAAGGGATAAAGGCATTGCCCTATCATTCAATTATAAGAGAGAAAAAAATATGTATATGGACTCCAAAAAGGGCATAAGAGCATCTCCAGCGGTTTGCTCCCAAGCAGAAAACACGAAATCTCAAGAAGAAGGATCCTCCTTCGTCGTGGCAGAAGGATCCTCCTTCGTAGGGCTAGAGGCGACGCTTTATTGGCTACTCCACACACCACCCAGAATGTACTGGATTATGTGGCTAGGCCGATACATATCCATCTTCGCCGCCACAATGTTTAGGTCCATGAGAAGTTGCACCGCCTGTGCCTCTTGCGCTTCCTCTAACGCCTGGTTGGCCTTGAACCTCAGGCCCCTCTTCCGGCGATCTTCTGTGGCCGCATCCTTGTGATGGCTCTCGGCCACCTAGTCGGTGTTGCTCATGACTGGCGGTCTTTGATTCACCTCACTCTTCTTCCTTTGGTTCGCCCTTCTCTTCTGGCGGTGGACCGATGCCCTCTAAGCTTTTTCAGCGCCATGGAGGGTGGGTGGGAGGATCTGGATGGGTGAAATGGTGGGAGATGGGCGAACAGAAAGACATATGGAGTAAGGAAAAGGAGGGAAACGAAAAAAATGAGGGAACCTCGACTTGTGCCGCCAACGGAGATGGTCCATACGTCTTTTCGCTTCATTCAACGTCCCCACGCGCCTCCAGCACACTGAGTTCGGCATGGGTTCCCGGGATTTTTTTTTGGCCCAATCCTAGCAGAAAGTCGACGTCTGGGGGGTGTCGAGGGGTAACCTCGGCAATGCCCATAGTTATGGACTTAGGGTTTAGTGGGAAAGAGAGCACTGGTGATTTTGTCAGATTAACAAACAAACAAGGGAGGCGATTTACCCAGGTTCAGTCCCTCGTAGAGGAAACCCTACTCCTGCTTGTTTGCTTGTATTATCTTTGGAGAGTACAAACTCATTGAGTCGACTAGATGCGATCTCGCCGAGAGAGAGAGAGAGAGGTATTGTAAGATTGGGTATTGGGTGTAGTGTTCCCTCCTAGCCTTTATATATAGGGAGACTAGGTCTCTGGTGCCAATACGAGTTGGTTGCAAGTGTAGAGTTTGTATCTAATCTAGTCTTGGACTTACCTTGTCTTGTGTCGCCAGGAGTCTATGTCCTTGTAGGATTTGTATTTGTTGAATCGTTATCGGCTTCATGGATCTTGATGTATCTTCGAGTGAGCCTTCTATTAGGCTGCACCATATATACTAATGATGGGCACCCAAAGGGTCATGCCCATGTCAGGGGGCGATTGGGAGAGAAAAACTGTTCGCCGGTGCTGAAAAAATCTTCTTGGGAAGGCTCTTGGGGAGAGGAGGTGGGTTGGGGAAGGGTGGTCGAAGATGCTTTAAGACCTCAAAGCAATCTCGCAGATGAGCCTACCACCTCCGGTAACGGCAAAGCATCCTTGTTTCTAAATAGTAAATACCCTCGAATGTTTATTTCCTTCAAAAAACCCCATATGATGTAGGATATGATGCCACTTGTGGTCCTCTTTTCATATTTCGCAAGGTTTTTGATGAAGTTGTTCCACCAATGAACGAAGGGGGTGATTCGTCGATGTTCTAAAGCTAGCCCTAGTGGTAGTACCATAAGGTGTATCATGCATGTTACCTTGGCAAAATGATAATGTGACACAACAATTAATGAAGAGATGTGCTATTGGTATCATAATAACAATACGTATCATAGCACATGTAAGAAGAAAATTTAATATCAATATATAAATCCTATACATCAAATTGCATTGAGATTCTATAAATACCATAAGACTATGATACAACTAGATGATACTAAGCACTATATGGATTATATTATACACTAATATCATATGCATGATACTAGTAATATGATACTCCCAGTATAACCAGCCTAAGGGGACCGGTGATTGGTGTGGTCATGGCAAATCCCTGATGACGGTTATGGAGGAGCAATCATGTCATATATAGGTACTGAACGTTTCCGGGTATTACCCGATACAACTTGAAAATGCGGGAGTAAAGCCATCCACACAAAGTCAAGTTGTTAGCTTAAACCACCACTTTATAGTTCAAATTAAAAAAAAACACTTTATATTTGAATCATAAAAAACCATCGGATTTTGGTATGTTTCTGCAATGTGCACTAAAACGAAATTGACAACAAAATGATGCCCAAACTCATAGTAGGGACCACTCTCCAGGATGACATGGACTGGGACCCTACTTGTCAACCCAATTAGAAAAATAAAAATTTCTTTATCCCTATCTCTCCCATCCTATTGACCACGTAGTGGTTTGATGGTGCGTGGAAGCTTCGTTGGGAGACCCCAAGAGGAAGGTGTGATGAGCACAACAACAAGTTTTCCCTCAGTATGAAACCAAGGTTATCGAACCAGTAGGAGGAAGGAAACGACTCAAAGGTGTTGCTAGAAACTTGGAAACCTGCACACCACAAACTCAAGACTTTGCCCCAATGAATAGTGAGGTTGTCAATCTCACCGGTTTGCTGAAAACAAAGGGTTAACTATATGGTGTGGAAGGTAATAGTGGTTTGCCAAAAGTAAACAGTAACAGCGGAAGATGTATCAATGGTAAAGATTGACCGGGGTCCATAGTTCACTAGAGGTGTTCTCCTTAAGATAAATAAACATGGCATGTTGGGTAAACAAATTACAGCAGGACAATTGACAGGACTAAGCAAGGCATAACAATGCAATACTAGACATTCATGATCCTATGAGATTCGATTGAGCAATACAACAAGATACATAGACCGCCATCCAACTGCATCTATGACTAGCAATCCACCTTTAGGTTATCATCCAAGCCCCCTCCAGTATTAAGTTGCAAGCAACGGATAACTACTTTAAGCAAAGTGTGTAAGGTAAACAATCCACTTGTTCCATGAACAAGAGACCGTTGTTTTCTCCCTAGTGGCAACATCACATCTACAACCTTAGAGATTTCTGTCACATCCCTTAGATTAAATAGAGGCATGAACCCACTATCGAGCATAAATACCCCCTCTTAGAGTCACTAGCATCTACTTGGCCAAGATAGCTACTAGAAACGGATAGCATGCAAGATCTTAAACAACACAGACATGATAGAATAAATAAGACAAAACCATTAATCAATCTGACATAGTAATCTCAATATCCATCGGATCCCCGCAAACACAACATGCATGATTACAAATAGATGATCTTGATCATGAACGGATCTCACAAGATCTAAACATGGTAGCACAAAGGAGGAGATACAACCATCTAGCTACTACATGGACCCGTAGTCCAAGGTGGAACTACTCACACTTCATACCGGAGGCTGGCTTGATGAAGAAAAAGGCCTCCAGGATGATCTCCCCTTCGGCAGGGTGCCGAGAAGAGCTTTAGATCCCCCCGATCTAGGGACGATAGTGGCGGCGGCTACAGACAGTTTCGTGGAATATTGATCGGGTACTTACGGTTTTGGCATCGGGGGGTCTTTATAGGCGAAGAGGCGAGGCAGGGGGCAACCAGGGTGGCAGCACCCCCCAGGCACGGGCTGGGCCTAGCCGCGCGGCCAGGGTGTGTGGCCCCCTAGTGGCTCCCCTCCGTCTCGTATTCAGGCTCCATGTTCCCCATGGTAAAATGTTGACTTTGGCTTTTGTCCCATCCAATTCCGAGAGGAATATTGATTTTCTGCCTTTTCTGAAACCAAAAACAGAAGAAAACAGGCAACTGGCACTGTGGCATCTTGTTAATAGGTTAGTCTAGAAAAACATATAAAACACCTCAAAGTGTAGGCAAAGCAAATCAAAGTAGATACTAAATAAGCATGGAACATCAAAAATTATAGATACATTTCCGACGTATCATGGTTACTGCAGCCCATCTCGACGAATCCACCTATCCAGCCCCATTTCATATCCAGCAGTGCGGCGCTCGCGAATCCCTCAAGGCAGGAGGCAAACACAGAGGATATGTAGCCGAACGCCACATCAGCGTAGGAGAGCGACACGCTGCACCAGCGCGAGGCCTCGTCGCAGGCCAGCGACGACGGTAGGTCCCGAGAGCGGCACTGGACGGAGGGACATGTCACGGTGACGAGTAAGGGGGCGGTGGAGGATCGTAGAGGGACATTGTTCCCGAAGACGAATGGCTGTCACACAGAGCAGCCAGGAAAGCTCATGGCGGCTCTTAGGGGGCTTGCAGGGGTTCATGCCGACGTCGTTGTTGGAAATATGTCTTAGGGATAATAATAATAATTATATATTTTCATGTTCATTATTCTATGTTATAACTTCTATGTGTCTTAATTGTGAGAAACAAATGAAAACTCATATGCACATGTAGAAAGATAAACACCAATTATTTCTAGTCATGCCTCTAGGACTAGCTCATCTGTTGTGTCATGATCCAGTTTCTTGACAATGGGAGTAGATTGTTGGCAAGTACAATGGTGCATAACTGATCCATTCAATGATTTACTATGGGATGTAATGGTGAATGTTAATAGTCAATCATCGTCATTACCTTATGCATAAATCCTTAGACCATGAGAGTACCAAGTAAACCCGTGCGGGAAGATTTAATTTTAGGGTTGTCCCAATACCACCTGAAAGGGTGGCTAAACCAGTGATCTCAAGATACTTTACACATGTCTGGGAACTTTTATAGTCCAAGATGGGATCTTGCTGAAGGGTTTCGCGGCATAGTAAATCAAAATTTTCTACGGATGCGAATAGAGGGAAGCCAAGATCTAATCTAGGAGATGCAAACAACGAGAGAGATTGGATTAGATCTTCATACCCTTGAAGATTCGCATAGCGGAACGTTCGTCGGAACGTGGGTGATGTAGTCGTACTCGCTTCTCCTCCTCGCTATCCGATCTGATCTAGCACCACAAGTGGCGATGCCTCCGTGAGATGCACACGTGCAGCACCTCAACGTCTCCTCCTTCCTCGGTCCAGCAAGTATGGTGGAGAGACGGATTGGATCTACAGCACGACGGCGTGGTACAAGTGGTGGAGAGTTTCTGCAGCAGGGCTTCGCCTACACGCAGTCGGGAGGAAGAGAGAGAGGAGGGCAGCAGGGCGACTGGCTTGAGGGGAAGGTGTGGGGGGGTGGTGCGCCCCTAGCCCTATTTATATAGAGGGGTGGGCGGCAGCCCTAGCCCCTCCCCCAAGTCCAAAACCAGCGGACAAGGAGGAAGAGTGGGGGGCAAGGAAACCCCCCCTTCTAGAAGGTCCAATTAGGGTTTATCCCTTCTTGGCCGGCTGAGCCCTATGGGGCCTTGTGCCCCTGGACCAATGCGTCCAGGGCACTCCCTCATAGGCCCATGCCCCCTCCCGGAAGGTGTGGCCACGTTGGTCCCCTTCCGGAAGGTTCTAGAAGCTTCCGGTACAATACTGATTAACCCGGAACAATTCCGAACTCCAAAAACTACACTGCCTTGTATGAATCTTATTCTCCGGGCCATTCCAGAACCTCTCGTGATGTCCCGGATCCCATCCGAAACTCCGAACAAAAACTCATAAACCAATTATCCAATCTATCCTAGCGTCGAGAAACGTTAAGTGTGTGACCCTTCGGGTTCGAGAATATGCACACATGATCTTCTATCAATAATCAACAGCGGGGTCTGGAAACCCATATTGACTCCCACACATTCATCGATGATCATATCGGATGAACCACGATGCCAGGATTCAATCAATCCCATATATATATATTCCCTTCGTCTCGCGATATTTTACTTGCCCGAGATTTGATCGTCGGTACCGTCATACCTAGTTCAATCTCGTTCACAGCAAGTACTTTACTCGTTCCGTAATCCGATATCACTTTGTGATTAACTCCTTAACCACATGCTTGTAAGCGGTGTTGATATCGATTACCGACTGGGCCCGAAGTATATCTCTCCGACTTGGGAGGGACAAATCCCATCTCGATACATACAACCCAACAGATACTTTTTGATCACCTGAGAGACACCTTTATGATCACCCTCTCATAGGATGACGTTTGATGACCTCAAAGCTTTCTTCCGATACCAGGGAGTTGTATTATCTCATGGTCTAAGGAATACAATATTTGACATAAGAAAAGCTTCACAAAGATGAACACGATGACACGATCTAATTGCTTCGCTTAGTTTGGGTCTGTCCATCACATCATTCTCCCAATGATGTGATCTCATTATTAATTGACAACTCATACCCATGGTTAGGAAACCTTAACCATCATTAATCAATGAGCTAGTCCATAGAGGCGTACTAGGGACACGGTGTTGTTCACAAACCACACAAGTATTAAAGTTTCCGCTTAATACAATTCTAGCATGGAATATAAACATTATCATGAACAAGAATTATAATAATAACATCTTTATTATTGCCTCTAGGGC
This sequence comes from Avena sativa, assembly GCA_916181665.1. Lineage (NCBI taxonomy): Eukaryota > Viridiplantae > Streptophyta > Magnoliopsida > Poales > Poaceae > Avena > Avena sativa. Next base: position 391,763,383 of record OV702280.1, on the reverse strand, counting down.
ATAATTCCAACAGTCTCCCACTTGCACTAGAGTCAATAATCTAGTTTACATTTGGCAACAATCTCACACCCATGGCACTGAGGTGCTGATCATGTTTTACACGTGGACGAGGTTTAGTCAATGGATCTGCGACATTCAGATATGTATGCACTTTGCTGATCTTCAGATCTCCATCTGCTATATAATCTCGGATTATATGAAACTTGCGGTTGATATGCTTGGTCTTTGGATGATATCTTGGTTCCTTAGCGAGTGCTATGGCGCCAGTGTTGTCACACAATATCTCCAGTGGGTCCAATGCACTTGGAACCACGCCAAGATCAGTGATGAAGTTCCCGATCCAAACTCCTTCACTTGACGCTTCTGCAGCAGCCATGTATTTTGCTTCTACTGTAGATCCCGCGATCACGCTTTGCTTGCAGCTTCTCCAGCTCACAGCTCCTCCATTCAAAATATACACGTATCCTGTCTGAGATTTAGAATCATCCTTGTCGGTGTCAAAACTAGCGTCGACGTAACCTTTTACGACGAGCTGTTCATCACCCCCATAGACTAAGAACATTTCTTTAGTCCTATTTAGGTACTTTAGGATGTTCTTCACGGCTGTCCAGTGTTCCACTCCTGGATCACTTTGATACCTGCTCGTCAAACTAAGAGCATTGGACACATCCGGTCTAGTACACAGCATGGCATACATGATAGAACCTATGGCCGAGGCATAAGGCACTTTGCTCATAGCTTCCCTATCATTTACCGTAGCTGGAAACTGAGCCTTGCTCAATATCTTACGTGACAACATAGGCACTGAACCTTTCTTTGCCTTATCCATTCTAAACCTTTTCAGAACTTTGTCTAGGTATGTACTCTGGCTTAAAGCTATCAGGCGTCTTTGTCTATCTCTATAGATTTTGATGCCCAATATATAAGCAGTTTCACCTAGGTCTTTCATTGAAAAACACTTGTTCAAATAACTCTTCACATCGTTAAGCATGTTAATGTCATTTCCAATAATCAATATTTCATCCACATATAGTACCAGAAATGTCACCGAGCTCCCACTCACTTTCTTGTAGATGCAAGCTTCGTAGCAATTTGGAACAAATCCAAAGCTCTTGATCACTTGATCAAAACGAAGGTTCCAACTCCGAGATGCTTGCTTCAGTCCATAAATGGAACGCTGAAGTTTGCATACTTTATCAGCATCCTTAGGATTGACAAAACCTTCGGGTTGCATCATATACAACTCTTCATCAATGTTGCCATTGAGGAACGCAGTCTTGACGTCCATCTGCCATATTTCATAATCATGAAACGCAGCAATTGCTAATAAAATCCGAATGGACTTAAACATTGCTACGGGAGAGAAAGTCTCATCGTAGTCAACTCCTTGAACTTGCCGAAAACCTTTCGCGACAAGTCGTGCTTTATAGACGGTAACATTACCATCCGCGTCTGTTTTCTTCTTGAAAATCCATTTGCACTCAACGGCCTTTCGGTCGCTAGGAGGGTCCACCAAAGTCCATACTTGGTTTTCGCTCATGGATCCCAATTCGGATTTCATGGCTTCTAGCCATTTCTCAGAGTCTGGGCTCATCATCGCTTCCTCATAGTTCGTAGGTTCACTGTCTTCTACCAACAAGACAGTCAAGACAGGGTTGCCGTACCACTCAGGAGGGGCACGCGACCTTGTCGACCTGCGACGTTCAGTAGCAGCATCGTCCGAAGCTTCATGATCCTTGTCATTAGCTTCCTCTATCGTTGGTGCAGGCGGCACTGGAACAATTTCAGGTGCTGCGCTACTCTCCAATTCAAGAGAAGGTTCAACAACCTCGTCTAGCTCTACTTTCCTCCCACTCACTTCTTTCGAGAGAAACTCCTTCTCAAGAAAGGAACCGTTCTTTGCGACAAACACTTTGCCTTCGGTTCTGTGATAGAAGGTATACCCAATAGTTTCCTTAGGGTATCCTATGAAGACACATTTCTCCGCTTTGGGTTCGAGCTTGTCTGGCACCAACTTCTTGACGTAAGCTTCGCATCCCCAAACTTTAAGAAACGACAACTTAGGTTTAGCACCAAACCACAGTTCATACGGTGTCATCTCAACGGATTTAGATGGTGCCCTATTTAAAGTGAATGCAGCGGTTTCTAATGCATAAACCCAAAATGATAACGGCAAATCAGTAAAAGACATCATCGATCGGACCATATCTAATAGGGTTCGATTCCGGCGTTCAGACACACCATTGCGTTGTGGTGTTCCGGGTGGCGTGAGTTGCGAAACGATTCCGCTTGCTTTAAGATGCGTGAGAAAATCATAACTCAAATATTCACCTCCACGATCGGATCGTAGAAACTTAATCTTTCTGTTATGATGGTTCTCCACTTCATTCTGAAATTCTTTGAACTTTTCAAATGTTTCAGATTTATGTTTCATTAAATAGATATACCCATATCTACTTAAGTCATCGGTAAAAGTGAGAAAATAGCGATATCCACCGCGCGTCGAAACACCAATCGGTCCGCATACATCGGTATGTATGATTTCCAACAAGTCCGTTGCTCGCTCCATCATACCGGAGAACAGGGTTTTGATCATCTTGCCCATGAGGCATGGTTCACATGTGTCAAATGATTCAAAATCAAGAGACTCCAAAAGTCCATCAGAATGGAGTTTCATCATGCGTTTTACACCAATATGACCTAGACGACAGTGCCACAAATAAGTAGTATTATCACTATCTACTTTGCATCTCTTAGCCTCAATGTTATGGATGTGTGTTTCATCCCTTTCGAGATTTAGAAGAAATAAACCATTCACAATAGGTGCATGACCATAAAAGATGTTGCTCATATAAATAGAACAACCATTATTCTCCGATTTAAATGAATAACCGTCTTGCAATAAACAAGATCTAGAAATAATGTTCATGCTCAACGCAGGCACATAATAACATTTATTGAGGTTTAAAACTAATCCCGAAGGTAAAACTAAGGAGAGCGTGCCGACGGCCATCACATCAACTCTTGATCCATTGCCAACGCGCATCGTCACCTCATCCCTCGCAAGCCGCCGTCTATTCCGTAGCTCCTGTTTCGAGTTACAAATATTAGCAACTGAACCAGTATCAAATACCCAGGCACTACAACGAGGGCTAGTAAGGAAAACATCAATAACATGTATATCAAATATACCTTTGATGGTGCCAGCCTTCTTGTCCGCTAAGTACTTCGGACAGTTGCGCTTCCAGTGACCCTTGTCCTTGCAATAGAAGCACTCAGTGTCCGACTTGGGACCAGACCTGAGCTTCTTCTCCGCAGGGGCAACGCGCTTGCCGCCGCCTTTCTTGAAGGGCTTCTTTGCACCCTTACCTTTCTTGAAGGTGGGGGGCTTGTTGACCATCAACACATGATTATCCTTTTTGATGTCCACCTCCACAGCCTTCAGCTTTGCGAAGAGCTCGATGATCGTATCAGTGGAACCGATCTGATTGTGAGTCACTACAAAACTTTTGTAGCTGGGAGGACGTGATTGCAAAACCCTGTCAATCTTGAGCTCCTCTGGAATCTTGCAGTCCAGTTGCTCAAGGCGTTGAGTGTAACCCGACATCTTAATGGCGTGCTCACTAATGGAACTCCCTTCCTCCATCTTGCAGTTAAAGAACTTCTCAGAGATCTCATATCTCCCAGAACGGGCCAGAGTCTGAAACATGGTTTTCAGCTCCTCGAGAATCTCAAAGGGCCCGGGATAGTCTTCAAAACGATTTTGAAGGTCCGATTCCATAGCAAACAACATGGTGCTCTTAATCACACCATAATCATCTTTGCGCGACTGATAGACAGCTTTCTCATCAGCCGGCGCAGTAGCAGCAGGGGCGTCACCTAACGCATTCTCAAGGACATAGTCCTTTTGACCGCCAGAGAGAATGATTCTCAGATTGCGGAACCAGTTGGTGAAGTTAGACCCATTGTTTTTAAGCTTTTCCTTCTTAGCAAAAACATTGAAGTTGAAGTTGGACTTAGCCATTTGATCTACAATATTTGCAAGTACAAATTAGACTATGTTCATGATAACTAGTTCAAATTTTAATCAAATTACTAGATGAACTCCCACTAAATTCAACATCCCTCAAGTTGTTTAGTGAAAATGATCCAAATTGACCACACCTAATCCGATCTTCACGAGAAGAGATGTGGTTTCAATGGTGGACAACGAAGTGTCGATCATATCACTCATATGACTCATGCTTAACCTTTCGGTTCATGTGTTCCGAGGCCATGTCTGTACATGCTAGGCTCGTCAAGTTAGACCCAAGTATTTCCGCGTGTGCAAAACTGGCTTGCACCCGTTGTATGTGAACGTAGAGTCTATAGCACCCGATCATCACGTGATGCTTGGACACGACGAACTTTCGCAACGGTGCATACTTGGGAAGAACACAGTTTTTATCTTGATCTTTAAGTGAGGAATCATCTTATAATGCTACCGTCGCGATTTAAGCATAATAAGATACATAAAAGGATAAACATCACATGCATATAACTTTATGTGACATGGTATAGCCAATCTTCGCGCAATGATCTCCATCTTGTGCGTGCCGGCATGATCTCCATCACTCCACCATGATTGCCTCCACCACGAATAGCAACTATAACTATTGCTAACTACTTAGCGATAAAGTGAAACTATTACATGGCGTATAAGAAGTTGACACACAGGTCATACACAATTATAAAGACAACCATATGGCTCCTGCTGGTTGTGTACTCATCGACATGGAAGTCGTGAAACATTACAAAACATGATCATCGCATACATTATACACATCACAACTTGGGCCATACCATCACAGAAAACACTCCCTGCAAAAACAAGTTAGACGCCTCTACTTTGTTGTTGCATGTTTTACGTGGCTTATGGGAGTAGATGCTAAGAACGATTCTTACCTACGGAAAGCCACAACGGTGATATTATGGTTGCCAAACTCCGGTGTAAATCCCATGACAACTATAGTGAGAGAAACTGGCATCCACCAGCCGCATGTGTGGAACAAGCCACACGTCAAGTGCGGAGGCGGTCTCGCGAACGACGTCGCGTAAGGTTGTCCTAGACCGCTTCAATCTCACTATCCCGCGTCATAAGAAGAACACAAACAAGAGGCTTGCAACAGAAAACATCAACGCCCGCAACAACCATGTTGCGTTCTACTCGTGAAACACATCTACACATAGATCTAGCTCTGATACCACTGAAGGGTTTCGCGGCATAGTAAATCAAAATTTTCTACGGATGCGAATAGAGGGAAGCCAAGATCTAATCTAGGAGATGCAAACAACGAGAGAGATTGGATTAGATCTTCATACCCTTGAAGATTCGCACAGCGGAACGTTCGTCGGAACGTGGGTGATGTAGTCGTACTCGCTTCTCCAACTCGCGATCCGATCCGATCTAGCACCACAAGTGGCGATGCCTCCGTGAGATGCACACGTGCAGCACCTCAATGTCTCCTCCTTCCTCGGTCCAGCAAGTATGGTGGAGAGACGGATTGGATCTACAGCACGACGGCGTGGTGCAAGTGGTGGAGAGTTTCTGCAGCAGGGCTTCGCCTACACGCAGTCGGGAGGGAGAGAGAGAGGAGGGCAGCAGGGCGACTGGCTTGAGGGGAAGGTGTGTGGGGGGGGGTGGTGCGCCCCCAGCCCTCTTTATATAGAGGGGTGGGCGGCAGCCCTAGACCCTCTCCCAAGTCCAAAACCGGCGGCCAAGGAGGAAGAGTGGGGGGCAAGGAAACCCCCCCTTCTAGAAGGTCCAATTAGGGTTTATCCCTTCTTGGCCGGCTGAGCCCTATGGGGCCTTGTGCCGCTGGCCCAATGCGGCCAGGTCACTCCCTCATAGGCCCATGCCCCTCCCGGAAGGTGGGGCCACGTTGGTCCCCTTCCGGAAGGTTCTAGAAGCTTCCGGTACAATACCGATTAACCCGGAACAATTCCGAACTCCAAAAACTGCACTGCCTTATATGAATCTTATTCTCCGGGCCATTCCAGAACCTCTCGTGATGTCCCGGATCCCATCCGAGACTCCGAACAAAAACTCATAAACCAATTATCCAATCTATCCTAGCGTCGAGACACGTTAAGTGTGTGACCCTTCGGGTTCGAGAATATGCAGACATGATCTTCTATCAATAATCAACAGCGGGGTCTAGAAACCCATATTGACTCCCACACATTCATCGATGATCATATCGGATGAACCACAATGCCAGGATTCAATCAATCCCATATATATATATATTCCCTTCGTCTCGCGATATTTTACTTGCCCGAGATTTGATCGTCGGTACCGTCATACCTAGTTCAATCTCGTTCACAGCAAGTACTTTACTCGTTCCGTAATCTGATATCACTTTGTGATTAACTCCTTAACCACATGCTTGCAAGCGGTGTTGATATCGATTACCGAGTGGGCCCGAAGTATATCTGTCCGACTTGGGAGGGACAAATCCCATCTCGATACATACAACCCAACAGATACTTTCCGATCACCTGAGAGACACCTTTATGATCACCCTGTAGGGGTTCGTAGCATGGAAAACAAAAATTTTCTATCGCATACAAACAAACAAGCCAAGATCTATCTACTAGATTGTAGCAACGAGTCGATGGAATAACTTACCCTCGAAGATTCCAAAGTGTTTAACGAGAGTAGATTCTCGTGGGTGATGTAGTCGTACTTTTCCGATCTCAAGATCGCGTAGACGATCCTTCCGGCGCCACGTTCTGGCAGCGCTTCCGCAGTCGGTCACACGTTCGGTACTCGACGAAGACCTTCCTCTCCCTTGTTCCAGCAGGCAGTGGAGGTTGTAGCACTCTCCTCGCGATTCCGGCAGCACAACGGCGTGGTACCGGAAGTAGAGGGGAGATCCCGCAGGGCTTCGCCTTAAGCCGGAGCGAGTATGGTGGAGTATGAGAGAGAGAGCTATTAGTGGTCTAGGGATTAGACACACCAATTAGAAGGCTCTAAACCACAGGCTAGAGCAATTAGAAGCTCTAAACCAAAACGGCTCTAAACCGGAGATTAGAGGATAGGAACTTGTGTGTCTCAAGGAGGAGCCCTGCCCCTCCTTTTATAGGTGGAGGGGCCTTGGCGCGCCAGGGGAGGGAGGGAGTCCCTCCCCAACTCGGCCTAGGGCTGGGCGCCGGCCTAGGAGGAGAGGAACTCCTCCTCCAAGTTGGTTTCAACCTCCTCTTGCTTGTTTCCCACAGTTTCCTGTTTTCCACAGTTTCCTATTTTAGCCGTTTGACTTTCAAACTGGCAATTTGACTTTCATGTTTTTGGAACAGCAAGAACACTTAGTACATGATGCAATCATTCAATGACACATTCATGTACCCTCCCCCCCCCCGGAGTGCCGGACAATCCGGAACCTTCTAGAACATTCCCGATGAAAACACCGGAATCATTCCCGAACTCCGAAACGAGACTTTCCTTATATGAATCTTATTCTCCGGACCATTCCGGATCACCTCGTGATATCCCGGATCACATCCGAGACTCCGAACAACATTCGGTCTCTTTCTCATAATACCATAACTACTCAAAACAACGTCGAATCCTTAAGTGTGTCTCCCTACGGTTCGTGAATTATGCGAACATGATCGAGACACTTCTCCGAACAATAACCAATAGAGGAATCTGGAAATTCATATGGCTCCCACATATTTCTACGATTACTTTGCGATCGAATGAACCACTTACACACGATACCAATTTCCCTTTGTCTCACGATAGTTTACTTATTCGAGGTTATGATCGTCGGTATCTCTGCATACCTAGTTCAACCTCGTTACCGATAAGTACTCTTTTCTCGTTCCCGTGATATGTGATCCCTTGTGAGCCAGTCACATGCTTGCAAGCTAATTGGATGACATTCCACCGAGAGGGCCCAGAGTATATCTATCCGTCATATGGATGGACAAATCCCACTCTTGATCCATGTGTTTCAACCAATACTTTCCGAACACTCAATGCCACCTTTATAGCCACCCAGTTACGGTGTGGTGTTTGATGTCATCAAAGCATCCATCCGGTAAAGGTGATATGCATGATCTCATGGTCAAAGGAATTAGGTTACTATGTATCAGAAAGCATATAGCAATTGAACTATTTAAATGACTTGATCTTTATGCTACGCTTATCTATAGGAGTATGTCCATCACATCATTCTCCTAATGATATGATCCTGTTGTTAATAACATCTCTATGTTCATGATCAGGAAACCATGATCATATATTAACCAACAAGCTAGTTTAACAAGAGGCTTTACTAGGGACTCTTATTTTAGTTTACAAATCACACAAGTATTAATGTTTCCGGTTAATACAATTATAGCATGGTATGTAAACATTTATCATAAGTGTGAAGATATGATAATAACCACTTTATTATTGCCTCTTGGGCATATCTCCAACAGTCTCCCACTTGCACTAGAGTCAATAATCTAGTTTCAAACCTTTGTGTATTCAACACCTATGGCTTTCCGGTGTTGTATGTACACGATTGCTAGTGGTCAACTGATCTCCGGATCTGACACTTCTAGGTCCGTGTGTAATTGCATGGCTTTGCGTCTCTACGCATCACTCATTCTCTAATGAGATGGCTTTGTATAAATTTGGTCTTTCGGTGTGACCTTTAGCTCTTTGGGGTTAAAACATGTTGATAATATTGTCGCACAATATATCTTCATAGTATTATCCCACTGTGAACTACACCTAGTTTGATAACAAACTACTTGACACAAATGCCCTCTTTTGCTGCTAAAATAGCAGTCATATACTTAGCCTTTTGTTGTAGTATCTGTCACAATGTCTTAACTTTGGAACTCATCCAAATCCATTATGGAACTCACTTTCCATTATATTGTGCCACCCTTAGTTGTAGATTGAGATAAACTTAATTTGTACTTTGTGACAAAACTAGTATCAATGTAGTATTTTTACAATGAACTAACCATCTATTTGTCACTTCTACAAATATTATACTCTTAGTTCTTCCAAAAGATCATAAGAATATCATTACTATTGTCCAATGATCATCTTACGAATCATTCTGGTATATGCTCACAACATTTAGAGCATAGGACATATCTGGATTTGTACATATCACAGTATGATTGATATAAATACTCTTTGTGATTTCATACATCAAGTATCAATCTATACTTGATTATTTGTTTCACTTTACCAAATGTCAATACACTTGAATATATCATCAACATTGAACTCATTCAATCCTTTCTGTGCGACAAGAACCTCTCTTGTAGTTTCTATATTGAACTCATTCAATATCTTGTCTATGTACTTCTGGCACAACCATATTAGCGTCTATTGATGCCAAATATTTAGGTTTTGCCTAAGTCTTTCATCGGGATGAAATTCTTAATATGTGTTAATAAAAGATACATTATTTCCAATCAACAATATGTCTTCCACATAATGTATTAGAAACATGTCTTAGCTCTCCCACTTAATTTCTTGCAAACGCAAGCATCTTCATTGTCTCTGATGAAATTAAACTCTTTTAACAGTTTCATCATAGTGAAGATTCCAACTCCGCGATGCTCACTTCAACCATTGAAGTTTGCATATGCTTTTAGCATCCTTTGAATTAACAAAACCCTATGGACCGTGTCATGCACACGTCCTAGCTAACCCTTCTATTAGAAGAATTTGTTTTGTTTATCCAACTATCATATAACAAAATTATATGTAGTGGTTGCTACATTAATCCGTCTAGACTAAATATCGCTATGAAAGATCAAATCTTGTCATATACAACCTTTGAACATTGTTGTGAACTCTTTCCCAACATGTCGACTATTTCATAGATGTGAAACATCCATGTTTATTTCTTTATAGATCCAGACACAACTGTAAGGTCTTACACCTTTCTCGAGGGTCCTTCAAGTTCAAAACTTGATTTCTCGTGTATGGAACTATCACGGATTTTATGGCTTCAAGCCATTTGACGGAGTCAGGGCTCATCATCGCTTCTTTGCACGTAGTCAGATCATTATTGTCAAATAATGATTTTACTCTCAAATCTTGTTATTTGATTGTTCATCCGACCTACTTGTTTGAATAGGAACTTAGATCTCCGTGACCACAACCTTTGAGGTACGTGAGCCATGAGCATTGTTGCTGCCTCCGGAACACTTTTCGGCGCTGCGCAACTCTGCACATATAGCTAAGGTTCTTTTAACCTTATCAAAGTTCTATTGTCCTCCCACTTAACTTTTCACGAAAAATTCCTTCTCAAAGAAACTTGACGTTCTAAGCAACAAACACTTTTGTCTCCGGTGTTTATGGAGGAATACTTAACAGTTATACAAAGACAGGTTCATCCGACTTTGGTTGCACACATCTTTCTTATGCATAGCATACCAATGTTTTAAGAAAGGACTACTTGAGTTTTATCCCAAACCATAACTTTATATGGTGTCATTTCAACGGATTATGATGGAGCTCTTTTCAGTGGAAAAACGGTAATCTCTAAAGCTTTTAATCTTTAAAATATAATGGCAGTTTTATGAATTACACCTTCGATCTTACCATGTCAAACAAGGTTTAATTACATATCTCGAACGCTCCATACTCTTATGGTGTTTCGGGAAAATGCAAATCCACGGAACGATTCCTTAAATCTTAGGTATTATGCTAAACTTGTAACTCAAATATCTTCCTTTATGATCTTATCATAAACTATTTATATTCTTGTTACAATGATTTTGCACTTCATCTTGAAAGTCCTTGAACTTTTCAAATGTTTCACACTTCATCCTTATTAAGTAAATATTCATATATTCACTCAAATTTTCGGAGAAAGCACATGAAGTTGAAATCCATCGCTCTTGACTATACATAATGGATTTCATACAACAATATGTACAAGTTCCAATAAGCTATTCTATCGTTCCCTTTTGGCCTATGAACGAAGTTTTAATTATCTCTAGGAAAGTTTCACAAGCGTCATTTGATCAAAATCAAATAGACTCCAAAATTCCATCCATATGGATTTTCTTCATGTTTTCTTTCCAATATAATTTAAAGGGCGATGTCACTTCCTAAGTGATCTTTCAATCAATTTGTCTTTCGACATCTTTAGCACTAGTTTTATGGATGTGATATCTCCAACGAGATTTGCAAATCATCCATCTTTTATAGATTATGCCAATTATTTGAACAACCCTTTTGTTCTCATAATACCTGATAAAACAAATCTTGAAGGCAAGCTTTGATGTTTAACGAGCAACACAATAACCCTTTATTTTGTTCTCGATGAACATCATCACATATTCTTTTGCTAGTTACTTAGGCCATTGTAGTTCATGAATTGTGTTGTTTCGTATGACGATTCACACCAACAAATTCAGTATCAAATACTTGAGAACCACATTGTTTAATAAGCAAAGAATATAGCCATAACATGTATATCATCTATATACTTAAACTGAACAATTCTAGTCTTTTCCTTTCTGCCATATACTTATGAGATTTTCTTTCAATATTTCCTTTTCTGTTTGAAAGAATCTATCTACATCAATAGTGGAGTCATACATATGACATATAGTCCAAAGCGTGTATAGTTAAATACCAATGTCTTTGGACTTGCACTTTGAAGTAGATCACCATTATCAAATGTTTGGTGTTCTTTCAAATTCCTTTCTTTAGTAATCTCTTGGTGTAGTAAACATTTTACCTACATCAAATATTCACCTTATCATGGAATCGTCCATGATCAAGCTACTTTTAGCTTATAACGATGAATTATGAGTATAATGTTGCTATCCAAAAACCTTTTGGAGGATTAGGACAAAAAGTGTCTCCAACCTTTTGCAACTTCTCATCAAAATATGAGAACATGAACTTAGCCATATTATACTCTATCATGTTGCAACCAAAACTTCGTTTCAGATATCACAATATCTTCCACACATCATGGTTTCTGAAATAACTCTTTCAGATCCTAGATAACCTTGATATTAAGAGAATCCTTTGAATATCAAGAATCATGGAGACAAACATGATACTTATATACTAACACTTGGAATTGTTACTCTTGATTTAATACTAATTATTAAACTTCATGGAGTAACCGGAACTTACTGAAAGTTTGCAATAGGACTTTTAAACTTTAGATTAACACTTCAAAACAATACGATACCAGTTCGTAAAGTAACTAACCAGAATTCTATAGTTCTATCATCTCAATTATAACTAAGCGCAAGGTGGTAAACGAATGCCAATGACTACAACAACTATGCAAATTCACTTTGATTTAGTTTATGATAAATTGAGTTCTAATTAATAATTAAATTAATCTAGGTGAACTCCCACTCAAAACAATATCCCTCACATTGTTTTAGTGATCACACGAACCAAATCCACCACATCAAAACCGATCATCACGAGAGTTGATATAGCTTCAATGGCGAACAATCAACATGTTCATCATATCTACTATATGACTCATGCTCTACCTTTCGATAATCCGTGTTCCTGAGGCCATGTCTGTACATGCTAGGCTCGTCAAGATCAAACCTTAGTTTCCGCATGAGCAAATCTGGCTTGCTCATGTTGTATACACTTGTAGAATCTAACACACCCGATCATCACGTGGTGCTTCGAAACAACAAGCTTTAGCAACGGTGCTAACTAAGGGTGAACACTTTATGACTTGAAATTCATGTGCATGAGGGATCATCTTATAATGCTACCGTCGTCTACTAAGCAATACAAGATGCATAAAGGATTAACATCACATGCAATTCATAATATGTGATATGATATGGCCTTTCTTCTTTATGCTTCCGATCTCCATCTTCTAGCACGAACATGATCTCCATCATTACCGGCATTGCATCAAGGTCAATGACGCTTCTCCATGGTTGTCGTCCACCGGCTTCAACTTTACAACTACTTTGAATAGACACGCGGGTCTTAACAGAAATTAAAGACAACCATATGGCTCCTGCCGGTTGCCGACTTACAATAAGGAACATTGCATACATCATATATAATCACAATCATGGCCATATCACATCACTGCACACCCCTGCAAAACAAAGTTAGACGCTTCTACTTTCTTTGCATATTTTACGTGGTTTGGGGCTTTCAATAAGTGTCGTTCTAACTTACGAACAAGAACCACAACATTGATACTAGTATTGTCAATCACCCGTTGTAAATTGGATCTTAACTATGCTAGGAGAAACAGGCACCCGCAAAGCCACTTATGCAATACAAGTTGCATGTCAAGCGTGGAGCAAGTCTCATGAACGATGTCATGTAAGGTTAGCCCGGGCCGCTTCATCCCAACATACCGCAAGATGCAAAGTACACAATAAGCAATCGGCAATAAAAGCATCAACGCCCACAATGACCATTGTGTTCTACTCGTGCAACAGATCTACATATAGACACGGCTCTGATACCAATGTAGGGGTTCGTAGCATGGAAAACAAAAAATTTCTATCGCATACAAACAAACAAGCCAAGATCTATCTACTAGATTGTAGCAACGAGTCGATGGAATAACTTACCCTCGAAGATTCCAAAGTGTTTAACGAGAGCAGATTCTCGTGGGTGATGTAGTCGTACTTTTCCGATCTCAAGATCGCGTAGACGATCCTTCCGGCGCCACGTTCTGGCAGCGCTTCCGCAGTCGGTCACACGTTCGGTACTCGACGAAGACCTTCCTCTCCCTTGTTCCAGCAGGCAGCGGAGGTTGTAGCACTCTCCTCGCGATTCCGGCAGCACAACGGCGTGGTACCGGAAGTAGAGGGGAGATCCCGCAGGGCTTCGCCTTAAGCCGGAGCGAGTATGGTGGAGTATGAGAGAGAGAGCTATTAGTGGTCTAGGGATTAGACACACCAATTAGAAGGCTCTAAACCGCAGGCTAGAGCAATTAGAAGCTCTAAACCAAAACGGCTCTAAACCGGAGATTAGAGGATAGGAACTTGTGTGTCTCAAGGAGGAGCCCTGCCCCTCCTTTTATAGGTGGAGGGGCCTTGGCGCGCCAGGGGAGGGAGGGAGTCCCTCCCCAACTCGGCCTAGGGCTGGGCGCCGGCCTAGGAGGAGAGGAACTCCTCCTCCAAGTTGGTTTCAACCTCCTCTTGCTTGTTTCCCACAGTTTCCTGTTTTCCACAGTTTCCTATTTTAGCCGTTTGACTTTCAAACTGGCAATTTGACTTTCATGTTTTTGGAACAGCAAGAACACTTAGTACATGATGCAATCATTCAATGACACATTCATGTACCCTCCCCCCCGGAGTGCCGGACAATCCGGAACCTTCTAGAACATTCCCGATGAAAACACCGGAATCATTCCCGAACTCCGAAACGGGACTTTACTTATATGAATCTTATTCTCCGGACCATTCCGGATCACCTCGTGATATCCCGGATCACATCCGAGACTCCGAACAACATTCGGTCTCTTTCTCATAATACCATAACTACTCAAAACAACGTCGAATCCTTAAGTGTGTCTCCCTACGGTTCGTGAATTATGCGAACATGATCGAGACACTTCTCCGAACAATAACCAATAGAGGAATCTGGAAATTCATATGGCTCCCACATATTTCTACGATTACTTTGCGATCGAATGAACCACTTACACACGATACCAATTTCCCTTTGTCTCACGATAGTTTACTTATTCGAGGTTATGATCGTCGGTATCTCTGCATACCTAGTTCAACCTCGTTACCGATAAGTACTCTTTTCTCGTTCCCGTGATATGTGATCCCTTGTGAGCCAGTCACATGCTTGCAAGCTAATTGGATGACATTCCACCGAGAGGGCCCAGAGTATATCTATCCGTCATATGGATGGACAAATCCCACTCTTGATCCATGTGTTTCAACCAATACTTTCCGAACACTCAATGCCACCTTTATAGCCACCCAGTTACGGTGTGGTGTTTGATGTCATCAAAGCATCCATCCGGTAAAGGTGATATGCATGATCTCATGGTCAAAGGAATTAGGTTACTATGTATCAGAAAGCATATAGCAATTGAACTATTTAAATGACTTGATCTTTATGCTACGCTTATCTATAGGAGTATGTCCATCACATCATTCTCCTAATGATATGATCTTGTTGTTAATAACATCTCTATGTTCATGATCAGGAAACCATGATCATATATTAACCTCAAGCTAGTTTAACAAGAGGCTTTACTAGGGACTCTTATTTTAGTTTACAAATCACACAAGTATTAATGTTTCCGGTTAATACAATTATAGCATGGTATGTAAACATTTATCATAAGTGTGAAGATATGATAATAACCACTTTATTATTGCCTCTTGGGCATATCTCCAACACACCCTCTCATAGGATGACGTTTGATGACCTCAAAGCTTTCTTCCGATACCAGGGAGTTGTATTATCTCATGGTCTAAGGAATACAATATTTGACATAAGAAAAGCTTCGCAAATATGAACACGATGACACGATCTAATTGCTTCGCTTAGTTTGGGTCTGTCCATCACATCATTCTCCCAATGATGTGATCTCATTATTAATTGACAACTCATGCCCATGGTTAGGAAACCTTAACCATCATTAATCAATGAGCTAGTCCATAGAGGCGTACTAGGGACACGGTGTTGTTCACAAACCACACAAGTATTAAAGTTTCCACTTAATACAATTCTATCATGGAATATAAACATTATCATGAACAAGAATTATAATAATAACATCTTTATTATTGCCTCTAGGGCATAATTCCAACACTTGCTCCTCCCGAAGATAGAGAGATATACTCTAGGACTATTTTGTATTGCAATGTCACCTATCGTTTATGCGTACAAGCTATGATATTGATCATAAGGACATTAGACTGCACACGAGTAAAAGAGAATGAAACACGAACAAGAATAATAGATGTATATATAGTGATCAAAGAGTTGCTTCACAAGGATACCGACATCTTGCCTCTGTGTTGTCACATATCGTGAAGCATAAGGATTAACACTTGTATAATGTTGGTTCACTCAGTGTTTCGTGGCAATTTCCAAATGTTTTACAGTTTCTAAGATGAGGCAGAAAATACATCACCTAAAAGTGTTATTGATATTGATTAGGAGGTAGTGAGAGAAACACAAAAGAGCTCATAAGAGAATAAGTATAATATGACAGATAAGAAACACTCCAGGATATGTTTTGTTTCCTAGAACGGGTTTCTTGAGTGTTGCGGGCCATGATTGACAATAGACCCAAGTTTTTAACATAAAATTCAGAGGACAAGTTGTAGATTCCCATAGTTGTCTTTTCTTGTAGCTTACGCTATTTTTGAGGGTGAATCTAATGCAATCTAGACATGGTTCATGAAGAGACTCCGTGGAGTAGTAGGTCACGCTAAATACTTGGTGATACACACTGATGCATGCAAGAGGATAGTTAATATTGTTAATGGTGTATTTTCTAGGGTGGAGCATAAAGAATACATGCAACACATCTTTACTAACTTCATGAAGATGCAAAACCTTTGAAGACAACTTGTGGTCGTCCATATACACATACACCTCTAACAGACATGCTACTTGCATGCTGCACATGTATGCACAATCAAAGATGAAAAAAAATAAACGAACTAACATGGAAGAAGATACCTTGTCAGTTCCTATCACTAACTTAAAATGATCACTATGCAACTTAGTTGCTCTGACTCTACCGGACATATGTGATTTACGTCAAATCAGTTGTAGTGTGGCTTAAGAGACCAGTCACAACCCCATGGGAAGAACTCGAAGACACAACTCTGTCGCTATCCATCTGCCTTCTCGGCCAATCAATCTTCGATGTTGTGCTTGTCAGCATGGCCACAATTGCGGACATGGTCGGCCTGTCGCTAGGCGTCTCTTGGACGCATAGAAGTCCGATTTGAATGCACCGTTTTAGCTCACACAATAGCTCTTGTTCAAACTCAGCAAGTGGTACCATAGTTGTGTCTAGAAATTCCACAATCCTGTTCTGCTCCCATAGTTCCCATGCCTACAAAAAATAAACACCGAGTTTCATCACGTAGAGCCTTTTATAATGTTTCTTGCTTCATTTATACAACACCAATATAAATATTCACAAGTTGTAGACGGTTTTGCATTGTCAGATGAAAAAATATGAGTTTGTGATGTATTCAAACTTACATGTGCAAGGAGCCTCTGCAAGGCACCGTTTCTTTCCCCGCTGAGTGTCTCTAGGAGGATAACTCCAAAACTATAAACGTCACACTTCAGTGTCATATCACCTCCCCGCACATACTCCGGAGCTGCATATCCCCTTCATGAAACTCAATAGTGTTAGGTGTATATGGGTCCACCCAATTTTTTGTGGAAAAAATGCATATTTTAATACTTACGGTGATATTACAATTGTTTGATCGGGGCCCGCCTGATCGACGGCAAATAGCTTGGCGGTGCCAAAGTCGGCGATCTTGGGTTTCCACTCATCATCCAGAAGAATGTTTCCAGGCTTGAGATCACGGTGGATCACACTCTCGCCCGATCCTCCGTGTAGGTATGCGACTCCATGTGCGATACCATGTAGTAATTCTAGCCGTCTTGCCCAGTTCAGTGAAGCGCGAAGGTTAGCTGCCCCTGTTAGTGCGAAATAAGGGTTCATTAGATGTCTTGATCTACTATGGTCACATCGAACAGATAGTGCATCTGGGAAGGAAAATGACAGAAAACTTGAGGAATCAGCACACCATATATGCACGGTCTCCATAATTTGTATGTAACACATGGTGTCCTAGACGAGAAATTTCAGTTTTTGTAAGAAGTTAGAATATACTACTTGCGTTTGAGGAACAAGGGGGTACCGAATATGTAGGCGTTCAGGCTCCTGTTCCGCATGTATTCGTAGATAAGTATCCGTTCCTTTCCTTCGTTGCAGTAAGCAAGGAGACGAACAAGACTGCCATGCCGGAGCCCAGCCATGACTTCAACCTCTCTCACGAAATCTTTCTTGCCTTTTGTGGTGAGCGCAGACTGTTTAAGCCTCTTGACAGCAATCAGTCTTCCTTCCGGCAGCTGCCCCTGGGGATTTTGGAATTTGAGATGTTAGAAACTGAGCCTGCCGATGGTTACTTTTCTCTATGCCCATGTCTTGACCAATGAATTTTCCTCCTGAAGGATACTGTCATCGATATTTTCTTTCAAAGAATACAGAATAGACACACACACGCGCACACACACAAACCTTGTAAACGACGCTAAATCCACCCTGGCCGATCTTATTACCATCAGAGAAATTTCTAGTGACATCCTTTATAATAGCTAGACTAACAGAAGGAACCGCCATGGCAGGATTATGAGGAATAACACCTGCAAAATGAGCCAGTGGATTTAAGCCATTGCATTTCCCATGTATTTCCATTTTTCTCCTCCATGCAAATAACAACGAAATTGAGCCATCAGAGCAGAATTTACCTGCTATTCGACCTTTTCTTCTCCACCAAATCGCAAAGATGATGAGAAGAACTGTAAAAGCGGAAGCTACAGGGATGGCAACAAGTAGAGTAGGAAACCTTTTATGGTCATCTGTTATGGAAAAAAACATTAGAGTGCAATTTAGCATTATACATGCTGAGAAGCATACAAAATATTAGAGACAATTTTTGGAGTTCATAAAAATCACAATTTATATCTGCTTATAACCTAGCACGTAATATTTGAGAATGTAGATAAGATAACTTATTAATAATTTATTGAACAATAATCATAATTTTTTGGCACAATGTAGATTATAGCTTTGCAAATTTATGGATTAAGAGGCAGTATATTTTAATTTTATATGACTGGGATATGTTTTTTGTTCAATGTACTTATTGTTATTAGTTATGAATATTTAGTGGCATGTCTTTATATCCATTTTCCGCGTGCCTCTTAGTTGTTTGCATGAGGTGGATTGAGGAAACTGGTTAAATCTAGTATACTATAGAGTAATAAACAGCTAATAGAGAAAGCAATATTTCTTACTTCAGCATCAAGCATAAAAGGGTAAACATTAAAAATTATGTAAGAAAGTTACTGATAGGATATACTACTGCAAAAATATAAGGCGTGTGAGTTATGCCATAAGTCAAACATGTACTCCATGAAAACATATTTTATGAGGATATGTTGGTCTTAATATGGTATTGTAATTGTTGATACTACATTTTTCAAGAAATTTAGTCAAACTTCGAAAACTTTGCCTTGGTCAAACTTATACTAAGTATATCTTATTTTTGCAAAAAAAGGGAGGGAGATAAATCTTATAACTTCTACTATTTCCATTATGGTGTACTTGAACCAATATTAGATCTTGTCCAATATGTGCAAGTCTAAATTTCGTTGAAGACACAAACAATGAAATTAAAATATTCAAGGCAAGAGCGGAAACGTACCAAATTCTGATTTTGACAACCTGAGGTAGACATTGGACCCACCGTCGACGAAACGAAGATCAAGGATGGCATCCTTCCAAATGACGCAGCCGGTACCATCGCTGCCTCCCCGGACATCAGCGGCGGCGTAGGCCAGGCACGAGCAGTCGGCGAAGCACCTCTCCCTGCAATCCTCCAGCTCGATGCCCGTGTCCACCGTCGCGTTCTGCGTGTCGGGAAGCTTCACGCCCGGAACCACCTTGAAGCCGTCGGTCGACTTCCCGCCGGCACAGTCCAGTGCCGCGTTTCGCCGGCACCCGGCGGCGCTATCTTTCACCCCTTGCGCGGACGGCGACGCCGGGACGACAGAGCTGAACCCGTCGACGCAGCCGCAGAACCCCGACGACGCCGCCCCGGCGTCACAGAGGCCGAACGGCCCGCACCTCGCGTAGGCATCGCAGGTGTCCCTCGGCCCCTTGAAGTAGGAGACCCACTCCCCGACCCCGGTGCCGACGTCCCACACCAGCCGCTCCACCCCGCCGGTGTGGTTCAGCACGACGCGGGTGAGAAACGCGCCGGGCGCGGCGGTGTACCCGTAGGTCTTCTCCGAGGGGCTCGTGGTCACCCGCAGCGGGTACACTTTCGCGTACCACGACACCTCCGGGACGCCGTTGAAGTAGAGGCCGTTCCACGGGCCCGTGCGGTACGTCTTGACATCGCCCTGCCGCACCACGAGCTCTGGCAGCCCGGCCGTTTCTAGCGTGCGGCGGTAGTCCCCCGGAGACGGGTCGTCGGCGGAACGCCACGCCGTGAGCTGCCAGTCGCCCCCAGTCCAGAGGTTCTTGCCCAGCTTCATGCCGGGCAGCAAGGTGTCTGTCGGATGATCGAACGACTGCCACAGGTAGGTGCCGCTGCTGCCGTTGCGCACGACCAGGTTCCCGGACTGGAGAAGCTGAACCACCAGGGCAGAGGCGGCCATGAAGTTTGACGACCACACCGTCCGGCGAGAGCCGTCGAGCAGGACGAGGCTGTCGACGTCGTCGAACACCAGCATGCCGGACTTGTCAGGTAGAGGCTGGTCGCGGTTAGCGACCCAGTAGACCGTGTCCTTGGACACGGAGAACCATATGCCGAGGTACCTCTTGGTGGACGCTCCGGGAGAGAAGAACCCCAGAGTGTAGGAGCCGCCGGCCGAGACGAGCGTCTGGCCGTCGGTGAGGTTCAGGCCCCTCTCGAGCTTGTCAGCCACACCGGCGGCCGCCGAGGTTTGGATCGAGAGAGGGAGGAAGCAGATCAAAGGCAGCAGCAGGAGCAGGCGTACCAGCAGTAGGCTGGTTGCCACCATGACGAATGCTATTTTTGCACTGTGTTCTTGCAGAGCAAAAGAGCTCCTGGACAGTGAATAGGTATACACAAGTTTTAGTGAACTGAGAGGCCTCCTCAGAAGGTTGGTCAACTTACACAAGTTTTTTTGTTTGACTGTATCAATATACTGAAGAAGATGATGTGAAGTTAATTTGGCTGGTAGCAGCACTGAAATTCAATTAGACGAAGAGAAAAACTGAAATCGGCCGTCTATTGAACAAAACTGGACCAGGAACCAGTAAAATAAGAACATTTCCAATACGCCGTTGTTCAAAGAGTGTACGCCAAATTTCCAGGAAGTTGCAATCTCGGTTGATTTATTTCAGCGGCAGATGGGAGCAAGTGTGACGGAGGGGTGCTACAGCAATCATGGAGTTAAGAAATAGGCTCAATGGAGAGTGGTTCCTTGAAGAAAAATACAAGTGGTTCTAGACAGCAGACTGGATCAACAATGGCCGGCGCATGTCGATCGTATACTGATGTGGATATTATCGCAGCCTAATGCAGAGCATGTCACCAGTCGCTACCCCCATAGCGATGCCAAGCACATGATGGCCACGTACTTTTCAACGCTGACACGTATGTAACTGAAGATGCTCCGCTATGAAATCTTACAAGATGTTGATTAGTCAACTTACAATCCCAGAAAAGTTCAAGGAGAGGTACAAGAGAGTCCTTGTCGATCTTGGCAATGAATTATTGCAGAGCATATTTTCTTCCGGTTTTAACGCTGCACCGGTTGAACCTCCTCCTTGAAAGTAAGCAAACAAATCCTCTCTTGCTATATTACTCATGGTTTTGATATTTCTATAGACATCATGGTTGTTGCGATCTACAACATTTGTATTGAAAAAGAAAGGCTCTTAGAGAGTTGATCCAAGTTCTCATAGCCGCAAAATTTTAGCCTAAGCATCTTGGCCATCGTTATCCATTGGTCAAAGACAAGTTCGCTTCCATTAAAGAACTAGCATACTTGCACACTTAGATTTGTTACATATTATATTTCTTATACTAGTAGTTTCGTGATGTGGTAGGCCCTTAGATACATATTGAATTTTGCTCCATAGTAAAGAATCTCTTTACAACGGTGATTCTGTTGAAATTTTCCTCATTAGAAACGATTTTTTTTGTCTTCTAAGATTGTCCATGTGCATGTATTGTTGATGATCGGAGGTAAAATTTGCAGAGAACAAAATAGTCCTTCTAGGAGTTCATAGGAAATAAGGAAGTCTTCAAGGGGGAGTTCAGATACAATAAGGAAGTCCGTTTTTCAGATAGTTGAAGCATCCCTTGGCCATGGTGGGGGAAAATCAAGTTCCTCTATTATTAAACAACTAGCGTGTCCCTCGCAAATGCGAGGTCAACGTCTAAATATTTCTAAACCATTTTATGGTTCTAGAAATTTCTAACATTGTTCTAGCAACCATAATTATTATGATAAAAACTTACTTGTGTGGAAGATATCTTTGATCATCAATAATTCATAGGACAATAATTATTGTTGCCATAAAAAGAAACCCCTCTTGTACGCGGTGATATTAAATCACTACATATGGCAAGCTAGGATGTAGTTTTATTTTGTGACTTCAATATGAACCTAATCTTATGTACACTAGTATGGGGTATACTCTAAACCAATATAAATCTAAAGTTTTGTTGGATAAAGAATATTAAGTTTTTGTTTCTATTTATTAGAGTGGATTTTCTCTAATTCCAAGCAGATAGAGACATGTGGATAGATGTATATCTTGCTTGTAAGTCAACCTATATTTTATGGTTTACATAAACAACATAAATTCTATCTTTATTTTCCAAATTCTACTGCTTCTTTCCCTAAATAAAGAAGTCTCTTTTCAGGGAGTTGAAGCATTCATTGGCCATGGTTATCCCGTTGGAGGAAAGTCAAGTTCCTCTATTATTAAAAAATAGCACGTAACAAAGTTTTCTTTAACGTGGAAGTCATTGTGACATGTAAATGTGTATTATTCTTCTTCTTATTTTACCACTCATCTTTTCCTTTTGAATCGGGGTAGATCTGAAGGACCAGTAGCCTAGTGATTGAGTCGCAGTTGGCGCATCCCAGCAACCGGAATTCGATCCTTATCAGGGATGAATTTTCGGAATTCACACGCCGTCCCGCTTCTATTATATCAAAAAATGTCTAGTTCCTCCTAGCACTGTTTCATTTTTTTTCATTCTCAACGGTGGGGATAAATTTTACATAAAGGGCCAAAAATAAAACAAAAATTACACATAGATCCTTACATTTTGCACATCCCTAGAGATACCACCTACTTAAAAGTTGGACAAGGAGATCCTTCTCCACCATATCTGAGCATCGCAACATGGTCTACCACATTGCCACCAGGGACGTGACCACTTGGGGTGGTGCAGCAGGAGCATGTTGTACCGGAGCAATAAGGCCTCCATCTTGGCATAACAGCCTGCATGTTGCACATTACATGTTGTCGCCAACCAGAAGAAGCCGTAGCCGACTGAATGAACCAACACACAACATACAAAAAGTTCACATCTAAAGTAGTGTAGAAGATCCAAAACACATCCCTAGAGATACCACCTAAGGCAATCTGCTCTTCCCCAATGGCTTCAGAAGACAACTGACTATCACAGGCTACCCTTTGATATGCGATGTGTCTCAATGAGAGATTAATTTTTTTCCTTTACTATATGTGTTATTTGTAATGATGTGGGGCTCGTGTGATGTATCTCCTTGGGCGCATGTGGTGTACTGATGTGGATATTGTCCCAGCATAATGCAGAGCATGTCCCCAGTCGCTACCCCTGTAGCGATGCCAAGCATGTTGGCCACTTACTTTTCCACGCTGACACATATGTAACTGAAGATGCTCCGCTGTGATATCTTACAAGATGTTCATTAGTCAACGTACAACCCTAGAAAAGTTCAAGGGGAGGTACAAGAGAGTCCTTGTCGATCTTAGCAAGGAATTACTGGAGAACATATTTTCTTCCTGTTTTAACGCTGCACCGGTTGAACCTCCTCCTTGAAAGTAAGCAAACAAATCCTCTCTTGCTATATTACTCATGGTTCTGATATTTCTATAGACATCATGGTTGTTGCGATCTACAACATTTGTATTGAAAAATAAAGGCTCTTAGAGAGTTGATCCAAGTTCTCATAGCCGCAAAATTTTAGCCTAAGCATCTTGGACATAGTTATCCATTGGTCAAAGACAAGTTCACTTCCATTAAAGAACTAGCATACTTGCACACTTAGATTTGTTACATATTATATTTCTTATACTAGTAGTTTCATGATGTGGTAGGCCCTTAGATACATATTGAATTTTGCTCCATAGTAAAGAATCTCTTTACAACGGTGATTCTGTTGAAATTTTCCTCATTAGAAACGATTTTTTTTGTCTTCTAAGATTGTTCATGTGCATGTATTGTTGATGATCAGAGGTAACATTTGTAGAGAATAAAGAAGTCCTTCTGGGAGTTCATAGGAAATAAGGAAGTCTTCAAGGGGGAGTTCAGATACAATAAGGAAGTCTATTTTTCAGAGAGTTGAAGCATCTGTTGGCCATGGTTGGGGAAAGTCAAGTTCCGCTATTGTTAAACAACTAGCATATCCCTCGCAAATGCGAGGTCAACGTCTAAATATTTCTAAACCATTTTATGGTTCTAGAAATTTCTAACATTGTTCTAGCAACCATAATTATTATGCTAAAAACTTACTTTGTGTGAAAGATATCTTTGATCATCTATAATTTATAGGACAATAATTATTGTTGACATAAAAAGAAACTCCATTTGTACACGGTGATATTAAATCAGTACATATGGCAAGCTAGGATGTAGTTTTATTTTGTGACTTCAATATGAAGCTAAATCTTATGTACGCCATTATGGGGTATACTCTAAACCAATATAAATCTAAGGTTTTGTTGGATAAAGAATATTAAGTTTTTGTTTCTATTTATTAGAGTGGATTTTCTCTAATTCCAAGTAGATAGAGACATGTGGATAGATATATATCTTGCTTGTAAGTCAACCTATATTTTATGGTTTACATAAACAACATAATTTCCACTGGTGGAAAAATGGCCTCCAGTCCCGGGCCGCAACAGGCTCTAGTCCCGTTTTTGGGCCCGGGACTGCGAAAACGGGACTAGAGGCCCCCCTCTAGTCCCGGCTCGCAACGGCCCGCGACTGATAACAGCCACGTGGCTGTTTCAGCGGCGCGGGGGGGGGGGGGGGGGGGGGGGGCGGAAACCCTTTAGTCCCGGGAGGTAACACCACCCGGGACTAAAAGGTTTCCTGCCGCGGCAGAGAAACACCACATTTCTCTGCCGCGGCAGCGATTGTGTATTTCCTTTTTTTGCCATTTTGTTCCTTTTCGTTTTGTGTTTCACTATAACAAACATATATTTCAATAGACATATTATACGCTACTACATACACACTACACGTCGATGCATTTATATAAGATCGATCCCTTGCAAGCATACATATAATCAATCATATCAAAAGGAAGAAATGTTTTGAAATTACATGGTCATTGATGAATATATATATCATATGAGCTACATGGAGATTACTAAGGCAAATCGAGTTCCACGTCATCCGCATAATGCTCTCCATGTACATCAAGGACTTCCTTCATCATAAATCCCGCCAGCTCCTCTTGAATTGCTCTTATGCGCAGGTCTGGCTCTAGTTTCTCTTGCAAATCATAAATATAATGTGAGTCAACTTTCCACTCACTAGTCAACTCTCGGATGTACTCGCAGACGTAGTATCCGCATAAATGAGTTCCCGGTGGCTGCTGTAAACTCTTCGCCATTTTATAAGTTAGCTCCTCTTTGAATGGACCTGGTATTTTCTGTCTGAACCGTGTCCAACACCTGCTCGGCAAAGAAAATAAACAAAAGAGTTATTATTAGTTACTTGATATCAGGAAATGAATGAAAGAGGACGATATAATGCGATAATGATTGAAATTACTTATGGAGCATTGCTTTCATGTCGCTCCACTTCTCTTGGTCCCAACTTAATGAGTCGTGGACTTCAACTAGGGAGTTGTCAACTTGAATGTTTAGCAAGATCCGGTGGAATCTGCGGACATTTACATAAGCATACATGCATAGTTCATCCAGTAAGCAAAAATAAAATATGTACAAGATATAAACACTCACTTGAAGTTGTAAGAAAATAGTATTTTCTTAATAAAATTATGCTCGGTTAAGAACCTGGACAGGTCTTCCTCCACGTCTTTGAGGTGATTCATTAACATATATTCATTAATGATATATGGGTCAATGAACCCAACATCGTATCTTCTAGCTCTTTTGTATTGAAGCATCTTCATTCTGCGAAATATAATATCATCATACAAAAGGATATATAGTTAGGATAATATATTAAATGCAATGAACGAGCTAAAGCTACAAACTTAATTATAGAAATAAATAACTTACAGACAGTAGCAACCAATGATAGATTTATCGAGGACGCGCTGGTTGTATAACTGAAACAGTTTCGGTCATTTGAACCTATATCGAGTATGGTTTGAAGTGATGCTCCTTTCTAACGTCCACCGGAAACCAATCTTTATGATGCTTTTTTCTGCTTGCGACATGTACCATTCATGCATATTTCGCATATGTGTGGATAGACGCGCGAGCTCCTCATTACTGACTAGAGGCTGCCCTTGGACATACTGCCGTACTATCTGACCCACTGGCGTATCTTCATAGCCTAAATATTGACCAAGAGACATATTTGCTTCGTTAGCAAGTGCTTTGGCCTCCGATACAGTGATTCCCATAAGTGCAGCATTATTACGGGCTCTAGGGTCCATTATTTGCATGTCCATATCCATTTCAGCTCTGAAGGCCTTGTCGAGGTCTGAAATGACTTTGAGCGGGGCGAACGATTGATTCTTCTGTGCTCCGAGCTAGGCAACTTGCTTCCCGCTTTTTGCACTTGTGATTTTTTTCTTCTGTGCTTGCTTAATAATCTCCCGGTCATAGTCTGATTCCAGATTCATCGATATCTGGGATGGTTGCTCAAGAAAGGACTTAGCCCACTTTTTTGTTTTTTCATTATATACCGGCTTTGGCTCAGGCTTTTTGAGTGCAAAATGCGCCTTAACTTGGGCAGCCACATCCGCGTTAGTTTCCTCGTCGGTCTTGTCGTAAGGTCTCTTTGGAAGAGCCGGCGGGATATCGACTATCTTCGGCGTTTGACCTTTCTTCGATGTGGGACGCGGGGGACCGTCGAACTTCCGTTTCTTCGACGAGGTAGTAGTATTGCACGGAGGCGGAGGCGGAGATCGAGTTGATGTACTCCTGCTGCGGCGATCGTCAGCGGGGCGGGGTGGACTTGGAGGTTGGCGATAATCGGGTTGGGGTGAACTTGGAGGTTGGCGATAATCGGGTTGGGATGGACTTGGAGGTTGACGATATTCGATGCGGGGTGGATTTGGATACCTTGGAGTCGGTGGCCTTGGTGCCGAGCCTGGAAACTTGATGTACTTCTTATTCCATAGAATGATGTTGCGCTTGACATCTCCTAGTTTCGTAAGGCCTTCAGGCGTAGCGATTTCAATCTCTAGGTCCGCAAAATCCTCCACTATGTCATCCACCGTGACACGAGCATAGCCTGGTGGAATCGGAAGTGAATGGTGGAGTGCTCCAGGTAGACAAGGTAAAGCAGTGCCAATCGCCACCTTGAAGGACAGGTTGTTCATTGGCTGATGTAGCTCACATTGTGCCATCTCTCTGACATCATCCACGGGGCAGTGAGGAGCCGGTGCATCATCCAGCAGTGCTTGATCATCAGCACGGACCTCCGTGGAAGCCACGCTGCTTCTCCGTTGGCTAAGATCCAATGCAGGATCATCAGACCGCGGGTGAGTTGACGACGGCGGCCTTTGGCTAATTTCATGCATGAGGTTCTTCAGATCAGCTAGGTCCTGCTCTACCCTGGAGATCCGGTCTGCCTCCCGGTCCTTCTTTCTCTGACGGCTTCTGTAACTGGCATCGTACAGAGGAAACCCTTTCTTCCACGAGACACCGACGCCTTTGCCTCGTGTTCGTCCTCCCTTTTCAGGATTCCCTAGGGTGCGTGTCAGCTCGTCGTTCTCTCTCTCGGGACGGAACAATCCCAATCGAGCATCGTTCATTGCTTGAATAAGGTCTTGGGAGGGTTTTATAATTTTATCATGAAATAATGTCTTCCCTGTTTCTGGGTCCAAGGATCCCCCGTGCCCGTACCACCAGTGCTTTGACCTCTCGGGCCATCCATCTGTACCAGGAGTGACGCCTCTAGCCCTCATATCCTTCTCCATAGTTTCCCAGTTAGGGATGGCACTCTTGTAGCCACCTGTCCCCATTTTATGATGGTATTTCTTGTTGGCAGCATTTAACGCGTTCTTTGCCGACTTTGCTTTTGCTTTATCAGATTGCTTGTACTGTACAAAATCGGGCCACTGTTCTCTCAACTTCTCGTTTACTCCTTTGAAGTCTGGAGTTTTCTTTTTCGCGACATATTTCGCGTATAAATTTTTCTTGTGGTTCCGGTACAGTTCAGCCATCTTGCTTAGTGCCCACTCCTTGACTTTCGCTCTATTTTCAAGCCCACCCGGCCTTGGGGTAATACCATCTACCTCAAATTCCTCATACTCTGGAGGTAGTATGAAATGCGCTATGAGCTTCTGCCAAAGGTCATCTTTGGCATCATCGGTGACATAGCTGTTGGATTCTTCACCGGGTTTCTTTGACTTATTCCATTCTTGGATGGTGATTGGCAGGTTGTCCCTAACAAGTGTAGGGGTTCGTAGCATGGAAAACAAAAATTTTCTATCGCATACAAACAAACAAGCCAAGATCTATCTACTAGATTGTAGCAACGAGTCGATAGTGGAACTCACCCTCGAAGATTCCAAAGCGGTTAACGAGAGCAGATTCTCGTGGATGATGTAGTCGTACTCTTTCCGATCTCAAGATCGCGTAGACGATCCTTCCGGCGCCACGTTCCAGCAGCGCTCCCGCAGTCGGTCACACGTTCGGTACTCGACGAAGACCTTCCTCTCCCTTGTTCCAGCAGGCAGCGGAGGTTGTAGCACTCTCCTCGCGATTCCGGCAGCACAACGGCGTGGTACCGGAAGTAGAGGGGAGATCCCGCAGGGCTTCGCCTTAAGCCGGTGCGAGTATGGTGGAGCTTATGAGAGAGGCTATTAGTGGTCTAGTAATTAGACACACCAATTAGAAGGCTCTAAACCAATTAGAAGGCTCTAAACCGAATAGCTCTAAACCGGGGTCTAGATCTAGGGTTTAGTTTAGAGGATAGGAAACTTGTGTGTGCTAGGAGGGAGCCCTGCCCCTCCTTATATAGGTGGGAGGGGGCTGGCGCGCCAGGGGGAGGAGAGTCCCTCCCCAAGTCGGCTTGGTGGGGCGCCGGCCAAGGGAGGAACCCTCCTCCAATTCGGCCTCCACCAATCCTCCTCTCTTCCCACTTCCCAAAATTGCCGTTTGACTTTCAAACTAGCCGTTTGACTTTTCAATTTAGGATTTAAATAAACCCTTTATTTTGGACAGCAAGAACACCTAGTACATGATGCAATCATTCCAACTTACAATGACACATTCATGTACCCTTCCCCTTCCGGAGTGCCGGACATTCCGGGACCTTCTAGAATGTTCCCGATGAAAACACCGGAACCATTCCCCAACTCCGAAACGGGACTTTCCTTATATGAATCTTATTCTCCGGACCATTCCGGATCACCTCGTGATATCCCGGATCCCATCCGAGACTCCGAACAACATTCGGTCTCTTTCTCATAATACCATAACTACTCAAACAACGTCGAATCCTTAAGTGTGTCTCCCTACGGTTCGTGAATTATGCGGACATGATCGAGACACTTCTCCGAACAATAACCAATAGAGGAATCTGGAAATTCATATGGCTCCCACATATTTCTACGATTACTTTGCGATCGAATGAACCACTTACATACGATACCAATTTCCCTTTGTCTCACGATATGTTACTTATCCGAGGTTATGATCGTCGGTATCTCTGCATACCTAGTTCAACCTCGATACTGATAAGTACTCTTTTCTCGTTCCCGTGATATGTGATCCCTTGTGAGCCAGTCACATGCTTGCAAGCTAATTGGATGACATTTCACCGAGAGGGCCCAGAGTATATCTATCCGTCATGCGGATGGACAAATCCCACTCTTGATCCATGTGTTTCAACCAATACTTTCCGAACACTCAATGCCACCTTTATAGCCACCCTGTTACGGTGTGGTGTTTGATGACATCAAAGCATCCATCCAGTAAAGGTGATATGCATGATCTCATGGTCGAAGGAATTAGGTTACTATGTATCAGAAAGCATATAGCAATTGAACTATTGAAATGACTTGATCTTTATGCTACGCTTATCTATAGGAGTATGTCCATCACATCATTCTCCTAATGATATGACCCTGTTGTTAATAACATCTCTATGTTCATGATCAGGAAACAATGATCATATATTAACCAACAAGCTAGTTTAACAAGAGGCTTTACTAGGGACTCTTTTATGTTTACAAATCACACAAGTATTAATGTTTCCTTTTAATACAATTATAGCATGGTATGTAAACATTTATCATAAATACGAAGATATGATAATAATCACTTTATTATTGCCTCTTGGGCATATCTCCAACAGTCTCCCACTTGCACTAGAGTCAATAATCTAGTTTCAAACCTTTGTGTATTCAACACCTATGGCTTTCCGGTGTTGTATGTACACGATTGCTAGTGGTCAACTGATCTCCGGATCTGACACTTCCAGGTCCGTGTGTAATTGCATGTCTTTGCGTCTCTACGCATCACTCATTCTCTAATGAGATGGCTTTGTATAAATTTGGTCTTTCGGTGTGACCTTTAGCTCTTTGGGGTTAAAACATGTTGATAATATTGTCGCACAATATATCTTCATAGTATTATCCCACTGTGAACTACACCTAGTTTGATAACAAACTACTTGACATAAATGCCCTCTTTTGCTGCTAAAATAGCAGTCATATACTTGGCCTTTTGTTGTAGTATCTGTCACAATGTCTTAACTTTGGAACTCATCCAAATCCTTTATGGAACTCACTTTCCATTATATTGTGCCACCCTTAGTTTAGATTGAGATAAACTTAATTTGTACTTTGTGACAAAACTAGTATCAATGTAGTAATTTTACAATGAACTAACCATCTATTTGTCACTTCTACAAATATTATACTCTTAGTTCTTTCAAAAGATCATAAGAATATCCTTACTATTGTCCAATGATCATCTTACGAATCATTCTGATATATGCTCTCAACATTTAGAGCATAGGACATATCTGGATTTGTACATATCACAGTATGATTGATATAAATACTCTTTGTGATTTCATCAAGTATCAATCTATACTTGATTATTTGTTTCACTTTACCAAATGTCAATACACTTGAATATATCATCAACATTGAACTCATTCAATCCTTTCTGTGCGACAAGAACCTTCTCTTATATTGAACTCATTCAATATCTTGTCTATGTACTTCTGGCACAACCATATTAGCGTCTATTGATGCCAAATATTTGGGTTTTGCCTAAGTCTTTCATCGGGATGAAATTCTTAATATGTGTTAATAAAAGATACATTATTTCCAATCAACAATATGTCTTCCACATAATGTATTAGAAACATGTCTTAGCGCTCCCACTTAATTTCTTGCAAACGCAAGCATCTTCATTGTCTCTGATGAAATTAAACTCTTTTAACAGTTTCATCATAGTGAAGATTCCAACTCCGCTATGCTCACTCTAACCATTGAAGTTTGCATATGCTTTTAGCATCCTTTGAATTAACAAAACCCTATGGACCGTGTTATGCACATGTCCTAGGTAACGATTCTATTAGAAGAATATGTTTTGTTTATTCAACTACCATATAACAAATTATATGTAGTGGTTGCTACATTAATCCATCTAGACTAAATATCACTATGACAGATCAAATCTTGTCATAGTCAACCTTTGAACATTGTTGTGAACTCTTTCTCAACATGTCGACTATTTCATAGATGTAAAACATCCATGTCTATTTCTTTATAGATCCAGACACAACTGTAAGGTCTTACACCTTTCTCGAGGGTCCTTCAAGTTCAAAACTTGATTTCTCGTGTATGGAACTATCACGGATTTTATGGCTTCAAGCCATTTTACGGAGTCAGGGCCCATCATCGCTTCTTTGCATGTAGTCGGTTCATTATTCTCAAATAATGATTCAACCCTCAAATCTTGGTATTTGATTGTTTACCCGATCTACTTGTTTCAATAGGAACTTAGATCTCCGTGACCACAACCTTTTGAGGTACGTGAACCATGAGCATTGTTGCTGCCTCCGAAACACTTTTTGGCGCTGCGCAACTCTGCACATATAGCTAAGGTTCTTTTAACCTTATCAAAGTTCTAATGTCCTCCCACTTAACTTTTCACGAAAAATTTCTTCTCAAAGAAACTTGACGTTCTAAGCAACAAACACTTTTGTCTCCGGTGTTTTATGGAGGAACAGTTTATACAAAGACAGGTTCATCCGACTTTGGTTGCACACATCTTTCTTATGCATAGCATACCAATGTTTAAGAAAGGACAACTTGGGTTTTATCCCAAACCATAACTTTATATGGTGTCATTTCAACGGATTATGATGGAGCTCTTTTCAGTGGAAAAACGGTAATCTCTAAAGCTTTTAATCTTTAAAATACAATGGCAGTTTTATTACACCTTTCGATCTTACCATGTCAAACAAGGTTTAATTACATATCTCGAACGCTCCATACTCTTATGGTGTTTCGGGAAAATGCAAATCCACGGAACGATTCCTTAAATCTTAGGTATTATGCTAAACTTGTAACTCAAATATCTTCCTTTATGATCTTATCATAAACTATTTATATTCTTGTTACAATGATTTTGCACTTCATCTTGAAAGTCTTTGAACTTTTCAAGTGTTTCATACTTTATCCTTATTAAGTAAATATTCATATATTCACTCAAATTTTCGGAGAAAGCATATGAAGTTGAAATCCATCGCCCTTGACTACACATAACGGACTTCGTACAACAATATGTACAAGTTCCAATAAGCTAGTCATTCGTTCCCTTTCGGCCTATGAACGAAGTTTTAATTATCTCCAGGAAATTTTCACAAGCGTCATTTGATCAAAATCAAATAGACTCCAAAATTCCATCCATATGGATTTTCTTCATGTTTTCTTTCCAATATAATTTAAATGGCGATGTCACTTCCTAAGTGATCTTTCAATCAATTTGTCTTTCGACATTTTTAGCACTAGTTTTATGGATGTGATGTCTCCAACGAGATTTGTGAATCATCCATCTTTTATGGATTACGGCAATTATTTGAACAACCCTTTTGTTCTTATAACACCTGATAAAACAAATCTTGAAGGCAAGCTTTGATGTTTAATGAGCAACACAATAACCCTTTATTTGTTCTCGATGAACATCATCACATATTCTTTTGCTAATTACTTAGGCCACTGTAGTTCATGAATTCTGTTGTTTCGTATGACGATTCACACCAACAAATTCAGTATCAAATACTTGAGAACCACTTTGTTTAATAAGCAAAGAATATAGCCATAACATGTATATCATCTATATACTTAAACTGAACAATTCTAGTCTTTTCTTTTCTGCCATATATTTATGAGATTCTCTTTCAATATTTCCTTTTCTATTTGAAAGAATCTATCATCATCAATAGTGGAGTCATACATATGACACATAGTCCAAAGCGTGTATAGTTAAATACCAATGTCTTTGGACTTGCACTTTGAAGTAGATCACCATCATCAAATGTTTGGTGTTCTTTCAAATTCCTTTTTTTAGTAATCTCTTGGTGTAGTAAACATTTTACCTACATCAAATATTCACCCTCATCATGGATTTATCCATGATCAAGCTACTTTTAGCTTATAACGGTGAATCATGAGTATAATGTTGCTCTCCAAATCCTTTTGGACGATTAGGACAACTAGTGTCTCCAACCTTTTGCAAATTCTCATCAAATATGAGAACATGACTTTTGCCATATTATACTCTATCATGTTGCAACCAAAACTTCGTTTCAGATATCACAATATCTTCCACACATCATGGTTTCTGAAACAACTCTTTCAGATCCTAGATAACTTTGATATTAAGACAATCCTTTGAATATCAAGAATCATGGAGACAAACATGATACTTATATACTAACACTTGGAATTGTTACTCTTGATTTAATACTAATTATTAAACTTCATGGAGTAACCGGAACTTACTGAAAGTTTGCAATAGGACTTTTAAACTTTAGATTAACACTTCAAAACAATACGATACCAGTTCGTAAAGTAACAAACCAGAATTCTATAGTTCTATTATCTCAATTATAACTAAGCGCAAGGTGGTAAACAGATGCCAATGACTACAACAACTATGCAAATTCACTTTGATTTAGTTTATGATAAATTGAGTTCTAATTAATAATTAAATTAATCTAGGTGAACTCCCACTCAAAACAATATCCCTCACATTGTTTTAGTGATCACACGAACCAAATCCACCACATCAAAACCGATCATCACGAGAGTTGATATAGTTTCAATGGCGAACAATCAACATGTTCATCATATCTACTATATGACTCATGCTCTACCTTTCGGTAATCCGTGTTCCTGAGGCCATGTCTGTACATGCTAGGCTCGTCAAGATCAAACCTTAGCTACCGCATAAGCAAATCTGGCTTGCTTACGTTGTATTCACCCGCGGAATCAAAAACACCCGATCATCACGTGGTGCTTCGAAGCAGCAAGCTTTGGCAACGGTGCATACTAAGGGTGAACACTTTAGAACTTGAAATTTATGTGCATGAGGGATCATCTTATAATGCTACCGTCGTCTACTAAGCAATACAAGATGCATAAAGGATTAACATCACATGCAATTCATAATATGTGATATGATATGGCCTTTCTTCTTTGTGCTTTCGATCTCCATCTTCAAGCACGAACATGATCTCCATCATCACCGGCACAGCATCAAGGTCAATGACGCTTCTTCATGGTTGTCGTCCACCAGCATCAACTATTACAACTATTTTGAATAGACAAGCAGGTCTTAACAGAAATTAAAGACAACCATATGGCTCCTGCCGGTTGCCAACTTACAATAAGGAACATTGCATACATCAAATATAATCACAATCATGGCCATATCACATCACTGCACACCCCTGCAAAACAAAGTTAGACGCCTCTACTTTCTTTGCATATTTTACGTGGCTTGGGGCTTTCAATAAGTGTCGTTCTAACTTACGAACAAGAACCACAACATTGATACTAGCATTGTTGATTACCCGTTGTAAATTGGATCTTAACTATGCTAGGAGAAACAGGCACCCGCAAAGCCACTTATGCAATACAAGTTGCATGTCAAACGTGGAGCAAGTCTCATGAACGATGTCATGTAAGGTTAGCCCGGGCCGCTTCATCCCAACATACCGCAAGATGCAAAGTACACAAAAAGCAATCTACAATAAAAGCATCAACGCCCACAATGACCATTGTGTTCTACTCGTGCAACAGATCTACATATAGACACGGCTCTGATACCACTGTAGGGGTTCGTAGCATGGAAAACAAAAATTTTCTATCGCATACAAACAAACAAGCCAAGATCTATCTACTAGATTGTAGCAACGAGTCGATAGTGGAACTCACCCTCGAAGATTCCAAAGCGGTTAACGAGAGCAGATTCTCGTGGATGATGTAGTCGTACTCTTTCCGATCTCAAGATCGCGTAGACGATCCTTCCGGCGCCACGTTCCAGCAGCGCTCCCGCAGTCGGTCACACGTTCGGTACTCGACGAAGACCTTCCTCTCCCTTGTTCCAGCAGGCAGCGGAGGTTGTAGCACTCTCCTCGCGATTCCGGCAGCACAACGGCGTGGTACCGGAAGTAGAGGGGAGATCCCGCAGGGCTTCGCCTTAAGCCGGTGCGAGTATGGTGGAGCTTATGAGAGAGGCTATTAGTGGTCTAGTAATTAGACACACCAATTAGAAGGCTCTAAACCAATTAGAAGGCTCTAAACCGAATAGCTCTAAACCGGGGTCTAGATCTAGGGTTTAGTTTAGAGGATAGGAAACTTGTGTGTGCTAGGAGGGAGCCCTGCCCCTCCTTATATAGGTGGGAGGGGGCTGGCGCGCCAGGGGGAGGAGAGTCCCTCCCCAAGTCGGCTTGGTGGGGCGCCGGCCAAGGGAGGAACCCTCCTCCAATTCGGCCTCCACCAATCCTCCTCTCTTCCCACTTCCCAAAATTGCCGTTTGACTTTCAAACTAGCCGTTTGACTTTTCAATTTAGGATTTAAATAAACCCTTTATTTTGGACAGCAAGAACACCTAGTACATGATGCAATCATTCCAACTTACAATGACACATTCATGTACCCTTCCCCTTCCGGAGTGCCGGACATTCCGGGACCTTCTAGAATGTTCCCGATGAAAACACCGGAACCATTCCCCAACTCCGAAACGGGACTTTCCTTATATGAATCTTATTCTCCGGACCATTCCGGATCACCTCGTGATATCCCGGATCCCATCCGAGACTCCGAACAACATTCGGTCTCTTTCTCATAATACCATAACTACTCAAACAACGTCGAATCCTTAAGTGTGTCTCCCTACGGTTCGTGAATTATGCGGACATGATCGAGACACTTCTCCGAACAATAACCAATAGAGGAATCTGGAAATTCATATGGCTCCCACATATTTCTACGATTACTTTGCGATCGAATGAACCACTTACATACGATACCAATTTCCCTTTGTCTCACGATATGTTACTTATCCGAGGTTATGATCGTCGGTATCTCTGCATACCTAGTTCAACCTCGATACTGATAAGTACTCTTTTCTCGTTCCCGTGATATGTGATCCCTTGTGAGCCAGTCACATGCTTGCAAGCTAATTGGATGACATTTCACCGAGAGGGCCCAGAGTATATCTATCCGTCATGCGGATGGACAAATCCCACTCTTGATCCATGTGTTTCAACCAATACTTTCCGAACACTCAATGCCACCTTTATAGCCACCCTGTTACGGTGTGGTGTTTGATGACATCAAAGCATCCATCCAGTAAAGGTGATATGCATGATCTCATGGTCGAAGGAATTAGGTTACTATGTATCAGAAAGCATATAGCAATTGAACTATTGAAATGACTTGATCTTTATGCTACGCTTATCTATAGGAGTATGTCCATCACATCATTCTCCTAATGATATGACCCTGTTGTTAATAACATCTCTATGTTCATGATCAGGAAACAATGATCATATATTAACCAACAAGCTAGTTTAACAAGAGGCTTTACTAGGGACTCTTTTATGTTTACAAATCACACAAGTATTAATGTTTCCTTTTAATACAATTATAGCATGGTATGTAAACATTTATCATAAATACGAAGATATGATAATAACCACTTTATTATTGCCTCTTGGGCATATCTCCAACAACAAGCACCCCGAATTGATTTATAAACATCCTCCGGTGCTTCTTTGGAGCAATCGGTTCACCATCATCATCTATTTCTTCGATGGTGAACCTCTGATTACCATCCAACTTTTTGTTCGGCCCTCGTTTCGTTCGAGCTGTCGATTGCTTCGATCCGGTGGGCTAAAAGAAGAAGAGAGAGTGATTAATATATATCTATATCAGTTAATGAATAGACGTAACACGAGACTTTATATATATATATATATATATGTACCTCGCCGGATCCTGTCGAGAGGCCATCATTATTGCTGTTATTTGTTTGCCCTTCGTCCATCTGGTCTTGCCCTTGGTTTTCCTCTAGTCCATCACCGGATGGATTCAGATATGAGGATATCTCTTCCTCGAGCAAAATATCTTCGGCCGTGCCCGTAATAAGAGGAATTTCACCTCTTATCATGCCCTAAAGAAAACCTTCACCGATGCGACCAGGATCTTCGTATGGATCCATGACTTAATTATCTATAACAAAAAGAGAGTTAAACATGTTAGAAAAAACAATAATCCTAATAACTAAAACAATATAATCCTAATTATAATAACTTAAACAAAAAAAATAACCCTAATCCTAAAGGGCTTCGATCTCGATCTCGATATCGTATTCTACCGAGAAGCACCAAACACCAGAAAAAAATAAAGGGGAAACAATCAACACATGGCATCGATGCAATGCTCAAGCAAGTATGATGATATGACAAGTTGAATTGCATTGAATTGAAACCCTAAAACATGCTCGGCAAATTAATCGGGGTTCCGAGGGGTGAAAACCCTAACTCGGGAAAACTCCGGAACATATGAGAGGGGTGCATTTGTTCTTCTAATTAAACTTGCTGTCATGAAAGTTGATTAATAATGCATGATGATATAGATAGCTAGGTTTCAATTTTCTGAACATTTTGATATATTATTTGTATTTTTCTAACTTATAAATTAAAAGTTATTGAATTTACAATATTTAATCAAATTCTGGAATTACTAAAAAGGGTTATTTCATCATTATGACATCAGAAGAGGGGGTTAAACTTTTTGTACCGCTACTAAGCCTAGCCACTATGACTGACCAGTGGGGTACTGGCCACCTCAGCATGCCACGCAAGCAAGAGGGACCGGGGGGAGGGGGTTGATTATTTTCACGAGCCAGTTGACGAAGGCGCGCGCGGGACGGCGATTGACGGCGGCGCGGGACGGCGAACTGGGAAGAGGAAGGAAGCAGGAGGGTGCCTGAGGTCAGCGAGGCCGAGGGAGGTCGAGGGTGGCCGGATCGGCGACGGACGCGGCGGTCGGAGACGGGGAAGGAGCGGACGGGGAGCTCGACTGGGGGCGCGGGGCTTCGATTCCTTCGGTGAGGCTCTGCGGTACGGCACGTGGCGGCACGGCGGGGTGGTGGCCGGAGACGAGGGCGGCGGCGCGGTGGAATCCGGCAGCACCTCCCCTGCGTCGATCGAGCTCTCGCCGTCGTCTGCGCGCGTCTCCTCGTCGATTTCGCCAAGTGCTGGGTGGGGGAGGCCAGGGGTGGGCGCAAGTTATTTATACCCCCACCCCTTTAGTCCCGGGCTAAGCCACCGCCCGCGACTAAAGGGTCTTTAGTCGCGGGTCGTGGCTTAACCCGCGACTAAAGACCCCCCCTTTAGTCGCGGGCTAAGCCACGGCCTGGGACTAAAGGTCTTTTTCGGCCGCTTCGTTTTCGCGCGCGCACTCACCCTTTAGTCCCGGGTCCAGCCACGACCCGCGACTGTTTGTTTTTTTTGTAAATTTTCTTTTTTAATTCAAAACTAATATAAAAACTTTGAAAAATCATATCTTTTATTGTAATAATCCAAATAAAACAAATAATATGTCTATTATTATCAGAAAAATATAAAGAATTTTAATATAATATCCATTTATCTGTTTGCATCATTTATAAATTATTTCATTTGTAAATTTTCTTTTTTAATTCAAAACTAATATAAAAACTTTGGAAAATCATATCTTTTATTGTAATAATCCAAATAACACAAATAATATGTCTATTATTATTAGAAAAATATAATGAATCTTAATATAATATCCATTTATCTGTTTGCATCATTTATAAATTATTTCATTTGTAAATTTTCTTTTTTAATTCAAAACTAATATAAAAACTTTGAAAAATCATATCTTTTATTGTAATAATCCAAATAAAACAAATAATATGTCTATTATTATCAGAAAAATATAAAGAATTTTAATATAATATCCATTTATCTGTTTGCATAATTTATAAATTATTTCATTTGTAAATTTTCGTTTTTTAATTCAAATCAAATATAAAAACTTTGGAAAAATCATATCTTTTATTGTAATAATCCAAATAACACAAATAATATGTCTATTATTATCAGAAAAATATAATGAATCTTAATATAATATCCATTTATCTGTTTGCATCATTTATAAATTATTTCATTTGTAAATTTTCTTTTTTAATTCAAATCAAATATAAATTTTTTGGAAAATCATATCTTTTATTGTAATAATCCAAATAACACAAATAATATGTCTATTATTATCAGAAAAATATAATGAATCTTAATATAATATCCTTTTAGTCCCGGATGTAGTAACGAACCGGGACTAAAGATATTTTCCGCCATTTCCCACCTCTTCCCGCCAAGTTTTCCCGCCCTTTCCTTTCTACAAGAGCTTTTAGTCCCCGATGTAGTCACTAACCGGGACTAAAGATATTTCCCGCCATTTCTCAAAGCTTCACGCCAAGTTTTCCCGCCCTTTCCATCTATATTTAGGGTTATCGTGCCATGGCTATCCACACATCCACACCTTCCTCTCTTAGAACAATGGACAACGCCTACTGGGCCATTCTGACCCTCGAGGAGACCGAGGCACTGTGCGCCTCCAACTACCCTTGTCCGCCGGGCTACCGGCTGCCCGCCGGCTGGATGCTGAGCGCTGGAGGGGTTCCTGTCCCTCCTGTCCCTCAAGGTTCCGCACGCCAGGCGGCCATCACAAACCACTTCTACCACGAGCTCACGCCAGAGCAGCGGATGGATCCCCAGTGGGCCATAGAGGCACTCCCTAATATGTGAAATTAGTTAGCTCCTAGGCGTATTGATCTAGTTAGAGAAGTTACAAGATGCAAGATGGTTTTCGAGAGCAGGGACACCACTACGGCCAGTTTCAGGGAGATGCCGACGGAGCCCAGTCCTCCGGCATCTCCCAGAAACTGGTCATAGAGGCACTCCCTAATATGTGACATCACACGTTTGGAGATCAGATCTTAATGGTAAGTATGAATCGGTACTAAAGGCCCTCCTTTAGTCCCGGTCCAGCCACAAAACATGACTAACACACTCAAGATTGTTTGCAGACAACACTATAAAAATGGACACATGCATGGAACATCTTCACTCATAAAATGTTACAATTATTACATATTATTTCTTCGCGTGTGTTCCTTTCTGATCCCGTCGTATCCATGGAGCATCTTCATTCATTAACATGATGGTTGGGTCATCCTTCACCGCGAAGGGCGGAATTTCATGGAACTTATCACAATCTTCTGACATGTCTGTCTTGTCCTCCACTCCCACGATGTTTCTTTTTCCTGAAAGAACTATGTGGCGCTTTGGCTCATCGTCTGATGTATTATTTTTCTTATTTTTTCGTTTTCTAGGTTTGGTAGACATGTCCTTCACATAGAAAACCTGGGCCACATCATTGGCTAGGACAAATGGTTCGTCTAAGTACCCAAGATTGTTGAGATCCAACGATGTCATTCCGTATTTCTTGTCTACCTCAACCCCTCCTCCCGTCAGCTTGACCCATTTGCACCGAAACAAGGGGACCTTAAAAGTAGGTCCATAGTCAAGTTCCCATATCTCCTCTATGTAACCATAATATGTGGTCTTTGACCCCTTGTGGTCTGTTGCATCAAAGCGGACACCACTGTTTTGGTTGGTGCTCTTTTTATCTTGGGCTATCGTGTAAAATGTATACCCATTTATCTCGTACCCATGGAAAGTCGATATAGTCGAATATGGTGACCTAGACAACAAGTATAGCTGATCTCCAAGAGTGTTGTTTTTGATGAGATGTTGCAACCAACCGCCGAAACTCTTCATGTGTTCATATCTAATCCAAGAGTCATACTTTCCAGGGTTGTTGGAGCGTAAGATTTTCTTGTGTTCCTCGATATATGGGGCTGCCAAGATAGAATTCTGTAGAACGGTGTAATGTGATTCGGTGTAAGAATATCCGTCTCTACATATTATTGATTTCCTTCCTAGAGTATCCTTTCCACTCAGTCTCCCCTCATACCGCGATTGAGGAAGACCAATCGGCTTAAGGTCAGGAACGAAGTCAACACAAAATTCAATGACCTCCTCTGTTCCATAGCCCTTGGAGATGCTTCCTTCTGGACTAGCACGGTTACGAACATATTTATTTAAGATTCCCATGAACCTCTCAAAGGGAAACATATTATGTAGAAATACAGGACCGAGAATGGAAATCTCTTCGACTAGGTGAACCAGCAGGTGCGTCATAATATTAAAGAAGGATGGTGGGAACACCAACTCAAAACTGACAAGACATTGGACCATATCATTCTATAACCGTGGTAGATCTTCAGGATTGATTATCTTCTGAGAGATTGCATTGAGAAATGCACATAGCTTCACAATGGGTACTCGAACATTATCTGGTAGAAGCCCCCTCAATGCAATCGGAAGCATTTGCGTCATAATCACGTGGTAGTCATGAGACTTTAGGTTTTGGTACTTTTTTCTGCCATATTTATTATCCCCTTTATATTCGACGAGAAGCCAGACGGGACCTTAATACTGCTTAGGCATTCAAAAAATATTTCCTTCTCTTGTTTGGTAAGAGCTAAGCTGGCATGACCTTGAAACCATTCTGGATGCAAGACATCTGGGTCTTTCATACGTTGATGGTCCTTTCGTGCTTCCGGTGTATCTTTTGCCTTCCCATACACGCCCAAGAAGCCTAGCAGGTTCACGCAAAGATTCTTCGTCACATGCATCACATCGATTGCAGAGCGGACCTCTAAGAATTTCCAATATGGTAGCTCCCAAAATATAGATTTCTTCTTCCACATGGGTGCGTGTCCTTCAGCGTCTTTCGAAACAGATTTTCCTCCAGGACCCTTTCCAAAGGTTACCAGTTGATCCAAATCTTTGACCATATCAAATATATCAGCACCAGCACGCTCCTTAGGCTTCGTATGGTGACATGCCAGACCGTTGAAATGCTTGCCTTTCTTTCTTAAGGGATGCTTGGCCAAAAGAAATCGACGATGCTCATTGTATACATTCTTCTTACAATGTTCCAAATATATACTTGCAGTCTCATCTAAACAGTGTGTGCATGCATTGTATCCCTTGTTTGACTGTCCTGAAAGGTTACTAAGAGCAGGCCAATCATTGATTGTTACGAAAAGCAATGCTCGGAGGTTAAATTCTTCCTGCTTGTGCTCATCCCACACGCGTATCCCGGTTTCGTGCCACAACTGTAAAAGTTCTTCCACTAATGGCCTTAGGTACACATCAATGTCGTTGCTGGGTTGCTTCGGACCTTGGATCAACACTGGCATCATAATGAACTTCCGCTTCATGCACAACCAAGGAGGATGGTTATAGATGCATAGAGTCACAGGCCAGGTGCTGTGACTGGAGCTCTGCTCCCCAAAGGGATTCATGCCATATGTACTTAGACCAAACCTTAAACTCCTTGCGTCATCTGCAAAGTCCGGGTACTTTCTATCGATTTTTCTCCATTGCGACCCATCAGCGGGGTGTCTCAACATCCCGTCTGACTTACGTTCCTCTTTATGCCATCGCAACAACTTGGCGTTCTCTTTGTTTCTGAATAAGCGTTTCAACCGTGGTATTATAGGAGCATACCACATCACCTTCGCAGGAACCCTCTTCCGGGGGGGGGGGGGGCTCGCCCTCAACGTCACTAGGGTCATCTCGTCTAATCTTATACCGAAGTGAAGTGCATACCGGGAATGCATCTAAATTCTCATACTCCTCACCGCGGTAGAGGATGCAGTCATTAGGGCATGCATGTATCTTCTGAACCTCTAAACCTAGAGGGCAGACAACCTTTTTTGCTTCGTTTGTACTGGCGGACAATACATTATCTTTTGGAAGCATATTCTTCATCATTTTCAGCAACTTTTCAAATGAGGAGTCAGGTATAGCACACTCAGCCTTCCATCGCAGCAATTCCAGTGTGCTGCCCAGCTTTTTCAGACCATTTTAGCAATTTGGGTACAACAACTTTTTGTGATCCTCTAGCATGTGATTGAACTTCTCCCTATCCTTTTCAATTTCACAATCTCTTCGTGCATAGGCAATGGTCCGACCAAGATCATCAGCGGATTCATCATGTGTCTCTTCTTCATCCACCCCTTCAGCATCCCCATGGAAGTATCTCCGTACTCAGGAAACCATGATAGTTGTCATCCTCCTCCTCTTCTTCATTGTCTTCCATTATAACCCCTCTCTCTCCGTGCTTGGTCCAACAATTATAACTGGGCATGAAGCCGGACTTCAACAGGTGGTTGTGAAGGGTTTTTGAGTCAGAGTAATCCTTCTGATTCCTACATCCATTACATGGACAGAATGCAAAACCATTGTGCTTGTTTGCATCAGCAACACGGATGAATTCATGCACGCCATTAATGAACTCGCCAGAGCGTCGGTCAGTACCGTATATCCATTCCCGGACCATCTGCATTATAGTAAAAGTATATCAAAAACCATTACACAACATGATAAAATTATTACAAGTTATATTGAGAGCTTCTAGAGCACTAATTTTGAATTTTGAAAAATTTACATGCACCAATTTGTGAATTGGAGAAAACAATCAACATGATAAATGTGGAGTTTTTTTATTATTGTTCCATCAATGAAAACCTCATTCCATTCTAAGCTCTAAAACTCTAAAATTACACATTTCAATTTTCAGTAACTATGTGCCTAATCAAAATTTGTTACACATATATATCAGAATCCTTCTAGCTACTTCTAGAGCATGCATTTGATCCATATCTCTATACTTCTAGAGCATTATATAGAGCTAAAGTAGCAATAAGAGATGAAAGAATGAAGTTCTAACCTTTTAAAGCTTTGGATTTAGGTGTTGCAAACTAAATCTTGACAAATCTTGAGAAAATAAATGGCATGAACTCTCTTGCTTTCTTTGAGAAAAATGGCCACCATATGCTTTAGGGCAGCTGGCCAGGG
The DNA here is from genome assembly GCA_916181665.1 of Avena sativa. NCBI lineage: Eukaryota > Viridiplantae > Streptophyta > Magnoliopsida > Poales > Poaceae > Avena > Avena sativa. The sequence continues at coordinate 391,718,659 of OV702280.1, read as the reverse complement.
AGCTGTATATATAGTGATGGACAATTAGCCCCGGGCCGTGATACGACCCGAGACTAATAGTCTCCGAAAAGAGCTGTTGCCATGCTCCAGCTTATTAGTCTCGGGCCGTATTACGGGCCGGGACTAATGATCTGGTCTGGCCCGGGACTAATGCTTATGTCCATTTTTATCCGTTGGAGGCCTCACGGACCGGGACTAGTGCTAGCACTAGTCGCGGTTCATGACGGGCCGAGACTGCTGGGCTTGTTCTGATAGAACCGAAGATGATTTTTCCAGTAGTGTTCTTTTTCTCTTCCAAATTCTACTTATTCTTTCCCTAAATAAAGAAGTCTCTTTTCAAGAAGTTGAAGCATCCATTGGCCATGGTTATCCAGTTGGAGGAAAGTCAAGTTCCTCTATTATTAAACAATGGCACATAACAAAGTTTCCTTTAACGTGGAAGTCATTGTGACATGTAAACGTGTACTATTCTTTTTTTACCACTCGTCTTTTCCTTTTGAATCGGGGTAGATCGTGAAGGACCAGTAGCCTAGTAGTTGGGTCGCAGTTGGCGCATCCCAGCAACCTAATTCGATCCCTATCGGGGATGAATTTTTGGAATTCTCACTCCGTCCCGCTTCTATTATATCAAAAAAGTGTCTAGTTCCTTCTAGCACTGTTTCATTTTTTCTATTCTCAACGGTGTGGATAATTTTACATAAAGGGCCAAAAATAAAATGGAAAATACACATAGATCCTTGCATTTTACACATCCCTAGAGATACCACCTACTTAAAAGTTGGACAAGGAGATCAGATCCAGCTCCTTCTCCACCATATCTGAGCATCGCATCATGGTCTACCACATCGCCGCCAGGGACGTAACCACTTGGGGCGATGTAGCAGGAGCATGTTGTACCGGAGCAACAAGGCCTCTATCTTGGCATAGCAGCCTGCATGTTGCACATTACATGTTGTCACCAACCAGAAGAAGTCATAGCCGACTGAATGAACCAGCACACAACATACAAAAAGTTTTCATTTAAAGTAGTGTAGAGGACCCAAATCACATCCGCATAGATACCACCTAAGGCAATCTGCTCTCCCCCAATGGATTCAGAAGACAATGGACTATCACAAGCTACCCTCTGATAGGCGATCGATGTGTCTTAATGAGAGCTTATTTTTTCCATTACTATATGTGTTCTTTGCAATGATGTGGGGCTCGTGTGATGTATCTCCTTGGGGGCATGTGGTGTACTGATGTGGATATTGTCCCAGCGTAATGCAAAGCATGTCACCACCAGTCGCTACCCCCTAGCGATGCCAAGCATGCTGGCCACATACTTTTCAACGTTGACACGTATGTAACTGAAGATGCTTCGCTATGAAATCTTACAAGATGTTGATTAGTCAACCTACAATCCCAGAAAATTTCAAGGGGAGGTACAAGAGAGTCCTTGTCAATCTTAGCAAGGAATTATTGGAGAACATATTTTCTTCCGGTCTTAACGCTGCACCGGTTGAACCTCCTCCTTGACAGTAAGCAAACAAATTCTCTCTTGCTATATTACTCATGGTTCTGATATTTCTAAAGACATCATGGTTGTTGCGATCTACAGCAGTTGGATGACAATGAAAAATAAAGGCTCTTAGAGAGTTGATCCAAGTTTCGATAGCCGGAAATTTGAGCCTAAGCACATCTTGGTCATGGTTATCCATTGGTCAAAGACAAGTTCACTTGCATTAAAGAACTAACATACTAGCACACTTAGATTTGTTACAGATTATATTTGGGTTATCACGTATTTCTTATAGTAGTTTCGTGATGTGGTAGGCCCTTAGATACATACTCAAATTTGCCTCATTTAAAACGATTTTTTTTGTCTTCTAAGATTGTTCTTGTGCATGTGTTGTTGATGATCGGAGGTACCATTTGTAGAGAATAAAAAAGTCCTTCTGGGAGTTCATAGGAAATATGGAAGTCTTCAAGGGGGAGTTCATATATATATATATAAGGAAGTCTGTTTTTCAGAGAGTTGAAGCATCCGTTGGCCATGGTTGGGGGAAGTCAAGTTCCTCTATTATTAAGCAACTAGCGTGTCCCTTGCAAATACGAGGTCAACGTCTAAATATTTCTAAACCATTTTATGGTTCTAGAAATTTCTAACATTGTTCTAGCAACCATAATTATTATGCTAAAAACTTACTTGTGTGGAAGATATCTTTGATCATCTATAATTTATAGGACAATAATTATTGTTGCCATAAAAAGAAACTCCGCTTGCATGCGGTGATATTAAATCAGTACATATGGCAAGCTAGGATGTAGTTTTTATTTTGTGACTTTAATATGAACCTAAATCTTATGTCTGCCAGTATGGGGTATACTCTAAACCAATATAAATCAAAGGTTTTGTTGGATCAAGAATAATTTTTTTGTTTCTATTTATTAGAGTGGATTTTCTCTACTTCCAAGTAGATAGAGACATGTGGATAGATGTATATCTTGCTTGTAAGTCAACCTATATTTTATGGTTTACATAAAGAACATAAATTCTATCTTTTTTTTTCAAATTCTACTTCTTCCTTCCCTAAATAAAGAAGTCTCTTTTCAGGGAGTTGAAGCATCCATTGGCCATGGTTATTCCGTTGGGGGAAAGTCAAGTTCCTCTATTTTTAAACAATGGCACATAACAAAGTTTTCTTTAATGTTGCAGTCATTGTGAGTTTGTGACAAGTAAACATGTACTATTCTTCTTTTTTTACCACTCAACTTTTTTTTGAATCGGGGTAGGTCCTGAAGACCACGAAGATTTCATTCATTCTCAAACGGTGGAGATATATTTTACATCAAGGATCAAAATAAAAAGGACATAGATCCTTACATTTTGCACATAGGACCCTAGTTAAAATTTGGACAATGAGATCAGGTCCAGCTCCTTCTCCACCATATCTGAGCACATCAGCGTGGCCAACCACATCGCCGCCAGGGACATAACCACTTGGGGTGGTGTAGCGGGAGCACGTTATACCAGAGCAACAATTCCTCCATCTTGGCATAGCAGCCTGGATGTTGAACATTACATGTTGTCGTCGTCCAGAAGAAGCCGTGGCCTATGGAATGAACCAGTACACTGCACACAACATATAAAAAGTTCTCATCTAAATTAGTGTAGATGACCCAAATCACATCCCCAGAGATACTACCTAAGGCAGTCTGCTCTCCCCAATGGCTTTAGAAGACAATGGACTATCATAGACTACCCTCTGATGGCGATTTGTCTCAATGAGAGCTTGATTTTTTCCCTTTACTATATGTGTTCTTTGTAATGATGTGGGGCTCGTGTGATGTATCTCCTTGGTGGGGCTCGTGTTGTGTGGATTTACCTATCTTTTCCTTATAGATCACCACATTTATCTCCAATACAATGCACGAACGAATTTCGAAAATAACAAGCCGAGACATTTTTAGAACTACAGTACATTGTAAGTTGAGTTAGGACTTGCATGTCAAGATGAAGCAGCTATACTCAAAACAACCGACCGGGCTAAGTTGACTTAAACAAGACTTTATCCAAGTATAACTGAGCCAGAGCAATCGCTAAGTGAGGTGGACTACAGTAGATGATTCTAGGTCCGGTGACATGCCATCGTTGCCCGTCGGCCGAAGCTGCTTCATGGGCCCCTTGGGCTGCTCGAGCGGCGAGTCCTGGCTTCCAAGAATGGCTAGAACTGCAGAGATGGCGGGCCTATCTCCGGGCGATTGCTGCACGCAGAGTAGGCCGATCTGAATGCACCGGCGCAGCTCCGATGAGAGGTCTTCCGAGCCCGAGCGAAGCTGTGCCGGCGGTGCCACCGCCGTATCCAGAAGGTCCAACACCCTGTGCTCCTCCCACAGTCTCCATGCCTAGAATAGATGCAAACCATCAAAATTGAACACTTATCATCATGACATGCTTATCGTGTCCAATATATTCTGGTTGGCCGGCACCTGTGTATCCGTGTGCGAAATGACGCTCGGTGTTGCGTTGTTCCTGCGGCCACTGATTACCTCCAGTAGGACGACGCCGAAGCTGAACACGTCGCACTTGGGCGTCATCTCACCATGCTCGGCGTACTCTGGTGACGCGTATCCCCTGCTCATAACTCGACCGTATCATGAGAACAATTTTGGTGCCATATCAAATAACAGAAATGAACCAGAGTGGGGTATGTGGTAATATGGGGTTTCTCACGGCGAAATCACTACTGTCTGTGCTCCTGTCTGGTCCTCGTGGAACAGCTTCAAGGTTCCGAAGTCTGCGATCTTGGGCACGTTATTCTGATCAAGGAGTACATTGGACGGCTTGAGATCTCTATGAACAATGTTCTCGCCTGACCCTTGGTGAAGGTACCAGACGCCCTGGCAAATCCCCCTTATGATTTCCAGTCTCTTGGCCCAATTAAGCGAAGCACGGGCGCTGGGTTTGCCTGTCAATTCAACAAATTATCAAACAGTTGAGTCATAAATTATGTTTGCAAATACTATACCAATTTATGCAGCATGGGGTGTAGGCACTTATAATTACCAAATATGTACAGGTCCAAGCTCCTTTTTTCGACATACTCGTACACCAGGATCCGTTCGTCGCCGTCGTTGCAGTAGGCTAGGAGACGGGCAAGGTTGTCGTGACAGAGGTTGCCCACGATCTCTACTTCCCTCTTGTAATCGCTCAAGACCCTGTTTGGTAGGGACGATGACAGTTTCAGCCTCTTCACTGCGACCTTCCTGCTGGGTAACCCTCCCACCAGAGGATGATCCTTGGGCAGCTGGCCCTGCAAAAAGAAGTCCAGATCGTATTATTAAGATTCTAAACATCATTGGGCGAGACGAGGCAGGGTAAGAGATGCTTAATTAGTTTTTTTGTGACCTCGTATACGACACCGAACGCCCCTTGCCCTCTCACTTTCCTCGGGGAGAAGCTCCTCGTGCCCTTCTGTAAGGTGGCCAGATCAATGGAGGTCACGGCCGTGGCGTTCGGAGGCCTGCCTTCTTCCAGGCGAACGGCTTCGTTCTTAATGTGAACTGTCCGTGGTGCATCGCGTACGTAAGTTTCTTCTTCTTCTTCTTTTAATCTTCCTCCGAATGATTAAGGCCAGACAGAGAAGTATGATTGCAGCAGCGCCCGAAACGCATATGGTCGCGATGACTCTCACGCTCATCTTCCTCTTCCTCTTCCCGGCCTTGACATCTTCAGCTAAAAAATAAGATTGCCAATAAAACTGAATTTTGCAGAAGTACTGGAGTATATTTTTTCAGTGGCGAAATCGAGAACTTTGTTAACTCCGATGGATGCATACCTAGCTCAGATTTCGCAAGCCTAAGATAGAGATCTTGCCCTTCGTCCACGTACCGGGCGTCAACGATGTCGCCTGACCAAATGATGCACCCATGGCGACCGGCACCTCGGATGTCCGAGGCGGCATAAGCCACAGGAGCAGTTGGCAAGGCACCTCGCCCTGCACTCCTCCAGTCCGATTCCTCCCGAGTCCACCGCCGTGGCGTTGTGCGTGTCGGGGAGCTTCACGCCCCGCACCGCCGTGAACCCGTCCGTGGCGCAGTCCAGTGCCACGGTACGCCGGCACCCGCCGGACGTGTCCCTCATGTCCCACGCCGACGGCGACGCAGGTGCGAACCCCTCGACGCAGCCGCAGAAGGAGGTGGACGCCGCGCCCGCGTCGCACAGGCCGAATGCCCCGCAGCGAGCGTACGCGTCACACGCATCCCTCGGCGCGCTGTAGAAGGTCTTCCACCCCTGGCTGCTGCTGTCCCAGGCTAGGCGCTGGAGCATGCCGGTGTCGCTCAATGTGATTCGCGACAGTGGCGCGCCGGCCTTGGCGTCGTACCCGTAGGTCACCTCGCCGGAGCTGATTGTGAGCTGGACGGTTTCACAGATATTATTTTGGTCATAACTAGCAAAATGCGAGGGCACCATTTGACATCCTCTTTAGCGCATCATTATTGCTTGTAAATAAGTTTTGAAATGTAGGAGGCCAAATTACAGCTTAATCTACATGGTGAGAGTGAAAGATTGTTTTGTAGTTAAATTTGAAGGTTTGCGCTTATGCCACCACAATTTGAGAAACCAATAATAGAACTCCCTTGGTCCAAAAAAATAATTACAGGCATTTGTCTAGATATGCAAGTATCTAGATGGGTTTAGTATACATGGAAATCTAGACAAATCAATGACATATTTTCAGGACATAGGAAATACTACTTTAGATTGGATTGAAAATCTTATAGAATACCAATAGATCTGTAGTGTGTACAACTAATTTTGCATCAAAATTTATTTTCGATTTGATCTATGCACAATAAACAAAAGTGTCGAGCAATATTTATTTGTTTGTCTTTTTCAAGAAACAATTTTGTGATTTTTGTATAGCTGAATATGTAAGTATTTTTGACAAAACTTTGCTGGTATGTACTCACACCATTCCAAAATATAAGATATTTAGCCTTTTAAAACAAATATATCTAGGCGCCTTTTAGTGTGAATGTTAACTTATTTTGCTCCAAACCTACACACTAAAAGTCGTATAGATATATGCGTTTTAGAAAAAAGTTAAAACATCTGATATTTTGAAACGAAGAAAGTACAACACATTTCCACGTATCCACCAAAAAATACCAACTTTGGAAATTTACAAATGTCATTCTTGACATTTTTTTAAATTTTTTTGGCTGCCCATAACCAAAATTAAGCAATTACACTAAGAGCCTTCTACATGCATAGTGTTTGAAGTGAGATACGATTAGTTTCATGTGCTTGATATTTGATTGGTACAATAATTTTCTTTTAGTTCCGACACCGAGTCAGGATTTACAAAATAGATTAGTTTTTTAGCTCTTACAAATTGTATCACAAGATGTGGTTAAAAATGAAAATTTGAAGATTCAATGTTCCCAAAGGCTTAACTATTAGAGAACTCAAGAAATATTTAGGGATCATTATATTATTGCATCACTATGCATGATCAGATTGAGTCTATATCATCAATATTATATAGATATGGTAATTATATGATACAAGAACATAGACCTATTTGAGCGTGCTATATCTAGCGTAAGTAAGCATGTCAGGTTTGATATTTTTTGTGTGTGAAGCCATCAATCCGATGTGACTATTTGAATAGTACACAATAAAATTATAGTTTGATCACGACCCAAGTGTTATGTTATTTATACCCAGCATGCATAAGTTTATTTTTTTGTTGAAATCCCGGGCATACACATGATATGTCATAAGGAGAACTGCTGAGTATATGATTGTAGGCGACCATCTTCACCATCACCCCCAGAAGCTTGCTCTCCCACAGCCCACATATAGACGCATTACCCATCACCATTCTCGCTGTCTCGTTTGACGTCATGAGCACCATATCGAAGCGGTGCCAGCTCCCGGCGACCCCGGGCGGCTGCCCGGGCTCGTCCGGCGAGTGCTCTATGTTAATTAGCGTAATCACGGTGGTTAGTAATGATGCATGATGGGGCAAATTGATGGACGTTGTCGTCTCTAGCTTTGCCCCGGCTCTGTGAGTCAGCTTGCTCCGCCATACGTCGTGGTTCATAACTTATGTGTAGTACTTCTCGTCCAAATCATTAGGCGTTTTCTAGTCCTGTGCCACCATGCCATGTCAAACGTGAGTTGGGTTGTCTGCTTATATCTTTTTAATGGACACAGCTAAAGTCCTAGATAGATACGTGTAAATTAACATCAACCGGGAACATATATAGTTATACATAATCGAACGTGTGTCTACCGGAAATATATGGTGCGGCGGTTCCCTTTGGAGATATATATGTACATAATCAAACGTGTCAAACAGGAACATATAGTTACGTAGCTATTAGTTTTTTATTAAATCCTAACCACAAATTTTAGATCCAACCATCCAAATAATTAAGATGATGTGGATCAACCTAACGTCTTGAAAAACAACCTTATATTGCTTTTAGTATATAATAGATAGATAATCTCACTTGAATTCAATCGGAATCCAACAAAACTTTTCACACATCAAATGTTTTCAATTTATCTCTAACAAAATTACTGAAATTATGCAACCATCAAAAAAATGTGAACCCACCTTGTATGTGAAGAAGTTGGCGTACGACACCATATCCGGGACACCGTTGAAGTAGAGGCCGTTCCACGGCCCGGTGCGGTACGTCTTGACGTTGCCACGCCACACCGCGTTCTCCGGCAGCACCTCCGTCTCCAGGCCGCGCCGGTACAGTCCCGGAGCCGGGTCGGTGGGCGAGCTCCATGACGTGATGTACCACTCGGCACCCGTCCACAGGTTCTTGCCGGTCTTCATGCCGGGCAGCAAGGTGTTCGACGGGTGATCGAAAGACTGCCACAGGAGGTGGCTGCTGGCTCTGTCGCGGACGACGAGGTTGCCGGTGTTGAGCAGCTCCGCCACCGCGGAAGCGCTGGCGCCGCTGGAGTTCGACGACCATGCGACCTGTCCGCCGCCGTCCAGCAGGAGGAGCCTCCCGCCGTCGCCGAGCACCAGGACGCCGGAGCCGCCATTGATCGGCCTGGCGCGGTTGGCCACCCAGCACACGGTGTCTTCCGACACGGAGAACCATATCCCGAGGTACCTCCTCGCCGGTACACCAAGGGAGAAGAATCCCATGGTAAAGGACCCGCCGGCGGAAACGAGCGTCTCGCCGTCGGTGATATTGCCGCCGCTGCCGAACGTGTCCGCAGCATTAGCGGCTCGCGTTCCGAGATGGAACAGAAGGGGCAGAACGAATAGGAGGAAGCTCATCACTCAACAATTAATGGTGGATGTTTTCCGTGGTCAAGGTCGTGGATCGAAAACTCATGTGACTGCACTGATCGACCATGCCTTCGCTGGCTTTGAAGTAGCGCGAAAGTCAAACAGTTGACATCACGACATCTGTTAAGGTGTATAGATAAAAACTCATTACCATCTCATCATTACATTCTATACTTATTAAACTAAAGACCGATTCTCTCAGTATAATACGTACTTACGTAGGCAGCAACTGTGTTTTCGTGACTCAATTGGCAATGAAAACTTTCACGATTAATTGAATATATGCTTATACCGCGTGAGGGGTGTACCAGTTGGGGATGTTTCTTGCTTGGCAAGTCATGTACCCTTCTCTTTTCTAAGCACCTATGTTTTAATTTGCTTTTTATATTTGATTAGTCTTGCGACGAAACATAGCATATCCAAAATGAAAGCGGTATGATATAAAATTATAAGTGCCACCAAGAGTATAAGGGTAATACCTCAAACTCTAATATTTACTTGGTGGGACGATATACCAAAGGGGTATATTGTCGACATGGTGTTCCGTGATATGTGTATATTTAATCAAGCATTGCTGGCTCATCAAGATTGGAGACTTATTCAACGGCCGAACCATTTATGTGCTAGGGTTCTATGAGCAGTACTACCTGCATGGAAATCTAGTGGACATAGTGTTCACAAGTAGCCCATCACCGGCATGGAGCACTATATTATCTCATGTCTTGGAGTTGTTAAAACACGGGTTAATATGGAGAATTGGAGATGGGATATCCATCAGAATGTGGCGTGACAATTGAATACCGTGAGGGGAAGAGCTGAGGCCGATAGGCCCTAATGGTCGGTCACATTTGAATAGGTTGGCCAGCCTTTTTGATATTCACGACAATTGGAATGAGCCTTTTTGATATTCACGACAATTTGATATTCGCAAAACCTTTCTGCCAATTAAGAGGTTATATTCAAAACTTCTCAAAGGAGGCCGCATGATTTCTTAGCATGGAAACATGGGAATGGATGTTTTTCTGTCGTAGCGCTTATGACAGTGTCAGTCTCCGTCTAGCTCAGCAAGATCGGCAGCCAACTTTGCATGCTCGCAGTGGGGCGCTGTTGGAAGATAAACAGATCTGGAAGAGAGTTTGCAAGTGCAATATTCTGGAGAAAGTTCGCATTTTTGCATGGAAAAGATTATCTAATGCCTAGCTACATAAGCAAATAAGAGAAGAAGGCAGGACTGTCGCAAAAAAGTGAATGGACATGAAAAAAAAGGTGTTGTTGTCATGTCTCCATTTTCATATAGTAGTAGTACGTACATGTCGTTATTAAGAGAGTGGACAATCCCTAAGGGTCGAATCCTCATAGAAACAGTTCTTTTTTCAACACAACAAGAGCCAAGTTTCCAGGAAGTTGAGATCCCAATTGATTTCTTTTTAGTTGTGATGGAGATGTGATAGAGAGGTCATAGGCTGAATTAACAAATAAACTCAAACAAGTGGTTCGTTTGAAGAACAATATAAGTGGCCTAGACGCATTAGATAGGATCAAGGCAATAATCGTGGCCGGTGGCCAAATGCAGATCACGTACGTCATCACTACTACGTAAGCCGTCGTCTGCACAACCTTGTGCTAAAAATACAAAAATAATACAAATGATGGTGTTGTTATTAGTGCTAAATATATTACTTGCCGGTTTTGTTAGACCATCGCCTTAAACCGCAATGAACAACCCAGTTGCTTTATGTAAGCTTATAGCATTACAGGGAGTTGACTCAAAGTTTATTAGCTCAAAAACTGAGCCAAGAATCTGTTTGCCATGGTTGTCCCCCCATCCCATTCGGCAAAAGTCAAGTTTTTTTTTTACATCGAACACTCGTATTTTATTAAGACATGGCAATATCGCCGGTCACCAGACGGGCTACATCGGTAGGGAAATTCGGTGTCCATATGGTATGTTTACCCTGAACTTCGCCTACACCCATAGCCGCGCTCATGAGCCAACCTATTACAAACTCTAGGAGTGTAAACTACTCCAGCCTCTATAAAATCCATATGAAGCCAAAGCTTCATGGAACCAATTAAAGTACCAATATGTGAGAGGAAGTATTCAGACATCGCCAAGGCATGCTTCAGGTTAATACAGTCCGTCTCAAAAATAACTTTGCCCATCCCCATTTGGTCTGTAATCTATATGGCATTAGACAGGGCATTCGCTTCAGCGTGCAAGGCATCGGCCATCATATGAAGAGGACTTGCAGCTGTCACGCAAATCTTAGACATATTATTTCTGCTAATGACACCCCAGCCTCCACTTCGTGTGTTTTCTTGGAAAGAGGCATCCACATTCAACTTAACAAACTCGGCTGGTGGAGCTTCCCATTGATTGATCTAGTTAGACTGCACTGCCTCTTTCTTATTCAGATACGTAAGCCATTCATGAACGTGTCTACGGACAGTAAATTGAAAATTGTCCACATTCTGATGATTTTCTCCATGGTTACCTCTATTTTATTCTTGCCACCAGTTCCACATCAATAAGATAGACACAATGTTTTCCTCCTCTGAAAGTTTAAAACCTCCTCCATCAACTCTATTGCCGACTTACATGGTAACAATTTCATACGTACATCTTCAAGGTGCAAAGCCCTCTACCTTTGCTTGGCAAACTTACAATTGAGGAACTGATGACCACCATCCTCAAACAACCCGTGACACACTGCGACATCTCGTATCTACATCGACACCATGCTAAGAAATGTTCATATATAAAGGATGGCTATTGTGAGCTAACTGCCATAGAAAATGAACATTGGGTGGACATTGCACTTTTCAGATTTTTGTGAAGACCTCATATTTAATTGGTGTAGCTTTGGAACCCTGTTCAACTTGGGAATTCCGTTCTCGTTTCAACATATCCACGTGTACTTTGTATGCTGATTTCATAGAGAAAATACCACGGTTATCGAAGTGCCAGGCGACAACATCCTCAGCCTGATCACGTAGTGGAATGCTAAGAATAACTGACACATCATCTGGGTGAAAATGCTGAGAAATTAGATCATGGTTCCATGTACAAGCTGAGGCGTCAATCAGCTCAGAAACCATCCCTAACTCACAGTCCCCCTGATGTGTTGTTGGTCGTCTTGCAACACCCCTCGGGAGCCAAGGATCTTTCCATATACCCACTCTTGATCGGTCACCAATTCTCCAAATGATTCCTTCTTTAAACACTCTGAGGCCTTTTAAAATGCTTCTCCACACATAGTTCATCCCCACCACATGCTTTGCAGCAAAAAGATCCCATTGGGAAAGTATTTAACTTTAAGCACTTGAGAACAAAGAGATTTAGGATCCTGGATCAGTGTCCAGCACTGTCGTGCTAGCATCACGAGATTAAAGGAGTATAAATCCCTAAATCACAAACCTCCATTTTTCTTGGGTAATTTCATCTTTCCCATCCAATCCAATGCATTTTTTCTCATCATCATTTTGTGAACAACAATATGGACAAACCAACTGGGTACTCTCATCCCACAATGATTTTGAGAGATCAAAGCATGCCATTGGATAAGTGGGAATAGCCTGAGCTACCGCCTTTATCAAAATCTCCCTTGCGGCCATAGACATCAACCTCTCCTTTCAACCTTGTAGTTTCTTCCAAATCTTCTCCTTAATATAAGCAAAACATTTCTTCCTAGAACGACAAATATAAGTTGGCAGTCCAAGATATTTTCCTTTAGTAGCTTCGGCTCCCAATCCTAGAGCTTCCAGCAAGAGATTTTTTATACTTCTATTAGCATTTGAGTTGAACAAGATTTCTCGCGATTAATCATTTGATCATAACCCTGATGTAAGACTATTTAATCATCTGAACTATTAGTATTGTATTTTTGCTAACTTCAAACATATTGTTTTGATAAAGGGAATATATTGATTAATACCAAGAAGATATAAGTTACACCTAGCCTCTCCAACAACAAAATGATTAGAGCAAGTCTAGACATGATGGATGCACATAGCCAAAAAAAAAAAAAAAAGACCCTACCGAAGGAAAAAAGATCGCAACAGCAATTGCAACACCAGTGGGGATGACACCTGGACTCAAAATAAGCTTCTCCAAAAATGACACATCTAGGAAGATAACAATACATGAACACCATCATCGTCCGGACTAGCCATTATGGTTAGATCCTAGGGTTTTACCCTAGAGAATGTCCAAACTCTAGGCAATGCGTCCAACTAGGATATGACTAGGGAGCCACCATTGTTAGGTAGAACCACCTAGGAGTTTGACCCTCGAGACGAAACTCCAAGAGAGCCGCCAACAATGAAGTCTTCCTTTATCACTACCACCTGGCAAGAACTATTTAAATGCTACAAAGTGTTGATCGCCAGACACACATACATCTTCACCCTATCCTTCTTGATCCTTGTCACCACTAACCCCTAGCAATCTTACTCTATAGGAGTATGGAAAACCTTCGTCCATCAATGCATCTTGACATATCCACCTTCACTTGGACAATAATAATACCAGCTAATAGCCATAATCGACATACCACCAGGTGCCGGCGTAAGTGGATCTTGGAGCCGCCAATGGCCCTCCGCTATTAGCGGCAATGATGGCGCCACCCCACGGCCCATGGATTATTTAGCACATCGGTAGACAAATATCAGCCAAAAGCGAGGGCCAAATCCTAGGGTCAATCAGAGCGGGCACGTGATTTTCCTGCCTTGGTCGCACCTTCCGCATGGGATGGAACTTAGACAACATCGGCTAAAGCAATGGCATGCCGCGTCGGGGCGCCGGTAGCAAGATCTGGCCGAAAAAATCTCGCAATAACAGTAGACTTGGATCTCGTGGAGATGTGGAAATAACTAGATGCTAGGACGGAGGAAAAACGCAAAGGGAACCCTTCCCTGCCCGACAGCTATCGGACGACCTCCTCCATCAACGACGGAGGGTAAGGGAGGGAGGCTAACGTCGATATAGGCTAGGCTGGATTCCCCTGTGTTGCCTCAAAGAGGGACACATGGTCGGGGACTCTCATAACTAAGAGGTCAGGGTAAGCACCTCAAACATATTTGGTGAGCTATATATTGTATGATTTGATTTCAAGAAAAAAATAACGTGCTATTTAATTTAGTGTGGCCTTTCTCCAGACGCTATGAAAGTTATAACATGCTAATAGCGCGCATTTTACAAAGTAGCATTTTGTAAAAAAAAAGTATAACATATATATCATGAATACTTAGGATTTCACCATCTAATGAATTGTCTAGAGTAATACGTGTACATGCTTAAGCAATTCCGGCATTATCCAAGTTGGAGGAGAACCGAGAGCGCTGAAGGTAGGCGCAACATCGGGTGCCGCGGCGGAGCATTTAAGTTTAACAATCAAAATTTTTATCATATTGTTGCTTACTTCATATCCTCATCATATGATCTCTTACTCCACACCCACCAAGAGAAAAATAACGTGCTATATTTGAAATAGCGCTAATGTTATGATGTTTAGCGCAATATAGCAAGCTATTTAGAAAATAGTGCCGTAGTGAGAAAAATCATAAAACAATAACGTGGACTCTTCAAATACGCTATAGCGTGCTATATAGCGCGAAATAGCGCGCTATTTTTTCCATGCTTGATTTTGGTATTTACATTTTTTTAATTGTGTACATCCTCTGGAAATTTCCTGGCTCCGTTCGGTGCTTCTCGTGCCCGCCCCGAAGGCTTTACTCTCATGGTCCAGTGTACTGTCCACGTCTCCTTCTTGGCTAGCAATGAATGGTCACACGCCGGGCCTCCGGTGGTCCGTCAGTGGCCCGTGGCCGGGGCCGGCTGTCATCAACCGTACGTGTTCCTCGTGCCCGGCTGGATGCATCGACAGATCCAAGGCCGGGTGACCAATTCACAAGATGTACTGCCTTGCCACCTACACTGTCTCCTAGCTTTTTTTAAAAAAAAATAGATGCTTTATTACTTAACAGTAAGTTCATTGTCTCCTAGCTAGCTAACCCAACACAGCTCTCTCTCTCTCTCTCTCTCAAAAAAAAGCTAACCCAACACTCACTGATAACATGTTAGCTGATCCAACGGAGGCTACATATACGGACCAAATGCAGAAGCCAGATTAGTAAGCCAGCCATCCCAAGAGGCAAAGCAAAGAAAATTACTAGACTAGACACCAGGCATGAGGATGACGAAGAGGTGCGGCATTGCTCCTAGCATCCTGCTGATGCTCACAATCGAGGCAGCCGTCCTCGTCGCCGGCCGCTCCTCCGCCGTCGCCGACGACATCCTCCTGCCGAGCCAAGACAACAATGGTACCGCCTAGCTGTGATGAAGAACTCATTTCATTCTGTAATTATTATTAGCTGCAGCTAGGATTGTGCACGAAATGAAACCGCTGAGGATATATACTTGCAGGCCAAGTGGAAAGGCCATGGAAGTGCTGCGACGTGACCGTCTGCACCAGGTCGATCCCGCCGACGTGCAGCTGCATGGACGTGGTCGACAACTGCGCTGCAACCTGCAAGGCCTGCAAGCCCCGGTACCCGCCCCGCCGCGTTTGCCTGGACAAGTACACCGGCGACCCTGGGCCCAAGTGCACCGACGACCACATCGACGGGGAGCCGACGCCGCTGCAGGTGGGAGATGTAGCTTTTGTTGCTGCGGAGGGCCTGAGGCTTCACTGAAAGTGTGATCGATCGATCGGCAAGCTGGTGACCGGCAGGTGCTGCTAGCCTGCCGATCTGTGTTCGATCAATGAGTAGTTTGTGCTTGTGTGTTGTCTGTTCGGTCTTAGTGTTTCAGTTTGTTCAGATCTGTGTGTATCCTCTCTGCAGGTTTGTGTGTTGCTGTTGGTTCATGCGTGCGTGTTATTAATGTCAATTTAGTTTTTTCAGGGCAATGTAAATTTAGTTTAACATTTCATACCATGCCGCCCACACATACACAACATGGCTCGATGGGCCTAGTCTCCTACGGCAAGTTTTTTCCGGCTCCGGCGTTACGGAGGAACGAGGATGGTGCTATGTCTCTCACGCTAATGATTGTACTCGTCGCTAGGTAGAAGCAAAGATCTAACAATTTATTTTACTTTTAGACCGTTTTGTACCGATGTTGATTTTTTTTAATTGATCGATGGAATTTAAAGAAAAAACATCCATGATGAGAAGGGAGGTAGAGAAATGTCACTCGTCTCGGTCGGGGGCTGCTATACTCTGGGTGTGGGCTTCAGAGCATCATTAGTAGTACCCCTAAACCCTCAAACCCTAAAAAATAACTGTTTTTTACAGTTTGCGACCGGAAAAACACGTAGACTAGAACCCCTTAACCCTTGAATCCTCAAAAAAATTTAAGGCCCCAACCCCTACCCCCCTCCCAACGTGTACATGTGAGGGTTGGAGAGGCCCAACCCCTTCAACCCCTACTCCTCCACACGAGCGCGCGGGAGGGAAATTTTAGCCCCGCCTCCTGCCCTCCTCCCTCGCCATAGCCTCCAAGCACGCCGCCGATGGCCGCCGCCCCGACCTTCGCCCTCCCATCCGCCTCCTCGGTCGCCGCCCCTGCCGCCTCCCTCCCGGCCCCGCCCCAATCCCCGCCCCCGCGGTGGAGCACCCGCCTCCTCCGCCCCCGCCCCCGCCGCCTCCCTCCCGGCCCCGCCCCAATCCCCGCCCCCGCGGTGGAGCACCCGCCCCTCCCGAGCGGTGCGTAGGTGGCCACGGTGGTCGCCGCCACCCACGTCGGCGCGAAACGGCGGCGTGCTAGGCAGCACATCGTCCAGCCGCAGCCCTCCACCGCCTCGGCCCCGCCCGTCGCCCAGGCCGCCCCGCCCGTTGGCCCGGTTGCCCCGCCGCCCACCACCAAGGGCCGTCGGAAGACGACGACGCTTGGGCCGAAGAAGCCTGCGGGCGCCAAGCCCGCCGTCAAGAAGAACACATCGCGGAAGAAGGCCCCGCCGACGCCCAAAATCACCGACCCTCCACCCGTCGTGCACGTCTACTCTCCAGGGTGACACTCCGATGAGTGGTGGTGGCAATGGCGGTGTGGAGGACTCCACCAACGACGCCTATGGAGGTGCTTGATGGACGTGGAAGTGGTCTAGGAGATGGCGCCAAGGTGCAACGTTTTGGTGACGCTGCCGATGAGAGGGGGGAAATGATGATTTTGTGATGTAAACTATTAAACCATGCATCAGTGATCTTCATGTCCTAGTTTGTTTCAAGGTTGAATATGTTTTTCTACTGATAATTGTGATATGTCAAATAACAGTTTGAGGGTTGCGGCAAAGAATAGAATCCTCGAATCCTTAAAAGTTTGAGGGTTTGAGGGTTCTAGTCTTTGATCCTGTTTTTCACCCCTCAAAAATGATAAAAAATGCCAATTCTCAACCCTTAAAATGCTTTGAATATTTGAGGGTTTAGGGATACTAATAATGGTGCTCTTAATCCACGGGCGTGTCCACTGTCCACCAAGAGGTATCTGGGTTCCCTAGAAAAAAAAAGAGGTATCTAGGTAGCCAACCGCAACACCCTCGCAGGCCTCGCGGACAGGTCCGGCATGTGTTCAACGACCCAGGCAGCGGTACTTCTTTTTTACATGCACATACTGCTTTGAGATTAGTGAAATGGTTTGACTTTTTTAATATAAAAGCCAGCTTATTTTAAAAATAGAATTGAAACAGAACTGAAACACTAATGAAGTTGTGAAATATTTTTAATAGGCAGGGTCATTTGTCTATTAATTTTTGATATATATTTCATATTGCATTGCCGGGTCATCTCCCTATTAATTTTTGATATATACTATATATTAATGCAGATGAACCGACAATGGATGTACGGTGACCGCCGCACTTCCGAGTACATTACGGGCCTCCAAAATTTCATCATTGTGGCTAATGCAAATCATGATCACAATGGTTTTATGTGCTGTCCGTGTGTTCACTGTCAGAACAAGAAAGACTACTCAAATACCAGAACCATTCACGCCCACCTGCTTCGATCTGGTTTCATGCCCAGCTATAATTGTTGGACCAAGCACGGAGAAAAAGGGGTTATGATGGAAGACAACGAAGAAGAAGAGGATGATGACAACTATCATAATATGTATCCTGAATATGATGATACTGCAACGGGGGTAGATAATGAAGATCAAGAGGCAGCAGATGGGCCTGCTGATGAAGATCTTGATCGGGCCATTACTGATGCAAAGGAAGAATGTGAAACTGAAAAGGAGAAGGAGAAGCTGGAGCAGATGTTAAAGGATCACAAAACATTGTTGTATCCAACTTGGGAAGATGGCCATAAAAAGCTAGGTACCACACTGGATTTTCTGCAATGGAAGGCAGAGAACGGTGTGACTGACAGCGCATTTTCAAAGTTGTTGGTAAAAATGAAGAATCTTCTTCCAAGAAATAATGAGTTGCCCGACAGTACATACCAAGCAAAGAAGGTTGTCTGCCCTCTAAGATTAGACGTGCAGAAGATACATGCCTGCATTAATGACTGCATCCTCTACCGCGGTGAGAAGTACGAGAATTTGGATGCATGCCTGATATGCACTACACTGCGGTATAAGATCAGACGAGACGATCCTGGCGATGTTGAGGGCGAGGCCCCTAGGAAGAAGGTTCCTGCCAAGGTTATGTGGTATGCTCCTATAATACCACGGTTAAAACGTCTCTTCAGAAATAAAGAGCATGACAAGTTGTTGCGATGGCACATGGAAGACCGTAAGAAAGACACGACTTTAAGACACCCCGCTGATGGGTCACAGTGGAGAAAAGTCGAGCGAGAGTACCCGGACTTCGCACGTGACGCAAGGAACTTAAGGTTTGGTCTAAGTACAGACGACATGAATCCTTTTGGTGAGCAGAGCTGCAGTCACAGCACCTGGCCTGTGACTCTATGTATCTATAACCTTCCTCCTTGGTTGTGTATTAAGAGGAAGTTCATTATGATGCCAGTGCTCATCCAAGGCCCGAGGCAACCCGGCAACGACATTGATGTGTACCTAAGGCCATTAGTTGAAGAACTTCTACAGTTGTGGGCCAAACCAGGTGTACTTATGTGGGATGAGCACAAAGGGGAGCCATTTGACCTAGGAGCATTGCTTTTCGTAACCATCAATGATTGGCCTGCTCTTAGTAACATTTCAGGGCAGACAAACAAGGGATACAATGCATGCACACACTGTTTAGATGAGACTGAAAATGTATATTTGGATAAATGTAAGAAGGTTGTGTACCTAGGGTATCGCCGATTTCTTCCAAACCTGCATCCAGTAAGAAAGAAAGGCAAGCATTTCAAACGTCTGGCAGAACCCCGGAGGAAGCCTGTCCTCCGTACCGGTGAGGAGGTATTTGGTATGGTTAAGGACGTAGAAGTAATCTTTGGAAAAGGTCCTGGCAGTCTATCTGTTCCGAATGACGATGCCGGACACGCGCCCATGTGGAAGAAGCAATCTATATTTTGGGACCTACCCTATTGGAAAGTCTTAGAGGTCCTCTCTTCAATCGACGTGATGCACGTGACGAAGAATGTTTGCGTGAACCTGCTAGGCTTCCTAGGAGTGTATGAGAAGACAAAAGATACACCGGAAGCACGGCAGGACCAGCAACGTCTGAAAGACCCTGAAGAGCCTATGCATCCTGAGAACGCGAAGGGTAAACGATGCCACTTAACTCCTGCCAGCTACGCTCTTACCAAAGCAGAGAAGGAAATCTTTTTTGAATGTCTGAGTAGTATCAAGGTCCCGTCTGGCTTCTCGTCGAATATAAAGGGAATAATAAATATGGCAGAGAAAAAATTCCAAAACCTGAAGTCTCATGACTGCCACGTGATTATGACATAATTGCTTCCAATAGCATTGAGGGGGCTTCTACCTGAAAATGTTCGAGTACCCATTGTGAAGCTATGTGCATTCCTCAATGCAATATCTCAGAAGGTAATCGATCCAGAAAGCCTACCAGGGTTACAGACATATCTGGCCCAATGTCTTGTCAGCTTTGATTTGGTGTTCCCACCATCCTTCTTCAATATTATGACAAATCTCCTGGTTCACCTAGTAGAAGAGATTGCCATTCTCGGTCCTGTATTTCTACACAATATGTTCCCCTTTGAGAGGTACATGGGAGTCTTAAAGAAATATGTTCATAATCGTGCTAGGCCAGAAGGAAGCATCTCCAAGGGCTATGTAACAGAGGAGGTCATTGAGTTCTGTGTTGATTTTATTCCTGACCTTAAGGCGATTGGTGTTCCAGAATCACGACATGAGGGGAGACTGCATGGAAAAGGCACCCTAGGATGTAAAGCAATGATATGTAGGGACAGGCATTCTCTCAATCAAGCACACTACACAGTTTTACAAAGATCTATCTTGGTTGCCCCGTATATCAATGAACACAAGAATTTAATACGCCTCAAACACCCGGGGCAGTCTGATGAATGGATTATAAGTGAACACGTGGCGAGTTTTGGCGGCTGGCTGCAAAGACTTCTCACGAATAACACCACTGTTGGGGATCAGCTGTACTTGTTGGCCAGGACACCATCTTCGACTGTATATACTTTCCAAGGGTACGAGATAAATGGGAATACATTTTACACGATAGGCCAAGATAAAAAGAGCACCAACCAAAATAGTGGTGTCCGCTTCGATGCAGCAGAAGACAATGGGAAAAAGACCACGTATTATGGGTTCATAGAGGAGATATGGGAACTTGACTATGGACCTAATTTTAAGGTCCCCTTGTTTCGATGCAAATGGGTCAAGCTAACAGGAGGAGGGGTTGAGGTAGACAAGAAGTACGGAATGACAACGGTGGATCTCAACAATCTTATGAAGGTAGACAAGAAATTAGACGAACCATTCGTCCTAGCCAATGATGTGGCTCAGGTTTTCTATGTGAAGGACATGTCCTCCAGACCAAAAAAAGAAAAAATATGCAAACGAATACATCATATGATGAGCCAAAGCGTCACATAGTTCTTTCAGGGAAAAGAAACATCGTGGGAATCGAGGACAAGACAGACATGTCAGAAGATTATAATAAGTTTGATGAAATTCCGCCCTTCACAGTGAAAACTGACCCAAGCATTCTGTTAAGTAAAGAAGATGCTCCATGGTTACGTCTGAAGCGATCATAAGGAAGGACATATGCCAAGAAGTTCATGCTCATATTATGTAACTCTAGTTCATGTCTTTCGCGGTTTGTGGCTTGACCGAAGGATATCTTTCACGGTTTGTGGATTGACCGGGACTATATATAGGGGGGACCGGTTTTGTAGTCTCCGTTTTTAATATTAATAAATGTCTTGAGTGTTAGTCTTGTTTTGTGGCTGGACCGGGACTATGAGAAGAAGTTGTCCCGATTCGTACCATCTTGCAGCTTGTAACTTCTCTAACTAGATCAATACACCTGGAAGCTAACTAATTTCACATATTAGAGAGTGCCTCTATGACCAGTTTCTTGGAGATGCCGGAGCACTGGGCTCCGTCGGCATCTCCCTGAAACTGGCCGTAGTGGTGTCCCTGCTCTCGAAAACCATCTTGCAGCTTGTAACTTCTCTAACTAGATCAATACACCTGGGAGCTAACTAATTTCACATATTAGGGAGTGCCTCTATGACCAGTTTCTCGGAGATGCCGGAGGACTGGACTCCGTCGGCATCTCCCTGAAACTGGCCGTAGTGGTGTCCCTGCTCTCGAAAACCATCTTGGAGATGCCTCAAACTGGCTGGAGGACTGGACTCACAAGGATGCCTATTTATAGTACAAGCAGCTCGGCATAGTGTCGACACTTACGAAATAATGTCGACACTCATCCCTATTATTAGTGCTGACTCGTGTTTTGTCCCAGTTGGTGTCTCCAACCGGGACTAAAGGTTCATCTTTAGTCCCGGTTGGTGATACCATCCGGGACAAGGTACACGCCGCACGACATAATGTCGACACTCACCCCTATCATTAGTGCTGCCTGGCCTAGCCTGAAATCCATTTTTCTTCCCTCCATTTTTCTTCCTTCTATTTCTTCCCTCCATTTTTCTTCCCGCCATTTTTTCCCGCTATTTTTCCCGCCATTTTTCTTCCCGCCAGTTCTTCCCGCCAGTTCTTCCATCCAGTTCTTCCCGCCAGTTCTTCACTATATATATATGTAGGGTTGGCCTCCATTGTCATTGCACATCTCTAGACTCATATCTGCAACCTCATCACTCTTTCCCATGGCTTTCACCATAGCACTAACCCCTAGGGAGGCGGAGGCGCTTTGCCCCTCGAACTACCCCTGCCCGCCGGGCTACTGTGTCCCCGTCGGCTGGATGCTGAGCGCCGGAGGCGTGCCGGTTCCTCCTGTCCCTCTAGGTGTGGCGCGCCGGATGGCCATCACTAACCACTACTACTTCGAGCTCACGCCGGAGCAGCGGAGGAATCCCAGATGGCATCCCGACTATTTCCCTACTTGGGAAGCCTTCTTCGTGGATCGGCATGAGAGGGTGCTCGCCAGGCACGAGGAGGACAACCCACCTCCTCCTAACTTCAACGAGGCCGGCCGTCGGCTATGGTGGCGCGGTCGGACTCTCCAGAGCGTCATGGCCTATGACACTGCCGCTGACTCTAACCCCCATCTGCGCTACCCTCAAGTCCAGCCCATGCGTACTCAGCCTTCAAGGTTCAATTACGGCGACCCCGACAACGACAGCGATGACGGCGGCGGCGAGTACGACGACTACAGTGGCGAGTATTACAGGTGTAGGCAGGAGCATGACTGAATCACTCCAACATTCCGAAATAAGTTCGGCCGATTGTTACTTAATCTGGCCATGTATCTTAATTTTCAGTTCTTTTATGTATCTTAATTTTCAGTCGTGCTTTATGTAGCTTACTATTAGTTGCATTCTGTATTTTAATTCCAGTTCTATCTCCTTCACAAAATGACCTATCTCATTCGAGGTTTCTTGGCTTTCGCGTCAAATGACCAATGTTATGGCTAGAATCAAGGCATAGTTTGTGATAATATGGCCATATTATGCATACATGTGCATCATGGCATGGCAAACAATGTTGCAAGAGGAAGTTTTCCTTTTTATCGCACCAAAAAGGCATTTTCCATTTTCCGAGCATAAGATGCGGCATTTAAGTATCCAATCAATTCAAAAATGTTAATACAAAATAAAATATGATTTGCTCTAATAAAATAGGGTTAGATTCCTTTTTAGATGCTTAATATTTCTTATGTTCAAAGTTTTAGGATTTGACAATTTATTTTTGTTTGAATTGAATAATCAAAATTTATATGTAAGTGTTTTAATCATTTTGAAAATTTTCATCTAAAGTAAATATAAAATGTTTTTACATGAATGGATAGATATTATTTTTCTGAAAATTATGATATATTATTCATATTTTTCTGAGTTGAAATGAATAAGATATGGATTTTCTAAATTTATATCCTATTTTTTGAATTATAAATGCCCCCCACCCCTTTAATGCATGAAATAAATGCCCCCCCCCTTTAACACCGGTTCCATCCACGGACCGGTGTTAAAGGGGGGGCGCATTTATTTCGTTTCGCGCGTGCACACCCCCCCCTTTAACACCGGTTCGTGGCTGGAACCGGTGTTAAAGGGGGGGTGCGCGCGAAATGAATTCCCCCCCTTTAACACCGGTTCCAGCCCCGAACCGGTGTTAAAGGGGGGTATTAAATGCGCGCCTTCCCCTTCCTTCTTCCCCCCAGAGCCAGATCGAAAGCCGCGCAGAGAAAAACAGAGAGGGAGAGCCGCCGGCGCCGTCCAGCCCTCGCCGTCGCCGCCCTCGCCCTCGCCGTGGCCGCCCTCGCCCTCGCCATGGCCGCCCTCGCTGTGGCCGCCCCTAGTCGACGCAATCAACCACCCCTTCCCGAGCTCCGGACGTCGCTGTCGCCTTTGATTCCGACCGCCGTTCGCTTCGCCGACCCCCTCAATCGCCTCCTGGTGAGCAAATGGTGCTCAGGCATCATCCCTCTCTCCCTCTCTCGCTCTAGTCTGCTTCCCCCATGTCCATCTATGAGCGCCGCCGCCGCCGCTCGCCGGAGTCGCTGTTCCGATGACCTTAAGCCAGCAGCGCCGCCAATTTTAGGATCCCCACATCGCGCCCGTTCGAACGAGCTCAGTTCTGTGTGCTGGCGTGGCCTCTGTCGTCGCCGGCGACCCCCTCCTGAGGTGGTAGTGACATGGCCAGCAGGGCCCGCTTAGGTGGCAGTGACATCGCCCCTGGCCCATAGTCAGCCACAATGGCTAGGACCAGTAGCGGTGTAAATAGGTTAAACCGCCCAGCTGACATCACAGTGATGTAATAATTCAATTTAAATTGATTAAACAATTTCAGAAAATGAATAAAACTTGTAAATTTAATATCTAATGATTTATAAGTCATAAAAATATGTATAATATATCAAAATTTTCAGAAAAATGAGATCTAACTATTTAAGCTATAATCATGCATTGTTGAACAACTTTCAAGACAAGTTTAATTAGAGAACATAGTAACCCCTCTCATATACATCCGGAGTTTCCCCGAATTAGGGTTTTCACCCCTCGGAACCCCGATTAAGTTGTCGAGCATGCTTTAGGGTTTTCATGTATATATTTTTTGTATGTGTATGTGTATGCTTCAGGTTTTTTTGCTCGAGCATTTCAATAGATGTATTACTGATATTTGTGTGATAATATTATTGTTTTAGAAACTATGGATCCACTCAGTAGAAACCTTGAAGAGGAAGAAATAATGGAGAACATGATCCACGAGGACACCTCACAATATCTGAACTTGGAGGGACATGATGACAGCTCAATTAGTCATGGAGAAGATGACGACTCCGGTGAACACACTTTAGTGATTGCAAAGTCCGTCGAGGTATATGCATGGATTAAGCCTCTGCTGACTTGCATCGATTGATTTGTATATATATGTATTAATTAACGCTTCTTTCTTCTTTTAGCCCTCTGGATCGACCAGCCAGCAACAATCTTCTTCTACGAAAAAGAGCAAGTGAGGCGCGAGCCATCGGTTGAAAGATCGTGCAAAGTTCACGATCGAAGTAGTTCGTGTTGATGGCAGGCCGATGGAGCCCAAGAAGGCCGCAGACAAATTTGTACGTCGGGCTGGAGTTCTTGTTAGGGACCAAATTCCAATCATAATTGAATATTGGAATAAGCCAAAGAAGGGCGACGGTACCTTTGTTGATGAAAGATCCAAAGAAACGCTTTGGAATTCGTTGTTGGTAAATTTCACCCTTCCGCCAGAGGAGGATGAAAAAAAACCAGTTATAAAGGAAAAGGTCAAAGAGTGGACTCTAAAGAAGATGGCTGACGCTTTCCGCAACTGGAAGACAAAATTGAACAAATTTGTCAAAGCTCGCGAGACTCCAGATTTCGAAGACGCATATTATGCGAAGATAAGACCTCACTGGCCCGAATTTGTGGCATATAAAGAAGGTGCTATAGCTAAAAAGAGGTCAGAAACCAATACGCTAAATGCCCAGAAGAAGGAATATCACCAGAGGACGGGGTCAGGTGGCTACATATCTCAGAGGCCTAAGTGGGAGGAAGTTGAGAAGGCCCTGCGCGCTAGAGGGATCACACCCCAGACAGATGGGTGGGACCTACGTGCAAAGACTTGGTTCTACGGAATCGGGGCAAGGTTGGACCCAGAAACAGGATTGTGTATCTTCCCAACACTCCTTGCTAAACCCGTCACTGAACTCATCACGGCATACGAGGAAACAGCCGCCAGGACCTTCCATCCCGACAGAGAGAATGACCAGCTCACACGCGCCATTGGTAAAAAAGAACACCATGGACATGCACGAGGCACAGGGGGTATGACGTGGAAGGATGGGTTTTCCGAGTGGAGCGACTCTTACAGATGGCGCGGCAGAAAAGAAAAAGAGCGTACAGAGCGGAGGACACAGATAGAACATGCACTTGTGGAGCTACAGGCGCAAGTGAATGCACAACAGAGCCATCAAGCTACCGGCCCATCTCAGCGGCACAAAGAGCCTGCATTGGAAGCTTCCGGCAGCCCAGACTCTGCGCGGAAAAGCAGCGTGGCTACCACGGAGAACGTGTAGCCCACGCTTGAAATGGCGGGTCCTCGATACCCCGTGGATGAGATCACGGAGAGCGAACACGCTGAGATGCATGTGAGATTAATGGGCTTATCCATTAAGGTGGCTGTCGGCTATGCCTTACCTCCTGTAGCTGGTGGAACTTACCACTGCCGACCGATTCCAGATGGCTATGCTATTGTCGGGGTGGATGAGGTTGTGAAGGAATATGAGGAAGCACAGCTTGACCATGCTACAGGTGAAGGGAAGACTCAACTCAAATTTGCAGTGAAACCAACCATTCTTTGGAAGAAGGAACACATCGTGCTTCCAAATTGGAGGCCACTGGCACCCCCGCCGTCTCCGCAGCGTCAGCAGTCTGAGCCGCTTCAGCCATCTCCTGCGCGGCAGCCATCTCCGGCGCGCCAGCCATCTCCGGCGCGCCAGCCATCTCCTGCCCGTCAGCCATCTCCGGCGCTTCAGCCATCTCCTCAGCGTAAGCAGAAGAGCACCGCCACGAAGAGCATCACTAGCACCGCCCAAAGAAATCCGCAGGAAACCGTACGCCAAAGAGTTCAAAAAACTACGTCCCGCAGCCTTCCGCCAAGCCATTGCCGGTTTTACCGTGGAATCG
The DNA here is from genome assembly GCA_916181665.1 of Avena sativa. NCBI lineage: Eukaryota > Viridiplantae > Streptophyta > Magnoliopsida > Poales > Poaceae > Avena > Avena sativa. The sequence continues at coordinate 391,692,128 of OV702280.1, read as the reverse complement.
CAGCGACGAGGAGACCAATAGGATCTCGGAAGAAGAGGTCAAGAAATTCTTTGCACCTAGACGGGCCGAGCCAAAGGAGAAAATAGATCCGGCGGTGGTGGAGAAGTTTTACAATAATCTTTTGAAACCTGAAACCCCAGTTGTGCCGGACTACGAGCGCTAGATTTTGAAGGGGGATGCAAGGCGCCATAGGGAGACTGAAAGTAGCAGTCGTGCGGCACCCCAGAAAACAGTTCCCATGCTCAGAGAGCAGGAAAACCAATCATGCGCCCCGCTCCAAGTGTTCGACACACGGGACGCTCCTCCCGTAAATGATTACGAGGCAGAGCTACAAATAAAGGCCAATGAGATGGGGATGACTTACATTGCATACTTGAACATCATGGGAGACAACTTGCCCAAATGCGATGCCAACCCCATACAACCATGGAAGTATGGGAAGAATCTCGTCAAGAAAGAGGAGCTCAAGAATCTACCAACAAAGATGCGAAGATTGCACAAGTGGTACCTTGATTTCTGCAAGACGAGAAAGGAAGAATGGATCATGGCGCATATAAGAGATGAGATTTTCTTGTGCGGAGACGACGAGATCGACTTCAACATTCAAGACTTGCATTTTCTATTCAATCAGAAGGAACTCGACAAAGCTGCCATCAGCCTTTATTGTGTGTAAGTACTATTTCTGTAATTTCTATCTCATCTCATTCACTTCATTAATTGCATGTATATATATATGCTCACCATATATGTATATACTATTATGCAGGAAAAAGGTTATGGAATGCATGAAAGGAGGCCCTTTTGACATTGGGTTCGTTGACCCAAATAGAGTTCACGAAAAAGTGGTAAGAACCAAACCCGGGCAAACAGAAGATTTGCTAAGGTCTTTACTGAGACAACAAACCAAAAGGGAAATACTATTGCCTTACAACTTCTCGTGAGTACTGTTACCCTCTCTTGTACATATTCTGTTTCAGCTTACTCGATGTTAAGTGTAACTGATGATAAGTTTTGCGTGCGTAGGTTCCACTTTATTCTGCTAGTCATTCAACCCGACTCAGGAAAAATACTTGTCATGGACTCGTTACGAAAAGAAAAAGAGATATGGGTAGACTTTAGAGAGATGCTTCAGAGGTAATTTCAATCATATTATCGCACTAGATCGGCAACTTTCGTGACAACAAGTAATTAATTACTCCTTTATCCATTTTCTTTGCCGGACAGGGTTTAGAAAAGGTTCACGGGCAGGGCCGTGGGTGAATGGTCAGAAGAACTAAAATTTGTAGACCAATATGTAAGTAATACTAGCTAGCTAGGTCTGCGTATCTGTTTGATTCTGCTTCCAATTCCATTATATCATGCTTTATTGATTATTATTTTGATTGAACTCTCTATTCTCGTAAAGTGCGCGCATCAGGGACACGGCAATAACTTATGTGGGTACTATGTTTGCGAGTTCATTCGCAACACGATATGTGCGACGGGCCAAGCCGCACTAGAACAACTTAGAGTAAGTAAACAAAGTACACAACATTATTTTATTACCATCAATTGTGTTGAGTTTTATTCTTATATATATATTGACCTCATTCTTTATATATATTCAGATCGAACGGATGCGGGACCAACTCCTACCATTTGAACGCATGCGAGCCATTCAAGAGGAATTGGCGGGGTTCATACTTGACGAGGTCGTCACGCCTGGCGGAGAACTCTTTAGATATCCACCAAAATAAACGTTGTATATATGCTTGAACGTGTTTGTCTTGTACTTGATGCTTCAACGTTTACGGAGAATACCACGCAATGACGATGTTGTGTATAATAATAGTTGCTTAATTATTCATGTACTCGTATGTACCGATGACGATGTATGTGTATACCGCTCCCGATCGATTCCCCCTCCCCCCCTCCCCGTCCCCGCCGCGCCGCGGAAATACGCCCAGAACGGGGCAGGGGCAGAACTCTGCCGCGGCAGAGATTTAGGCCGTTTTCCTGCCGCGACAGAAACCTTTAAGGGGGGTGTTAAAGGGGGGCCCTCTAACACCGAACCCTCAACAGCGGTTCTACAACCGCTGTTAGAGGGCCCTCCAAACCGGTGTTAGAGGGGGGGGGAGGGGGTGTGCACTAGTGTTTACGGCAAAACAGTTGGAAATCATCCCACGGTGCATATACATATGACGACATCATAGAAAATTATCTGAACTTTCTTAAAAAAAGAAGCGAACTCGGTCCCATGTCCTATGGAAAACCATATATATGGCCAACGGATGCTTCAACTGAAATTTCCAGCTAACGAATCTTTGGTCAAGAATTTCTTATTTCTTTTGATCCAAAAAGAAAAACGACAGACCATGCCCTGTGGGTGTCAACAATTAAGCCTAGCGAAGTTTTTTGCAATGTTGCATCCACGGTAGCTGTATTCTGAACCTATATTATTCTCTGATCCTTAAGGAAAACATGATTATCAAAAAAGGTAGCAGCTGGATATGGCAAGAAGATGTTCTTATCTCCCACTTGCTCGTGGTTATATTTCAACGGCGTCCCTTCGAGTCACTTGTTTCTTGCTTCTTCGGTCAGAATGATAACTGAAACCAGTTTGGATACATTATTGCAGGCTCTTCGAAATTTTATTCAGAGAAAATGTGCTGTTTTTAAGTACCAGTCAGCTGGTTAACTGAATGGGGGAACTACAATATTAGTTGATCTTCTGTTTTGTGAGGGGAAAACGTATCATGCTGCCTGTTCAAGGTACGAATAACTAGAGGGCGTGATCACCAGAGAGGCAAAGACATCCGTCATGAAGCTGACCACCGGCCATCTTCTCCCCCCGCTCTTCTGCTTGACCTGCATCTTCCTCCTTTGCGTCCGAACCTTCGCTGCTGACAGGCTCGAGAAAGGCCAGAACCTCACCGACGCCGACGGTGAGACGCTCGTCTCGCCCAGCGGCTCCTACACGCTGGGGTTCTTCTCTCCCGGGGCGTCCACAAAGAGGTACCTCGGCATATGGTTCTCCGTGTCCAACGACACGGTCTACTGGGTCGCCAACCGCAAGCAGCCGCTGGACGACAGGTCCGGCATGCTGCTGTTCAACGACGCCGGCAGCCTCGTCCTGCTCGACGGCTCCCGCCGGACGGCGTGGTCTTCAGGCTTGACCGGCGACGCTTCCGCCGTGGCAGCCGAGCTTCTGGAGTCTGGCAACCTGGTGGTGCGCAACGGCAGCAGCGACGTCTATCTCTGGCAATCCTTCGACAACCCGTGCGACACCTTGCTGCCCGGGATGAAGCTGGGCCAGACCTTCTGGAACAGAGCCAAGTGGGAACTCACAGCTTGGCGATCGGCGGACGACCCGTCTCCGGGAGAATACCGGCGCACGCTGGAGACGGCCGGGATGCCGGAGCTCGTGGTATGGCGGGGCAGCGCGAAGACGTACCGCACGGGGCCCTGGAACGCGCTCCACCACTACTTCAACGGCGTCCCGGAGGTAACGGAGTACTCGGACATGTACCGGCTGGACGTGACGATCAGCTCGTCGGAGAAGACCTACGGGTACACCGCGTTGCCCGGCGCGTCGCTGACTCGCGTCGTGGTGAACCACACCGGCCATGCGCAGCGGCTGGTGTGGGACGCGAGCAGGCGGGAGTGGATCTACCTCTTCAAGGGGCCCAATGGCGACTGCGACAACTACGCCATGTGCGGTCCGTTCGGCCTCTGCAACGCCGCCAACGCGGCGCAGCGCTGCGGCTGCCTCCCCAGGTTCAACCGGAACTCGTCGTCGTCAGCCGTGGTGGAGTATGCGGACGGGTGTCGACGAGACGCGGACCTGAACTGCACGACGGACCGCTTCATGGTGGTGCCGGGGGTGAAGCTTCCCGACACGCAGAATGCGTCGGTGACCGCCGGCGTCACGCTGGAGGAGTGCAAGACGAGGTGCCAGGCCAACTGCTCGTGCCTGGCTTACGCCGCCGCCAATATGGAAGAAGGTAGCGACCGTACCGGCTGCATCATCTGGACGGATACCATCGTTGATGTTCGTTTCGATGTCAGAGGGGAGAATCTCTACCTGAGGTTGTCAAATTCAGAATTCGGTATGTACAGATTATCCATCCACATGGACTCTTTGCTATGCATAATGTCTATCATGAAAGGAATTGACAAGATTCACACAGAAAACACAAATTGGCCCAAAAAAATATCAAATTGCACTCACTTTTCTCTTGCATTCATCTTTGTTAACTTGGAACAAAAGCTGGTTCTCGTTTTGGCATCGTTTAGACTTCCCAACTGTTCATGATGATTCTTCTGTCACAGTCATGTCCTAAATGCTCCCATAGGAGGAAATTATGTGTAAAATGCCGAATGGAATGTCATCTAATGCTTAATAAACATTCTATTTTTGGCTTCAAATAGCAGACGACCCAGTTGATCCAGATGACGGGAAAAGTTTTCCTATTGTACCAGTTGTGGCTTCTGTAGCTTCTGCTATTACTGTTCTTCTGGTCGTCTTCCTGATCTTGTGGAGAAGGAGACGCAGAATCCTAGGTAAATAAATTCAACTAAGACAACTCAATTTTTGTAGATTTTACCTGTTTTTGTTGGTATTTTTCTTGGATGAGAAAAGGGAAATATGTGGAAAATGCAAGTGCAAAGTCCATGCTCGCTAAGTTCTAAACCTAACAATTGTCCTTTTCAGATAGTCAAACCTGACATTTGATAAGGCGGTTAATAATCAACTAATCATACCATTAGAAAAAACTTGACAAAACAATAATCACTTGATAATATCATTCGACAGTTTTTTTAACAACCATCATGGTCTTGTTTCAGGTGCTATTCCTGAAAATCCATCTATGGAGGTTCATTCGGTTAATCTCGCTACTATAAAGCATATCACCGGAAATTTCTCCGGAAGTAACATTATCGGTCAAGGTGGATTCGGTGTTGTTTATAAGGTTAGTATTTTTTATTTGCTAGCAAAATGTTGTGGATGCCCACACACATTGTTGGCGTGAGGTCACAAATATATGTGAGGGAGGGGGTTGACCAGCTTGACATTTTGAAGAATATATTGCAAATATAAGAATCTAGTATATTGCTCGGGTGGATACGTCTATCTGAGTTTTAATGTTCAACTCTTTCATATAAAACACTTGTGATCTATTTCTAGATATACATCATCCTATAAAAGAGTGACTTTCTACAACTTAGTCAAATAATCGGTGTCGAGGCATGAACTCACTAGAATATATTCATTGGTCATGACATTGACATATAGAGCACCAACCAGTGGCAAACTCTGAAATCAAACTGCAAAATTACCAGGCACAACTGGCTGAAGGAAGAATAATTGCGGTCAAGAGACTTAAACAGTCAGCTCTCACCAGGAAAGGCAAAAAAGATTTTGCGAGAGAAGTGGAAGTGATGGCCGGGCTCAGGCATGGGAGTTTACTTCGTCTCCTTTCTTACTGCAACCAAGGCAAGGAGCGGATACTCGTCTACGAATACATGCAAAACAAGAGCCTGAACATCTACATATTTGGTAGCCACTAGAATTTCTCAACTTTTTAACCATTTGAACCGCCTCATGAGAAATTCAACCATTTGTATGGGACCTCAAGACTATGATCACATATTTGATGTACACATATATTTTATGCCAACAGGAACATCTAGCCTTCGTGCTTCACTAAATTGGGCAAGAAGGCTAGAAATCATTCACGGAATCGCAGAAGGTGTTGCTTACCTTCACGGAGGATCTGGCAAGAGTGTAATCCACAGGGATCTCAAACCAGGCAACATTCTCTTGGACAACGAATGGAAGGCCAAGATTGCAGATTTTGGCACCGCAAAGCTGTTCGCAATAGATGAAACTGGGTCAGATCAGACAATTGTAGTTTCACCGTAAGCAATTATATCTTCACCAAAACAGATTTTTCCACTCGATCACTTATGTATCTCTATCTAACATTGTTGAGTTTCACAAAGGGGATATGCTGCCCCGGAGTATGAACATCGACGAGAGATGACACTAAAATGCGATGTTTATAGCTTTGGAGTTATCATCTTGGAGACCCTCAGTGGGCAAAGGAACGAAAGCACCCAGAGGCTCCTTACACATGTAAGTTCTTCAGGTTTGCGAATGTCGAAGCTATGTTGAATTGTTGATTAGTTGGCTGAAGAATCTATTAAAGATTCTAAAATTGACAATTCGCTGTTTATAGGTCTGGGGACTATGGGAGCAGGACAAGGTCATCGAACTTCTCGACATAGCAATGGTGTTGCCCCATCCCGAGTCTGAGCCCGGGCTCTTGACCGAGCTGAAGCGATGCATCGAGATTGGGCTCCTCTGTGTCCAGGAAACGCCAACAGACCGACCTGCCATATCTTCTATTGTTTCCATGCTGGCAAACAAGACTTCACAGATCGATCGGCCAAGAAATCCAAGGGATAGTACGACCACGACTTCGTCCCATGATCATCAGTCCGACCTCCCGAGCCTCGATACGATTTATCTAACATAAAAGTGCCTTCATCAATCAAAAAAATTGATGTTTCCTAAAGATATGTTTTTAGGTTGACTTTACTTGTTGCACATGATCTTTTTTGGTTACATGTGTTGCCTCTCGGGAGTGTCTTACTTCTCTCGCGGTTCGTGCTATTATTCTTTAGTTTGCTATAGTTCTGGATAGTGTGCCACCTAAAATTGCATATTATGTAGTATGGTAAGTCTGTTTAAGTTGTAGTTGTGAACTATATTTGTTGCATGGTAAGGGTTAAGTGTGTCATCTCTTTTGAATACTTCCCTTGAGCTCTTGTTCATGCGTCCGTGACTCGGCGAGCCCAGCAATGGAGTTTACGATATAGTGCTTCTGAACTACAGCATTGGCCAAAGAAAAAAACATGATTAAGTGGAAAGGAACAAAAAAGCTAGAGGTCAATTTTGCAGTATGGAGTACAAAAAAAGGCAACCACACCATGTCAATTTGCTAAGCTAGCTACAATCATGCCACAAAGTGGGGTGCGCATGCCATCTCCAAACAATCAATACTCAATCAATTTTGCATACCTTATCACGCTTGCCGCGCGGGTGCTCTGAACAAGCGGTTTATAAACCAGGTGGATTTTGTATATCTAGGCGGTATGGTACTAATAACGAGAAACTAAACCGGTCCTTTGAGAGAACGAAGATGCCTCTGTTTCTGCCCCACCCGAGCCTGGTGCTGCCTCCCAGGCTTTTGGCCCGTATATATGTCCACGCTGTTGGACCTCAGCCTGGTGCTGCTTACGGGAGAGGGCCCAAAAAATCCTAATGAATGCCCACATGTTCTACTGGTATGTGTATATGGTCCGAGAGATGGAGAGAGATGTCATTGTTAATTGTTATGTCCAGACATTTCACTTAGTCCATACAGCTGTTCCACAAACTTAAACGTTTTATTCACTAATTAATGATTTGTCGAGCACTAAATGTTGTATTCACTAATTAATGATTTGTTTCATGTGCAATGGCCCAAAAACATTTCTTCTTTTCTTCACCTCTCTTTTTATGACTATATATTGTAGTGCATTAATTTTTGTATTTTTTATTATTTGTCATAAGATAATTATAAAATTATTTTATATATTTTATTTTCATCTATACGTTTAGCGAATGTGTTATTACTTTCATCTAGACCAATAACTTCCATTTTCTAGAAATTTGTTACACCTAGTGTAAGTTTGTTTATTTGGGGGTTGTGATTTTTTCATGGACACTAAGGGGGTGTTTGTTTGGGCTTTTGGTGGCTTTCCACTAGAAAAAGCCAAAAAATCGAACCAAACGGACTAGCTGTGCGGTAGGCTTCGGCCGAAGTGGTTGCGAGAATAGGCTATACCGGGAAGCACGTCCCGAGGTGCTTCCCGTGGCTTCCCGCGAGACAACGAACCGGTATTTCCAGATTTACGAAGCAAATGCCACCGGGAGATACCTGTTCAGCAGTAAACTTGAAAAAAAGCCCACCTCGTACCCCCACGCGAGACGCGCCCCGTTCGTCCCCCCCCCCCCCCCCCGACCCGTACCTGGCGATACCTTCCGTCGCTGCCGCCAGGTTACCTTCCGCCGCCGCCGCCCTACCTCCAGCCGAGCTCCTCCCGCCGCCGACCTACCTCCAGTCGCCACCCTACCCCCGCCGCCGCCCTACCCCCGCTGACGCCGAGCTCCTCCTATTCCTCCCCGTCTCCATACCCTACTTTCTTCCTGACGCCGACCATTGAGGTATTTTTACGCATGTTTGTTCCTAATTTGTTCCTCCTCCTCCTAGTTTGTTCAAGTAATATCTGGAGTGGTATACGTTGTTGGATTTGATTAGTAGTAGTTTTCGATATTGTTCGTCTACAGTTTGGATTTGATTTTGGGGGAATCTTCGTCCATGTGGGAATCTAAGAGACGGAGGTGTTTAGATTCAGGAAATAACTAAAAACTATTGTGACTTAGGGAATCGATCTGCACATGCTCAAATTTAGTAGTGTGATCTAGTACGAGAAGAGATGGACTACTTTTTTTTTGTTTATGGGCCTGATGAAATCTACCGAGTGATGCTATGTATCTATTTTTCTGCCTAGCTCTCTTTATTTTTGGAAACACATTACTCTGCCAGATACAATCTGAGTAGAGTTTCTAAGATACACAGAGACAAAATAGGGATCTGTTTTAAAACGGAACAAAGCGAAGCTGGGCGCCAGGAGACCAAGCTGTCAATCGATCAAATCCTTCGTTGTCGGCTAGGGCGAAAACCTGGGGGAGCGCCAAAGCTTTTGGTAGCTCAGACGATGTACCCTAGTGAACCTTGACTTGTATTCCTTGCCCTGAAACTCGAGAAGGCTTCAGAAAATATTACTAACCGAAAAAATTACTACAGAATATGAGTTTAAGAAATTGTTTTCAGGCTTGCTATGGTACTTGTATTTTGATGTGTTGATGTGTTGATGTTCACATGATACTGCTATGGTCAGGGTTGATGTGTTGATGTGCTAGAAATTATGTGGCTTGCTATGGTATTGCTTGTATTGCTATGTTGTTTGGTGTAAATAAAAAGCTATCTTTCGTAAATTTTTCTGTTATAGCTTGAGATTCATTTGCAATGTCGAAGGCGGTTTGGAATCCATACTACACTAGAGTTTTCTGCGACATTTGTATGGAGGAAGTGAACGTCAACAATAGGGAGGAGGGGTGCTTGAGTAGGAAGGGTTACAAGAATCTTGGGGAAAAATTTGCTGAGAAAACAGGGGATAGAAGAACGCAGAAGCAATTCAAGAACAAATGGGATTCTATGAAGAAGGATTACACAGGGTGGATGGAATTACAAAATGTGACCGGGCTAGGTTGGGATCCTATAGCAAAAACTATGAATGCAGATGATGATTGGTGGAAGAATCACCTGGCTGTAAGTTATCATGTCTTTACTTGCATTTTCTTTTGTATTGTTATTGTGATCATTGGACTGATATCTTCGTAATGTTTTTATTTTCAGATTCGTCCTGACCATGCAAAGTTTAGGAATGGTCCACCTGCCAACTTGGAACAACAGGATGTTATGTTTAGGAAAGCTCATGTCACTGGAGAATCAGCTGCCATTGCAGGTGAGGAAGAAGAAACTGGCAATGAAGCTCCAATAATGCTTGATGATGATACCTGCGTGCAAGCTAGATCAAAGAAAACAGGGAAGCGCAAGAATGTAGAGAAGGATTTTTTGTCGGCTTACAACAATGCATTGAACACAATTGTTTCAAGGCACACCGAGGGCAGTTCTTGCAGCAAAGGTGATGAGGTCCCAACTATGAAGGAATTTTTAGGGATGGTTCGAGATTGTGGAGTACTTGAAGGAACTGATATCATGTACACTGCGGGCAAGCTTGCTATGAACAAGGATCAAAGAGAGGTGTTTGCAGCATTTGCAACAACTAAGGGCAGGCTCGATTGGCTCTAGAGGACACACGATGAGATGAACAAGTAGTGTGTGCACCATTTATTTATTATCATTGCAGAAGTTGTGTGTACCATGAATTATTCCTTTCCTTTTTATTTGGTCGGGACTATTTGTCATGATTCTAAAACTACTACTTATTATTCGATTCCTGTACCACTATGGATATGTTGTGGTGATAATATTTGTTGATTGATGCATGTCTAGTAAATTGTTGTGGTGATAATATTTGTTGATTGATGCGTGTCTAGTAAATTATTGTGTGAAGCATTTGTTGATTGATGCGTGTCTAGTAAATTGTTGTGTTAAGCATTTATTGATTGATGCATGTAGTAAATTGATGTGTGAAGCATTTTGACATATTATAATTTTCTCTTTGCGGATGGATGATGGTGACAATGATCGTGAGTACGAGCTAGAAAGGACACGGCAGTTGCTCAGAGTGGATCATGATCTTGCCGTGTTGGGATACTATGGTAATCTCTATAGCCATAAGTACTTGAATAAAGAACCTAGGAGGATTCCGGAGCAAACTAGGCTTGAATGGGTGAATGAACAACTTGGAAGTAGGAAAAGATGCTACAAAATGTTTAGAATGTACCCAGATGTTTTTCATGAATTGCACAACCTTCTAGTTTCTAGATATGGGTTGGTGTCAACTAGAGACATGTCATTTGTTGAATGCCTAGCTATGTTTCTATGGATGGTTGGAGTACCACAGTCATTTAGCCAAATTGAGAACCATTTTAGTCGTTTAACCGAAACAATTCATAGGAAGTTTCACATGGTTTTGAATTGCTTGAACAAGTTGGGTAAGGATAACATAAAGCCAGTAGATCGAAATTTCAAGGATGTGCATCCAAGACTTCAAGATGCACGCTTTTGTCCTCATTTCAAAGATGCCGTTGGCGCCATAGATGGGTCAAACATTCCAGTTGAAGTACCTGCAGAAAAGACGGTTAACCATACAGGAAGGCATGTTTACACATCACAGAATATTCTGGCGATATGTGACTTCGATTTGAGATTCACCTTTGTTGTTGCTGGATGGCCTGGTTCGGCGCATGATACACGCATCCTACAACGCGCCATTGAGAAGTATCCAATACAGTTTCCGACCCCTTCCGGTGGTAATTTTCTATATCAATGTCTACATGGTACACACATAGTTACAAATGAATTGTCATTGATGTTTGATTTTTTTCCGTTCATGTGCAGATACATATTACCTTTTTGATTCTGGTTATCCAAATAGAAAAGGGTTCTTAGCTCCTTACAAGCAGAACACATACCATATACCAGATTTTCGTCGAGAAGGGAGACCAACAAACAGGGAAGAGATTTTCAACTATCTGCACTCATCGCTCCGGAATGCTATCGAGCGTGTCTTCGGTATATTGAAAAACAAGTGGCGCATATTGAAGTATATTCCTTCTTACGGTCTGGTTATTCAGAAAAGAATTATTCTGGCTTGCATAGCGCTTCACAATTTCATTAGAGACTCCAACTTACGCGACAAGCAGTTTGATCGGTGTGATGCAGATGAGGACTACATTCCTAAGGTCCAAAGGCAATCAGTAACATCTTCCGGTGATACTGCTCCGAGTGGACTACACACAGTAGACATGAACTCAACGCGTGATCGCATCGCTACTGCATTATACAATGCTAGAAGAAGATGATCAGTTTGTTCGGTGTGGATGTTTCTATGATTATTATGCGACTATCTTTATTTGTTTAATGGTTGGATATGTATTTTGGACAAACCAATATGTGACATATGGTATGTAATAATAACATATGTGTTTATGCACTTCAATAGTAAAGTTTACGTGTTATATTAATTACAGGGATATTACAGACAATTTCTTAGCATACAGCTAGACAACCAGCCAAGTTGCCAAACAGTCAAACTCAGAGAAGTAGCTTTTCCTGAACAGCAGCTTTCCCTGCACAGCTGCACAGCCAGCCACAGCCAGCCAGCCACAGCCCAAACAAACAGGCCCTAAGTTGTTGTTCCATACCCTAGTTTTTTAACCACTAGTAGTGATTGTTTATTTCATAAGAACTATTTTCCTCCATCTTGTATTATTTTCCGACTTGCTGCACTAACACTAGAGTTTTATTCCATGTACCATGAGCTTTAGTTTCCATAGCAGTAGTGTTTGGTTCCACAAGCTCTTAAATCTTGTAATCATGATTTTTTCAAGATAAAAAAAGTTTTGTTCCATTTGGTGCCATCCTTAGTTTTAAGGTTAGCTGTCACTTTTTTCCACGAGCAGTAAATTTTTGCTAACACCAGCAACCATGATTTGTTCCACGACAACTAAAATTTTGTTCCACTAGTAGTCGTGATTTGTTCCATGAGCACAAAATGTTTGTTCCACCTAGTTTTAATTTTTTTCACTATTACATGAACTGTTTCCCCAAAACATAATTAATTTTTTAGCAATTTCATTTAACAATCATTGTTGTAGTAATTTTAGAGGTCACTTACTCCTTACGCAAAAAGAACTCTTAGTCTACTAACACAAGTGATTATGTTTTAAATATTATCTATATATAATGCAATACATTTGATTTTAGCAACCACAAAATTTTAGTCAAGTTTACTGAATAAAAATAAGAAATATGTACTTTACTAAATAAAAAGTCTAAGTGCAACGTGCATGTGATCATCCACATCTACATTCATCTACTAGAAACAACCTTAGGAATGTGTTCATTACCATAGTACACCACACTAAAATGGAAGCACATTGGCTAGTAACAACTAAAACTATAGGTGTCAACGTTGTACAATAAAGAGAATAGTCTCGTATGGATAAGTGATCAACGTTCATACTCGATTATATAGCTTACTACCATGAACAGAAAATGACCATAGTGTAAGCACCCGGAGGATATAGCGGGAAGCAGTTAACTGGCTTGCGGTTGCCTCATCATAGCTATCCGATTTCCGACACTTGGGGAATTCGTATCTTTACTATTAAAAGGAAGTTGGGGTTGGTACGTCACACTTTGACACTTTGTCATCAAACATTGAAACAACCAGGACGGTAGGATCTGCATCCGATGGTACAAGGAGTCCTCTTCCCTGCTTGTCTTTGTTAATTACACTTTCCGTCACCCCTAAGTGAAAATTCCCGGTTCAGAATCTCTACTTCGTCCGTGGTCTGTCATCCGACTGCTGACCAAATCTTTGCGCCAAATGGTGGTCCTGTCCCAGAAACAGGAAACCCTCCCGCAGTCCCCGCTCTTCCCTCGCACGCTCGCCTGTAGATCTCTTGACCGCCGCCGCCGGTCACCGCAGATGAGAGAGCCCTCCCCACGTCCTAGCTCTAGGTTGCAGCGCCGACATCCTCTCGTCCTCCCCATCCACTTCTCCCCCTCCCCATCCACATCCCTCTACGGACGAGCAGATCCACCTCGAGCTCTTCCGGTTCGTCCGTCCGCCGCCCCGCAGGATCCGTCGCCTCCCTACTAATCCCACAGACTACAAGCCGTCAGGAACCTCAACGACCAGCGGCGGCGGCTGCACGACCCGCAGTAGCACGTGCTGGGCAGCAGCTCGACACGAACAATACCAGAAGCGGCATCGAAGCCGCAGAAACAACAATAGCTCCCCGCGCGATCCTCCTCTTCTAAGATAGGTACCAAACACATATCAAAATTGATTTATGCTCTGCAGTAAGATGTCAATAGATGCCGCTCCTCGCCCTTGCGCCTCCCACAGGTAGCTGCGCCGGCAGATGGTCCACGATGCCGCAGCTAGGCAGGACATGCTCCTCATTGAAGAGAAAATGATGGTGGCGGAGGGAGTGCAACAGTGCCTCAACTACGGGAACACCCTCTGATCCATCCATCTATGCTTGCCTCATCACCGCCTCATGTATTGCTCCGTGGTCTCGCTAGGCTCGTGAAGGTGGCAGTGGCAGGGACAACACCCATCAAGTTTACATGCTTGGTTCCCCTCATCCAAACGCTTATGTGCAGCTCCTTGTAGCCTGCTGACAGTGACTAGCTAACAGACATATTCTCCATGACTTGTGAGGACATAAGCTTATTGTGTTGCTTTGTCTCAGGTTTTGCATATTCTCCAGTTATGAGAGTATTTGTGCCACTTCTGTGCTCGAGAAGATTGAAGAAAATTGAATAAATGCCCAGAATGGCATGCCAGTGGTGATGAGGAAGGCCTGACGTAAGTTAGAGAATGGCAGCACGCGGAATCCTCGAGCTAGCCCCTACTGAGGATGCTCGTCGTGTCCACGCAGACAGAAGCAAGCACCGCCGTCCATTGCGGTGACGCATGTATCTTTTTTTGAGGAAAGCAACGCCCATATCTTAAACCCCCGACACCGCCAAGGACAGTTCATGCAGGCATCAATCTCAAGGAAATGAACCTAGATCAAATAATGCATCTACACGAATCTGAGGTTAACATCTACAATAATAAAGATTCAATATGGACTGCCATTGAACAGATTTTGTACTCCGAATTTATAGAAAAGGTTAACATCTACAAGAATCTGAGGTTTCAATGGGTGCCAGGCTGACTCGTGCCTTTTCTCTTCTTTTTCAGTTCTTTTTTCTCAAGCTGCACAACATAATTTATTTTAAATCATACATTATACGGTAGAGATATAAAGTGTAAACCAAGGTACCGTCCTGCTCTTCTAGGTGGGAATAAAGCTATTACTTCTAATGACCATGTTTATTTTGTGAAGTTTTCCTGATCTCTTTGTCCATGTAATTTTTTTAAAATCCATTTGAGATTTCTAACATGTTTTTGTTGGTCTCTGTGAAGATTGAAGACACGCATGCCTCTTCATCTTAGAAATCAAGAAAAGTGCAAAGGTTCACTGGAGGTTTTCTTGTTGATGTTCATTCCAGATGATTGTACGATCCCTGTTTCACTTTCTGTTAGTACTAAATAACATGAATACCGAACTGAAGTAGTTTATTCAGTGATGCAAATGATTCAGTATTGTCATATGTGCTAGCATTGATGTCTTCTTCTCTATAGCGGCGTTCAAGCTCGAAGATGAGACTCGTGGTTACTGGCCTTTCTGCCACATTTCTAGGTATTTGCCCCTAAAACATTGGGATATTTTCTCTAAGCAGTAAGTTTATTGGCACGACCACAAGCACAAGCTTGCAAAGCTGCGTCATTATTTTTTATATATCCATCCGATAGCTATTCTTGCATTAGTTATGTTTTTTCATAAACAATTAGTTTTTCTTTTGTGTCAATAGAAGTAAAGTGAAATTGGATAGTGCATAATTAGGGACACATTTGAAGAATGGACTGCTTGCATATTAAATAATATATTAAAGCCATGCTTTCTGATCTCAGTTGTTTTTATCTCTTAATTTTTTTAGTGCAGTAATTATATGACAGACACATATAAACATTTCAAAAAAGCATCCAATATTTGTAGTCTCAGCCATCCATATCTTACCTTTTGCATTTATTTATGTTTAGTAGGTTTTCATGGCTTTAAGTGATTACTCATTTTTTGTCTTATTGTGTCTTTCATTAACTGTCCAGTGTTCACACAATGGAGGAAAAAGGAGACTCTTTTTATATGGGCACCGCTAGGAATCGGATGCCGATATTAGCTTGAGATCGGACTAGTGCATGGCCGTAGATTGCATGCAGGTTGACCATTGATTTGCAACCAGACCCGCTCTTCTGTTAAGACCGATTTGCATGCTTCTATAAAAAACCTATCCCTTAATTAATTCATGTCCGGTAGGTAACTACTCATCGTTCCTTATTTGTAGGAAACTAATTTAGTTTTAATGAAAATGATAGTTTTAGCAAAATTATTCTCCTAAAATCTGATTTACTTCCTTATAGAACAATTTTATTTTGCAATACTATGTATATTTGCTTCCCATGTGATCAAACTTTGTGTTTCCAATGCTATTAAAATTTGCTTCCATCCATGAAAATAGTTGCCAACGACTTGCTTTCAAAATATTAAATCATGCTACTACATATATTTGTTTCCAACGTGATTTAAATTTGTGTTTCCAATGCTAATAAAACTCGGTTCTAATGGTATTAAATTTTGCTTCGATATGAAAATAGTTAGAATGGCTTGTTTCAAAAATATCAAACCATGCTTCTGTCGACGGGGTACTTTCCTCATCACTGAATTTGCTTCAGTTTGAGCGTATGTGGTGGATCGAGGTGTAGCGGCCAAACTCATAATCATACAAACGAGGAGGCAGTGACGATTTTGTGGG
Source organism: Avena sativa (assembly GCA_916181665.1). Classification (NCBI taxonomy): domain Eukaryota; kingdom Viridiplantae; phylum Streptophyta; class Magnoliopsida; order Poales; family Poaceae; genus Avena; species Avena sativa. The sequence continues at coordinate 391,675,911 of OV702280.1, read as the reverse complement.
AGAAGGGCACCGATATTATGGGAGTCACCATGTGAAATTGTCGGCCTGTTTTTTTCTTAAGAGGATAACTGGCTATTGCGATGCAGGTAATATATTTGCTTGCTTCGACCAGATCATTTGCTTCCATGGCAACCAAAAATTGTTTCAGTATAAAATATGAAAGAAATGTCCAATGTAACTGTATATTATTGATGCCACAATGGTTCGTACATCCATATTACATGTTTCCCAGTAACCAAAACATTTTATTCCCTTCAGTCGCCAATACTATATATAGAGCTTCATATGTTCATAACACATGATTCCTATTGGCTAAATCTATGTTTCCATCCACTAGTCAGTATGCTTCCTTACATGTTTCATATGTGACTAACGATATGTTACAAACACTCAAGACCTTTGTGTGAATGGCAAGTCATGCTGGTCACGCCACTACCCATGATGACGGTGTACACAAGGCGGGAGGATAGGAAAAGAACTTGATGGCAGCTGCCACGACGGACTTGTGGTGTTCGAAGGCGAGCCGAGACCCGCGGCAAAGTCGAACTTCTTCATGCCACGACAAAGCTACCAAGCGAGGCTAGGCGCCGTGTTGAAGCCAAGAGATGCACATGACCATGTTAGTAGTCACAACTAATATTCAAAACCAATGATAAACTTTGAAGCATTGTTGGCATAAACTAGAAAAGGATAATACAACCAGCTTAAAAAAACAATGGGAAATATAAGAAGCACAAACTGATATTGCCTGATGAAAAAATTAAAAGAAACGAAGTATGGATTCTAATGGTTGAAGCAAAGTTCAATTGTATTAGAAACAAATATCACAAGGAAAGGAAACATGTAGAGGTATCAAATGCATATAGTGTGCTAGTACATCAGAACACACATGAGGGCACATGGATCGTAAACATGCATCGGTAAAAAATTGAGTTCACGAATTTGATAGCTTGCCACCAGGATTGGGGAACAAATATTAGCGCTTATATATGTGAAATTTGATCTTTCATATAGACAGTATAGCGAGAGAAGAAATCTATTAGAAAAAAAAGGAATTGGACTTATCCTAGGCTCATAGTTGTAGCTACCTTTGTTTCAAGATCGGCAGTGTGCAGGACGCAGCGGAGGCTAGTCGCTGCAGTGGCCACACATACGGAAAGACAAGGCCCCATTGATGCTTCCCTCCAGGGAGTAAGCTGTTACTAGGTGTGAGAATAGCAGAAGACACGGAGGAGCTAGGCGCCGGCCAGTGATACTTCGACGATGTCTCTCCGTGGCAGTGCATCATGCGTGCTGTCGACGCATGAGACGAACCAAGTGGAGGTGACGACCTAGAGGGGAGGAAGCAGCACGGTGGGAGAAATTGGGCGATGGAGAAGAGCCGGGAGCGTGATTTGGGGATCGGTCGCGGAGGCGATTGAGGAGAAACGCCAGGATGCGTTAATGACCAGAAATTTCGTGTGATTTTGGTCAGCGCGTAGTTAACAGGGACAGTTTTTGGAGGTGGAACTGGAACCCAGTCCATTCAATCACACCAAGATGGACGTCGTTGGAGAGGCCCGACAAATCGTTTCCCATCGGGTTGTGATAGATAGTATTTACCCTTTTATATGTTGATGTCAGCCAACAAATTCTCCTGTATTGGTGATCTACAGTAAAGTACTTGTGTCACACTTATGATGATCAATATATTCATTATTAAGATTATTTCTACATTGTTCTCCCCACATGATTTGTAGTCAGCCTAAAGCGATGCATGTATGGCTGGCGCAACTTCAGTTCCATAAGAAATAGCACTGAAGCGATGAGGAGGAATGACTCATATGTTCGATGAGCAAGGTGCGGGTGAAGCGCCCATGGGCCCAGCTCGAAGGGGCTTCACCGTGGTGGTAGAGGCACACTCTGTTGCACTATCATGTGTGGGAGATTTTATGTTGGGTTGTCAGATTTGGTGATAGTTGAATCTACGGGAGGTGATTGTGTTTAAGGGAGAACTGAGACTTGTATAACTCCATATATCCTAGATTTAGTTTATTTACTTTTTTTCTAAATTTTAGTTTTTGTTGTGTTCCATGGGATGTTAACATCTTTAAAAATTATGCGTTCATTGGATGTTTCCTCAAAGGATAGAAATTCTCATGTTTGATGTTTTTATGTTTGGTAAATGATTGGGGAGAGACAGACCAAGAACTTCCTTCGTGACATACAAGCCAAAGGCCGGCGCAGTCAAGAGGAGCGACGACATGAGCGAGGAGAGAGAGGAGGTGATGTTCTAGGAGCTTTGCGAGTGGTGCCAGCAGGTTCACAAAACGCATGTTCGGCCAAGGGCAAGGCTATGGTCGCGACCTGCAAGCAGTGCTCTCTTCAAGCTCTGCAAGAAGAAGGTATGCACCAACGCCCACACTTCGATTTCACTTCTTGTTCTTAGGAAGCGAATCAATTGATGATGAGTTTGCAACTTTTGATGTTAAAATCAACGAATATTCATTTTGATGATTCAACATTTTGATTGTTTCAATTGCAGACTCTCTAACGACATCCAACAAGTGTTAGTCGATGTGGTCAAGTACTACATGCGACGGGACTACCTAGCCGCATCAAACAACTAAATCAAGCATGTGGATCTAAAACTCGTTGTGGCCGGCCATCATCATGATGTTGGGCATACATGACGTATCTATTTGCGATGTAGGAATAAGATGCATCATTAGTAATATCCACCTGTAGTATGTGTTTTGAGAAAGATGAATGATAATGAGTGTTGTTGTTTGTAGATAGCTTTTTTCATGATTTCAACATGTGTCCTTGTCTATTTGATTTTGTTATGCCCATTGATTGATCTAATTCCATTCTTTTGCAAAACGATTATGTTACAAAAGACAAATGTTTAGTCCAATATAGTGTTGGAGCCAAAGCATTCGAGAGGAAGCACCTGGCGAAGATAAAATTAAAATTATGCACATTGCTCATTGAAAAGGTAACAAGATGGGAGAAATACGGCATACATGAAAATCCACAAGAACACCAACACCTAGCACAAATATTACCAAAGAAGACATGTTGTCATGTATTAATCCTCTATCCCGTAGCAACGCACGGGAACTTAACTAGTTAATCGGTAAATATGGAGGTTGTCACCTAAAGCTTCCAATCCGAGACGGCCCAATAAGCATGGTCGGGTTTTTTTTTTCATTTTGTTCTCCATTTTATATTCTCTTTGCTTGTGCTTTTCTATCTTACCATTTTATGTTTCCTATTTAACGTCTTGCTTTATTTTCATGTTTTATATTTACCTTTTTTTCTCGATTTTGGACAGCAGCCTCCTGTCCAAGTTAATGCACACGTATCAGTCTCATCAAGCCTGCACATCGGTCGACGGCGTGATCATTTTGAACCCACTCTGAAGGCGTGCAGGATGAACTACTCCCTCTGACCTATATTAGTTGACTTCGAGTTGTTAAAATTTAATAAACCTATATACTAAATAGTGTCTAGATTTATTTAAATTTAGATAAATTTGAGTCAACTAATATGGATCGAAGGGAGTATAAGATTTTGGACTTTAGCATTGCACAACTATTGATTGACGATCATACTGATAGGACAAATATTAGTACTTGCAGCGTGCATACAGCAAGGGAACTTCAAATCAAGTCCTCAGTAGATGTGTTCCAAATTGATGACCAACTTATTGCTTTACACGTTCACTAGGACATATATATGTTCACTAGGACATATATATACTGTATACTATTATCTTAAATTATTGATACTTTCTCCATCTCAAAATAGATGTCTCAGATTTGACAAAATTTGAATAAATATAGACACTATTTAGTATATATGGATTCTTCTATATTTTAAAAACTTGTGACCACTAGTAGAAAACGGACCTTTGGTCTAGAGCATTAGTCCCGTCCCGGTTCTGGTACAAACCGGGACTAATGCCCTGGTCCCAACGGCTAGAAATAGCCACATGGACCAGAAGACATTAGCCCCGGTTCGTATGGAAACTTTAGCCCCGGTTCGTTTAACAAACCGGGACTAAAGGGTCTGGCGCTGGAAAAGAGCAGATGCGTGGACCTTTAGCCCCGTTTTGTTTCTCAAACCGGGACTAAAGTCCACGACTATATCTTCTTTCCCTTCCCAGCCCGAGCCATTTCAAGCTCACACAATCATCCCTCTCAAATTTCTCCCCTCAAGCTCGAGTTCTTCCCTATTTTTCTCAAGATTTGTGAATATTTTTTGGCTCCACATCTATCAAGGGTCCTAAGAGGTTAGCAACTTCATCATCTCTCATTGCTTGTTTTAGCTCATTTCATGCTCTGGAAATAGATATATTTTGTGTGGATTCTATCTCTGTATATCTGGTTAATTTGGCACATATAGTTCTCGAAATCATTTGATTCATTGAAGCACATAGATATATGAGTTCATCCTATATACATATCTTTGTTTGACACGTTGTCTTGAAATCCGGACGGTTCACAGTGCATATCATGTCACCGTCGAGCAACAAAATATTCTTCTTTCTTCTACCTGTCGTCACAAAATCTATTGAAACAAAAATAAGTACCAAAAATATGAAGGCACACATATATATAGTGGCGCCCTAGCATTTTAGTTAATCATCGTCCAGTTAAGCAAGAAATTAAGAACAAAAATATGAACACGCCAAGGAGCTACCAAATTAAATTAGGGAGTGCCTCTTTGGCGAGCTCCTCGAAGATGTCTGAGGACGAGGCATCCTAAGACATCTTCGAGAAGCTCTGCCATAGTGGTGTCCCTGCTCTCGCACACCATCTTTCAGTTCATATCTTTTCTAGCTAAATTAGTATGCTGGTGGAGCTAACTAATTTCACATATTAGGGAGTGCCTCTACGGCGAGCTCCTCGAAGATGTCTGAGGACGAGGTCCTAAGACATCTTCGAGAAGCTCTGCCGTAGTGGTGTTCCTGGTCTCGCACACGATCTTCCTTGCAGTTGATAGTTCACAAGGAAGCCTATTTATAGATTAAGCAGCACAAAATAGTGTCGACACTTACGACATAATGTCGACACTCACCCCTGTCATAGTGTCTCCACTAACTGGCATAGTGTCCACTCACGACATATAGTGTCGTCACCCACTTGTAGTCCCTATTGGAGTGTCCTTTAGTCCCGGTTGGAAACACCATTCGGGACTAAACAGGCTCATGTCGGTCCCAGACTGCCGCAACCCCTTTAGTCCCGATTAGTGTGTCCAACCGGGACTAAAGATGTAGTAGAAAGTTTTTAAATCAGTGCTTGTTTGATGTATACGATGTGTTCTTTCATTTTTATACTAGTACTACTCTTAGCATCGTGATTTTGTTTGATGAACTTATAAAATGCAGATGAGACGGCAATGGATGTACGCTAACCGAATCTCTGACGAGTTCATTAAAGGCGTGCGTTCTTTTCTCGTTGTGGCAGAGGCAAAAAAAGCGGAATGGTTTTATGTGTTGTCCATGTGGTGAGTGTCGGAATCAGAAGGAATACTCTTCCTCAAGAGTCCTTCATGGCCATTTGTTTCGGTTCGGTTTCATGTCTGGCTATAATTGTTGGACCAAGCACGAAGAAAGAGGGGTTATGATGGAAGACAACAAAGATGAAGAGAATGATGACAGCTATCCTATGTCCCCTGAATACGGTTGTACTACAATGGAAGACAATGATGAAGAAGAAGCAGAAGAACGTGCATCATATGAGCCAGATGATGATCTTGGTCGGGCCATTGCTGATGCAAAGGGAGAATGTGATAGCGAAAGGGAGAGGTTGAAATTTGAGCAGATGTTAGATGATCACAACAAATTGTTGTACCCAAATTGCGAATATGGCCACAAAAAGCTAGGCAGCACACTGGAATTGTTGCAATGGAAGGCAGAGGTCAGTGTGCCTGACAAGGGATTTGAAAAGTTGTTGAAGATAATGAAGAAGCTGCTTCCAAAGGATAACGAACTGCCCGCCAGTACTTACGAAGCAAAGAAGGTTGTCTGCCCTCTAGGATTAGAGGTATAGAAGATACATGCATGCATTAATGACTACATCCTCTATCGCGGTGAGTAGTACGGGAATTTTGATGCATGCCCGGTATGCACTGCATTGCGGTATAAGATCCGACGAGATGACCCTGGTGATATTGAGGGGGAGCGCACGAGGAAGAGGGTTCCCGCCAAGGTTATGTGGTATGCTCCTATAATACCACGGCTGAAACGTTTGTTCAGACACGAAGAGCATGCCAAATTGTTGTGATGGCACAAAGAAGACCGTAAGAAAGACGAGATGTTGAGACACCCCGCTGATGGATCACAATGGAGAAAAATTGAGAGAAAGTACCCGGACTTTGCAGGTGACGCGAGAAACTTATGGTTTGGTCTAAGTACGGATGGCATGAATCCCTTTGGGGAGCAGAGCTGCAGTCATAGAACATGGCCTATGACTTTGTGTATGTATAACCTTCCTCCTTGGTTGTGCATGAAGCGGAAATTCATTATGATGCCAGTGCTCATCCAAGGCCCGAAGCAAACGGCAACGACATTGATGTATACCTAAGGCCATTAGTTGAAGAACTTTTACAGCTGTGGCATGGACAAGGTGTACGTGTGTGTTGGAATTATGCCCTAGAGGCAATAATAAAGATGTTATTATTATAATTCTTGTTCATGATAAGGTTATTTTCCATGATAGAATTGTATTAAGCGGAAACTTTGATACTTGTGTGGTTTATGAACAACACTGTGTCCCTAGTACGCCTCTATGGACTAGCTCATTGATTAATGATGGTTAAGGTTTCCTAACCATAGACATGAGTTGTCTATTAATAATGAGATCATGTCATTAGGAGAATGATATGATGGACAAACCCAAATTAAGCAGAGCAATTAGATCGTGTCATCGTGTTCATCTTTGTGAAGCTTTTTCCTATGTTATATATTGTATTCCTTAGACCATGAGATAATACAACTCCATGGTATCGGAAGAAAGCTTTGAGGTCATCAAACGTCATCCTATGTGAGGGTGATCATAAAGGTGTCTCTCAGGTGATCGGAAAGTACTTGTTGGGTTGTATGTATCGAGATGGAATTTGTCCCTCCCGAGTCGGAGAGATATACTTCGGGCCCACTTGGTAATCGATATCAACACCGCTTGCAAGCACGTGGTTAAGGAGTTAATCACAAAGTGATATCGGATTACGGAACGAGTAAAGTACTTGCTATGAACGAGATTGAACTAGGTATGCCGATACCAACGATCGAATCTCGGGCAAGTAAACTATCGCGAGACGAAGGGAATACATATATGGGATTAATTGAATCCTGGCATCGTGGTTCATCCGATATGATCATCGATGAATATGTGGGAGTCAATATGGGTTTCCAGACCCCGCTGTTGATTATTGATAGAAGATCATGTCTGCCTATTCTCGAACCCGTAGGGTCACACACTTAACGTGCTTCGACGCTAGGATAGAATGGATAATTGGTTAATGAGTTTTTGTTTGGAGTCTCGGATGAGATCCAGGATATCACGAGAGGTTCCGGAATGGTCCGGAGAATAAGATTATATAAGGGAAAGCAGTTTTTAGATTTCGGAATCGTTTCGGAGTATTCGGTATTGTACCGAAAGGTTCTAGAAGGTTCCAGAGTGAGACCAACGTGGGCCCACTTGTCAGGGGCCTGCATGGGCCTAAGGGGAAGTGCCCTGGCCGCATTGGGCCAGGGGCACAAGGCCCCAAAGGCCCAGCTGGCCAGCCTAGGGGAAACCCTAGGAAAGATCTTCTAGAAGGAGGGGGGAAACTTGCCCCCCACTGCAACCCTTGGGGCCGTCGCCCTAGGGCTTGGAGGAGGGGCCAAGGGGGCCGGCCACCCCCCTATATAAGGTGGGCAGGGGCGCACCCCTCTCCCCCACTCCTCTAACCCTATCCTTCCTACTGCTGCCTTCCACCTCTCTCTCTCTCCCGACTCCGTGTAGGCGAAGCCCTGCTGCAGAAATTCTCCACCATAAGCACCACGCTGTCGTGTTGTAGATCCAATCTATTTCTCCACCCCACCTGCTGGACCAAGGAAGGAGGAGACGTCGCGGCACCATACGTGTGCATCTCTCGGAGGCACCGTCACTTGCGGCGTTGGATCGGATCGGATCGCGAGGAGGAGAAGGCTAGTACGACTACATCAACGACGTTCTGTTTAACGTTTCCGCTGTGTGATTTCTTCAAGGGTATGAAGATATCATCTATCTCTCTCGTTGATTGCATCTCCTATATTAGATCTTGGCTTTCTCGTTCGCATCCGTAGAATTTTTTTGATTTACTATGCTGCGAAACCCTTCAGTGGTATCAGAGCTAGATCTATGCGTAGATGTGTTTCACGAGTAAAACGCAACATGCTTGTTGCGGGCGTTGATGTTTTCTGTTGCAAGCCTCTTGTTGTGTATTTCTTATGGCGTGGCATAGTGAGATCGAAGCGGCCCAGGCCAACTTTATGCGACCTCGTTCGAGAGACCGGCTCCGCACTTGACATGTGGCTTGTTCCACACATGCGGCTGGTGGATGCCAGTTTCTCTCACTATAGTAGTCATGGGATTTACACCGGATGTTAGCAACCATAATATCACCATTGTGGCTTTCCGTAGGTAAGAATCGTTCTTAGCTTGTTACTCCCATAAACCATGTAAAACATGCAACAACAAAGTAGAGGCGTCTAACTTGTTTTTGCAGGGAGTGTTTTGTGATATGGTATGGCCCAAGACATGATGTGTATGATGTATGCAATGATCATGTTTTGTAATATTTGACGACTTGCATGTCGATGAGTTCACAACTGGCAGGAGCCATATGGTTGTCTTTATAACTGTGTATGACCTGTGTGTCAACTTCTTATATGCCATGTAATAGCTTTGATTTATCGCTAAGTAGTTAGCAATAGTTGTAGTTGCTATTCGTGGTGGAGGCAATCATGGTGGAGTGATGGAGATCATGCTGGCGCGCACAAGATGGAGATCATTGCGCGGAGATTGGCTATACCATGTCACATAAAATTATATGCATGTGATGTTTATCCTTTTATGTATCTTATTATGCTTAGATCGCGACGGTAGCATTGTAAGATGATTCTTTACTTAAAGATCAAGATAAAATTGTGTTCTCCCCATGTATGTACGTTGCGAAAGTTTGTCATGTTCAAGCACCTCGTGATGATCGGGTGCTATAAACTCTACGTTCACATACAACGGGTGCAAGCCAGTTTTGCACGTGCAGAAATACTTGGGTTTGACTTGACGAGCCTAACATGTACAGACATGGCCTCGGAACACACGAACCGAAAGGTTAAACATGAGTCATATGAATGATATGATCGACACTTTGTTGTCCACCATTGAAACCACATCTCTTCTCGTGATGATCGGATTAGGTGTGGTGAATTTGGATCATGTTCACTAAACAACTTGAGGGATGTTGAATTTAGTGGGAGTTCATCTAGTAATTTGATTAAGTTGAACTAGTTATCATGAACATAGTCTAAATTGTACTTGCAAATTTTGAAGATCAAATGGCTAAGTCCAACTTCAGCTTCAACGTTTTTGCTAAGAAAGAAAAGCTTAAGAACAATGGGTCTAACTTCACCAACTGGTTCCGCAATCTGAGAATCATTCTCGCTGGCGGACAAAAGGACTATGTACTAGAGAAAGCGCTAGGTGATGCCCCTGCTATTGATGCGCCGGCTGATGAAAAAGCTGTTTATCAGTCGCGCAAAGATGATTATGGAGTGATTAAGAGTACCATGTTGTTTGCTATGGAACCGGACCTTCAAAATCGTTTTGAGGAGTTTGTCGGACCCTTTGAGATTCTTGAGGAACTGAAAACCATGTTTCAGACTCAGGCCCGTTCTGAGAGATATGAGATCTCTGAGAAGTTATTTAACTGCAAGATGGAGGAAGGGAGTTCCGTTAGTGAGCACGCCATTAAGATGTCAGGCTACACTCAACGTCTTGAGCAACTGGACTGCAAGATTCCAGAAGAGCTCAAGATTGACAGTGTTCTGCAATCACTCCCTCCTAGCTACAAAGGTTTTGTAGTTACTCATAATCAGATTGGTTCCACTGATATGATCACTGAGCTCTTCGCTAAGCTGAAATCTACGGAGGTGGATATCAAGAAAGATAATCATGTGTTGATGGTCAACAAGGCCCCTAGCTTTAAGAAAGGTAAGGGTGCAAGGAAATCCTTCAAGAAAGGAAGCGGCAAGCGCGTTGCCCCTGCTGAGAAGAAGCTCAAGTCTAGACCTAAGCCGGACACTGAGTGCTTCTATTGCAAGGACAAGGGTCACTGGAAGCGCAACTGTCCCAAGTACTTAGCGGACAATAAGGATGGCACCATTAAAGGTATATTTGATATACATGTTATTGTTGTTTACCTTACTAGCGCTCGTTGTAGTGCCTGGGTATATGATACTGGTTCAGTTGCTAATTTTTGTAACTCGAAACAGGAGCTACGGAATAGACGGCGGCTAGTAAGGGATGAGGTGACGATGCACGTTGGCAAGGGATCAAAAGTTGATGTGATGGCCGTCGGCACGCTCTCCTTAGTTTTACCTTCGGGATTAGTTTTAAACCTTAATAAATGTTATTATGTGCCTGCGTTGAGCATGAACATCATATCTGGATCGTGTTTATTGCAAGACGGTTATTCATTTAAATCGGAGAATAATGGTTGTTCTATTTATATGAATAACATATTTTATGGTCATGCACCTGTTGTGAATGGTTTATTTCTTCTGAATCTCGAAAGCGATGAAACGCACATCCATAACATTGAGGCTAAGAGATGCAAAGTAGATAGTGATAATCCAACTTATTTGTGGCACTGCCGTCTAGGTCATATTGGTGTAAAACGCATGAAGAAACTCCATTCTGATGGACTTTTGGAGTCTCTTGATTTTGAATCATTTGACACGTGCGAGCCGTGCCTCATGGGCAAGATGATCAAAACCCCGTTCTCCGGAATAATGGAGCAAGCAACAGACTTATTGGAAATCATACATACCGATGTATGCGGACCAATGAGTGTTTCGACGCGCGGTCGATATCGCTATTTTCTCACTTTTACTGATGACTTAAGTAGATATGGTTATATCTATTTAATGAAACATAAATCTGAAATGTTTGAAAAGTTCAAAGAATTTCAGAACGAAGTGGAAAACCATCGTAACAGGAAAATTAAATTTCTACGATCCGATCATGGAGGTGAATATTTGAGTTATGATTTTCTCACGCATCTCAAAGCAAGCGGAATCGTTTCGCAACTCACGCCACCCGGAACACCAAAGTGCAATGGTGTGTCTGAACGTCGGAATCGAACTCTATTAGATATGGTGCGATCGATGATGTCTCTTACAGATTTGCCGTTATCATTTTGGGGTTATGCATTAGAAACCGCTGCATTCACTTTAAATAGGGCACCATCTAAATCCGTTGAGACGACACCGTATGAACTGTGGTTTGGTGCTAAACCTAATTTGTCGTTTCTTAAAGTTTGGGGATGCAAAGCTTACGTCAAGAAGTTGATGCCGGACAAGCTCGAACCCAAAGCGGAGAAATGCGTCTTCATAGGATACCCTAAGGAAACGATTGGGTATACCTTCTACCACAAATCCGAAGGCAAAGTGTTTGTTGCAAAGAACGGATCCTTTCTTGAGAAGGAGTTTCTCTCGAAAGAAGTGAGTGGGAGGAAGGTAGAGCTAGACAAGGTTATTGAACCTTCTCTCGAGTTGGAGAGTAGCACAACACCTGAAATTATTCCAGTGCAGTCTGCAACAACAAGAGAGGAAGCTAATGACAAGGATCATGAAACTTCGAACGATGCTACTACTAAACTTCGCAGGTCGACAAGGTCACGTGCCACTCCTGAATGGTACGACAACCCTGTCTTACCCGTCCTGTTGTTAGACAATAGTGAACCTGCGAAATATGAGGAAGCAATGATGAGCCCAGACTCTGAGAAATGGCTAGAGGCCATGAAATCCGAATTGGGATCCATGAGCGAAAACCAAGTATGGACTTTGGTGGACCCTCCTAGTTACCGTAAGGCCGTTGAGTGCAAATGGATTTTCAAGAAGAAAACGGACGCAGATGCTAATGTTACTGTCTATAAAGCTCGGCTTGTCGCAAAAGGGTTTCGACAAGTTCAAGGTGTTGACTACGATGAGACTTTCTCTCCCGTAGCGATGTTTAAGTCCATTCGGATTTTATTAGCAATTGCTGCATTTCATGATTATGAAATATGGCAGATGGATATCAAGACTGCGTTCCTCAATGGAAACATTGATGAAGAGTTGTAGATGATGCAGCCCGAAGGTTTTGTCGATCCTAAGGATGCTAATAAGGTGTGCAAACTTCAGCGTTCCATTTATGGACTGAAGCAAGCATCTCGGAGTTGGAACCTTCGTTTTGATCAAGTGATCAAGAGCTTTGGATTTGTTCCAAATTGATATGAAGCTTGTATCTATAAGAAAGTGAGTGGGAGCTCGGTGACATTTTTAGTACTATATGTGGATGACATATTGATTATTGGAAATGACATCAGTATGCTTAACGATGTGAAGAGTTATTCGAATAAATGTTTTTCAATGAAATACCTAGGAGAATTTGGTTACATATTAGGCATCAAAATCTATAGAGATAGACAAAGACGCCTAATAGCTTTAAGCCAAAGTACATACCTAGACAAAGTTCTGAAAAGGTTCAGAATGGATAAAGCAAAGAAAGGTTCATTGCCCATGTTGTTAGGTAAGATATTGAGCAAGGCTCAGTGTCCAGCTACGGTAAACGATAGATACACTATGAGCAAAGTGCCATATGCCTCGGCCATAGGTTCTATCATGTATGCCATGCTGTGTACTAGACCGGATGTGTCCAATGCTCTCAGTTTGACGAGGAGATACCAAAGTGATCCAGGAGTGGAGCACAGGACAGCCGTAAAGAACATCCTAAAGTATTTAAATAGGACTAAAGAAATGTTCTTAGTCTATGGAGGTGATGAGCAGCTCGTCCTAAAAGGTTACGTCGACGCTAGTTTCGACACCGACCCAGATGATTCTAAATCTCAGACAAGATACGTTTATATTTTGAATGGAGGAGCTGTGAGCTGGAGAATCTGCAAGCAAAGCGTGATCGCGGGATCTACAACAGAAGCGGAATAAATGGCTGCTTTAGAAGCATCAAGTGAAGGAGTTTGGATCAGGAACTTCATCACTGAGATTGGTGTGGTTCCAACTGCCTTGGACCCACTAGAGATATTGTGCGACAACACTGGTGCAATAGCACTGGCTAAGGAACCAAGATATCATCCAAAGACCAAGCACATCAACCGCCGTTTTCATATAATTCGATATTATATAGCGGACGGAGATCTGAAGATTAGCAAAGTACATACAGATCTGAATGTCGCAGATCCGTTGACTAAACCTCTTCCACGAGCAAAACATGATCATCACCATAACGCCATGGGTGTTAGATTGTTGCCATATGTAAACTATATTATTGACTCTAGTGCAAGTGGGAGACTGTTGGAATTATTCCCTAGAGGCAATAATAAAGATGTTATTATTATAATTCTTGTTCATGATAAGGTTTATATTCCATGCTAGAATTGTATTAAGCGGAAACTTTGATACTTGTGTGGTTTATGAACAACACCATGTCCCTAGTACGCCTCTATGGACTAGCTCATTGATTAATGATGGTTAAGGTTTCCTAACCAAAGACATGAGTTGTCGATTAATAATGAGATCATGTCATTAGGAGAACGATATGATGGACATACCCAAATTAAGCAGAGCAATTAGATCGTGTCATCGTGTTCATCTTTGCGAAGCTTTTTCCTATGTCATATATTGTATTCCTTAGACCATGAGATAATACAACTCCCTGGTATCGGAAGAAAGCTTTGAGGTCATCAAACGTCATCCTATGTGAGGGTGATCATAAAGGTGTCTCTCAGGTGATCGGAAAGTACTTGTTGGGTTGTATGTATCGAGATGGAATTTGTCCCTCCCGAGTCAGAGAGATATACTTCGGGCCCACTCGGTAATCGATATCAACACCGCTTGCAAGCACGTGGTTAAGGAGTTAATCACAAAGTGATATCGGATTACGGAACGAGTAAAGTACTTGCTATGAACGAGATTGAACTAGGTATGCCGATACCAACGATCGAATCTCGGGCAAGTAAAATATCGCGAGACGAAGGGAATACATATATGGGATTAATTGAATCCTGGCATCGTGGTTCATCCGATATGATCATCGATGAATATGTGGGAGTCAATATGAGTTTCCAGACCCCGCTGTTGATTATTGGTAGAAGATCATGTCTGCATATTCTTGAACCCGTAGGGTCACACACTTAACGTGCTTCGACGCTAGGATAGAATGGATAATTGGTTAATGAGTTTTTGTTCGGAGTCTCGGATGAGATCCAGGACATCACGAGAGGTTCCAGAATGGTCCGGAGAATAAGATTCATATAAGGGAAAGCAGTTTTTGGATTTCGGAATCGTTTTGAAGCATTCGGTATTGTACCGGAAGGTTCTAGAAGGTTCCGGAGTGGGACCAACATGGGCCCACTTGTCGGGGGCCTGCGTGGGCCTAAGGGGAAGTGCCCTGGCCGCATTGGGCCAGGGGCACAAGGCCCCAAAGTCCCAGCGGGCCAGCCTAGGGGAAACCCTAGGGGAGATCTTCTAGAAGGAGGGGGGAAACTTGCCCCCCACTCCAACCCTTGGGGTCGCCGCCCTAGGGCTTGGAGGAGGGGCCAAGGGGGTCAGCCAGCCCCCTATATAAGGTGGGCAGGGGCGCACCCCTGCCCCCACTCCTCCAACCCTAGTCGTCCTACTGCTGCCCTCCACCCCTCTCTCTCTCCCGACTGCGTGTAGGCAAAGCCCTGCTGCAGAAAGTCTCCACCATAAGCACCATGCCGTCGTGTTGTAGATCTAATCTATTTCTCCACCCCACTTGCTGGAACAAGGAAGGAGGAGACGTTGCGAAACCGTACGTGTGCATCTCTCGGAGGCGCCGTCACTTGCGGCGTTGGATCGGATCGGATCGTGAGGAGGAGAAGGCTAGTACGACTACATCAACCACGTTCTGTTGAACATTTCTGCTGTGCGATATCTTCAAGGGTATGAAGATCTCATCTATCTATCTCGTTGATTGCATCTCCTAGATTAGATCTTGGCTTTCTCGTTCGCATCCGTAGAATTTTTTTGATTTACTATGCTGCGAAACCCTTCAGTGTGTGGGATGAGCACAAACGTGAGTAATTTAACCTACGAGCATTGTTGTTCGTAACCATCAATGATTGGTCTGCTCTTAGTAACATTTCAGGACAGACAAACAAGGGATACAATGCATGCACACACTGTTTAGATGATACTGAAAGTATTTATTTGGATAAGTGCAAGAAGAATGTGTACCTAGGGAATCGTCGTTTTCTTCCGCCCACGCATTCCCTAAGAAGGAAAGACAAACATTTCAATGGTGAAGCAGATCACCGAAGTAAGCCTGTCCGTCGTACTGGTGATGCTATATTTGATATGGTGATGGATTTAAAAGTAATCTTTGGAAAGGGTCCTGGCGGACAGTCCGTTCCGAAGGTCGCTGGCGGACACGCACCCATGTGGAAGAAGAAATCTATATTTTGGGAGCTACCCTATTGGAAAGTCTTAGAGATCAGCTCTGCAATCGACGTGATGCACATGAAGAAGAATGTTTGTGTGATACTGCTAGGCTTCTTGGGCGTGTATGGAAAGAATAAAGATACACCAGAAGCACGACAGGACCAACAACGTATGAAAGACCGAGAAGGCAGGCATCTAGAGTTGTTTCAAGATACTGCCAGCTACGCTCTTACCAAGGAAGAGAAGGAAATCTTTTTTGAATGCCTGAGTAGTATCAAGGTTCCTTCTGGCTTGTCGTCCAATATAAAGGGAATAATAAATATGGCAGAGAAAAAATTCCAGAACCTGAAGTCTCATGACTGCCACGTGCTTATGACGCAGTTGCTTCCGGTTGCTTTGAGGGGGCTTCTGCCGGAAAATGTTAGAGTACCCATTGTGAATCTATGTTCGTTCCTCAATGCAATTTCTTAGAAGGTAATCGATCCAGAAAGTCTACCAGGGTTACAGAAAGATGTGGTCCAGTGTCTTGTCAGTTTTGAGTTGGTGTTCCCACCATCCTTCTTCAACATAATGACGCACCTTCTAGTTCACCTAGTCGAAGAGATTACCATTCTCGGTCCTGTATTTCTACACAATATGTTCCCCTTTGAGAGATTCATGGGAGTCTTAAAGAAATATGTCCATAACCGTGCGAGGCCAGAAGGAAGCATCTCCAAGGGCTATGGAATAGAGGAGGTCATTGAGTTTTGTGTTGACATAGTTGCAAGGAAAAATATCAAACTTGGTATACTGATTATGTCTCCAAAAAACCTTCACAAAATGACCTATCATGTTCGAGGTTTCATGGCTTTCGGTCCAAGAGACGGATGTTATCTGTTGAATCGCGGCATAGTTTGTGATACGGTGCCCATATTGTGCATGCATATGCATATTGGGATGGAGAACAATGTTGCAGGAGGAAGTTTTCCTTTTCGTCGCTCGGAAAAGCCATTTTCCATTTTCCGAGCGTAAAAAGACGGATCGTTTTCTGAAGCAGCCACCAAAATGCAGTTACAGAATGCTACCATCCTATTTTTAAAAAATAGTAGACCACCTTACGTAAACTATATCCCAACTGAGGGATATCAAACCTTTCTGTCATTCCCGGGTGAAAAAGACAAATGTCTGCCGAAGCGGTAGTAAGTGGGTCCGGTTTGAACTACAGGCACATGATCTAACGTCCGTGATTTTTTGAAAAAATTATGTTTAGACTCATAATATGTTGTATTTTCAGAGATCCAATGCAAGTTCTAACATTCTCATCCCATATCTTCACGCACGCTGTTTTGACCTAAGTTCGAAACGGCAAAAAATTCAAAACGGGCATAAAAAATTCAAAAAAGGTCCGAACAATATAAATACTTCGTGTGGTGTGATATTATGTGACATAGTTGCAAGGAAAAATATCAAGCTTTCGGTCCAAGAGACGGATGTTATGTGTTGAATCACGGCATAGTTTGTGATGCGGTGCCCATATTGTGCATGCATGTGTATATTGGGATGGAGAACAATGTTGCAGGAGGAAGTTTTCCTTTTCGTCGCTCGGAAAAGCCATTTTCCTTTTTTCGAGCGCAAAAAGATGGGTCGTTTTGTGAAACAGCCACCAAAATGCAGTTACAGAATGCTACTATCCCATTTTTCTAAAATAGTAGACCACCTTACGTGAACTATATCCCAACCGGGGGATCTCAAACCTTTCTTTCCTTCCCGGGTAAAAAAGACAAATGTCTGCCGAAGCGGTAGGAAGTGAGTCCGGTTTGAACTACAGGTACATGATCTAACTTCCGTGATTTTTTGAAAAAATCATTTTTAAACTCACAATATGTTGTTTTTTCAGAGATCCGATGCAAGTTCTAACATTCTCATTCCCTATCTTCACGCACGCCATTTTGACCTAAGTTCGAAACGGCAAAAAATTCAAAACGGGCATAAAAAATTCAAAAAAGGTCCGAACAATGTAAATCCTTCGCGTGGTGTGATATTATATGATGTAAAATTTATTTCTGCAAATTTTTATATATAATAATTAATTTTTAAAAAGGTTTTGAAAAAGGTTTTTTGTTTTAAAAAGGACCTTTAGTCCCGCTTTGTAGTACAAACCGGGGCTAAAGGGGTGCGGGCCTGCGCACGAAACGCGGCGTGCCGAAAACCCTTTAGCCCCGGTTTGTGCTACCAACCAGGGATAAAGGTACCCCTTTAGTCTACCTTTAGTCCCGGTTTCTGCTACGAACCGGGGCTAAAGGTGGCGTGGGTATAAATACCCACCCCGTGTGCCTCGGTTCGTGCACCAAACCGAAGCACACAGAGCCCCCCCCCCCCCCCCCCCCCCCGCCGCCGCGCCGTCTTCCTCCTCTCGCACATCCGTCGCCGCGCCGTCCGTCCCCACGCCGCCCGAGCCATCCGTCCCTGCATCGTCCGTCCCGGCGCCGCCCGAGCCCGCGCGCCGACCCTCCCCGCGCCGCGCCCGTGCCATCCACCACCACCGGAGCCAGCGCCCCTCCCTGCGGTGAGTTAGTTGTTATTTTGTTGTTACATTTTGTTAGTGTTAATTATTAGTTAGTGTAATTTTAGTGTATTTTAGGATTAATTAGTTAGGGATAATTTTAGTGTAATTTTTCTTAGAGATTTTAGTTAGTGTTTAATATAGTTTATTTTAGTTAGTGAATTTAGTTAGTGTTTAATATAGTTTATTTTAGTTGATACTATTTTTTCATCATGTTTAAAGTATATAGGTTTAATTCAGTGTTTAGGAATATGCCGATTCCTCATCCTCGTTCACTCGGCGTGAACAACGGAGCACTACTAGACAGTGTCGCCGGGCATCCACGGGGCTGGGCTCCGTCGGGCTGGAACTGGGAGGTGCTACCAGCCGGGGGACGTCGTCTCGTGAGGAATCCGGGTGTCGTCGTCGACCCGGATCTTCTGTGGTGGCGGCCGAGTGGTCCAGTGCGATGCAGAGGGAGCCGACCCCCGACGAGGTGGTACAACGTCGTGTCAGGGAGGAGGACGAGCACGCCCGGCGCTACATGCACATTTTAGGAGTCCAGGATGCCAATACCTGGCAGCTTCTTCAGGCACCTTACCCGAGATATTCTCCGGTGATGGTTCCTACACTTTGGGTGCACACCTCCCGCGGCTCAGTAGCCGGGGCTCGACGTCTTCGCTGAGCTAGCTAGATGTGTAATAGGGTACCATCATCTTGTATTCGAGATGTATTGTTGTTTAATTGGTACTTTATTGTTGTACTAGATGGATTATTCGAGATGTATTGTTGTTTAATTGGTACTTTATCTTTCTTTATCGCATTGTTTAAGCTGGATTACTTTATCTTCCTTAATTTTATCGCATTAAGCAAAATGGTTTTATCTTTCTTCTGTATTAGTTAAGTTATGGACGGTAGAGACAACGAAGAGCACATCATGTACAACATGATAGATGAGGGTACAGGAGGTTACCATTACGATGGAGCAGACGATGATGGAGATGATGATGGCTCCCGATACCTCAACTTGGATGAAGACGACGGAAGAGACGACTATGACGAATTCTTTGGTGGAGACGACGGTGGAGCTGACGGTGGAGACACCATAGCAAAGACCAGCGAGGTATATAAAGCCTCTGCTGATCACGAGCTAGTAGATGCATTAGTTGATTCATATATATATATATATATGTACTAATGACTGTTTCTTCTCTTAGACCTCCGCATCGGGCGAATCTTCTGCAAGGAAACGAGGCCCGACCAAAAAGTTGGTCGATGGTATTGTTGGAATTATGCCCTAGAGGCAATAATAAAGATGTTATTATTATAATTCTTGTTCATGATAAAGTTTATATTCCATGCTAGAATTGTATTAAGCGGAAACTTTGATACTTGTGTGGTTTATGAACAACGCCGTGTCCCTGGTACGCCTCTATGGACTAGCTCATTGATTAATGATGGTTAAGGTTTCCTAACCATGGACATGAGTTGTCGATTAATAATGAGATCATATCATTGGGAGAATGATATGATGGACAGACCCAAATCAAGCAGAGCAATTAGATCGTGTCATCGTGTTCATCTTTGCGAAGCTTTTTCTTATGTCAAATATTGTATTCCTTAGACCATGAGATAATGAAACTCCCTGGTATCGGAATAAAGCTTTGAGGTCATCAAACGTCATCCTATGAGAGGGTGATCATAAAGGTGTCTCTCAGGTGATCGAAAAGTACTTGTTCGGTTGTATGTATCGAGATGGGATTTGTCCCTCCCAAGTCGGAGAGATATACTTCGGGCCCACTCGGTAATCGATATCAACACCGCTTGCAAGCAAGTGGTTAAGGAGTTAATCACAAAGTGATATTGGATTACGGAACGAGTAAAGTACTTGCTATGAACGAGATTGAACTAGGTATGCCGATACCGACGATCGAATCTCGGGCAAGTAAAATATCGCCTGACGAAGGGAATATATATGGGATTAATTGAATCCTGGCATCATGGTTCATCCGATATGATCATCGATGAATGTGTGGGAGTCAATATGGGTTTCCAGACCCCGCTGTTGATTATTGATAGAATATCATGTCTGCATATTCTCGAACCCGTAGGGTCACACACTTAACGTGTCTCGACGCTAGGATAGAATGGATAATTGGTTTATGAGTTTTTGTTCGGAGTCTCGGATGAGATCCAGGACATCGGGAGAGGTTCCGGAATGGTCCGGAGAATAAGATTCATATAAGGGAAAGCAGTTTTTGGATTTCGGAATTGTTTCGGATTGTTCGGTATTGTACCGGAAGCTTCTAGAACCTTCCGGAGTGGGACCAACGTGGCCCCACTTGTCGGGAGGGGGCGTGGGCCTACTAGGGAGTGCCCTGGCAGCATTGGGCCAGGGCACAAGGCCACATAGGCCTAGCCGGCCAAAACCCTAGGGAAACCCTAGGGAAACCTGCTAGAAGGAAGGGGAAAACTTGCCCCCCACTCAAACCCTTGGGGCCGCCGCCCTAGGGCTTGGAGGAGGGGCCAAGGGGGCCGGCCAGCCCCCTATATAAAGAGGGCAGGGGCGCAGCCCTCCTTCCCCACTCCTTCAACCCTAGCCGCCATATTGCTGCCCTCCAGATCTCTCTCTCCCCCGACTGCGCGTAGGCGAAGCCCTACCGCAGAAACTCTCCACCCCACTTGCTGGACCGAGGAAGGAGGAGACGTCTAGGTGCCGTACGTGTGCATCTCTCGGAGGCATCGCCACTTGCGGTGTTGGATCGGATCGGATCGCGAGGAGGAGAAGCTAGTACGACTACATCAACCACGTTCCGTTGAACGTTCCGCTGTGCGAATCTTCAAGGGTATGAAGATCTCATCTATCCCCCCTCATTGTTTGCATCTCCTATATTAGATCTTGGCTTTTCCGTTCACATCCGTAGAATTTTTTTGATTTACTATGCTGTGAAATCCTTCAGTGGTATCAGAGCTAGATCTATGCGTAGATGTATTTCACGAGTAGAACGCAACATGCTTGTTGCGGGCATTGATGTTTTCTGTTGCAAGCCTCTTGTTTGTGTACTTCTTATGACGCGGGATAGTGAGATCAAAGCGGTCCAGGCCAACTTTATGCGACCTCGTTCGCGAGACCGGCTCCGCACTTGACGTGTGGCTTGTTCCACACATGCGGCTGGTGATGCCAGTTTCTCTCACTATAGTTGTCATGGGATTTACACCGGATGTTGGCAACCATAATATCACCGTTGTGGCTTTCCGTAGGTAAGAATCGTTCTTAGCTTGTTACTCCCATAAGCCACGTAAAACATGCAACAACAAAGTAGAGGCATCTAACTTGTTTTTCCAGGGAGTGTTTCTGTGATATGGTATGGCCCAAGATGTGATGTGTATGTTGTATGAAATGATCATGTTTTGTAATGTTTCACGACTTGCATGTCGATGAGTACACAACCGGCAGGAGCCATATGGTTGTCTTTATAATTGTGTATGACCTGTGTGTCAACTTCTTATACGCCATATAATAGCTTTGCTTTATCGCTAAGTAGTTAGCAATAGTTGTAGTTGCTATTCGTGGTGGAGGCAATCATGGTGGAGTGATGGAGATCATGCTGGCTCGCACAAGATGGAGATCATTGCGCGGAGATTGGCTATACCATGTCACATAAAATTATATGCATGTGATGTTTATCCTTTTATGTATCTTATTATGCTTAGATCGCGACGGTAGCATTATAAGATGATTCCTCACTTAAAGATCAAGATAAAACTGTGTTCTCCCCATGTATGCACCGTTGCGAAAGTTCGTCGTGTTCAAGCATCACGTGATGATCGGGTGCTATAAACTCTACGTTCACATATAACGGGTGCAAGCCAGTTTTGCACACGCGGAAATACTTGGGTTTGACTTGACGAGCCTAGCATGTACAGACATGGCCTCGGAACACACGAACCGAAAGGTTAAGCATGAGTCATATGAATGATATGATCGACACTTTATTGTCCACCATTGAAACCACATCGTATTAGGTGTGGTGAATTTGGATCATGTTCACTAAACAACTTGAGGGATGTTGAATTTAGTGGGAGTTCATCTAGTAATTTGATTAAGTTGAACTAGTTATCATGAACATATTATAAATTGTACTTGCAAATTTTGTAGATCAAATGGCTAAGTCCAACTTCAACTTCAACGTTTTTGCTGAGAAAGAAAAGCTTAAGAACAATGGGTCTAACTTCACCAACTAGTTCCGCAATCTGAGAATCATTCTCTCTGGCGGACAAAAGGACTATGTCCTTGAGAAAGCGCTAGGTGACGCCCTGCTGTAGATGCGTCGGCTGATGAGAAAGTTGTTTATCAGTCGCGCAAGGATGATTATGGTGTGATTAAGAGCACCATGTTGTTTGCTATGGAATCAGACCTTCAAAATCGTTTTGAGGAGTTCCCCGGGCCCTTTGAGATTCTTGAGGAACTGAAAACTATGTTTCAGACGCAGGCCCGTTCTGAGAGATATGAGATCTCTGAGAAATTCTTTAACTGCAAGATGGAGGAAGGGAGTTCCATTAGTGAGCACGCTATTAAGATGTCGGGCTACACTCAACGCCTTGAGGAACTGGACTGCAAGATTCCAGAGGAGCTCAAGATTGACAGAATTCTGCAATCACTCCCTCCTAGCTACAAAGGTTTTGTAGTTACTCATAATCAGATTGGTTCCACTGATACGATCACTGAGCTCTTCGCTAAGCTGAAAGTTGTGGAGGTGTACATCAAGAAAGATAATCATGTGTTGATGGTCAACATGCCCCCCAGCTTTAAGAAAGGTAAGGGTGCAAAGAAGCCCTTCAAGAAGGGCAGCGGCAAGCGCGTTGCGCCTGCAGAGAAGAAGCTCAAGTCTGGACCTAAGCCGGACTCTGAGTGCTTCTATTGCAAGGACAAGGGTCACTGGAAGCGCAACTGTCCGAAGTACTTAGCAGACAAGAGGGCTGGCACCATCAAGGTATATTTGATATACATGTTATTGATGTTTTCCTTACTAGCCCTCGTTGTAGTGCCTGGGTATTTGATACTGGTTCAGTTGCTAATATTTTTAACTCGAAACAGGAGCTACGGAATAGACGGCGGCTAGTGAGGGATGAGGTGACGATGCGCGTTGGCAACGGATCAAGAGTTGATGTGATGGCCGTCGACACGCTCTCCTTAGTTTTACCTTTGGGATTAGTTTTAAACCTCAATAAATGTTATTATGTGCCTGCGTTGAGCATGAACATCATATCTGGATCGTGTTTATTGCAAGACGGTTATTCATTTAAATCGGAGAATAATGGTTGTTCTATTTATATGAGTAACATCTTTTATGGTCATGCACCTGCTATGAATGGTTTATTTCTTCTGAATCTCGAAAACAATGAAACACGTCCATAACATTGAGGCTAAGAGATGCAAGGTAGATAGTGATAATACGACTTATTTGTGGCACTGTCGTCTAGGTCATATTGGTGTAAAATGCATGAAGAAACTCCATTCTGATGGACTTTTAGAGTCTGTTGATTTTGAATCATTTGACATGTGTGAGCCATGCCTCATGAGCAAGATGATCAAAACCCCGTTCTCCGGAATAATGGAGCGAGCAACGGACTTGTTGGAAATCATACATACCGATGTATGCGGACCAATGAGTGTTTCGACGCGCAGTGGTTATCGCTATTTTCTCACTTTTACTGATGACTTAAGTAGATATGGGTATATCTATTTAATGAAACATAAATCTGAAATGTTTGAAAAGTTCAAAGAATTTCAGAACGAAGTGGAAAACCATCGTAACAGGAAAATTAAATTTCTACGATCCGATCGTGGAGGTGAATATTTGAGTTATGATTTTCTCACGCATCTTAAAGCAAGCGGAATCGTTTCGCAACTCACGCCACCCGGAACACCACAGCGCAATGGTGTGTCTGAACGCCGGAATCGAACTTTATTGGATATGGTGCGATCGATGATGTCTCTTACAGATTTGCCGTTATCATTTTGGGGTTATGCATTAGAAACCGCTGCACACTTTAAATAGGGCACCATCTAAATCCGTTGAGACGACACCGTATGAACTGTGGTTTGGCGCTAAACCTAAGTTGTCGTTTCTTAAAGTTTGGGGATGCGAAGCTTACGTCAAGAAGTTTATGCCGGACAAGCTCGAACCCAAAGCGGAGAAATGTGTCTTCATAGGATACCCTAAGGAAACGATTGGGTATACCTTCTATCACAAATCCGAAGGCAAAGTGTTTGTCGCAAAGAACAGATCCTTTCTTGAGAAGGAGTTTCTCTCGAAAGAAGTGAGTGGGAGGGAAGTAGAGCTAGACGAGGTTATTGAACCTTCTCTCGAGTTGGAGAGTAGAGCAACACCTGAAATTGTTCCAGTGTCGTCTGCACCAACAATAGAGGAAGCTAATTACAAGGATCATGAAGCTTCGGACGATGCTACTACTGAACGTCGCAGGTCGACAAGGTCGCGTGCCCCTCCTGAGTGGTACGACAACCCTGTCTTAACTGTCTTGTTAGTAGACAACAGTGAACCTGCGAACTATGAGGAAGCAATGATGAGCCCAGACTCTGAGAAATGGCTAGAGGCCATGAAATCCGAATTAGGATCCATGAGCGAAAACCAAGTATGGACTTTGGTGGACCCTCCTAGCGACCGAAAGGCCGTTGAGTGCAAATGGATTTTCAAGAAGAAAACGGACGCGGATGGTAATGTTACTGTCTATAAAGCACGGCTTGTCGCGAAAGGTTTTCAACAAGTTCAAGGTGTTGACTACGATGAGACTTTCTCTCCCATAGCGATGTTTAAGTCCATTCGGATTTTATTAGCAATTGCTGCGTTTCATGATTATGAAATATGGCAGATGGATGTCAAGACTGCGTTCCTCAATGGTAACATTGATGAAGAGTTGTATATGATGCAACCCGAAGGTTTTGTCGATCCTAAGGATGTTGATAAGGTGTGCAAACTTCAGCGTTCCATTTATGGACTGAAGCAAGTATCTCGGAGTTGGAACCTTCGTTTTGATCAAGTGATCAAGAGCTTTGGATTTGTTCCAAATTTCTACGAAGCTTGTATCTACAAGAAAGTGAGTGGGAGCTCAGTGACATTTTTGGTACTATATGTGGATGACATATTGATTATCGGAAATGACATTGACATGCTTAACGACGTGAAGAGTTATTTGAACAAATGTTTTTCAATGAAAGACCTAAGGGAAGCTGCTTATATATTGGGCATCAAAATCTATAGAGATAGACAAAGACGCCTGATAGCTTTAAGCCAAAGTACATACCTAGACAAAGTTCTGAAAAGGTTCAAAATGGATAAGGCAAAGAAAGGTTCAGTGCCTATGTTGTCAGGTAAGATATTGAGCAAGGCTCAGTGTCCAGCTACGGTAAACGATAGAGAAGCTATGAGCAAAGTGCCTTATGCCTCGGCCATAGGTTCTATCATGTATGCCATGCTGTGTACTAGACCGGATGTGTCCAATGCTCTTAGTTTGACGAGCAGATACCAAAGTGATCCAGGAGTGGAACACGGGACAGCCGTGAAGAACATCCTAAAGTATTTAAATAGGACTAAAGAAATGTTCTTAGTCTATGGAGGTGATGAACACCTCGTCGTAAAAGGTTACGTCAACGCTAGTTTCGACACCGACAAGGATGATTATAAATCTCAGACAGGATACGTTTATATTTTGAATGGAGGAGCTGTGAGCTGGAGAAGCTGCAAGGAAAGCGTGATCGCGGGATCTACAGTAGAAGCGGAATACATGGCTGCTGTAGAAGCGTCAAGTGAAGGAGTTTGGATCAGGAACTTCATCACTGAGCTTGGTGTGGTTCCAAGTGCCTTGGACCCACTGGAGATATTGTGTGACAACACTGGCGCCATAGCATTTGCTAAGGAACCGAGATATCATCCAAAGACTAAGCATATCAACCGCAAGTTTCATATAATTCAAAATTATATAACAGATGGAGATCTGAAGATTAGCAAAGTACATACGGATCTCAATGTCGCAGATCCGTTGACTAAACCTCTTCCACGAGCAAAACATGATCATCACCTTAGTGCCATGGGTGTTAGATTGTTGCCAGATGTAAACTAGATTATTGACTCTAGTGCAAGTGGGAGACTGTTGGAATTATGCCCTAGAGGCAATAATAAAGATGTTATTATTATAATTATTGTTCATGATAAAGTTTATATTCCATGCTAGAATTGTATTAAGCGGAAACTTTGATACTTGTGTGGTTTATGAACAACGACGTGTCCCTAGTACGCCTCTATGGACTAGCTCATTGATTAATGATGGTTAAGGTTTCCTAACCATGGACATGAGTTGTCGATTAATAATGAGATCATATCATTGGGAGAATGATATGATGGACATACCCAAATCAAGCAGAGCAATTAGATCGTGTCATCGTGTTCATCTTTGCGAAGCTTTTTCTTATGTCAAATATTGTATTCCTTAGACCATGAGATAATGCAACTCCCTAGTATCGGAAGATAGCTTTGAGGTCATCAAACTTCATCCTATGAGAGGGTGATCATAAAGGTGTCTCTCAGGTGATCGAAAAGTACTTGTTGGGTTGTATGTATCGAGATGGGATTTGTCCCTCCCAAGTCAGAGAGATATACTTCAGGCCCACTCGGTAATCGATATCAACACCGCTTGCAAGCAAGTGGTTAAGGAGTTAATCACAAAGTGATATCGGATTACGGAACGAGTAAAGTACTTGCTGTGAACGAGATTGAACTAGGTATGCCGATACCGACGATCGAATCTCGGGCAAGTAAAATATCGCATGACGAAGGGAATATATATGGGATTAATTGAATCCTGGCATCATGGTTCATCCGATATGGTCATCGATGAATGTGTGGGAGTCAATATCGGTTTCCAGACCCCGCTGTTGATTATTGATAGAAGATCATGTCTGCATATTCTCGAACCCGTAGGGTCACACACTTAACGTGTCTCGACGCTAGGATAAAATGGATAGTTGGTTTATGAGTTTTTGTTCGGAGTCTCGGATCGGATCGCGAGGAGGAGAAGCTAGTACGACTACATCAACCACGTTCCGTTGAACGTTCCGCTGTGCGAATCTTCAAGGGTATGAAGATCTCATCTATCCCCCCTCGTTGTTTGCATCTCCTAGATTAGATCTTGGCTTTCCCGTTCGCATCCGTAGACATTTTTTGATTTACTATGCTGCGAAATCCTTCAGGTATGCTTTTCACTATTGATCTAGTATCTCAGTTCGGCGAACCTTTGGAGCCGAAAGAGGCCGCAAGTGTATTTGTATACCAATGTGGAGCGATAGTCAGGGACGCCATCCCGATCACTACTCAGAAGTGGAATAATCCAGGAAAGAAAAGTGATCGAGTTGGAGAAACTTTTGTCGATGATAGAGCCAAAGACGGTCTTTGGAATTCACTCATGGAACACTTCTCTCTGTCTGAATTGGACACTCCTGAACTCACTAAGGCATTGAGGTTGCAAGTCAGGAAGTGGTCCCTTAAGAAGATGGGCGGACAGTTCAAGGCCTGGAAGAAAAGATTCTACAACAACTATGCCAAGAAGGGGCTGACTCCGCCATTCACTGGCCCGCTGGAGAAGCGGCGGGATAACTGGACCCCATTTGTGAAATACAAGGAATCAGAAGCAGCTACGGCCAAGTCAGAAAAGAATAAGATAAATGCGGCCAAAAAGAAATATCACCATACTATGGGGACAGGTGGCTACAAGACGGCCACGCGAAGTGGGAAAAAACCGAGGAAGAAATGCATAAAAAGGGGGTCATGCCAGCTACAAATCAGTGGCCCGTGAGGTCAAAAAATTGGCTCCTTGGGAATGGGGGGTCGTATGACACTGAAACCGGGGAGATTGTTGTTACAAAGAAGGCCATTACTAAACCCAAAGATGAACTTGTTAAAGTGATACAACTCGGAAAAGATGGAAAGTTCATTCCCGACAGAGAGAACGATGAGCTGACATATGCCCTCGGGAATCCTGAAAAAGTCGGACGAACACGAGGATTTGGCCCATCTGTTCCATGGAAGACAAGGTTTCCCGCTGACATCGACACTTATAGAAGCCGATCCAGAAAAACGAACCAGCAGAAGGCGGAGGAAGCAGCGCGGTTGGAGGCGGTTGAAAAAAGGAACGAGGAATTTCAAGCCATGTTCAAGCTGCAGCAGGAGCAGATTAATGAACTTAGAGTACTGGCTCGACAGCAAGATCCTGCGTTAGACAGTCCGGTGGGCCCATCTGAGCGGAGAAGCAGCGTGGCTTCCACGGAGGTACAAGCTAATAATCCAATGCTGATGGACAATAATGCAACGATGGTTCGCTATCCCGTGGATGAAGTCGAGGCAAGGACAACTTGTGAGCTACATGTCACAGTGAAGAACATTTCTATGAAGGTGGCGCTCGGCTTTGCTTTACCTTGTCCACTGGAAGCGACCTACCATAGAAGTCAGATTCCAGCTGACTATGCTCGTGTCGGTGTGGATGAAGTTGAACCGACATGTCGATCACTTGAGCTTGACATCCCTGCAGGCGAAGGGGAGAAAACACTTGGAGAAGTGGAGGGTGGGATCATTCTTTGGAAAAAACAACACATCGTGTTTCCAGGCTGGGCGCCAAGGCAATCTTCTCCTCCGATAAGCAATCCATCACCTCCAAGGCCACCATCACCTCCGAGTCCACCGTCTCCACCAAGAAACAATAGTCCACCCCTTCCTGAGAGGGATCGCAGCGCGACTACATCTCCATCTCCGGCGCCTCCGCCTCCGCCCACTGAATCAAAGGGAAGAAAGCGGAAGAATAACACCGCTACGTCGAGAGAGACCCGACGCCAAAAACGACAAGATCCCACCAAGAGCACCGCCGTCTCCTCCCAAGTTAGCTTATCACCGGACTGATGAGGAAAGCGCGGTGATCTCCCGGGCCGAAGTGAAGACCCATTTTGCACCAAAACAACCCGAGCCACAGGTGCTAGTTGATCCAAAAGTCAAGAAGCACTTCAAGGCATTCCTTGAGCAACCACCCCAACATGTGTTAAATAGGAAAGATGACTATACACGCTGTCTTACGAAGACACTAAAAGAGAAGTCATCAAGCAGTACTACAAGCGGGAGAAAATCAAAAGAAGTTGCCCAGCTCGGCAAACAGGCAAAACAATTCATCGCCCCGCTCAAGGTGTTACCCCAGCCCACACAAGGTGGAATAGATATGGAATTAGATATTAAATTAGCCAAGGAGTGTAACGTGCCGGTCGAAGCACTTCTAGACGGCGGAGATAATGTCGCCAAGGGACCAATAGCACGAAAATTTGTCTATGGGGAGCCTCTGGTCAGCGATGAGGTATTCGATGATCTGCCAACACATATGCGACTGATGCATATTTGGTACTTGAAAGTCATAAAGGAAGGGAGACAATTTCTACTATGTAAAGTTGGAGAGGAGTACTTCTGTCCAGACGAGATCTCCATTGAACTTTGTGAACTATTTCAGTTATTCAACCTAGACGCCCTCGACAAGTCCCTCCTCAGCTGCTATTGTCTGTAAGTAATTAAGTCACTAACACAGCTCGTTCAATTCATTTCCTGTCGTTATCCTCACTATAGATCCTTCTGTATGCTATTATATATGCAGAATTAAGATTCAAGAATGTAGAAGGAAGTCAATCTACAACATTGGGTTCGTTGACCCAAACAGAGTTAATGGACATACGGTAATAAATAACCTCGAGGAAACGAAGGATAACTTGCTAATATTTTTAATGGAGCAACATTACAAGACACAAATACTATTTCCTTACAACTATGGGTAAGAGTCTTACTGTCTTGTACACATTCAATTTTTGTTAACTCAATGTTAAGTGTATATAAACGTGCGCAGCTTTCACTGGATTCTTCTAAACATTGACGTTGACCGTGCAAAAGTTGAAATCTCGGACTCGTTAAAGAAGCCGATGGAAGACTACCGCAGCATAATTGATTGCCTCCAAAAGTAATTTCAATCACTATATCTGTCTCTTTCGTTCATTCTCTGAGATGTAAACTAATTAATAACTCATTCATTTCTTTTTTGTCGGACAGGGTTTGGAAAAGGTTCACGAAGGAGGTTCAGGGTGAATGGCGTGAGGAGCTCACTTTTCGTACGGTCCCGGTAAGTAGTATGAGAGCTAGGGGAATAATTTATGTGGATATTACAATTATCATTCATATAATTATCATGCTTGATTATTATCTGATTGAATTATATTCTCGATCGAAAAGTGTGCGACGCAGCCACAGGGGACTAATTTATGTGGATATTATGTATGCGAGTTCATTCGTGGGTGTATGGAGCAGGGCACAGACTTTCTTTAAGTACGTAAACAATATTCACAATTTATTCTATACCATAGTTTTTGTTGAGTTCTATTCATAATGATCTACTTCTTTATATATAGTTGGATGCGATGCGGGATAAGCTCCTACCACATGAACGCCTACTAGCAATTCAAGAGGGGTTGTCGGGATTTTTGCTCAGGGACATCCTAAACACAAAAGGAGAGTACAACGTGGATAGACCTTCGTGTAATCGTGGATAGACACAAAAGGACAGTATCCGTTGTAATGATCTTGGTGTAAATCAATTAGACGAGCTCTAGTCTCGGTTGTGTATATATTTATATGTATTTACGTTATTATGAGTGACATTATATTATATATGCATCAATGTATACAGCATGTAGTAGCGTAGAATAATATGTATATAAAAACACAAAATGAAAAATAATCAAACACAAAAAAGAAAACCCTAAAACCCCCCCTCCTGCCGCGGCAGCATTTTGGTGCAAAACGCTGCCGCGGCAGAAGAACCTCCAGCCCAGCGCGCGCAGCGGGGCCACGTGGAGACAATCTAGTCCCGGTTTCTAACAGAACCGGAACTAAAGGCCTAACCTTTAGTCCCGATATGTTAGTCCCGAATTGCAATCTGGGACTAAGAGCATCTCCACTCGTTGGCCGAACCCAAGGCGAAATTTGGTCCGTTTTTCGGCCGGACTGAACTTGTTTTCTGCCTGGGTACGCCCATTCTCCCACCCGCGTACCCAGGCCGAGTCCCCAAGTTCGGCTAAAATTCATCAAATTTAGGCGATTTTCATTAAGTTGGGTGAAATATAGGCGGATTACATCAAATTTAAACGAAACTAGTACATAAATAAATTTAAAAAGGCCGCCACCGGTGCCTTCGCCGTCCTACATGCCGAAGTTGCCATAGAACGACGTGTAGCGGGGATCGGCTCGGCCGTCATCCTCGCCGCCGTCGTCACTCGGCGGCTGGTTCTGGCGGGAGCTTCCCTAGACAGGGTCGTCGTACCTCCATGGCTGGTAGGACGGGCCTGCGTCCTCGTCCTCATCGTCGTCCAGGACGTAGAGCGGGGCGCCTTGGTAGGCGAGCTCACGCCCAGACAGCGCCCGACGCCGTGCGGCCTGCTCCTCGGCCTGCTGCTGCAGGACGAGGATGCGTTGATGCTTTGCCTTCTCCCAGTCCCTCCTGGACCATACCAGGATCTCCGACGAGGAGGGCTCGACCAGCGGCAGCGTCGGCATCAGCGGCAACGTCGCTGTAAGCGGCGCTTCACGGAGCGACTGCTCCAGCGCCATCTTCAAGGCGGCGTCCTCGGCCGGCGCCGAGCCTTCTGTCTTGGGGCGGCGTAGGCGCAGGTGGCCTATTGGCGGCGTGGGCGCAGACGGCTCGCCGATGACGATACCGCGCGCGCGTGTCCGTGGCGGTGAGCGCGCTGGCGAGACAGCTTCGCGCTTCACGGCCGTCGGCGTGCGAAGCGGCACGCTGCCGGAAGAGTGGGACGCCGAAGCGGAGGAGGACGAGCTCATGCTCGCCGTCCTCCTCGGTGCCCAGTTCGTCGGAGCATGCCGACCCCTGGCCGCCGGCGTCGGGTTGCGCGGGAAGCCGAGCCGCGGAGTGTTCCCGCGGTTGATGTGGTCCAGCACGGCGGCGAGCGTCGGCGCCCCGCCGAGTTTTTGCGCGCCGGCGGGGACTCGTTTGACGGCCCCTCGTGGCGGGCGAGCTCCTGTTAGCGCCGCTCCTCGAAGAAGTTCGCCCAGTAGACGAGGTCGTCGGCGTTCACCGCTTCGGCGGGGTTGTCCATGCCGGCGATGTACTCTTGTACATCGTACGACAGCTCCTCCGGCGTCGGCCCGGCGGGATTGGGATGCCGCCGGCGCTCAGCGTCCACCCCGGAGGCATCCGCGTGTCCGGCGGCGCCATGTACCCCGCCTCGTACAGCATGCGCGCCTCCCAAGTTTGGAGGGTGCGCCGGCCGAAGCCGTTCGCCGCAGCGCCGTCGCCGGGGTAGCGCTCGCCCATGGTGAGAGAAGGGGAAAGGTGAGAGCTCGCCGGAGTTGGGCTTGTGGGTGGGGGGAGCTGTGAGAGAGTGAAGATCTCCGGCGAGGAGTACGGCTTATAAAGGCCGAGGGGGCGGCGAGGGCGGGAGGGGTGTAGCGGCGAGGGCGGGAAAAGTGGAAACGACATGAAGTTAGTGACCGCCGGTCCGTCGCGGGAGCCGAGGCGGCGACGGTGGCGCAGTAAATCGGCGACGCGTGGCCGACGCGACGGCAGTTATTGCCCGGCGGTCGTCGCGTGGTTCCGAGGATGACGACGACTCGGCTTCCGTCGCTGACACGGCGGGTCCACGCGCCGCTTTGATTTTTTTTCGCCGATATCGCTGAGTCCGACGTTCCCGGGGCGTACCCGGAAACCTGGGTTCGGCCTGGGTAGGCCGGACCAAAAATGGCCGAAATCCGGCTGAAAACAGGTCCTTGGGTACGCGACTGGGCCAGTTTTCGGCGTCCGGACTGAAATTCGGCGTCCGGATCGGCCTCCTGGGTAGGCGAGTGGAGATGTTCTAAAGCCACTTACAAACCGGACTAGTGTCCTGTTTTCTACTAGTGGACATCTATTTTATGACTGAGGGAGTACTATTGTTACCATTGTTATTTTACATCTGGATCCCCTGTGAGAGTAACATTATGTGTTATCTGAACGGGTGAGCGCGTAGCCCTTAGCTCATATACGCTGCAATTGTGCAAGGTTCCTGACGATTAATTGGGAAGCTTGTAGACTTTGAGTCGATGCGTATTGCTGACTGATGGCAAAACGAAACATAAAAAAGATCTTCTTTATTTATTCCCTCAGTGTTGATGCTAAAGATGGAGTACAAGGCACAGGACGAAGGGAGATCATTTTTATTTGTTCTCGGCGCACTGCACTTGGCCGTGCTCCTCCGATCAAGGCCTGCTTGAGGCCAACATGCTCTTCTTCCCTTACAGAGGCGGGGAGGATGGGGCAGGGACGTTGGGCGCGTCGAGTAATACCTTCTGTTCCACACTGCTGGGTGGTCTAGCGATATCATCTGCTGGCCAAAACAGAGAGATTATTTACAGTTTGGATTTTGTTAAACTAGTAAATCTCATGAATTGCTCGATAAACGAGCAAAGCTGTAGGAACTTGAGGAGGCGACAAACCGCTGGAAGGGCCCGAAACGCTTGTAATCAGCAAAGATGCGGCCAGGGTGCTCAGACGAGGTGAGGGCGGAACAGGAACGTTGGGTGCGTCCACCAGCAGTATCTTCTCTTCCTTAGCGCCGTGTCCATGCGAGAATTGATACCCTGGACACAAAAAGAAATATCATCATTATTTCAGCTTTCTTAGCTCTTGCTAATGGCTAGAGAAACAAGCTAAATATATACTCCCTCTATTTTAAAATATAAGATAGTTTTAGTTTTGTGAAGCAAATGTATGTAGACTATTTTTAGTATATAGGTTCACTCATGTTTAGAGTGAATCTACACACTAAAATAAATCTAGATACATTTTCTTTATAAATCTAAAACATCTTATATTTTAAAACAGAGAGAGTACGAGCATAAGGATATGATAACAAACTGCTGGAAGGGCTGTCTCCCGAAATAACCAGTAAGGACGATGCAGTCGTTGGATTCGTCAGTTGCAGCAGCTGCCTTGGCGTTGCCATGTGCACCACCTGGCTGATGGCCAGGACAAGGACCGCCAAGTTCATGAGCTTCTTTGTCGCCATATTTCTCGATCGTTTGGTTCTTGGACGCCGCACAAGGTGCTACTTATAATGGAGCGAGGGATAGTCCTGCGGCCTGCACACTTCTGAATGCTTGCCGGTGTGTTAGCTTATGACAGGTCTGTTCCGATAGGTGGAATCAAAATCTAGTAGCCTGACACGAGTGCCAAAACTGCACATGCGGATGCTCGTCCTTGCTTTGATAATTTGTTGTTTCTCGCCATCAAGTCTGCAAATGGACATATTGTGAAAAAAATCCAAAATTCAGAAAGGGGTGAGGCAGGGCGACCCTCTTTGTCCGTATCTGTATATTCTGGTTGGGGACATTCTGCAACAAATGATAAGAAAGGCCTGTGATACTAGATTGCTCAACTTTTGCATGGACGTCCTAAATCGGCAGTTATTATAGCACGAACGCTGTTTACAGCGGCAGTTGGAGATGGTCTATTTTAAAATGGAGGGAGTAGTTCTTCTGACCCAAGCTCTGGCTGTGATCGTGGAGTTGGAAGGTTTGGACTCCGACTGCCTGGAGCACCCTCTCCCAGAAGCGATGTTACAGGACCTTGGTCCTGACGGTGAAGGACCTGCGCTTGTCGGGGTGGAAGGTAATAAATGAAACAATCTTCGTTGACGGGAAACTGTAGCCCCCGGTTTCTTCCGTATAGTAAATTTCTTGCCTTGCTTGCTTTGTCCCCCATAGGTCTGTAATAATAAACTGAAGCCTTTACCCTGTTTTGGGATGTGACTGTAGTTGTGAGACCTTACAAAATGCACCCGATGACAGGCGTTCCTTTGTTTGTGATGGGGCCGTGGGTGATGAACTTGTAGTCATGGTGCGAATATATTTACTGGTGTGTACCTAGGAATAAATTTTGTGATTTTTTGAAACCTAAATATACTAATTTCAAAATTTTCAAATAAAGGGCACACTGGCGTGCCACAAATCCGCGTCCTCTTTTGTGTTTTGTAGTACAAGCGCATGCGGGTTGACACGGTATGTAAAAGTTTGTGTTTGACTTTGAGCACCCGACATACTGCACATGAATGGTCTGGAAAGAAAAAAATAATTCTTAGGCTGATCATCATTTGGCTGGAGTAAGAACCACATCAGACGCGGCCTGCCATGATTGTCGTGTTGATCAAGTCCAACGAGTCTAGTCTAAAACCACTTGTATTGTTCTTCAAAGGAACCACTTGGTTGAGGTTATTTCCTATCAAGTCTATGATTGCTGTAACCTCACTCCTTACACACTGGCACCTACTGTACAATCGAAGGAAATCAGCTGGGAGTGCAACTTCCTGGAAACCTGGCTACTCTCGTTTGTCGCACAACAACTGTTTCAACCTCTCACCGGTTTTGACTTTCTTCTAAAAGAATTGTAGAGTTGTTACGATGTTTCGTCTAACAAGAAAAAGTCAATTCAATCTCCCCACTTACTATGCTTATACCATTACCAATAAAAATAGCCGGACAGGCATATAGTAGAATATATCATGTATTAAAAAGTGTGACTTGAGTAGCAAGTGGCCTTCCACTATTAGAAAAACTACTATAAGTGGGTTGTATATCCATGGGGTACTAATATATGCGTGCATCATGGGTATATAGCGGGGGTGCACCACATATAGGTACGTTACGGATAGCAGCTTACTCGGTACACATAAAAACATAGTACGTTACGACTATGTGTTGGTTGGACCGACAGAGGTGTCCTCCTTACTCGTGGCACACCAGATAACCGTTAGGCTATACAATGGGCCCAGGTTACCATGGCAGCTACGGATGGCACCCGCGGTTGTTGGGTGTGGGTGGAGCTCAACCAAACCCGCACCCGCAATCTTATATCTTTCGCAACCCGCACCCGCACCCGCACATGGGTACAAATTTTGTCCCATACCCGCACCCGTCGAGGGTAAAAAAAACGCGGGTAATACCCACTCATCAGTCCAATCAACTTAACAAGTCATTGTAATAACACACCATATAAAAAATGACAGCATATATTTTCATTCATTCACGGTTTCAGCAAGCAAGCAAATATATATTAAACAATGAAAATACATTGCCAAACGCATGATATTGTGAAGAAAACAAGTTACGTCAAAACATAAGTTGCATAGGAAGTATATAGTTTAAACTTTAAAATCTTAAAAGAATTGCAAAACAGTCACACGAGATACCACAATTAGCCACATAGCAATACTCGTCAACTCTAGTAGTTCATAAATTTTTAGAAAATACTATAATACTAATGCCCCACGTGTCATCTACTAAGCTGTCGGGTAGGTGGGTATGCGGGTGCGGGTTTTTCATTACCATATCCGCACCCGCAATACCCAACGGGTAGAGATTTTTGCCCAATTACTTACCCGTGAGTATAACTTTACTACCATACCCTTATCCTAATGGGTAAAACCCGCTGGATAAGCGCGTAGTGGGTATCCATTGCCATCTGTAATGGCAGCACATGTACTACTTGTGGCGCAGCAGTACAGGGTGTGCCATGGATAACCTGGCAGGACCCATTTTCTCCCTCTTCCTCCTGTAAAAAGTAGACGGGGTGTGCCTTGGCGTTCTCCTCATTCTCTCCACCTCATTTCTTTCATTGTTTCACACATTCTAGCTTGTTAAACCTACTTCGGATAATATATATGTAAGTGAAAACTCTTCCTACTCCTAAATCTCACTTATCATCTCAAACTCCTAGTTCGTTGGAGCATATGTGAAGGTTGTTGTGCGGCCGTTGTGAGTCCCAAATGATGAAACCGATTACAGATGAAATTATATTGTGTTTTTGATCCAAATTTAATGATGTGAAAAGTAAGTTGACAATGTTTTGCCGAAATGTTGATTCATTTATGTTTCCATAAATTTCTAGCACTCCACGAAGATCCTATTTTTAGCAAAGGCCGTGCCGAATTTCTTCTGACAACCATATTGGTCTGCTTCTAATTCTCCTACTCTTTGTACCGCGCAAGAGACCATGGTTCTCGTACTAAGAAAAAGCATGGTGGCTAGATATTTGAAATGTGTGATGGCCGATATGATACGGAATAACAAGGCAGAGATAAGATGCCCGTATCGAAGATGCAAACTGAAGTTCTTGATCAACCCTGATTTTGGACAACCGGAGTCACACATGCTCATTCGTGTTTTCATGGTTGGCTACACTCGATGGATGAGTGGTGAAGATGACGAGAGCGTCAATGGGTTGCAGGAAATGAGTAAGGATAGAAGGACAATAACGGCTAGGGCGGGCGAGAGGATAAAGAGTCTCCCGGACATGATGAAGGATTTGCCAGACATGATCATGAAGATCAAGATGCCGGAGTAGATCATGAATATCAAGATGCCATAGCAGATGGAACAACACCAGGCTGAGTGCGGGTCCATCATGTTCAACCACTGCTTCTCAAATAGACAAGTAACATTAGGGCTGCCTGTAGAAAGAAAGCCAAGATGGCGCAACTAGAGATAGACGTGGTTACTCCATTGTATGAAGGATGTAGGCCCGAGGATACCCACTTGAATGTAATTCTCAAGGCTCTAGAGATGAAGGAAAAACACAAATGTACCAACGTAAGCTTCGACGAGAATAGGGCATTCTGGCATGGTTGTCTTTCCGAGGGGAAAAAGTTTCCAACTAGTATCGAGGAGGCTAAGAAAATCGTGTGCCCTCTCGATCTACCACATGTTAAATACCATGTTGGCATCAATGATTGCATGATTTGTTGGGTAGAGGACATAGAGATAACCACATGTCCAGTGTGCGGCACTTCTCGATACAAGAAAGGGAAGAAAGCTCCTTGAAAGTGATATGATACTTTCTGATCACTTGTCGTATGTAGTGGTATTTCGCAGACCCTAAGAAAGCAAAGCTTATGCACTATCACGTGGAAAGATATAAGCCATAAGATAATGGAAATGATCTAGAAAAATACAAGATGCTGAGGAACCCTTCATATGCTAGCCAATGAAATGCATTGAACCTCAAAAACCGATGTCTCGATCCATTTGGCTACCAGAGCAGCATTCATAGCACCCGATACATGTTTATATGGATCTACAACCTCTCTCCAAGCTATGCATGAAGAGGAAGTACATACAAATGAGTATGCTAATTCAAGGGACAAAACAACCAGGTACTGACATCAATCTATATCTTCGGATGTTGAAAGATGACCTAGCCATGTTGTGGGAAGCTAGAGTCAGTATGTGGGACTCTGCTGCACAATATTATTTCCCTTTGAGAACTGTGTTGATCATGATGGTGCAAGACTACCCCGGTTGCAGATATTTTTGTGGCAGGTGGTCCAAGGATTTTGTTCATGCGTTCGGTGCATGTACAACACAACGTATCTCCAACTAGAGAAAAGACCTTGGGTCTTTGAAAACCATGTTCATGGGGCATCGAAGGTGGCTTGGCAAAAATGACCCACCGAGTAAATGTGGAGATATGTTCGATGGGACAGTCAAGATCGCCTAGATCAGAGGATCGGCGAAGAAATCGATGTGTTGTTGAAAAATTGGGAAGAGTACCCCTACGCCGGGAAAGAAGCGAAAGAAGCCATCGCCATAATTAAGGTATGGAAAAGAAGTTCTGTTTTCTGGGAGTTGCCATACTGGAAGATCCTTCAATCGCCTCATAGGCTTAATTTCATGCATATCACGATGAACGCCCAAGCGTCTGCTTAGCACCCTACTCAACATGCCAGAGAGGACCAAATATGGGCAGAAAGCAAGGGACGACTTTATATGGTCCTCAGGGAGGATCTTCACGGAATACGCCTTGATGGCGATGATCAGTCAGATGGGGTACAAAAAGGTCATCGTAAAGGCAAAAAGGTCAAGAAGAATGAATATTATTGCGACCCTTCGTACTTCATCCCGAGTTAGAAGGAGATCGAGCAGTTTTTCATACCTCCTAGGAGTCAAAGTTCCTTCGGTTACTCTAGGAAGATTAGAAGATACCTAGACGAGGCGAAGCAGAACTTCAGCGGGATGAAGTCTCACGACTATGTCATGCTGATGACACAGATACTTTCGACTGCACTCTAAGGGATAATGCATGAGCACGTCTATGAAACGCTGTTTGGCCTCCGCAACTTTTTTAGGTCATCACTCGGAAGTTGATTGGCGTGAGGCAACTCACAAGGCTACATGAGGAGACCGTGATGATACTATGCGAGCTTGAGATGAACTTTACACCTATATTCTTCGATATTATGGTGCATATACTAGTCCATATCGTGAAGGATATCATCCAACTCGGGCCAATATTCATGAGCAACATGATGCAGTTCGAAAGGATGAATGGACACATGAAAGGATACTTTTGTAACATACGTTCATATGGAAGCATAGAAGAGTGCATTTCTTTCTTCACGAATTATCGAGAACTGTATTGGTCTTCTCGTCAATAGGCACTTTGGCAGGCTCGCTGGATGGGGTCACCACAAGGGTCACCGTGAAATGTGGACTAACAAGGTCGACACACCAACTTTAAAAGAGCAAACCTAGTCGCGCTACATCACAAAAAATTGGTCGATCCTTGGTTTGGAGAGCACAAGATGTTTATTGCGAAGAAGTATAATTACCGAGGCCAACAGAGAATGAGAAATAAAATAATCAAAGAACACAACTCCAATTTTACACGTTGCTTAACCGTGACGCAATATGTGCAATACTAGTGGCACACCACCATATTGCACCAAGGGTATGCGCACTACATGCGGCGCACCACATGGTGCGCCACGGGTAGCCTATTTTGGTGTGCCATGGGTAGTCTTTTCCTAGTAGTGTCTAAGAAATTAATTATAAAATTTCTAAAATGGTCTATCAACTTGTCATGCATGAGCTTTTTGATCACCAACTCGTGAAAACGCAAAAGCAGGGCATGAACTTGCCGCACGCGAGCGTTTTGGTCACCCCGTGACGGTGTCCGTTAGTTTGATGACGTGGTAGTCTGTTTTTTGCGATTTGCTCCCTAAAAGTTTTGTCCTTCTCATTTGTTCATCAGTAGGCAAGATGAGCTGCGCCGCCGTTCCCCGCCATCACCGGCCGGTGGTGAGAAGATGAGACAACTCGTTGCCTGCTCTGCGAGCAGGGGCACGACGGACGTCCTCTTCCACGAGCAGGGAGCAAGGATGTGGTCTTCTGCCGTAGCGGCGGTGCTTTCCTGTGGGCAGCGTTCTACGGTGTCAAGCAGGGGAAGAGGGTACGGAACGGACACGACAGCGATGGGTATCGATGGCGGCGGTAGTCTATGTCTTTAGCGATCAAGGACAACAACGGTGGTGATTACCGATGGTGGTCGGTTCGGGATAACTGCTAGGATGTGGAAAGAACAATTCAACGAGTCGAGTGCCCCTAATTTGGATTTTCTTTTAGATTTTTATTTTATGTTTTGATTTTTAATTGGGCTAAAATGTTTGACCCAGTGCCTAAGAAAATGGGCACCACTAGGAATCGGATGTCGATATTGGCTTCCTATCGGACCAGTGCATGGCCGTAGGATTGGAACAACCTCGACTGTTTGATTTGTAACCAGGCCTGCGCGGCTATCTCGACGAATCAAAGACCAATTTGCATGTTTCCATTGAAAAACAGACCTCTAATCAATGCATGTACGTTATTGTCGCCTCTCCCGGTAACTACTCCTCCCTTCCTCATTTTTAGGAAAATTGTTTAGCCTTTAATGAAAATAATAGTTAAGCACAAAAAAGTCTCCGTGACATCTGGTTTACTTCCTTTTATAGCTAATTGTGTTTCCAATACTAGGTATATTTGCTTCCGATGGGCTCAAAGTTTGTGTTTCCAATGCTACTAAAATTTGGTTTGATCAGAAAATCTAAAATGATGCTACTATGTATATTTGCTTTCGATGGGATTGAAATTTGTGTTTCCAGTGCTACTAAAATTTTCTTCTAATGGAAGCAAAGTTTGCTTTGATTTGAAAAAAGTTGGAATTGCATGTTTCAAAAATATCAAAACCATGCTTCTTCCGACCAGATAACTTGCTTTCTTCGCCACCGAGTTTGCTTCAATTGAACATAACTAGTACATATGTAACGCGGTATTGTTTTCAAAAGCATTGCAGTTTTGTCCATAGACCATGGCTTAG
The DNA here is from genome assembly GCA_916181665.1 of Avena sativa. NCBI lineage: Eukaryota > Viridiplantae > Streptophyta > Magnoliopsida > Poales > Poaceae > Avena > Avena sativa. Next base: position 391,634,425 of record OV702280.1, on the reverse strand, counting down.
AATGGCTTCCAACGAAAATAGAAAATTGCTTCCACATAAAGGTTTCTTACACGTGTTTCAGTATAAAATATGAAAATGTCCAATGTAGCTGTATATTATTGATGTCACAATGCTTCATCCGTCCATATTACATGTTTCCCACAACCAAACATTTTATTCCTTCAATTCCCTGAAAATATAGAGCTTCATATGTTCACAACACATGCTTCTCATTAGGCTACATCTATGTTTTGATCAACTAGCAAGTATGCTTCCTTACAAGTTTCATATATATAACTATCAATATGTTACAAACATTCAAGTCATTTCTTTCTGTGTCACGGAGAAAATGGCGAGTCATGCTGGACATGCCACTACACATGATGAGGGTGGACACATGACGGAGGACATGAAAAGAACTTGATGGCAGCTTCCATGGCGACCTGTGGTGGTTGAAAGAGAGAAGAGACCTGAAGCAACGTCGAACTCTTTCATGGTACGACAAAGCTATCATACGAGACTTGCACCGTGCTCATCGCCTCACAATCTACGATGAAGCAGTCGTTGCCATCACCGTCGCTGCCAGATGAATCACGGACCTGACATGTTGAAGCCAAGGGATACACATGACCTGTTAGTAGTCACAATGATTATCCAAAACCAATGATAAAATTTGAAGCATTGCTGGCATGAATCAAAGAAAGATAACACGGCTAGTATGAAACAACAAGAGATAAAAGAAGCAAAAACTAATATTGTCTGATGCAAAATTAAAACTAATGAAGTATAGATGGTAATATGGTTGTAACAAAGTTCAATTATAATAGAAACAAATATCAAAAGGAAAGCAAGCATGTATAGGTATCAAACACACACATGGAACCAGGTCAGTTGCTATACCTTGTCTCCCCGAATCGTGTACTCATCGTGAGTTGTGTCCGCATCTTTGGCCGGGTTCGAGGCTTGCTGGACCGGCTGAGCCGTCACTTAGACCTACTTCGCTGGGTAACCGGTTAGTGATGCCGCAACAACGTCCTCCCGCGGAAGAGCTACGAGCGTGTTGGCCCTCGAGACGAACCAGGTGATGGCGGATGCGTCGGCTTTGGTGAGGATGATGTGCACTTGTGCATGGTGGTGAGGAGAGACGGGAAGAACATGGAAGCAAGGTGTCAGGAAGGTAGAGCAACGATGAGGGATGGTCAGGGCGGCGCAAATCGGTTAGGTAGGTGTTTGGGGGAGCGATTTGGAGAGGCAAGGTGGAAGACAGGTTTGATTAAGACGGACCAAAAATTACGGGAATTCAGGTCATTAAGACATGCGTGATTTAAGAGGGTAAGTTGAATGCAAAACCAGGCCATTTGATAGATACTAGATGGACGGTTTTGGAGAGGTCCGAAGATTTGCTTCTGATCGGACTCAGATATATAGTATTTACCTAAGAAAATTGCTTATTAGTTTTTTGCCGCGTCAGCCTTATAGGTGGGCCCCGCTAATTAGAAAGGGTGCCCAAACAGTCCGACGAAGGAACTATAAGTGAGAAGAAAGAAAAAATTAGGAGGCGAATCGCAAAAAAGATATTGCCGCATCAGCAAACTAATGGACCCGTTACGGAGTGACCAAACAGCAAGTGTGCAGCAAGTTCTTGCCCCGCTTTTGCGCTTCCGTGAGTTGGTGATAGAGCATTTTGGCATTTTTTTTTTCATTTTTGGGTGTGTACAACCATTGTTCAAAAAATAGGCTGAATCAACGATTAATAGGCCGATTAATCGCTACTAGGGATCTGACCGTGTCGATTACCATTAATCGTTTGTGTTAATCGTTTAGCCAATTAATAGCTCTGACACTCCGATTATTAGATATATTTCCGATTAACTACTATATTTGGTCAAAAAAATTGCAAAATCATTAACACATATCGCCCATCCATCTTCTAGCCCGCTCAAATGAAGTAGGTTTTTCGAAGCTCCCGCTCGATCCCTGCCTCCAGGAGCTCGTTTTCTACCATCACCAGCCAGTTCCTTGTCGTTGTTGACCAGTTTCTCGTAGTTGCCGATAAGACCTCAGATACAAGAGCTCGAGCGTCCTGAGGATCTCATTCGGGAGCTCGAGGCTACCTTTAATAGGATAGATGGTTGAGGTACAAGAGGAGTCATATGTCTTTTAGGTGCTAATTTTTGTAGGTTACACCGATTAATAGCCGACCAATTAAATCAGTTAATCGTTCGAATTTTAATTAGTCGTTACTCCTTAGACAATCGAGCAGTTAACGATTAACTCCTTACCATTGTGTACAACAAAAGGAAAAGGAGTGGGCGCTGGCACTCCAACTCAAATCAGCACCTCCTAATCATCCGGGCTAATATAATTAAGCTTCAGTTCGCAAAAATATCATATTTTAAAGTGTTGAGAACTTCCTGGTACAAGGCTCCAAGTTGCGTAGTAAGTTCAGTAGATTGCTTGATCAGCCGAGCTAGCTTAAAAAGGCCGCTCAATTCACTGTCCATGAGCTCTCTTCTTTGAAAGAGCAGTGCAAATCAAACAGCATTCGTTATGAGGGCAACCCGCCAACTGCTGGTGCACTCACTCCTCCTGCTGCTCTGGATCTGCTTCTTCCTTCTTGCGATCCAAACCTCTGCCGCCGCCAGTGTTATTGCTGACAAGCTCGATAAGGGCCAGAACCTCACCGATGGCGAGACGCTCGTCTCGACCGGCGGCTCCTTCACTCTGGGGTTCTTCTCCCCCGGGGTTTCCACCAAGAGGTACCTCGGCATATGGTTCTCCGTGTCCACCGACACGGTTTACTGGGTGGCCAACCGCGACCAGCCTCTGCCTGACAAGTCCGGCATGCTGGTGTTCGACGGTGTCGACAGCCTCGTCCTGCTCGACGGCTCTCTCCGGACGGTGTGGTCGTCAAACTTCATGGCCGCCTCTGCCGCGGTGGTTCAGCTTCTCGAGTCCGGCAACCTGGTCGTGCGCAACGGCAGCAGCGACACCTCCCTGTCCCTGTGGCAGTCGTTCGACCACCCGTCCGACACCTTGCTCCCCGGAATGAAGCTGGGCAGCAACCTTTGGACCGGTGGCGAGTGGCAGCTCACGGCGTGGCGCTCCGCTGACGACCCGTCTCCGGGGGACTACCGCCGCACGCTTGAAACCAAGGGGTTACCGGAGATCGTGCTGTGGCACCGCGACGCCAAGAAGTACCGCACAGGCCCGTGGAACGGGCTCTACTTCAACGGCGTACCGGAGGTGTTCTGGTACGCGGACAAGTACCCGCTGCGGGTGACGACGAGCCCCTCGGAGACCACCTACGGGTACACCGCTGCGCCCGGCTCGTTCCTGACCCGCGTCGTCGTGAACCACACCGGCGCGGCGGAGAGGCTGGTGTGGGACGTTCGCACCGGCGGGCAGTGGCGGTCCTACTTCAAGGGGCCGAGGGACACCTGCGACACGTACGCGAGGTGCGGGCCGTTCGGCCTTTGCGACGCTGGGGCGGCGTCGTCGGGGTTCTGCCGCTGCGTCCACGGGTTCAGCCCTGTCGTCCCCGCGTCGTCGTCCGCGCAAGAGGTGAAAGATAGCGCGGGCGGGTGCCGTCGGGACGCACCGCTGGACTGTGCCGGCGGGAAGACGACGGACGACTTCAAGGTGGTGCCAGGGGTGAAGCTCCCGGACACGCAGAATGCGACGGTGGACATGGGCGTCGAGCTGGAGGATTGCAGGCAGAGGTGCTACGCCGACTGCTCGTGCTTGGCCTACGCCGCCGCGGATATCAGGGGAGGTGGCGATGGCACCGGCTGCGTCATTTGGAAGGATGTCATCCTTGATCTTCGTTTCGTCGCCCGCGGCCAGAATCTCTACCTGAGATTGTCAAAATCAGAATTTGGTATGTACTAGTACAAATTATCCATCCCACATTCCGCTTACTCTTCTTGGCATGCGCATTTTTCTATCCGGCCGGAAATAAATTGACTAGATTTACACAATGTTGGACTAAAATATATAATCTTGTCTGAACTCACAGTGACAGTAAAATAAGCTAGTAAAATTTTGGGGCTTTCAGAATACTATTTGCACATGACTCTAATCATATATGGATATATGTGCTAAGGGCACGTACAATACGGTGACGTCAGCCTTCCCTTATGCTCGCCACATTGGATTGCTTAGTTGGAGGAGAGAGAAAGAAGAGAGAGGAGGTTGTCTTCCCTTAACTAAGGGATGATCTCTTAGCAATAAAAGAATACTATTTTTCTCCATTGTACCATATGCCTTCTCTTAGACAACCAATTTTTTACTAAAAATAGTTAATTCTATTAATTGCTAGAGATAGCAATAAGAGATAATGTATTGTATAAGTTATATATTGTGTCTTCTCTAAATGACGTGGAGAGCTAAGAGTGTACATGCCCTAATTGCACTAGTACTATACTTTTTGCTGCCATAACAGATGACCAGAAACGGTTTCCCACTGTACCTGTTCTCGCACCTGTAGCTTCCGCCGTCACTATTCTTCTGGTCGTCTTTCTGATTTGGAGGAGACGGAACCGCAGAATCATAGGTAAATCTGCTTCTCTGATGGCTCTGTTTTGTTGTTATTGTCCATGAAGGAGAGAAAAAGGGAAAAAAATGCAAGATAAATACAATGTATACATGGTTTGGATTTTTTTACCATATTGTTGAAGCTTCAGCGGGTAGCAAAATATATTTCTCCCAGATGTTTCGAATAGGTAAAGTAAACTCATTTTTAGCCAATGAAATTCAGTTTTTGCACAATTTTTTTTGGACCAGATATAAAGTAAAAATTTCTGGTTAAGACATAATATCATGAAATTTGTTTCAAATAATTATTAGTGAGATTAACTCACTGGTACTATTTGTTGTTCAACTTCAATAATGTTTGACTGCCATGGAGAGACAATGACTTGCCCATTGACTGAGATTTTGTCCACTAATCCCCTCGGGCTTGTTTAAGACAACTTCTAATTTACTAATCGTTATGTTCATGTTGCAGGTGTTATCCCTCAAAATCCAGCTATGGCAGTTCCTTCAGTTAGTCTAGCTATTATAAAGGGTGTTACTAAAAATTTCTCGGAAAGTAATATGATCGGTCAAGGTGGATTTAGCGTCGTTTACAAGGTCAGTCCTTTTTGTACTGAAGTGATCGTTATGGAAAACTATGGGAAGCGTACATTAATTTCTAAATTCTGCACCTCTAGCTATTTGTAACATCTCAAATTCCAAATCTCCAGGGGCAGCTGCCTGAAGGAAGAACGATTGCGGTCAAGAGGCTAAAACAATCGGCACTCACAACGAAAGGCAAGAAAGATTTTGCGAGAGAAGTGGAGGTGATGGCTGGGCTCCGACATAGCAGTCTCGTCCGTCTCCTTGCTTACTGCAATGAAGGCAAGGAGCGGATACTCATCTATGAATACATGAAGAATACGAGCCTGAATGTCCACATATTCGGTACTCCTTACTTTCTGCAGCACACGAGTCCTCAAGTTTCAACGAGGACTGAGAACGTAGCTGTTTTTTCTCTTATCTGATGCAAGTATGTAACGAACCTGTATTTGGCACTGACAGGCAATGCTAACCTTCGTGCTTCACTCAACTGGCGAAGGAGGCTGGCACTAATCCACGGGATCGCTCATGGCGTAGCGTACCTTCATGGAGGATCGGGCGACAATGTCATCCACCGGGATCTGAAGCCAGGCAATATTCTTCTAGATGACGATTGGAGGCCTAAGATCGCAGACTTCGGCACTGCCAAGTTGTTCGCCGTTGATCAGCCCGGACCTGAACAGACGATCGTTGTCTCGCCGTAAGTAATTAATAATCACCGTGTTGCTTAACAAATGCATTATTCCTATTAGTTAGGATCTTTGTTCAACATTCCACATATTGATTGAAATAGGTATATATATATAAACCTGACATTTATTGAGTTTCGCCAAGGGGATATGCCGCTCCAGAGTATGTGCGGCAAGGGAGGATGACGCTCAAGTGTGACGTCCATAGTTTCGGAGTGATCCTTCTGGAGACACTCAGCGGGCAAAGGAATGGTGACACGCAAAGCCTCATTTCGCATGTCAGTCCTACTAGCTCATAAACTCACTCAGTTTCTTCTAGATATCTATCTATCTATTATATACTAAAAGCAATATAAAGGTGTTTTTCGAGACACGTGGTTAACCCACATCATCTAAATTATATTAACCATTAGATCTGATGGACCCTTATCAAAATTATAAATCCCAGCCGTTAGATTTATGTAACTATTGGAATCTATCACGAGCACCTGTCACGTAACATAATTCTTGAATGGACGTGATGGTAGTATTGTCCCTCGCGTAGCGTACCCAAAAAAAAAGTAAAGCCGATCGGTATTGTTTTGCTAGGGTCTGATTTGTGGGCAACACCCAATACGTGCTCCTATACACAAAAAAAACACCCAATACGTGTTGGGTAGGTAACGTATTGAACTAGGAACTCTTAAAGTACAAAGATAAAAGGACCGTCAATAACAGCCATACATGTGTTCATAGAGCAGCATCGACGCACGGCTGTGAATCTGGATTATATGGACGGAGAGGCGGCCGCCGACGCGTTTGACCTGGATAGTGACGGGCTCATTCTGCTTAGTAAGATGGGACACCTAGAGGCCAACAACCTTGCTACCGTGTGCAACATTATAAAAAAACATCGATCACATTCCACACCAGCGATGTATGTGTTGATTTCGGGGAGTTCAAGGGAGCACCGTCTTGGGAGCCAGAATCATGCGCAATGTTACGTCCAAGGTTTTTCTATCTACGCCAAGGGTTTGGACCTTTAGCGTATAACCGTTTTGCTGTCGTGTAGTGTTAGTACACGGATTATCTAGCTAGCTTGGTATATCACCTACGAGCAAAACTAGATCCACCACCTCAAGATCGTTCGGCTAACTTAGTACCGGATCCGTTGTGATGTATAAGAAGGTAACTCAAAATCAAATATGTCAACAAGGAAAAAAAACTCCAAAACTGTTTAGTACGTGTCTCAGGATATAGTATATTTTCCTAGACTATTTTAGCCTACCAAAGCTACTATACTTAAGAAAAGAGGCGGTAGGTGTGATGCTCACTTCAAAATTGATCGAAGATGAAAAAGGAAACTACATGACAGATTGATATGATTGATATTCCCTACAACATAGTAGTTCTATTGATTAAAAAAATGAGGCTCTAAGATTAGACTGATTTATATGTACATACAAATACATATAAAATTTTAAAAGTAAATTAGACGAGTTTAACTAACTTCACGTGTTTTCAAAATGCGAGTGACTTTAAAGAGTATGACCTAAGTTATCGGAGGGAGGGTGATTCTAAGGACACTATTAATCCTCCCAAAAAGAAAAAATATTCGTATAAATCATAGTCAAGTGGAAGTACATTTGTTCTCAGTATAACCTTTTAAAAATTATTTATATATAATTACTTTTTATGCTTTTCCTATAATTTAATTGATTAAATAAATATTACGTAAATTAAAAAATACGAGGAAGTTTATGTGGTTCCTTATCTATAAATTTATTAGGATACTCGTAAGAATTTGCAATCATGTAAAAAAAGGTAGTTGATTAAGATGCTAGAACTATGTCATCCATGATAATATAGTCATGTTATATGAAGAGACAAATACAAGTGAGAGATAGCGTATAATGAATTGACTAAATAGTTGGTTAAAAATGGTTAAACATAATACTGCATCAGTTGCAAAATAAACGATAAGCTATTTTTATTGGTAGGAAAAACATTTATTGGAACTTTGCAAATAAAGTCAGATCGATTAATATGAGATAAAATGTATTTCCTTCTTTTCTGTAATAACAAACTAATGGTCCAGTTGTATACTTTAAACTAACCATTTGTAAGACATCATGCATTTTAAATCAACATGAGAGTATCATGTATTTTTATGGCAAATGAAGGGACACGAGGTAAAAATATCACATAAAAGTAGAATTAAAACTCTTGATGTTTAATGATAAAAATCTATTTTGACATAAAAGCTTTAGCCTTATTAACAAAAGTATATTTTATGTTCCCTCAAAATGGCTAAATACGACTAAAGATCTCTTGTGATAACTATTTTGTTTATATATAGAAATGGTGGTTGTATAATGCATTACTTTCAATCAATGTTCATCAATTTAAGAAGATATTTTCTCATAAATTTTGAGACACCAAAGATGATGCTCTTCTATAAAAAGATAACGGTGGTGCCCTCGCATTTGCGAGGGCCACCATGCTAGTTTATTTAATAGTACAACAAATTCTAGTACTCGAAGATTTTGTAACTAGTTTTTGGAAGCTATTCTTACAGGCCTGGGGACTATGGGAGCAGAACATGATCGTGGAGCTTCTCAACACGGCAATGGTGCCACTTCCTGAATCCGAGCCTGAGCTCTTGTCTGAGCTAAAACGGTGCATCCAGATTGGGCTCCTCTGTGTCCAGGAAACGCCCTGCGACAGGCCGGCCATGTCTGCAGTAGTGGCAATGTTGGCGAGCCCAACGTTGCAGATCGACCCTCCAAGAACGGCGGCAGTGATTGATAGTGAAGGAGCCGTGCCTTCAAATTCATCCCATGGGCTTGAGACCAATCTCTTGAGGGCCACTACAACGGATTTGACATGAATTCGCAACGTCATCCGTGAGAGTGAGACCAACTGTTGTTGTCTAGTGATCAGTTTAACTTACCGGTAGGAATTATCAAATTTCCTGATTCCATGTTTTTTTAAGCATAGAGAAATATATCTCTAAAAATGTTTCATTGATCATGAGTGCACTGTAGTGTTTGTAATTGTCAGTACTCTGTTATTCTAACTAGCACGGTGGTCATCACAAATGCAAGGGCAACATCTTCACTCTTTAATTATTTTGTCTATTTTCTATTTAGTTACTTATAATCATGCAATTCATATAATGTCAATAAGATATGATATGACATGATTTGTAACCACCGGAGATATCATGCGAATAAAACATTAGAGCTTCATGAAACATCTTTAATCATCTTTACTTTTCATACAAACTAGCACAGTGCGAGGGCATCATCACATTTTAGCTGGTTTGTTAGAGATGATGGGATGAGAGGGTTTTTTGTTTGTTAATGAACATCTATTACTCAAAAAAAATCTGGGATCAGGAGTGGATCGTCTTAAAGGTGTATAAATTAATCAAGAAATATGTTTATACATTGATGGACACTTACCATATGGGACATATAATAATACGTTTGTTATCAACCATTCATGCTAAATAAATATTGCATTTGTAAAACATCCTTAATTGTTTTTGGTTTTGGGGTAAATGATTGTTAGACTATTTAGAAAAGAACACTGCAATGATGACCATATGTGTGAATTGTGCATGATATTAAATTGGTAGGTGTAATTTAAGTAGAGACCATAGGTTGTATGTGATGTTAGATCAACAATCAAGGCTAAAATTTATATTGTCAAATAAATACGGTTGAGCAATGACCCGACGATGTTTGCACCATTCCAATGGAACCGGAAATATCCTCTTAATAATGTAAAACAAAAAAGAATGTATCCTCGATAAATATATAGTATGGATTTTTATTACACTTGTATTTGATCTTTCTACCTCTCGGTGCTTTCATTTGTTCTAAAAACAATACACAAATTCCTATGTGGTGTGTCCCTCATATCAGTTCCACCCTTATGGTCGTGTGTCCCTCTTCGCGTTTTCTTTGCCGTCATCTTAGGTGTATCTCTCCGTGAACCTTTATGTTAGCCCCGATAGAATGATCTCATAAAATACTAATTCACCATAAGGTAGTTTGCTAATTGGGTTTACCGTGAGCATGCTCACAGAAAATGATTAGCCGATAGGATTACTGCCTTTTATGTGTGCCCTTTGCACAAGATATATGTCTGATTTCCTGTAGTGGGAGTATGTGACTCTATGGACCAGAATAATATATATAGGCAAAATATGTGTTGATTGGAGTTTGTAAGGACATAACTTTTATAATGTGGAACTTTTACACCTTTTCAATTCTGAACATAATTTATATGTCCAGAATTGTCTATGAAGGATAGTTGGCAAATGCAAGAATTTCTAGAATGATGTGATGTGTTTTTGTATTTTCAATAGGATTAATCATTGGCTTGAGTATGAGCCAGATGCTTGATATAATAAAAATATGTGTTTAGGATTTTGCATTATCATTGGAATGTGGATAATATTTTTCTTATATTAGTGTGGAACTTTTACGCCTTTTGTATAGTAAATATAAGATGTGCAGATGAATAAATCGTCCATCAAATAGAGTAACTACCTCTTTAACTCTGTAATTCCCTTCAAGTTGAACCTCCTCTATGCCCTTTTTATTTGTTTTGAAAAGAACCATTTCGATCTCCTCCCAGTTTTCATTACCTTCAATAACTGATAAATGATAGATGAGAGAGAGATTAATCAAACTCCAAAGTAGGTTAGGTATCGTACATTAGTTTATTTCCACCACACTATCAGGCTGGTTGAGTTTGTGTCATATGGAATTAAAGATTATTGGCTATCTATGATGTTTTGCGTTTTTAGACAACCATACCGTGGTACAAGGCAGTCTCTGTCTTGCCAGGAGTGCATTTCTAACACCATTGTGCTTGTCTTAGGGTCCTACTCTCTGTATTGAATTTTCCATACTATATGCAGAACTTGTGACCTGAATTTCATATTTACAAATTATGTTTTCTATTTTTTTATTTAGTGATATTGTATGCATGTATATGCCCAAAATGGTATACTTTAGAGATTCTAATATATATTAAAACAAGGCTGAACTTTCATGCCTTTTCTATCTTAAATATTAGATGTATGGCCGGATGAATCGTCCACGAAGGACTAACGGCCTATTTGACTCTATAATTCCCTTCACCTAAAACCTCCTCTCTACCCTTTTTATTTGTATTGAAAAGAACCATCTCAATCTTCGACAGTTCCCATGACCTTCATCAACCGATAAAGGCTCTCATAGAAAAGGGGGACTAATCAATCTCCAAACTTAATATTGGTGTGGTGCATTAGTTTGCTTTTCAACCTAACTAGCAAGGTGGCCCTCGGGATATCAAAAAATTATGTATTACCTTATATTATTAAAATATTATTTTATCGTATTTAACCACTAAATTGCAAAAATAATGTCATTTTACACATCTATACATTTATAAAGGTGCATCTTTGGCTTTTAATTTATATATGAATGTATGTCTTTGTTTCTAATAAATAAACATAATCATGAAACGCTCCTGGAGGAATTCTTGTTTAAGTCAATTTAGCTTCAAGTACTCCAACAAACTAACCGGTAATTTGCACATCTGCTAAATAAATAGGTGTATGATCGTTGGTGTAGATCTGCAGATATATATCTAGTCTGCTTGTTGTTTGTGGTTATATATAGTAATCCGATTTTCTTGCGGCTATTATCCTCGATAAAAATGATAGACATGTGCCGAGTCTAGCTTCAATATATGATTAAGATATGTCTTTGTATAAAGAAACAAAAAATTAACCATCCAATGAATCACACACCATTAGGTCTTTGGTTCAAGTAATCAACCCCCGATGACAAACTCCATAGATGATTCTAATGTTGTTGTCTACTTACTCCTAAAGCATTCTTTAAGTGAGCCGACCCTTAGAAATCTTGGACATCTCCAGTAGTACCAATTATCTACAAATCATAAGATGATAAATTGTCTATTGGCTATGATTTTTTATAGGGATCCAACCATCTATATGTACATTGCATTGTATTATCATATCGTCCAACTAATATTAAATGTACATATATAAAGTATTTTTCATGTCACCACCTTGCTCTTTAACTATCTATATGTTATTTGAAGTCTTATATCTTATGTTAAACATATTGAAAAGTCGATCTGACTTTGGTTGAGTAAAATGTTTATTTCACTTGCTAGAGTTGGGGAGCATTTTTTATGTTGTGATAGAAGTTTTAGTTGTTTCTTTAATAAAATTGGGGGACATTCTTCTTTCTGAAGAAACCTGTTTAAAGCCATTAATTTTTTTCTTTGTGTTATACATATTCTATTACTATATTAGAGTACAAACCTTTTATTACTAACAATAATTTTCTTCTTCATAAATACTGAAATTATTCATACAATCCAATGAAAGTTCAACATATTAACTTGTGCATGTTCCACTATATCATTTGCTTTGAAACATACATGGAAATACTTTAGGAATTCATCAAAAAAGTTATATGGGTCAAACTACAACTTAGAGGATCACAATTGGTTGAGTTTTAAACTTCTCAAATATAAGGCTATTAATAATTTCATGTAATGGCGCCTAAATATTCTCTCATGATTTTATAAATGGGGCGACGATTAAATGGGCGTTTAAACTGCAATTGTGCAAGGTTCCTGACGATTAAATGGGGGCGTTTATAAACCTGGAGTCGATTGCGCGTATTGCTTGGAGATAGTCCATGGCAGAAGGAACATTTGGTACTACATTACCAAACGTTCTTTTCTCATGTTTTTTTGTTCGAAACAGGAAACGTTCCTTATCAACTTGCCACAATTTGAGCAGCCTTTTTTACTTGCTGGCAAAACGAAACATAAACAAGGTCCTGCTTATTTATTTATTTATTTATTTATTCCCTCGGTGTTGATGATAAAGATATGGAGTACAAGGCATAGGAAGGGAGATCATTTTATTTGTTCTCGGCATGCATCTTGATACCAGCTGCACTGCACTTGGTCGGGCTCCTCCGATCAAGGCCTATTTGAGGCCAACATGCTCATCTTCCCTTACTACAGAGGCGGGGAGGATGGAACAGGGATGTTGGGCGCGTCGAGTAATACCTTCTTTTGCACACTGCTGGGTGGTATAGCGACATCATCTGCTGGCCAAAACAGAGAGATTATTACAGTTTGAAGTTTTTTATGAATTGCTCGATAAACGAGCTAAACTGTTTAACCAAACCGCTGGAAGGGCCTGAAACGCTTGTAACCAGCAAAAGACGCGGCCAGCGTGCTCTTCTTGCCTTGCTGAGGAGGGGAGGACGGAACAGGAATGTTGGGTGTATCCAGCAATATCTTCTCTTCCTTAGCACCGTGTCCACGCCAGAATTCATACCCTGGACACAAAAACAAATATCACTGTTTCAGTTTTCTTAGCTCTTGCTAATGGCTAGAGAAACAAGCTAAATATATATGAGCATAAGGAGATCGATGATGACGAACCGCTGGAAGGGCTGTCTCCCGAAATAACCAGTAAGGACGATGCAGTCCTTGGATTCGCTGCTTGAAGAAGCTGCCTTGGCGTTGCCATGTGCACCACCTGGCTGATGGCCAGGACAAGGACCGCCAAGTTCATGAGTTTCTTCGTCGCCATTTTTCTCGATCGTCTGGTTCTTGGACGTACGCCACAAAGGGTGCAACTTATAGTGGAGGGATATAGTCCTTCCTGCACACTTCTGAATGCTTGCCCGTGTGTTAGCTTATGACAGGTCTCTTCCCATAGGTGGAATCAAAATCTAGTAGTCTGCCACGAGTGCCAAAACTGCACATGCGGATGCTCTTTGCTTTGATAATTTGTTCAACGACGTGAAACAACACATCAATGGGTTATCGACGCATTTCCTGTGTCCATGTAGCTCAGCCATGTAATTATGTTAGGATATAGTCGCTTCGAACATCGGTGTTGGATAGGAAACAAAAGAGTGTATTTCACTTTTTACTTCCTACTTATGCATCTGTGATATCGAGTGAATTTTTATCCATATTAGCTCTTTTAGATCATCGAGGATGTAAATAAAAATCAACCAGCACAAGAAAAATAAAACAAGATGCCAATGCATCATGTATTCTTATATTCTTCTAGTAACCGCCAGCCACCCTAGTTGTTGATCTCCATAGCAATCGTCTTCAGACAGCTGCGGATAGAATTCATAAGTGCCCATTATGCCTCTCGGAAACAATAGGACCACTCGTGGATCCAGTGTATAGCCATATGAATAGCCTGTAAACAAATTAGCATTTTTGCTCTTATTAACAACGAAAAAATAACGCGCTAACTTAAATAGCGCGGGCTTTAAAAAACGCTATGAACGCTATAGTGTGCTAATAGCGCGCTATTTTTCAAAATAACATTTCACAAAAAAATATGAAAAATTAGGATTTTAGCAGCTATAAAACCACAGATATAGCATTCTGTAGCTATAAAACCACAGATATAGCATTCTGCAGCCAAACATCAACTAGAGAAGTAGAGATAGTTTACATAGTCCATAACTCCATATCACATAGCCAAAATCATAACCATAGTTTAGAATTCATAGTTTCACACACACTAACATAGAGTCATAGACACATAGTTCACATAGTCCAGAACACAACCACAAGTTCAACAAGGATCAAGTAACATCATAAAATGGCAGAACAAAGTTACTTAATCAGATCAACATGATGAATTGGCATCAGAAAGTATCTCTAGGTAATCTCTGAAATCGGCAATTCTACAGCTAGCCTAATTCTTTAGAAAGTATCTCTAGATAATCTTAGTCATGCAGATATGGCCAAGAAAAGATCGGCGGTTGATCTGTGGTCTTACCTGTAGGCTGACTTGCAGGTGTCGTGGTTAACATCCTGTGCAGGGATTGTCGGCGACGGATTGAAGGAGGGGAACGGAGGCAGGGTGAAGGCTTGAAGCACTGAAGCTTGGCATGAAGGCGATTCCAGGAGATGTCGTCCCAGGCGGAGGTGATTCCAGGCGGAGACGCTTTGTTGATTACAGGCTGAGCCGCCGCATTCGCTAGACACGGCATCGCCTATCTAAGGCAATGGAGGAGACAAACTGGAACTGGCGTTCTGGGTATGTATTAGCCTGTTAGGGTTAGTTGGTTGGATTAGGGTAGGACGGCGCTGGACCAAAAGCCCAAAACGGGCCAGAATGGCAAACGAGCTACTAAAAATCAACAAAAAAAATAGCGTCCATACGGAGTAACATCAAATAGCGCGCATAGCGCCGTATTTAGCGTGTGTAGCGCCGTAGCGCCCCTGTAATGCATAGCATAGTGTCCAGCTCTTGAAAACGCTATAGTGGTGCTAATAGCGTTAAATAGCGCGCTATTTTTTTGTTGCTTATTAATGATAATATCATTTCTATAGTTCCATAACGCATAATCTAAAGCACAAATCCCCACTTGAATCTGACATTTAGATTTTTTTTCCTATCCCTGTTAGCTAATTTCCAAATATGTCCGCAATTGTGGCTGTGGAGGAATATCAGAAGTAAAGTGAATGGTTCTCCATATAAGAAAAGTTAAAGGACAAGCAAGAAAATAAATGATTGATAGACTCCTCGGAACCATAGAAAACGTATTCTTTACAACCATTCAATTTCCCTACCGGTGGCTAGGGAAAGCAGTAGGCGGTTGGCGGCTGGCGGGCGTGATGCTGGACAGGCCCAACCGGTCTAGATCTGGGCCCTTAGGGCCCTAGATGGGTCGGGGACGGGCCGGCCTGCCATGTGGATCTACAGGTGGCAAAGATTTGGCTAGTGCAGGGGCAGCGGCGACCGTGACCAGCTTATTGTGGTTGCGGACTTTACGGGTCTGTCTGGGCCCTACCGGACTCTCTTAGGGCTGGTGTGTCCTTTGCGGGGGCTTTATGGCTTCCCTTCCCCCACTTCCTTCTGTGTTCCGGGGGAAACCCTAGCACTGGTTTTTGGTCCGGGCAGCAGCGGTCGCTTCCCTTCTTGAGGGTGTTTCTTGGTGCTTGACGAGTCGTCGCAAGGACCGCGGTAGGACTTCTTCGGAGGGAGGAGCGGTTGCGGGTCACCATCATTTAGTTGATCCGCCTATATCTCTATTTTGTTTCTTTCTTTGTTTTTTTAGGTGTGTGTTTGTTGTTGTTTCAGCATTTTCTTTGGTTTCGAAACTATCATGATTGTATTGTGTGGTTGCTAGCGAGGCTAAAACCTTGTTTCAAGAGACACAGTGCATGCCTAGGTGCTGGGCGTCGTGGCTGCGCCGTGGGAGCACCCCTGGCCTGGCTTTCATGGAAAACGTGCCGGCAGGTGTCTCTTGCCGGTGGGGAAGTTAGTCGTCCCTTTGCCTACCCAGACGGGACAGTACTGTCACTGTCAGCATGTTATACGTGCGTACTCCTACCTAGTTCCGTGTATAAATACATCAAGTAGGAAGTATCCACGATAGAATATAGGCCGGGTACACTCTTTACCACACACTCGATTAGCTATCTCCGCCAATTGATCCTTCCTCGAGCTAACGACCTCTCGTCTCCGGCTGCGCACCGATCGATCCTACGTGGCGATGGCGGCCAGGGCTGTGCTCAAGCTTCCCGGTTCCTCTCCCGCGCCGGCAAACGCTCGAGGCGGGGCGCTGTCGATGCCACCGAGCAGAGCTCACCCGCCTGCTGTTCCTAGAGGTAGTATCCTGCCATTATTGGGCTCTGTCCTTTTATCCAAAAAAAAAGCTACTCTCTCCCAATCCAAAATAAGTGTCACCGATTCAGTACAAAATCGAGGAGGAGATACTAGTTTAAAACCGGTTTGGTGATGCTCATCTTTTTTCCTATTGTCCTCCGATCCTTACATGTACAAAACTAAACAGCAGTCGCCAGTAGCAGCCCTGGAGCTGCAGAAAATGCTGCAAGCATGCAAAACCTGGTATGTAGGAACAAGTTATTGTGGTGATTTTCCGGTGACATCTCTAGCTGATTAGCGCTTGCTTTCTGTCTAAGTTCGGATTACCCAATGGCACGGCCGGTCAGATCAGGGATGAAAGAGAGACTAGAACAAAGAAGCAGCTCCAGAAACCCAAGCAGCAGAAACATCCGAAAAATATACACAATCAACTTTCCATGGTGGATGGGCTCGAAAAGATCGGGATATCTCGTCATTACGCTGCTGAGATTAAGAGCATCCTAGACGCGACATACAGGTACATATGTCTACTAGGCCTCAAGTCAAGTTCACTAGTATGGTATGTTAGCGGTTCATGCACTTGACGAGCGTCATTCTTACAGTTGTTGGTTACAGAGGGATGAGGAGATCATGCTGGACACGGAGACATGTGCCATGGCATTTCGGATCCTACGCATGAGCGGATATGACGTCTCATCCGGTATATACTTTTAATTTCTGGAAAAAATTAATGCTTGTTAACTTTCTTTCACATTTGATCCTTAATTTGGGTACTACAATACATTTGATGATGATCATCCACCTTTTTTTTTCAGATGACCTGTCGCATATTGCCGAAGCCTCAAGTGGTTTGAATGGCATAAGATCTTTACTTGAACTATACAAGGCTTCACAAGTTAGCATTTCAGAAGATGAGTTGATTCTGGATAGTATTGGAACCTGGTCAGGCCGCCTGCTGGAGGAACAACTGAGCTCCAGTGCAACACAAAGAACCCCACTGCTGAGAGAAGTAAATTTACTTAATTTGCCCGTGTTGTCAGTATCCCTGCAAGCTCTCTGTCTATGTTGGAAAATAATTAATTCGCCCTTTTGTGTTCATAGGTAGAACATGCTCTCAGTATCCCCTTTTACACCACACTGGACCGTCTAGAGCATAAGAGGAACATCGAACAACCTGATGCAACGGAGCATCTGATGCTACACTGCTTGTAAGACTTTTTTTTCCCTTTCATTTGAAACACAAGTTTTATGCACACACTATAGACTCCAACATTATTGCCTTTCTTATGTGCAGGCCTTGGCAAATGAATCAAGATCTTCTAGCCTTGGGCGTCATGGATTTCACCGCAAGTCAATCGATTTACCAGCAAGAACTTGAGCTTCTCGACAGGTATGTACATCTAATTGACACTAACTCTTTGTTGCGTGGACCAAGAACGTTAGTCTTATATATGGGGGTGATTTTGTTCTCGTGTTAGTTGGGTGAAAGAGAGCAGGTTGGACCAGCTACCATTCGCACGGATGAAATTAGCATATTTCTACCTCTCCGCTGCTGGAACAATGTTTTCCCTAGAGCTATCTGACGCACGCATTTTGTGGGCCATGAATGGCGTGCTAGCGACGGTCGTCGATGACTTTTTCGATGTAGCCGGACAGAAAGAAGAACTGGAGAACCTCACCGCTTTGGTCGAGATGTAAATAGTTTTAACAAGCTTTTGCCTCCGTTTAAAAAAAAAACTATTTCTCATGTTCTCCCCAAATGCTCTTGTGATGCTTGGTTTTTTAACCTTTTCATATGTTTGTCACAGCTGGGAACAGCACGAGAAAACCGAGTACTACTCTGAACAAGTTGAGATTGTGTTCTCTGCTATCTATAGCTCGGTGAACCAACTTGGAGCAAAGGCTTCCATGGTGCAGGGTCGTGACGTTACCGGCCACCTAGTAGAAATCGTAAGACTCTTTCAATCCACAAGATATCTCTCCAGGGAGTTAATTTGCTTTAGATGATGATGATGATGATGACGATGATTTCTAGAATTCCCCTGGGTAGTGGCAGGATTTGTTAAGAAACATGATGACCGAGGTGGAGTGGCGGGAGAGTGGGTATGTGCCAACACAGGAGGAGTACATGGAAAATGCAGTCATAACTTTTGCATTGGGGCCTATCGTACTCCCAGCGTTGTATTTCGTCGGGCCAAAGATTATGGAGTCTATCATCACAGATGCAGAGTACATCGAGTTGTTTAGGCTCATGAGCACTTGCGGCCGTCTTCTGAACGATGTCCAAACCTACGAGGTGTATATTAATTATTGGCCAAAGTTGTTATGCATTTTTGGACTAATTTCCAGTTTTGTTAATAGCTGCAGAATGGTTTTTGTTGTTCAACATTGTTGCAGAGGGAGTACACCGAGGGAAAATTGAACAGTGTCTCGTTGCTGGTTCTTCAAAGCGGTGGTTCCTTGACCATACTGGAGGCTAGGAGGGAGTTGCAGAAGCCCATAGACACCTGCAAGAGAGACCTGCTAAGGTTGGTCCTCCGGGAGGACACTGTTGTGCCTAGGCCATGTAAGGAGCTTTTCTGGAGCATGTGCAAGACATGCTACTTTTTCTACTCTCAGGGCGACGCATTCAGCTCGCCGGAGGAGAAGATCGGCGCTGTAAATGCAGTGATCCATGATCCACTCCAGCTTCCATGTAGTATAAGGTCATGTACAATGCAAGGTGCTTAGTGTTTAAGTATATAACCAAGGTTTTTTAAGTACCAATGCTTATTCGAATAGGAGATATGTCTAGTTAGGGATCGATCTAGAGTATAAAAAAATGATTTATTTTATAAGCAACTCTCTAGGCACAAAAAACTGATTTATTTTATAAGCAACTCTCTAAGCATTTTCTTGCATTGTATGCCCTAAGGCCCTCCCATATTTTAGCTTGGTGATCGGAAAGCAAAAATTTATGTGTATACTCATCTTATCTTTGTTATCTCTCTAGTCGCCCCCGTGTGATGGCGGAAAGGAAACTATAACCGCGTCGCTAGCCACCCACTATTCCTCCCTCCGCCTTGGCCCCTCCCTCACCGCTTCCCGAAAAAATAGAAATTATGGAAGTTTTCATGGACGACTTTTTCGTCTATGAAACTTCATTTAATCATTATCTTTACAATTAGAAAACCGTCATAATTTTGGTGCCTATTTCTTATAACCCAAATTATAGAAAAACCAAACCAAATTTTTGGTTAAAATCGAATGTCCACCCCTAAGGATAGGCCTTAGGGCCTGCCTTCCGAGATGCAAAATAATAATGAAACTGGGGTGGAGAAGGAGGAAATAGCCTGAACCAAACCAAACGTTAAACATATCACAGTACAGAAAAAACAAATAAAACTCTGAACTTGTGCAGAGTATACTACTCCCGTGATGATCCATGCAATGTATTCTTCCTAAATTTTCGCTAACACCACAGAGGGCATGGAGGAGATGTTAAAAATCCCCGAGGTTCCCCTCCTTCTAGATTTCCTAACAACTAGAATAAAACTGATCAAAAATGTTTTGAAGGATGATTAGGTGACACACAAAAGCGTTCAAATAACGATTCACACAAAAGCACCCTAACAATGAGCCACAGATCGTTGAATGTCCCAAGTCAAACAAAGAAATGCATATTTGTGAACCTAAGAGCGTCCCCACTCCCATTCGGATAATTTCCATATTTCTCTATAGAATAATAATATCCCCCCCCCCCTCCCCCCATATTCTTTTAGACAAGCAGCAAAGGAGAAGCATGAGTGTTGAAGTTTTTAGAGGCATATTTGCAAATCTAGCACACTGGCTAGTGCAACCACTCTCTTATTACTACAGCATGGTTGGTGTTTTGAAGTGCAAGACAAGCAAAAAAAAAAAAGGGAAGACAGACCTTTTGTACTAGAGAGTGTGGCTTCCATGAGATGGATACAAGTTACAGCGAATCGTTCTTGGTATGCTGAGTGTTACAATCGCGACAAGAAGATAACGAAGAACGAAAACAAAAAACACAGCAAGGGGACACAGATTTAACGTGGAAAAACCTCTCCAACAAAGAGAGGAAAAAACCACGGGCACCAGCCAGCAAAACTTCACTATATTGAGGAGTGTTTACAAACGCTGGGGATTTCACAGATGCAACTCATCCCAACCGGCGGCTTACAAGGGGTTTATATATCGGTGGAAACCTAGGTCTTTGACCCCCCCACAGGCGTCCCCCCAAGGGGTTTACACTCGGCCCAAGCCTCCGGCGACGGGCCTCGCTCCACTCGTCAGAAGTTGGCCTATACTTTGTAAAATTTGGATCAACATATAACACTGAGCTTAAGTAGTATTGGTCATTTGAGCTTAATGTCCAAGTAAAATGCAACCCCCAAAGGAGAGTCTTAGATTGCAACCTATCCCAAAGGTTGATAAGAGTGAATTCCAGTTTCTATCCCCTAATTTCACATTTTTTGCACAAACTATCCCATTTAAATTAAAATCCTCTGGATTACCCCGTTTAGTGAAACTTATGCCCGCTTTTACCCCTTGTAAGCATTTACTGATTCTTCGTGATGGGACTCACTCATTAGATCGATGTGGCGCGATTAATAGGCATAGCTCTCGGTCTCAAACCCTCATTATCTGAGGAGAGAAGTTGCGGCATCTATCCTTGGGTGAAGCCCGCTGCAACACCATCATCCTGCTACCCGATGACGATTCAGAAGACAACTTCTGCAACCCTTTTGTGACCAGTTCTTGGCGCGCAGTCATTTCGGCCAAGGTCGGTAGTGTTGTGGGATGAGTCCTGCTCCAGGTTGAGGTCTCCTGATCCTGCCCGATGCAATCTAGTATCATCTGATCTTGCTGATATATAGATGTACATTTACTTAGACGTGAATACATTTCAAAGGAGACCGTGGCTGGACAACACCAGAAAGCAACTATGGAAGTCCCATGCTGCCAAGCAAACATGTCATCTTGCTGGGAACCGTGAACCAGGGGCGCGAAACGAGATCATCGGTGTCACGGGCGCACAGGGTAGACATGGAAGCCTTCGTTGAAAACCCAGTAACAATTGGAGCCTAGCAGCATAGCAACGTGAGAGGAGACATGGACTACTTTGTAATTCAGTTGCATCAAGAACGTCTAGCCTGATAGAATCTGTCAGATGCTTAAAGGGGGTAAAATAAGAAATGACCTTCACTAAATGGGGTAAACTAGAGAATTTTTTTACTGAATGGGGTAGTTTGTGACGAAAATATGAAATTAGGGGGTAAAATGGAATTTACTCGGTTGATAAAATCGGCAAAATGATGCTCAATGAGTAGTACTAGCTTGGGCTTGTTCTTCATATCCTGGGCCACCATCCTGGTTTTTCTCTTGTAGACTGCATTTTCGAGGCCGAATCTTTTAGCCTTAACTAGCTAATCAACGTGAAAACCCCCAAAAAAAATGCCATGTTGCCACTTCTAGTGGTGATGGGCTGATGGCTAGGAGTAGACAAGAGCTGGTGATTGTGTTCATCGTAGGGAGGTGAAAGAACAACAACGAAGCTCGAAGGAAGGTGGGAATTGCCCATGCCTGATGGATCTTTTTGAACGTCGGAAAATTCGTTGAACATGGACAAATTCATGTGTTGAAAACTTCGAGTTAATAAACTTACGCATTTGCTAGGAGCACCTGCTAAAAGGGGATCAGACAAAAATAAATAATCCATAAAAAATATCAACAACCGCTAGAAGGAGGGCTTGAACCTCCGACCTTGTGGTTAACAGCCACACGCTCTGGCCAACTGAGCTATTCCAGCTTGTCGTTTGTTTTTCTCCGTGATTCTATTCGTAACATTCGCGCACTAGAATCGTGGGACATCAATTATAATTGTAGATGCTGACCTCTACTGGAAAAGTAACAGAGAGTAATCAAAGCAATTCTGTACAATTTCCGTGTCTTGTGGTCAAGGGCATCGCTAGGAAAAAAGAGCTAGCTAGTGGATGTGAGTCACGTGGCCTCCATTGACAAACTAGCGAGCAGTCACGTACAACCCATGACTTGAGCAGTAGGCTGCTTTGCGCCGCCATGCAAGTGTACTCGTCCGTGTACCGTGTCGATCGGTCGGCCATGCAACAAGTAACCGGCAACTTGTTAGTGTACGCCTGCAACATACACTGGTCGATTCTAGCAGTGTAACATACTTGATCGATCGTGCAAAAGAAAGCTATTAGCACAAGTCGATTCTACACGCGCCCGCATCTCGTGAACAGCAACGATGTTCCTCAACCTTCATGTCATTGTGCTCCTGTCGACCATGCTGGATCTTTCTCTGGGAACCTCGGGTGCCGCGGGCGTGTCATCGACAGACACTCTGAACGATGGCCGCCGGAACATCACCGACGGCCAGACGCTCGTCTCGGCCGGTGGATCCTTCACCCTGGGCTTCTTCTCCCCTGGCGCACCGGACCGGAGATACCTCGGGATATGGTTCACCGCGTCCACGGACGCCGTGGTCTGGGTGGCAAACCGCGACAGCCCGCTCAACGACACCGCCGGCGTACTGTCGATCAACAGCGCGGGCACCCTTCTCCTGCTCGACGGCACGGGCAACACCGCCTGGTCCTCGAACACGACGACCGGCAACACTCCTTCATCCGCGGCGGCACAGCTGCTCGAGTCCGGCAACCTTGCGGTAATAAGCAACGAGAGCAGCGGCGCCGTCCTGTGGCAGTCGTTCGACCACCCGTCCAACACCCTGGTCGCCGGCATGAGGCTCGGCAGGAACCCGCAGACGGGCGTGGAGTGGTCCCTCACGTCGTGGCGCTCCCCCGCCGACCCGGCGACGGGGGACTGCCGACGCGCCATGGACACCAGGGGGCTCCCGGACTGCGTGTCGTGGCGGGGCGCCGCCAAGAAGTACCGCACGGGGCCCTGGAACGGGCTGTGGTTCAGCGGCGTCCCGGAGATGGCGTCCTACTCCGACATGTTCACCAACGTGGTGGTGGTCCGGCCCGACGAGGTCGCCTACGTGTTCAACGCCACGGCGGCCGCGCCCTTCTCCCGGCTCGTGCTCAGCGAGGCCGGCGTGGTCCAGCGGCTGGTGTGGGACGCCGGCAGCCGGGTGTGGAACGTGTTCGCGCAGGCGCCCAGGGACGTCTGCGACGACTACGCCAAGTGCGGCGCCTTCGGGCTGTGCAACGTCAACACGGCGTCCACGCTCTTCTGCGGCTGCGTTCTGGGCTTCGGCCCGGTGTCCCCCGAGCAGTGGTCCATGAGGGAGGCCTCGGCCGGGTGCCGGAGGAACGTGCCGCTGGACTGCCGCGACGACGGTGGCACCACCACCACCACGGACGGGTTCGCCGTGGTGTCCGGCGTGAAGCTCCCCGACACCGACAACGCCACCGTGGACATCAGCGCCACGCTGAAGGAGTGCAGGGCCAGATGCTTGGCCAAATGCTCGTGCGTGGCCTTCGCCGCCGCGGATATCAGCGGAGGCGGCGACGGTACCGGCTGCGTCATTTGGGTTGGTGACATCGTTGATGTCCGGTATGTCGACAAAGGGCAGGATCTCTACGTCAGGCTGGCAAAGTCTGAACTAGTAGGTACGTAAACACAGTCGTCTCACTTTGCTGTATATCATCTGCAGCAAGATTCCTTCATATTTTCCTATGTGCGTGTATCTTGCCTTAACTGTTTTTTTTCTCTGTGAAATGAAATACATTTCTGCAGTTAAAAAGAAAAGGGGAAGTATGTTGAAGATTTTGGTCCCAGTCACGGCATGTCTGCTTGTACTGATGTGCATATTCCTTGCCTCCATGTGCAAGTTCAGAGGTAAGGATATCCAGGCAAAGACGATGCTAGAAAGCGGATCAAAGGAACTTGGTGATGAAAATATAGAGCTTCCATTTGTTAGCTTTAAAGACATTGTTACCGCCACAAATGATTTCTCCAACGACAACATGCTCGGACAAGGAGGCTTCGGAAAGGTGTATAAGGTAGTAAGTTTTTTTTTGATATTTTCCTTAAAAAGGATGATGACACTGTCTTGTACTCCTGCTCAGCTTAAGGATGATGAAATACTGCAGGGAATGCTAGACAATGACAAAGAAGTTGCTATCAAAAGGCTCAGTAAGAGTTCTGGACAAGGAGTAGAGGAATTCAGAAATGAAGTTGTTCTAATTGCCAAGTTGCAGCATAGGAACCTCGTCAGGCTTCTCGGTTGTTGCATTCATGCAGATGAGAGGCTGCTCATCTATGAATACTTACCCAACAAAAGCTTGGATGTCTTCATTTTCGGTATGGTCAGATTTACACAAGTTGATTAAAAAAAGATAACCCAGTTTTTAAAGGAACTTGGCTGCATGCTTCTAACAACATTTGCATCATGTTCCTGCTAGATGCTGCAAGTAAACATGTTCTTGATTGGCCAACAAGGTCTCAAATAATCAAAGGGGTAGCAAGAGGACTTCTTTATCTCCACCAAGATTCAAGGTTGACTATAATTCATAGAGATCTTAAATCAAGCAACATATTGTTAGATGTTGATATGAGTCCAAAAATATCGGATTTCGGCATGGCAAGAATCTTTGGACGCGACCAGCAAGAAGCAAACACTAATCGAGTTGTTGGGACATAGTGAGTAATGCGTGTGAAATTATATTTATTTCGTTAAATATTTTTTGTTCCTTAAGTTATTTCTCAAATTGTGACACAGCGGTTACATGTCGCCTGAATATGCAATGGACGGCGCCTTCTCTGTCAAGTCTGATACCTATAGTTTCGGTGTTATACTATTGGAGATCATAAGCGGTTTGAAGATTAGCTTACTCCACCTCCCTATAGTTTCGGTGTTATACTATTGGAGATCATAAGCGGTTTGAAGATTAGCTTACTCCACCTCCCGGACTTCCCAAACCTGCTAGCTTATGTAAGTATGGTTAAATGCTAATTTTCCCCATAGCTCCAGATGAAAGGTACTAATTCCATAGGAACTTGATTTATTTGGTCCAGGCATGGAGCTTATGGAAAGACTGCAAGACAATGGATATGGTGGACTCTTCCATTGTTGATAACTGTTCGCCAACTGAAGTTCTACGATATATCCATAGACTCTTATGTGTGCAAGACAATCCAAACACTAGGCCACTCATGTCATCAGTTGTCTTCATGCTGGAGAATGACAGCACAGCACTCTCAACCCCAAAAGAACCTGTGTATTTTGCACAAAGGAACTCTGAAGCCAAGGAAACGGGAGAAAATACTAGTAGCTCTATGAATAACATGAGCCTCACGGTGTTGGAAGGGCGGTAGACAAGATATTATTGCTTCATAATCTGTATGCAGAACATTTGATTTTTGTGTGTCATGTACTTAATTATCAGATTACACTATAAGAAAAATAAGATTTGTTCTTGTTGAAAAAATGTTTGTGCACAATAGTTGTTGATCAGTTGCGTCCACTGTGACCTCATTTCCTGCACAATAGTTGTTTATAAGTTCAACAACCAAAAATGTGAACACGCCCTTCTTCAATACTAAGTCATAATTGGTCACACAAAAGCTTTAGCTCAGTTGCATTTTCTGCTAAGTATTTGTATAAAATATCTCAGAATGTCGTGAGGTTTGCAGTTGCACCCGCGTAATTACAGTCCAAAGTCAAACATGCAACTTTACCTGACCCCATTTTTTTAGCTGATCTGACCCCATCCATAGCAACGATTTTTGTCTTTGTGTGTAATGGCTGCTATCTATGTTGTACTAAGTCCACAATGATGACTTCATCCAATATATTACATCGTACTAAGTCCACAAGTACTCTCTGTCATCAGTTTGCCACTTTGACATCGTACTCTTCCGTTGACATCCTCAACTATATGTCCGCTCCATGCAGACCAATTGTTCCAAACAACTGTGTCATAGAGTTCATTCTATCCTAGCAGGAAGATGAAGAAAACGGCCTTCATCCCCGTTTTCACTTTCATCTTCCTGTCCTTGAGTTCATTCTGCAAATCCCAAGACCAGCTCGCATATGCGAAACCACTCACACAAGGCGACATGCTCATCTCCAAGGGTGGGGACTTTGCTCTAGGCTTCTTCTCTCCCACCAGCTCCAACAAGAGCTTTTACCTGGGCATATGGTACCACAAACTCCCCGGATCACGCACAATCGTGTGGATCGCCAACCGAGACAACCCAATCGTCACCACTTCATCTCCAATTCTCGCCATCGGCAATAACTCTAACCTGGTGTTGTCAGACTACCATGGCCACAATATTTGGATTGCGTCGAGCAATATTGCCACCGGAGGGGCGCAAGCTTACGCGGTGCTACTCGACTCCGGAAACTTTGTTCTCCGGTTGGCCAACAACACGGACATATGGCAGAGCTTTGATCACCCAACCGACACACTACTTCCAACCATGAGATTTTTGGTGAGCTACAAAGCACAAGTCGTCGGGCGGCTTGTTGCTTGGAAGGGCCCGGATGACCCATCCTCTGGGAACTTCTCGTGCACCGGCGACCCGATCTCACCGACATTTCAGAGGCTAATTTTTCATGGGACCATGCCATATTGCCGCAGCAATGTCTTGAAAGGGGTGTCTGTGCCCGGGGGTACATACCTAAGCAACACCAGCTCCATTGTGTATGAAACGGCCATCAGCCAAGGGGATGAATTCTACTTCATGTTCACCGTCTCTGATGGGTCACCGTCTACGCGTTTCACGCTTGACTACACAGGAGCCTTGAGGGCTCTAAGCTGGAACTACCACTTATTGTCATGGGAAGTCATCTCTGAGAGTCCCAAAGCTGCTTGCGACATCTACGCAGCGTGTGGTCCGTTCAGCTACTGCGACCTCACAGATGTATTCCCATCTTGCAAGTGCCTCAATGGGTTCGAGCCTGATGGTCATAACTTTTCAACAAGTTGTCAGAGAACTCAAGAACTGAAATGTGGCAAGCAAAGTCGGTTTGTGACCTTGCCTGGGATGAAGGTCCCTGATAAGTTCCTACATATAAAGAACAAAAGTTTTGATGAGTGTGCGGCCGAGTGTAGTAGTAACTGCTCATGTACCGCATATGCTTACGCCAACTTGAGCAGTGCCGGTGCTGAAGCTGACCTGACAAGGTGCTTGGTTTGGATAGGGGAACTTATCGACACAGGGAAGTCCGTTGACTCAGGCGAGAGAGAACCTGTACCTTCGCCTTGCAGAGTCCCCTGGTATGCACCGTCCTTTCTATAGTAACATGAATGATGAAGCGTATTTCTGAAAACAATTATACTTGCCTAGCATGCACATCAACTAAACTAGCATCATCATTTCCTTCAACATATAAACATCTAGACATATGACATCGCAATTGCTCATAACGCGAACTCTAAGAAAGTATGATTGATTTTTTTTAAAAAAAAAATAGGTATGTTAGAAAATGATGTTCTATAAACATGTGAAATTTGAAGTTCAAACTCATTAATCCGTGAGGTAAGAAAACAATACACATGAATAGTGATGCTAACACCTCCCGAATATATTTGAGTTTAATATTGAAATCTAATATGTTTGTAGAACATCATCTTCACGGCGTACTGTATTGTTTTAACCTTCTTTGAAACTTTGATGTGTAGCTTTTACTTAGTTTTCATCATATCTTTGTCTCAACTAGATATTTTCTATGTCAACTAATTTATTGGAGGGTTTATAAAAACACTAAGATAAGTAAGTGTATAGAAAAAAATCAAAGTAAAGCGAGGGTTTAGAGGGTTCAGGTTTACTTCTTGAGACCATGCACGCCATTCCACACTGTACTGGTGTTTCACCTTTCATGGATAGCGGACGTCCCTTAGAATGGTCAGATTGTTACAAAATCATTCCGAGGCAGACACAAGTATGTGAGAATCCTCATACTTGTGCAAGTAATTTCATACTCCTGCAAGCAATGCTTGATGCAGTAATTAATATTATTCTGTTGCAAGAAGTGATAGACTACATTTTGCAGTTCAAAATAATGGCAAGGTTGTAAAGATTATACTCCCCGCCATAGCATGCGTGCTGATACTCACATGCATATCCCTTGTCAGGATATGCAAATACAGAGGTAGAATAAACAAGGGCACTTGTTTTCAAAATTCAACATCATTGTCTAAGTGGAATGAATTATTGATCTCCAGCAAGGAAAAGGAAAAAGAAGGAAGCGCAGTCAAGATATATGCAGCGATACCTTAGCTCTTCAGATGAAATTGGAGGCGGAAATGTAGAGTTTCCTTTTCTTAGCTTTGAACATATTGTCACTGCAACAGATAATTTCTCTGATTCTAAGCAAATCGGAAGAGGAGGTTTTGGCAAAGTTTACAAGGTAACAATAAATTTTGCATTGGCAGTTTCAGCAGTGCATGTTCTATTGTTTAAGTATAATTATATCAGTCGAATTAAAATGCTTCCATCTTCTCACAATTCTGCATGATGCTATCATGTAGGGAATGCTGGAAGGTGTCAAGGAAGTTGCTATCAAAAGGCTTAGTAAGGATTCCGGGCAAGGCACAGAGGAGTTTAAAAATGAAATAGTTCTTGTTGCTAAATTGCAGCACAAAAACCTAGTTAGACTTCTTGGTTGTTGCATTCATGGAGATGAGAGGTTACTTATCTACGAATACTTACCTAACAAAAGCTTGGATGCCTTCCTTTTTGGTACATTCTGACTTCTGGTACACTTCTCTTACAAGAAACAACTGATTACTAATGATACACTTTGTTTAATATTGACTTTGGAGATGCTACGAGACAACATGTACTTGATTGGCCAACACGCTACAGAATAATTAAAGGGGTTGCGAGAGGTCTTCTTTATCTCCACCAAGATTCAAGGTTAACTATAATTCACAGAGATCTCAAAGCAAGTAATGTCCTATTGGACTTGGAAATGACCCCCAAAATATCAGATTTTGGTATGGCAAGGATATTTGGTAAAAACCAACAATAAGCAAATACTACCCGGGTTGTTGGTACATAGTAAGTAATCAAATGCACTAGCCACATGTCAAAATTCTAGTATCTATTGCCAATTTTATCTCCAATTATACATTTCTTGTTGTTTAAATTATTTAAACAGTGGTTACATGTCGCCTGAATATGTGATGGGAGGTGCCTTTTCTGTAAAATCAGACACCTATAGCTTCGGTGTTCTTCTCTTGGAGATTGTGAGCGGCATGAAGATCAACTCACCACAGCTCGTGATGAATCTTGTCAGTCTTGCAGCTTATGTAAGTATAGAGAAATACAAACATTTCAATAGCTGAATCAAAATGTAGTTAATTGTTCACACGTGATAAGTTAATTCTATTGGCTCAGGCATGGAGACTGTGGAAGGATGGAAAAGCAAAAGAACTAGTGCACTCTTCGGTTACTGAGAACTGTCCACTTCATGAAGCTGTACGTTGTATTCATGTTGGTCTCTTGTGTGTTCAAGACCATCCGGATGATAGGCCACTTATGTCATCCGTTATTTTTATGTTAGAGAATGAAAATGCATTGCTTTCAACACCAAAGCAGCCAGCATATTTTGTTCAGCAGAATTCAGAAACTCCAGAACCAAGGGAAAATGTGGAAGTGTCTGTGAATGGAGTTAGCATCACAACACTGGAGGGCCGTTAGATGTAAATGCCTACTTCATTTTTCTTTTCATATCGTAAGGTCTGGTTTTTAGTGTGCAAATTTCAGTATAGCTATCTGTATATTTTTGTGACTTACCATATTTTGACTGTGAGTTTATTGGTTGGTGGTTACACTATAGGTAGAAAGGCTGTGAACTGAGATGTACCAACATGTTCAGTTTGAGCAAAGATATTATTGCTCACTTGCTAAAATGAAGATATATATTTAGGTTGCTCTCATGGACATGGACCGCAGTACCTGATTATGTGTTATAGATCTTTTTGAATCCTTAAGTATCCTTCAATTAATCTTGGCCCATATTGAGCGCTCCATGTCCTGTCATGCTTGTCCATGTACAGCCCAGAAAACAGCAGAAGGGGCACACATTCACCACACCAAGCTCTCGCATTCCTGTGAACACGTTGCTGTTCAAGTGGGACTCTTCTGGCCTATGTTGTGGTGAGATGGAAGAGAGATCGTCCGCAAGCGGGGAGAAGTCACGACACGGCTGCGCACACGACCACCAGCTTACCTTTCGGCTCCAGAGCCACATATTGCTGTGGTGAATTTTCCTTTGCGCGTGCATCACCGTCGTTGGAGACTTGCGGTCTAGTCTCCTGTCGGCCGGTCATCTGGTCTGGCCATATGTATGCTATGGTGGTCCAGGTCGACCTTGCTGTCTCTATCCATCATTAGTGTCACGTTGATTATTCCAGACTTTTGCCATACTAAATTTCGTCCTTTTTCTGTTATACGCCTACACTACCTCGCTGCAGAAAAACTGTTCCAGAGGACCATCTTCTTTCTCACAACAACACGGAGACAGTGTAATGGCTATGCACTACATTCCCATCTTTCTCCTATTCTTGACTTCCTTCTGCAAATCCGATGACCAGCTCACAGATGCAAAGCCACTCACCCACGGCGACAAGCTCATCTCCAAGGGTGGGGACTTTGCTCTCGGCTTCTTCTCCCCAGCCAGCTCCAACACCAGCATGTACCTTGGGATATGGTACCACAGCATCCCCGGACCACGCACCGTCGTATGGGTCGCCAACCGAGAAAACCCAATCACCGTCCTTTCATCCCCGATGCTCGCCATCACCAACAGTTCAGACCTGGTGTTGTCAGACTCCCAAGGTCGTACTCCATGGGTGGTGAAGAACACAATCACCGGCGCTGGAGTTACTGCAGTGCTGCTCGGCGAGGGGAACTTGGTGCTCCGATCTCTAAATGGTACGATCACATGGCAGAGTTTTGATCATCCAACTGACACGGTACTTCCGAATATGAGATTTTTGGTGAGCTACAAGGCAAAAGTCGGCATGCGGCTTGTTGCTTGGAAGGGCCCGGATGACCCATCTTCTGGGGACTTCTCATGCAGCGCTGACCCTAGCT
The DNA here is from genome assembly GCA_916181665.1 of Avena sativa. Taxonomy (NCBI): domain Eukaryota; kingdom Viridiplantae; phylum Streptophyta; class Magnoliopsida; order Poales; family Poaceae; genus Avena; species Avena sativa. The sequence continues at coordinate 391,602,916 of OV702280.1, read as the reverse complement.
CTCCAGACCTTCAATTCATCACGTGGAACAAGACAGAGCCATATTGCCGTCTTACTGTGTGGAGCGGTAAGCCTGTGTCCGGTGGCTCATATCTAACCAACACCAGCTCCGTCTTGACCCAAACTGCTGTCAACTCTGGAGACGAGTTCTACTTCACCTACACAGTCTCTAACAACTCAACCCTCATGCGCATGAGGCTAGACTACACTGGCAAGTTGAAGTATCTAAGCTGGAATAGTCACACATCGTCGTGGGAAATCTTCGGAGAACACCCCTCTTCCTCTGCTCCATGCGAGCTCTATGCCTCGTGTGGTCCGTTCAGTTATTGTGACTTCACTCAGATTACCCCGGCCTGCCAATGCCTTGATGGATTTGAGCCTGTCGACAGTATCAATTTTTCTAAAGGATGTCAGAGAAAGCAAGCACTGAAATGCAGCAAGAAAAGTCAGTTTGTTCCCTTGTATGAGATGAAGGTTCCTGACAAGTTCTTGCACATAAGGAACAGAAGCTTAGACGAATGTGCGGCTGAGTGCAATCACAACTGCTCGTGCACGGCTTATGCTTACACCGACTTGAGAAGCGCCGGTGCAATGGAGGACCCTTCGAGGTGCTTGGTTTGGTCAGGGGAGCTTATCGACGCTGGGAAGTCAACCTCTGGCGCGAATATGTACCTCCGCCTTGCCGATTCTTCTGGTATTCCCTGTCCAATACCATTTTTATCTCCGAGTCTAAATAGCACGTGTTCACAAAAGTTACACCAATATCTAGAGAGAGGATGCATAGACATGATTTATCATGCAAATACATAGATATTAGAAAATGAAGTTGTACTCCATATTTTTATGTAGTTATATAGTACTACTGCTTATGACTAACTATATGTCCTATGTGTATATATCCGATCAATTTGCATGTTACATTATCTGAATAAATTTGTAAGTGGAATTTCTAGCGTCCAAAAACAAGTTACTACATCCAATTCACAAAAATCATGACGCATTTTGAAAAATAAACTTTTGACCATTTGTTTCATACTGTAATATGTGTATTAACCCAGAATAATTGTAAGATACTACAAGGATTTTTCGAGACAAATCTATTCAAGTACCCAATCTCAACGTGCTAAAATGATCAATAGTAAATGTCATGTTTTCAAGATTATTTTACCAACACAATACATAGTTTTTGTTATATTATTGTAAACCATAGAACTTCCAGCCTAGCTTCAATTTTAAATGTGTACAGTTCATTTTCAGGTTTCATGGGCTTAGCGTTTCCAAGGCCATAGCCAATACGTTTTTTTCTTTTTTGCATTGACAATAGCAACTTGTTTTTAATGGGTAGAATAAGTAAATCCAAAAGTGCTTTACACGAGCTCGTTGGAACATCAAATACCTTTTTTACGAACAAATCATTGATTTACCACAAGCCTTGGTAGTTTAAGTACTTAAATTATCGGGTAGTGATATAACACTTATTAACTTCAGATATCATCATGGTATGCATGCGAAGTGAATTCTGAACTTCTGATTGGCTGCATTTCTGCAGTTAACAAGAAAAGTAGTTCAGTACAGATTGTACTCCCGATAATAGCGTTCTTGCTGCTACTGACATGCATAGCCGTCGTCGGGATGTACAGATACAGAGGTAGAGTAACGGATGTCCTCTTTATTTCAACATATTATTACATTAGTGGAAAAGCTAGAAAAGAATGGATCTCCTAACTAGCAGGCAAATGGAGAAAGAAGGAAAACAAGACGAAACTGATGCTAGGATACTTTAGCGCATCCAAAGAACTCGAGGGCGAAAATACAGAGTTTCCATCTGTTAGCCTTGAAGACATCCTTTCAGCAACAAATCATTTCGCTGATTCCAACTTAGTTGGGAGGGGAGGCTTTGGCAAAGTTTACAAGGTAATATAAAGTGGTGCTTACAATATAACAAGTTGATAGAAAAGGAAACTAGCCTAATTTACCTTCAGTTGTTGTCTGACTCCAGAAAACACTCTTGACTGAAATTGTTTAGGCGCTTAGCATCTCTTGTTATTACTATTGTTATTTCCAACCAATACCTTTGCTGGACCAACAATTGATACATGTAAAACTGGATGCCAAATGACTGAAACATGTCCATGCTGATGCCACAAGGTCCAAAATTACTTGGGTTTAGGATGAGTTGGTTATCTGCACTACAATTTTGATATTCAAGGGTGCAAAGGAGACTATTTTGGGGTTGAGAAATATCCTGGGCTCAGAGTTAGGTGTTAAATGGATTTCTACATGTAAGAACGGTAACTATATATAGGACCTGGAAAAGTTTGTTTCCAATTCTTGTTCAGTCGAAATATATGTGTTAATGTAGGGAACATTCGGAGGTGGATATGAGGTTGCAGTGAAAAGGCTTAGTCAGAATTCTGGACAAGGTATAGTGGAGTTCAAGAATGAAGTAGTTCTAATTGCCAAACTGCAGCACAAGAACCTAGTCAGACTTCTTGGTTGCTGCATTCATGAGGATGAGAAGTTACTGATCTACGAATACCTACCTAACAAAAGCTTGGATGCCTATCTCTAATCGCGCCTCACAATTTTTTTTGCATTAACCAAAATGATATTCATGATGACTAGTTTCATTTTCATATTGATCATGAAAGATGGTAAACGAAAAAATGTGCTTGATTGGTTCACACGGTTCAAAATAATTAAGGGAATAGCAAGAGGCCTACTTTATCTCCATCAAGATTCAAGATTAAGAATAATTCACAGGGATCTCAAAGCAAGCAACATCTTGTTGGATACAGAGATGACTCCCAAAATTTCAGATTTTGGTATGGCAAGAATATTTGGTGCAAACCAGAACCAAGCAAACACTAATCGGGTCGTTGGAACATAGTAAGAAACACTACCAAAACCCTTCACACTTCTGTTTATAGGGTATGGTATAGTTCATTTTGTGCATTCCTTGCTTACTTGTTGAATGTTTTAAACAGCGGTTACATGTCACCTGAATATGCGATGAGAGGTGCATTTTCTGTAAAATCAGACACTTATAGCTTCGGTGTTCTTCTATTGGAGATTGTTAGTGGCTTGAAGATCAGCTCACCTCAGCTAATAAACAACTTCTCTAGCCTTATCACTTATGTAAGTACATCAAAATATACATGACCCCCTCCCCCACGTATACTGGCAGTAACTTGATGGTGACACCATTCTATTGATCAGGCGTGGACATTATGGGAAGATGGAAAAGCAACTGAACTCGTGGACTCTTCAATTGTTGCAAGCTGCCCACTTCATGAAGTTCTGCAGTGCATTCATGTCGGACTCTTGTGTGCTCAAGATAATCCCAATGATAGGCCACTGATGTCATCGGTTATGTTTATGATAGAGAATCAAAGTTCAATTCTTCCGACTCCAGTACAACCAGTATATTTTGCTTCAAGTAATTATGAAGGCAGAGAAGGTAGGGAGAGCACGGATAACTCCACGAATGCAATGAGTATCACAACACTCCAGGGGCGTTAGATGTTTTATATCTTGGTGTATGAAATTTTTAGTGTAGCTAGTTATATACATTGTGATTTGCTCACTGTGAAATTTGTATGTTCCGAAAACATTGCAAAAATATTGTGTTCACCGTTAATTCCAGAAAAATTGTAACACGCCATTCTGTTCATCAAGGAAGAATCGTACACTGAAATTCGAAATGCCCCCTGGCCGTTCGCACCTCAGTTAGATAACCTAGCCCAAATTAAGTTCAGAGCAGAAACCCAAATGCTCGGTACCTTGGCTCAAGCGGGGACTATGAAGACCCGATTAACTTGCCTTCAACGCCTCCTCGGACCGGTCGATGCAGAGCACGAGCTGACCGCCGCCTTGTCCTTCCCCGCGAAAGGGACTGCCACTGCGCCGCCACGGCCTGAGCAACGCTGCCTCCTCCAAGCCCTGTACGCCTCCACTAGGACGCCGCATCGGCGGTGGCCAGACGCAGCACGCGGCGACGCGCTGAGCCGCTGTCCGCTCCTGCAGTTCGGCGTCGGCGGCAGGAGACCGCGGGCTTCCGCTGCCACGTCGTGAAGCCCCAACAAGTCAATCCCTGCGCCACGACAAGCCACGCCTCCGGGCCATGAGGTTTCCCCTTATCTCACTCTAACTCCGAAGTCAGACCTCCAATCTGAGCTCGTAGCATCATGCTCCCCCCAACCCCACCCCACCCCCCCAACACACACACACACATTTTAAAGATAAGATGTTTTATTTTATTTTTTGTAATTTAAATATAAGATTTTTTAGATTTGTAAAAAAAAAAATCTAGACTTTTTTTTAGTGTGTAGATTTATTTTAAACTTGAGTGAACCTACATACGTGGTCTCGATACATTTGTTTGATAAAGCTAAAACATCTTATATTTTGAAACGGAGGGAGTATTTTCTTTGGGAAAGTGTCTAGATCTCAGGCGCATGAGAACTTCTTATGTCTAAGTCGTTGATGTCATTCTAATATTTGTGATAATTCTTACTTGTAACCTAGTTGCAACTCATAAGATTTGTACTAATTCTCAATTACAACCTAGTTGCAACTCATTAAATTTTCAGTTACACCCGAGTTGCAACTCATGTGTAACTTTCATTTTATACGAATCACGAGATAAATCGAATGGTGAAAGAGGCGACTGAGACTTAAGAAGTTCTAAGGCGCATAAGAACTAGCAAATCCGTTTCTTTAGAGACTTCGGGGTTTGGTTAAGTGACTAGGTGCGCGCTTCCTTTATTAATACTAGCAAGGTGTCCCTCGCCAATCATCTTTATTGTATTGATAGTTACTCTAGAATCAATGAAAGGGAACAATGTAGTTCCATAGTCCACTCAGACGAACTTCATTATATTGATAATTTGTGTTATAATCTATTGATATTTTCTCTAACAATTTGTAAATGTGAAAGCATGTGTCCATTTGGGCCAGACTCTTAATCTAGTTTGAATTAACACGACATTTTTCTTTTACAATCTTGAAATTGTAAAGTTTCTAACCATCTCACTTAAGTGCGGGATATTTAAATTCCGGCTCATAAAAGTAAGACATACAACTGATTAATACCCCACCATTTCAATCTTCTCCGTCTTCTCTCACCTTCGTCATCTGCCGAGGTGTCAGAAGTTCAGGTAACCAACCTCTCGTGTGAAGATTAGGTATCTTCCTTATCAGGACCATGCATTTTAAGTCATAGAGTCATGCCGATTGAAACGATGTTGTGCAAATAAGGTCAGCTTTGTCACTATATTGGCGTAACCATGACTGTTTTTCTCCATGGAAGCACATATACTCCTCTTTTTTCTCGCAGATAAGATTTGCATATTAATGTAAAAAATTAAGAATCTATAGAGATTAATAATCGCTTGATTGTTTCCTTAGTTAAACATCTCATCCAAAGAAAAAGATTTTAATGTCTAATAAATATTGAGGAACTAAATTGTTGAAATATCTAGAAATCTAATTCCACATTTAAATGGGTAATATCAGGTTTCTATAAAAAGTATTTTTACCCCATAAGTGATCACAATTGAAACTGAACATATCACAATTGATAGATCTTCTTATCTTCATCGGTTCATAAATGTAAGTTGTCAATATATCATGATTTCATATAAGCATCATCCAACATTTATCTATATCATGCAACCCTTACTTATTTATTTATCTTTGGACCAGTCTTTGGAGTTGGTTGTACTATAGGCACTATAGTCTATAACTGTTACTTTAGTCACACATATTAGGCTAACAATAGCACACCGATCCAAACTTGATGCACTTATGATACACAAAATAAACCCATGTTGCCTTTACCTTAATCTCATTACTTCGTAAATTGCATCCAAAAATTTCAGCCTTTTTTTTGAAATTTTACAAATCTCTTTTCCATAAGGACTAGATGTTTAATCTAAAGAAACAATCGACCATTCAAGAATACCTTTTGATAACATTGATATTTGTAGAGGTTATGATTTTTCTTATCGCATTGGACATTTGAAGCTTCTTTTCTCCCATGAGGATAAGCTGCGGAGATATGGGAAGAAGCTTTTGGCAAATAAAATTTCTACATATAAGCATCATCTGACTATTACCTGGCAGAACTTAGGACTGGCCTTAATTATTCGTTTTTCTATGGACACCACAATTGTTACTTTCAGTCACACATGTGAGGAAAAAATAGCACCCGATGCACTCATGAAATATAAATAAACCCATAAAATTCTTACCATAATCTTATCACTCTGTACTGTGCGACAATGTTTCACCTTTTTATTAAATTTGTAAACATATCTCTCTTTTTCATAAGAACCATATGTTTAATCTAAAAATGATAGATTGATTATGATTATTTTCTGGTAAATTTGGAAATTTTATGGTTTATGGTTTTTTGCATTAATTTGCGAATATCAAGATTTTTCTTCTGTGAGAATAAGCTATGTAGACATGACAAGAAGGTTTTCGTAAATATAATTTCAACTATTGTATCTATTTTATTTTCACACCGATGAAATGGATGTCAATCAATACACTTTGGCATACACAATTTATTGTCATATCCGTATTAATCACAAACTCTCTACTACCTCCGTCACGGTTTGGAGGACGTTTTAGAGAGATTGTTGGAACCTGGGTGGACGCTGATTGGGGCCAGATTTGTTCCAGAAACATGCGCACATTTATTATTCGGCGCCCTATTAAACGTAATTACTCAATGGAAACGAAGAGGCGCATGCATTGGTGGAGTTGCATGCAAGAATTAATTCCTTGGCTACATGGAGTAGGAAGTGGGGAGGAAAAAGAGGGACATTAATTCTGTAATTAAGTCTAACGCTCCTAGGAGGAGAGAAGTTTTTGAAACGCGTGGCTTTTGTAAGACGCCCTCCAAACCGTAACGGGGGAGTACCAATATTTTTATCATTTATGGAGACTCTATTAATCAGTCAATAATTTGATTAGCTTGATAGAAAATCAAACTATGGAACGAACATGTGGACTGCCCGATAACTGTTTATGTAACATAGAATCCTAAATGGTAATAAATTCTAACTCTAACGGTCTAAATAGGAGTAATCTTGTTGATGTGGGCTTAAAAAATAAGTCTTTATCTTGATTTTGGTATATAACAGATAATTTGAGGGAGCTAACTATGAGTAAGATATTATACACTGAAGCATTAGTTTTCCATTACAAAATTAAACGCATTATATTTATTTAATCATCAAAAATATTTTACTATATTTTGTCAGGCACTTTGCTACAACTAATGCATCGACTTCTATTCCTCAATTTTTGATTGCTAGAGAACACTCAAATTGCAAAGTGATAAAAAAAATATGTAGGACATTTTTTAGTTGCACTCACCACTTAGCGGCATAAGTTTTGGTTACTACTGCGCGACCTTGTACATGTCAGCTCACATTTTGTGTCCACATAATCCTGCAAAGAAATTTAACGTCCAAACACATTATAAACTACTTAAGCAACATTAAGGTTGGATTATAGACACTTTGTTATTTCAAGTAGACTTAGATGCACTTGTATTACACACTTATGGATGGCAATGGGGCCCCAAAACCCGATAACCCGACGGGTACCCGTCTTAAATGGGGCGGGTCTGGTAAAAAATTAGACCCGCCAAATTAAATGGGACAGGTATGGGGGTGCCGGACCCAAACCCGTAGACCCACAGACCCTCTATGACATAGAACTTGGCCCAATATTCAAAATTATAGCCTCGCACCAGCCCAACCACTAGACGGCGGCCCACCCTCCCACAGTCCCACTCCCACGTCCCACCCTGCCCCAGTCCCAACTCCCACGCAAGTACGCAACCATGCCCCCGAGGCTTCAAGCCCTCGACCTAGGGCCCACCCCAAGTCGCGACCGCGCCGCCTCCCGCGATCTCGCCGTGTCGCGCCTCCGCCCACGAGCTCGCTGCACGCCGCCGCCCGCAAGCTCGTCGCGCAGCGCCTCCGAGCTCGCTGCACTTCGTCGCCCGCGCTGCCGCCGGCGAGTTCGTTGCTCCGCGCCGCCGCCCGCGAGCTCGCTGCACACCTGCGCCACGCCACCTCCCGCAAGCTTGCTGCATGCCGCCGGTCAGGCCGCCGCGCCGCCTCCGGCGAGCTCGCTGCGTCGCCGCCGCCGCGGGTACCCATCGGGTCCGGGTACCCGGCGGGTCACGGGTCTGGAGAAAACCTAGACCCGCCTATAAATGGGGCGGGTATGAGGGGCGGACTCGGCCCCAAACCCGGCGGGTGACATGCGGATACACACTATGATTAGTTTCCATTGTTTGTATTGAAGCAGCAATAGACTTGCTACCCCATAGCTTTCTCGGAGAAAGTAATGAATTCATATTTTTAGGGTTAGTAATTAGAGTGAAAATCTTCCCTTTTTTACAAGGCGGGGATATAAAATACTTAATTAACTAATTTACAAAGTCATCTGGTTGAATCGATCGCGTTCCATGACATTATGAATAGTTTTGCCTCCGATGCAAACAAATCAGATGCACCATTGAACCTTAATTACTAATCATGTTGTACTATCATAGGCAAATAGAAAGCTGCACAACTTTTTTTTTAAGAGGAAACCACACTATATTAAGCAAAGCAAGCCCGCCTTATTAAAAACCTTCCAGTCCCCTTAAGTACCCTAGAATGAAAAGAGTGCGTCTGAAAACTTGCCCGCTGATCAGCACAGAGTATGGTTACACATTACAATCGTGGGCAATAGTGTCCGATACGCAGCTCGGCGTTGCACCACATAAGATACCAGAAGCGCCTGATTTTCCTAGTTGGGCTAGACTATGCGCGGCGAGATTGCTACTACGGGGTATCTTAACTACAGAAATATGAGTGAAAATCTTCAGTTCCCTAGCTTCCTCGTACAGACACCAAAACCCTAATCTATTCACCTCCTGGCTGGATCATTGATGCAAATAGAAAGCTGCACAACTTGTTAATAGAAAATAGACCACTTTTATATAGATAAATATCCGATGGATCATTGATGGAAATGCTCTTGATTGAAACATATAGATCAGCCCATAGGCAAATTGGCATGGCATATTAAAAATCAAAAGATGAATTGATCAAGAAAGAAAGACACCTATCAATATTAATGTCGTATAGCTTAATTTCTATGATATGTACATGCGAGAAATCTTAAATTAATCTCGTAAGGCTGAGCACATGACAAAAGATTGAAGCATCTACGGCTAACCTGCATAGATGCACGGCCGTACATGAATACGGAAATATTCTCGTGCTGCATCCCGACCTCGCCAGGACCTCATCCTCGGCCCGATGGCCACCATCTCTACTTCAGCATTGGCTCGTGCTAGTATTTATATTTATCGCTAGATGATCCAATAAATTACTTGTAATTTTTATTATTTTTAAAATTATTTATACTGCTATTAATAATTATTAACAGATCGATGGAATTTTATAAAAAAATCTCCACTGTCGACACACACACCTCTCTGCGGCCTGACACCTTCCATCGCCCCGCCACCACCTCTCTCCGCACGAGCTCGCCTCCGCTCGGTCCCTCGCCACCACCTCGTGCTGGTATTTTTTGCCAAATCTGCCCAAGCTTGAAAAGTTCAACCAAGTCTGACCCTTTCTCGAAACTAATTCGGAATCTGACCCCTGGGGTCAGCGCCGTTTAAAATGGCGCCGAAGTTGTACAGTTCGGCGCACACAAAACAGAAAACTGACCTGAAGGAGGTCGGCTCCGTTTAAAATGGCGCCGACGTCGGCTCCGTTTAAAACGGCGCCGACCTCCCTAGTTTGCCTCCCAGCTGCTTCATCTTGCGCCGACTTGTACAACTTCGGCGCCATTTAAAATGGCGCCGACCCCAGGGGTCAGATTCCAAATTAGTTTTGAGAAAGGGTCAGACTTGATTAAACTTTTTAGATTTGGACAGATTTGGCAAAAAAAAATACCCCGTGCTGCATCCTGACCTCGTCAGGACCTCATCCAGGCATCTATTATTGGAAGTTATTGGACAACATGGTGGACCCGCGACGGCGCAGACAGAGTGTTGTAGTAGCATGTGAGCCTTATTATCAGCATCGGCCAACGACTCGAGACTCGAGAGCCTCCGCGCTCGCCAAGAAAATGGCCTCTGCCCCTATGAGCAGCAAGAAGCTGCGCGTCCTGCTCATCCCCTTCTTCGCCACCAGCCACATCGGGCCCTTCACCGACCTCGCCGTCCGCCTCAGCACGGCCAGCGCGGACTCCGCCGTAGAGGCCACCGTCGCGGTCACGCCGGCCAACCTCCCGATCCTCCACTCGCTGCTGGAAAGGCATAATGGTCATGCAGCCGCGACGGCGGTCAAGGTCGCGACGTACCCGTTCCCGGCCGTGGACGGCCTGCCCAAGGGCGTGGAGAACCCCGGCAAGGCAGCCCCGGGCGACGCGTGGCGCATCGATGTCGCCGCCCTGAGCGAGACCGTGATGCGCCCGGCGCAGGAGGCGCTCATCAGGGCGCAGTCGCCGGACGCAGTCATCACCGACATGCACTTCGTCTGGAACGCGGCCATCGCCAACGAGCTCGGCGTGCCGTGCGTCAAGTTCAGCGTTGTGGGCGCTTTCCCGGCCCTCGCCATGAGCCACCTCGTGTTCGCGGGCGAGGCCGCTGGGCCTGGGGCGGCGACAAGCAGCAGCGTCGTCGTCCCTGGGTTCCCGGAGCCTGACATACGGATACCCAGGACGGAGCTGCCAGAATTCTTGAGGAGACATAATAAGGTGGCTGCAGGTGGTGACTCCCCCCGGCTGAAAGATTTTTTTCATCGACAGCCCACGGCTTTGGCCTCGTCGTCAACACATTTTCAGATCTGGAGCGGCCGTACAGCGAGATGTACCTGCGCAACGGCCACGTGAAGCGCGCCTACTTTCTAGGGCCCCTCTCGCTGCGACCATCGCCATCGCCATCGCCGGCCGGCACAGATGACGCCGTCGCCATGATCAGCGACTCCCAGTCCTCTTCCCAGTGCATCATCGATTGGCTTGACTCCAAGCCAAATCGGTCGGTGGTCTATCTGTGCTTCGGCAGCTTAGCCCCCGTCTCCGATGCTCAGCTTCACGAGCTCGCTCTCGGGCTGGAGGCCTCCGGAAAGGCGTTCATGTGGGTGGTGAGGTCTGAGAAGTGGAGTCCCCCGGACGGGTGGGAGGAGCGTGTCGGGGGCAGAGGGAAGCTGCTCACGGCCTGGGCTCCGCAGACGGCCATCCTGGGACACCCGGCCGTGGGGGCATTCGTGACGCACTGCGGGTGGAACTCTGTTCTAGAGACGGTGGCGGCGGGCGTGCCGGTGCTCACATGGCCGATGGTCTTCGAGCAGTTCATCACGGAGAGGCTGCTCACCGAGGTGCTTCGGGTCGGGGAGCGTCTGTTGCCGGACGGCGCGGCCGGCGTACGGAGCACCAGGTACGAAGAGTGCGCAGTGATCCCCGCCGAGGCGGTGGCACGGGCACTGACGGCGTTCATGCAACACGGAGGGCCAGGGGATGCTGCAAGGAGCCGGGTAATGAGCCTCGCCGCAAAAGCTCGCGCAGCCATGGCTCAAGGAGGCTCCTCCCACCGTGATCTGCTTCGTCTGCTCAATGATCTAATGGAAGCGAGAGGAGGAGGAGAGCGTTAGTAGAGCTTTTCTTGTTGTTGCCGTGCACAGCACAGTCTTCAGGTCTCTCTCTATGTACCACCACCAGTGTATCTGCTATCGTGTTCATTCCTTCAGCGTTTCCACCTATTTGAAATGGCCAGCCTGTGGGGCATCAATGGAATTGGAATTCAAACGGCTTAGCAAGGGTTCTACACAAGGTACAGTGGAGTTCAAAAATGAAGTAGTTCTAATTGCGAAATTGCAGCACAAGAACCTAGTCAGACTTCTTGGTTGCTGCATTCATGAAGATGAGAAGTTACTGATCTACGAATACCTACCGAACAGAAGCTTGGATGCCTTTATTTTCGGTATGTGCTTTTCCTGGTTGCACATAAGAAGCTCTTTTCATTAACCAAAATGATAGTCATTATGACTAGCTTCATTTCACATCTATCATGAAAGATGACGGAAGACAACATGTGCTTGGTTGGTCGACACGGTTCAAAATAATTAAAGGAATCGCTAGAGGCCTGCTTTATCTCCATCAAGATTCAAGATTGATAGTAATTCACGGAGATCTGAAAGCAGGCAACATCTTGTTGGACACAGATGACTCCCAAAATTTCAGACTTTGGTCTGGCTAGAATCTTTGGTGCAAACCAGAACCAAGCAAACACTACTCGGGTCGTCGGGACATAGTAAGTAACTCGTATACTAACAAACCTTAGCACGTGTTTCTATGGTCTTATATTGTTTATTTCACACATTGCTTACTGAATTATTGTTGAATGTTTCAAATAGTGGTTACATGTCGCCTGAATATGCGATGCGAGGTGACTTTTCTGTAAAATCAGACACTTATAGCTTCGGTGTTCTTCTCTTGGAGATTGTTAGTGGCTTGAAGATCAGCTCGCCTCAACTAATAATGAACCATTCTTGCCTTATCACTTATGTAAGTATTCATCCCCTCTCCCACCCTAAAAGAAGTGATGCCTTTATCTTGACTTTATTATATCGGTCAGGCATGGAGATTATGGGAAGATGGAAGGGCTGCTGAATTGGTGGACTCTTCGTTGGTTGCGAGTTGCCCACTTCACGAAGTTCTGCGCTGTATTCATGTGGGACTCTTGTGTGTTCAGGACCGTGCCAATGATAGGCCAGAAATGTCGTCGGTTATGTTTATGTTGGAGAACGAAGGCACACTGCTACCATCTCCAAAGCAGCCTGTATATTTTTCCTCGAGTGACTGTGAAGATGGAGAAAGGAGGGCGAACGAGACCAACTCCATGAATGGAATGAGTGTCACAACAGTCGATGGCCGCTAGATGCTGTATAACTTATATTGTATGAGCTAGAAGTTGTAAACAACAGCTGCGTAACCACCGTCCCCTTAGCCCTATCCTCGATACTCCTTTTTGTTCCAAAATACAGTGCAAGCAGATTTTGTCCCATGTCAAATTTCATCCGCCTGCTCTCATGTTTCAGTATAGGTGGTTGTATACTTCATGATTTACTATGCGTAGACTGTGAGTCTCTTGGTTGTCCGTTATATAGTACTGCACGTGAAAAGGCTGCGAACTGAGATAGAACAGAAATGCTCCATTTTCCAAACAAAGATATTTTACTTGCTCACATGTCGGAATGAATAAATATATTTAGGAAAATGATATGGATCACCCGGACGATGGGGTTCCCATTGTCCTCCTCCCCCCAAAATCGCCTCAAATTTCATTTTTGTTGCAAAAAGGCCCGCTTTTGCTATATATGTTCCCGCTTTTGCTTCCGAAGCAAAAAAAAAACGGTTCGTTTTAGAAATAGAACGTCTCGCCGGAGACCTCGCCAAAGATCATGCAGCAAAAAAATTATGCTAATGCAGCAAAACCGACTTCACCGAAAACTTTTTTTGCTGCATGGTCTCCGGCGAGGGTCATCAACGAGTTATTTCCGACGATATCTCCGGCGAAGACGGTTTTGCTGCATTAGCACACTTTTTTTGCTGCATGGCTCCGGCGAGGTCTCCGGCGAGAAGTTCTATTTCTAAAACGAACCGTTTTTTTTTGCTTCAGAAGCAAAAGCGGGGATATATGTAACAAACACGGGATGTTTTGCAGCAAATAGACACGTGTCAGCACAGGAAGCAGGACGATGAGAGCTCTCCCAACGTCTAGGGGACGCCTAGCAGTTTCCATATATTTATATATTGCTTTGCTATACTGCAGTACCTCATTATCATTACGTATATAGGTCCCTTACAATCCTTCAGTATCCTTTTATTACTCTTGGCTAGCATCTCTTCCTTGAATAAAACTGCCTCCATTTAAAACTATAAGATATTTTAGTAGGCTAAAATAGCCTCCTAAAACATCTTATCTTTTGGAACAAAGATGGTAACAAATAATTTGCTATTGAAAACAAGATCTCTTATTGTGGGTATATAGTTGTCACCTTGAATAATTCGGTTCTAGCAAGACAACATGTTTGGAAAAGCATGGCGAAATTTTGTAAAATTGTTCGTGTCACTAATTGCTCTCTACATCTGCAGCATAACCCGATGCACCCAATGTTGCAAACAACTTCCAAGAGATATCTTGGAGCCGAGGCGGACAAATGGAAACATCTAAAGGCCAAAGGTTAGAATACAAAATCCAGCGGAGCAGTGCCTCACCTCAGTAGCCACTGACGAGCCCTCAAGGTGCATCGTCCTTCTCCGCATCGCCTGCGCCTTTGTGACTGCCGCTGGCACCGCGTCAACACTGACTGTCGGACGGACCAGATCGACGTCATTGATGCCGCACTCTACCACAGCAACAAAACCCCACAAGTCGTCATGAGGTTTCATCTTGCCATCTCGTCTAATTAAACTCCGATCTGGACCCGTAGTGACCAATTTTCTTTGCAGGCACAGAACCGTCGCTGCAGAGACTTAATTTGGGGACTGCTCCCCTGCCCCAGCCTGTCGTCGGGCCGTCGGGTGCTATGGTCTACGTCGACCTTTTTGTTTGGAGAGAATGATTATTACCTGCCTTATACAAAGTAACGAAGTCAGACCAACCAGAGTAAATCCACAGCAAAGAAGTACTAGAAGGGAACATGAAGAGTTCAGCAAAAACCACCACAGCACACCCTAAGTAAACCCCTTCCTGATGCAGAGAAACTACATGGAACAAAATAAACAGGTAAGGTGGGTGCCATAGTCGCCATAAAACCTTCTTGGTTTTCCTGATGATCGCCTCAAACAGCACTTGCGATGTTTCGATCAAATACCACTGCATCCAATGGGAGATCTCGCACGATACACCGTGTCAGTAGGATGCCAAAGAAGTTTCCTTTCAAACATCAGTATGTTCCTCATTATTCCACAACCACCACCAAACATCATTAACCCCATAGAAAAGGAGAGGAGACCCACTCCGGTCACACAAAGAACACACCCCATCAATAGGTCCTATTTGTGTAAGAAATTTTCTCCCTGGTTGGTATGCTGTCATGGATCACTTGTCTAGGTCAACCTTGCTGTCTTCATCACATGTTTCTGTAAGCAAAATCCATACCCATATCACTAGTCTCATTAATTCAAGACTTGGTCATCTGTCTTCACCTATATCTATGTGATACTTTCGTACCTTGGCACAAGCATGCCAAGGAGGTGGCCTAATGTCTATCCACTACGTTCTCATCTTCTTCCTCCTATTCTTGACTCCATTCTGCAATTCCGATGACCAGCTCACACATACAAAGCCACTCACTCACAGCGACACACTTATTTCCAAGAGCGGGAATTTTGCTCTCGGCTTCTTCTCTCCAACCACATCCAACAATAGCTTCTACCTTGGCATATGGTACCACGGCATCCCTGGACCACGTACCGTCGTGTGGATTGCCAACAGAGACAGTCCAATCATCACCCCTTCATCCGGAATGCTCATCGTCACCAACAATTCTCACATGGTATTATCTAACTCCAAAGGCCAAAATATTTGGACGTCGACGGGAAATATCACTGCCGGAGCCGCCATAGCTCACGCAGTGCTACTTGACTCGGGGAACTTTGTCCTCCGGTTGCCGAACGGCATGGACATATGGCAGAGCTTCGATCACCCAACCGACACCATACTTCCATCAATGAAATTTTTGATGAGCTACAAGTCACAAGTTGTCGGACGGCTCGTTTCTTGGAAGGGCCATGATGACCCATCTTCCGGGGACTTCTCCTGTAGCAGCGACCCTAGCTCTCCAAATCTTCAATTCTTCACTTGGAACAAGACCCGTCCATACTGTCGTATTGGCGTCGAGAGTGGGTTGTCCGTGTCCGGTGGCACATATGTAACCAACACCAGCTCCATCTTGTACCAAACAACTATCTACTCCGGTGATGAGTTCTACTATATGTTCACAATCTCCGGCGACCCAGCATTCACACGCATCAAGCTTGAGTACACTGGCAAGTTGAAGTTTCTAAGCTGGAACAATCACTCGTCATCATGGGCAATCATCAGTGAACGCCCCAGTGCTGCATGCGATCTTTATGCCTCATGTGGCCAGTTCAGTTACTGTGATTTCACTCAGATCATCCCAGCATGCCAATGTCTTAGCGGGTTTGAGCCAGTCGATGGTATTAACTTTTCCAAAGGATGTAGGAGAAAGCAAGCATTGAAATGTGGCAAGCAAAGTCATTTTGTGGCCTTGCCTGGGATGTATGTTCCTGACAAGTTCTTGCATATAAGGAACAAAAGCTTCGATGAGTGTATAGCTGAGTGCAGCCACAATTGTTCATGCACAGCTTACGCTTATGCCAACTTAAGCAGTGTCGGTGCTTTGGCGGACCCATCAAGGTGCTTGGTTTGGTCAGAGGAGCTTATCGACGTTAAGAAGGTTCTCGTCGGCGAGAACCTGTTCCTCTGACTTAATGATTCTCATGGTATTGGATATTCCCTTCCCTCTTATTTTTCCTTAAAAGTCACTAGTATTCTTAATGCTCTACTGCTAGTCCTAATAGATTTTCGCGAAATAGCATGTGTTCACCAAATTACCACCAATGTTTACAAAAGAGACATGTGGGCTTGTTATGCAACCACATACTCCATCTGTTCCTTTTTATAAGACATTTTGGCAAAGCCAGTTAATCCTACCAATAAGTCTTATAAAAGGGATCAGGGGAAGTAGATGTTAGAAAATGAAGATGTATTAGTTATATAGCAGTACTGGTAGTGACAGACTGACAGGCTAGTGTATCTGATTAATTTGCAGGTCACCTTGACATGATATTTTGAATATTGACACGGCCTTCAAAATGTAACTGTGAAAATTATTTTTTCCTGTACTATTTACATAAAAGCAATGGAAAATAAATACTAATTAAAGCAAAATTTTGAGAAGAATCTAGACATGCCATTTTCATGTATCCAATCTAAATACTTCAAACATGATCAGTAGTTACAGTTTCAGAAGTTCCATAAATATGCTTGATAATCAAATGGAGTAATATAGAAGATCCTTTTAATTCAACATAAACAAGACATTTCTTCTAACATTACATAACCAGCTACTGTTTTTCCTTGCGTTGATAATACCAAATTACTTACTCCCTCAGATCCAAATTAATTTTCGCGTTGCCTAAATCTGTCTAGGTTCATTTTTTATGTTGGATCAGAGGTATTATTTAATTTGGAGAGGTAGTTTCTATACGAGCAATGGCATATTGCAAAACTACAAGTCCTGAGAGTGTAGGTACTTCAATAATAATAGAACAGGGCACCTAATTAGCTTCACAGATCCGTCATGGTACATATGAAAGTGATATCTGAATTTCTGTTTGGTTGTATTTGTGCAGTTGAAAAGAAGAGAAGAACATTAAAAATTGTACTCCCAATTGTGGCATTCCTACTGCTACTATCATGCATAGCACTAGTCTGGATGCACAAAAACAGAGGTACGGTAACAAATATCTTCTTGTTTTTAACATGTTACATTTGTGAAAGGGTTGACCAAAACATGGATCCCTGCACCAACAGGAAAATGGCGAAAGAAGCAAAACCAGAAGAAACTGGAGCTAGAATACTTTACCACAACCAATGAACTTGAAGGCGAAAACGCTGAATTTCCATTTGTTAGCTTTGAAGACATCTTTTCAGCAACAAATTGTTTTGCTGATTCCAACCTGCTAGGACTAGGAGGTTTCGGCAAAGTCTACAAGGTAATAGGAAGTGGTACTTATAGTAGAACAAGTTTTGGATAGAACACACTTCTGGTTATTATTCAACCATTGTTTGACTCCATAAAACACACTTAACTCTTGAATCTTTTGTATATCCACCTATCAAACTTCTGCAAAATAATCTCCCACCTCCTTGCACTCTTTGTAACCAAGAAATCATCTGATTTGGATAATGTGGCATATAGAAGAACAAAACAAGAATTAGGCGCCTAAACTAGTCGTTATTATTGTTGATGTTATTTTCTAACATAAGGCTTTGCTGAGACAACAGTTAATGTGTGTCCATGTGAATACCAATTTAGTGAAAACATGACCTTGTTGACGCCAACTTATCAAAAGTCGGCTTTGCTTAGGATGATTTGGTGATTTTCACTAGTTTTATTATTATATTGGAGGGTACAACAGAAAAAATTGGAGCTGAAAACTATTGGATAGGTTCAGAGATAAAAGCTGTTAAATGCACTCCCTCATGTGAAGGGTAACTATAGGAGTAAAGAAATTGCTTTCTAATTCATTCTTCATTGAAAAATATGCACTTATTTAGGGCACATTGGAAGGTGGAAATGTGGTTGCTGTCAAACGGCTTAGCAAGGGTTCTACACAAGGTATAGTAGAGTTCAAAAATGAAGTAGTTCTAATTGCCAAACTGCAACACAAGAACCTAGTCAGACTTCTTGGGTGCTGCATTCATGAAGATGAGAAGTTACTTATCTATGAATACTTACCTAACAAAAGTCTGGATGCCTTTCTTTTTGGTATGTGCTAATATTGTTTTTATCAAATATCACTCAATTCTTGCATTAACAAAAAATGATATTCATGATGACTAGCTTTGTTTCTTTCTGAACATCAAAGATGCTACACGAAAACATGTGCTCGATTGGTTGACACGTTTCAACATAATTAAAGGAATATCCAGGGGTCTTCTTTATCTCCATCAAGATTCAAGATTAACGATAATTCACAGAGATCTGAAAGCAAGCAACATCTTATTGGACACAAGAATGACTCCCAAAATTTCAGATTTTGGTATGGCAAGAATCTTTGGTGCAGATCAGAACCAAGCAAACACTACCCGAGTTGTTGGGACCTAGTAAGTAATTAGTGTACTAACAAACACTTAACGCTTCAGTTATTATGGTCTAATACAATTCGATTTGTAAATTTCTTGTTGAATTCTTGTTAAATGTTTTAACCAGTGGTTACATGTCGCCTGAATATGCAATGCGGGGTGCCTTTTCTGTAAAATCAGACACTTATAGCTTTGGTGTTCTTCTCTTGGAGATTGTTAGTGGTTTGAAGATCAGCTCAGCACATCTCATAACAAAATTTTCTGGCCTAATAGGTTATGTAAGTACTATGAAATACATTTCTGATTAATCTGGCCTCACACCTTAACACCCCAAAATTAGTAACTTGACCTTGACTTAATTTACTGGTCAGGCATGGAGGTTATGGGAAGATGGAAAGGCAATTCAATTGGTGGACTCTTCGGTCATGGCGAGCTGCCCACTTAACGAAGTTCTACGGTGTATCCATGTGGGATTATTGTGTGTTCAAGACCATGCTAGTGATAGGCCTCTAATGTCATCTGTTATGTTTATGTTAGAGAACGAAACTGCGCTCCTTCCTGTTCCAAAGCAACCTGTATATTTTGCTTTGAGTAACTGTGGAAATGGAGAGGGGAGCGAGAGCATGGAGAATTCCATTAATACAGTAAGTATCACAACACTTGATGGTCGTTAGATATTTTATAACATACTGTAAAAAATTCTAGAATAGCTAGTTGTATACTTTGTGGTTTAATCTCTGTGTGTACTGAACTTTCACTAGGTGATTGTAACATTTGTGAGTTTATTGTATGAGAAAGCTGTGAATAATATAGGCGAAACCACCGTCGTCATGATCGAAAAGCCCAGAGGAATTTAACTTTTTGTTGGTAACTAAAGAGTTTTGTCTGGAACCATCCATGTTGGAATGCCCCACTGAATATGAGTATAACCTTGTAGCTACTAGCTAGAGTTCTACAGTTCGATCGCCTGGAACCACATAACCCCCTTAGTATTGGGTTTCGGATAGAGACGTGGACAATGGTTTTGAGCAACGGAGGGCTCAACGGTTATAATCGTCGCGCTGACAAATCCTCCCCTCTCGCGAAATTAGGGTTCTTGCTCCTCATCTCTTCTCTCTCTCAGATCATGGCGGCTCGCATCCCAACAAGCTCCGGCAGTTCTTCGAGGGGCGGAGCACCATCGCGTCGCCACCAGAACCTGGGGAGCCTATACCATACGCTCCTGTTCGACTACTATCCTAACAAGAACTGTCATGGCGGACTGAAGATGCCTCGTTGGATCTCTTGGAGTGATGACAACCATGGCAGGAGATACTTAAATACTGTCCACGTTAGCTAAACCACTAGGCAAGGGCGGAGGGGGTCAATTACCCAGTAAACTTTGGGGGTTAAGTGCCCCATTCCAAAGTTGGAGGGGTTCTCTGTCTGAAACCCAATACTCAGGGGCTATCTGGACTTCTTTTTTTTTTTTGAGAGCAACCACGTATTTCATTAATAGAAAATCAAATTACATAAGTAAACACACATAGAAACTAACAGACTGACCAGGAGAAAACAGATATTCTGAAAACTTTGCAGAAAACTACCGCTAGGATTTTCTGCACTTGCCGAAGCCCACGGCCATCGCCAAAAACCAACGCCGCCTAGACGTACGCTGGAATAGACGCCGAGCCTCCACCATTGCCAGTTCCAAGGGAGCACCATCGCCAACGAGGCTTTGTGAGTTGATGAACAAGCCCGCTGCAAACAGCAAGGCACATGTCACTGTGGCATGTCGACCGGGGGACGTCCCCGTGCTACCTTGAACCAAGATCTGCCGCATACACTTGACGAAGTCAAGGAATAACAACAAATCCACCACCTCCGGACCAGTATCCTTGCTCCAGAGCATCCACCTCGCCCTGGCCCCCAGCGCCACCGTGGATAACGGCAAACGCCGGCGACACGTCGAGATACAGATCTCGCTAGATCTGAAGATCCACGAGAAGACCAAGCCGCCGATCTAAAGAATCGACAAGCACACGTTGCCATCAACTCAGAGACGCCGCCGTGAAGGTCGTCGCCGGTGTGGAAGAAGAGTTGAGACAGATTTATTTGCCTGTGTGTCGCTCCCACCACCCCAACGACACACCACAGCAAAAAGACCCTAACCCTAACTACAGAACGGAGGAACGAGGTCTCCCCTTCCTCCTGCCGCCGGAGCGGCATGGAGAGAGAGGGGACTCACGCTATGGCCGGTGGAGATCGGGAGGATTTTTCGCCGCCGCCTCTCGTACGTACGGGAGGAGGAGAACGAAGCGGTATCGTTTAGGTTGTATTCTTGGTTTCGTTTTGTTCGGCTATCTGGACTTCTTTCCCTGAAAACTGTATGTTTTCGAAACATCACAAATATTGTAGCCGTCATTAATTTGAAATTCACAAAAAACAACTGAAATTCGCACAACAAGTAAATAAGCTAGCCAAATAAAGTTCAGAGCAGAAACCCAAATGCCCGGCGGAGCTCTGTTGTGGCCAAACCGGGCCATGGCCCGCCCAACTCAGACCAAAATACTGAAGATTAGAGGAAAATTAGGCCATAGAAGAAAAAAATCTGGCATTCTCTTTGGGATGGCCCGCCCAACAATTTGACTAGAGCTCCGCCGTATTACTAGTAAGTACCTTCGCTCCAACCGGGACTATGAAGACCTTGGAGTGTCAAATCGCCTTGGCTGACAGCCGCCTCGTCCTTCCCCGTGAAAGGGACAGCCGCTACGCCGCCACGGCCTGATGCCGCCGCTTCCTCCGAGGCATGTGCGCCTTCACCAGGACGCCGCATCGGCGGTGGCCGACGCAGGCGCCGAGCCGCCGTCCGCTACTCCAGTCCAGTTCGCCACAGATCGTCCGTCGCCACTCTCCTCTTCTCTGGAAAGAATGGCAACTAAGGGCATACGGCTCGAAAGCCCACAGTGGCGAGGGGGATTAAGGCCCATATTGAGAGCCCATTACCCATTACCCGTAGGTTCATATAGCCAAAAAAAAAAAGATTGGTTGGACGGATTCTTCGATCAAATCCGCGCCGAGTGCCGCGATTCCTGGATCTCGTCGAGCAATCAATGGTGGAGCTGCGGCGTTGCCATGAACCAATCGAACATGGCCTCCAGGTCCAGCACGGAGAGGAAGGCGACGACGTCGTTTGGGGCAGCGGCGGTAGGCGCTACTGCCGTGACCGGCGTCGGCGGCCGCAGGCGGTTTTTGATGCGTGGAAGAGACCGCGGGCGTCCGCTGCCTCGTCGTGAACCCCAACCAGTCAACCACTATGCCACGGCATTAGACCGCGAGGTTTCCCCTGTCTTACTCTCAAATCTGATGAATATTTGGCAATGGTTTTTCTTTGCGCGTGCAGCGATGTAAAGACTCTGTACTTCTGTAGACTGTAGTCAGTCTTTCCCCGCCTATTTTACTAATCATTCTTACTCTAAGTGATCAAGTCCATTGACCCACTCTTCCATTATAGATGTGCAATGGTTTCCAATTTCAGTTTCACCTTCACTCCCTGCAGCTGACTTCTTCTGAAGAACTACATGCAGTTAGTTTCTGAAATATGAAGAAGACGGCCTTACAGGGCAAGTTTTGCAATTCCATCATTCATCCTCATTCCGTGACATTTGGCTAATACAAAATCTGGAAACAAAATAATAGTACTACTAG
The DNA here is from genome assembly GCA_916181665.1 of Avena sativa. Taxonomy (NCBI): domain Eukaryota; kingdom Viridiplantae; phylum Streptophyta; class Magnoliopsida; order Poales; family Poaceae; genus Avena; species Avena sativa. The sequence goes on along the minus strand of OV702280.1, from coordinate 391,580,305 downwards.
ATCTTCGAGACAGAAGATGCACTCTACGGCAAAAGTACATCCACATCCGGTTTTCACGGTTCGAATGTAGGCACTTGAGCAGAAGCACCCCAAGTTGCCCGGTACAAAGTGCGCGACACTATGCTCCGGTAAGGATCTTCCTCTCTCTTCCTCCTGAGATAAGAGATCAGCTTCTCCACTTCAGACTTTGTGTGTAAATACAGATCGTTGGCTTGTGTCGCTCAGGAGATTGTCCATCCCTTTCGTCTCGATTGGCTTGCCGAACAGGAAGTACAACCGACCTGGTACTTTGGGAAGAATGCCAGGTACATGCAAGACCTGATTCTCATCCTCTCCAATGACAGTGTCCCTGAAATAGAGTTGTGTCTTCTGTAGCTGATTATGAGCTGTGTAGAGCGAATAATTTTGTGAAATAAATACTTTATTGTTTCTTTCTCTCTTCAAAAAAATTAGTAGAGACCATAGAAATCTGACCTTGCACTCAGGTAGGTCTTCATTGAATGATTTCATCCAGTCTATGAGATAGGGGATGCTTTTTTGCTCATTGGTTTTTAAGGCGTCGCCTAAGCGTCACAGCGCCCCAGGAGAGCAGAGCGTCGAGCTCGCCTTAGAAATTTGTCTAAGGCGTCATGAGGCGTCCTTGAGGCGTCCAAAGGCGTCGCCAAGGCGCGAAAATAGACGCCTAGCCTAGTTCTGGACGCTTTGGGAAGGGGTAAGCGGAAACAGACCTGGCGGGCGGCAAAAGTGAAATTGGGGCGAAATTGGAGGGAACTTGGGGGCTAAAGAGAGGGAAAAGAGAGGGGAGGGAGAGGAAACAGACCTAGGACACCAATTCGATTCAGAGAGAGAGGAGCTCCCTCCTCTCAGGCGAACAACATTTCCTCCTCCAGATCTGCTCCTCCTCCACCAGCTTCCTCCCTCCTCCACCAGCTTCCTCCTCTCTGGCCAAGCATCTTGGCGTCTCCTCCCCTGGCACAGGCTTCTCCCAGTAGGGCAACAAGGTATGGCACCCTTCTCTCTCGCCACGGTCTCTTTCCTCTCCGCCCAGGCATCCTTCTGAGTCCTGTCCTGTCTCTAGTCTTGTGGTTGTACAATGTGTTTGTTTCATACAACCGGAAGAACATGGATAGGTTTCAAAAGAGGCGTGAGAAGTTGGGTGACAAAATCTATGACCCTCTTGTCATTGAGGATTTTGATTGGGACAATGAGTGGGTTGACCCAACAATGCCTCCACCACAAGGTGATCGAGGGTGTCCGGATGACATTTCATGGGAGTTGATTGATGAGGCTATTGGTGCAACTTCGTCGCTGCAAGGTCGCAATTTTCCTAGAGCTAGCCTGCAAAGGTCCCCCTCAAATGTCAATGTGCACTACAACGCAAAAGGCCTGCTCCTTCACCAACATTTATTCATGATGTTGATGAAGAGCTTGAAGACATTGAAGACGATGACCAAGAACAACACTCAACTATCCCCAATGGAGAGGATAATGATTCAGATTTTCTTCAAGATGATGTTGATGTGACCGATGATGATGATGATCCAACTGGTGCTGATCAAGATGGAGACAATACAAATGCAACCATTGATGACTTCGATGATGGCTTTGTTTGATTGAGTCTGGCCCAGCCTTGCTTATGATTTGATCGTGTTGTGTGGAACCTAGTTTATGTTGATTGGTGTGATTTGTGAAACTAATTTATGTTGTGATTGTACTAGCAAGAACTATTTATGTTCTAGACTTGCATTGCATTGGATGGACTGTTTATGTAATATGTAATGCACTCATGTTTGTCATCTTGTTTTGCACTTATACTCTGATTTATTCTCTGTTTTTTACCAACTGTGGGCTGCTAAGTCAAGTTCTAACCATATATGTTGCTGTTTTGCAGATTTCTATTGTGGAAGGAAGAAATGGGAAAAGGGATGGGAGATATGGATGCTACCTGGGCTCAACAACAAGACAATTCAAGGTATTTATGTCTAAAACTGGCTGCCATATTTGTTCTGCCTTAATTGTTTAAAATAAACTAAGGCGTCGCCTCGCTTCGCGCTTTGAGCGTCTAGGCGTTGAGGCGCCCCCGAGCGCCTTAAGTCGCCTGGACGCCTTAAAAACCATGTTGTAATCTTGAAATATCTGTGTAAGAACGGATTAGAAATTATCTTGTCTCTTTAAAATGGAGATGTAAATGCAATGTATACTTTTACTAGAATAATCAGAAGTCCAATGAAGATCATCAAAACGTGATATATTACTCTGAAGAATGTGTAAGGCATGAAAGCAATTTAAAATTACGAACATTTTGTTGGTTTAGTTGATTCAGTGTACAAAGGCATGTAATGGTATCTCCATAAAGTCATCTTCTCCGACGCAACCAAATGGTATGATAGTAACCCCAAACCGGGCCGCCATCCTAACAAATTCTGGTTCTTCTAGCCAAAATAACTGGTAACCTTCACCCTACATAGTTAGCATACTAAGTACTACTAGTATATTCCAAAGACAAGTGATAAGCACAGTAGGAAAATATATATTTCAAGCGCACCTTTCGGTGCAGAACTTCTCGAACACCACCTGGATAGAGGACAATAAATTCATTTTCCTGGAACAGCTTATACATATTGATTGGACTGATCGGTACTGCATCGTACACAGAGAAATAATCAAACGAAGAGAAATCCTGCCGCAAAGTCCCAAAATGTTCACAAAAGAGTAACATGTTGCCCAATATTCGGATATCAAATTTCTTCTCTTCTAAGAACCCCTCAACAATTTGAAGTCTTCTCCAACGCCAAAAGTTGGTGATAGGAGCATTTCCACTCGTTGGGCGAACCCAGGCCGAAAACCGGACCAATTTTCGGCCGGACGAACGCGTTTTCGGTCTGGGTCCGCCCAGTTTCCCACTCGCGTATCCAGGCCGAGTTCCCAAGTTCAGCTAAATTCAGTTAAACTCGCGAAATATGGGTGAATATAGGCGGAATTTCATTAAAGTAGGCAAGGGGACACATAGTACGTCGGATTTCATAACTAGAAAAAGGCCGCCGCCGTGGTCGACGCCGGACGCCGCAACTACATGCCGAGGTGGGGGTTGTTGTCGGCCTTGATGTGCGCCATGACTCCGGCGAGAGTCCGCCCTGGAACGCTCCACCAGCGGCGGCGGTAAGCCGCATTGTTACGCGGCGGCGGCGAGCCCGGCGGTCCGTCGTGTCGGGCGAGTTCCTCGAGGCGTCTGTCAGCGAAAAACTGCCTTCAGAAGACCAGGTTGCCCTGATCCTTGGCGAGATTCGGGTCTTGCATGGCGGCGATAGCGGCCTGGATCTCTCCGGCGAGTTCTGGGTCTTGCATGGCGGCGCGATAGCCGCCTAGATCTCTCCGGCGAGGTCCTCTCCGTCCGGCACCGGCGGAACGAGGATCCCGCCGGCGCTGAGTTTCCAGCCTACGGGGAGACGAATGTCCGGCGGCGCCGTATAGCGCGCCTCGCAGAGCAGCCGGGCTTCCCACGGCGACAGCGTGCGTCGGTCCTTGGCCATAGTTCGCCGGAGTTAAGGAGGAAGAAAGGTGCGAACGTCCGAAGTTCGCCGGAGTTGTGGTGGTGTGAGGGACTGTGAAGAGAGACGGCGAGATGTACGGCTTTTATAGGACGGAAGAATGGCAGGAGGGGTGTAGCGGCGAGGGCGGGAAAAGGAAAACAGCGGAAAGGATGGCGGCGAGTCGGCTTCTGTCGCTGACAGGCTGGTCCACTCGCCGAATTCGCTTCGTTCGGCGTCTCCAGGACGTACCCGGGATCCTGGGTTCGGCCTGGATAGTCCGGACCAAAGTTGACCCAAATCTGGCAGAAAAGAGGTCCCTGGGTACGCGACTGGGCCGATTTTCGGCGTCCGGACGTAATTTCGGTGTCCGGTTCGGCCTCCTAGATAGGCGAGTGAAGATGCTCTAACCCACAAACAAGATAAGGCCACAAACAAGATAGGGCTTTTGTCGGGAACACCAGCTAGGCTACGGACAATTTTTCCAGTCTCCATAGTAGACAACATAACTCGGCTCAGTAATTGATGCAGTGGTCTGAAGAAGAGTTTCAGCCGAGCAGCCCCATCATCCTGGATAAATATATCATGTGATGCTAGAGTAGATCTTTGAGAAACTGAATACTTACTTGAAATCTTCACCGGATGTTTTCTTGAACTCACTAAGCGTAGGTGGAAGGAAATCGATCACGATATCCCGTTTTCTTCCACGACGGTATAAGTTGACCCCTTTTATCACAGTTATTAGCAAATTAAAGTCATACTCCTGTGTAAGAACATGGAAATGTGAGCATTGTTGTGCATGGCAGTCCTAAAGGAAATAATGTTGTATTTTTATTGGCATTTGTAGTAGGAATTAACGTAAAACGGTCAAGTGCATGATATTACGTACCATGAGTAGACTATGACCCCGGTTCCTAAAGTATCTAACTTTGCAATTTTTCAGCGTTTTAAACAGTCGATCTGCTTCTCCACTTGGCGGCAGATTCTCGTTTCCACTAAATCCACAAATATATTACCGCATGAGACCAAGTTTTATAGGGTGTCTCTGTGTCACAGCCGACTGTGACATAAGTTATGTCACATTCAGGTGACATCACGTGGAAACAGAACCACATCATCGCAAGCTCGTTGTATCTATCTGACTCCAGCTTCAATTTTTTCTTGTTGTAGTGTTGTTGGGCTTATTGTCGGGTTTTTTGTCTTGTCTATTTTTGTTGGTTTGTTGGGCCAATTTTGTTGTGTAGTAAAGTATCTGGGCTGGTCAAGACAAAAAGACCAAAAAAGAAACATGTTCCCACGATACGACAAAACAACCACTCCCCATTACAAAACCCATCCCGTAATAACTCCCAGTTTGAGCTCGATCTGGAAGCTTCCCTCTTTCTCTTTCTCTTTCTCTTTCCCCTCTTCCCCATCGAACTGAAATTAGGGGAGTATGAACATCCAGATCCGAAGGGCAAACAATAAAATCAGACGATGGGATTAGAGATGCAGAGGGGAGATTCTTCAAAGAGGTTGTTGATAGATTCAAGAGTAACAAAAAGAATATTAGGAGTAACAAAAAGAATAAAATTACAAATGTATAAATAACATTTATTAAATCTTCTGAATTACATAGAGAAGAAATACATAATTACTAAAAAAATAAAGTTTAAAAGAAAAAATTACATATAAAAAACAAAACTACAACATAAAACTACATATTCTTTCTTTACCAAATACTAAATTTGTGTTCTAATCTCGTTCGCTCTTGTATACATGAAGTATGAGGAATCCTTCTTTTACATCAACAATTACATGCATAAGATCATTTACTTTTAATTTTGTAATACTAATAAAATCGGCCCAATTATAACGGAACCTAAAACATTCTCCGACACTCTTGTATGATCCAAGGGTAGCTCTGTCACCCCACACATAACGTGCTTCACCTCTTTCTGGGATTTCATTTCTCGTAGGGAACACATCAATAGGTACTTCCTATAAAACAATGAATATAAAAAATTAATTATTTATATAATATAACATTTTGAGGTAATAAAAGAAATATAAAAAATAAAAATAACTAACCAAACGATACATGTCGTCAGCATCAAGCCTGTACACATAAAATTTAGGAACAAAATCCACAAACTCCATCTTCATATCATGCATTGTAACAACAATCCCATTCATTTTCTTTTGGGTAACATCGTGTATATCATCAAAATGTGTATTGAACAAATATGGATCGCACCCGTTTGGCATATCAAACACCTATAAAACAAAGAAAACCATATTCAAAAAACATTAGTCAACAAACAATAAAAACAAAATAAAATCATTGACATAAAAAATATAACATAACTTACTTGGGAAACGAGCCCAATTCTTCCTATATCCTTCACCTGAAGTAACTCTAACTTCAAAACACTCTCTCCATGTATTATATTCAAAAGAAACAATGTCCTCTTATTCGATATCAAAAGCTTCGATCAATGAATTCCAATATGGCCCGCACATGTAAAATTTGGTGCCAACCCTATCTAAATAAATGTGGTGATCACTCTTGGGTATCAAATTATCTGACCCATGATTAGGCAATTTGGCCAACACTTTCATCCAGTTGTTAGACCTAACGAGCGCATAGGAATTTTATGTCCTAACAACTGGATGAAAGTGTTGGCCGAATTTCCTAATCATGGGTCAGAGAATTTGATACCCAAGAGTGATCACCACATTTATTTAGATTGTGTTGACACCAAATTTTACATGTGCGGGCCGTATTTGAATTCGTTGATCGAAGCTTTTGATATAGAAGAAGAGGACATTGTTTCTTTTGAATATAATACACGGAGAGAGTGTTTCGAAGTTAGAGTTACTTCAGGTGAAGGATATAGGAAGAATTGGGCTCGTTTTCCAAGTAAGTTATGTTATTTTTTTATGTCAATGATTTTATTTTGTTTTTTATTGTTTGTTGACTAATGTTTTTTGAATATGGTTTTCTTTGTTTTAGAGGTGTTTGATATACCAAACGGGTGCGATCCATATTTGTTCAATGCACATTTTGATGATATACATGATGTTACCCAAAAGGAAATGAATGGGATTGTTGTTACAATGCATGATATGAAGATGGAGTCTATAGATTTTGTTCCTAAATTCTATGTGTACAGGCTTGATGATGACGACATGTATTGTTTGGTTAGTTATTTTTATTTTTTATATTTCTTTTATTATCTCCAAATTTTATATTATATAAATAATTAATTTTTTATATTCATTGTTTTTTATAAGAAGTACCTATTGAGGTGTTTCCTACTAGAAATGAAATCCAAGAAAGAGGTTAAGCACATTATGTGTGGGGTGACAGAGCTACCCTTGGATCATACAAGAGTGTTGGAGGATGTTTTAGGTTTCGTTATAATTGGGATAATTTTATTACTATTACAAAATTAAAAATAAATGATCTTATGCATGTAATTGTTGATGTAAAAGAAGGATTCCTCATACTTCATTTATACAAGAGCGAACACGAGATTAGAACACAAATTTAGTATTTGGTGAAGAAAGAATATGTAGTTTTATGTTATAGTTTTGTTTTTTATATGTAATTTTTTCTTTTAAAGTTTTTTTTTAATAATTATGTATTTCTTCTCTATGTAATTCAGAAGATTTATTAAATGATATTTATACATTTGTGATTTTATTCTTTTTGTTACTCCTAATATTTTAAACATAAAGTAGTTGAAAGGCAAATGGTTTTTTGTTAGTATTGAGTTGAATAAGGGGATGATTTGCATGTCGACATGTAACTAGGGATTTTTTTAGTTTTTAAATACGAGTTGAATCTGAAGTTGATATTGTTTTTTATGTGAAACAGGGGATGAGTTGCATGTGGAGAAAGGGGTGGAGTGACTTGCATGTTAGCATGCAACTAGGAATTTTTTGAATTTTGAATTTTATGGATTGCATGTGGACTTAAACCTGACTTGTTCTTTTGTTTTTGTGTGGAGAAAGGGGTGGAGTGACATGCAATTATGAGTTTTTTGAATTTTCAATTTTTGAATTGCATGTGGATTTGAAACTAACTTCTTTTGTGTTTTGTGTGGAGAAAGGGGAGGGATGAGTTGCATGTCAACATGCATCTAGGAATTTTTAAAATTTTCAATTTTATGAATTGCATGTGGACATGAAACTGATTTTTGTTCTTTTGTGTTGCGTGGAGAAAGGGGGTGGAGTGACTTGCATGTTGACATGCAAACATGATTTTTTTGAATTTTCAATTTTTGAATTGCATGTGGACTTGAAAATGATTTTTGTTATTTTGTGTTGTGTGGAGAAAGGGGGTGGAGTGACTTGCATGTTGACATGCAACTAGGATTTTTTTAAAAATTTCAATTTTTGAATTGCATGTGAACATGAAACTAACTTCGTCTTTGTGTTTTTGTGTGGAGAAAGGGGAGCGATGAGTTGCATGTTAACATGCAACTAGGACTTTTTGAATTTTCAGTTTATGAATTGCATGTGGACTTGAAACTGACTTGTTCTTTTGTTTTTGTGTGGAGAAAGGGTGGAGTGACTTGCATGTTGTCATGCAACTATGAGTTTTTTGAATTTTCAATATTTGAATTAAAACTAACTTATTCTTTGTGTTTTGTGTGAAGAAAGGGGGGTGAGTTGCATGTTAACATGCAACTAGCAATTTTTTGAATTTTCAATTTTATGAATTGCATGTGGACTTGAAACTGATTTTTGTTCTTTTGTGTTGTGTGGAGAAAGGGTGGAGTGACTTGTATGTTGACATGCAACTAGAATTTTTTTGAATTTTCAATTTGTGAATTGCATGTGGACTTGAAACTAACTTCTTTGTGTTTTTGTGTGGAAAAAGGGGGTGGAGTGACTTGCATGTTGACATGCAACTAGGATTTTTTTGAATTTTCAATTTTTGAATTGCATGTGGACTTGAAACTAACTTCGTTGTGTTTCTGTGTGGACAAAGGGTAGGGATGAGTTGCATGTTAACATGCAACTAGGACTTTTTGAATTTTAAATTTATGAATTGCATGTGGACTTGAAAATGACTTGTTCTTTTGTTTTTGTGTGGAGAAAGGGTGGAGTGACTTGCATGTTTACATGCAACTATGAGTTTTTTGAATTTTCAATTTTTGAATTGCATATGGACTTGAAACTGAATTTTGTTCTTTGTGTTGTGTGGAGAAATGGGTGGAGTGACTAGTATGTTGACATGCAACTAGGAATTTTTTGAATTGCATGTGGACTTGAAACTAACTTCTTTGTGTTTTTGTGTGGAGAAAGAGGGTGGAGTGGCTTGCATGTTGACATGCAATTAGGATTTTTTTTGAATTTTCAATTTTTGAATTGCATGTGAACTTGAAACTAACTTCTTCTTTGTGTTTTTGTGTGGAGAAAGGGGATGGATGAGTTGCATATGGTCATGCAACTAGGACTTTTTGAATTTTCAATTTATGAATTGCATGTGGACTTGAAACTGACTTTTTTTTTGTTTTTGAGTGGACAAAGAGTGGAGTGACTTGCATGTTGACATGCAACTATGAGTTTTTTGAATTTTCAATTTTTGAACTGCATATGGACTTGAAACTATTTTTTGTTCTTTTGTGTTGTGTGGAGAAAGGGGTGGAGTGACTTGCATGTTGACATGCAACTATGAGTTTTTAAAATTTTTAATTTTATGAATTGCATGTGGACTTGAAACTAACTTCTTCTTTGTGTTTTGTGTGGAGAAAGGGGAGGGATGAGTTGCATGTTAACATGAAACTAGGAATTTTTTGAATTTTCAATTTTATGAATTGCATGTGGACTTGAAACTAATTTTTGTTCTTTTGTGTTGTGTGGAGAAAGGGGTGGAGTGACTTGCGTGTTGACATGCAACTAGAATTTTTTTGACTATTCAAATTTTAAATTGAAGCTAATTTATTCTTTGTGTTTTGTGTGGAGAAAGGGGAGGGATGAGTTGCATGTTAACATGCAACTAGGAATTTTTTAAATTTTCCGTTTTATGAATTGTATGTGGACTTGAAACTGACTTGTTCTTTTGTTTTGTGTGGATAAAGGGGTGAAGTGACTTGCATGTTGACATGCAACAATGAGTTTTTTGAATTTTCAATTTTTGAATTGCATGTGGATTTGAAACTGAGTTTTGTTATTTTGTGTTGTGTGGAGAAAGGGGGTGGAGTAACTTGCATGTTGACATGCAACTAGGATTTTTTTGAATTTTCAATTTTCAAATTGCATGTGGACTTGAAACTGATTTTTGTTCTTTTGTGTTGTGGAGAAAGGGGTGGAGTGACTTGCATGTTAACATGCAACTAGGAATTTCTTGAATTTTTAATTTTTGAATTGCATGTGGACTTGAAACTAACTTCTTTGTGTTTGCATAAAGGGGGGATGAGTTGCATATGGTCATTCAACTAGGAATTTTTGAATTTTCAATTTATGAATTGCATGTGGACTTGAAACTGACTTGTTCTTTTGTTTTGTGTGGATAAAGGGGTGGAGTGACTTGCATGTTGACATGCAACTACGAGTTTTTTGAATTTTTAATTTTTGAATTGCATGTGGAATTGAAACTGATTTTTGTTCGTTTGTGTTGTGTGGAGAAAGAGGGTGGAGTGACTTGCATGTTGACATGCAACTATGAGTTTTTTAAATTTTCAATTTTATGAATTGCATGTGGACTTGAAACTAACTTCTTCTTTGTGTTTTGTGTGGACAAAGGGGAGGGATGAGTTGCATGTTGACATGCAATTAGGAATTTTTTAAATTTTTTATTTTATGAATTCCATATGGACTTGACACTGATTTTTGTTCTTTTGTGTTGTGTGGCGAAAGGGGATGGAGTGACTTGCATGTTGACATGTAACTAGAAATTTTTTGAATTTTCAATTTTTGAATTGCATGTGGACTTGAAACTGATTTTTGTTCTTTTGTGTTGTGTGGAGAAAGGGGGTGGAGTGACTTGCATGTTGACATGCAACTAGAATTTTTTTGAATTTTCAATTTTTGTATTGCATGTGGACTTGAAACTGATTTTTGTTCTTATGTGTTGTGTGTAGAAAGGGGTGGAGTGACTTGCATGCAATTAGGATTTTTTAAAATTTTTAATTTTTGAATTGCATGTGGACTTGAAATTGATTTTTATTCTTTTGTGTTGTGTGGAGAAAGGGGTTGAGTGACTTGCATGTTGACATGCAAAAAGGAAATTTTTGAATTTTTCAATTTTTAAATTTTTCAATTTTTGAATTGCGTGTAGACTTGAAACTAACTTCTTTGTGTTTTTGTGTGTAGAAAGGGGAGGGATGAGTTGCATATGGTTATGGAGTTAGGACTTTTTGAATTTTCAATTTATGAATTGCATCTGAACTTGAAACTGACTTGTTCTTTTGGTTTGTGTGTTGTAAGGGGGGAGGGACTTACATGTTGATATGTAACTATAAGTTTTAAAAGTTTCAATTTTATGAATTGCATGTGTACTTGAAACTGATTTTTGTTTTTTTGTTTTGTATGGAGAAAGGGGGTGGAGTGAATTGCATGTTGACATGCAACTAGGTATTTTTTGAATTGCATGTGGATTTGAAACTAACTTTTTCTTTGTGTTTTTGTGTGCAGAAAGGGGAGGGATGAGTTGCATATGGTCATGCAACTAGGACTTTTTGAATTTTCAATTTATGAATTACATTTGGACTTGAAACTAACTTGGTCTTTTGTTTTGTGTGGAGAAAGGGGTGGAGTGACTTGCATGTTGATATGCAACTATAAGTTTTTTGATTTTGTCCCAAATAATAATATGAATTGTATGTGGACTTGAAATTGCATTTTTCTTTTTTGTGTGAATAAAAGGGGGAAGAGTGACTTGCATATTGAATTGCAACTAGGATTTTTTTATTTGTTTAAATATGAGTTGCATGCTTACTTGAATTTTTTTTGTATGGAAAGGCAGGGGGTGTGAAAGAGTTTACTTGAATTCTGATATTTTTTGGTATTTTTTAAATTGAGTTTGCATGTTGGCATAATATTGTTATTTTTTATCTAGGTTTGTTATTTTTTGTTTTTGTTTAGGATTTATTTAGAGTTTGATATTATCTAGCAAGTGTTTGATATTAATTGATCATTTTAATTGTTTTTTGGTATATGACAAGTAATGATTAATGCTATCTAATCTATTCTTTTGTTGGTAGGTAAAAGACATCTCTGAAACTTGTTACTGTTTGAGTAATACTAAAGTGAGCAGTGAAGAAACAACAGCTAATGAAATTCTCAAACAAGCAATTGATTCAATAATTGGTGATGTTGTTGGGATAAAGGTATAGGAATAACACATTTTTAGTTAAAGAATTTCATTAATATTTTTTATGTTTATGCAACATTTTTTAATTTTTTTGTTCATGCTAGCTAAAGAACAATATACCTGCATGCTATGCAAGTATCATGAAAGATGAAGAAAGCAGAGTTTGTTTGAAAGTCAAAGATCTTGTTGATCAAGTAGTGTAGGCTTTCTTGTTGAATCAGAATTCATCATAGGATACATTGAAAATATCTAGTTCTCATGAAACTTCTTACAAAACTGAAATTAACTCCGACATCACTATTAAATTGCCTGATGAAGAAGAGGATCAGTGTGATAGTAAGTGTGTTACTGTCTGAATATTCTGTGTTTTTTTGCTTATGTTGCTGGCCCCCTAGTTGTTTATTTATCTTTGTTGTCCCCTAATTGCTATTTATTCATCTTCATGCTTATTATTGTTTTTAACAAAATAGATGATGCTTTAGTTCAAAGTAAAAGAACATGTAAAGAAGTAAATTCTAGAAGTACTGAGAAATTAATTGATGAAGATGACTGGAGATGCAATAGCAAGAGTTTTGTTGTCTTATATTACAGTTCATTTTCTCCTATGAGTTGTCTTATGTAGAAATTTTAGTACGAACATCCTTTTTTTTATTAAAACAGATGATGCTTCGACTCAAAGTAAGAGAGCATGGAAAGAAATTAACTATTCAAATACTGAGAAACTGCCTGATGATGAAGAAAACACATGTCAGAGTAAGGATATTTCTTGTATTAGTTATACACAATCTGTTTTTTATTTCTTATAAACATCAGAGTTTTCTAAGTATATTTTGGTATGCTTGTCCTAAACAACACTTCTTTTTGTACTTGCAAATAGATGATGGTTTAATTCAAAGGAAAAGAAGACGCACAGAAGCAAAATCTAGTTCAAAAAATTCAGTTGAATCTAATAATACCACAAATATCAAAGACATATCACAAAACAAAGAGATTGGGTATACAGAATCTGCAGTTGTTGAGGTATTAACAAAAATACCTTTTGTTCTATGTAAATTTTGTTTAGCTACCAGATTGTTGTTTTGTTCATTTTAATGAAAATAATTTGATTTGAGTTTATATTTTTTAATGCAGGATATTTTATCTCAGGGTATGCAATCAGCAAGTCTTATGGTTCTTTCAAATGATTTCTCACACAAGGGAATAAGAATTGTTAATCTATCTTCTGAAATTCTAGTTCCACAACAAAATAAGGATGAAACAAAAGAAGGTCAAATAGATTTTTTATTATAATTTCTTTTGAAATTAGTTTTTGATGTTTGCTTATTAATTGTGTGTTATTCAAATTGTTCTTTTATTGTAGTTACGAATAGTCTTATGGATCTGAATATAAAATGCATCGAAGAAGTAAATGATGAATTTCATGGTTTCCATGCGCCTGTTCTAAATGATCTAGAAAAAATCATGAATAAAAAAATAAATGAATGCTGCATGTTGTTTAGATCAAGAAGTTATCAAGCAGCTAAGAGCTCTACAAATTGAAATGTGTTTTTAATACAAGAAAGAGTTGGAAATCATTGTTTTCCATACATAACAGAAGTACTACCATTTTTTGTAGGGAAACAATCAGTGTAAAGTAGCTATGAATCAAACATTGGCAAGCAAAGGAGCTCCAACAAAAGAATTAGAAATAATTGGTACTAATAAAAACTTGCCAATGTTATTTTTTAATGATATGGATATTCTTATTGTTTTTGTTTTCTTATATTATTAATTTATTAAGGTGAACACCAAAACAAGGATGAATGTAATCCAACTTTTGAATTAAAGAGAAGTCAGTATCTTCAGATAACGAGAAGTAAATATTTTTTTCAAAGATGAAGGCACACCATATTTTCGCCTTATGGAGTGTGTTGACGATAATGACAAACCTATCGAAGAGCCTGAACTCTATCGTCCACTAGAAATGGATGACTACACATACAATGAAATGTGCGAGGTATTAGACGTGATTTATTTTGCTGACTGTGTTTTTAATTTTCTAGTTTGTAAGAATACTTGTTTTTGCTTTTAGTTTTATCAATATTTTCTTTGCCTTTTCTAGTTAGCAATTCAAGGTGTAAGGAATCAGAAATGAATTGTGCAAGTAAAGATCATTCAAATGAGAATTCAAGTTCCAGCAGAACCCTAATCAGAAATATTTCAAATAATAACTTAAATACTGTAAGTACTCCATGTATTTGTTGTTTTGAAGTTCCTAGAATTTGTGTTTTTGGTTTACTTTGATTTATGCTATTTTTTATATTTATAATATGAAGTAGAAGGAGAGCACTGCAATACAATGTGCTCAAAGAGAGCCAAGTCATACCGATCTCACATTTTCCCAAACAAGGGCAATCATACAACCTAAATTTTTTGTTGATCTTGTAAGTTAGTTGTATGCCTTTTTCCTTATGGATCTAATCTTTGTTTATTCATGTATTTTTGATGTTACCTTTTATATTTTTTGTTTTTATTTATTTCTAGGTATCTCTAGAAGTAACAATACCAACACAAAATCATACCAAGTTAAAGAAAGTTTGCAATAGTGATCAAACAACACCCATAAGTTCTATATATTTGTAAATTTTTGTGAGACAACTTAATATAATATGCGCATTTTTCACAAATATTTATATGTTTTTGTATTTGTTATAGAGTTATGGCAAAACTCTTATTGTTGGGCGGAGACTTTTTGAAGGCAACGAGCAAGAGTATAGTGAATCAAATTCAAGAACAAACCCCCCATAAGGTAACTCTTGAATAACTTTGTGAATGTAAGTTTTACAAAAAAATTTAAAATAATCTGTTTCATGATCAAGAGTTTTATAGATATTTTTATGTTATGCAGATGTCATCACTTGATGTTGAGGTGCTTGGAGAAAATTCTTTCAGAAACAATTGCAACAAAATGACTCAAGAAACATATCTCTTGTACAATACAAGCTTGTCACTTAGAAGTTCTAACCGTAGTTATGGAAAATAAAACATATTACCTCAAAGAATCCCTCAAAGGAGTAAATATGCTTGTTCACATTTCGTTGTGAATCCATCTATCAATCTTTCAGTCCAACCAGTAGAGAAGAAAATCTGGGAAGCTGTTACAACATTATGTGACAGTGAAGAACACAAGACGTAAGAAAAATTAAACCTACAAATATCTCTTTGTTCTATATTTTTTTGGTTCTGCATTTTAATTTGTGCTACACATATCTACTACTTTTGTTGTTTAATTTTTTTGTTTGTGATCATTATGCATGGAAAGTGATTGGGCTGTCTGCATAGACAATGTGAGAGTATCAATGGAGCAACTAAGCAGTTCAATGAAAATGGATGGGTAGGTAGAGGCTTGGCTTATAAATGCTTTCTACCGCAAACTTTTCAGAGATAATCATCAAAGAAATACACAGAAACACTTCTTCTTTAACATTACTTCTGTAAGTCCTTTTTGGATATTGATTTTTTCCTAAAAAAATTATAAGTTTTATTCCTCAAACAACATATTCACTTATGTGTTTTGTTGCTCAAACATGAATACTTTCTAGAGAAATGGAAAAATGAAGATGCAAAAAAATATATGAAGAAGAAAGTTGTTGAGTCATTTTCTGGAGCAAATAAAGCAAGACAATTGCATTTATCGATGGGGTATGTAACTTGTTCATTTTCATATGTTATAAATCACATTTAAAAAATAGAAAAATCTAATGCTAAATTGAAATTCTCTTTCTTACTATAACAACTTTATTTTCCTACAATCTAGGAAGAGCATTGGTTTATCTTTTTGGTTGATATGAAATACCGGAATTTCATATTTCTTGATTCATGGTATAGCAAAAACAGTATATACCATAATAAAATATCATCCTTGATGGTAAATTGTTTTCACTTCTATTTATTTTTTGTTATGCTTTTTATAAGATATATGAAATGTAGAAAATAAATAACAATATAATATTTTTTTCAATATGGAACAGATAAAAAATTTCAGGAACACATGGAATGATGCAGGATTAAAGAAAATATCATTTTAGAATTTTGGCACAACATATCCAAATGTCCCAAAGCAGTATTGTTCTTTTTCTTTGTTTTTATTTTGTGAGTATTTTTCTTTTGCAGAAACAACTGGTGTTAACAAATAGAATAATGCATATCCTATTTTTTTCTTTGTTTTTATTTTGTGATTAACAAACGGGGTTATATTATCTGTGCTTGTTCTTTTTCCCACAGAAACGATTGTGGCATTTTCTGCATGAAGTACATGGAATTATTCATTCCAAGGAATCCAACTCAATGTGTATTTTCATACATAGATATTCCCATGTTTCGAATCAGATATGCCCATGATATTCTAATGAGTGATCACAATGACAAGTAGGAATCAAGGCTTTTAGCTACAAAATTCCAACAGTAAGGTACTACACACATTTTTTGACTTTTTATTGCGATAAAACAACGCATTTTATGCAAGATTATTAATAATTAATTCTTATATTTTTAACAGAGACCACAATTGATTATCAAAAAACAGCAAACTATAAGAAGAAGAAGCTGACAATCACAGTGCAACAAAGATCAAACACAATAGTTGTTATACTTGTTCTAGATGTCTATTCAAAAATTGGTGTATTTTCTGAAGTATTCGATGTGCTCGAGTGAAAAATATTTGATAGAAATTTATTTATATTGTTCTGAAATAATGAGTATTACGCTAAGTTGTTTGTATTGTAACTTTTTTTGTCTAGTCTCTTATATCGAGTGGAACTTCAGAACATATGGTTCATATATTGTATATAAATGAAAATAATGCATATTATTTGCTTTTTGTATCTTTTTCATATGTTTATTAAGACAATTAGGAATAATAATTCAATGACAGAACATCAAATTATTAGATATAAGCAGATATGTCTCTTTAGTAGTATTTTCAAATCTTTAGTTATTTTGTTGAAGTTTTGTTTTTGATCTACTTTTTGTGTATGTTACAGTGATTCATATTATAATACAACAGGTACAATGCAAAAAAGTCTAAAGAATTGTTATACAAAGAAATGCAGGGAAATTGAAAAATATGTACAAGGTATGTAAAAAAGATTTTGTTTTTGTTTATTATATAAACATATGCAAAGAACTTGATTTTTTTGTGACCAATGCTAAAATGCATGATACTACATCTTTCCCCATTGCGTATAAATTAATCAATCATCCAAAAATATTACAATAGGATAATAAGAAGATATTCATCCTTATATATTACAAAATATTTTAAAATCTAATCATCACAAAGATCCACATTTCGTTGATTGGTCTTTGTAGTTTCTTGATTTTTTTGCTTGATCAATAACTATATTTGACTTGCTTGCTTTGAGTTTTGAGGATTACCTGCTGAAAAAAGATACATAACAAAAGGAATAAAATGACTTGATTTGCGGAATATAGTAAACAACAAAATAATGTCTATATTATACCAGTTGTGTTCTTCTTGTTTTTTGTACTCTTTTTCTGAAAATTTGCTTTTGGTAGGTGCTTGTTTGTGCAAGTAGAAATGTTGTATTCATTTGATCCACAGTGGCTACATGTTATCTTGTTTCTTGAAAACAGATCCTCCATGAATGTCTTCCGCCTCTTACAACTTTTCGAGCGACCTTTCGAAGGTGCCACATCTGGATCGTGTAGGAAATCACTATAACCAGCATCTTGTCTTAGTCTTAGAATAGGTTGTTTCCCTTTACTTCTATTTTGTTCTCATCATCTTCATCCTCTATTGTCATCTGATCTAATTTCTCTTCTATCCTCTTCATCTCTTGTGTAAGAAACAAGTACTTCTGAACTGTTCCTGAACCTTCAGAAGCAAGATTATTCAGTCTCCTAGAAAGCACACTATATGGCAAATGATTATTGCTCGTTGTGAGATCAGTAGGAACATTGTACTTGTTGTCCCTCAAATACTTTCTTTCCTTAGGCCTCCACCTGCTTATGTAGTATTTGTCTGGCAACTCGGATATGTTTAGATGAACAAGGACCCTCAAAATATGGGCACATACAATACCATCTTTGTCAAACTTATAGCACATGCACACAAAATCTTGTGTTGGAAGATTGACATATACAATATATCCGCGCGATCTGATTTCTTGCATCTGAAGCATAGGTGATTTGTACACATCATATATGACAAACCATTCAACCTCATCAACATGAAGTTTTGTTGCAAAATTTATTTGTTTTTGAAACCTGTAGAATATTTTGCGGTTGTACATGCGGCTTGCTTGTAACTCAAGCTCAGTGTGCAAACAAAAGCTAGAGTCCTTGTTACTATATCTTGTTCCTTTTCCGATTCCTCTATGTTTTCTGCTATCTTTTGGTACTCACCCAAGAAGCTGATAACACTGAAAGTAGAACCAACATTATCTATGAATATTGCATTTGTGCCTTCAATTCTAGTTGTTGAGTGAACAAAACGACAAAAGTTCCTCTTTAAGTATACATGGACAAATCTAGTCCTGTTGTCCCACATTATTCTCAAGTACTTTAGGTGACCAACATTGTATCTCTCAATCATCTCCGGCCACAAAGACTCAAATTCAACAATGGTCAAAGAGTCGTGGAGGATGTCTGTAAAGTCAATATGGAAGTTTTGGATTCTACCAAAACTCCCCCACACTTCTCTTTAGCCTTTTTATTTACATAGAAAAAACAGTTCCAGTGACAAGTATTGGGGAACACCGCATCTATTCCATTCTTAATTGCAACATCTTGATTTGTTATAATTGTAACCGGATCTTTTCCTCCATGACAACACTTGAATGCCTGAAACAACCACTTGAACGTTTCTCCTTATTCGTTGTTTATTATTGCACATACAAATAGACATTTATGACCATGACCAGTAACACCAACAAATGGGGCAAATGGAAGGTTGTACTTATTGGTTTTAAATGTGGTGTCAAAACTATTAAGATCCTGGGTTGCAAATCGCCTCGATTAACTTGGCTTCAACGGCTCAGCGGATCGGTGGACGTAGAAGATGAGCTGAGAGCCGCCTTCGTCCTTCTCCGCGAAAGGGACAACCGCTTAGCCGCCATGGCCTAAGGCTGACTCTTCCTCCGAGGCATGTGCGCCTCCACCAGGAGGCCACATCGGCGGTGGCCGACAAAGCACGAAGCGGCACGCCGAGCCGCCGTCCGCTTCTCCAGTTCGCCACGGATCGTCAGCCGTCGCATTCCTCTTCTCACAAAAGAATGGCAAATATTCTCTAAAAAAAAGAATGGCAAATAAGGGCTTACGGCTCCAAAGCCCATATAGTGGCGAAGGGAAAGAAGGCCCATATTGAGAGGGCAAGTGCTAGGCGTCCCCCGGACGATGGGGGTTTCCCATCGTCCTGCTCCTCTGCGCGCCATGTGTCCACTAAAAACGCCCCAAATCCCGCTTTTGCTACAAACCGTCCCTTTTTTGCTATATATGTCCCCACTTTTGCTTTTGAAGCAAAAAAACGGTTCATTTCAGAAATAGAACGTCTCGCCGGAGACCTCGCCGAAGACCATGCAACAAAAAAATTACGCTAATATAGCAAAACCGACTTCGCCGGAGACATCATCGGAAAAACTCGCTGGTGACTCGCGCCGGAGACCTTGTAGCAAAAAGTTGACACTGTTGTAGCAAACCCATAAGACGGTTGTAGCAACAAAGTTTTTCTAATGTAGCAAAAAAATGACTTCGCCGGATACATGGCCAGAGAATTTAGTCGGGAGAGCTCGCCGAAGAACTTGTAGCAAAAGCTAGACCGGTTGCCGTTGGCAGCAACCACAACCGCCCATGGAAGCAAGCTCGGCCACCGCTGTCAGCAACCACGGCCGTCCATGGCAGTGACCAAGGCTGCCCATGGAAGCAAAGCTCGGCCACCGCTGGAAGCAAGCTTGGTCGCCCGTGGAAGCAAGCTCGGCCACCGCTGGAAGCAAGGTCGGTCGCCGCTGGTAGCACCCATGCCCCCCGTGGCAGCAAGGTTCGCGGGGGAACCAGGAGACGGTGGAGGGGCGCTCGATGGTGGGAGCTCCAAGGTGCGGCGGCGGGAGTCCCCGGCGACGCGAGGGAAGGGCGGTGGCGTGGCGGCGACACAAGGGAATAGAAGCGGCGCGGCGGCAACACGAGGGAAGGGGAGGCTGGGGAGGAGGCCGAGCGGGAGAGGCGGCATCTCCGTCTCCCTCCCGTGGAGGAGGCGAGTGAGTTCGGCGGAGTTCTCCAGGAAAACAAGAAAGAAGATGAGGGGTAAAAGGCATCGTGGGCGGGTCCACCTCCACGCGTGCGTGAGCCACGACCTGGACGATGGTCGTCCGGGTGATAGGTATCATTTTCCTATTGAGAGCCCATTAGCCATTACCCTTAGGTTCATTTATATTTATAATCCGTGCCGAGTGCCCTGATCTCGTCGAGCAATCCGGACGCGAATGGAGTCGCTATGATCCCAATCGACCATGGCCGGCATGGAGAGGAAGGCGACGGCGTCGTTTGGGGCAGCGGCGATAGGCGCTACTCACGGTGGAGGAGACCTCGGGCGTCCGCTGCCTCGTCGTGAACCCCAACCAGTCAACCACTATGCCACGACATTCGAGGTTTCCCCTGTTTTTCTTTGCGCCTGCAGCGATGTTGGAGAGTCTGTACTTATGCAGTCAGTCTTCCCCCGTCTATTTTACAAATCATTCTTGCTCTAAGTGATCAAGTTCATTTACCCATTCTTCCATTGTAGATGTGCGATGGTTTCCAATTTCAGTCTTACCTACACTCCCTGCAACTAAATTGTCCTTAAGAACTAGAGGCGGTTCGTTTCTGTAAGATGAATAAGACAGCTTTACAGGGCAAGTCCTGCACTTCCATCATTCATCGTTGCTCAGTGACATTTGTCTAATACAAAATCTGGAAATAAAATACTAGTAGTACTAGATCCTCAAAACAGAGAATCCACTCTACGGCAGAAATACAACCATATCCGGTTTTCACGGTTCGAAAGTAGGCACTTGAGCAGAAGCACCCCAAGTTGCCTGGTACAACGTGCGTGACACTATGCTCCGGTAAGGATCTTCCTCTCTCTTCCTCTTGAGATAAGAGATCATCTTCTCCACTTCAGACTTTGTGTGTAGATACAGATCGTTTGCTTGCTTGCTGTCGCTCAGGAGATTGTCCATCCATTTCGTCTCGATTGGCTTGCCGAAGAGGAAGTATAACCGACCTGGTGCTCTAGGGAGAACTGCAGGCAGGTGCACGGCCTGGTTCCCATCCTCTCCAACGACAGTTTCCCTGAAATAGAGTTGTGCCTACTGTAGCTGAGCAGGGTTGTTTTGAGCAAGTTTTTTTTTTTTTTGAGGTAGAGCAAGTAATTTTGTGATAGAAATACTTGGTTGTTTCTTTCTGTTTTCAGGGAAAACTAGTCGGGGCGATAAGAATTGTGACCTTATAGTTGGAAGATCTTCATTGAATGATTTTATCCAGTCTCTAAGATAGGGAATGTTCTTTTGATCATTGTAATCAACAACTACCTGCAGAAGGAACAGAGGATTAACAAAAATATTCTCTCTTTAAAAAGGATATGTAAATGCAATGTACTTTGCCTACGAAAATGCAGGCCACTTATCATTAATACATGGAATATTACTGACTAGAATAACAAATCAGGAGAATAAAAAATTAAAATAATAACAAATCAGGCCACTGATTCAGTGTACAAAGGCATGCAACGGTACCTCCAAAAAGTCATCTTCTCCAACACAACCAAATGGTACGATAGTAACTCCAAACCGGGTTGCCATTCTTACAAATTCTGGTTTGTCTGGCCAAAAGCACTGGTAGACTTCACCCTGCCCAGTACATACATAATCAGTACACCCGGAAGACATATTCATATGCAGAGTGTGGGAGCAAACATGATACTCGTGTGTACAACTGCAACAAAATTCTTAGTTCAAGCACACCTTTCGGTGGAGAGCTTCCCGAACACCGCCTGGATAGAGGAGAACAAACTCATTTATTTTGAATAACTTGTACGTATTGATTGGGTTGACGGGTACTGCGCCATACATGGAAACAACATCAAACAGAGACAACTCCTCGCGCAAAGTGCCAAGGTTCCCAACAAAGAACGCCTCATGGGCCAATGTTCGGACAACTGCTTTCTTCTCTCTCAGGAACCCTTCAACCAATGAGCTCACCTCCATCGCCATGAGTTGGTGATAACCCACAAACAAGACAGGACCTTTGTCAGGAACGCCGGCGAGGCTACGGACAATTTTTCCATTTTGCAGAGTAGACAACATGACTGGGCTCAGTAGCTGATGGAACTGTCTGAAGAGGAGTTTTAGCTGATCAGTCCCGTGATCCTGGACATATACCATTTGATGGTAGAGTGGATATTTGAAAAACTGAATACTTACTTGAAGTCATCACCAAATGTTTTCTTGAACTCACTAGATGTAGGTGGAAGGTAATCGAGAACGACATCCCGTTTTTGGCCGCGGCGGTACACGTTGACCCCTTTTATGACAGTTAGAAGATTGAAGTCATACTCCTATGTAAGGACATTGAACTGTGAGGAATATTAATTATTATACGTACAATATAGTATCGGTAGCTAATAGTTGCCTTTTTTTGTCGTGAGAAACATAAACCGATCGAGTGAGATCATTGAAGTCATTGTGAAGCATTTATCATAAGCATGGTATTACATACCATGAGTAGACTATGACCCTGGTTCCTAAAGTATCTAACTTTGCAATTCTTCAGCACTTTAAAGAGTCGGTCTGCTTCTCCACTTGGTGCCGGATTCTGAATGCCACTAAAGCCAAGTATATTGCAGCGTGGGATCAAATTTGTGAAGGTTGCGACTCAACAGGGACTAGGAATAAACTGATTGTGATATCTTATATGAAAAAAGCACCTGACAAATAGTAGAACTTCTGCTTGTACCGCATGAAGACGAGAGTTGGCATAGGCTGCAGCTGACTTAAGAAGCTTGAGCTTCCACACAACAGTATCAATTCGTATGATATCTCCAATTTCCTGAAAAGTAACAAGCATGCATGAAGTCCAAAAGAAAGATATTCTATTTTTCCATGTTATCTATCCAAGGTAAGGATGTCAAATGGGAATTTATCTGGGTTGTCCCATCTTTTATTATCTATTGCAGGTCATGCAATTGCACTCTAGAGTTTAGATTACTTAGTTGAATTCTGGTTATTAGAGATGAAGGATGCTGGAAAACTGAAGGATTGATATAAAATCGAAAAGAAGTGATAACTTACTGTAGTTAAACTTAACATAGAACTAAGACCGTCCGAAAACTTTTGCTGAGCCTCCTGGAGAGACGAATCATTCTGAATGCTGAGCATTGCCATCTTAAGGGTTTCACCTTTGTATTAGATATAGCCACGGGATTACTAGACATTACCACTAACAAACATATTCCCAGAATATATTTCATAGAACCACAAGTCATATCAAAAAATTCTATCCAAATCATTCACACAACTCAGTGCTGTCCTAGCCATTAGTGAAAGAAATGAATCCAAGTTGCAGGCAGACTGTTACTCATCATTATATGAGCCACTATAGTTCAATTCTTGTTGTAATGATTTATTCAGATATTCTTAGCCTCCTAAATCTAAAAATATATCCTTTACTTGAAATAGAGTTTGTTCGGTGAAATACATGTGCATACTAGCTTTCTTACTAAGGAATCCTGCGCAAACAAAATACCATTATCTTCAGAAGAGTCCACCTTGAAATTTATCCTCATTTTTTATTTAGCAAACATAAAGTTTAAAATATACTCACTCCAGCCGGACTATGAGAATCTACTTATTACATAAAAGGATGTATTTAGAAAGTTGAGAGAAATCTACCAATAAAATATCTCAGAGAATGTGGTTGTGTAACTGAAAGGTTGCTTGGCACCAAATCCAAAAGAGGCAACATTGCTTGCACCGGAGTTTTCGCAAATGATGTTCCTGAAAGTACATATTGTAATATATTGCAAGCTAGTACCCTCGTATTAAAGCCTGACAGAAGGTATTCACTTGCCTGGATTTATTAGAATAAGAACCAAATCAATTTTTGGATTGCGAGCTGCCACCGAAATTGCTAAGCATCCACCCAGAGAATCTCCAATCACAAATATTGGTCTTTTTGGTGACAAAGCATGCTCATATTTGACAGATTCTTCAACAATTTGTAGTAGCCCTGTACGCATTTCATTTCATCATCCATCATTGAAGGAAAATTTTATGAAGGTAGTTCATGTTACTAGTGTTTTAAGTGTCATAATATGGAAGTAACAACTTTTCTCACATTACTACCGGTGCATGTGCAATGCACCTGTGCATATTGTACATCATATTTCGATTCAGTGGACTATTTGTCGACCTCTATTCTTTTTTTTTTGTGGGCAAAACAAGTAATTAAGTATGATTATATCATAGAAGGCAAAAAGGGGGAGGGGGTGTTAAGCTAGCACTTTGTACGTTTTTTTCCCTATAAAAATCATACAAAGCGCTAGCTTACTCCCTGACAGTCAAATAAAATTATTGGAATCACGGTTAGAAATATCGACTGCTTTAATATTCATAAAAAATATATATGGAAATTATAAAATACTAAAGTATTGCAAGAAAATTCATCCAAACTTTCGCATCCTCAGAAATATAACGTAGGGCAAAGTACAACAAATATTATATTGTAATGATAATTATTAAATTTGAAATAATTTGGTAGAGTCCAAAATTAAATTCGCCGATAACCAAATTAGAATTAACTGGACGGCAAAGATTGTTTGAATTATATGAAATCGTATAAGATTTAGTAAAAGTAAACATGGGCTAATATGTATCTTTGATTTTAGAACAGATCGTGGTGCTATAAAATAGCCAACTAAGTTGTCAAAGAGTAAAACTCTGAACAACAACTTTCTCTGCATAACAGCACAACCAACCACAACCAGCTCAAAATAACAAGCCATTAGAATGTAGGAGATCCTTGTATTACTTGGGTAAAAGCTATCTATGAAGTAAATGGAAATTTAGATACGGTCCGAAGTTTAAGCCATCTATATGTACCTCCAAATGGCGTACGATCGCTTACCGGTATGTGTAAGCAGTGGACCTCAAATACCCTGTGGATAAATAGATAGAAGAATATTTTTGAACTGTATATCAAATTAAGGAATAAAGCACCCATTTCAAAAAAAAATTTATCAAATTAAGGAATGTGTTGCATACGAAAGAATGCCACAATATGCCTTCGAGAATGCAAGTATAATATATAAAAATACATAGAAGAAAATATGATGACGTTCAGGAATACTGACATGCCCAAGGATTTGTGATGCAAAATGAGCTCCATCCCAACACCATCGGTTCCTGCAGTTCCCATGATTATAAAATCAACAATAGGTTGCCCAAAGTAAGGCTTGATAAATATGCATTCCAGGGGATCCTAATCTTAGCACTATCTAGCATGTACATGTTCCTCTGATATAGCAGTAGCAAAGCTGTTGTCTGAAACTGTGTTCATGTTAGCTGAAAGTTGAAACACCACTACCTTGGAAGTCTCGGACGAACCTGGCAAAAAGAGCAGCAGAGGTGCGTTGTGAACCGCCGGCCGGCCGCAGTCGACGGGGCAGAACCACCGAGGTGGCCCGCCGCCGTCCTTGGGCAAGTTCCTCACCGCCTCCAGGTAATCCTTCACGGTGACGCTCCCGAACCCATCGTCAGAAAGAACCTCCAATCCGGTCTCCTCCCCCTTCCTCTGCCTCTTGCTACTCTCCGGCTTCTTCTCCCAATTCACTGCTTCGGCGGAGCTCGCACGGAAGCTGGACCGGGCACGCCGTGCACGGCGGGCCGCTATTCTGCACGGCGTGCCCGGACATGGCGCACACCAAAGGGGCGCAGAATGGCAATGGACATGGCGAGAAGCGAGCTTGAACTTAAGCATAGAGCTGGGTTTGAGCAACTGATTTGTTTCTGGATTGTTGAGGAACGGATGATTGACATGAGCAGAAAAGGAACATAAACATTGCCCGAAAAAAGCACATTCATACGAATTGTCTATCAAAATCCATCAGATTGTATGAGATAATGCTCGACTGAGCACACGCCGTAATTGGTCCACTTTTAAGGATGGACCCATCCGATGCAGCACGTGTTTTCCAAAACGACGAAAACTACGCCTCTGTATGCATCTCGTCTCGTGGGGCCAGCAATAAGTCTCCCCAGCATCCTCATTTCTCTCGGCAGAGTTCTGTTGGTCCAGCCAAAGCGGCGAGGACGGTGTGGCCTCCGAGCGTGCGCTTGTCTGAGTCGGTTCTCTCTCCTCGATAGCGTCTCGATGTGGCAAAGAAATACCCGCTTCAAAATATATGTATACTTATTTTAGTGTATACTAGCTGAATGCCCGTGCGTTGCTACGGTATGACAAATTGTATTATATAGAATTAATGATTGATAGTTTTAGATCATTGACGACTAACTTATGCGCAACAAAAATATGGACTTCAATAGCATGGTCATTTCTATCTCACATGCTTTGTTCGCGGCTACCATCTCTACTTATTGGTAAGTCTTTGTTCTTCAAATACTCTAGCACCATGTACTTGCTCACCGTAATCTATCTCCCATACACATCCGGAGAAAACTGAAGTAGCTCACGGCAGGTTCCCTAAATGGTAGTCTTTTATAGTTGCAACTGCTCTGGTGTATCATGTGGGTGGCTTTTCTCTTAGCGACAGCTAGATCCGAGTACTACCGAGCCGCTCAATCATGTAAAAATGTACTACCGAATCATTCATCTATGCAATTTACTTGTTTGTCTCTATCCTTTTATCCCTCTCTCGTAACTATCACATTCAGATGGTAATGCTAGGGTGAACTCAGGGTTCGAAGGCTTCAAGGTTCTAATAGTACACCATGTTGGTATCAGCTCAATCTATATAGATTATGTGCCACACTCTGCATTCACGATAATAACACGTCGAGTAGAAAATAAAAAACCACAGGGGATTCATATATTGCGTTCCTAAATCCTAAACAAATAGCAGCAGCTCACTGTCATATGTACAGTACGTGCACACCAGATCAGTACTACACACACGTCAATGGTGTCACGCCATGTCCTCGGCCAGCACATACCACACCCAGAACTCCTCTTTCTACCCAGCCGTGTGTTTTCTGGCCTCCTTGGTCTACCCTTCAGCGACTGGAGCCTTCGCCGGTGGTGGACGTCGACGTCCCTCACCGCACTCGATCCCTCCTTCTACTTCTTGAAGGCCACCACTTTGGTCTGTGCGGCCAAGCGTATCCCAAGATCGCGCAAGGTAAGTCGGTCATTCATCAATACACGGGACACGTATGGATATGGCAAAGCTCATCGCCTTCACCACCATGCCCGGCAACAACAAGCCAGCAACCTGACGGACCAGCCTCCTTCTGGGTAGCTGGTCCAGATGGAGAATCTCGGCGCGGCCTTCGCTGCCTCCCTACCATGTGAGGCAGAAACGACAACCACTCCCCGCCTCCTGCCGCCAACCCATGCCATGACAACCTAGAGACGACAACGTCCAGTGAAGATGCCCAAGACCAGGACGGCGAGCCGTCAAAGGGCGAGGAGGCGTGTGTCCTGCGGGTGTTGTTCCCTGACAGGCTCATCCTTTGCAGGAGCTTTGGCGCCAGACATCCGACCGCGGAGCTATACCGGTGTTGCTCGTGCCCGGTCCAACGCCTGCTCGCCCCGAGCTGGGCTCGGCCCGAGATAGTCAAGGACTGAGCCGAGCCCAAAATCCTAAACCGCTGCGGACCAAAAGCCCGCCCGGCTCGGCTCGGTCCAGCCCAGCTCGTGTTATTCTTTTTATCAAGAGGGAGTTGGGCTGCTGTGTCTCGCGCGTGTTACAAGCTAGCAATCCATCTGCTAGGCGTGGGGTAGGCGAACGATCTCGACCACACTCCCAAACCCATATCCAAACTATTATGCATATCTAAAATCTTCTAAATTTTGAAAAAATCTGCTACTACACACTACTGGAAAGAATCAAGACCCTAAGGGTTGGTGTAAGTGAAAATGGTGAAAAATTGAGGTGCTTAATTGTTGATTCTATTCATTGGAATGGATTCATACATAGTTCAATTACTGTTCTGTGAAATTTCACGATAAAAATTAAACGTTTACTTGCTTGATTTTCTTGCTCAAATTTCTACTGGAGTGTTAATGTGTACATACCATTTTATCACGGGCTAGCTCGGCCTAGGACCAGGAGGCCAGTTGACGAACCGACGGGACAACACCATCTCGAAAGAAACCGGCCTGCATAGGGTGACCTACCGCGACGGACGAAAGACCAAGGTGACGACAACAAGATCGAAAAAGAAACCGGTCTGCATACGGGACCTACCGCGACGGACGAAAGGCCAAGGTGAGGAAAACCTCCTCAAGCAAAATTATATAGTAGAAGATATATTTTGCTCTAAACTTATACACCAAAAGTCTAAATACATATGTTTCAGAAAAAAGTTTAAAGCATCTTATAATTTGGAACGGGTGGGAGAATGTCATTGATTCATCCTAACCTCTTTGCAAAGTAGCCCTTCTACCTCAATTCCATGCTTTAAACCAATAATTGGAGGGGGTAGTACGAGGTCTAGCAAAAATTAAATTTAATGGGCCATTCTATCCGAAAATAACGGTCCAGATTTGATGAGCCGCTCGCTCGCGCGTGGTGGTCGGTCGTATAAAATGGCAACCCAAACGCGAGTGGAACCCTAAGCCGCCAGCCGCCAGCCGCCAATCCCCTCGCGTTCGTCCTCCCCAGTCCCCACGCGAGCTCGCCCATCGCCAATCCCCTCCTGCCGCCGCCACTCTCTTCCTCCCTAGGCCGTGCTCGCGCCCCTTGCTCCCGAGCTCGCCCATCGCCAATCCCCTCCTGCTGCCGCCACTCTCTTCCTCCCCAGGCCGTGCTGGAGCCCCCTCGCTCCCAAATCGCCACGCGGCTGCTCCGCCTCCTCCCGTCCGTCCCTGCTCGCACGCCCCTCCCCCACGCCCATCTCCAGGCGAGCTACCGCCGGCGAGCCGCCTCGACCCGCAAGCAGCAGCACTGCGCCATCCCACGGTGGAAAACCCTAGCCACCATGTGCTTAGTCCCTACCCCGTCTCCCCCAATCCTCTGGCCCGTCTCTGTGCTCAACCCCGTCCCCGTCTCTGCCCCCAATCCCCTCTCGTACGCCGCCACCGGGCAAGTACCTAGAGGTGGCTGGATCAGTGGTGCACCTCCTCATGGACTTCCTTGGTGACCTCGACCCCAACCTCCTCATCAAGGTCATCTCGATCCGCTGGCTCTAGACGATGTGGGACGGCGGCGACGCCCGCATCATCGACATGCCCTGCCACCAGCCCTCGGTCGCCTAGAGCCCGCTGCTGGAGTGTGAGTGCAAGCATGGTGCTGAGAACACGCTGCTCATGGGAGAGGGTTCAAAAGCCTGGAGCCTTTTGTTAGGAGATGTGAGTTGGAGGTGAGGCACCTGTTTCCTATCCATTACTTAATTCTTATGGAAATGCTTTTTTTGTTGTAGTTTAGATCTTGTTATCATGCTACAATTTTAATGTGATTAGGCTCCGCTGCTGGAGTGTGAGTGCAAGCATGGTGCTGAGAACACGCTGCTCATGGGAGAGGGTTCAGAAGCCTGGAGCCTTTTTTTAGGAGATGTGAGTTGGAGGTGAGGCACCTGTTTCCTATCCATTACTTAATTCTTATGGAAATGCTTTTTTTGTTGTAGTTTAGATCTTGTTATCATGCTACAATTTTAATGTGATTAGGCTGTTCACTATACGGAGCGAGAGTGCAAGACTTTCAGATGTTGAAACTGCACAACACCAACGTGTCTTATCCTCTAAGCCAATAGCTTTCTCCGAGAAATCATAGCATACACTAATAAATAAACATATTCTGATAAGCTTTAGTCGCTCAGCTTCCCTCCCATGAAGAAGATTATTAGAGTTCACTTTATTAATTTGAAACAACGGTTACATTTGTGGGAGTGCAAGCATGTTCAATACTTACTCTTTGAATGTATCCATCTGTGAAGAGAAAATGGAGCCCCTAAAATATTCAGATAGGCAGAACTAACTACATGAGCGCTAGAAACTAAAGGTGTTTATGATGGATTTCACCTGTTTTCATGCTTTAGTACCAGGTCCTTTAGTTCCTGCACAATAATGTGTGCTTCTTCCAGCCAATTGATTTGCTCATTATATCTCACATGTTAGATTCTGATGATGTTGGTTTTCTCAAAAGGTATTCCAGTACAGAAATAGCAAGAAGATGAACTATCACTGGATGAAATAATATGTGTTATAAAAAGGTTTGGAGGTGTACAACTTCAGTGAGTTATATTGAATATATGTATTTTCCAATTGTAATTGTAAATTACTAACATCAGTTGACCTAAACGAATGGATATACCTGCTATGGATAAACTAAAGTAGTTTTTACTTCTATCTACATTTTTCACGTATAAGCTGGTCTGATGTGATCTGCAATTCTATATGCTTTCACTTGGTAAGATTGCTTTGTAGCTTTCTCTGGCCATCAGGTATGGCGTCTAGGAGTATGTGATTTGCAGTTTAAGGAGCAGTAATTGAAAGTAGTTGTGTTTGTCTGGTGGATGAAAAGCTTTAGTTCGAAATAACTGCAACTATGTTATGTTGAAAGATACTCGACATGTCCCTTCTACAAGTTCTTAGGGCCTGTTTCGGTCAAGGACTTTCGTAGTACATTATTGAAATATTATTCACAAGTCATTTTTCTATGCTTTGTCAGAATTTAATCTGGCTAGAAAGAGTATCCAATGGCAATTGCCTTGGCAAGGAAGACTAGGACGACTGAGGCAGAGCCTATGGGGTGACCAGACAGACGCAGGGAAGGCTGCAGCGACAACATGGCGAAACGGTAGAAGACGTTTTGCCGAAGCTACTAATATATATTGTAATTTCATTTAAGATAATGTTTTCCCACCTAATGAACTCTCCTCCTTCCTTTGGAGATAATGTTTTCCCACCTAATGAACTCTATCGGCTATTTTGTTGCCTATAATTACATGTTGATTCCACTACTTTTGGATTCCACTAATGTATTACCTTTGATATTGTTGTTAAGCCATGGTATTCAATATTATTGTTTTTGAATCTTGAAACATTGTTCCACGGGATCGTGCGCCGAGGCGCACCCCAAAATCTAGTATTCTTAAGTCCACCATATTTTTACACAACACCCGTTGTCTTTGTCTTTAACATGTGCATTTTCTACTTTCGCCACTCACCACTTCAATATTTCTTTAGAGATTGATTTTAGGATTAATCTAAATAATCTTTTCAAACTTCTAAATTTGATTTAGGGTCATATGAATATGTAAATGTATGTGCATGTACTCTAATCATCTATGTTTCTTTTTATTTCTCCCAACTCATTTCTTTACAGAGATATTTAAATATTATCACACAACTTATGTATGGTTCATCCGAGATTCGTCATTGATTAACAACAGAGCATCCAAGATTCACCAATAATTAATATAAGAGCATTCAAGATCCAAACAGAAAAATATACAATTTCCCTCGTTTCATAAATATCAATGCTGTAAATAATTTGATTGATACATTGTCCACGTACAAAATTTCATTGATGATATCATTCACAGAAACCCACTGAAACATGGAAGAAACTTCAGTGTTCTAACAGAAACCCACGTACACAATTTCATTGATGAAGGACAAAGAATCGCCAGAATAAAAGCGGCACTTCTTTTCCACCCAGCGAACGTTGAGCCGCTCTTAGCTAGGACCAAAAATGGACCTATGACCAGAGGTGTCACCGAGGATCCGAAGAACCCCAATGAGGCCCCCGGTGAGATGAAGCTTCGCGGTAGCCGACGCGGCGGTATATCGTTGTCCACGTGTGGTTGGTACTGCTGTATCACCGTCTTCTGCATCTCCCACATTACGACCTACAGCTCCCCAACGTGGGCTTCCAGAGTCCAGACCAGGCTTCCAGACGGCGAGGCTACACCTTAGCACTGAGATTAAGAGTTAGAGATAGATAGAGTTAGAAGTTGTTGAGGTTGCTGTACACGATCAGGTATATATGTTGATAAAGATCAGATTGTATCGCTTTGTTCGCTCTATCATTATAACCTTCTCCATTGCAAATTTGCAATCATGCTGATGGTTGTCCCTATATTAACGCGAACCTGATGCTGAGAGAAAGGCATCGTTAACTCCAAAGCATCACATGGTATTGTCCAAGAAGATCATGATCTCTTGCATCGGGATGAAGACGTTTGCCAGGGTCCAGGCGGCAATCAAGGTGATCGCCACACAATCTCGTACCCGCATCGCCAACCTCCGTGTCAAGATTTTCAACACCAACAAGGAGGGCAAGGACATGCCACATACTTTGCGGCGCAACTGTGGGCCAAAAGATTGAAGGCGAGACCATTGAGTACTTCTACAGCCCGTTCCTCGCCACAATTGGAACCAACCCCACGACCAAACTCACGGCGAGTGAATTGTATGCCCAGGTGATGGCCTATGACAATTGGATGGAGATGCTCCTTGGCATCAGAGGGGATGGCGGGAGCTCCGCCAACATATGCAACACATCGAGGCAGCCGAGGAGATCCCAGTGGTTGAGGTGGAGGTGGTTGTGGTTATGGCTATGGCAAGAACGTCCAGAAGGTGACAGCGGTGGCGATAGATGCCGCGACAGTGACAACGATAACAACACTAAGGGAGACAACAACCACATCTTCTCTGCCATAAGCCCAGGTATGCTTCTTGGATATGCTGGTCCGCTACTCTGATGATAAGCTTGGTTACACCAACCCAAGCAGTAAAGGTGATATGGCTGTTAAATGGCTTGCCGACTCTCTCCCGGTATGTACAATTCTTTGCCAAAAGTGACATGCCTTGTATTAAATGGATTTTTTCCACTTGAACAGTAGCGGCATCGAATCAACATCACCAACATCCAAGCAGAGAATATCTACCAAATAGGAAAATATATATGAACTTAATGTATCAGAACCAACAAAATGTCCTTCTAAAATACCAGTCCCACCCACCCAGGCCACATGCTTGGAAAAACACTGCAAAAACATGTTAGCGCTTGAGTAAATATCTTGACACCGCCAACTATAGGGTATACAAACCCAGAGGGATTTCCCGAAAAAGAAAAAAAAATACAAAATCAAAGGACTAGTGTCTGGGCTCCAAGCTGGAGTTTAGTTTCTTGAATAACTATCTTTTAACTGACCGAATTGTACTATGGTCCGAAGTCTAGTCTAGCAAAGGGTCTTATGCCATGAGGCCCATGGCAAGCCATGAGGTTTTCCCGTCTCGCCCTGTCACTCTAAAACTTCATTGTCGTAGGAGACTTGGAGTCTACTCTCCCGCCGGTCGTCTGCTGGCCATCTCTGATATGGTCTAAGTCGACACTTGCTGTCTTTATCCATCACCAGTCTATTTATACCATACTTCGCCATCCTCTATTATTTTTCACTATTCCAAAAGGGAAATAAGAGTAGAGTAGAATTTTAATTGGATGAGCTGAAACTTTCCTACTACACATCCACTCGCTGCAGCAGAACTGTTCCGCAGTTATATATATCTGTGTGCTCTATTTTCTTCTCTTGACACAAGGAGAGGTAGGAGACAGCCCGATGTCTGTCGACTGCATTCCCATCTTCTTCCTCTTATTCTTGATTTCCTTCTGCAAAGCTGATGACCAGCTGACACATGAAAAACCACTCACCCATCGCGACATGCTCATCTCCAAGAGCGGGTACTTTGCTCTCGGCTTCTTCTCCCTGACCAGCTCCAACAAGAGCTTCTACCTTGGCGTATGGTACCATGGCCTCCCTGGACCACGCACCGTCGTGTGGGTGGCCAACCGAGACAACCCAATCACCACCCCTTCATCTGCGGTGCTCACAGTCACCACCAGTTCTGATTTGGTTTTGGCTGCCTCCGATGGCCACAATATTTGGAAGACGGCAAGCAGTATCACTGCTGGAGCCGTCAGAGCTCATGCAGTGCTTCTTGACTCGGGGAACTTTGTCCTCCGCTTGCCAAATGCCACAAACATATGGCAGAGCTTTGATCACCCGACTGACACAATACTTCCAACCATGAAATTTTTGTATAGCTACAAGGCAGAAGTCGTTGGGCGGCTTGTTGCTTGGAAGAGCTCGGATGACCCGTCCTCTGGGGACTTCTCATACAGCAGCGACCCTAGCTCTCCGGACCTTCAAGCCGCGATTTGGAACAAGATCAGCCCATACTGCCGCATGGGTGTGTGGAATGGTGTACCAGTATCCGGTGAAACATTATTGACAAATGCCAGCACCATCTTGTACTACCAAACGACCATCAACTCCGGAGATGAGGTGTACTCCATGTTCACAATATTCAACAACTTACCGTTCACGCGCGTCATTCTTGACTACACTGGTGATTTGAAGGTATTAAGTTGGAATAGTCACTCATCCTCATGGGTGCTCTTCGGTGAACGCCCAGCTGCTGCATGTGACCTCTATAACTCGTGTGGCCCGTTCAGTTATTGTGACGTCACTCAGATCGTCCCAATGTGCGAGTGCCTTGATGGATTTGAGCCTAATGATGATAATTTTGGAAGAGGATGTCGTAGAATAGCAGTGCTAAAGTGCGACAAGCAAAGTCATTTCGTGGCCTTGCCTGAGATGAAGGTTCCCGACAATTTCTTGCATATACGGAATAAAAGCTTCGAACAGTGCAAGGCCATGTGCAACCACAACTGCTCGTGCACGGCTTTCGCTTATGCCAACTTGAGCAGTGCGGGTGCTATGGCTGACCCGTCAAGATGTTTGGTTTGGTCAGGGGAGCTTATTGACGTTGCAAAGGCAACCGCTGGCGAGAACCTATACGTCCGACTTGCCGATACTGCTGGTATTTGGTTTTTCATGCTATCTTATTTTCTCCAAGTCATTAGAGTTTTTTATCAGTAGTTCTGACAGAGTTTCCATGCGAACACTAGACATTAACAGAGTTATGATGTGGATATATCGTGCAAATACATTGATACTAGAAAATGTAGTTGTATTGGTTATATAACAGTATTCTTTATGAAACTACATTTTCAGTGTATCCGAGTAATTTGCATGCCAACTTGATAGAATGTTTTGATATAGCACAGTCTTTATAATTTAGCTTCGTCCATTGTTTTGCACTGAAACATATTTATTAAACCCAACAGATAAGTAATATTAATATATTATAAAGGTAATTTTCGAGAAACATCTAGGCATATCCTTTTCAAGTATCCAATCTGAATATTTGGAACAATATCGGCAATTACAATGGCATACTGGCATATCCAACACTTCACTTTTATTAGGTAAATTATACAACTTACAGCCTTCACTTTACCAAAAATTTTCAAAGTTCATCTCTTAGATGTTCCACAAGGTAATAGCCGGTTACTGCTTTTTCTCATTGGCAATAGCAAATTATTTATTTAATTTGGATTTGTACTTTCCATACAAGTATATTGCAAAATCAAATACTTAATTTTAGATGATCAAATCTTTGATTTACCAGAAGGCCAAGGTAGTTTATGCAGTTAAATTACAGTGGTCTAGGCACTTGTTTAGCTTCACATATCCATCATGGTATGTATGCAAGTGAATACTGAATTTCAGATTGGTTGCACATATATTGCAGTTGACAAGGTCAGTTCGGTAAAGATTATACTCCCAATTATAGCATGCCTACTGCTCCTGTCATGCATAGTCCTCGTCTGGATGTACAAATACAGAGGTGGAGAAAAAACTACCCTTTTGTTTTCTACATATTATATCAATGCAAGAACTAAGAAAAATAATGGATGTACTAACCAGCAGGCAAATGGCGAAATAAGGAAAGCCAGAACAAAATGATGCTAGGATACTTTAGCACATCCAACGAGCTCGGAGGAGAAAATACAGAATTTCCATTTGTTAGCTTTGAAGACATCCTTTCAGCAACAAACTTTTTCGCTAACTCCAACTTGCTTGGACGGGGAGGTTTTGGCAAAGTTTACAAGGTAAAAGAAAGTGGTACTTACAGCAGAACATGCTTTGGATAGAAGGAAAAAACAGCCTAATTTACTCTTCAACTGTTGTAAGAATCTACCCTTGACTTTCAAACAATTGTCTATCGACATTAAAGACTGCTAGAAAAATAACTACCCCCTTCCCACCTCCCGGCAGTTGTCTTAGCCAAGAAACTGCCCCAGATTTGGAAGATATGGTATCTATGTGGAAAAGTTGATGACTTAGGAGCTTAGCATCTCATAACAATAACAATAATAATAATAATTTCTATCTGAAAGCTTTGATGACTAATTAATACATGTAGAAGTGGATGCTAAATTAGTGAAACATGCCCATCTTGAATTCTACCATATTATACGAAATCGGTGTGGCTTAGGATGCATTGGTGATTTGCATTAGCTCTTATATTCAAGGGTACAAGGAAAGCCATTTTGGAGTTGAAAGCCATGTCATGTGCTCAGAGTTAAAAGGGGTTAAAATGCACTTATTTGTGTAAAAAGGGTAACTATAGGACTTCAAAAAATGTTTGTTTATAATTCTTTCTCAACTGAAAAATATGTGCTCATGTAGGCCACACTAGAAGGTGGAAACGAGGTTGCTATCAAAAGGCTTAGTAAAGGTTCTGGACAAGGTACAGTGGAGTTCAAAAATGAAGTAGTTCTAATTTCCAAACTGCAGCACAAGAACCTAGTCAGACTTCTTGGATGCTGCATTCATGATGATGAGAAGTTACTGATCTACGAATACTTACCTAACAAAAGCCTGGATGCCTTTCTCTTTGGTACGTGCTAGTTTGTTGTTAAGATATCACATAATTCGCACATTAACATATTGATACTCATGATGACTAGCTTCCATTCTTACTGATAATGAAAGATGCTGCACGAAAGCACGTGCTTGATTGGTTCACACGGTTCAAAATAATCAAAGGAATATCAAGAGGCCTTCTTTATCTCCATCAAGATTCAAGATTAACAATAATCCATCGAGATCTTAAAGCAAGCAACATCTTGTTGGACACAGAGATGACTCCCAAAATTTCAGATTTTGGCATGGCAAGAATCTTTGGTGCAAACCAAAACCAAGCAAACACAACCCGGGTTGTTGGGACATAGTAAGTAACTCAAAGTAGTAAAAATCACTTAAAACTCTGATTTTATGGTCCAGTATAGTTTAATCTGTACATTTCTTGCTGACTTGCTGTCAAATGTTTTAAACAGTGGTTACATGTCACCTGAATATGCGATGGGAGGTGCTTTTTCTGTAAAATCAGACACATATAGCTTCGGTGTTCTTCTCTTGGAGATTGTTAGTGGCTTAAAGATCAGCTCATCTCATCTCACAGCGAACTTTTCTGGCCTTATCGCTTACGTAAGTATTTGTAGAATACATTTCCAATTAATCACCACCCCAACATCAAGAAAATAGTAACTTGATCTTGAGATCACTTTATGTTTCAGGCATGGAGATTATGGGAAGATGGAAAACCAATTGAATTGGTGGACTCTTCGGTTCTGGCGAGCTGCCCACGAAACGAAGTTCTACGGTGTATTCATGTGGGACTCTTGTGTGTTCAAGACCGTGCCAGTGATAGGCCCCTAATGTCATCGGTTATGTTTATGCTAGAGAACGAAACAGCGCTCCTTCCGGCTCCAAAACAACCTGTATATTTTGCTCTGAGTAACTGCGGAAATGGAGAAGGAACCGAGAGCATGGATAATTCCATGAATGCAATTAGTATCACCACACTCGATGGCCGCTAGATGTTTTATACCTTAATGTAATAAAGTTTAGTATATAGCTAGTTGTATACTTTATGATTTATACTCTCTGTGAACTGAACTTTTGGTAGGTGGTTGTAATATTTGTGTATTTTATTGTATGAGAAATCTGTGAATAGTAGAGGCAGAGAGAGCCACCACCAAGCATCGAGGTAAAGAAGCTTATGCCCTGCTACCTTATCCCGTTCGGCCCAACTGAATTTTATTTTTGTTGGCTAAAGAGTTTTCTCTGAAACCAGCCATGTTGGGAATATGATTATAACCTGTTGTAGCTAGTATTCTAGAGTTCTATAGCATGGAAACTGTGTTGCCGAACATTATAAAATATTTTCAGCATCATTAATTACTGTACCTATGATACACCCATTTGATTTGATTCAGCAAAAAACGAATTTTACACTGAAATTCGAAATGCCCCCGGGCATTCGCAACTCAAGTAAAATTAAGGTTAGAGCATAAACCCAAAAGCGTATTGCTAGTACCTTGGCTCCCCATTCCCCAACCGGGACTATGAAGACCCTGGAGTGTCAATTCGCCTCGATTAGCTTGGCTTCAACGCCTCAGCGGACCGGTCGACGCAGAGCACGAGCTGATCGCCGCCTCGTCCTTCGCCACGCCCTGTGCCCGCCGGGGCGCCGTGTCCGCGGTGGCCGACGCGGCAGGCAGCGACGCCGCCGTGCGCTCGAGCACTTCGCCACAGGGATCCCCCGTCGCCGCTTTCCTCTTCTCTCCAAATAATGGCACTTCTATCACTCAGTAGGGCCTTGGGTCATTACTTCGTGTCTCATAGAGCCCTTAGTGGCCCATTTGGCCGAAGGGAAGGAAGGCCCATTACCCCTTCGGTTCATACTCTCGAGAGAAAAAAAAATCGATTCGACGGATTCGTCGACCAATCCGCGCCGAGTGCCGCGATAACTCCGATCTCATCGAGCAATCCGGGCGCGAATGGAGGAGCTACCGATTCCAATCGACGATCGCGTCCAGGTCCGGCACCGGGAGGAAGTTGATGGCGTCGTCAGCGAAAGCGGCGGTCACCGTCGTCGTTGGCGTCGGCGTCGGCGGTGGCCTCAGCCGTGGTCGGCGTCGGCGGCGGCAGGAGGTTTATTATGCGTGGAGGAGGCCGCGGGGCGTCCGCTGCCAATTCGTGAAACACCCAACAAGTCAACCACCGCGCCGCGACAAGCCACGCCTCCGAGCCGTGAGGTTTCCTCTGTCGCACTCTCACTCCACAGTCAAAGCTCCAATCTGAACTCGTGCACTCGCCAGTGCACTGTCAGATCTCAAATCTGAACTCGTAGCAATAATTTTTCTTTGCGCTTGCTGAATCTCAAGTGGAGTCTTTGTCAACTACTTAC
Source organism: Avena sativa (assembly GCA_916181665.1). NCBI lineage: Eukaryota > Viridiplantae > Streptophyta > Magnoliopsida > Poales > Poaceae > Avena > Avena sativa. The sequence continues at coordinate 391,541,152 of OV702280.1, read as the reverse complement.
TCTCCCATTGTTGATATGCCACGGTTGTCCGATTTTGGTTGTACCTTCACTCCCTCAAGCTGAATTGTTCTGAAGAACCACATACAGCCTAGTTGGTTCCTGGAAGTTGAAGAAGATGTCCTTACGGGGCAAGTCTTGCATTCGCATTTCTATCCTGCTATTCTTGAGTACACTCTGCAAATCCAATGACCAGCTCACACATGCAAAGCCACTCTCCTCTGGCGACACACTCATCTCCAACGTTGGGGATTTTTCTCTCGGCTTCTTCTCCACTAGCAGTTCCAGCGCGAGCTTGTACCTTGTCACATGGTACCAGAACATCCCCCGGCCGCACTGTCGTGTGGACTGCCAATCGTGACACCCAATCGCCGCCACCTCATCCCCCAAACTCGCCATCACCAACAGTTCTGGCCTGGTAATGTCAATCGTCAGACTCCCAAGGCCACATTATTTGGATGACGACAAGCATTCCTTGGGCAATGAAGAACAACATCATGGGCATGGGAGTTTCTGCAGTGCTGCTCGACACGGAGAACTTTGTCCACCAGTCTTTAGGTGGCACAATCATATGACAGAGTTTTGGTCACCTGACCGACACCATCCTTCCAAGCATGAGGTTTTTGTTCAGCTATAGGGCACAAGTTGCTGAAATCCTTGTTGCTTGAAGGGCCTGCATGATCCATCGCCTGGGGACTTCTCCTGCAGCGGTGACCCTAGCTCTCTGGATATTCAGTTTGTCACTTGGAACAAGACCAGGCCATACTACCGCATTGCTGTGTCGAATGGCATGTCAGTGACTGGTGGCATATAGGTGAACAATGGCACACCCTTCTTTTACCAAATGACCATCAACATAGAGGACGATTTCTACTTCATGTTCATAATCTCCAATACCTTAGTTTTCATGTGCATCAAGCTTGACCACACTGGCAAGTTGAAGTTTCTTAGCTGGAACAGTCTGTCATCATCATGGGAACTCATCGCTGAAATCCCTGCTGCTCCATGTGACTACTATGCCTCGCCGTCCAGCTATTGCGAATCCACTATGATTGTCCCAGCATGCAAGCACCTTGATGGGTTTGAGCCTGATGGTAACATTTTTTCTAGAGGGTGTAGGCGAATAGCAGCACTAGTTGTATGAACTTCAAAATATTGCAGTAGTCTCAGTTTCATTTTTTCGGCTAAATACTTTGTTGCTTGCAGAATCAGTAAATCTGTGAGATTTAAATCTTAGTTTATGGTAGGCCTACCCTGCGCAAGTAACTTCATACCCTTTCAAGTGATGTTTGATGCAGTAAATTCTTTGTTCCTAAAAACGGTGAAGTGTCAAAATTCTTACTGGATGCATCTGCAGTTCAAAGGAATAGCAAATTGGTAAAGATTGTTTTCATGACTATGGCATGCTTGCTGATACTTGCATGCATAGTCTTTATCATGGTATGCAAATACAAAGGTGTAATTAAGTGTGTGCAAAAGATGAAACCATTCAAACCGCCTAAACTGGCCAAAAATTTTGTAGTTCAATCTCATTCACAAATCTAATCTGAACTCTGGAGCTAGTACAAAATTTTGAACTAGCCCAAACCGGTCAAACTGTTCAAACCGGATTTGCACAGGCTTAGGTGTAATAAACGAAGACACTTGTTTTCAAGTTCAGCTTCACTGTCTAACTGCCAATAACAAAGTATTGATCTGTAGCAAGCAAACAGAGAAAGAAGGAAATCCAGAAGAGATCAATGCTAGTATACCTTAGTTCTTCCAGTGAAATTGGAGTAAAAAAATGTAGAGTTCCCGTTTGTTAACTTCGAGGATATTGCCGCCGCAACGGATAATTTCTCTCACTCCAAATGGCAAAGTTTACAAGGTAACAAGTTCTGCTTCTGTAGTTTCAGTATGCTCTGTTTTGTAAGTACAATTGTATTTCGAATTCAATTGCTTTCAGATTCTCACAATTCAGGAGGATACAATCATGTAGGGAATGCTGGAAGGTGTCAAGGAAGTTGCTATCAAATGGCTTAGTAAGGATTCTGGGCAAGGTGTAGAGGAGTTTAAAAATGAAATAGTGATAATTGCTAAATTGCAGCACAAAAATCTAGTTAGACTACTTGGTTGCTGCATTCATGGAGATGAGAGGTTACTTATCTATGAATACTCACCTAACAAAAGCTTGGATGCCTTCCTTTTTGGTATGTTCTAACTTCTGATACATATTACAAGTTTTTAATTAACTGTAAGGAAATCACTGATGACTAACGAAACACTTCGTTCACCATTAACTTTGAAGATGCTGCAAGACACCATGTGCTTCATTGGCCCATAACGCTTCAAAATAATTAGAGGAGTAGCAACAGGTTTTCTCTATCTCCACCAGGATTCCAGGTTAACCATAATACATAGAGATCTAAAGCAAGTAATGTCCTGTTGGACTCAGAAATGACTCCCAGAATATCAGATTTTGGTATGGCAAGGATATTTGGTGGAAACCAACAACAAGAAAACACTAACCGGGTTGTTCGTACATAGTAAGTAATTAAATGCACTAGCCACCTGCCAATATTTCAAGTTTCTACTGCCCATTTTATCTCATTTAGTACATCTCTGGTTATTAAATTATTCATACAGTGGTTACATGTCGCCTGGATATGCTATGAGAGGCGCGTTTTCTGTAAAATCAGACACCTATAGCTTCGGTATTCTTGTCTTGGAGATTGTTAGTGGCTTGAAGATCAACTCGCCGAGCTCGCAATGAACTTTGGCGGTCTTACTCCTTATGTAAGTACAGAGAAATGCAAAACATTTCATTGCATCAAACAAAATTGTAAGCAATTGATCATATGTCGATTCTATTGGCATAGGCTTGGAGGCTATGGAAAGACCGGACAGCAACAGAACTAGTACACTCTTTGGTTATTGAGAGCTGTCCACTTCATGAAGCTGTACGGTGTATTCATGTTGGTCTCCTATGTGTTCAAGATCATCCAGATGACAAGCCGCTTTTGTCATCGGATACTTTTATGTTGGAGATTGGAAGTGCATTGCTCCCAGCACCAAATCAGCCTGCATATGTTGCTCTGTGGAATTCCGGGACCCAAGAAGGAAGGGAGAACGCCGGAAATTCTTTGAATGCAGTGAGCATCACAACATTAGACGGTCGTTAGATGCTGGAAGCCTCAGCCTGCATATTTTTATGTTGTGGTCGCGTACACAGCCGTGTTGCGACTTGTCTTGCTCCAGGACGGTAAAATCGCTTCGATCTCGCGGCTTCACGAGTCACATCCCACGGTCTCAGGCTGGGTCATTGAAGCCGCTGGTGACCGCACCAAGCCAATCGGGTTAGTCTGCAAGAAATACTGGAGATTAATCCTTAATGAGGTACTGGGTCAAAACAAATCTAATATCCTTCTTCCTTGTGGCACGTGAGCAGCTGAAGATACCTGCAACAGCGTCAGAAGCAAGAAAATCTTCGGCTGAATAATAAAATACTCCTTCTGTTTCCAAGAAGCAAGAAAATCTTCGGCTGAATAATAAAATACTCCTTCTGTTTCCAAGAAGCAAGAAAATCTTCGTCTGAATAATAAAATACTCCTCTGTTTCTAAATGTACAACGTTCTAGAAGCTTAATGTAAATTGCTACTGCCTCTGATGGATCGGAGGGAGTAGAATGTTCTCAGTTCACATTCCTTTTTCCACACATCACAAGAATGTTCACATTCCACATCTCAACTAACGATTTTTCCAACTAACGATTTTTCTTTGCGTGTGCAGCACCTTTGGAGACTTGTACTCTGCTCTGCGTCTCCTGCCATCTTAACTACACACCAGAGCTAATTAGCCTCTCTAGCTTCATGCACGTCGAAGAAGAAGCATAATGGGTATGACACCTTGCGTTCCCATTTTTATCCTCCTGTTCTTGAGTTCATTCTGCAGATCCGATGACCAGCTCACACAAGCAAAGCCACTCTCCTCCAGCGATATGCTCGTCTCCAAGGGCGGGGACTTCGCGCTCGGCTTCTTCTCCCCAGACAGCTCCAACGCGAGATTATACCTTTGCATATGGTACAACAATATCCCTGGGCGCACCATCGTATGGACTGCCAACCGCGACATCCCAATCGCCACCACTTCATCCCCGATGCTCGCCATCACCAACAGTTCTGACCTGGTGTTGTCTGATTCTCAAGGTCACACTTCTTGGGCAACGAAGAACAACATCACCGCAACAGGAGTTGCTGCAGTGCTACTCGACACGGGGAACTTGGTCCTCGAGTTTGCAAATGGCACAATCATATGGCAGAGTTCTCAGCACCCAACAGACACCGTCCTCCCAGGTACAAGGATCTTTCTGGGGGACAAGGCCCATGTCGCCGGGCACCTCGTTGCTTGGAAGAGCCCCACTGACCCATCCACTGGAGACTTTTCTTTGAGCTCTGACCTCAGCATGAACCTTCAGTTAGTCATTTGGCATGGGAGTATGCCCTACACCCGCCTCAATATGCCCAGTGGTACGTCGGTGGATGGTGGGATATACCACAACACAATCATCTTTGAAGCGATTGTCAGCACGGGGGATGGGTTCTCTTATGAATTCTCCGTGTCTCCTGGCTCACCATACACACGTCTTACGCTTGACTACATGGGCGTGTTGAGGACTCTTATCTGGAACAACAGCTCATCATGGACAACCATCTCTGCGCACCCCACTAGTAGTAGCAGCTGCGACCTCTATGCTTCATGTGGCCCATTCGGCTATTGCGACTCCATGGGGGCTGTTGCAACATGCCGCTGTCTTGATGGGTTTGAGCCTGTTGGTCTCAACTTTTCAAGCGGATGTAGAAGAAGCGAGGCGTTGGAGTGCAGTAAGCAAAGTCATTTTGTGACCTTGTCTAGGATGAAGCTTCCGGACAAATCTTTACATGTTCTGAACAGAAGCTTCGACGAGTGCCAGACTGAGTGTACCATCAATTGCTCGTGTACGGCCTACGCGTATACTAACTCGAGCAGTAACGGTGCTATGGCTGACCAGTCAAGGTGTCTGGTTTGGACAAGTGAGCTTGTCGACACAGGGAAGTATAGCAACTATGGCGAGAACTTGTTCCTCCGGCTTGCCAGCTCTCCTGGTATGCACCACTCCATTAATCCATTGTAACCTTATGATATCACTTCGCTAAATGTGTCATGAAACTTCATTTATGGGACTTTTCTACTTAAATAGTATGCGCATCAACTCAACACCAACATTTAATCATGGCGCGTCTGATAAATTACCCGCAAAAAAAAAAGAGCATCTACTAAATTTACGAAGTTAACAGTGTATACTTGTAATCAGCAATACTTCTTTGCAGCCAATTTTGTTGGTATATAAAGAAAATCAGTAAACCTGTAACTGTTCTCTACGAGCATATTGCAACATTAAACTTCAGTTTACCATAAGCCTAGCAGTAACTCCCGAGGGAATTACTTGTAGCATGGTTGTTTGGTCCGGAATCATTTGTAATACTGTGCAAGTAATTTCATGCTGTTACAAGTTATGCTTGATACAGTAAATTATTCCTCAAAGTTGTGATAGGCTAAATTCTTACAGGACATATTTTGCAGTTCAAAAGAATAGCAAATTGCTAAATATCGCATTCTCGACTATAGCATGCCTATTGATACTCACATGTGTAGCGCTAGTCAAGATATGCAGATACAGAGGTAAAATAAACAAGGACCCTGTTTTTTTTTTCAAAATTCAGCTTCATTGTCCAATTATTAATAACGAAATATTAATCATTAGCAAGCAAGCAGCGAAAGAATGAAATCCAGAAGAGAGTGATGCCAGAGTACCTTAGTTCTTCCAGAAGAACTGGAGGTGAAAATATAGAGTTACCATTTGTTAGCTTCAAAGATATTGCTGCTGCGACAGATAATTTCTCTGACTCGACAGAAATTGGATGGGGAGGTTTTGGCAAAGTTTACAAGGTAAAAAAAGCTTCATATCGAGTTTCAGTAACACATTCTTTTTTTGAGGATAATTAGGTAGTGGAAAACAACGTTTCACAATTTCGGATGATGCAATCATGTAGGGAAAGTTGGACGGTCTCAACGAAGTTGCTATCAAAAGGCTTAGTAAGGATTCTGAGCAAGGGATAAAGGAGTTCAAAAATGAAATAGTTCTCATTGCTAAATTGCAGCATATAAATCTAGTTAGACTTCTTGGTTGCTGCATTCATGGAGATGAGAGGATACTTATCTATGAATACTTACCAAACAAAAGCTTGGATGTCTTCATTTTTGGTATGTTTGGGCTTTTGATACATATTGCATGTTTCTTATTAACCAAAAGCATATCACTGATGACTAATGATATACTCTATTTACTATCCATCTTTGGAGATGCTACAAAACAATATTTGCTAGATTGGTCCACACGCTTGAATATAATTAAAGGGGTGGCAAGGGGGCTTCTTTACCTCCACCAAGATTCAAGATTAACTATAATCCACAGAGATCTCAAGGCGAGCAATATCTTGCTGGATTCAGAAATGACTCCAAAAATATCTGATTTTGGTATGGCAAAGATTTTCGGTAGAAACCAACGTCAAGCAAAAACTTCCCGGGTTGTTGGGACATAGTAAGTTATCAATGCTCCAGCCACATATTGTGCTTCTAGTTTTCGGTTGTTTAGTTTAACTCATATTATGCATTTCTTTTTGTTGAATTATTTGAATAGTGGTTACATGTCGCCGGAATATGTTATGGGAGGTGCGTTTTCTGTAAAATCGGACACCTATAGCTTCGGTGTTCTTATTTTGGAGATCGTAAGCGGCTTGAAGATCAGCTCACCACAACATATAACGAACTTTGACAGCCTTACAACTTATGTAAGTATGGAGAAATGCACAAAATTTCAATAGCTCAAAGAAAACGTAGAAACTTGATCATAAGTTGATCTTATTGGTTCAGGCATGGAGATTGTGGCAAGATGGAAAAGCAACAGAACTAGTGCAGTCTTCGGTCATTGAGAGCTGTCCACTTCATGTTCTACGGTGTATTCACGTTGGTCTCTTGTGTGTTCAAGATCATCCTGATGATAGGCCGCTTATGTCATCAGTTATTTTTATGTTAGAGAATGAAAGTGCATTGCTCCCTGCACCAAAGCAGCCTGCATATTTTGCTATGCAGAATTGGGAGACTCAACCAAGGGAGAACATAGAAAATTCTGCGAATGCAGTTAGCATCACAACATTAGAGGGTCGTTAGATGTTGAAGGGTATAATTTTTGTACATATGAAAGTTTCAGTATATGCAGAGTGTATGATTTATGATCTACGATATGTGGAATCTGAATCTTTCAGTAAGTTCTTGTGTTGTATCTGACGTCTACACAGGCTGTGAATTGAGAACTATAATTTCGAGAATCTTCTGTTTCGAACAAAGAATTTCTTGTCTTGTATGCTCATGCTGCTACCTTCAGTTGCCAACACGCCCGGGATAATGATATTAGACTGTTTTGATGCAAGACCTCATTATACTGGATGGGGCGGAGCACAATGTGTTGCTCATTGATCTTGTTGGTTCAGGTTCCATTTACTGTTTTGCTTGGTGGCAATGCCTCTCTTGTCACCCACCGGATACTCGGTATCAGTCTGTTAACAGTTCAAACAGAAACTATTAACTGAAGCACTTCCCTTCTGCTTGACGGATATATTTTTCAATATTTTATTATGAACTTCAGAACAAGTTCTTTGCTTTTCGACAGATTTTTTTTTGTTTTACCAAAATGTGTGTTGTGATAGCAGAAATAACCTTTTTATATATCCTCCTTACCTTGGTTCATAGTTCAGTATCAGTATATCATTGAAGGCAAGTGGACCTGCAATGGCCGAATGTCTAAGGGAAGGCCGTTGTCTTGTCACACTGAGCGCTCGTGCCCATGCTAACACGTTCTTGACTCGCCAAGTCGTGAGATCGACGCTATTTTACCGTGACCAGAGCGGCTTGGAGAGAAGTCACCACTCACCACACGGCTGACCACAATACACTAGAGGAAAAAGGGTCATCCGTTCGCGACCCCTGGGAGCATTAGTCCCGGTTGCGCCACCAACCGGGACTAATGCTGGCACGCGTCCCGGTTGGAGCGGGCACGGGGCCAGGGGCATGCGTCCCGGTTGGAGCCACCAACCGGGACTAAAGGTTTGGCCACAGCCACGTGGCGTGGCACGCACCTTTAGTCCCGGTTGCTGGCTCCAACCGCGGTAAGGAGTATGAGAATTTAGATAAATGCCCGGTATGCAACGCGTTGCGGTATAAGATCAGACGAGATGACCCTGGTGATGTTGAGGGAGAGCCCCTCCGGAAGAGGGTTCCTGCTAAGGTTATGTGGTATGCTCCTATAATACCAAGGTTGAAACGCATGTTCAGAAACAAAGAGCATGCCAGGTTGTTGCGATGGCACAAAGAAGACCGTAAGAAAGACGGGGAGTTGAGACACCCTGCTGATGGGTCACAGTGGAGAAAAATCGAGAGAGACTTCCCAGACTTTGCAGGTGACGCAAGGAACTTATGGTTTGGTCTAAGTACGGATGGCATGAATCCTTTTGGGGAGCAGAGCTGCAGTCACAGCACCTGGCCCGTGACTCTATGTATCTACAACCTGCCTCCTTGGTTGTGCATGAAGCGTAAGTTCATTATGATGCCAGTGCTCATCCAAGGCCCGAAGCAACCGGGCAACGACATTGATGTGTACCTTAGGCCATTAGTTGAAGAACTCTTACAGTTGTGGGGGCAAACCAGGTGTACGTGCGTGGGATGAGAACAAACAGGAGCCATTTAATCTACGAGGGTTGTTATTCGTAACCATCAATGATTGGCCTGCTCTTAGTAACCTTTCAGGACAGACAAACAAAGGATATAAGGCATGCACCCACTGTTTAGATAAGACCGAAGGTACATATTTGCATAAATGCAAGAAGGTTGTGTACCTAGCGAATCGACGATTTCTTCCGACCAATCATCCCGTAAGAAAGAAAGGCAAGCATTTTAAAGGTGAGGCAGATCACCGGAAGAAGCCTGAACTCCCTGCTGGTGATGATGTATTTGGTATGGTCAAGGACATAGAAGTAATCTTTGGAAAGGGTCCCGGCGGTCAATCAGTTCCGAACGACGTCGCTACAGGACACGCACCCATGTGGAAGAAGAAATCTATATTTTGGGAGCTGCCATATTGGAAAGTCCTGCGTGTCCGCTCTTCAATCGACGTGATGCACGTGACGAAGAATCTCTGCGTGAACCTGCTAGGATTCCTAGGCGTGTATGGTAAGACAAAAGATACACCTGAAGCACGGGAGGACCAACAAATTATGAAAGACCCAAAGAACATGCATACAGATAACAAGACGGATAAAGGGCGTCACTTAAGTCGTGCCAGCTATGCTCTTACCAAAGCAGAGAAGGAAATCTTTTTTGAAGTCCTTTACAGTATCAAGGTGTCGTCGGGCTTCTCATCTAATATAAAGGGGATAATAAATATGGCAGAGAAAAAGTTCCAAAACCTGAAGTCTCATGACTGTCACGTGATTATGACGCAGTTGCTTCCGATTGCATTGAGGGGGCTTCTACCGGAAAATGTTCGAGTACCCATTGTGAAGCTGTGTGCATTCCTCAATGCAATATCTCAGAAGGTAATCAATCCAGATATTCTGCCAAGGTTACAGAAGGATGTGGTACAATGTCTTGTTAGTTTTGAATTGGTGTTCCCACCATCCTTCTTCAATATTATGACGCATCTCCTGGTTCATCTAGTGGAAGAGATTGCCATTCTCGGTCCGGTATTTCTGCACAATATGTTCCCCTTTGAGAGGTTCATGGGAGTCTTAAAGAAATATGTTCATAACCGTGCTAGACCAGAAGGAAGCATCTCCAAGGGATATGGAACAGAGGAGGTCATTGAGTTTTGTGTTGACTTTATTCCTGACCTTAAGCCGATTGGTGTTTCTGACTCGCGGCATGAGGGAAGACTAAGTGGAAAAGGCACGCTGGGAAAGAAAGCAATGATATGTAGGGACGGGGATTCTTTCACTAAAGCACACTACACAGTTCTACATAATTCCACCTTGGCAGCTCCGTATATCGAGGAACACAAGAATATTGTACACTCCAAAAACCTGGGGAAGCCTGAATCATGGATTACAGATGAACACATGAAGTCTTTCGGTGGTTGGATGCGGACACATCTCTTGAATGACACCACTGTTGGAGATCAGCTATACTTGTTGGCCGCGTCACCATCTTCTACTGTATTGAATTTCCAAGGGTACGAAATAAATGGGAATACATTCTACACGATCGCCCAAGATAAAAAGAGCACCAACCAAAATAGTGGTGTCCGCTTTGATGCAATAGACGAGAATGGACAAAAGGACACATATTATGGTTACATAGAGGAGATATGGGAACTAGACTATGGAGTCTCTTTTAAGGTCCCTTTGTTTCGCTGCAAATGGGTCAACCTGAATGGGGAAGGGGTAAAGATAGACCAGTTGTACGGAATGACAACAGTGGATCTCAACAATCTTGGTTATAGAGATGAACCATTCGTCCTAGCCAATGATGTGTCTCAGGTTTTCTATGTGAAGGACATGTCCTCCAGACCGAAAAAAAAGAAAAAATATGCAAACGAATACATCATATGATGAGCCAAAGCGTCACATAGTTCTTTCAGGGAAAAGAAACATCGTGGGAATCGAGGACAAGACAAACATGTCAGAAGATTATAATAAGTTCGATGAAATTCCGCCCTTCACAGTGAAAACTGACCCAAGCATTCCGTTAAGTAAAGAAGATGCTCCATGGTTACGTCTGAAGCGGTCATAAGGAATGACATATGCCAAGAAGTTCATGCTCATATTATGTAACTCTAGTTCATGTCTTTCGCGGTTTGTGGCTTGACCGAAGGATATCTTTCGCGGTTTGTGGCCTTTAGTCCCGGTTTTGTAGTCTCAGTTTTTAATATTAATAAATGTCTTGAGTGTTAGTCCCGTTTTGTGGCTGGACCGGGAGTGCCTCTATGACCAGTTTCTTGGAGATGCCGGAGGACTGGGCTCCGTCGGCATCTCCCTGAAACTGGTCGTAGTGGTGGCCCTGCTCTCGAAAACCATCTTGCAGCTTGTAACTTCACTAACTAGATCAATACGCCTCGGAGCTAACTAATTTCACATATTAGGGAGTGCCTCTATGACCAGTTTCTCGGAGATGCCGGAGGACTGGGCTCCGTCGGCATCTCCCTGAAACTGGCCGCAGTGGTGTCCCTGCTCTCGAAAACCATCTTGCAGCTTGTAACTTCACTAACTAGATCAATACGCCTCGGAGCTAACTAATTTCACATATTAGGGAGTGCCTATATGACCAGTTTCTCGGAGATGCCGGAGGACTGGGCTCCGTCGGCATCTCCCTGAAACTGGCCGCAGTGGTGTCCCTGCTCTCGAAAACCATCTTGCAGCTTGTAACTTCACTAACTAGATCAATACGCCTCGGAGCTAACTAATTTCACATATTAGGGAGTGCCTCTATGACCAGTTTCTCGGAGATGCTGGAGGACTGGGCTCCGTCGGCATCTCCCTGAAACTGGCCGTAGTGGTGTCCCTGCTCTCTAAAACCATCTTGGAGATGCCTCAAACTGGCTGGAGGACTGGACTCACAAGGATGCATATTTATAGTACAAGCAGCTCGGCATAATGTCGACACTCACGACATAATGTCGACACTCACCCCTATTATTAGTGCTGACTCATCTTTAGTCCCGGTTGGTGTCTCCAACCGGGACTAAAGGTAGGTACAAGCCGCACGACATAATGTCGACACTCACCCCTATTATTAGTGTTGTCTGGCCCACTCTGCCGCAATCCCTTTAGTCCCGGTTTGTGACTACATCCGGGACTAAATGTGTGCCGAACAATGATCATGTTTCGAAAAAACCTTCACAAAATGACCTATCATGTTCGAGGTTTCATGGCTTTCGGTCCAAATGACCGATGTTATGTGCTGAATCACGGCATAGTTTGTGATGTTGTGCCCATATTATGCATGTGTGTGGACATTGGTATGTAGAACAATGTTGCAGGAGGAAGTTTTCATTTTTGTCGCACGGAAAATCCCTTTTCCATTTTCCGAGCGCAAAAAACGGGTCGTTTTGTGAAGTAACCACCAAAATGCCGTTTCAGAATGCTACCGTCCTATTTTCCTAAAATACTAGACCACCTTACATGGACTATATCCCAACCGGTACATCTCAAACCTTTTCGTCCATCCCGGGTAAAAAGGACAAATGTCTGCCGAATCGGCAGGAAGTGGGTCCGGTTTGTACTACAGGTACATGATCTATCGCCCGTGATTTTTTGAAAAAATCATTTTTAGACTCGCAATATGTGGTTTCTTCAGAGATCCAATGCAAGTTCTAACGATGCCCGTCCCCTATCTTCATGCACACCGGTTCGACCATAGTTAGAAATTCAGATAATTCAAAACGGGCATAATAAATTCAAAAAAAATCCGAACAATGAAAATCCTTCGCGTGGTGTCATATTATGTTACATAGTTGAAAGGAAAAATACCAGACTTGGTATATTGATCATGTTTCGAAAAAACCTTCACAAAATGACCTATCATGTTCGAGGTTTCATGGCTTTCGGTCCAAATGACCGATGTTATGTGCTGAATCACGGCATAGTTTGTGATGTTGTGCCCATATTATGCATGTGTGTGTACATTGGTATGTAGAACAATGTTGCAGGAGGAAGTTTTCCTTTTTGTCGCACGGAAAATCCCTTTTCCATTTTCCGAGCGCAAAAAACGGGTCGTTTTGTGAAGTAACCACCAAAATGCCGTTTCAGAATGCTACCGTCCTATTTTCCTAAAATACTAGACCACCTTACATGGACTATATCCCAACCGGTACATCTCAAACCTTTTCGTCCATCCCGGGTAAAAAGGACAAATGTCTGCCGAATCGGTAGGAAGTGGGTCCGGTTTGTACTACAGGTACATGATCTATCGCCCGTGATTTTTTGAAAAAATCATTTTTAGACTCGCAATATGTGGTTTCTTCAGAGATCCAATGCAAGTTCTAGCGATGCCCGTCCCCTATCTTCATGCACACCGGTTCGACCATAGTTAGAAATTCAGATAATTCAAAACGGGCATAATAAATTCAAAAAAAATCCGAACAATGAAAATCCTTCGCGTGGTGTCATATTATGTTACATAGTTGAAAGGAAAAATACCAGACTTGGTATATTGATCATGTTTCGAAAAAACCTTCACAAAATGACCTATCATGTTCGAGGTTTCATGGCTTTCGGTCCAAATGACCGATGTTATGTGCTGAATCACGGCATAGTTTGTGATGTTGTGCCCATATTATGCATGTGTGTGGACATTGGTATGTAGAACAATGTTGCAGGAGGAAGTTTTCCTTTTTGTCGCACGGAAAATCCATTTTCCATTTTCCGAGCGCAAAAAACGGGTCGTTTTGTGAAGTAACCACCAAAATGCCGTTTCAGAATGCTACCGTCCTATTTTCCTAAAATACTAGACCACCTTACATGGACTATATCCCAACCGGTACATCTCAAACCTTTTCGTCCATCCCGGGTAAAAAGGACAAATGTCTGCCGAATCGGCAGGAAGTGGGTCCGGTTTGTACTACAGGTACATGATCTATCGCCCGTGATTTTTTAAAAAAATCATTTTTAGACTCGTAATATGTGGTTTCTTCAGATATCCAATGCAAGTTCTAACGATGCCCGTCCCCTATCTTCATGCACACCGGTTCGACCATAGTTAGAAATTCAGATAATTCAAAACGGGCATAATAAATTCAAAAAAAATCCGAACAATGAAAATCCTTCGCGTGGTGTCATATTATGTTACATAGTTGAAAGGAAAAATACCAGACTTGGTATATTGATCATGTTTCGAAAAAACCTTCACAAAATGACCTATCATGTTCGAGGTTTCATGGCTTTCGGTCCAAATGACCGATGTTATGTGCTGAATCACGACATAGTTTGTGATGTTGTGCCCATATTATGCATGTGTGTGGACATTGGTATGTAGAACAATGTTGCAGGAGGAAGTTTTCCTTTTTGTCGCACGGAAAATCCCTTTTCCATTTTCCGAGCGCAAAAAACGGGTCGTTTTGTGAAGTAACCACCAAAATGCCGTTTCAGAATGCTACCGTCCTATTTTCCTAAAATACTAGACCACCTTACATGGACTATATCCCAACCGGTACATCTCAAACCTTTTCGTCCATCCCGGGTAAAAAGGACAAATGTCTGCCGAATCGGAAGGAAGTGGGTCCGGTTTGTACTACAGGTACATGATCTATCGCCCGTGATTTTTTGAAAAAATCATTTTTAGACTCGCAATATGTGGTTTCTTCAGAGATCCAATGCAAGTTCTGTTGGAGATATGCCCTAGAGGTAATAATAAATGTAGTTATTATTATATATCTTTGTGTTTATGATAAATGTTTACATTCATGCTATAATAGTATTAACAAGGAAACCATTAATACTTGTGTGATTTGTAAAACTTAATTTGAAGTCCCTAGTATGGCCTCTATACTTCACTAGCTTGTTGGTTGATTGATGATGTGGTTTCTTTGTCATGAACATTGAGATGTTATCAACAACAAGATCATATCGTTAGGAGAATGATATGGTGGACATACTCCTATAGACAAGCGTAGCATAAAGATCAAGTCATTTCAATAGTTCAATTGCTATATGCTTTCTGATACATAGTAACCTAATTCCTTCGACCATGAGATCATGCATATTGCCTTTACTGGATGGATGCTTTGATGTCATCAAACACCACACCGTAACAGGGTGGCTATAAAAGTGGCATTGGGTGTTCGGAAAGTATTGGTTGAAACACATGGATCAAGAGTGGGATTTGTCCATCCACATGACGGATAGATATTCTCTGGGCCCTCTCGGTGAAATGTCATCCAATTAGCTTGCAAGCATGTGACTTGGTCACAAGGGATCACATATCACGGGAACGAGAAAAGAGTACTTATCAGTAACGAGGTTGAACTAGGTATGCAGAGATACCGACGATCATGACCTCGGATAAGTAACATATCGTGAGACAAAGGGAAATTGGTATCGTATGTAAGTGGTTCATTCGATCGCAAAGTAATCGTAGAAATATGTGGGAGCCATATGAATTTCCAGATTCCTCTATTGGTTATTGTTCGGAGAAGTGTCTCGATCATGTCCGCATAATTCACGAACCGTAGGGAGACACACTTAAGGATTCGACGTTGTTTGAGTAGTTATGGTATTATGAGAAAGAGACCGAATGTTGTTCGGAGTCTCGGATGGGATCCGGGATATCACGAGGTGATCCGGAATGGTCCGGAGAATAAGATTCATATAAGGAAAGTCCCATTTCGGAGTTGGGGAATGGTTCCGGTGTTTTCATCGGGAACATTCTAGAAGGTCCCGGAATGTCCGGCACTCCGGGGGGGAAGGGGTACATGAATGTGTCATTGCAAGATGGAATGATTGCATCATGTACTAAGTGTTCTCGCTGTCCAAAATAAAGGGTTTATTTAATTCCTAAATTGGAAAAGTCAAACGGCTAATTTGAAAGTCAAACTGCCAATTTTGGGAAGTGGGAAAAGAGGAGGATTGGTGGAGGCCGAATTGGGGGAGGACTCCTCCCTTGGCCGGCGCCCCACCAAGCCGACTTGGGGAGGGACTCTCCTCCCCATGGCGCAGCCAGCCCTCCCACCTATATAAGGAGGGGCAGGGCTCCCCTCCTAGTACACACAAGTTCCTATCCTCTAAACTAGAAACTAGACCTAGACCCCGGTTTAGAGCTGTTTCGGTTTAGAGCCTTCTAATTGGTTTAGAGCCCTCTAATTGGTGTGTCTAATTACTAGACCACTAATAGCCTCTCTCATAAGCTCCACCATACTCGCACCGGCTTAAGGCGAAGCCCTGCGGGATCTCCCCTCTACCTCCGGTACCACGCCGTTGTGCTGCCGGAATCGCGAGGAGAGTGCTACAACCTCCGCTGCCTGCTGGAACAAGGGAGAGGAAGGTCTTCGTCGAGTACCGAACGTGTGACCGACTGCGGGAGCGCTGCGGGAACGCGGCGCCGGAAGGATCGTCTACGCGATCTTGAGATCGGAAAGAGTACGACTACATCACCCACGAGAATCTGCTCTCGTTAAACACTTTGGAATCTTCGAGGGTGAGTTATTCCATCGACTCGTTGCTACAATCTAGTAGATAGATCTTGGCTTGTTTGTTTGTATGCGATAGAAAATTTTTGTTTTCCATGCTACGAACCCCTACAGTGGTATCAGAGCCGTGTCTATATGTAGATCTGTTGCACGAGTAGAACACAATGATCATTGTGGGCGTTGATGCTTTTATTGTAGATTGCTTTTTGTGTACTTTGCATCTTGCGGTATGTTGGGATGAAGCGGCCCGGGCTAACCTTACATGACATCGTTCATGAGACTTGCTCCACGCTTAACATGCAACTTGTATTGCATAAGTGGCTTTGCGGGTGCCTGTTTCTCCTAGCATAGTAAAGATCCAATTTACAACGGGTAATCAACAATGCTAGTATCAATGTTGTGGTTCTTGTTCGTAGGTTAGAACGACACTTATGGAAAGCCCCAAACCACGTAAAATATGCAAAGAAAGTAGAAGCGTCTAACTTTGTTTTGCAGGGGTGTGCAGTGATGTGATATGGCCATGATTGTGATTATATTTGATGTATGCAATGTTCTTTATTGTAAGTTGGCAACCGGCAGGAGCCATATGGTTGTCTTTAATTTCTGTTAAGGCCTGCGTGTCTATTCAAAATAGTTGTAATAGTTGAAGTTGGCGGACGACAACCATGAAGAAGCGTCATTGACCTTGATGCTATGCCGGTGATGATGGAGATCATGTTCGTGCTTGAAGATGGAGATCGGAAGCACAAAGAAGAAAGGCCATATCATATCACATATTATGAATTGCATGTGATGTTAATCCTTTATGCATCTTGTATTGCTTAGTAGACGACGGTAGCATTATAAGATGATCCCTCATGCACATAAATTTCAAGTTCTAAAAGTGTTCACCCTTAGTATGCACCGTTGCCAAAGCTTGCTGCTTCGAAGCACCACGTGATGATCGGGTGTCTTTGATTCCGCGGGTGACTACAACGTAAGCAAGCCAGATTTGCTTATGCGGAAGCTAAGGTTTGATCTTGACGAGCCTAGCATGTACAGACATGGCCTCAGGAACACGGATCGCCGAAAGGCAAAGCATGAATCATATAGTAGATATGATGAACATGATGATTGTTCGCCATTAAAACTATATCAGCTCTCGTGATGATCGGTGTTGATGTAGTGGATTTGGTTCGTGTGATCACTAAAACAATGTGAGGGATGTTGTTTTGAGTGGGAGTTCACCTAGTTTAATTTCATTAATTAATTTGAACTCAATTTGTCATAAACTTAGTCTAAACTATTGCAAATATGTTGTAGATCAATGGCAGCCCCTACCATCAATTTTAATGCGTTCCTAGAGAAAGAAAAGTTGAAAAACAATGGAAGCAACTTCGCGGATTGGTTCCGCAATTTGAGGATTGTCCTCACAGCTGGTAATTTGACCTATGTGCTGGATGCACCGCTAGGTGACCCACCTGCAGCTGATGCTACCGATGAAGTAAAGAATGTTTACCTCGCTCGGAAGAATCAGTACTCCATAGTTCAGTGTGCTATCTTGTATGGTTTAGAATCGGAGCTTCAGAAAAGGTTTGAAGAGTCAGATCCATATGATATTGTCGAGGATCTCAAATTAATCTTTGAGACTCATGCGGCAATTGAAAGTTATGAAGCTTCTGAAAAGTTCTTTAACTGCAAGATGGAAGAGGGTAGCTCCGTCAGTGAGCATGTGCTTAAAATGTCTGGGCACGCAAATAAACTTCAAAGTTTGGGTATAGTGATTCCTAATACTTTGGGAGTTTACCGCATCCTCCAATCACTACCACCAAGTTACAAGAACTTTGTGATGAACTACAACATGCAGAACATGAACAAAGAGTTGCCAGAACTATTTGCTATGTTAAAATCTGCAGAAGTGGAGATCAAGAAAGAGCACCAAGTGTTGATGGTCAATAAGACCACCAAATTCAAGAAAGGCAAGTCTAAGCAGAAGGGACACTTCAAGAAGGGTGGTAAGAAAGTTACCACGCCGACGAAGAGGACCAAGGCTGGACCCAAGCCTGATACTGAGTGCTTTTACTGCAAGGGAGAAGGTCACTGGAAGCGGAATTGCCCAAGGTACTTGGCGGATTTTAAGAACGGCAACATCAAGAAGAAAGGTATATCTGATATACATGTTATTGATGTGTATCTCACTAGTACTCGTAGTAGTGCCTGGGTATTTGATACTGGTTCGGTTGCTCATATTTGTAACTCGAAACAGGAGCTGCAGAATAAACGGAAGCTAGTGAAGAACGAGGTGACGATGCGCGTGGGAAACGGATCAAAGGTTGATGTGATCGCGGTCGGCACACTACCTCTTCATCTACCATCGGGATTAGTTTTATACTTAAATAATTGTTATTTGGTGCCTGCGTTGAGCATGAACATTATATCGGGATCTTGTTTATTGCGAGACGGTTACTTGTTTAAATCCGAGAATAATGGTTGTTCGATTTATATGCGTAATATGTTTTATGCACATGCACCTTTGATAGATGGTCTATTCATATTGAATCTCGATAGTAGAAATACACATATTAATAACATTGAGGCTAAACGTTTGAAATCAAGCGATAATTTGACCTATATGTGGCACTGTCGTCTTGGTCACATTGGAGTGAAGCGTATGAAGAAACTCCATTCCGATGGACTTCTTGAATCACTTGATTTTGAATCACTTGAAAGATGCGAAGCATGTCTGATGGGTAAAATGACTAAGACTCCATTTTCTGGTATGATGGAGCGAGCTACAGACTTATTGGAAATCATACATACCGATGTGTGTGGTCCAATGAGTGTAGCATCGCGCAGTGGTTATCGTTATGTTCTTACCTTCACGGATGACTTGAGTAGATATGGGTATATCTATTTCATGAAACATAAGTCCGAAACTTTCGAGAAGTTTAAGGAGTTTCAAAGTGAGGTAGAGAATCAACGTAACAAGAAGATTAAATTTCTACGTTCTGATCGTGGAGGTGAATATCTAAGTTACGAGTTTTGCGAGCATTTGAAGAAATGTGAAATACTTTCGCAGTTGACACCGCCGGGAACACCACAGCGTAATGGTGTGTCTGAACGTCGTAATCGAACTCTCTTAGATATGGTTCGTTCTATGATGTCACTTACAGATTTGCCACTATCATTTTGGGGTTATGCATTAGAAACAGCCGCATTCACTTTAAATAGGGCACCGTCTAAATCCGTTGAAACGACACCGTATGAATTATGGTTTGGGAAGAAACCTAAATTGTCGTTCCTTAAAGTTTGGGGATGCGAAGCCTATGTAAAGAAGTTACAGCCGGACAAGCTTGAACCCAAAGCGGAAAAATGCGTCTTCATAGGATACCCGAAGGAAACTGTTGGGTATACCTTCTATCATAGATCCGAAGGCAAAATCTTCGTTGCTAAGAATGGATCCTTTCTAGAGAAGGAATTTCTCTCGAAAGAAGTGACTGGAAGGAAAGTAGAACTCGACGAGGTTGTCGAACCTTCTCTCGAAATTGCGAGTAGCGCAGCACCGGAAGAAGTTCCTGTGGTGCCTGCACCAATAAGAGAGGAAGCTAATGATGGTGATCATGAAACTTCGGTTGAAGTTACTACAGAGCCTCGGAGGTCAACGAGAACTCGTACCACTCCAGATTGGTATGATTCCGTTATGAATGTCATGTTGGTGGACAACACCGATAACCCCGAGACATATGAGGAAGCGATGATGAGCCCAGATTCCAATAAATGGCAAGAAGCCATGAAATCCGAGATTGGATCCATGTACGAAAACCAAGTATGGACTTTGGTGGACTTACCGGATGGCCGGAAGGCTGTCGAGAACAAATGGATTTTCAAGAAGAAAACAGATGCTGATGGTAATGTTACTGTCTATAAAGCTCGACTTGTCGCAAAAGGGTTTCGACAAATTCAAGGAGTTGACTACGATGAGACTTTCTCACCGGTAGCGAAGCTAAAGTCTGTGAGGATTATGTTAGCAATCGCTGCATATTATGATTATGAGATATGGCAGATGGATGTCAAAACAGCATTCCTCAATGGAGACATTGATGAAGAGTTGTATATGATACAACCCAAAGGTTTTGTCGATCCTAAAGATGCTAACAAGGTATGCAAGCTTCAACGGTCCATCTATGGATTGAAGCAAGCATCCCGAAGTTGGAATCAACGTTTTGATAAGGTAATCAAAAGTTTTGGTTTTATACAAACTTATGGAGAAGCTTGTATTTACAAGAAAGTGAGTGGGAGCTCTGTAGCATTCTTAATACTGTATGTGGATGACATATTGTTGATTGGGAATGATGTAGACCTTCTTAATAGTGTCAAGGAATATTTGAATAATAGTTTTTCAATGAAGGATCTTGGCGAAGCAGCTTACATATTAGGCATAAAGATTTATAGAGATAGATCGAAACGCCAAATATCATTGTCACAAAGTACATATTTGGACAAAGTTCTAAAGAGGTTTGGAATGGAAGATAGCAAGAAAGGGTTCTTGCCCATGTTGCCCAATACGACCTTGAGTAAAACTCAAAGTCCGACATCGGCAGAAGATAGAGAAAAGATGAGTAAGACTCCCTATGCCTCAGCCATAGGATCTCTAATGTATGCCATGCTATGTACTAGACCCGACATCGCATATGCTGTTAGTCTAACTAGCAGATATCAAAGTGATCCAGGAGTGGATCATTGGACAGCGGTCAAAAACATCCTTAAGTACTTGAGAAGAACTAAGGATATGGTTCTTTCTTATGGAGGTGATGAACAGCTCGTTGTTAATGGTTACACCGATGCTAGTTGGAACACCGATCCGGATGATTCTAAATCACAATCTGGATACGTATTTATTTTGAATGGTGCAGCAGTTAGCTGGAGGAGTGCAAAGCAAAGCGTTGTGGCGAGATCTTCAACTGAATCGGAATACATGGCTGCTTCGGAGGCTTCACAAGAAGCGATATGGATGAAAGAGTTCATTACAGAGCTGGGTGTGGTTACAAGTGCGCTGGACCCAATGTCTATCTACTGTGATAACATGGGCGCCATAGCCAATGCGCAAGAACCAAGGTCACACAAGAAGCTGAAGCATATCAAGCTGCGTTTCCACGCTATTCGAGAACATATCCAGGATGGGGATATAAAGATTTGCAAAGTACACACAGATCTGAATGTGGCGGATCCGTTGACTAAACCTCTCCCGAGGGCAAAACATGACCAACACCAAACTGCCATGGGTGTTCGGTATATTACCATGTAATCTAGATTAGATGACTCTAGTGCAAGTGGGAGACTGTTGGAGATATGCCCTAGAGGTAATAATAAATGTAGTTATTATTATATATCTTTGTGTTTATGATAAATGTTTACATTCATGCTATAATAGTATTAACAAGGAAACCATTAATACTTGTGTGATTTGTAAAACTTAATTTGAAGTCCCTAGTATGGCCTCTATACTTCACTAGCTTGTTGGTTGATTGATGATGTGGTTTCTTTGTCATGAACATTGAGATGTTATCAACAACAAGATCATATCGTTAGGAGAATGATATGGTGGACATACTCCTATAGACAAGCGTAGCATAAAGATCAAGTCATTTCAATAGTTCAATTGCTATATGCTTTCTGATACATAGTAACCTAATTCCTTCGACCATG
Source organism: Avena sativa (assembly GCA_916181665.1). NCBI lineage: Eukaryota > Viridiplantae > Streptophyta > Magnoliopsida > Poales > Poaceae > Avena > Avena sativa. The sequence continues at coordinate 391,519,224 of OV702280.1, read as the reverse complement.
AGATCATGCATATTGCCTTTACTGGATGGATGCTTTGATGTCATCAAACACCACACCGTAACAGGGTGGCTATAAAAGTGGCATTGGGTGTTCGGAAAGTATTGGTTGAAACACATGGATCAAGAGTGGGATTTGTCCATCCACATGACGGATAGATATTCTCTGGGCCCTCTCGGTGAAATGTCATCCAATTAGCTTGCAAGCATGTGACTTGGTCACAAGGGATCACATATCACGGGAACGAGAAAAGAGTACTTATCAGTAACGAGGTTGAACTAGGTATGCAGAGATACCGACGATCATGACCTCGGATAAGTAACATATCGTGAGACAAAGGGAAATTGGTATCGTATGTAAGTGGTTCATTCGATCGCAAAGTAATCGTAGAAATATGTGGGAGCCATATGAATTTCCAGATTCCTCTATTGGTTATTGTTCGGAGAAGTGTCTCGATCATGTCCGCATAATTCACGAACCGTAGGGAGACACACTTAAGGATTCGACGTTGTTTGAGTAGTTATGGTATTATGAGAAAGAGACCGAATGTTGTTCGGAGTCTCGGATGGGATCCGGGATATCACGAGGTGATCCGGAATGGTCCGGAGAATAAGATTCATATAAGGAAAGTCCCATTTCGGAGTTGGGGAATGGTTCCGGTGTTTTCATCGGGAACATTCTAGAAGGTCCCGGAATGTCCGGCACTCCGGGGGGGAAGGGGTACATGAATGTGTCATTGCAAGATGGAATGATTGCATCATGTACTAAGTGTTCTCGCTGTCCAAAATAAAGGGTTTATTTAATTCCTAAATTGGAAAAGTCAAACGGCTAATTTGAAAGTCAAACTGCCAATTTTGGGAAGTGGGAAAAGAGGAGGATTGGTGGAGGCCGAATTGGGGGAGGACTCCTCCCTTGGCCGGCGCCCCACCAAGCCGACTTGGGGAGGGACTCTCCTCCCCATGGCGCAGCCAGCCCTCCCACCTATATAAGGAGGGGCAGGGCTCCCCTCCTAGTACACACAAGTTCCTATCCTCTAAACTAGAAACTAGACCTAGACCCCGGTTTAGAGCTGTTTCGGTTTAGAGCCTTCTAATTGGTTTAGAGCCCTCTAATTGGTGTGTCTAATTACTAGACCACTAATAGCCTCTCTCATAAGCTCCACCATACTCGCACCGGCTTAAGGCGAAGCCCTGCGGGATCTCCCCTCTACCTCCGGTACCACGCCGTTGTGCTGCCGGAATCGCGAGGAGAGTGCTACAACCTCCGCTGCCTGCTGGAACAAGGGAGAGGAAGGTCTTCGTCGAGTACCGAACGTGTGACCGACTGCGGGAGCGCTGCGGGAACGCGGCGCCGGAAGGATCGTCTACGCGATCTTGAGATCGGAAAGAGTACGACTACATCACCCACGAGAATCTGCTCTCGTTAAACACTTTGGAATCTTCGAGGGTGAGTTATTCCATCGACTCGTTGCTACAATCTAGTAGATAGATCTTGGCTTGTTTGTTTGTATGCGATAGAAAATTTTTGTTTTCCATGCTACGAACCCCTACAAGTTCTAACGATGCCCGTCCCCTATCTTCATGCACACCGGTTCGACCATAGTTAGAAATTCAGATAATTCAAAACGGGCATAATAAATTCAAAAAAAACGGGCATATAAGTTAATTCATTTTAAAAGGTTACATTAATTATTTTTTAAAAATGGAATATGTTTTTGAATTATTTATTCAAATCCATACACTTCTTATGTTTAAAGTTTTTCTAAATTCCAAATTGATATTAAAAAAATATAAGTTAATTCATTTTTAATTGTAAATGGTTCATATTTTAAATGGTTACATTAATTATTTTTTAAAACAGAAAATGTTTTTGAATTATTTATTTAAATCCAAACACTTTTTACGTTTAAAATTTTTCTAAATTCCAAATTAATATTCAAAAATATAAGTTAATTCATTTTAAAAGGTTACATTAATTATTTTTTAAAAATAGAATATGTTTTTGAATTATTTATTCAAATCCATACACTTCTTATGTTTAAAGTTTTTCTAAATTCCAAATTGATATTAAAAAAATATAAGTTAATTCATTTTTAATTGTAAATGGTTCATATTTTAAATGGTTACATTAATTATTTTTTAAAACAGAAAATGTTTTTGAATTATTTATTTAAATCCAAACACTTTTTATGTTTAAATTTTTTCTAAATTCCAAATTAATATTCAAAAATATAAGTTAATTCATTTTAAAAGGTTACATTAATTATTTTTTAAAAATAGAATATGTTTTTGAATTATTTATTCAAATCCATACACTTCTTATGTTTAAAGTTTTTCTAAATTCCAAATTGATATTAAAAAAATATAAGTTAATTCATTTTTAATTGTAAATGGTTCATATTTTAAATGGTTACATTAATTATTTTTTAAAACAGAAAATGGTTTTGAATTATTTATTCAAATCCAAACACTTTTTATGTTTAAAGTTTTTCTAAATTCCAAATTAATTATCATTTAAAAAACAATACAAATTTAAACCCCAAAATAAAAAATAAGGCGGGAACAGAGAGAAAATACCTGAAATTTTTTGAAAACAGGGGAATATGTCCCGGTTGGAGCCACCAACCGGGACTAAAGACCCCCTGCGCGCCAACCCTTGGTCTGCTGAAAATATTGGAGTATAGGTCCCGGTTGGTGGCTCCAACCGGGACGTATAACCCTTTAGTCCCGGTTGGAGCCACCAACCGGGACTAAAGGTCCTTTGGTTATAACTGGGTGCCCCTTCTCTTCTTCTTCCCCCATCTCACCTCCTCTTCTCTTCTCGCGCACGACGCCGTCAGGCTGCCCCGCCGCCGTGCACGCCCTACCGGCCGCCCCTCGCCCAGCCAAGCGTGCAGGAAGCTTCGCCTCGTCGCCCCGAGGCTTCTCCCTGAAGGAATCGGCCCCGCTCGCTCCCAATCGTCGCCAACGACCCTCGAGCCCGACGATCGCCGCCGTCGATTCGTCGGCTCCTGACCTCGCCTCGCCTCCCCGACACCACCACCGCACACCTGGTATGCTGCTGGTCCTCGTGGACCCTCTCTCTCGCCCCCTCTCGCTCTGGTTCATCCTCCCCGTCGACTCCCTGCCACCACCGCCGCTCACCGTCATCGTGCTCTCTCTCCGGTGACCTTTTGGAGGCGGCGCCGCTACTCGTTGGCTCGCCTCAACCTCCTCTCTCTAACGCGCGCACGCACGCGCCCTAGATCGCACCCTAACGCCGTTCCCGATCACCGTCCTGCAAGCCACCGCCGGCGTCGGGAGAGAAGAGGTCGATGGCGACGATTCGAAGAACGCGGGGCTGATTCCTCCGGTGGAGATGATCTTCGCGATGAGGCGGTTCCAACGGCGGCCTCGACTGGCCGTGAGGTGGCCAGAGACGGCGGGGCGACGCAACACCTACGCAGCTAGGGTTCGGGCAAAGGGGGAAAACGGGGAAGAAGAGAAGCTAGGGTTGTTGATGGCGGCGCTGGAGCTCTTATAGGCTCGCGGGGGCGGCGACGATGATCTTGGCATGCGGCGGCGCATCGGGTGGCCGGCGGCGAGCCACCGAGCTGCTTGCGTCGGGGAGGAAGAAGACAGAAATAGAAAGGCCGAAGGGGTACGGGCCTGGCTGGGCTGCTCTTGGGCCCCGGGTGGGCTTCCTGCTAGCGCCAGAGAGAGAGAAGGAGAGATGGGCTCGGCCCAGTAGCTAGGTTGGATACATTTTTTATTTCCAGAATTTTTTTTCTATTTCTATTTCTGATTTCCCTTTTGTAATTTGAATTTCAAATCTGTTTTGAATCTTTTCAACTTACAGAAACTTTTATAAAGTATATGAAATAGTGTGAGACCCTTTTATACACTTTGGGCTCAACTCATGTAGTTAGTTGTTTAAATACAAAACTCATTTGAATGGTTTTCAAATGGAGGGGGAAGTTAGGGTTTAGGGTTTGATTTGTTCTTTCTTTATTAAACCAAAATGCAAGTTCAACAATTTAAATGACAAGTATAATTAGAAGAACAAATGCACCCCTCTCATATGTTCCGGAGTTTCCCCGAGTTAGGGTTTTCACCCGTCGGAACCCCGATTAAATCGTCGAGCATGTCTTAGGGTTACATTCCAATGCAAATTAACTTGTCATATCATCATACTTGCTTGAGCATTGCATTGATGCCATGTGTTGATTGTTTCCCTTTCTTTTCGGTGTTTCGATTATTAGGTTTATTATTAGTTAGGTATTATTAGGTTTATTAATTAGTTTGGTATTATTGGTATTCGACCCCACTGGTCAGTCAATGTGGGTAGCCCCAGACCCGATTCACATTGTCAGTCACTGTGGTTAGATAAGGAATCATTAATACCCCTTAGGTGCATGTGGGTTCGACGATGTGCCTTCGCCAGGGCATTCTGAACCCTCTTAAATCGATTCCAATATGGTATTTTGTTAGTATCTAGTGTTACCTATCTGCTGGATAGTTTCCCTTTTGTAGCCTTATACTCATGTTCCCCTCTCATATGCATCGGAGGTTTCTCCGAACTAGGTTACACCCCTCGGAACTCCGGAATATTGATTTTAGTTGATTTTAGCTAGAGTTACCTATCTACTACACGGTTTCCTTTTTGTAGCTAGGTTTAGGGTTTCTCTTCATTTTTATTATTGTGTATGTATATATTAGGGTTTCTCCTTAACTTTCTCCTTTAGCCGCTTTGACTTATTCGTTTTTCCACCTATGCAGAAAATATGGACCCACACGTCAGAGACGAAGAAAAGGAAGAGTTGATCCAAGGTGTGATCCGTGGGGAAGATAATTTAGACGTATCAATGTTTCTGAACAACTCCGGTGAGGGTGATCCTCTTTTTACCGGAGTAGACAACTTGTTTGAGGTTGAAGGTGTTGCCTTCCGCGAGGGAGAAGGCGATGCCTTGTGTAATCGAGAAGACGACCGCTCCGGCGAGGTGCATGTAATATAAATCAATTCATTAATTAATCATCTGCTATCTATATAGAAATAGTAACGACGATCTTTCTTCTTTTAGCCCTCCGGATCGAAGGAATCTACTGAAAAGAGCAGACGAGGCCCAACCAAAAAGTTGCAAGACCATGAGAGGTTTAGGATCGAAGATGTCGCTGAAGACGGCAGACCGACAGCTCCCGAAGTTGTCGCAACCAAATTTGTGGCACAATGCGGAGTAATCGTTAGGGACTTAATCCCGATCACCATTAGAAATTGGAATAGGCCTGCTAAAGCGGATGAAGAGGGAACATGTTTATTTGTCCCTAACCACGCCAAAGATTTACTGTGGAAGAGGCTCATGGTTAATTTCAAACTACCGAAGATAGAGCTGGATCCAAATGCGGAGGATCCAGTTGAGGACGCCTTACAACATGGGAGAGCCATGGAGGCTAAGGTCAGTGAGTGGGCTTTGAAGAAGATGGCCCAGTGTTTCACCAACTGGAAGAAAAGATTGCACCTTGACTATGTCGTGAAAGAGAAGACTCCGGATTTCAAGAAGACTCAGTTTCAGAAGATAAAACCATTCTGGGCTGAGTTTGTGGAATACAAGACATCGGAAAAAGCTAAGGAAATGTCTGCAAAGAATAAGCTGAATGCTGCTAACAAGAAGTATCACCATACTATGGGGCAAGGTGGCTACAGGGCTGGCATTCCTAAGTGGGAGAAACTTGAGGAAGAACTGCGTGCTAAAAAGATCACCCCAGAGACAGACGATTGGGTAGAACGTGCAAGGAATTGGTTTTACGGGCATGGGGGCACGTTGGACTCGGAAGGGAGGTGTATATATAACATACGACATAAAGAAGACCCCTTGCCAATCGAGAGGATGAGAAAAGCAGTAAAGGCTGTTAAAGATGGGGACTTCATTCCCGATAGAGAGAATGATGAGCTCACACTCGCCCTTGGAAATAAGGAACATGATGGACGAACACGAGGCACAATAGGCTCCCAATCATGGAGGACTGGGTTTCCCGAAGAGAGGAAGAAATATCCTGATAGAAGCCGCCAGAGGAGTAAGGACAGGGCGGCAGTTGAAGCAGAAAGTCAGAAAGAGCGAATGCGTTTAATTGAAGAACGATTAAAGCAACAACAAGATGAAATTAACTCACTTAAAGAGCAAAGTACTACCGGCCCATCTCAGCAGCACACTGCATTCGATGCTACCGGCCTATCGAATAATCGAAAAAGCAGTGTGGCTTCCACCGAGGTCCCGGGTGATGACAATGGCGATGCCGATGATGCACCGACGATGGCTCCTGTTGGCTACCCAGTGGATGATATCACAGAGATGACACACTGCGAGCTACATGTCAAAGTTGTGAACATATCAATGAAGGTGGCGGTCGGCTATGCCTTACCAATTGGACCCACACCAACTTACCACAGTCGTCCGGTTCCAGAGGGCTACGCTGTTGTCGGCGTGGATGAAATCATGCCCACCTTTGAGGTTTTGGATCTTCACTACCCTGCTGGTGAAGGGGATGTGACTGTGCTGGGTGACGCAAAAAACGTCACCATTCTATGGCCGAAGGATTGTATCGTGCTTCGAAATCACACGCCAAGGCCATCTTCGCCGCCGCCTCACCCGTCTCCAGCGAGGTCGTCGCCGCCGCGGCAGCCGTCTTCGTCGCCTCACCCGGCTCCGTCGCCTCACCCGTCTCCGGTGCAGCCATCGCCGCGGGAGCCATCGCCGGCGCCTCAGGATAAAAAGCGTAAGCGTACCTCTACTGTGCGTCGTAAGCGATCGCCGAAACGTAAACAAGAGCCTCTTCCAAAAGTACCAACGGTTCCTCCCAAGAGAGCTTATGACTGTACTGAAGAGGAGACTGCGGCGATCGTTGATGCGGAAACGATAGCGTTTTTCGCTAAGCTGAGGCGGCCGAAAGAGCCAGAGTTCCCCAGCACCAAAGAAGAAAAAGCCAAAGTGTTGAAAATGCTAAAGACTCTTCATCAACCCGAGCCAAAGCTGTCATCAGACTATGAGCGTTCTATTCTCAAGTCACATGCAGCACAAAAAGCCTCGAAGAGCAGTACTGATGCAAGCGGGAAATCTGTTGCCCAGCTCAGAGAACAAGCAAAACAGACTTGCGCCCCTCTCAAGGTGATTTCTCAAACCAATGTGGGGTCGAGCAAATATGGGGCCGAAGAGCAGTATGATCCAGAGGTAGTTGCACAATACGGAGAAGCTGCCGCTGCTCAAGGTATGAGTATTGCCCAGTACTTATCCCAGTTAGAGTTCTTCCCCGTGAGTGAAGTAGCATACCAATACCAGTACGGAAAACCTCTCGTCAAACCTGAGGAGGTAAACAATCTTCCAACAAAAATGCGAAGATTGCATAACTGGTACTTGCATGCCACAAAGGCCGGGGCTAACTGGATAGTGCTGAGGGTTACAAAAAAGCATCATGGGAAAGAAAGGGATGACATGATATCCATTGAATTTGATGAACTATTTCAATTATTCAATCAAGACGCCTTGGACAAATCGATCATGAGTGCCTATTGTCTGTAAGTACTAATTCTGTAATTAATTTAGTCTCCATCTATATTATTTTGTTTATTGCATGTATATAATCATACTTTAATATGCAGAATGAAGATTCTCGAATGCAGCAGAGGACAAATCTATGACATTGGCTTCATTGACCCATATTGGGTTCATGAAGCTAATCTCAAAATAAGCCCACTGGATACGGAGGATAATATAGTACACGCGTTAAGGTTTCAAGAAACCAAAAGGGAAATACTATTTCCTTACAACTTCCAGTGAGTGTTATTGTCTTGTATACACTTTCTATTTCGCTTACTCGATGTTAAGTATATAATTGATTAGTTCTGCATTCGCAGGTACCACTATATTCTGTTAATCATTCAACTTGACAAAGGGCGTGTACTAGTCATGGACTCGAAACATAAACCCCTTGAGACGTGGAAGGACATGCAGATACTTCTCCAGCGGTAATTCTAATCATTACGACACTATATCGGCAACGTTCGTGAATTTTATGATATCAAGTACTTAATAACTTATTTTATTCGTTTTCTACGCCGGGCAACGCTTGGAAACGGTTCACCAAGAAGGCTAGGGGTGTTTGGAAAGAGGAGCTTACATTTCAACCACTAGATGTAAGCACCACTAGCTATATCCGCGCATCTCTTTGATTCTAGTTTTGATACAGTTATTATCATGCTTCATTATTATTTTGATTGAACTCTGTTGTCGTAAAGTGCCTGACGCAGGGACCAGGTAACAATCTATGTGGATACTATGTATGCGAGTTCATCCGGCAGACGTGCGATGAGAAGAGCAGAAATTTAGAGCAACTCCACGTACGTAAACAATTTTCTATAGTTTTTAATTACAATCAAATTGTGTTTAGTTTCATATTCATATAGGCTGACTCCTTTTTTAAATCAGATCGAACGTCTACGGGACGGTCTTCTGCCAAAGGACCCCATACGAGCAATACAGGAGGAATTGGCGGGATTCTTGGATGCAGAAGTCCTAGACCCAAAAGGGGAATACTATTCGGCTATGTATAGACAATAGGGATTGTAAAAATAGCAACTTTCAAGGAATTGGCCGGTAGCATCGAATAGCAACTTTTGTATGTAGTGCATGAACTCGATGCGTGTATTGAATGTAAAATGTTGTCATGATGATCTTGTGTAATATAAGGTTCCTTCATTGATAAGTGCAAAACACTAAATAAACAATAAAACAACCTAAATGAATTCTCTGCCGCGGCACAAAAAGTGGCGAAAATGCTGCCGCGGCAACAAAATGTGCCAAAATGAATTCTCTGCCGTGGCAGAGAAATGGGCCAAATCTCTGCCGCGGCAGCAGGTTATTAGTCCCGGTTCCTGTTACGAACCGGGACTAAAGCTCCACCCCCCCCCTCGCGCTCTGATGCCGCCACGTGTGCCCCCATTTGTCCCGGTTGGTGGGGCAACCGGGACTAAAGGTTAGAGCTTTAGTCCCGATTGCCCCGTCCCGGTTGGGCAACCGGGACTAATGGCCCTTACCAACCGGGACGCATGGGGCGTTCTCTACCAGTGATACTCTATTGTCGCAGGCAAACCCGCATGCCTTTCCCTGTCGCCCTCTCACGCCAATCTAGTGACGATTTTTCCTTCATGGAGGCGTGCAGTCTGGTCTGGCCATGCATCTTTGCTATGGTCTGGGTCGACCTTGCTCTCTTTCTCCATTACTAGCCTGGTTACACTTTGTCATCCTATGTTTGTTCAATTTTTTCCATTCCTCAAGTGTGATAAGAGTCGAGTGTAAATTGGGAGGTGGAGAAATAAGACCCCCAACAGCTCGCTCGAAACGAAGAAGAGGCATAATGGGTATGCCCTCTTGCGCTGTCATTTTCTTCCTCCTGTTCTTGAAATGCAAATCCGATGACAAGTTCACACATGCAAAGCCGCTCTCCTCCGGCGACATGCTCATCTCCAAGGGCGGGCACTTTGCGCTTGGATTCTTCTCCCCGAACAGTTCAACTGGGAGCTTATACCTTGGCCGGACGACGCACTGTCGTATGGACCGCCAACCCCAACAACCCAATCACCTACACTTCATCCCCCATGCTCGCGTCGCGACGAGACGTGACGAGCGGGCGGGCGAAGGGACATGCGAGCGTCGTCGGAGGAGGAGCGCGCGTGTATCTCTCTTATTGTCACTCACTTACAAAATGGTGAACACTTCACCTTATAAGGTGGTCCAACTCTCCTTCAACTTTTTAGGTGGGACTAAACTTTAGCTCCCACTACTTTTGCCACACACATGTGAGCTGCCATAACTTGGATCAAATCACATATGAGTTTCCACACACATGGTCTTTAAGATTTAGGAAAAATCTAAAATCACATGTAGGTCTAATAATTTAGCGTATTATTTCTAACACTTTCAGGATGGGCTCAAACATGACTTGGCAAACAATCGGTGAGTGCTAAGCAAATTTATTTCGCCATTGACTATGCGGATATATAATGCCTCAAGGTATTCTAATTATTCAATTCACGTATATATGTGGATCTAAAATTATAGCAAGAATCATAGGTGTATGGAGCAAGTGTGGCTCCGGTCAAAGGAGCTTTTCCTTGCGGTCAAGTGATGGCCTTTCCTCAAGCTGTAGCCTTTTGGTTTCTAATGTCCTGTAGCCGTCGAGTATTGACCTTGCCAAAACGTCATAGTTCGTACTACATCATTGAGTATGAATGCATGTCTCCCTATCCTGGATCATTCTAGCCGTTATATTCTTATTTTGTTACTACTTAGGTTTATCTTTCTTCTGAATATATAAGTTGGATGACATGCTTATCATTTTTTAACAAAGGGATTCTATTTCCGTCTACTCCGTGCCTGTGTGTAGAATTCAGAATGTGTGTATGAAATCAAAGAAGATCCCTTCCTTCACATCTGATTTTGAATTGCTTGATATGCCTAATCTTCCATTCTGCCATTTTGCTTAAGAAGGCATTAAAATAAAACAAAAGAAAACAAAACATATTGCAAAATATAGTTGAAAATAGATAATGACTCACCACGTCTATCCGAAGCACAATGCAAGCGGCGAGGCGAAGCTCGCATATCAATTTAGTATTGTGTTTTATTTGCCTCCAAAACATTGAGGACAAGCACCCCTAGCATAGCCTAGCCTTCTCCTCTGTCCATTCTGGTCTGCCAGTAAATCTGGTTCGCCAAAAACATTATAGTTCCTGATCATTAGTGTTTTTTTGTCGAATGTCATCAAATTACTCTTGATATAACCAGCAGAAATAATTGTGAGTCGGTGGATGTTACGAGAAGAAATGTGTGGTTGTGTTGGGAGATGTTTTTATGATTTAAGGCTATTGTTGTGCCATCTATGAAAGAGAGGCCAAATAGGAATCTTTTAGACATGATATGACTATTGTGTCGTCGGGGCATTCTCTCCCAAGGCGACGCTGGGTCCCAACCCTAGCGTCGTAAACCCACATCCCAGAGTTTCCCTGCCGCTTACGTTCGCCGCGGTGGCGGTGGGCCCTGGTGCCTAAGGTGTCGGGGGGGAGGGGGATCACAGTGGTATACTTTTGAGGTGGCTAGGGTGGTTCTCATGGGGAGGTTGAGCGCGGCGGTCGGGGCGGTGTCCCTTGCTGTGCGGCAGGGCCTATCTCCTCCATGGACAGTCTTCTCCACGGTAATGGTGGGAGGGGTGTGCCACAGATCTGGCTCCCGCCCATATCAGTCGGCGGCGGCCTAAGGTCATACGGCGACGCGGTTGGGGGTCTAGCATGGAGTTGATCTGCACGGTCGGTGGATGGAGGTGTGGGGCCTGCTTGTCTGCATATGAGAATAAAGGTGGTCTGGACTTGTTGTTCTGCGAGCTCCGTGGCGTTGGTCTGCTGCTTGTCGTCGTCCTCGACCTTACCACCGACGAGTTCTGGTGTTCCTCTCGCAGATTTCTGCAGTTTTTTTTGCAAGGAACTACCGAAATCAATGTGGTCGTACGCGCCCTTATCTTTATCGAGGATGGTTTCATTTAGGTGAGGTGGGAAGCTTCATATTTTTTTCTTTTCCATGGGACATGTCTTGATATATTTTCATGAAACTAACAGATATGGAGAAAGTCATGATTGTTGCGATCAGAGGTTGGTAATGGCGGAGAGGGTACTGGTTGTGATGAGGGCAATACAGCACAAGTTCTGTTTGTGTGCCTTCTGTTTGGTGACTTGCAACAGCAGCCTTGGCAAGTGGGAGTGGCATTATAGGTAAACTGCATTTTTAGTGGTGATCTTCGAGTACCGAGCCATTATTTGCAGGGTGAAAATCTAAGATCTGGTCATCTTTGGCTGTACCTAGCAATAGACTTGTTAAAGGCACTATTTTATAAACTAGGACTTTACACGGTGAAAATCCAAGATCTATGATGGCACGACGATAAACTCTTGTTCATTATTTCTTTTTTTCGAGGTGTTGCTTTTCAAGAACTTCCTTTGTAGGCTGTATGTTGTCTTCGGTGGTGGTTAGAGTGCTACTGTTAGAGTGGTTCATCGATCGTGACACATGGTCTTTGTTTTTTCTCTTTTGTTCGTACAGAGGCGGCTGGGTGTAATTGATATTTTGATAATATTAAAATTTTTTATCAAAAAAGAGAACGTAGTAATCATCACAGCGTAATCATCCCTCGTGACGTTTCATAATTAGCCTGTTAGAACCTTTTTGGGTTGACAATATCCACTTAATTTTGTGCTTGTAAAAACAGTAAATGAGCAAGTATTTTATATGTATCCGCAAAATGGCAACAGGCTGGATTTCCAATTATCATAATTCAAATACATTGTACCACATGCCTAGCATAGCCAGTACCGCTGACGGTGTTAATATCTATATGTACGCAGATCAAACCACCACCACCGTGAAGCCGCCACGCCGGCGCCTAGACAGTTGTGCCGCGGTGCCCCTCACTTAGCATGTTGCCCTCACCGGCCAAATCGGACCGCGTCGATGCTTCCTGTGAGAGGGAGAAAAGGCCTCCCCGCCGCCAACGCCCGGTCTTCGCCCGACGACGACGGGGGAAGGGGATCAAGGAGGGTTAGCGACGGCTAAACTAGGGTTCACCCTGCCGCTCGTGTGAGTGGACATGATGAACGAGAGCGTTAGGTCTCTTCCCTAATTCAGAATTAAATGAACTTAGCTTTGCAGTTTTGATGCTTGTAGGATAAGTATATCATCAACTACATCTAAAAGATTTATTTATAATTTTTTGAAGCATGTATATGATTTTTTAATATTTTTAAAGCAACAGTATCACTGGGAGACACTTTTCGCATTAGAATTTTTTAAGCATGTAAATATGATCAGTGCATAGACGGTACGAGTGACCGTTCTCGGCAGATAGAATTTCCATCTGTTAGAAATTTCTTACCCCGTGTACAGTGCACCGTGTAGGTTGGTATATATTAATTGATCGGGGCCTGAGTAAAGTGGTGTGAAGTGGGGCAACGTGACATGAAGGTCGATCCGTACGTCGCCTAGTTCGAAGGTCCGTGGGGCTGTGTCGTGCTAGAGTATACTCCCTCGCATAATTTTGGGTGTAAAGTTTGATCAAGAATATAAAAAGTAATACTCTCTCCATTCCAAGTCTTAAGACATACTCTTTCAGTTCCAGTTTAAAGGACACAATTTGTAAATCACGCAATTTTAAAATATTTAGACACATAAGCATTTAATTTCTATAATTACTCTCTGTAAAAAGAATAAAATAGTTGCATGCACATGTGTGAATAAATATGAACGTTTTGCTGGCTCTTCTTCTCCTGCGTGTTCTTTTCCACACTATTAAATGGATCAATTAAAGAACATCTAGGGCCCAAAGAATTACAAATTGTATTCTTTAAACCGGGACAGAGGAAGTATAACGTTTTTTGAAAAGTTAAGCCATGTAAAGTTTGACCAATTTTTAAAAAAAAGACTATCAAAATTATTACATTATATAGATACCATTGAAAATATGTTTCATGATTAAAAGGATATGGATTACGTATGGTAAATATTAATATTTTTCTCTAAAAATTTTGTCAAATTTTAGTTGGTTTGACTTTAAAAAAAAATTATATGCCTTAAGCCTTGGGACGGAGGTAATACAAATATATATAATATGAAATATGTATAATTTGAAAATATATTTTAATTAAATTCTAATAATAATTTAGCATTGTAATAGTTTATATTTGTATCAAACTAACTGGTCGGTCCACTTCGTGTAGGTTGCTATTAAATGATCCCGACCGAGTTAGGGATGCATAGACAGCATGCATCGGCCGGCATCATGTCGCTTCTTCGTCCTTCTCCACTTTTGAATTGAATGCATCTGAACTGTAAAGTGACTCTATAGATCGACGGCGATCTAGCCTGCGGCGGCTGTGGCTATATATATAATCACGCTAGCTCTCTACGGAACGCAAAGCTCGATTTTAACAGAGTACTACTGTAGTAGTACGATGGATCTGCTTCCTTTGCTCACGGTGCTCCTCCTTGCGCGCGCGGCGGCTTCCCTGGTGCGCGCAGCTGTCGCCCGTCGGCGGCAGTCGCGGTGCTACCTCCTGGACTACGTCTGCCACAAGCCGTGCGACGACCGCAAGGTGAGCACGGAGATGGCCGGCGGCCTCATCTTGCGCAACCAGCGCCTGGGCCTCCCCGAGTACCGCTTCCTCCTCCGCGTCATCGTCCGCTCCGGCATCGGCGAGGACAGCTACTGCCCGCGCAACATCCTCGAGGGCCGCGAGGACGCGCCCACCCACGAGGACGCGCTCGACGAGATGGACGCCTTCTTCGACGCCGCCATCGCCGAACTCTTCTTCAAGACCGGCGTCGCGCCCGCCGACGTCGACGTGCTCGTCGTCAACGTCTGCATGTTCTCCCCCGCGCCGTCGCTCGCCTCCAGGATCGCCCGTCGCTTCGGCATGCGCGACGACGTCGCGGCATACAACCTCTCCGGCATGGGCTGCAGCGCGGGGCTGGTCTCGCTGGACATCGCGCGCAACACGCTGCGTACGCGGCCGGCGTCCGTGGCTCTCGTGGTCTCGACCGAGTCCATCGCCCCGCACTGGTACACCGGCACCGACAGGTCCATGATGCTGGGCAACTGCCTGTTCCGCTGCGGGGGCTCCGCGGCGCTGCTCACCAACGACCCCTCGCTCGGCAGGCGCGCCAAGATGGCGCTCCGCGACCTCGTGCGCGCGAACATCGCCGCCGACGACGAGGCGCACGCGTCCGCGATGAAGCGCGACGACGGCAGCGGGCGCGTCGGGATCAGCCTCAGCAAGGACTTGCCCAAGGCCGCCGCCCGGGCGTTGACCTTGAACCTGCGTCGCCTCGCCCCGCGCATCCTGCCCGTGTCCGAGCTCGCGCGGTTCGCCGTCCACAGCATGTTCTGCAGGAAGCTAATTCTTCTTCCCCATGCCAAGCAGACGCACGGCGGCGCGGCCAAGATCAACTTCAAGACCGGCGTGGAGCACTTCTGCGTCCACCCCGGCGGCACGGCGGTCATCGAGGGAGTGAAGGGGAGCCTCGGCCTCGACGCCTACGACGTGGAGCCTGCGGTGATGACCCTGCACCGGTGGGGGAACACGTCGACGAGCAGCCTATGGTACGTACTGTCGTACATGGAGGCGAAGGGGAGGCTGAAGAGAGGAGACAGGGTGCTGATGCTGACGTTCGGGTCAGGGTTCAAGTGCAACAGCTGCGTGTGGGAGGTGAAGGGGTACATGGGTGACAAGGGCGCCTGGGCAGAGTGCATCGATGAATACCCACCGGAGACCACCGCCAACCCGTACATGCAAAACTATAGCTGGGTTAACGATATACAAGGTGACAACCTGCTTGTTTAGACATCTGCTTCCCGTTGCGCATTATCAACTTAGTTATTCGTAATGTGTCACTGTACGTCACGTGTTGGTATGTATCTCAAGTTCAAAATTTCTCGTTTTTTCTACTTTGACTCGGTGGGTGATGTATGGGAGAAGATTTTACTTGGGCCAAATTTGGCACTTATTTTGGTAGTCCATATATAGATTTCCTGCAATTTTGACAAGTTATTTGATTGGCAGCAAACCTGATTTTATCTTGTTTGATACAAAAATCTGTATATTTGGTTGCACATGTCATAGTGTTGTGCTCACCACTTCTCGAAACCGGTGGTGTTACCACGTAGTACCAAATAGGTAGCAAATTGAACCAGCAGTTGTAACACGTAGCAAATTAAACTCGCAGTACCAAATTAGCACCCTAGCTACTAGCGAATATGAGTTCACGATAATGTTAGTACCTAGCTATTAGCACATCATAGTTCACCATAATTACCTAGCTACTATAAATGAACGTTTTACACTCACATCAGGGGTTGTTCATGAAACACAAGGGCATCACTTCATCAATAAACCATATTCTTCTTCTTATTATTATTCTTGTTGTTCTTTTTCTTCTGATCCTGTAGTTTCCTCTCGTCGTCCACATGTCGAGCGCCCATTGTTGTCTTCTATTCTTCCAAGCAGCACAAACGTTATGGACAACACCATAGCCACCGTCAGTGTTGTTGTCGTCAGGAACTACATATTTCTCAATCGGAAAGCGGTGCCAAATTGCAAATGCAACATGTAAGGACAAGCTTAACTTGGGTGGGAAAGAGTGGAAAGGCTTCTAATCAAGGATCATAAACCTGTTCTTTAGAGCAGCGAAAATCCTCTCAACCATGACTCTAAGGCTAGAGTGCCTAAGATTGAAAAGTTCCTTTGGAGTCTTTGGGTAGTTTCTAACATAGAACTCATTGAGATGGTACCTTGTTGACCTGAAGGGTGGAATAATTCCAGGCCGACAAGTATACCCGGCTTCCGCTAGGTAGAATTTGTCGTCAAGAAGCTTGAGGACATCAGGTCTGCTAAGGCTATCAGTCAGAATCGTCGCATCATGGGCAGATCCTTCCCACCCAGCAAGCACATATGTGACCTTCATGTCTAAATCAACAACGGCAAGCACATTTTGACTGGGGTAGTGATTCCTCCCATATATGCAGCCTGCTTAGCTTTCGTCACTCTAGCCATCACATGAGTACCATCAATTGCTCCAATACAATTCTGGCATTACAAGAATGTTAGCCGGTTGTCTAATAGAATCATCCAACAAAAAACATGCTCGAATTGCTCACCTTGAGAAAGGGGAACCATAGACCATTGCCTTGTTCTTCGCGAGGGTTTGATGAGATGGTGGCTTGATCATCTCTTCTCTGAGTTCTCCAACAGCATGCAACACCTGATAGAAATACTAGGAAATTGTCTCGGTTGATCTCCTCCATGTGATATGAATCACTCAAAATCTCTGGTTATGGCCTAGAACATGAAGAAATAGAGCCACCTATTCTTCGATATAGGTGTTGATGTTGTCCTTAAGCAAACTCCTAGAGCTGAATGTGTCCACAAGATGGTTAAATGGGTCTCTTCTCATCCTGAGCATGGCGATAGCCTCCACATCATTATTGTTGTAGATGTAGTTCAGATTTGCCATCCTCTCTGTCGTGCTGCATGAGGGGACCATATTTTATTGTCGGCCTGTTAGTCCTATCATCCGTTCTTCTGTAGATCAGAAACATCTATGCCTAAATCACAACGACTTGGGAAGCTTTCTGGATGATAACCTTCAATTGTTGGCCCTAAACGGAGTGGCATTCCGTAAGCACTGTATGTATTACCCTAATATCGAGCTAACTACCTTGGTAAAAACGTTGGAGAGAAGGAAAGACTGATGTTCTTACCTTCATGGTGGCGGACGTCGAGGACCTGCCGCTGGGGGAGAAGAAAATGAGGGAGAACTCAGGGCCACAGATCTGCGAGGCAGCAGATGCTGGAGTTGGACAAGACATGCCAGCCGGTGCCAAAGTGGACATAGCAGCTGTTGCCGGAGATCTAAATCGTTGCCGCCGCCGCACTAGAGTAAAACAGGGAGGGATTTGTCTCCCAAAGGGAGGTGATCCTACTTTCCACGCCATACGACGTTGCAATTCTTTTGGCTCCTGTCATCTCCCTAATGCCTCCTCGCGCACGCCGTTTCTACCCTTGTGCTCGCCGGGGCCTGTCCCGGTGGAAACGCTCAATTTTGGCATTCCTTTAGAGCCAGGATGAGGGCTTCTTTAAAACCCGTGCGGGCCAAATCCCTGGTACACCGCGACACACCAAACATGTGTATTTCTTTCGGGCCCGTGCGAGAAACGAATATCAGGCCAACCAAACACGCCCCATACTTACTTCGTCTTTCAACCTTGGGATGGCTGGGCTATGAGGATATGGTGGTGCCCCCTAAATCCCCTTGTTTGATACTCGTTGACAGCCCAATAAAGATCGATTTGGTCCATTCGACAACGGCTAGCCTAGCCCGACTAGTAGCAGCCGCTAGCGAGTGGACCCTTCTATCAGAATCTTCTTCCCCACTTCTTTTCAAAAATCTTCATCACCGCATGCAAAATTTCTAGACTCCCACTAGTCCCCACCAATTCCCGTTGTGCGACAGCCTAATTGTCAACACCCGGATTTTTAATCCCAGATGCCTGTTATGCCATACATCGCAATCCCAAGATTACCATTTTTGCGAGACATAACAGAATTGGATACCATAGTAGATCATCAATTACAAACGATACATAAGTTCTTACACCAATAGGGATCTCATGATCCAGTTCTTAATACAACATCAAGCAGCGGAATACGTAATAATAACGGTAGCGTAGGCGAAGCTCCATCTTCGGGGTTACAGGCAATGCTGACGATGGGAGATGATCCTAGTTGTCGTAACCTTCCTGGGTTCCATCCTCCAGGTACTCCTCTTCATAGTCTGGCCATGGGAATAGCCAGGGACAAAGCCATGAGTACTCTTTAAGTACTCGCAAACTAATACTAACAGGTGAAGGGTTTTTTGGATAATAGGACACTAGGCTCTAGGGTTGTTTTGCAAAAGCCAGATTTATCTCTACTAAGTTTCAAAGCTAGTCACATTTTTATAACTCCTAAGTGGGATCTTGTAACTCATGTCATAACTCTGTTGTGGTCAAGTCAAAGGCTCAATTCATTTCACAAGTCATTTTGAAAAGTCTGACGGGGGAACAATATGGCCACTCCAACTGTCCATATCCGCGGACGCGGCTATTCGAATAGTTTGACACTCTACAGAGATTGTACACTTTCACCACAACATTCGATACATCCGTCAGGAACAAATCCTGAATTCACCATACTCAGTATGCGGATAATCAATCCTAACCTTTTAATTACACGCCCTAGTATAAGCACCTCTCCTGTGAGTTTGGCCTCCCAACCATGACCAACTGTCATCTTGGGTACTGCAGAGGTGGACAATCTTCACAAGGTAGCCTCAGCTCAGACCTTGGCCGTGAGGGAACTAATACTAAGGTATATAAGTTTCCAGTCAATCCCAACCCAATCTTCGGGTATTGTGGTTGTACGATAAAATTGGAATGGTATCGCATCCAGACAACCATCAGTTTTATAAAGGGCTAAGGCTCATGCCTCAACATTTTCATCACCAAAATCATCAGGTGTTTGGAAACACATGTCCAAAACATTTCAATAGAATGATCCATCATTCCAAGGTTTTCATAACCATGTTTCCACCAAGTATTCCCATCTAAAGTTGATCAAGTTTTATGCTTAGCACTAGCATCTACAGGTGGGGTAGTACTAATGAGGGGTGGTAAACTAGTGGAGTTTCAACTAAGTACAACCTTATATATTAGGATGATATCAAGGTTTCTAACTTAGGCCAAATTTTATGCTCTTTATGCAACCTTCAGATAACTTTCTAGTATCTACCAAACTCTTAAGTAAACTCTAAGTAAGCTTTGATAAAGAAATAAAGTAAGAAGCTTGCAAATAAAACTAGGATTGGTTTATCAAGTGGGTATGATCACATATGCTTAAGGCATATGGTAGGAATAGTAACAAGTATTGGCTTGCATAGGTATAGTCTCAGCTTGCTAAATTGCAAGTGTTAGCTTGCATAGGTCAACTTGATTAGTAAGGCTTGCATCAGTGTCAATATAAGCTTGCATTAGTAGGGTATCTTGCAAGTGTTAGCTTGCAAGGTTACTAGCTTGCCTTGTGCAGAGCAGTGGTTGAAGTTCTCTTCGGCTTCTTCTTCGTGGTATCCTCCTTCCTCCTCGTATCCTTGGTCGGTACTAGCGTCTATGAATAAATACGAGGTACACAATCACCAAACAATACTTAACTACTTGCAATCATCACACACAAGGGTCCTATATATGATCTAGCATCATCTCTAACATTACAAGGTTAAGGCTTGGTTTAATTCCTTTTATTTTTAGAAAAGTAATTTCTACTCATTGAAAACTACTTAAGATTTAATATTCTCCAAACCAAACATGGGATCATGTTGACACATGTCATCACCACATATTTTAGTCCATGGGAATGTGATTTAAAGTGGTGTCACAATTTAATAAGGTTTTACCCTTTTATTCTAATTAATTAAAGTGGCTAGAAATGCCTATGTAGCATTCTTTTATTACTTGAACATTATTTCTGCAAGTAAACCTATATATTTTTATATATTCTGAAAGGTATGGTTAAATGTGATTTTTGAGAGTTGGAATCAACTCAAAAGCTATTATGGTTTAAATTTGAAAAATGTTTGAATGCAGAAAAGCTTCTGCCTTGTTATTTTTACTAAGGATGATCTACAGATCTAAATGACTTGAATCCAACGGGCTTGGATTCAGCATTCACAGACCTTTCCAACAAAATTGGTTTCATTCAAATTGGTGCACTGAATCGACCTGGATTGATTTTTGAAAATGGGTATAGAAGTGTGTTTGAATTAAAAAGAAAAAGGTTTAATTCAAATCACTGGGCTGCGCGGGAAAAGTTACTGGGCCGGCCTGCTAAGCGCAGTGCTCCCGCGGGCTGCTTAAGTGGGTGTCCCCACTCGTCAGTGACACGGGGCTAGGCGAAGCGGTATGGGGCAACGTGGGTCGTTCGATCTGATTCTAATCCAACGGCTGGGAGTCATGGTTGATGCGAGACAACGCCGGCGAGAACGAAACCTAGCGCGTCCAGTGAGGGGTGCTGGGGGATCACCGGGGTGCTGGCGAGGGTCGGCGAGGCGGGCGAACGACGAAGTCGACAATGGCGAATCTCCTGGTACCGGTGGCTTCTCCTGGGGCGGCTCCAATCGCTGGCTCCCTTCTTCTCCAGAGGCGGCGGGCTCCGGTGAAATTCCAGCGAGGTGGTGCTCGCCTTGCTCTGAGAACAGTGTGGCACGATCAGTGAGGAGAGGGAAGTGAGATGGTGTGAAGAAATCGAGCGGGGGTGGCCTCTATTTATAGTCGAGCGAGGGGACCGTCGGGGCGCACGGTGAGCTCGTCGGGGGCGATGGTACAGGCGGCTATTGGCATGGGCGATGGTAGGGGACGGTGCGGTGTCTCCTGGTGATGCTCAACGACATGGTTTTGAGGCGTGGGGCGGTGCGGCTTGGTCTGGAACGGGCGATGCTCTGCGCGGCAGAGGCGGCGTCTTCGACGGCGAGTGGTGGCTGTGTGTCACGGGGCGGCGAACGGGGATGTCTGGCGGTCTCCTGGGTCGGTGGGGATTGTGTATGCGCGCGGCGAGGGCGGTGCGCGGTCTGTGGGCTTCGGTAGAGGGTGGTTCTCTAGCGCACGCTCGGCATGGTCGCTGGCGGTCTGGACGCGGTTCTTGCGTGTGGTCCAGTGGGTGGCAAGGTTCGAGCGGTGGACAGGGAGTGGCGGTGGACGGTGGGCTGCCTCCCAGACATGCTGGCTAGGCTTGCTGCTGCTCCTAGCTTGCTGTCGACTATGGGGTGGCAAGGGTGTGCTCGGCTGTTCACCATTGATGGCAATGGCAAGCTCACAGTGGTGCTAGTGCTTGGTTAATCTTGCTAGATGATCTACTGAGCTGGTTGTGAGCTAAATGGGGAACCAGTTAGGCAAGAATCACTGCTCACAATAGTGTTTGATATTTGTTTGATTTGTGTCTACAACTTGTTTGATGAAATGGCCGCATGAAATCAAGTTTTGAATTTTGAAAAGATTTTTGGTGGGTTTGCTAGATTGGTGCTGGTGAGTCTGCAGATGCTTGGGTTTTGAAAGTTGAGCTTGTTTGAGTGGTTTTTAAAGAAGTGGGATCTTCCCATATGATAAAGATTCAATTTTGAATTGTCATTTAAACTATGCATTTGAAAGTTTCTGGATGATCACAAAGTGGGCCTTGATACTTTGTTAGGAGTACATTCAAGGGGTGCAAAGATACAGAAAAGTTTCTGTTAGGTTTTGAAAGTTTGAGACAGCCAAAGTAGGCATGGGAGTTAAATTGGTCAAAATGACCATTCCTTCAATATATTTGTTTTTATTTACTTGTCTTTAGGGAAAGTGTGGGAAATGTTTTAGATGATGTTTATTTCACCTAAGAAACATTTTACAAGCAATGAAACAATCAAACAAGGTGGTTTAAAAGAATTTCAAAATCAATGCATACACATATGCATGCATTCATAATTTTATTTAGAAAAGTTTTTGTTAACCCTAATTTTGAGGATTAGAGTTTGATGATCCAAGCTTAGTATTTTTGGGATATTACAAACCTTCCCCCCTTAAACAAAATCTCGTCCCGAGATTTGAAAAAGGACGAAAAGATTACCTAGGATTTGAAGAGATCGGGAAACTCCGTCCTAATGTGATCTTCGCGTTCCCAGGTAGCTTCCTCTTCTGTGTGGTTGCTCCACTGAATCTTGAGAAACTTGATGCTTCGGGTTCGGGTAGTTCGAAAAGCTTCTTCCAAAATGCGGATGGGTACTTCGGGATAGGTCAGGTCATCGTTGATCTCTATGGTCCGATGGTCGATATTCTTGAACACTTCGGTCTTCTCGGGGACTTCGAGACACTTGCGAAGTAATGAGATATGGAACACATTGTGCACGACTGACATCTCTTCGGGTAGTTCCAATTGATACGACACTTCTCCTCGACGGTTCAGAATCTTGAAAGGTCTGATATATCTGGGGGCTAACTTTCCTTTGAGTTGGAAACGTTGCATTCCCTTCAATGCCGACACTTTCAGATAAACAAAATCTCCTATGTTGAAGGCGAGGTCTCGACGTCTCTTGTCGGCGTAACTATTCTGTCTGGATTGGGCGGTCTTGAGGTGCTCACGAATCTTGTGAACCTTCTCTTCTGCTTCTCGTAGGATGTCGGGTCCAAAAATCTGACTCTCTCCTACTTCCGACCAGTTTAAAGGGGTGCGACACTTTCTTCCGTACATGAATTCAAATGGGGCCATTTGCAAACTGGCTTGGTAACTGTTGTTGTAGGAAAATTCTGCAAACGGAAGACAGTCTTCCCACTTGGATCCATATTCTAACACACAGGCTCTCAACATATCTTCGAGTATTTGATTTACTCGCTCCGTTTGTCCATCGGTCTGAGGGTGATACGCGGTACTGAAATCTAGGCGGGTTCCTAAACCTTCTTGAACTTTCTTCCAGAATCTCGAGGTAAACTGAGTTCCTCGATCCGATACTATGTTCTTAGGGACTCCGTGCAAACTGACGATTCTAGCGATGTACAACTCCGCTAGTTTCGAACTCTGATATGTGGTCTTGACGGGCAAGAAATGGGCGACTTTGGACAATCTGTCCACTATGACCCAGACAGAGTCATTTCCCCTACTAGAAGTAGGCAGTCCAGTGATAAAGTCCATTCCTACAGAATCCCATTTCCATTCCGGAATCTGCAAAGGTTGCAACAATCCAGCGGGTCTTTGATGTCCTGCCTTGACTCGCTGACATATATCACACTTGGCGATATAGCTTCCGATTTATCTCTTCATCTTATGCCACCAAAATTGCTCCTTTAAATCTTGATACATCTTAGTTCCTCCGGGATGGATAGAATAAAGAGTCTCATGAGCCTCCTTCAAAATAACTTCTTTCAACTCAGAGTCTGATGGTACACAAAGGCGTCCTTTGTACCACAAAACTCCTTCTTCGTCTTCTGTGAATCCGGGTACTTTGCCTGTACCGATACGATGCTTGATTCCGTCGATACTGGCATTTCCTTTCCGCGCCTCTTTAATCTGACTGATCAAAGTGGGCTGGAGTTCTATGCTAGCCAAAAATCCTTCACTTACTAATTCCATCCGAAACTCTTCCATCTCTTTGTGCAAACTTGGTTGCTCCTTCAAAATCATGGAGTTCAAGCGGCACGGCAATCTGCTAAGGGCATCGGCTACCACGTTGGCTTTACCAGGGTGATAGTGAATGTCCAGATCATAATCCTTGATTATCTCAATCCATCTTATCTGCCTCATATTCAGCTCCTTCTGAGTGAATATATACTTTAGGCTCTTGTGATACGAATAAATCTCACAACGATTTTCCATCAGGTAATGTCTCCATGTCTTCAGGGCTAGAACTACGGCTGCGAGTTCGAGGTCATGGGTTGGGTAATTTTGCTCATGTTGCTTCAATTGTCGAGATCTATATAAGATATAACTTTGCCTTCTTGCATTAGCACACATCCGAGACCAATCTTGGATGCGTCACAATACACATCGAAGGGCTTCGTGATATCCGGCATGATCAAGATTGGGGCTGAAATCAATCTCCTTTTGAGTTCTTGAAAACTCGCTTCACATTTGTCGGTCCATTCAAACTTCTTGTCCTTCTTTAGCAATTGGGTCATGGGTCTGCGATACTCGAGAATCCTTCTACGAATTTGCGGTAATATCCCGCCAATCCGAGAAAAGCACGAACTTGGGTTTGAGTGGTTGGGGCTTTCCAATCTTCTACATATTTCACTTTGGCAGGGTCAACGGCAATTCCTCCGGCTGATACAATGTGACCGAGGAATCCTACCTCCTGTAACCAGAATTCACATTTGCTAAACTTTGCATACAACTGATGCTCTCTAAGGGTTCCAAGAATGGTCCTTAGGTGTAGCTCATGTTCTTCTTCTGATTTGGAATAAATCAGAATGTCATCGATGAAAACAACGACAAACTTATCTAGGAAGTCCATAAAAATCTTATTCATGAGGTTCATGAAATAAGGGGGGGCATTGGTTAATCCAAAAGACATGATTGTATACTCATACAATCCATATCTGGTGGTAAAGGCAGTCTTTGGAATATCCTCTGCACGAATCTTGAGTTGATGATAACCAGTTCTAAGATCAATCTTAGAAAACACTTTGGCACCGGTCAACTGATCAAACAAATCCTCTATCTTGGGCAAGGGGTACTTGTTCTTGATGGTGACATCATTCAACTTCCGATAATCCGTACACAAACGGTTACCGTACACAAACGGTTACCTCCATCCTTCTTGTCCACAAACAAGACAGGTGATCTCCATGGTGACGCACTTGGTTGAATCAATCCGATTTCCAACATGGAATCCAGTTGCTTCTTCAGTTCTGCGAGCTCTAACGAGTTCATACTATAGGGTCTCTGGGCTATGGGTCCTGTTCCGGGGATTAGTTCGATGATAAACTCGATATCCCGATCTGGGGGCATACCGGGCAAAACATCTGGAAATACATCGGGGTATTCACAGACTATCCGGACTTGGTCAATGGTAGGTTGGGCTATACTCTTGTTGCATTTGAATTGGCGAGGTAAGGTTTCAGATATATGTTTGACTGATATTCCGGCTGTACTAGTCATGGTGATGGCTTTCTTGGCACAGTCAATCAATCCTTTATGTTTGGACATCCAATCCATTCCTAGTACTACTTCCAAACCTTTAGTTCCGAGTACTATCAGATTAGCATAAAAATCTATGCCATGGATTCGGATAGGGACGGCTTTGCAAATTTGCCTAGCCTTGGTGGTTGATCCGGGAATTTGAACAATCATAACATGCTTCAGTTTGGTTGGTTGAATTTTACTAGTGCATGCAAATTCTTCGGTGACAAATAAATGCGATGCACCAGAATCAAACAACACTCTTGCAAGTACTGAATTAACAGAAAACATACCCAGCACGACGTCTGGCGCTTCCTGAGCTTCTTCAGCATGCATGAGAAAAAGACGGCCATTGCGGTTGAGTGAATTCCCTGGGGCAAATCTTCTCCCTGGCTGAACACGACGCTGTTGCTGAGCTGGGGCATTGGCATTGGGGGCTGTAGCATTCTTCTTGTTGGGGCACTCGTTGGAATAGTGGCCTTTATTTCCACAGTCGTAACAAGTCACTTGCGACTTGTCCTTGGCTGCGACAGGCACAACATTGCTTCCAGTCCTCGGGGAAGTGTTGGTGTTGGCGGTGAAGGGAATATGCCCTGAGAGGCAATAATAAAGTGTTTATTATGTGTATTCCAAGTATATGATAGATGTTTATTTTGCATGCTATAATTGTATTAATACGGAAACGTTAATACATGTGTGTTTAATAAACAAACAGAAAGTTCCTAGTTATGCCTCTCTCATAAACTAGCTCGTTGATTAACAAGATGATCAAGGTTTCCTGATCATGGACATTGGATGTTGTTAATAACGGGATCACAACATTAGTGTAATGGTGTGATGAACATTCATCCGAAGTATAGCATTACGATCAAAGTCATTGAGTTTATATTGCTATAACAACTTACGAAGTGATCCTAATCCTTAGACCATGAGATCATGTCAATCACTAACACCGGAAGAGTTTCTTGATAACATCAAACGTCACACCGTAACAGGGTGATTATAAAGATGGATTCAGAACTAATAAAGTGTTATGTTGAGGCTCATGGATCGAGAGTGGAATTTGTTCATCCCGATGACGGATAGATATACTCTGGGCCCTCTCGGTGATATCACATTGATTAGCTTGCAAGCAAGTGATTTGATCACTAGAATGTTATATCACGGGAACGAGAAAAGAGTGCATGTCGGTAACGAGATCAAACTAGGTATGGAAATACCGATGATCGAATCTCAGACATGTAATATATCGTGAAACAAAGGGATTAAGATACTAGCGTAAAAGGTTCCGACGATCACAAGAAAGTCATCGTTGAATGTGTGGGAGTCAGTATGGGTCTCCAGATCCCGCTTCTGATTATTGATCCGAGAGGGGTCTCGATCATGTCCGCATTATTCACGAACCGTAGGGTGACACACTTAAGAGACACCGACATCTAATTGGAGCAAATGTTTCATGCCGAAAGAATGAACAAGCGCAGGAATTTATTTCACTAGATACCGAAACAGGTTTTCGGGTGAAATTGCATAAAGTGGTTATGCATGTGAAATAGAATTCTAGCAAGGGGTTATTTGTGAATGTTTGTCATTAAAGTAATTGACAAAATTCTGAATAAAATAAAAGAGTTTTATTTAATGAGAGTTTGCATTAAATTTGGTGGAAATTTAATGGGAATTTGAGTGGACTTTTGAGTGGAGGGAATTTAAAGGAGATTTGTGAGTGGAGTGTCCACCCACATGAAGAGGGGAGGGCAAGGGGGCAGCCCCCATGCGCCGGCCACCCCCTTGGGGTTCCCCCCTCCTCCTATAAAAGGAGCCCCCCTCCTCACTTGTCTCTCACACCTCCTCGTGAAGGATCTCTCTCCCCCTCTAGAATTTATCCCCCATGGTCTCGGACTAGCGAGATACATGTTCCCGGTGGCTATTCGGCAAGAAAGAGTTGTGCTTCCGCTGCATCGCTGGAGCGAGGAGGCGGAGGTTGCTCGGTGCCTCGAACGTGTGTGCGAGCACGGATGCGCTGCTGATTTGCGGCGCTAGGACTTCCTCTCGATCTTGAGATCGGCAAGAGATCGTCTACATCAACCACGAGTTGAACTCGTTAAGCTTTGTCGGTCTTCAAGGGTATGTTCTCTACAGATATACATCCGCCTGTTGTTTGTATCTAGTAGATAGATCTTGGTATATAGTTCACATCGTAGGAAAATTTTTGTTTTCTATGCTGCGAACCCTACAGTGGTATCAGAGCCGGATCTATGCGTAGATACTTTACACGGGTAGTACACATATGAGTATGTGGGCGATGATGATCATGTTGTTGCTCCTTTGTTGTAATTTTGGATATTGGTGGCATAGTGGGATGAAGCGGCCCGGACAAACTTTACATGTCCTCGCACATGAGACCTGTTCCACGCTTGACATGCAACTAGTTTGCATAAGTGGCTAGCGGGTGTCTGTCTCTCCTACTATAGTCAATATCTATTTTGCAAGCGAGTTGTCAACAATTTGATTATCCTCGTTGTGGTTCATGTTCGTAGGTAAGAACGGTTCTATCTCGAAAGCCCTAAGCCACGTAAAACTTGCAATGGATAAATTAGAGGCGTCTAGTTTAGATTGTTGCTGGTCTAGTGTTATGATATGGTAGTGTTGTAAGTAGAAGTATGAGATGATACTCTTACAACACACATAGCGTGTAAAATCCACAGACCTTGGATTTACACATATAGGTATGATAGTGATCATACCACGATGCACATGATAGAGATCATCTGCGGGAACCATATAATTTCACTAATAAACATATGATGTTTGATAGCATCTTATATTGCTTGTTTAGCGCTTTGTTAGCATAATAAGATGATCCCTCATTTAAATATCAAGATAAGAATGTGTTCTTCCTTTAGTATGCACCGATTATGTTTTCGTCGCTCCAAGACATCACGTGATGATCGGGTGTTCTTGGATCCACGACCATATTTCGGGTGTAAAACAGTTACACATGCGAATACTAAGGTTCTAACTTGGCGAGCCTAGCATGTACAGACATGGCCTCGGAACACGGACCGAAAGGTTAAGCATGAGTCATATAGTTGATATGATGCCCATTTGATGCTCGCCTTTGAAGCTATACCGACTCACGTGATGATCGGACTTGGTGTAGTGGATTTGGTTCATGTAATCACCAAAAAGGCACGAGGGATGTCGTTTTTGAGTGGGAGTTCATTCGTAATAAAGATTAGTTGAACTCAATCTATCATACACTTAGTCTAAACTTTACAAATTCTGTTGTAGATGGCACCACCTGCTTTTAATTTCAATGTGTTCATGGAGAAAGAGAAACTAGCAACGAACGGTAGCAACTTTACCGAATGGGCCATGAATTTGAGGATTCTCCTCTCTGCTGCACAAAAGCAATATGTGCTAGAAGCGCCGTTAGGCCCCCCACCTTTTGATGATGCCCCTGACGAGGAGAAGAATGTCTATCAGACTCGTCAGGAGGACCACAACTTAGTTCATTGCGGCATATTGTATGGGCTAGAGCCGGAACTTCGAAAGCGTTTCGAAAACGGCAATGCATTTGATACAATGGGTGAGTTGAAAATGATTTTCGACACACATGCTGCTGTAGAGAGCTACAACGCTTCAGAAAAGTTCTTTAGCTGCATGATGGAAGAGCACAGCTCCGTTAGTGAGCATGTACTCAAGATGTCGGGTTACGCCGATAAGCTTGTGTCCTTGGGAATATCGATTCCCATTGACTTAGGCATCCATCGTGTTCTGCAGTCTCTGCCACCTAGCTATAAGAGCTTCGTGATGAACTATAATATGCAAGGCATGAAGAAGTCTCTCCCCGAGCTTCTATCAATTCTTAAAACTGCAGAAGTGGAGATCAAAAAGGAACATCAAGTGTTGATGATCAATAGGAACACTGGTTTCAAGAAAGACAAGAAGGGAAAACGGAAGGGAAGTAAGGGCGGCAAGCCGGTTGCCGCGCCTGAAAAGAAACCCCGAGTTGGACCTAAGTCTGATTCCGAGTGCTACTATTGTAAGGGGACTGGCCACTGGAAGCGCAACTGCCCCAAGTATCTGGCAGACAAGAAGGCCGGCAAGGCAAACAAAGGTATATATGATATACATGTTATTGATGTGTACTTGACTAGTGCTCGCAGTAGCACCTGGGTATTTGATACCGGTTCAGTTGCTAATATTTGTAACTCGAATCAGGGGCTGCGGAACAAGCGACCGCTAGCAAGGGGTGAGGTCAAGATGCGTGTCGGCAATGGATCAAGCGTTGATGTGATCGTCGTCGGAACGCTGCCTCTCCACTTACCGTCGGGATTAGTTATAAACTTAAATAAATGTTATCTGGTGCCTGCACTGAGCATGAACATTGTATCTGGATCGTGTTTGATGCGAAGTGGTTATTCATTTAAATCCGAGAACAATGGTTGTTCCATTTATATGAATGAAATCTTTTATGGTCATGCACCGATGATGAATGGTTTATTTCTATTAGATCTCGATGATAATGTTACACATATTCATAATGTTGATGCTAAAAGGATTAAACTTAATGATGATATATCCGCATATATGTGGCACTGCCGTCTAGGTCATATTGGCGTTAAACGCATGAAGAAGCTCCATTCGGATGGACTTTTGGAATCACTTGATTATGAATCATTTGATACATGTGAGCCATGCCTTATGGGCAAGATGACTAGAACGCCATTTTCCGGTTCAATGGAACGGGCGACAGATTTATTGGAAATCATACATTCTGATGTATGTGGTCCAATGAGTGTGTCGGCGCGAGGTGGATATCGTTATTTTGTTACTTTCACGGATGATTTGAGTAGATACGGTTATATCTACTTAATGAAACACAAGTCTGAAACCTTTGAAAAGTTCAAGGAATTTCAAAATGAAGTGGAAAATCATCGTAATAGAAAGATCAAATTTCTACGGTCCGACCGTGGAGGTGAGTATCTAAGTTACGAGTTTAGCACTCACATGAAAGAGTGTGGAATTGTTTCACAACTCACACCTGCCGGAACACCACAGCGAAATGGTGTGTCGGAACGTCGTAATCGTACTTTATTAGATATGGTTCGATCTATGATGTCTCTGACGGACTTGCCGTTGTCATTTTGGGGTTATGCACTAGAAACTGCTGCATTCACTTTAAATCGGGCACCATCTAAATCCGTTGAAAAGACACCGTATGAATTGTGGTTTGGAAACAAACCTAAGCTGTCATTTCTTACAGTTTGGGGATGCGATGTTTATGTGAAGAAACTTCAACCGGATAAACTCGAACCCAAAGCGGAAAAATGCGTCTTCATAGGATACCCTAAAGAAACTATTGGGTATTCCTTCTATCACAGATCCGAGGGCAAGGTTTTTGTTGCCAAGAATGGATCCTTTCTAGAGAAAGAGTTTCTCGCGAAAGGTGTGAGTAGTCGGAAGGTAGAACTCGAAGAGGTTGTGGAACCTTCTCTTCAAAGTATGGCGAGTAGCGCAGCGCCGGAAGTTGTTCCGGAGTTGGCTCCACCTGTTGAAGAGGGAACTAATGATAATGATCATGAAACTCCGAAAGAGAGTACTACCGAACCTCGCAGGTCAAACAGGACGCGTGCAGCTCCCGAGCTGTACGGAAATCCTGTCATGAATTTCATGGTTGATGAAAATGATGACCCTGTGACGTATGAAGAAGCGATGATGAGCCCGGATTCCAACAAATGGTTAGAAGCCATGAAATCCGAGATGGAATCCATGTATGAAAATCAAGTTTGGAACTTGGTGGAACTACCTCACGACCGAAAGGCCGTGGAGAACAAATGGATTTTCAAAAGGAAAACTGATGCTGATGGTAATGTGACCGTCTATAAATCTCGACTTGTCGCAAAGGGGTTTCGACAAATTCAAGGAGTTGACTACGATGAGACTTTCTCTCCCGTAGCGATGCTAAAGTCAGTTAGGATTATGTTAGCAATTGCTGCATATTTCGATTATGAGATATGGCAGATGGATGTCAAAACCGCGTTTCTCAATGGGAATATTGAAGAAGAGTTGTATATGATACAACCAAAGGGTTTTGTCGATCCTAAGGATGCTAACAAGGTGTGCAAGCTTCAGCGATCCATCTATGGATTGAAGCAAGCATCACGAAGTTGGAATCTCCGCTTTGATGAGGTGATCAAAGAGTTTGGATTTGTCCAAACTTATGGAGAAGCTTGTATTTACAAGAAAGTGAGTGGGAGCAATGTGGCATTTCTGATATTATATGTGGATGACATATTATTGATCGGAAATGATATAGATCTTTTAAACAGTGTTAAAAGTTATCTAAACAGCAAATTTTCAATGAAGGACCTAGGTGAAGCGTCATACATATTAGGCATAAAGATCTATAGAGATAGATCTAGGCGCCTAATAGGGCTATCGCAAAGTACATACCTTGATAAGATTTTAAAGAAGTTTAAAATGGACGGAAGTAAGAAGGGGTTCTTACCTATGTTACAAGGCAAGACATTGAGTAAGACTCAAAGTCCGGCTTCGGCGGAAGAAAGAGAGATAATGGACAAAGTCCCCTATGCTTCAGCGATAGGCTCTATAATGTACGCCATGCTATGTACAAGACCGGATGTGGCACATGCTATTAGTTTGACTAGTAGGTACCAATCGGATCCAGGTTCGGAACACTGGATAGCGGTCAAGAATATCCTTAAGTACTTACGAAGAACTAAGGATATGTTTCTTGTATACGGAGGTGAAGAAGAGCTCGTCGTTAAGTGTTATGTCGACGCTAGCTTTGACACCGATCCGGATGACTCTAAGTCTCAATCCGGATACGTATTTCTCATGAATGGCGGAGCGGTTAGTTGGAGGAGCTCCAAACAACCTGTGGTAGCGGGATCAACAACGGAGGCCGAATATGTTGCTGCTTCAGAAGCGGCTCAGGAAGCAGTTTGGATGAAGGAGTTCATATCCGAACTAGGAGTGGTGGCAAACACGTTGGACCCAATGGTGATCTATTGTGACAACAATGGTGCCATTGCCAATGCCAAAGAGCCAAGGTCTCACAAGCATTCCAAGCATATTAAGCGCCGGTTTCACTCCATCCGCGAGCATGTCAAGGATGGAGATATAAAGATTTGTAAAGTACATACGGATCTCAATGTAGCAGATCCGTTGACTAAAACTCTCCCTAGAGCAAAACATGATCAACACCAGAACTCAATGGGTGTTAGATTTATCACTATGTAACTAGATTATTGTCTCTAGTGCAAGTGGGAGACTGAAGGGAATATGCCCTGAGAGGCAATAATAAAGTGTTTATTATGTGTATTCCAAGTATATGATAGATGTTTATTTTGCATGCTATAATTGTATTAATACGGAAACGTTAATACATGTGTGTTTAATAAACAAACAGAAAGTTCCTAGTTATGCCTCTCTCATAAACTAGCTCGTTGATTAACAAGATGATCAAGGTTTCCTGATCATGGACATTGGATGTTGTTAATAACGGGATCACAACATTAGTGTAATGGTGTGATGAACATTCATCCGAAGTATAGCATTACGATCAAAGTCATTGAGTTTATATTGCTATAACAACTTACGAAGTGATCCTAATCCTTAGACCATGAGATCATGTCAATCACTAACACCGGAAGAGTTTCTTGATAACATCAAACGTCACACCGTAACAGGGTGATTATAAAGATGGATTCAGAACTAATAAAGTGTTATGTTGAGGCTCATGGATCGAGAGTGGAATTTGTTCATCCCGATGACGGATAGATATACTCTGGGCCCTCTCGGTGATATCACATTGATTAGCTTGCAAGCAAGTGATTTGATCACTAGAATGTTATATCACGGGAACGAGAAAAGAGTGCATGTCGGTAACGAGATCAAACTAGGTATGGAGATACCGATGATCGAATCTCGGACATGTAATATATCGTGAAACAAAGGGATTAAGATACTAGCGTAAAAGGTTCCGACGATCACAAGAAAGTCATCGTTGAATGTGTGGGAGTCAGTATGGGTCTCCAGATCCCGCTTCTGATTATTGATCCGAGAGGGGTCTCGATCATGTCCGCATTATTCACGAACCGTAGGGTGACACACTTAAGAGACACCGACATCCAATTGGAGCAAATGTTTCATGCCGAAAGAATGAACAAGCGCAGGAATTTATTTCACTAGATACCGAAACAGGTTTTCGGGTGAAATTGCATAAAGTGGTTATGCATGTGAAATAGAATTCTAGCAAGGGGTTATTTGTGAATGTTTGTCATTAAAGTAATTGACAAAATTCTGAATAAAATAAAAGAGTTTTATTTAATGAGAGTTTGCATTAAATTTGGTGGAAATTTAATGGGAATTTGAGTGGACTTTTGAGTGGAGGGAATTTAAAGGAGATTTGTGAGTGGAGTGTCCACCCACATGAAGAGGGGAGGGCAAGGGGGCAGACCCCATGCGCCGGCCACCCCCTTGGGGTTCCCCCCTCCTCCTATAAAAGGAGCCCCCCTCCTCACTTGTCTCTCACACCTCCTCGTGAAGGATCTCTCTCCCCCTCTAGAATTTATCCCCCATGGTCTCGGACTAGCGAGATACATGTTCCCGGTGGCTATTCGGAAAGAAAGAGTTGTGCTTCCGCTGCATCGCTGGAGCGAGGAGGCGGAGGTTGCTCGGTGCCTCGAACGTGTGTGCGAGCACGGATGCGCTGCTGATTTGCGGCGCTAGGACTTCCTCTCGATCTTGAGATCGGCAAGAGATCGTCTACATCAACCACGAGTTGAACTCGTTAAGCTTTGTCGGTCTTCAAGGGTATGTTCTCTACGGATATACATCCGCCCGTTGTTTGTATCTAGTAGATAGATCTTGGTATATAGTTCACATCGTAGGAAAATTTTTGTTTTCTATGCTGCGAACCCTACAGGCGGTAGCATTGTTGGGGTTGAACTTGGGTGGGGCACGAGTGAAATTTCTAGAGTTGCCGGGGTTGTTGTGATTTCCTCCGGGTCTAGGGTTTCCATGGTTGGGATAGGTCGGACGGTTCATCGGGGGTCTTTTGGTTCTTGGGGCAAATCCTGGAGATGGGTTGGAGCGATACTTTGGGGTCTGATGGGTTCCTGGCTGATGCATCATGCGACGCTTGCGGTTCTCATTGGCTTGGTTGATCTTTCCTTCCATCTGGATGGTAGAGTCGACAAGGGCTTCAATATCCGCAAAGGGGATATTGACTAACACCGTCTGCATCTCATCATGCAGACCATTCAGGAACCTCTCCTTCTTCTTGGCCTCCGTGTCTATCTCGTCCGGGGCATACCTAGCTAATGACAAAAATTTGTCACGGTATTCCACTACAGTCATCCTTCCTTGCTTTAGCTCTCTGAACTCGTCTCTCATTCTTTGATCAAACCCGGTGGCACATGGGTTCTGCTAAACTTGACCTTGAATTCCTCCCAGGTCATCATCTGGCCTCCGGTCATTGCGCGAACACTGTTCCACCATGCCCTGGCATCTCCGGCTAGATAATGGGTGGAAAACAGGACTTTCTCGTTGGCTTCCACTCCAGCGAATTCTAGGTTATTTTCCATGGTTTGCAGCCAATCATCGGCGTCTAGGGGATCTTCTGACTTAGTGAAAACAGGTGGGTTGGTATTCTGGAAATTCTTGAGCTTAGATCCATGGTTGTCCTGATTTCTGTGGCCTTGGTTGTTGTGGGCTAGCTGGGCTATCTGTTGCAGAGTGGCTAGGTTGGCTTGCCGTTCCGCTCTTTCAGCTTCGCGGTCAGAAGTCAACATTTGCAGGATCTGCAACATCGGGTCCGGGGCTGAACCACTTCCTCCACGTGGCATCTGAAGATTTAGATAGATCATGAGAAAAGAGGGAAATTTCTAAGGTTTCGGGGACTTTGAAAAGTTTTAAAGGTTTGACTCAGATTTTTCTAGCAACTTGCTTTTTCATTCATTCATTCATAGCACACAGTACAACACACACCACAACAAGGAAAAACAGATGGTTTTAAGAACCATTCTGGAAACTACGATACAATGGGACCGAATACTACTCACTACGCTAGTTCTCAAGTGCTACTACTCCTCGGAGTCTGTGGCTTCATCATTTTCATTATCATCGATGAAGGCGAAATCATCCTCATCGGTGAAGAAGTCCATGGCCTGATCCTCCAGAAAATCATCATCATCGCTGAGATAGGAGTAAGGGTCTCCACGAAGATCCTCTCTGGCATTCTCCCTTTCCTCCAACTGCATGTCTCTCTCGTGGATGGTCTCCTCCAAAGATGAGATGCGGTGGCGAAGACGGGCAATAATGCGCTCCTTCTTGTCGAGCTGATGGCAGCGAGACTTCCGATCCTTTGCTAGCATGGCGATGGTCTGATCCTTCGTCTTGATGATGGCAGACTTGTGGTTGGAGTAGTCACGGCAGTTGTCCAACTCCTGCTGACGATCGTACATCATGAAGCTAAGGTGGTCCAATTGAGTCTTTAGCTCGGGGTGGTATGGGGATTCCAGTGGTTGTCCATTTGCATCACGCCTTGGGCAAAACTCAAAGCGAGTACCCTTGATCTGATTGATGCTCTGCCCACACAGACGGGAAAGAGCTTCCTGCATTGCTCTGGCAAGTCCATCGAGCCAGTTTTTTTCCCTTAAGGTAAACTGAATTCCCTCCATAGTGGGAGGTTCAATCTTTCCTCGGAGACTTGCAACAATTAGCCACTGCAGATCTTCTCCTCCTTGATCATTGAGCTGAGCTCCGAAGAACTCGGGGTGCGGACTCTCCAGAAGTTCCGAAAGCTGGTCCAAATCCCTCTCAAAGATAAGGTCTCCTCCATTCCCCAGTTGGTAAAACTTGCTGTACTTCACGTCCATCTATAAGAATAGAGGATGAGTAGATTAGCAGGGTGATCAAGTGTGTCAAAATTTTATGTATTTTGCAAGAGTTTTTGAGGAACATGAATTTTTATGAAAGAATCAAAGGGATAAGAATGAGAATAAGTTTTTGTAAATATTTGTTTTATTAGGTTTTGAAACTAAGTTTTTGGTTCAAAGTCCAGTCTAACTAGGGTCTCCTATGGTCAGGATGGCTCTGATACCAACTTGTCAACACCCGGATTTTTAATCTCAGATGCCTGTTATGCCATACATCGCAATCCCAGGATTACCATTTTTGCGAGACATAACAGAATTGGATACCATAGTACATCATCCATTACAAACGATACATAAGTTCTTACACCAATAGGGATCTCATGATCCAGTTCTTAATACAACATCAAGCAGCGGAATACGTAATAATAACGGTAGCGTAGGCGAAGCTCCATCTTCGGGGTCACAGGCAATGCTGACGATGGGAGATGATCCTAGTTGTCGTAACCTTCCTGGGGTCCATCCTCCAGGTACTCCTCTTCATAGTCTGGCCATGGGAATAGCCAGGGACAAAGCCATGAGTACTCTTTAAGTACTCGCAAACTAATACTAACAGGTGAAGGGTTTTTTGGATAATAGGAAACTAGGCTCTAGGGTTGTTTTGCAAAAGCCAGATTTATCTCTACTAAGTTTCAAAGCTAGTCACAGTTTTATAACTCCTAAGTGGGATCTTGTAACTCATGTCACAACTCTGTTGTGGTTAAGTCAAAGGCTCAATTCATTTCACAAGTCATTTTGAAAAGTCTGACGGGGGAACAGTATGACCACTCCAACTGTCCATGTCCGCGGACGCGGCTATTCGAATAGTTTGACACTCTGCAGAGATTGTACACTTTCACCACAACATTCGATACATCCGTCAGGAACAAATCCTGAATTCACCATACTCAGTATGCGGATAATCAATCCTAACCTTTTAATTACACGCCATAGTATAAACACCTCTCCTGTCAGTTTGGCCTCCCAACCATGACCAACTGTCATCTTGGGTACTGCACAGGTGGACAATCTTCACAAGGTAGCCTCAGCTCAGACCTTGGTCGTGAGGGAACTAATACTAAGGTATATAAGTTTCTGTAGGGTTTCGTAGCATGGAAAACAAAAAATTTCTACCGCATACAAACAAATAAGCCAAGATCTATCTACTAGATTGTAGCAACGAGTCGATGGAATAACTCACCCTCGAAGATTCCAAAGTGTTTAACGAGAGCGGATTCTCGTGGGTGATGTAGTCGTACTCTTCCCGATCTCAAGATCGCGTAGACGATCCTTCCGGCGCTGCATTCCGGCAACGCTCCCGCAGTCGGTCACACGTTCGGTACTCGACGAAGACCCTCTCTCCCTTGTTCCAGCAGGCAGCGGAGGTTGTAGCACTCTCCTCGTGATTCCTGCAGCACAACGGCGTGGTACCGGAAGTAGAGGGGAGATCTCGCAGGGCTTCGCCTTAAGCCGGAGCGAGTATGGTGGACTATGAGAGAGCTCCTCGACAATCTAGGGTTTAGACACACCAAGGAGGAGGTGCTAGGGCCGGCGGCTAGGGCTTGGGGCTTGCCCAAGTCGGCGGCTAGGGGAGCCCTAGGCGGCGGCAACAGGAGGTGGCAGCGCCGGGCTAGGGTTTTGGGGTGGAGAACTTGTGTGCTAGGAGGGGCAGCCCTGCCCCTCCCTTTATAGGTGGGAGGCGCCGGCCAAGGGGAGGGAGTCCCTCCCTAACTCGGATCCCTAGTGGGCCGGCAGTGGAGGAGGAACTCCTCCCCAACTCGGTTTCCCACTTCCCTCCACTTTCCAAAATAGCCGTTTGACTTTTCAAACTAGGATTTGATTAAACCCTTTATTTTGTTCAGCGATGACACCTAGTACATGATGCAATCATTCCAACTTGGTATGACACATTCATGTACCCTTCCCCTTCGGAGTGCCGGACCTTTCGGAACCTTCTAGAACATTCCCGATGAAAACACCGGAACCATTCTCCAACTCCGAAACAGGACTTTCCTTATATGAATCTTATTCTCCGGACCATTCCGGATCTCCTCATGATATCCCGGATCCCATCCGAGACTCCGAACAACATTCGGTCTCTTACTCATCATTCCATAACTACTCAAACAACGTCGAATCCTTAAGTGTGTCTCCCTACGGTTCGTGAATTATGCGGACATGATCGAGACACTTCTCCGAACAATAACCAATAGAGGAATCTGGAAATTCATATGGCTCCCACATATTTCTACGATTACTTTGCGATCGAATGAACCACTTACATACGATACCAATTTCCTTTTGTCTCACGATAGTTTACTTATCCGAGGTTATGATCGTCGGTATCTCTGCATACCTAGTTCAACCTCGTTACTGATAAGTACTCTTTTCTCGTTCCCGTGATATGTGATCCCTTGTGAGCCAGTCACATGCTTGCAAGCTAATTGGATGACATTTCATCGAGAGGGCCCAGAGTATATCTATCCGTCATATGGATGGACAAATCCCACTCTTGA
The DNA here is from genome assembly GCA_916181665.1 of Avena sativa. Lineage (NCBI taxonomy): Eukaryota > Viridiplantae > Streptophyta > Magnoliopsida > Poales > Poaceae > Avena > Avena sativa. The sequence continues at coordinate 391,480,469 of OV702280.1, read as the reverse complement.
TCCATGTGTCTCAACCAATACTTTGCAAACACTCAATGCCACCTTTATAGCCACCCAGTTACGGTGTGGTGTTTGATGTCATCAAAGCATCCTTCCGGTGAAGGTGATATGCATGATCTCATGGTCGAAGGAATTAGGTTACTATGTATCAGAAAGCATATAGCAATTGAACTATTAAAATGACTTGATCTTTATGCTACGCTTATCTATAGGAGTATGTCCACCATATCATTCTCCTAATGATATGATCTTGTTGTTAATAACATCTCAATGTTCATGATAGGGAAACCACAATCATTTATTAACCAACAAGCTAGTATTATGAAGAGGCTTTACTAGGGACTTCAATTTAAGTTTACAAATCACACAAGTATTAATGTTTCCTTGTTAATACTATTATAGCATGAATGTAAACATTTATCATAAACACAAAGATATAATAATAACTACATTTATTATTGCCTCTAGGGCATATCTCCAACAATTTCCAGTCAAGCCCTACCCAATCTTCGGGTATTGTGGTTGTACGATAAAATTGAAATGGTATCGCATCCAGACAACCATCAGTTTTATAAAGGGCTAAGGCTCATGCCTCAACATTTTCATCACCAAAATCATCAGGTGTTTGGAAACACATGTCCAAAACATTTCAATAGAATGATCCATCATTCCAAGGTTTTCATAACCATTTTTCCACCAAGTATTCCCATCTAAAGTTGATCAAGTTTTATGCTTAGCACTAGCATCTACAGGTGGGGTAGTACTAATGAGGGGTGGTAAACTAGTGGAGTTTCAACCAAGTACAACCTTATATCTTAGTATGATATCAAGGTTTCTAACTTAGGCCAAATTTTATGCTCTTTATGCAACCTTCAGATAACTTTCTAGTATCTACCAAACTCTTAAGTAAACTCTAAGTAAGCTTTGATAAAGAAATAAAGTAAGAAGCTTGCAAATAAAACTAGGATTGGTTTATCAAGTGGGTATGATCACATATGCTTAAGGCATATGGTAGGCATAGTAACAAGTATTGGCTTGCATAGGTATAGTCTCAGCTTGCTAAATTGCAAGTGTTACCTTGCATAGGTCAACTTGATTAGTAAGGCTTGCATCAGTGTCAATATAAGCTTGCATTAGTAGGGTATATTGCAAGTGTTAGCTTGCAAGGTTACTAGCTTGCCTTGTGCAGAGCAGTGGTTGAAGTTCCTTCGGCTTCTTCTTCGTAGTATCGTCCTTCCTCCTCGTATCCTAGGTCGGTACTAGCGTCTATGAATAACTACGAGGTACACAATCACCAAATAATACTTAACTACTTGCAATCATCACACACAAGGGTCCTATAGATGATCTAGCATCATCTCTAACATTACAAGGTTAAGGCTTGGTTTAATTCCTTTTATTTTTAGAAAAGTAATTTCTACTCATTGAAAACTACTTAAGATTTAATATTCTCCAAACCAAACATGGGATCATGTTGACACATGTCATAACCACATATTGTAGTCCATGGGAATGTGATTTAAAGTGGTGTCACAATTTAATAAGGTTTTACCCTTTTATTCTAATTAATTAAAGTGGCTAGAAATGCCTATGTAGCATTCTTTTATTACTTGAACATTATTTCTGCAAGTAAACCTATATATTTTTATATATTCTGAAAGGTATGGTTAAATGTGATTTTTGAGAGTTGGAATCAACTCAAAAGCTATTATGGTTTAAATTTGAAAAATGTTTGAATGCAGAAAAGCTTCTGCCTTGTTATTTTTACTAAGGATGATCTACAGATCTAAATGACTTGAATCCAACGGGCTTGGATTCAACATTTACAGACCTTTCCAACAAAATTGGTTTCATTCAAATTGTTGGACTGAATCGACCTGGATTGATTTTTGAAAATGGGTACAAAAGTGTGTTTGAATTAAAAAGAAAAAGGTTTAATTCAAATCACTGGGCTGCGCGGGAAAAGTTACTGGGCCGGCCTGCTAAGCGCAGTGCTCCCGCGGGCTGCTTAAGTGGGTGTCCCCACTCGTCAGTGACACGGGGCTAGGTGAAGCGGTATGGGGCAACGTGGGTCGTTCGATCTGATTCTAATCCAACGGCTGGGAGTCATCGTCGACGCGAGACAATGCCGGCGAGAACGAAACCTAGTGCGGCCAGTGAGGGGTGCTGGGGGCTCACCGGGTGCTGGCGAGGGTCGGCAAGGCGGGCGAACGACGAAGTCGACGACGGCGAATCTCCTGGTACTGGTGGCTTCTCCTGGGGCGGCTCCAATCGCTGGCTCCCTTCTTCTCCAGAGGCGGCGGGCTCCGGTGAAATTCCGGCGAGGTGGTGCTCGCCTTGCTCTGAGAACGGTGTGGCACGATCAGTGAGGAGAGGGGAGTGAGATGGTGTGAAGAAATCGAGCGGGGGTGGCCTCTATTTATAGTCGAGCGAGGGGACCGTCGGGGCGCACGGTGAGCTCGTCGGGGGCGATGGTACAGGCGGCTATTGGCATGGGCGACGGTAGGGGACGGTGCGGTGTCTCCTGGTGATGCTCAACGACATGGTTTTGAGGCATGGGGCGGTGCGGCTTGGTCTGGAACGGGCGATGCTCTGCGCGGAAGAGGCGGCGTCTTCGACGGCGAGTGGTGGCTATGCGTCACGTGGCGGCGAACGGGGATGTCTGGCGGTCTCCTGGGTCGGTGGAGATTGTGTATGCGCGCGACGAGGGCGGCGCGCGGTCTGTGGGCTTCGGTCGAGGGTGGTGCTCTGGCGCACGCTCGGCATGGTCGTTGGCGGTCTGGGCGCGGTTCTTGCGTGTGGTCCAGTGGGTGGCAAGGTTCGAGCGGTGGACAGGGAGTGGAGATGGACGTTGGGCTGCCTCCCAGACATGCTGGCTAGGCTTGCTGCTGCTCCTAGCTTGCTGTCGACTATGGGGTGGCAAGGGTGTGCTCGGCTGTTCACCATTGATGGCAATGACAAGCTCACAGTGGTGCTAGTGCTTGGTTAATCTTGCTAGATGATATACTGAGCTGGTTGTGAGCTAAATGGGGAACCAGTTAGGCAAGAATCACTGCTCACAATAGTGTTTGATGTTTGTTTGATTTGTGTCTGCAACCTGTTTGATGAAATGGCCTCATGAAATCAAGTTTTGAATTTGAAAAGATTTTTGGTGGGTTTGCTAGATTGGTGCTGGTGAGTCTGCAGATGCTTGGGTTTTGAAAGTTGAGCTTGTTTGAGTGGTTTTTGAAAAAGTGGGATCTTCCCATATAATAAAGATTCAATTTTGAATTGTCATTTAAACTATGCATTTGAAAGTTTCTGGATGATCACAAAGTGGGCCTTGATACTTTGTTAGGATTACATTCAAGGGGTGCAAAGATCCAGAAAAGTTTCTGTTAGGTTTTGAAAGTTTGAGACAGCCAAAGTAGGCATGGGAGTTAAATTGGTCAAAATGACCATTCCTTCAATATATTTGTTTTGATTTACTTGTCTTTTGGAAAAGTGTGGAAAATGTTTTAGATGATGTTTATTTCACCTAAGAAACATTTTACAAGCAATGAAACAATCAAACAAGGTGGTTTAAAAGAATTTCAAAATCAATGCATACACATATGCATGCATTCATAATTTTATTTAGAAAAGTTTTTGTTAACCCTAATTTTGAGGATTAGAGTTTGATGATCCAAGCTTAGTATTTTTGGGATGTTACACTAATCGCCCGTGGGAAGGTATCCCATGGCTTCTGATGGAGAACACAATAGTACAAAAAAACAAAAATTCTCAAGAATGCGAGCAAAAACAAGATCCATTCTAAAGTAGATGCAATGAACGATATAAGTAAGACCGAACACAAGCGGTAAACATTTACAATGTTGGTTGACGAAGTCCTCCTCGTGATCCATCACTACAACTTATGACACCTCTGAGATTAGCACATGTAAGGCTCGGTGACATCTCCTTCTTTTTGATCCAATGAGGATAGAGGGAAAACCAGATTAGATTTAGGGCATCAGTATGACGGGGTGGTGGTAATGGTGAAGATTCTCGCAGGCAGCGCTTTACTAACACGCGGGAACAAAGAGGAGTAGCAGGGGAGGCGCCAACCAGAGTTTTTGGTGTGCTTCCTGGCCCCTGCGTCCCTTCTTTATATAGGCATGGGGGTCGGCCAGGAGGGAGACTTGCCCCCAAACCTATGGCCGACGGTCAAGGGGGCACTTGGCCCCAAGCCTACATTTAAAAAACCTCAAAAATCATATTTACAAGTTTTAACTTTTAGGAAATATGAAAATAAATTCTTGGCATAGTAAATGTTGTATCCTAGAAACGGGCAAAAATTGCAACCCAAATATGGGCTACACAAAAATGACAAAGTCAAATAGAATTTAGAGATTTTAAAATATGCATACTCATATTGACATTTTTGTGTAGGTCATAATCGAAATTATTTGAAATTGATATTTTTCTGGTTTGTGGGATACATCATTTGGCTACATCCGCATATTTTTCTAGAAATTTCCCGATACTCAAAATATATGATTTTCTTAAGAAAAAGGGATCACGTATGCCCATGTGCACCAAATATCTACTCATTTCCGACTAATATCCACAAGAAACTAGTATATTTCTAACATTTTTATCCTGCCAAGGAAAGTCACCTTTGTGTTTTTTTACAGAATATTCTAGTGATTGTGTTTTTTTATACTAGATGGAACACACGATTGGGGAATGGGGAAGCTTGTTATTTTGTCTCTTCAAAATTTTGCAAGCTTTCTAAACATGGAGTGAAATTTCGGGCCTGGGCTGGTTTGGTATGGGTAGCAACTAGCAAGGCCTCCATCCGAGCCGTTTCCCCTGGCCGTACCCACTCACCACTGCCGCCGTCCCTAGTCCCCACTGCAGCGGTGCCGCCGCCGGTCTTCTAATCATGCCACCGTCGCTGTACGCGTCTCTGGCGCCTCGTCTTCCTTGCAATCCCCTTCCGCCCCAGGCTTCCGTAGCACGCCGCCGGCACCTCATCGCGCCGTCGCGGTCATCCCCGCTAATTCCCTCCACCCGCCGCCTCCAGCTCGGACATCCCCGCCGCGCTCTCCGCCGGCGTTCGTCCCACCAGCCACCCGATATGAAAGGTCGGAAACTAGCTGTAAGGGGATGGTGTACCAACTGCCACCTCTCCTGCCCCCGCACCTCGCCGCGACTACCTGGTCGGCGCTCCACTTAACGGTAACCCGTACGGCCGTACCTCGTTCCTTATAGCATATACTGTACTGCTTTCATCTTTTTGTGTGCTTGTCAACCTATAATTACGGCGAGCGGCAACGACGATGCTGTGATCTGGATAGCCTTTCTGCACCTTTCTGTGTAAGCTTGCCTCGCGTTTATGCCGACAACGACTGTGATGGGGATGAGGGTCACCCAAATATCAGATGGTTGCGAGTCAGTAAGTCTCGAGAGCTCTGTTCCTCTATTATTTGATGCAGTCAACACAGCCAAGACATGGACCAGCCGCAGTCTCCAATCGTTGCCTGAAATTATGTCTGGCGAACTGGTCATGCTGCCGTGACTAGCACAAAAGTGGGAGTGGTGTTTCAGCTCCAAGCAGGATATCCAGAGCATTTTCATAGACCACTCTTCACAAGCCTATGCGAAGTAAAGCTAAATTAGGATGACTCTCCTCCCCCTTTTTATCCTCCTCTTGTTGATTTTTTCCTGCAAGTCCGATGACCTCCTAACACCTTCAAAGCCACTCTTACCTGGAGACAAACTCCTCTCGAATGGTGGCGTCTTTGCTCTTGGTTTTTTCTCCCTGGAGAACTCCACCACCAACTCATATTTAGGCATATGGTATCACAACATCCCGGAGCGGGAATATGTGTGGGTGGCCAACCGCGACAACCCAATCACCAGCAGTTTGTCTGGTAAGTTGGTTCTGACCAATAGCGCTGACCTTGTCCTGTCAGATTCCATAGGCCGTATCCTTTGGACGACAGGGAACAACGTCACCACCGGGGGTGATGGAGCTGTGGCACTGCTGCTCGACACAGGAAACTTTATCCTCCAGTCACAGAATTTCACGCAGATATGGCAGAGCTTTGATCAACCGACCGACACCATCCTCCCTGGCTTCAAGTTATGGGCGAACTACAAGACCCACACAGCAGTGCGCCTCGTTGCTTGGAAGGATTTTCAAGATCCGTCCACTGGGAAATTCTTCCTCTGTCGTGACCCCAGAACGGGTTTCCAGATCCTCATATGGCATGAGGCAAGCCTGTACTGGCGCAGCGGACTGTGGAGCAGTGCGACAGCATCGGACAACAATGGATACATTTGGTCCCAGATCGTCGACGATGGGGAGGAGATCTACTCAACGTACAACACAGGCAACAGCTCACGGAGAACACACTGGAAGCTGGATTACACAGGCGACTTGATACTCAGGAGTTGGAATAATCAGTCCTGGGAACCTTTATTCAAGCGCCCAGATGATGGCTGCCGCCACTACGGCTCCTGTGGTCCATTTGGTTACTGTAACAACATGGTGTTCACCGGAGAATGCAGGTGCCTTGATGGGTTTGAGCCAGCGGGCGGGTTCAGTGCCAACTTCTCCAGAGGATGTGTGAGGAAGGAGGCACTGAGATGCCGTGGCGACCACTTCGTGACCTTGACAGGGATGAAGGTGCCTGACAAGTTTGTGTACGTGAGGAACAGAAGCTTCAAGGAGTGCACCGCTGAGTGTGAGTGCAATTGCGCCTGCACCGCGTACGCCTATGACAACTTGAGCAGTATCCTTGCGACGGGTGGCCCATCAAGATGCTTGGTCTGGACAGATGAGCTTGTTGACTCTGAAATGTCCGGCGCACTTGGTGGCAACCTTTATCTTAGGCTTGCTGGCTCTCCTGGTACATACGGCTCCATGGCTGATTTATTCTTTTGACCTGCGGTAAAATTGGTACCTTAAAATGTGTGCCGTGTTACTGTCACCTATCTCGATGGATCTCTAGAGTAACAGCCTGCATATGAAACTATGAACACCAACTTTTTCTATTGGAAACATATAGTTGTATCGTTGAATAAACTCATCAGTTAGCATTTCTTCCAGAATGGCGTCGGTGTGCTAATTGGTCCAGCTCACACATTGCACTAGCTACAGTTACTTTTGGTGTCTGCAAATATTTATTTTTTGTTAATGTATTTGAGATGAATTTTTATTATCTGCTATGATATTTATGTACATCAGTATATTTTACTCATCAAGAAAAGGGTGAATGCATACTTTTACGAACTATGCTTGAATCTTGATGCTGTACTCTTTTCATCAATTTCCTCACAGGAAACAGTTCTGCAGTAAACAACAAGAAGACCGGTGTCACATCAAAAAGAAAAAACAACAAGAGCGGTGTCGGAATGGTACTAAAGGTTGTACTTCCAGTTATATCATTCTTGCTGGTACTCACATGCATATATCTTGTCCTCATATGCAAGCCAAGAGGTAGAGCAAGGGACAGCACTTTCCTCTAATATGATGTTCATGTATTAGTTCGGCTGCTGATATTACTGATATGTTTGCAGGGATACAATTAAATAAGAAAAGACCGGCCCTGGGACACTTGACCACTTCACAAGAAGTTTGGGATCAAAATTTGGAACTCCAGTCTATTAGGTTCAAAGACATTGCCGCTGCAACAAACAGTTTCCATGATACAAACATACTTGGAAAAGGAGGTTTTGGAAAAGTCTACAAGGTTGTATAAACTTTGACCTTATCAGTTAATTACGACAATGGAAAATCTGTATAATTTCTTCCTGGTTAATTTATTTTAATAATAATGAAATCACACAGGGAACACTGGAAGATGGGAAGGAAGTTGCTGTTAAAAGGCTTAGCAAGGGTTCTGAGCAAGGGATAGAGCATTTTAGAAATGAAGTGGTTCTTATTGCTAAATTGCAGCACAAGAATCTAGTTTGACTTCTCGGCTGCTATATTCATGAGGACGAGAAGTTGCTTATTTATGAATACTTGCCCAACAAAAGCCTGGACAAGTTTCTTTTTGGTATGTTCTAATCACATACTGTAAAAAGTTATCTTCAATTGACCAAACAAACTTACTTGCCTGAACAGCTACTACATGCCTTTGCACACATGTACGTGCACATCCTGTTCTTGGCAGATATTGCAAGGAAGTCTATGCTTGGTTGGCCAAGGAGGTTCAACATTATCAAAGGGGTAGCTAGAGGACTTCTATATCTTCACCAAGATTCAAGAATGACGATAATCCATAGAGACCTCAAACCAAGCAACATCCTGCTAGACACAGAGATGAACCCGAAAATATCAGATTTTGGAATGGCAAGGATCTTTGGAGGCAATGAGCAACAAGAAAGTACCAAGCGAGTTGTAGGGACATAGTAAGTAACTCTTGCACTAGCTCTTGGTCTCCAACTTTTACCTGTGCGCCTGAAATAACTCAAACTACACATTCCTGCTTGTAAAATGATTCAAATAGCGGTTATATGTCGCCTGAGTATGCCATGGAGGGTATTTTTTCGGTCAAGTCCGACACCTACAGCTTTGGTATTGTGCTACTGGAGATTGTAAGTGGATTAAAGATCAGCTCACCTCATCATCTTGTAATGGACTTCTCAAACCTCATAGCCTGTGTGAGTGTTACTTACCGCATTATGAAATGCTTCAGATTCTGAAACTCAACCAGAAATATATATATATATAGTACTGTATTATACCAAATACAAATTACAAACTTCGCTGTGATATTTCAGGCATGGAACTTGTGGGCTGATGGAAAAGCAAGGGATTTCGTGGACGCCTCGGTTATGGGGAGCTATTCGTTTGATGAAGTGTCGAAGTGCATCCACGTTGGGCTCCTGTGCGTGCAAGACAGCTCCAGTGCTAGGCCATTCATGTCGTCAGTCGTGTCCATGCTGGACAGCGAAGCTATGCCTCGCGCCATTCCGAAGCAACCTATGTATTTTGCACAGATAAATCGCGAAACGAAGGAGGCGAGAGAGGACTTGGAAGACTCTAACAATGGCGTGAGTCTTACGGCGATAGAAGGGCGCTAGCTGGCTGGCCTAGGAACTCAGTTTGATTGTTGGAGTAATTGCATAAATTTCTTACCGATTAAGCGAGATTACCAATATTTAAAAGGCTGTAACCTATGCAATACATACATGGTTTGCGCTCTTCCTTGGCTCGAATTTAGGGGGTTTTGCATATGGTGCTTTGTAGGTTGATTCGATCATTTTTGTATGCAATTTCCTTCTTGGTCGACTCGTATTGTCGGAGGAAGAACAGAACAATACGATGTGCAAATCCATCAGGAATGGCCTTGTACAATGAAGAAGGGGATGCTTCGGTGCAGCTACCGCACATGCTGGAACAGAGGCTACAAGGGTGTTGCTCATTTTGGTGATTTATACAGGGAAAATGTGAGAAGAGGCAGTGATTTTGTAAGATGCGATGTTGAGTAGTTTGGCTATAAGGGTGTTGCTCATTTTGCTCATTGCTGCTGCCGGCAGGTGGTTGCTAGGGGTAGCGTGCTTGAAACAAAGAAGTGGTGCGGCTGCAACTCAGTGGCTCGCTCGTGCGGCTATTACACAAGAGAGAATATCGAATCACGTCACTTGAAATAGGTGACAAGTCATGCGGCCACGACTCAGCAGCAACTGCTGGATCTTCTTCCAACGGTTTTTATTGGTGGAGATGACACTTGTAGTTTTCTTTTTTGAAAAATCCACAAATCGATAAAGAACCATCCAGAACATTAAACCACCTAGCCACGACTACAATCCCCTACATTGATTTGTGTGTTGTTTTTGTTTTTGCATCACCATCATGCCATAATGCATGTGTTTTCTAGAATAAGTTTGTCTCTAATTTTTTTTTGGTTAGACCCTATTTTTTTCTAAAATTATCTCCTCGTTTATTCAAATTAAATCCCTTTTTGCTTATTTTTCTTGGCTAAAAACTACATGAAATTCTTTTAAAAGAAAAAATAGAAAAAGATAAAATAAATGGTTTAAATATAAAAGAGAAAACCTCTCTATTTATGAACCCCAAGTGTTCCAGCAGTGGCCCAGCTGAACCACCCAGGCACTTTACCGACTAACCAACCCAGCAAGAGAAGACACCTGGACTGCAAGAAACAAATGAAGAAAAATGATATGGAGGAGCTGAGAAGGAGAGACATGAAGGAATTTTAAGAAGAACATATTAGTATGTACTAGAACAAATATTCTTATCAATAGAAATAATTCAATAATATTTTTCAGCATGTGTTCGGTATGTAAAAGTGCTCCAAAATACACACTTGAACTAAAACTTGAAGGCCAACAAGATACAAATTTCACCAATGAACGAAATCGAGATACATATGGCAATCATTTAGATCAAGAAGATCCCAATTGATGATCCGTGAATTATCTCTTAAACCGTGAATCCATTGATGATCCGTCTTCATCGTTGGGTTTGTCTCGACGTGTAATTCAAAACAAGATCCCATCTTAATATGTTTTAACGATATTTTTTCCCGTCACCAGTTGCCAGATTATTGTATATAGATACCAGATTGATAATTAACAATTACCAGCCAAATAATACACAATCACAAGATAATTTTTACATGTTTCTTATGATAAAAATGATATGTATGTACATACATTAGGTACTTGATCCATTCTAAACAGGTAAAGTACTGTATTACCATCATATAAGACTTATATTGTTGAAAAACAAAGTTTAAAAGGCTCTGGTAGCCATTCGATTTTAACCTGGTAACCAGCTTAACTTTACCTGGTAACCAAGTGTCAGTAATCTGGTAACTAAGATCGAAAAAAGTTGTCAAAATATTTTAAAATAGGATCTAGTTTTAAAGATCTCGACAGAAAAAGCTAACCATGAAGGCGGATCTGAATTTTAATTTTACGGTTCAAGAGATGAAACGTTTTAAAGTTTGAAACTCAAAAAATCCTACATGACGACTGAATCTGATGCATGAATGCATGATTAGATTGTCATATTAAATTTGTATCCATGAAAAGCTAATCTGAGACACGTGTCCTAGATAGCACAATCTTTTATAAATAGCTCAAAAGGGTGATACTAAGTTGGGTGCTACACTTTCGTATAGTGAAAGGCATCGCGCAAGGATTGTTGTACTCCCACAAGCACTCGTCCACCGGGATCTAAAGGGAAGCAATGTTTTATATGACTTCCAAATTCATGGACTTGTGATTCCCAAGGATTTTCCCTTTCTAATGTGACCAGGACAAACACGAAAAAGGTTATGGGCACGTGGTAAGTTCCAATATACTCAAACCCTTTTCAGCTTCTCGATATTCTTCCCTCGATTTGCTGCGCTAATATTTTTTGTATGTGACAAAGGCTATATCTCTTCGAAATATCTCATAGGGCCTTTTCTCAATCAAAACGGACGTGTTTAGTTTCTGGCATGTTGCTCCTCAAAATTATAAGTGGAAAGAGGAGTGTTGGGTTCTACCACTATGATACATTCTCATATTTCACCGTAGAGCGGCCATGTAGCTAGAACAAGAAGACATCACTCCTGATGCAAGTCGTCATTTTATTGATTCATGATAGATGACAGGGGTCCACACCATTTTACGACCTCTTCCACATAGAAGAGAAAAATTAGGAGGGAACTCCTTATTTGACCCTACTTAATTAAAGTTTTAGATCATTATTTGGTCCTAGATAACATTTCTTACCTATTTGATTTTCCATTTTCGTTTGTTTACTTAGATGACCCTCCCATCAATTCTGTTAGTTCTTTCCGCTGCACTGTAGGGAATCGGTAGTTTGCAAACAAAACATTGCACACATAAGATCGTTTGCCGTGTGTTTTCTCACGGCAAATCGTTACAAAATTACAGGCCAGTAAATCAGAGATTTGCCGAGAGCAAATAATCGGGGGTCACGAAAAGGTTTGCCGAGAGCTATAGTTGAACTCATGGCAAATTTACTGAGATGACGACACCAAGATGGTAACGGCGGTTCTGCCATGTGGGTCCCACTGTCGGGAATCTGCCATGAGTTTTAGTAGGGCATGGCAAACTAAAGGTGCGGGGACACCTTGTCAGTTTTTTTTTGCTGTGTAGGTTATTTTGTGAAGCACCTACAATGCCACTGATTGATAATTGGACCAGCGCAATTTTGAAAAATATTAGGCAACTTTATTTGTACGATTCACCATGTATATTGACTTGTGAGCTTTCAACCAAGTGCTCATAAAAGAAGACAACTTTCTGCCGATTTAGGAGTCATATAAAAAATGAATTGCAGATATTGCATAGTTTCCTCCTGATTTTTTTACAAAAATATATTTAAACACACAACCTGTCTTCACGGATATGGTGGAAGACAAGCGACAACAATTTGTGGTATGAAGGAGTGGGTGTGTGAAGAAAAAAGGGAAAACCTGGATTTGCTGAGTGTTTTTTGAAATACACTCGGCAAAGACCCCGTTTGACTTGTGTCCTCTAGATGGCACTCGGCAAAGTTTCAAAATAATTTCCGAGTGTTCATTAGTACACGATCTTCAAAGCCCAACGGATTATATGGCGCCATTAATTGTGGCCACGTGTCCCTCAGTTTGCCATGTATCAAAAATTGCTGAGTGTTTTTTTATTTTTTGCCATGTATTAAGTTTTTTACCGAGTGTTTCCTGCGTTGATACATCGCCTCTCACCATGTGTAATGAGAAAAGAGAACTCAGCAAAGTTTAACTCAGCAAAGTTTGGAATACATAGAATTTTTTTTCCGGTAGTGAATAAAAGAATATATATTTTGTCACAACCATTTTCGCATGGATCACGTTTTGGTGTACTTAAACTCTTGATGATTTATTGATAGCTCAAAAGGGCGATGCTATGGTTGGAGCTACATAGTGGATGGATGTCATCACGTAGGTATTGCTGTATAGTACATAGGGCATGTCTAACATTGGACGCTTACAGAACTGCTAGTCATCCTGCAGTCTCCCTCTCCTCCAAAGCGTCCTGGCCGCGTCGGGGATGACCTCTAGCACTACATCTTGCCTGGCGCACCGGTGCGGCAACGTACAGATACAATACCCCTTCTGGATCGGCGGCGGCGATCACACGGCCAACGCCTCCTGCCTGTTGGCTACGCTGGCATGTGCCTGGAATGCCGTCGTGGCACGCGGATGCCCGTGCTTAGTTTCTCGTCGGGCGACTACGCCATGATGAATATCAAGTACGGCGACCGGACATTGACTTTTCTCAACTTGCGTGCCTCCAGGAACAACCTGCCGCTGTCGCCATTGTCGCTCACTAATTGGGACATCAGCATCACAGTCTACATAAACTGCCCTTTCGGAAGAACGGATAGTGGGCTTGTGGCATTGCACATCATTTTCCGTGGTTGCATCTTTGGCTACCTCCAATCAGGAGCGGAGCCAGGATTTGACATTGAGGGGGGCGAAGATACTGATGATCATATATAAGATTTTTTTTTCATGAAGACGACAACTACCAATCATTTTATGTTGGAAGAACTGTTTGGATAAAATCATAATAATATATCAAAGTATTGGTATATAACTAATATTAATATGTAGCACTAAATTTTAGACAATACAAAACAAAAGATTAGTTTATATTGGATCAACTTTATCTCTACGAGTATAAAGAAAAATAATTCCATTGCAGGTGACCTTCCTATTATTATTTTCCAATTATTATGCAATAAGTTGTCTTCATCACCGAGCAAACATCAAACAAAAGACGCATTTTTTGTAAATTAATCAATTAGACTATAGGTTATGCAATCTATCGACAAAATATTAACGATTTGGTACCTTCAATCAGAGTGAGGAAGATTGATTCCTATACTCGATGGTACAACATGCTTGTTGCTGGCATTACGACATGATTAACAAAGGTAGAAACTGGCAATCAACATGGCTGGCTAGCATGGTATCGCGGCCGCGGCATCGCGTGGTGTCTGGCTACTAAGTAGGAGCGAGCGATGGTGGCATGCATCCAGTCAGTTGATCCGAACGATTGTATATGGTGCTAGCTATTAGGTCTAGTTACACAAACGAAGAATGTTGAGACATATTATTACAGTTGACTAATAAAACGAATTCATGCGCTATATTTGGCTTTCAGTATAGAGAAGCACGACAAATTAATTAAATTTGGACTTAGTGTTAATTAAGCCTATGAGGCATTAGTTTAGTACTATCTGCACCTATGTATTGAAAGGGGCCGATTGTTAGGGGGGGGGGGGGGGGGGGTCTAGCCCCTGCTAGCCCCCCCTTGGCTCCACCCCTGCCTCCAATGTCTCAAGTCCTAAAATATTACATTTACAAACAATGATGCATTCTATCATACCATATCTTTCTTCACAAAGAAGTCTATGAGCCTTTATATAGTGACATAGTCATACACTTGTTACTTATTTAGTTTTTTAATCACAGATTTTAGCATAGTGTAAGAAGTGGATGCAAACACATAAGGAAGTGATGATTCTATTTGTTCTAGTTGGGTCATATCAAATAAATGTTCTCAAATGTGTGATAAAAATAAATGTTCCACATATTTGCATAACAAAATAATCAACAATTTCTACGTTTCTTGTCTAACGAGATTTGGTGCGAGTGTGTAACCCACATATTGGCACGGCTAGCTAGATTCCCTCGATATGGTTATTATAAATACTCTGCTTATTTTAAAAGGCAAGCCTGTATAGCACTATAAATATATTGTACTAGGACTACCGTGACAAATAAAGCAACACCACCTCTAGTTGACCAACCTAAATATTCTGTATGTATCGGTATCCAGTTTAGTAAATCCTAGTTGCATGCATGTTTTAGGGATGGTGTCTACTTCCAAGCAACAAAAGTGTTAGTTTCATGCATTATGGGAATGTTATAATTTTCTACCTACTATATGCCCATGCCACTAATTGTTAATTCTCCACTATATATGAGCTTTTGGAAATCATAGAAAATATCGAAACTCATAGTAGGAAAATCAACTCTTCACATTGGGAGCCGTTGATCCATAGGACTAAAACATTGTTAGAAATATGGGCTAAATACTTTGGCCCATGTGATATTTCAGATTTTTCCTAAGTCTCAAATGCCATGTGTGTGGAAGTCCATTTGTGAATTGGCCAAGTTAGTGGCAGCTCACATGTGTGTGTGGCAAGAGGAGTGAGAGATAAAGTTTAGCCCCACATGAAAAGTTAAAAGAAAGTTGTATCACCTTATAAGGTGGAGTGTTTCACCACTTTGTAAGTGAGTGACAATAAGAGAGCTAGACGTGTGCTCCTCCGACGATGCCGCTCGCTTGTCTCATATCGTCTCGACGCTCGCGCGCCACATGTTGCTTTATTTTGTTGCTTAGGAAAATATATGCGGTTCGATAGACGTGTCCACCACAATATCGAGAACCAATCTAGGGTTTTGCCATCCTCTCTATTTGCGTCACCACTATAGTCTACTCCATCCTGCGCGCTGGTATGCACTGGCAAACGGGGAGAGCAGGTATCTGGAACCTATATGGGAGAGGGCGAATTAGGTTTTTGAAAAGCGCTCTGCACGATAGGTCAAGTTCGTCATCATGCCGCGTCTTCCTAAGAGATCTCCAGGTTCACGGGCGACTCGTCTTCAACATCGTCTTCTTCGAGAAGCTATTGTCGCCGCTGCTCAAACAATGAGTTCATCGGCAACCGATCAGTAGGTATACCGTGGTCCTATCCATTGCTATACTATGACTGTTTTTGTATGTGCACTGCTACTATTTGTGTTGATTAATACATCTAGTATGTTAGAGTTTCACATATATGTAGATTCTATAGTCATGTTTTATATTATGTAAATAATTATGAAAAATATGCCTAATAGTTCAGTAATCTAAAAACCTTATTATAGGCAATTTCCTGAGTTAAGCATAGGACACTTGGCCAATGCAATGAAGCCAGAAAATTTTATCGATGTTCGTTTTAAGAGATGGTAATATAAGGCCACTATGTGGCTGCAAGATCAGGCCTATTAAGGCCCCCCGCCGCACACGAAAAACCCTTCCCGTGTGTGGCGCGAAAGAGTGCTGATGCTATAAAAAATTGACCATCTGTCGGCAGCCCATGCAGGCCCCTTCGCGGGTTTGTCGCACACCAAACTCTTTCCTGAATCGTGACATATATGACACACACGTCTCACTCTGAGAGAACCGTTTTCTTAGTAGCAAAGCATCACCCATATTTCCTCCACCGATAAGTGTGTGCCTTGTATTTGCAATGTTTCATAAAATTTCCCATGTTTCTTTTTTGTGCCTTTTCTCACACGGTGAGTCATAAATCATTGTGTGATTTTCTCGAATTTTGTAATCGTGTGCGTGGCCTCTTCTCCTTCCACCACATGCTATGTGTTGGGGACGATGCAACTTCCCGGACGCGTGGCATAAAGAGTCGTGCCCCGCGCCCTCTTGGCACACACCAGATCTACGGTAGACATAGTTTGATATGCCTCGCAACAAGAAGACAACTCACCTTTTTTGCATGTGCCAATACTGCTGGCAAAGAGTAGCCGTGCTGAGCAGGACTCTCCTGAGGTGAAGGAGAAGCAAGCTCTATAGGTTGGTGAGGAGGAGCACCCTGTCCCACCACCGGACCATGATGGAGGCTCCTCCCCCTCGTATTCCGGCTGGACGTCCTCGGAAGATGATTGTGAAGTTAATTTGGAGGAGGACGAGGACACGGAGACTTCGACTCCGAAAGATTATTCTCCATAGCTCGAATGGTGGGTGAAGGCTGAGCGGAAGGCCGAGAAGGAGGAGGACGGGATGCTCGAGGAGCAGGCGTGGCTACTCGAGGATCAGCTTATACCATATAAGCAGTCACTTCTATATGCATGGACTCCCAGAGGATAAATACATTTGTTTTTCACATGTACTTTTTCTAGAGCTGCTTGGTTTAATACCCCCTGGTGCATTCGCCCTGATGTTTTCACTCAAAATGATAACTACTTGGCCGACACAACTCTAAAACTTACAATACTTAACAATCCTTTTGCAAATATTGTCAATGTATCCATTGTATCTTGTGCCTATAGAAGTGCAGGAATGAAAAACTATTCAATAATAAGAATACATGGCCCCACCAAGTGGCCATCATAATGCATGCCCTTCTGAAGGATCTGGAGATTTCGGAAGACGCCTCTTTCCAAACTACTCGGCTGGAACCAAAATTATGTTTGATTAATATACCCTAAGGGGAATCAGTATCCTCTAATGTTGTGTTTACATGCCCAAACTTTACACGGATACGACTTGGAAGCAAGGACCTGAAGGAAAACTGTCAACAGCAGATTTAGGGGTATACCTGTGTAACACCCTCAGAATCGGACCTATGCAAGTTTTAGCGAAAACCCGCCAAACCCGCATAGAAACGATTCAAAGGTGCCCACCAGGCACTTTCGTGCGGGTGGAAAACGAAGTAATAACATTACACAACAGTCCTCGATGGGACCCAAAGAACAGATATATACAACAGCGACTCAATGAGTCAAGAATACAGATATAATATACAAAGATCCAAATCACCTTGAAAATGATAGAGCGTCCGACTACGGACAAGATGCAAATGGGGCTAAGAGCCCTGAAGAATAACCAATGGCGTCCATAACCCTGCCCAGGCCAAGCCGGAAGGGTAACCCTGCTAACGGCGTCGAACTCAAACCTGCTTAAACAAAAGGGGTGCCGACAAAGGGCAAAGGAGAAAGAGGAGCGTCAGTACTGAGGCCAGTACATGGCGAGACTAGAATTCGGCGGTCCTCGCCTACAAAGGTATGGTGGACTGAAGCGGCAGCGGCAGCATGCACTAAACAACCTATAGAGACTCGATACTACTGGCGGCTATCAGAGAGGGGTGAGGAAGACCTATTCGGATCCAACCTGATACTATCATCAAACAAACCCATCCTGGCGTTTCCCCCTCGATACCAAACGAGGAAGTCAACCGAGGAACTCACACAGTTGGCAGTTTTACTTATTCAGTTATAGTTGCGGCACTTTACTAGTCAGGTTTAGGTAATCGTCCTGATAAAGTAAGCAGTGGGCACTTTTAGTTAACCATTCCGTGATAGTTGCAACACTTACTAGTCAGATACAAATAGCATGAAATGACCCAAAAACCCAGCAATTGTTGGTACTTTTATTAAGCCATTCCGTTGTGGTTGCAATACTTACTAGTCAGGTACAATGGTCGCAAGCGACAACACAACAAGCAATTGTTGGCAGGATTATTTAGCCATTCCATTATAGTGAAGCTAATTACTAGTCATTATAAAGTCAAATTTATAGCAATAAACTTTAGTTATGCTTGTCTATGGTCGAGATACTGTGCTCCAAGTCGTCCATAACCGCGGACACGGCTTTCAGAAAGTTTTAACCCGGCCGGGGTGCACAAATAGCAACACACACTAGATCAACCTCGGAAAAACCAAATCAAAACCCAACGAGGCTTTCACTACAAAGCAATCACAGGATTCAGAAATATTTCAGGGGGCCACCCCATTGAGTAGACCCGCAACGAAGTAAGCTAGCTCCGAGACGGACTCAAGGTCTGCGACAATGGCTGTAAACGACTGGGAACCCCAAACGGGGCTTGTCGATACCGCGAAAACATTCCGCTTACCTAAACAGTACAGTGTGCTATCCATCGCACAATCGTAAATAAAGCAGTAAAGCATGGCATAAGTACAGGATCGTAAATAAAACCTCAAACTAGTTTGTGGCCCCAAGAAATAAGACTGAATCAAGCTCTGGCTAAGGGGGGTCCCATATACCTCCCGGATGTGGATAGCGCGATAAAACAAGGAACAAGTATCAAGTACTCGGGGTCCTACGGGACACAAGTGGGCGTTCGGAAACCAAATATTATCTATCACCCACCGATGCCTCTGCTTATTCAATTTTAGTTGTTAAACAGGAATTAAAGTGAACGATAAGTAAAACCATGATCATATCCAACATCAACATGCGGCAATACATCAACAACTGTGGCACTGGACGACACGCAACAGCACTTGAGCAAGCGACTACGACGCGCAAGTCCAACTATCTACCAAACAACAGGTAATAGGATGTGTCCAAGGCAATATAAGGCTGCAAGGTATATCACAGGTACGGAAACTAAAGCATCACAACACAGATAGCAATAGATCAACAGGAGGGAATAAATACTATAAAAGTAAGATAGGTAGAAAGGGGGGAGATGCTCGCCTGAAAACATTGTCGAAGGTTCATCCGAAGATCGGGGCGAAGCTCACATCAACTCAACGACCCGATCCGCGAAGAAGCAAAAACACTAGAAGAAACACCGGATGCAACATTTAATACAACGACAGAAGATCGGCATGATGCATGTATGATGTATGGCATGGCACAGATGCGATGCAATTAGGTCATATTAAGCGGAACCGGGGTCCCGACAATTTAATTAGATGGTTCAAGTTGTTTAGCTACCCTGCAATTAAATGTTGTTTAACAAGGCAAGATATGACAACGGTTCGATGCACAAATTTAAATGAGGCCGATATAAGATTAGATTTGCCCGCATATGGGCCCCATATTTAATTATTAGGTGAATCGGCATAAGGCCCCCAAACCACATGACAAGTATGCATGCATGACAATTTGATATGCAACAATTTATATAGTTGGCAATTTATAAAAATAGGGCTCGGATCAGGGTCACACATTAGGGGGTCTCGACGAACTTGGGTTTCCGGGGTTCGGGGGTTCGACAGGGTCGGTCTCGGACATCAGGGGTAGGTCTTGTCGCGTCCGGGAAGCAGAACTTGGATCGGTGTCGGGGCGCGTCGGATTCTTCCGGGCCGATGCCGTTCTTGTCGTCGTGCCGATCTTGTCGGGTCCCACAGGGTCGATCTTGTCGTTTCGAGGGTCTTGTCGGGCACGCGCCATCGAGTCGGTCTTGGCGTCCGGGACGAAGTGCTTGTTGTTCCGGTGGCGATCTTGGCGTAGCCGCGGTCGTCGGGTCTCGTCGGGATCAGTCTTCGGGGTCCGGGTCTTGGTCGGGTCGCCGGGATGGGTCTCCGGGACCGGGAACGGGTCTTAGCGTTTCGTGTAGCAGATCTTGTCGTCCGTGTGTCGGGTCGGCCTGATTGGTGAGCGCCCGCTCGAAGAACTTGTCACGTTAAGGTCGAACTTGGTGGTCATAGGTCCTCGGATCCGTTGGCAGGTTTGGGGCTCACGGCCTGAAGAGGAACGGCGAGCAGAGGCCGAGGGCGCGCGGGAGGAAGCGCGCGCGGAGATGGTGGTCGGCGTCGCACGGCGGTTGGCGGCCGGAGATGGGCGGAGGTCGCGCGCAGGGCGCCGGAGGGAGCGGGGCGTGGCCGGCGGTCTCGGGCTCGGGGCGGAGCGCGAGCGGAGGCTGCTGAGGCCGTTGGGGAGGAGCGGTTCGCGGCCGGGCACCGATGGCGACGGCGGCAGGCGGGGCGACGACCGGCGGAGCTTGGGGGGGTCCGGCGAGGTGGGGTACGACGGGGCGTTGCGGGGACGACCGGCGACGAGGGGCGGCGGGCGCTGTCGGGCTCGCCGGAGGAGAGAAGGAAGGCGGCGGGGCGAGGTCGACGGCGAGGCGCGCGGCGGCCGGAGGGAGGGAGCGGCGGCGGCGAGGCGGCCCGAGCGCGGCCGGGCGCGGGTCGGGGGACGGGTGCTCGCGGTGGAGGAGATGGCGCCGGAGGAGGTCGCGACGGTCGGCGGGGAGATTGGCGAGCGGGGAGGCTCAGAGGAGGGTGAGGCGCGGTGGACGCTGGCGAGGGAGAGGAGGGCTTGGCGGCGCCGGGCGGTTGCAGAAGCTGGAGGGAGGGCAGCGCCGCGTCGGGGGAAGAAAGAGGAGGAGGTGGGCGCGTGGGCGAGCGGGGACAGGGTGGGGCCAGGCGTGGGTAGAGAGGGAGTTGCTGGCAGGAGGTGGGCGCGGGCCCAGGATGGCAGAGAGAGGGTAGGGAGAGGTGCAAGGTGGGAGTTGGGGTGGGGCTGTGTGGCGGGGAGGGTGTGCGTGGCGTGTGTGCTGTGTGTTGGTGAGGGAGAGTGGTGTGGGTGGGGAGGTGGGATGATGTGGCAGAGTGTGAGAGGTGAGGGGAGAGAGGAGGGGTGAGGTGGCGCGACGGGGTTGGCCGGGGTGAGGTGGAGGCTGGGTGTGGGTAGGTAGATTGGTAGAAAAAGGGGATGGGGCGGACCGATTTTAATTCCTGGGGGTGGTCGTTCGGGTCGATTCGGCCCGGTCGACTGCCCCCGCTAAAACAATCAAACTTTTTATTTGGTTTAAACGGGCCGTATGCAAACCGATAGCGGCTAAAATAAATAATCCGGAGAACCGGGCTTTGCGTTTGAATAAAGATGGGGCGTTTTAGAAAACAAAACGGGCTTGCGAAAATAGTTTTATGCGAACAATGCATGATGATGACGATGCAATGCACAAATTCAACGCGATTTTCTAGTAGTGGTTTTGCGGGATGCCACAATTCGACACCACTAACAATGGATCTCGCCCTCGAGATCCGCCTCATGGTACCGGAAGGAAAGGTCGGCGGTCTGTGTTTTCTCGCTTCATGTAGCTCCTCGCAACACCACTAACAAGAGGTCGTTGTCCGTGATCGTCGAGGGAGCACTCCGGGAGCAAAAGGTCGAAGGTAGAGGTATCAACAAATAAAGCCACCTCTAGCTTCCGTGGACGGAGTAAAATCGCTGGATCCACTGATTCGATGTACAAGAGCGAATGATAAGAGTAGTCGGATGGTGATCAGTCCATCGCGCACCCAAACCATTACTCTGCACACGAATAGGCGGTCTATGCAACCAACTCTCGGAATTAGACTGAAGATCTCGACAAGCGAGGTTCGGAACAACGGAGTGATGCAGACTCTGCATCGGATCTGGCGTGGAGGATGTCGTCGCGTCGGAAAACACCGGAAGGCACAAACAAAGAACAAAGAATGGTAACACCGTAGACGGATTCATCAGGCAGCTTGAACACCGGACGGTAGAACACCGTTACCAAAGGAGGAAGAGAAACCCTGAAGGTACGACGGAAACCCAACCACGAGAATTCCTGGACTCGAAGAGAAAGAAGAGAGCGGATTCAAAACACGTAGGGGTAAGAGGAGAATAGCAGAGGGGTAAGGAGTAAAAACCAGGCCTAACCAGAACTATCCAACCGATTTTAAAAATAGTTTTGACACTTCTACTTCGGCCGTTAGCTAGGTTATCCTACAGGCTGGACTTGTGGGGTATCGCAACTGCTGAGCTCTGATACCACTCTGTAACACCCTCAGAATCGGACCTATGCAAGTTTTAGCGAAAACCCGCCAAACCCGCATAGAAACGATTCAAAGGTGCCCACCAGGCACTTTCGTGCGGGTGGAAAACGAAGTAATAACATTACACAACAGTCCTCGATGGGACCCACAGAACAGATATATACAACAGCGACTCAATGAGTCAAGAATACAGATATAATATACAAAGATCCAAATCACCTTGAAAATGATAGAGCGTCCGACTACGGACAAGATGCAAATGGGGCTAAGAGCCCTGAAGAATAACCAATGGCGTCCATAACCCTGCCCAGGCCAAGCCGGAAGGGTAACCCTGCTAACGGCGTCGAACTCAAACCTGCTTAAACAAAAGGGGTGCCGACAAAGGGCAAAGGAGAAAGAGGAGCGTCAGTACTGAGGCCAGTACACGGCGAGACTAGAATTCGGCGGTCCTCGCCTACAAAGGTATGGTGGACTGAAGCGGCAGCGGCAGCATGCACTAAACAACCTATAGAGACTCGATACTACTGGCGGCTATCAGAGAGGGGTGAGGAAGACCTATTCGGATCCAACCTGATACTATCATCAAACAAACCCATCCTGGCGTTTCCCCCTCGAGACCAAACGAGGAAGTCAACCGAGGAACTCACACAGTTGGCAGTTTTACTTATTCAGTTATAGTTGCGGCACTTTACTAGTCAGGTTTAGGTAATCGTCCTGATAAAGTAAGCAGTGGGCACTTTTAGTTAACCATTCCGTGATAGTTGCAACACTTACTAGTCAGATACAAATAGCATGAAATGACCCAAAAACCCAGCAGTTGTTGGTACTTTTATTAAGCCATTCCGTTGTGGTTGCAATACTTACTAGTCAGGTACAATGGTCGCAAGCGACAACACAACAAGCAATTGTTGGCAGGATTATTTAGCCATTCCATTATAGTGAAGCTAATTACTAGTCATTATAAAGTCAAATTTATAGCAATAAACTTTAGTTATGCTTGTCTATGGTCGAGATACTGTGCTCCAAGTCGTCCATAACCGCGGACACGGCTTTCAGAAAGTTTTAACCCGGCCGGGGTGCACAAATAGCAACACACACTAGATCAACCTCGGAAAAACCAAATCAAAACCCAACGAGGCTTTCACTACAAAGCAATCACAGGATTCAGAAATATTTCAGGGGGCCACCCCATTGAGTAGACCCGCAACGAAGTAAGCTAGCTCCGAGACGGACTCAAGGTCTGCGACAATGGCTGTAAACGACTGGGAACCCCAAACGGGGCTTGTCGATACCGCGAAAACATTCCGCTTACCTAAACAGTACAGTGTGCTATCCATCGCACAATCGTAAATAAAGCAGTAAAGCATGGCATAAGTACAGGATCGTAAATAAAACCTCAAACTAGTTTGTGGCCCCAAGAAATAAGACTGAATCAAGCTCTGGCTAAGGGGGGTCCCATATACCTCCCGGATGTGGATAGCGCGATAAAACAAGGAACAGGTATCAAGTACTCGGGGTCCTACGGGACACAAGTGGGCGTTCGGAAACCAAATATTATCTATCACCCACCGATGCCTCTGCTTATTCAATTTTAGTTGTTAAACAGGAATTAAAGTGAACGATAAGTAAAACCATGATCATATCCAACATCAACATGCGGCAATACATCAACAACTGTGGCACTGGACGACACGCAACAGCACTTGAGCAAGCGACTACGACGCGCAAGTCCAACTCTCTACCAAACAACAGGTAATAGGATGTGTCCAAGGCAATATAAGGCTGCAAGGTATATCACAGGTACGGAAACTAAAGCATCGCAACACAGATAGCAATAGATCAACAGGAGGGAATAAATACTATAAAAGTAAGATAGGTAGAAAGGGGGGAGATGCTCGCCTGAAAACATTGTCGAAGGTTCATCC
Organism: Avena sativa; assembly: GCA_916181665.1. NCBI lineage: Eukaryota > Viridiplantae > Streptophyta > Magnoliopsida > Poales > Poaceae > Avena > Avena sativa. Next base: position 391,456,216 of record OV702280.1, on the reverse strand, counting down.
GAAGATCGGGGCGAAGCTCACATCAACTCAATGGCCCGATCCGCGAAGAAGCAAAAACACTAGAAGAAACACCGGATGCAACATTTAATACAACGGCAGAAGATCGGCATGATGCATGTATGATGTATGGCATGGCACAGATGCGATGCAATTAGGTCATATTAAGCGGAACCGGGGTCCCGACAATTTAATTAGATGGTTCAAGTTGTTTAGCTACCCCGCAATTAAATGTTGTTTAACAAGGCAAGATATGACAACGGTTCGATGCACAAATTTAAATGAGGCCGATATAAGATTAGATTTGCCCGCATATGGGCCCCATATTTAATTATTAGGTGAATCGGCATAAGGCCCCCAAACCACATGACAAGTATGCATGCATGACAATTTGATATGCAACAATTTATATAGTTGGCAATTTATAAAAATAGGGCTCGGATCAGGGTCACACATTAGGGGGTCTCGACGAACTTGGGTTTCCGGGGTTCGGGGGTTCGACAGGGTCGGTCTCGGACATCAGGGGTAGGTCTTGTCGCGTCCGGGAAGCAGAACTTGGATCGGTGTCGGGGCGCGTCGGATTCTTCCGGGCCGATGCCGTTCTTGTCGTCGTGCCGATCTTGTCGGGTCCCACAGGGTCGATCTTGTCGTTTCGAGGGTCTTGTCGGGCACGCGCCATCGAGTCGGTCTTGGCGTCCGGGACGAAGTGCTTGTTGTTCCGGTGGCGATCTTGGCGTAGCCGCGGTCGTCGGGTCTCGTCGGGATCAGTCTTCGGGGTCCGGGTCTTGGTCGGGTCGCCGGGATGGGTCTCCGGGACCGGGAACGGGTCTTAGCGTTTCGTGTAGCAGATCTTGTCGTCCGTGTGTCGGGTCGGCCTGATTGGTGAGCGCCCGCTCGAAGAACTTGTCACGTTAAGGTCGAACTTGGTGGTCATAGGTCCTCGGATCCGTTGGCAGGTTTGGGGCTCACGGCCTGAAGAGGAACGGCGAGCAGAGGCCGAGGGCGCGCGGGAGGAAGCACGCGCGGAGACGGTGGTCGGCGTCGCACGGCGGTTGGCGGCCGGAGATGGGCGGAGGTCGCGCGCAGGGCGCCGGAGGGAGCGGGGCGTGGCCGGCGGTCTCGGGCTCGGGGCGGAGCGCGAGCGGAGGCTGCTGAGGCCGTTGGGGAGGAGCGGTTCGCGGCCGGGCACCGATGGCGACGGCGGCAGGCGGGGCGACGACCGGCGGAGCTTGGGGGGGTCCGGCGAGGTGGGGTACGGCGGGGCGTTGCGGGGACGACCGGCGACGAGGGACGGCGGGCGCTGTCGGGCTCGCCGGAGGAGAGAAGGAAGGCGGCGGGGCGAGGTCGACGGCGAGGCGCGCGGCGGCCGGAGGGAGGGAGCGGCGGCGGCGAGGCGGCCCGAGCGCGGCCGGGCGCGAGTCGGGGGACGGGTGCTCGCGGTGGAGGAGATGGCGCCGGAGGAGGTCGCGACGGCCGGCGGGGAGATTGGCGAGCGGGGAGGCTCAGAGGAGGGTGAGGCGCGGTGGACGCTGGCGAGGGAGAGGAGGGCTTGGCGGCGCCGGGCGGTTGCAGAAGCTGGAGGGAGGGCAGCGCCGCGTCGGGGGAAGAAAGAGGAGGAGGTGGGCGCGTGGGCGAGCGGGGACAGGGTGGGGCCAGGCGTGGGTAGAGAGGGAGTTGCTGGCAGGAGGTGGGCGCGGGCCCAGGATGGCAGAGAGAGGGTAGGGAGAGGTGCAAGGTGGGAGTTGGGGTGGGGCTGTGTGGCGGGGAGGGTGTGCGTGGCGTGTGTGCTGTGTGTTGGTGAGGGAGAGTGGTGTGGGTGGGGAGGTGGGATGATGTGGCAGAGTGTGAGAGGTGAGGGGAGAGAGGAGGGGTGAGGTGGCGCGACGGGGTTGGCCGGGGTGAGGTGGAGGCTGGGTGTGGGTAGGTAGATTGGTAGAAAAAGGGGATGGGGCGGACCGATTTTAATTCCTGGGGGTGGTCGTTCGGGTCGATTCGGCCCGGTCGACTGCCCCCGCTAAAACAATCAAACTTTTTATTTGGTTTAAACGGGCCGTATGCAAACCGATAGCGGCTAAAATAAATAATCCGGAGAACCGGGCTTTGCGTTTGAATAAAGATGGGGCGTTTTAGAAAACAAAACGGGCTTGCGAAAATAGTTTTATGCGAACAATGCATGATGATGACGATGCAATGCACAAATTCAACGCGATTTTCTAGTAGTGGTTTTGCGGGATGCCACAACCTGCACTTCAAAGATCAAAACCATGATTCTGGTGTCTTCCTAATGGCAAAAATGGTGAACACCAAATCAACTCTTGAAGCTGAATCTTTAGCTTTGCTGCTGGCAGCAATGCTTGCAAGCCATTTGAATTTATAGGAATCAGTTTTCTTCACATAGTCCATCAATCTGACAAAGTTGGTAGCTTTGGCGGGAGGAACTAATCCAGCCATGCTCTAGGAAATAAGAAGATAATCAATCTACTGCTAGGAACTAATGGCTCCTATTCAGGCTAGGATTTATCATGTTGGCAGGTCCATCAATGGAGTGGTTCGCTGTTGTGTGATGCGCTCAGATCACTGTAGAGCTTCATTGGGAAACCCCAAGAGGAAGGTATGATGAGCACATCAGCAAGTTTTCCCTCATAAAGAAACCAAGGTTATCGAACCAGTAGGAGGAAGGAAACGACCCAAAGGTGTTGCTAGCAACTTGGAAACCTGCACAACACAAACTCAAGACTTTGCCCCAACGAATAGTGAGGTTGTCAATCGCACCGCTTTGCTGAAAACAAAGGATTAAATGTATGGTGTGGAAGGTAATGGTGGTTTGCAGAAAGTAAACAGGAACAATGGAAGGTGTATCAATGATAAAGATTGGACCGGGGTCCATAGTTCACTAGAGGTGTCCTTCTTAAGATAAACAACATAACATGCTGTTAAACAAATTACAGCAGGGCAATTGACAGGACAGAGCAAGGCATAACAATGCAATACTAGACATTCATGATCCTATGAGATTTGATTGGGCAATACAACAAGATACATATACCGCCATCCAACTGTATCTATGACTAGTAATCCACCTTCAGGTTATCATCCGAACCCCCTCCAGTATTAAGTTGCAAGCAACGGATAACTGCTTTAAGCAAAGTGTGTAAGGTAAACAATCCACTTGTTCCATGAACAAGAGATCGTTGTTTTCTCCCTAGTAGCAACAACACATCTACAACCTTAGAGATTTATGTCACTTTCCCATATTAAATAGAGGCATGAACCCACTATCGAGTATAAATACTTCCTCTTGGAGTCACTAGCATCTACTTGGCCAAGATAGCTACTAGAAACGGAGAGCATGCAAGATCTCAAACAACACAGACATGATAGAATCAATAAGATAGAACCATTAACCAATCTGACATAGTAATCTCAATATCCATCGGATCCCCGCAAACACAATATGCATGATTACAAATAGATGATCTTGATCATGAACGGAGCTCACAAGATCTAAACATGGTAGCTGATAGAAACAACCATCTAGCTACTACATGGACCCGTAGTCCAAGGTGGAACTACTCACGCATCATACCGGAGGCTGGCATGGTGATGAAGAAGGCCTCCGGATGATCTCTCCCCTCTGGTAGGGTGCCGGAAAGAGCTTCAGACCCCCCGATCTAGGGACGATGGTGGCGGCGGATACGGGCTGTTTCGTGGAAGATTGATCGGGTCCTTAGGGTTTAGGTATCGGGGGCTTCTTATAGGCGAAGATGGAGACCGAGGGGGTGCCCGAGGCGGCCGCATCCCCCCAGGCACAGGCCAGGCCTGGCCACACGGCTAGGGGGTGTGGCCCCCTCGAGGCCCTCCTCCGTCTCGTCTTTTGGCTCCGTGTTCCCCACGGTAAATTATTGACTTTGGCTTTTGTCCCGTCCAATTCCGAGAATATTGATTTTCTGTCTTTTCTGGAACCAAAAACACAAGAAAACAGGCAACTGACACTGTGGCATCTTGTTAATAGGTTAGTCCCAGAAAACATATAAAAATACATCAAAGTGTAGACAAAGCAAAGCAAAGTAGATACTAAACAAGCATGAAACATAAAAAAATTATAGATACGTTTATGACGTATCATTGTGCACATCATGCAAAAAGATCTTCAGGATTTGAGCCTACTAGTTCTTGCAGGAACACTGCCTGTTGCGGCTTAGAGTGTCCAGTTCTTGCACTGAAGAGTCATTTGCAAATGCCCGGACTTGTAATATTTGATGTGCAATGCTTCTGACTCTAAGCTGAATGGATTTTTGGGTGCTTCACACCCTCACTTTGTTAAAAAAACATACAAATTTTAACCCTGTGAGTGCCTCTAGTATTGCTCCCACATGGGTTACGTGACAACGGTGATGCTTTGGTTGGGTTATGTTTAGTGTTAGTATTGTTACTTTATACTTGTTGCCACTTTGCAACGCTTTATCCATTGGTTACCAATGCCTACGTATGTGTTGTATTACATCCTTGCATTTCGCCGAAAACACAACGCATAGTAAATCCTAGGTAAAGTTTCTAGTAACGTCTATAAGACCATTTAGATACAAATTCATGTGTTGTTATAGGGGGATCCTGTTGTAGTGCCCCTATAAAATCCTCACAATCATTTTGCATCACTGTGATGTGATTCTTATTTATCCTACCAACAACTAGTGCTGGGGTGAAAATACTTGATATTTCCATCTCCCTCTTTAGGAGCCTTCTTTTTTTCTATCTTTATATCCATTTCAATTACTCATCTCTCAAATAGATTCTTCAGGTTAGTATCTAAAACTAACATAAGTTGTGTTCATGTTCACCTTTTATTTATCAAGGATACCAAAATTAGCTAGGATTTTTTGTTTGCCCTTATACACACACCATCCAAATTAGTCTGACGGTCTTTGAGTGCTTTGTTCACCCTTTTAGCTATCCCATGACACTTTTCAATGTCAAATTTATAGATAATTGCAACACTCCAGAGTTTTATAATACTTCATGAAAACTATCTCTCTCTATAATTAATTCTCATATCTAAATAAGTTATAATGATGTGGTCATAAACCATTAGCAAGTACAAAAGGAACACGATCAAATAAACCTCTGGTCTCCAACTATTGTTGCTAAAGGAAAGGCTAAACGCCACTTAGAGGAAGCTAGAACAATACCTAGATTTTCAAAAGTAGAAACCTTTAAATTGTTTGCCACACTCAGAGGGGGCACCGGCCACGGGGTTCGGAAGAGGACGGCAGAAGGGCCGGTTACCTGCTCTAGTGTTTGGGACGATGAGTACATGCGAGGGAGGAGTTCTAGGCTGATACGGAAGTGGGGCTTCGTATTCGGTTGTGCGGGCGAACAAGAGCATGCGCAGGGGGAGGGGGCGTGGAATTGGGTCTTGTTTCTAGGCCCCAATCCTAGAACAAACCAAACACTAGAATTTGGTGTCAATTCAGCAATACCAATTCGAAGGCCAATTATATGCACCCAGACACAACATTAGTCAATTAGTCTCGGTAATGGAATTGGAAATAGGACACCACTTAGATAAGATACATGATTTGTGTTCACTCGTTTTATTGATGCCACTAAAATCACCACCCATTATTATGTTGTTCCTTTACTTTTATTGCGCACTTGTGTGAATTCAGCCGGAAATCACCACCCATTGTGAGAAAACATATTTTCAAATGTTCACAAATTCAAAAAAATGTCTACATGTTCATTCAAACATTTTATGTTCATTCACAAGTTTTCGGAATGAAAGAAAATTTTATGTATCATGTATAAAAAGACAAAAAATGTCACGTGAGTACTGACTATTCACAAGACATTTTTTTGTCTTTTTTGCACGAGACACGTAGAATGTTATTTCGTCCCCATAAATTGTAAACAAACATAAAATGTTTGAATATATATATAAACATTTTTTAAATTTTTTGACATTTTCAAAATATGTTTTCTCATAATGGGTGCAAATGCACCCATGAGCCGAATAGACACCTCCGAATTCAGCAATGAAGTGTTGTTCTTTCCTTTCATCTAAGGCCCATACACCACTACCAAGTGCCAAATGAAGCTTGGATATTTTGTCCCATCAGTAGCATCTTGATAAGACAGTCACCTAGCTCTGACCGAATAAGATCAAAATCAACAACATATGCTCCTAACAAAGTAACAAGAGACCTCAGGCAACATGCTGTCCAATGGAGTTTATGTTTTCAAATATCATCATATATAGTATTAAACCACTTAGTGGTGTAAGACAGCACCAATACGTGTATATATAGGACTTTTAAATGTTTAGGGGCATGCACCAACACACGGTGCAATACATTAGGAAACACTACGTACCGCCGATCGACAGAGATAACCACACATGACGTATTGGAACTTTGGAAGCAGCTAGGTATAGCTAGCCTACACACGGTTATTTAGTTGTTTATTTATGTATTTATTTTGTGTAACACATCTGGGGATGGAGATCGCTCGTCGTCGGGTCATGTAAGTAGGTACACCTCAGCTTCACCTGTACCTACGGCCACCGCAGCTGCCCTCCCTCTGGCAGTTGAAGTAGGCGGCCGCGACCGGAGCGCCGAGGGTGTAACACTCGGCCAAGTCTCGGGTGATGAAGCTGGAGCGCCACCCTGGCGCATAGATCACCTGCGGCGCCGCCTGCCGGAACACCACGAATGCTACACGGTGGATCCCCGCCGTCGGCTGAGGCCTCTCGTACTCCACCACCTCAGTTCCTGGACGCACAAAAGATTCAATCGATGATCAATTAGGAACAACTTGGGAGGATGCATGTTTGATATGATATAAAAAAATCTAATCCGTGAGTTAATTTCTTACCATGGCTCACGTCACGTCCTTCTGGTATGTCTGTGACCAACCTATAGTATAGGTATGCAAAGAAAAGTGAAGCAGTTAGCTTAATTTGCTAGCTGCTAGTACTACTATATATATTCACTATGTCTCAAATTAGAAGTCGCGGAGTTGTCTAGATCACAAGTATCTATATACTAAAACATGTATGAATCTAAAAAATGTGTGACATCTAATTCGGAACATAGAATAGGAGGGGAGATTTTTGGCTCCCTCGAGTGCACTTGCTATTTTAAAAAATCTAAAATCATATTTGTGAGTACCAAAAATATTTAAAAAATATGGATGTAGCCCATTATTTATCCCATAAACGTGCAAAATATCAATTTCAAATACTTTCTATTCTAAGTTATAGAAAAATGACAAGAGTGTAGATCTGTACAAGTATGTTACCAAATCCCCAAATTTTAATAGATTTGTTATTTTTGTGCATACCAAAATACAAAGAATTTCACGTCACGGTTTTGCTTGCTTGTGGGATACAACATTGATTATCTTCGGAATTTTTTCCAGATATTTTTAAAACCTGTAAAATATGGTTTTTAGTTTTTTTTTAAATGAAGAGAGCACTTGTGTTCAGGAGTCAAAGACACTTTCCACATATAATATGTCATATTTTCTTTTTGTTGGAATGACAATACCGTAATATTTGCATGCATGCAACGTACCAATGGAGATACTCCCTTTGGGTGGGGTTGCTTGGGGTAGGTACATCAGGGTCCACCATCACCTAGCAGTAACAAACAAAACATGTCACACATTGTTAGTGCACGATGCACCTAGACAAACATAAACATGCATGCAAATAGTAACTCTGGGTAGGAGTTGTTAGTAATGAATGGTGAGTGACGACTCACGAGCGTGTAGAACGATCCGGACAGTCCAGTGATCTGCACGGTGGGCTGGTTCACCACCTGCGACGGCCTCAGCTCCGACCCATTGGTGATCTCGCGGTTGCCGTACAGCACCCTCAGCCGTGCCGAGGCATCGAAGTAGTCGACGATGTCGCCGACGATCCCCCCGACGATCAGCGGATCCCTCGACATGCTCAACGACGGCCGCGTCTCTCGCTTAAGCTTAACAACTTAGGGTTCAGAGTACGTGAAAGCTTGTTGGTATACGGTATATGCAGCGGATGTACTGCTATTTATAGGCCTACCTGGCTAGCTTCTACTCAAGTCCCCCCGTGCATTTTCAGTGTTGACTACTGTTCGAAAGATACGACGTCTGCCTTTGCGCCGTCCTAGACTAAATCCGAACTTGAAAGTGCTGAGATGTGACGTCGTAGAACCTGTTGCCGCTCCCCTGATTTCTGATCGGGCGGCTCAAGTCTTGCCGCCAGAGAGTCTGGGTTGCGATCGGACGACTGAATTATTGCCACCTGGCACCAAGTGGGAACCTAAAAATACTTGATATGATTCCTCGTGCTTTTGTGGGCTTCTTCTTGTAATCTAACTTTCTGGAAAGCTCCATCTCAATCCTCCAGCCCTAGATAGGTACTGGACTCCATTTCAAGAAGAAAAAAAGTTAGCTACTGGACAGGACGTTTGGGGATATGTTCTGTACTTTCCTCTCAACAAAATATGTATAGAAATTATCACCCCTGCTACACAGTGTAGTTATTTCACCAGTATAATCGATTGTGTTCTTGGGACTAATTATAAAAATTATTTTCACTATCCGAAGTGAGTCAAAGTTTGAAAATACCTTTTACAGTTTTGCCGATATGAAACTATTTTAATAGGTTAACTTCAAGGAGCGTGTGTGATGAATTTCATGAGTGTCGGTCTCTACTTCCAGACCATCTGTCTAGCTCCCTTCATTGGCGTCCCATGACGGTGCTCACCTGGATCTCAGGAGGATCGATGCCCACCCATCATTGATCCTCCGATCTACTTAAGTTGAGCCAAACAAATACGTGCTTTTCTAGATTCTGACTTCCTTCTATATATGCATTGCATCTGGACCATTTTGTGATGATTTGTCACCATTTGAGCACTTAACTTTTGTTATGATTGCATATCAACTACTTCTTGATGTCTAAAGTTCTTGCTTTTTTCTTTTGTTTATGAATGACTTTAGGATTGTGGTGGGGGAAACGGAGGGTGAGATTGGTGGGGAGGGGAGGATTAGGGCGAGATAGAGGAAGTTTTGAAGAAGGGTGAGTTTGTGGGAGAGGGGTCAAATTCTGGTAGTTTAATAACGGTTATGGACATATTCGGTATAAATTGGTAGCAAGGAAACATTGGGGGAGGGAGAGGACAAATTCTAGGCATGTATAAGTTTCTTACTAATAACATCCTTGGTTATAATTATATGTTCTGTGTGTGATGGATCGAAGCGGGCTATACAATAGAGATAAGAACAACACCATTTGTCTAAGACATACTGGAATCAATTATTGTATCAAGGTTCTTTGCTAGATATAGGATCCTTGCAATGTTCTGAATTTCAACATCCTCGAGTATTTGGATCTCTCTAGGAAAACCATATATTTGCATTGGAGCACATGGTGCATGCATGCTTCCAGCCCAAATTTCGTAGCATGGCCAAATTATATGTTTTAGAGAACTCCAGAACCGTCATGGAGGTAAACATCAGAGGTATGTATCATGTTTATTTATATAAAGAGAAGTTTTATTAACTTAAAAGTTGCATCATTGCGATACAAGAAAAAAAGACTTAATTTGCTATATGTACCATGTGCATATGAACCTATTATAAAAAATCCATCAATCTTTTTTTGAAAATGTCAAAAAAATCTGAAAATAATTTTTGCATGGACATCCAGACATTATGTTCGCACACAAGTTTTCGAGAGAAAAAAACATTTTATGTGGCTTGTGTAGAAAAGACAAAGAAAATCTTTGTGAATATTCATATATTGGAGCATATCGAGATTTGTCTTTTTGACATGGGACACAAAAATGTTTTTTTCCTCAAAAACTCTGCGGCATAGAATGTAGGGTTATACGTGCGAATATAATTTTTCATTTTTTTTGAACACTTCAAAATATGATTCTAAACAATGGGTTCATTTGCACCCGTGCGCCGAATTGGATTTATGAAACCACATTAGCCAAATTGCTCGGTATTCATGGAAAAGGATGAACATAACAATTCGGCGTGCTGCCAAGGTTGACTTGTAATATCTATCACGTGCTGCCAGAATTATTTTGCCCAGAAAGAGCTTTCTTGACCACTTGACCATATATACCCAAGATAGACACGCAATTTTCTTGACCACTCTCCCCATCGTCGCCGCACATTCTTGAATATATCGAATTGGTGAGCGAAACCAAGGACCGAATCCGCTGCGATTTTGCATGTAGGCACGTGAGCAGGTTCGTTGCCGACAGAGTCCCACACTATACAACACGTGAGCTAGCTGCAAATCCATCAAAACCAAGGACGAATAAGCCGGAGGCATGATTAGACAAAAGGTTTTTTGATCGGATCAGCGCGACCGAAATCAGAGTGTGGCTGCAGCTAGCTGTAAAGATGATCAGCCACATGATGTTGCCGCGCGCCGCAACAATATATCTATATCTATGCGCCGCAACAATATATCTATCTATGCGCGCGTGATTGGAACTTGAGATGACGTGTATATATACAGCTAGCAGGCCATGCAGCAGCCGTAGCTCCCTCGCAGCTGCTTGATCCTGATTTGCCGACGAACGCTGTTCGATCGTGACCCATAGATAGGAATCTTCCGTGGCCGATCCGTCGCGTGAGAATAACGGCATGCAGTGGGTCATACCATATATACGGCATCACAGAATAGAAGTTCAGAGAAAAAACGTTCGCAGGTCAGCACGTTTGGGCGTAATGTACATTATCTACTCCCTCCGTTTACTATGTAAGTTCAGATGTTTTAATTTTGTGAAGCAAATGTATCTAGATTTTTTTTACTATGTAGGTTCACTCAGGTTTAAAGTGAATCTACACACTAAAAGAAGTCTAGATACATTTTCTTCACAAATCTAAAACATCTTATATTTTGAAACGAAAGGAGTAGAATATAAGCTTCAAACAACAAAATGATGCACAAGCTCATGTCTTGTGCCACTCAACCTTTACTCTAACTAGATTGAGTCTGTGACAATCACGCGTAGGCCAATTTTCGTAACATGGGTACTCCTGATCCCGCATGAACAAAAACAAATACTAGAAGAAATCAATGAAAATACAAAATAAATTAATGCTTATAGTAAATGTATGCATGTAGGCAAAGTTCAAAACTTCAAAACAAAAGTATGTAACTTGTGCAAAAAAAGACAAATTAAAGTGACCGAGGAAGAGTACAAATTAAAGTCACCGTGCAAGTTCCATTTTTTAAGGCCACATACAATCATATTTTCTACCAAAAAATTGAAAGAAAAAGTTTCAAGTCAATATGTGCATGCCTGGTTTATATATTTTTTAAAATCCAAAACTTAAAATATGATGTTTGCATGTTTTGAAAATCGAGATCATGAGTACCTAAGACCTTTATATATTTTCTCAACCATGTGATGTTTGTGCATGCTAGCTAGCACCACATTTCTACACCAAGATACATCATGAACTAAGATAGTAATCAAACCCACATGTTTAGGAGTACCTAGAGTACTTCTACATATCCTAGAACTTGCATGAACAACTCAGTTTTTTTTTAAAAAAAGGGGAGCATGACCCCTTCCTCTGCACCAATCGATGTACACAACCAATTTATTGCAAAGTTCAACACACTGGGTGCAGATGCAAATAAACCGGCAGAACAAGATGGACAAAAGGTTCCTATGCATGAATGGCTCAGTAGATGCTTTCACTCGTATTATCGTATACATCTTGTTGGCGGATAATGCAATGAAATATATGCTTGATTGGCCAAAAAGATTCCAAATAATGGAAGAAGTGGCTACATGACTTCTATATCTCCAACAAGATTCGAGCACGGCGAGAATTCACAATCAAACAAAGCAACATCCGTCTACATGGGGAGATGGAACATAAAATATAAGATTTTGGAATGGCGAGGATCTTTGAAGGCAAAGATCAACAATAAAGTACGATGCAAGTTGTTTGGATGTAGTGAGTAACTTTTGCAGTAGCTATTGATCTCAACAGTCCCAAACAAGCTCCATATCGAGAGATGTTTTTGAAAGTTATGTTTTCATCATGAAAAATTAATATTAATGCTCTCTTGATACAAAATAATTTTAATTCTTTTAGAAAATATCATTCCTTATAATTTTCAAACAAGTAATAATTGTTGATAGAATTAAGATCTCCTAAATTATTCATTTTGGATATAAATTCCATATTTTTATTGGCATGACTTCTTTGAAATTTACATGTATGCGTGTCACAACTATGTTTAATCATAATCCATAAAGAAAGTCATGCATATTTTTGTGGTTCAACCAAATGACTTATTTGTTGGAGATATGCCCTAGAGGCAATAATAAAAGTGGTTATTATTATATCTTTGTGTTTATGATAAATGTTTGCATTCATGCTATAATAGTATTAACCGGAAACATTAATACTTGTGTGATTTGTAAACTAAATTGGAGTCCCTAGTAAAGCCTCTTTATAATACTAGCTTGTTGGTTAATAGATGATTATGGTTTCTCGATCATGAACATTGAGATGTTGTTAACAATAAGATCGTATCATTAGGAGAATGGTGTGATGGACATACTCCTATATATAAGCGTAGCATAAAGATCAAGTCATTTTAATACTCCCTCCGATCCTAAATAAGTGTCACGGTTTTGAACTAATGCTAGTTCAAAATGGCGACACTTATTTAGGATCAGAGGTAGTAGTTCATTTGCTATAAGCTTTCTGATACATAGTAACCTAATTCCTTCGACCATGAGATCATGCTAATCACCATCACCGGAAGGATGCTTTGATGACATCAAACACCACACCGTAACTGGGTTGCTATAAAGGTGGCATTGAGTGTTCGGAAAGTATGGGTTGAGGCACATGGATCAAGAGTGGGATTTGTCCATCCATATGACGGATAGATATACTCTGGGCCCTCTCGGTGGAATGTCATCCAATTAGCTTGCAAGCATGTGACTGGCTCACAAGGGATCACATATCACGGGAATGAGAAAAGAGTACTTATCAGTAACGAGGTTGAACTAGGTATGCAGAGATACCGACGATCAAAACCTCAGATAAGTAAACTATCATGAGACAAAGGGAAATTGGTATCGTATGTAAGTGGTTCATTCGATTGCAAAGTAATCGTACAAATATGTGGGAGCCATATGAATTTCCAGATTCCTCTATTGGTTATTGATCGGAGAAGTGTCTCGGTCATGTCCGCATAATTCACGAACCGTAGGGAGACACACTTAAGGATTCAATGTTGTTGTGTAGTTATGGAATGATGAGTAAGAGACCGAATGTTGTTCGGAGTCTCGGATGGGATCCGGGATATCACGAGGAGATCCGGAATGGTCCGGAGAATAAGATTCATATAAGGAAAGTCCTATTTCGGAGTTCGGAAATGATTCTGGTGTTTTCACCAGGAATATTCTAGAATGGTCTGGAATGTCCGGCACTCCGGGAGGGAAGGGTACATGGATATGTCATGACAATGTGGAATGGTTGCATAATGTACTAGGTGTTGGAGATATGCCCTTGAGGCAGTAATAAATATGGTTATTATTATATCTTTGTGTTTATGATAAATGTTTACATTCATACTATAATAGTATTAACAAGTAAACATTAATACTTGTGTGATTTGTAAACTAAATTAGAGTCCCTAGTAAAGCCTCTTTATAATACTAGCTTGTTGGTTAATAAATAATTGTGGTTTCCCTATCATGAACATTGAGATGTTATTAACAACAAGATCATATCGTTAGGAGAATGATATGATGGACATACTCCTATAGATAAGCGTAGCATAAAGATCAAGTCATTTTAATAGTTCAATTGCTATATGCTTTCTGATACATAGTAACCTAATTCCTTCGACCATGAGATCATGCTTATCACCATCACCGGAAGGATGCTTTGATGACATCAAACACCACACCGTAACTGGGTGGCTATAAAGGTGGCATTGAGTGTTCGAAAAGTATTGGTTGAGACACATGGATCAAGAGTGGGATTTGTCCATCCATATGACGGATAGATATACTCTGGGCCCTCTCGGTGGAATGTCATCCAATTAGCTTGCAAGCATGTGACTAGCTCACAAGGGATCACATATCACGGGAACGAGAAAATAGTACTTATCGGTAACGAGGTTGAACTAGGTATGCAGAGATACCGACGATTAAAACCTCGGATAAGTAAACTATCGTGAGACAAAGGGAAATTGGTATCGTATGTAAGTGGTTCATTCGATCGCAAAGTAATCATAGAAATATGTGGGAGCCATATGAATTTCCAGATTCCTCTATTGGTTATTGTTCGGAGAAGTGTCTCGATCATGTCCGGATAATTCACGAACCATAGGGAGACACACTTAAGGATTCGACGTTGTTGAGTAGTTATGGAATGATGAGTAAGAGAACAAATGTTGTTCGGAGTCTCGGATGGGATCCGGGATATCACGAGGAGATCCGGAATGGTCCGGAGAATAAGATTCATATAAGGAAAGTCCTGTTTCGGGGTTGGAGAATGGTTCCGGTGTTTTCATCGGGAATGTTCTAGAAGGTTCCGGAAGGTCCGGCACTCCGGAGGGGAAGGGTACATGAATGTGTCATAACAAGTTGGAATGGTTGCATCATGTACTAGGTGTCATCGCTGAGCAAATTAAAGGGATAAATCAAATCCTAGTTTGAAAAGTCAAACGCCAATTTGAAAAGTCAAACGGCTATTTTGCTTGGTGGAGGGAGAGTAGGAAACCTACTTGGGGAGGAAGTCCCTCTCCCTCCACCGCCGGCCTTGGAAGCCGAGTTGGGGAGGGACTCCCCTCCCCTTGGCCGCGCCCGCCCACCTATATAAGGAGGGGCAGGGCTGCCCCTCCAAGACTACACCTTGCCCTCTCCAAACCCTAGCCATAAGCCGTCGGCGCCACCACCTCCTGCTGCTGCCGCCGCCTAGGGCAAACCCTAGCCGCCGACTTGGGCTTCCCCAAGCCCTAGCCGCCGGCCTAGCCCTCTCTCCTTGGTGCGTCTAAACCCTAGATCACCTAGGCCTCTCTCATAGTCCACCATACTCGCTCCGGCTTAAGGCGAAGCCCTGCGAGATCTCCCCTCTACTTCCGGTACCACGCCGTCATGCTGCCGGAATCGCGAGGAGAGTACTACAACCTCCGCTGCCTGCTGGAACAAGGGAGAGGAAGGTCTTCGTCGAGTACCGAACGTGTGACCGACTACGGGAGCGCTGCCGGAACGCAACGCCGGAAGGATCGTCTACGCGATCTTGAGATCGGCAAGAGTACGACTACATCACCACGATAATCCGCTCTCGTTAAACACTTTGGAATCTTCGAGGGTGAGTTATTCTATCGACTCGTTGCTACAATCTAGTAGATAGATCTTGGCTTGTTTGTTTGTATGCGGTAGAATTTTTTTGTTTTCCATGCTACGAACCCCTACACTAGGTCACTTGGCTGGGCAATATGGAGAGATAAATCAAATCCAAGTTTGAAAGTCAAACGCCAATTTGAAAAAGTCAAATCCGAAGTTTGCTTGGTGGAGGGAGAGTAGGAAACCTACTTGGGGAGGAAGTCCCACTCCCTCCACCCGCCGGCCAAGGAGAAGGAGTTGGAGGAGGACTCCCTCCTCCCAACGGCCTCCCTCCCACCTATATAAGGAGGGGTAGGGCTGCCCCTACCCACACACCCAAAACCCTAGCTCCAGGCGCCGACACCACCTCCAAGTGTTGCTGCCGCCTAGGGCTCCTCCCAAGTCGCTGACTTGTGGCTTCCCCAAGCCTTAGCCGCCGGCCACACCACCCCTTGGTGCCTCTAAACCCTAGATCTCCAAGGACCCTCTCTTACTCCACCATACTCGCTCCGGCTTAGGCGAAGCCCTACGGGATCTCCTCTCTACTTCCGACACCACGCCGCCATGCTGCCGGAATCATGAGGAGAGTGCTACAACCTCTGCTGCCTACTGAAACAAGGGAGAGGAAGGTCTTCATCGAGTACCGAACGTGTGACCGACTGCGGAAGCGCTGCCGGAACGCAGCGCCGGAAGGATCGTCTACGCGATCTTGAGATCGGCAAGAGTACGACTACATTACCCACGAGAATCTGCTCTCGTTAACCGCTTTGGAATCTTCGAGGGTGAGTTCCTCTATTGACTCGTTGCTACAATCTAGTAGATAGATCTTGGCTTGTTTGTGTGCATGCGGTAGAAATTTTTTGTTTTCCATGATACGAACCCCTACAGTGGTATCAGAGCCAGGTCTATATGTAGATCTGTTGCACGAGTATAACACAATGGTCATTGTGGGCGGTGATGCTTTTATTATCAATTGCTTTTTGTGTACTTTGCATCTTGCGGTATGATGGGATGAAGCGGCCCGGGCTAACCTTACATGACATCGTTCATGATACTTGCTCCACGCTCAACATACAACTTGTATTGCATAAGTGGCTTTGCGGGTGTCTGTCTCTCCCATTATAGTATAGATCCAATTTACAACAGGCACTTGATAGTTCAAACATCAACGTTGTGGTTCTTGTTCGTAAGTTAGAACGACACTTATTGAAAGCCCCAAACCACGTAAAAGATGCAAAGAAAATTAGAGGCGTCTAACTTTGTTTTGCAGGGGTGTGTTGTGATGTGATATGGCCATGATTGTGATTATATATGATGTGTGCAATGTTCCTTATTGTAAGTTGGCAACCGGCAGGAGCCATATGGTTGTATTTTAAATTCCGTTAAGACCTGCGTGTCTATTCAAAGTAGTTGTAATAGTTGAAGCTGGTGGACGACAACCATGAAACGGCGCCATTGACCTTGACGCCATACCGGTGATGATGGAGATCATGTTCGTGCTTGAAGATGGAGATCGAAAGCACAAGAAGAAAGGCCATATCATATCACATATTATGAATTGCATGTGATGTTAATCCTTTATGCATCTTGTCTTGCTTAGTTTACGACAGTAGCATTATAAGATGATTCCTCAAGCACACAATTTCAAGTTTTAAAGTGTTCATCCTTAGTAAGCACTATTGCTAAAGCTCGTTGTTTCGAAGCACCACGTGATGATCGGGTGTGTTAGATTCTGCAAATGTATACAACGTGATCAAGCTAGATTTGCTCATGCGGAAGCTAAGGTTTGATCTTGACGAGCCTAGCATGTACAGACATGGTCTCGGAACACGGATCACCGAAAGGTAAAGCATGAGTCATATAGTAGATATGATGAACATGTTGATTGTTTGCCATTGAAGTTACATCAACTCTCGTGATGATCGGTTTTGATGTGGTGGATTTGGTTCATGTGATCACTAAAACAATTTGAGGGATATTGTTTTGAGTGGGAGTTCACCTAGATTAATTTAACTATTAATTAGAACTCAATTTGTCATAAACTTAGTCTAAACTATTGCAAATATGTTGTAGATCAATGACGGCCCCTACCATCAATTTTAATGCATTCCTAGAGAAAGAAAAGTTGAAAAACAATGGAAGCAACTTCGCGGATTGGTTCCGCAATTTGAGGATTGTCTTCAATGCTGGTAACTTGACCTATGTGCTGGATCCACCGCTAGGTGACCCACCTGCAGCTACTGCTACCGATGAAGTAAAGAATATTTACCTCACTCGGAAGAATCAGTACTCCACAGTTCAGTGTGCTATCTTGTATGGTTTGGAATTGGAGCTTCAGAAAAGGTTTGAGAACCATGACCCACATGATATTGTCCGTGAACTCAAAATGATATTTGAGGCTCACGCGGCTGTTGAGAGTTATGAGGCTTCTGAAAAGTTCTTTAACTGCAAGATGGAAGAGGGCAGCTCTGTCAGTGAGCACGTGCTTAATATGTCTAGGCACGCAAACAAACTCCAAAGCTTGGGTATAGTGATTCCTAATTCTTTGGGGATTCATCGTGTCCTCCAATCACTACCACCAAGTTACAAGAACTTTGTGATGAACTACAATATGCAAAACATGGACAAGACGTTGCCAGAACTCTTCTCCATGTTGAAAACTGCAGAAGTGGAGATCAAGAAAGAGCACCAAGTGTTGTTGGTCAATAAGACCACCAAATTCAAGAAGCAAGGCAAGTCTAAGCAAAAGGTAAACTTCAAGAAGGGCGGTAAGAAAGTTACCACGTCGGCGAAGAAGACCAAGGCTGGGCCTAAGCCTGATACTGAGTGCTTTTACTGCAAGGGAGAGGGTCACTGGAAGCGGAATTGCCCAAAGTACTTGGCGGATTTGAAGAACGGCAACATCAAGAAGAAAGGTATATCCAATATACATGTTATTGATGTGTATCTCACTAGTACTCGTAGTAGTGCCTGGGTATTTGATACTGGTTCGGTTGCTCATATTTGTAACTCGAAACAGGTGCTGCAGAATAAACGGAAGCTAGCGAAGAACAAGGTGACGATGCGCGTTGGAAATGGATCAAAGGTTGATGTGATCGCGGTCGGCACACTACCTCTTCATCTACCATCGGGATTAGTTTTATACTTAAATAATTGTTATTTGGTGCCTGCGTTGAGCATGAACATTATATCTGGATCATGTTTATTGCGAGACGGTTACTTGTTTAAATCCGAGAATAATGGTTGTTTGATTTATATGAGTAATATGTTTTATGCACATGCACCTTTTTGATAGATGGTCTATTCTTATTGAATCTCGATTGTAGTAATACACACATTAATAACATTAAAGCTAAACGTTTGAAATTGAGCGATAACTCGACCTATATATGGCACTGTCGTCTTGGTCATATTGGAGTGAAGCGTATGAAGAAACTCCATTCCGATGGACTTCTTGAATCACTTGATTCCGAATCACTTGAAAGATGCGAAGCATGTCTGATGGGTAAAATGACTAAGATTCCATTTTCTAGTATGATGGAGCGAGCTACGGACTTATTGGAAATCATACATATCGATGTGTGTGGCCCAATGAGTGTAGCATCGCGCGGTGGTTATCGTTATGTTCTTACCTTCACGGATGACTTGAGTAGATATGGGTATATCTATTTCATGAAACATAAGTCCGAGACTTTTGAGAAGTTTAAGGAATTTCAAAGTGAGGTAGAAAATCAATGTAACAAGAAGATTAAATTTCTGCGATCTGATCGTGGAGGTGAATATATAAGTTATGAGTTTGGCGAGCATTTGAAGAAATGCGGAATACTTTCACAATTGACACCGCCGGGAACACCACAGCGTAATGGTGTGTCCGAACGTCGTAATCAAACTCTCTTAGATATGGTTCGTTCTATGATGTCACTTACAGATTTACCGCTATCATTTTGGGGTTATGCATTAGAAACAGCCGCATTCACTTTAAATAGGGCACCATCTAAATCCGTTGAAACGACACCGTATGAATTATGGTTTGGGAAGAAACCTAAATTGTCGTTCCTTAAAGTTTGGGGTTGCGAAGCTTATGTAAAGAAGTTACAGCCGGACAAGCTTGAACCCAAAGCGAAAAAAATGCGTCTTCATAGGATACCCGAAGGAAACCATTGGGTATACCTTCTATCATAGATCCGAGGGCAAAATCTTCGTTGCCAAGAATGGATCCTTTCTAGAGAAGGAATTTCTCTCGAAAGAAGTGACTGGAAGAAAAGTAGAACTCGACGAGGTTGTTGAACCTTCTCTCGAACTTGCGAGTAGCGCAGCACCGGAAGTAGTTCTTGTGGCGCCTACACCAATAAGAGAGGAAGCTAATGATGTTGATCATGAAACTTCGGTTGAAGTTACTACGGAACCTCGTAGGTCAACGAGAACTTGTACCACTCCTGATTGGTATGACCCCGTTATGAGTGTCATGTTGGTGGATAACACCGATGACCCTGTGACATATGAGGAAGCGATGATGAGCCCAGATTCCAATAAATGGCAAGAAGCCATGAAATATGAGATTGGATCCATGTACGAAAACCAAGTATGGACTTTGGTGGACTTACCAGATGGCCGGAAGGCTGTCGAGAACAAATGTATTTTCAAGAAGAAAATAGATGTTGATGGTAATGTTACTGTCTATAAAGCTCGACTTGTCGCAAAAGGGTTTCAACAAATTCAAGGAGTTGACTACGATGAGACTTTCTCACCAGTAGCGAAGCTAAAGTCTGTGAGGATTATGTTAGCAATCACTGCATATTATGATTATGAGATATGGCAGATGGATGTCAAAACGGCGTTCCTCAATGGAGACATTGATGAAGAGTTGTATATGATGCAACCCAAAGGTTTTGTCGATCCTAAAGATGCTAACAAGGTATGCAAACTTCAACGGTCCATATATGGATTGAAGCAAGCATCCCGAAGTTGGAATCAACGTTTTGATAAGGTAATCAAAAGTTTTGGTTTTATACAAACTTATGGAGAAGCTTGTATTTACAAGAAAGTGAGTGGGAGATCTGTAGCATTCTTAATACTATATGTAGATGACATATTGTTGATTGGGAATGATGTAGACCTTCTTAATAGTGTCAAGGATTATTTGAATAATAGTTTTTCAATGAAAGATCTTGGCGAAGCAGCTTACATATTAGGCATAAAGATTTATAGAGATAGATCGAGACGCCTAATATCATTGTCACAAAGTACATATTTGGACAAAGTTATAAAGATATTTGGAATGGAAGATAGCAAGAAAGGGTTCTTGCCCATGTTGCCCAATACGACCTAGAGTAAAACTCAAAGTCCTGCAACGACAGAAGATAGAGAAATGATGAGTAAGACTCCCTATGCCTCAGCCATAGGATATCTAATGTATGCCATGCTATGTACTAGACCCGACATTGCATATGTTGTTAGTTTGACTAGCAGATATCAAAGTGATCCAGGAGTGGATCATTGGACAGCGGTCAAAAACATCCTTAAGTACTTGAGAAGAATTAAGGATATGGTTCTTTCTTATGGAGGTGATGAACAACTTGTTGTTAATGGTTACACCGATGCTAGTTGGAACACCGATCCGGATGATTCTAAATCTCAATCTGGATACGTATTTACTTTGAATGGTGCAGCAGTTAGCTGGAGAAGTGCAAAGCAAAGCGTTGTGGTGAGATCTTCAACTGAATCAGAATACATAGTTGCTTCGGAGGCTTCACAAGAAACGATATGGATGAAGGAGTTCATTACAAAGCTTGGTGTGGTTCCAAGTGCGCTGGACCCAATGTCTATCTATTGTGATAACATGGGCGCCATAGCCAATGCGCAAGAACCAAGGTCACACAAGAAGCTAAAGCACATCAAGCTATGTTTTCACGCTATTCGAGAACATGTCCAAGATGGTGACATAAATATTTGCAAAGTACACACAGATCTGAATGTGGCGGATCCGTTGACTAAACCTCTCCCGAGGGCAAAACATGACCAACACCAAACTGCCATGGGTGTTCGATATAATTTTTGATAGAATTAAGATCTCCTAAATTATTCATTTTGGATATAATTTCCATTATTTTTATTGGCATGACTTCTTTGAAATTTACATGTATGCGTGTCACAACTATGTTTAATCATAATCCATAAAGAAAGTGATGCATATTTTTGTGGTTCAACCAAATGACTTATTTGTTGGAGATATGCCCTAGAGGCAATAATAAAAGTGGTTATTATTATATCTTTGTGTTTATGATAAATGTTTACATTCATGCTATAATAGTATTAACCGGAAGCATTAATACTTGTGTGATTTGTAAACTAAATTAGAGTCCCTAGTAAAGCCTCTTTATAATACTAGCTTGTTGGTTAATAGATGATTGTGGTTTCCCGATCATGAACATTGAGATGTTGTTAACAACAAGATCATATCATTAGGAGAATGGTGTGATGGACATACTCCTATAGATAAGCGTAGCATAAAGATCAAGTCATTTTAATAGTTCATTTGCTATAAGCTTTCTGATACATAGTAACCTAATTCCTTTGACCATGAGATCATGCTAATCACCATCACCGGAAGGATGCTTTGATGACATCAAACACCACACCATAACTGGGTGGCTATAAAGGTGGCATTGAGTGTTCGGAAAGTATGGGTTGAGGCACATGGATCAAGAGTGGGATTTGTCCATCCATATGACGGATAGATATACTCTAGGCCCTCTCGGTGGAATGTCATCCAATTAGCTTGCAAGCATGTGACTGGCTCACAAGGGATCACATATCACGGGAACGAGAAAAGATTACTTATCAGTAATGAGGTTGAACTAGGTATGCAGAGATACCGACGATCAAAACCTCGGATAAGTAAACTATCGTGAGACAAAGGGAAATTGGTATCGTATGTAAGTGGTTCATTCGATCGCAAAGTAATCGTAGAAATATGTGGGAGCCATATGAATGTCCAGATTCCTCTATTGGTTATTGATCAGAGAAGTGTCTTGGTCATGTCCGCATAATTCACGAACCGTAGGGAGACAAACTTAAGGATTCGATATTTTTGTGTAGTTACGGAATGATGAGTAAGAGACCGAATGTTGTTTGGAGTCTCAGATGGGATCCCATATATCACGAGGAGATCTGGAATGGTCCGGAGAATAAGATTCATATAAGGAAAGTCCTGTTTCGGAGTTCGGAAATGATTCCGGTGTTTTCACCAGGAATGTTCTAGAAGGGTCTGGAATGTCCGGCACTCCGGGGGGGGGAAGGGTACATGAATATGTCATGACAATGTGGAATGGTTGCATCATGTACTAGGTCACTTGGCTGGGCAATATGGAGAGATAAATCGAACCCAAGTTTGAAAGTCAAACGCCAATTTGAAAAAAATCAAATCCGAAGTTTGTTTGGTGGAGGGAGAGTAGGAAACCTACTTGGGGAGGAAGTCCCACTCCATCCACCCGCCGGCCAAGGAGGAGGAGTTGGAGGAGGACTCCCTCCTCCCAACCGCCTCCCTCCCACCTATATAAGGAGGGGTAGGGCTTCCCCTACCCACACACCCAAAACCCTAGCTCCAGGCGCCGACACCACCTCCAAGTGCTGCTGCCGCCGCCTAGGGCTCCTCCCAAGTCGCCGACTTGGGGCTTCCCCAAGCCCTATACGCCGGCCACACCACCCCTTGGTGCCTCTAAACCCTAGATCGCCAAGGACCCTCTCTTACTCCACCATACTCGCTCCGGCTTAGGCGAAGCCCTGCGGGATCTCCCCTCTACTTTTGACACCACGTCGTCGTGCTGCCGGAATCACGAGGAGAGTGCTATAACCTCCGCTGCCTGCTGGAACAAGGGAGAGGAAGGTCTTCATCGAGTACCGAACGTGTGACCGACTGCGGAAGCGCTGCCGGAACGCAGCGCCGGAAGGATCGTCTACGCGATCTTGAGATCGGCAAGAGTACGACTACATCACCCACGAGAATCTGCTCTCGTTAACCGCTTTGGAATCTTCGAGGATGAGTTCCTCTATCGACTCGTTGCTACAATCTAGTAAATAGATCTTGGCTTGTTTGTGTGCATGCGGTAGAATTTTTTTGTTTTCCATGCTACGAAGCCCTACATTATTTGTATTTCCTATTTTTCTTGTAGGCGATTTTGAAAATCATGTATTTCCTATTAAATAGTATGGGCGATAGTGGATCCGTCTGTCTTAGTCCCTTCTTAGTCTAGAAGTAATTGCCAGTGTTATCGTTTACTTTTATGGCAACACTACCACAAGACACAAAGGATTGTAGGAGAGCACGCCACTCCTAAAAAACTTTAATACAGAGTGTTTGCTGGAGGAAAGACCAATTAACTTTATTGTACGTCTTCTCAAAGTCAATCTTGAACAGTACACCATTATTTTTTTGAGTGTAGTTCGTGGATTGTTTCATGCAGGATTACTATACCATCTAGGATATTTCTTTCTTGCATGAACGCAATTTGAGAAGGACGGACAATATGGTCAACCATTGAATTTAGTCTAATCGTGGCAACTTTTGTAAAAAGTTAAAACTAACGTTAAGAAGACAGATTGATGATAATGTTCTATATGTTCTGCATTATAACCTTAGGCAGTAAAATTATGTTGCCAAAATTTAGTCTAAAAAGATCTAGTTGACAGACCTAAAAAAATTCAAAAAAATTCATCAGATCCATCTTGATTACTTCTCAGAATGTTTGGTAAAATTCTGCTAGGAAACCAACCATCCCTGGCGCTATGTTGTGTTCCATTAAAAAAACAGCTTTCTTGACTTCTTCCTCCATGTAAGAGGCGGGTAGGAAGTTGTTTTGTTTAACAGAAAACTTGTGGGATATCCACTGTTTAAAACTCATCCATAGAAAAAGAGTTTTTTGAAGGTACCCCAAACAAGGATTTATGATAGCTTGTAATATAAGACTTAAGTTGTTTTTGTCTCTCAATCATATATACTTTCATCCTGATTAAGAGAGTGAATAAATTTTTTCTTATGCTTGATGTTGGCAACATCATGGAAGTACATTGTATTCGCATCTCCTTTCAGAATAAATTTCGCTTTTGAGCGTTGATGCCATTTGAGTTTCTCCTCACCTAGTAATCGGGTTATCTCCGCATTCGATTGGGTTTTCAGCTCAATCTCTTGTGCAGATAACGGCTTAATTTCTGGAGAAGCTTCTAAGTCATTAATGATAGATGAAAAACGTATTTTCTCTTTCTTAAGATTTCTGCAGTATGTCTGGCCCAACCTCGAAGAAACTTACGTAAAACACATATTTTATTGTTCCATCGCTATATAGGCATTTGACCAGTAACAAGTTTTTCCTAAATAACCTTCACCATCTTATCGAAACCATCACGAATCATCTAACCAAGTTCAAATTTAAACCCATTCTTAGATTTTCATGGCGGTAATCCAATAGATAATATTAAAGGAGCATGATCCGACAAAGACTTAATACGCTCTAGAGCGCGAATAATTATCATAGAAAACTTCTCTTCCCACTCGGTATCCATAAGCATTTTGTCTAGTTTTTCATATGACAACTAAACTATTAGCCCAATTAAACTATCTTTCTAACATGATAATCTCTCTTAAGTCCAAGTTGTGTATGACAATGTTAAACAAGAAAGGCTAATGTTCGTCAAAACAGCCCCAACTTTTCTCATAAGAAAAACTTAGCCACCTATAAGAATAGGATATGGATTGTTCTTTGCCAGATTCACCGACTCACATAAAAAGTCAGCCTATAGACATCCTAGGCAGCTCCATAAATAACGACTAAAGACCATGTGAAATTATTAGTCTTGTTACGTATATGAAGTTTTATAAAAAAAATCTCCAACCAAACTAGCTAAGACTTTTATATTCTCATCTCGGACGCCTAACAGGATTCCTGGATCTACCATGCGGCGGACATGATATGCACCTAAGGGAGGAGAGAAGTCCATGATTGAAAAATAGCCATGACCCGATAAATAACCTGCAGACAAGAAGACGCAATGTTATTTTTTTTTTGTCATTTCTACATAGCCAAACGAACCATATACTTATGGAAAGCACTCATATCCTAAACAAAGTCATGTATTTATCCTTGATCCCATGCAACCAGTTATCAAATACATTGTTCACCAACCATGGGGGAGATGAACCAGAAGCTACTTGGATGATTGATCATATAGTACGAGCAAATTTACACTGGAAGAATAAATACCAGATTGTCTCATCATGATGACAAAACACACATTAATTTTTATGCCAATTCCTCTTAACAAAATTATCATTCTCGAACAAAAAAAAATTAATTTCAATATACTTGATGCGAGCATTAAACACTGGGTTAGCAGACAGGTAGATGACACCAAGATTATCACAATATAGATATGGCTTTTTCTTAAGTGGCTTTTCCTTGGGTGTCACACCAAGTTCTTAAACAAGAGCTTCAACCAAATAAGCTCGGCTCTGACATTTGCAAGAGACTTGTATTCAACATCTGTGCTAGAACACCGTAGTTTACAACATCTTGAGGTATCTCCTTAAACATCCTTCGAACACAACGGGGTCGTATATTTTATGGTGTAACCAAATCAAATTTCAACACGGAAACCATCAAATTGTAGATTGTTAGAGCCGAAACTGTAGACTGTTAAGAGTGTAAATTTAGGGAGTTAAAATAGTCTACAGTATCTCAACTGCTTTTTGAGAGAAACCATAACTATTTTAGATTAGCCCAGTCAGAGTTGGCTACAAATGTAATGGCCCAGGCCAGTACCAGAATCTATCTCGCGGCATCACGCGGAGTTGCGCAGCCCATGGGCACCCGAGGCCCACACTTCCACATTCCCCTCTCCCGCACACGGCTCGACTTCCTTTCAGTTAGTTACCGCCAGATACTGCTGCCGCCGCCGGCAGCGGTGGTGGCTCGTCTTGCCAATCATGCCACAGCCGCCTCATCTTCGTGGCTTCCCCTTTCCCTCCCAGCGGGCCATAGCGTTAGGGGAGGATCTCATCGCCCTGTCGTGAACATCCTCCGCTGATTTCCCCTTGCTCCGCCGCCCACCATCTCCAGCAGCGATGGGCCCGTCGCGCTTACCGTCGGCGTTCCGCCCCTACGCCACCGCGAGCTATTCACTCGGACCTCCACCTGACGGTAACCCATTTCTTAGCATCTTTTCCTGCTCCTGTATCTGTGGTGTTCTTGTGCTTCTTTCTGAACACAATCTTCCTGTGTCAATCTGTCAGATCGCCTTGCAAGCTTGAATCCACCTTACCAATGCCCCGCTGCTCAGTTGGGGCTGCCTGATGGCCACGGGTCCGTCTAGTTGTCACAGGTCATTTTCTCGAGTTGTCCAGTTTCTCGGTGCTTGATACTGACAATAGAGACGAAACTGTAGACTGTTAGATATTTGTTGATGCGCAATTCAACACGGAAACCAGCAGACTATTCTGAACAATACTTACTCTTGCACCTTGTGTGGCCCTGGATTCATCAACGTCCTGGGGAAACAGGACATTCAACCCCTCCAGATATGATGACTGGCCGGCTAATTTTCAACAGAAACCACTCAAAAGGAAGAGCAGCCTGTCGGCTTATCACCTCGTGGCATTAGATCATCCATGCAAACAATACTACTAAGCATCTTTTCCCCAACACAATACTAAGCATCTTCATACAATTCTCCTTCTCCCTCGTTGGCTCCGTCTGGAGAATCTTCTTCTTTGCTCTTCACAAGCAGGCATGACCCCCCTCCCTGTTTTTATCCTCCTGTCATTGATTTGTTTCTGCAAATCCGATGACCGCCTTACTCATGCCAAGCCACTCTCCACCGGCGAGAAGCTCGTTTCGAGCGGTGGTGTCTTTGCTCTGGGCTTCTTCTCCCCGACAAACTCAACTGCAAACTCATACATTGGCATATGGTACAACAACATCCCTGAGCGTACATATGTGTGGGTTGCTAACCGCGACAGCCCGATCACAGGTGGTTCCCCCGGGAAGTTGGTTCTGACCAACAACTCTGACCTTGTCTTATCTGACTCCAAAGGCAGCGCTCTTTGGACAACCATGAACAACATCACATCCAGCACCACCGGAACTGCTGCTATACTGCTCGACTCTGGAAACTTGGTCATCCGTTTGCCGAACGGCACGGACATATGGCAGAGCTTCAGTTACCCAACCGACACCATCCTCCCTGACATGACTTTGCCGATGAGCACAAATGATCCTCTCTACACACGCCTCTTTGCTTGGAGGGGCCCTGATGACCCAACCACCAGCGATTACTCCATGGGAGGTGACTCTAGCTCGGACCTTCAGGTTGTCATCTGGAATGGGACGAGCCCGTATTGGCGCAGATCTGCATGGGACGGTGCATTGGTATCTGCCCTGTACCAAAGCAGCACTGGCTACATCATGTCCCAAACAATTGTCAACAGAGGGGGTTCATTCTACTTGACGTTCACGGTCTCTGATGGCTCTCCAAGCATGCGTATTATGCTGCACTATACGGGCATGTTTCAATTCCTGGCATGGAACAACGGCTCGTCTTCTTGGGATGTTTTCATAGAGAGGCCCGGTCCTAGTTGTGACATTTATGCCTCTTGTGGCCCTTTTGGTTACTGCGATAGCACTGAAGCGGTTCCGAAATGCAACTGCCTCACTGGATTCGAGCCTGATGGTGTTAACTTCTCCCAGGGTTGCCGGAGAAAGGAGGAGCTCAAATGTGGTCGTGGATATAGTTTCTCGACCTTGAGTGGAATGAAGACACCCGATAAGTTTGTATACGTCAGGAATACAAGCTTTGACCAATGCACAGTAGAGTGCAGCAACAATTGCTCTTGCTCCGCGTATGCTTATGCGAATCTGAAAAATGGTAGCTCGACATTCAACCAGTCAAGGTGCTTGATTTGGTTGGGAGAGCTTGTCGACACGGGGAAGTACGGTGATGGTAGTGGAGAGAACCTGTACCTCCGCCTTGCCAGTTCAGCAGGTATTTATCTTTCCCCATGTGCTTATTGAATGTACTTTGTAATCAATGCCTTTTATGTTGAATGCTAGATGTGATTAGAAGGACAATAACGATAAAAGGTAACACTTGCCAGAAATGGATTTTTAATGTTGGAAGTGTCATCTCTTTCTTGACTATATTTTTGGTTTTCTACAGTTGACAAGGAGAGTAACATATTGAAGATTGTTCTCCCAGTAGTGGCTATTCTGCTGATATTCACATGCATCTGCCTTGTATGGATATGCAAGTCAACAGGTAGAAAAGGACTTACCTTACTTTTCAGGATGCAATGTTCATGAGGTATCCATGAAAACAATATTGATATGAAGGTTTTTTCTGTCAGGCAAACGGCGAATGAAGAAACTTCAGAACAGACATACACGACAACAGTCGAAAGATTCCAAATCCGACCAACTTGACAATGAAAATATAGAACTCCCATCTATTTGCTTCGAAGACATTGTTACTGCAACAGACAATTTCTCGGACTACAACGTGCTTGGGAAAGGTGGTTTCGGAAATGTTTACAAGGTAACAAGAAGGTTTATCCTAATAATCTTTGTAGGAGTTTTTTTCTTCTATTCTCTGGTTCTATCGAAGAATCATGCGTTGCTGTAGGGACTGTTCGGAGGTGGCAAGGAAGTTGCTATCAAAAGGCTTAGTAAGGGTTCCGGGCAAGGGGCAGATGAGTTCAGAAATGAAGTGGTTCTGATTGCCAAATTGCAGCATCGGAACTTAGTCAGGCTTCTTGGTTACTGCGCTCATGAAAATGAAAAGTTACTAGTCTATGAATATTTACCTAACAAAAGCTTGGATGCCTTTCTTTTTGGTATGTTCTAACTTATTGTCACATCTCGCAAAATACTCTTAGATGAACCGAATTCATGAAAACTGATGATGAATTTCATTTTGCACTGGTCTTGGAAGATGCCACGAGAAATTGTGTCTTTGATTGGCCTACCCGGTTGAAGGTAATTCAAGGTATAGCGAGAGGCCTTCTTTATCTCCACCAAGATTCAAGGCTAACAATAATTCATAGAGATCTCAAAGCAAGCAATGTCTTGTTAGATGGAGAAATGAACCCTAAAATATCAGATTTTGGTATGGCAAGGATCTTTGGAGGAAATGAGCAAAAAGCGAACACTATCCGTGTTGTTGGGACATAGTAAGTGATATATGCACCAGCTAAGGCTTAACATGGTAATTGTTTACTTCTTAACTAATAAACTGTCTTGGAATGATTCAAACAGTGGTTACATGTCTCCTGAATATGCAATGGAAGGCTCCTTTTCTGTCAAGTCTGACACCTATAGCTTTGGTGTTCTACTGTTGGAGGTTGTAAGCGGGCAAAAAATCAGTTCATCACATCTCATAATGGGTTTTCCAAGCCTTATAGCTTATGTAAGTGCACTAAAATGATTTAGTTTTCATGTTAAAAAAAAAAGATTTAGTTTTCAACAACCAAAGCACTCATAATGACTTGGGGATTTCATTGGTTTAGGCATGGAGCTTATGGAAAGATGGAAATGCAAGAGAACTGGTGGACTCATCCATTGTGGAGAACTGTCCACTTCATGGAGTTCTACGATGCATTCATATAGGTCTTTTGTGTGTTCAAGATGATCCAAATGCTAGGCCACTCATGTCATCCACTGTGTTCATGTTAGAAAATGAAACAGCCCCGCTTCCTACTCCAAGGGAACCTGTATATTTTAGGCAACGAAATCATGAAATTGAAGACCAAAGGGACATGGGAATATCCCTGAATAACATGACTATCACAATGCCAGAGGGACGTTAAGTGTTTAATTGAACTTTTCTATTTTTTTTTGTGAACTTCTCTAGTTTTAACACTTGAACAGTGTAGCAATATATGTTCCTAAGGACAAACAAATAATACATTGAGTTGTAATCCCCGATGTGTTCTATTTTCGTACTCCCTCCGATCCATATTACTTGTCATTGAAATAGATGTATCTAGCACTAAAACATGTCTAAATACATCCATTTTAGTGACAAGTAATATGGATCGGAGGGAGTAGAAGATTTTCATATTTTGTGAACTTCACTAGTTTGTGCATTTGTTTTCACCTTGTCAAGTGGAAGAGGATACCTAATAATATCTGGATCACTATTTATGCAGTTGTTTTCTCTTCATGATTTTTTTGCATCCCAGCTTCCTCAATTAGTCAATGGCTCTGATACTCTGAATTGCTTTGTCCTTTAGAAATTTCATGTTTTTTTTTTCTGAGCTGAGATACATGCATCTCACTATATGAAATCCACTTCTTATCTTCTGGTGCTAGTGGCAAGTAAGCTAAGTTTACACGCCTGAAGTCTGCCACTGACCTTTCATTGCCGAAACTTCAGGTATAAAAACTGTTGGAATTTCAGGTCCAGCCTAAAGGGAAAAGTCAGAATGTCAGTATCTACCAGGAAGGTAGAAAGGCCATTTCAAGTGAACCTGTAAGACCAGAATAAATCCCAGCCTAACTCATCCAGAGTGATTTTGGACACTCAGATGATATTTCAGAAATTCATTTCAAGATTGCGATCTAACTTATCTGATACTTCTGAAATCACATTCAAGTCATTTGCACCACCTCTTTCGTTGTTCAGATGGTGGTTATTTGCGCTTCAAAACAATAACCTTGAAGAATGTTCTCATACGGTCAGCTGTGATGGTCTGGTAACTTTTAGAAAATCTTCTCAAAAGACAAGTCTTCAGTATATCCGTGGTGCTGCTGAAGAATCAAGAAAAACGCGTTGAATTTTACTGTAATTCTCTGCACGATGTGGTGTTGAACTTTTTCTTGGTGCTGGCTTTGTGATTTCGACCATTACACTAGCGTAGGATGTTGAGCTGCATGGTGGTAGCTTTCATCGAAGGCGAAAACAGAGTCAAATTCAAAGAATTCTTCCCGTGGCAAGAAAACAGAGTCAAATTCAATGAAAAGTACAAAAGTTTCTTTTGTCCCAAGAACAGGAAAAATCAGTGGTTCAACTTATATCCATGCCACAGGAAAATTAGTGGGCTAGGGAGAAATTAAGTATACATTTCAAATATGATATATCTCCTCCAAGTGCTTTATTGCATTTTTTTTAAGAACAACTGATTTCATACCAACCATCCCACTATGATGTCCAGTTTTTTCTATGAAAAACTGGTGCTTTACTCTTTTTATTTCAACTGTCGTCCACACAGGTAGACTCCGCAAGACCTAAAAGTGTACTATTGGATAATGGTGCGCTGCCACCAAAGTGTAAAAGCTTGTTGCTAGGGCAAGACTGTTGTGCCCAGCACTTCAGCAGTCAAGTTTCAGTTCAAGACTGCAGTTGAGATTCAGTCGTTTGCTACACTCTCGGTATGTCGATCTTAGCTGAATTTTCTACCACGATTTGCTTTTGGTTTGAATTTTAAAGCTCATATCCCTGAAGAGTCAAGTGTGCACTGCTACTACTGCTTGTAATGCAACAGTTATATATTCTTTACCTGCTGCAAGGAGAGTTCTGCTGGGTTCATCATGCCCAAAACTCCAACTTGGATATTTGGGAACTGGCTTGGTTGGTAGAGATGAGAAATGCAACGTAGACCACATAATAAGGATCCTACAGAAGAATATGCCTGTGCGGAACATACTACGCATGCCGATATCCACTAGTACATAACTGGAATAATTTAGCCCGAAAGATTCTGGCGATATTTAAGAAGAAAAAGGCAGGCATGCACAAAGTCTGGAAGCCCTGCTTAATACATAGTAGCACCAAAACATGTGGTTGCATTCAAAAGAGAAAGCCAGCAAAAAGGTAACAGCTAGCTGAGATCACTCAAGGAGAGATCGATGCCACTTTTATTTGGTACAATATATCCATAGAGAACTAAACCTGCTACAGACAGACTTTGATCCATCGCAGTGATTGAATTTAAAGTAGTAAACCATTAATCAATCCTTAGAGACGCAACTGCTCAATGATGCAAACCTAACAACCAATCATACGAGCCCGGCCTGTGGACTATCAGTACAACATACTAATTCATCATCTCGGCTAGAGCAGATCCCTTAATAATTAATTAGCTGGCTGATTATTCCCTGATGAACCTGAAGAATGAATCCAAGTCTTGAAGCACTCATTCCAAAGGTTCATCTAGCTAGCTAGCCGCTACCTTAGTTTTCTTCCTCGGCAGCGCTATAAGTTACACATCATGCATGATCATAGTCTACTAGTACATAATTAACTCATTAGGAATAGGATCAAGGAACGCCGTCGGATTGATCCGTGCGTGTTAGCTTCTGATCGATTGACTGACGCTGAAGAAGCCGCGGTGGTCCGTCTACCTAAACTGGGCGCCGAAGGGAGTCCAGAAGTCGACGGGCACCTCGCTGGCCACCGCGTAGGTGCTCGAGATCGGCACCAGGCACAGCCCCCGGCCCTTGAGCGACACCTCGCCGCCGTCCTTGGACGATTTGTCGGAGCTAGCACTCGAGCTCTGAAACCAAACACAGAACACATGTGTGAAAAAGCTATCAGAAGACATGAAGGAAAGAAAGTGAGAGCAAGCGTGCAGCAGCAGGTAGCAGCACTGGCAGGTGTGCAGCACACCTTGAGGTACTGTGGCACTTGATGCTGATGATGGCCGTTCTTCAGGTAAGGAGCGCTGAGTACCTGCATCAGAAAACAAAAATATGTTCAGTTCAGCTTCAGCTGCTAGCTCGGTCTCCGATGGATCCAAACCAGTCTCCTGGTCGATGATTCCATGGGAGGAAATCGATAGAGCTCGTGCGTGCGTGCGTGCGTGCGTGCTCCGGGTGCCATGATTAAAGCGTATATGGGGGTTAGACTTACACCAACTTGGTCGTGGAGGAACTTGATGTACTCGATGGTCTCGTGCAGCACCGACGCCGTATCAGTCTGCACGCGCAACAAGAAATATATATCATCAAGATTTTGTTGCTACATGTGCATGTCTTGTGTTAGATCCTCGAAAGGAGGAGAGGAAAGGAACAACTCTTTTTCAGAGAAGATGATACTTCTATGTTGTGGCTCCAACTTCCAAGCAGCACGTACTCGTACTTGTTTGTGTAAGAATATGTTTAATGCACATTGGACATGAAAAGCATAGCTAGCTAGCTAGGTTTGCTCACCTTTCCGAAAGGAGAGACGAGCTGTTGGAGTGCTGTGATCCTGTCCCCTAGCTTCTCCTTCCTAACCTGGAATGTGTTGCACAACTTTATCATCCATAAAGAGAGATGCATGCATTGATCTTGGTCTACTATGTGATACTAGTATCAAATAATATAGTATGCATGAAGTTTAATCATGAGAACTAGATTGAGCTAAGTTAACCATGCATGCATGCATGATAGATGATTGATAGAGAGGCATGTTTGTTTACCTTGAAGGTGGGCAATGGCGATGGCGTCTCCATCCTCGGCTTCTTGAACGCCGGCTCGCCTGAAGCTTTCTTGGTAGTGATTGAACTGGAGTCTCCCACTCCTTCTAGCACATTCTATACACATATGTAGTAGATAACTAAGGTTAACTACAATCAAACAACTAGGTACATGTGGTAGTACATATAGCATATACTAATACACACCATCAAACAAAATACTGTTGTTGCATATGAAACACTTGGGTATGTATAATCAGCACAAACCTTTAGTGCACGCGGCGCCGGCGATTGTTTGATGGCAGCACGTGCTCTACCCTGATCGGCCGCTGGCTGCGCAGCCATCGCCATGCCGAACCCGGCGGCGCTAGACGCGTTCCAGAATGCCGCGTCGTTGGTGAACTGGAGTGGCTCCCTGCCCCCAGCTGCCTGGCCGCCCATCTGCTGGTACTGATACTGCTGAATCCCCACCGCCGGTGCCTGCTTGGATGTTGGCTCCATGAGGCTCCTCAGCAGCGACGACTGGAACCCATACGGCGAGTTGGGCGACAGCAGCAGCTCGGGGGCGCCGAGGCTGTACAGCAGCTGCTGCTGTTGCTGCTGGTGGTGGTGGCCTTGCAGCGCTAGGTCTAGGTTGTTCGGTGAGGGGTCCATCGTCATGCTCTGATCGGTTCTTGAGCTCATGTCATGGTGGCCAACTTGCAGAAACCCAGGCATGTTACCAGCGCCGCTGCTCCTGTTAAAAGTTAAAACAAACGACACATAGACATGTATAGATTCCATTAATCTCAGTGTCACGGGAGTATGTATGTATCATCGTCATATCATATGATAGTACGAGATCACGGGAAATCAATCGAGGCAAGGGTGGGTAGAGACGACGTACTGTAGAATAGAACAAGGACTTACATGTAAGGGTTGTTCCAGTCGGTGAACCCGGCCACGGCGGCGGCGCCGTCGTTGATGCTGGCGGTTTCTTGGAAGGTTATGGAGCTGTTGTTCCCGCCGGGGGACTCGGAGGAGGCCGTGGTGGTGCAGCTCTTGGCCTTGCCGCCGCCGTCCGCCGCCACGTCGTACCCACCAGCAGCCATAGCGGACGGCCAGGTGTTGAACCCAGCAAGCTCCGTGGAGCACGCCGCGGGAGGCACCGCCGCCGCCGTGTTGGTGTTCCACCACATGCCATGCGAGACGGCTACGCCGCCACCCCCGTTGTACATGGCCGGAGCAGCGTGCATCAGCTGGTGATCTCCCATGCCGATCTGCGAGCTGATCTGTATTATGTGCACGCCGTCTCTCGGTCGAGATCGATCGAGAGGAGCAAGAAGGCGAGTGGTGAGTGCTTGTTGGGTGGGCAAGGATGGAAGGGGAAAGGGGTGAAGCAAGCAAGCTAAGCTGGGGGGTAGTGGTAGTGGAAAAGATGGGGTTGTGAGGCTTGGCTATATATAAACCGTTTGGAAAAGAACGGTGAGGAGGAGAATTTGGCCTACCCGCGCGCGGGGTTGGGTCGTTGGCGGTCTCCCGGCATTGCGTCAGCTGGCCGGGCGGGTAAATCGATCGATCCGGTGCAACTGATCATGATCCAGCAGTCGTTCAACAACCCCGGATCACTAGCGAGTAGAGCACTACACTCAGCTAGCCCTCCGCAGGTCTGCATCTTTTTAATTCTCTTGTCTTGTAGCTGTACCTCTTAAGAGTCTTAGGGTTTTGACCCGACGTGCATGCTTAATTGCATGACTTTTTTTTGTTTTTAGAGAATTAATGGAGGAGGTGGAAACATTCCGCATCCACTAATGCACACAGCCGTAATTTTCACCACCAACGTGCATACAAAATTGACAAAGTGCACAAACCTTGTCAAATCTCTACTATCTAAAAAAAGAGGAGAGTGTTCCGTTTTCTCCCAGAACCCACCCGCAGCCTCTTCCTTTCCCGCATCTCTTCATAACACAAAACCACATATCAGTTTTTCGCTTTTTCATTGCCCCATATGAGAGCGGATTTCCCTCTCCTAGGTTGGGCCCCCGGCACCATCACAACCACAAAATTATTAGAGATTCGTGCAAAGTCCTGGCAGTCAACGTGTTCAATATATTTGTAAAAAAGCCCCTAGGAAAACGTTAAATCAACCTGCCATCCCCCAAGGAGAGAACAAAATCCTAGCCTGGCTTGTCTCCCATCCCAGAGCGAATCCTAACCCACACGCCCATGCCTCCCTCCCCAGCACCTCCCAGCGCCGCCTCGTCACCTACCCTCTGACGCCTCGTCCTCTCCCACCGCCGACGCGTAGCGCGAGCGTGCTCCTCTCCCACCGCCGACGTGCAGCGGCCAACCGTCGACGATGAGCACGCACAGCTCCTTCTCCTTGTCCGATCTAGGCTTGGAGGCATGGATCTTGACTTGGAGGGCCTAGATCCGTGGCCACACATAGATGTGTTGTTTCCCTTTGTTTTTGGAGGAAGATTTCTTATTTCTTTTTGGAGATTCGTTTTTTGTTATGCTGGTTCTTGGACGAAAAATTGTGTTTATGTTGTTTCTTGTTTTTTAGATTCGATAGTGTATGAAACATCTATGGATTTTGTATGGATCGACAAAGTTTCTATGGATTTGGAATGGTTTCGCTTTGAGGAAACATATAGGATTGGATAAATCTTACAAAAAACATTCTTGGATCTAGGTATGAATCTGCTATGAAACTGCTATGTACTTCATGTTCATCAACGGGTTTTCTCTGCTAAAGTAGTGCTCGACCAATAATTAAGTAGCATTATCTTGTTTGTTTACATATTTTGTAGCTTCCCGAATCTTGTTGCATTATGTACGAAAACACGAATCTGTGTGTGAATCTTGTATGAGTGGCCGGATCCAGAGGCCCTTCTTTTTCTTTATTTTTTCTTCATGCTTGGATCTTGACAGGTGTATGAGATGTGTATGATTTTTTTCCTTTTTCTTTATGTTTCTTGTATGAAACGTGTATAATTCCTTGAATGATTCTTAATATCAGATTAATGTCATGAGACTACTTGTTTTGTCTTGAAAGGTGACAGATGTATGAAACTGTTGTTTGATCTTGCTTGTATCTTGACTAAACCATGTGTGTAATAATCTACTAAAAGTTGTATGAATCTTTGAAGTTTTGCTGGATCTTGTATGTATGATTAGTTCTCTTAATATTTGTGTCTGATTATTTGATGAATCCTATATGAAACCACGTTGAATCTATGGAGCAGATTCAGTAAATCCTATATGAAAACGGGAACTCGGGATTTATGAATATGCTATGAAACTACTATGTAATTCATGTTCATCAACGGGTTTCCTCTGCTAAAGTAGTGCTCGACCAATAATTAAGTAGCATTATTTTCTTTATTTACATACTTGTGTATGATTATTTGATGAATCCTATATGAAACCACATTGAATCTATGGAGCAGATTTGGTAAATCCTATATGGAAACGTGAACTCGGGATTTATGAATATTTTTTTGTTTTATTCTTAAATCTGGACAGAAATGTTTTTAAAAATCGCTAAGCTTCTCTTAAACCGTGAACTCAAGATTTATGAAAAAATAAATAATATTTTCTCACTGTAACATGTGTGGGGTTTCATATAGCGACGAAACATGTATAAAATATGAAAATAGTAGGGGCCAAGAAGCAAAACTGTGATGGACTCAAAAAATAAGGTGGGAGGGGTGTTCTGTAAAGATGTAAGCACGAATCTCCAACATATAGAGGGCACAGATGGTGCCGGGGGGCCCTCCTACGGGTGGAATTGCATTGCCCCATATCAGTTTCCTACAAAACCGCTTGCTGCACTCTCAATCAAGATCTCCAAAAACGCCTGCTCGTGTCTAAACGAATCTTGTACGACGACGCGCCTGATCTCCTGGCCCAGACGCACAATGCGCCCTGACCAAGGGATCTCACCCTAGACGAGCCAGTCCGTCGTGGTTGAGGGCGTCATGTCCTCTTCACCGCCGTCGGTCCGTTCCTGCATTTCCATGATAAAAGGTTGATATCTTACTACATGCATGCAGGTGCACCACCATGTATGAAACGAAATTCTGCATACGTATAAAACAAGGTCAGACAAAATAGAATTTACCTATTCTCTCTTTGTTCCAGACAAGTGACGTCTAGCTATACTCTCAAGAAATTCTGTTCTGATCCTCCAATCTTCTATTTCATGATTCTTCGGCCAGACCACTAGCTAGGTTACTAGTATAGGGTTTAGGAATATTGAGATAACAAAGCAGGGATTCACGAATTGATTTATGCCGGGCGCCATGTTTCACACACTAGAATCAGGATAAATATGTCGAATCAGTATATATATTATATGTTATCTCTTACAAATAAAACAAAGGAGAATAAGACTAGGGAATAAATCCCAAGTAATCAATCAAAGGCACGCATTGACCTCCAAAAAGAAGTCTTCCTGGTGATAGCAACATGAGCAAATAAATTACATTAACTGGAAGGAATGTTTGATGAAATTGCCTAACTGCCATAAAGGGGAACGTAATGAACTCTGCTAGTAGTTTAGTGCACTGTTGCACCTAATCTTTGTACCAGGAAGTCTTGTTTCTGCGTGCTATTGTCGCCTCCAATCGGTTTATTCTAATCCTAGTGAATTACTTTCTCGCTGGTAATTATCACAATGTTTCATCAGCATCACTTTATTGTTCATTTCCGACCACTAGAAGATAAATTCGAAGTCACACTCTGATTGAAATTACATGCATACCCTGATCTCTACAAATTGTATTTTATGTGTAGTATCACTGGCATGCGTGTCGATCATTATGGCGTATGGTCATGCTTACTGGTACTAGCTTTTCTTTTGGTAGAATGTTTAGCGATAGATCGCTAAATTGTAAGGATGTTAATTGAGTGAAAAAAACTTTGTATGAAAATGAAGTACATTGTGTTCAAAAAAATATACTCTCTCCGTCTTAAAATAGATTTAGATGAATCTAGAAACTATTTAGTATATAGATATATCCAAATTTTGATAAATTTCCGACATCTATTTTGAGACAGAGGGAGTAGCACCCTATGTCCAATTTGGTGAAAACAAATTTCAATTTCGATGTTCCTTTTGAGGAGAGCCCGTCCAACTTCTGATATAGTATTGCAGCATATGCTTTTTTTAGCTTTTTTTGTGGGATGGTG
The DNA here is from genome assembly GCA_916181665.1 of Avena sativa. NCBI lineage: Eukaryota > Viridiplantae > Streptophyta > Magnoliopsida > Poales > Poaceae > Avena > Avena sativa. The sequence continues at coordinate 391,417,225 of OV702280.1, read as the reverse complement.
TTTGGACAAAAAACAGTAAGTTGTGAGGCGTTAGGGTGTTATTCTATTCTGAAGCCGTGCAGGTACTCCCTCCGTTCCATATTAATTGTCTCAACTTTGTTTAGATACACATGCATCTAGTTTAAATAGTTAACTAGATATATACGAAACTAGATAAAGTTGACGCCATTAATATGGACCCGAGGAAGTATAAAAACATGAAAATATCTTGATCATATGACTATCAATATCAAATCAGAATATCTATAAGTAAACCGAAAAATAAACACCCAAATTTGAAAAGTTTAAGTACGAACAAATTAAAAGGACTTGGCATGCAGGGAAAGACTTATTCTTTTTACCACGGAATACCCCCATGTATTGGAATGAAGATGGAAATTGAGATACACGTCGGTTTCATTTGTGATCGGTGACGTGATAGAAGAACCCCCATACCGCACGCGTTAGGCACCCCATGTTTGTCTTGGATCGTTATGATTCCCTCGCTCCTTTTTGGATTTTTCTCCGGGTACCTATATTCGTTTTTGAGTTCAGACCAGCCACTCTACGTAGACGTACAATGAAAATATTTTTGTTCGTCCCTCCTTGTGCAAATAATTTAACGGGATCTTTGTCAAGAGCTTAAGACGCTAGCGGTCGCACGGTGCATTACCAGCCAAATGCGCAGCTATAGCTTACCATGCACGGTCAACGTTTTTTTTTTGGGCGAATATAGCACGGTCAACACGATTTCTAGTACTACCAGTATGCATGTGGTCTGGAAACCATCGTGTTCACGGGTAGCATATAGACAAAATCCAGCAATTAAGAAGCTAGAAAGTTTAGAAGTACTGCTCCCTCAGACCTACATTAGTTAGATTTATTTAGATACGAATGAATTTAGTTAATGTTTAGTGTTAGATACATCCGTATCCATAGGCGGGACGCAGCGTCCTCGTAGCCCGGGCACTAATTACTATTTATTAAAGATAAAAATTAGTAAAATTAGCCTCTAAATTAAGAGTTTGTCCGAACTTTGGAAATTTCTGGGTCCACCACTGTTTGTATCTAGACAAATTTGAGTCAACTAATATGGATTGGAGGAGTGTACCTTTATTTTCGAAATGGGATAACATTCACAGAGATGCACACAGCTCTCATGGATCAAAGAGAGTCGATACAATGATCAACGAACGAAACTAAACATCTTGGATCCTATTTATAGGCTGTCCCGTAGCCTAGTAAAAGATATCCTGAACAACCATCAGCATCCGGTTAGAAGTACTATCTTTATTACATAATGTAAGCATTTCTAACAATTCAAATTGAATAGCTAAAAAGGCTTATATTTTGGAACATATAGGAATAAATTTTTGTGCAGGCAGCACAAATACATAGAAGTATACAAAGTTCTGTAGATGACTCGATGTATCGCCCTTCTCCTATGTCGACAGCTTTCATGCTCGGCACCCATCTCCAGTCCAGCTCCGGTAGCATCGGACCCGTGGTGTATGAAAGGGTGAAAGCCCTTTTCGGCGTTGGCCGATGTTGACCACGATGACGCTTGCAGCGTTGGTTTCCTTCATATTCTCCTTGAGGCGCATTCATGGCCTTCAATGTGCCTTCCCTCCCCTCGGATGCCGGGGAAAACCCTTGGTTTGGTTCGTCGGACCGGATGGTGGTGTCATGCTGTTGTTATCTTCACGAAGACGGCCTCCAGGCCACCTGGAGAGGCTGATGCGACAATTCGACATTGTTGGCAATGTGACGTGTTGGCCCTTGCCCAGGGCGCATTGTATGGCATGGCGTATGCATCTTGGTCGATGACTTCCCCGAGCCCGTCAAGAGCCTGGCTTCTTCTTGCCGACTCATGTAGGTAGAAGATCGGAGTTACATTGGTTCGGGTTACCTTGGAATCGAGGTCGAGCTACGGTGGTGTCTTGCTTGGTCCGTGACGAGGTCCTAAAACCATGTGGGTCCTTCTTCTCGCCACTTGTGGTTGGTTGTTGGGCAAGACAAGTCATGTTCGTAGGGTGGATTTGACGATTTGTCCCATTTTATTTTTCAATTTGATCATTTGCCATACAGCCTGTGTCACTGACATGTGGTGGTCAATGTGGCAAAATGATCAAATTTCGAAGTAAAGTGGGGCAAATGATCAAATAATCGTGTTTATAGAGGGTGTGTTATTTGCCGCTTGGCAACAAATGTATCGTGTTAGGTGCATGGAGTTATATCCTTTTTTGACGAAGTACCGGCCATCTTAGCCTTTTTCTGTACGATTATTAATTCGAGCTAGTATTATTGTAGAAAATAAAAGACTCGACGTGACGACCTTAACTAGTTTGGGGCAAACATTCTTTCGGCGTACGCGCGCAGAAGAAATTTCGTCTGGAAGGCGGCGGCCGGCCTAAGGCTAGCTAGCGAGACGACGGACGGGCGACGACCCCGTTGACGTCATGCTTATGACCGCCGATGTAGCTAGCTAGCTAGCTGGGAGAAGAAGGGCCAGCTACGCTACGATGGAGGGAAGGGAAGGCGTCAAAAGCGCGGGGCCGGGGTGCTCGCACGCGTGCCCGGAAAAAGCCAGCCGCCCACTCACCCCATCCACACACACGCACATACAGATTACAGAGACACCGTACCCTGAATCCCGATGGATCCAAGCCACACACCACTCCGCTCCACTCCAGTAGTCGGAGGCCGAGTCAAAAGGTCGGACAGGGACACCATCCTTCCGATCCTTGGCTCGCTCGGCTCATCGCCATCGCTTCGGGCCGCGACACCATCCATCCACGTCCTCGCCGCCACGTATCCACAAACCTTTGACCCACCAGATCCGATCCATCCATCCAAGGATCATCGTGCATTTTTGGGTTCGGTAGCTAGATCCGAGAGGGAGGGTCAACTTCTTATTCATTTCGTTTTTCATCACTAGTGTAGCAGATTCATTCAGAGATGGCTTAATAATGGTAGTAGTACTATGAGCAAGGCGAGAAATCATTGGGCAGGGGAGGTCAACTCGCTGTTCATTCCATTCCCTATCGCGCGTGACGGCCAGTTGCAGAGGTGAGCTGATGGTGTTAGAATATATGTCGAGGCAGAAGCTCACATCTTTTCTGGTATCTTTGCCCCTGCTGCCGCCGGAGTAATTTTTCAATCGTAACAAGGAGAAAATCATTCGTTTGCGGAGGTCAACGTGTTGCTCATTTCCAGCCCTACCATCATGGAGGTCAACGTGTTGCTCATTTCCAGACCTACCATCATGGTAGCCACTGTATTGAAGAGTAAAGGGAGAGAAAGATATTGCGAAATATGATGGTCGTATTATTGAGCCTCTCGGGCGAGTATATATAGACGTATAGAGATCGATTTGGAGTACAAGACAAGTAACCTACTTAAAGTACAAGACAAGTAACCTATTCTATCTCGGACAGATACGTATACTCTAACATCCCCTCACAGTCGTAGCGATAGCATCGTGAACAACTGAAACATCGCGAACGGTCAGACTGGATAGCCGAAGTAGACCAGTGCGCTGACATCCCCCCGTAGTGGTAGCGGGAACGTCGTGGACGGTGTCACGTCGCAGAAGCTTGGGCCGTAGAGGATGCCGGTGAGGAGCTCAGGCGAGGTGGTAGCCCTTGTGCCGCTGTCGAGTGAGCCGAGAACGGTGGGTGCTGCAAGCTTGGTCGAGGTAGCCGCGCGAGGGGTCGCCGTGGTCGGGGGTTGCCGGTGTCGAGGTAGCCGCATATTAAGCCGTGTGCGTGTAGTGCAGCCAGTACAAGGACGGAGACGCGTCAGGGCAGTCGTCGGAGAGAGCGATGCCAAAGTCGATGCAGTCCGAGCCGTCGAGGACGAGGTGCGGCCATGGCTTTGCCATAACCAGGCGCACGTTGGGGACGAAGGCATACTCTGGTTGTGCCAAAACCGAGTATGCGAAGACAAAGTCGGTATGACGCAGTCGAGGTAGACATAGAGGAGGTAGTCGATGCCGATGAAGACCTTGTCGAAGCCGATGAAGACGAGGCGCTACAACCGGGCTTGCCAGACTCGGGAACACGTCGGGGACGAAGGCCCGCACCGGTGTTGCCAGTACCGCGCATGCGAAGAACGGGACCAGTAGAAACAACTTCACGCCATGTCGGAGAGGAGACTAGCAGAGGAGGACTATACGACGGTTGTGTTGCGCAGATCGGCGAAGTGCGATGCAGGCCGCGGTTGTCGGAGTAGACGAGTAGGTGTGGTCGAGGACGATGGCGATGAAGTCGTGCTGGACGAACGGAGAAAGCGGCGAACCAGCGACGACCAAGAGTGGTCATACTGGATGCCTAGACGGAGGGGTAGTCGGCGGGACCTACGACGACCAGGAGTGGCCATGCAGGCTACCTGTGGTGATGCGGTGGCGGTGCTCGAAGTAGGCAAGGAAAAACCAGGCGACGTGATGAAGACCATGCGCGGATGGCGGCGACCCGCGCCGAGGGAGGTGGCGCGGTGAAAGCCTGCGACGTTCTTGCGGGGTGACGGCGCTGACCGCGTGCAGCGACGCTACTTCCCGATGGGGCGACGTAGCTGCAGGGCGCGAGTCGGTGCAGCGGCGTGAGAACCACCAGCGACGGACACGCCTGAGAAGGAGCATTGGTAGCCAGCGGCGGGCACCAAAGGCGGCGACGCTGCGGCCCGAAGGGGCGACGCAGCGGCAGCCCGATGCTCGATCGGTGGTAGGCGCATGCTCAGGGACGTACTCGGCGGAGACGAGCGCCAGATCGATTGATCAGACCGACGACGGTGTTGTACGTTCCAAGTTCGTGACGACGGCAGATCGGAATCCACGGCGTCGTTGTCGGTGCAATCCCGGGCAATGACGACGAAGACAATCCGAGGGGGGTCGGCCGCGGCAGCCTCCCGAGGAAGCCGCAACAGCCGGCCGCGGTGCGCGGCAGCCTGTCATGAGGCCGCGACGGCTTACCGAGGAAGGCACAGCGGCGCAGGTGACAGGCGCACGGGCACGGTGTAGATCGTCGATGCCGATGACCGGAGTAGAGGCGCGGCGATGGGCGAATCAATCCGATCTAAGATCGGTAAACCAAAAAAGAAAACCGATCAAGAGATCGGAAAAAAAGACTTACAGGGCAGACGATCACGGATCGGCGAACGAACCCAGCGTACGAGTCGCGCAGCCTCCGGCGGAGATCATGGAGATTGACCTCCCCAGGGGCGGCGCGGTGCGGAAGCGGAGGCTAGGTCAAGGACCGTGTCGCTCTGATACCATGTTGAAGGGTAAAGGGAGGGAGAGATTGCGAAATATGATGGTTGTATTATTGAGCCTCTCGGGTGAATACATATAGACATACAGAGACCGACTTGAAGTACAAGACAAGTAATCTATTTGGAATACAAGACAATTAACTTAGTCTATCACTAACAGATACGTATACTCTAGCACACTGCAGCTAGTGCAGCAGATAGAATCGAAGAGCTGCTAGTATTATACTATGTGTTGAGTGTCTTCGGACAAACGGAAACTCCAATCTATCCAGATCTCTTTCGTGATTCTTCACCAACTCTATACACTAGAGAAGAAGAAAAAACCAGCTAGCGATCGCGCGCGCGATCATGGCTTTTGCCGGTTATATACGTGTTTTCGTTAAGTGATTGGTCATTACCGCGAGCTGGATGGAAGATTAGCCCATTCTATCTAATTAGCAGCTTAATCTCGTTTGTGGCGTACGTGCAATCGATCTCTACTGTTCGTAGTGATCGAAGCACGAAAGCTTCAAGCTTAGTATGGATGAGAGGAGGAGTAGTAACTTCCGGCTCGCTCCGTATCGATCATCAGCCACAAGCAGCACGTACGTAGTAAAAGTAAACATAGTTTACTCGCGAAAGCGCGCGGCTGCTCGACTCACTGGACTCGATGGTGCATTGCATCGTGCACATGGACACGAATGCATATGCCCAGACTCGCGCGGTCTCTTTCCTTTAATTTGTTGGCGGGTCGATCGAGCCGTAGACGGCAAGCCGCTCTCTCTGCCGTGCTACCCAGGGAACTCATATGAGCCCGCCTCGCGCGACGGAGAATAATCCTGCCGTTCTCGATCCGGTGTGCGACACACGGCGCGCTCCCGGCGTGCGCACGGACGCGCACGGCGACACCCAGCCAGCCAGCCAGCTAGTGCGCGCACGCCACATCACCAGTCACCACGCCGCAGCAGCAGCAGCGCGTACAAGTACACGCCCTCCCTGTAACACGTGCCTGCGAACCAGGCACGCGCGCCCGCCGGCATCGATCATGTCATGTCAGGGTGGAAAAAGGCGAGAGTGTTGACGTGCTGGGACAGCGCGACGGGGGTGCGACTTTCGCGCTGTTAGGCCGGCCCCGCGTTGACACGGCCTAGCTAGCTAGCTACGACCTGCTCCAATCGATCCATCAGATATTTTTTACTCGTATGTTCTATTGGATCTGGTAGACATTTCAAAGCTGTCGTGTTTAGTTTAGTGGGTCAAAGCGTGGTCTGACTTCCGATCGTCACTCGCGCGCCGGGTCTACTCCCCGACACCGAGATCCAAGGGGCAGATCGAACTTGCTTGGACCCTAGCTACCGTGGGTTGGTTGGTTGGCGTCAATCTCTTGTTTTGCAGCGTGACTAAACTACAATAATTAACTATCTAGCCGGTGTGTTCGTGCGCCTAACACACATGATCTCCGGACTTGTGAGTGACCTGGGAGACGATCACTCCAAGCAAAAAGGTCAACCATCCAATGATCCGGAGAGAATCGGTAAACCCGGGCCCTTCCCGTGTTGTGATTCACAATGTTTGAATTATTATTGGGCTACACACACGTTGATAAGTCGTGTTGTAATTCCCACATAATGTCCAATGGAGCACGGTTGGCTAGGTTACTTGTGGTGGAAAACAGTACTCTTAAGTTCGAGTCATAGACTTGGTACGGGTTTATCTAGATTTGTTTCAGAATTTAATCGGTGATTTCTCTTCAAGTGCTAGGTGGAAGGCGAGACGCATGTGGTGACCTGGCCAACGTCAAGATATGTCAACTTAGTCATCAGGATGTGCTCATATAGTTTTGTTGTGTGTGTTTACGCGCACGGTAATAAGGATGAGTGTAAGTACATGTTACTAGAGGGCGCGTATAGTAAACCAGTATATTCCTAATGTTACTTTAGAAATTTAAATAGATTTTGGAGATGGGCTCCTAGGACAAGCCGAGAGAGGGTAATTTCTGGGAGGAGCTATCCTAGAAGCTGAAAAGAAGCACCCCTTAGTCACATATTACCACCACTGTATTGCAGAGGGGGATACTGACTAACAAATAAAGGATGACTGTCTACCTGTCACAGATAGATTGAGATGAGGATTGTTACATGAGCGCCCATTCTACGCCGCGCTAGTACTCCACATGAAGGGTCTGGCGAAATGGGGGGTAGGATTGACACTCCAACCGTTTTCTTAGGGTGGAGAGGTCTGGGTGGCCGTGCATGGTAATTGTACTATCATGTTTATGTTATGGACCAGCAATACTCCCTCCGTTTGGGATTATAAGTCCCGCGCGGATAATTAGGTTGCTAATTTAAATAATAAAATATAAATAGTATAGCGTAAAATTTATATCATTAGAAACTTTAAAGATTATATTTTCTAATGGTATAATTTTTGTGATATATAAGTTATATTTTGACGCGCGTAGGACCTATTATCCCGAACAGAGGGAACCTACCTACTCCCACAGACAAATTGGAACACATTAAAGCTTTACGAAGCACTTAGATATTCTCCATCTCGCTCGTCAATCGAGAGAATGCACATCCATAACCACCGCAATACAATGGGCCACACTCACTTGATAGTTCGCTAATACTCTGGAGGTATTAATCTGTGATTTCTCTTCAAGTACTATGTGGCAATCCCATGAGCAGTGAGACGTGTGTGGTGACTTGGCCAACGTCAAGATATGTCAACGTAGTCATCAGGATGTGTTCGTAGAGGTATGTTCTGTGTGCACATGCACAACAATAAGAATAAGTGTAAGTACGTGTTATAGAAGGGCATGTACAGTAAATCAGTACTCTTCCTAATGTTATTTTAGGCTGGTCATAGTGCTAAGTAACTTAGACTGGTCATAGTGCAAGTAACTTCAAGAGTAACTAAGGGTTCAATTCAGCAAAATTGCTTATGTGGTAGTGAGTTAATGAAGAGAAGATGATGGAGTAACATATTTGGTTACTGTAACATCACACATACCAATGCGAGATGAGTCTATCACCTAATAAATGATACTTTGCATAATACCACTTACTACTCTCCACTATAAATGTTACTCTCCACTATGAAGATAGTAACATTGAATAGTAACTTGTGCATGTTACTAGTCTATGTTACTCTCCACTCATGTTACTAGTCCATGTTACTACCTTTCTAGTGGGTAGTAACATATGGGTAGTGTCATGCAAGGCTTAATTAATTAGGTTATAGACTCATATAGTCTTGATATGCGTGATGTTACGATAACTAGCTAAGTTACTACCTCCCTCTCTTTCTTCATTAATTATCATGTCATGTCACCAATTTGCTTAGTTGGCATTGCATGGATATGCATGTTACTAGCTAAGTTACTTCCACTAAGACTAGCCTTAGAAGTTTAAATAAATTTGGCAGATGGGCTCCTAGGACAAGCCGAGAGATGGTAATTTCTGGGAGGAGCCATCCTAGAAGCTGAAAATAAGCACCTCTTAGTCATATATTACCACTGCTGTATTGCAGAGGGAGACTAACAAATAAAGGTTGACTTTCTACCTGTCACAGGAGAGTTTGAGATGAGAATTGTTACACGAGCGCCTCTTCTACGTTGCGCTAGTAGTCCACATGAAGGGCCTGGCGAAATGGGGTAGGATTAACATTCCAAATATTTTCTTAAGGTAGTGGTTGTGCATGGTAATTGTACTATCGTGTCTCTGTTATGGATCTGTAAGAGGTTCCTTCTCCCACAGACACAAATGGAACACATAAAAGCTTTACAAAGCACCTGGATATTCTCCATCTCGCTTCTTAGTGTTCGACGTCAATCGAGAGAATATGCACCCAGAACCGCGTCTCTTGAGAACCTGTATGTGAGAGAGGCAATAAGGTTTTTAGTAAGAACACTCGCTTGATAGTCCGCTCATACTGTGTAAGAGTTTGAGAAGAGGGCCGATACACGCGCGCTCTTTCTCTGCCGCACCAACGGTCACATCATATTTTCTCCTTTTTTTATGTGCGTGATAATAGTTGAAACTTTTTCTTAGGGTGGAGGTTTGAGTGGTATGTGTGGTAATTACAATGCAATTACCACGTCTTGTTGCCGTGTTTTCATTACAGATCTCCGAGTGTTTGCTACTCCTGTAAACACTCATGCAACACATCAAACCTTTTGTACTACCTTTAGGTATTCCCATCCAGCTTCTTGGTATGGACCGCGAGTTGTGAGAGCGCGCCTCCAAAACCGTGTCTCTTGGATCCCGTATGGGAGAGAGGCAATAGAGTTTTGCGGAGCACACTTGCTTGATAGCTCGAGCGACTCCATTGATCACTCCATCGACGTCGTTTGCGCCCGACTTCATGACTACTCTAACCGACCCTAACACTAGCACAATAGCCTCTGATGTAAGTCGTTGTGAAGGTTGTTCCGTCCTCTTTCCCCTACCATTATGGATAGTCTTTGGGACTTCATGAGTACTAAAATGTGAGATACGTATGTTGTGTTTATCTTGCCTGACAAGTTGCATCTCTAGTTTGTTCAATACTACATGTTTAACTGATTTTTCTAGGTTAATTAACATAGAAATTTTGCTCATGTATTATTGAACACACTAGACTGGCTAGGTAGCAAGGACCAGCGACACTTGCCATTTCTACACAAATATACTACACTTTACCTTTATGCATAGATGGGAGTACTATACGTTTTGGTATGTCTTTTCACCATTCCAAAACACCGTTGTGCCGTGTGCACGTCATGCACACTCGTAGAACAGATAACCATAGTCCATACCGTTGAAAGAGGTAGTCGAAAACTAGTACTAGCAGACGCGGCAAAAGTGAATAATAATGCAGTGCCTTTTCATGTCTTGTGAAATTCTCTCGCTTTAATGATGCACCCCGGTGTGAACTCACTCCACCTGGACGACGCTTTTCTCGTGCGATGAGAACAGTTCCGCCAGGTGGGCTGTGACGGCAGCCCAGAGAGGCCCACCATCCTCCGGGTGCCCGGGCCCGCACACTGTTCGTGATCGTGTTAGGTACGCTGGGCCAGATGGGCCTGTCGAGGCAGTGTCTATCGCATTCACAGCCTGGGTGCACGGGTCAAACCCTCACCCTTTTGCCCTTTTCGGGTTTACATCGGTCGAACTTTGCTCTCGAAATTCCCGTCAAGTCACTGTCGAAATTGCATCAGTCACTGTTTGCGCTGCTGTTCATTCTTTGCTGATGGAAACATTACGTGCATCACGACGAGAAAGAGAGAAAGGAAAATGCTATTTCTATCAGAAGTTCAGAACATTTCAGGCTGTACGTTAAAAATTGTCGTCCGAGGTTGGAACTATATAGCAAGATGACGACTGAACTGTGAGGGAAAGCGGCCTGCGCCGTTGCCGCCGGTGAGCCGTCCGACGATCGCGGCACCATGCGGGCGAACCGTATATATGTCCCTACCTATATACGTACCGCACGTCCGGAAGGCCTGGAGTGGGCTACCATGTGCATGGTGGTTCGTAGCTTATCAGGCACTACCAACAGCCTGAACAGGCCTAGGGACAACTCGACTACTCGAGTACTGTTCCAGTGGCCATGCATCATGTTTTGCTAGAGCTACACACAAGGACCTTTGCTTGGCTAGCTAGCTGGTTGAATTTCTGTGCATTTCATGGCAAGGACGTGCATGAAAATCGCCTCTTCAAAATAACGCAATCTGCGTTTACATGGCCCTGGATTTGATCCACGCGTTATACGGGGTCCGTGCTCGGCAGTAGTACGTGGAATCTAGCTAAGCTAACAGGTGCAGGTTGACTTGTAACTAATCAATGCGATCGTGTCAAAGGAGTTGGCACCCATGCCGTACTGCTTCTTCTACAGGCAACTAAATGAGTAGTAGCGACGTTGGTCAGACCAACTGTACTAGGTCAGATTGTCTGATCAACTACGCGCCAAGCCGGCAATTGCTCCCTAACCTCAATAACCGTGTGGGGCTGCCATTATTTCATCACGGGCTCAGGCCGATAGTCAAAGGCCTCATCAGTTCATCCCTGAAGTCTTTCAAGAGAATATAAGAGAGGAAATACAACGAAAAGGTCGCAGGCGTGCGTGAGGAGTCTTGTTCGAGAAGTGACCGTGCCGTTAGGAATCTCATCGAGGGCATGGGCGCATGGCCGGTGCCAGAGGAATCGGTCGAGTGAGACACGGCGAGGTTGGGCCTCTGGCCGTACTGTGGAGTGCATGTGCACGAGACCTTTTCAGAGATTAGTCGTCGTAGTAGATCGAAGAGGATTCGATCGGGGGAAAGATGCGTGTAGTGTAGCTGGGCCACCGCCGGCCGGCCGGGGAGACGCTTTGCAGCGAGACATATGGCTCAATCAGCTCCGTATCCGCCATTAGCTTGCCTCTGGCCCCGCCGCTGGCAGCAAGAAAGCCGGGAGCACACCGGCCGTGTCTCGCTGCAGAAAAGGCTTCAGTCTTTCGGGAATCTCTCGCCGGGCCATGGGGCAGCGTCGGGTGAAGCTTGCGGTTGATAGCAAGTTGGATCCCTCGAAAAAAGGTGGAGCAACTTGGATCTTGAGGACTACCGTACCATGATCAAGAGCTCTCTATCGTGCAGTGCAGCTGATGGCGCCGCATACATGGCAAGCTACATTAATTTGCTAGTAATAATTATTGCAAAAACGCAGCTAAAAGCTTTGTTGAAATGGGGCAAAAGGAAAAGAGATGGTCCGGCCCAATATGGTATGATGGTCTTTGTTCGAATCCGGGCACGTGTTAGCAGATCAGAAAATTAGGTAGGCCAGCTGTTTGGGCCTCGGTCGCGAATATAGACGCTAGCCAAGAACCAGCAAGATCTTTCTTCTACAAGCGGTTTCTTAATCCTTACTGTACGTGGGCATTTCTCGGGCCAGGTCAGGCTTGGACCGGGCCGCAAAAAGCCCATCCACATATTTCCTAGGCCCAAGCCCGGCCCGGACCGGCTGCCAGGTCCCAAATATAAGCCCGAGCCCAGCCTGCACAATGCGGGTTTTTTCGGGTTGTCGGGTCGTGAGCCGGGCCTGTCCTTATTTTTGACTTTTCCTCGGCCTGAGCCTGGCTCGTGCAGTCGATGGGACGCAAATTAGAGGTCCAAGCCTGGTCTGCGGGCCTAAAAGCCCGGCCCGTCGGGCTTTTATTGGGCCGGGATGCCCACGACCAGCTATAATCCTCACTTAAATTTTTTTTGGGAAAATCCTGACTTAAAATTACTTAGATAGTCTCTTAGCTGCGAGCTATAAATGACATCGGGTGACATCCAACAACAATGTCGGTTTGATGGTTTGGAGAGGGTCGGCATGTGTGCCCGCTTTTGGAGCACGCCTCTCACCGGTGGTGCGCCCTAACTAATGATCCCTATGCGATTTTTAAATATTTTTTTGGCAAATTCTATATAAAACACAAACAAACTATCGGCCGTTAAAAACTCTGTCCACTAGAAGGGTGGACGATGGCTGCGTCAAAGTATTTTGGTGGTGGCGTTGTGGCTCTCAACGGTGGTGTTGGCGGCGGACTCATCGTGATGCCCATTTTCAGCAGAATTTCGGTGTAGATCTTGGAATGTGCCACCCTCACCTCGTCGTCATACATCGACGTGTCGGCCATCAAGAGAGAGAATTCCTACGTCATTTCTGTCCCTGCCATTCTCGACATCTCGAGCTCGATCATCTCGTCCTACTTCTGCATGTTATCGAACCACCTTGATCCTGCTTCTTGCTGCCACAGGAACAAGCTCGACCAGACCTCAACAAGGCTTGTTGATCGACAATTGAATCCCGACTGATGATGCAGTCGCTACAACAACCTAGGCCTTCTAGTTGCCGGTGACGTATCGAGAGAGGTCATCGCTGGTGTGTCGACATCAATGACGTTTGTATTGATGCCCTTCATGAATTATCGTAACACAAGCTTGCACTTATCATGGTCGAGGAGCTTTGTGTACCAATGCATGTACTTGAAATCCTTCTCGTTGTTGCACTCTTTGAGATGTTCGAGCGCCTTCACCAATTGATCGATCATGTTAGAGCCATTGCCAGGTCTTGATTGCACATTTCAAGGAATCCATAGTATCCGTTGACGTCGTGCTGAATAATACCCCACACGTCCGATATCGCTTTTTTGGTTCCTCTTCGTGTGCATGATGATATAGTCGGCGTTGAGAACTTTGCGTCCATCAAACTCGTCCTTGATTTTCCTCCGGTAGGCGCTGCTAGTTTGATTGCTACCGATGATGGGATCAAAAGAGACGGTAGCCCATGCATCACATAAACACTTTTCTTCGAGTGTTTTGCAAAAGGATCTTCGGTCTCCAATCCTCGGCTTGCCTAGTTCCTCATTTTCACCGTTGTCATTATCCTCCTCTTCCTCATCCTCAGATTGATCTTTCTCCGTGTCGAATGCATGTTGGGTGCCGTCGGCATTGTCATTGATCATGTCGTTTATGGCAGTGCTATTATCGTCCTATGCACATAAACACAAGGAGCGTCTGCTGAACACACATAACACAAAGGATCAATGGAGCACACACAACACAAAGACGCAGATCACATACATGTGTTCCATCAAACACCTGGTCAGGGCCCGTGCCGGGAGCATCGAAAGGGCTTATTTCGCCTGCCTGCCTGCGTTACTTATTTTGCCTTTGCATGTTGTAATGGAAGCCATCTGTTATCGGTCAACCTGCGGCAGTTATTCACGGAGCGTGCCAATCAATCCTCTACTGGCCTGATGATGAAGAACAAAGACGCAGCGTTCATTCGCTGATGTCTTTAAGGGTAAAGACTGATGCGTCCAAATCATCTCTGTTGAATTGCGAGCCCCATGGTGAAGCCTTTCCTCCAAGGCTCCAACAAGATGTGTCTCAGGGGCAGCCGCGGAGGAGAAGAAGCTTTGCAGCGAGACATCTAGCTTAGCTTCTGACCTCGCCGCATGAAGCAACAGCAATGACGCTGCATGCTCATTTTTAGCTTAGCTGCAAGAAGGGCTGCAGAAATCATTGGTGGCTATGTGAGGATAGCAACTGGACCAGATGAGGGAAAATCGGCGACAAGGATTTTCAGAAAACGCATAAAAATGCTTGTTGAGAAGGGTAAAAAAGAGATGGGGCTTGTCAGACAACCTGTGAGCCATCCTGGTCAGCAAGAGCTTCACAGGAACAATTCCTCTGCAGCTATGGGATCACAGCCAAACTGCACCCAGCCGTTAATCATGCTCTGGCCTCTGGCCCACAGATCAGGTGTCATCAACCAAGTTTTAGTGCTTGCCTCCTTATTTTTTTTTTTTTGAAAAGGACACATGATTCCATTACTCACTTGGCTCAGCAGTAACGCTGGAAACCATTAGACGTACATCATCAAGTAACGAGTCCAGCCACAACAGTTTAAGGTTCTGCTGGCTCGCACCATAAGCAGCAAAAACATGAGCTAATTTATTACAAGAACGCGGTACATAGAATAATTCAACTGAAGAGAAATGTAGCTGTATTTGGAGGTGTATGTCTCGATAGATTATTCCCTCAGAGCTCCTGTCAAAATCTGTAGTATGCATGGCCTTAATCAGGTTCATAGCATCTGACTCGACCTGAATATCTGTCATTCCCCAATTTGTGGCAGCGCGAATTGCCTCTTCGCATGCACGTGCTTCCGCTTGTGCAGCACTGGCGACATGGGGCAGGAACCTGCACCAGACCCCCTGATCTGACCGTGTTGATCTCGCACCACAAAGCCCCATCCACCAGTCTTTTTGTTTGCGGCAAAAGACCCATCGACATTTATTTTCAGTTTATCTCCCCTCGGACACTGCCAGGTTAGTTTGTCTACCTGTGTTTTCTCTGAGACTGATTTTCTGCAATACTGTTTTGCTTCCCCCGCCCAAAATCTTACCTGCAATAAAATCTCTGCATGCACTCCAGTATTTTCCTTTGCATTTAGTTTATTTCTACGTGTCCACCATCTCCACAACAAGCATGCAATTAGTATGCTCTTTTCCTCATTAGCCGCTAAAATCTCCTGCACAACCGCATTGGCATTTGGGCACTGACACAAACGGCGACGCTCTTCCTCCAATTTCAGTTTCTTCCAAAGGGGTTTAACTTCCTTGCATTTGAGGAACAAGTGAGCTCCATACTCATCTAGCCGCTTACAACATAAACAGATGGTATCACACTCTATGCCTCTCCTCTTTATATTCATTTTCATGGGAAGGCTGTTATTGGCTAGTCTCCAAACAAACTGTTGTATTTTTGGAGGACAAGCTAGCTTCCAAATTTTCTTCCATTGCAGACCTTCATTAGAGGAGGATTGTTGCGGACCATCTCGGCTTCGGGTGTATATTTTATATGCTGATTTAACAGAAAAATTTGCCTTGCTATCATAATGCCAAGCGAGGTAATCCTCAAAATCTTCCATAATTGGTGTTGCAAAAATGACATCTGCGTCAATGGCCAAAAAATTGTCCCTCACTAGTTTCTCATCCCATTGGCCTGTGATTGGACAGATTAGCCCACTCATTTTTGTGTACACGCATTGACCTCTAGGAGTAATGGGTTTCATTGCTCATCTCTTGCAAGCCATGGATCATTCCAGATATTTACATTGGTACCATCTCCTATGCGCCATATGATGCCCTGTTTCATCAGCTCAACACCCTTCAGTATGCTCCGAAAAGAATATGACATGCCATTCACTGGTTGGGCTTCTAAGATAAAAGAATTTGGGAAGTACTTGGCTTTCAGTACCTGTGCACATAATGAGTCTGGCGTAATTAACATGCGCCATGCCTGTCTTGCTAGCATAGACATGTTAAAGCCATATAGATCCCGAAAACCCAGTCCTCCATCCTTCTTGGATTTTGTAAGCTTCTCCCAACTGAGCCAATGCATCTTATTTTCCTTATCTTGTTGCGCCCACCAAAATCTACAT
This sequence comes from Avena sativa, assembly GCA_916181665.1. Lineage (NCBI taxonomy): Eukaryota > Viridiplantae > Streptophyta > Magnoliopsida > Poales > Poaceae > Avena > Avena sativa. The sequence continues at coordinate 391,401,041 of OV702280.1, read as the reverse complement.
ATCATCGAACTCATCTCATCGCACAATGTCTTAGTGAGATCGAAACAAGACATTGCGAAAGTGGGTATTGCTTGTGCACAAGCTATGATGAGAATATCTTTTCCCGCTTTGGAAAGAAATCTTTCCTTCCACCCCTGTATTTTCTTCCAAATTATGTCCTTGAGATATGCAAAAGTTTGGGACCTTGATCTCCCAATGTAGACTGGCAACCCGAGGTATTTCTCTGTTCGGGCTTCAGCACAAATTTGCAACTCGTCTAGTACTGCATGCTTCCTCCAACTCTTTGTGTTCTTACTAAACATCACCGAAGATTTCTCATAATTAATAATCTGCCCCGAGCAACACTCATACAACTGTAGTATACTTTGCAGAGAACTAGCACTCTCGCGTGTAGCTTTCATGAGTACCAAAGAATCGTCTGCAAAAAGTAAATGGTTGACCCTCCGGAGCAGCGTGGCATATTTTGACTCCCGGCAAGATACCATCCACCTCAGCCTTGTTCAGAAGAGCTGAGAACCCCTCTGCACAAATAAGAAACAAGTATGGAGAGAGGGGATCCACTTGACGAAGACCCTGTTGTGGTGTAATAACATCGGTGCATTCGCCATTAATACGGAACTGGTACGACACGGATGTTACACAGAGCATGGTTAGCGCAATCCATCTTGCCTCAAACGCCATCTTTCTCATCATCATCTCCAAGAAGGACCACTCCTTATTAGTCAAGGATGAGGCGGTACGATCCTATAGGAAAGATCCTGTTCAAGTAAGACTAATCAGTGCCCATCGTTATTAGCGTGTGGTACGTGGACCGGCCCAGTATGCTGTGCTGGTCGTCCAAGAAATCCTGGCGCGTTATATCAGCTCAGGAGATGACCTACTTTAGCTGCTTGGGCCTCGGCCTAGTTTCATTATTATTCATTAGAGGACGATGTTTTCCTCCCTTGCGTTTTTCTACACCGAAGCCTCACTTCTACGCCCGAATGCACAACACAAGCTTCATGTTGATGTGGAGGGAAATAGGGCTCTCTCTCCACAAAGTTGCTATGAAAAAATACTGCATTTCTAAGTGAAACAGCACGTGGGTTATTGTAGTAGGAGCATTCAACTTCTCAAATAAATTTGGAGCCATTTGCAAGTGGACAACATCTCATTATCCATTTCAGAGTGCTACACAGGCGCGTGGCACTTATTCAGGGAGCGTCCATTCAGAATCCTCTCCTCCCTGAAGAACAAAGATGCAGCGTTCCTTCGTTGGTGTCTTACGGGTAAAGTCTGAAGCCGGCCCAAGGAATGAATCTGCATCCACTTGCTCACTCTCGATCCAGATAGTGGTGTCCCTTCAAATTTTGTGAAAGAAAGACAGGTCGAGCTGCGCCTATCGCTGCAGACGGACGTGCAAACGTGCGGAAAAAAGAGAGGCCTTTTCCATTCTATTGATGCTAGGTAAGAAGACATTCGATGGATTCACGTAAAAATAGGTTTTATAAGTATCACTCCATGCACAGCTGAATTCGAATAGTGCGCATTTACAATTTATTAGCTTTTCATATTCTGTATTGCCTTCATGTGATTGATTGCTTCCGTGTGTGAGTAGTTTCTTTTGTTTTGGAGGAAATAGAGAAACCCTAAAATTATTATAAAATAAATAAAAATGATCTATAACTTTGGTCTTGATCTATTGATTTATGATATAGTGTTAGATCTCTCTACATGGTATGTGAAGTCGATCATATAGCATTTTCCTTAGCGACTAGAGAAAGGAAAATATCCTTTAGACGTGTATGGGAGTATGTCTGGTGCTACATTTGTGACTGCAAGCATTGACTTATAACCTACGCGGTCAAAGAGGGATAAAAGAAGATTCACTAAACTCATAACCATACTCATGAAGAAACCCTTAATTATGGTGGTCTAAAGAAGTGATTTTCTCATAGGAAATCACATTGGCTATTTAAAGATGACCTCATCACATCACTTGTAGAAGTGGCTTGCTCACAAGACTTGTTGGTGAACATCTTATTATAAAACTCTCTCTACATATATCATGACGAAAGATATAGGTTATCCTAATCATAAGTAATTCTCACATGATAGTGGCGTATCCAATATCCCCAGGAATATTTAAGCATTATTAAGTTCTAACACTAAACCCAACATACTAGTTACTTTGTTTATTTTCTTTCATTACTTTTTTGCGCGCAAACACAACACCCTTTAAACACTCTAGCTGGCATTGATAACAAAGATCTAATGAATGCAACTAACAAGCATCCTTTGGTAGATAGTGACTAGAGGCATAAAGATTTTAATCAAATAGCTCTCTATGGTTTTGATGCTCTTATTGAAAAACTAGTTATTGATCTATGCATTTGCAGTCATCAATATGTTGCTAAGACCGATCAGATGAAACTTTTTTTTCAAATATAAGCATCTATAAATCATGTGATAGATTTATTAATGTTATCTCCTTTTTTGGAAAATATCGTATGTTAATATCATGGAGATACCAAGTACACACATCCTATGCAACAATGAATTCCCTAGCGGCCTTCACATAGCCCAGAAAGAAAGAACTACAAAAAATAAAAAGTGCTGCTACAGTGAAACTATTCCTTGCAGCAACAACACTAACACCACCAGAACAACGTCAGAAGTCTAATCACTCCAGTAGTGACACCTTCAAGAAGGAAACAGTACACAAGCTTCGTTGTCACCCCGATCAAAGATCATAGGTTTTCATCCCTAGAGAAAGTCCTTGCTTACAAAATAATGCCTTCAATAAGGCCATTACCAGGGACAACCAATTAAGGCCAGACCTCGGGTTTTCACCTAGCAAGGTAGGACTATGAACCCTTCGTGTTTTTCGCCCCAACAAACAGTCGCTGCTGCAAGTCACTGATACGTTGGAAACGTATCTATAATTTTTTATGCTCCATGCTTGTTTAGTATCTACTTTACTTTACTTGTCCACACTTTGAGGTGCTTTTTACATGTTTTCTGGTACTAACCTATTAACAAGTTGCAACAACGTTAGATGCTTGTTTTCTGCTGTTTTTGGTTTCAGAAAAGTTAGTAAAGAAATATTCTCGGAATTAGACGGGACAAACAACAAAGTCAAATACTTTCCGCGGGGAACAAGAAGTCCAGAGGGGAGAAGGAGGGGCCAGCCAGGGAGGCCAGACCCACCCCAGTCGCGGGTGGGCCCAGCCCCGCGCCTAGCTAGGGTTTGGTGACCCTGGACGCCTCCTCGGCCTCCCCCTTCACCTATAAGAAGCCCCCGATGCAGAAACCCTTAGTATCCGATCAAATATCCACGAAACCGTCTGTAGCCGCCGCCACCATCGTCCCTAGATCAGGGGGATCTGAAGTTCTTCCCGGCACCCTGCCGGAGGGGAGATCATCCCGGAGGCCTTCTCTCCGGTATGATGCGTGAGTATTTCCACCTTGGACTATGGGTCCATGTAGTAGCTAGATGGTTGTATCTCCTCCTTTGTGCTTTCATGTATAGATCTTGTGAGCTCTGTTCATGATCAAGATCTAATCTATTTGTAATCATGCATGTTTTGTTTGCAGGGATCCGATGGATATTGAGATTATTATGTTGGTTTGATTAATGGTTTTGTCTTTATGATTCTATCATGTATGTGTTGTTTGTGATCTTGCATGCTCTCCTTGTTATTAGCTATCTTGGCCAAGTAGTTGCTAGTGACTCCAAGAGGAGGTATTTATGCTCGATAGTGGGTTCATGCCTCTAGTTTCCAAGGGAAGTGACGTGAATCTCTTCGGTTGTAGATGTGTTGTTGCCACTAGGGAGAAAACAACGGTCTCTTGTTAATGAAACATGTGGATTGTTTACCTTACACACTTTTCTTAAAACAGTTGTCTGTTGCCTGCAACTTAATACCGGAGGGGGTTCGGATGATAACCTGAAGGTGGACTTCTAGTCATAGATGCAGTTGGATGGAGGTCTATGTATATTGTTGTATTGCCCAATCGGATCTCATAGGATCTTTCTGACTAGTAATTGCATTGTTATGCCTTGCTCAGTTCCTGTCAATTGCTCTGCTGTAATTTGTTTACCCTTCATGCCATGTTGTTTATCTAAGGAGAGCACCTCTAGTGAACTATGGAGCCCGTCCCAATCTTTACCATTGATACATCTTTCACTGTTACTTGTTTACTTGTTGGAAACTATTGCCTTCCACACCATAAGTTTAATCCTTTGTTACAGCAAACCGGTGAGCTTGACAACCTCACTGATTCGTTGGGGCAAAGTCTTGAGTTTATGTTGTGCAGGTCTCCGTGTTGCTTGCAACACCTGTGTGACGTTTCCTTCATCCTACTAGTTTGATAACCTCGGTTTCTTACTGAGGGAAACTTGCTGTTGTGCTGCTTCATACCTTGCTCTTGGGGTTTCCAACGAAGCGTCCCACGACAAGTGCGGGGCGCCATCAAGCTCTTTTCTAGCACCGTTGCCGGGGAGGCCAAGGACTTCTTCACTAGGGGAGTCCTTCACTTCCTTTCTCTTTACTTTGTTTTTAGTTTGCTTTGTTTATTTTTCTTGGTTTTGTTTGCCTCTTTTCAAAAAAAAAAAAAAATTAGTCTAGTTTGGTTTGCTTGCTTTATTCAAAAACACAAAAAAATTAGTTCCTGCTCTAGCTGTTGCTGCTGTTTTTGGCTTGCCCACCTTTGCCAAAATGAACTCTGCTGAGAACACCAAGTTGTGTGACTTCACTAGCACCAACAACAATGATTTCCTTAGCACACCTATTGCTCCACCTTCTCCTGATGCTACCTTTTATGAAATTAAGCCTGCTTTGTTGAATCTTGTGATGAGAGAGCAATTTTCGGGTGCTGGTTCTGATGATCCTGCTGCCCATCTCAATAGCATTGTTGAACTTTGTGAGATGCAAAAGTATAAGGATGTAGATGAAGATATTATTAAGCTCAAGCTTTTTCCTTTATCCTTGAGGGGAAAAGCTAAAGAATGGTTGCTTTCTTTGCCTAAAAATAGTATTGATTCTTGGACTAAGTGCAAAGATGCTTTTATTGGAAAGTACTATCCTCCTTCTAAGATTATATCTATGAGAAGTGATATTATGAAATTGAAACAACTTGATAGTGAACATGTTGCTCCAGCTTGGGAAAGAATGAAGTCTTTGGTTAAAAATTGCCCTACTCATGGAGTCACTGCTTGAATGATTATCTAGACTTTTTATGCAGGTTTGAACTTCTCCTCAAGAAATCTGTTAGATTCAGCTGCTAGAGGTACCTTTATGGGCCTCACTTTGGGTGCTGCAACAAGGCTCCTTGATAATATGATGGTTAACTACTCTGCATGGCATGTTGAGAGAGCTCCACATGGTAAGCCTGTTGAGGAAACTTCCTCTTTGAGTGAAAAGATTGATGTTATTATGGCTATGCTTGTTAATGGGAAAGCTCCTCTAGATCCTAATAGTGTTCCCTTAGCCTCTTTGATTGCTCAAGAAGAGCAAGTTGATGTGAACTTCATTAGAAACAACAATTTCAACAACAATGCTTATGGTAATTATAGGCCGTATCCTCCTAGTGGGAATGCTTATCATGGTAGATCTGGAATGCCTAGTGAAGAATGGATTCTAGAAGTAGAGAGATCCCCTAAGAATTTTATGCAGATTCAATATGAGAAAAATAAGATTTTCACTATAAATATGGAGGAACAGTTTATCATCCTGAAAAACATTAGCCATCAGCTTGAGAATCTGAAAAGGGAAATTCCTAGTTTATAGTCAAACAATTTGAGTGTTGAGAAAAATATATCCTCTTTGTTTGAAGCTCAGTATTCCTTGATTAATAAAATGGCTGCTAAACCTGAAACCATGGAAAACACCTTTGCTACTGCTCATGCCATACAAGTTACTATTGATGAAAATGTTAGGCTGTTAGCTCAACTTCATGCTAGGTGGGAAAGGGAAGCTGAAATTGATAAAAACAATAGTGTGTGCACCATCACCACTAAACCACAAGTAGTCCCTATTCCTACTCCTACTATGCCTAAGCCTATTGAGCCTACTACTAGTGATGCCAAGTTTGACTTTGATATTGATGGTTGCAATATTTCTGAAGTGATTATGTTCTTGCAAAATCTTGCTAGAAGTCCTGATGCTAGTGATATGCATGTTGCCTTTACCAAACACATTATAGATGCTCTTGTTAAGATTAAGGAAGAGAAGCTAAAACACTGCGGTGACCCAGCATACCACTCCATGATGTAGTACACTATATTCGTTGATATAACACCAATGAAACACCGTTCACTAGTATTACATCCCTCAAAGTGGTACAACAGAAACACAGCAGGTACAAGACATGACAATAGGTTACAACTCAACTCTTTACACAAGATCCAGATAACACTCTAGGTTAAAGAGAGAGAAAGAAACTTCTTACAAAGAATAATCAGAAATAAACAACTCCAAAATTATAATGCTATTAAGACTAATATCTTAACTAATGGTCTGGCATTGCTGCTATTGCAATACATTACAGAAATAAGTTCTATGGCTAGAGATTTTATTCTTATCTAATCAGCAACTTCGTCTTCACTTGAGCTGATGTATATGTTGACTTTCTTGACTTTATTGAAGAGCTTTAGCTTTTGATGATGATTCCTGAAGCATAACTTGATGTAGACATCGTCTGTATTGGCTTCAGCATCTAGCAAGGGTTGATAAGATACTTTGAGTACGAGCGTACTCAGCAAGTTCACTAGAAAAGGAGTGTTTGATGCACTATATCTACAGCCACAGACCATAGGTCGTAGGCAATGCAAGTTTTCATAAACATTTCTTCAAAGGTTGCTTTTATTCTGAAAATCTATGTCCGTCAGCCTTCACGGGTTTACCAGAACTTTCATGGAGTTACTTTCCCGCCGCGTTCGCAGCTCCTTCCCGGAACAGGGAGTAACAAGTTACAGTTCTTACACTCTGCAGAGGTGCGTCACTTTACCCATGAGAGACCTTAGGTTTTGTTGCACGGCCGGGAGTATGTCCGTGTTCAAACTTCCTTGGTTTGAGGCCCAACCTAAGATCCAAGCCAATCATTGCCTCCTCCGTGACCCTGCATGTCTCCTTGGTGTACACCATGCCCACCTTTTGAATTACAGCAATGGTTTGTACAGACCATTCAGATGCCGGAACTATCGTGGGACGTTGAGGGCTCCCACCCATATGCTGCATATCCTCTATGAATTACCATATAATATGCATGGTACGAGTGATAACAGCCACGACCTGCACATCCAGCTCCATGCGAGAGGGAAAAGATACAGCTGACTTCTTCGTCCCATTCCAAATCTCATGGTCAACGCGTAATATACGGCGCAAGAATCACTGGTGAAATTGGTTGTTAAGTCCTAGATAATATGTTCCTTTACCACCGGAACTTTTATATGAGGTAAATAACCTATAATCACATTATTATGAAAATAGTGTTTTCTGACCTTTTTCAAATGCAGGTGATGACAACACTGGATTTGTAAAATACTTTACAGAAAATAATCAAAGGACATGAGCAAGTGTGAACTTTCCTTTTGTGATTGCAAGATTATGCACTCACGGTCTTCAAGACAATATAAAAGATCCAATATCTGAAATCAGCATCATTGGTTCGGTAAGGACTAATGTTTAAAGAAGCAAGATGCTATTATGCATAAGTAATGTAATGCAATTTCGTAAACTCGAATCCCGTGGTAACGTTGTTCTAGGGTTTGGATACTGGAAAGGTTTTCCTTGGAATGTGTTGCCCTTTTAGATTAGGTTTCACACTTGTGCTTCTTATTAAGGCTTGTGAATGTGTGTGAAACAACATGTAAACATAATGGCATACAACAATAAGATTTATTAATGAGAGGTGCTACTCAAGGACTGCTTATATGTGAATTATCTTATCTTCAAGTTTTACCTTGCAAGTGATGACATTTATAAGGAACTGAAGTGTTAACAATCCAAGGTATATAAGTAAAGCTTAATGTAATGTGATTATTATTAATTGTCATTTGATGTTTGAAGTGGCAAAAATAATAACATTTGAAGAAAATCTTACTCAACTAAGCAGAAGCATTTAGCTTTTAAGTTAATCTTATGAGGTGTTCTTTCTAGTTATAGTCTTTAAGTAAGAAAGAATTACTCCATTTGAATAATGACAACATTAGTATTTGAGACTTATCTATCTTGGTTTTTAACTTGGTCGGTTTGGTATTAAGATGCTTTATAACTTAATTATAATAGACCAAAGTTAACTATAAAGCATATAATAAAGTCTTTAACATTATTTAAAGTATTATAAACTAAAGTTAACTTTAAAGACATAGATGGACTTTAGGTGAAATGCTTGTTATACTTATACATTGTTCACTTTATAATGTTTCTTTAAAGTTACTTAAAAATGGTATTACTTTTGTTTGGTAGTGGTTTCTTTACATTATGAATGTATAAAGGATTTACCTCCCTATAAGGGTGTGGTTAGGGTTTTATGAATAAGTAAATAATATTATGTACTACTTATGAACTCACTTATAGTGTTTTGATTTGTTTATAAACTTGTGGTTAAAGTAAAGGAATAGGTTTTATTTCATTACAATTATTCTTGGAGATTTCATATTAAATAAGAATCCTTTTATAAAAGAATCTGCATTTATGGTTGAAGGATAACTTAATAAAATTATATTTAAAAAATGTGTTAAACCATTTTGACTTCATAAAATTAGTATTTCAGGATAATACTATTTATTAGATTCAATTAGTTAATTTTAGAATATTAGAGATTTTTATTTACTTTTATATGAATTATTAACTAAAGAAATAGGTTTAAATTCAAGTTATTAAAGTGTTTAACTTTTTATTTAACTCAAAAGTGGAATATTATATTTTTAACATATAGGTATTATCTTTGTGATCATTTTGGTATATTACATTTATTTTTGTGATTTAAAAATAATAAGATATGATTTTTATAATACTTATTATTTTATAAGGACTTAATAAATAACAAATATTTAATTAAGTGGAATAATAATGCATGATTGTAGTTTTAATTTATAATTCTTCATTTTCTAATATTTTTGGTATTTTATTTATATTTTTAATATTTACTAATATTAAAATATGATTTATCAAAGTTTTACTACTTATAAAACTTTTATTAAATTATATTTATTTAAGTAATCATCATAATAATATTTGATAATAGTTTTAAGTTGTAGATTTTATTTTTCTGAAAATTTTCATATATTAAACATATATTTCTGAATTATAAAACAAAAGTTATTAATTAAACAATATTTAATTATTATTTTTATATTGGAATTAATATGGTTTTATTTAATTCCTAAACAGAAAAGACATTGTGCACTTACGCCAAATCTACCCACGGTCACTGACCAGTGGGCCAGTGACCACGTCATATTCCACGCGAGCAGTGGACTAAGTCCAACATGCTGACGTGGCTGGGGATGATGCGATGATGATGTCAGAGTGACGTCATCCAAGGATGAATCTCCTAGATCGATTGTCGATCGATGGATTCCGTTCGCACGCGCGGCTGCGGTTGTGTGTATCGGAAGGAGGAGGATGCGAGGAACCTAGCTATGGTGGCGCCACTCAAAAATGGTCATCGGGGATGACGGTGCAACGTCGGCGAGCGGCGGCGGCATCGGGCTCTCGCGGGGAGGAAGATCCAGAGGGAGAGAGAGGAAGCAGAAAGGTGCTTGAGCACCGGTGGCTCACCAGGAGCATGACGGTGGTGGTGGCGAGGCGAGGCGAGCACGGGAGACGCCGGAATCAAGGGAGGAAGCGGTGGCCGGAGCTCGAGAAAGCGTTGTCCTTGTCGACGATTGGGAGCTCCTCGCGTCGATTCCTCCTGCGAGGCTGCTCACCGCGGCGAGGCGAAGCTTCCAGGAGCCACGGCGAGGCTCGGGGCGGCCAGAGACGGCGGGGCTCGACGGCGTCTGTGAGCTCTAGGGTTAGGGTTTGCGCGCTGGAGAAGAGAGGAGAGGAAATGACGTGCTCGGGTTCATCCTTGGCGAGGCAGAGGGTCTTGTAGACGATGGCAGGCGGAGGCACGAATCCTGGCGCACACCGGCGCGGCGGAGCTCGACGGCGAGTTGCTTTCTCGATCCGTCGGCGACGAAGACGATGGGGAAAGAGACAACGAAGGGGTACGGGCCAGTGTCGGGCCGCACTTGGGCCAGATGGGCTGCATTCGAGCTGCTCGCGAGTACCAGATAGGGAGAAGGGAAAATGGGCTGCGGCCAGACTCTGTATTCCTCTATTTTTTCGGTTTGTTTTCCTTTCCTGTTTTATTTTTCATCTTTTGTATTTTTCATTTGTTTTAGGAATCTTTCTTTATAAAAGTTCTTTGCTGAATACAAGTATCAATAATAAGTTATTTTGAACTATTTGTGAACTTTTATTATATAAAGTTATCACTTCTTTATTTTCTTATACATATGTATATATTTTATTATTACTAACATAAGAGTTAAAGTTTGAATTGAAAATACTTACCATAAGTTCTTTGAAGATTTTATATCCTTATATTTCTTTTATTAATGTGAATAAGGGTTAATGGCTAAACATATTATCTTTATGTTTATGATCTTTATTAATAACTCCCATTAAAATAAATAGTTATTATTTGAAATGAATTATGAGAGAGAATTGATAACTATAGTTTCTAGGCATATATGATTGAAATAAAATTTAGGGTTTTAAATTGTAATTGTTTACCATGGGTTTTAGGAGTTTTAATATTTTTGTTCATCCTTTTATTTATATGAATAAAGATTATTGGTTAAGACAGATTGTCCTTATGTTGGTGTTCAAGAATGACTTCATCTTTTATACAAGAAAGTTATTTCCTAGAAGGTCTTATGGAAAATAATTGATAAGGATAACTCCTAAGTACATATAATTATGATAGTTAGGAATGACAAAGATATGCTTATGTGATTTGCGATAGGAAACTATTCCTATAAAGTTGTATGGATATAAGATGATAGATCAATAATATGAAATGAATATTATGTTTGGTTTAAGATTTAAAGTTGAGTGTTTACCAAGAATTCCTATATTCTACAATTCACAATCCTAGACTTCTAATTAAGGAATTCCTTTCCTAGATATACTACTCCTTCATATCCATCATCATATGTTAACATGATGAGCTTTACTTCTCAAGAATGTTCTTATCCATAATTTCTCCTCCTAAATTCATTTGTAATTCTAATGAGCTTGACACTAAAGCTCTATATGATCTTCTCATAACAATAACTCTCATCACTAGAGTACTCTTCTAATTCTAATTCCACTTGAATAATCACCTTCTTACTTCTCAGATTACTTTGTAATCTCTCTTAAAAATCTCAGAAGCTTGTCACTGAAGTCTTTCCTAATCTTCTCATAGCTATACTTGGTTATATCAACTACTCTACTACTGATATCCTCCCATCCAACAAGTAGTTACTTTTAACTACATTCATACTCTTCCTTAATCATCTATCACTAACATTAATTCATTAGATGTATACATCAAATCTTACTTCACCTTTATTGCTTAGTATTTCCAAAGAGGAAAATACTACTTCTTTAATCCAATGTTGCTCTAACATCATCTTAATCATACTATATTGTCTATACTTACCTCCCATGTCTTATATTCAAACTTCACATCATATCATGGTGACTTGTCATGGCTTACCTGGAATAACATATCTATACTAGGGTTCAATCATGTTCTATCTACCAATGTCACTTATACATGATATAAGCATTCAATCTTGGTGACAAAAGCATGATCATTAGAATCCTTTGATCATTTATGGTTTAGGTTTCTAGTTGGCTAATCAAGGCTTCCCTCCATACAACATTACAGTTGTATTATAATTATCTTCTGTTTAGCTCTATTGGATTAAGAGATATAATTCATTGATTATACCTACTTGACCCAATAGGACTACTCCTATTAACTATCTTCATTATTCATCCTTGTAAGCTTTACCTCAGATACTTTTCTATTATTTTAGGAGTGGGTTAACTCCATCAACTATCACGTTGATCTTATTCTCTTCCAACACTCCCATCCTATAGATGATACCTAAAACTAGCATTACTATTTACTTCTTCTTACTTCTTATCTAAAGGACTGAAGTAAATGCTATGATAAGGACAAGAGTTGATAGGTCAAGAATTGGTGAATCAATAGTTGATTACTCAACATTGATGAACAACATATATTAAGATAGGGTTCATTAGAGATGATAAAGTTTGATATGGAAAGAAAGATATATAGTGAATGATCTTGACTTGGTTTCTTTCCTACTCAAACTCACTAAAGAGTTAAGGTTAAGTGTTACCATGATACTCATGGTATAAGTAGATGAGATTAAGATTTTGTGGTTCCATTCCTGTTACTTAAGTTATGTTTATAACTTGGTATTCATGAGTGTGCAATGAATACTAGGATATGATCACCTAAGGATCAAATATAATCCATTAAGTAATGAATTAGGGTTTAACTTTTATTACATTTGATCTACCCTTAGATCAAATCTCCCTTACCCAAAATAAGGTTTTAGCAAAGGTTATATTGAAACTTATCGCAGTCAACTTGATGATATACTTCAATTCCATCAAGTTAAGAGAAGCTTCAATCACTTTGACAAGTTTTTATTTAAAAGCGCGAAAATTATTCAGATTTTCTATGCATGAATGCAATGCACACAACTGTGTTCAGCTTATTTCTAAGCTCTAATGCTGGGATGTTACAAACACAAAGCTTATATTCCTAGGAAAATAGAAGATAGTTGGGAACCCATTATTAATATGCAAGTGAATAACTTTGATCTCAAAGCTTCATGTGATCTTGGTTCTAGTGTCTCTATTATTCCTAGGAAGATTTATGAAATGCTTGATTTGCCACCTTTGGAAGATTGTTCTTTGGATGTCCCACTCAATGATAATGCTAAGAAGAAACTCATGGGGAGTATTAATGATGTTCTCATCATGGTTAACAATGCTTATGTCCCTATTGATTTCTATGTTTTGAATGTTGAATACAATGCTTCTTGTCCTATTACTTTGGGAAGACCTTTTCTTAGAACAGTTGGTGCCATCATTGATATGAAAGAAGGCACGATTAAATATCATTTTCCATTCAAGAAAGGTATTGAACACTTCCCAATGAGAAGAGAGAAGTTTCTCTTTGCTCCCCCTTTTAAAGCAAGATTTAATGTTAATGCTTCCTCATTTGAAAATACTTGATTCTTCTTGCTTCTTGTGCCTAACTTAAAGGCGTTAAAGAAAAGTACTTGTTAAGAGATAACCCAAGAGTTTCCTTAAGTCTTGGAAGTTATTACTTCAGTAAATGACCTCTTCTTATCCTTTTTGTTTGCTTTTTGTGCCAAGAATAACCTCTAATGAGAGGGAAGTAGGATTTGGGGAGTTGCTGTCCCGAAACAGATTTCTGTCCTCCACCAAACAAAATCGTGAGGAGGCTCTGTAACTCGGACTGAGCTTAAAATTTACAAATAAATCACCCAGTATGTTAGCTAACTTTCGTTATTTCAACACTTTTTGATTTGAGTAAAAGAAGATATTTGAAAAAATCGGTTTCTACCTGCTGGTCTGTTTTGATAGATTTCTGTCATTATTTGCATTTGCTTCTTATTGATTCCTTTTTGAGTTATCTTTAGGTGAATTGAGATTTTTGAAGGATTTACTACAGTAGCTTATGTTTTTAGTGAAAAGCCTTGTTGTTCCAAAGCTTTGCCAGAGGTCTAATATCTTTCGAATACACTAATGTTGCTAATGAAGATTGTGTGAAGTTTTGTATGAAGGAAAAATTTCAGGTGTAAAGAGAGAATGATGCAATAAGATGAAGAATGGACAAAAGCTCAAGCTTGGGGATGCCATCATGGTGTCACCCCAATAAATATCCAAGAGTTACAAGCGTCAAAGCTTGGGGATGCCCAAGGCATCCCCTTCTTCATCAATAAAAAGCTCGGGTCTGTCTAGACACTTCGTTTTTGTTGTTTCACGCACAGTTGTGTTGTTCTTGGAGCGTATTAGTTTTTGTTTGCTTTGCTTAGTTTGTTTAGTTTGCTTAAGTAGTTTGGACCTCCGTTCTCGTTGTGTTGTTTTACAAATAAGATTGCTTGGTGTTTGGAAAGGAGTAGTAAGTTCTTGCTTGAAGTGCAAGAGGAGCTTGCATTGACTGTGACTTAGACTTTAGCATGACATGCTAGGTGTTGTTTTAGCATTATGCTTAGTGATTATTTTTGTAGCATGTCTTGTTCCAAACAATTGGGATTGCTTAGTGTGCCTTGAAAAATTATGCGTTATTTTAGCATGCAAAAGCATAGTATTATGGTATTCTCCTTGGATGCTTTGCTTGGGTTGACTTGGCACATGCTCACACCATGTTATGACTCTCACAAGTCACCATTAGCCTCTATGATCATTTAGTCCTTAACTTGTAGTACCACTCTTTGCTTTGATTAGTATGCTTTGTTGCATTGCATGATTTTGGCCGTTGTTGCTCTCTTAGTTGGTTGTTCCTAGTCTTTTGCTAGCCTCCACTTGTATGAGTAAGTTCTACTCATGCCTCCAACTCCCAAGAAACCAAGTTTTTCCAAAGTGTCCACTATAAACTCCTATGCATGGTGTGTTACACCATTCCAAGTATATTCCTGTTTTCATCTATCTTTCAATTAAAAACTATTTTGTTATGTGAAAACTTAGTGATTAACGCCCTCACGAACTTGATGGCACACTTTATTCTTTGCCCCTAATAAACTTGAACAATTATGACAACTTTGTTGTATATGCTTGCACTTATAAGTTGGAATTAGCAGAACCATGTTGTCACGGGGAACGTTTTCAACATTGCACTTGTACCTTGTTATACTCAGTTGATATCATGTTCTTTTGTCTATAGATGTCAGCGGTGTGAAATAAAGAGGGAACTTGTAAGTCCATGGAGTTTGTATCCTATGTTAGAGAAACGCTGGGGCCGTTAGCCTAAGCCATGCCTAATCACGGTGGAAACTTGCAGCATCACCATAGTGACATCTATGAAGCATTCTTTTTATAAAAAAAGAGACACATTGAGAAAAGAGGAAAGAGAGAAAAATACCATATTCCCATGGTACATAAGAAGATTGTTGAGATGCTCATTGTCTGCTTGCCTTATCATTTTGGTTATGGGAAAGCTCATGTACCATGTGCAAGGGGTACCCCGTTGGTGGTTCTCAATGATATGCAAATACTTACTGTGACAAGAACTTACCTGGACCCAAAGTTGAGTATGCATGAGGTGTGGCCCTCGTATTCAAGGGACTTGATATTGCCAACTTATACTTCGTCAAGCATATACTCCAGCTTTGCCACTTTAACCTTAACCACTTCAAGATGCTTATGATAGGGGCAATGAGGGCTGAAAGCTAACAAGTACCATCATTTTTGGAAGCTCTTTTTGAAACTTGTAATCCATGCTTATTTTATAAAAAGGCGTTTCTTCCATTATTATTGAGTCTCCACCTTCTACCTTTAGGCACCATTAAGAGAGCATAGTTGTCATTCTGTGTGCAGTGTTCCAAAGCTTATTAATTGATGCATATTGTGTTATTACTTGTTCTTGTGCTATTTGTTTCTAGTCACCCTTGTGAATTTTGCAGGTGTCCTATGCATCTATTTGCTACTCTATGAGGTACAAGCTGATTGCCACTATGCCATGTTTTCTGCATGTGAAACAAACAAACGTTTTTTAATGCATATTATTCATGATCTTTGTTTGTAGCTTGTCATGTTGCATGCATAGTTACTATGTCCTATTTTTAGAACTCCATATTTTATGCACATGTTTAGAGTTCTTTGATCCTAGCTTTCAATGCTTGCAAATGGTTGGATCTTTATTGTGAGGGTGCATGTCACCTCAAAAATTATTCTGTTTATCACTTACCTACTCGAGGACGAGCAGGAGTTAAGCTTGGGGATGCTGATATGTTGGAAACGTATCTATAATTTTTGATGATCCATGCTTGTCTAGTATCTACTTTGCTTTACTTGTCCACACTTTGAGGTGCTTTTTACATGTTTTCTGGTACTAACCTATTAACAAGTTGCAACAGTGCCAGATGCCTGTTTTCTACTGTTTTTGGTTTCAGAAAAGTTAGTAAAGAAATATTTTCGGAATTGGAAGGGACAAACGAGAAAGTAAATTACTTTCCGTGGGGAACAAGAAGTCCAGAGGGGAGCCGTAGGGGCCAGCCAGGGGGGGCAGACCCACCCCAGGCGCGGGTGGGCCTAGCCCCGCGCCTGGCTAGGGTTTGGTGACCCTAGCCGCCTCCTCGGCCTCCCCCCTTCGCCTATAAGAAGCCCCGATGCAGAAGCCCTAAGTACCCGATCAAATATCCATGAAACCGTCTGTAGCCGACGTCACCATCGTCCCTAGATTGGGGGGATCTGAAGTTCTTCCTAGCACCCTGCCGGAGGGGAGATCATCTCGGAGGCCTTCTCTCCGGAATGATGCGTGAGTAGTTCCACCTTGGACTATGGGTCCATGTAGTAGCTAGATGGTTGTATCTCCTCCTTTATGCTTTCATGTATAGATCTTGTGAACTCCGTTCATGATCAAGATCTAATCTATTTGTAATCATGCATGTTGTGTTTGCGGGGATCCAATGGATATTGAGATTATTATATTGGTTTGATTAATGGTTTTGTCTTTATGATTCTATCATGTCTGTGTTGTTTGTGATCTTACATGCTCTCCGTTGTTAGTAGTTATCTTGGACAAGTAGTTGCTAGTGACTCCAAGAGGGAGTATTTATGCTCGATAGTGGGTTCATGCCTCTAGTTTCTAAGGGAAGTGACAGAAATCTCTTTGGTTGTAGATGTGTTGTTGCCACTAGGGAGAAAACAACAGTCTCTTGTTCATGGAACATGTGGACTATTTACCTTACACACTTTGCTTAAAGCAGTTGTTTGTTGCTTGCAACTTAATACTGGAGGGGGTTCGGATGATAACCTGAAGATGGACTTCTAGTCATAGATGCAGTTGGATGGTGGTCTATGTATATTGTTGTATTGCCCAATCGAATCTCATAGGATCTTTCTGACTAGTCATGGCATCGCACCCTTTAGAAGATAGATGCCCTCATCGATCAAGCACACCCCAGGAACATTCCCTCTTGGCACGCGTATGTGCGTCCAGTGTCGGCACATGTGCCATGCCGTGTCCACTCCGGGCCACACGCACCATGCTCCACATGTCTCGCCACTGACCCGCACATACCCGGCACGCGTATGTGCATCCAGTGCCAGCACATGTGTCATGCCGTGTCCACTCCGGGCCACACGCGTCATGCTCCACATGTCCAGCCTCTGACCCGCACACACCTGTTTAACCGCGAGGATCGGCTCTGATACCACTTTGTAACACCCCATCCACTAGGCCCGGGGGGTGTCACTCGTGATAGCTTAATAGGATATCTAGACTGGCCCCATAGTGTAGGGATTCGTAGCATGGAAAACAAAAAATTTCTATCGCATACAAACAAACAAGCCAAGATCTATCTACTAGATTGTAGCAACGAGTCGATAGAGGAACTCACCCTCGAAGATTCCAAAGCGGTTAACGAGAGCAGATTCTCGTGGGTGATGTAGTCGTACTCTTTCCGATCTCAAGATCGTGTAGACGATCCTTCCGGCGCCACGTTCCGGCAGCGCTCCCGCAGTCGGTCACACGTTCGGTACTCGACGAAGACCTTCCTCTCCCTTGTTCCAGCAGGCAGCGGAGGTTGTAGCACTCTCCTCGCGATTCCGGCAGCACAATGGCGTGGTACCGGAAGTAGAGGGGAAATCCCGCAGGGCTTCGCCTTAAGCCGGTGCGAGTATGGTGGAGCTTATGAGAGAGGCTATTAGTGGTCTAGTAATTAGACACACCAATTAGAAGGCTCTAAACCAATTAGAAGGCTCTAAACCGCTGGCTAAAGCAATTAGAAGCTCTAAACCAAAACGGCTCTAAACCGGAGGTAGAAGATAGGAACTTGTGTGTTCTAGGAGGGAGCCCTGCCCCTCCTTTTATAGGTGGGGAGGCGCGGCCAGGGGAGGGGAGTCCCTCCCCAAGTCGGCCTTGGGCTGGGCGCCGGCTTGGAGGAGTGGGACTCCTCCTCCAAGTTGGTTCCAACTCCTCTTGCTTGTTTCCCACAGTTTCCTGTTTCCCACAGTTTCCTGTTTTAGCCGTTTGACTTTCAAACTGGCAATTTGACTTTCATGTTTTTGGAACAGCAAGAACACTTAGTACATGATGCAATCATTCAATGACACACTCATGTACCCTCCCCCCCCGGAGTGCCGGACAATCCGGAACCTTCTAGAACATTCCCGATGAAAACACCGGAATCATTCCCGAACTCCGAAACGGGACTTTCCTTATATGAATCTTATTCTCCGGACCATTCCGGATCACCTCGTGATATCCCGGATCCCATCCGAGACTCCGAACAACATTCGGTCTCTTTCTCATAATACCATAACTACTCAAACAACGTCGAATCCTTAAGTGTGTCTCCCTACGGTTCGTGAATTATGCGGACATGATCGAGACACTTCTCTGAACAATAACCAATAGAGGAATCTGGAAATTCATATGGCTCCCACATATTTCTACGATTACTTTGCGATCGAATGAACCACTTACATACGATACCAATTTCCCTTTGTCTCACGATATGTTACTTATCCGAGGTTATGATCGTCGGTATCTCTGCATACCTAGTTCAACCTCGTTACTGATAAGTACTCTTTTCTCGTTCCCGTGATATGTGATCCCTTGTGACCAAGTCACATGCTTGCAAGCCAATTGGATGACATTCCACCGAGAGGGCCCAGAGTATATCTATCCGTCATGTGGATGGACAAATCCCACTCTTGATCCATGTGTTTCAACCAATACTTTCCGAACACTTAATGCCACCTTTATAGCCACCCAGTTACGGTGTGGTGTTTGATGTCATCAAAGCATCCATCCGGTAAAGGTGATATGCATGATCTCATGGTCGAAGGAATTAGGTTACTATGTATCAGAAAGCATATAGCAATTGAACTATTGAAATGACTTTGATCTTTATGCTACGCTTATCAATAGGAGTATGTCCACCATATCATTCTCCTAACGATATGATCTTGTTGTTGATAACATCTCAATGTTCATGATATGGAAACCACAATCATTTAATCAACCAACAAGCTAGTGAAGTATAGAGGCTATACTAGGGACTTCAATTTAAGTTTACAATTCACACAAGTATTAATGTTTTCCTTGTTAATACTATTATAGCATGAATATAAACATTTATCATAAACACAAAGATATAATAATAACTATATTTATTATTGCCTCTAGGGCATATCTCCAACACATAGACCAACACTAGTCTTTTCTGCGCACTTTGTCCTCACTCATGCGCACTCGGTTACCCACTTCCCGGTCGGTCACCCATCATAGAATTGCTCTAGGCCAAGCACTCTTAACCTTAGAGTTCTTTTCGAATGAGCTTCCGAAAAATAAGTTGCAACTTGTTGGTATGAGTATCCTATCAATCTTATTAAGCCATGTGCTTGGATCTCACATCACAGTAGAAATTTCCTTTATCAGTTCCACTCTGCAATAGCACTTCACTCCCCGGCAACGATGCCAGAAAATAGTCTAGATGACCCACAAGTATACGGGGTGTATCGTAATACTTTCGATAAATAGGAGTGTCGAAACCAACGAGGAGCAAAAGGTGTTGACTAGTGGTTCGGAGCAGGAATTCTCTGTAAATACTTAGCGAACGGATTTTTATGGGTTTTTGACAAGAAATAAAGTGCAAGTAAAGAAAGACAACAAACAAATGCAATGAGTGGCCCAATCCTTTCTTAACAAAGTACAAGCCGGTTGTATTACTTATGAGGACCAAACGTTCTCGAGGACACATGGGAATACTATCAAGTGCTTTCGCTTCATATAGTTGATTAATCTTCTTTGGTTGGATAAGTGTTGTGTGGGTGAACCTGTGCTAATGTACCGACCTTACTTGGACTAATACATACTTGTGATTAAACCCCTTGCAAGCATCCGCAACTACAAGAAAGTAATTAAGTTAAAAACCTAAGAACTACATTAAACTCTGAGATCCTACACTCCCTTGTGCAAAGGTTTCCTAATGGGGGTTCAGGTTTCTATCACTCCGGCAACCCCATAATTAGTAGCCAAATACACAATGCATTCCCCTAGGCCCATAAATGGTGAAGTATCATGTAGTCGATGTTCACATAACACCACTAGAATAATAGCACCACAACTTAAATATCAAACCATTGAATAATACCTCAACACAATTCCACAACATGACTTCTCCCATGTCCTCAAGTACTAAACGAACTACTCACGAGACATCATATGGATCAAGATCAGAGATGATATGATGATGAATAACAATCTGAACATAGACAATAATTCAATGGTTCCACTCACAAGCATTAACTACAAAAGTAATTAACACCGGGAAAGTTTCCCCTAAGAACTATGCAAGATTCAACACAATTGTTACAGCGGGATGGAGTGGTGATGATGGTGCTGGTGGAGATGGTGGTGATGATGATGATTATCCCGATGAAGTCTAGCTTGATGATGGTGTTGATGGCGACGATATCCCCTCTCCGGGAAGGAATTTCCCTGGCCGAAATCTGTCTGCCGGAGAGCTCTTTTTCTCTCTGTAGTTTCCGCCCCGCAGAGGCGGCGGAATCTTTCGGTGGTCGCTCCTCGTGTATTAGGGTTTTGAGGAGAAGATATAGGCGAAAGGGTGAATTAGGAGGTGGGCTAGGGTGGCCACACCGCCTGGTGGCGCGACCCAAGGTAGCCCGCGCAGGGGGGTGTGGGCCCCCTGTGGCCCATATCTTCCTCCCCTTCTGACATCCTTTGTCTTCTGGAAAAATAGATTTTTCCGTGTATTTTCTGGAATTTTCTGATCTTCACAAAAATTGCATCTAAACACCGCTTTTTCCATCAGAATCCTGACTCCGGAGGTTCATCCTCCAAAAGTCATCCAACATGCAAAAATAGATGAAACAACATATGTATCACCTCTTAATATGAAATATATCAATGAATAGCAGTAAATTATGATGTAGAATAGTGATGCAAAATGGATGTATCAACTCCCCCCAAGCTTAGACCTTGCTTGTGCCCAAGCGAAAACTGAGCTCAGTAAACATGCCCATAGGTTTATGGAGTGAAGTGTTGATAAAAAGAATACGGACAAGAAGCATCACATTCACCAATACACAACTCATAATATAAAGCAACTCACCATTATATAACTTAACTTGCAACGAGTGTGGGAGTCACAATAAAGATGCATAAACACAAATCATAATTGGTAATGACAAACTTTGTTCTTGGTCAGAGAACGGTTGACAAATCATACTTAGTTTTCAAGAAAAGCTTTTGTAATGAAGTTTATAACAAGAGTCCTTTTTCTCAAACATAAAAGGATTTTCACAATGATGGCTTTCAAAGTAATATTCATTTAGATAAGATTTTTCTGCAAAACAAGGAAGATAAGAAGTATGATTGAATAAATCATCATATGAATGATTGAAACACAACAACTCAAATGCTTCCTGGAGATAGAAAGGAATAGGTTTACTGACTCAACTAAGAAGTAAAAGAAAGGCCCTTCGCAGAGGGAAGCAGGGATTTCAAGTTTCATAAAGAGCTTTCAAAAGATTATGGTACTTACTAGCTTTGAGCTCTAATTGCCCCTATCATAAGCATCTTGAGGTGATTAATGTTAAAGTGAACAAATATGGAGTATATGCTTGACAAAATATAAGTTGGCAATTGATACGTCATAAACGTATCTATAATTTTTGATGTTCCATGCTTGTTTAGTATCTACTTTGCTATGTTTTGTCTACACTTTGAGGTAATTTTTATACACTTTATGGAACTAACCTATTAACAAGATGCCACAGTGCCAGACTGCCAGTTGCCTGTTTTCTGCTGTTTTTGGTTTCAGAAAGCTAAAAAATGAATATTCTTGGAATTGGACGGGACAAAAGCCAAAGTTCATATTTTTTCCTGAACGATATGGAAAATCAAAGAAGAGACAAAGGAGGACACCAGGGTGGCCACACCCTAGGTGGGCATGGGCCCGCCCTGGCTACGCCCACAGGGGGTGTGGGCCCCCTGGCCTCCATCGACCTTGCCTCCTTTGCCTATAATAAGCCCCTGACTTAGAAACCCTAAATATTCGACTAGAAAGCCATGAAAAGTTCTGCAACACCGCCTCCACCGAAGGGGAGATTCGGGGGATAGAAAGTCTCTGTTTCGGCACCCTGCCGGGACGGGGAAGTGCCCCCGGAGCCATCTTCGTCGATCTCCACCACCATCTCCATCGCCGTTGCTGATTTCCATGATGAGGAGGGAGTAGTTCTTCCTCGAGGCTAAGGGCTCTACCGTTAGCTATGTGTTTATCTCTCTCTCTATGCATGATCTTTTTGTGGTCATGAGTTTTGTAATCAAGTAAATCTACCTTGCTACTCAAGTGCTTCAATATATCTCTGCTCTCCCCACGTGTGTGGAAGTGACAGCGTGCATACCGTGGTGGCACTTAGGCTAGAGTCTACATAAATACTCAATTGCTTTAATATATCTATGCTTTTTCTCATGTGTGTGAAAGTAACAACGTGCACGCCATGGTGGCACTTAGGCTAGAGTCTACATAAATACTCATCGTGCTTTAATAGATCTATGCTTTTCCCCACGTGTGTGAAAGTGACAGCGTGCACACCGTCTGTGGCACTTAGGCTAGATTACATATATATTTTATGAGTTATATTTGGAGTTGGATGTCTTTATAAAATTGTGGTGTTTATTGGAACTATCTAGCGCTCAAGGTGACAGTGTGGGGTTATCTAGATTGGGAAAGACGGAATTTTAGGTGCGTTGTTATAGCCCTACCATGGATTAGAGTGTCCAACCGGAGAGTAGTTCAGGGTAGTATCATGAAGAGAATATATTTATTGAGAGTGTTCACTAGTGAAAGTATGATCCCTAGGCCTTGTTTCTAAATATTGAAACACCGTTCATAACTAGATCTGTTGCATGTTTGCTTGCTTCCATCTTTATTTTAGATTGCCTTTAGTCTCTCCCACGTCAACAATAAGTCAGAAGCTCCTTTCTGGCACCGTTACCACTTGTATTTCACTATATCTTCGCCGAACTAGTGCACCTATACACCTGAGAAGTGTATTGGGTGTGTTGGGGACACAAGAGACTTCTTGTATCTTGATTGCAGGGTTGCTTGAGAGGGATACCTTTGACCACTTCCTCCCTGAGTTCTATATACCTTGGGTGATCCACTTAAGGGAAACTTGTTGCTGTTCTACAAACCTCTGCACTTGGAGGTCCAACAACTGTCTACAAGAATAGAAGTGCGTAGACATCAAGCTATTTTCTGGCGCCGTTGCCGGGGAGCTAAGGTAAAAGGTACTCACATCCTCCGGTGTGATTGCTCGAAGTTATTTCCTTTAGATTCTACAATTTTGTCTTTTTGTGTCTTGTTTTCAATAGTTAGGCTTAATGGAAAACAACAACAAAATTAGAGAGCTTTATAGTGTTTATCTTGAGTTGGGACATGAAGTGTTTGAAGAGGAAATTAAAAAACCTATGGAACTTTATTTGCATGCTAATAGCAATGTTATTAGTATGAATTCTTTGGACACCATTATTGCTAATGTTATGGAAACATCTAAGCTTGGGGAAGCTAGTTTTTATGAAAATGATCTTTTTAGTTCCCCAGCTTTAGAAGATAGCTATTCTATTGCTTATGATGATACCAAACCTCCAATTTATGATGATTACAATGATAAATATGATATTTTCAGTGCACCTACTATTGAAGAGAAAGTTAATTATGATTACAATATGCCTCCTATATTTGATGATTATGGTGATGAGAATAATAATGATAGCTATTTTGTTGAATTTGCTCCCACTACAATTAATAAGAATGACTTAAATGTGTTTTGAATTTGCTTCTTGATGCTCTCTTTTACTTCAATTCATATTTTCTATGTGAGCATCTTCTCGAAACTATCAAGCCTAACTTAAAGGCGTTAAAGAAAGTACTTGTTGGGAGATAATCCAATAGTTTTCTTGAGTCTTGGAAGTTATTACTTCTGTAATAACCTCTCCTTATCCTTTGATTTTTGTGCCAAGAATAACCTCTAATGAGAGAGAAGTGAGATTTGGGAAAGTTGTTGTCCCAGAACAGATTTTTGTGCTTCACTATAAAAATTCTTGAAAAATCTCTGTATGTCGGATTGTGCTGTAATTTTCTTATTAAATCTCCCAGGTTGTTCTCCAACTTTTGTTAGTTCAACACTTTTTGATTTGAGCGACAGAAGGTCTTCGAAAAAATCGGTTTTTACCTGCTGGTCTGTTTTGACAGATTTCTACCATATTCGCCCAAAGTTCGCCCAAAGTTCGCCCGTATCGCCCATAGTTCGTCCATATCGCCCAAAGTTCGTACATATCGACCATATTCGCCCAAAGTTCATGCATATTTGGCCAAGACCGCTTATATTCGTCCATATTCGCTCATATTCGCCCAAAGTTCGTCCATATCGACCATATTCGCCCAAAGTTCATGCATATTCGGCCAAGACCGCTTATATTCGTCCATATTCGCTCATATTCGCCCAAAGTTCGTCCATATCGACCATATTCGCGCAAAGTTCGCCCAAAACCGCTTATATTCGTCCAAAGTTCGTCGAAATTTGTTAAATTTTAGCCAAACGCGGGAACTCACCTGGGAACGCCGAGTTTCCCACTCGGGAACTCGCCTGGGAAAACGAGTTTCATCCGGCAAAAATTTGGTCCGGATTTTGGCCTGGGTTTGCCTAACGAGTGGAGATGCTCTAACATTATGCCCAAACTGAATCACTCTTGATGAACACCTCTAAGGAATGGTGCAACTGTTTAATCTATTTACTTGGTTCCCATGGCAACGCACAGACACTTAGATAGTGTTCTTATAATATAAGCTCAAGCTGCTTTAAACAAAATTTCATACCCGAAGTAAGAAATGCTTGGCGATTTGTGATTTGGAACGCCATATCACGTGTGAGCTTTGACTATCTATACTATTAAAAATATTGGGACCAATTTTCCGTCCGACATAAAATACCGGTTTTGCCCCCGACTGTTAGTAAATATTATATGCTCTGCCACCGCAAAGTCAAAAATTGCACGCCTCCTTCGCCTATAACTCCGCTCGCTCCAGTCGTGAGCTGCTGCCCCCCTCCCCCGCCTCCCATCTTTCTCCCGTGACTGTGCTCTACCCTGACCCCTCCCTGCCCTGACTCCGGCCATCGCCAGCGCCTGTCGCGCGGAGCTTCACCGCTTCCCCGCTCGCCTCCCATCTCGCTCCCATGTCCTCCAGCATCTCCTCCTCAAATCCCGATCTACGGTTCGCCCCGACGTAGGCACAGGCAAGCGCGGCCAGGCTCTATGGCCGGTTCCCTGACCCCCGCTGCTCGGAGCTCCACCAGGTCACGCACCTCCACTGCGTGGAGCTCGATGGAGGGGAGGGTAGACAGAGTGGAGAGGTGGCCCTACACCGACCCTCTCGATTCCACAGAGAAGCACTGCTCGGCTCCGCCCGCGAGAGAGGAGCAGCAGCCAGTGGGGAAGTCCCAGGAGGATGAGCCTCCTGACGCGGCCCTTGGCTCGGATCTGCACCTTGTGTAGAGGTCGGAGGCGTGCCCTGCCCTCCACCGGCGTAGCAGAACTTCAAATCGCGCGACCTCAGGCTCCCAGCGCCGGCGGCCGGTGAAGGGCGACGGGGACCCGTGGAGGACGGACTGGTGGTCTCTCCACAGGCGAGCAACGCGCAGCCACCGTCTTCATTCCCCTGGTGACCCCCACCCCATCACCTCGTCTTACAGCCCCGCAGCGCTGGCGTCGGTCCTAACGGCTCTCCAACCACCCTCCGACGCCTCCCCGTCCACCGCCCCACAGCCCCTTGCCTTCCCGTGCTTCTCCATCGGCTCTACGCTGCTCCGGCGACAAGCCTCCCCGCTAACATCATCCTGGCAATTTTTCTGTCCGCACAAACCTTTTGTTTTAGGTTTTGGCCATTAGCAAGCATCTCTGTTCATCGCATGCTCAAGCCCATCTCGGTGATGCTCCAACGGCAACCATCACACGAATATAAAAAGGCTACATCCATCTTACCGTAGGTTCAAACAGAGCACAAAACGGAGCAGCCAATCTCTCGGAATCATTTCTCAAATCCATCAGAGGTCACTGTAGTTGCTTAGCAAGTTTAATACGGTAACTGTACAACGCTAATACGAGTTTACGGTGACTGAACTTGCGCGAGAGCTTCACACGCGGTCACCGCTCGATACGGCGCGATGTATCGCACGACGTGGCGGCTAGAGGGTCCCACTGGCAGATAAATAGACTGGAATATATGGAGAAGGAAGTAGTTTGGAGGGTTTTTTTGCAAAATCCCCTACCTGGTACTAACCCCCCTGGTCCGAGCGGACCCGTTCAGTCCGACCGTGCCCGCGTCGTTCCCCTCTGCTTACCCTAAATCGGCGGCGCCGCCGCAGTGGAGTGACCGCCGCCGCAGGAAGGGACCGCCGCCGCAGGAAGGGATCGCCACCGCCGACCAAGGGAGCTGCTCCGCCATGTCCAGCGCAAGCTCATCCCGTTGTGCGCTCCGCCGTGCTGCTCCTCCATTTCCTCTGATAGGTTGCCCCGATTGCGGCCGTCAGGTGAAGCAGGCGAGGTCGGGGACGTCAGATCACCCAGGATGGATGTACTACAAGTGCAAAAATCACGGGGTAAGCTTTTCCGCTCTTAGGATTTAGCTCGAGTTTCTTATTTAGCTCGCGAATGTCGATTTAGTTCGAGGTTCTTCTGATTCAGTCGTTTTCTCTGTAGTCTGGGTGCAATTTTTGGCACTGGGAGCTCGAGTATGTCAGCTATTTGATCGAGAAGAATCACATTCGAGGGGATGATTGCATTGAAGCTTATGGCTGGGCAGAAGAAAGAAGAGAAGAACTTGAGCTTAGGAAGCAGGAGGCAAAAGTTACGCGTGTGCAAGGCCAAGAGAAGCAATTGATCCTGATTTTGCTGGAACTTAGGCAATTCAATCTTTTTCTGAAGATTGCAGTTGGTGTCATCTGTCTGCTTTGTGCTATGCTGGCTGTTCTTCTGGTGAAGCAGTGAGGTCTGATGGTTATAGGCTAGTGGATGATGTACTGGTGTGTGGTATGATAAGCTAGTGTGATGTAGTGATGCTTTTGTTGTAGTACTCAGTGAACCTGATGAAATGGTGTAGTGTGATGATGGTGTGATGCTTTTGTTGATGTAGTACTCAGTGAACCTGATGAATGTGATGCATTTTGGCATGATGTAATATGAGCCTGAAGTAATGGAGTTAAATGTAATGTGTTGTCCTCACATATCTTGAATATTCTGGTTAACATTGGTAGATAAGATACTTGCAGCTGAATTAACATTGGTAGATAAGATACTCTAACAACATACTTGCAGCTGGATTAACATTGGTAGATAATACATAAGTTCCAGAACACATAATCAATGCCACTTAAGTGTGCTTGGATTACAGAAAGCATTCAGTGACCAAAATGGTTGCATATACTAGCTACTGGAAACACACTTGCTACTGGAAACATTAGCTACTGGAAACAATAGCAACTAGTACATAGTCTTGTGAATTGAAACACTAGCAACTAGGTTGCCCCTTCTCCACCCTTCTTCAAACCCAGATACCACTCCATCCTCCCAGACTTTGGCACTGGTTCTGTAACCACCTGGGACATGAGAATTGTCTCACTTCTTGTCTGAGGAACAAGAGGAACATCAGTATCTTGCAGTTCAGCTTGATCTGATGCATTTGCTGACAAAAGAGCTCTGTTAACTAGCAGTTCAGCTTGATGAGTTTCACTCTGTGCTGCTTCTGCTGCAACCTTTGCATCTCTCTTAGCCTTCCTCTTCTGTTCAGCTGCAAGTATCTTGTCAAGCTCCTTCTTCTCTGCAGCTTCTTTCTTTTTCTTTTGAGCCACCTCTTTCCTAACCTCTGCTATGATATGTTTGGTTTCTTGCTTAGCCAGCTTGGCAAGCTCTGCTTCTTGTCTTCTCTTCTCTCTATTCTCTGCAGCAAGTGCTGCCTTGGCTTCCATAAGTTCAGCCTTCTTCTTTTCCTTCTCCAACTTCTTTCTACCTTTATCCTCTATCTTCTTTAACTCAGCTTGATACTTGGCCTCAAGTACAGCCAGTTTTCTTTCTTCATTGGCCTTATTCTTCTCTTGCTGTATCTGCAACAACTTCTCAGCAAGTTCACCTTGCCTAACAGTGCTAGTTCCAGCTGGTTGGTTCAGCAAGCTTTGTGCTTCTGTGATGAATGTAGACTCTGGCACTGGCCCTGTCTCCAAATGTCTCTGTACTGGCATCTGTACATGCAAAAAATCATAAGTACAAAGGACTGGAATGTAGACTCTGTGATGAATGTTTAACAGAAATTCATAAGTACAAAGGAGTAAGCTATACCTGCTCCATCAAGTGGTTCACAAGCATATCTTCATGGGTCTCACCAACAGGAATGGACCTGTTGTTAACATCTATGTTCTGGTCCTATGATACAAATGCAAACACACCAAGTTATATACCATATCACCATACAAGATTCAGAGGAAAATCAAAACAAGTGAGGAACTACCTGTGTAGGTGTTTCAGAAGTATCAGGAAGAGGTTGATCAGCTGTAGTTGGTGGTGGTAGTCCAGCTTTTAACCATTTGCAGCCTGCTTTGTTGTGATCAGGGAAACCACAGTATTTGCAATGCATTATGACACCATGCCTTGTCATTTTCTTGCCTCCTCCTCTAGCATCTATCTCATATGGTGCTTTTCTTCTGCTTTTTGTAGGCCTACCAACATGTTTTTGGTAGAGAGGTGCCAGTACTGTAGGTCCATTCATCCTTTCCCACTCACTCTTGTCCTTGCATGGGTAAACAATGTTCCCATATGCCTTGTCATGCATTTCTACTGAGTAGCAAGGGTCAACAACAGTTACAGGATCAATGTCATCATGCCTTAAACAGGATATAACATGTGAACAAGGGATTCCAGTCTTCTGCCACCTCATGCAAGTGCATGTCTTATGCTTCAAGTCAACCACATAGTCAACAGGTTGAGAGGACACAAGTTCTCCCACTTTGAACAGTCCATCCCCTGCCCCTTCTGCAAACACATTGTTTGCAAACTCAATGTTCTTCTGCAGCTTCTTCATTATTTTGGGACATATAGGACCAGTCCAAGTACTTCTCTCTTGATTTTTGGTGTAGTGCCTACTCATAAGTTGACACTTTACTGTTTCTAACATTGAAAGCACTGGTAGCTCTCTAGCTTCCAAGATGTACCTGCCAAGCATGTAACATAGATGAAAATAACCAAGATGAAAATAATCAGAGATGAACATAGACATGGACCATTTGAAGTATGCATTTGGCAACTTACTTGTTGAAAACCTCACAGTTGTTGTTCAATAGAATATCACATTTTGGTAAGTCACTCTGGAAAGCTCTCACCCATGTTTTTGGATCCAAATTCTGCAACCAGGCATGAGCATTTGAATTAAGCACTTCCATCTGTGCCATGTGCTTCTCATAGAGTCTAACTGTGTTGCTCCTAGCTATCTTCCAAAGCTGGTTCTTCAGTACATCTCCCTTGAATAATTGCTGAAAATTCTGCCACATGTGTCTTACACAGAACCTATGCTCTGAATCTGGGAACACAACTTTAACAGCATTAATCAGTCCCTGCAACCAATGTGTAAGAAATGATTAGTACAATGATGGGAAGAACAGATGGTCCAATGGTTTCAGCAATAACAAGTTACAACTAGTAGTTACCTTTTGTTTGTCTGACATGATGGTCCAAGGTGTTGTGTTGATTATTCCCAAATCAGCTTTCAGAGTTTCTAGGAACCATGTCCAGGAAACAGTATCTTCCACTTCTACAGCAGCCATAGCAATAGGGTAAATGCAATCATTAGGATCCATCCCAACAACTGTGAGCAGCTGTCCTCTATGCCTTGTTTTAATGTGGCATCCATCAATGAATATAACTGGCCTGCAACCTTGTAGGAACCCCCTCTTGCATGCTGCAAGACTCATGTAGCATTTCTTGAATCTTGCATTCTCATCAACTGACAAATAGAAAGTACTGCATGGATTACTCCTCCTGATCTCATTAGCATAATCCCAGAGCATCTTGTATTGCTCTTCTTCATCTCCATATATCACAGTCATTGCAATCCTTTTGGCTCTTTGTAGCTTGCTCCTAGATGGGGTCATGTTCCACCCTTTCTGGACCACTCTTGAGAAATTTTGAAGACTCATTTGTTGATCAGCTCTAAAGCTCTCCAAATACTTCTCTGCAATGAATTGTGCTGTGAAAGCACTAACCTTCCACTTTCCTCTGCAGGTGTGCTCAGGTGTGTACCTCTTTATCTGGAATGCTTTTGTTCTTGAGTCAACAGATGCCCATAGGTACCAACTGCAATTCTTCTCACATACTGCCCTTACCCTCTTCTTGTCATTTATAGGTAGGTTTATACCCTTTCTATGAATGCAACTATATGCCCTGATTGCTTTCCTAAGCAACTCCACAGTAGCAAACACTTGGCCAACTCCAAATTTTGGATCATTCAAATCATCATCTCTGAATGTTCTGAATTTCATCCTCATTGTATCATCATCAGAGTCAGGTCCCCATAGATCATCTTCCTCAGAATCCTCCTCTTTGATTTCACAATTCTCTTTGCCTTTGTCTGTTGCATTTGGAAAGCATTTGGTTGATCTTTTCCTTCTCTTCTTTACAGTGCTACTCTTGCCTTTGTCAGATCCTTCCTCACCAACTAGATCAGCATCATCTTCACTTAGAGCAAAATCAGAGTCCTGCAGCTCAAAGTCTGAATCTGAAACATCCTCACTGTCAGCCATTGCATCATTCTGTTCCCAATCACTTGCTTCTTCACTTTCATCACTTTCTTCATTATATGCAGCTGCAGTATTGCCTCTATTCCTCTTCCTTGACCTTACTCTACCAGCAACAGTTCCTTCATCATGTTCCTGAACTGAATCTTCTACTGAAGTTGTGGGATAGACAATTTGAATTGGTACTGGAGGTCCCTCTGCACTTGGATATTCAGGTTGGGTACTCTTTCCTGGCTTTACAGGGCTAATAACAGTAGGCAAAGGAGCAATTGGAAACTGTACTACATCATCATAAGCTTTAAAGCTCAAGCTCTGGTCATGGTCCAAGTATATGCTGAAGAAATGATGCCCTATGTCAACTAAATTAACCATAGCCATGAATGAATGGTCATCACATATCTCCCTCAGACCATTACTAGCAATTGTAAGCATTGGAATACAGTAGTGAATCTTCATTCTACCTGCCATCTCATAGCCAATTTCTTCAATTATCCTTTCAAGCATCACTTCTGACCAACTTAGGGTAGCAACTTCATCATAATGAATGATGTGGCCATCAACATAACTTCTGTTCTTGCCAGTGCCCACAAAAAACCCACCATGATTTATCTCCAATGTAAAGTATGCACTTCTTTCTCCTACAAATGAACAATGGCATGCTTAATTACCTACTGCAAGCTTCAATTTTGGCATGCACAATAAACAGGGCACAATAACCAGAAATATGGGCATGCCATCCTCAACCTCAACACTGTAAACAATTTTTCTACCATAAAAATGACATTTTTCTTAAACCCTAAGCCCCAATCACACCAAAATCATCTATGAAAACCCTATCGAATGCTGAGCCACAAACTTGCAAAACAGAGACAGAGGATAGACAGAGGAGAGTCAGAGCACCAACATCTAACATGCTGAGCCACAAATCTGCTCAAAATCAAAGTTGGCGGTTCAGGGATTACCGTAGACAGGAGGGGGAGCGCCTTCCGGCCGCCGGAAGGGAAACATCGCCGCGGCTCCTGGCCGCAACATCTGCGCGGAACCACCGCACCGCCGCACCGCCTCTCACCCCGCCGTTGTTGACGACGAAAACCGCAGCAACCTCGATTGCCGCCGAGCTCACTCCCCTTCACAGTGGCCTCGCGCCGTTCCCGCTCCCACTCTCCCTCTTCTCCTCGACAGCTCCGCAGAAGTTGATGAGAGTGGAGGGGCTAGTTCATGATTTCGGAGTTGTCTGAAGGGGCCAATGGGATAATTACTCCTCCCTTCCGACACCATCAATGCTCGCGTGAGACTGCCAGTGGGACCCTCTAGCCGCCACGTCGTGCGATACATCGCGCCGTATCGAGCGGTGACCGCGTGTGAAGCTCTCGCGCAAGTTCAGTCACCGTAAAGTCGTATTAGCGTTGTACAGTTACCGTATTAAACTTGCTAAGCAACTACAGTGACCTCTGATGGATTTAACTCTTTCTCAAAGATGGAGCTAGCTAGCAACATTCACGCAAACGGAATTTAGTTTCATCAGACCTATTTGCTAGCTGATGGGAAGCTGCTGCTGCTCAATTGGCTCGACTCATGACCCATTTGATCAGGATGACTGGATGCACTATGCTAAAACGACCGAGGAAATTGGAGATGGCCTCCACGTCACGAATCCAACTGCATGTTCTTTTTTTGAGAAATATATATACATTGTCTTTATCTTTTAATTCTATTCGGTGAATTAAATATTTATTGAAATTGTTCACGTAGAGAGTTGCAAAGGCGATTGCAGAGATAGGAATTGAATGAACCTCTCCGTTCCTAAATTTGGTCAAAACGTGTCATACTATCTTAACTTGCCTGCTGCTTAGATTCTGCTCGTAGGATCTCAGCAATAAGTTTCCAGTTATCGTGTGGGTACAAAAACAACAAATTTTAATTTTAATATTTGGCTGGAGCTCACATGTTTTGAGTGGGGGCATGTACCCTGTTTGACGATAGGTGGGTTGTTATATAACAGTTTTAACATATGGTGATGGTGTTTCGAACTTTGGATGCCTGGTTTTAGCCTTATATGCCAAAGGTTCCAAGGTAGTTCGTTTAGACCCGGATGTTTGGATTTGTTTACCTTCCTTGCTATGGTAGAACTGAATTTAAACCTCATTCCAGTGTACATGGAACGCTCTACACAAGTATTTGGACCTGCATCCTAAATTAAAACAAGAGTAGAGAGACGGGACGTATTCATAGGTTGAGGACACAGTGCTATTAGAATAAAGTAAGCAAGCAACCATCTAGCTACATAAAGTCATTGTCGTGATGTACTCTGAACTTCCAATAGGTGTTTTCATATTTCCAAAAAAATTGTCATGCATAGACATATATCATTTTTTAGGAAAATAATTCTATGGGACCAGGTCCACAAATCTATCTGCGTGGACCGAACTGTTGCATTTGACATATGTCCAGAAAAGAGAAAAAGTACAAACTTTGGCGTCTATTTTTAGATCTAAACTGTTATAATGCCTCTAAACTGTTGTAATGCCACGTGTCAATTGCACGAGTTGGTACACGCATATAAATCCGTAGACCAGGTCCCATAGAATTATTTTTCACATTTTTATCCTATATGAGATCATGGATTATGAACATGCATTTGAAAATTTCAGGCATACTATTTCGTCTTTGTGACGGTGAATGAATACAAATAAACTCCGCATACTATGCAATCAAGTATTCAAATTTGGGGTGGATTTTTGCTTCTATGGGTTTGTAGAATATATTCTCACTATACCTTAATTGATCCAGAGAATGAGATCTATATGCACAAAACCACGAACATATAATGTATGATTTATGTGTATTTTATGTTCACAGATGGCCATGAAGAATTAACGAGCCGTAGCAACGCACGGACATTCAGCTAGTGTATCATAATAAGCATTAGACAACTTTACAATTGCTATGGGTTCTTGGTAGAATGTACTGTGAATCTTATTTGCAATGTGTAACCCTCGGGAGATTTTCTTTGATGATGATAGTTGATCTGTAACCTTACATGTAGTTTATCTTCCTACCTGGGTGTTTCCGCAAATCGTTCAGATGAATGTTCTATAGGCTCGCTTAATATCCCTAGAAGTGTCAAACGATGTACTGAACTAGTGATCTCATGTTGTTCCATGCTTTGCTCATGAAAGCTTGCTAGAGCTGAACGATATAATCCAACAAATTGTACACCCATACTGTTTCTGTATCTGACAAACAGGTACGTATATGTGAACAACAGGTACGTATATGTGAACAAGCTAATGCCTGAATGAAAAAGTGACTTATGTTCTGCCCCATTAGCTCCTCCAGATGCCGCGGCACCAATTTCCCAGTTCCGTCGTATGTTTCGTTAATTTAACTTTTGCCAAAATTTGCCCTTCGTAATGCTTCTCAAGAAACAGCATTGAGCATGATTGGTGAATTTGGGTAGTACTACTTTGCACACCCTCGCGCATAGGGATTCTGTCTTGAGATTGAAACCATACAACACAGGGCTAATCCATATAGATACAAGGCATGTCCATTATACATTATTACAGTTAGATTA
Organism: Avena sativa; assembly: GCA_916181665.1. Lineage (NCBI taxonomy): Eukaryota > Viridiplantae > Streptophyta > Magnoliopsida > Poales > Poaceae > Avena > Avena sativa. The sequence continues at coordinate 391,366,340 of OV702280.1, read as the reverse complement.
TATGCGACTAATAAGAATGGTTGCTGGCACGCAGAGAAGGAGAATAACATTGCACGTCCTGTTAATGTTCTCATGTTGCTTCCGAAACCTTTCCGTGCCTTCAGCATCATCAGCCCTGCAAAAAACACAAGGCAATGTTTGAGTATATCTCACTCAAGAGAAGAGAGGTCTCGAGTCAAGAGGTGCTCAAAGCATGGGAACAAACCTGCAAGTTTCACCAAGAGCAGCAATGTCACGTTTAATTTCCTTCATGGTCTCGTCGAACTCTGCGCGCATCTCATCTATTTCCTCTTGAGAATAAACTTTTCGCCCCTCCTATACAAATAAAATTAACCCAATGGGCAAAATTAATCTTTGGATCGGCCTAGCCAATCTATCTAAACAGAGCAAAATCGAAGCAGATCTGACGACTTGCTTACCTCTGCGGAGGGGAGATCTGTAGAGACAAGTCGAGAGCCCGCCGCCGGCGACAGCTTCTGGACGGCCCCCATCGCCGTCGGCCAAGACCTGACACCAAGGGCCGGCGTCTTCCTAAGCAAAGAGCGCAGCGCCATCAGGTGATACAGGCTTGTTATTACAGCCGGCGGCGGCGATGGCGGTGTCTAGGGTTCCTTCGCTGGACTTGCTATTTCCCCCCTTGGCTGCTGGCACCCAACGGAGACAGACACAACCTTTTTATCTGCAACCGACGGGCCCAGCAAGCTCTCCGACTCCTCTCCTCCTCTCTTCCTATTCCATCTCTTCCACCGACTGAAATATACGGCCCAACCCGGCCCATATATGGCACCCAAAAAACATATCTTGTAGTATAATAAAAAATATTTTACAAAGGTGGTAAAATGCCAAATATATTTATAAAATAACCTCACCCAAAAGAAATCACGAGATTAACCCATCACAGTGCGAAGAAATTAAATTCGCGAGACTAACCTAAATTACACTTTGGAGTGTAACTTCTTGTAAAGAGTGTTAAACATTGTGGAATGTAACTTCTTTGTAAAAGGCGTTATACCTTAGAGTGTAACTGGACGTTAAACACACAAGGGTTAGTTTACTAAAATTTGTTGGACTAGCCAAAGTTTATTTTTAATTTTTTTTCGTCGTGTAGGCCATAAACTTTTAGGCCTGCACTACTAGAAAATCAGCTATAGATAGAAGGATTTTTTGTGGCACATATGCGTGACCGTGCGCCATAGACAAATCTCAGTGGCATATTTCAGGCAATACGCCAAAAAACATTACTATTCGCCACAGAAGTTTGGGGAGGCCCGTCACTAGCTATAGATAGAAGGATCTTTTATGGCGCATATGCGTGACCGTGCACCACGGACAAATCTCAGTGGCGCATTTCAGGCAATGTGTCACAGAGAACTTCACTATTATGTGGCGTATATGAGGAAATAATGCATCACAGAAGTTTGGTGGGGCCAACACCTGAATTGGGAATATACGCCACAGAAATTGTAACTTATGTGCCGCATATATGCGTCACAAAAAGTGAGGATAGGTCCCACCATAGAATCTTGTTAACCAACCATTTGTGACGCATAAGTCTATATGCGTCACAGAAAATGATGTTTCTGTGGCGCATATAGATGTGGAAAAACAGATCACCCCCACCTTGGATCGCTTTTTAACTTTTGTAAAAAATAAACGAAAATAATAAAAAACTTAAAAAAACAATTCCTTTGAGATGTAGTTATATTTAGGGGTATAGTTGTGGGGAAAATTGATAAACATGAATTTCAATGTATTTTACAAGAAAAAGATCATGTCACGGTAAAACAGCCATAATTTTTGCATACGACGTCGAAAAAAGTTTAATATATCAAAATAACCGTCTCGAAATTTCCTACTCGATTTCAACTGCTGGAAGTCGTTGAAGATTTTACAAATTTCCCAAATTCGAAAAAAATAAAAAGTTATGGCAGAAAGAAGATTTTTTTATGCAAAAAATAAATAAGGGGAGAAACTTCTGTGGCGCATTTATCCCATATGCGCCACAGAAGTCTTGGGCGGGATTTGAAATTTGAATCCTATTGATGCCCCTTCTCCCTCTCATTTATCCTATTCCTCTCCTCCACACTTCTCCACACTTCGCCCTCCACTTCTTCTCTCCTTCTCCTCCCCTTTTCTTCACCTTCTCATCTTCCTCCTCCTCCACCACCCCGGTTAGATCCTCCTTCTCCTCCCTCCTCCTCCACCCCGGTGAGCTCCTCCTCCTACTCCGACGACGGCCTCCTCCACCGGCCGCCTCCTTCTACTCTAGCGACCTCCTACTCCGGCGAGTCCCTCCTCCATCTGTGGCCTCCTCCTCTCCTCCATTGGTGACCTCCTCCTTCGGCCACCATCTTTCCATCCCCCGCGACCCCCACCCCCGGCCAGATCTGGACGGGTGTTTTTTTGAAATTTGAAAAAAAAAACTTTAGCGCATATTGGCAATATGCGCCACAGAAGTTAGAGATCTGGCCTACTTTTTTATTTTGCAAAACACTTTTGTGGCGCATATTTCCAGTGGTGTTACTTTAGTGGCGCATTCCCATATGCGTCACAGAAGTACAAATCCAATGTGACACTGATAGCCGTTTTCCTAGTAGCGTTGTTACTGTTTCGGCCTATTTAAGGCCCATGGCAACCCAACACTGTGCGGCCACTTGCGGCCTGTGCCACGCTGGCCCGGTACTGTTCCGGCCTTCTGTCAATCCGGCATTCCACTGTTTCGGCAATGTTGTGTATCCAACCTTTTACTATACTAGCATGATGTGAATTTGTCCTTCTATTGTTCCGGTATGCTGTAAATCTGGCATTTTACGATTCTGGCTTGCTATAAATCTATCCATTTGTTGTCTCTGTCTGTTGACCATCTGGTATTTTACTGTTCAGGTCTATTAGTATTCAGACATGTTGCTATTCCAACATGACATGATTTTGGCCCTAATATTGTTTAAGCCATTTATTATTTTGGCTTTTTGGTTCTTCTTCTGGCCTTTCACTGTTCTGGTCTGCTACTGTTCTAGCCTTTTACTGTTACGTTTTTTTTGTTGTTATGGCCATTTGCTGTTTTGGTCCTATAACGTTCTAACATTTTACTGTTCTATCCTTTTAATGTTTGGCCCTTTAATGTTTTGGACTTTTAATCTTTCGGTCTTTAACTATTCATACTCACGTTGTTTCATTGATCGCTTTGTTCTGGCATGTTACTGTTTTGGACTTTTTTGGAAGCGCGGACTTATTTTGCATAACAACACAGGAATGGCAAGACGCAAATTAATATACATACGCAAATTTAAACTACTTATTACACAACAATACAAATTTATTACAACAGATTATTAAACAAGATCTGTATTTTAAATTATTATAAAGTGCGGGTATCCTCAATAAGAGATCGGTACATGGTAATTCACTTTAATGTATCATTTGTCCTCTTTTTTAACATTTCAACTACAGATCTAAGAGCATCTAAAACTTTTTTCTGCATGTAACACGACCTTCATATATCTATCACCTACAGAAGGTGTTTTAGGTGGATTGATAAGTAAGTTGTTTGCTTCAGAAATACAATGGGAGGATGAATGAGAAAAGGGATCCCAACTTTTAGTCCTGCCTTCCGAGTACTCCTACTTGGTTTTAACTTCAGCCTAGTAAAATATGGTGAACGGGGTTAAAACAAAGAACAAGGGGAAAACTAATAGGTGTTGTACTAGACCCGGGCTCTAGAAAAACTTAGCTAGACCCACCCTCTCTAGTGTTTAAACCTAGGTCTAGTAAGAAAAATACTCTCTTAGACACCCCCAAATTTCCAATGATGCACATGCTGGGCATCCACTATGTATGAATAAATCACACCATAAGCCAAAACGTGCAACTTAAGATCTATCTATATACTATACATAGTGAACCTTGTCCACAAGCCAAAAAGCTTAAGGGTGACACATAAGCTTTAAGTAAGTTTGAACTTACAGTAGCTCGTTCAGGTTGATAGATCCTTCTCAAGCGGGTGCGACTTCTGGTCAATCTGCCAGTAGTATCTGAGTCAAGCATCTAGAAATCTGGTCCGTGTACTCCATTTTCTATGCATTAAGGCATGGCATTTAAAACCGAGTTAGCTATTTTGTAAGGATGAAAGAACTTGAAAACAGCAAAAAAGATAGCATTAAAGATGACCAGATGTATGATTCAAACTAGCTAGCTAGTTTGGAAGGATGAAAGCAATTGAAAACACAAAAAATATAGTATTAAAACTGACTAGATGGACACTTTTTGAATTCAGCATTCGCGGATAGAAACACAAAAAAACATGAATGGAAATGTCATGGCAAGTTTTCAGGTAGAATGACTTATTAACTTAATATGCATACACACATAATATAACTTATTAACATGACAAGAAAATGGCCTAAGTAACACACAGAAACTTCACACTTCAGCCTCGATTGGCGTTAAATTGTCAGTGTTGATTTCTTTATGAGTTGTTTCCATAACCCATTCGAGCGATCAGAAAGAATAGCATCTACGAGTTTGTATTGCAGGAATATACCAATAGTGTGAGAATGTAAGAAAGGAAATACTAGCGACAAGCTTATGACGTGGATAAGAACTACCAGATGTGGGCGCAAATGAAATGGCAATAGCATGCAGGATATTGAGCAACATTCTAATGATTTCGTAGCTAACGAGTACCAAAAAAAGCAAACGAGGAAGAGAAATTACCGTTGTGCGGCGGGGGCGGGCAAGAGGGCGGCGGGGGAAGCGGCTGGGTATTTCGACGTGGATCCGATGCATTGGGCGGTGCAGATGCTCCCATGTGTAAGAGAGCACCAGCGGTGAAGGAGCTCCGGTGTGAAAAAGAGCACCGACGTTGAAGATGCTCCCATGTGGAAGCGAGCGCCAACGGTGAAGGAGCTCCGGTATGGAAGAGAGGACTGGCGGCGAAGCATCTACAGGAAGGTGGAGGTCGAAGGAGGGTGGGCATCGAAGAGGCGATGTTGGGATATAGGTGGGATGACACACATTTTACCACCTATACCCCTCTATTATTGCAGTGCTCCTCTGGTCCTTGTATCCGGGTCAGGGATAGAAGAGGAATTTTAAACAAGGAGGGATTTTTGAATAGATGCACGGGTTTCTTTGGCACTATGCGGAAATTTTGGGTTGATGCTTCTAATGTATGCTACTCCGACGCGGCCCAAAGTAGTGGGCTGAGTACTGATAATCCTCAAGTGCAGGGGATCACTGTAGTACAATTCGATAAGTATTTGAGTGTCAAACCCACGAGAAGTTGAAGGTAAACTTTCTATTCTCTAAAGTCCCGTAACCCACTTATATGAGCTTCTATACAAAGCTAAAATCTAAAGTGTGTGTGGTTGTTTTTGGTATTATCTAGAAAACAATAAAGTATAGGTAAAATAATGCAAATGAAGTGGAGCGAGTGGAGTGGATGTGGATAATCTATGGGAGCAAATGTTTAGGCAAATTGTTATTTCATTCATTTGGTGTTCACAATTAGTGAAGCACATATATAGTCTTTTTATTGTTTCTTCTAGGAGAAGCCATAACTAGGTGTAGCCATAGATATGAGCAAATACATCACTAGTGATTGATTCCAAGGCCAGTTAAGATCAAACAAGAGAATATTAAGACATAAATTCCAACCACTGTATTTCGATCTAAGGCCCCCATGATAATACCACCGTTAATTAACCATGAATTAATACTACGTATATTTCTTAGACTTGGGATTCGACTTCTGTCAAACATCGTTTATCTCTCATCCTATCACATGCAACGATGATAATCTTGTGCATCCCCCAACATATGTGTGCACTCATATGTTAGTGCATCAATATCATCATAAAAGATAACATATACTTGTATGCAACCAAAAAAAAACTAGATCACAATTTTCATAACAATTCACTACTCAAACATCAACATAGTCATACAATAGATCATGAGAAAATAATATGTTGCATCCTACATCATGTTTTCCAAGACATTACAGTGGGGGTGATGGGATGTGTAGTATATGGTGATGGAGATGAGCCTCCCCAAGGGGGAGAGACAGCGCCGACGATGGATGGAGGCAGCTCTGGCACCAGGGAGGCCCCGACGCCCTCCTATGGCGGCAACTGCCCTTGGGGGCATCGCCCCTTGGCCCCTTCTTCTTCCTTGTAGATGGTGCTAGAGTGGAGGAGCTTCTCTCCCTCCTTGGGGGCTTCCAAGAAGGGGGAATTTTGTGGCTATGGGTGGATGCCTTCAAAAATAGGGTTTCCCCTCAATATACAGTGGTGGATATGCATCTTGGCCATGAGATTGACGCCCCTTTGATCCAAGGGATCTTGGGCATCTGTAGAACCTTCCTAGGAGTCCCCTCTGTCCTTAATGAGTCTATCAAGTCGTGGTTGGGCCGAAATCCTCGAAGATGGAAGGAGTTTGAGTCAATCACATCACATATTTTCGGAATCCTGAAACTGCTTCTGTCCTCCGCAGTAATATGGCTATAAAAATGCATGCAGACTCTGCTTTTGTCCTTTCTACATTTTTTCCATTGGTCGTCATATTTGGGGTCATTTCTGACAATCTTAAAAAAGAGTTCTATAGGGACAAATTCCAGGAATTTCCACATTTCACCCTAATGAGCGGGTTCCTTTCATATTTGTGTATTTCCTACACAACGAAGTATAAAACAAGAACTTGTGCACCTTTACAACTACTAGTAGGTTAGTCCCAATAAATATAATAATAATGCAAAATAATTTTGAAGCAATAAACGACAAAGTTCATGGATGCATTTTACATGCATCAAGTACGTATTCGGGCTGAATTCGCTACAGAAAGTCGATTGATGCACAGAGAAGCGTCTCTAAGGGATAAATCAGCCGATGCAGGATTTGATGATCATCCAACGGCTAAAAACCAATCGATGGCATGATCCGACGGCTGAAAATGCATAGATCATGATATGCCTCCTCTTTCACTCGGTTTTAATATCCTTATAATTGCTTGAGCATATTTAAAAATGGATCATTTATGTGGTCCGCCACCGCCTAATCACAGAAGGTCCGGTTTGGCTTTCGCATAGAGAAAAGGCACGTTTGGTAGCCTGCATACCCTTCGGGCAGACCGGCGGGAGGCAAAATTGGGCCGTTTGGTTACCTGCATGAGGAGGCTGGGCTACGCCAGCGCGAACCGTAAAGCAGCCTGAAGCCAGGCCCAGGTTTTCTAGCAAGCCACCCTCATCGTGTGCCCGTTGGATGCAAAACCGGCGCTCCCCTGAACGAGCTCGGACGATGATGGCGTAGGCGGGAGATTCCCGCTGGCCTGGAAAAGGGGCAGGATCCTTTCCCTCACCTCCCACCGAGACACACCCTACCCATTCACTGCTGAAACTAGATCCACCTTTTCCTCGTTCTCCTTCCCCCGATCAAATCCGGCCACCGACAGCGACAATGACGACGCCCCCGGCAAGACAAAACCGATAGGGTGGTGGCCATGCCGAGCTAGAATGACGATGACAACTCCTCCCAATCGTATCTAGGGGTAAGTCCACTTTTCCCCAATTCTTTCATAGGGTTATGGTTCAGTAGCTGAGTTATGAATCCTCAATTTACAATCATATGATCTCGATTTGGTGATCTAGAACATCACATACATGGACTATGCTCCTGACTCCTTCGAAGATCCTAGTTTCTATGGCATAGCGAAAGATTGTCCCGAGCTCTGTCGCCTCCACAAACTTGAGCTTGCTAGGCGTGTTGCATTTGAAGGAACCAACACAGGCCGCAGATTCTACCTCTACCAAGTTCATAACGTGAGTGCTTAGCTCCTTGTATTGCCATTCACTTTTCTAGCAAGCAGTAGGTTTGTGTCAACGAATTTCTGACCTGCATGAGGTCGGAAATTGTGGGTTTGTGGATTAGGTAGACAATGAATGACCAAATGCTACGAAGAATGCACTTGCAGAGCTATGGGGGATGTATGATGATACAAGCAGTGCAAGAATCTATGATAAGGTTGAGAATTCGCAGCTGGTGAAGCAACTGTCTGATGAGAAGAACAAGCTTGACAAAAAGTACTCAAGCCTGCTGGTTGATGTGAAGAAGTTCATCGAAGAAACAGAGAAAAATGCATTAGAGGATAACTTGTCTCGGATAAATGACAACAATGAAGCGGCGAGGAATGAGGTTGAGATGCTGAAGAACATGCAGAAATCCCAGGCCGATGTAATCGAAGAGAAGCAGAAGCAATGGGATGAGGACCGGGCGATATTAAAGGAGGAAAAGAAGAAACTAGAGTATGCGCTCTATGGATTATTCAAAGACAATGACACTAACAAGGATAAACCGAAAAAGATCAAGAAAATTTGTGATGGTTAACTATTCAGTTGCACCTTGTTATACTGCTGACGGTGAATTGGTGGTGGTGGTGGTAGGATGACACCCATTTATAATGTGGTGGTAGGTTAACACCATGATGGTACGTTAAACTATGATCCCCTTTTGTCGACGATCATGCTTATTAAGACTAATTCGTACTTGTGTTGTTTCTGCTAAGGGTGTTCATCTGTTCATGATCAACTGTAATCCCCTTTTGCTTGTATTGCTTTGTGGGGATCAAGCTTGTTGTTCTGGATTGTGTGATTCCAGATTGTGTGTTCATGTGTATGGTGATGGTAACCTCACCATATGGAAGTGCAATGTGATCACAACCAGTCTTGCATGTGAACCAAACAAAGGGAAAATACATGACAAAGATCAAAAGTACAAGGGTCGTACTACGCGTCCCCCGGCGGATAATTCCCCAAAATCCTCCGGGTCCTCCTGCTGACACGTGTCCTCTAAAAAAGCCCCAAATCCCGATTTTGCTACAAACATACCCGCTTTTGCTACAAATAGTCCCGGTTTTGCTACACGTAGCAGAAAATGGTTCATTTTATAAAAAAGAACAAACATACTAGATCTTACCGGAGAGTTCGCTGGAGACCTCGTCGGCGACCTTGTAGCAAAAAAATATCCTAATGTAGCAAAACCGACTTTGTCGGAGACATTGCCGGAGACTCTCGCCGGAAAAACCTCGCCGGAGACCTCGTAGCAAAAAATTTACGCTACTGTAGCAAAACCACAAAACATTGGTAGCAAAAAAATATACTAATGTAGCAAGCACGACTTCATCGGAGCCATTCGTCACGAGACATTGTAGAAAAACATTTGCGCTATTATAGCAGACACATAAAAATGTGGTAGCAAACAAAAATCTACACATATTTGTAGCAAAAAAAAGCTGCCATCGCTGAAGAAGATGTCATTGCAGCGACGCTTGTAGCAACGACATCCGCCTCTTGTAGCAACTGTAACATCCCAGCATTAGAGTTTAGAAATAAGCTGAACCCAGATGTGTGCATTGTATTTATGCATAGAAAATCCGAATAATTTTCGCGCTTTTAAAACAGAACTTGTCAAATTGATTGAAGCTTCTCTTAACTTGATGGAATTGAAGTAGATCATCAAGTTAACTGTGATAAGTTTCAATATGACCTTTGCTAAAACCTTATTTGGTTAAACATGATTTGGTCTAAGGGTAGACCAGATATAATAAAATGTCACTCATAATACATTGCTTAAATGATTCATATAGGATCCTTAAGGGATCATACCATACTATTCATCATATCAACCTAGGAATACTAAGTTAAGATTACCATTAAAATAATAAAAAATGCAATGATTAATGCTGATCTATATTATTCTTATATATTCTTACTATGAGTGTCATAGTAATACCTAACCTTAAACTCTTTAATGAGTTGGAGTTGGAAAGAGACTAAGTCAAGATCATCCACTATATATCTTTCTTTCTATAGCAATCTTTATGGAACTTATCTTAATATCTGTTGTTCATCAATGTTGTGTAATTCCCCATTGATTCACAAATTCTTTAACTATCAATCCTTGATCTACTATTTCTTGATCTTATCATAACATCTAATTACATTTTATAAAGGGGGTATAGTCCATTAATAACCTTAATCCAATATGAGATACTATGAAGATAATTTCAAGACAATGGAAAAGTAGGATTGATAAAGCCTTGCTTAGCCAACTAAGAACTTAAGCAATAAATGATTAAAGGATTATAATGGTGATGCTTTAGCCACCAATATTGAATGCTTATATTTAGTATAAGTAATACTGGTGGGTAGAACATGATTGGAACCTTAGTAGAGATAGTTATCCTAGAGTAGTCATTGCAAGCCACATAAATATAATTTAGGGTTGGAGTGTGAGTTATTAGAGTAAAGTGAATATAGGATGATATTATGCAATTAAAGATAGTATAGCATAAAGTTATAGAAGTGGTGTTATTCATCTCAAAGGATAGTCAACTTTAGAGAAAGGTAGTTGGATGCATACAACTATTAGAGATACATTAGTAAAAAATGATTAAAGAAGATTATGAGTAGAGTCTGAAGGAACTATTTGTTGGATGAAAGGCTATCAATAGTAGAGTAGTAGATACAACCAAGCAAGGATATGAGGAAGTTATGAAATACTTTAGTATCAAACTCATTGGATTCATCCATGAGTTTAGAAGGTTCATCAGTGAATAAGAATATTCTTTTGAAGTAAAACTCATCATGTTCATCATGATGATAGATAAGAAAAGGTAGTTTATCTAAGAAAGGAATTCCTTAATAAGAAGTCTAGAATTATGAATTATGGAAGATAGTAATTCTTGGTAAACAATCAACTCTAACTTAAAACCAAGTATAATATTCATTTCATATTCAGAATTCTTCTTCTTATATCTATATCACTTGATAGGAACATTTCCTACAACATATCACATAAACACATCTCTGACAATTCCAACCATCAGAATTAAATGTGCTTAGGAGTATCTTTATCAATTCCTTTCTATAAAACATTCAAGATATAACTTTCAAGTACTAAAGGTGATGTTATCAAATATCCCAAACAGAAAACAATATGCTTAGTTATTAAATCTTTACTCACATCCATAAAGGAATCTAAGTATATTAAAAACCCTAAACCCTAGGGTAAACATTCATAATTCAAAAACCTAAACCTCTTTGTTTATCATAATAGAATATATACGTGGTCATTTTACAACTTAATGGAAGTAGTAAGAACCACATTAATTTCTTTCATATTTCATGCATCAAATAATGATATAGGATCATTATACATATAAAAATTTATATTCAAACTCTGAGCCAGCTAGAGTTAAGTCTTATAAACAAATAAGAATACATCATTCAAGAAATCCATAACTAAAAGAGGAGAGAAAAATAATAAGAAAAGTTTCTAAAAATTATTAAAAGGGGTTCATACTGAGTAAAAAAATACAAAAATATTATATAATAAAAGTTCACAAATAATACTAAATATATTTTAGTATTATTGCAATTATCGAGCAAATAAATCCTACAAAGAAAATTTCAAAATATAAATCAAATTCAAATCTAAAAAGGAAAACAGAAAATAGAAAAAGGTAAAACAAATAAAAACATTACCTGACCGTGGCCCAACATCCCATTCTTTGTCTGACGCCCAGGTGCAGCCCACAACAGCCCAATAGCCAGCCCAGCTCTTTCTCTCCTGTGACTGACAAGTGGGGCCAGCGAAGGACTGCGGGTTGAGAAGAAAGAAACGCCAGGGGGTTATCCGCAAAATAGCACGTCGTCGTCATCCTCACGCACACAGACAACTCGCTGGAGGAGCTCGCCGCTGCTCAATGTCGTCATCGTCGTTCTTGCGCCAAGATCAACGCCGCCGTCGCCAGGAGAGGATAAGAAGGCCACCGCGACATCCCTGCTCGTCCTCATCCTCAATCTCGCTCTCCAGACTCACTTCCCTTCCTCACCCGAAAACCCAGTTCGTCGGAGTTCATCGTTCCGGCCAACTCCGACCACCCCTTGCCTCGTGGTAACCACCGTTGGACGCGCCGTCGTGGACTAAAGCACCTAGGACCAAGCACGGAGGCCCGCTCGCCGGGAATCATGTGAAATCGAGCATTCCTTTTCCTCGGCCGTCGTGGCCATTACCGTCGATTCACCGTCGTCACGCCTCCCCATCCTCCTCGACCGCTCTATCGTCATCAGGGTAATCTTACGCATCTCTGGACCCTAATTTCGCTTGTTAAATCTCACCGTAGGCCTAGTTTCGTTGAGCACCGCCGCTGGCTGCCGCAGAAGCTCACCGTCGGTTTCCCTCCGATGACCATTAGATAGCGGCGCCACCACCAATAAAATCGCCTTGATCTCCTCTGTCCAACGAACCTAGTCACAGCCCCACGCGCGCACCAGATCGATCGATCGATCCTCAACCAGTGAGGATCAACTCGAGTGACGTCCTGCTCACCTCAGGTTCGAACCACGTCATCTAGTTTGACTGGTCTTTGTCTCACGTGGCAAGTGACGTGGCCTTGGGCCCATATGTCATTGTCTCGGGGTCAAGACAGGGTCGGTAATAAATGTATTTTCTTTAAACAGCGTGTTGAGGTGGTCACTGGCCCACTAGTCAGTGACTGAGGATAGTCTTAGGTGCGGTGTAAAAAGTATTTCCTGTTTAAGAAATAGATAAAATGTTATAAACTAAATTATTAATATTCCAGAAATCAAATAAATGATTAAATCTTGTTTAATTAATAACTTTTGTTTTGTAATTCAGAAAAATGTGTATAATATATGAAAATTTCCAGAAAAATAAAATTTATAACTTAAAACTATTATCAAATATTATTGTGATAATTATTTAAACAAATATTATTTTATAAAGGTCTTATAAGTAATAAAACTTTAATAATTTATATTTAAATAATGGTGAATATTAAAAATATAAATAGAATACCAAAAATCTTAGCACAATAAGAATTATAATTTAAAATTATAATCATGTATTATTATTTCACTTAATTAAATTTTCATTGTTTATTAAGTAATTATAAAGTAATAAGAATTATAAAAATCATATCTTATTAATTATAAATCACAAAAATAAATGTAATATACCGAAATGATCACAAAAATAATATTTACATGTTAAAAATCTCATATTCTACTTTTGAGTTAAATAAAAATTCAAATATTTTAATAACTCAGATTTAAACTTATTTACTTCATTAATAATTCATATAAGGATAAATAAAATTTATTAATATTCCTAAAATAAGTAAATTAAGTATCATAAATAGTATTAATTTTAAATGTTAATAATATGAAGCCATAATGTTTTAAAACATTATAAATGTTTTTATTTTAGAATTATCTTCAACCTTAAGTGAAGACTACATTCTAAAAGGATTCCTATTCATAATAAAAACCTTAAAGAACAACTTGTGACTTAATCAGATCATTCCTATCTACTTTAACCACCAAATTACAAAAACTACCACCACACTATAATAAATCCATAAGTAGTTAAGTAATATTATACTTTGGTTTATAAACTATAACCACTCATTTATAAAAAGGTAAATGATACTACTCCATTATAAAATCAAGAAACCACTACACTAAGTAAAAGAATCACCAATATTAAGTAACCTAAAGGAAACGTTCCAAATACCCAAGATACAAATGTTATAAGTATCGTACTTTCAAAACTATTTATATTTTAAAGTTAACTTTAGTCTCCAAGAATTTAAATATAATATAAACATTACTATATGTTTTATAGTTAACTTTGATCTGAACTACTTAAGTTATAAACCATTTCAGGCTAAAACTATTCAAGCAAACACAAATATCATCAACCACCAATAACTAACCACAAAGATTGTTTAAACCTTAGAAAAGAAATTTATTCTTCAAAAGTTATTCGTTTTTCCACTTCATACAATGTATGACAAATAATCAAAACCACCTTACTTCATACTTCACTTGTATACCTAGGAACAATAACACTTAAGCTATTTATAAATGACTATACTTATGCAGTCAAGTTTGAAGATAAACAATTAAAGTATACACAATCTTGAAGAGCATTTCATAGGTGTATATTTTTTGCTACATAAATATGTGTTGTTCACAAACACTCACAAGCCCTAATAAGAAGCACAAGTGTGAAACTTATCTAAAAGGACAACACATTCTAAAGTAACCATTTCCGGAATCCAAACCCTAGGACAACGTTATCTCCGAGATTTGCGTTTAGAACGTGCATCACATTACTTATGCATAAAAGCATATTGCTTCTTTAAACATTAGTCCTTATCGGACCAATGATGCTGATTTCAGATTTTGGATCTTATACTGACTCGAAGACCGTGAGTGCATAATCTTGCAATCACAAAAGGCAAGTTCACACTTGCTCATGTCCTTTGTTTATTTTATATAAAGTATTTTACAAATCCAGTGTTGTCATCACCTGCATTTGAAAAAGGTCAGAAAACACTATTTTCAATAATAATGTGAACTATTGGTTACTGATCCAGGGTGATCAGTTAATCTATTAAATCTAACAGTTGGAATACCACTATTCAGAATTATATCACCTAGAACTTAACAACCAATGTCGCCAGTGATTCTTGCGCCGTATATTACGCGTTAACCATGGATTTAGAATGGGACGGAGAAGGCAGTTGTATCTTCTTCCTCTTGCATGAAGCCAGATGTGCATGTCGTGGCTGTTATCCTTGAAGCGTGCATATTAATTGGTAATTCGTAGAGGATATGCAGCATATGGGTGGGAACCCTCATCGTCCCACGATAGTTCTGGCTTCTAACGGTTTATACAAACCATTGCCTTGTTCAGTTCCTGTCAATTGCCCTGCTGTAATTTGTTTACTCTTCATGCCATGTTGTTTATCTAAGGAGAGCACCTCTAGTGAACTATGGACCCCGGTCCGATCTTTACCATTGATACATCTTCCACCGTTACTTGTTTACTTGCTGCAAACCATTGCCTTCCACACCATACGTTTAATCCTTTGTTACAGCAAACCAGTGAGCTTCACAACCTCACTGATTCGTTAGGGCAAAGTCTTGAGTTTGTGTTGTGCAGGTCTCCACATTGCTTGCAACACCTGTGTGACGTTTCCTTCCTCCTACTGGTTCGATAACCTCGGTTTCTACTGAGGGAAACTTGCTGCTGTGCTGCTTCATACCTTGCTCTTGGTGTTTCCAACGAAGCGTCCCATAACAAGTGCGGGGCGCCATCAGTCACAGATCACTCAGCCAGTTTTCTATCGCCACAAAGACTCTAATCACCATCGCTAGCCCTCATGTTCCTTCTTTCATGACATTCTCTGCCTCTGACTTCACCATGGATCGTCGAAGACATGACACATGCTAATAACAGATAGCAGAGATTCACAACGCTCCCTATGAAACCAAATGGCCAGAAAACATGGGTACGCACGACTGAATATCTTTTGATCCATCAATCTCCAGTCATGATACGCCCATGAGTATTCGCCAACGGAATCTTCCAGAACTCGTCTCTCTAGTCTAGATCAACAAGGGCAGACATCAAGCAAATCTTCGTCTTCGCGCGAAAGAAACCCTAGGACCACCTCCTTTATTGATGTTGACACAATGCTCCCCACACCGCCGGCCGGCTCTGACAAGCACATAGGTTTAGCGCCGCCACCTCTGGCCTACAACACCCCCTCCACCGCTTCCTCCACTATACCTCGCATCCACATGCCTGAGAGCACCTTGTCCCGTTGCCTTTTACACCACGTGCGAAGCTCTAGAGTCGACCCTCACACGTGGGGATCATACTGGGCACGCCCATCCACCACTTTTAGCGGCCAGGCATGGCGGCCACCGCCGGGGGGGAGGGGGGCAGCGGCCAACAGAGAATATCAATGGCGGCGCCTCTAGGGTTTAGGAATGGTCCACGTGCCAACTTGGAACAACAGGATGTTATTTTAGAAAGGCTCATGTCACTGGAGAATTAGCTACCATACAGGAAGGCATGGTTACACATCACAGAATATTCTGGCGATATGTGACTTTGATTTGAGATTCACCTTTGTTTTTGCTGGATGAACTGGTTCGACGCATGATACACGCATTCTACAACGCGCTATTGAGAAGTATCCAGTACAGTTCCCGACCCCTTCTGGTGGTAATATTCTATACCTTTGTCTACATGGTACACGCATAGTTACAAATGCATTGTTCTTGCTGTTTGATTTTTTTTGTTCATATGTAGATACATATTACCTTGTTGATTCTGGTTATCCAAATAGAAAAGGGTTCTTGGCTCCTTTCAAGGAGAACACATATCACATACCAGATTTTCGTCGAGAAGGAAGACCAACAAGTAGGGAAGAGATTTTCAACTATGTACACTCATCACTACAGAATGCTATCAAGCGTGTCTTTGGTATCTTGAAAAACAAGTGGTGCATTTTGAAGTATATTCCTTCTTATGGTCTGGTTACACAGAAAAAAATTATTCTTTTTTGCATAGCGCTTCACAATTTTATTAGAGACTCCAACTTACAAGACAAGCAGTTTGATCAGTGTGATGCAGATGAGAACTACCTTTCTAAGGTCCAAATGCAATCAGTAACATTACTGTCGATGATACCGCTCCGAGTGGACTATACACGGTAGACATGAATTCAACACGTGATCGTATTGCTCTGCATTGTACAATGCTAGAAGAAGATGACCGGTTTGATCGGTGTGTATGTATTTATGTTTATTATGATGCTATCTTATTTTTTTGTAATGGTCGGATATGTATTTTGGATAAACTACTATGTGACATATGGTTATTTAATAATGACATATGCGTTTATGCACTTCAACAGTGAAGTATACATGTTATATGAATTACAGAGACACTACAAAAAAATCTTTAGCATACAGTCAGGCTTCAAGTCTCTTGCTAGAAAAAACCCTATATTTCAAAACGAAATGGCCCCTGTGGATCACAGTGGCTGCATCTCGTGAGCTAAGTTGCCCGTATAATATCGCCCAGTCAAGTATACAGGCGATATGTCTATCCTTTTCGGTGCTACACATGCGGCATTCGTTCACGGAGCGTGCCAATAGATCGTGCCCACACACCCTGTTCTACTCCTTGAGGACCAAAGATGCGTAGTCCTTTCTTTGCGGCAAAAGTCGAAGCTGATCCATGGAAGGAATATGCACTCACTCACTCGCTCGCCATCGATCCAGGTAGCTAGTGGTGTCGCTCCAAAGTTTGTGAAAGGAAGACGAGTCGAGCTGCATCATGTCATGTGCAAAAGCAAAGAAAGAAAAGGCTTGGTCCATTCTGACCAAAGCGAGCACGGTGAAAAGATGAAGGGGGTACTACCGTACTCTATCTAGCCCGTGATCAGATTCACACAAGCTTTGAACCATCGCCACTATTGACTTGTGGTGATCTCACTGGGCTGATCAATGCTCAGTACTGACGCCTTATCCTTTTGGGCCTCTCCTGCAACCGAGCAGTGCATCTACGTACGTACTGCCTCCATGGACCACGCTTGATGAAGTGTACTACCTCTAGTTACACAGTTAAATCGCCTTGATTAAAGTGTAGCAAAGAAGTACTGGATCTTGTACAAAATAGGAAAGGACCATACACGGCATTAGACATGGATGCTTATGTGAATTTTTTGGAACAGACGGCGCCATCATTTTCACAGACGAATTTATACAGAAAAACAACCCCCACATACGAAGATGATAACTACACGGCACATAAACCAACACGATCGATCGAAATTCACGGGAGACTAGAGGGAGACCTAAATCGACATACTGAAACGAAGAAACTAGCAGCAGCTGCATCCGCGATCCATGGAACTCATGGATCAATCCTGGTACTAATTAGTTAACCGGCGGGGAAGGGGACGGATCAGCGGCCGGCGCACTCGGGCGGCTGGACGGGGAAGCGGCCGGTGTCGACGCAGTAGTCGTAGACGAGGTGGTGCGCGCGCGCCCAGACGAGCTGGTGGCTCTGGTGCAGGGAGAGCTCCTGCATGTCCTTCTCCTTCCACCAGTACCGGCCCTCCTTGCCCCACGAGGTGCCCGTGCATCGCGCCACCTCGCCGGCGTCCGAGTCCGTGGCGTTGGCCGCCCACACGCAGCCCTCGACGCTGACGTCCCGGAAGGTGGCCACGAAGGGCGCGTGCGACCAGTCGGTCTTGACGAGGCCGCCGCGCGTGGCCCAGTCGTCCGCGTTCCAGATGGAGCTGTACACCGCCATGGGCTGCGGGGACGGGAACGCGATGTCGTCCGTGGAAGGGGCGGCGGTGGAGTTTGGATGGCGGTGGTGGTGGTGGCCCCTGGTGGCGGTCTTGTTCTCGTAGACGCGGATGGGGGTGTCGTCGACGAGGAAGACGACCTGGCTGGGGTTCCAGAGCACGGAGTAGGTGTGGAAGTCGGCGGTGGGGTCGAACCAGAGGTCGATGCGCTGCTCCCGGTTGCCCACGCCGTCGATGTACAGGTTGGTCTGCACCAGGTACGGCTCGCCGGTGACGTTGCCCAGGAACTCGAAGTCGAACTCGTTGTGCTTCTCCCCCGCCGACGACAGCTGCATTTCATGGTAGAAGAACGAAATTAATTAGCTTGCAGATTAACTCGAGGAAGAAGATGCAAATTACTATAGGATGGTAAATCAGTTACAGGGTGGTTTGTTTGTTAAAAAAAAGAGTGGACGCTTTTAAGAAAGTTGGCTGAGGGTGTTCACGTGCCGTGTCCTTTGTAAATTGGTCCTTGGCAGCGTCCCTGGAACTGTCAGACAGACAATGGCAATCCCCTCGACCTGACAGACATTTCAGGCATGCACTACCCAGCATTGGCTTTCGGTAGACATACGTTTGACTACATTCACTCGACTTATTTCCGTCCCCAAATTTGGTGTTTCTACTCACAACACTAATCCTAAAGAAAGAAGCATGTGTACCCTGTCATTGTTGTTTTTCCTAATAATGCAGAATGAATGCAGCAGCTCAGAGACACGAGTAACTGAAAATGGCAACAATGTTGAGTTCATGTGGTGGGAGCAAAAGCAGGTGCCTGCACTCACTCACATAGAAAGCGGTGACGACCCCTGCGGAGTCCCCCGGCACGAGCTTCAGATCGGCGGTGGCCTTGCCGTACAGGAACTTGTTCTTGGACGCGAATCCCCCGCCTGTCGAGAAGCCAAAATGCAGATAAGAACATGAGGCCAAGAACTGTATTTCTTGTGAAGAAATGGTCCTCCTCTGCCGACTGAAGCTTACCCGAGGAGGAGTCGAGGCGGAGCTTGAGTAGGTCGTCCTCGTAGACGACGTGGTCGTTGGCCCAGCTCGGCTGCACCACGCCGTCGAACTTGCTGGACGACGCCGCCACCCCGGCGCAGACCGCCGCCGCCACGGCGAGAGTCACCGCGGCGACCAAGGCGCCGTTCTTCCAGGAGGCCACCATTGCAGCAAACTCTCTCCTCTACAATGCTGCTCTCTCTGTGGTGCCTTGGCTGTGTGAACCGAGCTCTGATATCGACGAGGCCGTGGCCTGGGCGCGCGTTATATAGCCGGGGACGGGGAGGGGTCTTGGCTTGCCGGGGAAGAGTGGCACGTGACACGAGGGCGCCACGTCGGAGGCCAAGGTAGCCGTTGGGCGACGCGGCCCCACGAACGAGTAGGGCCAGCTTGGCAACTTTCGCGGCATTGGGCACGCCCCTCTCTCGCTCGCTCGCCGCAGCTACTCGCTCTAGCAGTGTATAGCTCGAGGCGAGCAGTGCACGCATCATTCACCGAGAGAGAGATAGTACGATCCGTCCCGGCTGGCTCCAGCTGGCTGGGGAGTCGGGAGGGGGGGCGTAGTACGTGACACGGTAAAGAGCAAAGTGCGAGAGGCGGTAGAAAGAAAAGTTAGCGTAGCGAGCAGAGTGCAACGCGTACGGTACCTGCGTGGTGTGTACAGCGGCTGTAATAAAGATGAGGTGACCCGATTTGCGTCAAGTACGTACGGACGTACCGCTGCGGCCCCTTGCAGTGCAGCTGGCACAGCACGGCTTGATGATGGAGAAGCTAGCGAGAGGCAGTGGCGCAGTGCTCTTCAGACGGTACGGCGAGTGATGGGCGACACTGCACCACTGCAGCGCATGCAGGAGCATTCAAAAAACATTTGCGCAAAAGCTTTGGTCCTCCGGGCCACGATGATGGCTGCGTTTGCGCCAGTAGAATTAATTAAGTCGCTAATTAAGTTCTTACCACACAGCAGCAGATTAGTACACACAGTAGAATTAAGTCGTTAATTAAGTTCTTACCACACAGCAGATTAGTAATAGTACTAAGGGCATGTACAATGCTAGAGAAGGCGGGTCTTCTCTTAGCCCTCCACGTAATCTAGAGAAGGTAATAAAAATAAGTTGTACAATGAGTCATCTTTTATTGTCATCTCTAAGAATTAATGTGAATTGACTAATTATAGTAAGAAATTGTGTTGGTAAGAGAAGACATAAGGTACAATGGAGAAAAATAGTCTTCTCTTATTTTTAAGGGATCATTTCTTAGCTAAGGGAAGACAACCTTCTCTTTCTTTATTCTCTCTCCTCCAACTAAGCGAAAATCCGACGTGGCAGTCATAAGAGAAGGCTGACATCATCACATTGTACGTGTCCTAAGGCGCCGAGTGACGTCAGGGGACTTGCACCACGTACTACTACTACGTGTGTCTAAACCTGGAAACTGTAATCCATTAGGAACGGGTCTCCAGGAGGGAACAAACACACGCATGGTTCCAGCTGTGAATGAGCGAGAGGCCGGCCGTCTCTACTTAACCAAAGGAAAGGAGTCACGTTGCCGAACAAACAAAAATCGTGTGTTTGCAAAACTTCTCTTCTTCTAAGCGCGTTAGACTTAATCATACAATTAATGCCTTATTTTTCTCCTCATTTTCTATTCCATGCAGCCAAGAAATTAATTCTTGCCTGCAACTCCACCAATGCATGCGCCTAAACTTCTCGTTTCCATTGAGTAATTACGTTTAATAAAACATCGAATAATTAATAGATATAATTTCTTCCAATGAATTTACATGTTTTTTTTACACAA
This sequence comes from Avena sativa, assembly GCA_916181665.1. Taxonomy (NCBI): domain Eukaryota; kingdom Viridiplantae; phylum Streptophyta; class Magnoliopsida; order Poales; family Poaceae; genus Avena; species Avena sativa. Next base: position 391,345,310 of record OV702280.1, on the reverse strand, counting down.
ATCTAGCTTCAATCAGCATCTACCTAGGTTTCAAAAGGGAGTATGACACGTCGCCAAATTATAGCCGGATTTTAATACTAGTACTACTTACTCGTGTTTGTTTGGTCGACCAGACGATCACATTATTGGTGCAAAGCACGATGATACCTTGGTCACACGCACACATGCACGGGAACGGACAAACCTCACGAGGAGGCATCATTCCGAGAGCTCTCTTCTTTTCGCTTTCAGTCACGCACATACCGAGGCGCATAATCCTTGTCTCTCTCTCGACTCTCGTGCGGCCGCAAGGATTAACAATTCTGAAGATCTCCTCCCTGCGTACTGTACGCTCGAAGGTCCGTCAAACAAGTCCAATGCGGTTTCAACATGCACGCCGTTGTCGCGAGCAGTTTTACATGAGCTCGTCCTGAAGAACAACACAAACAATACCGGTGATAGGAGCAGCTCCACTCGTTGTTGTTGGGTGTTTCCATGCCAAAACCCGGACGTAAATAGTAACCGGACAAAACTAATTTTCGGTCTAAAAATATTTAGTTTTCTACTCGCGTTTTCAAGCCGGTTCTTAGACGAAACAAAAACGGACAAATATTTGAATTTTCTTGTTGCCGCCAGCGAAATCTTGGACAAAGATGTTTGACAGAGGTACGCCCAAAAAGTTATGGCTCGGCGATCAGTCGTCGAGGGGGATGGCCTCCTCCGGTGTGTCTGATGCGGCGGGGATAGGTGCGTCAGCATTATGGCCGGCCGACTGGTTGAAGGAGGAAGCAGAGCTTGGCGAAGTCGTGGCGGCGGAGGTGATCTGTGCTTCCCTTGGCGTTGCTAGCGGCGTTGTCCTGCCGGAGGATGGCGTTGCGGCGCGTCATGTACCAGGCCTTGACCGACGTACTTATCGTGGAGGTGTCTTCATCATCCATGAGGAACTGGAGATCCGTGTTCCTCTTCTTGGCGGCGTAGTTGGCTTTGAGGAGGTCGAGCTTGCGGTCTTAGTTCTGGAGCAGCTGCGTCCACCTCTCGTCGGCCTTCTCCTCCCTCTTCTCGGCATGGGCCTTGGTGTCGGCGATGCACTTCTCGATTGAAATGAGAAGACGCTCGGCGGGCAATCCTGTGGCTTTGAGCATATTTGCCTTCTTCTGGCCGAGATCCGGCCTTCCTTCGCCGGCAGCAGGGGAAGGAGCCTCCAGGTTGAACAAGTCGTCCTTGGTCTTGGCGAGGCTCACACGAGTGTCCACCCATTTCTTGCATTTCTCTATCACGGAAAACACATGGTGGCATTTGAACTTCGTCTTCGTGCCATCCCGATACATGCCGAATGCACGAAGGAGCTGCAAAGGCAAGGTAAAGAGTGCCAGGACAACTATGAACTTGGTATACATTCGGCTAGTGTTCGGCTAAGTACCTTGCTATCCATGCTTTCACGGCTGACGGGTGTGCGGTCGACCTCCTCAAGAACGATGTGCCACTTGATGCATGCCTGCAGGATGAGCCCCTAATGGTTGATCATGGATTTCTCCCCTCGCTCCATGTGAACCTTGCTATACTTCGGGTCACAAAGGTTGCGCTCGTCGAACGCTAGCTTCACGCGCTTCCAGTAATTGTCTGAGTTTTGGTTGGCGCTGGTGATGGGATCCATGCTTACCGCTTTCTAGGCACCGGCGATGCAAAGGTCCTCAAGCGCCGTCCACTTGATCCAGGGATCTGGCGCCGACATGCCCGCCTTCATCTTGCCTTTCCCTTTGGTTTTCGCCGAAGCCAAGACATCCCCTTTGGCATCCTCCACGTCCTCGGCCTGCGTCTGTTTGGCCTGGCCTTCGACGAAATCCTGAGACTCAATGTCGTGCTTGGTGGCGTCCCAAGACTGTTCTTGAGTGAAGGAGGCGTTGCCGGCCACCGCCGAGCCCGAGGAGATCATGTCCTGCATGTAACCTTCAACCAAGATTTTGCCGAACATGTTGTGGGCGTCGGCGTCGCCGAAGGTTGTGGGCGAGGAGCTGCCGCCGAACGAAAGAGGGCCGCGGCGCATGGACGAGGAAGGGCAGCCTTAGGCCGGAGAGCTGGAGTAGGTGACGTTGATGTCTACGTTGAAGGTCGGAGGAGGGCGAGGTACGGGGCAGGGGAAGAGCATGTTCGGGTTGAACCCACCGTCGAACTCGGGGGAGAAAGAGTACCTTTTCCGCGGGTTCGTCTGGCTCTCCTGGAACATGGATGGCGAGATCAGCGAGAACCCGACCCACGAGTCGATGCTTGGCTGGCTCCCCCAGGGAGCGTCGTACTGCGGGGCAATGCGCGACATCGCCGCACGTGACACCGTCGCCTGCTTTGCCCTTATCCCTTCTTCCTCGGCAAGCGCCTGGGCCTGGGCGGCCACCTTGGACCTCGCCTTCATGTCCCTGCGGTCGTCCGACTCGACCTTCCTCTTCTGGACAAAGGCAAGCCATTCGGCGTTGGTCAAACCGTCTGGCCTCTTCGTCGACGCTCTCGGTTTCCCCGTCTTTTTATCCATTGATTCACCGATGGTGGATTGGGGTTTGACGAAACCCTTGGGCGACATAGTAGGCGGGAGCTCGGCGAACTGGCGGGAGTTATGGGGGAATGGAGAGGAATGTCGGGAGTGAAAGAAGAAAAGGGCAGGAGCTCGGCCTATAGTCGCCGACAGGATTGGTCCACCCCGTTTTCGCTTCGCCCGACGTTCTCAGGACGTTCACAGCACCCCGGTATTGGCCTGGAAAGTCCGGATGAAAGTTGGGCCAAATTCAGACGAAATCAGCGTCCTAAGAACGCGGGTGGACGAAAAATTGCCGTTGAGACGGAAAAAAAACCCTGAGAACGCCGTTCTGAAAACGCGGGTGGAGATGCTATAAGGCTGGTCATAGTGGGGATAACTTCACTAGTAACTAAGAGTCCAACTCAGCAGTTTTTCTTATGTGGCAATGAGTTAATGAAGAAAAAGATAAATAGAGTAACTAGATGTGTTACTGTAACATCACATATATAACCTAATTAATGTGGCCATATATGTCACCACACATAAGTTATTTTGCTATATAGAGATAGTAACTTAGACAAGTAACATATATATATTACTAGTTTAAGTTACTATGCACTATAACCAGCCTAATGACACGCCCAAACATCCATACATCAAGTTATCTGGTTAGAGTAGCGGACCAAGAACATTTTCAATAGCCTGGACAGAAACAGTACATTTAAAAGCTTACGATAATATTTCTTTTTCATCCAATCAACGGAAATACACTGGACAAGTGGGCAGGCAGCCGGAAGCGCGCAGAAGTGCTCAGGCTGCAGGGCAGCCTAGAGATTGCAATGGGTATCCTAGAGATTGCAGGGCAGCCTAGAGATTGCAATGGGTATCCCTGATCCCTGAATCAGTTGGGAAAAGGTAAGGATATATGACAAAATTACCTCTAGGTATGTAAATACAAAAATTCCATAGAGCGGGTACGGGCATGGAACGGTAGAACCTAAACCAGTGTACTCATCTACCCATCCAATTTTGACAAGTGAAGCATTTTTAATATCTAATTTTTCTCTAAACCCTAGTTACACGATTGCCGGTTGGTTAGTATCGCTTCACCTCTAGCCGCGAGACCATTGCAATCAATATCTTCTTTACGCTGACCACACCCTGATTCTCGAGTGATTAATATCGATCTTGTAATTCTCCTATCCATGAGACTATTGCGGTCAATATCCACATAGACCTCTCGATGACACACAAGATGACTATCTCTTAGCCAAGTCCACCGCCAGCGATTGTTTATACAGGTTCTGCAGGACAGTGATTGCAGTGTTTTGACCATTATACTTGAGATCACCAGCGCTGAAGACACTGCTCAAATCTTAGTAATCAATGAAGCCATAGGATTTCCTAAAATGCTTAGAAGTATCGACTGCATGCATTGAAAATAGAAAAATTTCCTGTTTAGTTGGCAAGGAATACACAAAGGCCACAAAGAAGGAATGTTGCATGTCAGACTTGAGGCCGTGGCTACAAAGGATCTTTGGATTTGGCACTCATTTTTTGGTCTGGCAGATTTCAACAACGACATCAAGGTCCTACAGTGGTCGCCTATCTTCTCTAAGCTTGTTGAGGATCATGCTCCTCCGGTTGACTATGTGATTAGTGGCGACCACTACAATAAGAAATACTATCTGCTAGATGGCATATATCAAAGATGGTCAACATTTATGAAGACTATCTCAAAACCTCTCATCGGCAAGTATTCCAACTTTTCCAAGAAATAATAAGCTTGTAGAGACGATGTCGAGCGGGATTTGGTATGGTCCAAGCTCGATTTGCAGTTGTCCGGTTCAACGCTCTCACTTGGTGGAAAAACAGATGTGGAGGTGCTGAATGCATGTGTGATTTTACAAAACATGATCACTGAGAGCGAGGGGGACGAGCCAATGTTTTATGAGAGCGAGCCGACACAACCATGTTTTAGACAGGGTTCTTTTTTTCGAAAAGGGGGGAAATCCCTGGCCTCTGTATCGGTTGATGCACACAATCTTTTTCTTCAAGAATCCAAATATCCAATATTATTATAATTCAAGGATCACTCAAGGTCGAAACATGAATCAACCCACAAAAAATATGAGTTAATAGACTAAACATCATGCTCTAATCTATTAAAACGCACCCAGACAGACTGGAGATAGGGTTCTCTTGTAGAGCCTGATTACCATGTACCAAAATCGTGGGATGCCTTTGTCACTATGCATCAGGAGATCCGAGACACTATGTGCATCAACAACTACAGGATGATGTACCGAAGCACCCGCGGAGGTCATAGGCAACACCTAGTTTAAGATGTTCTTGTGTTTGAAAACTTGTTAAATTATGACATTACTTTATTGAACTATTTGCTTTGTACTTGTTTTCTATACCAACTACGTGATTACAATTATTTGATAAAAAAATGATGAAACTCTGGTAAAGAATAGCCAAACTATGTGTATAATTTTTTTATGTGACATTTGTGTCAAATTTTAGCAAAATTTAGCAAATTCGCCGATTCTAAAGGTGTATAGTCTGGATCGTGGCTGGGAATTGGCGTATTTCCTGTCTAATCTGTCCAAATCTAAAAACTTCAACCAAATCTGACCCTCCTCGAAACTAATTCGAAATCTGACCCGTGGAGTCGGCGCTATTTTAAATGGAGCCGAAGTTGTACAGGTCGACACGTACATATCTGAAAACCTAATCAAAGGAGGTTGGCTCCGTTTAAAACGGCGCCGACCTCCCTAGGCTGCCTCCCTACTCTCCCATGTTGGCGCCGATCTGTATAACTGTTGGAGATATGCCCTAGAAGCAATAATAAATGTATTTATTATTATATCTTTGTGTTTATGATAAATGTTTACATTCATGCTATAACAGTATTAATAAGGAAACATTAATACTTGTGTGATTTGTAAACTAAATTAGAGTCCCTAGTAAAGCCTCTTCATAATACTAGCTTGTTGGTTAATAAATGATTGTGGTTTCCCTATCATGAACATTGAGATGTTATTAACAACAAGATCATATCGTTAGGAGAATGGTATGATGGACATACTCCTATAGATAAGCGTAGCATAAAGATCAAGTCATTTTAATAGTTCAATTGCTATATGCTTTCTGATACATAGTAACCTAATTCCTTCGACCATGAGATCATGCTTATCACCATCACCAGAAGGATGCTTTCATGACATCAAGAACCACACCGTAACTGGGTGGCTATAAAGGTGGCATTGAGTGTTCAGAAAGTATGGGTTGAGACACATGGATCAAGAGTGAGATTTGTCCATCCATATGACAGATAGATATACTCTGGGCCCTCTCGGTGGAATGTCATCCAATTGGCTTGCAAGCATATGACTGGCTCACAAGGGATCACATATCACGAGAACGAGAAAAGAGTACTTATTAGTAACGAGGTTGAACTAGGTATGCAGAGATACCGACAATCAAAACCTCGGATAAGTAAACTATCGTGAGACAAAGGGGAATTGGTATTGTATGTAAGTGGTTCATTCGATCGCAAAGTAATCGTAGAAATATGTGGGAACCATATGAATTTGCAGATTCCTCTATTGGTTATTGTTCGGAGAAGTGTCTCGATCATGTCCGCATAATTCACGAACCGTAGGGAGACACACTTAAGGATTCGATGTTGTTGAGTATTTATGGAATAATGAGTAAGAGACCGAATGTTGTTCGGAGTGTCGGATGGGATCCGGGATATCACGAAGAGATCTGGAATGGTCCGGAGAATAAGATTCATATAAGGAAAGTCCTGTTTCGGGGTTGGAGAATGATTCCGGTGTTTTCATCGGGAATGTTCAAGAAGGGTCCGGAAGGTCCGGCACTCCGGAGGGGAAGGGTACATGAATGTGTCATAACAAGTTGAAATGGTTGCATCATGTACTAGGTGTCATCGCTGGGCAAAATAAAGGGATAAATCAAATCCTAGTTTGAAAAGTCAAACGCCAATTTGAAAAGTCAAACGACAAGTTTGCTTGGTGGAGGGAGAGTAGGAAACCTACTTGGGGAGGAGTTCCTCTCCCTCCACCCGCCGGCCTTGGAGGCCGAGTTGGGGGAGGACTCTCCTCCCCTGGCCGGCGCCCTCCCACCTATAAAAGGAGGGGCAGGGCTGCCCCTCTAGACCTACACCTTGCCCCACCAAAACCCTAGCCCTAGACGACGGCCCCTCTTGCAGCCGCCGCCGCCCTAGGGCAAACCCTAGCCGCCGACTTGGGGCTCTCCCCTTGCCCTAGCCGCCAGCCTACACCTCTCTCCTTGGTGCCTCTAAACCCTAGATCGCCAAGGCCTCTCTCATAGTCCAACATACTCGCTCCGGCTTAAGGCGAAGCCCTGCGAGATCTCCCATGTACTTCCGGTACCACGCCGTTGTCCTGCCGGAATCGCGAGGAGAGTGCTACAACCTCCGCTTCCTGCTGGAACAAGGGAGAGGAAGGTCTTCATCGAGTACCGAACATGTGACAGTCTGCGGGAGCGCTGCCGGAACGCAGCGCCGAAAGGATCGTCTACACGATCTTGAGATCGACAAGAGTACGACTACATCACCCACGAGAATCCGCTCTCGTTAAACACTTTGGAATCTTCGAGGGTGAGTTATTCTGTCGAATCGTTGCTACAATCTAGTAGATAGATCTTGGCTTGTTTGTTTGTATGCGGTAGATTTTTTTTTCCATGCTACGAACCCCTATAATGGTATCAGAGCCGTGTCTATATGTAGATCTGTTGCACGAGTAGAACACAATGGTCATTATGGGCGGTGGTGATTTTATTATCAATTGCTTCTTGTGTACTTTGCATCTTGCGGTATGATGGGATGAAGCGGTCCGGGCTAACCTTACATGACATCGTTCATGAGACTTGCTCCACGCTCAACATGCAACTTGTATTGCATAAGTGGCTTTGCGGGTGTCTGTCTCTCCCATTATAGTATAGATCCAATTTACAACAGGTACTTGATAGTTCAAACATCAACGTTGTGGTTCTTGTTCGTAAGTTACATCGACACTTATTGAAAGCCCCAAACCACGTAAAATATGCAAAGAAATTAGAGGCGTCTAACTTTGTTTTGCAGGGGTGTGCTGTGATGTGATATGGCCATGATTGTGATTATATTTGATGTATGCAATGTTCCTTATTGTAAGTTGGCAACCGACAGGAGCCATATGGTTGTCTTTAATTTCTGTTAAAACCCGCGTGTCTATTCAAAGTAGTTGTAATAGTTGAAGCTGGTGGACGACAATCATGGAGCAGCGTCATTGACCTTGATGCAATGCCGGTGATGATGGAGATCATGTTCGTGCTTGAAGATGGAGATCGGAAGCACAAAGAAGAAAGGCCATATCATATCACATATTATGAATTGCATGTGATGTTAATCCTTTATGCATCTTGTATTGCTTAGTTAACGACGGTAGCATTATAAGATGATCCCTCATGCACATAAATTTAAGGTTCTAAAGTGTTCATCCTTAGTAAGGACCGTTGCTAAAGCTTGTTGTTTCGAAGCACCACATGATGATCGGGCGTGTTAGATTCTGCAAGTGTATACAACGTGAGAAAGCGTTTGATCTTGACGAGCCTAGCATGTACAGACATGGTCTCGGAACATGGATCACCGAAAGGTAAAGCATGAATCATATAGTAGATATGATGAACATGTCGATTGTTCGCCATTGAAGCTACATCAACTCTCGTGATGATGGGTTTTGATGTGATGGATTTGGTTCGTGTGATCACTAAAACAATGTGAGGGATATTGTTTTGAGTGGGAGTTCACCTAGATTAATTTATGAAGGGTTTCGTGGCATAGTAAATCAAAATTTTCTACGGATGCGAACAGAGGGAAAGCCAAGATCTAATCTAGGAGATGCAAACAACGAGAGAGATTGGATTAGATCTTCATACCCTTGAAGATTCGCACAGCGGAACGTTCGTCGGAACGTGGGTGATGTAGTCGTACTCGCTTCTCCTCCTCGCGATCCGATCCGATCTAGCACCACAAGTGGCGGTGCCTCCGTGAGATGCACACGTGCAGCACATCGACGTCTCCTCCTTCCTCGGTCCAGCAAGTATGGTGGAGAGACGGATTGGATCTACAACATGACGACGTGGTGTATATGGTGGAGAGTTTCTACAGCAGGGCTTCGCCTACACGCAGTCGGGAGGGAGAGAGGAGGGCAGCAGGGCGGCTAGCTTTGGAGTGGAAGGTGTGGGAGGGTGGTGCGCCCCCAGCCCTCTTTATATAGAGGGGTGGGCGGCTGCCCTAGCCCCTCCCCCAAGTCCAAACCGGCGGCCACAAGGAGGAGGAGTGGGGGGCAAGGAAACCCCCCTCTTCTAGAAGGTCTAGATTAGGGTTTTATCCCTCTTGGCCGGCTGGGCCCTATGGGGCCTTGTGCCCTTGGCCCAATGCGGCCAGGGCACTCCCTCATAGGCCCATGCCCCCTCCCGGAAGGTGGGGCTACGTTGGTCCCCTTCCGGAAGGTTCTAGAAGCTTCCGGTATAATACCGATTATCAGTAACGAGGTTGAACTAGGTATGCAGAGATACCGACGATCAAAACCTCGGATAAGTAAACTATCGTGAGACAAAGGGGAATTGGTATTGTATGTAAGTGGTTCATTCGATCGCAAAGTAATCCTAGAAATATGTGGGAACCATATGAATTTCCAGATTCCTCTATTGGTTATTGTTCGGAGAAGTTGTCTCGATCATGTCCGCATAATTCACGAACCGTAGGGAGACACACTTAAGGATTCGATGTTGTTGAGTAGTTATGGAATGATGAGTAAGAGACCGAATGTTGTTCGGAGTTTCGGATGGGATCCAGGATATCACGAAGAGATCCGGAATGGTCCAGAGAATAAGATTCATATAAGGAAAGTCCTGTTTCGGGGTTGGAGAATGATTCCGGTGTTTTCATCGGGAATGTTCTAGAAGGGTCCGGAAGGTCCGGTACTCCGGAAGGGAAGGGTACATGAATGTGTCATAACAAGTTGGAATGGTTGCATCATGTACTAGGTGTCATCGCTGAGCAAAATAAAGGGATAAATCAAATCCTAGTTTGAAAAGTCAAACGCCAATTTGAAAAGTCAAACGGCAAGTTTGCTTGGTGGAGGGAGAGTAGGAAACCTACTTGGGGAGGAGTTCCTCTCCCTCCACCCGCCGGCCTTGGAGGTCGAGTTGGGGGAGGACTCTCCTCCCCTGGCCGGCGCCCTCCCACCTATAAAAGGAGGGGCAGGGCTGCCCCTCTAGACCTACACCTTGCCCCACCAAAACCCTAGCCCTAGACGCCGGCCCCTCTTACAGCCGCCGCCGCCCTAGGGAAAACCCTAGCCGCCGACTTGGGGCTCTCCCCTTGCCCTAGCCGCCGGCCTACACATCTCTCCTTGGTGCCTCTAAACTCTAGATCGCGAAGGCCTCTCTCATAGTCCACCATACTCGCTCCGGCTTAAGGCGAAGCCCTGCGAGATCTCCCCTCTACTTCCGGTACCACGCCGTTGTGCTGCCGGAATTGCGAGTAGAGTGCTACAACCTCCGCTGCCTGCTGGAACAAGGGAGAGGAAGGTCTTCATCGAGTACCGAACGTGTGACCGACTGCGGGAGCGCTGCCGGAACGCAGCGCCGGAAGGATCGTCTACACGATCTTGAGATCGGCAAGAGTACGACTACATCACCCACGAGAATCCGCTCTCGTTAAACAGTTTGGAATCTTCGAGGGTGAGTTATTCTATTGACTCGTTGCTACAATCTAGTAGATAGATCTTGGCTTGTTTGTTTGTATGCGGTAGAATTTTTTTCCATGCTACGAACCCCTACAATAACTCCAGCTCCGTTTAAAATAGCGCCGAACCCAGAGGTGAGATTCCAAATTAGTTTAAGATAGAGGTCAGATTTGGTCGAAGTTTTTTTAAAAAAGCCGGATTTAATAAGAAATACGGAGTTGGCTAACCTCAAGGTCAAATGCTCACCTATTTTAACGTAAATTAGAGCATCTCCACTCGTTGGTCGAAGACCAATTTTCTGTCGGACGGAACTAGTTTTCGATCAGGATACGCCCATTTTCCCAAGTTCCCAAGTTCGGCTAAAATTCATTAAAGATGGGCGAATTTCATTAAAGATAGGTGAATATAGACGGATTACATGAAATTTAAACTAAACTAATACATAATAAACTTAAAAAGGCTGTTGTCGTGGCCTCCGCCGGCGCCTTCGCCGTCCTACATGCCGAAGTTGCTGTAGAACGCCGTGTAGCCGGGGTCGGCGCGGCCGTCATCCTCGCCGCCGTCGTCGTCGTCGCTCGATGGCTGGTTCTGGCGGGAGATCCCCTGGCCTGGGTCGCCGAACCTCCAGGGCTGGTAGGACGGGCCTTCGTCCTCATCGTTGTCGAGGACGTAGAGTGGGGCGCCCTGGTAGGCGAGCTCACGCCCGGCTAACGTCCGACGCCGGGCGGCCTGCTTATCGGCCTGCTGTTGTAGGCCAAGAATGCGCTGCCGCTCCGCCTTCTCCCAGTCCTTCCTGGACCATTCCAGGATGTCCGGCGAGGAGGGATCCACTGGCGGCGGCTGCGGCGCCGTGTCGCGGAGCGACTGCTCCAGCGCCATCCTCTAGGCGCCGTCTTCGGGCGCCGGCGAGTCTTCTGTCTTGGGGCGAACTGGATGCCACGCGAGCAGGTCCGTGGCGGCGTGCGCAGTGGCGCCGAGCTGGAGGAGTGGGATGCCGACATTGAGGAGGACGAGTTCATGCTCGCCATGCTCCTCGTCATCCAGTTCGTCGGAGGTCGCCGACCTGACCTGGCCGCCGGCGTCGGTGTGGGCGGAAAGCCGAGCCGCGGCGTGTTCCCGCGGTTGATGTGCTCCATCACCGCCGCGAGAGTGGGTTCGCTGGATTTTGGGCTTGTGGGCTGGGAGGGGCTGTGAGAGGGCGTGAAGATCTCCGGCGAGGGGTACGGCTTATAAAGGCCGAGGTGAGCGGCGAGGGCGGGAAAAGGGGAAACGGCGGGAAGTTAGTGACCGCCGGTCCGTTGCGGTAGCCGAGGCGGCGACGATGGTGCCGTAATTCGGCGACGCATGGCCGATGCGACGAACAGTTAATGTCCGGCGGTCGCTGCGTCCGAGGATGACGACGACTCGGCTTCCTTCGCTGACTCGGCAGGTCCACGCACCGTTTCGTTTTTTTTCCGCCGAACTCGCTGAGTCCGGCGTTTCCAGGACGTACCCGGAAACCTGGGTTGGGCCTAGTAGTCCGGACAAAATTGGGTCAAATTCGACCGAAAACAGGTCCTTGGATACATGACTGGGCTAATTTTCGGTGTCCGTATCGAAATTCGGCGTTCGGATCAATGTCCTGGGTGGACGAGCGAAGATGCTCTTATTGCCAGATTTCGTCCTTGTGGCCTGCACCAGTGGAGACGCTGTGATCAGCACTCTTCAAAACTCATGTTCGGTTCGCTCCGCGGAATGGCTACAGGTTATGGAGAAAAGCGGGACGTGACCCAGCGGTGTATGCTGTGAAAGCAAGTCCAGCCCAGAAAAGTTTATTCATCACACTCACACGACAACCCCACTCCACCAAGAACCAGTCAGTGCGACTGGCATGTGGGGCTACATCCATTTACCACATGAGAGTTGTTACGTCACCTACAGCAGTGATGATGATACCACTGGGGCAGCTGCTGTACGCCGCAGCGGTGAAAGAGCCTGTCCTGTCCGGAGGAAAAGCGAAAAAGGAAAAGGTTTTGGGAGTTTGGACTCATCTTTTCCTTCCAAAACATTTTCTGGGACGAAAACAACAACAACAACAGCTCCTCATCCGGGCCCATCTCGCTTTGTGGTAGTAGTACCTTTACGGGTTATAAACGTCTTCAAATTTTAAAAATAGTGCCGTTGCTCGGCAAGCAATAGTAATGCCTCTGTGCGTATCGGCACGCACGGGTTGATCAGATGAGAGTACAGCGACACTGTTCTAGTAATTGCAATCTTGCAAGGTAGCGCCTCCTACGCTGCTTGTCCAGTAGCCGCACAGCCGGTGGTAGGCTAGTAGTGGTACGAGCTACGGGTGTGACAAATGAGTTTGTTTTGCATTCTTTTTACACGTAGGAGTAGTGTGGAGATACGAACAGTGGGAGTGTGGGATCTCCACTGCAATTTGCAAACAGTTTGTTTCATAGCTTACTGTATGCGATGTTAAAATATTCAGCACCGTGACTGTGAAAGTGAAAAGAAAGAAAGGAAAATGAGGCCCCTGTGACTGTCAAAGCATGGGGGTGTCTGAAGTTACCCCATCTAATGAATGGTCGCCCGATCGACGTGACCCCGTGCCAGACTCACGGCCCTGGACGCCAACGCAGCAGCGCCCATGCTTGGAACCAAATTTACCTCCTCTTCTCGGTAACATTTTCCTTTGCCTCTGTTTCTACCTCTGGCTCCGGGCCCATGCAGGCACGAGCAGTAGCTCGTGTATCTTTCCGCTCGTGACGGATTCGTTCCCACTATAGGCGCGCTCGATATCGATCTGATCGACCACAGTCGACAGCGACGGGTGGGCGCTCGCTGCAGCCTTTGGTAATCCCTGCACGCTTCGTCTCCATCTATACATCTCAGTTTCCCCGACGAGATGATTCCCGTCGTCTGCGACAGTGTGGCACCTTTGTATGCCTGATGTAAAAGAAAAACTCCGGTAAACTTTACTCCCTCGGTTCAGAAATAACCGACTTAGGTTTGTTTAGATTCAAACTTATACTTATAGCTGTATTCTTGTGTGTACAGATACATTTATATTTAGATAAACTTAAGTCAGTTATTTTTCTGAATGGAAGGACTGATACTTACCGGTACTGTAATTTTACGTGATGGGTGTGGCACAGTTGGACAGTGGCAGGCAGCGGCGTGACATGGCGCATCATGAATGATGATGTACGCCGATATGATATGATGGCCCTGGGATCAGTGCAGTGGGCGGGCGATGCCATGAATGATCCTCCTCCTCCTCCTCCTCCTGGGGCGTGCCAAATTATTACTCCGCCCACGTCACGTCGAATCACATCGCATCGGCCCAGAACGATAAACTCGTTCGTCCACACACACCAGGCCAGCAGAGCAGAACTCACGCCGCCCGCGTTGGCCTAGCTGCTGACGGCCGGGCCACCGTACCAGAATCCAGAAACGACTGCTTCCGAGCTAAGAAGGCATGGTGTAAAATTAACCCACGTGCACCTCCTTCTTCCTTTTTTTTTTAACCAACCTCCTCCTTCCTAGACTCGCTATACTAGCACAAAATATGAGCTGCATCGTTAGCAGATCTCTTTAACCTCTCAGCTCTTTTACTTCTCCCGTCTTCGTGACATATACCAGCAATAATTAATCTATCTATAGCCTCATCTTTTACCAGGTTGATGACCTCCAGAGCATCAGTTTCGGTAATGATGTGTTCAAGACCCATGTCGTGCACTAGCTGAATCCCATCGCGCACAGCTTCTGCCTCCATCATCACAGGACTTGCCGCCCTCTCAACCCATCTAGCCTGAGCTCTAATCAGCTTACCCGTATGGTCGCGTATCACCATGCCAGTAGAACAATCCATATGGTCTGGTCTAAACCCAACATCTACATTTATCTTGATTTTGTTAGGATCAGGTGGTTTCCACGGTGTAACCTCTCTATGTTTATTCCCAGCCGGCCAGACGAAGGTCAATGATTGTTTCTACTCCCATCGAACTGATTGGAGTACCGAACGTCCCTCCTCTCCATGCCATATAGCATCCCGTTCTGTCCACACTGCCCAAGCGTCACATAAAATGACACATGCATGTCCTCCCGTTACCCCTACTCCATTGGCCACATTACTAGGCCACGTTTCTGGATACAGCTCTGGTATTTTAATTGACGTGGTCATCTTTATCTCTTGCCAGAATATAAGCCCCAAGTTACACTCAAATAAAGCATGACACGTAGTTTCCTCTTCAGGCCCACATGATTTACAAAAGCCAATGTGTTCCATGTGCCTCTCCTTAAGAACCCGTCGACACGGAATGAAATTGTGAATTACCCTCCACCAAAAGTTGCTAACCTTTGGTGGAACTCTTAAATTCCAGAGCTACTTACAAAATGAGGTGGAATTAGCGTCCGACGCAAGATGGGCTATTGTTGGGGTTCGAGGACAGAAAACAAAATTTTCCTACGAATGAAACACTAATGCCAGGATCTATCTACTACTTGTAATGCAGTAACGGGAGAGGATACGATATTCATATCTTTAAAGACCGAACGCGGTTAACGTATCACGAGGAACATGGTTGAAGAAGTCGTTCCGACGCTGACCTCGAGGTCACGAAGTCCAACGGCCCCGACAACTCCTAGCGGCGAAAGCACGGCGCCACCCGATGGGGTCACACCCATACGGTGCTTGACGATGACTCCCGCTTCTTCCCGGTCCAGTCGAGATTGCGGGAGTAGATCTCCCGACTCTGAATCCCGCAGCGCGACTGCCAGCACTCCCATATGGGAGTAGCCCCTTAGGCTAATTGACACTAATGCACAAGTTATATCGATGCAGTAATGCACAAGTTATTTAACTATTTGATAGTAGGAAAAACCGTATGCTCATATTTCAATCTATAAAGATAACCATCTTCTCAGATTACTCTACTTGCATCAACCATTCTTATATGGAGTAATTTTGCAAAGATTACCACACACACAGGAGTCCCTGGACAACCGCAGGAATTTTCATCAATTTCCCTTTACTAGACCAGAAACATTCAGAGAAAGATAGGGAGTAACTCTAACACAGAGTTTGTCTAATGAACATCTCCTAGTTTCAAACTCGCAGTACCACCATCATACCTATAGAAACTGTTTCTTATGTAAATTGTAACAAAAAACACCAAAATGTTCCACTAATATTCATAGTCATGGTTATAGTGCTCTCACTCACGCACACTGTGTAACAAAAAACTACCACAATGAGTAAAAATTCTGACAGATATTTAATTTGTTTATATTATTATTGTCCTGGAGAATACTCAACAATCACCAGCGAGAAAGTATTGAAATTACAGGAAATAAATCTTCAGACGGATAATTCATGTCATATTGACGCGCGACGAAGTCCCGACGTCGCTGCTCCTTCTCAATCCCGGGCCCGGTATCGTTGAAACTGGAAGGTGGAAGTATGCTGGCTCATTAGGCTCTCGAGCGTGAGCCCATCGCTGGCCAACATGGAGACGACCGTGGACATAGTGGGCCTGTCGTCAGCATGGGCCTGGATACAGAGCAGGCCCACATGAATACATTTCACTACCTCCCCAACTTTATAATTTGGCCCGATTAGCGGGTCCACCATGTCGTACCATTTAAGGTCCTTCCAAAGCTGGTAAGCCTGTTTAAAAATTAACACAGTTCAATTAAAAAAACAGAGTTTAAACAATCGTACTCTCTCCTTCTTTATATATAGAGGTATATATACTTTTAGTTCCACATCTTGTATAGAGAAAACGTTTTAGTTCTACATCTTGTAAATTGAGCAAACCTAGTCCCACAACTTGCATCCCGTGAGCATTTTAGTCCAATTTAATCGCATTTCAACGAGTTTGACAAATTTTAACCAAATTCGTCCGCCTATATGGTGCCGCAATTTTTTCAGAATACTCCCTGTGTCAGTGCAAATAATAAAATATGTAGCTGCAATAGAAGGATTTGAACTCACGGCCTTTAATGGTAGTACGTGCTAGCCAATACCGCAGACACGGAGCCGAGAGAAAATCAAGAACGTTACTCTATTATACATTATTGTTTAGGCTGATGCGTGTTAGCTCATCCACACGCGTGCCGCGCTGTGTGTCCAAGCTGCTCGGTGCTCGTCTCCAAGCACGTGTCGGCGCGGCGGTGGGTGTGCGGCGCTCCTTAATCCGATGGATATGGAGCCCATGGTGAGCTAGAGACGGATATCAGTCTCTAGCTCATTTCATTGGTGAGTTAGAGACGGATATCAATCAATTACGTATACTAGCGCATGCACACACACACACATACACACACACACACACACACACACGAGAGAAGTGAGGATTGATTGACTGAGTGTATACATTCAGGCTACCCAGTCTACGTGTGTTATAAAGTTTTGAAAGATTCTAACAAATGATGTACTTGCAAGGGGTTATTTACGTTTTAAATATGCAAATTTTCAGTCAGAAATAATTTGTGTTATGGCCTATATAAAAAGACAAAATTAGAAATCCAGTTTTGTTAACAGTGCACCTTCAATTCTTGTCAGAATTGTCATTTTTTTGTGTGTAACCCCAATACAAATCAATACAGGTTAAAATTTTGCACACCAAAAGCTTATATCATTGCCCACATGTAGCTATTTTTCTGATTCTTGTGATACTTTGTATTTCATTTTTTAAATGTTCAAAATAAAGTCCTTCACGTAGCCTGAGACAAATGATTTTTTGATGGATACATGTCTTATATAGGAGCTAGGAACCGACTATCCTAAAGAAATATCTGGTACTAGCACGCATCAAATTATCACGCATGTCTAGCTAAAACACACAATGCGGACATTAGCCTAAACGCTAACGTATAATAAAATAACATTCTTCAATTTATCATATCTTTGTTTGTGTTGTAGTGGCAAGCATGTATAAAGTGCAGGTCGTGAGTTCAAACCCCTCTACTTATACCTATATATTTTATTATTTGCACTAACAGATGGAGCCCGTCTGTCAGGGCGTACCAAGGTCGCAATTGATAGAGAAAAATACAAAGGGGATATTTATAAAAACTGCGACATCGTAGGTGGACGGATTTGATCAAAATTAGTTAAACTTGTTGAAATTTAATCAAATTGAACTAAAATGCTCACGAGATGCAAGTTGTGGGACTAGTGTCGTTCATTTTACAAGATATGGGACTAAAATGCTCCCACGACGCAAGATGTGAGACTAAAAGTGTATATACCTCTTATATATAAGGCCACTATCAAAAACACAATTTGCCAATATACAAGACCACGGACACTTACCAAGGCAAATTGATTAGCTGTCTACCTCGTAAAATGGTGCATGTTAATCTGAATATTGCATGCAACCACAGGGAAGGAGACACCACATGCGACATATTTAATTAGCATGAAACATGGACCACATGCGACATATTTAATTAGCATGAAACATGGACCACATGCGACATATTTAATTAGCATGAAACATTACTCCCCTGGTCCAATTTATTAGGAATGCACATAGTTTAAGAAAATCTTTAACCATCAATTTTGATCAATAAAATATGCAATATATGTCTCAAAAAAATATATATCATTAGAAACTACTTTTAAAGATGAATCCAATGGTATAATTTTTGTGATGTATTATGTAAAATTTGTTGCCTAAATTTGCTGATCAAAATTGTTCTTAAACTACGTGCATGTCTAATAAATCGGATCGGAGGGAATAGCATTTTTTCATAATTATATGTGCCATTTATTAGTTGGTTGCATTATCTTAGTAGTACTTGGAATACTACCTCCATTTCGGTTTATTATCTTGCATAAGATGAAATATCTAGATCAAGGTCACTCAACTAGTTAAACTAAGAGGTAAACACTGTCACGTAAACAAATAGGGTAAATAATTCCAGGGCTTATGTTATTCCAGATAGAAATCTGACAAAAATTGTGGACCAAAGTTGAGTTTAGTTATTCTTACGAATCCGGTGAAGTATCGGTAACCGTCATAGTTATCCATTGCCGCGTTCGTAACCCCTCTAAGATCTCTAGAAGTAGAACACCAAAGCTGAAGACGTCCGATTTCATCGAGAATAGGCCATCAGCGAGATACTCTGGAGAAATATAGCCTCTGATGCATTCAAAATTATATGTTAGTGTCAGGAATTTGAGGGAAAAGAATATCGATAAGCGATGGCTATGTTTGAAACACTTACGGTGTTCCCGTGACTATCTATGTGTTTGCTTGGATTATATTACGGGGGAAGATACGCCCGAACCCAAAATCCGATATCTTGGGTGTCATGTCTTCATCGAGCAATATGTTGTCTGCCTTGAGATCACGATGGATGACTCGCAACCGGGAGTGCCTGTGTAGGTATAGCAACCCTTGCGCAATTCCCTCCACAATACGGAATCTGATCTCCCAAGTCAATATCACGGATCTTGCGCTATCTATAAACCATTTTCATAAATGCACAAAAATTAGAGATGTAAACGACAAATTTTATTGAACGAAATCCATTTCGCGCCACGAAAAGGAAAAAAACATAGAGATGTTCTAGATCGTAATGACGATATTTGATAAAAGAAATTCATCTCGCATCATAAAAAGAGGAATAGAGATGTTTTTTATTTGAGCTAAAAAGTACTATCTTCGGTCCATATTAACATCGTCTACTTTATCTATATATGACTGCATCTAGTCTAAATACTAGTTACTTATTTGGCCCAGTTAAGGATTAGAAATGCATCTGGTTGGGCCCTGAGACACAGAACGTAAATCACTGCACGCTGTACATGAGGGTATAAATCCCTGGGCCTCGATGGGCGGCAGAAACAGCTATGTAATGGCTTCTGGCCGATGATTAATCTAACTTACTAGACAAAACAGCGAGCTTTGTCTCGCCGCCTGCATTGCTTTGTCGCACGGTGTGGTTGTTACAACGGAGGAAGTATTATCCATGTCTGCACTCCATCCCATCTCTAGCAGCTTCTCGCCGAGGCTGGATGGCCGACCAAAAAAATAATACGAAGATAACACATTCCAGGCTCCACTTAAGAGTTCCAATAATAACAGCATTTTTTCAAAATTATTTCTCTAAATACCATCATTTTCCATGAATCAAATGCAGATAAACATCGGTTGTTTTACCAACCAAATCCCGCAACTCGTCACCAAAGAACACCATTTAAGTAGTGTGAAATTTCCGTTAGATGCAAACTGAATGGTATTAGGAGAGGATGTTTTTTGAAACTTACAAATTTATCAAAAAACAAAATAATAAAATATGGATGAAGCACATACCCTACTTACGGAAATGAATACAATCTCCATCATCTAATGCTAAGATAAACCATATCAATGGAAAAAATTAAGTTGATATCACATATATCTGTAGCATTCTGCAATTTGCAGGTGCATCCAAATTTCATGTTGTCTACATCGAGCACATGAAGATCACAAAACTGGTTATACAAAGAAAAAAAATCAATACTGGATGCAATGTATGCAGTTGGTGGAAATGACAACAGTTGCTCTATGCCTGTGAAGTCAAAGCTGAGTCATGAAGTCGCAAATTCATGTCGTACAAAATAAGAGGATGTAATAATGAAAAAGCATATGATGTAACAAACTCCAAGAAACAGAGAAAATGTGACATGCTACTGTATCATCTCACCTTGTCGTCCTTCTCTTATGTTTTCATAGTATGAAAGAAAGAGCAATTAATCCTGTCCAGCTGTGATATCCCATGAATAATGAATTGACAGAACGAATGGTATCATATAGCGAGAAATGAAACACTTGTACGGATTGAGTGCTACCATTATGAAATAACAGAGGCATCCTGGACTACACTTTCTGGAACTAAAACATGAGTACGAATTGTTGCCAAAATGTGAAACACGCCCAAGCTACCCTATTGTTAGGATCGAAACCTTACCTTAAAGGTCCACCCGTATGTGGGGGCAGGCCCTCTGATGCCGGCCGCTCCAACCCTCTCCCTCCCCCTCCCTCCGCCGTCGGGCAAAGCCGGTGCGATGCCGACGGAGGTGGAGGCGCGGGGCTCTTCTTCCGACGGCGGAGCACCTCGAGGTCAACCGGGGGAGAGGGCAGAGGGTCGTGGCATCGGCGGGTCAGGCGTCTCCCCAGCGGCGTGGCGGCAGGCTGCTCTTCAAGATGGGCGATAGGAGGAGCTAGGTGTTCCCAGCGGCAGCGCCTACAGGGCCAGATCTGGGCCAGGTTGGGCCCGATATGGGCCCTGCGGGCACCGGCCAAGGCCCTTGGTCACCACGGGTGGTAGGCACCTCCTCCTGGCGGCGATGCAGCCAGGGTACTGGATCTAGGACGGGCGGGCCTAGATCTAGTAGTCGCGCGAAAATCTTGCTCAGGGGCCCGTGGGCGGCACAGAGATGTTGTGGTCGCCATGATCGTCCCTCCCAGCCCTTGTGGGCCCAGGTGGTGATCCTCAAACCGACGATGGTCCGGTACTCTCAGGTGAGAGTGGTGGTGGTGCAGCTGCTACTTGGCAGCAGGGATCGACGGTGCTAGTTGATCCCCTGGTGGGCGGAGAAGTAGGGGATAGTGTGGGGGTTGGCTTGGACGACGGTTCCCTGCTGTAGTACGGCGGCGGGGCTTCACGGACTCTTGGGGGTTCGGCCGGGCCAGGAGGGCTTGGTTTGCCTCCATGGCCGTATCCGGTTGGCTACCACCTTCCAGTGGTGGAGGTTGTTCCCTCCCGGCGCTGTTGTTCCAGCAACCCTTGCCGAAATTCCTTTTTTCTGTCATACCGGCCTTGCTTCGTGTGTCACGGTGAAAAGGCAGTGGCGGCTGCAAGACTGTGGTGGCGTGTGTTGGCGGGCGGCGAGTAGCGAGCATGGTGGAGCATTGCGAAGCATCCAAGAGTGTTTTTTAGGGGTCGGGAGAAATCCCTTGTCATCTTGACACCGACACGGTGACACCTAGGGGTATCATCGTCCTTTCTAAAGGGCGTCGGGTGTACCTCTTCCCCACCTTCTGGAGCATACCGAAGGAAACCCTAGGATCAGTCTGGGCAGCAGCGTCATCAACGTCGTCTTCTTTCTTGGAGGTGTTTCTTGGTGCACGACGCTTCAGAGTGCTAGGCATGTGCTGTCGTCGAGCCACTGTTGTCGGCTTTGTTTCCTCTTTTTTTCTTTGTTGTTTTTTTGAGCGTTGTCTTGCCTGCCCAGCTGTGGTCTTAATCGTGGTTGCTATATTAATATAGCTAGGCGCAAACCTGTTTTGAGGAGGAGTGATATCTGTTTTGAGGAGGAGTGATATCGTACCATCTTGTAAATATAATGCAAAGAGGAGTGATATTGTACCATCTTGTAAATATAATGCGAAGATGACATCGGGTAGTTGCTAAAATATTTGGATTAGAAAAAATGGCTATAGGTGAAGTCGTCAGTCCATGAAAACGTGTTTGTGGCTGGTATATATGGTAATTTATTAATCTAGCAAAAATATTTAATAAATGATATCCATGTCATTATCATATCTCTCCAGAATGAAATTTCGCAAAATTCATGAAACCAAAAAACCCACTCAGAAGCAGAGTGCTAGGATAGGAGCCAAACCCGGCTCAAAGTTGTAGTGTTAGTGTGTGCTAGCATGTCGAAGAAAAATCACCAATGTTGATAGACACTCTTATATTTTCACTACAACACAACTTGTCTTTACAACACCATGTGTAGATCAAAGAAAATTCTATACTATAGACAAAACTGAGAGATAACACGATACGGGTGACTCTTTGAGCTCTATACCAGCCATAGTGGTGCCAATTTCTTCTTAAACTTCTCCACCTCTATAGCCTCCTCCGCAGCCTATACCTCCTCAATGGGCACCGCGTCCAACTTTACACCATCGCTGGCCTAGCTCGAACTTCTAGCATGTTCTACCAACGTCAGCGGCATCTCCCAAGTCACATCAAAACTAACAACACAAGCAAGGAATTGCCACAAAGAATATAGAGCGAAAGCATTGCTAATGCGGTTGTGATTGGAATGTACGAATCCATGGGTGTACATATGTTGTGCACTCGTGGAAGATCTACTTGGGGAGCCAAATTCAGGAGATGGAGACTAAATTTATTCTTTAGGTTCTGGAGAGCCAATACATGCCCCATGGCTGCCTATACATAACACAATGGACAACTAAAAACTCAACAACAGAACAGAGAACATGTTTCTTCACAGCCAATGACTTTATCAATAAATACTGAACAAAGGAAACACTAATTAATGCAATCAAACTTCATATGAAAAATATCTAATTACAAAAACAATTAAAGAACCTTGAACATATTAGTTTAGATGTTCATAACACTGACCATAGGCCTTCTGTAATGGAAGGATGGAAGAACAAAAGTTTAATAGAAGTCACACCGTAATCATTGCTTTTGTTGTCTGGTTGAAATCAAGAATTCCAATATAGTCGTGCACTCGTCTTGGCTGAGTATATTAAGAACATGAGATGCGACGATAGGCCCAATTAACAACTGCAGAACATTATTTAAATAAAAAATGTTGTTGCGCATAAAACACACAACTCCGTTAATGGCAAGTTCTAACCGCGGCTGGACCTGAAAATCCCAATCTGTGAGGTTTACCATGTTTTACTTCTCTGAAGTTTCCTCTAAACTTACTAATACCTGAGTAGTCCAACCATATTTCCTAGTCATGTAGTATACATGGAAATATGTGGTGTTTAATGGATCTGTGTACATCCTGCATCTGCAACTCTAACTCACATTTGTTCCAATTCGCCCAGGACCAATAAAGAAAATGCGTGAAGAACTCACACGAGTACCAATCCAGGGGTTTGATCAATCAAACAATGTCTCCTCATTCCAACGTTGGATGCAATGGTGTTGTCATACACACACTGCAATAGGCCCCGGCAAGTATCAGGAGGGACGCGAGGGCAAGCACCACCAGGACCACCTAGAACACAAAAATTCAGAGGAGGTAGCGGCTATGCTACGTGGGTGAAGGGACCGAAGGGATGGGGCTGAGAGAATGCCTACACTTGGAACCTTCTTGTCGATTCACTTGCACGGTTGCCGGCTCCCGGAGTAGGGCGACCATGGCAGGGCGGAACTGGAGAGGGACAGGATGAGCAGAGAGGGATAAAGGAGGTCATGTACATTCAAATATGGTGCACTGTCCACGAGCTTCACGTCCTAATCATCGTCACCCTGGTCAGCATGGGGAAGGCCATCAGCCACCTCTCTTAGAACGAACGAACCTGCAACTCCCGACAACCCCACCGTCATGTGAACAACGATGGCACCACATGACGATAGCAAGGTGCCGAACCAGCTCCCGCCCGCACAATCAGCACCCAAGCCCAAGCCAGGACGCGAACATCACAGTACACCGGGATAAGAGACCATATGCACTCACCCAAACGGCCTGGAACCCTCGCAAGTAAAGTCAAAGATCCAACACACATCTACCGGGCGGAGGAAACTACAGAATCCTTGTCCTGCAACTGGTTACCTAATAGTCTTCCTTTTGAGTAATCATACCAAGGTTCAGATCTCAGGATGCAGACGGACGCGTGGATGGAGTCCATTGTGTTTACTGAGTGAGCCGTCTAAACAAATTTAGCTGTCCGGTGGAGTCCGTGTAGTCGCATTCAGCTGCCCGCGGAAATCCAGTGGACAATACGGACCGCGAGCACTGGCTAGCTAAGTATAGCTTATATACGTATCTTTTTGATAAAAAACTTGTTACACTAGCCAGCTTAACGCCAGCCCTGTCCACTAGCTAGCTTGCATTACCTACTCTAACTCATGTACTCCTTGAAACAGGCTTTTACTCTTTATAAATAAAGCGTACATGTAAGACTGCTGCTAGGCAGACAACACAACGCCCAAAGACAGAGATACAATAAGATACACAATGCTGGGGCAGAAACACACACGATCCGGACTAAAACAAGGAAAAACACAAACACAAAGAGGGAAAGCGACCGTTGCTGCCCGGACCAGAGACTGGCCCTAGGGATTCCCCCGGCACACAGAGAGGAATGGATGAAGGGAAGCCACGACGCCCTCCAAGAAGGAAGATACCACCCGCGGGCGGCACCGCGTCGGTGTCGGTCGAGCCGACAAGGATTTCTCCCGATGGCCCTATCCACCACCCCCGGACGAGCCGTTGCACAAGAGACCCGCGAGAACGAGGCTTCACCACCACCAAAACTTGCCGCCCACGAGCATGCGCCACTCCGGTTCTGACTTCGTCATCAACGTCTCACCGAGCAAGCCGCCGTGAGGTCTACAACATCGTGGCACAGGTAGAAATGAAACGGGCCCATAGCTCCGTGGCCGCGTGGGAGGGAACTTCCTCCACCCCTGGAGGCAGTCGACCGGACACGGCCGTAGACAAACCAGTCCTCCATAGGCTCGGTCGGGTCCAGCGGACCTGTAAAGCCTCCACGGAGGCATACCAGTCTCATGGCGAACTAGCCGGGCCCCGATGGGCCTGTAAAGTCCACCACCATGCTGCAACAGGCCGGCCGAGGGCACCACGGAACCCACCCACCCTACCCGCCAAGATTTATAGAGCAGCCAAGCCCAGCCGGCCCTCCACGACCACGTGATTCCCCAGGGAGCGTCGCGACCACGCGATTCCTCGTCGCCACGCAGCCCTCCACGCCGCCACCGCCACGCCCCTGCAGCCCGCGCCCCGCAGCGTCCGGAGCACCACCGCTGGCCCGCACCAGCCCACTGCTTGCGAAGGAGAAAGGTCCTCGCCGCCGCCGGCGCCGGCCGGGCTTCGCCCAGGCGTGCCCTCTCACGGAGGCGAGGGAGGAGTGGGGCGGGGCGAGGAGCCGACGGCGGCTAGGGTTCCGCCCGGTCGCTCGCTAGTGCGACGCCGGGACCGAGCGCGTCCGATAACTCTGGCAACTAGTGCGCGCTCTAACTTATGTGTTGTCTTCGTAACGAAAAATATGTCGCATATTTTACTAAATATACATATATCTAGATGCATTTAAGTGTATAAATACATCATGCTAATTATTAGCTTTGTAGATTATCCAAATTTCTTCTTTATCACGCTAAAAATATAATTTAACTAATCATCAGCTTAAAAATAAATGAGCAGCTTCTTAGATAAGTGCTAATCATCGGCTTAAAAATAAATGATACAGATCAAGTGCTAATCATGGGAACAGAGGCGCCCGGCGGCCAGGCGCACAGGCGGTGGGCGGCGAGATCTTGCGTGCTGCCTCTTAAGGAGTTTTTTTTTTAGACAAGCCAAGGAGCTATTTTATCACGGACATAACAGGCCGAGCGGGCTCCGTGGACCTGTCCGGCAAACCTGTTTAAATTATATAGATGGTCCACGACGCCGTTTAGACGGTTTAGACGGACACGGCCAGACGGACTCGTGGACGTCCGTATCCATCCTCATCCTTCAGATCTGAAACCATCATAACCCAGATCTTACTTGGAAAACTTTCGTTGCATCAAGACTCACGGTTATATAATCACAAATCATAAGCCACTGCCTTATTGAGCATAAGATCTGTCTGTGGCCTCCAAAAACAATCATGTGAAGACTTGATAGCGCTAGCTCAAAAAATATTATGCGGATTCAAACCAGAGAGACGCATACCTCGGCAGTGCTCGCGGTCAAAGATTAGGAATTCGGGAGTGTTCAGGCCTTGTTGGATTCTAGGGGCGCCTGAATTGGAGCCGTCAGCTCTCCATACAATGAATCCATGGGTGACAGCCGCCGCCGTCGCCACCGTCTGTATGCGGACTACTACGGATTTTTTTACAAATATACCCCTCTGCAAACATGCATCGCCAAAAATACCCACCTCGAAAAATGATTGTCAAAACTGTCCTGACGGAATGTAGAAAAGCCGCCACGTGGCTCTTTCCGCCATGGCGCATGGCGATGCTGTCATCCCGCCATGGGGAAAGGCGGAAACGGCATCCCGCCAAAGGGATACGCGAAAGGGCGTCTGGTCACGTTGATGCATGGCGGGAGGAGCTCCCCGACCCAGGGGTAGGCGGGATGTACTTCGAGGCATGCGTGCTTGGCACGAACGAAAAGAAAGGCATGTCTGATACGCATGCAGAAGCGACGTCTTGCAGCGCATTGATTCCTTGGCTATGTGCGGTCGAGCCTCTCGGCGGTCAGCTTATCCCAGCAACGGCAATACTCGTTTGTTAGCTAAAGATGCGTGCATGCTAATTCAGCTGCAAGTTTGGAACTCGTTTGGATGCGGGCAACACTACAGCGCGAGAGAAACAAAGCTAATACTGTATGCTCCTACTATTTTAAAGAACGAGCAACACTAAATGCATGCCTGTCAGACGGATCAGCGACGTCCCGTTGCAGCAACAATACGGTAGGAAAACGGTGGCATGCGTCCCTCCAGCCAGGCTCCGTGGCGGCACATTCCTCTCGCCAGGCCTGTCACCCGACCCCACCACATCCCGCCATTGCCGGAGGCGGGAAGGACCTTCCGCCTGTCCCCATGGAGGGATCTGTGCTCCACCAGCTGCCATGGCGGGAGGTGCCACGTGTTAGCTTTTTCGTCTCCCGCCAAGGTAATTGTGACAATAGAATTAGCATGTGGATATTTTTAACTATGCCTAAATATAGAGAGGTATATTTGTAAAAAAATCGATACTGCGGCGGGCGCCGTGTGGTGCCTTCTCCTGCATCGGCGACGCACTGGATGGCCGTAGGGCCGGCGAGGAAAGGGAAAATAAGAGGCTTGACCGTGTGAGGCTGGACCACCACTCCACCGCTCCACCATGATGGTGGGGCTCATAGAACAAAGGGCCTGCCACATAGAGGAGAGAGAGAAAGGCAACTCGGCTCAAAGAAGAGTCGTCAGCCATGTTAGAGTACGTATACATGTATAGACTAGAGATAGACTAGGACTCTACATCTTATACTCCAAGTCTCCGTCTATCCCGTGTACGTCTATATATACTCCCCGTGAGGGTCAAATCAATATATCGAAATATTAGGGATTCAATATTTTTTACATGATATCAGAGCGGTTAGTCTCACGGCGCCGATCCTAGGTTCTTCCACCACTTCCGCAACGCGCCGTCCCCGGGGAGACTACTCCTCGGGGGCGCGGCACCCGATCAAAATCAAAGATTAGATCGGTTCTTTAGATTAGATTAGATCCAATTTCAATTCTAGTTTAGATCCAATTACAGCCAAATCAAATCCTAGATTAGAACCCTCTGGTGTGGATTGGTGCAAAACTCCAAAAGCTCGTCGAAATCGATCTACGACGACAGCGCACTACTCAAGATCCCGTGCATGGCGACGCTCAATTCGGCAGTGCGTACACGAGCGCGCCGGCCGGCCGGCCGAACGAGCCGGCTACGCGCATGGCACATGCGGCGTTTGACCATAGTGCATGGTGCCATCCAGATCCAGCGTGCACTAGGGAAGACTAAAGAAAAAGGTACACGCAAAATACATATTTTCAGGCCACCAAGATCTGTCGCTACTCCTCCCGTGCCCCGCATCAAGATCATCACTTCATCTTGACCGATCTGCGCTGCCCTGAACGACTACATCGCCGATCTGCACTACATCAAGCCTACTACAACAACCCCTCCGACGTCAAGCCGTACGACTACGCCAGGCTACAAGCCAAGATCTTCGTCGAGCACATCCATGGAGAAGCGACATCGACATCATCCACACGCCAGACCGGTGTGGAACACTACTACGCCGACTTCTCCGACATCAAGGCTTCGACATCATCGCCGCCACAAGGGACGCCTTCGAGCGACGATCATCGTCGACACGCCTACTCTTTCATCGCCGATATATCATCGCCAAGGTCTACATCTACGTGGTCTTCATCAACATCTTAGTCGACACATCGCCGCCGCCGCTATACCCGTCCACATAATGGACATACGACTACGACGCCCTCTGACAGTACATGTACTGCAAGGCACGACGACGGCATTGTCGCGTCCACGACCCTGACGACTGCATCAACAAACCGGCATCACAATTGTGACGCCCCTACGACCGCACATATGGTTCTGGCAAAACCATGTGTGCTTGGTGGGTTCCTCCAATCCTGGCAAAATCGGTGGTCTCACTTATGACCGCGTCCAAGAGACGCCCCGACGGTACCTCTACAAGGTACAAAACGTCCACAAGTACAGCTTCGTCAACAACAACAACAAAAAACCGTGCAATTTTTTGCGCCTCCGGCAAATGGCGCCACACCACTACGACGACTACGACATCGACCACACCTACATCGACCACGGCTACATCACGATCGGCTACCTCGACATCGACATCAAGAACACCGTCTACAGCAACTCAAGAACTCCAGTTAACAGTGTCCGCGTCGTCACTTGCGTCCATGCCACTCCCGTTGTGACTGCGGGAGGGAAGAGAGACACTAGAAGGGGACGCAGTCACCGCCCCTAGGTGTCAGCCATGATCATGCCGACGCAGGTGATGATGATAAGGAGGAGAAGACGACGGAAGCGCAAGACTTCAAATCCAGTCGCAAGCGTCCGCTTCACTCCCGCTCCGACTGAGGGGGGATGTTAGAGTACGTATACGTGTATAGACTAGAGATAGACTAGGACTCTACATCTTGTACTCCAAGTCTCCGTCTACCCCGTGTACGTCTATATATACTCCCCGTGAGGGTCAAATCAATATATCGAAATATTAGGAATTCAATATTTTCTATAAGCCAGACGCGTATGCCATGCAACCGCACCACGCGCCAGCCCAACCGAGGCAAGAACGGTCAAAGGTAGCCACGTGACGGGACCCACATCACAGCGGTATCGCTGCAGCATGTCCCCGTAGTCTCAGATGACTCAGAATGCTTGGCCGCAACAGGCCCACGGACAGCGACCCAAAACAACAAGGCGCATCGCAGGAGGCTGAGAGAGCTTCCTGCATCTCACGCTTAAGTTCTTAAGGGAATACTACTACTCTCTTCGTTATGGTTTGGAGAGCGTTTTAGAAGATTGTTGAAACCTAGATGACCGCTGATTGGAGCCAAATTTGTGTCAAAAATATACGCCCATTAATTATTCGACGCCCTATTAAACGTAATTACTCAATGAAAATGAGTAGTTTAGGCGCATGCATTGGTAAAGTTGCATGCAAGAATTAATTCCTTGGATGCATGGAGTAGGAAGTGGGAAGGAAAATTGGGCATTAATTATGTAATTAAGTCTAACGCGTCTAGGAGGAGAAGAGTTTTGAAAACGCATGGCTTTTGTAAGACGCCCTCCAAACCGTGAGGGAATAACTTATACAAATATAAATATAGATTGAATTAGTTGTTTACTTATCTAATCACTACTAGTAAATACGGTAACAGTTTTTTTTTTTTTTACCAAAAATGTATACTTAAATGGAAAGGAGGAAGTAGTAACGAGGGTGGCGCTCGAGAGACCTTTTTTTCCGAATTGTGGCGGTCGAGAGACTTACTGAAAATAAATCCATCCAGGCTATTGTTCTCCATATACTCATATATCAGCATTTTATCAGTGCCATGGACGCAACAACCTAGAAGTCTGGCCAGATTTCTGTGTTGGAGCTTCGCAATTAATTGGATTTCATTTTTGAATTCTTTTAGTCCTTGGTCCGAGGAAGAAGAAAGCCGCTTGACGGCGATCTCGAGCCCGCCATTCAATTTTCCCTGGGAAACAACGAACATATGTATGATCAGACTACAAATTGTTCGTAGCGGATTGTTTTGATCGCGGATTGTTTTGATCAATGTGTGTTGCATTGAAACTATGACGGCGATATGGAAGAATGTCAGACTTACCCTATAAACAGGCTCGAAGCCGCCCTCGCCAAGCTTGTTCTCATCAGAGAAGTTACCGGTGGCAGCCGTGATCTTGTTGAACCCGTAGATGGTGATCCCCTCAAGCTTCCACGACCTCAACACTTTCTCCGTCTCCGTGTCCATCCCACCTGAGTAATCGATTCATCGAGATTTCATTAGTGATGAAGTGCATAAGATTAAGGGGTAGGAATGTGCATATCAAAAAGGTACAAAATGGCAATAGGCCTAGCCCTACTTAACGTCCCTCTCATATGTAGAGGCGAAAGCTCCTTCGCGGCCCGGCCCTACTGTTATTCTTGGTCCAATACATGGATCGCTTGCAAACTGACCGAAGCGAACGAAAACAATATAAGCCTTGTTGGGCCGAGCCGAGAACAGAGTTTTTTTAACCAGAGACCAGAATAGATTCCCTTTAACGAAACGTTAGCTAAGTGAGTCGTTTTTTTTAATCTTTATCTTTACTACTACTATTATAATGCAACAGTTTTGAATTTGGATTTACCACTTCACACTCCCACTTCACACTCAGTTTCCCGCCAAAACAAACCCTGGAGTCTTTTCTGTCGTTGATTTGTCATGATGGGCTGATATCTGCCGTTCATCAATCACCACCACTCAAAATCCAATGGCTAGTGTGTGCTGGATTCGCCTCTCCTGCTGCGTACAAGTCTGGCTAATCCAGTCGCGTGAGAACTGCCTAGGAGCTAGATGGTTTTTCCAGAACATGCATGTACCGGTAGGTTATGGGTAACTGGATCTTCTGTGGCTGATCGATCATGTATGTTAGGTTTTGGGCTAAGTGGATCTTCTGTGGCTGAGTGATCTAGGATTCTATTGTGGGTAGCAAAACATCCCATAAACTAGAAAAAATTCAAAATCTTCAACAGAGGTGCTTCATGTTCTGCTCATCATCTGAGATTCTTATGCGATTGATTTTCCTTTTAACTAAAGCTCGCACATAATAAACTAAACAAATAAGAAACATGCACTAACCAAAACACTTCATATTTGAAGAGGCCTATTATACCATCAAAGGAACAATCTCTATTTCTAAATAAATTATAAACATGTTATTTTTGTATTCATTCATATTTTTATAATTCTTCACTAGAATTTTGTCTTATGGTCCTGTTTGAAGACTGTGTACATATAAAACTACTCTTCACACTTTTGTATAGAAACACGAACTGAGTTTGAGCCGTCCATACAGAAATTAAGTTGTGTATACTCCCTTTTGCATGACCTGGAACATGTTTTTGCAGAAATTAATAGTGCGTCGAGCTCTAATTAAAATCCCATATTTCATTAAAAACACAAGTTAATCTTGTATTCCCACCGTCTCAAAATAGATGTCTCAAAGGTTTGTTAAAATTTGGATGAATCTATATAGTAAATAGTGTCTAGATTCATCAAAATTTTGAAAATCCGAGACACTATTTTGAGACGGATGGAGTAGTATTTATTATGCGGTTTTGCTATTTCCAAGATAACTAAGAAGTCAATAATTTTAAGTTCACATTAAAAAAATCATCGTATCTAAATATTGAGATCTCGGTTGACGAGAGATAAGTATTAATAATGGTCGAGAAAAAACCACCCTCACCAGCACGACGGAAGGTTCAGACGTTACCTTTGCTGGAGAGCTTGTCGGTGCGGTAGCAGGCTGGACGCTCGGAGTTGGAGGGGCGATGGCGGGGTATTCTTGGCGAAACATTACTTTGATATTTTTAGAAGTCCCCGATGTTTTGGAGGTCTTCTTCAAACTCATACTGACCTTCTTTCCGAAACATGCAAAAGTATAAGTACAAGAACAAGACGTGGAGCTCTTCCGCTTACATGCCAACGAGACAACATCGTCGGACACGACGGTGACTTCCTTCATCTTGGGGTCGTAGACTTGGGCAGCCATGTTACCTTCGTCTAGTTACTTCAGCTGCTAAGTGAATCCCGAAGTGTTAGATGTAATGGTAATGGCTAGACGGAAGAACTAGATTATATGTCGTACACGAAAAATAAACAAGTACCTCTAGGCACGTGCCGCCCTCGAACATGTTGTAGGTAATGGTGAATCCACGCTTCCTGTCCTTCACCTTGACGATGTCTTTGAGGCGAAGCTTGATGGAGTCACTCGAGAAGTTGTCCTCGGAGATGCGGGGGCTATCCTTCCTATCCTTGGTATACTGGTGCATGAGCTTCGCGCGGTGCTGCAGAGGCTGGATCCGCCTGATGAACCAGTACATGGCTAGGTCCAACCCGGTCAGACCCGTGTCTACGAACCACTTAATCCGCCTAACAACGCGGGAGGCTTCGTCGTCGGAGGGAAGGAGGGCTTGGGATCTCCATGTCGGGGCTTCAGCGGCAGCTCCGTCGACAAAGTCCGGGTACGTTCCTTCTCGGCCATCCAGAGGGATATCTGGGCCATAGAAGTACGTCCTCTGCCAGTTCTTGCAGGACTCGTGACCTACAATGTCAGAGAACCGCCGGCCAGTCCGGATCTTGAAGCTAATAGTTCCACAATTTTTGAGCTCATCCTTGCTCACTCCAGCTTCCCTCTTGACAGTAAAGAAGTATATAAACAGATCTAACCTAGGACTAATTCCTAGGTATCCCTCACAAAGCGACGTGTAGTTACTAAGCGCGTGGATGCTATTCGGAGAAAGGTTCTGAGGTTGAACCCGGTAGTGGCTAAGGACCTCTATGAAGAAGTCAGAGATTGGGAAGGAGATGCCGCGTACCAGTTGGGCTTTGAGGTACACCTTTTCTCCATCTTGGGGAGAAGGGACGACCTCACCGGCCAGCGCCGCCCGCCAGATCAGCCCCTCCGTCGTGGGGAGGTATCCCTCGGCGAGCATCTCCTTGAGATCGCTCTCGGTGATATCGGAGCCGCGCCACTCTCCCTTATGTGAATCGCCCTCCTCTTCCAGCAGTTCTAGCCCCGCTGGAATATGGTCACCGCCGGTGGTTTGCGTGGAACCACCACGCCTTCTGGAGGCACGTGGACGGAGACCGCCGTCTTGGCCGTGGCTTCACTCGTCGCCACCATGGACGGTGTGGTGCTGCTGCTAGCCATTGGTGTGGAATAAGACTGCCAGTGAGATGGGAAAATCTAGGGTTTTTTCCTTCGTGCGTGCGGAGAGCTCGAGGAGGCGTTTGCTAGAGGAAGAAGACGATGCGAGGAAGAATGTGATGAAAGAATAATAATTACCACAATTATAATTTATAGTACTCAACATCAAGATTCGTGCAAGTTGATCGAACGGTTGTTGCATGGACATCGCGTGCGCGGAAATTTCGCCATGTTCCCACCGCCGCCGCCAACGGTTCACATCCTTCGCGCGGGAAAAACGGCTATGATTGTGTTCTCTGCATGTGTGAGGTACGAGGCGTCACTAACCTATGGTCTATGTTGATCTACTGACATAGGCAGGTGAACCATCCCATCTGAAGATTTCGGCATGGACGGATTCTATCCGGCTACGGGAAGAATATGATGGAAGATTCAGCATTTCTCCGACTTACATGTTGAAGACGAAGAACATTGCAGGGTTCTTGGGAGGACTACAACATATTGCTTGACAATTTGCCGACATCCATCTAGACGGAGCATTCAACCTGAAGAGGCAAGACGACGCAATATCTCGGAGTTCTCCGGGGACTATTGTTGGGGATATGCTAAATGGGTATCACCATTGCATGTCTCTAATCCGGATAACCCGGGTGGCCCACAGTTGGTAGTAAGGCCCATGGCCTGCTGGTGAAATGGATCGTATGTGCACCTAGAGGGGGGGGGGGGTGAATAGGTGCTAACCAATTTTTAATACTTTTTCAATTTTAGGCTTGACACAAAGTAAATTCTCTAGATATGCAACTACGAGAATTTCCCTATATGTAACCCTAACTACTAAGCACGTAAAAGAGGAGCGAGGAAACCGTAGTGGAGCACGCGGAGACACAGGGATTTGTTTTACCGCAGTTCCTTCCTTGTTAAGGGAAGTACATCTGCGTTGGAGGGGTGGGCGGTTCTAAGACCACCACGCCACAATAGGCCTCACTCTATTCTCCGATGGATCTCGCCACGAGAGGCCTGATCCACCTTCTCCACTATTGGATCCCTTCGAGGAGGGAACCGGTGCCTTTTACAACACTATCGAGGCACACACCCACAACTGAATTGGGGGCTCCCGAGATGACAACAAGCTGCCACAAGAACAAGGTTTATCAATATAAACAAAAACGAGGATCTAGATATTTGCAAGAAATACTAGATCGGAGGTTCTCCAAATGAAAGCGCTTGATTGCTGATGATGAAGATCGAGTTCTCCTCCTTCGATTCCCCAAGGGATGGGGCCTTTGGGTGGATCTAGGTGGAGCACTCTTGGATGAAACTTTCAGATCTGTTCTGGTCTTTTTCGAGATGAATCAAGAGTTCTGGCAGGAGGGGGATGACTGGCTTAAATACCCCCTCCCCAGATCTGGCCGTTGCACAACTTTGGGGGCGGATTATCCGCCCCCCACTTGGGGCGGATTATCCGCCCCCTGGGAAAACTCCGCCCCAAGGGCGGATTCTCCGGGGGAAACTCCGCCCCCTCTCTGGGGCTTGCGCCTTGGTGAAGCTTGGTGAAGATCTTGGGGGGCGGATAATCCGGCCCCCCTGAGGGGCGGATTATCCGGCCAGGCCGGAAAGTCCGGCCAAAACTCCGCCCCCTCTCTGGGGCTTGCGCCTTGGCGATGAGCAGGGGGGCGGATTATCCGCCCCCCCCTGAGGGGCGGATTATCCGGCGGGGCCGGAAAATCCGGCCAAAATTCCGCCCCCCTTCTGGGGCTTGCGCCTGCTTGGGCAAAGGGAGGGGCGGATTATCCGCCCCTGGTGGGGCCGGATTATCCGCCCCAAAGGCAGAGTCCTTTTCCCTTTATTCTCAAATAGAGCTGCAACACTTCAACACACATTAAATGATCCTTGGTATTGTTATCTAACACACAAAACACTAGGGATTAAGAAATGTTCTTTCAGCTGGGTGGCCCAGTTAGATGGATCCAGAAGGGAGGCCCATGCCGGATAAAGGAAGGCTACAGAGGAGTCACCAGCGTACCCGGAGCCTTGGAGTGCAAGACACGTTAGACTAGTTGTATACCGTGTAGGACTCTATAACCTGTCCGGCTAGGACTTTTCCTATAACCCTAGGATCTGGCGACTATATAAGTAGGACCCGCAGGAGCCTTTAGGGCACGATACAACTCATACCTCGCACAGCGAACCAATCCCTGTAACTCGACGTATTGCCATTATAGTGATTTATAGCAGGAGTAGGATTCCTCCACCGTCGTGGAATCTGAACCTAGGTAATCTGTGTTACCTCGTATCCGCCAACCTTCCTCCTTACCCCATGTCTCTAAACACGCTCTGTGAGTACCCCTCCATGGCGTACTCGTTGGAAATACCACGACACTTGATCTTCCAATTCCCACAAACACAATCTACAATTTCCTCCTCCCACGGACAAGACCTACGTTTTCTCCCCATTTTTTCAAAAACCCTAGATCCTATGTCTACATCTACAACTATGCCGTCTGGCACCATTGGTGTACCTCCATCCATGAAATTCACCCGCCACAACTTTCTGCATTGGCAGACCCAGGTCATGCCCACCCTTCGTGGTGCTAGGGCTACAGGCCTCCTGGAAGGCATGGATCTGGCGCCGCCTACTACCCTTGAAGCTAAAGATTCCAGTGGCAAGAATATTACTGTTCCCAACCCTGACTACGATGCCTGGGTCACCAAGGATCAGCAGGTTGTCGGGTTTATGGTGAACTCCCTCTCTGATGATGTTCTTGCCGAGGTGGTTGGCCTTGAGCATGCGGCTGATGTGTGGAGTGCTCTCAAAGCACTACATACCACTCAGTCCAAATCTCGGGTGTCCAACCTTCGCGGCGCCCTTGCAAGAACCAAGAAACTGGACATGTCCGTGGATCAATATCTCACCAAGATGAAGGGCTTTGCGCAGGAGCTTTCTGCCGCAGGAAAAAAAGTCGATGATGATGAGCTCAAGGACTACATCCTCAATGGTCTCGATGGTACTTTCACACCTCTTGTTGCCTCAATCAATGCTAACCCTTCCACCACTCTGCAAGACATGGTTTTGCAGCTCCTGTCATATGCGTACCGCGAGGATATGCTCGTTGCAACAAGACAAAACCCAGGGGCATTTACCTCGTCGGTCAATGTCGCGTCACGCCGTCCCCCTCCTACCTATGGGGTTGGTCCGTCTCGTCCACCACCACCCACTCCTTCACCATACATGCCACCACCCACTCCTTCACCATACATGCCACCATACACGCCGCCACCATACATCCCGCCTCCACCATACCAACCACCACCATATGCCCTGCCACCATATGTCCCAAACACACCCCATCCATCGCCATCCTATCCTTCCCAGCTACCTATGTACTACAACCCACAACACTATCCCTCCTATGCACCCCCAACCACCACCGCCACGCCCACCCTTCCTTCCTCGCCCTCCACAACCCATGCCACCACGCGGGACACCTCAGCCTCCAGGTCAGCCCCAAGGTCGTCGCAAAGGGGGGCATGTCCGTGTCCCCGGACGTGTTGCTTCTCCGTGGCAGGAAGGTGTTTTTTGTCAGATATGCAAGAAAGAAGGACATCCTGCTAATGAGTGCTGGTGGCGTTATGGGGATGATGGTGAATATGATGACACGTCCAATGAACCAAAAGGTGCCTATGGCGTTGACACCAATTGGTACATAGACACATGCGCCACCACTCATGTTACTAGGGAACTCAACAAGCTTCAGGTCCATCAGAACTACCAGGGGCGTGATCAAGTTCACACTGCCAGTGGACAAGGTATGGATATTGCACACATTGGTCATTCAGTTTTGCACACCCCTGCTAGTTCCATACAACTTCGCAATATTTTGCATGTTCCTGGTGGTGCAATGAATTTACTTTCAGCTCACAAAATTGCTCTAAACAATAATGCCTTTGTTGAAATTCACCCATTCTTTTTCTTGATTAAGGACCAAGCAATGGGGCACGTCATGTTTAGAGGTCCGTGTCATGGTGGTATATATCCTCTTGTTCCTGTGCAAACAAAGTCATCCACCCAGCGTGTTCTGGCCACCATCAAGTCTTCTTCCTCTACATGGCATCGTCGTCTCGGGCATCCATCATCCTTTATTGTTCAGAAGAAATTATCAAGCAAAATAATTTAGCATATTCCCTAGAAATAAATGCTCATATATGTGATCCTTGCCACCAGGCTAAGATGCATCAATTACCTTATCATGTTTCCACCGGTGTGTCCATAGTTCCTTTGGAACAGATATTTTCTGATATATGGGGTCCTGCCCCTCTTTCTGTAGTCAAACACACATATTATGTAAGCTTCATAGATGATTTTAGTAAGTTTACTTGGATCTATTTTCTCAAAAAACGCTCAGATGTGTATCAAGTTTTCCTTAATTTCCAGCAATTTGTTGAGCGGAAATTCAATAGGAAAATCATCACTATGCAAACTGATTGGGGAGGTGAATATGAAAAACTCAACGGTTTTTTCATTCACCCATTCTTTTTCTTGATTAAGGACCAAGCAACGGGGCACGTCATGTTTAGAGGTCCGTGTCATGGTGGTATATATCCTCTTGTTCCTGTGCAAACAAAGTCATCCACCCAGCGTGTTCTGGCCACCATCAAGCCTTCTTCCTCTACATGGCATCGTCGTCTCGAGCATCCATCATCCTTTACTGTTCAGAAGAAATTATCAATCAAAATAATTTAGCATATTCCCCAGAAATAAATGCTCATATATGTGATCCTTGCCACCAGGCTAAGATGCATCAGTTACCTTATCATGTTTCCACCAGTGTGTCCATAGTTCCTTTGGAACAAATATTTTCTGATATATGGGGTCCTGCCCCTCTTTCTGTAGGCAAACACACATATTATGTAAGATTCATAGATGATTTTAGTAAGTTTACTTGGATCTATTTTCTCAAAAAGCGCTCAGATGTGTATCAAGTTTTCCTTAATTTCCAGCAATTTGTTGAGCGAAAATTCAATAGGAAAATCATCACTATGCAAACTGATTGGGGAGGTGAATATGAAAAACTCAATGGTTTTTTTCCAAAAAGTAGGCTTTACTCATCATGTCTCCTATCCACATGCTCATCAACAAAATGGCTCGGCTGAGCGAAAACATCGCCATATTGTTGAAGTGGGTCTTGCTTTACTTGCTAATGCATCCATGCCCTTGAAATTTTGGGATGATGCTTTTCTCACTGCCACATTCCTCATAAATCTAATCCCCTCAAAAGTTCTATATTTTCAAACTCTCACAGAAAAACTCCTTCAGATTACACCAAACTATGAATCTCTTCGAGTTTTTGGTTGTGCTTGCTGGCCTAACCTACGCCCTTACAATAATTTTTTTTCATATCGTTCCAAAAGATGTGTTTTCCTAGGATACAGTCCGATTCACAAAGGTGTCAAGTGTGTTGATGTGAAAACTGGCCGTGTCTATATTTCCAGAGATGTTGTGTTTGATGAAAATATTTTTCCTTTTGCCTCTCTTCATCCCAATGCTGGTCGACGTCTCAAAGAGGAAATTCTTCTTCATCTACCAAAAGACACTCCACTAACAACCTCACATGATAGGGGTGTGCATGGTAACGACCATTACTTGAAAATTGTCCCGTGTGTCACTCCTATGCAGGAACAATCCTCGGATACATCTGCTCATACTTAAGAAGAAACTAGTCAAAATTCTGAGTCCATTGATGAAACAGCCACATCAAATGATGAACCTGAAGTCTCCACCGCTACAGGACAAAATAGTCCAGCTCCTGAGGTGGATCCTGGAGACAAATCTTTCTCGGATCCCACCCCAGGTGACGCTGACGCCCATGACCCGTCGTCCCGCACGCGTGCGTGCGGCCCCTGACGCGTCGTCGTCCTCGCGCCAATCAGGCGACGCCACCCGGCGCCGGTCCCTGTCTCCGTGGACCCTGCCCCGGACGGTCTCCCCCACTGGCGAGTGGACCCCGCCCCGGTCGCTGTCCCCGCCTCCTGCTGCCTCCTCTAGCGCGGGCGACGAGGCGGCTCGTGTGGAGAGCGACGGCGACGGATAGCCCCATGCAGAATCTTCACCAGGCGCAGGATCTTCTGTGGCACGTGAAACTGCTTCTACGCCTGCTACACCTCGCACACGACTACAACAAGGTATCAGACAACCCAAATATCGTACTTATGGCACTATTCACTGGTGTTTGCTTACAGCCACAGGGGAACCTACAAGTTTAAATGAGGCTATGCCAGATCACAATTGGCACCATGCCATGCAAGAGGAGTATGATGCACTTATTGCTAATCACACATGGCATCTAGTACCACCTGGTTCCAAGCAAAATATTATTGACTGTAAGTAGGTCTATCGTATTAAAAGAAATGTTGATGGCACTATAGACAGGTACAAGGCTTGCCTAGTTGCAAAAGGGTTCAAGCAAATGTATGCTATTGATTATGAAGATACCATTAGTCATGTCGTTAAGGTGATGACAATTCGGCTTGCGCTTTCCATATCAGTGTCTCGAGGTTGGAGTTTAAGGCAGCTTGACGTAAACAACGCGTTTCTACATGGCGTTCTAGAAGGGGAAGTATACATGAAACAACCAAACCACCTGGTTTTGAGTCTCCCGCTATGCCTAATTTTGTTTGCAAACTTTATAAAGCTATCTATAGTCTCAAAAAGGCTTCTCGGGTTTTGTACTCTCGACTTAGCTCCAAGTTATACACTCTTGGTTTTGTTGCGTCCAAGGCTGGTACATCATTGTTTTTATTCAACAAATTAGACATATAAATGTTTCTTCTTATTTATATGGATGATATCATTGTGACAAGATCTTTTGACTTCTATTTTTTTTGTTCCCATAAAAAAATGTACTCTTTCGTATAAGGTCGATCTACATGCTATATGGGATATTTGATCTGCAGACACAACATCTTCCAAAATACCTTTGGTTTGCTAACAGGTTGACATGCAATTCTCGGCTAACGGGTGTACCCGCCATGCTCAGAGTCTATGTGTTGGTGCGTCACAGTTTTTAAAAGTCAATAAATATTAATTATAAATAACGGTTTTGCTATTTTTCAGGCGTCTGAGAAATAGTTATTTCTCAGTCATCTTGTTCACCGTTGGATTTTGGTTCCAAGATTCGATTGAGCCATCTGGTTGCAGTTTTTTATTTGTAAACTATGCATATTTTCATTCGATTGAGCCAGTCACGTCAGCCGACTGAGAAATAGTTATTTCTCAGTCGTCTGAGACGTAGCCGTTCCCTATAAATAACAACCGAAGAAAACTTATGGCTACAATATTATCACAGTTTCTAGTGACGCACCGGATCATCAAGTAAGCCAACAATTACTAGTCTCTGAACCAGATCAAGGCCAAGGCCATGACGATGCCCAATATCAGAAGCGTCAGCGTGAAGATGAAGATGATCCCGTTCGTCATGTTCCCTCCGCCTGACGGTGATGGCGTCGGAGTCGGAGCAGTGCGAGGGACACAGCTGAAAGTCCATCGCCCGTGCGCCGCGTCCCGGCGCTGCCCGCACCAGCCGCCGCCATCCTCGCAGGCCCTACAATGCTCGCCCGCCGCCGCGCTCCACCGCACCTCGAAGCCTTTGCTGAGCGCTGCGACGACGCCATCGAACAGGGGCCCCTCCGAATTCGGCCCTATCGTCATCACGGGAAGGCCCACCACAAGGTCGCACAGGGTCGAGAAGCCGTCTGGCAGGGCATCAGCGCTCTCCCGGTACAAGAAGCTGTAGTGGACGCCGTCGGCGTTGTCCATGCACGGCACCGCGTGCCGCGGCCGCCCCACGAAACCGCAGTCTCTGTACAGCGTGAAATTCATGTTCCGACCGGCGGTGAGGGAAAGGGGCGGCGGCAGCGTCAGGTTGCGCGCGTCGAGTAGCGGGCACGCCAACTTGCTGGTCACGGCCATGTCGACGAGTGTGAAGCTCCGCTCGTCGTAGTCGATGTTGGACACAGCATAATCGCCCGACGGGAGCCGAAGCACCGCCGTGCCGCCGCGGCATTCCAGGCCCATGCCGGGGTAACCGCAGTGCGAATTTTCGCTGGCGGTGCCGCCGTCGCCGCCGACGAACCAAAACGGGTAGTTCACCGGCACGGCGTTGCCGCACCGGTACGCCCGGCACGACGTCATGTCAGCGTCCGTCCCGGACGCGGCCATGACGGTGGCGGCCACGACAGTGTACATGAGGAGGAGGAGGCAGCAGGAGGGGAGAGGAGTTGCCATGGCGATGGCGATGGAGACGGCGACTGCGAAGGCGACGAATTGGGGATGGCTGGTCGGCGAGTCGGCTAGTCGGCGAGTGATGTGTGTCCAAGGAACTGCAGCGACTTGGAGTTTAAAAGGATCGACCTAGAGTTTCAGGTCAGCATGGAGTTCGCGTGAGGTAGCCCCGTGCACGTCGACGCCACCGCCACCGCCGGAGCTCCTCCCTGCGACAGCTTTATGTAGCAAGGGAACATTTGTCTCATGAGCAGGAGGCAATCCGCAACAGGGTTTTCTGCATGAGAGGAAACTGAGCGGCGTGCAAGTCTGAGGAAACTGAAAACTGATCACCGCCGGAACAGCTAGTTGGACTAATCTTCACCGGATTACTGCGAGCGGCTCAGGCCTCCGTTTTGAGTGTCGTCTGTTCCTACATGGAGCTCGTATACTATACGGGAGACGACACAGACGTGAAGAACCTCGCCCGATATCAACTGTGCTGGTCGGGAACGTGAGGGGATCAGAGAGGAAAACACTGCTGGTTGAAACTGTCGAAAACTAAACTGCCGAACTGACAGAGATGCAGTTATTTCGGCCTTTCTTCGTCGGATGTTCTTGAGATCTACAGAGCTCAGATCGGGGCGTGGTTGGATGTGTAGGAAAGAGGGATGAACCGCGATAAAGGAATCGTGTGTCGAGGCGTAGGTGGTGGGCGGTGGCTGTCAGAAAATTCCGGGGAACGGAGGAAGAAACGACAGCTGCTGCTGCTGCCATGCGCGTGTTGCGGAGACCAGGAGATTGGCGACGTCGAGGCGGAGCTCCTGCGTGCGTTGGCTCGGCGCGACGGTGTCCAGAAACGGCGGCCGCGTCGGTGAACGGCGATGCACTGCGGTGGCCAGACGGTGAGAAGTCCCCTATGACATTTCTAAACTGCACCAACATTATTCAAAGTGCCTATGACACTCTAAAAGTCTAAACTGCACCAACATTATTCAAAGCAGGCCGCTGAATTTCAAACGTTGTTACAACATACAGCCTGGACAATATTGCCATAAATATGTTCTTGGAAATTTATGGAAAGAAGTTGAAGGAGTATTATCTTTTTTTCATTATTTTCTTTTGAGGATGAAAAGATAGAAATATCTCTCCAGAATTCAAGTAGGAAAAAAAACATCACACATGGTGTCCAAATGATCATTCGCTATTGGAGCAGAGGCTAATTTTATAATTCACCATGTACAAGTGACTTATCTTGCAGGCTTGCAGGTTAAAATAAATAAATCATAGATGACTTCCCCTGAAAGCATCTTCATCAGATGTTGCACATGAAACATACATAAGAACATCTTTATTCTAGGTTACGACGTTGAACAAAGAGGTATATACACTTTTAGTCCCACATTTTGCATCGTTGGAGCGGTTTAGTGACACATCTTGCAAAGTAAGCAACATTAGTCCCACAATTTGCATCACGAGAGCATTTTAGTCCAATTTAATCGAATTAAACAAGTTTGACTAAATTCGTCCACCAACGTCGCATTTTTTTTTAAAACTAGTTAAATGCCCGTGTGTTGCAACATGTGACAATGCAAGGAAATCAATAAAACATATGATTAAATGAAATGAAAACGTTGGAACCATGTGCTCGAATTCTTCAAATGTGCAGGCAAATCAATAAAACATTAAATGAAATGAAAAAGGTTACGGTGAACCCACATCTTGTCGTGCTGCCGACACTCCTGCTGCGCCGCTCTCTCATCCTCGTGGCCTCCAGCCACCTCCGTCCTCCGCCTCCTCTTCACAGTGGCAAACGAGAGTAGGCGACTGATTGGGTGGAGGAGGAGGAGATGAGGGACTGGATGGAAGGAGAGGAGATGGGAGTTGGGGGAAGAGAGGAGGCGGCGATTGGGAAGGAGGGATGGAGGCGGCTGCGCGAGGAACGGAGAGAGCAAAGCAAGGTGAGAAAAGTCAAGCAAGAGGGCAAGAGGCTGTCGACCAAAGTCCACCGCAGGTACTGCGCTGATGCACTCAAAGTGGCGACAGAGGAGGCCATGGCCATCCCGAGCCCACGACGCCCAGGCCACGACATCTGCTCCATTTCACCCGGACGCGCACAAGCAGTTGCGGCTGTCCCCGTCCATCGTTCCCACACCCGCCTAGAGTAGATCTAGGCGTGAGCCACATATCAAGAAGACCAAGAAGTAGCAAAAGAACCATAAACATCCAACGGCCAGGGAGATAGAAGCGCAAGTGTCTCTAATAGCCAAATTAGTGCCACGGTTAATTTTTTGAGGCACTAAAAAAACACCGGGGATGGTCGTGTATTAGAGACAGTTTTAAAAAATGTCTCAAAATCTTAATCATTTGAGGCATTTTAAAGATTGTCACT
Organism: Avena sativa; assembly: GCA_916181665.1. Classification (NCBI taxonomy): domain Eukaryota; kingdom Viridiplantae; phylum Streptophyta; class Magnoliopsida; order Poales; family Poaceae; genus Avena; species Avena sativa. The sequence continues at coordinate 391,301,457 of OV702280.1, read as the reverse complement.
AAAACTAAACATTTGAGCCACTTTAAATAGAAGTGCCTCTAGAGATAACCATTTGAGGCATATTGAGAGTGCCTCTAGAGTCAACCATTTGAGACACTATAAATAGTGCATGTAAGCCAACCATTTGAGGCACTATCAAGAGTGTCTCTAAAGCTAACCATTTGAGGCACTCTCAAATAAATAAAAAGGTTCGAACCATGTGCTCGAATTCTTCAAATGTGTAGGTAAATCAATAAAACATTAAATTAAATGAAAAAGGTTATTGCAACCAAGTGCTCTTGTGTGAGTGCATTATTTACACTAATCTTCACCGGATTACTGCGAGCGGCTCGGGCCTCCGTTTTGAGTTCCTACATGGAGCTCGTATACTATACGGGAGACGAGACAGACGTGAAGAACCTCGCCGGATATCAACTGGTGATGGTCGAGAAACGTGAGGGGATCAGAGAGGAAAACACTGGTAAGGAACTGTCGAAAACTAAACTGCCGAACTGACAGAGATGCAGTTATTTCGGCCTATCTTCGTCGGATGGTCTTGAAGTCTACAGAGCTCGGATCGGGGCGTGGTTGGATGTGTCGGAAAGAGGGATGAACCGTGAGAAGTCCCCTATGGCATTTCTAAACTGCACCAACATTATTCAAAGTGCCTATGACACTCTAAAAGTCTAAACTGCACCAACATTATTCAAAGTAGGCCGCTGAATTTCAAACGTTGTTAGAACATACAGCCTGGACAATATTGCCATAAATATGTTCTTGGAAATTTATGGAAAGAAGTTGAAGGAGTATTATCTTTTTTTCATTATTTTCTTTTGAGGATGAAAAGATAGAAATATCTCTCCAGAATTCAAGTAGGAAAAAAACATCACACATGGTGTCCAAATGATCATTCCCTATTGGAAGCAGAGGCTCATTTTATAATTCACCATGTACAAGTGATTTATCTTGCAGGCTTGCAGGTTAAAATAAATAAATCATAGTAGATGACTTCCCTTGAATGCATCTCAAACATACATAAGAACATCTTTATTTTAGGTTAAGACGGTATATACACTTTTAGTCCCACATTTTGCATCGTTGGAGCGGTTTAGTCCCACATCTTGCAAAGTAAGCAACATTAGTCCCACAATTTGCATCACGAGAGCATTGCCTAGGCCGCTGAATTTCAAACGCAAATACTAAGGTTCTAACTTGGCGAGCCTAGCATGTACAGACATGGCCTCGGAACACGGACCGAAAGGTTAAGCATGAGTCATATAGTTGATATGATGCCCATTTGATGCTCGCCTTTGAAGCTATACCGACTCACGTGATGATCGGACTTGGTATAGTGGATTTGGTTCATGTAATCACCAAAAAGGCACGAGGGATGTCGTTTTTGAGTGGGAGTTCATTCGTAATATAGATTAGTTGAACTCAATCTATCATAGACTTAGTCTAAACTTTACAAATTCTGTTGTAGGTGGCACCACCTGCTTTTAATTTCAATGTGTTCATGGAGAAAGAGAAACTAGCAACGAACGGTAGCAACTTTACCGAATGGGCCATGAATTTGAGGGTTCTCCTCTCTGCTGCACAAAAACAATATGTGCTAGAAGCGCCGTTAGGCCCCCCACCTTTAGATGATGCCCCTGACGAGGAGAAGAATGTCTATCAGACTCGTCAGGAGGACCACAACTTAGTTCATTGCGGCATATTGTATGGTCTAGAGCCGGAACTTCGAAAGCGTTTCGAAAACGGCAATGCATTTGATACAATGGGTGAGTTGAAAATGATTTTCGACACACATGCTGCTGTAGAGAGCTACAACGCTTCAGAAAAGTTCTTTAGCTGCATGATGGAAGAGCACAGCTCCGTTAGTGAGCATGTACTCAAGATGTCGGGTTACGCCGATAAGCTTGTGTCCTTGGGAATATCGATTCCCATTGACTTAGGCATCCATCGTGTTCTGCAGTCTCTGCCACCTAGCTATAAGAGCTTCGTGATGAACTATAATATGCAAGGCATGAAGAAGTCTCTCCCCGAGCTTCTGTCAATGCTTAAAACTGCAGAAGTGGAGATCAAAAAGGAACATCAAGTGTTGATGATCAATAGGAACACTGGTTTCAAGAAAGACAAGAAGGGAAAACGGAAGGGAAGTAAGGGCGGCAAGCCTGTTGCCGCGCCTGAAAAGAAACCCCGAGTTGGACCTAAGTCTGATTCCGAGTGCTACTATTGTAAAGGGACTGGCCACTGGAAGCGCAACTGCCCCAAGTATCTGGCAGACAAGAAGGCCGACAAGGCAAACAAAGGTATATATGATATACATGTTATTGATGTGTACTTGACTAGTGCTCGCAGTAGCACCTGGGTATTTGATACCGGTTCAGTTGCTAATATTTGTAACTCGAATCAGGGGCTGCGGAACAAGCGACCGCTAGCAAGGGGTGAGGTCAAGATGCGTGTCGGCAATGGATCAAGCGTTGATGTGATCGCCGTCGGAACGCTGCCTCTCCACTTGCCGTCGGGATTAGTTATAAACTTGAATAAATGTTATCTGGTGCATGCACTGAGCATGAACATTGTATCTAGATCGTGTTTGATGAGAAGTGGTTATTCATTTAAATCCGAGAACAATGGTTGTTCCATTTGTATGAATGAAATCTTTTATGGTCATGCACCGATGATGAATGGTTTATTTCTATTAGATCTCAACGATAATGTTACACATATTCATAATGTTGATGCTAAAAGGATTAAACTTAATGATGATATATCCGCATATATGTGGCACTGCCGTCTAGGTCATATTGGCGTTAAACGCATGAAGAAGCTCCATTCGGATGGACTTTTGGAATCACTTGATTATGAATCATTTGATACATGTGAGCCATGCCTTATGGGCAAGATGACTAGAACGCCGTTTTCCGGTTCAATGGAACGGGCGACAGATTTATTGGAAAGAATACATTCTGATGTATGTGGTCCAATGAGTGTGTCGGCGCGAGGTGGATATCGTTATTTTGTTACTTTCACGGATGATTTGAGTAGATACGGTTATATCTACTTGATGAAACACAAGTCTGAAACCTTTGAAAAGTTCAAGGAATTTCAGAATGAAGTGGAAAATCATCGTAATAGAAAGATCAAATTTCTACGGTCCGACCGTGGAGGTGAGTATCTAAGTTACGAGTTTAGCACTCACATGAAAGAGTGTGGAATTGTTTCACAACTCACACCTGCCGGAACACCACAGCTAAATGGTGTGTCGGAACATCGTAATCGTACTTTATTAGATATGGTTCGATCTATGATGTCTCTGACGGACTTGCCGTTGTCATTTTGGGGTTATGCACTAGAAACTGCTGCATTCATTTTAAATCGGGCACCATCTAAATCCGTTGAAAAGACACCGTATGAATTGTGGTTTGGAAACAAACCTAAGCTGTCATTTCTTAAAGTTTGGGGATGCGATGTTTATGTGAAGAAACTTCAACCGGATAAACTCGAACCCAAAGCGGAAAAATGCGTCTTCATAGGATACCCTAAAGAAACTATTGGGTATTCCTTCTATCACAGATCCGAGGGCAAGGTTTTTGTTGCCAAGAATGGATCCTTTCTAGAGAAAGAGTTTCTCGCGAAAGGTGTGAGTAGTCGGAAGGTAGAACTCGAAGAGGTTGTGGAACCTTCTCTTCAAAGTATGGCGAGTAGCGCAGCGCCGGAAGTTGTTCCGGTGTTGGCTCCACCTGTTGAAGAGGGAACTAATGATAATGATCATGAAACTCCGAAAGAGAGTACTACCGAACCTCGCAGGTCAAACAGGACGCGTGCAGCTCCCGAGCTGTACGGAAAACCTGTCATGAATTTCATGGTTGATGAAAATGATGACCCTGCGACGTATGAAGAAGCGATGATGAGCCCGGATTCCAACAAATGGTTAGAAGCCATGAAATCCGAGATGGAATCCATGTATGAAAATCAAGTTTGGAACTTGGTGGAATTACCTCACGACCGAAAGGCCGTGGAGAAAAAATGGATATTCAAAAGGAAAACTGATGCTGATGGTAATGTGACCGTCTATAAAGCTCGACTTGTCGCAAAGGGGTTTTGACAAATTCAAGGAGTTGACTACGATGAGACTTTCTCTCCCGTAGCGATGCTAAAGTCAGTTAGGATTATGTTAGCAATTGCTGCATATTTCGATTATGAGATATGGCAGATGGATGTCAAAACCGTGTTTCTCAATGGTAATATTGAAGAAGAGTTGTATATGATAGAACCAAAGGGTTTTGTCGATCCTAAGGATGCTAACAAGGTGTGCAAGCTTCAGCGATCCATCTATGGATTGAAGCAAGCATCACGAAGTTGGAATCTCCGCTTTGATGAGGTGATCAAAGAGTTTGGATTTGTCCAAACTTATAGAGAAGCTTGTATTTACAAGAAAGTGAGTGGGAGCAATGTGGCATTTCTGATATTATATGTGGATGACATATTATTGATCGGAAATGATATAGATCTTTTAAACAGTGTTAAAAGTTATCTAAACAGCAAATTTTCAATGAAGGACCTAGGTGAAGCGTCATACATATTAGGCATAAAGATCTATAGAGATAGATCTAGGCGCCTAATAGGGCTATCGCAAAGTACATACTTGATAAGATTTTAAAGAAGTTTAAAATGGACGGAAGTAAGAAGGGGTTCTTACCTATGTTGCAAGGCAAGACATTGAGTAAGACTCAAAGTCCGGCTTCGGCGGAAGAAAGAGAGATAATGGACAAAGTCCCCTATGCTTCAGCCATAGGCTCTATAATGTACGCCATGCTATGTACAAGACCGGATGTGGCACATGCTATTAGTTTGACTAGTAGGTACCAATCGGATCCAGGTTCGGAACACTGGATAGCGGTCAAGAATATCCTTAAGTACTTACGAAGAACTAAGGATATGTTTCTTGTATACGGAGGTGAAGAAGAGCTCGTCGCTAAGTGTTATGTCGACGCTAGCTTTGACACCGATCCGGATGACTCTAAGTCTCAATCCGGATACGTATTTCTCATGAATGGCGGAGCGGTTAGTTGGAGGAGCTCCAAACAACCTGTGGTAGCGGGATCAACAACGGAGGCCGAATATGTTGCTGCTTCAGAAGCGGCTCAGGAAGCAGTTTGGATGAAGGAGTTCATATCCGAACTAGGAGTGGTGGCAAACGCGTTGGACCCAATGGTGATCTATTGTGACAACAATGGTGCCATTGCCAATGCCAAAGAGCCAAGGTCTCACAAGCATTCCAAGCATATTAAGCGCCGGTTTCACTCCATCCGCGAGCATGTCAAGGATGGAGATATAAAGATTTGTAAAGTACATACGGTTCTCAATGTAGCAGATCCGTTGACTAAAACTCTCCCTAGAGCAAAACATGATCAACACCAGAACTCAATGGGTGTTAGATTTATCACTATGTAACTAGATTATTGTCTCTAGTGCAAGTGGGAGACTGAAGGGAATATGCCCTGAGAGGCAATAATAAAGTGTTTATTATGTGTATTCCAAGTATATGATAGATGTTTATTTTGCATGCTATAATTGTATTAATACGGAAACGTTAATACATGTGTGTTTAATAAACAAACATAAAGTTCCTAGTTATGCCTCTCTCATAAACTAGCTCGTTGATTAACAAGATGATCAAGGTTTCCTGATCATGGACATTGGATGTTGTTAATAACGGGATCACAACATTAGTGTAATGGTGTGATGAACATTCATCCGAAGTATAGCATTACGATCAAAGTCATTGAGTTTATATTGCTATAACAACTTACGAAGTGATCCTAATCCTTAGACCATGAGATCATGTCAATCACTAACACCGGAAGAGTTTCTTGATAACATCAAACATCACACCGTAACAGGGTGATTATAAAGATGGATTCAGAACTAATAAAGTGTTATGTTGAGGCTCATGGATCGAGAGTGGAATTTGTTCATCCCGATGACAGATAGATATACTCTGGGCCCTCTCGGTGATATCACATTGATTAGCTTGCAAGCAAGTGATTTGATCACTAGAATGTTATATCACAGGAACGAGAAAAGAGTGCATGTCGGTAACGAGATCAAACTAGGTATGGAGATACCGATGATCGAATCTCGGACATGTAATATATCGTGAAACAAAGGGATTAAGATACTAGCGTAAAAGGTTCCGACAATCACAAGAAAGTCATCGTTGAATGTGTGGGAGTCAGTATGGGTCTCCAGATCCCGCTTCTGATTATTGGTCCGAGAGGGGTCTCGATCATGTCCGCATTATTCACGAACCGTAGGGTGACACACTTAAGAGACACTGGCATCCAATTGGAGCAAATGTTTCATGCCGAAAGAATGAACAAGTGCAGGAATTTATTTCACTAGATACCAAAACAGGTTTTCGGGTGAAATTGCATAAAGTGGTTATGCATGTGAAATAGAATTCTAGCAAGGGGTTATTTGTGAATGTTTATCATTAAAGTAATTGACAAAATTCTGAATAAAATAAAAGAGTTTTATTTAATGAGAGTTTGCATTAAATTTGGTGGAAATTTAATGGGAATTTGAGTGGACTTTTGAGTGGAGGGATTTTAAAGGGCATTTTGTGAGTGGAGTGTCCACCCACATGAATGAAGGAGGGGAGGGGGAAGCCCCATGGCCGGCGGCCACCCCCTCCTCCTATAAAAGGAGCCCCCTCCTCACTTGTCTCTCACACCTCCTCGTGAAGGATCTCTCTCCCCCTCTAGAATTTATCCCCCATGGTCTCGGACTAGCGAGATACATGTTCCCGGTGGCTATTCGGCAAGAAAGAGTTGTGCTTCCGCTGCATCGCTGGAGCGAGGAGGCGGAGGTTGCTCGGTGCCTCGAACGTGTGTGCGAGCACGGATGCGCTGCTGATTTGCGGCGCTAGGACTTCCTCTCGATCTTGAGATCGGCAAGAGATCGTCTACATAAACCACGAGTTGAACTCGTTAAGCTTTGTCGGTCTTCAAGGGTATGTTCTCTACGGATATACATCCGCCCGTTGTTTGTATCTATTAGATAGATCTTGGTATATAGTTCACATCGTAGGAAAATTTTTGTTTTCTATGCTGCGAACCCTACAATATCCTCGCTCCACGGTCACTTCCTCCAGGTACCAAGAGATCCTTTCACACTCTTACACATGAGCAACAATACTAGAAGGTGCCCCAAGGGAGTTTTCCCTCTGTTTGGGATCTGCCTCATTCTAACCATGCAGGGAAGGAACATGCTAAGGAGGAAGAGTGGGGAAAGAATAACAAGGACTAGAATTCTCGGTCTGACATGATCATGAACCGCATAGAGCAAAACTCGGAGCTGATTCGTGCTCTGACCTTCGAGTTTGAGGATTTGAAGAAACTTATTGAAGATATTATAAAGAGAACACCACCACCACCGAAGGAGTAATTCATCATCAGGTTTGGCTTCCCCTTGGCTTGTTCCAAGCTTGGGGGAGTGTTGCGGTATCACTATCATTATCTTTTACCTTTTACCTTTTTAGTGGATTCATATCTTTGGTATAGAATTTATCTTATAGGTTGGTTTGCATGTGGAAGTATCTCTCCTTTAGTTGATTATCTATGTATCTCTTGGTGTGAGTGCCTTTATGGAATATTAATGAGAAGTCTCATATTTTACTTTTTGCACTTCTTATTTTTAGTTTGCAATCTCTATTATATGATTGATCTTGTTGATCAGTATCGGCCTCACTTTGGGAGCATCAAGTAAATCTAAATTGGTTTTGGCAAATCGAGCTCTGGTCAGTAACAACACTTTTTGAGGTTTGAAAGGAAAAGAGAAAAAGCTTACAGGTATTTTGTATCATTTATTTTCTTTCTTGATTGGCTCATAATCTTAGTATTATTTATTTAAGATCTTTTGCATTTTTAAGGAAGATTGCATGTTTGGCTTTATTACTTGTATGTTTGCTTGTTTCCTTCAACTCTCTTGCTTGCTACCCAGCCTTGCTAGCCAAAAACCTGTTTTGAGAAGGCATACTTCTCATGCTTCCAATCCCTTTGAACCAAACCTATGCCATTTGTGTCCACCATATCTACCTATTAGCATTATTGCTATTCCAAGAAAATTCTCAAGCTTCATCTATCTTTCGAATTAAAAAGTATTTTGTTATGTGAAAACTAGTTAGTAAAGCTCTCACGAACTTGATGGCACACCTTATTTTCTTGCCCCTAATAGACTAGAACCATTGTGTCATTGAAGTTGTATATGCTTGCATCTATACATTGGAATTAGCAGAACCGTGCTATCACGGGGAATGTTTTCAACATTTCACTTGTACTCTGTACACAGTTGATATTGTGCTCTTTTGTTTGTGGATGTCACCGGTGTGAAATAAAAAAGGGAGCTTTTAAGTCCATGGAGTTATGTATTTTGTGTTAGAGAAACGCCTGGGCCGCTAGCCTAAGCCATGCCTAATCATGGTGGAAACTTGCAGCATCACCATAGTGAGCAATCTGTGAAGCATCCTCAATAAAAAGCTATGCACATAGTAAATAAAAAGATCGCTGAGATGCCCATTGTCTGCTTGCCTTGTCATTTTGGTTATGGGATAGCTCCTGTACCATGTGCAAGGGGTACCCTGTTGGCGGTTCTCTATGATACGCATGTACTTACAATGACAAGAACTTACCGGTAACTGAATTTGAGTAGCATGAGGTGTGGCCCTCATATTCAAGGGACATGAGATTTCCAACATATATTTCATCAAGCATATACTCCATATTTGTTCACTTTAACCTTAATCATCTCAAGATGCCTATGATAGGGGCAATGAGGGCTCAAAGCTAGTAAGTACCATAATCTTTTGAAAGCTCTTTATGACTTGAAATCCCTGCTTCCCTCTATGAAGGGACCTTTCTCCTACTTCCAAGTTGAGTCGGTAAACCTACTTCCTCTCTATCTCCAGCAAGCATTTGAGTTGTTGTGTTTTAAGCATTCATATGGTGATTTATTCAATCATGTTCTTTATCTTCCTTGTTTGCACAAAAATCTTTTCTATTGAGTATTACTGTGAAATCCTTCATTGTGAAAAACCTGTTTGAGCAAGGAGTGCTCCTGTTTTGAAAACTTCTACAAAAGTTTTTTGTGAAACTGTTTGCCAAGTGTTCTCTGACCAAGAACAAAGTTTGCCAATTCCAATTATGATTTATCTTTATGTATCTCTATTGTGACTCATGTACTGGTTGCAAGCTAAAGTCATACAGTGGTGAGTTGCTTTCTTCTATGAGTTGTGAAATGTTAAGTGTGATGCTCCTTGTCCGTATTATTTTATCAACACTTCACTCCATAATCTTGTGGACATGTTTACTGAGATCAGTTTTCGCTTGGGGACAAGCAAAGGTCTAAGCTTGGGGGAGTTGATACGTCCAATTTGCATCACCATTCTATATCATAATTTGCCTCTGTTCATTGATATATGTCTTATTATGAGGTGTTACTTATGTCTTTTCATCTGTTTATGCATGTTGGATGATTCTTGGAGGATGAACTGCCGGAGTCTGGATTCTGACGGAAAAGGAGGTGTTTTGATGCAATTTCGCGAAGATCAGAAAAATACCAGAAAAATATTGGAAAATCATATTTTCCTAAAAGACAAAGGAAGCCAGAAGGGGAGGCGTAGCCGGGCCACAGGGGCCCCACACCCCTAGGAGCGGGCCCTCCTAGGTCGCGCCTAGGGCAGGTGTGGCCCACCTGGCCGGCCTCCGACTCCGCCCTCTCGCCTATAACTTCCTCTCGGAACCCTAACACCATGTGGCAACCACAGATACATTTCCGCCGCCTCTGCGGGGCGGAAAACACCAAGAGAGAAAGAGCTCTCCGGCAGGCAAATATCTGCCAGGGAAATTCCTTCCCTGAGAGGGGAGATCGTCGCCATCAACACCATCGTCAAGCTAGGCTTCATCGGGATCATCATCATCTTCATTATCCACACCATCATATCCACAGGCACCATCATCACCACTCCATCCCGCTATAACAATCGTGTTGAATACTTGCATAGTTTGTAGGGGAAACTTTCCCGGTGTTGATTACTATTGTAGTTGATGCTTGTGAGTGGAACCATTGAATTATTGTTTATGTTCAGATTGTTATACATTACCATATCATCTTTGATCTTGATCCATATGATGTCTCGTGAGTATTTCGTTTAGTTCTTGAGGACATGGGAGAAGTCATGTTGTTAGTAGTGAATCTGTGATGAGTTATTATTCAATGGTTTAGTATTTAAGTTGTGGTGCTATTCTTCTAGTGGTGTCATGTGAACGTCGACTACATGATACTTCACCATTTATGGGCCTAGGGCAATGCATTGTTTATTTGGCTACAAATTGTGGGGTTGCCGGAGTGACAGAAACCTGAACCCCCGCTAGGACACCATTGCACAAGGGAGCGTAGGATCTCAGACTTTAAGGCTGTGGTTAGGTTTATATCTTAATTACTTTCCTGTAGTTGCGGATGCTTGCAGGGGTTTAATCACAAGTATGTATTAGTCCAAGTAAGGTCGGTACATTAGCACAGGTTCACCCACACAACACTTACAACACCAAAGAAGGGTACTCAGCTATTGATGTTGCTCGGTGTTGACGTGTGAGCGCTTCGTTGGAAACCCCAAGAGCAAGGTGTGATGAGCACAACAGCAAGTCTTCCCTCAGTAGAAACCGAGGTTATCGAACCAGAAGGAGGAAGGAAACGTCTCAAAGTTGTTGCAAGCAACGTGGAAACCTGCAAAACACAAACTCAAGACTTTGCCCCAACGAATCAGTGAGGTTGTCAAGCTCACCAGTTTGTTGTAACAAAGGATTAAACGTATGGTGTGGAAGGTAATGGTTTGCAGCAAGTAAAAAAGTAACAGTGGAGGATTAAACGTATCTACAACTGAAGAGATTATTTTCACTTCCCTTGGAAACTAGAGGCATGAACCCACTATCGAGCATAAATACCCCCTCTTGGAGTCACTAGCAACTACTTGGCCAAGATAGCTACTAACAACGGAGAGCATGCAAGATCACAAACAACACAGGCATGATAGAATCATAAAGACAAAACCATTAATCAAACCAACATAATGATCTCAATATCCATCGGATCCTCGCAAACACAACATGCATGATTACAAATAGATTAGATCTTGATCATGAACGGAGCTAACAAAATCTATACATGAAAGCACAAGGAGGATATACAACCATCTAGCTACAACATGGACCCATAGTCCAAGGTGGAACTACTCACGCATCATACCGGAGAGAAGGCCTCTGGGATGATCTCCCCTCCGACAGGGTGCCGGGAAGAACTTCAGACCCCCCTCGATCTAGGGACGATGGTGGCGGTGGCTATAGATAGTTTCGTGGATATTTGATCGGGTGCTTAGGGTTTCTGCATCAGGGGCTTCTTATAGGCGAAGGGGGAGGCCGAGAAGGCGACCAGGGGGGTCAAACCCTACCCAGGCGCGGGTCCACCCCTAGCCGCGCCTAGGGGGGTTTGGCCGCCCTGGCACGCTTCCTCGTCTCCCCTCTGGACTTCTTGTTCCCCATGGAAAGTTATTGACTTTGACGTTTGTCCCGTCCAATTCTGAGAATATTTCTTTAATAACTTTTCTGAAACCAAAAACAGCAGAAAACAGGCACCTTGCACTGTTGCAACTTGTTAATAGGTTAGTACCAGAAAATATGTAAAAAGCACCTCAAAGTGTAGACAAGTAAAGCAAAGTAGATACTAAACAAGCATGGAGCATCAAAAATTATAGATACGTTTCCGACGTATCAGCATCCCCAAGCTTAACTCCTGCTCATCCTCGAGTAGGTAAGTGATAAAAGAATAATTTTTGAGGTGACATGCACCCTCACAATAAAGATCCAACCATTTGCAAGCATTGAAAGCTGGGATCAAAGAACTCTAAACATGTGCATGAAGGAATGGAGTTCTAACAATAGGACATAGTAACTATGCATGCAACATGAAAGGCTACAAACAAAGATCATGAATAACATGCATTGAAAAACATTTGTTTGTTTCACATACAAAAAACATGGCATAGTGGCAACCAGCTTGTCCCTCATAGAGTAGAAACATAGATGCATAGGACACCGTCAAAGTTCACAAGGGTGACTAGAAACAAGTAGCACAAGAATAAGTAATATCACAATATGCATCAATCAATAAGCTTTGTGAAGGGAATATGCCCTGAGAGGCAATAATAAAGTGTTTATTATGTGTATTCCAAGTATATGATAGATGTTTATTTTGCATGCTATAATTGTATTACTACGGAAACGTTAATACATGTGTGTTTAATAAACAAACATAAATTTCCTAGTTATGCCTCTCTCATAAACTAGCTCGTTGATTAACAAGATGATCAAGGTTTCCTGATCATGGACATTGGATGTTGTTAATAACGGGATCACAACATTAGTGTAATGGTGTGATGAACATTCATCCGAAGTATAGCATTACGATCAAAGTCATTGAGTTTATATTGCTATAACAACTTACGAAGTGATCCTAATCCTTAGACCATGAGATCATGTCAATCACTAACACCGGAAGAGTTTCTTGATAACATCAAACGTCACACCGTAACAGGGTGATTATAAAGATGGATTCAGAACTAATAAAGTGTTATGTTGAGGCTCATGGATCGAGAGTGGAATTTTTTCATCCCGATGACGGATAGATATACTCTGGGCCCTCTCGGTGATATCACATTAATTAGCTTGCAAGCAAGTGATTTGATCACTAGAATGTTATATCACAGGAACGAGAAAAGAGTGCATGTCGGTAACGAGATCAAACTAGGTATGGAGATACCGATGATCGAATCTCGGACATGTAATATATCGTGAAACAAAGGGATTAAGATACTAGCGTAAAAGGTTCTGACGATCACAAGAAAGTCATCGTTGAATGTGTGGGAGTCAATATGGGTCTCCAGATCCCGCTTCTGATTATTGATCCGAGAGGGGTCTCGATCATGTCCGCATTATTCACGAACCGTAGGGTGACACACTTAAGAGACACTGACATCCAATTGGAGCAAATGTTTCATGCCGAAAGAATGAACAAGCGCAGGAATTTATTTCACTAGATACCGAAACAGGTTTTCGGGTGAAATTGCATAAAGTGGTTATGCATGTGAAATAGAATTCTAGCAAGGGGTTATTTGTGAATGTTTGTCATTAAAGTAATTGACAAAATTCTGAATAAAATAAAAGAGTTTTATTTAATGAGAGTTTGCATTAAATTTGGTGGAAATTTAATGGGAATTTGAGTGGACTTTTGAGTGGAGGAATTTTAAAGGGCATTTTGTGAGTGGAGTGTCCACCCACATGAATGAAGGAGGGGAGGGGCAGCCCCCATGGCCGGCAGCCACCCCCTTGGGTTCCCCCCTCCTCCTATAAAAGGAGCCCCCCTCCTCACTTGTCTCTCACACCTCCTCGTGAAGGATCTCTCTCCCCCTCTAGAATTTATCCCCCATGGTCTCGGACTAGCGAGATACATGTTCCCGGTGGCTATTCGGCAAGAAAGAGTTGTGCTTCCGCTGTATCGCTGGAGCGAGGAGGCGGATGCTGCTCGGTGCCTCGAACGTGTGTGCGAGCATGGATGCGCTGCTGATTTGCGGCGCTAGGACTTCCTCTCGATCTTAAGATCGGCAAGAGATCGTCTACATCAACCACGAGTTGAACTCGTTAAGCTTTGTCGGTCTTCAAGGGTATGTTCTCTACGGATATACATCCGCCCGTTGTTTGTATCTATTAGATAGATCTTGGTATATAGTTCACATCGTAGGAAAATTTTTGTTTTCTATGCTGCGAACCCTACACTTTGGAACACTGCACACAGGATGACAACTATGCTCTCTTAATGGTGCCTAAAGGTAGAAGGTGGAGACTCAATAGTGGTGGAAGAAACTCATTTTTGCAAAGGAAGCAGGGATTACAAGTTTCAAAAAGAGCTTCCAAAAATTATGGTACTTATTAGCTTTCAGCCCTCATTGCCCCTATCATAAGCATCTTAAAGTGGTTAAGGTTAAAGTGGCAAAGATGGAGTATATGCTTGACAAAGTATAAGTTGGCAATCTCAAGTCCCTTGAATACGAGGGCCACACCTCATGCATACTCAACTTTGGTCCCAGGTAAGTTCTTGTCATTGTAAGTATTTGCATATCATTGAGAACCGCCAACGGGGTACCCCTCACACATGGTATAGGAGCTTTCCCATAACCAAAATGACAAGGCAAGCAGACAATGAGCATCTAAGCAATCTTTTTATTTACCATATGCATAGCTTTTTATTGAGGATGATTCATAGATAGCTCACTATGGTGATGCTGCAAGTTTCCACCATGATTAGGCATGGCTTAGGCTAGCGGCCCAGGCGTTTCTCTAACACAGAATACACCATGGAATTACAAGTTCCCTCATTATTTCACACCGTGACATCCATAGACAAAAGAGCATAATATCAACTGAGTACAAAGTTCAAGTGCAATGTTGAAAATGTTCCCCGTGACAACACGGTGCTACTAATTACAACTTATAAGTGTAAGCATATACAACAAAGTTGTCACAATGGTTCAAGTTTATTAGGGGCAAAGAATATAAAGCTTGCCATCAAGTTCGTGAGGGCTTTAATCTCTAAGTTTTCACATAATAAAATAGTTTTTAATTGGAAGATAGCTGAAAACAAGAATATACTTGGAATGGTGTAACACACCATGCATAGGAGTTTATAGTGGACACTTTGGAATAACTTGGTTTCTTGGGAGTTGGAAGCATAAGTAGAACTTACTCATACAAGTGGAGGCTAGCAAAATACTGGGAGCAACCAACTAAGAGAGCATAATGGCCATAATCATGCAGAGCAACAAAGCATACTAATCAAAGCAAAGAGTGGTACTACAAGTCAAGGACTAAATGATCATAGAGGCTAATGGTGACTTGTCATAGTCCTAACATGGTGTAAGCATGTGCCAAGTCAACCCAAGCAAAGCATCAAAGGAGAATACCACAATACTATGCTTTTGCATGCTAAAACAACGCATAATTTCTTCAAGGCACACTAAGCAATCCCAATTGTTTGGAACAAGACATGCTACATCAATAATCACTAAGCATAATGCTAAAACAACACCTAGCATGTCATGCTAAAGTCTAAGTCACAGTCAATGCAAGCTCCTCTTGCACTTCAAGCAAGAACTTACTACTCCTTTCCAACACCAAGCAAACTTATTTGCAAAATAACACAGCGAGAACGGGGAAACTACTATATTCAAGAAAACTAAACAACCTAAGCAAAGCAAACGAAAACTAAGACGCTACAAGAACAACACAACTGTGCATGAAACAATAAAAACGAAGTGTCTAGACAGACCTGAGCTTTTTATTGATGAAGAAGGGGATGCCTTGGGCATCCCCAAGATTTGACGCTTGTACCTCTTGGATATTTCTTGGGTTCACACCATGGTGGAATCCTCAAGCTTGAGATTTTGTCCATTCTTCATCTCATTGCATCATTCTCTCTCTATACCTGAAATCTTTCCTTCATACAAAACTTCACACAATCTTCATTAGCAACATTAGTTTATTCAAAAGATATTAAACCACTGGCAAAGCTTTGAAACAGCAAGGCTTTTCACTAAAAACACAAACTATTGTAGCAACTACTTCAAAAATCTCAATTCACCTAAAGAGAACTCAAAAAGGAATCAATAAGAAGCAAATGCAAATAATGACAGAAATCTGTCAAAACAGACCAGCAGGTACAAACCGATTTTTTCGAATATCTTATGTTGCTTAAATAAAAAAGTGTTGAACTAACGAAAGTTAGCTAACATAGTGGGGGATTTCTTAGTAAAGTTTTAGCTCAATACGAGTTACAGAGACTCCTCACGAATTTTTTTGGTGGAGGACAGAAATCTGTTTCGGGACAGCAACTCCTCAAATCTTACTTCCCTCTCATTAGAGGTCATTCTTGGCACAAAAAACAAACAAAAAGGATAAGGAAAGGTCATTATTGAAGTAATAACTTCCAGGACTCAAGGAAACTCTTGGGTTATCTCCCAACAAGTACTTTTCTTTAACGCCTTTAAGTTAGGCACAGGAAGCAGGAAGAATCAAGTATTTTCAAATGAAGAATCGATATCAATACTTGCAAAGTCTTCAACTATGAGAGGTATCTCATCCAAATGAGTTTTGGAGGATCCTTTCTCATCTCTCTTTGGTTTACTACTTTCATCAAAAGGATTTTCAGTAACAATCCAATCAAAATTCTTTTCAAAGGCCTCATGCATCCCAACAAGCTTAAAGGGTATGGGTATCTGGAATTCATCTCTAGGCTTTATTTTATTTGAAGTACCCACAATATCTACACAAGATCCTAGCATATTGAAATGCTCTAAGACCTTTTTGGCTTACCTAGCAACATCATGAAACTCTTTGAGTAAAGTTTCAAGAATCAAATATCTCTTTTCAGCATTCTTTTCTTCTTTTAGTTTTAAGAACAAAATTTGCGTCATGGGGTTAAGGCTAACAAACCTGGCCTCAAGCATATGAACTAAAGAAGCTGCAGCACTCTCATAATTAGGAGCAATCTCTGCTATAGATTTATCCTCAATATCCTCATGCTTGCTAACATGATTAAAAAATTCTTCAATATTATCTTTCCCAATTATGGAGCCACTACCTATTGCAAGATCTTTCAGGGCGAACTTGGGGAACAACATAGTGAGCTAAAGCAAGGTGGCAACTAGAGCAGGAACTAATTTTTTTGTGTTTTTGAATAAAGAAAGCAAACTAAACTAGACTATTTTTTGTTTTTTTTGGAAAGAGGCAAACAAAACCAAGCAAAAGAAAAAAAGCAAACTAAAAACAAAGTAAAGAGAAAGGAAGTGAAGGACTCCCCTTGTGAAGACGTCCTTAGCCTCCACGGCAACGGCGCCAGAAACTTGATGGCGCACGGTGTTGACGTGGGAGCGCTTCGTTGGAAACCCCAAGAGCAAGGTGTGATGAGCACAGCAGCAAGTCTTCCCTCAGTAGAAACCAAGGTTATCGAACCAGAAGGAGGAAGGAAACATCTCAAAGGTGTTGCAAGCAATGTGGAAACCTCCACAACACAAACTCAAGACTTTTCCCCAACAAATCAGTGAGGTTGTCAAGCTCACCGGTTTGATGTAACAAAGGATTAAATGTATGGTGTGGAAGGTAATGGTTTGCAGCAAGTAAACAAGTAACAGTGGAGGATGTATCAATGGTAAAGTTTGGACCGGGGTCCATAGTTCACTAGAGGTGCTCTGCTTAGATAAGCAACATGGCATGAAGGGTAAACAAATTACAGCAGGGCAATTGACAGGAACTGAGCAAGGCATAACAATGCAATTACTAGTCAGAAAGATCCTATGAGATTCGATTGGGCAATACAACAAGATACATAGACCGCCATCCAACTGCATCTATGACTAGAAGTCCACCTTCAGGTTATCATCCGAACCCCCTGCAGTATTAAGTTGCAAGCAACAGACAACTGCTTTAAGCAAAGTGTGTAAGGTAAACAGTCCACATGTTCCATGAACAAGAGACCGTTGTTTCTCCCTAGTAGCAACAGCACATCTACAACCAAAGAGATTATTGTCACTTCCCTTGGAAACTAGAGGCATGAACCCACTATCGAGCATAAATACCCCCTCTTGGAGTCACTAGCAACTACTTGGCCAAGATAGCTACTAACAACGGAGAGCATGCAAGATCACAAACAACACAGACATGATAGAATCATAAAGACAAAACCATTAATCAAACCAACATAATAATATCAATATTCATCAGATCCCCGCAAACACAACATGCATGATTACAAATAGATTAGATCTTGATCATGAACGGAGCTCACAAGATCTATACATGAAAGCACAAGGAGGATATACAACCATCTAGCTACTACATGGACCCATAGTCCAAGGTGGAACTACTCACGCATCATACCGGAGAGAAGGCCTCCGGGATGATCTCCTCTCTGGCAGGGTGCTGGGAAGAACTTTAGATCCCCCCTTGATCTAGGGACGATGGTGGCGGTGGCTACAGACGGTTTCGTGGACATTTGATCGGGTGCTTAGGGTTTCTGCACCAGGGGCTTCTTATAGGCAAAGGGGGAGGCCGAGGAGGCGACCAGGGGCTCAAACCCAACCCAGGCGCGGGCCCAACCCTGGCCATGCCTAGGGGGGTTTGGCCGCCCTGGCCACCCCACGGAAAGTTATTGAATTTGACGTTTGTCCCGTCCAATTCCGAGAATATTTCTTTACTAACTTTTCTAGAACTAAAAACAGTAGAAAACAGGCATCTGGCACTGTTGCAACTTGTTAATAGGTTAGTACCAGAAAACATGTAAAAAGCACCTCAAAGTGTAGACAAGTAAAGCAAAGTAGATACTAAACAAGTATGGAGCATCAAAAATTACAGATACGTTTCCGACGTATCAGCTATTTGAAGCAAAAGCACTTGACAGAATTCCCATGTATCCTCGAGAACGTTTGGTCCTTATAAGTATTTCCACCGGCTTGTCCTTTGCTAAGAAAGGATTGGGCCACTTGTTGCGTTTGTTCTTTGTCTTTATTACTTGCTCTTTATTTTGTTGCTTTATCAAAAAACCACTAAAAATCCGTTTGCTAAGTATTCACAGAGATTTCCTGCTCCATACCACTATTTAGCACCTTCTGCTCCTCGTTGGGATCGACACTCCTATTTATCGAAAGTACTGCGATACACCCCCTATACTTGTGGGTCATCACTCGTTGACATCAAAGCTTGCCTTCAAGATTTGTTTTATAAGGTATTATGAGAACAAAAGGGTTGTTCAAAATAATTACCGTAATCCATAAAATATGGATGATTTGCAAATCTCGTTGGACAAATCACATCCATAAAACAAGTGCTAAAAAGGTCGAAAGACAATTGATTGAAAGTTCACTTAAGAAATGCCATCGTCGTTTAAATTATAGTGGAAAGAAAACATGAAGAAACCCATGTTTGATGGGATTTTGGAGTCTTTTGATTTTGATGAAATGATGCTTGTGAATCTTTCCTAGAGATAATTAAAACTCCGTTCATAGTCCAAAAGTGAATGAATGACTAGCTTATTGGAACTTGTACATACAGATGTATGAAGTCCATTATGTGTAGTCAAGAGCGATGGATTTCAACTTAATATGCTTCCTTCAAAAATTTGAGTGAATATATGAATATTTGCTTAATAAGGATGAAGTATGAAACAATTTGAAAAGTTCGAAGACTTTCAAGATGAAGTGCAAAATCAATGTAACAAGAAAATAAAGAATTTATGATAGGACCATAAAGGAAGATTTTTGAGTTACAAGTTTAGCATAACACCTAAGATTTGACGAATCGTTCCATAGATTTATGTTTCCCGAAAACACCATAGTAGTATGGAATGATCGAGATATGTAATAAAACCTTGTTTGACATGGTAAGATCAAAGGTGTAATTTATAAAACTGCCATTATATTTTAAAGATTATAAGCTTTAGAGACTACCGTTTTTCCACTAAAAAGAGCTCCATAATAATCCATTGAAATGACACCATATAAAGTTATGGTTTGGGATAAAACCCAAGTTGTCCTTTCTTAAACAATGGTATGCTATGCATAAAAAAGATGTTTGCAACCAAAATCGTATGAACATATCTTTGTATGTTATTTCGAATAATCGTTGAGTATTCCTCCATAACACCAAAGACAAAAATGTTTGTCGCTTAGAACATCAAGTTTCTTTGAGAAGGATTTTTTCGTGAAAAGTTAAGTGGGAGAAAAATAGAACTTTGATAAGGTTAAAAGAACCTTAGCTATATGTGCAAAGTTGCGCAGCGTCGAAAAGTGTTCTAGAGGCAGCAACAATGCTCATGGTTCACGTGCCTCAAAGGTTGTGGTTACGGAGGTCAAAGTTCCTATTGAACCAAGTAGGTCGGGTAAACAATTAAATACCAAGATTTGAGGGTTGAATCATTATTTGAGAATAATGAATGGACTACATGCAAAGAAGTGATGATAAGCCCAGACTCCATCAAATGGCTTGAAGCCATAAAATCCGTGATAGTTTCATACACGAGAAATCAAGCTTTGAACTTGAAAGACCCTCTGGAAAGGTGTAAGACCTTACAGTCATGTTTGGATCTATAAATAAATATACATGGATGTTTCACATCTATAAAATAGTCGACATGTTGGGAAAGAGTTCACAACAATGTTCAAAGGTTAACTATGACAAGATTTGATCTTCCATAGCGATATTTAGTCTAGACGGATTAATGTAGCAACCACTACATATAATTCTGTTATATGGTGGTTGAACAAACAAAAAAAAGTTATTTTAATAGAATTTTTACCTAGGACGTGTACATAACACTGTGGGAATTATGCCCTAGAGGCAATAATAAAGATGTTATTGTTATAATTCTTGTTCATGATAAAGTTTATATTCCATGCTAGAATTGTATTAAGCGGAAACCTTGATACTTGTGTGGTTTATGAACAACACCGTGTCCCTAGTACGCCTCTATGGACTAGCTCATTGATTAATGATGGTTAAGGTTTCCTAACCATAGACATGAGTTGTCGATTAATAATGAGATCATGTCATTGGGAGAATGATATGATGGACATACCCAAATCAAGTAGAGCAATTAGATCGTGTCATCGTGTTCATCTTTGCGAAGCTTTTTATTATGTCAAATATTGTATTCCTTAGACCATGAGATAATGCAACTCCCTGGTATCGGAAGAAAGCTTTAAGGTCATCAAACGTCATCCTATGAGAGGGTGATCATAAAGGTGTCTCTCAGGTGATCGGAAAGTACTTGTTGGGTTGTATGTATCGAGATGGGATTTGTCCCTCCCAAGTCGGAGAGATATACTTTGGGCCCACTCGGTAATCGATATCAACACCGCTTGCAAGCACGTGGTTAAGGAGTTAATCACAAAGTGATATCGGATTACGAAACGAGTAAAGTACTGGCTGTGAACGAGATTGAACTAGGTATGCCGATACCAACGATCGAATCTCGGGCAAGTAAAATATCGCGTGACGAAGGGAATATAAAAATGGGATTAATTGAATCTTGGCATCGTGGTTCATCCGATATGATCATCAATGAATATGTGGGAGTCAATATGGTTTTCCAGATCCCGCTGTTGATTATTGATAGAAGATCATGTTTGCATATTCTCGAACCCGTAGGGTCACACACTTAACGTGCCTCGACGCTAGGATAGAATAGATAATTGGTTTATGAGTTTTTGTTCGGAGTATCGGATGAGATCCAGGACATCACGAGAGGTTCCGGAATGGTCCGGAGAATAAGATTCATATAAAGGAAAGCAGTTTTTGGATTTCGGAATTGTTTCGGAATGTTCGGTATTATACCGGAAGGTTCTAGAAGCTTCCGGAGTGGGACCAACGTGGCCCCACTTGTTGGAGGGGTGTGTGGTCCTATGAGGGAGTGTCCTGGACGCATTGGGCCAGTGGCACAAGGCCCCATAGGCCCAGCCAGCCAAAACCCTAGGGGACACCCTAGGGGACCTTCTAGAAGGGGGGAAGACTTGCCCCCCACTCCACCCTTGGGGCCGCCGCCCTAGGGCTTGGAGGAGGGGGCAAGGGGCCGGCCAGACCCCTATATAAGGTGGGCAGGGGGCGCACCCTCCCGTCACCCCAAACCCTAGCCGCCAGCTGCTGCCCTACCTCTCTCTCTCCCGACTGCGTGTAGGCGAAGCCCTGCTGCAGAAACTCTCCACCATAGCACCACGTCATCGTGTTGTAGATCCAATATATCTCTCCCCCCCACTTGCTGGACCGAGGAAGGAGGATACGTCACGGTGCCGTACGTGTGCATCTCTCGGAGGCGTTGCCACTTGCGGCGTTGGATCGGATCGGATCGCGAGGAGGAGAAGGCTAGTACGACTACATCAACCACGTTCTGTTGAACGTTCCGCTGTGCGATTTCTTCAAGGGTATGAATATCTCATCTATCCCTCTTGTTGATTGCATATCCTAGATTAGATCTTGGCTTTCCCGTTCGCATCCATAGATTTTTTTTGATTTACTATGCTACGAAACCCTTCAGTGGTTCAGAGCTAGATCTATTCGTAGATGTGTTTCACGAGTAGAACACAACATGCTTATTGTGGGCGTTGATGTTTTCTGTTGCAAGCCTCTTGTTGTGTACTCATTATGATGCGGGATAGTGAGATCGAAGCGGTCCAGGCCAACTTTACGCGACCTCATTCGCGAGACCGGCTCCGCACTTGACGTGTGGCTTGCTCCACACATGCGGCTGGTGGATGCCAGTTTCTCTCACTATAGTTGTCATGGGATTTACACCGGATGTTGGCAACCATAATATCACTGTTGTGGATTTCCGTAGGTAAGAATCGTTCTTAGCTTGTTACTCCCATAAGCCACGTAAAACATGCAACAACAAAGTAGAGGCGTCTAACTTGTTTTTGCAGGGAGTGTTTCTGTGATATGGTATGGCTCAAGATATGATGTGTATGTTGTATGCAATGATCATGTTTTGTAATATTTCATGACTTGCATGTCGATGAGTACACAACCGGCAGGAGCCATATGGTTGTCTTTATAATTGTGTATGACCTGTGTGTTAACTTCTTATACGCCATGTAATAGCTTTACTTTATCGCTAAGTAGTTAGCAATAGTTGTAGTTGCTATTCGTGGTGGAGGCAATCATGGTGGAGTGATGGAGATCATGCTGGCACGCACAAGATGGAGATCATTACGTGGAGATTGGCTATACCATGTCACATAAAATTATATGCATGTGATGTTTATCATTTTATGTATCTTATTATGCTTAAATCGCGACGGTAGCATTATAAGATGATTCCTCACTTAAAGATCAAGATAAAATTGTGTTCTCCCCATGTATGCACCGTTGCGAAAGTTCATCGTGTTCAAGCACCTCGTGATGATCGGGTGCTATAAACTCTACGTTCACATACAACGGGTGCAAGCCAGTTTTGCACACGCGGAAATACTTGGGTTTGACTTGACGAGCCTAGCATGTACAGACATGGCCTCGGAACACACGAACCGAAAGGTTAAGCATGAGTCATATGAATGATATGATCTACACTTTGTTGTCCACCATTGAAACCACATCTCTTCTCGTGAAGATCGGATTGTTGGAATTATAACCCCTAGAGGCAATAATAAAGATGTTATTATTATAATTCTTGTTCATGATAATGTTTATATTCCATGCTAGAATTGTATTAAGCGGAAACTTTAATACTTGTGTGGTTTGTGAACAACACCGTGTCCCTAGTACGCCTCTAAGGACTAGCTCATTGATTAATGATGGTTAAGGTTTCCTAACCATGGACATGAGTTGTCAATTAATAATGAGATCATATCATTGGGAGAATGATATGGTGGACAGACCCAAACTAAGCGAAGCAATTAGATCGTGTCATCGTGTTCGTCTTTGCGAAGCTTTCCTTATGTCAAATATTGTATTCCTTAGACCATGAGATAATACAACTCCCTGGTATCGGAAGAAAGCTTTGAGGTCATCAAACGTCATCCTATGAGAGGGTGATCATAAAGGTGTCTCTCAGGTGATCGGAAAGTATCTGTTGGGTTGTATGTATCGAGATGGGATTTGTCCCTCCCAAGTCGGAGAGATATACTTCGGGCCCACTCGGTAATCGATATCAACACCGCTTGCAAGCATGTGGTTAAGGATTTAATCACAAAGTGATATCGGATTACGGAACGAGTAAAGTACTTGCTGTGAACGAGATTGAACTAGGTATGACGGTACCGACGATCAAATCTCGGGCAAGTAAAATATCGCGAGACGAAGGGAATATATATATGGGATTGATTGAATCCTGGCATCGTGGTTCATCCGATATGATCATCGATGAATGTGTGGGAGTCAATATGGGTGTCCAGACCCCGCTGTTGATTATTGATAGAAGATCATGTCTGCATATTCTCGAACCCGCAGGGTCACACACTTAACGTGTCTCGACGCTAGGATAGATTGGATAATTGGTTTATGAGTTTTTGTTCGGAGTCTCGGATGGGATCCGAGACATCACGAGAGGTTCCGGAGTGGTCCGGAGAATAAGATTCATATAAGGCAGTGCAGTTTTTGGAGTTCGGAATTGTTCCGGGTTAATCGGTATTGTACCGGAAGCTTCTAGAACCTTCCGGAAGGGGACCAACGTGGCCCCACCTTCCGGGAGGGGGCATGGGCCTATGAGGGAGTGCCCGGGCCGCATTGGGCCAGGGGAACAAGGCCCCATAGGGCCTAGCCGGCCAAGAGAGGTTTAAACTCGAGATAGATCTTCTAGAAGGGGGGTTTCCTTGCCCCCACTCCTTATCCTTTGGGGCCGCCGGTTTGGGCTTGGGGGAGGGGCTAGGGCTGCGCCCCCCCTCTATATAAAGAGGGTTGGGGGCGCACCAACCCCCTACACCTTCCCCTCCAACCCTAGCCGCCCTGCTGCCCTCCTCTCTCCCTCCCGACTGTTTGTAGGCGAAGGCCTGCTGCAGAAATTCTCCACCATATACACCACGCCGTCGTGTTGTAGATCCAATCCATCTCTCCACCATACTTGCTGGTCCGAGGAAGGAGGAGACGTCGAGGTGCTGCACGTGTGCATCTCACGGAGGCAACGCCACTTGTGGTGCTAGATCGGATCGGATCGTGAGGAGGAGAAGCGAGTACGACTACATCACCCACGTTACGACGAACGTTCCGCTGTGCGAATCTTCAAGGGTATGAAGATCTAATCCAATATCTCTCGTTGTTTGCATCTCCTAGATTAGATCTTGGCTTTCCCTCTATTCGCATCCGTAGAAAATTTTGATTTACTATGCCGCGAAACCCTTCACGGATTAGGTGTGGTGAATTTGGATCGTGTTCACTAAACAACTTGAGGGATGTTGAATTTAGTGGGAGTTCATCTAGTAATTTGATTAAGTTGAACTAGTTATCATGAACATAGTCTAAATTGTACTTGCAAATTTTGTAGATCAAATGGCTAAGTCCAACTTCAACTTCAACGTTTTTGCTGAGAAACAAAAGCTTAAGAACAATGGGTCTAACTTCACCAACTGGTTCTGCAATCTGAGAATCATTCTCGCTGGCGGACAAAAGGACTATGTCCTTGAGAAAACGCTAGGTGACGCCCCTGCTGTAGATGCGCCGGCTGATGAAAAAGTTGTTTATCAGTCGCGCAAGGATGATTATGGTGTGATTAAGAGCACCATGTTTTTGCTATGGAATCAGACCTTCAAAATCGTTTTGAGGAGTTCGCCGGGCCCTTTGAGATTCTTGAGGAACTAAAAACCATGTTTCAGACTCAGGCCCGTTCTGAGAGATATGAGATCTCTGAGAAATTCTTTAACTGCAAGATGGAGGAAGGGAGTTCCGTTAGTGAGCACGCCATTAAAATGTCGGGCTACACTCAACGTCTGAGCAACTGGACTGCAAGATTCCAGAAGAGCTCAAGATTGACAGAGTTCTGCAATCACTCCCTCCTAGCTACAAAGATTTTGTAGTTACTCATAATCAGATTGGTTCCACTGATATGATCACTGAGCTCTTCGCTAAGCTGAAGACTGTGGAGGTGGACATCAAGAAAGATAATCATGTGTTGATGGTCAACAAGCCCCCCAGCTTTAAGAAAGGTAAGGGTGCAAAGAAGTCCTTCAAGAACGGCAGGGGCAAGCGCGTTGCCCCTGCTGAGAAGAAGCTCAAGTCTGGACCTAAGCCGAACACTGAGTGCTTCTATTGCAAGGACAAGGGTCACTTGAAGCGCAACTGTCTGAAGTACTTAGCGACAAGAAGGTTGGCACCATTAAAGGTATATTTCATATACATGTTATTGATGTTTACCTTACTAGCGCTCGTTGTAGTGCCTGGGTATTTGATACTGGTTCAGTTGCTAATATTTGTAACTCGAAACAGGAGCTACGGAATAGACGGCGGCTAGCAAGGGATGAGGTGACGATGCACGTTGGCAACGGATCAAGAGTTGATGTGATGGCCGTCGGCACGCTCTCCTTAGTTTTACCTTCGGGATTAGTTTAAACCTTAATAAGTGTTATTATGTGCCTGCGTTGAGCATGAACATTATATCTGGATCGTGTTTATTGCAAGACGGTTATTCATTTAAATCGGAGAATAATGGTTGTTCTATTTATATGAGTAACATCTTTTATGGTCATGCACCTGCTATGAATGGTTTATTTCTTCTGAATCTCGAAAGCAATGAAACACACATCCATAACATTGAGGCTAAGAGATGCAAAGTAGATAGTGATAATTCGACTTATTTGTGGCACTGCCGTCTAGGTCATATTGGTGTAAAACGCATGAAGAAACTCCATTCTGATAGACTTTTGGAGTCTCTTGATTTTGAATCATTTGACACGTGCGAACCGTGCCTCATGGGCAAGATGATCAAAACCCCGTTCTCCAGAATAATGGAGCGAACAACGGACTTGTTGGAAATCATACATACCGATGTATGCGGACCAATGAGTGTTTCGACGCGCGGTGGATATCGCTATATTCTAACTTTTACTGATGACTTAAGTAGATATGGGTATATCTATTTAATGAAACATAAATCTGAAACGTTTGAAAAGTTCAAAGAATTTCAGAACGAAGTGGAAAATCATCGTAACAGGAAAATTAAATTTCTACGATCCGATCGTGGAGGTGAATATTTGAGTTACGATTTTCTCACGCATCTTAAAGCAAGCGGAATCGTTTCGCAACTCACGCCACCCGAAACACCCCAGCGCAATGGTGTGTCTAAATGCAGGAACCGAACTCTATTAGATATGGTGCGATCGATGATGTCTCTTACAGATTTGCCATTATCATTTTGGGGTTATGCATTAGAAACCGCTGCATTCACTTTAAATAGGGCACCATCTAAATCCATTGAGACGACACCGTATGAACTATGGTTTGGTGCTAAACCTAAGTTATCGTTTCTTAAAGTTTGGGGATACGAAGCTTACGTCAAGAAGTTGATGCCGGACAAGCTCGAACCCAAAGCGGAGAAATGCGTCTTCATAGGATACCCTAAGGAAACGATTGGGTATACCTTCTATCACAGATCCAAAGGCAAAGTGTTTGTCGCAAAGAACGGATCCTTTCTTGAGGAGGAGTTTCTCTCAAAAGAAGTGAGTGGGAGGAAGGTAGAGCTAGACGAGGTTATTGAACCTTCTCTCGAGTTGGAGAGTAGCGCATCACCTGAAATTGTTCCAGTGCCGTCTGCACCAACAAGAGAGGAAGCTAATGATGAGAATCATTAAACTTCGGACGATGCTACTGCTGAACGTCGCAGGTCGACAAGGACACATGCCACTCCTGAATGGTACGTCAACCCTGTCTTAACCGTCTTGTCGGTAGACAACAATGAACCTGCGAACTATGAGGAAGCAATGATGAGCCCAGACTCTGAGAAATGGCTAGAGGCCATGAAATCCGAATTGGGATCCATGAGCAAAAATCAAGTATGGACTTTGGTGGACCCTCCTAGCGACCGTAAGGCCGTTGAGTGCAAATGGATTTTCAAGAAGAAAACGGACTCGGATGGTAATGTTACTGTCTATAAAGCTCGATGTCGCGAAAGGTTTTCGACAAGTTCAAGGTGTTGACTACGATGAGACTTTCTCTCCCGTAGCGATGTTTAAGTCCATTCGGATTTTATTAGCAATTGCTACGTTTCATGATTATGAAATATGGCAGATGGATGTCAAGACTGCATTCCTCAATGGCAACATTGATGAAGAGTTGTATATGATGCAGCCCGAAGGTTTTGTCGATCCTAAGGATGCTGATAAGGTGTGCAAACTTCAGCGTTCCATTTATGGACTGAAGCAAGCATCTCGGAGTTGGAACCTTCGTTTTGATCAAGTGATCAAGAGCTTTGGTTTTGTTCCAAATTGCTACGAAGCTTGTATCTACAAGAAAGTGAGTGGGAGCTCAGTGACATTTCTAGTACTATATGTGGATGACATATTGATTATTGGAAATGACATTGGTATGCTTAACGACGTGAAGAGTTATTTGAATAAATGTTTTTCAATGAAAGACCTAGGAGAAGCTGCTTATATATTAGGCATCAAAATCTATAGAGATAGACAAAGACGCCTAATAGCTTTAAGCCAAAGTACATACCTAGACAAAGTTCTGAAAAGGTTCAGAATGGATAAGGCAAAGAAAGGTTCAGTGCCCATGTTGTCAGGTAAGATATTGATCAAGGCTCAGTGTCCAGCTACGGTAAACGATAGAGAAACCATGAGCAAAGTGCCTTATGCCTCGGCCATAGGTTCTATCATGTATGCCATGCTGTGTACTAGACCGGATGTGTCCAATGCTCTTAGTTTGATGAGCAGATACCAAAGTGATCCAGGAGTGGAATACTGGATAGCCGTAAAGAACATCCTAAAGTATTTAAATAGGACTAACGAAATGTTCTTGGTCTATGGAGGTGATGAGCAGCTCGTTGTAAAAGGTTACGTCGACGCTAGTTTCGACACCGACCCGAATGATTCTAAATCTCAGACATGATACGTTTATATTTTGAATGGAGAAGCTATGAGCTGGAGAAGCTGCAAGCAAAGCGTGATCGCGGGATCTACAGTAGAATCGGAATACATGGCTGCTGCAGAAGCGTCAAGTGAAGGAATTTGGATCAGGAACTTCATCACTGAGCTTGGTGTGGTTCCAAGTGCCTTGGACCCACTGGAGATATTGTGTGACAACACTGGCGCCATAGCACTGGCTAAGGAACCAGGATATCATCCAAATACCAAGCACATCAATCGCCGGTTTCATATAATTCGAGATAATATAACAGATGGAGATCTGAAGATTAGCAAAGTACATATGGATCTGAATGTCGCAGATCCGTTGACTAAACCTCTTCCACGAGCAAAACATGATCAGCACCTCAATGCCATGGGTGTTAGATTGTTTCCAGATGTAAACTATATTATTGACTCTAGTGCAAGTGGGAGACTGTTGGAATTATGCCCTAGAGGCAATAATAAAGATGTTATTGTTATAATTCTTGTTCATGATAAAGTTTATATTCCATGCTAGAATTGTATTAAGCGGAAACCTTGATACTTGTGTGGTTTATGAACAACACTGTGTCCCTAGTACGCCTCTATGGACTAGCTCATTGATTAATGATGGTTAATGTTTCCTAACCATAGACATGAGTTGTCGATTAATAATGAGATCATGTCATTGGGAGAATGATATGATGGACAGACCCAAATCAAGCAGAGCAATTAGATCATGTCATCGTGTTCATCTTTGCGAAGCTTTTTCTTATGTCAAATATTGTATTCCTTAGACCATGAGATAATGCAATTCCCTGGTATCGGAAGAAAGATTTGAGGTCATCAAACGTCATCCTATGAGAGGGTGATCATAAAGGTGTCTCTCAGGTGATCAGAAAGTACTTGTTGGGTTGTATGTATCGAGATGGGATTTGTCCCTCCCAAGTCGGAGAGATATACTTCGGTCCCACTCGGTAATCGATATCAACACCGCTTGCAAGCACGTGGTTAAGGAGTTAATCACAAAGTGATATCGGATTACGGAACGAGTAAAGTAATTGCTGTGAACGAGATTGAACTAGGTATGCCGATACCAACGATCGAATCTCGGGCAAGTAAAATATCGCGTGACGAAGGGAATATAAATATGGGATTAATTGAATCCTGGAATCGTGGTTCCTCCGATATGGTAATCGATGAATATGTGGGAGTCAATATGGGTTTCCAGATCCCGCTGTTGATTATTGATATAAGATCATGTCTGCATATTCTCGAACCCGTAGGGTCACACACCTAACGTGCCTCGACGCTAAGATAGAATGGATAATTGGTTTATGAGTTTTTGTTCGGAGTCTCGGATGAGATCCAGGACATCACGAGAGGTTCCGGAATGGTCCGGAGAATAAGATTCATATAAAGGAAAGCGTTTTTTGGATTTCGGAATTGTTTTGGAATGTTCGGTATTGTACCGGAAGGTTCTAGAAGCTTCTGGAGTGGGACCAACGTGGCCCCACTTGTCGGAGGGGTGCGTGGGCCTATGAGGGAGTGCCCTGGACGCATTGGGCCAGGGGCACAAGGCCCCATAGGCCCAGCCGGCCAAAACCCTAGGGGAAACCCTAGGGGACCTTCTAGAAGGGGGGGGAGACTTGCCCCCCACTCCACCCTTGGGGCCGCCGCCCTAGGGCTTGGAGGAGGGGGCAAGGGGGCCGGCCAGTACCCTATATAAGGTGGGCAGGGGGCGCACCCTCCCCTCACCCCAAACCCTAGCCGCCAGCTGCTGCCCTACCTCTCTCTCTCTCTCCCGACTGCGTGTAGGCGAAGCCCTGCTGCAGAAACTCTCCACCATAGCACCACGTCATCATGTTGTAGATCCAATCTATCTCTCCATACCACTTGCTGGACCGAGGAAGGAGGAGACGTCGCAGTGCCATACGTGTGCATCTCTCGGAGGCGTCGCCACTTGCGGCGTTGGATCGGATCGGATCGCGAGGAGGAGAAGGCTAGTACGACTACATCAACCACGTTCTGTTGAATGTTCCGCCGTGTGATTTCTTCAAGGGTATGAAGATCTCATCTATCCCTCTCATTGATTGCATCTCCTAGATTAGATCTTGGCTTTCCCGTTCGCATCCGTAGAACTTTTTTGATTTACTATGCTACGAAACCCTTCAAACACAATCCAAAGGATTTTTTTAATTCAAATGATGCTAAAAGCGTATGCAAACTTTAATGGTTGAAATAAGCATCGCGGATTTGGAATCTTCACCATGATGAAACTATTAAAAGAGTTTAATCTCATCGGAGATGATGAAGATGCTTGCATTTGCAAGAAATTAAGTGGGAGCGCTAAGAGATATTTCTCATACATTATGTAGAAGACATATTGTTGATTGGAAATGATGTATCTTTTGTTAACACAAGTTAAGAATTTCATTTTTATGAAAGACTTAGGCAAAACCCGAATATTTGGCATCAATATCTATATAGATAGATTGAAACGTTAATATGGTTGTGCCGAAAGTACATAGATGATATATTGAATGAGTTCAATATAGAAACTACAAGAAAGGTTCTTGTCGCACAGAAAGGATTGAATCGAAATTCAAGTGTATTGACACTAGGTAAGTGAAACAAAGATTCAAGTATTGATTGATACTGATGAATAAAATCACAAAGAGTATTTTTCAATCATACTGTGATATGTACAAATCCAGATATATCCTATGCTCTGAATGTTATGAGCATATACCAGAATGATTCATAAGATGATCATTGGACGATAGTAAGGGTATTCTTATGATCTTTTGGAAGAACTAAGAATATATTATTTTGTAGAGGTGAAAAATAGATGATTAGTTCATTGTAAAAGTACTACATTGATAGTAGTTTTGTCACAAAGTACAAATTAAGTTTATCTCAGTCTAAACTAAGGGTGTCACAATATAATGGAAAGTAAGTTCCACAATGGATTTGGATGAGTTCCATATTTAAGAAATTATGACATATACTACAACAAACTAGGTGTAGTTCATAGCGGGATAATACTATGAAGATATATTGTATGACAATATTGTCAACATGCTTTAACCCCAAGGAACTAAAGGTCTCACCAAAGGACCAAAATTATACAGAACCATCTCATTAGAGAATGAGTGATGCGTGAAGACGGAAAGACATGCAATTACACACGGACATGTAAGTGTCGGATCCGAAGACCAGTTGACCACTAGCAATCGTGTACATGCAACATTGGAAAGCCATAGGTGTTGAATACACAAAGATTTGAAACTAGATTATTGTCTCTATTGGAAGTGGGAGACTGTTGGAGATATGCCCAAGAGGCAATAATAAAGTGGTTATTATCATATCTTCATCTTTATGATAAATGTTTACATACCATGCTATAACTGTATTAACGGGAAACATTAATACTTGTATGATTTGTAAACATAAAAGAGTCCCTAGTAAAGCCTCTTGTTAAACTAGCTTGTTGGTTAATATATGATCATGGTTTCCTGATCATGAACATTGAGATCTTATTAACAACAAGGCCATATCATTAGGAGAATGATGTGATGGACATACTCCTATAGTTAAGTGTAGCATAAAGATCAAGTCATTTAATATAGTTCAGTTGCTATAAGCTTTCAGATACATAGTAACCTAAATCCTTCGACCATGAGATCATGCTAATCACCATCACCGGATGGATGCTTTGATGACATCAAACACCACACCATAACTGGGTGGCTATAAAGGTGGAATTGAGTGTTCGGGAAGTATGTGTTGAGGCACATGGATCAAGAGTGGGATTTGTCCATCCATATGACGTATAGATATACTTTGGGCCCTCTCGGTGGAATGTCATCCAATTGTCTTGCAAGCATGTGACTGGCTCACAAGGGATCACATATCATGAGAACGAGAAAAGTGTACTTATCGGTAACGAGGTTGAACTAGGTATGCAGAGATACCGACGATCAGACCTCAGATAAGTAAACTATCGTGAGACAAAGGGAAATTGGTATCGTATGTAAGTGGTTCATTCGATCGCAAAGTAATCGTAGAAATATGTGGGAGCCATATGAATTTCCAGATTCCTCTATTGGTTATTGACCGGAGAAGAGTCTCGGTCATGTCTGCATAATTCACGAACCGTAGGGAGACACACTTAAGGATTCGATGTTGCTTAGTAGATATGGGATGTAAGTAGGGAGACCGAATGTTGTTCGGAGTCTCGGATGGGATCCGGGATATCACGAGGAGATCCAGAATGGTTCGAAGAATAAGATTCATATAAGGAAAGTCCAATTTCGGAGTTCGGGAATGGTTCCGGTGTTTTCACCTAAATGATCTAGAAGGTTCATCGGAACGGAAGGGGAATGGTACATGAATGTGTCATGAATAAGTGGAATAATTGTATCATGTCCTAGGTCACTTGGTTGGGAATTTGTAAGAAAGAAATTAAGCTCCAAATTGAAAGTCAAAAGACAAGTTTGAAAAGTCAAATTGGGACAATGTATCCTGGTGGAGGAAGGAAAGAATCTTTCTTTCCCTCCACCACAAGCCAACTAGGAGAGCGAGTTGGGGAAGGATTCAAACTCCCTTCTCCCAAGCTGTCTTCCCTCTGATAAATAAAGGGGAGGGGGTGCCCCAAGATAGACAACACAACCAGCCCTCCCCACACCACCGCCGCCGCCGGATCATCGCCGCCCTAGTCGCCGCCGACTCCACCTCCTCCTCTTCGGCCCTCCAAACCCTAGATCGCCAGAAACCCTAATTCCCACCATAACCTGTTCCGGCTTAGGCGAAGCCCTGCAGGATATTCCCTCTACTTTCGACACCATGCCGTCGTGCTGCCGGAATCACGAGGGGAGAACTACAACCTCTGCTGCCTGCTGGAACAAGGGAGAGGAAGGTCTTCATCGAGTACTGAACGTGTGATCGACTGTGGAAGCGCTGCCAGAACGCATCGCCAGAAGGATCGTCTACGCAATCTTGAGATCGGCAAGTGTACGACTACATCATCCACGAGAATCTGCTCTCGTTAACCGCTTTGGAATCTTCGAGGGTGAGTACTCTAATCGACTTGTTGCTACAATCTAGTAGATAGATATTGGCTTGTTTGTGTGCATGCGGTAGAATTTTTTTGTTTTCCATGCTACGAAACCCTACAGTGGTATCAGATCCGTGTCTATATGTAGATCTGTTGCACGAGTAGAACACAATGGTCATTATGGGCGTTGATGCTTTTGTTGTCGATTGCTTCTTGTATACTTTGCCTCTTGCGGTATGGTGGGATCTGCTCGGGCTAACCTTACATGACATCGTTCATGAGACTTGCTCCACGCTTGACATGCAACTTGTATTGCATAAGTGTATTTGCGGGTGTCTGTTTCTCCCAACATAGTGAAGATTCAATTTACAACGGGTGATTGACAATACTAGTATCAATGTTGTGGTTCTTGTTCATAAGTTATAACGACACTTATAGAAATCCCAAACCACGTAAAACATATAAAGAAAATTAGAGGCGTCTAACTTTGTTTTGCAGGGTGTGATGTGATGTGATATGGCCATGATTATGATTATATATGATGTATGCAATGTTCCTTATTGTATGTCGGCAACCGGCAAGAGCCTTATGGTTGTCTTTTAATTTCGTGAGGCGGCGTCGGAGGAGGAGTGCGCGAGGGCTTCTCTCCTTGTCACACCTTAGTGAGTGGTGCAACACTCTACTATATAAGGTGGTCCAACTCTCCTTTCACTAGCAATGTGGGACTAAATTTAGCACCACTAGCACAACTATATGCTGCCATATACAAATGAGCCAAAGAGAATTTTAAAATTTGTCTAATGGACCAGCAGGCCAAAACTCACCAAATTCCAACATGTATGAGATATGCGGAAGCTTGTACCAACTCCTCCTTTTTATACCCTTACCCCCT
The DNA here is from genome assembly GCA_916181665.1 of Avena sativa. Taxonomy (NCBI): domain Eukaryota; kingdom Viridiplantae; phylum Streptophyta; class Magnoliopsida; order Poales; family Poaceae; genus Avena; species Avena sativa. Next base: position 391,266,837 of record OV702280.1, on the reverse strand, counting down.
GTTTGGATGCGCAGAATTGTGCTCGGAATCAGCTATCTGGAATTGATGGGCCAAATTCAAGCGTTTGGAGTGGTCCTAGAATTAGAGCCTGAAATTGCTGGAAGATTCCGAGCCGCGAACCGAAAGCTTACGGGAGGCCTTAGGTGATTCCAGGCGGGTGAGCTCGGAAACACGTGGAAACGGAGTCCCCCGCGTACCGCTTGGGTCAGTCACAATAGAACACGAGCGTCCCCTTCCTTGCTTGCTGGGGTCGACCATGGCCTGATGCGCGTGGCGCCGACGCCAGCAGTAAGTGCGTTGTTCCTCCTGTTCCCCGCTCTCTTCCCTCTTCTTGGCCTCCTCTCCCTCTCTCCTTCCCCTCTTCCTCTTGGAACAACCGCGAAAGCACACCCAAACTCTAAATCGATCGGCGGCCGCAGCCATGACCGCGCCCCAACCCTAGACGCCAGCGGGAGCTCGAGCGCGGGCGGATGGTAAATGGAGGCTGCTCCCTGGTCCTCCTTAAGCCGCCCTCTCACTGCCCCACCTCTTCCCTTTCTCTTCTATGGATTTGTTGCATCTCCTCAAACTGTTCTCCTATCTTCCTCATGTCCGGCAATGGAGATAGCTCATCGTCAGGCAAGCGGCATGGATTCCCACTGGTGGTGCGTGGTGATTCGGCAGGAAACGTTCTCCTCTCTTCCTCATTCCGAGTAATAGCGATGATGTTCCTATGTTCACCAAGTGCTCTGAATTTTTGCAGACTCACGCTCTGATTGTTTTTAATATTATTATGTGAAAAGTTATATATATATATATGGGAAATAGTGGGCTATCTAGGATGCTACCTATGCATACTAATCCAACCATTGGATATTCTATAGAGAGCATGAAGTTGAGCAGCAGGAACACAAAATATCTAACGGAAAACATCACACCCCGTTACATAGAGAGCATTTTTTTGCATGCATTGCTAGTACATGCAAGTACTAGCACATGCATGCAAACTAGCAACAGCTCATGCATGCATGCAAGCTAGCAATACTAGTAGACCACTGGACTGGCTAAAATTTCAGCACGTATTCTAGCAATACATTCAGACCATTGAACCGACCAAAATTTTAGCACGCATTCTAGCACCACATGCGCTAAAACGAAATCCAAGCGCGGGAAAATTGGCCGAAAATCGTGCAACCCTCATGGTTGAATTTATTGCATGCTAACTTGCTTGATATATTGGTCTACTCTCATGGTTGAACTTACTGCAGAAATTTTTGCATGTTTTCGTGCTCATATTGATAATAACATGCACACATCCCATCACCTAGTACAAGCTAGTAATGTCTAGTGGAAACAAGTGCTACTGGCATACCGTATGCACTAGTTGATATATTTGGTCTACTCTCATGGTTGAAATTATTGCAGAAATTCTTGCATGTTTTCATGCTCATATTGATACTAACATACACACATCCCATCAACTAGTACAAGCTAGTAATGTCTAGTGCAAACAAGTTAGATGCAGTTTGGTACGCTACAATAAAGGCTGGTCTTGCAATTCTACAAACGGCAAATAACACCGTTAACTGCATGCAAGATTTTACCTAAATTATATATATATATATATATATATATATATACGGGAAATAGCCTGCTAAACACGGGCATAGCTGCACATAGCCTATCTACCGTTGATTCTATTCTTTTTTGATATAGGGAGCACATGTATCCAGACCCAAGATTTGTCTAAGAACTAACGTCGTTAGTGTTCCTTTGGCATGCATGCATGAAGTCCTAGCAAAACAAAGCTTGTCTAATTTCGTTTGCATGAGGCAAACCCTAACGAGCAACATGCAAAACAAATCTTGTCTAATTTCGTTTGCATGAGGCAAACCCTAACGAGCAACATGCAAAACATAGCTTGTCTAATTTCGTTTGCATGAGGCAAACCCTAACGAGCAACATGCAAACACAAAGCTTATCTAATTTCGTTTAGGTGAGGCAAACCCTAACGAACAACATGCTGAGAAACCCTAACTTATTTAGTCTCTCTTCAACTTTGTGTCGTGCATGCTGAGCTGGACCGGACATTGTGTGGAAAATCAAATTTTGTGTTCCTCCACATAAACGGGGAGCAGAACGACTTCAGTGCACTACTAGCTACAAGTACTTGTATAAGATGTTTTGTCTATGAGTGTGTTCTATCTTTTATAGAGTAGCACAGTACTATGTGACGGGAAAACAAAACAAAATGTCAGCCAGATGGCGCGCGACAAGTTACTCTCTCCCGCCAAAAAAATAAGACACTAAACCACTTAGATGAATATTTAGGGTTTGCATAGTACCACAAAATTTCACTAGGGTTTGCATAGTATGAAGTCTTAGCTGCAGAAAGAAGCCACCCTAATCAAAACAAGGTTTGTTTTGCTCCCATAGCTAGGGCCACCGCAATAAACAAAACAACCTTTGTTTAGTTTTCTTCACATTCTCATGGATGCATGCGACGAGCAAACACATACCAAAACAACCTTTGTTAGGGACTCTCTTGCATGGCACATAGTCTAAAGCTACTGCATGCAAAACCTGTTTTAATCCTTGTTCTCAATTCCTTCTCATTTTAGATGCTAAATTTTTTGTAGCCAAAATAGTGTGCTAATTTGGAACTCATGCCAAACCCTAGATTCTTGCATGCATGTATAAAACTAACACCGTTAGCTCATCCATGTTCCACCCCACTTCCATCTAGAGGTTGCATGCATTTGATCCCTAAATCCAACGGTGCTCTGTCTATGCGCAGCTACGCCCGTGAGTAGCAAATCCGCGTCGATATATATATATATATATATATATATATATATATATATATATATATATATATATATATATATATATATATATATATATATATATATATATATATATATATATATATGCTATTTTTCACACACGTACATAAGTTTATATAGTCCAAACTCAATTAAACATCAAATTCCATTGTTTCGACATCCAAACAAGAATTGTAATTAGGTACCATACTATGATTCCATAAGCAAATTCCAAGCACACCCAAACAACATAATTCGAATTAGAGGTTATTTTCTTTCCAACTTGGATTTGGAATTTTCACTCAATTCAATTTCAAGCTTTAATTATGTGCATCCAAATTAATGAAATCCGGCCTAAGGCCCTTCCGTTACAAAATGGCATAGCTAAATTAAACAAAGAGCGGAGGATGTCGATCATCAGCTACGCCCAGGACCATGACACATACACTGGATCACAGCGCGCCAGTGCATTGAGATCCTTTTACTCCTGCCGATGCCACACCTCCAGCAGTTGTCTAAATCCCATGAACGAAAGAAAGGACAAGCAGCGAACACATGAGCACCCAACAAATTGCATGGCATAGCAGGCAGTCCACACTTTGAGATTTGGGAACATCTCGCGTGGGGTAACTCCATCTAGCCAGTGATCATTCCAAAAGGAGAACGTCTTGCCATCTCCAACACTGTGAGAGAATTGCTCAATTGAAGAGCAGGAAGTTGGGTAGCGTTGCCTAGTTAAATGAGGAAGAACGGACGGGCATGTATTCTGTTTACTTTAAATAATTTACGATTTTACGTAATTATTGTTGTCGGCTTTGTTGAACTGGACCTTTATCTTCTTCAGATATTTGTAATGCGAATTTATCCATTTTGACATTTCCCACGTTCAGTATAAGTTGGGTATGTACTCACTTTTGTGAGTGTTGTAGCTTACTTTCTGAACTGTAATTTTATCTGATTTGATACTTGCCCAGCTTTGTACAAGCTGGGAAAATCTCAAACTTGTGAACAATTGTTTATGGAAAATGATACGGTTTTCCCGGGGGATCGAACGATCTGATCCCTCGGGTGGCTCCTTCCGCGACGTACTCCCCGGACCAACCCCACATCTTCCTCTCCTTCCTCTCGAAACCTGCCAACCGCCGCCACCATCGATTTCCCCCGCCTCTGCACCTCGCCTCGCCTTCCTCCCGAGCATCCCTCGCCGCTCGCTGCGGCCCGGCGCGTGGACCGCGACCCTGGCCCCGCCCCTCCTCGTTCGCGACCTCGTTGCCGCCTCAGCCACTTCCCTTTTCAGCCGCGGCCGTCGCCCCCGCCTCCCAAGCCGTCACTCCCCTGCAGCCATGGGAGAGCCGCCGCTCCCCTGCAGCCATGGCCCATGGGAGCCGCCACCCACCCCTGCAACTCGCGCATGCTCCGCCCCCGCCGTGCGTGCGCCGCCGTGCTCCACACCTGCATCCGCCGCTTGATCGACTGTCGTCGAGTCGTCGCCTTTCTCCCGCCTCCGACCTCCTCCCCCTCATGGTTTTGCCATTCTGAGCGTTGTTGCTGTTGCCCCTCCTAGGGGATGCCGGAGATGCTATCGATGGCGGATGACTTTGCTACGCACGGCTACCGGTGTTGCTACCACAGTTTAGAGCGTTTGCTACTCTAGTTGGCCGATCGCTACTTTTATGTTTGTTTTTGCTACGAGCATTTTGCTACCTTAGCATATTATTTTTGCTATATATTCATATATTTTTTCTGCTACTTTCGTACAATGTTTTTGCCAGAAGATGACCGACAATAGTCTCTCGAGAAGTTGTTTTGCTAGGTAGCAACTTTTTTGATGCAAGGTCCCCGATGAAGTTTGATTTTTGCTACATTTGCTAATATTTTTTGCCACGCACGATTTTCTATTTTTGCTATAATAGCATAAATATTTTGCTACAAAGTCTTCCGGCAAGATCTCCCGGTGAAAGTCTATCTCCGGCAAAGTTGGTTTTGCTACACTAGGACTTTTTTTTGCTACATGGTCGACAGCGAGGTCTCCGGCGAGATCTCCGGCAAGGTCCAGTCTATTTTTATATTTTCTGGAACAAACCGTTTTTTGTTACATGTAGAAAAACGGAATTATATATAGTAAACGGGACATTTATAGCAAAAGCTGGATGAAAGAACGCAAATCAGATCTAGCCGTTGATCTGCTCAAATCGGACGGCCAAGGTCGGAGGGAAGCCTAGCACTGTCCATTGTTTATCCTGCTTGATATGAGAACCCAAGTGTCAGATGGCACATGCTTCTTTTTTTTGGTAGGAGAACGGTAGTATGTAAAAAGGGAAGTACAGAAAAAATGTTGATTACTTATCTCTCGCCAATTTCAAATATGGAATGATTTGTCATGATTGTGTCCGGCTTAGTAGAAACTAGGATAAATGCTGACACTTTCCACACAGTTTTAGTGCCGTTGCTTAATTGAGAAGACATTAACCTTTAGCTTGTTCGGATATTGTTATATGTTGATCTAAATTCTATAAATTATAGGCCAATTTCTGACGAATGGAGTGAGGCCCGTCGCTGGAGGTTTGGTAGGTACGGATCGTCGAAGACCTAGGTTTCCACTGATATATAAACCCCTTGTAAGATGCCGGTTGGGATGTGTTGCATATGTGAAATCCCCGACGTTTGTAAACACTTTCCGATATAGTAAAGTTTCGTTGGCTGGCGTTCGTGGTTTTTCTCTCTCTTTGTTGAAGAGGTTTTTCCACATTAAATCTGTATCCCCTTGCTGTGATTTCGTTTTCGTTCTTCGTTATTTACTTGTCGCAATTGTAACTGATACTTTGAAAACTGTGATTTTATCTGTTTCGATACAAGGTATCATATCAAATCATCCATTTCGCAAAAGAAATTGAAGCTATGATCTAGTTCAATTGAGTCGACCTATCCCCACGCACGCAACCTAACCTAGCCGCCGCCGACAATTTTCTCGCCACCACCGGAGGGCCAAGGGCAAAGCCCGTAGCTCCAAGGAAGGTGGCGCTGCGGACCTTCCTTCCCTTGCTGGCAGTGCGGAGCTGGACCGTGGCCGTCGGGATTGCGGGCAGTTGCCGGAGTGGCAGCCGTAGGTGGGGTTGGTGGCGGGCGTCATGGTGGTGCTGGGGTGATGAACGGCATGGAGTTCCTAGCGGTGGTGTGGTCGTCGACATCTGCCCCTGCAAGATCTCCGCCGGTCGGATTTCTTCGGTCTCCACCGGTCAGAATTTAGCGGGTGCGCGGTCGGTCCTGGCCCTTGTGGCCAGATGTGTCTGCACTTGCCACCGATCTCCACAGGTCGCCGTCCATGCGCCAGGTTGCGGTCATGGAGGGCGGGGCTGCCTTCCTACTCCTCTGTCGGGCATGCCGGTGGGTAATCGCGCAGCCGCTCCTGCTGGGTGTCGGCAGGCGACGGCGAGGGGGTTGCCGATCTATCTAATAAAGGTGGTGGTCCTAGGATCCCTCTCAAGCCATGATGATTTTTTGCTTGCCGCCTATCGTCAGTGATATGGTCGGAGTGCCGAGTTTCGGAGTGCTACTTTGCCGAACTCCAAATAGACGGCATGCCTGGAGTTTGCCGGATAGGATGGATTTCGGTCGTGCACATCTATATTTTTTTCTCACCGTTTGGTTTCAGAGGAAGCATTGCGAAGCTCTGCAGTATGTTTCCATCGTGAGATCTATCTTTAGTCTCACGGTGAATTCAGTAGTAGAGAAGTGCATGGAAGCCGAAGATCTGAAGATGAGTAAGCGTGGTTCGAGTTCTGGTGATGACGAGGTTTCAGCTAGGTGATTTATGACTTGGAGCAGAGACATCGACATGTGGGGGCGAACAACACAGGAGGAATTCATGGTCTAGTCTTACAGGGTGAGAGCCCAAGGTCTAATCTTAGTTAATTGTGTCTGGCAATTACCTTATTGGAAGCATTGTTTTGTGAGTATAGACTTTCTCCTAGGTAAAAACCTATGATCAATGATCAGTGCAATGACAGCACTTGTGCACTGTTACCTTCTTGGAGACTTCGCTTTTGGAGAAGTTGGATTTCTGGTGTTATCTTGGTGGTGGTTGTTCCGCTGCAACAAGAAGTAGATCACTATAGAAGGATTTTTTTTAATTCTTCTTTTTTCAGGATTGTGTACATCCGTAATGCCGTTAGGACATGTGTTATTGCAGAGGCTAGGTGTAATTGATATCTTTGCGATATTAATATATACTCTTTTAAAAAAATCTAGTTCAATTGGAGAACAGACACGTCATATCGTAGCTAAAGCTAAATTGGAGACAGGATGAATAGCGTGAAGCACAAACCGTTGTGGATGATGAAAGAAGAGAAGTTGTGCTCTGTTTGTGTAATAAAAGCTCTAGACAAAGTTGATCCGTTTTAGTAGTGTTTTTGTTCAGTCTTTTCTAGCTGGTGTGATGGTTTAAAATACTTCCTTCATCCTAAAATAGATGTCTCAAATTTGTTAAAATTTGAAAGAATGCAGACATTATTTAGTATAATAGTTTATGTAAATTTTGATAAATCTAAGACATCTATTTTAGGACGGAGGGAGTAGTTTGTGTCTGCTAACACTAGTTGAGTAGGCATAGTGAATGCTTGGCGATGTGGAGTGTAGGTTGTAACCTGGAACTGAAACTGTTTTATTAGTTTCATGTTGAAATGAAATCGGGAGGCTGTGTCCCTCTGATCCAGTATAACCCCTTCCTATCTAAACTCGTATAAATAATATATATATTTTAACCCATATCCAAATTGATACGAATAGGATATATAGATATACGCTCAACCTTGCTTACCCTACGATCGTCTAGGGCTGACCGCGACCGCCGTCGGCCATCTAGATGACAGCCGCCCTCGTTGGCCATCACCGTCGCCGACGCAAGCCATCTGAACAACCGCCGCCGCTGCCGGTTGACCACCACGGACGACATGAGCCATCCGAACAACCGCCGCCGCCGCCGGTTGATAATCGCCGCCGACGCCGGTTGACAACCTCGGCAAGCCAGCGTATCTGAGTAGTTTACGGAGAAATTTACACCCAAGTTTTTTCTCCAACGGACACGTCCAACAGCTTGTCTGGCACCCTGTCCGACGACACTATTTAGCTTATGTTAAAATTAGCTTATGTTAAAATTTAGTACCTGCGAACAACTACATCGGACTGTCTGTTGCTATAACCGGATAGTCTGTCTTTGATTTCCTGGCATATGTTGATGCCGGACTAGTTAGCCGGACTGTCCAGCCGGGTGCGGGCATTACACCGGACTGCCCGGTCTTCCTCCTAACTCCCGCTCGCGGTTGCCGTCGCCAAGTTCTCGCGCCGCCGCCGCCGCGTCGTCGCCAATCTGCACTCTGCCGCCACCGTGCTTGGCTGCCGGCACACACTACAAGACCGAGGCGTGCGTCGGCGAGGACGAGTAACCGACTCACCAAACCCACCAAACGCTACCACCGCGTGCGGACACGGCTGCCGCCGGCGATGATCCATACATCGGTGTTTTTTTCTCCGTTAGCGTAGATGTCGTACTAGTACACGTACGACTAGAAAAAGATATTATTTGATTAAGTTATATAGGGTTTTGTACAGAATTATATATACGTGTATATATTAGTTACGAGGGGGTATCGAGCGATCTAACCCGTCCTTGTGTTTGAGTTTATATGAGTTTGTATGAGTTTAGGTGAAAGGTGGTTGTACTGGATAAGAGTCCTCCGAAAAAAACCTACATATACCGCTATCTGCAAATTATCTGGAAGAACCATTCTCAAGTCGGAATATATGCTCAAAGAACAATTCTCAAGTCAGAATATTGCTGCACCCTTTCGATTATCACGTCGCAGAGATTTAGCATCGCAAACATGTCACATTCTACTCTTAGTTACAGTAGGTATATAAACCAAGTCATATTATCGACAGAAAAATAGCGAACTTATTGTTCCATAAGCAGTATACTCCAGATGATAACTCCTCAACGACTATAACAGACACTGACGACTGTTAAATCACTCGATATAACAGATACTTTGGACTGTTTGGTCCTGGTGGCGACTGGGTCTAGCATGAAGATGACTGCGTATGGTTAAAGGGGCTGGACTCCTGGCAAGTTACCACTGTTGTGAAGGCACCTCATCCTTGGCCACAGCGGAATCGCAGGCCACGATCTTCAGCTTGCCGATTTTCCCTGACATCTCCTCGTTCTTGAATATCACGTCTCGCAGCATGAAAGTCCAGACGTTGTCACAGTACCTGTAGGTGCGCAGATTGCCCTGCCAAGACAAGAGGGAGAACATCAGGTAAATGCAATCAACGCATGGTTGGATGGAAAGATGATTACAGATTGCAATATAAAATATCATCAAATTTCAGCAAGAAGGATCGTATATCTGTCTGCATGGTACATAAGCATGGTAAACACAAAACAACTTGCTGAAACATTGTGCAATAGGGAGATGAGACTTGAGATGCTAGTCCTGCATGTAGAGGGAAATTGTCTGAATTTGTCTGAGATACTAGGGTAGGGAGAACTATTTGAGTAAAGCTATTTCCATGCGGAAGTATTTCTTTCATTCAGAAATAAACAACAGCACCTAGATGCATGCCAGGCCATGAAAAATTGAGTGTTGTTTCCAGAACTATTTCCTGGTTCGAATACAGAAAAACAGCTACTCAACTTCAGTCAGTAGGAATATGTCCACGTGACAGAAATTCGAAAAACATAAGTATGTTGTTCTCCAAAAGCTAGCAATCGCGCACAAGTATCGTATGTCAAGTTAGCAGAAAACTTTTTTTTTTGAAACAGAAAAGAAATAAAAGTCCATGCAAGTTCAAATATAAGTTTGGACAGGGCAGTCCACATACTTGTTGATCATGTTGCAGGAAATTTACCTTTGATACTAAGCACATTCTTATTTTTTAGGAAAAGCAAACAAATGCCCCCCAAAAGGAGCTATTCAACTTCAGTCAGTAAGGAATATGTCAGTCCACATTATATCAATAAAGCGGAACACATAGGTTGTTGTTCTCCACAATGTAGCCAACTTTTAACATACTACATGGAAATGATTGCAAAAAACTATCATAAGAAAAAAAAAGAAACCAAATCATCAGTAGGTCCAAATAATACGTTAAGAACAAGACAGCAAACGCACATGCTTGCTTGTTACCGACAGTAGTTTACACTAATACTAAGCAGTAAAAAGTTGCTAACTTATCTCGCAATAGTATTCGTCATGTATTCTCGGCATAAGGTTTAGCCAAGTAATGAATCTGGAACAAGGTATTTATTGCACATAAATTTACTTAATTTGCAAAAGTCTGCTCCAAAAATATTATGCCAAGGAATGTACTTACGGCAGAAAAATCAGTACCAGTACCCAACAACTTTACTGGCATCAGAACAAATATACTGACAGGTAACTTACAAAAATATATCTCAGCATTCCCTTCAAACCTCTGTAGTTTACCAGCTTATCATTAGTAGAAACAGCATAAGAAAGAGGCACATGTTGTTGCCAAACAGAGATGGCATTTATTAGTATCGTACCTTGAAGGAGGCCCTGCTCGTCACCAGGTACTCCAGCGCGGCGCTCATGGACTAAAAACAGCAAGACCATGCACGCAACGTCAAAACAGCCGGGGACTCATCACAATTTAGAACATGTCCGTCTGTTAGAGTTCACAGGTCGAACCTTGTCGAACTGCAGCTGGACCTGGACGGCGAGCTCTTGGGCGAGCTTGCCACTGTAGACCATCTCGTCCAGCGTCGCGGAGAGGTTGTTGCCGATGGTGGTGTGCCGGTAGATCTCCAAGGGGGGCATCCCTCCCTGGTCCTCTTTTTCCTGCGACGGGAGCGCACCATCAACAGTATCAGAAATCAGAACAGCACAGACAGTTTTAGTTACACCTCACGATGGAACTGGAATCGTCGATTTTCATCAATATTTGTCCAATCGCGCCACAAATTAGATAACAAAATCAAGTTTCGTCAAGCAGTATCAGGATTCAGCACAGCACAGACAGTTTCAGTAACACCTCAGGCTGGAACTGGAATCGTTGATTATTCATCAATATTTGTCCAATTACGCCACAAATTAGATAACAAAATCAAGTTTCGTCAAGCAGTATCAAGATTCAGAACAGCACAGACAGTTTCAGTAACACCTCACGCTGGAACTGGAATCATCGATTTTCCTCAATATTTGCCCAATCACAGTCTCACACCACAAATTCAATGACCAACAAAGTTTCCTCAAGCAGTATCAGGATTCAGAACAGCACAGACAGAACCAGTAAGAAGACTTCACGCTTATTCATCAAGCAACCAAACCCTGCTCCGCTCCGTTCCACATCCGCCGCCATCCGGACCGTCCCAGACGAAACCCTAGATGTTCGCGCGCGGCGTCGACAGCCGCCGGCGTGGCGAAATCACCTCGCGGCTTCCAGCAACAAACCCCACGGCTGAAAACTAACAGCACACGAATCGAATCGAATCGCGGAGACGAAGACCTTATACGCTCGCACATCTCAACACCGACGCGTCGGAAAAACTACGCTCGGTTTTCCCGCCCGCAGCAGCAAAAAAACCCGCCAAAAAAGCACACGAATCCAACAGCGGGGAGGTAGGCAGGCTCTTACCGCGCGCGCGCGCCGGCGTTCCGTAAGGCTCCCTGCGCGGCGGACCAGTCGATGCGGCGGTCTCAGGACGATGCGCTTCGATCTGGGACGGGGAGCGAGCGAGGCCTGGAATGTTCGGGAAGGGGAGAGCAGGGGGAAGGGAAGGAGGAGGAATTCGAAATCGGGTGGTTATATGGGGACGGGCCGACGGCGTGGAGAAGGTTGGCTATCTGGCTTCCCGTTTTGCCCCTGGCACGGCTGTGGAGTGTGGACCTTGAGGCCACGTCGGCCAGGTCATGCCATGTCAGCCTCGTTCTCTCTCTCTTTCTACTACTACCTCTGCACCAAATTATAAAATGTTTTTGGCAGATTAAAATAGCTTACCTAAACGTCTTATAGTTTGAACAGAGTTAGTAGTAAAATTGTTGCTTCCGGTTGTTTAAGTGTTGTGGAGTAGTAGGTGCAACATTTTTTACCGGATAATGCTACATCTACGGATAGTTTTTATGGAAAAGGCTTATGGACTCAAGAATGCAGCGGTAGAAATCAATATCAATATCGGGTCCTTTTTTTCAGGATGGGGAAAAAGTTTAACCAATCCAATCAATATAGGTCGGCGCGTAAGGCCTGTGTAACATGCAGAGTCCGTATACCGTTTCTTACCATAGCAACTTGACGTACATGGCTTGCATTTCAAGAGCTATTAGCCTTGAAATTTAGCAAGTCTTGGCGTCCGGATTTTTGAGGTGTGCACGATCCACGGGCACATGAGAAGGACGCAGTCTACTTCGGCTATAAGAATGTGTCGAATTTTTGTTGTCCACTTAAAAATGCCAAGTTGATTAAATGAAGAGGTTGACTAAAAGTTAATCTACAGACTATAGTTGATGGTTACAGTGACAAGCTCCGACGAAAGATTATGAGCACAACATGTGCCCTTCTATCGGTCAAAGGTGGTCATTAGAGCCGATGCACACAGGCTTTCCAATCGCGCGAGCTCTGGGAAGAGGGATGATATACATTATTATGAGCACAACTAAATATAATACCAAGGTTTATAAAAAGAAAATTTTGATGGGTACACAATTATGTCAACTATGTATACAGTTAATTAAGTTAGGCCTGCGAGGGCTTGCTCCTACCCCTCCCCCAAGTTAGGGAAGGGTTCAATAATATTTGCATTATAAATTTTAATACTCATATGTCGTACTTTGTTTTGTTTTCATCTTTGATTTTATGATCAGAAAATCTCAACTTCTCTCTTTTTGTTGGTCAAGCTTGATCTTCGCACCCAGGGCTTCCGTCAACACATGTTTCCGTGCATAACCTTTAGAGTGTCGATCAGCACTCCGTCGATAAAATGAACAAGTTGCCTCAAGGATAGATCCAACACTTCACATCAGGAAGGGATGCACCTATGTCAAATTTGTACTCACCGCACTCGCCATCTTCCACCTTGAATCTCTCATTCTCTTTAAGATTGTGAATGTGTCCATTGATAATATTATGAGGTCCTTCTTATTGCCAGGTAGTAATAAAATCTCTCTGAGGAAATTGTAAAATTTGATGGGAGTTTTTTCCTGTCTGATTTCCCTTGGAGAGCTTGGCGTGCTCAAGCTGGAAAAATTCTAGAGGGCTCTATGGTTACGATGGCCTTTGGATGAAATGGTAAAACCTGGATGGATCATGTGCCGTCCTTGGTAACCCTTGTGGCGCCGAAGAAATTCAACTTTTCCACAATTCAACATCAATTACTATAGGCATTCGGAAAACGGCCAAGTTATGGCATGCTCCATGGCTCCTGAAGAAAGCCTAAAGCAAAGCTTCGTCCATGCATCTTTCTGCGCCACTAATGTCTGTGTGTGCTGAGCTATCCATGCGGGTTAGTGGATTGCGAAGCTTCACACATGTAGAGGGTCACCCCCAAATCCTCATGAAGTTCTATTCTCAATGGACATTGGTGAATGATATTCACCTTCTCGATCATCTAGTTGACGAGATCACTTGAAGAATCTCACATTTGGGTTAGCTATTAGGCAAAATTGGCATACCTTGCCTAGTTAGAGGGCATTAGCACTGCTATTATGAAGTCGTCGGTTTGGTATAATGGTGGACGCCATCCAAATGCAAGTTTCTTCACACGCGGCTTATCATGAAGGATAGACAGTGGACCCGATGGGCTCCAGTGGCGAGGTTGGCTAACCATAGTCTCTGTCATCTATGTAGGTATGAGCTCTAGAGCGCAACCCATATCCTCTTCAAATGTCGGTACACTCCTTAAGAATTTGGACTACGACGGGTAATTCATTGGGTGCCAAGGAGGTATGTGGTTACGATTGGGCTCACTTTGCGATGGGTCAAGGACTAGTTGTCTTCAGTAATTTATCTTGGAGGCAACTTGAACTTATGGAAGCACCGGAATGAGAGCAATGCTCGTGTTTTTATGAATTTTTATCTCCCTTTGACGATCCATACTAAGATTAGGTGTGGTGAGGCTTTTGGGTTATGTGCCTGTGCCAATAACTTTGATGAAAAAATGTCGGCAAGGATATAGGCTTTTGATTTTGTTGGTCGTGTTATCTTTAAACTCTTCTTTATTAATGAACTTAAAAAATGCCAAGTCAGCACACCATCTAAACCAGAAAGACATAAGCAGGACTATGTTGGACATATTCCTTGGAGTACAAATTGGACTCGAGTAAGTGCAACCTTTTTGAACTATATACTACTTTTTTGATGGTAGAACTAAATACTAATTTTTGAACTATATACAAATTTGGACTCGAGTACTGAACTTGGTTGAGCATGTTCAACCCATGGTGAGAACGAACGTGTTGACAAACGAGATGCCTTCCAAGTAGGGATGTAAGCGGCACACCACTTAATCCCGCGTAATGTCGTCTATTAGTCTTCTAAATAAAATTTGTGTTTTTAAAAACAAAGAACTAATAAATTAAATAAACGGGACTTGCGGATGTTATTTAAGTGTCATTTACATCCCTACTTCACAATGTCACACAGGCTCTTTGCCGTGTGGGCAAAAGACACGGCAAAGGCCTTTCGGAACACGGAAAAGTATTTGCCGTGTGTATACACACGGCAAATGCCACACGGCAACGTTTTGCCACGGCAAAGGCCCTTTGCCGTGTGTTTTCTAAATATGACACGGCAAAGGCTTTGCCATGTGTCTCATGCGTAGACACGACAAAGTAAAGTAAGATAACGGTTTCCGCGGAGATGACGGTGTCTATTCTTTGCCGTGTGTCTTCTCGAAAAGTACACGGCAAAGAAGTTGTCTTTGCCGTGTGTCTTCTTGAAAAGTACACGGCAAAGAAGCTGTCTTTGCCGTGTGTCTCGTGGAAAAACTACACGGCAAAGAAACTGCCTTTTAAAAAAAATTAATTTTGTTTCAAACTTTTTTGAATATTATTTACTTGATAATCTCATATAGAATATTTTAACCCTTTGTATGTTAAATATTAGGTCAAATTGCACTCATAATCAAACTTTTCCTGTGACCACCCATCCTAATACTACTCTAGGCCTAGCACGCTTAACTTCTTCGTTCCTTCCGAATGAGCTACCAAGAAAGAAATCATATCTTGCTGCTAATACTTCCATATCAATGTTATTAACTCTTGGGCCATGATGTCACACATCTCAGTTTTAGATTCCAAACAATTATTTAAGTAAACAATAATGAAAAGTAATAATAATCTTGAATCCAAATAAAAAATAAAATAATTTTATTTTATTTCCTTTTTCTATTTAATATGGAATAATTTATATACTTAAATCCGTAAATCGGGATTCGACAAATAAAATGTCTAAATCGATCAGAAAAATGTGAGGAATCCAAATATGACATCCATATAATCTTGTGAAAATGGCGTGGTATCATTTTGAATTATCAATTTGGTGGTTGCTTCATAAAACGTCCCGTTTTTTGTGCCCGGAAAATGGAAAATGGCTTTTTGGTGCGAGGAAAAGGAAAACTTTCTCCAGCAACATTATTCGTCATTCCATAATGCACATGCCTGCACGATATGGGCACATTATCACAAAGTATGCCTTGATTCTAGCCATTATTGGTCATTTGACCCGAAAGCCAGGAAACCTTAAATGAGATAGGTCATTTTGTGAAGGTTTTTTTTAGACATATTCAATATAAAGTTTGATATTTTTACTTCCAACCATGTCACATAATATGACACCACGCGAAGGTTTAGCATTGTTTCGATCGTTTTTGAATTTTTTTATGACTCTTTAAAACTATCGACAAACTTTGTCGAACGACGGGTATGAAGATTCTTAGCTCGGAGCTGAGCCTCTCTAAACTTTCACTGGATCTCTGATAAAATAGCATATTGTGAACCTAAAAATTATTTTTGTAAAAAATCATGCCCATCAGATTATGTACCCGTAGTTCATATCTGACCCACTTCCTATCGTTTCGGCAGGAATTTGTCTTTTTCACCTGGAGTGGACAGAAATGTTTGAGATCCCCCGTTGGGACATTGTCCATTTAAGGTGGTCTAGTATTTTTGAAAAATAGGGTAGTAGCATTTTAAATTAGCCATTTGGTGGTTGCTTCATAAAATCTCTCATTTTTTTGCTCAGAAAATAGAAAATGGCTTTTTGGTGCGACGAAAAGAAAAACTTCCTCCTGTAACATTGTTCACCATTCCATGAGGCACATGCATGCATAATATGGGCAGATTATCATAAACTATGCCTTGATTCTAGCCATAACATTGGTCATTTGACCCGAAAGCCAGGAAACCTCGAATGAGATAGGTCATTTCGTGAAGGTTTTTTTTAGACATATTCAATATAACAAGTTTGATATTTTTCCTTGCAACCATGTCACATAATATGACACGACGCGAAGGTTCCGCATTGTTTCGATCGTTTTTTGAATTTTTTATGACTCTTTAAAACTATCGACAAACTTTATCGAACAACGGGTATGAAGATTCTTAGCTCGGAGCTGAGCCTCTCTAAACTTTCACTAGATCTCTGATGAAGTAGCATATTGTGAATCTAAAAATGATTTTTTTTAAAAATCATGCCCATCCGGTCATGTACCCGTAGTTCATATCTAACCCACTTCCTGCCGATTCGGCAGGAATTTGTCTTTTTCACCTGGAGCGGACGGAAAGGTTTGAGATCCCCCGTTGGGACATTGTACATTTAAGTTGGTCTAGTATTTTTGAAAAATGGGGTGGTAGAATTTTGAATTAGCCATTTGGTGGTTGTTTCATAAAATTCCCTGTTTTTTACGCTCGTAAAATGGAAAATGGCTTTTTGGTGCGACGAAAAGGAAAACTTCCTCCTGCAACATTATTCGCCATTTCATAATGCACATGCATGCACCATATGGACAGATTATCACAAACTATGCCTTGATTCTAGCCATAACATTGGTCATTTGACCCGAAAGCCAGGAAACCTCGAATGGGATAGGTCATTTTATGAAGGGTTTTTTTGATACATATTCAATATAACAAGTTTGATATTTTTCCTTGCAACCATGTCACATAATATGACACCATGCGAAGGTTTCGCATTGTTTCGATCATTTATGAATTTTTTATGACTCTTTTAAACTATCGACAAACTTTGTCGAACGACGGGTATGAAGATTCTTAGCTCGGAGCTGAGCCTCTCTAAACTTTCACTGGATCTCTGATGAAATAGCATATTATGAACCTAAAAATGATTTTTGTAAAAAATCATGCCCATCAGATCATGTACCTGTAGTTTATATCTGACTCACTTCCTACCGTTTCGGCAGGAATTTGTCTTTTTCACCTGGAGTGGGCAGAAAGGTTTGAGATTCCCCCGTTGGGACATTGTCCATTTAAGGTGGTCTAGTATTTTTGAAAAATAGGGTGGTAGCATTTTAAATTATCCATTTGGTGGTTGCTTCATAAGATCTCTCGTTTTTTTCTCTCAGAAAATGGAAAATGGCTTTTTGGTGCGATGAAAATAAAAACTTTCTCCTGCAACATTGTTCACCATTCCATGAGGCACATGTATGCATAATATGGGCAGATTATCACAAACTATGTCTTGATTCTAGCCATAACATTGGTCATTTGACCCGAAAGCCAGGAAACCTTCAATGAGATAGGTCATTTTATGAAGGTTTTTTTGAGACATATTAAATATAACAAGTTTGATATTTTTACTTGCAACCATGTCACATAATTGTAGGGTTTGCAGCATAGAAAACAAAAATTTTCCTACGATGTGAACTATATACCAAGATCTATCTACTAGATACAAACAACGGGCGGATGTATATCCGTAGAGAACATACCCTTGAAGACCGACAAAGCTTAACGAGTTCAACTCGTGGTTGATGTAGATGATCTCTTGCCGATCTCAAGATCGAGAGGAAGTCCTAGCGCCGCAAATCAGCAGCGCATCCGTGCTCGCACACACGTTCGAGGCACCGAGCAACCTCCGCCTCCTCGCTCCAGCGATGCAGCGGAAGCACAACTCTTTCTTGCCGAATAGCCACCGGGAACATGTATCTCGCTAGTCCGAGACCATGGGGAATAAATTCTAGAGGGGGAGAGAGATCCTTCACGAGGAGGTGTGTGAGACAAGTGAGGAGGGGGGCTCCTTTTATAGGAGGAGGGGGGGAACCCCAAGGGGGTGGCCGGCGCATGGGGCTGCCCCCTTGCCCTCCCCTCTTCATGTGGGTGGACACTCCACTCACAAATCTCCTTTAAATTCCCTCCACTCAAAAGTCCACTCAAATTCCCATTAAATTTCCACCAAATTTAATGCAAACTCTCATTAAATAAAACTCTTTTATTTTATTCAGAATTTTATCAATTACTTTAATGACAAACATTCACAAATAACCCCTTGCTAGAATTCTATTTCACATGCATAACCACTTTATGCAATTTCACCCGAAAACCTGTTTCGGTATCTAGTGAAATAAATTCCTGCGCTTGTTCATTCTTTCGGCATGAAACATTTGGTCCAATTGGATGTCGGTGTCTCTTAAGTGTGTCACCCTACGGTTCGTGAATAATGCGGACATGATCGAGACCCCTCTCGAATCAATAATCAGAAGCGGGATCTGGAGACCCATACTGACTCCCACACATTCAACGATGACTTTCTTGTGATCGTCGGAACCTTTTACGCTAGTATATCTTAATCCCTTTGTTTCACGATATATTACATGTCCGAGATTCGATCATCGGTATCTCCATACCTAGTTTGATCTCGTTACCGACATGCACTCGTTTCTCGTTCCTGTGATATAACATTCTAGTGATCAAATCACTTGCTTGCAAGCTAATCAATGTGATATCACCGAGAGGGCCCAGAGTATATCTATCTGTCATCGGGATGAACAAATTCCACTCTCGATCCATGAGCCTCAACATAACACTTTATTAGTTCTGAATCCATCTTTATAATCACCCTGTTACGGTGTGACGTTTGATGTTATCAAGAAACTCTTCCGGTGTTAGTGATTGACATGATCTCATGGTCTAAGGATTAGGATCACTTCGTAAGTTGTTATAGCAATATAAACTCAATGACTTTGATCGTAATGCTATACTTCGGATGAATGTTCATCACACCATTACACTAATGTTGTGATCCCGTTATTAACAACATCCAATGTCCATGATCAGGAAACCTTAATCATCTTGTTAATCAACGAGCTAGTTTATGAGAGAGGCATAACTAGGAACTTTCTGTTTGTTTATTAAACACACATGTATTATCGTTTCCGTATTAATACAATTATAGCATGCAAAATAAACATCTATCATATACTTGGAATACACATAATAAACACTTTATTATTGCCTCTCAGGGCATATTCCCTTCAATAATATGACACCACGCGAAGGTTTCGCATTGTTTCGATCGTTTTTGAATTTTTTATGACTCTTTAAAACTATCGACAAACTTTGTCGAACGACGGGTATGAAGATTCTTAGCTCGGAGCTGAGCCTCTCTAAACTTTCACTGGATCTCTGATGAAATAGCATATTGTGAATCTAAATATGATTTTTGTAAAAAATTATGCCCATCCGATCATGTACCTGTAGTTCATATCTGATCCACTTCCTGCCGATTCGGCAGGAATTTTTATTTTTCACCCAGAGTAGACGGAAAGGTTTGAGATCCCCCCGTTGGGACGTTGTACATTTAAGGTTGTCTAGTATTTTTGAAAAATGGGTGGTAGAATTTTGAATTAGCCATTTGGTGGTTGCTTTATAAAATTCCCCCTTTTTTACGCTCATAAAATAAAAAATGGCTTTTTGGTGCGACGAAAAAGAAAACTTCCTCCTGCAACATTATTCGCCATTCCATAATGCACATGCATACACAATATGGATAGATTATCACAAACTATGCCTTGATTCTAGCCATAACATAGGTTATTTGATCCGAAAGCCAGAAAACCTCGAATGAGATAGGTCATTTTGTGAAGATTTTTTTTGAGACATATTCAATATAACAAGTTTGATATTTTTCCTTGCAACCATGTCACATAATATGACACCACACGAAGGTTTCGCATTGTTTCGATCGTTTTTGAATTTTTTCTGCATGTTTAAAACTATGGTCAAAACGACGAGCATGAAGATTCTTATTCAATATAAATATCTAATTTTTGAGTGTACATAGATAGATCTTATTTTTCTGCAAATTTTGATATATTATTTGTATTTTTCTGAATTAGAATGATTTTTTTATGATTTTCCTAAGAGTAATGTGATAAAAGGCAAAAAAAAAAAAAGACTTTGCCATGTGTACTGCGAAATACACACGGCAAAGGCCCTTTGCCGTGTATACTGCGGAATACACACGGCAAAGGACCGGCGAGGGCACACGGCAAATAGACCACCGTCTGCGGCCGTTAGCTCCTCCCGTTAAATGGACTTGTGGGGTCACAGGTTCCACCTCGTTGCCGTGATAACACCTATACCGTGTGCCGTTGTCAACTTTGCCGAGTGTATTTTCTTTGCCGTGTTCCTTTATGGGTCTTTACCGTGTATATTTCTTTGCCGTGTTCTTTTTCAGAAATTTGCCGTGTTCACGTACTTTGCCGTGTATTTTCTGAGTTACACACGGCAAAGACTGTCTTTGCCGTGTTCCGGTATGTTTGGCACACGGCAAAGACATGTCTACACGGTAGCGATATTTTTTCCCGTAGTGCTTCCAAGGTAGATAGTGAAATGAAGTTATCCGCTTACATCCCTACTTCCGCTCCTTAATTTGAGGCACTTCCCGGTTCGGTGCAGCACGTAATTATCCGCATAGGAAAGCTCAGGCGCGTGCCCGGAAGAGAACGACCTCCGAAACCGGACCGGGACGTGCTCCCGGCCTTGATTTATCAAAAGCCGACTCGGACTGGAACGCTGATTCGATTCTACTACGGACGTGCGGCCGGGCACCTCTCCCAGCCTATATTATCCCGTCACGCACGGCGAGAGCAACGATCCAACAAGCAGAAGCTAGCCCATCGCATCGCATCGCATCGCGTCGCTGATCATGGCGGCACTCGATACCAGCGTGAACCTCTTCGCGCTCCTCGACGGCAACGACCCCGGCGACAAGCGCCTCGACGACTTCGACCCGCAGCAAAAGGAGAAGAAGAAGGATAAGGCCGGGGCTGCAAAGAAGAACCCAGCCTCCACGGTCGTGCCCGACTACAAGCTGAAGCTCATGAAACCGCCGTCAACACCGGCACCAGCGGCCTCCTCCAGGGCGCCCTGGAAGACCCCGGCGCCGGCAGTTGCGGCCGGCCTCCGGTCGGCGGCGGCCACGTCCATGGCGAGGGCGATGAACAAGCAGGCTACCACTACTGCGCCTGCCGATGAGCCCCCCGCGCGTAGTACAAACTTCACCGCTCTGTTGTTCGGCAAGGCCTATCCTTCTGCCCGGGAGCGCATCTTCAAGCAGAGGCAGGAGGAGTACGAGCGGCGTCAGGCTCAGGCCAAGGCGATGAACGACGCCGGCGTCAGTGGTGACAACGGGAAGAGTGCGGCTGCAGTGGCTCCGCCGGCAGGAAAGACCCACGGTGCGAGGGTGCAGCAGCACGCTGGTCGTGGAGGTACGGGGCAGGATGCCGCCACCGTGAAGGAAGCCCCCGTACAGGCGGCGGCTCCGGCGAGTAAGGGTAAGGGCAAGGTCGTGGACGGAGGGAGGCAGCGACAGGGCATCACCGTCTACGAGGCGGCTGCTCCTCTGAAGCCTCTGACTCCGCCGCCGAGCCTCGAAGACATGGATCAGTTCCCGTCGCTGAAGTGAAGTAGGGCTAAGCCGGCTAGCTAGCTGATTAGTTGCGCCTTACATACGGTGCGGTATGTACGTAGTAGCTTGTTAAATGCGGGACTCGTTATCGGCAAGGCCATTCCAACAACAGTCTCCGTTTTTATTAATTTAGCGTTTTGGATTTAGTTCAAGTTAAACTTTATAAAATAACCTGTTTATTGCCAAAATAAGTTAAAGCGGATTGTATTAATTAAGAAATAAAGTCATTATAATCCCGATTGATACGGTCAAGAAGGAAATCTAAACCAAACCAAATTGTGTTTTGTTCTCAACAAATATAAACTGCAATTTATAAACTAAAATTTCAATCATTTTTTTTTACAATAACTGATTTTTTAGGCATTACAAATTTGAATTGGAATGAAGAATCATACTCCCTCCATAATCACTACAGGAAAAAATGTCGCTGCCGTGTAGACAGGTTTTTGCCGTGTGCCAAACGCACCGGAACACGGCAAAGACAGTCTTTGCCGTGTGTAACTCAGAAAATACACGGCAAAGTATGTGAGCACGGCAAATTTTTGAAAAAAAACACGGCAAAGAAATATACACGGCAAAGACTCATAAAGGAATACGGCAAAGAAAATACACTCGGCAAAGTCGACAACGGCACACGGCATAGGTGTTGTCACGGCAACGGGGTGGGACCTGTGACCCCGCAAGTCCATTTAACGGGAGCTAAGGCCGCAGACGGTGGTCTCTTTGCCGTGTGCCCTCGCAAAGACAACTTCTTTGCCGTGTACTTTTCGAGAAGACACACGGCAAAGAATAGACACCGTCATCTCCGCGGGAACCGTTATCTTACTTTACTTTGCTGTGTCTACGCATGAGACACACGGCAAAGCCTTTGCCGTGTCTTATTTAAAAAACACACGGCAAAGAGCATTTGCTGTGGCAAACGTTGCCATGTGTATACACACGGTGAAGCCTTTGCCGTGTTTCGAAAGGCCTTTGCCGTGTCTTTTGCCAAAAACGGCAAAGAGTCTGTGTGCCGTAGTGAATAGATGTCTTAGATTCATCAAAACTTGGATGAACCTATATTTTAAATAGTGTCTAAATTTATATAAATTTTGAAAAATCTAAGACATCTATTTTGGGACGGAGGGAGTAGAAATTGTAACTCTTACACTTTTTTAAAAAGTAAATGCAGAAACAGTTATAGATTACAATATTGGTTAAAAAATGCACATGCAAAAGTTCCATATAAGATTGATCAAAGTGAAAAGTACTCACCTTCCAATATATATGATGACACGCTACAGAATTTTAACCAAAATCTAAGGAGAAAACGTGCACTCCCTAGTTTCTCGGAGCACACGCAAACCTAAGTTGCCATGCCATTTTTCATTTTTTGCTTGGTATTTTTTTGTTTAAATTTGGCTATGCCGTTGGATGCTCACCATGTGGCCGGATGAGGTGTATGCTCCGTGGAGCTAAAAACCTCAGTTCGCTCAATAGCACGGTTTAAATTTTAACCATGCCTACTATTATGTGAGCTACTCCTTCATTCTTGGCTATTTGTCCCAAAAATTGAATCTAGCAACAAATATTCACTACTATTAATGGCAATGGCTAGTACGTTGTAGTGATGGAGCAGCCAATATAGAAAAAAGCAAGGTTGTGTAAAATGCAACGAATATAAGAGAATATTGACATGTGAATTATAGTGTGTAAAAGCTTCAATCGAGAGTGATGGAAATAGAGAGGAACCCTTGCCTTCAGCTTTTTTTATCTTCCATAAGTGGTACTACTTCAGATGGAATTAATGGGAGTTCTAATATCAACCCATAATTTTATATATGACACCATAAATTATTGTACTCAAATATCATCAAGTGCTTTAGTATTGATCAACAACAGTTATCCATTTTAAACCATCAAAATTGTAAATATATAAGCGGGAGTTGCTGCAACATCGCATATCCTACTGAATGGTATACACAGGAGGGTCCTATACACAAACTGGTAATGGGAGGATAGAGTTCCTTATGCCGCACGAAACGGGAGACATACCCGATATTAAAAATCTTCTAGTATAGAAATTTTCCATGGCCGCATACGAATATGAAGCCCTGCTGGTCTCTTCATTCTCAATTTTCCCATGGCCACCTTTTCCTTGGTGCAACCCTGGTATAGAATTCAAATCATACTAAATTCACGCATAATCTATGGGAAGACATTGACAACGGAAGTATATACATTGAGGAGGAGTGGTCGATGTCCTTAAACAACAATGATGCATTATATTATATATATCAATCAGATCTATATTAATATATGGTCGCTATGGTTATGCAGAAATAATAAAATATTTAATGATAAAAATTCTTTTCTCATGCAAGTTATTTACATATGTACCAACATCCTACGGTCTTGATCGGCATTGCATCGTGCGGACCGTCACGACCTTTTTCCAGAGGTGTGTACGCGGCTAGAGGATATGGCACGAGATTTGTTTATCCAATATGGATGACAACATAATCTTCGGATATTCCCACCTTCAGCATCTTAGGCGTTTTACAATTTCTCAATTTGATATGTAATCAGCCTTTTTTATTTTGTTCTCTATTTGAATATGTCGACTGTGTCGTTTGTGTGCATCCTATCTATGCAGAGGCCGGGTGTAATACTTAAACTTTTGAGTAATAAAATGCCCTGTATCGAAAAAATTATCAACTAAGTGAACCAAGGTTGAGAATTGGGAGAAATCGGTAGCTATCCCAAGTTCAAGTGGATGCTCTTTGAGATTTATTTTCCAAAAGGAAACAACCAACACATGCAAATGATCAAATATTACGACATTAAATTCAGTATAAATTTCAACTTATTACTAAAGCAAGCAAGACAAACATATTGAACGCTTTGAACACAAATTAACACAAAATTTGATCCATATCATCCAAAATTTGATCCATATCATCCCATTTTACCTTTCGTGCTACTCGAATAAGAATATTTACCCACTGTAATAAAGTTAACCCTTTTTGGCCATGTACTTGAAATGTTTCCTAGTGTATACAGCTGTATAGCTTTAGCCAATATGTCTACAACAACTAATAGAAGTAGAGAACACATTCTGCAAGCTGGGTATTAACTCGATTATTCTGGTCCTTTTGAGTACCTTTTCTGGATGAAGTTATATTCAATTCCATTATTTATAGACAAAAATTATGCGTTGCTTGACCAAGATGAACTACCGCATAACTCATGTTGTGTCCGGGACAATTAAATCTGGAGCAGACATAAATGTCAGATATATCACAAAGTAAGATTCGTTCTTCAATATAGGAGGATACATATTACCCAACACAAGGGTAATTTAGTTCCTTCTGCTGCTAATTCTACAACAATAAATGTAAGAGATACTAAAATGGATAATCTTGCATTACAAATCTTTCTGCAGTTAGCATAAAAATGACATATCTCCAAGATACATTTTCCTGTTAGAAAGAACCAAACAAAACCAGATGTGAGGAACTGAAAGTTACTACACAATTAACAGTCACAAGATAATCAGTGAAGAGAAGATTAGCGGACGACCAGGTATTATCCCTTGTTCCTTTGTGTGGCACAAGGGGCGGGGCAGTGGTGGGATAAGATAAGGGGACGGACGGAGTCAGCGTATGTATGGAAGAAAGAAGCAGTAGCCATGATGGTTGGAGCCCCGACGATCCCGCAGTACCAGGTGCAAGCCAGTGGCGGTGTGGCCGGCATGGCGCGATTGTGGGGTTCGGCGGCATCAACTTAGGACCTCGAGCGTCGGGAGGAGCTGGAGAGGAGATTTTGTGCCTCTCTCATTCCAACAACCGGCGACGGTGACCTGACCATGGGGAGGGATGTAGAGGGTACATACATGCGGTGACCCAGCATACCACTGCATGATGTAGTACACTATAGTCGTTGACATAACACCAATAAAACACTGTTCACTAGTATTACATCCCTCAGAGTGGTACAACAGAAACACAGCAGGTCCAAGACATGACTATAGGTTACAACTCAACTCTTTACACGAGATCCAGAGAACACTCTAGGTTAAAGAGAGAGAAAGAAACTTCTTACAAAGAAGAATCAGGAATAAACAACTCAAAAACTATCATACTAATAAGACTAGTATTTGAACTATTGGTCTGACATTGCTGCTATTGCAATACACTTAAAGAAATAGGTTCTAGGGCTAGAGGTTATATTCCTATCTAATCAGTAACTTTGTCTTCACTTGAGTTGATGTATATGTTGACTTTCTTGACTTCATTGAGGAATTTTAGCTTCTGGTGATGATTCCCGGAGCATAACTTGATGTAGACATCGTCTGTACTGGCTTTAGAACCTAGAAAGGGTTAATAAGATACGTTGACTACGAGCGTACTCAGCAAGTTCACTAGAAAAGGAGTCTTGATGCACTATATCTACAGCCACAGACCATAGGTCATCGGCAATGCAAGTTTTCGTAAACATTTCTTCAAAGGTGGCTTTTATTCTGAAAAGCTATGTCTGTTAGCCTTCACGGGTTTACCAGAACTTTCATGGAGTTCCTTTCCCGCTGCGTTCGTAGCTCCTTCCCGGAACAGGGAGTAACAAGTTACAGTTCTTACACTCTGCAGATGTGCGTCACTTTACCCATGAGAGATCTTAGCTTTGTTGCACATCCGGGTCGTGAACCCATTCACACTTCCTTGGTGTGAGGCCCAGGCTAAGATACAAGCCAATAACTACCTTCTCCGCGACCCCGCATGTCTCCTTGGTGTACGCCAGCCCACCTATTAAATTATGGCAATTGGCAGTACAGACCATTCAGATGCCGGAACTATCATGGGACGTTGAGGGTTCCTACCATATGCTGCCTATCCTCTACGTATTACCAATTAATATGCACGCTACGAGTGATAACAGCCACGACCCGCACATCCGGCTCCATGCGAGAGGGAAAAGATACAACTGACTTCTCCGTCTCATTCCAAATATCATGGTCAACGTGTAATATACGACGCAAGAATCGCTGGCGACATTGGTTGTTAAGTCCTAGATAATATGTTCCTTTACCACCGGAACTTTCATAGTAGGTTATTACCTCATGGTAAATAACCGATAATCATATTATTATGAAAATAGTGTTTCCGGACTTTTTTCAAATGCGGGTGATGAAAACACTGGATTTGCAAAATACTTTACAGAAAATAATTAAAGGACATGAGCAAGTGTGAACTTGCCTTTTGTGATTGCAAGATTATGCACTCACGGTCTTCGAGAAAAAATAAAAGATCCAATATCTGAAATCAGCATCATTGGTCCAGTAAGGACTAATGTTTAAAGAAGCAAGATGCTATTAAGCATAAGTAATGTAATGCAATTTCGTAAACTCGATCCCGGGGAAAATGTTGTTCTAGGGTTTGGATACTGGAAATGGTTCCTTTAGAATGTGTTGTACTTTTAGATAAGTTTTACATTTGTGCGTCTTATTAAGGCTTGTGAGTGTGTGTGAAACAACATGTAAACATAATGGTATACCACCATAAGATATACTATTGAGGTATGCTACTGAAAGATTGCTTAAATAAGAATTTCCTTAGCTTCAACTTTTACTTTGCAAGTAATGGAATTTATAAGGAACTTAAGTGTTAACAATCCTAAGTGTATAAGTAAAGTATAAAGTAACGTGATTATGATTAATTGTCATCGGTTGACTAAAGTGGCAAAATGAATAACTTTTGAAGAAAATCTTACTTAACTAAGCAGAAGTATTTAAACTTTAAGTTAACCTTTTTAGGTGTTCTTTCTAGTTATAGTCTTTAAGTAAGAAATAATTATTCCATTTGAATAATGATATTAGTAGTATTTGAGACTTATATATCTTGGTTTTTAACTTGGTTAGTTTGGTATTGAGATGCTTTAGGTCTTAATTAAAATAGACCAAAGTTAACTATAAAACACATAATAAAGTATTTATCATACTATTTAAAGTCTTGTAGACTAAAGTTAACTTTAAGAACATGGATGGATTTAAGGGGTAATGCTTATAATATTATACTTTCTCATCTTATAATATTTCCTTAAAGTATTTAAGAATGGCATTACTTCTATTTGAGTAGTGGTTTCCTAACATTATAATGGAATAGAATCATTTACCTTTTTATGGATGGGTGGTTATAATTTGTAAACAACGAAGTAATATTATTTAACTACATATGGATTCACTATAGTGTTTTGATATGTTTGTAAACTTGTGGTTGAAGTAATGGAAAAGATTTAATTTAGTCACAAATTATTCTTGGAGATTTTATATTGGATAAGAATCTTCTTAGAAAGAAATCTACACTTATATTTGAAGGATAATTCAATAAAATTGTATTTAAAATGTGTTGGACCAATTTGAATTTATATTATAAATATTTAAGACTAGTATTACTTATTAGACCTAAATTGGCAATTTTAGAAATATTAACAAATTTTATTTACCCTTATATGAATTAACAACTCGGGAAATAGGTTTAAATTCAAGTTATTAAAGTATTTAAATTTTTATTTAACTCAAAAGTGTAATATTATATTTTTAAAATGTAGGTATTATTTTTGTGATCATTTTGGTATATTACATTTATTTTTGTGATTTATAAATAATAAGATATGATTTTTATAAGATTTATTACTTTTTAAATATTAATAAATAATAAATATTTAATTAAGGGAATTAATAATGCATGGTTATAGTTTTAAATTATAGTTCTTATTTTTCTAATATTTTTGGTATTTTATTTATATTTTTATCATTTACCAATATTAAAATATTAATTATCAAAGTATTATTACTTATAAAATCTTTATTAAATAATAATTATTTAAATAGTTACCATAATAATGTTTGGTAATAAAGTTGAATTATAGATTTTATTTTTCTAAACACTTCATATATTACACAATTTTTTCTGAACTATATAATAAAGTTATTGATTTAACAAGATTTAATCATTTTATTTCATTTCTGGAATATTGATATTTGAATTTATATTGTTTTATCAATTTACTAAACAGGGAATACTTTTTGTACCGAGGCTAAACCTACCCAAGGTCACTTACCAGTGGGGTCAGTACCACGTCATGCGCCACATGTGCAAAGACTAGGTCAAACCAACTGACTGAGCAGTGGTGATGTGAGCATGACATCATGCTAACGTCGACAATGGGGAACCTACAGACGGTGCTCGAATCCGGAAACAGGATGCACGCGCTCTTGCGGGGTTAGGAGATTCGCACGCAGGAGACTAAGGCGATTCAAATGGTGGTCGCGCCGCCCGTATTTGTTCGCCGAAATAGTAGTTGCGACGGTGGCTAACGGCGGCGGTGGTAGATGCTCGTTGGGGAAGCAAACCGGGGCGATAACGAGAAAGAGAGAGGGTGCCCGAGCAACAGAGGCTCACCAGAAAGCGGATGCAGGAGTCGGTGAAGTCCGGGGAGGTCGTACGGCGGCGAATCGACGATAATGGCTGCGGAGGCCGATGGAAGGCAGAGCTCGATTCCTAGCGATTCGATGCGCGCATGCTTGCGCTCTTGGTCTGTGGTGAACGAGAACACCATGCGCGCATCCATCGGTGACTTCAGAGAGGCCAGGGCGGTCGAGAACGGCGACAACGATGATTCCGGCGAACTAGGGTTTGCTACCTAAAGCGGAAGAGAGAGGATAAGAAGAAAGTGGCGTGCTAGGGTTCTTCTCGATGGTGGCGGATGGTTTTTATATGCGCCGGAGTGCGACGGCGCGGATCTTGGTGCACCGACGATGGCGGGCGGCATCGCCGGCGTCCAGCAAGCTGCTGCGCGTCGTCGACGAAGATGACGACGAACAAAAGGCTCTGAAGGGGTACGGGCTTCTGGCGGGCTAGTGCTGGGCCAGGTGGGCCGTAAGAAAGTGGAAGAGAAAGCTGGCTGCTGTTGCTTATGGGCGGTAGATAGGGAAGAGAGGAAATGGGCCTCGGGCCAGTTTCTGGACTGAGTCCATTTTTTTATTCTTTTCTGTTTTCTGTTTTCCTTTCTTGTTTTGTATTTACACTTTTGTTTTAAGTTTTCTAGAAATTTTTCTTAATATTCTAGTATGAATTATTATTATTATAAACTTTATTTATTTACTCTTTTTCCATTCTCTTATTCATAAACATATAAGAAGTTATTATATTAAATGGAATAAGTAGAAACTAGGGTATCACTTCTTTTTTTTAGGATTTGTTTATGATCCTATAAAAAGGATTTTATTATTTCCTCTTAATGAATGTAATTAGAATGGTTTAAGATGGTTAAAGATATGTAAAGAATATATCCATATTTATTATTACATAACAATCATTAGATAAGATGTCTTAATTATTAAAGTTCTTAATATGGTAACTTCTATTATCCCAATTCCACTAATAGGTGAATATTGTTTTAATAATCTTGGTTATGACCTTACTTATTGATGTCTACGCACTTCTATTCTTGTAGACAGTTGTTGGGCCTCCAAGTGCAGAGGTTTGTAGAACAGCAGCAAGTTTCCCTTAAGTGGATTACCCAAGGTTTATCGAACTCAGGGAGGAAGTTGTCAAAGGTATTCCCTCTCAAGCAATCCTGCAATCAAGATACAAGAAGTCTCTTGTGTCCCCAACACACCCAATACACTTGTCAGGTGTATAGGTGCACTAGTTCGGCGAAGAGATAGTGAAATACAAGTGGTAACGGTGCAAGAAAATAGCTTTGATGGAGCTTGACGTTGAGATAAAGACTGGAAGCAAGTAAATATGCAACAGATCTAGTAGCAAACGGTGTTTCAATGTTTATAAATAGGGCCTAGGGATCATACTTTCACTAGTGAACACTCTCTCATATAAATATCTTCTCTTCATGATACTACTCTTAACTACTCTCTGGTTGGACACTCTAATCAACGGTAGGGACTTCCCCAGTCTAGATAACCCCACACTGTCACCTTGAGCGCTAGATGCTTCCAACAAACACCACAATTTCATAGAGACATCCAACTCCAAATATAACTCATAACAATTATTCAATCTAGACAAAGTGCCACACACGGTATGCACGCTGTCACTTTTACATACGTGGGGAAAATCATAGATCTATTAAAGCACAAAGAGTATTTATGTAGACTCAAACCTAAGTGCCACCATGGCGTGCACGCTGTCACTTTCACACACATGTGGAGAGCAGATATCTATTGAAGCACTTGAGTAGCAAGGTATATCTACTTGATTAGAAAGCTCATGACCACAACAAGATCATGCATAGAGAGAGATGAACACATAGCTACCGGTAGAGCCCTTAGCCCTGAGGAAGAACTACTCCCTCCTCATCATGGGAATCAGCAATGGTGATGAAGATCGATGGATACGGCTTCGGGGGCACTTCCCCGTCCCGGCATGGTGCCGGAACACAGACTTTTTGTCCCCCGAATCTCCCCTTCGGTGGGGGCGGCGCTACAGAGGTTTTCGTGGATTTCTTCTGGATTCCCTAGGGTTTTTGGTTCGGAGGCTTCTTATAGGCGCAGGAATCAAGGTCGGTGGGGGTCCAGGGGGCCCACACCCCCTCCAGGCGCCTCCAGGGCTTGCCCGTGCCTAGGGGGGTTTGGCCACCCTCCGGCTCTGCTTCGTGGTTCCGTGTTGCTCCGGGGAAAATAATAACTTTGGCTTTTGTCCCGTCCAATTCCGAGAATAACGATTTTCTGCCTTTCTGGAACCAAAAACAGAAGAAAACAGGCAACTGGCACTGTGGCAACTTGTTAATAGGTTAGTACCAGAAAATATATAAAAACACCTCAAAGTGTAGACAAAGCAAGGCAAAGTAGATACTAAACAAGCATGGAGCATCAAAAATTATAGATACGTTTCCAACGTATCAAGCATCCCCAATCTTAACTCCTGCTCGTCCTCGAGTAGGTAAGTGATAAAAAGAATAATTTTTTAGGTGACATGCACCATCAAAACCAAGATCAAACCTTTTGCAAGCATTGAAAGCTGGGAACAAAGAACTCTAAACATGTGCATGAAAGATGGATTTCTAACAATAGGACATAGTAACTATGCATGCAACATGAAAGGCTACAAACAAAGATCATGAATAACATGCATTGAAAAATCTTTGTTTATTTCACATACAAAAAACATGGCATAGTGGCATTCGGCTTGTCCCTCATAGAGTAGCAAATAGATGCATAGGACACCTTCAAAGTTCACAAGGGTGACTAGAAACAAATAGCACAAGAACAAGTAATATCACAATATGCATCAATTAATAAGCTTTGGAGCACTGCACACAGAATGACAACTATGCTCTCTTAATGGCGCCTAAAGGTAGAAGGTGGAGACTCAATAGTGGTGGAAGAAAAGCCTTTTTGTAAAGTAAGCAGGGATTACAAGTTTCAAAAGGAGCTTCCAAAAATTATGGTACTAGTTAGCTTTCAGCCCTCATGGCCCCTATCATAAGCATCTTGAAGTGGTTAAGGTTAAAGTGGCAAAGATGGAGTATATGCTTGACGAAGTATAAGTTGGCAATCTCAAGTCCCTTGAATACGAGGGCCACACCTCATGCTACTCAACTTCAGTCACCTGTAAGTTCTTGTCATTGTAAGTATTTGCATATCATAGAGAACCGCCAATGGGGTACCCCTTGCACATGGTACAGGAGCTATCGCATAACCAAAATGACAAGGCAAGCCGACAATGAGCATCTCAACATTATTCTTATTTACGATGGGAATATGGTGCTTTTTTATCTCTTTCCTCTTTTCTCATATGTCTCTTTTTCTCAATCTCTTTTTTATAAGAAGAGTGCTTCATAGATGTCACTATGGTGATGCTGCAAGTTTCCACCATGATTAGGCATGGCTTAGGCTAGCGGCCCAGGCGTTTCTCTAACACAGAATACAAACTCCATGGACTTACAAGTTCCCTTTTATTTCACACCGGTGACATCCATAGACAAAATAGCATGATATCAACTGAGTACAAAGTACAAGTGCAATGTTGAAAACGTTCCCCGTGACAACACGGTTCTGCTAATTCCAACGTATAAGTGCAAGAATATACAACATAGAAGACACAATGGTTCAAGTTTATTAGGGGCAAATAATAAAAATTGTACCATCAAGTTTGTGAGGGCTTTAATCACTAATTTTTCACATAACAAAATAGTTTTTAATTGGAAGATAGCTGAAAACAAGAATATACTTGGAATGGTGTAACACACCATGCATAGGATTTTATAGTGTACACTTTGGAATCACTTGGTTTCTTGGGAGTTGGAAGCATGAGTAGGGCTTACTCATACAAGTGGAGGCTAGCAAAAGACTGGGAGCAACCAACTAAGAGAGCAATAATGGCCATAATCATGCAGTGCAACAAAGCATTACTAATCAAAGCAAAGAGTGGTACTACAAGTCAAGGACTAAATGATCATAGAGGCTATGTTGACTTGTTCATAGTCATAACATGGTGTGAGCATGTGCGAAGTCAACCCAAGCAAAGCATCAAAGGAGAATACCACAATCTATGTTTTTGCATGCTAAAACAACACATAATTTCTTCAAGGCACACCAAGAAATCCCAATTGTTTGGAACAAGACATGCTACAGGAATAATCACTAAGCATAATGTCAAAACAACACCTAGCATGTCATGCTAAAGTCTAAATCACAGTCAATGCAAGCTCCTCTTGCACTTACAAGCAAGAACTTACTACTCTTTTCCAACACCAAACAACTTATTTGAAACAACTCACAAAGATAATAATCAATAAAGATCAGTGATATTGTTTCACAAATCCACAAAGAAGAACTAAAAAGTTCTAAGCTGAAAGCTAAAGAAAACTAAGGCTAAACACAGTTCTAGCAAAAGAGAACACTCACAGAACAATAAAAATGAAAACTAGAGTATTCTAGGCAATGAAAACAAAGTGTGTGTCTCTCCAAAAGAAGTGTGGTGTAACCAACCAACTTACTCAAGCAAACTAAGAAAACTAAAACCAAAAACAAAAACTAAGATGCTCCAAGAACAACACAATAATGCATGAAACAAAAAAAACGAAGTGTCTAAAAAGACCTGAGCTTTTTATTGATGAAGAAGGGGATGCCTTGGGCATCCCCAAGCTTTGACGCTTGTACCTATTGAATATTTCTTGGGGTGACACGGGGTGGCATCCCAAAGCTTGAGCTTTTGTCTATTCTTCATCTCATTACATCATTCTTTCTCTTACACCTAAAATTTTTCCTTCATACAAAACTTCACACAATCTTCATTAGCAACATTAGTGTATTCAAAAGATAATAGACCCTTAGGTAAAGCTTTGGAACAGCAAGACTTTGTACTAAAAACATATGCTACTGTAGAAACTCCTTCAAAAAGCTCAATTCCCCTAAAGAGAACTCAAAAAGGAATCAATAAGAAGCAAATGCAAATATCTGTCAAAACAGACCAGCAGGTAGAAAACGATTTTTTTGAAGACCTTCTGTTGATCAAACCAAAACATGTTGAACTAACGAAAGTTAGCTAACATACTGGGGGATTTATTCGTAAATTTTGAGCTCAATACGATTTACAGAGACTCCTCACGAATTTTTTTGGTGGAGGACAGAAATCTGTTTCGGGACAGCAACTCCCAAAATCTTACTTCCCTCTTATTAGAGGTCATTCTTGGCACAAAAAGCAAACAAAAAGGATAAGGAGAGGTCATTACAGAGGTAATAACTTCCAAGACTCAAGAAAACTCTTGGGTTATCTCCCAACAAGTATTTTTCTTTACCGCCTTTAAGTTAGGCTTGATAGTTTGAGAATATGCTCTCATAAGAAATATGAATTAAAGTAAAAGAGAGCATCAAGAACCAAATTCAAAACACATTTAAGTCTAACCCACTTCCTGTGCATAGGAATCTTGTAAAGAAACAAGTCATGAAAGCACAAAGCAACAAGCATAGGAAAGCAAGACAAATGCAACTTCAAATTTTTCAACATAATGATGAGAAACTTAATATTGTTGAGATACATAAAACCATGTTTCCCTCTCTCATAATAACTTTCAGTAGCAACATGAACAAAATTAACAATATAACTATCACATAAAACATTCTTATCATGAGCCCCATGCATAAAATAATTATTACTCTCCACAATAAGCCTAGTCATTTTTATTAATTATAGTGGGAGCAAATTCAACAAAATAGCTATCACTATCATTCTCATCACCATAATCATCAAATATAGGAGGCATATTGTAATCACAATTAACTTTCTCCTCAATAGTAGGTGGACTGAAAATATCATATTCATCATTGTAATCATCATATATTGGAGGTTTGGTATCATCATAAGCAATAGAATAGCTATCTTCCAAAGCTGGGGAACTAAAAAGATCATTTAAATCAAAACTAGCTTCCCCAAGCTTATACTTTTCCATAGCATTAGCAATAGTGGTGTCCAAAGAGTTCATACTAATAACATTGCTATTAGCATGCAAATAAAGTTCCATATGTTTTTTAATTTCCTCTTCAAACACTTCATGTCCTAACTCAAGATAAATGCTATAAAGCTCTCTAATTTTGTTGTTGTTTTCCATTAAGCCTAACTAGTGAAAACAAGAAACAAAAAAAATTGCAGAATCTAAAGGAAATAACTTCGAGCACTCACACCGGAGGATTTGAGTACCTTTTACCTTACCTCCCCGGCAACGGAGCCAGAAAAGAGCTTGATGTCTACGCACTTCTATTCTTGTAGACAGTTGTTGGGACTCCAAGTGTAGAGGTTTGTAGAACAGCAGCAAGTT
Source organism: Avena sativa (assembly GCA_916181665.1). Taxonomy (NCBI): domain Eukaryota; kingdom Viridiplantae; phylum Streptophyta; class Magnoliopsida; order Poales; family Poaceae; genus Avena; species Avena sativa. The sequence continues at coordinate 391,231,282 of OV702280.1, read as the reverse complement.
TCCCTTAAGTGGATTACTCAAGGTTTATCGAACTCAGGAAGGAAGTGGTCAAAGGTATTCCCTCTCAAGCAATCCTGCAATCAAGATACAAGAAGTCTCTTGTATCCCCAACACACCCAATACACTTGTCAGGTGTATAGGTGCACTAGTTCGGCGAAGAGATAGTGAAATACAAGTGGTAACGGTGCCAGAAAATAGCTTTGATGGAGCTTGACGTTGAGATAAAGACTGGAAGCAAGTAAACATGCAACAGATCTAGTAGCAAACGGTGTTTCAATGTTTAGAAACAGGGCCTATGAATCATACTTTCACTAGTGAACACTCTCTCATATAAATATACTCTCTTCATGATACTACTCTTAACTACTCTCCGGTTGTACACTCTAATCAACGGTAGGGCTTTCCCCAGTCAAGATAACCCCACACTGTCACCTTGAGCGCTAGATGGTTCCAACAAACACCATAATTTTATAGAGACATCCAACTCCAAATATAACTCATAACAAATATTCAATCTTGCCAAAGTGCCACACACGGTATGCACGCTGTCACTTTCACACACGTGGGGAAAATCATAGATCTATTAAAGCACAAAGAGTATTTATGTAGACTCAAACCTAAGTGCCACCATGGCGTGCACGTTGTCACTTTCACACACATGGGGGGAGCAGAGATCTACTGAAGCACTTGAGTAGCAAGGTAGATCTACTTGATTACAAAGCTCATGACCACAACAATATCATGCATAGAGAGAGATGAACACATAGCTACCGGTAGAGCCCTTAGCCCTAAGGAAGAACTACTCCCTCCTCATCATGGTAATCAGCAACGGTGATGAATATGGCGATGGAGATCGATGGAGATGGCTCCAGGGGCACTTCTCCGTCCTGGCAGGGTGCCGGAACAGAGACTTTCTGTCCCCCGAATCTCCCCTTCGGTGGCGGCGGTGCTACGGAGGTTTTCGTGGATTTCTTTTAGATTCGCTAGGGTTTTTGGGTCGGAGGCTTCTTATAGGCGCATGAATCAAGGTCGGTGGGGGTCCAGGCGCCTCCAGGGCTTGGCCACGCCTAGGGGGGTTTGGCCACCATGTGGCCCCCCTCCGGCTCTGCTTCGTGGTTCCGTGTTGCTCCGGGAAAATAATAACTTTGGCTTTTGTACCGTCCAATTCCGAGAATATTGATTTTCTGCCTTTCTGACACCAAAAACAGAAGAAAATAGGCAACTGGCACTGTGGCATCTTGTTAATAGGTTAGTACCAGAAAATATATAAAAATACCTCAAAGTGTAGACAAATCAAGGCACAGTAGATACTAAACAAGCATGGAGCATCAAAAATTATAGATACGTTTCCAACGTATCACTTATATATTGACAGTCATGATTGAATTAGAAGTTAGGGTTTCGAATTATAAATGTTTCCCTAGGGTTTAGGGTACTTAATATACTTATATTCTTTTATTGATGTGAATAAATATTAATGGCTAAACATATTGTCTTTATGTTTGTGATCTTTAATGTTATCACCCTTTAAAATAGAAATTTATTATCTTGAATGAATTATGAGAGAGAATAGATAAAGATAACTCCTAAGCACATATGGTTATGATAATTGGAAATGCCAAAGATGTGCTTAAGTGACTTGCTATAGGAAATATTCATGTAAAGCATTGTGGGAATAAGATGATAAATCAATCATTTGAAATGGATATTAGGTTTGGTTATATAATTAAGGTTGCATGTTTACCAAGAATTCCTATCTTCCACATTTCACAATCCTAGACTTTTAATTAAGGAATTCCTTTCCTAGATATACTACTTCATATCCATCATCATGTGTTAACATGATGAGCTTTGCTTCACAAGAATATTCTTATCCACCTTTTATTCTTCTAAATCCATTTATAAATCCAATAAGCTTGACACTAAAGCCTTTCATAATCTTCTCATATCTATACTTGGTTATATCAACTATTCTACTGCTGATAACCTCCAATCCAATAAGTAGTTACTTCTAACTCCATTTATACTCTTCCTTAATCATCCACCACTAATAATTCTCCAGTAGATGTATATATCAAACTACTCTCCTCAAAATCTTACTATCTTTTAAGAGGAATAGCCCTACTTAAATAACTCCATACTACGCTAGCTTTAGCTTAATCATACTATCTTATATTTACTTTACTCTAGTAACTCATACTCCAAACTCACATTATATTAATGTGACTTGTAATGACTACTCTAGGATAACTTATCTATACTAGGTTTTGATCATGTTCTATTCACCAATGTCACTTATATATGATATAAGCATTCAATCTTGATGACTAAAGCATGATCATTATAATCCTTTGATCTTTTATGGTTTAGGTTTCTAGTTGGCTAATCAAGGCTTCATCAACACAATATTATAGTTGTATTGAAATTATCTTCTAAGTATCTCTATTAGATTAAGGGATGTTATACATGAAATATGCCTACTTAATCCAATAGGATTACTCCTTGGTATCTGTCTTCAATGTTCATCCTTATAATCCTATTTGTTACTATATAATTATATCTTCCATATAACTCTTCTATTCATTCAGGAGCGAGTTAACTCCCTCAACTAACCTATTGCTTTGATTCTCTTCAAACACTCCCATCCTATAGATGATATCTAAAACTAGTATTACTATTTACCTCTTCTTACTTCATTCTTTATATGACTTAAGTGAATGACATGTTAAGGACAAGAGTTGATAGATCAAGAATTGATAGGTTAAAAATTGGTGAATCAATAGTTGATTACTCAACATTGATGAACAACAGATATTAAAATAAGATTCAATAGAGATGATAAGGATTGATATGGGAAGAAAGATATATGGTGAATGATCTTGACTTGGTTTCTTTGCTACTCAATCTCACTAAAGAGTTAAGGTTATGTATTACCATGATACTCATGTTATAAGTAGATGAGCTTAAGATTTAGTTGTTACATTCCTATTACTTAAGTTATGTTTATAACTTGGTGTTCATGAGTTTTGTAATGAATACTAGGATATGATTACTTAAGGATCAAATATAAATCATTAAGTAATGTATTAGAGTTTAACTTTTATTACATTTGACCTACCCTTAGATCAAATCTCCCTTACCCAAAATAAGGTTTTAGCAAAGGTCATATTGAAACTTATCGCAGTCAACTTGATGATCTACTTCAATTCCATCAAGTTAAGAGAAGCTTCACTCACTTTGACAAGTTTTGTTCAAAAGCGTGAAAATTATTCGAATTTTCTATGCACGAATACAATGCACACAACTGTGTTCAGTTTATTTTTAAGCTGTAACGCTGAGATGTTACAATACAATGGCAGACAGTTTGACCGTGATGATGGGAGCATGAGTCGTAAAACTTGGCAAAATACATCTTCGCCGGAATACGTAATGGCTGAGTGCTCCGCCTCAATGGTAAATGCTAACTGCACACACGATATGGGATTGACTAATCTGAGCGATCAGATTTTATTAAGCGAAATGATTTAATATCACTAATTGGTTTGTGTGCACTTATAGGGTGGCTTTAGAAAAGAAGATGGTTGCTCTTTTTTATAAGTAGTATAGATAGAACTCTTTACATAGAGGAAATCCCCACCGCCCCTTCACCGGCAGCGGCCTCGTGGGGCTACGAGGGAAGGGAGGAGGAGGCGGCGGCGGCGGTGGGGGGGGGGGAGGATTAGGGTTTCGCCCGGCGGTGTAGGAGCTACACGCGACAAAATATTTATACAACTTTGGACTCGATTGCGTGCAACTTTTTGGACTATGGTGAACTTGGTTGACCATGTTCAATCCATGGTGACAACGAACGTACTGAGAAACGAGAGGCCTTCCATGGCATTCCCTCTGTTCAGAAATATAACATGTTTTAGATTTGTGAATCAAATATATCTAAATATTTTTTAGTGTATATGTTTGTAGAAGTTCGGTATGAATCTATAAACTAAAAGGCATCTATATATATTCATTTCACAAAACTAAAATATATTATATTTCCAAAACTCGGAGGGACTAGTAGTGAAGATATGCTCTTTAATTTCAAGCAGTTCCCTAATCTTAAAAAAAATAAAAAATTCAAGCACTTTCCAGTCCGGTGCAGCACGTAATAATTCCCATCGAACGGATGGGAAAGCTGAGGCGAGGCGTGCCCGGAAGTGAACGAACTCCAAATTCGATCCGGAGCTTGTCCCGGCCTGATCCATCAAAAGCCGACTCGGACTGGAGCGGCTGATTCGATTCTACTGCGGACGTGCGCCTCTCTCCCAGCCTATTTATACTCCCGTCACGGACGGCAAGGAGCAACGATCCAAGCAGAAGCGCTAACCCACCGCGCGCAATACCACATCGCATCGCGTCGCGTCGCTGATCATGGCGGCACTCGATACCAGCGTGAACCTCTTCGCGCTCCTCGACGGCAACGACCCCGGCGACAAGCGCCTCGCCGACTTCGACCCGCAGCAAAAGGAGAAGAAGAAGGATAAGGCCGGGGCTGCAAAGAAGCAGCCAGCTGCCTCCACCGTCGTGCCCGACTACAAGCTGAAGCTCATGAAACCACCGTCAACACCGGCACCATCGGCCTCCTCCAGGGCGCCCTGGAAGACCCCGGCGCCAGCAGTCGCGGCCGGCCTCCGGTCGGCCGCGGCCACGTCCATGGCGAGGACGATGAACAAGCAGACTACCCCTACTGCGCCTGCCGAGGCCCCCGCGCGTAGCACAAACTTCACCGCCCTGTTGTTCGGCAAGGCCTATCCTTCTGCCCGGGAGCGCATCTTCAAGCAGAGGCAGGAGGAGTACGAGCGGCGTCAGGCTCAGGCCAAGGCGATGAACGACGCCGGCGTCAATGAGACCCACGGTGCGAGGGTGCAGCAGCACGCTGGTCGTGGAGGTACGGGGCAGGCTGCCGCCACCGTCAAGGAAGCCCCCGTACAGGCGGCGGCTCCGGCGAGTAAGGGTAAGGGCAAGGTCGTGGACGGAGGGAAGCAGCGGCAGGGCATCACCGTCTACGAGGCGGCTGCTCCTCTAAAGTCTCTGACTCCGCCGCCGAGCCTCGAAGACATGGATCAGTTCCCGTCCCTCAAGTGAAGTACGGCTAGCTAGGTGATTTGTTGCGCCTAGTACATGGTGCGTATGTAGTTTGTTAAGTTCGGGACTCGTTCCCAACAACAGTATACGTTTTTATTTACTTAGCGTTTCGGATTTAATTAAATTTAAACTTCGGAAAGTACTCTTTTTTCCTCCAAACAGGATTTCCCCTGCTATTTTAATATATAGACCACACAATTAATACAACCAAAAGAGTCTCAAAATCAAAGAAAATGCTGGTGGGCAACATCAAACACACGTAAAAACAACAACGATGGGGACATAAAAAATACCCGTCCGGCCCAAGAACGTCTGGCCAAGCCCAGGTCAGGCCCATAAAGCCTGCCGCCACACTGCAACATGACAGTTGCCGTTGTCGCTAACCCCTGCACGAGATACATCATGGCCGCCTTGCACAACATACAATGTACATGGTAGGCCAACCTGCCCCTAAACCTGGTGGATCTGTACGAGCCCAGATCTAGGCCGAATGAGCCTGGCGAGCACTGCCAGCTGCGGCCTGCCACCACACGGTGCCCTGTAGCGGCACGCCGACGTCGCTACGCCATCACTGCCCTATTGGAACCAGGCCTATGTTGCCCTCAGAACACTGCCACTGAGAAGATGGGGGGCCCAACCCCGCCTCCACGCGCGCGGGGCATGGTTGTCCGCCTTCGCCACCCAGGCCTCGTCTGATGGCCCCTACTGGCAGCAAAGACATGGGAAGGAAGAGGGAGAGGGGTGCTTGGGGGTCATGACTAATACTCTTTGTTGAAAAAATAAGTTATACTGCATTTTATACTTTCCAATTACTACTATTTAATAGTATTTTTTTAGAGTGAAACTACTGTGTCATACTATTACTTACAAGCTGAAAATATTTTGTTTGTATTATTTAGTAATATGAGGTGTATTTCTCAGCTGGTTGAGTGCTCTATTGGCTAGCAGATTGGAAAAGACGATTGGAAATTGAGTAGCAGATTGCGACCCGGCTACATGAGGGTCAGACTAATCCAAACAAAGTCTGTACTTGGTCCGACTAATGTGCTCTAGATCAAATCGATGAAAGAGACGGACATCTTGAGCAAGTTGATCATATTTCGTTTCACAATTTTATTGTTTATAGTACTCTCTGATCTATATTACTTTTCACTGAAATGAATGTATCTAGTATTAAAATATGTCTAAATACATTTATTTTTATGATAAGTAATATATATCGGAGGGAGTAGTAGTACCAAATACTCCCTCTGTTTCAAATTACTCCGCCGGCGCGCTTATGTAGGTGAACTAGTACTTCCTCATTTTTCATTCAAAAAAATCCTTGAATTTTTGAAATAGATAGTATGAAATATGTACTACGTATACCAAAAATTCTAAGAATTTTTTGATGAAAAATAAGAGAATACTAGGCCACCTAGGTAAGCGTGCGTGCGAAGTAATTTGAAACAGAGGGAGTAAGATTGCAGAACTGCTGAGAGAGGCAACATGCATGCACGCGATGGAGCTTTGGACTAGGTTAAAACGCAATGTACTAGTATTACATCCGTTATATAATATAAGCCTTTCTAACATAATTTGCTAGGAAGAATTAGTACAATTTGGAAGGGAGGTAGTACTACCGAAGATAGGGTTCAGTAGATAATAAGTGGAGTTGTAGCAGGCGGCTAGCTGTGCAGGTAAGGTACTGCTAGCTGGAGATACGGTTGAGTAGAAAAGAATGCACCGGTAGTCAACAAAAGGCTGAAAGTAAATCTAGAACAATCTATGCTACAGGACAGGCTGAACACCAGAGGTGCCACATGTACACACATACGGCGCTTGTGGTAGACTCGAGGAGGCAAAATTGTCAGCAAGTTGGTCTGGTGCCAGGACAAGCCGCGTCCGTAAAGACGACGGGATCTATTCGATGCCCGAGACACGACCAGGACACGAGGGCTCGGCGGCACGTCTGCTATATATATACTCCTTTCTTTCGAAAATAAGTGTGACTTATAAATTTGCCAAGATTTGTACGTATCTAAACACAGTATTTCATCTGTTTGGAAATAACTTTCATTTTTCTAGATTTGGATTTTTATTTTTTAAAATTTGAATGTATCTATATACTAAAATGTATATAAATATATATAAATTTAGACAAATTCAAGTCACGTATTTTCGAATCGGATGGAGTACATGGGCAGCATGCATCCACCGTAGACCGTACGAACATTATCTGCCCGAATATGAACATTATCCGACGAAGAAACAGGGAGGAGATTGATACTGGTTGGGAAAACAAAAGCAAATAAAATGGATGGCCTCCTCTCCTCGTGGCCTGGGAGATATACTCCCAAAATGGCAGTACAGCAACGCCACGCTGCTAGTAATAAGTTTCATGCACCAACTCCGGACTACTCCGACACCAACAAATTAAGACACCAATAACGAACTCAACCCCACGCTGCTGAACAATTTTATGGCCTTGTCGGAGTAGTACTAGTATCAGACTGACTAGGCCACGTCCACCCAATCCGTCGATCTATTGCGTCATTATTTCTACCACAAATCTCAAGGCACGGAAGAGAAATGAGAAAACTGGAGAGAGGATCCGGAGCAGACCCAGACGATGGGATTCATGGGAGAGGAGCACCCAGCGTACTTACCGACCATGCAGCCGGCGAAGAAGATGGCCTGGACGAGCCCCACCTTGTACCGCTCCCCGCACACGAGGCCCCACTCGGCCACCGTCGACGACGCGCTCCCCTGGACCCACTCCCACCCGGCCGCCGCGCCGGCGCACCGGTCCCCGCACCGTCCGTCCCCCGCGGGGCACCACATGGCCGGCTCCCGGTCCGCGAAGATGATGACCATCGTGTGAAGCGCCTCCAGCGCCCACGCCGCCGACACCAGCACGAAGTGCCGCAGCTGCCACCGCCCGAACTCGCCCGCGTGCTGCACCAGCGCGTCGTCGATGCTCACGCGCCGGCTCGCCGCTCCGTCGCCGCCGAGCAGCGCCTCGGTGGTGGACATGCCTGAGTAGAAACTGTGCGTGTGCGTGTGCGTGAACTGGGGAGATTCGCGTGCTCTGGTATTTTGTAGCGCAGCAGGGAGGAGCGAGGCATATATGCATGTGCGGGGGGTGATTGGGCAGCTACTGATGGCGCGGTGATTATGTGGAAGTTATTTACGGCGCCCATCTAGCCGCCTTGCTGGTAAAAACTGCTGTCTGTGATCAAGTTGGATTGTTGCCTACGAGCACAATGACATTTGGGTTCTGGTTCTGGACTGCCGCTGTTAATTACACCCAAAAGTCATACTACTCTGGTTTAAACTATGTTCTGCAGTAGTCGTCACTCTGGGATCATTCAGAGACCCCATCAGTCATATGTAGCATCAGTTTCCTCGTCCAAAACGTCAGGGGATGTGGAAATTGCGCATAGAATGTGAACCAGTCTTAGCAAATATGTGTTTTGTTCGAATCCCCATGAACTAGTCACTCACACTAGGAGTCAAAAAGCATGAATCAGTCTCACTCCAGGAGACGCAGTGTATGTGGACACAGAAAACTAATCGAATCTTTGCTTCTTTTTTTTTGAAAAAGATCTTTGCTTATTTTAGTTTGTCGAGAAGGAGAACATTGCCACGGTACCCACAAATGTACGCCGCAGCCGCGGCCAGTCCACGCGAAAGAAATGGACCTATAGTAGAAAAATCAGCTTAAAATAAATTAGTCCCTCGCCTGATTTAGCAAGTGTATCTGGACACGATAACAGAGACAACAGATGGCAGAAAATATTAGGCCACCCACACTGTCGTATTTTTTTCGCCAAATTTAGCTTTTTTGAGAAACTTCAACCGAATCTGATTTCTTCCTAAAACTAATTTAGAATCTGACCTCTACGGTTGACGCCATTTTAAAATGAGCCGAAGTTATACAGGTCGGCGCCAATACGTGATAACAGGGAGACAACCTAGGGAGGTCGGCGCCGTTTTAAACGGAGTCGACCTCCTTCAGATATGTGCGGCCGACCTGTACAACTTAGGCTCCACTTTAAATGGCACCGACCCCATGGATTAGATTTCTAATTAGTTTCGAGGAGAGGTCATATTCGGTTAAATGGAGCTAAAGTTAGGCCACCCACACTGTCGTATTTTTTTTTGCCAAATCTGATCTATTTGACAAATTTCAACCGAATCTGATCTCTCTAAAATTAATTTAGAATCTGACCCCTACGGTCGGCGTTATTTTAAATGGAGCCAAAGTTATGCAGGTCGGCACCAACACGTGATAACAGAGGGACACCTAGGGAGGTCGGCGCCCTTTTAAACGAAGCCGACCTCCTTCGGTTCGGTTTTGTAATGTGTGCCCACCGACCTGTACAACTTCTGCTTCACTTAAAATAACGCCGATCCCAGGTGTTAGATTTTGAATTAGTTTCGAGGAGGGGTCAGATTCGGTTGAAGTTTCCAGATTTTGGCAGATTTGGCAATATATACCACACCGTGGCACCGATTCATAGCGAGATGTGTGAGAGTTGTGAATCGCTTCGTTTGTGCTGTAGTGTATGAACCGCTTTAGCAATCAAAGACGGTCCTACAACACAGTAAACAATTCTTACTCTCTCATGCATGTGCTGACCATTTTACCTCACGAGCAAGCATTCTCTCTTGTAAGAAGTGTTATTTAAATGCCAAAAATCGAACCAACTTCAAGCTTTGCTTCTTTTGTGTGACAGCTTGAACCAATGATCCACTTGGTATTGAACCGGTTCAAAGGTAGGAGAGAGAACGTTTTGAATCGCTTTTCATGCACACTTTGGCTGATCTTAGAGGTGCATTCGGTAGGTTGCATAGGATATTTAGCTACCTAGGTGGTTCTATGATGAACAAATATCGCAATTGTCAGTTCGTTTGATAGGCTGCACGGATATCTTTTGCTCCAAGACAGCAACAAATACATGTTGTTTAGTAGTTTGCATTCGATTTCACTTTCATGTTAATATACACACCTGGACAATCATTAGTAGCTCGTGTTCTTCGTGCTGCATCTGCTAGCGCGGAGGGGCAAGAGACGGGTGGGGCACCTGCCGTGGCTATGCCAGCGACGGAAGGAAATGCAAAACCTGATGTTGCGCCGGCATGCGGTGCGGCACCTGCTACGGCTGCACGCCTGCACCGACGTCAAAGAATGCAAACACGACCAGCCACAATAGCATCGATGAGGAACCACTTGACGATGGGCTAGACTAGGAAGGACTCGATCTTGCTTGCCATGTAGGGTCCTTGCCTGTGGCGTCTAGGAACTCGAGCTAGAACTCTACCCGACCCGTGCATCGATTAGGACTTTTTGCTCAACCTCATTTTCAACCTCACAAGTTGAGAAACTACATATGAATTTCTCTACCTCCACCAAAACGAAAATCTTACAACACACGAGTTGTGGAAACTACGAGATCAAGTTACTCCTCAAAGAAAATTTTGAAGGGTTGATTATGTGTGATGAATCAAACAAAATTTGCCCCAAAAAACTCCAACTCTGACCAAAAATATTAAAAGATACATCTCATGAAACTCGGTGTCAATGGTCAGAATGAGAAGCCCATCGTCAATGTGCATCTTTTTTATATAGATCTTGTTTCAAATTGGAGACTATTTGGACTAATTACAGGTGGTTGGGATGACCACGATTTAAGTGAGGAGAGAGAAAATAGTGTTTGTTTGCACTCTTGCAACAATGGCATCGATGAAGTGTTTTAATGTTCACGCTTGGATGGGCTCCACCAAAATGTTTGATTCAAGCGTTGTCTATTGGTCTGGCTCCGAATTGCTTTACAACCCATGCTGGACATGATGTGGAAGGAATATAGAAACGAATCGGTATCACCCAAGCGTTTTCTACCCTGTTTCGCTTAAGGGTTTTCATCATGGCCTTGGCCCGTTTATGTTTCCCTTCCGTTTCTATACGGTTCGTTTCACTTTAGTTCGTCCGCAGAGTAGTTCATGCTTTCCTTTCGCTTACCGTTTCTTCTAGTTTGTGGCCGCTGTCCCCATCGTTCTTCACAATGAGGCGATGTGGGTGCCGGTGTTCATCTAGTAGGGGAACCTTTCTCCTAGCCCCACTTTTTTTATCTCTATCTTCCGCGCACCCTTGTACAGTCATCACGCCGAACCCCTTCCATCGAGCAGTTCCCGTACACCACCGTTGTCGCCGTCTTCTGAAGTTTTTTTTTCTTTCTTTGCGTGACATCTAGTCGCTGTTGGAGCTCTATTTCTTCATCCACATCGACAAGGGAGGTCAATTTAGGTTCTAGTCACTATTTTAGGGGATATTTAGTTCATGTTCTTACGATTTTCTTGGTAGGTTTCTAGTTTGAGGAAAATCTACTGTATTAGAATAATATGGTCTCTATTTAGAAGTAAAAAAGAATTTGTCTTGTAGGCTTGTTAATAATTTGTTTGTGCACCATACATGAGTATACAACAAAATTGTTAGAGCATCTCCATTAGCGTTTCTAAGAGACCACTTTTCGGCGACTTTTTTATTCGGATGGAAGAAATTCGTCCCACTCGTGTACCCATGACGCCGATTTTTTTTAGATTTGGGCATTTTTTTATCGGCGTTTCCAGGCCGAACCCAGCAAAGTGGGAATCACTTGGGAACGCCGGATATAGCAAATCTCGCCGTGTGGCCCACGCGCCGGTGAGGAAAGAGTTCTCTCTCCTCCCATATGCACACCTTCTCTCTCTCTCGTCCCCACACGCGTGCCTGGTCAACGGATCATGGCGTGGGAATGGCCGCTGACCGGCGGCGTGCGGGCCTAGCGGGCGGAGCTCGCCGCGGGCTTGGCCGACACGGATCCTCGGCACGGGCTTGGCCGGCACGGATAGTCATCGTCTCGTCGCCAAAATCGCCGCCGTTGCCAAGCTCGTCGTCGTCTCGTCGCCAAACTCGCGGTCTCGCGCCAAACTATGTGATCAAAATTATGTTTGCGTGAATTTGAGTCGAATTATGGTGTAATATCGTCAAATTTGCCAAAAAAATCGTCTGTCTGGTAACGTCACCCGTGAACGCGAGTGAAAATTCGGCTATTTCATGCCAAAAGTTACATCCATTCAGCCATTTTTAACTCTGGATTTGGGGCTGGGAATTCCCAACGATTGGAGATGTTCTTATTGTTTTCTTCCTATGTATCCGTGGATTACTTTGTCGATTGTGGTTTTCTTGATTTTTTTTCTGTCTTCTATATTTCCATGGAGGAAATGTAAGAAATAGTTCCTTTCAGTGCATTTCTTTCTGGTTTTGATGTGTTATTTTAATTTTATTAAAATTTATAAATATGATTTTAAAATTTTAAAATGATGGGAGGGATACTAAAGACATTTTCCGCCCGATACTTCTGATTTCAATGTTCCAATAAGACTAGTCACAATGGGGAGTATCATATAGCAGTATCATGCATATGATATTAGTATATGATACCATGCCCACATTGCATAGTATCATGTAGTAGTATCATAGTCTTAGTGTATTTATTGTTTTTTACAATCTCGATGTAAAATTGTGTACAAGATTTATTTGAGATCATTTTTTTTAGTTTCACGTGCTATGATACCGTATCTACCTATGATACCAATACAACCTTTTTCATCATTAATTGCAGTGACACATAAGCATTTTGGATGCATGTAGTGCATGATACTAGCTATGATACCCCTATTGGGTCCTATTGGGACTAGTCTAACAATTTTCTTGTCGAACAACTATATACTCTGCTTTTGTTTGGCTGCCAAATCAATAGCGCGCACGTATCTGGTTTCGATTCCGTATTGGCCGACACACGAGAAGCACGTAGGCACGCATGCACTCTCTGTGCACTAGCCGTGTCAGAAGCGGGACGCAAGCTACCGCCGATTGCTGCTCGAAACTTGGGGAAGCAGAGCCCATGACGGCTCCATCCTCGGTGTGATATTTCAGAACTCTATCCGCAACAGGTGCCGCTCGCTGCTCGAGTCGTGATCCGTCGAATGCATGCATGCTGCACAGTGCACACGGATCAACGGTGCATTCTAAGAGCATCTCTAACAAAAATCGTAAATAGTTTAAACTGTCAAATAACCGCTAATTTATCGTTTGCGTAAATATCGACCGTGTTAGCTATCCCTGTATATGGTGACGAAACTATAAACTGGTTTACCATCTTCGCAAGAAAATGGCACTCGGTCTGCATATCTAGAGACTCCTCGACCGAATTGAGCCTGGCTTGTATAGGATAGTTGAGTTGGCACCACGGTAATTTTTAGACGCTTTGGTGCCGTTCCATCACGGGACTCACCGAAATTTGACCGGAACTCGTCGGAATCCTCCTTCACACCTTCCGGACGCTCTGGTGTCGTCCTTTCCTTCATTTCAAACGACTATCAAAGAAGAATTCCTATGTCCATCCTATAGTCTTCCACATGCTTTTCTACAAAATTCCAATTCCTATTCCTTTGATTTGAGAATCAAAGAAAAGTTTCTCACAAAGAAAATTTTATATTCCATGCTAAATATTTCTGACAAAGAAAAATTTATCATAAAAATTTAGAAAATATGCCTTGAAGACAATAATAAAGTTATCATTATCATTTTTTCCATTCATGGTAAATATTTATATTTCATAATATAATTGTATTAACAGGAAATATAATACTTGTGTGGTGTCATAGACAACAATGAGTCATTACTATGTCTCTACTAGGCCAGCTCAGTTGATTAATGATGGTTACGATTCTCTAACCATGGACATTAGTTATGGATTAATGACGGGATCATGGATTGGAAGAATGATGTAACACCCTCAGAATCGGCCCTATGCCAGTTTCAGCGATTCCCGCCAAACCCGCATAGAAACGATTCAAAGGTGCCCACCAGGCACTTTCGTGCGGGTGGAAAACGAAGTAATATCATTACACAATAGTCCACGATGGAACCCATAGAACAGATATATACAACATCGACTCCATGAGTCAAGAATACAGATATACAATACAAAGATCCAAATCACCTTGAAAACGATACAACGTCCGACTATGGACAAGATGCAAATGGGGCTAAGAGCCCTGAAGAATAACCAATGGCGTCCATAACCCTGCCCAGGCCAAGCCGGAAGGGTAACCCTGCTAACGACGACAATCTCAAAACCTGCTTAAACAAAAGGGGTGCCGACAAAGGGCAAAGGAAAAAAGAGAGCGGTCAGTACTGAGGCCAGTACACAGCGAGACTAGAATTCGGCGGTCCTCGCCTACATAGGTATGGTGGACTGAAGCGGCAGCGCGGCAGGCACTAAACAACCTATAGAGACTCAATACAACTGGCGGCTATCAGAGAGGGATAAGAAAGACCTATTCGGATCCAACCTGAAACTATCACCAAGCATACCCATCCTGGTATTTCCCCCTCGAGACAAAACGAGGAAGTCAACCGAGGAACTCACACAGTTAACACTTTTATTCATTCCATTATAGTTGCAACAATTACTAGTCAGATATAGATAGCATGAGTCATCCTGATATAATAAGCAGTGGACAGTTTTAGTTAACCATTCCGTTGTAGTTATAGTACTTACTAGTCAGATACATATAGCATGAGGCACGCCAAAACCCAGCAGTTGTTGGTACTTTTATTTAGCCATTCAGTTGTAGTTGTAGTACTTACTAGTCAGATACATATAGCATGAGGCACGCCAAAACCCAGCAGTTGTTGGTACTTTTATTTAGCCATTCAGTTGTAGTTGTAGTACTTACTAGTCAGATACAATGATAACAGGTGACATCTCAAACCAGCAGTTGTTGGCACTTTTATTTAGCCATTCCATTATAGTGAAGCTGATTACTAGTCATTATAAAGTCAAATTTATAGCACTACTTTAGTTATAGTTGTCTATGATCGAGATACTGTGCTCCAAGTCGTCCATAACCACGGACACGGCTTTCAGAAAGTTTTACCCTGCAGGGGGCACAAATAGCAACACACGCACGATCAACCTCGAGAAAAACCAATAAAAACCCAACGAGGCATCACGACAGAGCAATTGCAAGATTCATATAAATTTCAGGGGGCCACCCCACTAAGCTACCCGCGACGAAGTTGGCCGGCTCCGAGACAGACCCAGAGGTTTGTGAAATGGCTGTAAACGACTGGAAACCCGAAAGTGTGACTGGGCTTGTCGATACCGCGAAAACATTCCACGTTGGTTCCAAAACAGTACAGACGCTCCACGCGCAATCATAAATAAAGCAGTAAAGCATGGCATAAATACAGGATAGTAATAAAGCTCCAAACTACTTTGTGGCCCCAAGAAATAAATATGACTCAAGCTCTGGCTAGGGGGATTCATGGTCCCACATGCGGATAGTGCGAATATTCAAAGAACAGGTATCAAGTACTCGGGGTCCTACGGGACACAAGTGGACGGTTAAAAACCAAATAACATCTATTGCCCACCTGTGCCTCTGTATTATTTACCTATTTCAATTTTAGTTATTAAACGATAATTAAAGCCATGATCATCTCCAACATAAAGCAGAAGGCAATTCTCCAACAATTGTGGTACTTGACGACACGCAACAGCACTTGAGCAAGCGACTACGACACGCAAGTCCAACTATCTACCAAACAACAGGTAATAGGATGTGTCCAAGGCAATATAAGGCTGCAAGGGATACCACGGGTACGAAAACTAGAGCATCGCAACACAGATAGCAATAGATCAACAGGAGGAAATAAAGACTAGAAATGTAAAATAGGTAGAAAGGGGGAGAATGCTCGCCTGAAAACATTGCTGAAGGGTTCATCCGAAGATCGGGTCGACACTCGCATCAACTCATCGGCCTAATCCGTGAAGAAGCAAAGAACTAGCACAAACACCGGATGCACTATTTAATACTACGTCAAAAGATCGGGCATGATGCATGTATAATGTATGACATGGCAAAGATGCGCTGCAATTAGGAAATATTAAGCGGAGCCGGAGCCCCGACATTTATTTAGAAGGTTCATATTGTTTAGATACCCTGCAATTTAAATGTCGTCTTAACAAGGTAAAATTATATCATCGGTTCGCTACACAAATTTAAATGGAGCCAATATTAGACTAGAAAAGTCCGCATATGGACTCCATGTTTAATTATGAGGTGAATCGACAAAAGGTCCCCAAACCACATGAGATGTGTGCAAGCATGAATAATTTTATATGCAACAAGTATATATTATATATTATAAAAATAAAGGTCTCAAGAAAAGGGTCACACATGGGGAACTCGGCGATCTTGACGTTCTATGGTTCGGGTTCGGTCTTGCCGGGATCGGTCTTCGGTTCCTCGGGATTGGGGACTCCGTTTTTTCCGTGAAGGAGAACTTGGTGTTCTAGGAAGGGATCTTGTCGATCCGGCATCAGGTATTTGTGAAGAAATCGTCGGAGTCTTGTCGTGTTTGTGTGTCTTCGAGATATTACGGGCTTGGCAACATGATAACAGAAAACGGAGTCAATCTCACATATGCGGTGTGCTCCCGACACGCAAACACTTCATAGAAAGATGCAAGCATAGATGAACAGGATCACTTTGCAGAATCCCAGCAAGCTCCACACCTGGACACGAACGGAATTGAGGGCGGACGCGGATGGCCGTTATAGGGACTGCGCCGGGCGGGGAAGCAGAGGATGGAAGGGCGCCCGTGCGGCTTGTTGTTGCACACGCACGGCAGCAGGGCGAGCCAGGGGAAGGCCGGGATCGACCGATGCGGCCAGGAACGCGCAGGAACACGGGGCAACGGGGCCGAGGTGGCTCGACGGCGGCCAGGGAGAGAGCGCCACGGGGAGGGGAGGCGCTCGGGAGATGGAGGCGGCTGCAGGGAGCATGCAAGGGCGGTTCGACAGCCTGGCAGACGGGGTGGATGCAGAGGAGTTCGACGGGGATAGAGGAGGCGCTGGTGAAGGTCGAGCTGAGGCAGGGCGGCCTACTGGCGGCTCAGGGCGGGGACGAGCTCGCAGGCGCAAGGGGCGGCCGGGTGCAGGCTCGGAGGGGGCGACGCCGGGGACGCGGGGAGAGAGGCGCACGGTAGGGGCTCGCTTCCCTGGCGACAGCGGCGGTTGCGGGAGGGAGAAGGCGAGCGGGTTGGGGATCGAGGAAGGACAGACAGGGTGGGCTTCGACGGGGTGGTTCTGGGTGGGGCCAAGCAGAAGAGTGGAGAGAGGAGCAGGGGTAGGAGCGTGCGTGTGGTGTGCTACAGGCGGCGGCGGGTGGAGGGAGAGATAAGGTATGCATGATGATGATGTATGATGATGCAAAATAGAAATAACAAGCATTGATATAATTAGGGTTTTCCCGGGGTGCTACAAATGACATGGCGGATAAACCTAAACTAAGCAAAGCAATTAGATCGATATTATTAGCAGATTGATATAGATTACACTCAACCTCTGCCACAACACAACATCAAGAAAATTCAAGACATTGAGGAAACACACAGCCAAACCGGAAGAAAGAAAAGAAAGAAAAAAGTAATCGACAACACACAACAAGCGCTTGAATCAAACCACTGGTAGTATATAGGTTGCGAAAAGGTTCACCGATAGCAATGCTTTCATGAAGGTAACAACGCACAAGCGGCATCTTTGCAAGATCCAAATCTAAAGATCAGATCATAAGTTTTCATCCTGAAGAGAAAGTCTGAGCAATCTCCAAGCAATGCCCTCAACAAGCACTAGTAGAAAATAGGCTTTCATTTAAAGCTAATGTTAGCATTAGTCCCAGTTCAATGGCTATGGAGGCTAGCCAGCTTTAATCCTGGGTCAAAAGGGACCTTTAGTCTCGGTTAGAGATACCAACCGAGACTAAAGGGATAGTGACCTTTAATCCCGGTTGGTGTCTTCAACCCGAACTAAAAATAGACCTTTAATTTCGGCCAGAGATACCAACTTGGACTAAAGGTCCGCCTACACTGTTTTCCTCTCGTACCTACCTCTGCAAAAAAAGTCTAAAACAAATATACAAAAATGATAAAAACTTCAAATTTCAAAATCCTTTAACATGCCTGTACCTCAGCAACCAATTTTAGGGAAAAATTTTAAATTTGAGTTTTTATTCTTTTACAAATAAAGGTTGTTCAGAATTAAAATGACTATAACTTTTGCATACAAACTAAGGCTGTTTGCACAAATTATAGATTATCAAAATTCCAAAGGGAAATATGAAAGCATGAAGATTTTAGGTTTTGCCAAGAAAAAAAAATAAAAATTGATATTTTTCAAAATTTTGAATTTCTTTTGTTGTTTATTTTAATTTTTAATTATTTTGAAGTTTTTATATCATTTTGGATTTTTTAGTTATTTGAGAGTTTGTTTTCATTTTTCTGAAAAATTTGAATTTTTAAATTAATAATTGAATTATGCATAAAGATTATTTGGAATTCGTTGTTACTTATTTTTAAAATTATTTGGAATTCAAAAAACAATCATGTGTTATCAAAGTCTAAGGGTTAAGAGAATTGATAGCATATATTATCAAGAAATCATGAGCGTAAACTCGGAAGCTAATTTGGAAGAAACTCAAATGTTAACGGTGCTAAGGATGGAGCCATGTGAGGATGAGTGAACGATCGAGAAGTTTGACCACAAGTATGCACTTTGACACGAGAATAGGGGTGATTAGAGATTAAAATCTCAAACAATAAGATTACACTGTGAAACAATTCAAAAATCCAAAACTTTAAAATTCAATTAAATTTTGAAAAAAATTAATAACTTCATCCGGCCTTTAGTCCCGGTTGATGTTACCAACCAACGAGGTATCAATCCGGACTAAAAGGTCCTCCAGCCCCGGCACGACCACAACCATGTGAAGCATCTTTTGTCCCGGTTTGTGGCACAACCGAGACTAAAAAGAGAGGGACCTTTAGTTCCGATTTTATAGTGCCGATTGGATAACCGGGACTAAAGGCCTTTTCTAACCGGGACTATATGCCCTTTTTCTACTAGTGAAGAAAACAATGTCTAACACCGCCAATGCAAAGTACTCCCTCTAACCAACAAAGATCAGACCTAAATTTTTTTTTAGATAATTCATATGAGACAATTTGTGAGATTCACTCTTGCCGACGAGGCATCATGTTCCAACACAATGGTATACTTACAAACTGATCAAATTTCGAACTTCTCCGCTGCGCCATCATCTTCAGTTCTAGATTCCCTCTCCCCTCTCTCAAGCCCAGCCATTGTGTCATACAAGGGCTTGTTCATAGTCTCGGGGAGGTTGAAAACCAGAAGCCCACCAATGGTGGCCGCCACGCCAAACACCGCGAACGGCACCCGCTCGCCGAGCACGACCACCATGGGCGCCAGTATGGCCCCTATCTGCGACGCCTGCGACACGCACCCGAGCACCGCATTCCTTACCACCGTCGGGAATAGCTCCGTTATGTATACGGTGAGCAGGTTGTATGTCCCCGAGATCCCGAAGATCCCCACCACTCCGCACGCCATCCTCACCATCCTGCACATGGAGTCGCACGTGGTTAATTGGAAACAGTACATTTGTTGCCTCGTCCTGTCAACTCGCACATGCGACCTACCTCATGGCACCCATGCCGGCGATGAGACTGGCAACGGTGCAAAAGACGCCGCTGAGAAGCATCGTGCCGATGGCGAGTGGCTTCCGGCCGTAGTGGCGGAGGAGCAGCGTGGTTATCAGGTACGAGGGCATCTCCGCCACCGAGTTCACGGCGACGCTGACGTAAAGGTCGGTCTTTAGGTTGACCACGTTGAGGCTCAGCCCGTAGTACACGACGGAGCAGAGGAAGTAGATGAGCACCGAGAGCACGAGCCTGGCCCGCGTCGCCCGCGACACGAACGCGTCCAGGATCGTGCCTGACGATGACGACGTTTGCACCTCGACCTTCTTTATGGCATTGTCGTCGCCGGTGTCTTCGTCGTCCTCGTCATCAAGCTTGAGCGCGACGTCGTCCGGTACGTGCCTGCCGTTGGTGGCCGCGATGGCGCGCAGGACGCGCATGGCGTCGTCGGGGCGGCGGTGCACGAGGTACCAGCGGGGGGATTCGGAGAAGAAGGGCACGACGGCGAGCGCGAAGAATAACGAGGGTAGGGAGGTGGCGACGTAGAGGAGGCGCCAGGAGGACTGGAACATGGCGGCGACGGCAGCGAGGGCCGCGATGCCGCCGGAGTAGAAGTAGTAGGTGGACATGCCGGCGGCGCCGCGGCGGGACGGGCCGATGGGCTCCGTGGCGAGCACGAAGGAGCAGATGCCCACGGCGCCGTTGCTGAAGCCGCTGAGGAGGCGCAGGGCGGCGTAGGCCCAGTAGCTCGGGGAGAGCGCGGTGAGGAGGCCGAAGACGGCGTTGAGGAAGCAGGTCACCTGCAGAGCCCCCTTCCGTCCCAGGAACGAGTCCGACAGGTGCCCGAACACGCCCGCACCTGACAGAAAAAATGACACGATCGATCAGTCACGTTAAATAGCGCCGACAAATTTCAAGCGAAACAACAAATTTATTGGGAATCATAAAATGTCGAAACTCGCTGCCCATTTCCCTGTGTAAACCCTCAGGTGTCCCCGGATGTGTTCGACGATTGTGCAGCGGCGGCGGCGGCAGATGATCTGATCCGAGTGACGACAGCCTAGAAAATCGGCACGGCTTGAGTGGCCACGTAGACATGCTACGCATGTCAATCTACTTGAGATACATCCACGCGCCGTCTTCCAAGAACAGTCGCTTCACAGAAGCTCTGAAGATATCGGATCGCGGGGTTTCGAGAGCCTGAAGCCGGCCTGGTACCCTGTCTTTTCCTACGAAAATTTCACCGTTCGCGCGCATGCTACCAAACCCCCATTAACATGACCACTGCAAAAAGATTCAGAGCACCAACCGGCTTACGAGCTTGTGTGATGGAATGCATCACTTCAGTTCAGTTCAGTTCAGTTCAGTTCAGTGTCGCTGTACTGATATGCAACATTGAAACTGTACTATACTATGTTGGTTAGGCTTCTACAGTCCAGAGAATCTCGAATACAGATCGGTTCTGGGGATTCTCGAATCGGCGAAAAGATCCCTAGTGTATCTATCCTGTTCTCTGTATTGTGACCGACAACACAGTCTGAAAGCGAGATAGCAGAATGCGACCCCTACACGAGACTAACCTAAGCGAGGTTTGTCCTTACCCTGACTCTCTGGGTAATGTGCATTTGATCAGATCAATGAAACTGACAGCTAACCTTCGATTGGACAATATTGCTAATCTTCTTAATGTACATAATAATTTGTAATACAATGGTGACCGATGGGTAAGAACCCTGGAACATGCATGCATGCGATCGAGCATTGACTTTCAGAATGCACTAACAAGAACTCTGGAAGAAGAGCATAGCAGGCCTCGTACATCCCGTCTCTCAAGAAGCACACCGCTCACTGTGTGAAGCACGACGACGACCCGCAACACCGCGACCTCCGTCGAAATGAATATCGTACTTTCAGACCAAATATACTAAGCTGCTTGCCTAGTACGAGCAGCCAGGTACGGAGTACAAAACGAGAAACATGGATGATCTGCTGGAGATCAACTGATCGATGTGAGCAGAGCACCGACGTACCGATCATGCAGCCGGCGAAGAAGATGGCCTGGACGAGCCCGACCTTGTACCGCTCCCCGCACACGAGGCCCCACTCGGCCACCGTCGACGACGCGCTCCCCTGCGCCCACACCCACCCGGCGGCGCCGCCGGCGCACCGGTCGCCGCACCGCCCGTCCCGCGCCGCGCACGCCATGGCCGGCTCCCGGTCCGCGAAGATGATCACCATGGTGTGCAGCGCCTGCAGCGCCCACGCCGCCGACACCAGCACGAAGTGCCGGAGCTGCCACCGCCCGAACTCGCCCGCGTGCTGCGCCAGCGCCTCGTCGATGCTCAGGCGCCGGCTCGCCACTACGCAGCCGCCTTCGTCGCCTGTGACTGTGAGTAGCGCCTCGGTGGACATGGTCGCGGGCCGCACGCACGACACGACACGGGGCGCGGGGGTGTCCTAGCCTCGTCTGCGTTTACGAGGAAAGGCGCTTAATCGCCTGTCCTTGTTGTAGGCGCAGCAGAGCAAGCGGGGTACACAGTCACGGCGTCCTTGTCAGCACCTACTAGGTTTCAGTTCCACAGCGCTCTGCCAGCGACCACAAGCTGCTCCAAAATTGGAATGTGACGACTCAAAATTGTCAGACAACAATTGCGCCTAATGTGTAGCCGTAGCTCTAAATTCATCAATCGAGTGAATCCTACGTGAGGAACATCTTGGCCGGTGTTGATACCTGTCTTACCCACGAGATCCTGAGTTCTCTCGACTGCTAGCGTCCGCTCTCTCGCCTTACACACCTAAAAATCTTCTATTAAACTACTTGAAGGACCCTTGCTACTCCCAAGTCGCATTTTTTTTACGGGATAAATGGAAGATGCGAGTTGAGATGGGCCTCTTTAATTTTCCTTGTTCTAGTCGGTTGAGAAAGAAAAAGGTTGATACGGTACATCCATGGATAGCAGGTCATGGTACACCACCGGTCCACAGCTGGGTGCATTATGTTTTGCAACTTGGCTTTCAATATCACACTTCACTTTACAAGCATGCGTATTTTTTTTGTTACCCTATGATGGACGCAATGATGAGTATCATCTAAATGAAATGATTCTTCTAGCTCTCTTTTCATTCTATAAGCTTAACATGATCAACAAAGTCTCTGATACAAATAACAAGTACAACAAAGTCCTTTCAAGTCGTCATCCCCATCACTCACTACAGGAAACAACCGAGAAGCCGACGGTCAGGAGCTATGATGATGGACATGTGTTGGTGACGTCGGCATAGTCCAGTTGTGCCCACGGCCAACAAAAAATCGTCGGCACCAAACAGCTCTCGGCTTAGGTGGAGCTATGCCGACGGCCACCGTTTATGTAAAACAGTCGTGAACAATGCGAGAGTGGCGATACCCCCTCCCCTCGCGACGCTCCCCAGGGCGCCGCCGGGGGGACTTCAGCCGCCGCCAGAGCCCCCATCCAGATCCAATCGCCGCCGCTGCCGCCGGCCCTCGCCGTGGTGGCGGCGGGCCTAGCTGCCGAAGGTGGCTGGGGGGCGGTGCGTCGGAGGCGGAAGCCGGAGCTGCTGGGGCGGCGGCGGCGGAGGCTGAAGCGCGGACCTAGGCGGCGTCCCTTGGTCAGGATGGAGGCAGCGGTTCCTTGTGGTGGCGATCTGGTGGAGGAGGTGCCAGTGATGGGATTCCGCTGGAAGACCTATATCGGTTCTCTAACCCTAATTGCCTGCTCGATCCGTTCTCCGAAAACCGGCCGGCGGTGTGGGGATTGCTGTGTCGGATCTAATAAAGGAGGTGGTCCTTTGGTTTCTTTCGCATGAAGACGAAGATCTCCTTGATGTCTGCCTTCCTTGATCTGGTCTGGATAGGCGGGTTCCGGAAGGCTCTGCCGGCGAACTCCCATGGGCGTTTCATGCCTGGAGATTGCTGGATCGGAAGGTATTCGATCGCGCGCACCTTGTTTTTCTGGCCATTTGGTTTCAGCGGGAGCGTTGCGAAGCTCTGTTGTTTGTTCCCACCAAGTGCCATGCTTTGAGCCATGGTGATGTCAGATGCGGAGAATGTCAGGAAAGCGGAAATTTGAGGGTAGCGATGGTGATTTTTGTTCTTGTGGCGACGGAGATCTGGCTGCGTGATCTGGGACTCATTGCAGCGACTGTTGGTGCGGGAAGACAACACAGGGGAGTCCCCAGTCTTATGTTGCAGGGTTAAAATCCAAGGTCTGGCCTTAACTGGTTGTGTCTGGCAATGACCTTGTTGAAGGCATTGTTTTGTGAGTAAGGACTTTCTCCAGGGTGAAAACCTATGACCTTTGGTCGGACAACGACGCTCACTGTTTCCTTCTTGAAGGCGTTGTTATTGGAGTGGAGGACTACTGGTGTTGTTCTGATGGTGTCACTGTCGTTTCTTTGAGGATTAGTTCTCTGTAGCGGGACTTCTTTTTTTTTTGTAATTTTTCTTTCTTTTTTCTGAGCCGTGTGCATCCGTAGAGCCGATAGGGCATTGCGTTGTTGCAGAGGCTGGGTGTAATTGGTGTCCTTGTGATATTAATATATACTCTTTTCCAAAAAAAATGTAAAACAATCGTCGGCTTAGGTGGATATGTGCCGACGGTCACCATCGGCGTATCTTGCCCGTCGGTTTATCTAGCCGACATGTGGCCTAGGGGAGTATCCCGCGAGACGGCCGCTGACGCCGTCCAAGCAAAGCCGACGACTCTAACAGACGACCGTTGGCACAACTCTGTCATACCTATGCCGATGGCTTTGCTATTTTTCTTTTTACTCCAGTTTATTCTTTTTTCTACATAATTTATTTATGCCGACAGTTTTGCTATTTTTTTTATTTTTACTCCGATTCATTTTTTCTATATAATTTACCTATGCTTACAGCTTTGCTAATTTTACCTGCCGCCGCGTGGAAACCTAAGCCGACGGCATTGCCGTTGGCATAGCCCCGTCCAACACCTTCCATCACAAGTCCGGATAGCACCCGCCGGATATAGAGGCAGGTTTGCGACCTCCATACCGGCCTCCGCCACCTCTCCCCGCCACCTCCACCGCCTCCATACCCGCCAGCGGGTCCTAAACTCCACTAGACTCGCCCCGTGACGGGTACCCGTGACCTGATAGGTACCCGTCAAGGTGAACGAGAGAGCACAAATATTTGACGGCAAATCGTATATTATGTACAAATTTTGACAGCACCTTGTTGTATTTAATAAGTCCATCACAATTCATAATAACAAGTACAAATATTACAATAACAAATACATGTACAACAAGTTCATCATAATTAAATGGTCTAAGAGCACATGCCATGTGGTCTCTACCTGTGTGGAGGGTCTACGGGTTAACGGGTATGGGTTTCATACTCCATACCCGCCTTCGCCAGACCCGTTGGGTCACAGATTTTATCATTAAGAGACCCATGTATTTTTTCAACCAGACCCTCCTCCATTTGATGCGGGTACCCGGCGGGTTAACGGGTGACGAGTACCCATTGTCATCCGGACTCGCAAGTCTAGCTGCAGTCGCGTGTCACCCTAAGGCCGTCAGCATAGCTCGCCGCCCACCGTCATCTTTCCATCCATCAAGTTTGCGTGTCGACGGCCAAGATACACCGACGGGTGGGTGGCCAAACCGTCGGCACATATGGGCTAGACCGACGGGCGGGGCTAAGTCGACGGCCATATACCTACGCCGATGCAAGCTTCGCCGACGGAGCTAAACTGACGGTAGTTGTCGGCTTAGGCCTAAGCTGACGGCAGTTGTCAGTCGTTTCCTGTAGTGACTAGCCTTTGCATCTTAGTTCGACCAAACATACACAATCCAAAATAATCCAAAAATATTTCAAGATTTTTCTTTAAAAAATATTTAGTAAATGGCTAGCGATCTGAACTAAGCGAGCTCAATCTTTATATCAACTTAACTATGGGTTACACGGTGGTCTCACAAGAAAAAAACTTGCATATATATATATATATATATATATATATATATATATATATATATATATATATATATATATATATATATATATATATATATATATATATATATATATAGTTTCTATATATATATATATAGAAACTCTATTAGACTCCCTGGGTGTAGAGAATAAGTAATTCTGCACCCGAGTCTATCTAGCGAGCCGAACCACCCACTTGGTTCCGTCGAACCTGGGTCGCGTCTACCACCTAATGTAATTTTATTTTTTCCATTTACCTCGACAGTTTTTCTTCCGATTATGGATCGTGGGGTCTGCCGTATGCGAGCTAGCCCATTATCGAGCAGCACCTAATTTATTTTCTCGTGGCTTTCTAATGTTGCCGAGAGCGGCGAGCGGTTCAGAATTGAGGTGCGGCGGCGGCGGCGAACTGATGTCGAGTCGGCAGCTTCGGTGGCTACGCGAGCGGTGAGTGTGCTATGGGCTCTCGCTGTCCTCGGCAGCCTCGTGTTCGGCGGCACCTTGGTCGCCCGACTGAATCGGTGGGAATGGCGGCGTGGGGAGCGGCGTCCACAGCCTTGTCAGGCTGCGCGGCGGGTTGTGTCTGGGGGCGGTCTCGGCATCACGCTTCGGCAGCGCGGCGGGTGGTGGCCGCGGGCAGGCCGCCTGAGCCCTTCTATGTTTGATTCACAGCGGGCGAAGCACGCCGGCGGGCTTCGACCTAAGGTGAGCTGGCCGTTCCGTTCTGGTGGAAGTTTTTTGTATTTGGAATTACCAAGGAAGACGCAGGTTCCATGATACATAGTATGCAGAACAAATCGTTAGCCTTACCCCTGTCCTCTTTCCGGTTAGTTCATCTGGTAGCCAGATGCAATACTTCAGGTTTACACTACCAACCACTATTCTCTCATCCCCATCTTCAACTGTCTGCAAATGTGAGATTTCAGAAGGTAAACTCACATCCCCATCTTCAACCGTCTGCAAATGCGAGATTTCAGAGGGTAAGCTCTAGGGATTATTTCTTTTTAGAATGAGTATACCCAATTTACCATGCTAGTATTGATACATTAAACTACCAACATGGAACAGACCAGAGAGATTTCAGTGTTTGTAGGCATGTTGTACCTAGCCCGGTGTCGCCAAAGATGAGCTCAATCCTAAATCCAACGAGCATTTTCTTAGTCCAGATTTGTTGCAGTTTTTAATTTGGGATTTCATCTTCTAGTATTGACTTCCATCACTGCATGTCTAGAGTTCTTTGTTTTAGAAATAGAAGTCCTATATCATATTTCAGCCATCAATGTAATTCGTGCTAGTTGCTGGCAACTAAGAAGATGAAGTCTCATGGTGAATATAAATTACGAACGGACACTGCACTAATAAATCTGATTCTGGAGTCCCATATGTTCTCATAATCCCATGATGAAGCGTTGTAATAGTGTTAAGAATAACTCAACCGTACCTTGTGAGTAGCTAGTTTAATTTTTTTCCTCACTGCAGTTCAAATACCTCTCAATGATCAAGTGTTGTAATACTGTTTTAGGAATAACATGACTGTACCTTGTGAGTCGTTGTCGTTGTCGGTGGGTCGATTCTTCTTCAGTTCCTGGACTCCACGGTGTGGTGGGCGGAAGGCGACCACGCGGGTGTATGGCCTCCACCCCTCCTTGGTTACCGGAGGAACGACCTCGAGCGCTGCTGCCGTCTGCGGCGATCCAGCGCGCCTCTTGTATGTCTGTGTTAGGCACCTTGGCGTCTCTGCGGGACCTTCAATCAGCGGGTGGCCTCGGTGGCGTGTGGTGCTGCTGGTGGCGTGTGGCGTTGTCGCTGGGCGACAGCAGGTGGATTTGTTAATGTGTTCTTATCTTTCCTGATTTTGTAATGTTGGTTTATTGGGATCTGGCGGCTAGGATCTACACTAACGAATTGTTTGTTTTCTGCTACAAGATTGGACTCGAAAATCTTA
Source organism: Avena sativa (assembly GCA_916181665.1). Taxonomy (NCBI): domain Eukaryota; kingdom Viridiplantae; phylum Streptophyta; class Magnoliopsida; order Poales; family Poaceae; genus Avena; species Avena sativa. The sequence goes on along the minus strand of OV702280.1, from coordinate 391,203,649 downwards.
CTCTGCGGAGGTTATGTTCAGCGGTCGAAGCTGCAGACAAGGACCCCCATGCCTTTCCATGGCCTTGTTGTGCATTGCTCTAACTGCAAGGTTCATTCCACCCTACGAATTATTTGTTTGTGCCTGATGAGTAGTATTTGTTTTCTAGCCATCCTTGATGGGTAGATTAAAATATCTTGTGTTTATGCATTCTTTGTTGAATACTGATTTGCATTTGGGCATAATTATGGAAGTGAGGATTAGAGCAAAGAAAATGAATATGTTTTCGAATTTGATAATGTAAGAGGGAAGTCACCGGTCTGAAACTGAGATTTATATGAAAGAATCATATAGGCATCAACGGTTGCTTTGACTTTCGATCAAATTTCAGCTGGTGTGGATATTCTTGTAACAATAGTTTCATTATTCATAATCTCTCCTTTTGGAACATATCTCTGCTTCAAGTGTTTCTGCAGTTAGAAATATTATGCTACAGTGTTTAGTTTTGAAGGACATGATGCAACCGAAGCTACAATGTTCTAATAGCACTTCTCGCAACGGCACTCATCAAACACTAGTGTGTAACCATGCACTAGCACTGAAAAATTAGCACCTTGATATGCTACGTGGTACAAAAACAGTTTTCTTTTGGCAAGCACGAGCCCAAACATTTGCCTCGTTCATTACTAATAAGTAATATGTAGAGATCGTGAGCTATGGGTTCCAAGTTTTTTTTATATGTGTGAATGCAGCTCCATTTTAGACAAAGAAGTGAGGCATGGGTGCCGAATGTGATTTTGGAATCTGAACTTTGGTTTTACAATTGTTCTTTTTCGTAACTTTCGAACTAGCTAAAATTCACTAGGAAAATCTATGTTTGGTGAGATGGGAAGCATATGAAAAGTGAGCAGATTGTAGATCCTTTTCTTAAGGGGAACGCCCCTGTTTGTATTTAATATTCTGATAAATGTTTCTTGTAAATTTTCACAGATTGAGCGTGTATTTTGTTTATTTTCATGTAGTCGTTTGTGATATACAATGATCACTTAGATGTATAAATTGTGCATAAAAATCCTTAGTGAGGAACCAGACTAAACGTTTTACTATGGTCTTTGATTTTGGAATACCTACTTACAGCTGGCTGAAACATGGGGCTGATCCTGCTCTGAACCATTATGGCATAATACATGGTCGTCAGTGGGAAGGATTGAATCACAACAATGGTATGTTCCTTACAAATTCGTTTAATTTAATTTCCTTTCTGTTATTCAACCACATGCCTCTTGGGGCACGGCGAAAGACCACAGCATGACTTAATCTTTTGGTATCAACATTGAACACCTTCCTGTGGGGTGTGTCTAGTATGTGTGGTGGCCGGTGAACCTTTGTATGAGTTTCAAAATCATTTTGCTGCATTGGTACTGGTAGATGGAAAGGAAAAAGGTGTCCTAGTAAACTGTTAATCGTGTTGTCATTTTCTGATACATTTAATTTGTTTGCGTATCGTGTTTGTCATAGTCAAGATATGTTCTTTAATCAACACTCTGCAGCTCATTTTATTTTGTGGCCAAGCAGGTACTCTGTAGCTTCTTCTACTTTATATTCGATATGAAAGCTTTGTAACAATAGCTTTGAACTTCCATTAGTCTTCGGAGTAATACCTTCTACTACCTCCATTTCTGAATATAGCATCTTTTGGTCAGCTAATTTTAGCCTACCAAAACATCTTACATTTTCGAACATAGGTAATATATATCAATCGCCTTCTGAAATAACCCTAGTAGTGTTGGGCAAGCTATTTTTCTGTCACGCATGAGCAGCAGGCTGGATGTAATTGTTTGCGGATCACTAATAACTTAATATGGCAAATAATTCTGCTCCCAGGTCCGTCAATCGAGCCAGATCACCCAATTAGTTCCATCAAACCTTGTCCGTGGCTGCGTAATTTTATCGGGGTGGGACTTTTTTTTCCATATATTTTTCGTGGTACATTCGGTAGCTGACCGCTAACCCGTCACCTCATTTGTACCCTGCTTTTCAATCGTGCGGACACAGTGACGAGCGGTTAGTAGACGCGGCGAGCGGTGACTGTATTGTGCATGGTCTGATCATCCTCGCCTTCATGTCGTTGACGTGTAGGTCGAACCTCAAGTGCCAACGGTTATTCTACTTGTCTTGTTGGCTTCCGAAGCGGGTTACAGCTCTACTCAAAGCTTTATTTTTCTGTTGCAAATATTTGTTTATTTCTTGATTCATTTCGGTTATTAGTCGCCCGGAAAAGCTAGATGCACATGTATAATGAGCATTTGCTGCTGCACGTTTGTTTATACTGATGACGCTGACAGCAATTAATAATGCTGTATAAAATGCTTTGGCTTTGTTTTTTCATAGATGTCAGCTAAGCAGTGACTAGCCATTTAGCTTCACAAGTACAGAATGAAGAGAAGCTTGGTCACATTCTGCATGTCGTCAAGGAATATTTTCTTATTCACCATGGAATGAATTTTCGAATTTTCATGTCCTTATCGCACTATTCATTAGTTGCTAACACATATATTTGTTACAAAAACAACAATCATATATGTCCACATGCAGAACAGTGGTTATATGTGTTATAATGCACTGCAACACAAAGATACGGACTTCCTTATCGGTGACATGGGAGATGATGAACAGAATAAAGGATCCGTCTTTATAGTTCCTCAAAATATACCTACTTACAGCTGGAGGAAACATGGGGTTGATCTGCTCTGAACTGGCGTAATATGTGGTCATCCCTGGGATGGATTGAATTACAGCAACGGGCCAATGGTTCTGCCTTACAAATTCGTTTAATCTAATTTTCATCCTGTTATTCGACCGCGTGCCTCTTGGGCGTGGCGAAAGACCATCTTGACATAACCTTTTTGTATCAACATCGAGTACCTTTTGTGTGGGGGTATCTAGCCTGTGCAAAGGCTGGTTCCTTTATATAAACCTTTATCCGTGTTTCACTTGACATCTTTTTGTCTGACATATTTATGTTTCTTCTAAGAGGAGTGTGTCCCCGTTTTCATGCATTGGTACTGGTACATGAGAATGAAAAAGACGTCATTTAACCTGCTCATCAACTGTAAACTGTTAATTGTGCTGTCATTTTTCTGAAATATTTGTTGCAGTTCTTTCATGTAGAAGGCATTGCACGATCCAAGTCCTTTAGCTCAAATCAGGTTCTTGAATGGAAAGTGTGGTACGTTGAAAAGTGAGGCCATGACACTGAAGCAAAACTCTTCACTGATTTGAGGATTGTGTCTTTTGTAATAGTGCTTTGTAATTGTGTCACAGATTATGTAGCTAGCCAAGCAGGATTCCCTTATGGCATTGAATGTTGTCGTGCTATTGAAATATTGTAAACTTTAGTGTCGCGGACATGGTGGTGCCGATATTTGTGTTTATGTTTGTTCCTAAGTTTCTTACATCGACTCCCAATTCAATTTCTTATGTTAGCTGGTTTGATTATTGCATGGTGCTCATGTTTTACGGGCTTCAAGATATTTTCTTAATCTCGATCGACATGTTTATGTCAGTTTGTTGTAGAGATAAAACAAACTCGATTTATTACGTTAGTCGTTATGGAGCTAGCTAGCAGTGGGCCTAATTATTTTGTACTACAGGCAGATATCTATTCGTGGCTGGTCTGACGTAATATTCCAAATTAATTACCATTGTCTTATAGTAGTAGTAGGATTCTTATGTCGCATGCAACTCCACCGCGTCGCACATTGTGCTGGGCGGGTTCACGCTCCGATTGTAAACTGTTTATGTAGAATGCCTTGTTTTCTTACGTCGCCTGCGGCCGTTTGAGTGCCTCGTACTGGCTGGCCAGCGCGGCTGGTGCGCACGTTGGGCGGGGTGCAGAATAATATTCAGCACCTAGGGAGTCAAATAGCGAGCTATATATATATATACTAGCTGAATGCCCGTGCGATGCTACGGCCACTTTACATCTCACTTGTCTAAGTATATATATCATCGCTGCAAAAGAAAAAATGACTCTTGGGCCGCTCCACACAAGGGCGGCTCCAAAGAACCTCAATCCTGATCTAGAATGCCCGCGTCTGATCTACCGCCACAGGTCGCTATCGTCGCCGGCAGCGACGACGGTGGCCACGCCATGGCTGTCAAAGACGGCGGACGGGAATGGCGCAGCCTATCGGAGTCCCTTCGCACGGAGGGTAGGGCCCCTTGGCGGCGCAGGTGGAGGTCTGGCGGTAGGGCGGTGTTGCTTGCTCATGCTCGACGTCTGTCGGCGCTGGCATGGATGGGTAGAGGGGAGGGCGTCCGGTGGTGATGGCCGGAGGCTGTGGCGCGGAATCTATGGTGGTAGCGCCCGTGCACATGTCTATGGTGCGTTTAATTTTAGTTTATTTATTTGTACTTTTTAAAATTTAATTGACACACTTAGGTTGGGATTTCACACGAGTCAGACTTCCGAGAAATCCACAAGGCTCTTGGCGGCAACCTTCTAGATTGCCTTGCAGGCTTCAGAATGCGAACAACGTCTTTCCACAAGCATGCAACAACATCAAACATCGGGGACTGCTAGGACATCAAGGAACATCGACTGAGGCCGGTTTGCCACCATCGAAGCACATCTCGCCGAACGCCATAAGTATTCCGTACGTCAACATGCTAACATAACACACGCTGTTCATACCCCATGAATCAACGAGTTCGAGGACAAGATTTCTCAATTCCATCCATAGGGGATGACGAACTAAAACTGTGCATCCAAATGTTCGGTCAGTGCCTTCGTCGGCTGCTACCTTTGGGCCCACCCCGATTCTCTCTATCTCCTTTCGTCTAGCACGGGGTCATGTGGACATCACCTCCTCTGCCTGCCAAAATCCATCGAGATGGCGCCGCCCCAGATCGATTCCTTGCGCGCAGGCACTCTACTCCGTTGTGTTCGTTTGCTCGATAAATTAATGCTGGCTAATCATCGGTTACTCATATGACGCACTGCAGCTAAGGCCGCCGTTGACCTCGGAGCAAGCGAGCGCGAGAGTTGAGACAGAGGTATGCCTGTTTTTTTCTTTACAGGCGGCGGCGCCCTAACCCGAAGCTTCCACTCCTCTCCATGGTGCCATCGTGAAAATCGATTCGCCAGTCTTGCAGGCCGCCTTTATGGCGTGGCTTCCTCGAGCGGCAATACGTCCCTCAATCCTTATTGTTCGATGTCTGTCCATATCGGGTGTAGCCGTATACCGCTGCGGGCTGACATGTATACCATACGACGTACAAGGAGTCGATCGAAGTCGGGTTCAAGACGGACTGCGCTACTCGTCTGCATGCATACCTGACGGAGGAAGCCTACAACGGAGGAAGTTAAGCACGGGACAGTTCTTACACCAGTCGGTTTCATCTACGAAAAGGAAAAAATCGCGAGCCAGCAAACGTACACGGAAGGGACACCATCGAACGGAGGAAGGGAGCGACGGACGAAAAAAAGTGTGCGACGAAAACCACCTCAACGTAAATTATATAGTAGAGAAGAGATAATAGCTGAATGCCCGTGCGTTGCAACGGGAGAGAAAATCTTTTGATACAACATCCTTAACATTATATGCACCGTGCAGCTAAGGCCGCCGTTGACCTCAGAGCAAGCGAGCGCGAGAGTTGAGAGAGAGGTATGCCTGTTTTTTTCTTTACAGGCGGCGGCGCCCTAACCCGAAGCTTCCGCTCCTCTCCATGGTGCCATCGCGAAAATCGATTCGCCAGTCTTGCAGGCCGCCTTTGTGGCGTGGCTTCCTCGAGCGGCAATACGTCCCTCAATCCTTATTGTTCGATGTCTGTCCATATCGGGTTGTAGCCGTATACCGCTGCGGGCTGACATGTATACCATACGACGTACAAGGAGTCGATCGAAGTCGGGTTCAAGACGGACTGCGCTACTCGTCTGCATGCATACCTGACGGAGGAAGCCTACAACGGAGGAAGTTAAGCACGGGACAGTTCTTACACCAGTCGGTTTCATCTACGAAAAGGAAAAAATCGCGAGCCAGCAAACGTACACGGAAGGGACACCATCGAACGGAGGAAGGGAGCGACGGACGAAAAAAAGTGTGCGACGAAAACCACCTCAACGTAAATTATATAGTAGAGAAGAGATAATAGCTGAATGCCCGTACGTTGCAACGGGAGAGAAAATCTTTTGATACAACATCCTTAACATTATATGCACCGTGTTAGCGTATTTGGTACAGCTTCCTTGCTTTCCGTTTGGCCACTCAAGCGCATCCCTTGGTCGTTGGCTTCTGCAACTGCTCTGGTTCGTGCGTCCTGATCAGCCACACAGACATGTAATGATTTGGGTGCATTGAAGGCCGTCGTTGGGAGGGTCTTCTGCAACGTTGATTAAGAAGGGAAGGGAAAGTTTAGCAGAGTGTGTCAATTCATTGCTATAATGTTAAGCTGAAAATCATATAGATGAAGAGACTTATCATAAGAGCATACTTCATTTGTCCTAAAATAAGTGACTTCATATAAAAAATAGCAAGTTTGTGAGATGCATGTGATTTCAAATTAAATCCCCGTACTCCAGGTTATTTTGTTTGCTATAAAACTATTTGCAAAAATGTTAAAAAAAACAGTTTACTAATTAAAAAAACCTTTTTTCCAGACTTTTTTTAGCCCTTGATAGTATGCAGATTCATTGACGGCCCATCCCAGACGGAAACCAGAATCTAACCTAACCTTATACACACACTCCACACAGCACGCACACGCACACATGCAACACACCACCAACTGCCACACACGGGCACTGATCACGCACACGGCACAACCCACACGCACACCACCATGCACGGGAACGATCCCATCGAACCTGGCCCAAACCCGAGCCTCTCCTCCCTGCCGCTCGCTACCATCTGCCTTCGCTAGCGCCCCCTCCTATCGCCAGCCGCCAGCGCCCCCTCCTCTCTTCGGCCGGCAGCCGCCATGTCTGCCCCTAGGCGCTCCTCCTCATCCACCTCTAGCCCTGCAATCGCTCGGCTCCGTCACTGCTCTGGTCGCCACTCGAGCTCCCCTCGACCGCGCCGCTGCTGTAGTCCGCCGCCGCCTCGACCTCCGGCACCTCGCTGGTCCCCGCCACCAGGAGCCGCGTCCTCGCTTCCCTGCCATCTGTACCGCGCACCGCCCTGCTTCCCCTCCGCGGTCCCTCGTTCATGTCCTCTACAAAAAACAAATCCAGCGAGACAGATTCCTCGCGGCCAGGCCCTCTCGCCGATGTCCGCATTGATTCCAGGCCAAGACCAGCCGGATTCCGGCCAAGACGGGAGCTCGCTTCGGTGGCATAGGACCTAGTAGCATAAGCGTTCAGCTCCTGGCGACGGCAGCATGCTCCGGCTCGATTAAGTCTGTAGAAACTCGAATAAGATGGCTACGTTTGAATCCCTCCTGTAGTAATTTGATTAAGTCGTCGGAGGTCTCGATTCATCCATCGGTGGCGGGCGGCGTGAATCGAGCGGTGCGGCCCTGATTTGGTTGCGCTGGCTTGTGGCGCTGGGGAAAGAGGCTCGGGAGAGGGACACATACGAACCGGTAGTATTATGTGATTCGGCATGAGACGCTAGGAGCAGGGGGTGGCCTGGCTTGCGGGGAGCTCCGGCGGTGTTGCGGGGCGCAGGAACCGCTAGAAGCAGAGGCGGCGTCCTCCGTCGCGTGGAGTTTGGGACAGGCGGGAGGCGGCGGCTCGGGATCGAGCAGGAGGGGAGGAGGGCGACGCGGGGATGAGAGGAGGACGATGGGGACCGACGGACGGGGGAGGGGAGCAGAGAGAGAGGGCTATCCACTTAGCGGTGGCAGGGCAGGTAAAAACTTCGAAAGACCAAGGGCAAAACCGTCAGAAAAAAATCGGAACGAAAATTTTAAGGACGAACCTACCTGTGTGTAAATTAGTATATATATATATATATATATATATATATATCAACGATTTGCGCCAAAAGGCAAATTCACTTGACACATTCAGCTCCACATTGGTTTTGTTTGTCTTAAACCTACATGCTTTGTCCATTAACATTTTTTTGAAGTTGTACAGTAGGTTTTCCCACAGTTATTCTTTTTTTATTACGGCCCTTTGCGTTACCCCCTCGCATCGCTCCCTAGGGTGACGCCAGGGGCGACACCCGCCGCCGCCAGAGATCCCCTGTCTGGATCCAATTGCTGCCGCTGCCATCGACCCTCGCCACGGTGGCGGCGGGCCTAGTTGCCAAAGGTGGCTGGGGGGGGGGGTGCGTCGGAGGCGAAAGCCGGAGCTACTGGGCCGGCGGCGACAGAGGCTGAAGCGCTGCGACCTGGGCGGTGTCCCATGGTCGGGGTGGTGGTGGCGGTTCCCCGTGGTGGCGATCTGGTGGAGAAGGTGCTAGTGTTGGGATTCCGTTTTGAAGACCCAAATCAGCCCTCTAACCCTAATTGCCGGAGGGATAAGATGCAGCTCAGGTACTTGTAGAGCCTCGTTGGGAAACCCCAAGAGCAAGGTGTGATGAGCACAGCAGCAAGTTTCCCTCAGTTATAAAACCAAGGTTATCGAACCAGTAGGAGCAAAGAAACAACTTCAAGGTGTTACTAACAACTTGGAATCCTGCACAACACAAACTCAAGACTTTGCCCCAACTTATAGTAAGGTTGTCAATCTCACTAGTCTGCTGAAAACAAAGAATTAAACATGTAGTGTGAAAGATAATAGTTTCTTGTTAAAATTAAAAGGTAACAGTAGATGGAATAACAATGGTAAAGATTGGACCGGGATCCACAGTTTACTAGAGGTGTTCTACTTAAGATAGATAACATGCTGGGTGAACAAATTACAGCGGGGCAATTGACAGGTTGAGAAAGCATAACAATGCATATACTATACATCATGATTTTTATGAGATTTGATTAGGCATTACAATAATATACGTAGACCGTAATCCAACTGCATCTATGACTAATAATCCACCTTCAGGTTATCATCCGAACCCCATCCAGTGTTAAGTTGCAAGCAACTGATAATTGCATTAAGCAATGTGTATAAAGTAAAGATTACAATTGTTCCATGAACAAAAGATTGTTGTTTTCTTCCTAGTAGAAACAACACATCTACAACCTTAGAGATTCCTGCCACTTCCCTAGATTTAATAGAGGCTTGAACCCACTATCGAGCATAAATACTCCCTCTTGGAGTCACAAGCATCTACTTGGCCAAGATAACTACTAGCAACGGAGAGCATGCAAGATCACAAACAACATAGACATGATAGAATCAATAATCAATCTGACATAGTAGCTCAATATCCATCGGATACCCGCAAACACGACATGTATGATTACAAATAGATGATCTTGATCATGAATCTAAACATGATAGTACAAAGGAGGAGAAACAACCATATAGCTACTGTATGGATCCATAGTCCAAGGGTGAACTACTCACGCATCATACCGGAGGGTGGCATGGTGATGAAGGCCTCCGGGATGATCTATTCCCTCCGGCAGGGTGCCGGGAAGAGCTCCAGATCCCCCCGATCTAGGGATGATGGTGGCGGCGGCTACAGACTATTTCGTGGAGATCTGATCGGGTGTTTAGGATTTTTGCATCGGGGGGCTTTTATAGGCGAAGAGGCGAGGTCGAAGGCCGTCTAGGGGGCCACACCATAGGGTGGCGCGCCCTAGGGTGGACCCGCGTGGCCACCCTGTGGCCACCCTTCGGCTGCCCTTCGGTCTCTATGTTCGTTCTGGTAAAATATTGACTTTGGTTTTTGTCCCGTCCAATTCCGAGAATATTTCACTACTAGCTTTTCTGAAACAAAAAACAACAAAAAACGGGCAACTGGCACTACGACATCTTGTTTATAGGTTAGTTCCAGAAAACGTATAAAAATACCTCAAAGTGTAGACAAAGCATAGCAAAGATGATACTAAACAAGCATGGAATATAAAAAATTATAGATACGTTTACGACGTATCAGGATACATGCGTGGCCATGGACCTCCTAGCCATGGCGGCCGCGAGCTAGAGCGTCAAAGAGTGGTTGCGGAGCACGCTAAGATATGGGTTCGATCAGGAACTTGATTCGATCTCGTACTTATCTCTGGCATTGCCTTGCCTTCTCCTTCGCTATTATGATCGGCGGGGTGGGCGCCTGCTAGTGTGCTTGAATAATGGAGGAGGTCTTAGGGTTCCTCTCGAACAAAGATGAAGATCTGCTTGATGATTGCCCTTGTGGATCTGGTTAGAATGGTGAGTTCCGAAAGGCTCCGTCGACGAACTCTCATGGGCGAATAATGCCTCGAGATTGCCATATTGGAGGGATTAGGTCGTGCACACCCATGTTTTACTATGACCGTTTGGGTTCAGAGGGAGCGCTTCTAAGCTCTGTTGGCTGTTAATATCATGGGGCAATGTTCTCATTCCATGGTGCTGATGGAGAAGGTCATGGAGACTGAGTTCTGAGGATTGACAATGGTGGTTCAATTCTGGGTGGTGATGAGGAATTGGCTTGGTGACTCGTGAGTAGGAGCAGTGTCGTGCAAGTGAGGACGACTGCATAGGAGAGGTTCACAGTCCTACCTTTCAGGGTTGAAAGGATACGGATGTCGCCTAGAGGGGGGATGAATAGGCGATTAAAACTTTTCCTAGAGTGGCTCAACAAAGGCGGAATAAAACTAGTGTTTACTTTGTTAAGCACAACCTAGAACAACTAAGGTTCACCTATGTGCACCAACAACTTATGCTAAGCAATACAAGCAACAAAGTGATAGCAAGATATATATTACTTCAAGCACGAAGGCTATCACAATGTAAAGTGCATAAGTAAAGAGCTCGGGTATAGAGATAACCGAGGCACGCAGGGACACCGATATTTTACCGAGTTCCTCCCAACATGGAGTACGTCTCGTTTGGAGAGGGGGTGGTATCAAACCACCAACACCACAAAAGGCCTCCCTTATTCTCCGGTGAATCTCACCCCAACGGGATCGATTCACACTTCCACAATTGGTGCACTTGTCGGTGGCAACCGAAACCTCTCACAAGGTTGGGGCACTTCTCCACAACTTAATTGGAGGCTCCCAACAAACGCCACAAAAGGCCTCAACAAATGCCACCAAGGCCACAATGCCACCAAGGCCACAAAACCGTCTAGGATTCCAAGAACCCAAGAGGGACAAGCTCTAATGAGCAAATCAAACCAAATCCTCCGAGGAGAACTCAAACCGATGCACCAAATGCAAATGGTAAGAACACCACAAAGATGCTCAAATCCCTCACTCTCAAGTTCCAACAAAGCTACTAAAGCTATTGGGGGAACAAGAGAAGAGGAATCAAAGAGAGACACAAAATCCCCCAAAATCTAGATCCCCAAAGATGCACTCACAAAGAGATGAATCGGTTAGGTCAAAACGTGGATCTAGATCTCCTCTCTCTTCCACTCAAATATGGGCAAGAATCATTGGAGGGGAAGAGATTAGGCTAGCTTCAAAATCTAGAGAAAGTGTGGACAAAGATTAGCCTAATAGAAGAGGAAGAAGCTACAAAAACAATAATGGACAAAGTCTATTTAAAGGGTCGGGCTAAATCTGCCTGTTGGGGCATTTTTCTGAACGGTCCGGTAGTACCGCAAAAACCCGGTACTACCGCACCCTGCGAGCACAGCCGGGAAAAACGAATCAGGGGCCAGCAAGCGGTGGTCAACGCATGCGCGCGCGGGCAAGAAGAGGTGGCAGCGAGCGGGGCCCAGCGGCAAGGTGGCAGGCGCAGCGCGCGCATGCGGCTGCAAGCGAAGTGGGGCCAGCGGGCAGGCGCAACAGGCCAGCGGGCAAGCGCGTGCGGCAGCAGGCGCGCAGCAAGCCAGCGCAGCAGCGCAACAGTCAGGGTTGGGCCCTAGCGAGGCGAGCGACAACGGGCGGGAGCGAGCGGCAACATGCGCGGGACAGGGCCAGCTCAGTGCGGGCGCGCATGCAGCGGTGTGCAGCGGGTCAGCGGCAGCTGGGCAAGCAGCGAGCGAGCGAGAGGCGTGCGAGCGGCGCGGCGGGCCCAGCGCGCAGTGAGGCGGTAGGCTCACAGGCGGGTGCGCGCGCGTGAGCGGCAGCGGGCGGGCGACGCGTGCGAGTGGGGGGGTCAACGCGGACGAGATCTGGATCTGGATCGTACCAGGGAAAGGAATCTGGGCCGGCCGGTACTACCGGCCCACCCGGGCGGTACTACCGGGCCGGCCGGTAGTACCGGATTTAGGTACCCAGCGAGGCAGAAAGAAAATAGGCCGTTCTCAGGGGCGGGCGGTAGTACCGGCCTGCCCGGGCGGTACTATCGCTTGGCCCAGAAAACAGATTGACGGACAAATATTCAAACGACAATAACTTTTGACTGGAAGCTCCGATTGACCCGATTCCAATTGCGTTGGATAGAGGACGACAAGGGCTTCCCAATATTGGTTATCACCAAGTGAGAAAATATCAAGTAGAATAATATGAGATACCTCACTTGGTGAGAAACCGAAAAGCCGTATAAATCAAAATCGCAACAAGATACAAACGGAAGATCCGATTTTGATGAACAAGAACTTGTTATGGAGATTAACACAAGCTCTATATCCTTACATGGGTAAGACCAAATAACAACCAAATACGATGATGCAAGTATGCAAAGGTTTGATCTCTCTCCGAACGATGTGACCTAATTACTCATACGAGAGCCCCTCTTGATAGTACGGTTATCTATCCTAAACCCGGTCTCACACACACAACGTGAGACCGGCAAAAGGGAAAACCTATCAAGATTATACCTTTGCCTTGAGCATTCCACTTGAGCTTGATGTAGACGATCTTGCCCTTCTCAAGATGGAACGCCTTTCTTGATTCTTCATCATCGATCCATGATCACCGAGGATGGCAAGCCTCAAACAAGATATCTTCTATAGATGGCGCATTTTGAGCTTGCACATCACATCTTCTTCTCATTTCATCGACCTTGAAGCCAACACATGCTCCAAGCGATGCTAATGGACAAATCCTACAAGTATAACTTAATACACACATTAGTCCATAAAGATTGTCATTAAGTACCAAAACCACACATGGCCCATTTGTTCTTTCAAGGGTGAAAACCCAGGGTCTGGCCTTAATTGGTTGTGCCTGGCAATGGCATTATTGACGGTATTGTTTTGAGAGCGTGCACTTTCTTCAGGGTGAAAACGTAAGATCTATGATTGGGCGATGACGGTGTTTGTGTACTGTTCCCTTCTTGGAAGCGTCACTTTTGGAGAAGTTGGACTTCTGGTGCTGTCTTGGTGGTCGTAGTATTGTTGTTTCAACGAATGGGTCACTGTAGCGGGATTTTTCTTTTTTGTGATTCTTCTTTATGCATCTGTTTGTCGCTAGGGTAATGCGTTGTTGCAGAGGCTAGGTGTAATTGGTGTCTGATGATATTAATATACGCTCCTTTCCAAAAAAAAGCTCTTGAAGGCAAAAAGAAAAGAAGCTAATAGCTAAACAAAATCCTGAACCCATCTTTGGAGACCAATATATTTCTTCCCTTTAGCCTTGTGGAGAATCCGAGAAAGTTACTCTTTGAAGATTCGGAGGTAGAGATAAACACTTGGCGCCTTTTCTAGAAAATATAATCATTCCTGGCTTTTTAAATGCTCCAGCATATTAGGATAATAATTTCCAGGGAGAAAGACTTAGCAATGGAAAGTTTCAAACTTTTTATAATGCCTAACAGAGGATCCTGACACTCAGTAGGATACAATCAATTGGGACATACACTAGTGGAAAAAGGGCTATCCGTTCGCGACCCCTCAGAGCATTTGTCCCGGTTGCGCCACGAACCGGGACTAATGCTGGCACGCGTCCCGGTTGGAGCGGGCACGGGGCCAGGGGGCATGCGTCTCGGTTGGTAAGGACAATACGTCCCGGTTGGAGCCAGCAACCGGGACTAAAGATTGCGTCCACAACCACGTGGCGTGGCACGCACCTTTAGTCTTGGTTGCTGGCTCCAACCGGGACTAAAGACCCCCTGCCCTCTTTAAATGCAACGCCCCAGCCCCCTCTGCCTCCACTCTGTTTTTTCGAATGGTGGAAGGTGTGAGGGGGTGTGCTAGTTTTTTCTCGTGCATGCATTGAAGGTGTTTGATGAAATGTTTGAGTGAATAATCCCGTTGAATTTCTCATAGAACAAAAATATAGAAGGTGTCCGAGACGCACTTGAGCTTTCTCCTCGTTATTTCCCTCGATCGAGGTTAGCAATCTTATATTTTCTAGGTCATTGATACAATTCATGTGTCGGTGTGAATTGGTTATTTCACTATTTATGATGTCCTGTTTTTTGATAAACTTACTTATATGATGCAGATGAACGGTCGGGAATGGATGTACGGTGACCGGCGCGTAGCCGGGTATATCAAAGGCGTGGATAAATTTATCGATGTGGCTACGGCAAACAAAGAGAATGGATTTATACGTTGTCCATGTGTTCAATGTCGGAACAACAAGGAGTACTCTTCCTCGAAAATCATTCGCGGCCACCTGATTATGAAAGGTTTCATGCCCAACTATAATTGCTGGACCAAGCACGGGGAAAGAGGGGTTATGATGGAAGATGGTGAAGAAGAAGATGATGATAACAACTATCATCATATGTTTCCTGAATACAGTGATACTGCAATGGAAGACAATGGAGAGGAAAGAGGTGAAGAACGGGCATCAGATGAGCCGGCTGATGAACTTGGTAGGGTCATTTCTGATGCAAAGCGAGACTGTGAAACAGAAAATGAGAAGTTGAAGTTAGAGGGCATGTTAGAAGATCACAAGAAATTGTTGTACCCAAATTGTGAAGATGGCAGCACAAAGCTCGGTACCACACTGGAATTGTTGCGATGGAAGGCAGAGTGTGGTCTAACTGACTCCTCATTTGAAAAGATGCTGAAAATAATGAAGCCGAAGTTTCCAAAACATAACGAACTTCCCGAGAGTACCTACGAAGCAAAGAAGACTCTCTGTCCTATGGGATTAGATGTGCAAAAGATACATGCATGCATTAATGACTGCATCCTCTACCGCGGTAAGGAGTATGAGAATTTAGATAAATGCCCGGTATGCAACGCGTTGCGGTATAAGATCAGACGAGATGACCCTGGTGATGTTGACGGAGAGCCCCTCCGGAAGAGGGTTCCTGCTAAGGTTATGTGGTATGCTCCTATAATACCAAGGTTGAAACGCATGTTCAAAAACAAAGAGCATGCCAGGTTGTTGCGATGGCACAAAGAAGACCGTAAGAAAGACGGGAAGTTGAGACACCCTGCTGATGGGTCACAGTGGAGAAAAATCAAGAGAGACTTCCCAGACTTTGCAGGTGACGCAAGGAACTTATGGTTTGGTCTAAGTACGGATGGCATGAATCCTTTTGGGGAGCAGAGCTGCAGTCACAGCACCTGGCCCGTGACTCTATGTATCTACAACCTGGCTCCTTGGCTGTGCATGAAGCGTAAGTTCATTATGATGCTAGTGCTCATCCAAGGCCCGAAGCAACCGGGCAACGACATTGATGTGTACCTTAGGCCATTAGTTGAAGAACTCTTACAGTTGTGGGGCAAACCAGGTGTACGTGTGTGGGATGAGAACAAACAGGAGCCATTTAATCTACGAGGGTTGTTATTCGTAACCATCAATGATTGGCCTGCTCTTAGTAACCTTTCAGGACAGACAAACAAAGGATATAAGGCATGCACCCACTGTTTAGATAAGACCGAAGGTACATATTTGCATAAATGCAAGAAGGTTGTGTACCTGGCGAATCGACGATTTCTTCCGACCAATCATCCCGTAAGAAAGAAAGGCAAGAATTTCAAAGGTGAGGCAGATCACCGGAAGAAGCCTGAACTCCCTGCTGGTGATGATGTATTTGGTATGGTCAAGGACATAGAAGTAATCTTTGGAAAGGGTCCCGGCGGTCAATCAGTTCCGAACGACATCGCTACAGGACACGCACTCATGTGGAAGAAGAAATCTATATTTTGGGAGCTGCCATATTGGAAAGTCCAGTGTGTCCGCTCTTCAATCGACGTGATGCACGTGACGAAGAATCTCTGCGTGAACCTGCTAGGATTCCTAGGCGTGTATGGGAAGAAAAAAGATACACCTGAAGCACGGGAGGACCAACAAATTATGAAAGACCCAAAGAACATGCATACAGATAACAAGACGGATAAAGGGCGTCACTTAAGTCGTGCCAGCTATGCTCTTACCAAAGCAGAGAAGGAAATCTTTTTTGAAGTCCTTTACATTATCAAGGTGCCGTCGGGCTTCTCATCTAATATAAAGGGGATAATAAATATGGCAGAGAAAAAGTTCCGAAACCTGAAGTCTCATGACTGTCACGTGATTATGACGCAGTTGCTTCCGATTGCATTGAGGGGTCTTCTACCGGAAAATGTTCGAGTACCCATTGTGAAGTTGTGTGCATTCCTCAATGCAATATCTCAGAAGGTAATCAATCCAGATATTCTGCCAAGGTTACAGAAGGATGTGGTACAATGTCTTGTTAGTTTTGAATTGGTGTTCCCACCATCCTTCTTCAATATTATGACGCATCTCCTGGTTCATCTAGTGGAAGAGATTGCCATTCTCGGTCCGGTATTTCTGCACAATATGTTCCCCTTTGAGAGGTTCATGGGAGTCTTAAAGAAATATGTTCATAACCGTGCTAGACCAGAAGGAAGCATCTCCAAGAGATATGGAACAGAGGAGGTCATTGAGTTTTGTGTTGACTTTATTCCTGACCTTAAGCCGATTGGTGTTTCTGACTCGCGGCATGAGGGAAGACTAAGTGGAAAAGGCACGCTGGGAAAGAAAGCAATGATATGTAGGGACGGGGATTCTTTCACTAAAGCACACTACACAGTTCTACATAATTCCACCTTGGCAGCTCCGTATATCGAGGAACACAAGAATATTGTACGCTCCAAAAACCCCGAGAAGCCTGAATCATGGATTACAGATGAACACATGAAGTATTTTGGTGGTTGGATGCGGACACATCTCTTGAATGACACCACTGTTGGAGATCAGCTATACTTGTTGGCCGCGTCACCATCTTCTACTGTATTGAATTTCCAAGGGTACGAAATAAATGGGAATACATTCTACACGATCGCCCAAGATAAAAAGAGCACCAACCAAAATAGTGGTGTCCGCTTTGATGCAATAGACGAGAATGGACAAAAGGACACATATTATGGTTACATAGAGGAGATATGGGAACTAGACTATGGAGTCTCTTTTAAGGTCCCTTTGTTTCGCTGCAAATGGGTCAACCTGAATGGGGAAGGGGTAAAGATAGACCAGTTGTACGGAATGACAACAGTGGATCTCAACAATCTTGGTTATAGAGATGAACCATTCGTCCTAGCCAATGATGTGTCTCAGGTTTTCTATGTGAAGGACATGTCCTCCAGACCGAAAAAAGAAAAAATATGCAAACGAATACATCATATGATGAGCCAAAGCGTCACATAGTTCTTTCAGGGAAAAGAAACATCGTGGGAATCGAGGACAAGACAGACATGTCAGAAGATTATAATAAGTTTGATGAAATTCCGCCCTTCACAGTGAAAACTGACCCAAGCATTCCGTT
Source organism: Avena sativa (assembly GCA_916181665.1). Classification (NCBI taxonomy): domain Eukaryota; kingdom Viridiplantae; phylum Streptophyta; class Magnoliopsida; order Poales; family Poaceae; genus Avena; species Avena sativa. The sequence goes on along the minus strand of OV702280.1, from coordinate 391,186,014 downwards.
AAGTAAAGAAGATGCTCCATGGTTACGTCTGAAGCGGTCATAAGGAATGACATATGCCAAGAAGTTCATGCTCATATTATGTAACTCTAGTTTATGTCTTTCGCGGTTTGTGGCTTGACCGAAGGATATCTTTCGCGGTTTGTGGCCTTTAGTCCTGGTTTTGTAGTCTCAGTTTTTAATATTAATAAATGTCTTGAGTGTTAGTCCCGTTTTGTGGCTGGACCGGGAGTGCCTCTATGACCAGTTTCTTGGAGATGCCGGAGGACTGGGCTCCGTCGGCATCTCCCTGAAACTGGTCGTAGTGGTGTCCCTGTTCTCGAAAACCATCTTGCAGCTTGTAACTTCACTAACTAGATCAATACGCCTCGGAGCTAACTAATTTCACATATTAGGGAGTGCCTCTATGACCAGTTTCTCGGAGATGCCGGAGGACTGGGCTCCGTCGGAATCTCCCTGAAACTGGCCGCAGTGGTGTCCCTGCTCTCGAAAACCATCTTGCAGCTTGTAACTTCACTAAGTAGATCAATACGCCTCGGAGCTAACTAATTTCACATATTAGGGAGTGCCTCTATGACCAGTTTCTCGGAGATGCCGGAGGACTGGGCTCCGTCGGCATCTCCCTGAAACTGGCCGCAGTGGTGTCCCTGCTCTCGAAAACCATCTTGCAGCTTGTAACTTCACTAACTAGATCAATACGCCTCGGAGCTAACTAATTTCACATATTAGGGAGTGTCTCTATGACCAGTTTCTCGGAGATGCCGGAGGACTGGGATCCGTCGGCATCTCCCTGAAACTGGCCGTAGTGGTGTCCCTGCTCTCTAAAACCATCTTGGAGATGCCTCAAACTGGCTGGAGGACTGGACTCACAAGGATGCATATTTATAGTACAAGCAGCTCGGCATAATGTCGACACTCACGACATAATGTCGACACTCACCCCTATTATTAGTGCTGACTCATCTTTAGTCCCGGTTGGTGTCTCCAACCGGGACTAAAGGTTCATCTTTAGTCCCGGTTGGTGACACCATCCGGGACAAGGTACAAGCCGCACGACATAATGTCGACACTCACCCCTATTATTAGTGTTGCCTGGCCCACTCTGCCGCAATCCCTTCAGTCGCGGTTGGTTTCTCCAACCGGGACTAAATATGAACCCTCTCTTTATATAGGCATTTCCCTCTATTTATTAGGTAACACTCAAGACATTTATTAATATTAAAAACCGGGACAAACCGGGACTAGCTAACACTCAGGACTAAAGCCGCCCCCTTTAGTCATAATCATGCCTAGTCCTATAGTACGCAGCTTCAGGGTCTTCATCGTCGTCGTCATCATCATCGTCATCGTCACCTGCCACTCCGGGGATCCTCAGCCCATCCATGGCATATACCAGGGGCCATTCCAGCCTCGGATTCACGGCGGGTGGGAGAGGGGTCTCCTGTAAGACGATGCCGCTACCGCCGGGACAGTGTGGGGCCTGTGGCGGGTGGACTCATGGGCACCGTAGGCGAGGATGGTCTCCCCCGGCGATGTAGCGCATCACTTTGATGATAGTACGGTTCGCCCACCACAGACGACGGCCGGCTTCGTTGTGGTTCACCGGTGGCGGGCCATCACCCTCGTACCTGGCGAGATCCCTTTCCCGCCTATTAGCGAAGAAGGCATTCCAGGTGTCATAGTTGTCGGGATCCCACTGGGGATCCATCCGCTGCTCCGGCGTGAGCTCGTGGTAGAAGTGGTTTGTGATGGCCGCCTGGCGTGCGGAACCTTGAGGGACAGGAGGGACAGGAACCCCTCTAGCGCTCAGCATCCAGCCGGCGGGCGGCCGGTAGCCCGGCGGACAAGGGTAGTTGGAGGCGCACAGCGCCTCGGTCTCCTCGAGGGTCAGAATGGCCCAGTAGGCGTTGTCCATTGTTCTAAGAGAGGAAGGTGTGGATGTGTGGATAGCCATGACACGATCACCCTAAATATAGAGGGAAAGGGCGGGAAACTTGGCGTGAAGCTTTGGGAAATAGCGGGAAATATCTTTAGTCCCGGTTAGTGACTACATCCGGGACTAAAAGCTCTAGTAGAAAGGAAAGGGCGGGAAAACTTGGCGGGAAGAGGTGGGAAATGGCGGAAAATAATTTTAGTCCCGGTTTGTGACTACATCCGGGACTAAATGTCTGCCGAACAATGATCATGTTTCGAAAAAACCTTCACAAAATGACCTATCATGTTCGAGGTTTCATGGCTTTTTCGGTCCAAATCACCGATGTTATGTGCTGAATCACGACATAGTTTGTGATGTTGTGCCCATATTATGCATGTGTGTGGACATTGGTATAGAGAACAATGTTGCAGGAGGAAGTTTTCCTTTTTGTCGCACGGAAAAGCCCTTTTCCATTTTCCGAGCGCAAAAAACGGGTCGTTTTGTGAAGTAACCACCAAAATGCCGTTTCACAATGCTACTATCCCATTTTCCTAAAATACTAGACCACCTTACATGGACTATCTCCCAACCGGTACATCTCAAACCTTTTCGTCCATCCCGGATAAAAAGGACAAATGTCTGCCGAATCGGTAGGAAGTGGGTCCGGTTTGTACTACAGGTACATGATCTATCGCCCGTGATTTTTTGAAAAAATCATTTTTAGACTCGCAATATGTGGTTTCTTCAGAGATCCAATGCAAGTTCTAACGATGCTCGTCCCCTATCTTCATGCACACCGGTTCGACCATAGTTAGAAATTCATATAATTCAAAACGGGCATAATAAATTCAAACAAAATATGAACAATGAAAATCCTTCGCGTGGTGTCATATTTTGTTACATAGTTGAAAGGAAAAATACCAGACTTGGTATATTGATCATGTTTCCAAAAAACCTTCACAAAATGACCTATCATGTTCGAGGTTTCATGGCTTTCGGTCCAAATGACCGATGTTATATGCTGAATCACGACATAGTTTGTGATGTTGTGCCCATATTATGCATGTGTGTGGACATTGGTATGGAGAACAATGTTGCAGGAGGAAGTTTTCCTTTTTGTCGCACGGAAAAGCCCTTTTCCATTTTCCGAGCGCAAAAAACGGGTCGTTTTGTGAAGTAACCACCAAAATACCGTTTTACAATGCTACCGTCCCATTTTCCTAAAATACTAGACCACCTTACATGGACTATCTCCCAACCGGTACATCTCAAACCTTTTCGTCCATCCCGGGTAAAAAGGACAAATGTCTGCCGAATTGGTAGGAAGTGGGTCCGGTTTGTACTACAGGTACATGATCTATCGCCCGTGATTTTTTGAAAAAATCATTTTTAGACTCGCAATATGTGGTTTCTTCAGAGATCCAATGCAAGTTCTAACGATGCTCGTCCCCTATCTTCATTTTAAAAGGTTACATTAATTATTTTTTAAAAATAGAAAATGGTTTTGGATTATTTATTCAAATCCATACACTTCTTATGTTTAAAGTTTTTCTAAATTCCAAATTAATATTCAAAAATATAAGTTAATTCATTATAAAGGTTACATTAATTATTTTTTTGAAATAGAAAATGGTTTTGGATTATTTATTCAAATCCATACACTTCTTATGTTTAAAGTTTTTCTAAATTCCAAATTAATATTCAAAAATATAAGTTAATTCATTTTAAAAGGTTACATTAATTATTTTTAGAAATAGAAAATGGTTTTGGATTATTTATTCAAATCCATACACTTCTTATGTTTAAAGTTTTTCTAAATTCCAAATTGATATTAAAAAAATATAAGTTAATTCATTTTTAATTGTAAATGGTTCATATTTTAAATGGTTACATTAATTGTTTTTTAAAACAAAAAATGGTTTTGAATTATCTATTCAAATCCAAACACTTTTTAAGTTTAAACTTTTTCTAAATTCCAAATTAATATTCAAAATATAAGTTAATTCATTTTAAAAGGTTACATTAATTATTTTTTAGAAATAGAAAATGGTTTTGGATTATTTATTCAAATCCATACACTTCTTATGTTTAAAGTTTTTCTAAATTCCAAATTGATATTAAAAAAATATAAGTTAATTCATTTTTAATTGTAAATGGTTCATATTTTAAATGGTTACATTAATTATTTTTTAAAACAGAAAATGGTTTTGAATTATTTATTCAAATCCAAACACTTTTTATGTTTAAAGTTTTTCTAAATTCCAAATAAATTATCATTTAGAAAACAATATAAATTTAAACCCCAAAATAAAAAATAAGGCGGGAACAGAGAGAAAATACCTAAAAAAATTTGAAATCAGGGGAATATGTCCCGGTTGGAGCCACCAACCAGGACTAAAGACCCCCTGCGCGCCAACCCTTGGTCTGCTGAAAATATTGGAGTATACGTCCCGGTTGGTGGCTCCAACCGGGACGTATGCCCCTTTAGTCCCGGTTGGAGCCACTAACCGGGACTAAAGGCCCTTCGTTTATAACTGACGCGTCTCCTTTCTTCTTCCCCATCTCACTTCTCTGCTTCTCACCGACGCGCGCACCCCCGACGCCGGCAGGCTGCCCGAGCTCGCCGCCACCCGCGCGTTCCGTCCGCCACCGCCGCTGCCTCCGTCCACGCGCGCCCCTGCTACTTTTCCCCCTCGCGCGTGACCTCAATCGCCTGGATTGGAAGCTCCGTCCGCGCGTCGCCTCCGTCGATTCCGGCGTCTCCCGAGCTCGCCCAGCCTCGCCACCACCTCCGTCGTATTCCTGGTGAGCTGCTGATCCTCACAGTGTTCTTCTTTCTCTCCCTCTCCTCCTGTACTACTCTCCCCGCGTGTGCCCGACGACGCCGCCGCTCGAGCTCAACGGAGGCGACGCTCCAGTGACCAACAAGGAGCGGCGCCGCCACTCCCTTTCTCCCTGCATCGCGCTCTCTCTAACGCGCCCATCCGCGCGTCCAGGGGTGCCCGCTATGCCGCCGCTGCCGCTGCCTGGGAGCTCACCGCCAGCGTGACGTCGTGCTGACGTCACTCGTGCTCGCGTGGCAGCTGATGTGGCCTGGGGCCCATCAGTCAGCCTTAGTGGGTAGACTTCTCTGTGGTAGGAAAATGATCTGTACGCGTGGAGGCTGAGTTGGCACTGGGGCCCTTCTGTCAGTCTCACTGGCTAGGGGGCGCCCCGGTGTAAAAACTATTTGCCTTTTTTTTAATTCCAGAAAATGATTTAATATTGTAAAATCAATAACTTATTGTTTATAAGTCAGAAAAATACAAATAATATATCAAATTGTTCAGAAAAATGAAACCTATATATCTAAACTATAATCATGCATTGTTCATATGTTCCGGAGTTTCCCCGAGTTAGGGTTTTCACCCCTCGGAACCCCGATTAAATCGTCGAGCATGTCTTAGGGTTACATTCAATGCAAATTAACTTGTCATATCATCATACTTGCTTGAGCATTGCATCGATGCCATGTGTTGATTGTTTCCCTTTCTTTTCGGTGTTTCGATTATTAGGTTTATTATTAGTTAGGTATTATTAGGTTTATTAATTACTTTGGCATTATTGGTCTTCGGCCCCACTGGTCAGTCACTGTGGGTAGCCCCAGACCCGATTCACATTGTCAAGCAACTTAGGTGCATGTGGGTTCGACGATGTGCCTATCTACTACACGGTTTCCCTTTCTCTTCATTTTTATTATTGTTTATGTATATATTAGGGTTTCTCTGAATTAGGGTTTATATCTCTCAACACCGTACTTAACTTTCACCTTTAGCCACTTTGACTTATTCGTTTTTCCACCTATGCAGAAAATATGGACCCACACGTCAGAGACGAAGAAAAGGAAGAGTTGATCCAAGGTGTGATCCGTGGGGAAGATAATTTAGACGTATCAACATTTCTGAACAACTCCGGTGAGGGTGATCCTCTTTTTACCGGAGTAGACAACTTGTTTGAGGTTGAAGGTGTTGCCTTCCGCGAGGGAGAAGGCGATGCCTTGTGTAATCGAGAAGACGACCGCTCCGGCGAGGTGCATGTAATATAAATCAATTCATTAATTAATCATCTGCTATCTATATAGAAATAGTAACGACGATCTTTCTTCTTTTAGCCCTCCGGATCGAAGGAATCTACTGAAAAGGGCGGACGAGGCCCAACCAAAAAGTTGCAAGACCATGAGAGGTTCAGGATCGAAGATGTCGCTGAAGACGGCAAACCGACGGCTCCCGAAGTTGTCGCAACCAAATTTGTGGCACAATGCGGAGTAATCGTTAGGGACTTAATCCCGATCACCATTAGAAATTGGAATAGGCCTGCTAATGCGGATGAAGAGGGAACATGTTTATTTGTCCCTAACCACGCCAAAGATTTACTATGGAAGAGGCTCATGGTTAATTTCAAACTACCGAAGATAGAGCTGGATCCAAATGCGGAGGATCCAGTTGAGGACGCCTTACAACATGGGAGAGCCATGGAGGCTAAGGTTAGGGAGTGGGCTTTGAAGAAGATGGCCCAGCGTTTCACCAACTGGAAGAAAAGATTGCACCTTGACTATGTCGTGAAAAAGAAGACTCCCGATTTCAAGAATATTCAGTTTGAGAAGATAAAACCATTCTGGGCTGAGTTTGTGGAATACAAGAAATCCGAAAAAGCTAAGAAAATGTCTGAAACGAATAAGCTGAATGCTGCTAACAAGAAGTATCACCATACTATGGGGCAAGGTGGCTACAGGGCTGTCATTCCTAAGTGGGAGAAACTTGAGCAGGAACTGCGTGATAAAAAGATCACCCCAGAGACAGCCGATTGGGTAGAACGTGCAAGGAATTGGTTTTACGGGCATGGGGGCACGTTGGACTCGGAAGGGAGGTGTATATATAACATACGACATAAAGAAGACCCCTTGCCAATCGAGAGGATCAGAAAAGCAGTAAAGGCTGTTAAAGATGGGGACTTCATTCCCGATAGAGAGAATGATGAGCTCACACTCGCCCTTGGAAATAAGGAACATGATGGACGAACACGAGGCACAATAGGCTCCCAATCATGGAGGACTGGGTTTCCTGAAGAGAGGAAGAAATATCCTGATAGAAGCCGTCAGTGGAGTAAGGACAGGGCGACAGTTGAAGCAGAAAGTCAGAAAGAGCGAATGCGTTTAATTGAAGAACAATTAAAGCAACAACAAGATGAAATTAACGCACTTAAAGAGCAAAGTATTACCGGCCCATCTCAGCAGCACACTGCATTCGATGCTACCGGCCTATTGAATAATCGAAAAAGCAGTGTGGCTTCCACCGAGGTCCCGGGTGATGACAATGGAGATGACGATGATGCACCGATGATGGCTCCTGTTGGCTACCCAGTGGATGATATCACAGAGATGACACACTGCGAGCTACATGTCAAAGTTGTGAACATATCAATGAAGGTGGCGGTCGGCTATGCCTTACCAATTGGACCCACACCAACTTACCACTGTCGTCCGGTTCCAGAGGGCTACGCTGTTGTCGACGCGGATGAAATCATGCCCACCTTTGAGGTTTTGGATCTTCACTACCCTGCTGGTGAAGGGGATGTGACTGTGCTGGGTGACGCAAAGAACGTCACCATTCTTTGGCCGAAGGAATGTATCGTGCTTCAAAATCACACGCCAAGGCCATCTTCGCCGCCGCCTCACCCGTCTCTAGCGAGGTCGTCGCCGCCGCGGCAGCCGTCTTCGTCGCCTCACCCGGCTCCGTCGCCTCACCAATCTCCGGTGCAGCCATCGCCGGCGCCTCAGGATAAAATGCGTAAGCGTACCGCTACTATGCGTCGTAAGCGATCGCCGAAACGTAAACAAGAGCCTCTTACAAAAGTACCAACGGTTCCTCCCAAGAGAGCTTATGACTGTACTGAAGAGGAGACTGCGGCGATCGTTGATGCGGAAACGACAGCGTTTTTCGCTAAGCTGAGGCGGCCGAAAGAGCCAGAGTTCCCCAGCACCAAAGAAGAAAAAGCCAAAGTATTGAAAATGCTAAAGAATCTTCATCAACCCGAGCCAAAGCTGTCATCAGACTATGAGCGTTCTATTCTCAAGTCACACGCGGCACAAAAAGCCTCGAAGAGCAGTACTGATGCAAGCGGGAAATCTGTTGCCCAGCTCGGAGAACAAGCAAAACAGACTTGCGCCCCTCTCAAGGTGATTTCTCAAACCAATGTGGGGTCGAGCAAATATGGGGCCGAAGAGCAGTATGATCCAGAGGTAGTTGCACAATACGGAGAAGCTGCCGCTGCTCAAGGTATGAGTATTGCCCAGTACTTATCCCAGTTAGAGTTCTTCCCCGTGAGTGAAGTAGCATACAAATACCAGTACGGAAAACCTCTCGTCAAACCTGAGGAGGTAAACAATCTTCCAACAAAAATGCGAAGATTGCATAACTGGTACATGCATGACACAAGGGCCGGGGCTAACTGGATAGTGCTGAGGGTTACAAAAAAGCATCATGGGAAAGATAAGGATGACATGATATCCATTGAATTTGATGAACTATTTCAATTATTCAATCAAGACGCCTTGGACAAATCGATCATCAGTGCCTATTGTCTGTAAGTACTAATTCTATAATTAATTTAGTCTCCAGCTATATTTTTTTATTGCATATATATAATCATACTGTAATATGCAGAATGAAGATTCTCGAATGCAGCAGAGGACAAATCTATGACATTGGCTTCATTGACCCATATTGGGTTCATGAAGCTAATCTCAAAATAAGCCCCCAGGATACGGAGGATAATATAGTACACGCGTTAAGGTTTCAAGAAACCAAAAGGGAAATACTATTTCCTTACAACTTCGAGTGAGTGTTATTGTCTTGTATACACTTTCTATTTCGCTTACTCGATGTTAAGTATATAACTGATTAGTTATGCATTTGCAGCTTCCACTATATTTTGTTAATCATTCAACTTGACAAAGGGCGTGTACTAGTCATGGACTCGAAACATAAACCCCTTGAGACGTGGAAGGACATGCAGATACTTCTCCAGCGGTAATTCTAATCATTACGACACTATATCGGCAACGTTCGTGAATTTTATGATATCAAGTACTTAATAACTTATATTATTCGTTTTCTACGCCGAGCAGCGCTTGGAAACGGTTCACCAAGAAGGCTAGGGGTGTTTGGAAAGAGGAGCTTACATTTCAACCACTAAATGTAAGCACCACTAGCTATATCCGTGCATCTCTTTGATTCTAGTTTTGATACAGTTATTATCATGCTTGATTATTATTTTGATTGAACTCTGTTCTCGTAAAGTGCCTGACGCAGGGACCAGGTAACAATCTATGTGGATACTATGTATGCGAGTTCATCCGGCAGACGTGCGATGAGAAGGGCAGAAATTTAGAGCAACTCCACGTACGTAAACAATTTCTATAATTTTTAATTACAATCAAATTGTGTTTAGTTTCATTCATATAGGCTGACTCCTTTTTTAAATCAGATCGAACGTCTACGGGACGATCTTCTGCCAAAGGATCGCGTACGAGCAATTCAGGAGGAATTGGCGGGATTCTTGGATGCAGAAGTCCTAAACACACAAGGGGAATACTACTCGGCTGTGTATAGACAATAGGAATTGTAAAAATAGCAACTTTCAAGAAATTGGCTGGTAGCATCGAATAGCAACTTTTGTATGTAGTGCATGAACTCGATCCGTGTATTGAATATAATGTTGTCATCATGATGTAATATAAGGTTCCTTCATTGATAAGTGCAAATCACTAAATAAACAATAAAACAACCCTAAATGAATTCTCTGCCGCGGCACAAAAAGTGGCGAAAATGCTGCCGCGGCAACAAAATGTGCCAAAATGAATTCTCTGCCGCGGCAGAGAAATGGGCCAAATCTCTGTCGCGGCAGCAGGTTATTAGTCCCGGTTCGTGTTACGAACCGGGAATAATGCTCCACCCCCCCCCCCTCGCGCTCTAATGCCGCCACGTGTGCCCCCATTTGTCCCGGTTGGTGGGGCAACCGGGACTAAAGGTTAGAGCTTTAGTCCCGATTGCCCCGTCCCGGTTGGGCAACCGGGACTAATGCCCCTTACCAACCGGGACCTATAGGGCGTTTTCTACCAGTGATATATAGTTCTAGCATAAGGAAGCAAAAGGGCACCGGAAAAAGAGATGATTTCTTGTCTCCAAACCAGAAGTCTCACACATTGGGAAAGAGTAGTGAGGCATAAAGAATCTCTTGCGCTGAAGAAGCTCTCAAGAATTCAACCTTGTTTTTTGAGGGAAATCGCGAGATTTATTAACTTAACAACAAAGTGTTACAATCAGTCATAAGATTGTGAACTAAGAAAACAGGTGCCTTGGCATCCCATGAAAACGACCCCTCTTGTAAAATTGCGTACTTCACATAAGAATGAGCCGCATGGTTGGCCTCGCGACAAGCAAAAAACACACTACTAGAAATAAAAGAACAAACCAGGTCGCTAATCTCATCTAAGATGGGCTTGATCACCGACTGATCACTGAAGCGTTTCGTCCAGTGATGCACTAGCTCCGAACAATCTAGTTCAAAGATCACCTTGTGAAAACCCCTCGCCACTGCATACGCCATCGCATCACAAAGAGCAAGAGCTTTTGCAACTGGCGGGTTTGTGATACCAGAAACGACCTTGCAGGTCCCCCCATGGAAGGACCGAGTGTCTCGAGCTACCACTCCTGACGACGCCATACCTGACTCCAGCAGGAGGGCAACATCCGAATTTAACTTGACAGTATCATCGGGCGGCTTGCTCCACTTGCAAGGTCGTCTCGGAGACTTCCTAGCTCCATAGATTTAGTTGGGTTGAAGCCAACTTCACCATGTGTCAATTTATTCCTGGAGATCCAAATCGAATACATCACTGTGATGATTGTCTCCCTCTCGCTTTGCACGAATAATGGATCACACAAGATGTCTTCCGCCCATGTCAAAGGATGGAGTCTAGGTAGTTTAATTAGCACTAATTCTTTGGCTGCTGTCTGAAACGATCTTGCATGGTTGCAATCAATGAGCGCATGCATCAGTGTTTCTGACTCTGACTTGCAAATTCCACGGGTGCTGTTATCTTTGATATGCCGCCGTGTAAGAGTCCCATAATCCGGTAAAATACCCCAAAGTACTCTCCACCAAAAAACCCGCACCTTGGGTTGTACTGACAATTTCCATAATCTCTTCCATTTCTCCTTACTGTTAGAGGAAGAAGGAGTTTCATTCTGCACCATCTCCTCATCTTGTTGTTTCGTCACCAATGCTCTATATGCAGACATAACTGAAAAGATACCAAGAACAGTCCTCGGATCAGTGGAACGTTCCATTGGCGCTCTGGAGTAATCATCTTATTAACCGTGTTGAGGTTTGAGCTCTGAATTCGGAACATGGGCCGCATAGTGGCACTGTCCGGGAGCCAGCGATCTTCCCAAATAGAGATGGACTCTCCCGAGCCCACTCGCTTTACCATCCCAACTTTTAAAGCATCATATTTTGGGTAAGTAACTAGAAGAAAACTTCATGCTTGGACTGGCAGCAGGTTTTCCAAATCCACTTCAGGATTGGGCAGCCAATGTTTTGGCTCATTGCTAGTTTATAAGCAGCGGAAACTTTGAAAACCGAGTTACTATCAAAATCCAACCAAAGGTCATTGGTATCAGATAGTGGGAGTTCTTGTAACATCTCCTGGAGCTGCAACAACTCTGCATGAGAATTGGTGGCAAAGCAATGCTTACAGAGCTATCTTCAGTTTTATGAAACGGGAATAGATGGGCCAAGAGCAGATTGAGGCTGTGATGAGACCATTTATCATGCCAAAACAAAACCGAGGACCCAGAGGAAATGTTACACCAGGCAAGCTGCTTGTAGGATGGGAGACACTTAAGGCAATCCCTCCACCCAACTCCTTTTCAGTCACCTATGTTTGAAATATTGATGTGCTAATATTATTACGTCTCAGTTGGATACAATAGTAGAAGAAATTCATTCCTACACTAAGTTTGCATCCACAACCATGGAGTTTGATTTATGTGTTAAGATATCTTGTGAATTCATTTTTACATTTTCAAGGAGTTATTTCTTGTAATTTATCATGTGAAGTTTCTTTCCACACAGGGAAAAAATATATGAATTAACGATGATCAATCTGTTACCGACCATTGCAAAATTAATAGAATTCATTGTTGCAACAAACAGATGAAATACTGTCTTAGCACACAATCAGTTTTCCTTCTTCTCACTTATGTGCATTTACTTATAGAATATTAGCATATATAATCATATGAGTTTCTTGTTTCAAAGAACGATTATTCTTTTGTAGAAGGATTCTGAGTTTTTGCTAAATCCACTTTGCTACAACTATGCAAAAATAGAAAATAAAACATGGAGTTGTGATGTTCTATTACCCGCTAAAAGTATATAAAGAAAAAGGAGAATATTATGCTTGCCATCCACCACCACCACTGTTACCTTTTTCGAATTGAGGAGCTCACCACCCTTGAATTCATTGAAACAAATAAACAAAATGTGTGACAAATTTGCTTCAGGAGTTGGCCGAAATCCAAGAGCTAGCGCTATAGGTTATTATCAGAACATGGAACTTCAGGGCGTTACAACAAACATCCATTTTCCTTCCGAAATGGAGCGGCAATGATAAATCTAGTTCTATATTATATGTATTTTTAACTACATCTGTTAGATGGACACTAATTTAGATCTCACGAGCAGCTCTTTCCTAGCATTTCCCCTTGGTTTATGTTTATTCCAAATGCAAAGAATATATGCCAGGGTGGGAGCAATGAGGTTGTGCTGACTTTGTTTATTGGCATGAGATAAAGGCCTTTGGTTAAATCTCAAGGATACACCAAAAGGGTATATTTTTCTGCTCCAATAAATTATATTGACTTGAAATCATTGATTCTTCCAACAGCCGTAAATATGAACATACAAAGCATATATCATTTTTTCCAGGAAGGCATATTACCTTCCCATGTAAATTATTAGTGTATCAGCTGGTATCATTGCATACATATCAAGGATGTGTAGCAAACAAGTCAGTCAGAAGATAGTTTTGCCCGTGCGGTGGTACCAGGTTTCTCAATTGCAAGAAGGTCAATATGAAGATGAACCTATGATCCCTTAAATTTCAGTTTTCTCATTTCCAAAGTTAGCTAATAGTAATTGTTTGTCTTAATTCTTTGACTAAATGGGAGTAACTTGGCTCTCATATTTCATGCATACATATGTTTTGTGTATATCATGTACACTATCAATAGTATGCCACATATACATGCTACAATTCGCTATTTATCTCTTGACTATACAAAAAAATTAAACATACTATAGTGGTAGCCCCATATTATGTCGATAATGTACTTTCGTAGCCCATGAGGTTTCATTTTAGATGATCACCTGAATTTGCCATTATTTATGATCGAGTTGCTTCCTTTCTCCCGTCTTTGCATATAAGTTATGTTTTGAAGTAGCTGAACGAAACTTGAGATTGCATACAACAGATGCAAGCGCACTAGCTTTTACTGAACATTATGACCCAACATCCTCTCTACTATACCAGCAGTGTGATTAAAGTTTTCAGCAATATTATACAATTTTAAGAAATCATAACTCGATACTTGCCATATTATTCTATATGAGAGTTCCTACTGATCTCCAAGTATACCTATTTTTTTGTAGTGAACCATATCTTAGACTTGTCGGAGAGCGACCAACAGATAATTTTCCACATTTTATTGATGGCATGTACACTCTTGGCGATTACAATTTATGGAGTTTGTGCTTTGAAATTTGTATGGATGATGTAAGATATTTAAATTACTAATACAAATCTAGTAAAAAATATTTATGAGGTGTATTTTTATTTATTAAAGTGTCCCTTTTAAGGAAAAAAATTGTACACAAGCTATAAAATATGCAAAAAAATCATAAATAGGCCTGGTGGCATAGTAAAGATAGATAAATAGTTATGATTATTTTGACATCTATCAATGCATAAGTTGCTTTGTGAAGTTCATTGTGAAGTAAAAGCACATGTTGATAAATTGAATACACTTGAGACAAAAGGGCAGATTTTTTCCCCTTTTGTAACATCCCAACATTAGAGCTTAGAAATAAGATGAGCTCAGATGTGTGTATTGCATTCATGCATAGAAAATCCGAATAATTTTCGCGGTTTTGAACAAAACTTGTCAAAGTGATTGAATCTTCTCTCAAATTAAAGTAGATCATCAAGTTGACTGCGATAAGTTTTAATAGGACCTTTGCTAAAACCTTATTTTGGGTAAAGATAATTTGATCTATGGGCAGATCAAATAAAATAAAATAAAGACACAACATATTATTTAAAGAATGAATCCTTAATATTCTAAAGGTTCTATTAAGGTATTCTTTACAACAACCATGTATACCAAATCAAGTGTATAACCCAAGTAAAGAAACTCGATAACTAAACCTTGATACACTTGCTTATCATAGTTAAATATACCATGGTCATCATGGTAGTTCTTAAACACTAACTTCTCATCACAAATAAAGTAGAAAGGAATACAAGCTAAGACCATTCATCACATATCCTTATTACCATATTAATAAATGCCATTCCTAAGGAACCATGCTATAGAGTTGTTGATCATCAATGTGGGTGATAAACTGCTGACCTAGAAATCGTTGAACCCTTAGCCTTGGTTTTCTATATTGTCCTTTCCAAAGTCCTAAAGTAAGTCATGAAGGAAAAATAACTAATTATGGTAGAGTGTGCCATCATCATTGGGATGAGATCCTTACTGGAGATCAAACCAATTGATGTTGGAGGAGTTAACTCATTCCTGAGTTAGCTAGAATAAACATCTTAACGTAAGATTAAGCTAGTAATTAAGAAGTTACAAGAAATCTAGATTATTACAATATCACAGAGTAATCTTATTAAGCCAAGAAGGTACTAACCTAAGATAAGGTTAATTAGCAAGATAAACCCTATAAAGATACCAGGTGTAGTTTAAGCCTACTACTTAGTTGAAAATAGATCTTAACTAGACAATTAGAAGTCTAAGTTTAGTGTACTTGATGATAAGTGGTCATTATTCTCAAGTAAATTGGGGACAATTGACTAGGAGTTGAGTAGTTGATATCAGTATACCAAACTAGCTCATTAGATCATCTTAGCTTGATCCTGATAAATCAAGTTAGTATATGATGAAGTATGGAACCTAAGTTGAATAGATTATTTGGATACATGATAATATAACCAAGTCAATACAAGAACAATCTTGTATCATGGAAGTAGTACCATACCTCTTTCAGAGGATTGATATCAATTGTGATTTAGTGAGGAGTGTAACCTTGCAAACTTTAGAAGTAAATGGTAGAAGAATGTTAAAGGAGTGGATTGATGATGTTAGAAATAACTACATTGATGGATTCATTAAGGGTAGTTAAGAAATTGAAGTTATATACTAAAGGAAGATTGGAGATTGAGTAATGCTGAAGTGACATGACCATGTCATCATATGCTGATAGAGATGGTGAAGTTAGATGATTGTCTTATTTAGGAAGATGCAATCTTTATGAAATAGTTGAGAGATTTATACAGAGTATATCTAGGAAAGGAATTCTTTAACTAAATTCAAGCTTAGTGAAGTATTAAAGATAGGAATCCCTGAGAATATTTAACCAAGAATATGTCAAGCCATGGAAAGTTCCATGTTTAGATCATCATACTAAAACCTAAAGTTAACTTACTAGATAATAATTAAGAACATATTTTATTATAAATCATATTATAAGGTTAGTTTCCATGCTATTATATTTTTGGACATCATCCATAACTAAGTCCAGATTCCTAAACCTGAGTTTTCTAACTAGAATAAAGAAAGATTATGTGGGTGAGGAGTACTCTAGGAATCATATAAGAAATACATGGAAATAGAAACCCTCACAATGTAGCAACTATTGTTTGGCATGTGAGTCATACTTATCACCTAAGTAATATTTACTACAAATCATTACATAATAAAAGATTAAATCACATAAAGTGGTGGTGAATCACTACGTTAAATGCTAAACTTGATTTACACCAATATGTCAAGTGAGATCATCATTATTAATAATTTTTCAATGAGATCTATATATAAATCTTTATCACCTTCCCTCCATACATTAATTATGGTAATCAAACCATTCTCTATTTTGAAAATGGCCACCAAGAGAGTTTTTTAGGATAATTTTTAAACCCTAAAATAATATAGACTTTTAGTAGGTATATTATCCTATTGAAAACACCATAGTAGTAAAAAATCTTCATTATTATGTAATGCTATTTGAAAAAGATATTTTATACCTACCATTAATACTTTTAATATTTTTTTAAAAAATCATTATTCCAAATATAAGTTGAGGTAAGGTTACAAAGAATTATTAAAGTAATAAACAAATTCTAAAACTCCAATTCTAAATTATTCTATGTAATAAGAGAACCTCTCTATGATTATCAATTAGAAAGTAATCGAAGAGTAAATAAATAAAGCATATTATTATAATAAAAACTTATACAAGAATTTGAAATACATTTCAATATGTTTACATTTGTCGAAAGAATAAATTCTATAGAGAAAGATTCAAAACCTCATGAAGATACAAAATTGTAAAAGGTAATAGTAAATAGAAAACATTAAAAGAACATGAAAAACAAAGGCCCACTTCTTCTTCTTCTTAACCGCCGCTCACCATCACACCCTTTTTCTTCCCGCTCATTTCGCCGCAACCCAACAACGGCCCAGACACGCGTACCCCTTTGTCCATCTAATCCTCGCCGTCTACCTTGTGTGGCCGCCGAAGTAGCTGCGTGGCGCGAGCTGATACGTCAGAAACGTATCTATAATTTTTGATGCTCCATGCTTGTTTAATATCTATTTTGCTTTACTTGTCTACACTTTGAGGTGCTTTTTA
Source organism: Avena sativa (assembly GCA_916181665.1). Classification (NCBI taxonomy): domain Eukaryota; kingdom Viridiplantae; phylum Streptophyta; class Magnoliopsida; order Poales; family Poaceae; genus Avena; species Avena sativa. Next base: position 391,169,081 of record OV702280.1, on the reverse strand, counting down.
CATGTTTTCTGGTACTAACCTACTAACAAGTTGCAACAGTGCCAGATGCCTGTTTTCTGCTGTTTTTGGTTTTAGAAAAGTTAGTAAAGAAATATTTTCGGAATTGGACGGGACAAACGTCAAAGTTAATTACTTTTAGTGGGGAACAAGAAGTCCAAAAGGGAGCCAGGGAGGCGAGCCAGAGGGGCCACCTCCCCTAGGCGCGGCCACAGGTGGGCCCACGCCTGGCTAGGATTTGGTGCACCTGGACGGCTCCTCGACCTCCCCCTTCGCCTATAAGAAGCCCCCTATGCAGAAACTCTGAGTACCCGATCAATATTCCATGAAACCGTCTGTAGCCGCCACCACCATCGTCCCTAGATCGGGGGGGGGGGGGGAGGGGTCTAAATTTCTTCCCGGCACCCTGCCGGAGGGGAGATCATCCCGGAGGCCTTCTCTCCGGTATAATGCGTAAGTAGTTCCACCTTGGACTATGGGTCCATGTAGTAGCTAGATGGTTGTATCTCCTCCTTTGTGCTTTCATGTATAGATCTTGTGAGCTCCGTTCATGATCAAGATATAATCTATTTGTAATCATGCATGTTGTGTTTGCGGGGATCCGATGGATATTGAAATTATTATGTTGGTTTGATTAATGGTTTTGTCTTTATGATTCTATCATGTTTGTGTTATTTGTGATCTTGCATGCTCTCCGTTGCTAGTGGTTATCTTGGCCACATAGTTGCTAGTGACTCCAAGAGGGAGTATTTATGCTCGATAGTGGGTTCATGCCTCTAGTTTCCAAGGGAAGTGACAATAATCTCTTTGGTTGTAGATGTGTTGTTGCTACTAGGGAGAAAACAATGGTCTCTTATTCACGGAACATGTGGTCTGTTTACCTTACACACTTTTCTTAAAGCAGTTGTCTGTTGCTTGCAACTTAATACTGGAGGGGGGTCGGATGATAACCTGAAGGTGGACTTCTAGTCATAGATGCAGTTGGATGGCGGTCTATGTATCTTGTTGTATTGCCCAATCGAATCTCATAGGATATTTCTGACTAGTAATTGCATTGTTATTCCTTGCTCAGTTCCTGTCAATTGCCCTGCTGTAATCTATTTACCCTTCATGCCATGTTGTTTATCTAAGGAGAGCACCTCTAGTGAACTATGGACCCCGGTCCAATATTTACCATTGATACATCCTCCACTGTTACTTGTTTACTTGCTACAAACCACTATCACCTTCCACACCATACAGTTAATCCTTTGTTACAGCAACCGGTGAGATTCACAACCTCACTGTTCATTGGGGCAAAGTCTTGAGTTTGTGTTGTGTAGGTCTCCACGTTGCCAGCTGAAGGGGTTCGCGGCATAGTAAATCAAAATTTTCTATGGATGCGAACAGAGGGAAGCCAAGATCTAATCTAGGAGATGCAAACAACGAGAGAGATTGGATTAGATCTTCATACCCTTGAAGATTCGCACAGCGGAACGTTCGTCGGAACGTGGGTGATGTAGTCGTACTCGCTTTTCCTCCTCGCGATCCGATCCGATCTAGCACCACAAGTGGCGATGCCTCCGTGAGATGCACACGTGCGGCACCTCGACGTCTCCATCCTTGGTCCAGCAAGTATGGTGGAGAGATGGGTTGGATCTACAACGCGACGGCGCGGTGCAATTGGTGGAGAATTTCTGCAGCAGGGCTTCGCCTACAAACAGTCGGGAGGGAGAGAGGAGGGCAGCAGGGCGGCTAGGGTTGGAGGGGAAGGTGTAAGGGGTTGGTGCGCCCCCACCCCTCTTTATATAGAGGGGGGGCTCAGCCCTAGCCCCTCCCCCAAGCCCAAACCGGCGGCCCCAAAGGATAAGGAGTGGGGGGCAAGGAAACCCCCCCTTCTAGAAACTCTATCTCGAGTTTAAACCTCTCTAGGCCGGCTGGGTCCTATGGGGCCTTGTGCCCCTGGCCCAATGCGGCCAGGGCACTCCCTCATAGGCCCATGCCCCCTCCTGGAAGGTGGGGCCACGTTGGTCCCCTTCCGGAAGGTTCTAGAAGCTTCCGGTACAATACCGATTAATCCGGAACAATTCCGAACTCCAAAAACTGCACTGCCTTATATGAATCTTATTCTCCTGACCTCTCCGGAACCTCTCGTGATGTCCCGGGTCCCATCCGAGACTCCGAACAAAAACTCATAAACCAATTATCCAATCTATCCTAGCGTCGAGACACGTTAAGTGTGTGACCCTGTGGATTCGAGAATATGCAGACATGATCTTCTATCAATAATCAACAGCGGGGTCTGGAAACCCATATTGACTCCCACACATTCATCGATGATCATATCGGATGAACCACGATGCCAGGATTCAATCAATCCCATATATATATTCCCTTCGTCTCGCGATATTTTACTTGCCCGAGATTCGATCGTCGGTACCGTCATACCTAGTTCAATCTCGTTCACAGCAAGTACTTTACTCGTTCCGTAATCCGATATCACTTTGTGATTAACTCCTTAACCACATGCTTGCAAGCGGTGTTAATATCGATTACCGAGTGGGCCCGAAGTATATCTCTCCGACTTGGGAGGGACAAATCCCATCTCGATACATACAACCCAACAGATACTTTCCGATCACCTGAGAGACACCTTTATGATCACCCTCTCATAGGATGACGTTTGATGACCTCAAAGCTTTCTTCCGATACCAGGGAGTTGTATTATCTCATGGTCTAAGGAATACAATATTTGACATAAGAAAAGCTTCGCAAAGACGAACACGATGACACGATCTAATTGCTTCGCTTAGTTTGGGTCTGTCCACCATATCATTCCCCAATGATATGATCTCATTATTAATTGACAACTCATATCCATGGTTAGGAAACCTTAACCATCATTAATCAATGAGCTAGTCCATAGAGGCATACTAGGGACACGGTGTTGTTCACAAACCACACAAGTATTAAAGTTTCCGCTTAATACAATTCTAGCATGGAATATAAACATTATAATGAACAAGAATTATAATAATAACATCTTTATTATTGCCTCTAGGGCATAATTCCAACAGTCTCCCACTTGCACTAGAGTCAATAATCTAGTTTACATTTGGCAACAATCTCACACCCATGGCACTGAGGTGCTGATCATGTTTTGCACGCGGAAGAGGTTTAGTCAACGGATCTGCGACATTCAGATCTGTATGTACTTTGCTAATCTTCAGATCTCCATTTGCTATATAATCTCGGATTATATGAAACTTGCGGTTGATATGCTTGGTCTTTGGATGATATATTGGTTCCTTAGCGAGTGATATGGCGCCAGTGTTGTCACACAATATCTCCAGTGGGTCCAATGCACTTGGAACCACGCCAAGCTCAGTGATGAAGTTTCTGATCCAAACTCCTTCACTTGACGCTTCTGCAGCAGCCATGTATTCCGCTTCTACTGTAGATCCCGCGATCACGCTTTGCTTGCAGCTTCTCCAGCTCACAGCTCCTCCATTCAAAATATAAACGTATCCTGTCTGAGATTTGGAATCATCCTTGTCGGTGTCGAAACTAGCGTCGACGTAACCTTTTAAGACGAGCTGTTCATCACCCCCATAGACTAAGAACATTTCTTTAGTCCTATTTAGGTACTTTAGGATGTTCTTCACGGCTGTCCAGTGTTCCACTCCTGGATCACTTTGATACCTGCTCGTCAAACTAAGAGCATTGGACACATCCGGTCTAGTACATAGCATGGCATACATGATAGAACCTATGGCCGAGGCATAAGGCACTTTGCTCATAGCTTCCCTATCATTTACCGTAGCTGGACACTGAGCCTTGCTCAATATCTTACCTGACAACATAGGCACTGAACCTTTCTTTGCCTTATCCATTCTGAACCTTTTCAGAACTTTGTCTAGGTATGTACTCTGGCTTAAAGCTATCAGGCGTCTTTGTCTATCTCTATAGATTTTGATGCCCAATATATAAGCAGCTTCACCTAGGTCTTTAATTGAAAAACACTTGTTCAAATAACTCTTCACATCGTTAAGCATGTTAATGTCATTTCCAATAATCAATATGTCATCCACATATAGTACCAGAAATGTCACCGAGCTCCCACTCACTTTCTTCTAGATACAAGCTTCGTAGCAATTTGGAACAAATCCAAAGCTCTTGATCACTTGATCAAAACGAAGGTTCCAACTCCGAGATGCTTGCTTTAGTCCATAAATGGAACGCTCAAGCTTGCATACTTTATCAGCATCCTTAGGATCGACAAAACCTTCGGGTTGCATCATATACAACTCTTCATCAATGTTGCCATTGAGGAACGCAGTCTTGACATCCATCTGCCATATTTCATAATCATGAAACGCAACAATTGCTAATAAAATCCGAATGGACTTAAACATCGCTACGGGAGAGAAAGTCTCATCGTAGTTAACACCTTGAACTTGTCGAAAACCTTTCGCGACAAGCCGTGCTTTATAGACGGTAACATTACCATCCGCGTCCGTTTTCTTATTGAAGATCCATTTGCACTCAACGGCCTTTCGGTCGCTAGGAGGGTCCACCAAAGTCCATACTTGGTTTTCGCTCATGGATCCCAATTCGGATTTCATGGCTTCTAGCCATTTCTCAGAGTCTGGGCTCATCATCGCTTCCTCATAGTTCGTAGGTTCACTGTCTTCTACTAACAAGACAGTCAAGACAGGGTTGTCGTACCACTCAGGAGGGGCACGCGACCTTGTCGACCTGCGACGTTCAGTAGCAGCATCGTACGAAGCTTCATGATCCTTGTCATTAGCTTCCTCTATTGTTGGTGCAGGCGGCACTGGAACAATTTCAGGTGCTGCGCTACTCTCCAATTCAAGAGAAGGTTCAATAACCTCGTCTAGCTCTACTTTCCTCCCACTCACTTCTTTCGAGAGAAACTCCTTCTCAAGAAAGGAACCGTTCTTCGCGACAAACACTTTGCCTTCGGTTCTGTGATAGAATGTATACCCAATAGTTTCCTTAGGGTATCCTATGAAGACACATTTCTCCGCTTTGGGTTCGAGCTTGTCCGGCATCAACTTCTTGACGTAAGCTTCGCATCCCCAAACTTTAAGAAACGACAACTTAGGTTTAGCACCAAACCACAGTTCATACGGTGTCGTCTCAACGGATTTAGATGGAGCCCTATTTAAAGTGAATGCAGCGGTTTCTAATGCATAACCCCAAAATGATAACGGCAAATCAGTAAGAGACATCATTGATCGGACCATAGCTAATAGGGTTCGATTCCGGCGTTCAGACACACCATTGCGCTATGGTGTTCCGGGTGGCGTGAGTTGCGAAACGATTCCGCTTGCTTTAAGATGCGTGAGAAAATCATAACTCAAGTATTCACCTCCACGATCGGATCGTAGAAACTTAATCTTTCTGTTACGATGGTTCTCCACTTCATTCTGAAATTCTTTGAACTTTTCAAACGTTTCAGATTTATGTTTCATTAAATAGATATACCCATATCTACTTAAGTCATCGGTAAAAGTGAGAAAATAGCGATATCCACCGCGCGTTGAAACACTCATCGGTCCGCATACATCGGTATGTATGATTTCCAACAAGTCCGTTGCTCGCTCCATCATACCGGAGAACGGGGTTTTGATCATCTTGCCCATGAGGCATGGTTCGCATGTTTCAAATGATTCAAAATCAAGAGACTCCAAAAGTCCATCAGAATGGAGTTTCTTCATGCTCTTTACACCAATATGACCTAGACGACAGTGCCACAAATAAGTAGTATTATCACTATCTACTTTGCATCTCTTAGCCTCAATGTTATGGATGTGTGTTTCATCCCTTTCGAGATTTAGAGGAAATAAACCATTCACAAGAGGTGCATGACCATAAAAGATGTTACTCATATAAATAGAACAACCATTATTCTCCGATTTAAATGAATAACCGTCTTGCAATAAACACGATCCAGAAATAATGTTCATGCTCAATGCAGGCACATAATAACACTTATTAAGGTTTAAAACTAATCCCGAAGGTAAAACTAAGGAGAGCGTGCCGACGGCCATCACATTAACTCTTGATCCGTTGCCAACGCGCATCGTCACCTCATCCCTCGCAAGCCGCCGTCTATTCCGTAGCTCCTGTTTCGAGTTACAAATATTAGCAACTGAACCGGTATCAAATACCCAGGCACTACAACGAGGGCTAGTAAGGAAAACATCAATAACATGTATATCAAATATACATTTGATGGTGCCAGCCTTCTTGTCCGCTAAGTACTTCGGACAGTTGCGCTTCCAGTGACCCTTGTCCTTGCAATAGAAGCACTCAGTGTCCGGCTTAGGACCAGACTTGAGCTTCTTCTCAACAGGGGCAGTGCGCTTGCCGCCGCCCTTCTTGAAGGGCTTCTTTGCTCCCTTAACTTTCTAAAAAGGTGGGCTTGTTGACCATCAACACATGATTATCCTTTTTGATGTCCACTTCCGCGGCCTTCAGCTTTGCGAAGAGCTCGGTGATTGTATCAGTGGAACCAATCTAATTATGAGTCACTACAAAACTTTTGTAGCTAGGAGGGAGTGATTGCAGAACCATGTCAATCTTGAGCTCCTCTGGAATCGTGCATTCCAGTTGCTCAAGGCGTTGAGTGTAGCCCGTCATCTTAATGGCGTGCTCACTAACGGAACTCCCTTCCTCCATCTTGCAGTTAAAGAACTTCTCAGAGATCTCATATCTCTCAGAACGGGCCTGAGTCTGAAACATGGTTTTCAGTTCTTCAAGAATCTCAAAGGGCCCGGGATAGTCTTCAAAACGATTTTGAAGTTCCGGTTCCATAGCAAACAACATGGTGCTCTTAATCACACCATAATCATCTTTGCGCGACTGATAGACAGCTTTCTCATCAGCCGGCGCAGTTGCAGCAGGGGGGTCACCTAACGCTTTTCCCAAGGACATAGTCCTTTTGACCGCCAGAGAGAATGATTCTCAGATTGCGGAACCAATTGGTGAAGTTAGACCCATTGTTTCTAAGCTTTTCCTTCTCAGCGAAAACGTTGAAGTTGAAGTTGGATTTAGCCATTTGATCTACAATATTTGCAAGTACAAATTAGACTATGTTCATGATAACTAGTTCAACTTTTAATCAAGTTACTAGATGAACTCCCACTAAATTCAACATCCCTCAAGTTGTTTAGTGAACACGATCCAAATTCACCACACCTAATCCGATCTTCACGAGAAGAGATGTGGTTTCAATGGTGGACAACGAAGTGTCGATCATATCATTCATATGACTCATGCTTAACCTTTCGGTTCATGTGTTCCGAGGCCATGTCTGTACATGCTAGGCTCGTCAAGTTAGACCCAAGTATTTCCGCGTGTGCAAAACTGGCTTGCACCCGTTGTATGTGAGCGTAGAGTCTATAGAACCCAATCATCACGTGATGCTTGGACACGACGAACTTTCGCAACGGTGCATACTCGAGGAGAACACAGTTTTTATCTTGATCTTTAAGTGAGGAATCATCTTATAATGCTACCGTCGCGATCTAAGCATAATAAGATACATAAAAGGGTAAACATCACATGCATATTACTTTAATGTGACATGGTATAGCCAATCTTCGCGCAATGATCTCCATCTTGTGCGCTCCGGCATGATCTCCATCACTCCACCATGATTGCCTCCACCACGAATAGCAACTACAACTATTGCTAACTACTTAGCGATAAAGTGAAACTATTACATGGCGCATAAGAAGTTGACACACAGGTCATACACAATTATAAAGACAACCATGTGGCTCCTGCCGGTTGTGTACTCATCGACATGCAAGTCGTGAAACATTACAAAACATGATCATCGCATACATTATACACATCACATCTTGGGCCATACCATATCACAGAAAACACTCCCTACAAAAACAAGTTAGACGCATCTACTTTGTTGTTGCATGTTTTACGTGGCTTATGGGAGTAGCAAGCTAAGAACGATTCTTACCTACGGAAAGCCACAACGGTGATATTATGGTTGCCATACTCCGGTGTTAATCCCATGACAACTATAGTGAGAGAAACTGACATCCACCAGCCCCATGTGTGGAACAAGCCACACGTCAAGTGCGGAGCCGGTCTCGCGAACGACGTCGCGTAAGGTTGGCCTGTACCGCTTCAATCTCACTACCCCGCATCATAAGAAGAACACAAACAAGAGGCTTGCAACAGAAAACATCAACGCCCGCAACTACCATGTTGCGTTCTACTCGTGAAACACATCTACGCATAGATCTAGCTCTGATACCACTGAAGGGGTTTGCGGCATAGTAAATCAAAATTTTCTACGGATGCGAACAGAGGGAAGCCAAGATCTAATCTAGGAGATGCAAACAACGAGAGAGATTGGATTAGATCTTCATACCCTTGAAGATTCGCACAGCGGAACGTTCGTCGGAACGTGGGTGATGTAGTCGTACTCGCTTCTCCTCCTCGCGTTCCGATCCGATCTAGCACCACAAGTGGCGATGCCTCCGTGAGATGCACACGTGCAGCACCTCAACGTCTCCTCCTTCCTTGGTCCAGAAAGTATGGTGGAGAGATAGGTTGGATCTACAACGCGACGGCGCGGTGCAATTGGTGGAGAATTTCTGCAGCAGGGCTTCGCCTACAAACAGTCGGGAGGGAGAGAGGAGGGCAGCAGGGAGGCTAGGGTTGGAGGGGAGGGTGTAAGGGGTTGGTGCGCCCCCACCCCTCTTTATATAGAGGGGGGGCGCAGCCCTAGCCCCTCCCCCAAGCCCAAACCGGCGGCCCCAAAGGATAAGGAGTGGGGGGCAAGGAAACCCCCCCTTCTAGAAACTCTATCTCGAGTTTAAACCTCTCTAGGCCGGCTGGGCCCTATGGGGCCTTGTGCCCCTGGCCCAATGCGGCCAGGGCACTCCCTCATAGGCCCATGCCCCCTCCCGGAAGGTGGGGCCACGTTGGTCCCCTTCCAGAAGGTTCTAGAAGCTTCCGGTACAATACCGATTAATCCGGAACAATTCCGAACTCCAAAAACTGCACTGCCTTATATGAATCTTATTCTCCGGACCTCTCCGGAACCTCTCGTGATGTCCCGGATCCCATCCGAGACTCCGAACAAAAACTCATAAACCAATTATGCAATCTATCCTAGCGTCGAGACACGTTAAGTGTGTGACCCTGCGGGTTCGAGAATATGCAGACATGATCTTCTATCAATAATCAACAGCGGGGTCTGGAAACCCATATTGACTCCCACACATTCATCGATGATCATATCGGATGAACCACGATGCCAGGATTCAATCAATCCCATATATATTCCCTTCGTCTCGCGATATTTTACTTGCCCGAGATTCGATCGTCGGTACCGTCATACCTAGTTCAATCTCGTTCACAGCAAGTACTTTACTCGTTCCGTAATCCGATATCACTTTGTGATTAACTCCTTAACCACATGCTTGCAAGCGGTGTTGATATCGATTACCGAGTGGGCCCGAAGTATATCTCTTCGACTTGGGAGGGACAAATCCCATCTCGATACATACAACCCAACAGATACTTTCCGATCACCTGAGAGACACCTTTATGATCACCCTCTCATAGGATGACGTTTGATGACCTCAAAGCTTTCTTCCGATACCAGGGAGTTGTATTATCTCATGGTCTAAGGAATACAATATTTGACATAAGAAAAGCTTCGCAAAGACGAACACGATGACACGATCTAATTGCTTCGCTTAGTTTGGGTCTGTCCACCATATCATTCCCCAATGATATGATCTCATTATTAATTGACAACTCATATCCATGGTTAGGAAACCTTAACCATCATTAATCAATGAGATAGTCCATAGAGGCATACTAGGGACACGGTGTTGTTCACAAACCACACAAGTATTAAAGTTTCCGCTTAATACAATTCTAGCATGGAATATAAACATTATCATGAACAAGAATTATAATAATAACATCTTTATTATTGCCTCTAGGGCATAATTAACACGTGTGTGACGTTTCCTTCCTCCTACTGGTTCGATAACCTCGGTTTCTACTGAGGGAAGACTTGCTGCTGTGCTGCTTCACACCTTGCTCTTGGGGTTTCCAACGAAGCGCTCCTACATCAACTTAGGAGCCATCAACAAGTTTTTCTGGCGCCGTTGCCGGGGAGGCTAAAGACGTCTTCACAAGGGGAGTCCTTCAATTCCTTTCTCTTTACTTTTTTTTAGTTTGCTTTATTTCTTTTGTTTGTTTTTGTTTGCCTCTTTTCAAAAAACCCAAAAAAATTAGTCTAGTTTGGTTTGCTTTCTTTTTCAAAAACACAAAAAAATTAGTTCCTGCTCTAGTTTCCACTCTGCTCTTGCTCACCATGTTGCTCCCCAAGTTCACCCAGAAAGATCTTACAATATGTAGTGGCTCCATAATTGTGAAAGATAATATTGAAGAATTCTTTAATTATGTTAGCAAACATGAGGATATTGAGGATAAATCTATAGCAGAGCTTGCTCCTAATTATGAAATTGCTTAAGCTTCTTTAGTTCATATGTTGGAGGCTAGGTTTGTTAGCCTTAACCCCCTCACACAATTCTTGTTCCTAAAATTAAAAGAAGAAAAGAATGCTGAAAAGAGGCAATTCATCCTTCAAACTTTATTTAATGAATTCCATGATGTTGCTAGGGAGGCAAAAAGGTCTTTGAGCGTTTCAATATGCTAGGCTCAGATGTAGATGTTGTGGGTATGTCTGATAAAACTAAGCCTAAGGAAGAATTTAAGATACCCATACCCTTTAAGCTTGTTGGAATGCATGAAGCCTTTAAAAAGAATTTTGATTGGATTGCTCCTAAAAATCTTTTTGGTGAAAGTAGTAGACCAAAGAGAGATGAGAAGGGATCCTCCAAAACCCATTTGGATGAGATACCTTTCACAGTTGAAGACTTTGCAAGTATGAATATTAATACTTCTTCATTTGAAAATACTTGATTCTTCTTGCTTCCTGTGCCTAACTTAAAGGCGTTAAAGAAAAGTACTTGTTGGGAGATAACCCAAGAGTTTCCTTGAGTCTTGGAAGTTATTACTTTAGTAATGACCTCTCCTTATCCTTTTTGTTTGATTTTTGTGCCAAGAATGACCTCTAATGAGAGGGAAGTAAGATTTGGGGAGTTGCTGTCTCGAAACAGATTTCTGTCCTCCACCAAAAATGTTCGTGAGGAGGCTTTGTAACTCGGATTGAGCTCAAAATTTACGAATAAATCCCCCAGTATGTTATATAACTTTCATTAGTTCGACACTTTTTGATTTAAGTAACATAAGATGTTCGAAAAAATCGGTTTCTAACTGCTGGTCTGTTTTGACAGATTTCTGCCATTATTTGCATTTGCTTCTTATTGATTCCTTTTTGAGTTCTCTTCAGGTAAATTGAACTTCTTGAAAGAGTTGCTACAGTATCTTGTGTTTTTATTGAAAAGCCTTGCTGTTCCAAAGCTTTGCCAGTGGTCTAATATCTTTTGAATAAACTAATGTTGCTAATAAAGATTGTGTGAAGTTTTGTGTGAAGGAAGAAATTTCAGGTGTAAAGAGAGAATGATGTAATGAGATGAAGAATGGACAAAAGATCAAGCTTGGGGATGCCACCATGGTGTCACCCCAAGAAATATCCAAGAGGTACAAGAATCAAAGCTTGGGGATGCCCAAGGCATCCCCTTCTTCATCAATAAAAAGCTCAGGTCTGTCTAGACACTTCGTTTTTATTGTTTCATGCACAGTTGTGTTGTTCTTGGAGCGTCTTAGTTTTTGTTTGATTTGCTTAGGTTGTTTAGTTTGCTTGAATAAAGTAAGTTTGGACCCCCGTGTTGTTTTGCAAATAAGTTTGCTTGGTGTTGGAAAGGAGTAGTAAGTTCTTGCTTAAAGTGCAAGAGGAGCTTGCATTGAATGTGAGTTAGACTTTAGAATGACATGCTAGGTGTTGTTTTAGCATTATGCTTAGTGATTATTGTTGTAGCATGTCTTGTTCCAAACAATTGGGATTGCTTAGTGTGCCTTGAAGAAATTATGCGTTGTTTTAGCATGCAAAAGCATAGTATTATGGTATTCTCCTTTGATGTTTTGCTTGGGTTGACTTGGCACATGCTTACACCATGTTATGACTATGACAAGTCACCATTAGCCTCTATGATCATTTAGTCCTTGACTTGTAGTACCACTCTTTGCTTTGATTAGTATGATTTGTTTCATTGCATGATTATGGCCATTATGCTCTCTTAGTTGGTTGCTCTCAGTCTTTTGCTAGCCTCCACTTGTATGAGTAAGTTCTACTCATGCTTCCAACTCCCAAGAAACCAAGTTATTTCAAAGTGTCCACTATAAACTCATATGCATGGTGTGTTACACCATTCCAAGTATATTCTTGTTTTCAACTATCTTCCAATTAAAAACTGATTTGTTATGTGAAAACTTAGTGATTAAAGCCTTCACGAACTTGATGGCAAACTTTATTCTGTGCCCCTAATAAACTTGAACCATTGTGACAACTTTGTTGTATATGCTTGCACTTATAAGTTGGAGTTAGCAGAACCGTGCTATCACGGGAATGTTTTCAACATTGCACTTGTACTTTTGTACTCAGTTGATATCATGCTCTTTTGTCTATGGATGTTACCGGTATGAAATGAAGTGGGAACTTGTAAGTCCATGGAGTTTGTATTTTGTGTTAGAGAAATGCCTGGGCCGCTAGCCTCAGCCATGCCTAATCATGGTGGAAACTTGCAGCATCACCATAGTGAGCTATCTATGAAGCATCCTCAATAAAAAGCTATGCATATGGTAAATAAAAAGATTGCTGAGATGCTCATTGTCTGCTTGCCTTGTCATTTTGGTTATGAGAAAGCTCTTGTACCATGTGCAAGGGGTACCCCGTCGGCGGTTCTCATATGCAAATACTTACAGTGACAAGAACTTGCCTGGGCCCTAAGTTGAGTATCCATGAGGTGTGGCCCTCATATTCAAGGGACTTGAGATTGCCAACTTATACTTCGTCAAGCATATAATCCAGCTTTGCCACTTTAACCTTAACCACTTCAAGATGCTTATGATAGGGTCAATGAGGGATAAAAGCTAATAAGTACCATAATTTTTGGAAGCTCTTTTTGGAACTTGTAATCCCTACTTCCTTTATAAAAAAGGCCTTTCTTCCACCATTATTTGAGTCTCCACCTTCTACCTTTAGGCACCATTAAGAGAGCATAGTTGTCATTCTGTGTGTAGTGTTCCAAAGCTTATTAATTGATGCATATTGTGTTATTACTTGTTCTTGTGCTACTTGTTTCTAGTCACCCTTGTGAACTTTGAAGGTGTCCTATGCATCTATATTGCTACTCTATGAGGGACAAGCTGATTGCCACTATGCTATGTTTTCTGTATGTGAAACAAACAAATGTTTTTCAATGCATGTTATTCATGATCTTTGTTTGTAGCTTGCCATGTTGCATGCATAGGTACTATGTCCTACTGTTAGAACTCCATTCTTTCATGCACATGTTTATAGTTCTTTGATCCCAGCTTTCAATGCTTGCAAATGGTTGGATCTTTATTGTGAGGGTGCATGTTCACCTCAAAAATTATTCTGTTTATCACTTACCTACTCGAGGACGAGCAGGAGTTAATCTTGGGGATGTTGATACGTCGGAAACGTATCTATAGTTTTTGATGCTCCATGCTTGTTTAGTATCTACTTTGCTTTACTTGCCTACACTTTGACGTGCTTTTTACATGTTTTCTGGTACTAACCTACTAACAAGTTGCAATAGTGCCAGATGCCTGTTTTCTGCTGTTTTTGGTTTCAGAAAAGTTAGTAAAGAAATATTCTCAGAATTGGACGGGACAAACATCAAAGTCAGTTACTTTCCATGGGGAACAAGAAGACCAGAGGGGAGCCGGGGAGGCGAGCTAGAGGGGCCACCCCCCAGGCGTGGCCACAGGTGGGCCCGCGCCTGGCTAGGGTTTGGTGCCCCTGGCCGGCTCCTCGACCTCCCTCCTCGCCTATAAGAAGCCCCCGATGCAGAAACTCGGAGTACCCAATCAATATTCTATGAAACCATCTGTAGACGCCGCCACCATCGTCCCTAGATCGGGGGATCTGAAGTTCTTCCCGACACCCTGCCGGAGGGGAGATCATCCCGGAGGCCTTCTCTCCGGTATGATGCGTGAGTAGTTCCACCTTGGACTATGGTTCCATGTAGTAGCTAGATGGTTGTATCTCCTCCTTTGTGCTTTCATGTATAGATCTTGTGAGCTCCGTTCATGATCAAGATCTAATCTATTTTTAATCATGCATGTTGTGTTTTCGGGGATCCGATGGATATTGAGATTATTATGTTGGTTTGATTAATGGTTTTGTCTTTATGATTCTATCATGTCTATGTTGTTTGTGATCTTGCATGCTCTCTGTTGCTAGTGGTTATCTTGGCCAAGTAGTTGCTAGTGACTCCAAGAGGGAGTATTTATGCTCGATAGTGGGTTCATGCCTCTAGTTTCTAGTCATAGATGCAGTTGGATGGCGGTCTATGTATCTTGTTGTATTGCCCAATCGAATCTCATAGGATCTTTCTGACTAGTAATTGCATTGTTATGCCTTGCTCAGTTCCTGTCAATTGCCCTAATGTAATTTGTTGACCCTTCATGCCATATTGTTTATCTAAGGAGAGCACCTCTAGTGAACTATGGACCCCGGTCCAATCTTTATCATTGATACATCCTCCACTTTTACTTGTTTACTTGCTGCAAACCATTACCTTCTACACCATAGGGGAAAAGTCTTGAGTTTGTGTTGTGCAGGTCTCCACGTTGCCAGCAACACCTGTGTGACGTTTCCTTCCTCCTACTGGTTCGATAACCTCGGTTTCTACTAAGGGAAGACTTGCTGCTGTGCTGCTTCACACCTTGCTCTTGGGGTTTCCAACGAAGCGCTCCTACATCAACTTAGGCGCCATCAACACGAGCGCTGCCGCTTGCCGGTGTCGAGATATGCACTGTCGTCACCTGAAGAAGATAAGGAGGCCACGCTGACACTCACATAACCTCATCCTCATCCATTCCCCTCTCTCTAGAGCACTCTCTCACCTACAAACCCTAGGGAAATCCGCCGGAGCCGCCGTCGCTAGAGGCTGCCCTATGCCTCTCTGAGTAATCCACGAGCTTTGTCTCGCCCTTATCATTCTCCTTGGTGAAGCACGCAAGCCAAAGGGGTCCCACATGACCGAATCAGGATCATCTTCCTCGTCTCCAACCACATCACGTTGTCATCCAAGCCATCGATTCCGACCTCCCCGTCTTTCCTCGACCATACCACAAGCTCCAAGGTAAGCCACTTGCCCTCGTAAACCCTTTACCTTACCCTCTCTTTCCCTCTGTTGCTTTGCCACCGTGTCCCTGCAAGCCTCGCCGCCGTGTGTCATCAGGGACACTATTCCGACGAATAATAATCGGCCGCGTAACCACAGTTTGCCTCAACCAGCTATCCTCTTTCCAGTGCACCCAAAAAAGCTTGCTAGGACACTGTAAATCGCCGAGGACGACCACCGACTGGCGGTGGTGGCCATGCTGTCGTCCGATCGACGATGAGCTGACGTAATCCTTGATTGGGTCCGCGTGTTAAATGGTCCACGCCAACATGGCGTGTCAATGTGGCTACTGGCCCACCTGTCTGTGAGCTGAGCTAGGTTTAGTCTCGGTATAAAAAGTATTCACCTATTTAAATTTAATTAGAAAATGGATAAACATTACTAATTCAATAACTTTTGTTTTAGTAATTCATAAGAATATGTTTAATATATGAAAATTTATAGAAAATAAAATATAAAATTTAAATTTATTATCATAGATTATTATGTTATATATTTAAATATTTGTTATTTAGTAAATATTTTATAAGTAATTAAACTTAGTAAATTCATATTTCGATATTTTCAAATCAGAAAAAAATAAATAGTATACAAAAATTCTTATAAAAATAGGAAATCCAATTATAAACTGTAATCATATATTATTAACTAAAATTTACAATTTATTAAGTATTTATAAAATGATAAAGCTTATATAAATCATATTTTATTATTTAAAAATCATAAAACTACATATAATATACCAAAAAGATAAAAAAAACTATCTACAAGTTAAAAATATAATACTCAACTTTTGAAGTAAATAAAAATTTAATACTCTAATAACTTGAATTTAAATATATTTCCTTAAATAAGAATTCATAAAAGAATATATAAAAGTTGCTAATACTTCTAATATTATCCATTAAAGGTCTAATAATAGTATTAGTCTTAAATAATGCTAAGATGAAGTTAAAATAATCTTAACATATTTTATAATGCATTTTTATAGATTATGATTCTAAAATAATTGTATATTATTTACCAAAAGGATTATATTTATTTAAAAACCATCAAAAATATTATCATTAACTTATTAAAAATTCTCACTATCATTTTTTATACAATCAATGAACTCACTTAACATCTAAATGAAGTCTTTAAGTAGTTAAGGAAATACCATTTATATAACCATTAAAAGTAATTCCTAATTCTTAAGTGGATAAAATTACCTCATTTACCTCTTTAACAAGAAACCACCACTCCAATAAAAAGTAATGTTATTATTATTTAGCTTTATAAAACATTATGAAGTGAACAACATATATTGTCATCCCCTATTCAAAACATATAAGTCTCCACTACAAATGTTGTGATTATTCAAATGAAGTAATTATTTCTTCCATGATAATTAATTAGTAAGAAACCCTAAGAGTGTTAACTTATAGTTAGATGCTTTTGTTAGTTAAGCAAGATTTTCTTCAAAAGTTATTCTTTAAAACGCATTTAGAGTAATTCATAAGCTTTCATATAAGGCTCTAACTAGTTAACCATCTTTATATAAGAAGTCTTTGGATACCTTCCACACTTGAGTGTTTAATCGATGTATCTTACTTCGTTGCATTGTAAGTCATTTCACACACTCCCACAAGCCTAATAAGAAGCACAAGTGTGAAGAAAATATAAAAGTGCAATACATTCCAAAGAAACCATTCCCAGTTTCCAAACCCTAGACCATCAACGTTTATTCCGGAGATTCGAGTTTATCAAATTGCATTACATTACTTATGCATAAAAGCATCTTCCTTCTTTAAATATTAGTCCTTACCGGACCAATGATGTTTTTTCAGATATTAGATATTCTATTGTCTCGAAGACCGTGAATGCATAATATTTCAATCACAAAAGGAAAGTTCACACTTTCCATTACAAGAAATATGCTCACTAGTGACCTTTTTTGACCATTGGTTCTTTGGTCATAGATCTATGGCCATTATGAACCAATTGGTCGTAGGGAATTTGGAAGTCCAAACCTTGAAAAATAACGACCAATTTGGTCAAGAAGGTCATGTTATCCTAACACGGAAAGGTCATAAGTCACGGCGCCAATTTCTCCTACCTTCTGCCCCACCCACACTTTTGACATGAATGGACCAAAACACACCCTGTAGTTCCCAGTATTGCACCTCAAAAATGATCAAGGGCAATTTAGCGAAATCCCGCACACGACCCATCCACCGAAAGAGAACCCTAATCCCCCACACCGCCGCCACTTCTCCATCTCTCTCCTTCAATGCAACACCCACCCAAACCCTAATACCGCCGCGCCTCCCTCTCTCTGCTTCACGGCACCACCTCCGTGTGCTCCGGCCATTCTCCCCAATGCCGCCAAGCTCGCCTCAAGCCCTAGATCGGCAGCACCCCTACGATGTGGGCGGAGCTTGCGAGCTCGTAGGATGAACCGCCGATGGCGTTCATGTAACATCCCTAAAAGCATGTTTTCAAAGTTTGCATATCATCCATGCATACATATCATTTAGGGACCAAATATCAAACTCATTTCAAGAAAACAGTAGCACTTGGTGCTATTATTTTATGTAAGCAAAACATTGATCAAATGCTACTCGCCAAGAGAGATTATTTGTCTTAAATCAAGCCTTGCTTGCTCTCTTATTACTTTGTTTGTTTGTTGGAGTTTAGTGAAAATTTACAAAACAAATATGATTTAAAAACCATTTTCAAAACTTATTCAAATCAAGTGCTATAGCACTGTTTGTTTTGTTCAATCAAAGGGACCAAGCTAGTACAGAGAGACCACATGGTTTATGCCCAAAAATATGACTGTTACACTCTACAAAAATCCAGAAAAGATTTGAATTCAAATGGCTTTTGATTTTATTTGATTTTGATTCCTAAAAAATCAACTCAGAAAAAGAAAAAGAAGTTTAAAACCCATTTGGGCCTGGCGCCACCTTCCCAGCCCAGCAAGTGAATCAGCCCTGCAACCACGTCACTCCGTCGTCCCCAAATCCCGCCCGCAGACCACGTCGCCGCTGCCGTTGATGCCGATAATGGCGTGGCATAATTAGCCTTGATTCTGCGAGCGTTTCCTGTCGCGCTGCAGCCTACTTAAACCCCTCCCCCTCGCGACCATTCCCCCAACAAAGCTAGCCAGGAGGGCCACCAGGCTGCCAGTATTTGCCCTCACACCGCCGCGGTACCGACAGACTCCGGCGTGCGATTCCAGTGAGCTCTCGTCGCCCCTTGCCGTCTATTTTTGCCAGAGTGATCGCAGCATCCTTGCGCATCTTCTAATCCCATTGGTGCATGCTAGGACTATCGGCAGCCTCGCCAACGACGACGACCGCAAGTGCCCGACGCAGCCGCAAACTCCGATGAGCTCTCCTGGTTTGTACCGACCGCGCCTCCCTCTCTCATTCACACTCACATGCTCGCCTTGACTGTACGCGTCTAACGCCACCCTTCTTGTGACTTAGTGTGAGCCGGAGCGTCGCCACCGTCTCCAGCCACACACGCCCGACGACAGCAACAACTCCGACGAGCAATACCTGTCAACCACGAGCGCCCCTTCGCCAACCAAACCCACCTCGAGCATCAGCAGCGCACGGCGAACACGGTAAGCCACCTCACCCTCTCCCGCGCGACCTAGTTCGTCGGCAACGACTCTGACAGAGCCGCCGCCGCCACTAGCGCCGCCCGTCTGTGGTCGATAGATCTGTGGCCGTAGGATCTAGATCCAACGTATAAGATTAGATCTGTGACGAAGAGGTAAGGAGCATATCTGGCCGCGCGTTTTAGTTAGATCTAACGGTTCACAAGCGCGATCCAGCGCGAAGCGGTACCAGCCAACCAGATGCCGCCGCGTGGCATGAGTTTCGTTTTAAAAATTTGAATTAGATCAATTAGATGGTTAAACTAGTTTAATTCATAACTTTTTATTCCCACGTCCAAATTTGACAAATTTTATATCAATGGAATCAGGAGAGAAAATCCTTTTCATTTATGCAATGTGTTTAAAGTTTTGCCTCTGTTAGAATGGTTGTTTTTACAGAAACATGTGTAGACCTAATTTGTGTATATTAATTATTTGGAAAATGATTTGCTATTCAAATAAAGTTTATTTAGCTTGTTTTGTACTTGTTTATGATTCAGTACAGTGCACTTGTCTTGTTTGGTATAGAAAATCATCACATGGCATATTGCATGCATTCATGTATTTTTGCTTGTATTAATTGTGTACGTGATTTTGTGCCATTATTTTATGTGTAGATTTTGGTGCAAATAGTGATTGTGATTGTGAGGATTGTAGCTACTCTCCAAACTACCAAGGCAAGTGGTGCTTCATGATTTATTCCTATGTTTCTCAACTATGCATTAGAAATAATTTTTCTAGACTTGCATGGATATTTTGATCTATATGCTATGCTTGGGAAATCCTAGTGGTTGTAGAATTGCTAGAAATATTTCTAAGTCTTATCAATGCCATGCTTAGCCTAGCTAGTAGCAACCAAGGGTGGTTATATATTCATGCTATGAGAAAATATTTCTAAGTCTTTGGACTTGTATTTTGTTTAATAAAACAACTAAGTGAATGAAACACCTGGGTGGAATGGAAGGAATGGTTTATGTTGAGTGGTTACACAAGGCCCATTTCTATGGTTTACCTTGTGTATCTCACTTGTGGAAAGCCACCCAGGAACAAAGGGATTTGAGATGCCATATGTTAAGAAGCTTGTAGTGCAGCCACTTGGCAATATGGGCTCTGCCTGGATCACATAGGTTGCAATATCTTAGCCATTTGGACAGTTGGTGGTAGTGGGATGATAGGTTGGAACGCGTCCATTTGGTCTAAGGGAAGGCTTCTGAAAGGTCCTGTCTTGGTGAAAATCAAGTCTTGTGGGGAAAGTGCACAACCTCTGCAGATGGAAGACTCTAAGTACTTAGCCATGTCCCTGGTATTGGACAACTTGAGCATCAAGACATGGAAGCTATCAAGAATCTCCTCATCCCAATTTCTAAGTAAAAACTTGTGGTTGAACAAGGGTGAAGGTTCCCCAATTTCTATTGGTGGTTCCTTGGGAAAGTTTTTGTCAAAGAAAAACTTAGTGTTTTCAACTAATAGGTAAAACCTATTTTGAGCAAAGCAAGCCTAAGCTACACTTAGCCAAAATGCATATAGTATCTAGTCTACCAATATTCTACTAAGGTATCACTTGCCAATACTATTCCAATGTATTGACCCACTGTGGCTGTAACTTGTGATGTTGCAGGTTATTCTGATGATGATTAGGGGTTATGAGTCTACACTCAACATGCTTGCCTGTGGCACATGAATATGAAGACTTACTTATCTTATTATATATTTGAACTCTTGTATTAGGCCTGTGGCCATGGAGTTTGTAAAAGACTATGTTTGTCTCTGGAATGATATGTAAATATGACCTTTGTTTCTGTGTACCTCATCTTAAACTGTGGATGCTAGCATTGATCCAGGGACTAGCATTGCAATCACATGGATCCTTACCTTTATAAAAGGAGGGATCTTACAGATGGTATCATAGCACTGTGTTTCCTGTAGGATTATGACCCTAGGATTAGAAACCACTAAGGAAATTTTTTTCAACAATTTCCACACTTGTCTTTTCTTCTCGTAAACTTTTCTAATCTTCTTAATCACCTCTATTTGTATATGAACTCCATCAACGAAGCCATGAAGAAGGGACCACTCATGACTATGACTTTGGAATGTGAGACGGAATTCCCCAAGGCTCTCAAGGACCTCATGGTTGCCATGGGAATACATGGTGCAACTATGTACAAAGGTTTTCCTGTGATGTATGAAGGAGTTGAATACTGGTGGGTGCAACTTCACTTGTATAAAAACAACGAAAACAACCACAAGGACTCAGGATTCTGCATGGTCACCAACTTAGTGATGCACACCACATTCTTTGATTCGGCAAGGGATGCAGCTTGGAAGGCCATCAAAGAACTTGGTGATAGAATCAAGTGCAGAATGCTTAACACCCAGAATGACCTTAAGGAAGAAAAGAAACATACCCAAGAGTTAGAGGCTACCAACCAAAGTTTAAGGAAGGACATCATAGACTTAGAAATGGAGTCATGTGATCTAGATAGACAGATTGCCTCTAGGGATGCCCTGTTAGCCAACTTGGCAAGTGAGATGGGATTGTAAACATACTCCGTTAGTTGGACCACCACACTTATCATTTTACTTCCAAAAATGTTGTTTAAAACAAGTTGAATCTTGGATGCTTGTATTGGTTTTATGTATGCCATGACTTGTGTGTTTTGATTTCCAAAAATATGCATGTGATGCCTTGTCTTGTGATTTATCTTTAATTGTGTTGATTCTAATTTTTTCTATCTTATAAAATAGATGCCTAATGTTACTATCAGCACAGCTGAAGAGTTCAAGGGAACTCGTTTTGGCACTCGTATTATTGAGCTCACTAGTCTGCTCAATCTCCCTCTTCCTACCATCATGATGCTTCCCCTCACCAAGTTTGAGAGGAAAGACCTTTGGGGCTTCAAGGTTAATCAGCCAGGACGCCAGACTGAGCCTACCACGGAGGCAATCATCTTCAAGCTCATGCATGATGACAAGAAGAGAGGCCTAGAGGTAGTCATGCGGGATTTGCTTGAACGTTTGCTAGGGAGACACTCTCGAGAGGTTAGAGGTACTCACTTCCATGCCTTTGGTAGCCATGATGAGGATGGTGATGCCATTGACTTTGAGGATACTTCGAGAGAGACAGTAGGGCCGATTCGTCTATACCTCCAGGACTTAGAGGTTCTTCTTAGGCACCTAGACACTGATAGGACCAATGTCATGCTCAGCAATGACGAACTCCAGGTGCAGCTTCGTGAGAAGGACAAGCTCTTCGCGGAGCAAGATGAGATAGTCAAGGAGATGAAGACCAAGTTTGAGAGTCGGGATAGAAAGTTCAAGAGTCAAGAGAAGCGAGTCCAAGATAGGAACAAGAGGATCCGAGACATGACTGCAGAACTAGAGGCCAAGGACTTCGAGCTCGAGCATCAGCAAGGTGTGATTGAGAGGCTTCGTGCACAGAAGAGGGCTCTCAAAGCCAAAGTAGAGACCTTGACCACCAATGTCGAGGAATACAAGACCGCTATGGAGAATGCAGGTCTTACACTTGTTGATGAGGAGGTTGATGTAGAGGAGTAGTGATGACTACTCATTTACCATTTATTTACCATGCCTTTGATTATTGAGTCGCAATGACCATCCAACATGTGGATGGCTTGCTATTGGTGTGTTTACTTTTCAGAACTTGTTGTCTATGTTGTTGAACTTTTATTATTATGATGCAAGTTTGGTGATTGTTTATGTGATGTATTGTGCATGTTAGCATCTATGGGTATCTCATTCTTATCTCCATTGAACAACCACAGATGCCTCCCCGACGTGCAAATCCCAACCCCAACAACAACAACATCACCCCTGAGATGCAGCAGATGATGACAACTCAGACTCAGTTGATGCAAATGATGACCACGTTCATCCAGAATCAGAACAACAATAATAACAACAACAACAACAACAATCAGAACAACCCACCGGGTTTTGACATGCTTACCAGGTTCTTAAGACTAAGGCCAGCAAAGTTCTCAGGAACTACTGATCCTATGGTGGCCAATGATTGGCTTGCTCTGTGAACAAGGATTTGGTAAATGTTGGTTGTACTGATGAAGAGAAGGTTAGATTTGCAGCACACTTGTTGGAAGGACCAGCAACCACTTGGTGGGATAACTTCCAGATCACCACTCCCATTGAGGATGTGACATGGGCTATCTTTGAAGATGGTTTCCGTACTGCTCACATCTCATCCGGAGTGATGAGTTTGAAGAAGAAAGAGTTTCATAACTTGAAGCAGCGCCACCGCAGCGTGGCTGAATATATTGAGGAGTTCAACAATCTGGCGCGATATGCACCGGATGAAGTTGACACTGATCCTAAGAGGAAGGAAAAGTTCCTTGAAGGGTTGAATGATGAATTGAACCTGCATCTAGCTGTGGCTTATGTTCCCACATACCAGTCTCTTTGTGACAAGGCTGCTATTTTGGAGAGCAAGATGAAACAAGTTGAAAGCAGGAAGAGAAAACACTCTGACAAGCACAACTCGGGATCGTCTCACAGGCGTTCCCATTATGATGATAGTGGGAGTTCTGGATCCCACAAGCATGGGAAGTTCAACAAGCACCACAATCACAACCATTATCATGACAACAAGCACCACCGTAGTCATGACAATGATAAGTACAAGAATCACAAGAGTGGATATAAGAGCCACCACAGTGGAAGTGGAAGTGGAAGCCAGCCTGTCAAGAAAGATCTTAGTCAGGTTGAATGTTTCAAGTGCAAGAAGATGGGGCATTATGCAAATGAATGCCCAGAAAAGAAAGTTGAGGGACCCAACAAGCCCAACCCTTTTCAAAAGGGACAAGTGAACCACATCAATGTGGAGGAAATCTATGAGGAACCTGATGCTGTTGCTGGTAAGTTCAAACTCAATTCCGTTCCAGCATTTGTTCTCTTTGATACTGGTGAATCTCATTCATTCATATCAAGAGCATTTGTTGAAAGAAATGAACTACCGGTAGAAACTATTGGGTGTCCTATAAAAGTAAGTTCTCCTGGCGGAGAAATGATAGTGAATTCAGGATGTCATGATCTAGTCATAGAGTTTGGGAAGTATAAGTTTCCCGTTAATTTGATAATCCTAAACTCCCAAGGATTGGATGTTATTTTGGGAATGGACTGGATGACTAAGCACAAGGGAGTGATAGATTGTGCCAACCATACTGTCTCACTCACAACTCCAGGAAACAAAAGGATCAGATTCAAGACCAACTTTGAATCGAAAAGGAGTAAGCTAAATTCTCTTAAGGGGGTTAGCATGGACAGTGTGCCAATTGTGAGTGAATATCCAGATGTGTTTCCGGAAGAATTGCCAGGAATGCCACCAGATAGAGATGTGGAATTTTTGATCGATTTGCTACCAGGTTCCGGACCAATAGCAAAGAGACCATACAAGATGTCAGTTGATGAGTTGAAAGAAATCAAGAAGCAACTTGGAGAACAGTTGCAGAAAGGTTTCATCCAACCAAGTTCTTCATCTTGGGGAGCACCAGTTTTGTTTGTGGAAAAGAAAGACAGAAGTCAAAGGTTATGCATAGATTACCGTTCACTCAATGAGGTGACTATCAAGAACAAATACCCTCTTCCTAGAATCAATGACTTATTTGATCAGTTAGAAGGAGCTTGTGTGTTCTCAAAGATTGATCTCCGGTCAGGTTATTTCCAGCTCAAGATAAGGGAACAATACATACCTAAGACAACTTTCACCACAAGGTATGGATTGTATGAGTATACCGTGATGCCATTTGGTTTGACCAATGCACCAGCATACTTCATGAATATGATGAACAAGGTGTTCATGGAATTCCTTGATAAGTTTGTTGTTGTTTTCATCGATGACATTTTGATCTACTCCAAGAGCAAAGAAGAGCATGAAGGACATTTACGTTTGATACTTGAGAAGCTTAGAGAGCATAAGTTGTATGCCAAATTCAGCAAGTGTGAATTTTGGTTAAATGAAGTCGGTTTTCTTGGACACGTTGTGTCAGGAGATGGTGTAGTAGTTGATTCTGCTAAAGTTTCAGCTGTAACTGAATGGGAATCTCCCAAGTCAGTGAAAGAGGTTCGTAGTTTCCTTGGCTTGGCAGGATACTACAGAAGATTTATTGAGAATTTCTCCAAGGTAGCTAAGCCTATGACAGAATTGCTAAAGAAAGACAAGAAATTTGCTTGGTCTGAAGGTTGTGAACTCAGCTTTCAAGAATTGAAGAAGAGACTAGTGACAGCACCAGTCTTGTGTTTGCCAGATTTGGAGAAATATTTCCAAGTGTATTGTGATGCATCTCATCATGGATTAGGTGCAGTACTTATGCAAGAAGGGAAAGTTGTGGCCTATGCCTCGAGACATCTCAAAACTCATGAGGTGAACTACCCTACTCATGATTTAGAGTTAGCCTCTGTTGTCCATGCACTCAAAACATGGAGATATTATCTTTTGGGAAAACGTTGTGAAGTGTTCACAGATCACAAGAGTTTGAAGTATATCTTCACCCAGAAATAAATTAACATGAGACAAAGAAGATGGCTAGAACTCATCAAGGACTATGACTTGAGTTTGCAATACCACCCCGGTAAAGCAAATGTTGTAGCGGATGATCTAAGCCGTAAAGTTTTTGTGAATGGCCTTACTAAGGAAGAATTGCCAGATGATCTGTGTACCCAATTCAGAAATCTCAGATTGGAGATTGTACCTGAAGGACATCTCATGTCTTTGGATGTTCAACCCACTTTGTTGGATAAGATCAAAGGAGCCCAAAAGACAGATAAGGAAATTGAAGAGATTAAGGAAAAGATTGGCAAGGGAAAAGCCAAAGGATTCCATGAAGACGAACAGGGTACTTTATGGCATGGAAAACGTATCTGTGTTCCACAAGATCCGGAGCTTCGGAAACTGATATTACAAGAAGCACATAACTCACCATATTCTATCCATCCGGGTAACACCAAAATGTACATGGATATGAAAGAAAGATTTTGGTGTAATAATCTCAAGAAGGACATTGCCGAACATATTGCTTTGTGTGATGTATGTAGTAGAGTGAAAGCGGAACACCAGAAACCAGCAGGATTGTTACAACCACTACCCATTCCAGATTGGAAGTGGGACAAGATTGGTATGGACTTCATCACCGGATTGCCAAGGACCCGGTCAGGATATGATTCTATTTGGGTAGTAGTGGATCGCCTAACTAAAGTGGCTCATTTCATACCCGTGAAGACAACCTACACAAGTGCTAAATTAGCCAAGATCTATATGAGTAGAATTGTATGTCTACATGGAGTACCCAATAGTATTGTGTCTGATAGGGGAACTCAATTCACTTCTCATTTTTGGAGGCAATTGCATGAGTCATTGGGAACGAGGTTGGAATTCAGCACTGCTTTTCATCCTCAGACTGATGGACAGACAGAAAGGACCAACCAGATACTTGAAGATATGTTGAGGGCATGTGCTCTAGACTATGGAGCCAGTTGGGATGAAAGTCTACCTTACACAGAATTCTCTTACAATAATAGCTACCAAGCCAGTATTGAGATGGCACCATTTGAGTTTCTCTATGGGAGAAAGTGTACCACACCATTACTATGGAATGGTGTGGGAGAAAGAAGTCTATTTGGACCAGAACTAATCAAAGAGGCTGAAGAGAAAGTCAAGCTGGTTAAGGACAGGTTGAAGATGTTGGAGATATGCCCTAGAGGCAATAATAAATGTAGTTATTATTATATCTTTGTGTTTATGATAAATGTTTACATTCATGCTATAACAGTATTAACAAGGAAACATTAATACTTGTGTGATTTGTAACCTAAATTAGAGTCCCTAGTAAAGCCTCTTTATAATACTAGCTTGTTGGTTAATAAATGATTGTGGTTTCCCTATCATGAACATTGATATCGTTAGGAGAATCGTATGATGGACATACTCCTATAGATAAGCGTAGCATAAAGATCAAGTCATTTTAATAGTTCAATTGCTATATGCTTTCTGATACATAGTAACCTAATTCCTTCGACCATGAGATTATGCATATCACCATCACCGGAAGGATGCTTTGATGACATAAAACACCACACCATAACTGGGTGGTTATAAAGGTGGCATTGAGTGTTCGGAAAGTATTCGTTGAGACACATGGATCAAGAGTGGGATTTGTCCATCCATATGACGGATAGATATACTCTGGGCCCTCTCGGTGGAATGTCATCCAATTAGCTTGCAAGCATGCGACTGGATCACAAGGGATCACATATCACGGGAACGAGAAAAGAGTACTTATCAGTAACGAGGTTGAACTAGGTATGCAGAGATACCGACGATCAAAACCTCGGATAAGTAAACTATCGTGAGACAAAGGGAAATTGGTATCGTATGTAAGTGGTTCATTCGATCGCAAAGTAATCGTAGAAATATGTGGGAGCCATATGAATTTCCAGATTCCTCGATTGGTTATTGTTCGGAGAAGTGTCTCGATCATGTCCGCATAATTCACGAACCGTAGGGAGACACACTTAAGGATTCGATGTTGTTGAGTAGTTATGGAATGATGAGTAAGAGACCGAATGTTGTTCGGAGTCTCCGATGGGATCCGGGATATCAAGAGGAGATCCGGAATGGTCCGGAGAATAAGATTCATATAAGGAAAGTCCTGTTTCGGGGTTGGAGAATGGTTCCGGTGTTCTCATCGGGAATGTTCTAGAAGGTTCCGGAAGGTCCGGCACTCCGGAGGGGAATGGTACATGAATGTGTCATAAAAAATTGGAATGGTTGCATCATGTACTAGGTGTCATCGCTGAGAAAAATAAAGGGATAAATCAAATCCTAGTTTGAAAAGTCAAACGCCAATTTGAAAAGTCAAACGGCAAGTTTTCTTGGTGGAGGGAGAGTAGGAAACCTACTTGGGGAGGAGTTCCTCTCCCTCCACCCGCCGGCCTTGGAGGCCGAGTTGGGGAGGGACTCCCCTCCCCTTGGCCGGCGCCCTCCACCTATAAAAGGAGGGGCATGGCTGCCCCTCCAAACACACAACTCCACCACCCAAAACCCTAGCCCTAGCCGCCGGCCCTCCTGCAGCCGACGCCGCCCAAGGGCAAACCCTAGCCGCCGACTTGGGGCTTTCCCCAAGCCCTATCCGCCGGCCTAGCCCTCTCTCCTTGGTGTGTCTAAACCCTAGATCACCGAGGCCTCTCTCATAGTCCACCATACTCGCTCCGGCTTAAGGCAAAGCCCTGCGAGATCTCCCCTCTACTTCCGGTACCACGCCGTCGTGCTTCCGGAATTGCGAGGAGAGTGCTACAACCTCCGCTGCCTGCTGGAACAAGGGATAGGAAGGTCTTCATCGAGTACCGAACGTGTGACCGACTGCGGAAGCGCTGCCGGAACGCAGCGCCGGAAGGATCGTCTACACGATCTTGAGATCGGCAAGAGTACGACTACATCACCCACGAGAATCCGCTCTCGTTAAACACTTTGGAATCTTCGAGGGTGAGTTATTCCATCGACTCGTTGCTACAATCTAGTAGATAGATCTTGGCTTGTTTGTATGCAGTAGAATTTTTTTGTTTTCCATGCTACGAACCCCTACAGTGGTATCAGAGCCGTGTCTATATGTAGATCTGTTGCACGAGTAGAACACAATGGTCATTGTGGGCGGTGGTGCTTTTATTATCAATTGCTTCTTGTGTACTTTGCATCTTGCGGTATGATGGGATGAAGCGGCCCGGGCTAACCTTACATGACATCGTTCATGAGACTTGCTCCACACTCAACATGCAACTTGTATTGCATAAGTGGCTTTGCGGGTGTCTGTCTCTCCCATCATAGTATAGATCCAATTTACAACGGGCACTTGATAGTTCAAACATCAACGTTGTGGTTCTTGTTCGTAAGTTAGATCGACACTTATTGAAAGCACCAAACCACGTAAAATATGCAAAGAAATTAGAGGCGTCTAACTTTGTTTTGCAGGGGTGTGCTGTGATGTGATATGGCCATGATTGTGATTATATTTGATGTATGCAATGTTCCTTATTGTAAGTTGGCAACCGGCAGGAGCCATATGGTTGTCTTTAATTTCTGTTAAGACCCGCGTGTCTATTCAAAGTAGTTGTAATAGTTCAAGCTGGTGGACGACAACCATGGAGCAGCGTCATTGACCTTGATGCAATGCCGGTGATGATGGAGATCATGTTCGTGCTTGAAGATGAAGATCGAAAGCACAAAGAAGAAAGGCCATATCATATCACATATTATGAATTGCATGTGATGTTAATCCTTTATGCATCGTGTATTGCTTAGTTAATGACGGTAGCATTATAAGATGATCCCTCATGCACATAAATTTCAAGTTCTAAAGTGTTCATCCTTAGTAAGCACCGTTGCTAAAGCTTGTTGTTTCGAAGCACCACGTGATGATCGGGTGTGTTAGATTCTGCAAATGTATACAACGTGAGCAAGCCAGATTTTCTCATGCGGAAGCTAAGGTTTGATCTTGACGAGCCTAGCATGTACAGACATGGTCTCGGAACACGGATCACCGAAAGGTAAAGCATGAATCATATAGTAGATATGATGAACATGTCGATTGTTCGCCATTGAAGCTACATCAACTCTCGTGATGATCGGTTTTGATGTGGTGGATTTGGTTCGTGTGATCACTAAAACAATGTGAGGGATATTGTTTTGAGTGGGAGTTCACCTAGATTAATTTAACTATTAATTAGAAATCAATTTGTCATAAACTTAGTCTAAACTATTGCAAATATGTTGTAGATCAATGGCGGCCCCTACCATCAATTTTAATGCGTCCCTAGAGAAAGAAAAGTTGAAAAACAATGGAAGCAACTTTGCGGATTGGTTCCGCAATTTGAGGATTGTCCTCAATGCTGGTAATTTGACCTATGTGCTGGATGCACCGCTGGGTGACCCGCCTGCAGCTGATGCTACCAATGAAGTAAAGAATGTTTACCTTGCTCGGAAACCTTGCTCGGAAGAATCAGTACTCCACAGTTCAGTGTGCTATCTTGTATGGTTTGGAATCGGAGCTTTAGAAAAGGTTTGAGAATTCAGACCCACATGATATTGTCCGTGAACTCAAACTGATATTTGAGACTCACGCTGCAGTTGAGAGCTATGCGGCTTCTGAAAAGTTCTTTAACTGCAAGATGGAAGAGGGCAGCTTCGTTAGTGAGCATGTGCTTAAGATGGCTGGGCATGCAAACAAACTCCAAAGCTTGGGTATAGTGATTCCTAATGCTTTGGGGATTTACCGTGTCCTCCAATCACTACCACCAAGTTACAAGAACTTTGTGATGAACTATAATATGCAAAGCATGAACAAGCAGTTGCCAGAACTCTTCTCCATGTTAAAATCTGCAGAAGTGGAGATCAAGAAAGAGCACCAAGTGTTGATGGTCAATAAGACCACCAAATTCAAGAAAGGCAAGTCTAAGCAAAAGGGACACTTCAAGAAGGGTGGTAAGAAAGTTACCGCACCGACGAAGAAGACCAAGGCTGGACCTAAAGCCTGATACTGAGTGCTTTTACTGCAAGGGAGAAGGTCACTGGAAGCGGAATTGCCCAAAGTACTTGGCGGATTTAAAGAACGGCAACATCAAGAAGAAAGGTATATCCGATATACATGTTATTGTGTATCTCACTAGTACTCGTAGTAGTGCCTGGGTATTTGATACTGGTTCGGTTGCTCATATTTGTAACTCGAAACAGGTGCTGCAGAATAAACGGAAGCTAGCGAAGAACAAGGTGACGACGCGCGTAGGAAATGGATCAAAGGTTGATGTGATCGTGGTCGGCACGCTACCTCTTCATCTACCATCAGGATTAGTTTTATACTTAAATAATTGTTATTTGGTGCCTGTGTTAAGCATGAACATTATATCGGGATCTTGTTTATTGCGAGACAGTTACTTGTTTAAGTCCGAGAATAATGGTTGTTCGATTTATATGAGTAATATGTTTTATGCACATGCACCTTTGATAGATGGTCTATTCTTATTGAATTTCGATAGTGGAAATACACATATTAATAACATTGAAGCTAAACGTTTGAAATCGAGCGATAACTCGACCTATATGTGGCACTGTCGTCTTGGTCACATTGGAGTGAAGCGTATGAAGAAACTCCATTCCGATGGACTTCTTGAATCACTTGATTTCGAATCACTTGAAAGATGCGAAGCATGTCTGATGGGTAAAATGACTAAGACTCCATTTTCTGGTATGATGGAGCGAGCTACGGACTTATTGGAAATCATACATACCGATGTGTGTGGCCCAATGAGTGTAGCATCACGCGATGGTTATCGTTATGTTCTTACCTTCACAGATGACTTGAGTAGATATGGGTATATCTATTTCATGAAACATAAGTCCGAAACTTTTGAGAAGTTTAAGGAATTTCAAAGTGAGGTAGAGAATCAACGTAACAAGAAGATTAAATTTCTACGATCTGATCGTGGAGGTGAATATCTAAGTTACGAGTTTGGCGAGCATTTGAAGAAATGCGGAATACTTTCACAATTGACACCGCTGGGAACACCACAGCGTAATGGTCTGTCCGAACGTCGTAATCGAACTCTCTTAGATATGGTTCATTCTATGATGTCACTTACAGATTTACCGCTATCGTTTTAGGGTTATGCATTAGAAACAACCGCATTCACTTTAAATAGGGCACCATCTAAATCCGTTGAAACGACACCGTATGAATTATGGGTTGGAAAGAAACCTAAATTGTCGTTCCTTAAATTTGGGGTTGCGAAGCCTATGTAAAGAAGTTACAGCCGGACAAGCTTGAACCCAAAGCGGAAAAATGCGTCTTCATAGGATACCCGAAGGAAACTATTGGGTATACCTGTAGGGTTTCGTAGCATGGAAAACAAAATTTTTCTATCGCATACAAACAAACAAGCCAAGATCTATCTACTAGATTGTAGCAACGAGTCGATGGAATAACTTACCCTCGAAGATTCCAAAGTGTTTAATGAGAGCGGATTCTCGTGGGTGATGTAGTCGTACTCTTCCCGATCTCAAGATCGCGTAGACGATCCTTCCGGCGCTGCGTTCCGGCAGTGCTCCCGCAGTCGGTCACACATTCGGTACTCGACGAAGACCTTCCTCTCCCTTGTTCCAGCAGGCAGCGGAGGTTGTAGCACTCTCCTCGCGATTCCGGCAGCACAATGACGTGGTACCGGAAGTAGAGGGGAGATCTCGCAGGGCTTCGCCTTAAGCCGGAGCGAGTATGGTGGAGTATGAGAGAGCTCCTCGGTGATCTAGGTTTTAGACACACCAAGGAGGAGAGGCTAGAGCCGGCGGCTAGGGTTTGGGGCACCCCAAGTCGGCGGCTAGGGCAAAACCCTAGGGGGGCGGCGGCTATGGTGGTAGGCGCCAAGCTAGGGTTTGGAGGAGAGGTACTTGTGTGTGCTAGGAGGGAGCCCTGCCCCTCCTTATATAGGTGGAGGGGCCGGCGGCCAAGGGGAGAGAGGGGAGTCCCTCCCCAACTCGGCTTGGGTGGTGCGCCGGCTTGGGGAGGAGGACTCCCTCCCCAACTCGGTTTCACCTCCTCCTCCTCTTTTCCACTTTCCAAATTTAGCCGTTTAACTTTTCAATTTAGCTATTTGAATTTTCAAACTAGGATTCGATTAATCCTTTTTTTGGAACAGCGATGACACTTAGTACATGATGCAATCATACCAAATTGATACAACACATTCATGTACCCTTCCCCTCCGGAGTGCCGGACATTTTGGAACCTTCTAGAACATTCCCGATGAAAACACCGGAATCATTCCCGAACTCCGAAACAGGACTTTTCTTATATGAATCTTATTCTCCGGACCATTTCGGATCTCCTCGTGATATCCCGGATCCCATCCGAGACTCCGAACAACATTCAATCTCTTTCTCATTCATTCCATAACTACTCAAACAACGTCGAATCCTTAAGTGTGTCTCCCTACGGTTCGCGAATTATGCGGACATGATCGAGACACTTCTCCGAACAATAACCAATAGAGGAATCTGGAAATTCATATGGCTCCCACATATTTCTATGATTACTTTGCGATCGAATGAACCACTTACATACGATACCAATTTCCCTTTGTCTCACGATAGTTTACTTATCCGAGGTTATGATCGTCGGTATCTCTGCATACCTAGTTCAACCTCGTTACCGATAAGTACTCTTTTCTCGTTCCCATGATATGTGATCCCTTGTGAGCCAGTCACATGCTTGCAAGCTAGTTGGATGACATTCCACCGAGAGGGCCCAGAGTATATCTATCCGTCATATGGATGGACAAATCCCACTCTTGATCCATGTGTCTCAACCAATACTTTCCGAACACTCAATGCCACCTTTATAGCCACCCAGTTACGGTGTGGTGTTTGATGTCATCAAAGCATCCATTCGGTAAAGGTGATATGCATGATCTCATGGTCGAAGGAATTAGGTTACTATGTACCAGAAGCATATAGCAATTGAACTATTAAAATGACTTGATCTTTATGCTACGCTTATCTATAGGAGTATGTCCACCATATCATTCTCCTAACGATATGATCTTGTTGTTGATAACATCTCAATGTTCATGATAGGGAAACCACAATCATTTATCAACCAACAAGCTAGTGATGTATAGAGGCTATACTAGGGACTTCAAATTAAGTTTACAAATCACACAAGTATCAATGTTTCCTTGTTAATACTATTATAGCATGAATGCAAACATTTATCATAAACACAAAGATATAATAATAACTACATTTATTATTGCCTCTAGGGCATATCTCCAACAATACCTTCTATCATAGATCCGAGGGCAAAATCTTCGTTGCCAAGAATGGATCCTTTCTAGAGAAGGAATTTCTCTCGAAAGAAGTGACTTGAAGGAAAGTAGAACTCGACAAGGTTGTCGAACCTTCTCTCGAACTTGCGAGTAGCGCAGCACCAGAAGTGGTTCCTGTGGTGCATGCACCAATAAGAGAGGAAGCTAATGATGATGATCATGAAACTTCGGTTGTAGTTGCTACAGAGCCTCGCGGGTCAACTAGAACTCGTACCACTCTTGATTGGTATGATCCCGTTATTTGTGTCATGTTGGTGGACAACACCGATGACCCTGCGACATATGAGGAAGCGATGATGAGCCCAGATTCCAATAAATGGCAAGAAGCCATGAAATCCGAGATTGGATCCATGTACGAAAACCAAGTATGGACTTTGGTGGACTTACCAGATGGCCGGAAGGCTGTCGAGAATAAATGGATTTTCAAGAAGAAAACAGATGCTGATGGTAATGTTAATGTCTATAAAGCTCGACTTGTCGCAAAAGGGTTTCGACAAATTCAAGGAGTTGACTACGATGAGACTTTCTCACCAGTAGCAAAGCTAAAGTCTGTAAGGATTTTGTTAGCAATCGCTGTATATTATGATTATGAGATATGGCAGATGGATGTCAAAACAACGTTCCTCAATGGAGACATTGATGAAGAGTTGTATATGATGCAACCCAAAGGTTTTGTCGATCCTAAAGATGCTAACAAGGTATGCAAACTTCAATGGTCCATATATGGATTGAAGCAAGCATCCCGAAGTTGGAATCAACGTTTTGATAAGGTGATCAAAAGTTTTGGTTTTATACAAACTTATGGAGAACCTTGTATTTACAAGAAAGTGAGTGGGAGCTCTGTAGCATTCTTAATACTATATGTAGATGACATATTGTTGATTGGGAATGATGTAGACCTTCTTAATAGTGTCAAGGAATATTTGAATAATAGTTTTTCAATGAAAGATCTTGGCGAAGCAGCTTACATATTAGGCATAAAGATTTATAGAGATAGATCGAGACGCCTAATATCATTGTCACAAAGTACATATTTGGACAAAGTTCTAAAGAGGTTTGGAATGAAGATAGCAAGAAAGGGTTCTTGCCCATGTTGCCCAACATGACCTTGAGTAAAACTCAAAGTCCGGCAACGACAGAAGATAGAGAAAGGATGAGTAAGACTCCCTATGCCTCAGCCATATGATCTCTAATGTATGCCATGCTATGTACTAGACCCGACATTGCATATGCTGTTAGTTTGACTAGCAGATATCAAAGTGATCCAGGAGTAGATCATTAGACAGCGGTCAAAAACATCCTTAAGTACTTGAGAAGAACTAAGGATATGGTTCTTTCTTATGGAGGTGATGAACAACTCGTTGTTAATGGTTACACCGATGCTAGTTGGAACACCGATCCGGATAATTCTAAATCTCAATCTGGATACGTATTTACTTTGAATGGTGCAGCAGTTAGCTGGAGGAGTGCAAAGCAAAGCATTGTGGCGAGATCTTCAACTGAATTGGAATACATAGCTGCTTCGGAGGCTTCACAAGAAGCGATATGGATGAAGGAGTTCATTACAGAGCTCGGTGTGGTTCCAAGTGCGCTGGACCCAATGTATATCTACTGTGATAACATGGGCGCCATAGCCAATGCGCAAGAACCAAGGTCACACAAGAAGCTGAAGCACATCAAGCTACGTTTTCACGCTATTCGAGAACATGTCCAAAATGGTGACATAAAGATTTGCAAAGTACACACAGATCTGAATGTGGCGGTTCCGTTGACTAAACCTCTCCCGAGGGCAAAACATGACCAACAACAAACTGCCATGGGTGTTCGGTATATTACCATGTAATCTAGATTAGTTGACTCTAGTGCAAGTGGGAGACTGTTGGAGATATGCCCTAGAGGCAATAATAAATGTAGTTATTATTATATCTTTGTGTTTATGATAAATGTTTACATTCATGCTATAACAGTATTAACAAGGAAACATTAATACTTGTGTGATTTGTAAACTAAATTAGAGTCCCTAGTAAAGCCTCTTTATAATACTAGCTTGTTGGTTAATAAATGATTGTGGTTTCCCTATCATGAACATTGAGATGTTATTAACAACAAGATCATATCGTTAGGAGAATGGTATGATGGACATACTCCTATAGATAAGCGTAGCATAAAGATCAAGTCATTTTAATAGTTCAATTGCTATATGCTTTCTGATACATAGTAACCTAATTCCTTCGACCATGAGATCATGCATATCACCATCACCGGAAGGATGCTTTGATGACATCAAACACCACACCGTAACTGGGTGGTAATAAAGGTGGCATTGAGTGTTCGGAAAGTATTGGTTGAGACACATGGATCAAGAGTGGGATTTGTCCATCCATATGACGGATAGATATAGTCTGGGCCCTCTCGGTGGAATGTCATCCAATTAGCTTGCAAGCATGTGACTGGATCACAAGGGATCACATATCACGGGAACGAGAAAAGAGTACTTATCAGTAACGAGGTTGAACTAGGTATGCAAAGATACCGAAGATCAAAACCTCGGATAAGTAAACTATCGTGAGACAAAGGGAAATTGGCATCGTATGTAAGTGGTTCATTCGATCGCAAAGTAATCGTAGAAATATGTGGGAGCCATATGAATTTCCAGATTCCTCTATTGGTTATTGTTCGGAGAAGTGTCTTGATCATGTCCGCATAATTCACGAACCGTAGGGAGACACACTTAAGGATTCGATGTTGTTGAGTAGTTATGGAATGATGAGTAAGAGACCGAATGTTGTTCGGAGTCTCGGATGGGATCCGGGATATCACGAGGAGATCCGGAATGGTCCGGAGAATAAGATTCATATAAGGAAAGTCCTGTTTCGGGGTTGGAGAATGGTTCCGGTGTTTTCATCAGGAATGTTCTAGAAGGTTCCAGAAGGTCCGGCACTCCGGAGGGGAAGGGTACATGAATGTGTCATAACAAATTGGAATGGTTGCATCATGTACTAGGTGTCATCGCTGAGCAAAATAAAGGGATAAATCAAATCCTAGTTTGAAAAGTCAAACGCCAATTTGAAAAGTCAAACGGCAAGTTTGCTTGGTGGAGGGAGAGTAGGAAACCTACTTGGGGAGGAGTTCCTCTCCCTCCACCCGCCGACCTTGGAGGCCGAGTTGGGGAGGGACTCCCCTCCCCTTGGACGGTGCCCTCCACCTATAAAAGGAGGAGCAGGGCTGCCCCTCCAAACACACAACTCCACCACCCAAAACCCTAGCCCTAGCCGTCGGCCCTCCTGCAGCCGCCGCCACCCAAGGGCAAACCCTAGCCGCCGACTTGGGGCTTTCCCCAAGCCCTAGCCGCCGGCCTAGCCTTCTCTCCTTGGTGTGTCTAAACCCTAGATCACCGAGGCCTCTCTCATAGTCCACCATACTCGCTCCGGCTTAAGGCGAAGCCCTGCGAGATCTCCCCTCTACTTCCGGTACCACGCCGTCGTGCTGCCGGAATCGCGAGGAGAGTGCTACAACCTCCACTGCATGCTGGAACAAGGGAGAGGAAGGTCTTCATCGAGTACCGAACGTGTGACCGACTGCGGAAGCGCTGCCGGAACGCAGCGCCGAAAGGATCGTCTACATGATCTTGAGATCGGCAAGAGTACGACTACATCACCCACGAGAATCCGCTCTCGTTAAACACTTTGGAATCTTTGAGGGTGAGTTATTCCATCGACTTGTTGCTACAATCTAGTAGATAGATCTTGGCTTGTTTGTTTGTATGCGGTAGAAAT
Organism: Avena sativa; assembly: GCA_916181665.1. NCBI lineage: Eukaryota > Viridiplantae > Streptophyta > Magnoliopsida > Poales > Poaceae > Avena > Avena sativa. The sequence continues at coordinate 391,131,363 of OV702280.1, read as the reverse complement.
TTTTTGTTTTCCATGCTACGAACCCCTACAGAAGATAACACAGTCCCGACAGAAGAGTTACGAAGATCCTAAGCGTAGAGAAGTCACCTATGAGGTAGGTGATAGAGCTTATCTTAGAGTGTCACCACTTCGTGGAGTGAAGAGGTTTGGTGTCAAAGGTAAATTGGCCCCAAGATATGTTGGACCATTCAAGATTCTGAGTCGTAAAGGAGAAGTAGCTTATGAGATTGAATTGCTAGAGTCTTTGTCAGCTGTTCATACTGTGTTTCATGTGAGTCAGCTTAAGAAATGCCATCCAGAAATGGAAGAGACTTCTTTGAAGGACACTATACCTTTGGAAGAGGTCCAATTGGAAAGTGATCTCACTTATGAGGAGAAACCTATCAAGATTCTTGAGACTGCAGGAAGAATTACTTGGACTAAGACTATCAAATTCTGCAAAGTTCAATGGAACCATCATTCCGAAGAAGAAGCAACATGGGAAAGAGAAGATGATCTTCGGAAAGACCACCCTCACCTATTTGCTAGCCAATCCGAATCTCGAGGGCGAGATTCACCTTAAGAGGGTTAGATTTGTAACATCCCTAAAAGCATGTTTTCAAAGTTTGCATATCATCCATGCATACATATCATTTAGGGACCAAATATCAAACTCATTTCAAGAAAACAGTAGCACTTGGTGCTATTATTTTATGTAAGCAAAACATTGATAAAATTCTACTCTCCAGTGAGACATTATTTGTCTTAAATCAAGCCTTGCTTGCTCTATTATTACTTTGTTTGTTTGTTGGAGTTTAGTGAAAATTTACAAAACAAATATGATTTAAAAACCATTTTCAAAACTTATTCAAATTAAGTGCTATAGCACTGTTTGTTTTGTTCAATCAAAGGGACCAAGCTAGTACAGAGAGACCACATGGTTTATGCCCAAAAATATGACTGTTACACTCTACAAAAATCTAGAAAAGATTTGAATTCAAATGGCTTTTGATTTTATTTGATTTTGATTCCTAAAAAATCAACTCAGAAAAAGAAAAAGAAGTTTAAAACCCATTTTGGCCTGGCGCCACCTTCCTAGCCCAGCAAGTGAATCAGCCCACCCGGGTTCCCCCTCTCTCCTCTGTTTCTCACCGCGTACGCGCATACCCCCTCGCTGACAAATGGGCCCTGCAGCCACGTCACTCCGTCGTCCCCAAATCCTGCTCGCAGACCACGTCACCGCTGCCGTTGATGCCGATAATGGCGTGGCGTAATTAGCCTTGATTCTTCAAGCGTTTCCTGTCGCACTGCAGCCTACTTAAACCCCTCCCCCTCGTGGCCATTTCCCCCAACAAAGCTAGCCAGGAGCGCCACCAGGCTGCCAGTATTTGCCCTCACACCGCCGCGGTACCGACAGACTCCGGCGTGCGATTCCGGTGAGCTCTCGTCGCCCTTTGCCGTCTATTTTTGCCAGAGTGATCGCAGCACCCTTGCGCATCTTCTAATCCCATTGGTGCATGCTAGGACTATCGGGAGCCTCACCAACGACGACGACCGCAAGTGACCGACGCAGCCACAAACTCCGACGGGCTCTCCTGGTTTGTACCGACCGCGCCTCCCTCTCTCATTCACACTCACATGCTCGCCTTGACTGTACGCGTCTAACGCCACCCTTCTTGTGACTTAGCGTGAGCCGTAGCGTCGCCACCGTCTCCAGCCACATAAGCCCGACAAACAGCAACAACTCCGGCGAGCAATACCTGTCAACCACGAGCGCCCCTTCACCAACCAAACCCACCTCGAGCATCAGCAGCGCACGGCGAACACGGTAAGCCACCTCACCCTCTCCCGCGCGACCTAGTTCGTCGGCAACGACTCTGACAGAGCCGCCGCCACTCGCCGCCGCTAGCGCCGCCCGTCTGTGGTCGATAGATCTATGGCCGTAGGATCTAGATCCTACGTATAAGATTAGATCTGTGACGAAGAGGTAAGGAGCAGATCTGGCCGCGCGTTTTAGTTAGATATAACGGTTCGCAAGCACGATCCAGCGCGAAGCGGTACCAGCCAACCAGATGCCGCCGCGTGGCATGAGTTTCGTTTTAAAAATTTGAATTAGATCAATTAGATGGTTAAACTTGTTTAATTCATAACTTTTGATTCCCACATCCAAATTTGACAAATTTCATATCAATGGAATTAGGAGAGAAAATCCTTTTCATTTATGCAATGTGTTTAAAGTTTTGCCTCTGTTAGAATGGTTGTTTTTACAGAAACATGTGTAGACCTAATTTGTGTATATTAATTATTTGGAAAATGATTTGCTATTCAAATAAAGTTTATTTAGCTTGTTTTGTACTTGTTTATGATTCAATACAGTGCACTTGTCTTGTTTGGTATAGAAAATCATCACATGGCATATTGCATGCATTCATGTATTTTTGCTTGTATTAATTGTGTATGTGATTTTGTGCCATTATTTTATGTGTAGATTTTGGTGCAAATAGTGATTGTGATTGCGAGGATTGTAGCTACTCTCCAAACTACCAAGGCAAGTGGTGCTTCATGATTTATTCCTATGTTTTTCAACTATGCATTAGAAATATTTTGCTAGACTTGCATGGATATTTTGATCTATATGCTATGCTTGGGAAATCCTAGTAGTTGTAGAATTGCTAGAAATATTTCTAAGTCTTATCAATGCCATGCTTAGCCTAGCTAGTAGCAACCAAGGGTGGTTATATATTCATGCTATGAGAAAATATTTCTAAGTCTTTGGACTTGTATTTTGTTTAATAAAACAACTAAGTGAATGAAACACCTGGGTGGAATGGAAGGAATGGTTTATGTTGAGTGGTTACACAAGGCCCATTTCTATGGTTTACCTTGTGTATCTCACTTGTGGAAAGCCACCCAGGAACAAAGGGATTTGAGATGCCATATGTTAAGAAGCTTGTAGTGCAGCCACTTGGCAATATGGGCTCTGCCTGGATCATATAGGTTGCAATATCTTAGCCATTTGGACAGTTGGTGGTAGTGGGATGATAGGTTGGAACGCGTCCATTTGGTCTAAGGGAAGGCTTCTGAAAGGTCTTGTCTTGGTGAAAATCAAGTCTTGTGGGGAAAGTGCACAACCTCTGCAAATGGAAGACTCTAAGTACTTAGCCATGTCCCTGGTATTGGACAACTTGAGCATCAAGACATGGAAGCTATCAAGAATCTCCTCATCCAATTTCTAAGTAAAAACTTGTGGTTGAACAAGGGTGAAGGTTCCCCAATTTCTATTGGTGGTTCCTTGGGAAAGTTTTTGTCAAAGAAAAACTTAGTGTTTTCAACTAATAGGTAAAACCTATTTTGAGCAAAGCAAGCCTAAGCTACACTTAGCCAAAATGCATATAGTATCTAGTCTACCAATATTCTACTAAGGTATCACTTGCCAATACTATTCCAATGTATTGACCCACTATGGCTGTAACTTGTGATGTTGCAGGTTATTCTGATGATGATTAGGGGTTATGAGTCTACACTCAACATGCTTTCCTGTGGCACATGAATATGAAGACTTACTTATCTTATTATATATTTGAACTCTTGTATTAGGCCTGTGGCCATGGAGTTTGTAAAATACTATGTTTGTCTCTGGAATGATATGTAAATATGACCTTTGTTTCTGTGTACTTCATCTTAAACTTTGGATGCTAGCATTGATCCAGGGACTAGCATTGCAATCACATGGATCCTTACCTTTATAAAAGGAGGGATCTTACAGCTCACGAGCACGGGCAAGGTATTGATGGCGACGCTCTCCGGCCGCCCACGTCCTCGCGCGGGATCCCCACCTCGGTCTCCCTCACCCTCGACCTCGGTCGCCCTCACCCTCGACGCTTCGCTCCTCGACCTCTCCCACTTCCTCGTCGACCAAGTAATGACGGAGTAGGTCGGATGAGCAGCGGCTGCACCGGATCCGTCTGCGGGTTCTGCTAATCAGCCGTGGATGGGAGAAGAGGTAACGCTCGCTACTCTTGACGGTAAGAACACTTGCTACTCTTCTTCTTTTGCAGTCTGGTTAGCTTCACTAGCTAGCCGGGTTTTCTCTGTGGTGTGATTTATTGAATGTAGCTTCAGTAGTTGTTCCTGTGGTGAGCAGAATCTGATACACGCTGTGTAAATTTAGTTGATTCTTGTGATTACATTTGGATGGCTGGATGAGCATAATGTAGGTGTAGGTATCCATGTGAACATGTGAACATGGCTATTAGGATATCACCAAAGTGTCCATAATCTGATGTACACAATCAAATCCGGCTGCTGAAATGAGTGAAACTGAGTTGCACATATGTTTGTCATGTTACATGTTCAGTAGGTGTTATTCACACCATTAAAATAGACCTAGTAGTTTAGTGCTCATTCAGGAGTTGCATTTGTGAGTAGGTTTCTAACAAAAGTTGCAATCTGATGTACACAATCACTTGTAAGATCTTAAATTTAAATCCATCAGATTGTCCATTCTTGAGAGAACTCTTGCATACAACACATGCTATGCTTGCCTTCTTGAATGAAGGTGGCATAGGAAATCTAATATACTTGTTATATTTCATAAATAGTCCCTTCCAACGTTGTTGAGTTGTTTCTTTCGTAGAGTTGATATTGCTGTCTTTGTCCTTTAATAATCAGGATGGTTACCATGCATCAATTTTTACCTGCCTTCCTTCTTTCATCCAAAATATTATGCATCATTTTTTACCATGAAACCAATCTGATATGATCAGGTATGCGTCTTTCATCAGCACTATGCATCCAGTCCAGAGTGCCATCCTATGAAGCTATAAAGTTTTGATTACTTTTATTGTTAATTGCTAGTAGAGCACTAGAATGGATAACTCACTTTTCTGGGTCTGATCCGTGTTCATGAGAGAATAAAAAATGCTACTACTTGTTACATTGTTGTTAATAAACGATGACTATACGTGTATGTATATTTGTGGGACGTGATAGTTCGACCAACCTTTCATTTTCAACATGCACTAACAAATGTAGTAATAAGTCTACTTTACCCATGTGGTTGGATAATAAGTCTATTTTACTGTTTTATGAGCCTTACTTCTTAATTTTCAGGCCAGGGAGCATGCAGTTGCTGTTCTTCCAAGCCTTGAAGGGTATTTTCCGATATATGCTTTTGTTAAACAAGCCCCATGTGTACCCCTTGTTAAACAAGCCCCATGTGTACCTCCGCATGGCAGGAAACCCTACCTGGGCAGGTACGGCTACCTCCCTGTGCCTCTCTAAATCTTGGTTGCTCTGCTGCTGTATGTTGCTGGCTGCTGCTTGTTCATTTGCTTGTGCTGCTGCTTGTTGATCTGCTTGTGAGGTTGTTGCTTGTGCTACTGGCTGCTTGTGCTTTGTGTGTATACTCTGCAGATGTATTTACTACTTGTGCTTCTATGTTTATTGCGATTTTCGGGAACATTTAGTTCCGTGCTGATATCTACAAGCACCATGCTTACTGTCTTACATAAGATGTCGTACTGTGTATTGAGCATTATAGTCACTGCTATTTTGAGGGTAAACATGTTTCTTTAATTTTGTCAGTGGTTGTTTTGATTTCCTTGCTGCACTAAATGATAGCTAAAATGTTGGATATAAGCTAGATTGGATGGTTCCATCACTATATGCTAATACTTTACTAACATAATTAAATAATGGGCTCATCGGTGTTCTGCAGTTATTTTTGCATGTACACTGGATGCCACGAAATTATGTGTGCCTTACTTCTCTAATTTGTTACTTGCAGATATATACCTCCATTTCATCCAAAATTGGCGTACAAGAGCTCTAGGATGAAGAAGCCTGAATAAAACCTGTTTTTTCTTTTGAGGGGCTGAATAAAACTTACTGGATGTATTTGATATTTGATTGTTGAATACCAGATATGTACTATTCCTGATTGTAATCTACATTCTTTGTCTACTGTATGAAATATTATGTCTTTCTTCGCTCTGCTTGAAACAAATTATTTGTTATTACACCTGTATAGAGCTGATGTTTGGGCAGAAAAACGGTTACCCATTTGATCTGTGTAATTTTTTTTAGGCTAGAAAGTAAAAAAAATTGTCAAATGGGACATACTTGACCTGACTAGTGGGACCAGTGAATTGGCATGATTATTCCAAAAACTAAAATGAAATGTTCATTAAAACGGCCAAGGCCCAAAAACTAAAAGGTTGAGATGTTGGGCTTGGCATATCTAGCCGACTAGAAATGACATGGAAAATAACATAAATAGGCTGACTTCATGGGCTTGGCCCATGTAAACCACCAAACTGGATTGAGCTAATTTTGATTTAAGAAATTTTCAATTGGTCATGGATTTGCCATGTAGGATCGGCCATGTAGGATCTGACGTGGATAGGGCAGGTAGTCCTTGACCAAAACATTTGGTCATAGAATCTATGACCATCTGTATTGGTCATGGTAGTTTATGACCAATGCACAAAAAATGTCTTTATTGTTCGTCAGTGACTATCAGCTTTTGATCATGTGTTTTTGGTCATATGAAGGTCATAAATGAAGAACAATTACCATCTAGTGACCAATATGGAGGATAAAAAATTACCACATTTCTTGTAGTGTGATCATGTCCTTTGGTTATTTTCTATCAAATATTTTGCAAATCCAGTGTTGTCATCACCTGCATTTCAAAAAGGTCAGAAAATACTACTTTTAGAATAATATGATTATGGGTTATTTACCAAGAGGTAATAACCTACTAAGAAAGTTCCGGTGGTAAAGGAACATATTATCTAGGAATTAACAACCAACATTGTCAGTGATTCTTGCGCCGTGTATCACGCGTTAACCATGAGATTTGGAATGAGACAGAGAAGTCAGCTGGATCTACTTCCTTTCGTATGTAGGCAAGACGACCTTAACGTGACGCTATAATTCCTTGCATGGATTCAGCATATAGGTGGGCACTCTTAGGCCCCACAATTCTGGTGTCTAGATTATCTGTGAGCGGCCGCCGAAGGTATAGTCAGACCTTTATGGAGCTTGATAGGGGCACAACCGGCTCATAGAGTCTTCGTAAACTCATCAGGGTTATAGCTTATCCGAAAGGGGGCTTAACAGAGATGTAGCCTAGCCCGAAGGATCGTGTAGCCATGCGGGGTCGCGGAGAAGGGCAGTAATTGGCTTGGATCTTAGTATGGGCCTCATACCAAGAAAGTGTGAACAAGCCTGCAACTCGGATGTACAACAAAGCTAAAATCTCTCATGGGTAAAGTAATGCACCTCTACAGAGTGTAAGAACTGTAACTTGTTACTCCCTGTTCTGGAAAGGATCTACGAATGCAGCAGGAAAGAAACTCCACAAAAGTTCTGGTAAACTTATGAAGGCTGACAGGCATAGTTTCTTAAAATAAAAGCAACTTTTGAAGAAATGTTTATGAAAACCTGCATAGCCTATGACCTACGATTTGTGTTGTAGCTAGTGCATCAAACACTCCTTTTTAGTGAACTTGCTAAGTACGCTCGTACTCGGTCGTACCTTCTTAACCCTTGCTAGATTTGAAAGCCAATAAAGACGATGTCAACACCAATTTATGCTCAAGGAATCGACATCGAAATGTCAAGTTCTACAATGATGTCAATGGAGTCAAGATATACATCAACTGAAGAGAAAACAGAGTTTCTGATTAGATAGAAGGATCATATCTAGCCATAGAACCCACTTCTATAGAGCAATACACTAGTAGCATGTGCAAGCCAAATAGTTTAGATGATAGTCTATTAGTATGATAGTTATGAGTTGTTATTTCTGGATCTTATTTGTAAGAAGTTGCTTTCTTTCTCTATAACCTAGAGTGTTCTCTATATCTTTTGTAAAGAGTCGAGTTGTAACCTATAGTCATGTATTGGACCTGTTATGTTTCTGTTGTACCGTTCTGAGGGATGTAATACTAGTGAACAGTGTTTTATTGGTGTTATATCAACGACTATAGTGTACTACATCATGCAGTGCTATGCTAGGTCACCGCAGCTTTCACAATTATCATCTTTAGAAATAATTTTTAATCACGAGATTATGTCAATTATTTTTTATCCTAGAGATAAATCTCAGTTTGCGTCGACAATAAAGATGCATTGTACTTCTGGCATTCAGTGGTTGTATTTTCACATTTGCTTTTGATGACAATGAGTTCTTTTAAACAACTATGCCCAACCATCTATATCAAGGTCTTTATTTGAAAGATTCAAAATTTATAGTATGTTTGTACTGTTCTACTTTTATTTAAATATTCTTTTTTATAATGGACGGGCACGACAAAGCGCGTTTAAATTTTCCATTGGAGAATAAAAATGGACAAAGTTTGGGGCAGGCTTATAATCTCACAGCCAAAAGCAGAGTATCAATCAAGTCAGGTAGCTCAACAACCCGCAAAAGAAAAACTTAAACACCCGCAAAAAAAAAGTAGCTCAACAGATCTGCCAGATTTGTCTGCTGCAGCGCGCACAGTGCGTTTGGCGGATAGCGTCGTAGTGACGTGCGGCAGGCTGGACCGCACGCGAGCGATCGATTTATTGACCATAAACTCCGTGTCAGATAAACTGTGATCGGGAACGGTATCATCTGGAGTTTCACACAGAAATTAGAAAATTGATTGCGTGCACCCGTACCTTACTATTTAGAGTGGAGAGTAAGTAATTGAGCCCACCTGGCATAATCTCTTTTCTTTGCGAAATGGTTGTTAAACCTCAATTAAACTGTACTTTCACCATCCTTAATTATAAGATATTTCCACGTTTCGTATATACATACAAAATAAGAGAACCTACGTATCAAATGTCGTTTACGTATCAGAGTGGAGAGTAAGTAATTGAGCACAAATGCAGCTTGCTTTCGATAGCCGACAACGAATTCAGCGTGTTGATGATGGCCGTCGGCAGATCTTGGTGGCGCGAGGAGAGGAGAAAGGAGGAGGGGCACAGGAGGTACCAAAGCTAGGGGTACAAGCAGTAGCCGGAGTCGGGGCCTTCCTATATCCAAAATGCGGCTGCAACGGTGGCCATCATCGATGGAGAAAGTAGCGACAGTGGTCGGCGCCGGCGGAGGACGGAGCTGCAGCCATATATAGCACCGGTAAGATACGAGAGGAGAAGCTCCATCGTCTAGCAGGAAACAGTAAAGCAAATTGTTCTTTTAAAAGGCAAAATGAACCAAAAAATGCCTGGTAGCGCTTTCGACCCGCTTCCACCTTCCTTTCCACCACCACAGCCACTGCCCATCAGCTGGAATGCTGACGACCCCTACTCCATTCCATGCATGCCTTGTGGCATAATGCATGGAGGAGTGTGACTAGGAGGTGTCAGTGGTCCCGGAATCACAGTCGTATCTGGTCATGGACGCGCTTCTTCCGTGGAGGGTCGTCTGCGCTGGGCAAGTTGGCACCTTTTGTCCCTCCGCCCCCGATGACGTACACGCTGCCATGGTACCAGCCAAGCTTTTGACGCGCATTAGTGAAGGACGATGATGCCTGCACTAGTGGAGATCTGCTCCCTCCCCTCCCCCGCGATCTCCATCTGTGGGCCAGCCTCGCCGCATTAACTCCATGCATGGTTGGAGCCGTTGGAGGAAGATTGCCCGCCCCGGTTAGGTTTGTGACTCGGGGCAGTGTCTTCAATCGCCCCCGTGTGGTCTTGTCAAGGTATCAGGGGCAAGATGGCGCCTTGAAAGGGAGTCATGGCGGAGGAGAATGGAGCTAGCGTGGCGCATTGGTTGTGACACAACAGCGCCAACACCGCCCCTACAATCAGAGAGTACATGTAGACATGGCGAGCTTTGAGTCTAGCTGCAACGAATTCATCATCCCACCGTGGATCATGGAGAGGGCACTCTGAATGGGTCGTTGCGCATTACCATGTGTGCGGTTCTGGATATTGAGGGCCTCGCTGACAAGGCGTGGACGACGAACATGGTGAAGCGCATCATCAGCCACTAGGGGAAGGTATACTTCATCGAGGGTTCTTCTTCTGTGCGGAGGGAGGACACGTACGTGTACGTCCACCCTAAATAACTGGATGTGGAGGAGCAACCTGACGGCCGGCCATTCCGCGTCTCTTTCGGTTCAACCTCATAGCATGTCAAAGATTTAATTTCTCCAAGATGATCTCCTTGCGGCGAGCCCCGCTACTTCCTGACCTCGTCTCACCGAGCCAATAATCCTCGTTCATAAAAAAAGAGGCCCGTACATGATATTTTTTTTGTACGCATAAGATTTGATGATAGAGAAAATGCACCATGAGAAGAGACACCGTTTTTTCCTTTTTTGAACGATAAAAGGGTCACAAAGACCCGGAGCTACATTCATTAAAACCAAACAACAGGGTGGGAAATTACAACAAGGCCCAAGATTGAACTTGCACCCTTGCAAGAATTGGAGATCAAAGATAAGGTCTTGAAATATACAACAAGGACCCTAGGGCTAAAAGATAAAGAGCAATCCGGTCCTGGTCCTCCTCCACCGCGAGCGAGCCTCCATCGCCGGTCATCTTCGAGGCACCGGGGACGTACCACTTGGCACCGGGGAGACGAGAGCTCCGGCAGGAAGCTCCGAGAAAGGCCTCTGACTTGGAGGTTGAGAAGACCACCATATAGGCGTCTATCGAGGCCGCCTTGCCGACCATAGGTCACGGCGCCATCCCAGGCGACCATGTAAATTTGCACATCACTGCAGCTCCTGAAGAACACCCCTTTCAATCAGCTCTCTCTGCCCTATACCACCATGGCGCCTGGACAGAGAAGAAGAAGCCAAGGGGAGCGCTCCAATACACAGACTCCCGTGTCGACGCCGCGTAGAAGAGGAAGGACAGCCGCGCACTGCACCTCCTCCTCGCCACCACGTCCGGCCAGGAGGAACGATTCAGCACCCTCTGCACCTTCCAACCTCTCCTCCTCGCTTCCACAGCCGTCCAGGAGAGGATCAGACACACAGCACCTCAGCCACACACGAGGACAAACGGCTTTATTTGCAGAGACTGTGGCACCTCCACCGCCACCATGCTTCCACCATAGAGGCAACACCAGCAAGCAGCGGAGCCCTACACCCTGGATCTCGTCGCAGAGATCCAAAAGCCAGCTCCAAGACAACACTAGGGGCCAACAACAACTACTCCTAAGGCTAAAACTACAGCCAGCACCTCCCCTCAGCCAACCCTCGCCGGCGACGCCGACGAGGGAGGCCTCGGTTTGGGCCAGATTTTCTCTAGCTCTCCTCAAGCTACTGTAGTAGGCTGGGAGAGCAGAGGGGGAAAGTGGAGATTGACACCGTTATTTTCTAAATTTAGACACCACAAAAGCTTTTGATTTGGTGAGTTGGGCATATCTCTTGGATCTTCTCGAGGTGATGGGTTTTAGACGAGGTTGCGCTGATCGAAAATCCCACTCTACATATATGTGGGGTCCTGGGCTTATCCCGGGCGTCCATTTATGGGCCAAGCTTTGAGCAGCTGGTGATGCAATTTGCAAAGAACCCCCTCTCTTATATTATTCCGTTCAGCTAAAAACACCTCTAATCTATGCACGATTTACAGTGAGATCCCTGTGCTGCTAGTCACGTTGTACTACCTTGCTGCATGAACTATAACATCAGTCCAGATTCAATAAATCAATTAGTACATAATTTAATTTGTTAGCCATTTTACATGACATCCCTTCCGTTTTGTTTGTACAACAGAATAGGATGTGACTAATTTTGTTTTGACTAATCTGATAGTAGTATGTACTAGGAATAATGTCACATTTGGTGTGTAGTTCGATACCAAGAAATTTTTAGATAGCAGTACAGTATTCAGATTAGGATCATTAAATTCACCACATGGTTTTCTGTGAAAATCCGAATCAAACCATGCAGAAAACAAATCTGCTCTCTTTGCCATGAATTGCACATCATCAAAAGAAAACGGATCTGGAACGAGCACAAAAAAAGTAAGAAAAACGGATCTGAAGCTATATCACAAAGAAGAAAAGGGAACAGGTTCATGGACGGAAGGCGATGGAGGCGACGCGGTCCCTTCTTCTTCCAACCGCAGTCGAGCAGCATGAAGCTGCCGTCCAACCTGGCGTCGGCCGCCCTGTCGTCGTCCTCCCCGGCGAGGAGAAGTTCTGTGCGTGGTGGGCTGGTGGCTACTGGGCAAAGGCCGGAACCAGCAAGATCGGTAGGGGAGAGACAAACTGCCCAGATCCATGGTGCCGTGTGTGCAAGGGAGAAGGAGAGAGAGACGGGATGAGGACAAGGGAGGAGATAAGTTGTACGTGTCCACTTCCATTCCTTAGGGGAAAAGAGATGTACAAAGACAAGGTTGTGGATGTAATATGGTGTACACGAATCTTGGAACACTCTTCGCTGTTGGATAAGCCAGGAACGCCTACGCCTGTGTAGAATCGCCGTGTTCGGCGCTGATGGATTTGCCTCTTCCTTTCCACCTTCGGATGCAGAGTTCTACTCAATGGCAAGCCCCGGCCTAGAATTAGCCACAAAAAAGAATTATGATAGGGCAAGCCTCTCTCGCCGATGTTTTTTATCATGGGAATGGATCAACTGCACAATCTGTTTTGCACGATGTTGACCAATGGCGTTGTTCATCCTTTTCGTGACGCCCCGGTGCGCTTCACGGTCTCCCTTCACGCACATGATGCTACCATTTTTGCGGGACTAGAGGCGGGGGACATGGCAACAGAATGTGCTATCCTGAAGTCTTTCAGAGAGGCAAGGTACTCCAGACAGATCTACAAAAATCCGAAACCTATCCGATTGAATGCACTGAAGATAAAATCAAGGAAGCACTTCATATCTTCCGGACCAAGAAAGGATCATTCCCATGTACATATACTTTGGATTGCTGTGGTAGCATTTTCGTCTCAAGGTGATCCATTTCCAGCTCTTATCGACAAGATTCGAGCCGGACTTGCGGATCGTGGGGCAAGCTCTTCACTCATACCGACCATTTTGTTCTTTGCAGATCCGTCCTCTCCTCCATGGTACTTTACCACTTGGTGGTGTTCCGACCGCCTAAGTGGATCATCAAACGGATTGAAAGGATCATGAGAAGCTTTCGTTGGATGAAGCCTAGAGCCGTCCCAGGATCCACACCACATCTGCTTATCAACTAACTGCACTACGGGAAACGCTTGGTATGCCGAGGGCTTATTGTCGTCGGCGTAGCCAGGAAAACCCTCGGTGTAAGCTACGCCGACGGCTGCCCTCGGCGTATCGTCCTCGGCGGACCTCTCCCTCGGCAGAGCAGGCGCGGCCGTCGGCGTAGGACAAGACCGTCGGCGTAGGTCAACGCCGACGGCCTGACGGCGCCCGTCGGCGAACGTCGACAGCGCCGTCACACGGCCAGAAAACGGCGCGTCCGCTATGCCGACGGCCTCCCCCTTGGCCTACGCTCGCCATGTGGAGGCAGACGGGCGGCCTGGCGTAGCTGCTACGCCAACGGCCTCCCCCTCGGCGTACGCTCGCCACGTGGAGGCAGCGGAGCGACCTGGCGCAGCTGCTACGCCGACGACCTCCCCCTCGGCGTACGCTCGCCACGTGTAAGCAGCGGAGCGGCCTGGCAGCAGCGGGCTGGCCCTACGCCGACGGCCTTGCCCTCGGCGTAGCCGTGACCATTTGGTCGCCGAGGGCAAGGCCGTCGGCGTAGGACCAGCCCCAGTTTTTTTTGTTTTAGCTCACAGCTCACAGCAATTCTCACCTTTATTTCACACATGCTCATATCAAACATTGCTCATATCACACATTGTTCATATCACACATGCTCATATTAAACATTGTTCATATCACACATTGTTCATACATCATCCATACATCGTTCATACATCATCACACATCCCTACAACTCTGGAGGAGACGGGGTGTACCCGAGATCTCCCCTGGTGAAAAGGGCGACCTCTGCTGAGGGTTGCGTTCAGTAGAAGCAACAGAAGAGCCACCTGGCGAGGGAGTAGAAGTGTGAAGCTCGGGAGAACCACCTGCAGAATGGCCAGGAGATGGACCATTGTCATAAAGCGGTGTGATCTGACGCCCATCCGGTGAGGCGTGGCCAAAGTGCTGGTTCCCAGAAGCTCCCGTTCCCTACATGTTGCCTACATGTTAGCAACTTGCGAGGAAAAGTAAAGCGATAACCAGTGGGTTAGCAAAGAACTTACCGGTGTCGATGCGTAGTAGGTCATAGCGAAGCTATCCTTCGAAAAATGGCGCCGGCCCTGGCATGGGAGGCACGTGCCCTAAATCTTTATTCTGGACAGTTTGAATATTCACCAACATGGCCTGCAAGATAGTTTAGATGTCAGGCCGTAGTACAACAAACGGGGGGAAGTGGGACTTGTATCTTTTGCAAAAATAAAGGTTCGGACTTACATTTATGTATTGCATGTAGATCGCATTCGCCTCCTGATGCTGCCGAAAGGCCACCTGATATTCCTCATGAGCGGCATCGTAGGCCGCGTCTAACTCAGGCTACAATTTCAAATACAAGGAATCTCGTCAGCGGTTAGCCATGCAGGAACAAAAGTCATAAAGATGATGAAAACGAGAAAAACTTACATCATCTCTGGATCGACGAGGCTGGCCACGATGCGGGATAGGGGGGCCTTCGGCGGGGTAGGTAGCCTTGAGACGGATGAAGCTCGTGCTGAGGGTAGGCTTGACCTTCTTATTCAGAATCTTGAGGCGTCCATGCTGCAATCCGTGCCCCGACAGGACCAACGACTCCTCGTCGATCTCCGCATGAATGGGGTCATCAACATGGGGGTGACGAGCCTTCACCATTGTGCTGTAGTTCCCCAAGTCGTTCTGGGCAGTGCCGAAGTACACGGGCAACGAGGGTTGAGGCTCCGAGTAATTGGGCTTCTTTTGCCGCATCATCTCATAGACGGCGACGTCATGAATCACCTCCCCGGGTTGTGCCTCGGCCACCTGTATCGCGAAAAGAAATATTATGCATATGAAGTACAAACATGACGAGGAATACACGCAGGTCGTTCCATGTATATACGTACCACCTTCCCCTTGAAGCGGTCAAAGTTGCGGTTTCTCGCGCAGTGCGTTCCACCATCGCCTCGGTTATCCGCGTTCCGCCTCGACAAGGCTGCAAACTCCTCATCTTCTCTGAGCCACCTCGTCCTAACCAGCTCCTCCCATGTGAGTCAATGTGGCTCGGCCCAATTGGGGATAACCTGAAAATGCAATACTCAACTCTAGACAATGCAATGGCAACTTAGCAGCAATGTAGAATCTCATTGACATTTTACTCACTGACATGTACTCTTCTGGCGTCATCGAGTACTCAGGATTAGGGTTCCTACCGACAATGTCTTCCTTCCTGACCCTCACGCCCCTGTCAGCCCAGAAGTGGCTAGCGGCCGTGACCTTCTGGTTGTACCACACCTGGGGGGTCAACTTCACACAAGCCCCAAGCAAAGTCCTCTGCGCCTTCTCCTGGTCCTCCTCGGCCACACGGTAAAAGCACTTCAATCATGCATAAGAATCATGAGTTAGCACGGTGGGGTCATCAAGTATGAAAATAACTCGAGAAATATGCCTTACCCAAAACTTGGTGATGACAACATCAGCAGCTGTCGGAAAGCCCGGGACACGGGTAGTCTGGTAGTCCGCCCAAGTAGCAGCTAGCTTCCTGTCACCCTCGTGGGTAATGTGATAGCCCGGCCAGAACTTCCTAATCAGACCTCCAACGAGGCTGTTAGGAAGGCGAGTCTTGGTCCCCGGAGGAAATTTCCAATTGCTGCACAATAATAAACATTAGTACACAATAATTATTTATGACCAACATGAAATAAAATGTTTTAAATTGCCAAATTAGTACACTTACTCAAGGCCATCTGGAATAATAAGGGCTTTCGCCTCCTGAGTCCTAGGCTCAAACTTCTCGTCAGGGACTCCTGATTCCCCACGATTCCGCAATTTCTTCGGCCCCACCAACTCGCGGCTAGTGTCCGCCTCCGTATCGGTCCCCGCCTCCCTCTCGGTCCTCGCCTTCCTCTCAGACTCTGCCTCCCTCTCGGACTCTGCCTCCCTCTCGGCCCTGAAAGGCTGCTCTATCAGGAACAACTCAGGAGCCACGTCGCCAGAAGCAGAGGGTGGTGGGTCAAAGTCCATGCCTCCTCCCGTGGCACCTCGTCCTCCTCGACCTCGGCCTCGACCCCGTCCTCCGCCAGCAGGAGCAAGATCGGAGTAACGCGGATTGGGATTTGGCTGTCTCCCACTCCGTGTAACTCTTTTCTTGCACTGCTTCAGCGCATCAAGCAAGGACGAACTGGTTGCCTTGCCGCTGCTCATATTGTTCAATCACCTGCATTAAGTAAGAGAAAACAGTTAAGCACAAAGACATAATAAAATGTATACACAAAGAATAAAGGCATAATGCAATTAAGAAAACAGTTAAGCACAAAGACAAAAAAATGCATTAAAAAATAAATACTCACTATCATTTTCATTCTTATTCTCACTATCACTATATTTTGAGTAGAAATCTGGATTCTCATCGAAGGGTGTAGGCTCATCATCGTTGTCATTCTCGGTATGGAGCTTCTCGAGCATACTTATGTCATGTAGATTCACCATTGACTCACCCCGAGTTTCTACATCGTTCCCAAGGTCCTCAAGATCAACCGGTTCTAAATCAAAGTGTCTGAAGTCCTCTTGCTCTTGATAGAAAATTCCCTCGTACGTTACAGGGTTAATGTTGTTGTAATCGTCCTCGGAGGGAATCGGTAGGTTACCATGTGGCGATACCTGGAACACGACTTCCCAGCCCTGGAGTTCCGCTTTCTGGCATGGTAGGGCAAATAATAAACTTGGTTGGCTTGGTGAGCAACAACAAAGACGTCGGCTCCGCTATAGGTGGTTGAAGGCCTAACTTCAACTAACTCAATGGAAGTGGTACTTCTCAGTCCACCCCTTGGGTCAAACCAGTGGCACTTGAACACAACAAGATTGAGTTCGACATTCGTACGATTGAAGGTCAGCTCGTATACATTCTCTAACCTTCCGTAGTAATCAAGGGAATCGGCTCCTTTGGTGAACACCCCAGTATTTACCGTTTTTGCATTCGGTCGCCCTTTCTGGTGCGTCTCTGTATGGAAGCAAAACCCATTCACACCATACTTCTCATACTTCATGACGACACTGTTACAACCTTGGGAAACACATTTCAGCTTATCTGACATCTCAACGTTGGGATCAGCTCCCTACAGGTACAGTTCAAATTTGTTGCGTTCAGTAGTTACGTGGAATAAGAGGGACAAGTCACATATTGCAAGGTAAGAGGGACAGGTTAGAAATTACTTTTTCCATAAACCAGGACACAAAGTTTTTTTATTTCTGGGAGAACCCTCTTTCAGTAGAGTGTCCAACTCCATGGGAGAGGGATCCGTCGGTCCCGGCCACTGTTCATCCGTGAAATCGCTAAGAAGGATAAAATAAGCATTAGACGGAGACCGAGTTACTAGCTGCATAGAGCATTATGCATAGAGAAATAGGGTGTTCACCATTTTACCTAATGAAATCGACCACTTCCTTCATGTTCATAAGCATATAGAGCATTATGCAATCCTTCTCTTCCTTCGGCAACCTATATTTTAGTCCTTTACCGGCCTTGCCACCGGGAAATTGGAATAGTTCGAGCTTGGGGTCATTCTTGGGCAGGTCGACATTGTAACGAGAGACCGGGCTATGCATAGTGGGAACATCATCGGGCCAGTAGGTTGTCGCGGCGTCTGACATCTCCCGAAGGCATGTTGCTTCAGCTATGCATGCTTCAATCTTGGCTTTGTTTCTAGTTATCTTTTGAATATACTTAAACTCTCTCTCAATACAAAATTTCCAACGAAATTGCACCGGCCCCCCCAAGAGTGCCTCGTTCGCGAGGTGCACAATGAGATGTGTCATCGGAGTAAAGAAGCCTAGCGGAAAGATCATCTCCAAATTGCATAGCAACTCCGACACCTGAACTTGCAGCTTCTCAATAACCAGAGGACACTCGGATCGTCTACCCCCCTAGACGTTCCTCTGACAGGGGTAGCCCGGCGTAGCTCTCTCTTGTTTTGTGTTTGTTTAGGTAATAGGGTGATGTAAAACCATGTTGGTTCACAAGTTGGGGCACTATCCTACCCGATTTCACCTCGACGGGGAGATTCCCCCTTATACCGGTCCGGAACCTTCGCTTCTAGGTTAGAGCACATGCATGCGAGGGGGGACACATGCAAGCACCTATACCAACCTCTCACCACACTCACACACATATGCTAGGGACACATGCAAGTTTTCATCTGATTCCGATGTTCTCGTGGTCTTCCTCCGGCGAAACCCTGATCTGTGCACACTCGGATCGTCTACCCCCCTAGACGTTCCTCTGACAGGGGTAGCCCAGCGTAGCTCTCTCTTGTTTTGTGTTTGTTTAGGTCATATGGTGATGTAAAACCATGTTGGTTCACAAGTTGGGGCACTATCCTACCCGGTTTCACCTCGACGGGGAGATTCCCCCTTATACCGGTCCGGAACCTTCGCTTCTAGGTTAGAGCACATGCATGCGAGGGGGGACACATGCAAGCACCTATACCAACCTCTCACCACACTCACACACATATGCTAGGGACACATGCAAGTTTTCATCTGATTCCGATGTTCTCGTGGTCTTCCTCCGGCGAAACCCTGATCTGTGCACACTCGGATCGTCTACCCCCCTAGACGTTCCTCTGACAGGGGTAGCCCAGCGTAGCTCTCTCTTGTTTTGTGTTTGTTTAGGTCATATGGTGATGTAAAACCATGTTGGTTCACAAGTTGGGGCACTATCCTACCCGGTTTCACCTCGACGGGGAGATTCCCCCTTATACGGGTCCGAAACCTTCGCTTCTAGGTTAGAGCGCATGCATGCGAGGGGGGACACATGCAAGCACCTATACCAACCTCTCACCACACTCACACACATATGCTAGGGACACATGCAAGTTTTCATCTGATTCCGATGTTCTCGTGGTCTTCCTCCGGCGAAACCCTGATCTGTGCACACTCGGATCGTCTACCCCCCTAGACGTTCCTCTGACAGGGGTAGCCCGGCATAGCTCTCTCTTGTTTTGTGTTTTTTTAGGTCATAGGGTGATGTAAAACCATGTTGGTTCACAAGTTGGGGCACTATCCTACCCGGTTTCACCTCGACGGGGAGATTCCCCCTTATACGGGTCCGGAACCTTCGCTTCTAGGTTAGAGCGCATGCATGCGAGGGGGGACACATGCAAGCACCTATACCAGCCTCTCACCACACTCACACACATATGCTAGGGACACATGCAAGTTTTCATCTGATTCCGATGTTCTCGTGGTCTTCCTCTGGCGAAACCCTGATCTGTGCACACTCGGATCGTCTACCCCCCTAGACGTTCCTTTGATAGGACTGGGCTCCGGCGACATCTCCCTGAAACTGGTCGTAGTGGTGTCCCTGCTCTTGAAAACCATCTTGGAGATGCCTCAAACTGGCTGGAGGACTGGACTCACAAGGATGCCTATTTATAGTACAAGCAGCTTGACATAATGTCGACACTCACGACATAATGTCGACACTCACGACATAATGTCGACACTCACCCCCTATTATTAATGCTGACTCATGTTTTGTCCCAGTTGGTGTCTCCAACCGGGACTAAAGGTTCATCTATAGTCCCGGTTGGTGACACCATCTGGGACAAGGTACGACACTCACCCCTATTATTAGTGCTGCCTGGCCCAGTCTGCCGCAATCCCTTCAGTCACGGTTGGTTTCTCCAACCGGAGCTAAAGATGAACCCTCTCTTTATAGGCATTTCCTTCTATTTATAGGCTGCTCGATCCAGCCTGCCCGCCCTTTCCTCTATTTATAGGCCTTTTCCTCTAAATACAACATATAAGAGAGGAAGGTGTGGATGTGTGGATAGCCATGGCGCGATCGCCCTAGATATAGAGGGAAAGGGCGGGAAAACTTGGCGGGAAGCTTTGCAAAATGGCGGGAAATATCTTTAGTCCCGGTTAGTGACTACAACCGGGACTAAAAGCTCTCGTAAAAAAGAAAGGGCGGGAAAACTTGGCGGGAAGTGGTGAGAAATGGCGGGAAATATCTTTAGTCCTGGTTTGTGACTAGAATCGGGACTAAATGAATATTATATTGAGATTCTTTATATTTTTCTTATAATAATAGACATATTATTTGTTTTATTTGGATTTTTACAATAAAATATATGATTTTCCAAAGTTTTATATTTGATTTGAATTAAAAAAAGAAAATTTACAAATGAAATAATTTATAAATGATGCAAACAGATATATGGATATTATATTAAGATTCTTTATATTTTTCTGATAATAATAGACATATTATTTGTTTTATTTGGATTTTTACAATAAAAGATATGATTTTCCAAAGTTTTATATTTGATTTGAATTAAAAAAAGAAAATTTACAAATGAAATAATTTATAAATGATGCAAACAGATATATGGATATTATATTAAGATTCTTTATATTTTTTTAATAATAATAGACATAGTATTTGTTTTATTTGGATTTTTACAATAAAAGATATGATTTTCCAAAGTTTTATATTTGATTTGAATTAAAAAAAAGAAAATTTACAAAAAAACAAACTAGTCGCGGGTCGTGGCTCGACCCGGGCCTAGAGGGTGCCTGCGCGCGTGAAAATAAAGCGGCCTAAAAAACACACTAGTCACGGGTCGTGGCTTAACCCATGTGGCATCCCGCAAAACCACTACTAGAAAATCGCGTTGTTTTTGTGCATTGCATCATCATGACCGCATGCTCATGTCATCATGCCACATTGCATTTGAGCATCGTCATCGTCTTGCATTTGCTTGCATAAAACTATTTTCGAAAAGCCTGGTTTTGTTTTCTAAACGCCCCGTCTTTATTCAAACGCAAAACCCCGGACCTCCGGATTATTTTGTTTGTCTGCTATCGGTTTGCAAACAGTGCATTTAAAATAAATAAAATATTAAATTATTTTTAGTGGAGGCAGTCGAACGGGCCGATTCGACCCGAACGACCACCCCCAGGAATTAAAATCGGCCCACCCATAATCCTAAAACTACCCAACCTAATCTACCCACACCCCCTCCACCTCACCCCACCCAATCCCCTCTCGCCACCTCACCTCTCTCCCTCCCCCCACCACTCACACGCTGCCACGTCACCCAGCCACCTCTCTCTCCTCTCAACCCTGCCCCAGCACACACTCACACACACACCTACCCGCCAGCCCCCACTCCTGCCGCTGCCCCTGGGTCCCACCCCCCTGACCCCACGTTCCTTCCCCTGGCCCACCTCCTTTCCTCTCTCCTTCCCCTCTCTTCCCCACCGCGCTCCACCCTCCCTCTCCCCCGTCCGGCTCACCTCCCCCGCCCCTCGCCCGAGCGCGCCACCCCCGTCGCCCCTGCCCCGCGGCCGGCCGCCCGCCTCGCCTGGCCGCCTCCACCGCCACCGTCAGCCACCCCAGAGGCGCCTCCGCCGCCGGCGTTCCCCCTCCCCTTCTCCACTCTCTACCCCGCAGCTTCCTCCGGCGCCGCCCCTCGAGCTCGCCCCCAGACGCTGCCGCTCCGCGCCCCACCCCCTCCCCTCAACCTCGCGCTCGCCTCCACGCCCCGCCGCCGTCGGCGACCCTCCCTGCATCGCCTCCACCCCGTCCTTCCCCGCCGCCGGCCTTCTCTCCATCCGCGCGCCCCTCCGCCCAAACCCGCCGCGTCGCCGGCTCCTCTGCGACCTCCTCCTCCTCCTCGGGCCGAGCCTGCGTCCCGCCGCCGCCTGCACGCTCGCGTTGGCCGGAACCTGGCCACCCGTGCGGCGCATCCGTCCCCCGGCCGTCCTGCCACCGCCCAGCTCCCTCGGCGCTGCCCATGCGACCTCGCCTCGTCCCCGTGATCTCCTGCCACCGGCGTCTCCCCGGACCAGGCTCGACAGGCAGCCCTGCACGCGTGCGTGGTCCACGCCCGAGGCCGCTCGGCCCTGCCAAGCCCATCCACGCCGCCCCTGGATGGGTGCGTACCGCCGTCGACCGCGGCGCCCTCTCCCTGGCCGCGCAGTCACCGTCCGGCCCCGAGCCCCGCGTCCTTCCCCGTGCGTGTATGCGTGTTCAGGGCCAGCTCGAGCTGGTGGTACGCCAAGATCTACCGGCACCGAGAACCCCAACCCAAGGAGGACCGGAACGCAAGACCCTGTTCCCGAAGGCAAAGTCCGGACCCGAAGACCCCATCGCCAAGTTCTACTTCCCTTGTGGCCAAGGCCCCTAAGCACGCCGTCACCACGACGTCAAGGTCCAAGAGCCCCATCGACATCAAGGAACCGAAGGAGGGCTATGAGGTACCTGGTACCGCACAAGCTCGTCATCGACCACACCGACGCCAAGATCTACTCCTCGGAACCCGAAGACCGATCCCGGCGCCCGGAACCCGAACCCCTCGCCAAGATCTTCAGTGCCGAGACCCGAGTCCGACACCGACAACCAAAACCGCGGAACCGACAAGTTCGCCTACCGGACACCGTGCGACAAGATCATCTCTCGGACGCCCAGGTCGCCACCCGGAACGCCAAGTACTCCCTCGAGGACGCCGAATACTTCACCCCGGACACCGAGACCCCGGTGCGTCAAGTACATCGTCCCGAACGCCATGACCGTCGACATGACCCGAAGACCACGGAACGCCAAGATCTACCCCGTTATCTGAGGACGCTCCCATCGAACCTCGCCCCGTCGAACCCTGAACCCTGAGACCGAACCCCGAACCCCGGAACCCCAAGATCGTCGAACCCTAATGTGTGACCCCTTTCCTCGAGACCCTTTATTTTATAAATTGCCAACTATATAAATTGTCGCATATTTAATTGTTCAGGCATGCATACTTGTCATGTGGTTTGGGGGCCTTATGCCGATTCACCTAATTAAATATGGGGCCCATATGCGGGCAAATCTAGCCTTATATTGGCCTCATTTAAATTGGTGTAGCGAACCGGTGATATAGTTTGCCATGTTCAAACAACATTTAAATTGCGGGGTATCTAAATAACTTGAACCGTTTAATTAATTGTCGGGACCCCGGTTCCACTTAATATTGCCTAATTGCATCGCATCTTTGCCATGTCATACATCATACATGCATCATGCCCGATCTTTTGCCGTAGTATTAAATATTGCATCCGGTGTTTATTCTAGTGTTTTGCTTCTTCGCGGATAAGGCCGTTGAGTTGATGCGAGTGTCGACCCGATCTTCGGTTGAACCTTCGGCAATGTTGTCAGGCGAGCATCTCCCCCTTTCTACCTATCTTACTTTTATAGTATTTATTCCCTCCTGTTGATCTATTGCTATCTGTGTTGCGATGCTCTAGTTTTCGTACCCGTGATATCCCTTGCAGCCTTATATTGCCTTGGACACATCCTATTACCTGTTGTTTGGTAGATAGTTGGACTTGCGTGTCTTAGTCGCTCGCTCAAGTGCTGTTGCGTGTCGTCAAGTACCACAGTTGTTGGAGTATTGCCGCAAGTTAATTGTTGGAGATGATCATGGTTTTACTTATCGTTCACTTTAATTCCTGTTTAACAACTAAAATTGAAGTAAGTAAGAAGAGGCATCGGTGGGTGATAGATAATATTTGGTTTCCGACCGCCCACTTGTGTCCCGTAGGACCCCGAGTACTTGATACCTGTTCCTTGATTTATCGCGCTATCCACATACGGGGAATTATGGGCCCCCCTTAGCCAGAGCTTGATTCAGTCTTATTTCTTGGGGCCACAAACTAGTTTGAGGTTTTATTTACGATCATGTACTTATGCCATGCTTTACTGCTTTATTTACGATTGTGCGAGGAGCACACTGTACTGTTTAGGATCGGGACACGTTTTTGCGGTGTCGACAAGCCCAGTTTTGGGTTCCCAGTCGTTCACAGCCGTCCACCCAAACCTCGGGTCCGTCTCGGAGCTAGCTTACTTCGTTGCGGGTATACTCCAAGGGGTGGCCCCTTGAAATATTTCTGAATCCTGTGATTGCTTTGTCGTGAAAGCCTCGTTGGGTTTTGATTTGGTTTTTCCGAGGTCGATCGTGTGTGTGTTGCTATTTGTGCACCCCGGCCGGGTTAAAACTTTCTGAAAGCCGTGTCCGCGGTTATGGACGACTTGGAGCACAGTATCTCGACCATAGACGACTATAACTAAAGTAGAACTATAAATTTGACTTTATAATGACTAGTAATCAGCTTCACTATAACGGAATGGCTAAATAAAACTGCCCACAATTGCTTGTTTGGTTTGTCGCTTGCGATAATTGTATCTGACTAGTAAGTATTACAACTACAACGGAATGGCTAAATAAAAGTACCAACAACTGCTGGGTTTTTGGGTTATCTCATGCTATTTGTATCTGATTAGTAAGTGGTGCAACTATAACGGAATGGTTAACTAAAAGTGCCCACTGCTTATTTTTATCAGGATGATTACCTACACCTGACTAGTAATTGCTGCAACGATAACTGAATAAATAAATCTGCCAACTGTGTGAGTTCCTCGGTTGACTTCCTCGTTTGGTCTCGAGGGGGAAACACCAGGATGGGTTTGTTTGGTGGTAGCATCAGGTTGGTTTCCGAATAGGTCTTTCTTACCTCTCTCTAATAGCTGCCAGTTGTATCGAGTCTCTATAGGTTGTTTAGCGCTTGCTGCCGCTGCCGCTCAGTCCACCATACCTATGTAGGCGAGGACCGCCGAATTCTAGTCTCGCCGTGTACTGGCCTCAGTACTGATGCTCCTCTTTTTCCTTTGCCCTTTGTCGGCACCCCTTTTGTTTAAGCAGGTTTTGAGATCGACGTCGTTAGCAGGGTTAACCTTCCGGCTTGGCCTGGGCAGGGTTATGGACGCCATTGGTTATTCTTCAGGGCTCTTAGCCCCATTTGCCTCTTGTCCGTAGCTGGACGCTCTATCATTTTCAAGGCGATTTGGATCTTTGTATATTATATCTGTATTCTTGACTCATTGAGTCGCTGTTGTACATATATCTGTTCTGTGGGTCCCATCGAGGACTGTTGTGTAATGTTATTACTTCGTTTTCCACCCGCACGAAAGTGCCTGGTGGGCACCTTTGAATCGTTTCTATGCGGGTTTGGCGGGTTTCGCTAAAACTTGCATAGGTCCGATTCTGAGGGTGTTACAGAGTGGTATCAGAGCTCAGCAGTTGCGATACCCCACAAGTCCAGCCTGTAGGATAACCTAGCTAACGGCCGAAGTAGAGTGTCAAAACTATTTTTTGCAAAATCGGTTGGATAGTTCTGATTAGGTCTGATTTTATTCCTTACCCCTCTGCTATTCTCCTCTCACCCCTGCGTGTTTTGAATCCGCTCTCTTCTCTCTCTTCGAGTCCAGGATTTCTCGTGGTTGGGTTTCCGTCGTACCTTCAGGGTCTCCCTTTCTTCCTTTTATAACGGAGGTGCTACGATCATCAAATCTGCAACTTGTCCGTTGTACCCTTCATCCAATCTTTTGTTCTTGAGCTCTTCATCTATATGTGTTCCTTGCTGGATATCCGTATCGTTGAAAAACATATGAGAAGGACGAGCATTGGTGAAGTTGGAGTATACCTTGAGCATGTGTTGTTCATGCCAATGGAACCATCGCGGAACCTAATCATTGTGTCTTTCATACGATTTCTGCTGGCATCATCCCTTTGTTCCGGATACTGCCTATGAAGATCTTCAGTCTAAATCTCGAGAGTTGAGTTGCCTGATTCTCCTATTCATGTGCAGAGTAATGGTTTGGGTGCGCGATGGACTGATCACCATCCGACTACTCTTATCATTCGCTCTTGTACATCGAATCAGTGGATCCAGCAGTTTTACTCCGTCCACGGAAGCTAGAGGTGGCTTTATTTGTTGATACCTCTACCTTCGACCTTTTGTTTCCGGAGTGTTTCCCTAGTCGGTCACGGACAACGACCTCTTGTTAGTGGTGTCGCGAGGATCTACACGATGCGAGAAGATTCAGGTCGCCGACCTTCCTTCCGGTACCATGAGGCGGATCTCGAGGGCGAGATCCATTGTTAGTGGTGTCGAATTGTGGCATCCCGCAAAACCACTACTAGAAAATCGCGTTGTTTTTGTGCATTGCATCATCATGACCGCATGCTCATGTCATCATGCCACATTGCATTTGAGCATCGTCATCGTCTTGCATTTGCTTGCATAAAACTATTTTCGAAAAGCCTGGTTTTGTTTTCTAAACGCCCCGTCTTTATTCAAACGCAAAACCCCGGACCTCCGGATTATTTTGTTTGTCTGCTATCGGTTTGCAAACAGTGCATTTAAAATAAATAAAATATTAAATTATTTTTAGTGGGGGCAGTCGAACGGGCCGATTCGACCCGAACGACCACCCCCAGGAATTAAAATCGGCCCACCCATAATCCTAAAACTACCCAACCTAATCTACCCACACCCCGTCCACCTCACCCCACCCAATCCCCTCTCGCCACCTCACCTCTCTCCCTCCCCCCACCACTCACACGCTGCCACGTCACCCAGCCACCTCTCTCTCCTCTCAACCCTTCCCCAGCACACACTCACACACACACCTACCCGCCAGCCCCCACTCCTGCCGCTGCCCCTGGGTCCCACCCCCTGACCCCACGTTCCTCCCCCTGGCCCACCTCCTTTCCTCTCTCCTTCCCCTCTCTTCCCCACCGCGCTCCACCCTCCCTCTCCCCCGTCCGGATCACCTCCCCCGCCCCTCGCCCGAGCGCGCCACCCCCGTCGCCCCTGCCCCGCGGCCGGCCGCCCGCCTCGCCTGGCCGCCTCCATCGCCACCGTCAGCCGCCCCAGAGGCGCCTCCGCCGCCGGCGTTCCCCCTCCCCTTCTCCACTCTCTACCTCGCAGCTTCCTCCGGCGCCGCCCCTCGAGCTCGCCCCCAGACGCTGCCGCTCCGCGCCCCACCCCCTCCCCTCAACCTCGCGCTCGCCTCCACGCCCCGCCGCCGTCGGCGACCCTCCCCGCATCGCCTCCACCCCGTCCTTCCCCGCCGCCGGCCTTCTCTCCATCCGCGCGCCCCTCCGCCCAAACCCGCCGCGTCGCCGGCTCCTCTGCGACCTCCTCCTCCTCCTCGGGCCGAGCCTGCGTCCCGCCGCCGCCTGCACGCTCGCGTTGGCCGGAACCTGGCCACCCGTGCGGCGCATCCGTCCCCCGGCCGTCCTGCCACAGCCCAGCTCCCTCGGCGCTGCCCATGCGACCTCGCCTCGTCCCCGTGATCTCCTGCCACCGGCGTCTCCCCGGACCAGGCTCGACAGGCAGCCCTGCACGCGTGCGTGGTCCACGCCCGAGGCCGCTCGGCCCTGCCAAGCCCATCCGCGCCGCCCCTGGATGGGTGCGTACCGCCGTCGACCGCGGCACCCTCTCCCTGGCCGCGCAGTCACCGTCCGGCCCCGAGCCCCGCGTCCTTCCCCGTGCGTGTATGCGTGTTCAGGGCCAGCTCGAGCTAGTGGTACGCCAAGATCTACCGGCACCGAGAACCCCAACCCAAGGAGGACCGGAATGCAAGACCCTGTTCCCGAAGGCAAAGTCCGGACCCGAAGACCCCATCGCCAAGTTCTACTTCCCTTGTGGCCAAGGCCCCTAAGCACGCCGTCACCACGACGTCAAGGTCCAAGAGCCCCATCGACATCAAGGAACCGAAGGAGGGCTATGAGGTACCTGGTACCGCACAAGCTCGTCATCGACCACACCAACGCCAAGATCTACTCCTCGGAACCCGAAGACCGATCCCGGCGCCCGGAACCCGAACCCCTCGCCAAGATCTTCAGTGCCGAGACCCGAGTCCGACACCGACAACCAAAACCGCGGAACCGACTAGTTCGCCTACCGGACACCGTGCGACAAGATCATCTCTCGGACGCCCAGGTCGCCACCCAGAACGCCAAGTACTCCCTCGAGGACGTCGAGTACTTCACCCCGGACACCGAGACCCCGGTGCGTCAAGTACTTCGTCCCGAACGCCATGACCGTCGACATGACCCGAAGACCACGGAACGCCAAGATCTACCCCGTTATCTGAGGACGCTCCCATCGAACCTCGCCCCGTCGAACCCTGAACCCTGAGACCGAACCCCGAACCCCGGAACCCCAAGATCGCCGAACCCTAATGTGTGACCCCTTTCCTCGAGACCCTTTATTTTATAAATTGCCAACTATATAAATTGTCGCATATTTAATTGTTCATGCATGCATACTTGTCATGTGGTTTGGGGGCCTTATGCCGATTCACCTAATTAAATATGGGGCCCATATGCGGGCAAATCTAGCCTTATATTGGCCTCATTTAAATTGGTGTAGCGAACCGGTGATATATTTTGCCATGTTCAAACAACATTTAAATTGCGGGGTATCTAAATAACTTGAACCGTTTAATTAATTGTCGGGACCCCGGTTCCACTTAATATTGCCTAATTGCATCGCATCTTTGCCATGTCATACATCATACATGCATCATGCCCGATATTTTGCCGTAGTATTAAATATTGCATCCGGTGTTTATTCTAGTGTTTTGCTTCTTCGCGGATAAGGCCGTTGAGTTGATGCGAGTGTCGACCCGATCTTCGGTTGAACCTTCGGCAATGTTGTCAGGCGAGCATCTCCCCCTTTCTACCTATTTTACTTTTATAGTATTTATTCCCTCCTGTTGATCTATTGCTATCTGTGTTGCGATGCTCTAGTTTTCGTATCCGTGATATCCCTTGCAGCCTTATATTGCCTTGGACACATCCTATTACCTGTTGTTTGGTAGATAGTTGGACTTGCGTGTCTTAGTCGCTCGCTCAAGTGCTGTTGCGTGTCTTCAAGTACCACAGTTGTTGGAGTATTGCCGCAAGTTAATTGTTGGAGATGATCATGGTTTTACTTATCGTTCACTTTAATTCCTGTTTAACAACTAAAATTGAAGTAAGTAAGCAGAGGCATCGGTGGGTGATAGATAATATTTGGTTTCCGACCGCCCACTTGTGTCCCGTAGGACCCCGAGTACTTGATACCTGTTCCTTGATTTATCGCGCTATCCACATACGGGGAATTATGGGCCCCCCTTAGCCAGAGCTTGATTCAGTCTTATTTCTTGGGGCCACAAACTAGTTTGAGGTTTTATTTACGATCATGTGCTTATGCCATGCTTTACTGCTTTATTTACGATTGTGCGAGGAGCACACTGTACTGTTTAGGATCGGGACACGTTTTCGCGGTGTCGACAAGCCCAGTTTTGGGTTCCCAGTCGTTCACAGCCGTCCACCCAAACCTCGGGTCCGTCTCGGAGCTAGCTTACTTCGTTGCGGGTATACTCCAAGGGGTGGCCCCTTGAAATATTTCTGAATCCTGTGATTGCTTTGTCGTGAAAGCCTCGTTGGGTTTTGATTTGGTTTTTCCGAGGTCGATCGTGTGTGTGTTGCTATTTGTGCACCCCGGCCGGGTTAAAACTTTCTGAAAGCCGTGTCCGCGGTTATGGACGACTTGGAGCACAGTATCTCGACCATAGACGACTATAACTAAAGTAGAACTATAAATTTGACTTTATAATGACTAGTAATCAGCTTCACTATAACGGAATGGCTAAATAAAACTGCCCACAATTGCTTGTTTGGTTTGTCGCTTGCGATAATTGTATCTGACTAGTAAGTATTACAACTACAACGGAATGGCTAAATAAAAGTACCAACAACTGCTGGGTTTTTGGGTTATCTCATGCTATTTGTATCTGATTAGTAAGTGGTGCAACTATAACGGAATGGTTAACTAAAAGTGCCCACTGCTTATTTTTATCAGGATGATTACCTACACCTGACTAGTAATTGCTGCAACGATAACTGAATAAATAAATCTGCCAACTGTGTGAGTTCCTCGGTTGACTTCCTCGTTTGGTCTCGAGGGGGAAACACCAGGATGGGTTTGTTTGGTGGTAGCATCAGGTTGGTTTCCGAATAGGTCTTTCTTACCTCTCTCTAATAGCTGCCAGTTGTATCGAGTCTCTATAGGTTGTTTAGCGCTTGCTGCCGCTGCCGCTCAGTCCACCATACCTATGTAGGCGAGGACCGCCGAATTCTAGTCTCGCCGTGTACTGGCCTCAGTACTGACGCTCCTCTTTTTCCTTTGCCCTTTGTCGGCACCCCTTTTGTTTAAGCAGGTTTTGAGATCGACGTCGTTAGCAGGGTTAACCTTCCGGCTTGGCCTGGGCAGGGTTATGGACGCCATTGGTTATTCTTCAGGGCTCTTAGCCCCATTTGCCTCTTGTCCGTAGCTGGACGCTCTATCATTTTCAAGGCGATTTGGATCTTTGTATATTATATCTGTATTCTTGACTCATTGAGTCGCTGTTGTACATATATCTGTTCTGTGGGTCCCATCGAGGACTGTTGTGTAATGTTATTACTTCGTTTTCCACCCGCACGAAAGTGCCTGGTGGGCACCTTTGAATCGTTTCTATGCGGGTTTGGCGGGTTTCGCTAAAACTTGCATAGGTCCGATTCTGAGGGTGTTACAACCCACGACTAAAGGGGGGGGTCTTTAGTCGCGGGTTAAGCCACGGCCCGGGACTAGAGACCCTCTAGTCGCGGGCGGTGGCTTAGCCTGGGACTAAAGGTCTGCCCCTTTATATTCTGGCGCCAAGGGAGGTGCTGCCCCAACACTTACATTTCTCGACGAAGACGAAGCACGCACAGACGAAGACGAAGCAGGGGAAGTGCTGTCCGATTCTGCCGCCGCTCGGCCATGCATACGTGCTCCGTCGTGCCTCCGCTCTGCCGTGCTACCGCGCGCCGCCTCGCCGCCTAGCCGCTCCGGCGCCGTGCTCGATCTCCGCCTTGTCTCGTGCCGCCGCGCGCGCGCCAGGCGCTGCCTCGCCGTGCCACCGCGCACCGCACCGCCGCGTGCCGCCCAGCCGTGCCTCGACCGGTGAGATCTCGAGGGAGTAACGGGCGGGTGTGGTTTTTTTGTAATTATTAGTTATTGTAATTGTAATTAACTAGGATTAGGATTATATTGTTATTTAGGGTTATTTTAATTATAATTAGCTAGGGTTATTTTTTTAATTATTGTTTTAATTATAATTAGCTAGGATTAGGATTATATTGTTAGCTAGGGTTATTTTAATTATAATTAGCTAGGGTTATTTTTTTAATTATAATTAGCTAGGGTTATTTTTTAATTATAATTAGCTAGGGTTATTTTTTAATTATAATTAGCTAGGGTTATGTTTTGTTTTAGTTATTAGCTAGGATTATTTTTTTACCACAATTAATATTAGGATTATTTTTTACCACAAATAATATTAGGGTCAAGTTTTTGTTTTAGTTATTAGGATTATTGTTTTACCAAAAATAATATTAGGATTATTAATTCGGGTTATTGTTTTTTTGTTTTAGTTATTAAGATTATTGTTTTATCACAAATAATATTAGGTTATTAATTAGGGTTATTGTTTTTTTGTATTAGTTATTAGGATTATTGTTTTACCACAAATAATATTAGGGTTATTAATTTGTGTTATTAGGGTTATTGTTTTTTTTGTTTTAGTTATTAGGGTTATTGTTTTTTCTAACCTATTTAACTCTCTTTCTGTTATAGATAATTAAGTCATGGATCCATTCGAAGATCCTAGTCGCATCGGTGAAGGTTTTTCTTCAGGGCATGATAAGAGGCGAAATTCCTCTTAATATTACTACCGGCGGAGATATTTTTCTCGAGGAAGAGATATCCTCATATCTGAATCTATCTGGTGATGGACTAGAGGAAAACCTAATGTATCAAGGGGAAGACCGGATGGACGAAGGGCAAACAAATAACAACAATAATGATGGCCCCTCGACAAGATCCGGCGAGGTATATATATATAAATCCTTGTGTTACCTCTATTCATTGACTGATCTAGATATATATTAATCACTCTCTTCTTATTTTAGCCCACCGGATCGAAGCAATCGACAGCTCGTACGAAACGAGGGCCGAACAAAAAGTTGGATGGTTTATCAGAGGTTCACCATCGAAGAAATAGATGATGATGGTGAACCGATTGCTCCAGAGAAGCACCAGAGGATGTTTATAAATCAATGCGGGGTGCTTGTTAGGGACAACCTGCCGATCACCATCCAAGAATGGAATCAGTCAAAGAAACCCGGTGAAGAATCCAACAGCTATGTCACCGATGATGCCAACGATGACCTTTGGCAGAAGCTCATAGCGCATTTCATACTACCTCCAGAGTATGAAGAATTGGAGGTAGATGGTATTACCCCAAGGCCGGGTGGGCTTGAAAATAGAGCGAAAGTCAAGGAGTGGGCTCTGAACAAGATGGCTGAACTGTACCGAAACCACAAGAATAGTTTATACGCGAAATATGTCGCAAAAAAGAAAACTCCAGACTTCAAAGGAGTAATCGAGAAGTTGAGAGAACAGTGGCCCGATTTTGTACAGTACAAGCAATCTGATAAAGCAAAGGCAAAGTCGGCAAAGAACACGTTAAATGTTGCCCAAAAGAAATACCATCATAAAATGGGGACATGTGGCTACAAGAGTGCCGTCCCTAAGTGGGAAAATATGGAGTAGAAAATGAGGGCTAGAGGCGTCTCTCCTGGTACAGATGGATGTCCCGAGAGGTCAAAGCACTGGTGGTACGGGCACGGGGGATCGTTGGACCCAGAAACAGGGAAGACATTATTTCATGAAAAATTCTAAGACCCTCCCAAGACCTTATTCAAGCAATGAACGATGCTCAATTGGGATTGTTCCATCCCGAGAGAAAGAGAGAACGAACGAGCTGACACGCGCCCTAGGGAATCCTGAAAAGGGAGGACGAACACGAGACAAAGGCGCCGATGTCTCGTGGAAGAAAGGGTTTCCTCAGTACGATGCCAGTTACAGAAGCCGTCAGAGAAAGAAGGACCGGGAGGCAGACCGGATCTCCAGGGTAGAGCAGGACCTAGATGATCTGAAGAACCTCATGCAAGAAATTAGACAAAGACCGCCGTCGTCAGCTCACCCACAGGCTGATGATCCTGCATTGGATCTTAGCCAGCGGAGAAGCAGCATGGATTCCACGGAGGTCCGGGCTGATGATCAAGCACTGCTGGATGATGCACCGGCTCCTCACTACCCTATGGATGATGTTAGAGAGATGGCACAATGTGAGCTACATCAACCAATGAACAACCTGTCCTTCAAGGTGGCGATTGGCACTGCTTTACCTTGTCTACCTGGAGCACTCCACCATTCACTTCCGATTCCACCAGGCTATGCTCGTGTCACGGTGGTTGACATAGTGGAGGATTTTGCGGACCTAGAGATTAAAATCGCTACGCCTGAAGGCCTTACGAAACTAGGAGATGTCAAGCGCAACATCATTCTATGGAAGAAGAAGTACATCAAGTTTCTAGGCTCGGCGCGAAGGCCACCGACTTCGAGGAATCCAAGTCCACCCCGCATCGAATATCGTCAACCTCCAAGTCCATCCCAACCCGATTATCGCCAACCTCCAAGTCCACCCCGCCCCGCTGAAGATCGCCGCGGTAGGAGTACATCAACTCGATCTCCGCCTCCGCGCAATACTCGATCTCCGCCTCCTCCTCCGTGCAATAGTACTACCTCGTCGAAGAAACGGAAGTTCGACGCTCCCCCGCGCCCCTAATCGAAGAAAGGTCAAACTACGTAGATAGTCGACATCCCGCCGGCTCTTCCAAAGAGACCTTATGACAAGACCGATGATGAAACTAACATGGATGTGGCTGCCCAAGTTAAGGCGCATTTTGCACCCAAAAAGCCTGAGCCAAAGCCGGTATATGATGAAAAAACCAAAAAGTGGGCTAAGTCCTTTCTTGAGCAACCATCCCAGATATCGATGAATCTGGAATCACACTATGATCGGGTGATTATTAAGCAAGCACAGAAGAAAAAAATCACAAGTGCAAAAAGCGGGAACCAAGTTGCCCAGCTCGGAGCACAGAAGAATCAATCGGTTGCCCCGCTCAAAGTCATCTCAGACCTCGACAAGGCCTTCAGAGCTGAAATGGATATGGACATGCAAATAATGGACCCCAGAGCCCGTAATAATGCTGCACTAATGGGAATCACTGTATCGCAGGCCAAAGCACTTGCTACCGAAGTAAAAATGTCTCTTGGTCAATATTTAGGCTATGAAGATACGCCAGTGGGTCAGATAGTACGGAAGTATGTCCAAGGGGAGCCTCTAGTCAGTAATGAGGAGCTCGCGCGTCTATCCACACATATGCGAAATCTGCACGAATGGTACATGTTGCAAGCAGAAAAAAACATCATAAAGATTGGTTTCCGGTGGACGTTAGAAAGGAGCATCACTTCAAACCATACTTGATACAGGTTCAAATGACCGAACTGTTTCAGTTATACAACCAGCGCGCCCTCGACAAATCTATCATTGGTTGCTACTGTCTGTAAGTGATTTATTTCGATAATTAAGTTTGTAGCTCAGCTCGTTCTTTGCATTTAATATATTATCCTAACCATATAACATTTAATATATTATCCTAACCATATATCCTTTTGTATGATATTATATTCTGCAGAATGAAGATGCTTGAATGCAAAAGAGCTAGAAGATACGATGTTGGGTTCATTGACCCATATATCGTTAATGAATATACGTTAAAGACTCACCCCAAGGACGTGGAGGAAGACCTGTGCAGGTTCTTAACCGAGAATAATTTTGTTAAGGAAATACTATTTCCTTACAACTTCAAGTGAGTGTTTATATCTTGTACATATTTTATTTTTGCTTACTCTTTTATTTTGGCTTACTCGATGAGCTATGCATGTATGCTTATGTAAACGTCCGCAGATTCCACTGGATCTTGCTAAACATTCAAGTTGACAACTCCCTAGTTGAAGTCCACGACTCATTAAGTTGGGACCAAGAGCAGTGGAGCGACATGAAAGCAATGCTCCATAAGTAATTTCAATCATTATCGCAATATATCGGCCTTTTTCATTCATTTCATGATATCAAGTAACTAATAACTCCTTTGTTCATTTTCTTTGCCGAGCAGGTGTTGGACACGGTTCAGACAGAAAATATCAAGTTCATTCAAAGAGGAGCTAACTTATAAAATGGTGAAGAGTTTACAGCAGCCACCGGGAACTCATTTATGTGGATACTACGCCTGCGAGTACATCCACGAGTTGATCGGTGATCGGAAAGTTGACTCACATTATATTTATGATTTACGGGAGAAACTAGAGCCAGACCAGCATATAAGAGCAATTCAAGAGGAGCTGGCGGAATTTATGATGAAGGAAGTCCTTGATGTACATGGAGAGCATTATGCGGATGACGTGGAACTCGATTTTCCTTAGTGATCTCCATGTAGCTGATATGATATATATATTCATCACTGACCATGTAATTTCAAAACATTTCTTCCTTTTGATATATATATCATCAATGTATGCTTGCAAGAGATCGATTAATTATATAGATGTATCAACGTGTACTATGTATGTACTAGCGTAGAATATGTGTACTTAAATATACATTTGAAATTATACTAAACACAAAACGAAAAAGAAACGAAATGACAAAAAAAAGGAAATACACAATCTTTGCCGCGGCAGAGAAACATACAATTCTCTGCCGCGGCAGGAAACCTTATAGTCCCGGATGGTGTTACAGCCCAGGACTAGAGGGTTTCCGCCCCCGCGGCGCTGAAACAGCCACGTGACTGTTATCAGTCGCGGGCCATAGCAAGCCGGGACTAGAGGGGGCTCTAGTCCCTTTTTGCAGTCCCGGGCCCAAAACCGGAACTAGAGCCCGTTGCAGCCCGAAACTATAGCCCTGTTTTCCACAAGTGATGGCTGACATCCCACTTGAAATACGTAATGTATAAACGACAGCGGTCCACGATGCTGGTCGGGAGAAATTTAATTCTGGTGCCTGTCTAGAAATTCTCACATACTACGGGCACATCAGAATTTTTACCAGTACCATGTCAAAAAAGAAGAAGTTTTACCATATAGTACTATTTAAGCTCGTCTGTCGTACACAGGGACGAGCTAGCGCCGAGGGAAACGGATTATTACTAGCTCACACGCGCGGCACCTGACGTCTGACGTGCGTGCTTCCGGCCATGTCCACCGAGGTACTCCTCACAGGGGGCGGTGGAGCGGAGAGCCGGTGCATGACCATCGACGACGTGCTGGCCCTGCACACTGGGGAGTTCGGGCGGTGGCAGCTGCGGCACTTCGTCTTGGTGTCGTTGGCATGGACGCTGGAGGCGATGCACACCATGATCATGATCTTCGCGGACCGCGAGCCGGTCAGGGCATGCGCCGCCAGGGATGGGCGGTGCAGCGACCAGTGCGCCGGCGCCGCGGCCGGCTGGGAGTGGTCCCTGGGGAGTGGCTCCTCGACGGCGGCCGAGTGGGGCCTCGTCTGCGGTGAGCGGTACAAGGTCGCCCTCGTCCAGGCCATCTTCTTCGTTGGATGCATGATCGGTACGTCCGGTGAATTGTCGCAGCGCAGGGTGAATTCATTTGAGTAAGTGACTGATGGTGTTGGTTTGACAGGCGCGGGCGTGTTCGGGCACCTCTCTGACTCGTTCCTCGGCCGGAAGGGCTCCCTGGTGGTGCTCTGCTTCCTCAACGCCGTCCTTGGCCTCCTCACGGCGCTGTCCCCAAACTACTGGGTCTACGCCGCGCTGCGCGTCCTCACAGGCTTCAGCACCAGCAGCGTCGGCTTCTGCTCCTTCGTCCTCGCAACGGAGCCCATCGGGCCCTCGCACCGCGGAACCGCCGGCATATCCACCATGTACTTTTTCTCCGGCGGCATCGCGGCGCTAGTTGCCGTGGCCACGATGTTCCAGTCCTCCTGGCGTCTCCTCTACGTCGCCACCTCCCTGCCCTCCCTCGCCTTCGTGCTTCTTGTCATGCCGTTCGTCTCTGAGTCTCCGCGCTGGTACCTCGTGCGCGGGCGCGCCGATGACGCCATGCGCGTCCTGAGGGACATCGCAAGCACCAACGGCAGGCGCATCCCGGACGACGTTACGCTCATGCTCGATGGAGATGTCGACGACACCAAGGAGCCGCTGTCGTCTTCTTCATCGACCTCAGGGAGTACGATCCTAGACGCGTTCCGGTCACGGACGGCGCGGGTCAGGCTCGTGCTCTCGGTGGTGGTCAACTTCATCTGCTCGGTGGTGTACTTCGGGCTGAGCCTCAACGTGGTGAACCTAGAGACCGACCTCTACATCAGCGTCGCCGCGAACGCGCTGGTTGAGATGCCGGCGTGCCTTGTTACCACTCTGCTCCTCCAACACTTCGGGCGCAAGCCAGTCGTCATGGGCACCATGCTTCTCAGTGGCCTCTCGTGCATCGCCGGGAGTCTCGTTACCGGTGCCGGTGCCATTAGGATGGCCTGCGGGGTGGTGGGGATCTTCGGGATGGGGACGACATACAACCTACTAGTGGTCTACACCGCGGAGCTGTTCCCGACCGTGGTCCGGACAGCGGTGTTGGGGTGCACGGCGCAGGCGATGCAGATGGGTGCCATACTAGCGCCCCTGGTGGTGGTCCTCGGGGACCGGGTGCCCTTCGGGCTCTTCGGCGTCTCAGGGATCATCGGCGGCTTGCTCGTCTTCTCCCTCCCGGAGACCATGAACATGCCCTTGTATGACACTTTGGCCGGCTTGGAGAAAGGGGAAAGAGCATCTACTACATGTGAAGACGGAAATGCAGCGGACAACACTCAAGTCTGATTCGGTTTAATGAGAATCGTGGATGAAACATGTTTCACATGTACCATGTGTTTGAAGGAAAAGAAAGTGAATTGTACAAGTTGACTCATTTTTTATTTATTTTGATTGATGGTGAAATTGTGTGTATTGTTTTATTAGTTTGTACTCCCCCTGTTTCACTATATAAACATTTTATATGTTTGGGTTGTTAGTTTGGGTGGAACATTGTGTGGCTTCTCGGGCCATCGATTGCATGTTATATAGAGTAGGGAAAAGCCCCCTACGTAGCAGTACAAGGATTATACGTGTATAGTCGGAGTACTACTCCGTACACATACACGTACCATATTACATATGCTAACATCACCCCTTAATCTAAAGCTCAGAAGAGGTTTAGATTACACTTAAACTCATCTAAGTCCTTTATAGGAAGGGCCTTGGTGTACCATCAGCTATTTGGTCTTGGTAGAGATGAACTTGATATCAAAACAGTTGTGTGCAACATGTTCACGAATAAAGTGATAATCTATCTCAATATGCTTTGTGCGAGCATGAAAAACAGGATTTGCCGATAGATATGTGGCGTCCAAATTATCACACCATAGACAATGCTTCTTACGAAGACGTACCCCAAGTTCACGAAGAAGAGCTTCCACCCATATTAATTATGTAGTGGCATTCGCCAAAGCTTTGTATTCGGCTTCAGTGCTAGAACGAGACACTGAATCTTGCTTGCGAGCAATCCATGAAACCAAGTTTGGACCTATGAAAATAGCAAAACCTCTACTGGAGCGTCGATCCTCAATGCATCCTGCCCAATCGGCATCTAAGCGGCTGCCGTTCGCTCTTCGGGGTGTCTGGGATCATCGGCGGCTTGCTCGTCTTCTCCCTCCCGGAGACCATGAACATGCCCTTATATGACACTATGGCCGGCTTGGAGAAAGGGGAGAGACAATCTACTACTACATGTGAAGAAGGAAATGCAGCGGACAACTCTCAAGTCTGATCAATTCGGTTTAGTGAGAATCGTGGATGACATGATGTTTCACATGGTACCATGTGTTGAAGAAAAAAAGAGTGAATTGCACAAGTTGGCTCATCTTTTATTTAAAATGAAAAACTCCTTATGTCTCAGTCGGTATAGTGCGTGAACGTCTGATTTTGTTGCTTATACATTCGTGAAAGGTTGAAATGACTCATGAAGGCAGAAGGCTGATACGTAGCGGGGTTGCATACGGCTGGTCGACTGAGACATAACAAAATCTTAGTCGACAGAGACCCAGACACGCCTTTATTGTGGGGAGCACCTAGATATCACGCTTAAGAACGTCTTATGTCTAGATAGGCTGACGTTAGTCTACTATTTGTGCTAACTAGCAAAATGCGAGGGCACCATTTGACATCCTCTTTAGCGCATCATTATTGCTTGTAAATAAGTTTTGAAATGTAGGAGGCCAAATTACAGCTTAATCTACATGGTGAGAGTGAAAGATTGTTTTGTAGTTAAATTTGAAGGTTTGCGCTTATGCCACCACAATTTGAGAAACCAATAATAGAACTCCCTTGGTCCAAAAAAATAATTACAGGCATTTGTCTAGATATGCAAGTATCTAGATGGGTTTAGTATACATGGAAATCTAGACAAATCAATGACATATTTTTCAGGACATAGGAAATACTACTTTAGATTGGATTGAAAATCTTATAGAATACCAATAGATCTGTAGTGTGTACAACTAATTTTGCATCAAAATTTATTTTCGATTTGATCTATGCACAATAAACAAAAGTGTCGAGCAATATTTATTTGTTTGTCTTTTTCAAGAAACAATTTTGTGATTTTTGTATAGCTGAATATGTAAGTATTTTTGACAAAACTTTGCTGGTATGTACTCACACCATTCCAAAATATAAGATATTTAGCCTTTTTAAAACAAATATATCTAGGCGCCTTTTAGTGTGAATGTTAACTTATTTTGCTCCAAACCTACACACTAAAAGTCGTATAGATATATGCGTTTTAGAAAAAAGTTAAAACATCTGATATTTTGAAACGAAGAAAGTACAACACATTTCCACGTATCCACCAAAAAATACCAACTTTGGAAATTTACAAATGTCATTCTTGACATTTTTTTAAATTTTTTTGGCTGCCCATAACCAAAATTAAGCAATTACACTAAGAGCCTTCTACATGCATAGTGTTTGAAGTGAGATACGATTAGTTTCATGTGCTTGATATTTGATTGGTACAATAATTTTCTTTTAGTTCTGACACCGAGTCAGGATTTACAAAATAGATTAGTTTTTTAGCTCTTACAAATTGTATCACAAGATGTGGTTAAAAATGAAAATTTGAAGATTCAATGTTCCCAAAGGCTTAACTATTAGAGAACTCAAGAAATATTTAGGGATCATTATATTATTGCATCACTACGCATGATCAGATTGAGTCTATATCATCAATATTATATAGATATGGTAATTATATGATACAAGAACATAGACCTATTTGAGCGTGCTATATCTAGCGTAAGTAAGCATGTCAGGTTTGATATTTTTTGTGTGTGAAGCCATCAATCCGATGTGACTATTTGAATAGTACACAACAAAATTATAGTTTGATCACGACCCAAGTGTTATGTTATTTATACCCAGCATGCATAAGTTTATTTTTTTGTTGAAATCCCGGGCATACACATGATATGTCATAAGGAGAACTGCTGAGTATATGATTGTAGGCGACCATCTTCACCATCACCCCCAGAAGCTTGCTCTCCCACAGCCCACATATAGACGCATTACCCATCACCATTCTCGCTGTCTCGTTTGACGTCATGAGCACCGTATCGAAGCGGTGCCAGCTCCCGGCGACCCCGGGCGGCTGCCCGGGCTCGTCCGGCGAGTGCTCTATGTTAATTAGCGTAATCACGGTGGTTAGTAATGATGCATGATGGGGCAAATTGATGGACGTTGTCGTCTCTAGCTTTGCCCCGGCTCTATGAGTCAGCTTGCTCCGCCATACGTCGTGGTTCATAACTTATGTGTAGTACTTCTCGTCCAAATCATTAGGCGTTTTCTAGTCCTGTGCCACCATGCCATGTCAAACATGAGTTGGGTTGTCTGCTTATACCTTTTTAATGGACACAGCTAAAGTCCTAGATAGATACGTGTAAATTAACATCAACCGGGAACATATATAGTTATACATAATCGAACGTGTGTCTACCGGAAATATATGGTGCGGCGGTTCCCTTTGGAGATATATATGTACATAATCAAACGTGTCAAACAGGAACATATAGTTACGTAACTATTAGTTTTTTATTAAATCCTAACCACAAATTTTAGATCCAACCATCCAAATAATTAAGATGATGTGGATCAACCTAACGTCTCGAAAAACAACCTTATATTGCTTTTAGTATATAATAGATTCTTAGTTAGAACCTACTTGCAATTTATAATATTTGTATTAATTCTCAGTTGTAACCGTTAAATTCTCAACTACAACCTAGTTGTAACTCATGTGTAACTCCTCTTTTACACGAGACGAGAGGTACACTACAAGAATAAGTCCATACGCCGACGGCTAATTGTCGGGCCCATCGGCGCAGATGGACGGGCTCGGCAGCCGGGCTGGGAGGCCGTCGGCCCAGCTATCCCGTCGGCGTATACCACCACGGGCCGACGGCAGCCGTCGGCCCAACTAATACCGTCGGCATAGAACTAAAAAGGCCCGACGGTGCTCGTCGGTGTGAGAAAGCCCGTCGGCGTAACCATCAAGGTGGGCCAGGGTTAGCGGCATACGAAACGGCGTTAGCACATGAAGCTATGCCGACGGCCTGCCCGTCGGCGTAGTGGTAGAGTGGGTTCTACGCCGACGGCAATGCCGTCGGCCTAGCTACCAAGTGTTTCTTCTTTACCTTTTTTTGTGTGCCAAGTATAAAATTCATATAATTCATTTATTTATTTTCCACAATAATTTTGATGTAGATATAATTTATAGATAACTTGGAGATTGCACCTCACATTTCTATATCCCGCGCCACACACATAAAATAACAACGAGAATCTTCCGAAACGCGATGCTAAAACATAAATGTAAAACAAAAAACAACAAAATACATATGCGTTGTAATAACCTAAACAAAGCTCAACTACCAAAAAAGTATATTGGTTAACCCACGTTGCATGCGGTAATACTTAGAGAAGTGTGCTGGACATGTAGGAGGAGGGCTCCCGCCGTGGATCAAACGAAGGTAGACCGGTGGAACCTTGGGCCTATCCTTGGTTTTCCATGTAGATATGACCTAAACAAACCTAAACCACCAAGAGAATGCATTGTTCAACCCTCGTACGGAGAATGCTACGTGGGTAGACCCGCGGGGCCCTCGGATTAGGGTTTCGTCGGAAAAGGACCGCCCGAGTGCCGGGATGCCACGGGAACATGCATGTGGCCCTATCATACATGCACAAGGGTGGTGAATTGCCCCTAGCTAGAAAACCTAGCTCCCGGGTGTGACCGTCCATGTTGCATGCGATAACACTTAGAGAAGTGTGCTGGCCATGTAGGAGGAGGCTCCCGCCGCGGATCAAACAAGGGTACATCGGTGGAACCTTGGGCCTATCCTTGGTTTTCTATGTAGATATGACCTAAACAAACCTAAACCACCAAGAGAGTGCATTGTTCAACCCTCGTACGGAGAATGCTACGTGGGTAGACCCGCGGGGCCCTCGGATTAGGGTTTCGTCGGAAAAAGACCACCCGAGTGCCGGGATGCCACGGGAACATGCGTGTGGCCCTATCATACATGCACAAGGGTGGTGGATTGCCCCTAGCTGGAAAACCTAGCTCCCGGGTGTGACCGTCCACGTTGCATGCGATAACACTTAGAGAAGTGTGCTGGACATGTACCAGGAGGCAACCGCCGCGGATCAAACACGGGTAGACCGGTGGAACCTTGGGCCTATCCTTGGTTTTCCATGTAGATATGACCTAAACAAACCTAAACCACCAAGAGAGTGCATTGTTCAACCCTCGTACGGAGAATGCTACGTGGGTAGACCCGCAGGGCCCTCGGATTAGGGTTTCGTCGAAAAAGGACCGCCCGAGTGCCGGGATGCCACGGGAACATGTGTGTGGCCCTATCATACATGCACAAGGGTGGTGGAATGCCCCTAGCTGGAAAACCTAGCTCCCGGGTGTGATCGTCCACGTTGCATGCGATAACACTTATAGAAGTGTGCTGGACATGTAGGAGGAGGCTCCCGACACGGATCAAACGAGGGTAGACCGGTGGAACCTTGGGCCTATGCTTGGTTTTACATGTAGATATGACCTAAACCACCAAGAGAGTGCATTGTTCAACCCTCGTACGGA
Source organism: Avena sativa (assembly GCA_916181665.1). Taxonomy (NCBI): domain Eukaryota; kingdom Viridiplantae; phylum Streptophyta; class Magnoliopsida; order Poales; family Poaceae; genus Avena; species Avena sativa. The sequence goes on along the minus strand of OV702280.1, from coordinate 391,088,188 downwards.
GAATGCTACATGGGTAGACCCGCGGGGCCCTCGGATTAGGGTTTCGTCAGAAAAGGACCGCCCGAGTGCCGGGATGCCACGGGAACATGCGTGTGGCCCTATCATAAATGCACAAGGGTGGTGGATTGCGCCTAGATGGATAACCTAGCTCCCGGGTGTGACCGTCCACGTTGCATGCAATAACACTTATAGAAGTGTGCTGGACATGTAAGAGGAGGATCCCGCCGCGGATCAAACGAGGGTAGACCGGTGGAACCTTGGGCCTATCCTTGGTTTTGCATGTAGATATGACCTAAACAAACCTAAACCACCAACAGAGTGCATTGTTCAACCCTCGTACGGAGAATGCTACGTGGGTAGACCCGCGGGGCCCTCGGATTAGGGTTTTGTCGGAAAAGGACCGCCCGAGTGTCGGGATGCCACGGGAACATGCGTGTGGCCCTATCATACATGCACAAGGGTGGTGGATTTCCCCTAGCTGGAAAACCTAGCTCCCGGGTGTGACCGTCCACGTTTCATGCGATAACACTTAGAGAAGTGTGCTGGACATGTAGGAGGAGGCTCCCGCCGCGGATCAAACGAGGGTAGATCGGTGGAACCTTGGGCCTATCCTTGGTTTTCCATGTAGATATGACCTAAACAAACCTAAACCACCAAGAGAGTGCATTGTTCAACCCTCGTACGGAGAATGCTACGTGGGTAGACCCGCGGGGCCCTCGGATTAGGGTTTCGTCGGAAAAGGACCGCCCGAGTGTCGGGATGCCACGGGAACATGTGTGTGGCCCTATCATACATGCAAAAGGGTGGTGGATTGCCCCTAGCTGGAAAACCTAGCTCCCGGGTGTGCCCGTCCACGTTGCATGCGATAACACTTAGAGAAGTGTGCTGGACATGTAGGAGGAGGTAACCGCCGCGGATCAAACGCGGGTAGACCGGTGGAACCTTGGGATTATCCTTGGTTTTCCATGTAGATATGACCTAAACAAACCTAAACCACCAAGAGAGTGCATTGTACAACCCTTGTATGGAGAATGCTACGTGGGTAGACCCGAAGGGCCCTCGGATTAGGGTTTCTTCGGAAAATAACCGCCCGAGTGCTGGGATGCCACGGGAACATGCGTGTGGCCCTATCATACATGCACAAGGGTGGTGGAATGCCCCTAGATGGAAACCTAGCTCCCGGCTGTGACCGTACACGTTGCATGCGATAACACTTATAGAAGTGTGCTGGACATGTAGGAGGAGGCCCCCGCCGCGGATCAAACGAGGGTAGACCGGTGGAACCTTGGGACTATCCTTGGTTTTCCATGTAGATATGACCTAAACAAACCTAAACGACCAAGATAGTGCATTGTTCAACCCTCGTACGGAGAATGCTACGTGGGTAGACCCGCGGGGCCCTCGGATTAGGGTTTCGTTAGAAAAGGACCGCCTGAGTGCCAGGATGCCACGGGAACATGCGTGTGGCCCTATTATACATGCACAAGGGTGGTAGATTGCCCCTAGATAGAAAACCTAGCTCCCGGGTGTGACCGTCCACGTTGCATGCAATAACACTTATAGAAGTGTGCTGGACATGTAGGAGGAGGCTCCCGCCGCGGATCAAACGAGGGTAAACCGGTGGAACCTTGGACCTATCCTTGGTTTTCCATGTAGATATGAAGTAAACAAACCTAAACCACCAAGAGAGTGCATTGTTCAACCCTCGTACGGAGAATGCTACGTGGGTAGACCCGCGGGGCCCTCGGATTAGGGTTTCGTCGGAAAAGGACCGCCCGAGTGCCGAGATGCCATGGGAACATGCGTGTGGCCCTATAATACATGCACAAGTGTGGTGGAATGCCCCTAGCTGGAAAACCTAGCTCCCGGGTGTGACCGTCCATGTTGCATGCGATAACACTTAGAGAAGTGTGCTGGACATGTAGGAGGAGGCTCCCGCCACGAATCAAACGAGGGTAGACCGGTGGAACCTTGGGCCTATCCTTTGTTTTCCATGTAGATATGACCTAAAAAAACCTAAACCACCAAGAGAGTGCATTGTTCAACCCTCGTACGGAGAATGCTAGGTGGGTAGACCCGCGGGACCCTCGGATTAGGGTTTCGTCGGAAAAGGACCGCCCGAGTGCCGGGATGCCACGGGAACATGCCTGTGGCCCTATCATACATGCACAAGGGTGGTGGATTGCCCCTAGCTGGAAAACCTAGCTCCCGGGTGTGACCGTCCATGTTGCATGCGATAACACTTAGAGAAGTGTGCTGGACATGTAGGAGGAGGCTCCTGCCGCGGATCAAACGAGGGTAGACCGGTGGAACCCTGGGCCTATCCTTGGTTTTCCATGTAGATATGACCTAAACAAACCTAAATCACCAAGAGAGTGCATTGTTCACCCCTTGTACGGAGAATGCTACGTGGGTAGACCCGCGTGGCCCTCGGATTAGGGTTTCGTCGGAAATGGTCCGCCCGAGTGTCGGGATGCCACGGGAACATGCGTGTGGCCCTATCATACATGCACAAGGGTGGTGGAAAGCCCCTAGCTGGAAAACCTAGCTCCCGGGTGTGCCGTCCATGTTGCATGCGATAATACTTAGAGAAGTGTGCTGGACATGTAGGAGGAGGCTCCCGCCGCGGATCAAACGAGGGTAGACCGGTGGAACCTTGGACCTATCCTTGGTTTTCCATGTATATATGACCTAAACAAACCTAAAACACCAAGAGAGTGCATTGTTCAACCCTCGTACGGAGAATGCTACGTGGGTAGACCCGCGGGGCCCTCGGATTAGGGTTTCGTCGGAAAAGGACCGCCCGAGTGCCGGGATGCCACGGGAACATGCGTGTGGCCCTAGCATACATGCAAAAGGGTGGTGGAATGCCCCTAGCTGGAAAACCTAGCTCCCGGGTGTGACCGTCCACGTTGCATGCGATAACACTTATAGAAGTGTGCTGGACATGTAGGAGGAGGCTCCCGCCGCGGATCAAACGAGGGTAGACCGGTGGAACCTTGGGCCTATCCTTGGTTTTACATGTAGATATGACCTAAACAAACCTAAACCACCAAGAGAGTGCATTGTTCAACCCTCGTACGGAGAATGCTACGTGGGTAGACCCGCGGGGCTCTCGGATTAGGGTTTCATCGGAAATGGACCGCCCGAGTGCCGGGATGCCACGGGAACATGCGTGTGGCCCTATCATACATGCACAAGGGTGGTGGATTTCCCCTAGCTGGAAAACCTAGATCCCGGGTGTGACCGTCCACGTTGCATGCGATAACACTTAGAGAAGTGTGCTGGACATGTAGGAGGAGGCTCCCGCCGCGGATCAAACGAAGGTAGACCGGTGGAACCCTGGGCCTATCCTTGGTTTTCCATGTAGATATGATCTAAAAAAACCTAAACCACCAAGAGAGTGCATTGTTCAGCTCTCGTAGGGAGAATGTTACGTGGGTAGACCCGCGGGGCCCTCGGATTAGGGTTTCGTCAGAAAAGGACCGCCCGAGTGCCGGGATGCCACGGGAACATGCGTGTGGCCCTAGCATACATGCACAAGCGGGTAAAAAGTATTCCGCATTTGACACGCATCGACCATACCTCAAAGGAGACCATCCGTTCAGACAAGACAAAAAGAACTTCATCAAGGGCAAAGTTGTGCTTGAAGAAAAAGAGATACCAACGTTCGATGGTGCTGCTGTTGATGCCGAGTTACGTGCTCTCGTGCATACCGAGTCCGGTTTCCCACAGTTTGAGGGATATGGAAAAACGCACAACTGGACACACGAGGCAGGCATAACGAAGCTCGAGTATTACAAGGACTGCGAAATTCCCCACAACATTGATGTGATGCACACTGAAAAGAATGTCGCAGAGTCTCTCTTTTACACTTTTCTAAACATTCCTGAAAAGTCAAAGGATAATGTCAAGGCTAGAGTCGATGTTGAGGAGCTATGTGATAGGAAGAGACTATGCATGCAACCTCCTGAACGCAATCGAAAAAATTGGGTCAAGCCACATGCCTACTACTGCCTTGATAGCCTCCAAAAGAAGCAGTCATTGGGGTGGCTCAAATTCATCGTGATGTTCCCAGATGGTTATTGTTCGAATATGAGCAAGGGAGTCAATCTGGCAACTGGAAAAGTCACTGGGCTCAAGAGTCACGACTATCATATATGGATTGAGCGGCTAATGCCGGTGATGGTTCGAAGGTATCTCCCTGAGCATATCTGGCGAGTTCTTGCGGAGTTGAGCCATTTCTTCCGCACGCTCTGTGCCAAGCGGATATGTCCCTTGATGATTGAGAAGCTGCAGGATCTAGTGCCGGAGTTGCTATGCAAGTTAGAGACGATCTTTCCGCCAGGCTTCTTTACTCGGATGTTACAACTCATTGTGCATCTCGTGAACGAGGCACTCTTGGGTGGACCGGTGCAATTTCGTTGGCAGTTTTGTATTGAGAGAGAGTTTAAGTATATTCGAACCAAATGTGGAAACAAAAATAAGATTGAAGCATGCATAGCTGAGGCAACTCTCCTCCAGAAGATAACAGACGCCACGACAACATACTATGGCGATGATGTTCCCACTATGCATAACCAGGTCTGTCGGTACAATGTCGACGAGCCGAAGCATGACCCCAAGCTCCTCCTCTTCCAGTGTCCCGGTGGCAAGGCCAGTGGCGCAACAAGTTATACCTTGAAAAAGGAAGAGAAGGGTTGCATAATGCTCTATGTGCTTATGAACATGAAGGAAGTGGTCCGCGGTAAGAATGAAGAGGAGGAAGAAAATCAAGTGCCTAGTTTCCTTAGGTAAAATGGTGAACAAATTCATTTGCAACTAGTAACTCGGTTTCGATCTAATATGTATTTTCTCCTTTTAGCCAATTCACGGATGAAATGTGGTCGGGCGACGGATCCCGATGATGCGGAGTTGGAAACCCTTCTGAAAGTGGGTGCCCCTGTAAAGAAAAATTTCACATCTTGGTTCTATGAAAAGGTAATTTATAACCTGTCCCTCTTACCTGGCAATCCGTGACTTGTCCCTCTTATTACACGTAACTAATGCACAATTTGTACGCAACTTGTAGGGAGCCGATCCCAACGTTGAGATGTCAGATGAGTTGAGATGTGTCTCCCAGGGTTGTAACCGTAAAGTCGAGATGTATGAGAAGTATGATGTGAATGGTCATCGATTCCATACAGAGTCTTACCAGAACCGTCGGCCAAATGCAAAAACTGTAAATACCGGGGTCTTCACTAGAGGAGCCAATGACTTTGATTACTATGGAAGGTTACAAAACGTATACGAGCTGACGTTCAATAATACGCCCCTAGAACTCAAGCTTGTTGTGTTCAAATGCCACTGGTTCGACCCACGTTGTGGATATAGAAGTACCCCTTCCATTGGGTTAGTTGAAGTTAGGCCTTCAACCACCTATAGTGGATCCGATGTCTTTATTGTGGCCCACCAAGCCAAACAAGTTTATTATTTACCCTACCATGTCAGAAAGAGGAACTCAAGGGCTGGGAAGTCGTATTCCAAGTATCGCCACGTGGTAAGCTACCCATGCCCTCCGACGATGATTACAACAACATTGACCCTAAAACATACGAGGGAGTTTTCTATCAAGAAGAAGAGAACTTTGGGGACTTTGACTTACAAGATCTTGAGAACCTCAAGAACAATGCACAGACTCGTGGTGAGGTAGTCACGAATATAAAGGACATTGATATGCTCACCAAGTTATATTCGGACAATGGCAACGATGAGCCTCCACCATGCGACGAACCTCCAACTTACTTCTCACATGATAGTTGATAGTGCTGATGAGAACCCAAGACATACACATAAGAGTGATGATGATGAGTGGTGAGGGTCTTTTATGTCTTTTATGCCTTTACTATGCTTAGTATCTTTATTATGCTTAGTATCTTTATTATGCTTAATATCTTTATTATGCTTAATTGGATCATGTATTCATACTAAATTGTTTACCTCTTCTCAATGCAGGTGATTGACCAATATGAGACAACGCAAGGAATCAACGTCCTCTCTCCTTAAGTGTTTGAAGCAGAAGAAGGTTACCAAAAGTGGAAGAGCACCCATTCCCAACTCGCATTACAATGAAGAAAATGCGGTAGGAGGAGGACGAGGTAAGGGAGGAGGAGGTGGACTTCCTCCGTGGCCAGGACGAGGTGCAGGACGAGGTGAGGAAGGAGGCGGACTTCCCTCGAGGGCAGGACAAGGCGCAGGACGAGGTGGAGGACGAGGCGCAGGACGAGGTGGAGGACGAGGACGAGGTGGAGTACGAGGTTTACGCCTTCTGAGTGACCTACCCTCCGCTTCTGGTGACGTGGCTTCCGAGTCTGCTTACTCGGAGTCTCCTGACGAGGAGGAGTCTCGAGACTTGGAGTGGGAGTCTCGATACCAGGAGGGGGAGTCTCGAGACCAGGAGGGGGAGCCCCAAGACCAGGAGTCGGGGTCGTCGACACGGCCGAAGAAGCCAAAGATTCGTGGGGAATCGGGTGTCCCAGTGGACGAACCTACTTCTGAGGAGGAGAAACCCATCATTACGCCTAACGGCATTGAGTAAGTGGCTATACTAATTTTTTGAACATGTAATTTCATTTTGGTCATAACAATTTGGCATGTACTAATGTTTTACTATTGTGCAGCAACTGGACATTTCCTCCAGGTACCCGTGCGCCTAATACCTTGGTTGGAGCTCTAATTAGGAAATTTTGGCCAGGCTTTTACACTCCCGTCCCCAACGGCGAGAGAAAGCTAGCCACCAGTTGGGCGCACTATGAGGCCGCCGAAAACTCGGGCTATGCTGGGAAAGCTTTTGATGCCGTGATCACCAAGTTTTGGGTAAGACAAAGTTTTCGAGTTTCGTTCATAGTTGATGACCCCACCATGCTAACTGATGACCCCACTAGTTGTACAGGTTGGGAGGGGAGTAGGGGTTGGGCCTGTAATTTTTTTAAGGATTTGAGGGTTTAGGGGTTCTGGTCTACTAGATTTTTCGATCGCAATCTATAAAAAAAAAGGTTATTTTCTACTAGTGATGCTTTTATTACTCGTTTTTAACGAGAAAAAGGTCCGTACCCAAATTCGGTAATACTGATACACACACTAGCCGCAGCATCGCATAACACAGGCACATTTAATTAAGGTAAATGATACAGATCCTCCGGGGGATCGATCCCCCGGGTCGGTATGGTGTCGCATCGGTTGCATATGGGCCCCCTCGAACGAAGAAATCAGCCGAACGAGCCAGCTCTCCTTTGTCTAACTGCCCACGACGCCCGCCCAGGTCTCTGCTCCCAAAAATAAGTACCCGCCACCGTCGCTGCCAGACGAGATCCCCATGCCTCCGCCTCCGCCTCCACCCGCCGCCGCCGGACCGGATCCCCGTGCCTCCGCCTGCACCCGCCGCCGCCGGACCGGCTCCCCGTGCCTCCGCCTCCGCCTGCACCCGCCACTGCCGGACCGGATCCCCGTGCCTCCGCCTCCGCCTCCGCCTGGACTCACGTACGTCGTGTCTCCCGGTTCTGCTCCTCCGGCAGCGCCGCCCGCGTCCCGGACGACGTTACGCTCATGCTCGATGGAGGTGTCGACAACACCAAGGAGCCGCTGTCGTCTTCTTCATCGACCTCAGGGAGTACGATCCTAGACGCGTTCTGGTCACGGACGGCGCGGGTCAGGCTCGTGCTCTCGGTGGTGGTCAACTTCATCTGCTCGGTGGTGTACTTCGGGCTGAGCCTTAACGTGGTCAACCTAGAGACCGACCTCTCCGCGAATGCGCTGGTTGAGATGCCGGCGTGCCTTGTTACCACTCTGCTCCTCCAACACTTCGGGCGCAAGCCAATCGTCATGGGCACCATGCTTCTCAGTGGCGTCTCGTGCATCGCCGGAAGTCTCGTTATCGGTGCCGGTGCCATTAGGATGGCCTGCGGAGTGGTGGGGATCTTCGGGATGGGGACGACATACAACCGGCTAGTGGTCTACACCGCGGAGCTGTTCCCGACCGTGGTCCGGACATCGGTGTTGGGGTGCACGGCGCAGGCGATGCAGATGGGTGCCATACTAGCGCCCCTGGTGCTGGTCCTCGGGGACCGGGTGCCCTTCGCGCTCTTTGGCGTCTCAGGGATCATCGGCGGCTTGCTCGTCTTATCCCTCCCGGAGACCATGAACATGCCCTTGTATGACACTTTGGCCGGCTTGGAGAAAGGGGAAAGAGCATCTACTACATGTGAAGACGGAAATGCAGCGGACAACACTCAAGTCTGATTCGGTTTAATGAGAATCGTGGATGAAACATGTTTCACATGTACCATGTGTTTGAAGGAAAAGAAAGTGAATTGCACAAGTTGACTCATTTTTTATTTATTTTGGTTGATGGTGAAATTGTGTGTATTGTTTCATTAGTTTGTACTCCCTCTGTTTCACTATATAAAAATTTTATATGTTTTGCAAGTTCGAATCAAAATAATAATGTTTTGTATGCAGAACAGAGCGTGATGGGCTTGGTTGGAAGACGCCACTTAGTGAACAGCTTTTTTTTAGTGAATCTCCAGCGGGGCTATCCTAAGCTGTGATCCAAACGGTTTGATTTTGTATGTTTGGGTTGTTAGTTTTGGTGGAACATTCTGTGCCTTCTCGGGCCATCGATTGCATGTTATATAGAGTAGGGAAAAGCCCCCTACGTAGCAGTACAAGGATTATACGTGTATGGCCGGAATACTACTCCGTACACATACACGTACTATATTACATATGCTAACATCCCCCCTTAATCTACTTAAACTCATCTAAGTCTTTTATAGGAAGGGCCTTGGTGTACCATCGGCTATTTGGTCCTTGGTAGAGATGAACTTGATATCAAAACGGTTGTGTGCAACATGTTCACGAATAAAATGATAATCTATCTCAATATGCTTTGTGCGAGCATGAAAAACAGGATTTGCCGATAGATATGTGGCGCCCAAATTATCACACCATAGACAAGGATTCTTACGAAGACGTACCCCAAGTTCACGAAGAAGAGCTTCGACCCATATTAATTATGTAGTGGCATTCGCCAAAGCTTTGTATTCGGCTTCAGTGCTAGATCGAGACACTGAATCTTGCTTGCGAGCAATCCATGAAACCAAGTTTGGACCTATGAAAATAGCAAAACCTCCACTGGAGTGTCGATCCTCAATGCACCCTGCCCAATCGGCATCTGAAAAGGCATTAAGAAGTGTAGAAGAAGATTTTCTGAAGGTAATACCAAGCTGAGATGTATTTTTAACATAACGAAGTATGCGTTTAGCTGCGGTCCAATGAGCAGTAGTGGGAGCATGAAGGTATTGATAGACCTTGTTAACCGAAAAAGACAGATCTGGACGAGTAATAGTGAGATACTAAAGAGCACCAACAATGCTTCTATACTAAGAACTATCCTCGGGACCAAGAGGAGTACCTTCATGTAGTGATAATGGCTCGGATGGAGACAGGGGTGTAGGCACCGGCTTACAGTCAAGCATGCCAACTTTGGCAAGAAGATCATGTGCATATTTGGCTTGTGTGAGTAGGAGGCTATCAGCTATCCTCTTTACTTCAATGCCAAGGAAGAACTGAAGATCACTCAAATCTTTGATGGCAAAGTGAGCATTGAGATCCTTAAGCAAAACTGATATAGCATGATCGGAGGAGCTGGTCACAATAATGTCATCAACATAAATCAAGACAAAAATAGTAACACCAGACTTATTGTATAGGAATAATGAGGTATCGACCTTAGAAGGAAGAAACCCAAAATCTTGGAGTTTTGCACTCAGTCGAGAATACCATGCTCGAGGAGCTTGCTTGAGTCCATAGAGAGCTTTATCAAGTTTGCAAACATGATGTGGAGCATTAGAATATTCAAAACCAGGTGAAGAAATGCGTTCTTGACATCTAGCTGCCGAAGACTCCAACCACGGGAGACAGCAATAGGGAGAACAATTCTGATAGTAGCTATTTTGACAACTGGACTAAAGGTATCTTCATAGTCAATGCCATACCTTTGCTTAAATCCTTTTGCAACAAGCCGTGCCTTATAACGATCAATTGTACCATCAGCGCGCGATGCTTGATACATAAACCAACTTGCAATTTATCAGATTTTTGTTTGTGCTTGAAGGGACAAGGGTCCATGTTTTATTTTCCACGAGCGCATTGTATTCTTCTTGCATCGCAGCACGCCAATGAGGATCATTGAGGGTGCAGGTAAATTCTGAGGTTCTCCTGTAGAGGCAAGCATGCCATAACGAACAGTACCGTTAGTGTATTTTTTCGGTTGTCGAATACCTTGTTGTAAGCATGTTCGAGGTCCAACAGGATCAGTCGGCTGCGCTTCCGAGGCTCCGGTCGACGCGTGACTAGCAGCGCTCGTGGGTGTTGCGGCAGGGGAAGGCGAGGCGTCGTTGCCTTGCACATGCGATGACGACGACGTGGCGGGGCTGGTCCAGCTCCACCGAATCCTCCTCGGGAGCAGATGGCGCGGCGCGGGAGTCCAGCGAAGGCGACGCAGGAGGATCCTTCTCGGGATCAACGCTAATAGAATGTTCTGAAGATTCTGCTCTGGAGTCCGTGTTGCTGCCCCCTTCAGTATAATCTTCAAAGAAGGATTGTGACGGCGTGGGTGCACCGTTCAGAGCAAAATTTTCACCAGCAGTTGTGTGATCTTGTGAAGCATCATAGAGAGGAACAGTTACAGACACAATAGTAGGCATATGCTCATCGGTTATAGAGGCACCCTCATTGGAAGTAGGTGTAGGTAAAAGGAGGATTTATCTCTTAAGGAGAGCACCGACATTGGGCTATAAGGCTTGGATGGGAAAACTGTTTTCATTGAAAACGATATCACGAGATATGTATACACGTCCTGTAGATACATCTAGACATTTTACTCCTTTATGCATGGGGCTATAGCCAAGAAAAACACACCGTTGTGAGCAAAAAGCGAGCTTGCGTTTGTTATAGGGACGAAGGTTTGGCCAACAAGCGCAGCCAAAGATACGAAGAGCATCATAATTAGGCGTGATATGAAGAAGGCACTCAGCGGGAGACTGAAGATCAATAACTTTGCTAGAAAGCAAGTTAATGAGAAAAGTTGCAGTGAGAAAAGCTTCGTCCCAATATTTGATAGGCATCGACGCATTTGCAAGCAAGGCAAGATCAACTTCGACTATATGATGGTGTTTGTGTTCATCAGAGCCATTTTGTTGGTGAGCATGAGGACATGAAACATGGTGTGTAATGCTAGCCGTTTGAAAGAAAGAGTTTAACTTCTCATACTCACCCCTCAATCAGTTTGCATAGTAACAATTTTGCTATCAAACTTGCGCTCAACATATTGTTGAAAATTAAGAAAAGCTTGATAAACATCGGAACGCTTTTTAAGCAAATAGATCCAAGTGAATTTGCTAAAATCATTAATAAAGCTTACATAGTACTCATGTTTCCCAACAGAAAGAGGTGCTGGTCCCCATATATCAGAAAATACTTGTTCCAAAGGAACAGTGGATCTATTAGTAGAGATGGGGTATGGCAACTGGTGGCTCTTCGCAAGTTGACAAGATTCACATACATAAGGAATACTTTCTAGAGTGTAGTCTATTTTATTTCTTCTAAGAACTTGTTGAACGACAAAGGAAGAAGGATGTCCTAGGCGGCGGTTCCACGTTGAGGAGGATGGCTTTATTGTGATGAAGGCATGCTTGGCGTGTTGCTCGGTCAGCGGAGGTGGTGGGCATCAGGGGATAGAGACATCCATAGCACGGACCTCTAAACAGATTTTGGTGTGTTGCTCGGTCCTTTATCAAAAAATAGAAAAGATAAAACTTAATAAAAGCATGATTATCAAGATTAAATCGGTGTACTGACAAAAGACTTTTGGTGGCATTAGGGACATGTAAGATATCTTTAAGGCTGAAGGAATTATGAGGAGTGCTTAAAACTGATTTACGAATGTGACTAATATGCATACTTGTGCCGTCTGCAGTACGCACGCGGTCTTGTCCTAGATATGGATCATAAGTGGTGAGCTTGTTCAGCTCACCAGTGAGATGTTCAGTAGCCCCGTGTCATAGTACAAGTTTGTGTTGACTCCATTGGCAGCAACAAAGTGTGCACCTTTGTTGCCATGATCATCGCGATCAGCGCGGTTGGGGCGATCATATTTAGTGCGCCACCAGCAGTCACGGGCAGGGTGCACGTGGATGTTACATATCTGGCAGGTGACATACTAAAGCAATTTAGTCATATACTTGAAAGAGCTGAGCTATGGCAGCTCCACCTTTCAAGATAGGTGCTACTGTATTTATAGATATTTTAAAGTGAACCATTCAGTCAACAAACACTTATGTAGTTATTAGGAAGTAGCGAACTATGGTGAAATAAACACTCCAGGAAGGTGTCGATATAGGTAAAGCATACATTCCCGCATAAACTAGACCGGACATAAGTGAAGAATCGGTAGTTACTAGTACTTGCCTCGGTGATTGACCTGAACCTCGGTTTACTATGCAAGATCTAAACTTTATTGCTAAATAGATGAACAGTTAATATTCCACTACATGGATCAACGACAAGGTTAAAAGTGCGAATGTATAAGCACAGAACCAAAAGAACACAATCTAACCAAAGACTTAAATAACATAAAGCATTCTGAGGTGTTGCTTCTTAGTGCTTTAGACTTGGTTTATTCTTCTCATAGAAACCATCTTCTTGATTCATTAGACTTTTTTCTTCTTGTTAGAACCACCAACAGCTTCTTGCTTGCTTTCACATGTGGAGGCATTCTCAATGCTAACTGGCGCCCGAAATTTCAAGTGTCAAAAAATTAAGATGGTTATGCATGGTTCTAGGTATTCTGACCTGATTCAGAAATTGTTGTACTGCTCGCTAGTTGGCATTAGCTTATGAAAAACAAAATATTAGAAGAAGAATAAAAAAGGTGGCATGATCAATCAACAAACAGGTTTAAAACGGATCAAAGAATTCAGCAGTAGAAAATATACTTATATGGTTTGCAACAAATATATGTACGTCCCTCCATTAGTACAACAAATAATTAATTAAGATGCATGATAAAGAAAAATCAGGGTGCCTTTAGGCTGGGGCGTGGCCATATGCCATGAAACAGGTGTGTAACCATCCAGTGGATGTGCAGAAGTCTGCCAACATTGGTGACTGCCGCTTGGTGTTGTTTTGGTGGAAATTTTCTGTTCTGAGAGTGTGTCCTAGAGGCGAAAGGCAAGGTACCAGATGCCGTTATTCTTGTAGCCCATGGAGAGAAACATGACGCCAGCAGTCACATTGTAGACCTTTAACATTTTGATGGGAGCCACAGGACTAGCCAACATATCCAATTCCGAAGCATCCACCCTCCATTATCGCTACCATGATGACCATTTTTCCTCATTGAGGAACCACACCCGCACGTCGAGCTTCTGTTGTACTTGGTTTATAGGGATACGATGGAGGTTGTGCCATCCTCAATGTCCCCTATTGCATATGACGACAAGTCATGCACGTCATTCGGGAGGGCTACATGGGAGAACTCCATGGAGCCGGCATCGAGCGTGGTGAGCGTTCCTAGAGACGCATGCATGGGTCCTCCAAAATATGAACCCGCCAATGTACATGGGAAGGTTGTCGTTCGAGTGCGGGTCGCGCCTTTACATGATGACTTAATTCCTTTAGGCGCCACCGAGTGGAAGCACCAGTCTCCAATGCACGAGCTATAACAGTTGCGGGCGCACCCGACCGCCCGTGCTCTCCAAGCAGAGCACACCGGATGAAGTTGCATCACCACAAGATAGGAGGAAACAATGGAATGATGACTTGCCACCAATGTTGCTCATGAAGTGTGGTATGCGTAATCGTGAGCTGGTGACAGGGTTGAACATGACCATGAAACAGTTGCCGACGAGGAGTAGGAGGCTGTGGTGGTAGTCCATTAGGCGCCAGTTGTACTCCTTGAAATCCGTGAGATGGAAATCACTGTGACTGACTATGCCAGCAACGTCGCAGTCAAAGAGGAGGAGCGCACGGTGGAAGGACGACATGTTGCCGCCGATGACCGAGATGAAGTAGCCTAGAAGCAAAGCTGGCAAGATGAAGAAGTTGATGATGAAAGCGGTGACAATACGCAACCGTAGATAGGCAAAGGAGGCCTTGGAGAGCAAGGGAAGCGATGGGATGCGGCAGAGCATCTCAGTGAGCATGTCATCGCCGAGCTACATGAGGATAGCGGGTTCATGCTGGCTCTTGTGGATGAGTGGGGTTGCCATCTCACCGCAAAGTAGTGGGCGACTATGCGCTCCAATATGCGGCTGGAGGGAGACGAGGGACTAGGCGACGGGATGACACGCTACAGGCGAAGCAAGGTCTAGGACGAGGCTAGAGGTAGGCGAGGTATTGGGTGACGAGGCGGCACACTACAGGTAGAGCAAGGTCTAGGACACTATTGGAGGTAGGCGTGTTGGCGGAGCAAGGTCTACGACGCGGCTGTAGGTAGGCGAGGTATTGGGCGACAAGGCAGCACGCTACAGGCAGAGCAAGGTCTAGGATGCGGCTGGAGGTAGGCGGGGTATTCGATAATGAGGCAGCATGCTGCAGGTGGAGCAAGGTCTAGGACATGGCTGGAGTTAGGAGAGATGCGACGAGGCGTCACGCTGCAGAGCAACGTCTAGGACGTGGCCGATGGGAAGCCGTCGATCATGAGGAAGGGAAGGATGTCGGCGTCGGTTAGAACTTCCAGCAGCGCCGCGGTACAGGTAAAGGAGGCGTTGGAGCACAAGGTGGCCCGCAACGCGCCGTGTGGAGGAGAAGGGGCCGATGAGAGGTGTCATGCGAGATGGTTGGGTATGAGCATGCTAGAGAGAGAGAGAAGAGAGGAGGCAGGATGGTCTTGTGCGTGTGCTAAGAGGTGTGGCGATAGGGGTTGAGCGAGAGAGATAGCAGGAGTTGCGGGGTGGTTTCGCCAGCGAGCAGAGACCTGATATGTCTTGATGGCGCGCTATGGGCGCGCTAGGGACTTAGGAGGTATCGGCTATCAACACATTTACTGCTTACGGATTGTTGGAATTCTCTCACGGATTGATCACATCAAATTAGATGAACAAACATGCTCGAAAAATCTATTTTTCAAGGAAGTGCATCGTGCCCTTTTTTTCTCAATATCTCACGGTACAAAACTCACAACAACAGGATGCCTTTATATACATACTTGTATTATATAGACGGATACAAACTAGAACTCAGCTCACTAGCTAGAACTACTCTACGCTAACACAAACACATTTACACAACAACACGAGAGAGATTGGAACTAGTATTGCATGACCGCTACTAGCTAGATATGTCTTGTACAGTACGACTACCAAAACAAAAATGACTCAATAATACTAACTAAATTGCATTTAGGGAAAGATTATTTCCGACAGTCTCCCCTAATATTGACTCCATTCTCTCATCACCTCCTCCTAGTCTTGATTCCTACAACTTCACATATCCTCTTTATCGTCTTCGTTGACATGTTCGTATGGTCAGTATGATCACGCACACAACATGTATTGCACGTCTCTTGCACTCTCATGTTGTGTCAGCGCCATTGCACCCCTCCACTCGGTAGGAACATATGTGACAATGCTATTGCGGTCCTCGAACTCAGTTTGCACCATACTCCTCTTGTACTTGCTTGCATTATCTTCTCCTTCTACTACTTGCATCGTTTAAGGTAGATTCGCTTACCACCACCCGCCTTCACCATCCCACTGAACCCACACTGACTGCAGCTAGGACGCTCCACGAGGACATGAACACATCTCACGGAACACCGTGCACACCTGCCAATTGTGACGTGCTTCAGCCGCAACAGACCCTTATGGAGACGAGCACTTGGACACAACCACAACTCATATACACGATGCCGACTCAACGAGCCAACCTGCACGCCAATGACTCCTTGACTCTTCAACTCCCCGATTGATGCTCTTGATGAGCCTTCTGGCACTGCACCTCGGCACCACTGCTCTCCCATCAACGATCGTCCTCCTCTCCTGAAGAACTTGACGCGCTCCATCGGCAACGATGTCCGCTACCTTGCTTACAACGGCCTGCTCGCCGTCTCCTCCTTGTCGCTCCGCCAAGAGATGATCGCCCGCCCCGAGGCGCTAGTACGGATCTCCTCCCCAAGGCAAGCACAACTTCAAATCCTCGACCTCACTCTGATATCAACTGTTGGAACAGTACAACTACCAAAACGAAAGTGACTCAATACTAACTAGACTGCATTTAGGGCAAGATCTTATTTCCAACACAGATTGCACAACTAATAATAACTATGACCATTTCTGAAGCTGACCAGTATGACTGCATGTCTAGTTGCACTTGCACTGATATATACAGTATAATGGATACTTGTGTATTTTGATGAGAGTGCTATCTTCTTTTTTGATCTATCAATATGATGCATGCATGGTTTAGAATATGTTGTTCCTGCAATTTTGTTCCTCTGTTCCTTATAAGAGTGCATTCTCTAGGTTTTGGGCACGATGCATCACACTAGTCCTTATATATCGAAGGCTTCCAAAGCTGCCTGGTATGCTTTTTTTGCTACCTACTGCATTTTCATGCTTGGTTTAATTTGATACTTTGTGCAACATATCTATTGAAATGCAACAATGCTAAAAAATATCTCAGTTTCTGCTTTGATTTATTGAATGTAGACCCTACTACCTTGTCCATAGACCATAACATATTCTTCTAGAAGCTTACTATCTATACACATCTATGGCAGAAAACTCCGCGGTACACCATTTTATCATTGGTAATTGTGAGGTGTTAGTTATATAATCTAGTTCCATAGATTCATTTTTGCTCTGCCAACTGCATGCATGTCAGCCCATGCTTATGTGGGAAGATGACTTTATTCCTATATATGGTCCCTAATTATATGCATATAGTTCCCTTAGAGCATGATCTCATTGTACTTTGGTATAAATCCGGTATTCACTCTTTGTATAGATTAAGATTCTAAGTTTAGAACAATAACTTGATATTAATTGCATAGGGTGGTTGTATTTGGTACAGACTACAGAGCAAGCAATACTAAAACTTTTGGTTTGCCTAAGTTACTTTAGGGGGTTCTTTTTCCTCGACGATGTAGTATTTATCAGACCTCGGTAGCCCAATACTCCAGTGTAAAACCAGTGATATCTACATTTTTCAGTATATGTTACTCCTACGGTTAATTTTCTCTGTTCCCTTTGCCAGAATGGTCTTGCTACTAAAGTTGAAAATTCTAGCAAGCAAATTAAGGAGTGCAAGAACAAATGTATGATGGTGAGCTAGTTATGATGATACAAGAGTTCTGCCATTTCTGTATGCGGGATTTGTTGGCTACTTTGTACTACTAACTAATGTGATTGAATTTGTAATCAATTGAATGGTACAAAATGATGTAACTTGAATGATAATTTGAATGGATCAAATGCAATACTATTTTTGTTGTGCCATCATAAGATGTTCATGATAATATATATGTGTGCAACCGTTAGCTTAAATTCATGTTTAGAACTGCCCGAAGTTGTTGATAGACACTATTGTATAACGCCTACAATTGTTTTTTGAGGCATTATAAAATAATGCCTAAAATTGTTTTTGAGGCATTTTCGAGGAGTGCCAACAAAAATTATTAGAGGCATCGCTTAATATTGCCTCAAATTATATTCCATGGCCAATTTGAAAGTGCCTCAAAAATATATTATTTAAAGGAAAATTTGAAAGTGCCTCAAAAAATATATTTTTAAAGGCATTTTAAAAAAATTGCCATAATTTATTTTTCTCTACCCCATTTGATTTGGCATTTTTTATTGCCTTCAAAGTGTTTTGAAGGCACTTTGAGTATTATTTTAAGGCATTTCTTTGTGCCCCTAATAATCTACCGTATTGTAGTGTTCCTTGCCAATGTTCCATTTTCTATTAATTTTTTATTCCAGTTTAAGAAGGAAAAACTCCAGATAACCCTCCAAGTTTCAAAATCTGGACGCAGCACCCCCTAAACTTTAAACTAGCATACTTAATTCTAAACTTTGCAAAACCATACAAAATACGTCCTAGTTCTCTCTTAAGCTATTTGGCTCGTGATCTTGCACCTGTGATGAGCGGTTTTTACCCTCTCTCTCTCTCTCTCTCTCTCTCTCTCTCTCTCTCTCTCTCTCTCTCTCTCTCTCCCTACTGCTCCCCTCCCCACACGCCCCCGTCCAACTGTTGAACAACACCTTGCACGCCGGCCAGCTCCTTGAGTGCGCACCCACTGCAGAACCGTCGCGCATGCTGTCGTAGCTCAGTGCGGGGAGCGAGCAACTGGAGCGCATGTGACTTGAACTTTGACTTTATCAAGGAGAGGAGAGGAGAGAGTTCACTCTCGGGCGTTTGGCCTAATTTGAAGAGGAGGATGGAGCAGACAGGTAAGCCCATACTCCCTTGGCTCCGTTTATTTGATTTGTTCATTTTGCTACTATATTACACGTAAGTAGGTATCTCATACTTTTTAGATCGAAAAAAGAGAAGGGAAGAGAGCCGGTGGAGTATGCAGGATCGGTTTGGATATGATGAATGCATGGTTTTCATGGCCGGCCGGCGAGGTGTAGTGCAAGATCAAGTTCAGCAAATAGATTCCATCATATATTTGATGGAAACCATTGAACAAGTGTAAATGTTTTTTATGCACATGAAGAGGAGGTAGGACCTACAGCGAAGCCAGCCGAGAGACTGCGGTACTGAATAGATCTCAATTCTTGCATTTTCATTAGAAGCTACTTATATTTGTGCAATGAATGTCTGCTGAACACTAGATCAGCGAAAATGTCCATTTCTATGAATTCATATTCTTGCACCAGATATGTCAGCATGAATGCAGAGTATAAAAATAACAGGAAAAGGTGACTTGTCTACAAAACAAATAGTTTTACCACGAAAAAGCTAACATCAGCAGCTTAAAGTGAGCTACACAACATTTTATCACTGGAAATTATCTGATTTCTTGCACCACATACATGCATATTAGAATGGTATTGCACAACAATGGCATATCAGACCGATTTCATATGTCCTCCATAGTATAGTTGTTGCATTCATTACTCGCCCTAAACAAGGATAGTTGGTATATTTCTTTAGTCAATCTGATTGATGGACCGTCTGATACTTTGGCGTATGTCACCTGCCCAAATGGTAATGACAAAATAATACAGAAACACTAAGACAAGCAGCATGTCCATGAGTATTTCACACCACATAAGACTGATCAAGCTCTTGACAAAATAGAACCTAAATGGTAGTATTTTATCCTAGACAATGAAGAAACAAAAGATCTTAAGAAAACAAATGACGACAGAATAAAGCAATATGAATGAGCAATTTTAAGATACAAACCACGAGAAACCAAAGTTTGCTTAAAGATGGAGATCTTGATACATTTGGATTAGTTTGTGATCGCCAACTCTTCATAAGATAATATGCTCGACAACAATTCCTGTTGTCAGCCGTGAAATTCTCTAACAGTAAGGGTAATACTACTTGACATGCTTTCCTAGAGAACTTTCCTTGAGATTTTCAAGTATGATCTTTGTAGACTCATCTGGTTTTTCATCAACTATTATGACCACATTGTGCAGGCTTTCAACATTTTTTTAACGACACAGAAACCTTCGAACCTTTTGAAATGGAGTTCAACCTTTTGCAACAAAGGTACAAGAACAATCATTTACTTGATATGGCGCCAAGATAAGGGAATCCAAATGCTCCAACTTGAGCTACTTTTTTATGCACAAATCATTAGAAGCATGCTAATTTCTCTATCGATGGATGTAGAGTCGAGAAAGCTTGCTCTGAAAATATCCAATATGGATCATTAATTAGGAAACGCCAACCAAATTACAAATGGAGAAATTTATGTCTCTGTTCAGGCATCCTACTTATGCACAACAATTAGTCATGAACCATGTCTAATCATTACTTCAATCAAACTAAGTAGCAAAAGGAAAGACCTTGATTTACCTCCTTTAAAATTATTTCCTATGTTCGGGCATACCATTCATGGACAAAAATTAGTCATGAACCATGTCTAATTATTAATTCAACCAAACTAAGAAATTAGTTCCTTTGGACATGAAAAGGCTTCACACTTGCACATTCTGATAATGTCCACTTACATCTTTATAATTAAATTTCCTAGTATGGGATTAAAATGGCAATATTGTGGAACTCAGTTTGCTTGGCACAACCTGAATAGATGCTACAGTAACCTTATTACTTTTCTACAAATTAACTGCCAATTATAATCAGAGATGAGTAGACCTACTGAAAGGATACAGATGCCACCTAGAGGGGGGTGAATAGGCGGTTTAAAAACTTTTTCGAGAGTTGCTCAATAAAGACGGAATTAAACTAGCGTTTACTTTGTCAAACACAAAACCTAGAACAACTAGGGTTCACCTATGTGTACCAAAAACTTATGCTAAGCAATACAAAAAACAATGTGATAGCATGATATAGATTACTTCAAGCACGAAGACTATCATAATGTAAAGTGCATAAGTAAAGAGCTTGGGTATAGAGATAACCGAGGCACGCGGGGACGACGATATTTTACCGAGTTCCTCCTAACATGGAGTACGTCTCGTTTGGAGAGGGGGTGGTTTCAAACCACCAACGTCACAAGAGGCCTCCCTTATTCTCTTATGAATCTCACCCCAACGAGATCGATCCACGCTTCCACTATCGGTGCACTTGTCGGTGGCAATCCAGAACCTCTCACAAGGTTGGGGCACTTCTCCACAACTCAATTGAAGGCTCCCAACAAACAAGCTTGGGGAAAGCTCCACAACTTAATTGGAGGCCCAAGTAATCCAAGAACCTGCAACACCACCAAACCGTCTAGGGTTTCAAGAACCCAAGAGTAAAAAGCTTCTCACCTTTCACTCAATTGAATCCTCACCGAGAACCCAAACCGATGCACCAAATACAATGGCAAGAACACAAAAAGTTCTCAAATCCTTCTCTCCCAAATTCCACCAAAGCTACAAAATCTTGTGGGGGAATAAGAGAGGAACAACAATGGGGGAAATCCACAAAATACTCCAAGATCTAGATCCCAAGATGTTCCCCTCACTTACAGGAGAGATTGATGGGTGGGATTGTAGATCTAGATCTCCTCTTTCAAATACCTAAAGTATATGCAAGAATGATGACCCACAAGTATAGGGGGTGTATCTTAGTACTTTCTATAAATAGGAGTGTCGATCCCAACGAGGATCAGAAGGTATTGACTAGTGGTATGGAGCAGGAAATCTCTGTAAATACTTAGCAAACGGATTTTTAGGGGTTTTCTGATAAAGCAAAGAAATAAAGTGCAAGTAATAAAGACAGTAAACAATTGCAGCAAGTGGCCCAATCCTTTCTTTGCAAAGGACAAGCCGGTGGAAATACTAATGAGGACCAAACATTCTCGAGGACACATGGGAATTCTGTCAAGTGCTTTCGCTTCAAATAGCTGAGTACTCTTCTTTGGTTTTGTAAGTGTTGTGAGGGTGAACCTGTGCTAATGTACCAACCTTACTTGGACTAATACATACTTGTGATTAAACCCCTTGCAAGCATACACAACTAGAAGAAAGCAATTAAGATATAAACCTAACCACAGCCTTAAACTCTGAGATCCTACACTCCCTTGTGCAATGGTGTCCTAACGGGGGTTCATGTTTCTGTCACTCCGGCAACCCCACAATTAGTATCCAAATACACAATGCATCCCCCTAGGCCCATAAATGGTGAAGTATCATGTATTCGACGTTCACATGACACCACTATAAGAATAGCACCACAACTTAAATATCAAACCATTGAATAATATATCAACACAACTCCATTACTAACAACATGACTTCTCCCATGTCCTCAAGAACTAAACGAACTACTCACGAGACATCATATGGATCAAGATCAAAGATGATATGGTAATGGATAACAATCTGAACATAAACAATAATCCAATGGTTCCACTCACAAGCATCAACTACAATAGTAATCAACACCGGGAAAGTTCCCCCTAAGAACTATGCAAGATTCAACACAATTGTTATAGTGGGATGGAGTGGTGATGATGGTGCTGGTGGAGATGATGGTGTGGATGATGATGATGATCCCGATGAAGTCTAGATTAATGATGGTGTTGTTGGCAACAATATCCCCTCTCCAGGAAGGAATTTCCCCGACAGAAATCTGTCTGCCGGAGAGCTCTTTCTCTCTCGGCGTTTTCCGCCCCATAGAGGCGGCGGAATCTTTCTGTGGTCGCCCTCCATGTATTAGGGTTTCAAGGAGAAGACATAGGCGAGAGGGCGGATTCAGAGGTGGTCCATGTGGGCCACACCCCCTGTAGGCACGGCCTAGGGGTGGCCCGCGCCTGGGGGTATGGGCCCCTTGTGGCCCATCTCCGCCTCCCCTTCTGGCATTCTTCGTCTTCTGGGAAAATAGGATTTTTCGTAGCTTTTCTAGTATTTTTCTGATCTTCGCGAAATTGCATCAAAACACTACTTTTTCCATCAGATTCCTGACTCCGGCAGTTCATCCTCCAAGAATCATCCAACATGCAAAAACAGATGAAAATACATAAGTAACACCTCTTAATATGAAATATATCAATGAATAGAGGCAAATTATGATATAGAATGGTGATGCAAATTGGACGTATCAAAGAATCAATGGGGGGATTGAAGGGGTCAAGCTCAAGAGGGTCAAGAATGGAGGAGAAATCTTGTAAAACTCGAGCGGGGATAATGGGGAAGAAGGACCCCTTTTTATAGGCCCACAGATTTCTCACCGTTGGGGATTTGCCAGACCGGACACTCCGGTGTGCAGATCGGAGACTCCGGTCTATATCGGAGACTCCGGCCAACCTCCGGACCGACCTCCAGACCACTCATCAGAATTTCCCAGCATCCTTGGGAAAACCTCCTCCGAAAACTCTTTAAAAACTCTGATCCGCTGTACACCGGAGATTCCGGTCTCGCCACACCGGAGACTCCGGTCGATCTCCGGACCACCATGTAGTGCGTCCTGGGCAAATTTCTGGAGGCCCCTCCGCGGACTTTTGGTGTAACTCCGGACCAAAATGAAGACTCTGTTCCACTCAGACCGGAGACTCCGGTCTGGACCAAATAAGAGGCAAACTTCAAATGGCGATATCTAGAGTTTGAAAACTCCGATTGACCTAAAACCAATTTTGTTTGAAAGAGGACAATAACATATACCCAACAAAAAGTGAGAACATTTCATGTATTATAATGTGAGATACCTCTCTTGGTGAGAAACCGGAAAACTTCAAAGATCAAAAACGCAATATGATATAAAAGGGAAATTCATTTTTGATGAACTAGAGCTTGTTATGAATATTACCACAAGATCTAGAACCTCACATGGATAAGATCCAAATATTAACCAAGAAAGGATGATGCTTTTTTTTACAGTCAATACCATATATATTTATACCGACAAAAAGTACATGGTAAAGATACACAAGCCGACTCCAGCGTTTACAAAATAAAGTCTAAAAGAAAATAAGCAAATCTTCGAGGTCTTCAAATTCTTCTTCTTCCATGACACGATCTTGTACTTTTCTGAAAGTAGCCGAAGAAACATGAACGGACCTGTAAATACCAACGATGGTTCTCCCATAATTTTAATTTGAGCCGCAGTGCCAAGGATGCGTGCACGCACGCAACCATTAAAGTAATCAACCAACATCGGCAAGAGTACCAACATGAGTATTCTAGGGAAAATAAACCGAACAGCCTGGTCGACGTCGCCGGGGAGCCGAGTGTACGAATCACCATTGTCAAAGACGTAGCATCCGGGACAAATATTGCGAGGATAATCATCCTCGCGACAACCATGAGAAAAGCTCCAAAACCGATCTGACGAAGCAAGATCTGAAAGACCGTACCTATAGAACTTGAATCTTATAGCACCATCATTGACGCCGGGAAGAAGATCTCGCCGTCGTAGGAAGGGACAAAGATCTCTTATTATGAACGATGCCATCTCCATTGACATAGATGCCCAACAAGAAGATGACTATCAAAACCTAATCAAATCTTCAGAACACACTACTTTTATTGAAAAATCCAACCATAGACCGGGTTCTCCACTCCTCCTATCGGCTAGGCCGGCCGGAGTAGGGGGAACCGATCTATGGATAAGACGGAGGTGGCGGTGGCGGCTAGGTCAGAGAGCCTCACGTACCGAGGAAAACAAAACACATCGAACGTATGGCTACCACCAGTAAGAAAGATGATGCTAAGTATGCAAAGGTTTGAACTCTCTCTGAAAGATATGATCGAATTACTCACTTGAGAGCCCCTCTTGATAGTACGGTTATCTATCCTATAAACCGGTCTCCCCAACTAACACCACGAGACCAATAAGAAGGAAACCCTATCAATATCATACCTTTACCTTGCGCATATTCCACTTGATCTTGATGTAGACGATCTTGTCCTTCTCAAGATGGAACACCTTTCTTGATTGCTCTTGCACTCACTTGCTTTATGAAGACTTGCAAGTTGCTCCCCCATACGACATGGGGAACCTTTACTTTGACCTTGTCTTCATCGATCCATGATCACCGAGGATGGTAAGCTTCAAGCATGATATCTTCTAGAAATGGCACATCTTTAGCTTGCATAACATTACTTCTAGCATCATTTGGAATATGTCTTGAAGAAACATATGATGAACTCTATCTTCTTCTTCAAGACACCCTTGCAATAGGCTCAACTCTCACATGACCAATATGTGGATCACTCTTTGAACATCTTGGTCATCACTTGATCCTCTTCACTTTCTTATTCTCCAAACCTTGAAGCAAACATATGGTTCAAGCATTTCCTATGGACAATTCCTACAAGTACAATTTGATACAAGCATTAGTCCATAGAGTTTGTTATTAATTACCAAAACCACACGTGGGGGCCCACATGTTCTTTCACCTACTACTCTGAATAATTCTAGTCATGTGAATACCAGATGCTAATTTTCAAAATTAGTAGATTAATTTTCATTAATATTTGTATAATAGGATGTGCTTCAGTTTATATACTAAAGAAAGTTAGTCATATACTTAACAGAGCAGAGCTATAACATCTCCACCTTTTAGGATAGGTGCTACTATATTTATAGAGATTTTAAAGTGAACCAGTGTCAAAAAACACTTATATAGTTATTAGTAAATAGTGAATTGGGATGACATAAACACTCTGAGAAGGTGTTAGTAAAGGTAAAGCATATATTCTCGCATAAACTAGACCGGACATAAGTGAAGAATATGTAGTTACTAGTACCTGCCTCGGTGATTGACCTGGACCTTTGTTTACTGTGCAAGATCTAAACTTTATTGCTGAATAAATGGAACAATTAATATTCCGACTGCATGGATCAAACGCAAGCTTAGAAGCGCGAATGAGAACCAAAAGATCACAAGCTAACTGAAAGACTTAAATAACATAAAAAATTTAGGTATGTTGCTTATTAGGGCTCTATACTTGGTTTATTATTCTCATAGACACCATCTTCTTGATTCATTAGACTTGTTTCTTCTTATTAGAACCACCAGAAGCTCGCTTGTTTTCATATGTGGATGCATTCTTGATGCTACCTAGCGCCTGAAATTGAAAGTGTCAAGAAATTAAGATGGTTCAAAATGCATGGTTCTAGGTATTATGCCCTAATTCAGAAATTGTTGTACTACTCGATAATTGGCATCAACTTATGAAAAACAAAGTATTAGAAGAAGAATAAAATAGGCATGCCCAATCAACAAACAAGTTTAAAATAGTTCAAAGAATTTAGCGGTAGAATAGATACTATATGATTTGCAAGAAATATATGTATGTCGTCCCTCCATTAGTACAACCACGACTTAATTAAGATACATGATAAAGACAAATTAGGGCACCTTTATCCTAGAGCATGGCCATGCCTTGAAACAGGGGTGCAACCATCCAGTGGAGGTGCAGAAGTTTGCCAAGATTGGTGACTGCCGCTTGGTGTTGGTTTTGGTGGAGCATTTCTGTTTCGTGAGTGTGCCCTTGAGGCGAAAGGCAAGGTACCGGATGCCGTTATTCTTGTAGCTCATGGAGAGCAACACGACGCCAGTAGTCACATTGGTGACCTTTAGCATTTTGCTGGGAGCCACATGACCAACTAACATATCCAATTCTGAAGCATCCACCCTCCGTTGTCGCTCCCATGATGACCCTTTTTCCTCCTTGAGGAACTAAATCCGCACGTCGAGCATCTAGTGATACTTGGTTGAGACGAATACGATGGAGGTTGTGCCATCTACAATGTACCCTATGGCATACGACGACGAGTTGTGTACGTCATTCAGGAGGGCTACATGGGAGAACTCCATGGAGCCGACATCGAGCGTGGTGAGCATTCCTAGAGCCGCATGGGTCCTCCAATAGATGCGCCTATCGACGTATATGGGTAGGTTGTGGTTCGAGTGCGGGTCGCCTCTATGTGGTGAGTTAATGCATTTAGGCGCAAGAGAGTGGGGGAAACACTCGCCCGTGCACGAGATATACAGGTACAGGCGCACCCGGCCGCTGGTTGTGCTCTCTAGGCAGAGCACACGGAATGAGGTCGCATCACCGCAAGGTAGGAAGAAGCAATGGAACGACGAATTGTCACTGACATTGCTCATGTAGTGTGGTTGCTGGTGAGCAGTAGGAGGCCACAGCGATAGTCTATAAGGCGCTAGTTGTAGTCCTTGAAATCCGTGAGATGGAAATCATTGCGACGAACTATGCCAGCGACATCACAGTTAGAGAGGAGGATCTCACAGTGGAAGTATGACATGTCGACACTGACGAATGAGATGAAGTAGCCAGCAGTGAAGCTAGCTAGATGAAGCGGTTGATGACGGAAGCGGTGACAATACGTAATCGCATACATGCAAAGGCGGCCCTGGAGAATGAGGGCAGCGACGGGAGGCGGCCGAGGATCTCAGCAAGCATGTCATCATCGAGCGACATGAGGGTAGTGGGTTCATGCTGGCGCTTGTGGCTGTACGGGGTTGCCATATTACCGTAGTGGGCGACTATGCGCTCTAATACGCGGCTGGAGGGAGATGAGGGACTGAGCGACAGGGTGGCACTTTGCTAGCGGAGCAAGGTCTAGGACGCCGATGAAGGTAGGCGAGGTATTGGGCGTCGAGGTGGCACGCTGCGGGCGAAACAAGGTCTAGGACATGGCTGGAGGTAGGCAAGGTATTGGGAAATGAGGCATCACGCTGCACGTGGGGCAATGTCTAGAACGCGGTTGGAGGTAGGCGATGAAGGAAATATGCCCTAGAGGCAATCATAGAGATGATTATACTTCATATGTATCCATGAGTTATTGTAATGTTCCTTGAATATCCATATCAGGCAACTTGTATTGATTGGCAATTATGTGAATTGTTTGTGAAACTCATTACTTGTATGGTTATTTAATAGTTGTCCCTAGTCGGAGTTCATGTGAGGACACACGTGAATATTAGACTAGCACATCAATTGGTTGATAACTATGTTTCACAAGTCATAGACATGGAGATGTCAAACCAATGATGTGGACACATGTTATGAACATGGGGTTGGACTGACCCAACTTGAGACTGGCAATTAGTTGCAGCTCTCTCTCTACACATCGTGTACGTTTTGTCCTTAGACCTGAGATTGTCGCATGTACTTGAGATGTGGATCGACCTACTTTGGGGCTATCAGACGCTACTCCGTAACTGGGTAGTTATAAAGGTAGCTTTCGGGTTTGTCCTGAAGCATGCTGCAAGGCATGGTCAATCAAGATGGGATTTGCCCCTCTCTACTTGAGAGAGATATCTCTGGGGCCCTCGAGTGGTTGGATCCAGAAATGCATGGCCGTGCTACATATGGTTAAGAGTTAACCTAGTAAAGGGATTCTGAATCACAATATCGAGAAAGGGAGGTCAGCTTGGAGCTAGACCAAATATCGTGAGGCAAAGGGAAAGACATGTACTAAACCTTGTGATGGTTCGTCCGATATGATCTTTGTATACGTTTAGGAGTTGGCACGTCTTTCTAGAGGCCGCTACCAACTATTGACAGAATAAGTGTATTCGTGTCATGTCTATACGCATATGAACCTATAGGGTCACACACTTAAGGGGCGGGAAGCCTAATGAGGATTGGATGCGAATTAGACCAGGCTTAGGCTACTAATGGGCTGCTAATGTAGAAGCCCACTAGGGACGCCTATATAAGAGAGGGTGGGGCGAGATGACAAAGGTTAGACCTTAGACCATTCCACCCAGCCACGACTCCTCACGCCTGTGTCGCGTGCGGACCTAGCAGTCAGGCGTCTGACGCTTCCACCCTGTACGTGTGGATACCTCAGAGGCGCTGCATCTGTAGCGCTTGGACGAGCCGCGCAAGGGGAGCTGCTCATGGGACGAGGACAAGGAGGAGACGTGGAACGTCTGCACTGCCTCAACGCGCTTCATCAATTCCGCAACTGCGCGTCTAGTGGTAATCCCGTGATCTATGACAACAGTAATCCTGGTATACGCGGTAGAATTTTTTTGATTTGTGCTAGTGTAGCCCTATCCCTACAGTGGTATCAGAACCGATGTTGTTCAGTTATAGGTTTGGGATATTTGCATATGGTGATATGCAGATTGATATGAATGATGTGATCGTTTGTATTGCGGTGGTTCAGGATTGATCTATGATCTTGCTTTCCGTGATCGTGATTCTGAGGTTGTCGAACGACTTACCCCTACCGGTCGGCTTCCGCCATCGGGGTAGATAGTGACACATAAATCCTGTTTAATCACACGAAGATCAATATGATTGATCGAATCGGAACCTAGATCTAAAATCGATATACCGTGATCAAAGGAGTTTGATCGGATCGGAACAATAGTCGGTTTATGGTAAATTTGATTTGCCGATCAAAATCCTTAAAGAAAATTGTGTAGATTCGATCTCTCATTTTCACAGTAAAGAAAATTGCTGCCCCTTCGAACCCTGCAGGGGGAGACCCCCTAGACCCCCCTTAATCGTAGCCACTTTTATATCTCGTTAAGGTAACTAGGTACTGCGATGTCACATGATCCGGTAGAATGCGATTCTATGCATAACTTGTTTTTGCAGGATGTATGTGATCAGTATGGCCCATATATATATATGGGATGCATGTATGAAATTTTGCATGACCTGCGTGTCGTGAGTAGGGCAACACGGCTGGAGCCATATGTGTTGTCATTTATTGTAATGGCCTGCGTGCCAACTTGTGATGATCCCAATACTATGTAATTTTGATTACTAGCTGTTAGGAGTAATAGCTTGTATTAGTTCTTGGAGGACTCATCACTTGGAAGATGGCTCACATTGAACATGAAGATGGAGATCATCATGGTGGACAGGTTCTATGGCGATGGAGATCACCATGAGAAAATGGGCCATACTGTGTCACATCTATGTGAATGCTATTCTTATGTGTTTTACTACTATGCATGCTTAGATGATAGAAGTAGAACGATCCCTCAGAAATTTTAAGTTAAAGCATGCCCTCCCAACCAAACCTTGCACCATGCTATGCCTTATACAATCGTTGGTGGGCCTATGAAATTAGGGTGCCGTGGTTTTCCTTGGCTGGATGGGTTTGTATCGGATACCTACACGCATAAGGGTTGGTGAGCTTGACAAGACCATCTTAACAGTTAAGGACCTTGGGGAATAAAGGTTGGGCGCCTAGTTTTGACATAGAGATGTCACCCAACAGCAAGAGTCATATGTGATATGATTAGCAAGTGTTGCTTACCGATTTACCTTGTCTTCTAGCAGTGATGCTAAAGCTCACTAGTTGACTTGTTAATTGTGGATCTTGAATCACTTAGTACAATAGAGGGACATTGATTTAAGTGGGAGTGTATGCTATTAAATTGTTTAATATGTTTTACTCTTTCATGGTTACATGGCTTAGTATTTTGCATGTTTCTGTTGTAGATTAATGGCACCGAACACTTCATCACCTTTTTCTTTGCGTTCGATTCTTGAAAAAGATAAACTAAATGGAACAAACTATACGGACTGGGTCTGTAACCTGAGAATTGTTCTCAGGTCTGATAAAAAGGAAACGGTTCTGGATACCCCAATCCCCGATGAACCTGCTGATAATGCATCTGCTTCCCTAAAGAACGCCTACAAGAGAGCATGTGATGATTCTCTTGAGGTTAGCTGTCTTATGCTTGCATGCATGGAACCTGAACTCCAAAATAAGTTTGAGGATCAGGAAGCGTACGATATGATCGTCGCACTTAAGGACATGTTCCAAGATCAGGCAAGGACTGAGAGGTACAATATTGCCAAGTCCTTTGTTGAATGCAAGCTAGCAGAGGGATCAGCTGTAGGCCCCCATGTGATCAAAATGGTTGGTTACAGTCAGACTTTGGAAAATCTTGGTTTTCCACTAGGCCAAGAGTTGGCCACTGACTTCATTTTGGCGTCTCTTCCGTCCAGCTATGGGCAGTTCATTTTGAACTACCATATGCATGGGGTGGAGAAGGGCCTTAATGAGTTATGCGGGATGCTAAAAACAACAGAAAGTGACATGAAGAAGTGTGTAGTGCATAGCCATGTGATGGCTGTGCAGAACAAGCCTAGCTTCAAGAAAAAGGGTACTTCTTGGAGAAGAAGAAGGGCAAGGCTAAGGATACGATCCCTAAGCCTGCACCCAAGCAAAAGGCTGGACCTGTAGAAGACACTGAGTGCTTCTTTTGTCATGAACATGGCCACTGGAAGAGAAACTGCAGCAAGTACCAGGCTTCTTTGAAGAAGAGTGGAAGTAAGAGTACTTCCCACTCAGGTACGCTTGTTGTAAATGTTGTGGACATTCTTCTCGCTGATTCCTATGTTAACTCTTAGGTATTTGATACCAGATTGGTTGCTCATATTTTCAATTCGATGCAGGGGCTAATAAGGACTAGAGAAGTGCAGAAAGGCGAAGTGGATTTTCGCGTCGGAAATAAAGCAAGGGTTGCTGCATTGTTCGTCGGCGTCATGCAACTTCACCTTCCGTCAGGATTTATTATGGAGTTGAATAATTGTTATTACATTCCTAGTATGGGTCGAAACATTTTATCCTTCATGTTTGATGAGGGATGGATATTCATTTGCGAGTATGAACAATGGTTGTGTAATCTCTAAGAATGATATGTTTATGGCTAATGCTCCCATTGTGAATGGGTTATTTATTTTAAATCTTGATAATGCATCTGTTTACAATGTTAGTGCTAAAAGGCTTCGGCCTAATGATTTGAGTCCTACCTATTTATGGAATTGTCGTTTGGGGCATATAAGTGAAAAGCGCATGAAGAAGCTCCATGGTAATGGTCTTCTAACTTCGTTTGATTTTGAATCATACGAGACATGTCAAGCTTGTTTACTTGGAAAGATGACCAAGTCGCCTTTTTCGGGTTTACCCGAGAGAGCGACAGACTTGTTGGAACTCATACATACTGATGTATGTGGACCAATGAGCACGACAGCCAGAGGAGGATATCACTACTTCATTATTTTTATTGATCATTTCAGTAGATATGGTTATGTCTACTTGATGAGGCATAAGTCTGAAACTTTTGAAAAGTTCAAGGAGTTTCAGAGTGAAGTAGAGAATCAACGTGGCAATAAAATAAAGGCCTTGCGATATGATCGTGGAGGTGAATATTTGAGTCACGAATTTAGCGATCATCTTAAGAGTTGTGGAATTGTTCCACAATTTACGCCGCCCGGAACGCCTCAAAGAAACAGGGTCTCCGAATGGCGTAATCGAACTTTGTTGGACATGGTTCGATCGATGATGAGCCAGTAGGATTTACAATTATCATTTTGGGGTTATGCTCTAGAAACGGCAGCTTTCATACTTAATAGGGTACCATCTAAATCCGTAGTTAAGACACCATATGAGATGTGGACTAGAAAGAATCCCAGTTTGTCTTTTCTAAAGATTTGGGGTTGTGATGCATTTGTCAAGCGACTTCAGTCGGACAAGCTAACACCCAAATCGGATAAGTGCATTTTCGTGGGATATCCGAGGGAAACCTTAGGGTATTACTTCTACAACTGAGAGGAGGGCAAAGTGTTTGTCGCTCGTAGCGGTGTTTTCCTAGAGAAAGAGTTCCTCACAAAGGGAACAAGTGGAAGGTCGGTGCAACTTGAAGAAGTTCAAGATGAGCCAGTTGGGGATGCTTCTATGAGTGATGCTATTGTAGCAGAACAAGTTGAGGAACCCATGGCAACAGAAGCACCACAACCACGAAGGTCGGCGAGGCTCCGCGAAGCGCGGGAATTATTATTGTTAGACAATGATGAGCCTGCAACCTATGCAGAAGCGATGGTGGACCCAACTCTGAGAAATGGCTGATCGCCATGAGATCCGAGATAGAGTCCATGGGAGACAATCAAGTTTGGAACTTGGTTGACCTGCCTGATGGTTTTAAAGCCATCGAGTGCAAATGGATCTATAAGAAGAAGATTGATATGGATGGAAATGTTCACATCCATAAAGCTCGACTTGTTGCAAAAGGTTTTTGACAAGTTCAAGGAGTTGACTATGACGAGACTTTCTCGCCCGTAGTGATGCTTAAATCTATACGGATAATTCTAGCCATTGCTGCACATTTCGACTATGAAATATGGCAGAAGGATGTCAAGATGGCTTTCCTAAATGGAATCCTAACTGAGGACGTGTATATGATGCAGCCCGAAGGTTTTTTCGATCCAAACAATGCTGGAAAGGTATGCAAACTTCTAAAGTCCATTTATGGGCTGAAGCAAGCATCTCGGAGTTGGAACATTCGATTTGATGAAGTTGTAATGGAGTTTGGCTTCATAAAAAACGAACAAGAACCTTGTGTTTACAAGAAGGAAAGTGGGAGAGCGCTGGTATTTCTAATCTTATATGTAGATGACATATTGCTGATTGGAAATGACATTCCTATGCTCGAGTCTGTTAAGACCTCATTGAAAAATAGTTTTTCGATGAAGCACTTGGGAGAAGCGGCATATATTCTGGGTATCAATATCTATAGAGATAGATCAAGAAGGCTAATTGGATTAAGCCAGAGTACATACATTGACAAAGTGTTGAAACGGTTCAGCATGGAAGAGGCTAAGAAGGGGTTCTTCCCCATGTCTCACGACATAAAACTCAGCAAGACTCAGTGTCCTTCGACTACTGATGAGCGTGAGCGCATGAGTAGGGTTCCATATGCTTCGGCTATTGGATCCATCATGTATGCAATGATATATACTCGCCTAGATATTTCCTATGCTCTAAGTATTACGAGCAGATACCAGGCTGATCTAGGTGAAGGTCACTAGACAGCGGTAAAGAACATTCTTAAGTACTTGAAAAGGACTAAGGATGTGTTCCTAGTTTATGGAGGTGAGGATGAACTCAGTGTAAAGGGTTACACAGATGTGAGTTACCTTAACGACTCAGATGATTCGAAATCACAATCAGGTTATGTGTTTGTCATAAATGGTGGTGCTGTGAGCTAGAAAAGTTCCAAGCAAGATACGGTGACCTCCTTTTCAACAGAAGCTGAATATATTGCTGCCTCGGAGGCCGTAAAGGAAGCTGTTTGGATTAGGAATTTCCTGATCGCTCTCGGTGTGGTTCAGGGCGCGTCTAATCCCTTGGATGTTTATTG
Source organism: Avena sativa (assembly GCA_916181665.1). Classification (NCBI taxonomy): domain Eukaryota; kingdom Viridiplantae; phylum Streptophyta; class Magnoliopsida; order Poales; family Poaceae; genus Avena; species Avena sativa. Next base: position 391,054,374 of record OV702280.1, on the reverse strand, counting down.
TGACAACAATGGTGCTATTGCACAAGCCAAGGAACCTAGACAGCACCAGAAGAACAAACATATTCGCATGCGTTACCATTAGATTCGAGAGTTCGTTAAGGATGGTAGTGTCATGATATGCAAAATACATACGGACTCAAATGTTGCTGATCCCTTGACTAAGACTCTCCCGCATCTCGCGCATGAAGCGCACACAAGAGCAATTGATATTAGATATATTTTAGATTGACTCTAGTGCAAGTGGGAGACTGAAGGAAATATGCCCTAGAGGCAATCATAGAGATGATTATATTTCATATGTATCCATGAGTTATTGTAATGTTCCTTGAATATCCATATCAGGCAACTTGTATTGATTGACAATTATGTGAATTGTTTGTGAAACTCATTACTTGTATGGTTATTTAATAGTTGTCCCTAGTCGGAGTTCATGTGAGGACACACGTGAATATTAGACACATCAATTGGTTGATGACTATGTTTCGCAAGTCATAGACATGGAGATGTCAACCCAATGATGTGGACACATGTTATGAACATGGGGTTGGACTGACCCAACTTGAGACTGGCAATTAGTTGCAGCTCTCTCTCTACATATCGTGTACGTTTTGTCCTTAGACCTGGGATTGTCGCATGTACTTGAGATTTGGATCGACCTACTTTGGGGCTATCAGACGCTACTCCGTAACTGGATAGTCATAAAGGTAGCTTTCGGGTTTGTCCTGAAGCATGCTGCAAGGCATGGTCAATCAAGATGGGATTTGCCCCTCTACTTGAGAGACATATCTCTGGGCCCCTCGAGTGGTTGGATCCAGAAATGCATGGCCGTGCTACATATGGTTAAGAGTTAACCTAGTAAAGGTATTCCGAATCACAGTATCAAGAAAGGGAGGTCAGCTTGGAGCTAGACCAAATATCGTGAGGCAAAGGGAAAGATATGTACTAAACCTTGTGATGGTTCGTCCGATATGATCTTTGTATGCGTTTAGGAGTTGGCACATCTTGTTAGAGGCCGATACCAACTATTGACAGAATAAGTGTATTCGTGTCATGTCTATAGGCATATGAACCTATAGGGTCACACACTTAAGGGGCAGGAAGCCTAATGAGGATTGGATCCGAATTAGACCAGACTTAGGCTACTAATGGGCTGCTAATGTATAAGCCCACTAGGGACGCCTATATAAGAGAGGGTGGGGCGAGATGACCAAGGTTAGACCTTAGACCATTCTACCCAGCCGCCACTCCTCACGCCTGTATCGCGCGCGCGGACCTAGCAGTCCGGCGTCTGACGCTTTCACCTTGTACGTGTGGATACCTCAGAGGCGCTGCATCTGTAGCGTTTGGACGAGCCGCGCAAGGGGAGCTGCTCGTGGGACGAGGACAAGGAGGAGACGTGGAACGTCTGCACTGCCTCGACGCGCTTCATCAATTCCGCAACTGCGCGTCTAGTGGTAATCCCGTGATCTATGACAACAGTAATCCTGGTATACGCGGTAGAAATTTTTTAATTTGCGCTAGTGTAGCCTACCCGTATCTCTACAGACGAGGTATTCGGTGACGGAGCTGCACACTGCAGGCGGAGCAAGGTATAGAATGCAGCATGAGGTAGGCGAGGTATTGGGTGACGAGGCGGCACACTGCATGTGGAGCAATGTTTAGAATGCGGCTGGAGGCGAGCGGCCGTTGATCATGAGGAAGGGGAGGATGTCGATGTCGGTCAGAACTTTGAGCAACGTCGTGGTATAGGTTAAGGAGGTGGCGGAGCACGAGGTGGTCGGCGGCGCGCCGTGGAGGAGAAGGGGTTGTTAAGAAGTGGGAGACGGGATGGCCGGGGATGAGCACGCTGGAGCGAGAGAAGAGAGGAAGGGTGGTCTCCTGATCGTGCAAGGAGGTGTGTGGCGGCAGGGGATGAGCGAGAGAGGTAGCAAAAGCTGCAGGTGGTTTCGTCGGCGAGCAAAGACATGATCTGTCTTGGCAGCGTGTTCTGGGAGACGCTAGGGACCTAGGGACGCGGCAGGACGCGCCATGGAACTCTAAATAGTAGGAGTCCTCCGATGCTTGATTTTCCTGGCTTCTCATGTTTTGACGTCACCCGGTATATCTGTGTCGTGTTGTATGTCGTTCCTCGTTTTCCAACACGAACACATGGGCTACCTTCTCTATATGGATGTACTCCCGTTTCCACTTCGCGGGCTACCCAACCCACGTGGGCTTAGTGAGCCATATTGCCACTTGTTAGGTGTTAATCTTGCGTTCATCTTACTACCTCCGTCTCGGTTTATAAGACTTACGCGTATTTCTAGGTTGACAAATTAACCAACTTAGCATGAGGAACATAAGATAAAAACTATATTATTAAAAACTTTAAATATTGTATTTTTTTTTAGATCGAAAGGGCCCCAGAAGGAGAGCCCGGTCCCATTTTATTAAAATGAAACCAAGCCTGACATTATTCTTTTTATCCTCCTTCAAACTTAATACGAAAATATTGTATTTTTTAATAATATAATTTTTATATTATATAATTCATACTATATAGCTCCTCATGTGGACGACTTAGGTATACGCATAAGTCTTATAAACTGGAGTAGAGGGAGTATTGGTTATGGGTAATCACTAATGACCGGCATTAACTCCTCTGCTATCGTGACGCACGACCTTCTTGCCAAAATGATCATGAAACTGCCTGTTGCATCCCAACGTGTATCCTATTGAAACTGCTCGATTGAACTGAATCGATGTCTCTAGTTTAAAAACCCATCCTTGCTGCCATTAGCATCATCCACGCGAGCCTCCTCGCGTCGCCACCTATGAAACCTGTCACCATACTCTGGTAGCTGTCTGTTCTCGATTTTAATCCTCCCTATCTACTTTGTCATACCACATCATATGTTTATCAATCTTGCAGGTTGCGCTCCAGCTTGAAATCTGCTCCACGTTTTGCCCCTCTACCCAATTTAACTGTCCCCGATTAGTTTGTCACTGAAGCTAGGAGGTATCGGCTATCATCATGTTTATTGCCTATAGAGTGTTGGAACTCTCCTACGGATCGATCACATCAAAATAGATGAACAAACATTGAAAAATCTGATTGCCAAGGACGCGTATTGTGCCTTTTTTCCTTCAATATCTCACGGTACAAAACTCAAAACGACAGGATGCACTTATATACACGCAGAGCTATACCATAACCTTGACCTACATGTACCGGTACTACATGGTACTACATAGACCGATACAAACCAAAGCCAATGTGTGTACCTGCTCGTGTGTCGGCCTGTGTTGCTAAAAAACTTACATTATGGAACAGAGGGAGTACTAGTTAACCTTGCCCGCGCTAACCATTTGGCAAGGTAGATTAAGGAGGTTTTTATTTACTCGAGACCTATTAAAAGATATCTAAGTTTATTTATTGAGCATAATTTTCTTACTATTCTCATGCCAGCGATGTGGAGGATCTTGTCTGCATATTTCCCCTTACATAGAATGATCTTTCCATCCTGTTGATGCACCTCAGTTACTAAATAACATGACAATAAACCAACATGACCCGAAGTATGTTAGCAAACAATTATATGGAGGAAGTATGTTGGCTCAAAAGTTGTGTCTCAAGTGGTTTGAAAACCTGGGGATTCACATTTTTTGGCTGGACTAATAGCATCCAAAAAACACTTCTTCCAGTTTGGTGCTTTTAATATTAAGGATGGATCACAAATTAGAATCTGAAAAGATAAATGACTTGGCCAAACTTTTCTTCGTGAACAATATCCGGCTCTATACGCAATCGTTAGGCACAAAGGGGATACACTTTCCACGGTATTGAAAATAATCCACCTAATGTGTCTTTTAGAAGAAGTCTCGTAGGCTATCTTGGAACAATCTCTTATTAAGATTCCACGATACAGTTGTCCGAGGGTGTAGACGAATTCAAATGGAAATTACTACCGAGTGCTAAATTTTCTGTTGATTCCATGTATAGAGTTTTGATCCAACCTTCTATTTCAGTCGATAATACTAGTAAAATTTGGAAGATAAAAATGCCCCTTAAAATGAAAAAAATTGCATGGTATCTCCGTAAAAGGGTCATTCTCACTAAATATAATCTTGCTAGGAGGAATTGGTATGAAAGTATGCAATGTGGTTTTTGTCATCATAACGAGACAATACGCCATTTGTTCTTCCAATGTAAATTTGCTCATTCTATATGGTCAATCATCCAAATAGCCTTTGGTTTATCTCCTCCTCGTTCGGTAGTCAATATATTTGACAACTGGCTGAATGGGATCGACGATAAATATGGGACTTTGTTTAGGATGGGAGCACTTGCCATTATTTGGTCGTATTAGCTATGTAGAAATGACAAGATTTTTTAATAACATTATGTCTTCTCCGTTGCAGGTTATATATCGAGCTACGACTATCCTCCGTTCATGGACTTCTCTCCAACGTATGGATTTCCGCGACTTGTTTGTGGAGGCTGTACACGATTGGAGGAAACGGCGAGGGATATCTTCTCCCGACATGGATAACAACGTGATCTACAGATAGATCTGGCATGGCGTGTTTGGAGGACTATGTTTTTTACCACTACTAGTTGAATGCCCGTGCGTTGCACGGGTATTTAAATTATATCTTTCAATTTGTCAAATATCTCCGATATGGTTCACTTGATATTTTGTCCAAATTCACCCTTTAGTTAAACCGACAACACAAGATGTCATCATTCTCTGTCTCTTCCCCTTTGCTATAATGAAAGAGAGGCAATAGGGAGGAACTCCACTTCCCCCGCTCCGTAGCTGGGGACCACAGATCGTGTATCTGCGTCTAGGTAGTGGTAGGTTTGGGTCCTAGCTGTCGTTTTTCGGGTGGTCGTGACAATGATGGTGAGGAATAATCTACTGTAGCTCCAGCCCCACTTTGACGGCTACGTTAAGTACCTGGCAGCAGCGTCTTCATGCTTCCTCTTGGAGGGAGCGAGATTTGGTGCGCTAAGTGTGGGTGTCGCGGTTACGATGTCACCCACACAATAACTTTTTTCTCCAACTCAGCCGTGGCGACGGCGCATCCTCCAATGTCGTGGAGTGTGTGAGACCTTGTACATGAGGTAGTCACAAGGCGCCAATTTTGCATCCTTTCTATGATGTAGGAGTGGGAGGGGAGGACCTTGGCGCTGGTGGTTCTTCAACTTGATGTTGCTTTCTAGTGTTGGTATAGAGATACAGAAGTAAAAAACTTTGTGACAACGAAGATCCCATCTGCAGGTACAAAGTTCACAGTGACTCAGAGTGGTAGTGGCATCGACAACGGTACAGTGGACCTCTACATATACAAAGTTCACGACGACTCCGGGTGGGAGTGGCAGTGACAAGGCAGCACGGTGGACCTCGTGTTGAGTTGTATCCCAGAGACTTGGGAGTAGTATTTTATTTATTAGTGTGGTGTTATGTACCACTTGTCCTCCTTAATAGACCTAGGGTCTAAATCGCAAAAAAATACGATCTCCAATAAATTACACTGCTCGTAGATGTATAAATTTACTTCATAAAACACCTTATTTCAATCACAAATCAACCTTACAACAAATTGCCTTTACAGTACGGTACATACGTTAGAACTCTATGTTGACTTGTCTCAAGTTAGCACGGACAAAAGCCTATGTGGTTGAGTGTCAGTGTCTCAGGGAGGTCAAGGATTCATTCATTTTCAAAGAAAAATAGAACATAAGTATAACTATGAGAAAATCAAGTGCCATTCACAACACTGGGAGATCTCCTTCAGGAATCCGGCTGAGAATATTTTTTTTAGAAATGAGCTCATCAGACCTAGCTTTATTACTCCCTCAGATCCATATTAATGTTCTCAGATTCATACATCCGAATCTACACAAATATGAGAACATTAATTTGGATCGGAGGGAGTAGAAAGCTTGAACCAGAGTCTCTTACCAAGGATTTCTGAAGCAATAAAAAACAACATTATTTTACAGGCAATAATTTGTAGGCTTATTTCTCATCCCAAGATAACATGATTCAATGTTTTCTCCTTATTACAACTTATTTACACACGCATGCAAGCAGTACACATCTTTACAAAGCAAATTTCTGAAAAGTGGAAACTCTAATCTTGATAATCCGAATGAAAACAATGCGCTACCTAGGATTTGTTGATGCATCTATGGGAAGCTAATTTCTCTTGGCCCTATGCATCCAATTTCCCTAACTTGATAAATCTTCAATAACATGGAGTAAATTCATGAAACATCAAACTCTTCAGGGAAAATGTAACTATATGTAAAAAACACGTGTGAGTCAGAACAGTTTATCCTTGAAATCGATGCAGATGGAGTTGAAGAGCAAGCGGACACGCGCATAGCTAACGCCGAAGGGCATGTGGTGGAGCTTCCTGCTGTCTTTCTTCATCCCACGTGCACTGTAGCCGGCATCACTATCCCCTTTCGTGTCGCACATCGGGCCGTCCTGCGAGCCCTTTGCCGATGAAGACAAGACCATGTATTAGAAATAAAATTAATACTTGTGTTACAATCTTATATTATCACTACAGGAGAAGCTGAATACGCCGACGGCCGGGTCCCGTCGCGTAGGCTGGCCCGACGGCTGCCGTCGGCGTACAACCCCGTAGGCGTAGCCTCTTCTCCCTTCGACGTAGAAAAGCCGTCGGCATATATAGCTACGCCGACGGCAAAGCCGTCGGATATGGGGCTCACCTAGATGACTAACGGCCGTTTGGCTACGCCGACGGCTTTACCGTCGGCCTAGATTTTTTCAATTTTTTTTTCCAATTTTTTTTCAAATATTTTTTTCCAATTTTTTTTCAATTTATTTTAACATTTTTGTATTGTTTAACTTGTTAATCTCACATGGACATTTTTAATTCTAAGTATACTTAGTCTCAAGTCAAATTGCACAATTAGTCAAACTTCCCAACCGGTCACCCATCCTAATACTACTCCAGCCCCAGCATGCTTAACTTCTTCGTTCTTTCCACATGAGCTTCCGACAAAGAAACTAGAACTTGTTGTGAATATTATCATATCAAACCTATTAACCATTACACTATAATGTTAGACATATTTGTTTTTTTACATTCCATACAATTTTTTGAGTAAACAACAATAAATAAGTAACAATAATCTTGAATTCAAATAAAAATAAAATAAATTTTATTTATTTTGCTTTTTTATTTAAATTTGAATAATTCATATCTACAAATCCGTAAATCACAATTCGACAAATAATATATCCAAATCGATCAGAAAAATGATAGGAATCCAAATATGACATCCCTATCATCTATTTAATTATATATCATAAATTTTAAATATTATACCAACTGAAACTATGTCAAGATTCATGAAACACCCCGTTTTTGGCACTCAAAAAATAAAAAATGGCTTTTTGGTGCGACGAAAAGGAAAACTTCCTCCTGCAATATTGTTCGTCATCCCATGATATACACGAGTGCATAATATGGGCACATTAGCGCAAACTATATCGCGATTCTAGCAATAACATTGGTCATTTGACCTGAAATCCAGAAAACCTCGATTGAGATAGGTCATTTTGTGAAGGGTTTTTTGAGACACGATCAATATATCAAGTTTTATATTTTTTTATGCAACTATGTCACATAATATGAGACCACGCGAAGGTTTTAAATTGTTTCGATCGTTTTTGAATTTTTTATGCCCGTTTCAAACTATCGTCAAACTTTCTAAATCGAGGGGCATGAAAATTCTTAGCTCGGGGCTGAGCCTCACTAAACTTGCATTAGATATCTGATGAAATACCATATTTTGAATCTAAAAATGATTTTTGCAAAAAATCATGAGCATCATATCATGTACATGTAGTTCAAATCTAACTCATTTCCTGCTGATTCGCCAGGAATTTGTCTTTTTTACGAGGGGTGGACAAAAAGGTTTGAGATACCCCTGGTGGAAAATTGTCCATTCAATATGTTCTAGTATTTTTTAAAAATGTGGTACTATCATTTTGAAACTTTCATTTGGTGGTTGCTTCACAAAAACACCCCATTTTTTGCACTCGGAAAATGAAAAATGGCTTTTCGGTGCGACGAAAAGGAAAACTTCCTCCTGCAACATTGTTCACCACCCCATGATACACATGTGTGCATAATATGGACACATTATCGCAAACTATACCGCGATTCTAGCAATAACATTGGTCATTTGACCTGAAATCCAGAAAACCTCGATTGAGATAGGCCATTTTGTGAAGGTTTTTTTAAGACTCAATGAATATACCAAGTCTGATATTTTTCCATGGAACTATGTCATATAATATGACACCACGCGAAGGTTTTGCATTGTTTCGATCGTTTTTTAATTTTTTATGCCCATTTCAAACTATCATCAAACTTCCTAAATCGAGGGGCATGATGATTCTTAGCTCGAGGACGAGTCTCACTAAACTTGCATTAGATCTCTGATGAAATAGCATATTGTGAACCTAAAAATGATTTTTACAAAAAATCATGAGCAATATATCATGTACCTGTAGTTCAAATCTAACTCATTTCCTACCGATTCAACAGGAATTTGTCTTTTTCACGAGAGGTGAACGGAAAGGTTTGAGATTACTAGGTTGGGAAATTGTCCATTCAATATGGTCTAGTATTTTTTAAAAATGTGGTATTATCATTTTGAAACTTTCTTTTGGTGGTTGCTTCACAAAAACACCCCTTTTTTGCACTCGGAAAATGAAAAATGGCTTTTTGGTGCGACGAAAAGGAAAACTTCCTCCTGCAACATTGTTCACCATCCCATGATACACATGCATGCATAATATGGACACATTATCTCAAACTATACCGCGATTCTAGCAATAACATTGGTCATTTGACCTGAAATCCAGAAAACCTTGATTGAGATAGGCCATTTTGTGAAGGTTTTTTTAAGACTCAATGAATATACCAAGTCTGGTATTTTTTCATGGAACTATGTCATATAATATGACACCACGCGAAGGTTTTGTATTGTTTCGATCGTTTTTTAATTTTTTATGCCCATTTCAAACTATCATCAAACTTCCTAAATCGAGGGGCATGATGATTCTTAGCTCGGGGACGAGTCTCACTAAACTTGCATTAGATCTCTGATGAAATAGCATATTGTGAACCTAAAAATGATTTTTACAAAAAATTATGAGCAATATATAATGTACCTGTAGTTCAAATTTAACTCATTTCCTGCCGATTCAGCAGGAATTTGTCTTTTTCACGAGAGGTGAACGGAAAGGTTTGAGATTCCTAGGTTGGAAAATTGTCCATTCAATATGGTCTAGTATTTTTGAAAAATATGGTATTATCATTTTGAAACTTTCTTTTGCTGGTTGCTTCACAAAACACCCCGTTTTTTGCACTTGGAAAATGAAAAATATGTTATATGAAAGTATTTATATTTTTTATGTATTTTTTTGAATACAAATATATAATATTTGAGTTTTTATAGATATATCTTATTTTTCTGCAAATTTTGATATATTATATGTATTTTTCTGAATTTAAATGATTTAGTTATGATTTTTCTAAGATTAATGTGGCAAAAAAAGAAAAATAGCTAAGCCGACGGCAAAGCCGTCGGCATAAGTCTAAAACCTACGCCGACGGCTAGACTTGACGCCGTTGCTCTGCCGTTAGCCCAATGGGCTACGCCGACGGTCATGTTTACGCCGACGGCGGCCGTCAGCCTATTTATTCTACGCCGACGGCAAAACTGGGCCGACGGCCCGTCAAGCTACGCCGACGGCCCCGACATTTTGCCGTCGGCGTATAAAAAGGCCGTCGGCCTATTTAGTTATTCCCGTAGTGTATAGAACTTCTATATAGTGTTATTGGCCTATTTTATCTGATGTCTAAGATAGACTAATATTTTTTCAAAATTTAGTGAATCATTTGGTTTTTTTTCAAGAACGTATAAACCAAAATTAGACACAGGAGAAATTACTCACCCTCCCCATTATCATTAGTAGCCAGGACAATTATGACGTAGTTCAGCAATGGGAAGGAGTGTGAAGGTCCGAAATATTACTTAAAGCAATCCAAAGATGGTGGCCTCATCACGGTAACTGCAGATTTCCAGACAGTGCACTTTTTTTGAGTGATTCAAAAGGTGCACTTTTTGAGCGAAGAAATTAGCCTATCTTAGACTTGGATTGTTACCACAAAAGTGCCAATGAAATTCTACATGAGCGAAAATGATAGCTTCAAATACCTTGCTGGCCTAGGAAAACCTTGCAATCTAACAACAAAACCTCATCGGCTTGAATGGCCTGGCCGAACAGATGGAAGGGCCTCATCACCTATGTGTGCATCCCATCATACAGATCCACGTGCAGCACTATCTACATGCGCCCTCATCTCACTGACTGCATTGCTGAACTGACCAAAAAAATAAAGCAGTGATCACATTACCACCAAAAAAACATGGGCATGAAACAACACATTGACATCAAGTAAACAGTGTCTAGACCGTGCCATATCACAACAAGAAGTATGTGCTATGTACCTTGTTAGGGTATGAAACCAAGAAGTCATCGACGACCACCACATCGGCCGATCCAGTGTACACCAACCTGCCCATGCTACTTGAAATAATCCTACCTAATACCAAATGAGTAGATTATATTGTACTGCTTGGAATTGACGTAGCCCATAATAGAAGATGTGAAAGGTAGTCATAGAGCCTTGTCAACGAACATGAAATTTGTAAAAGTAAGAGTAAGGAGCATAATTGATATACGTTTTCCTCCAAAAAAATTAGATTGGAAAGAGCGTGAACTCTGCTCCTGCATAATGCCATCAACCACGATGGTCTAGCCACAATGGTCTATCTGGTTGAAACTTCTTCCACCAGAATTCTTGTGAGAATAGCCTAATCAAGATAACATATGCACAATAGGACTACAGAACTTACGAGTGACTGACAATTTGTTGGTATCATTTTATACAGCTAGTCATATGACACTGAATATAAAAATTCCATTGAAAGTAATCAGCATGATAATATCAGCAATCAATTTATGATAGTTACTATACCCGGCAAAGTAGTAGAAGTCATCCTTAAAAGTAAGATTTGCACCAACATGCTTGTCCCAACCTACATACTAATACTACTCCTTAATCTTCCATACACATCTGATCATGGACGGTAGTTCCTTCCATTTATCTTAGAACATTGTCCTAACTTGCTCATATGCTCTCTTGTGCACTGCACGGTTGCATCCTAGAAGAGAAATCCAATTAGATTACATTGCGATTAAAGTACATGTTAATCATTGGAAACAAAGAAAAAATAGCAGATGTGGGTACAAATTTATACAACAAATGCAATATCGGTGCAGAGATGCATATACATTCCAAACGAAAACTTCAAATTTAGTGATCAGACCTTCAAACTTTTCATCAATGTGAGGGAAGTGGACGTACTGGAGGTGACCATGGGGGCTCTGGTGGAGTCGAATGGGGGCAGTATCTCGATTCGACAGCCAGACAGCTCCAGCGAGCAGCCACATCCGGAGGCGCCGAAGTCAGGAGGCCGCGGGAGTTCTACATGTAGCAGGGAGGCAATGAACGACAAGGTCGCAGTTCGGGGATGGGGATTCAGTGGCCGGGGGTTCCGTTCCTCCTATAGGTGAAGAACATCGGTGACACGAGAGATCAACCAGGTGGCAGCGTGGAAGATGAATCCTAGGAGTGGCTCGATTTGACACAGGTACCAAACAAGCCTCTGATATGATCTAAGCTAGAAATCACGACATGAGAAAAAGGGCGGTCTAGGTGTGCATGATAGAGAGATGGGAGGGTGGAGCGGGGTAGGGGAAACATGAGGAGTTAGGGTGCGGTGTCAACCACCCTCATCGGCATTCAGCAGAGGGGACGGTTGCTGTATCGATCTCATCACCGCAAACCTTGGTTGCACACCTGTGACGTATGTCCGCCAAGATGATCGCCTCCTATATGACGACCACCACAATGATTGTCTTGATCTCATAGTTGCAGGACGTTCTTGTGCACCACCCGCTCGCACTCCACTGGCGCTCTGATTCTGGGGCGAGGCGCCTCCTAGAGATCGACGGAGACCGCGGGAGGACTGCGAGGGCATGGAGAAGTCGCCCTAAATCGCGCACCTCCCGCCGACACTCCATTGGCGCTCTGATTCGACGGAGACCGCGCCACGTGACAGCGAGGGCGTCACGTCCTGTCGGCACGGCGCCCTAAACATATTAAGGCATATAGCCAAACAAACTGCAAGGCATAAAACTTTGGATATGATCAGAACAAGATTGAGACAGAAGATGTACACGGCAGTAGCAGAAGTGGAACCGCCGGCGTTGGAACCGTCGTTGGCCATGTCGTCAAGGAAGAGGGTGCTGATGTCGGGGAAGAAGTCCTCGTCGGGGAAGACGTCGCTATCTGTGAGGGAGTCCGTGACGAAGCCAGTAGTCGCGCTGATAGCGCTCCCCCAAAAACCTTATCGCCCTTCTCCCGTACAGGACTCGAAGCAGCGGGGTCTCGGAGGCCTACTGTCCCGGCTCGCGGTGCACGCCGCAAGACGGGATGGGGAAGATGTAGGTAGCGCAGTGCTCTGGAACTGGAGGCACAAAGGATGTGTGGCAGTGTAACTGAGAGGAGGCGCGACCTCTCTCTCTTATAGGCACAGAGGGGAAGGTAGACAGACTGCGCAGAAGATGAAACGAATGGACGGTAGATGAAGCGAACAGGCGGCAGTCCACCGGACAGCCACCACTCAATTCGTATTCATTTAACTCGTATTAACAGTCCACTCAAAGCAAACGTTTCAGCTTCTGTACATCTGTTCATATACCATTCATGCGTGGCAAAATAAAGCTCAGCTCGGCGAGATTCCCGCAACCACGTGGCGTGGCGTGGCGTGGCGTGGCGAGGCGTGGCGTGGCGAGGAGGAGGAGCGCGCGTGTGGAACTCTCTCCTTCTCCTTCTCATCCTTTTACCAAGTGATAGGAGAGCTCACCTTATAAGCTGGTCCAACTTTCACTCAACTAGCAATGTGGGACTAAACATTTGTCCCAGCTCTTGCCTTGCATGAATGGGCCAAATGGGCCTCTAGGATTTCAGGAATTTATTAGCTATAATAAATGGGCTGGACCTATTTAGGCAAAAAATCCAACAATCCTCCACCAGATCCCAGAGGCACATGAAGTTTGCCTTTGGTTCCAAAACATTGTTTATATACCGGTACTGTAGTGGAGACTGTTAAGTTGAACTTCCATCTAGAGCTTTATGTTATACTAGGCCGCAACTTGTACAGTGGACTATGCCTTGAACTGCAAGTTTGCTGCGAACCTAGCTTCACAAAAAGTCTTGACCGATACTAGGCTACCATGGGACTTCCCCGCGGGTGGAGCTTATACGTCATACTCCATGACCTTTCATGAGTTTATTAGAGAGCACCCTACTCTCATAGACTGCGATGTTTTAACAGTCAGACTCATATAGGTGTGTTCTTCAAAAGATGTTCTGCAGGACAACATCTTTGCTTAGGATAAGCCACTTAGAACACATTAAGATAATAAATCAACCTGCCATGTAGAATAGGAAAGTATTGCATCTTTATGGAGTGGTGTTTATTAAAGTAGGGATACTTTCCTCTCAGCTAACCAACAGCTTGTCTTCCAATTCTAATTCACGGGATCTCCGATCACATAGAGTGGTTTACCACTGTGGAAAACCCATAGTGTGGGTCTCATACCCATCTCCTTCGATGCATTTTCTATTGTAGGGATTCGTAGCATGGAAAACAAAAAATTTCTATCGCATACAAACAAATAAGCCAAGATCTATCTACGAGATTATAGCAATGAGTCGATGGAATAACTTACCCTCGAAGATTCCAAAGTGTTTAACGAGAGCGGATTCTCGTGGGTGATGTAGTCGTACTCTTCCCGATCTCAAGATCGCGTAGACGATCCTTCCGGCGCTGCGTTCCGGCAGCGCTCCCGCAGTCGGTCACACGTTCGGTACTCGACGAAGACCTTCCTCTCCCTTGTTCCAGCAGGCAGCGGAGGTTGTAGCACTCTCCTCGCGATTCCGGCAGCACAACGGCGTGGTACCGGAAGTAGAGGGGAGATCTCGCAGGGCTTCGCCTTAAGCCGGAGCGAGTATGGTGGAGTATGAGAGATTCCCTCGACGATCTAGGGTTTAGACACGCCGAGGAGGGGGCTAGGCCGGCGGCTAGGGTTTCACCCAAGCGGCGGCGGCGAGTGCCCTAGGGCTGGCGGCGGCGGCTTGGTACTAGGGTTTGGAGGAGAGGATCTTGTGTGTCTCTAGGAGGGAGCCCTGCCCCTCCTTATATAGGTGGAGGGGCCGACCGGCCAAGGGGAGGGAGGGGAGTCCCTCCCCAACTCGGCTGGTGGTGCGCCGGCGGTGGGGAGGAGGGACTCCTCCCCAACTCGGTTTCCTCCTCCTTTTCCACTTCCCAAAAATAGCCGTTTGACTTTTCAAACTAGGATTTGAATAAACCCTCTATTTTGTTCAGCGATGACAACAAGTACATGATGCAATCATACCAACTTGATATAACACATTCATGTACCCTTCCCCTCTGGAGTGCCGGACATTCCGGAACCTTCTAGAACATTCCCGATGAAAACACCGGAACCATTCTCCAACTCTGAAACGGGACTTTCCTTATATGAATCTTATTCTTCGGACCATTCCGGATCTCCTCGTGATATCCTGAATCCCATTCGAGACTCCGAACAACATTCAATCTCTTTCTCATCATTCCATAACTACTCAAACAACGTCGAATCCTTAAGTGTGTCTCCCTACGGTACGTAAATTATGCGGACATGATTCGAGACACTTCTCCGAACAATAACCAATAGAGGAATCTGGAAATTCATATGGCTCCCACATATTTCTACGATTACTTTACGATCGAATGAACCACTTACATATGATATCAATTTCCCTTTGTCTCACGATAGTTTACTTATCCGAGGTTATGATCGTCGGTATCTCTGCATACCTAGTTCAACCTCGTTACTGATAAGTACTCTTTTCTCGTTCCCGTGATATGTGATCCCTTGTGAGCCAGTCACATGCTTGCAAGCTAATTGGATGACATTTCACCGAGAGGGCCCAGAGTATATCTATCCGTCATATGGATGGACAAATCCCACTCTTGATCCATGTGTCTCAACCAATACTTTCTGAACACTCAATGTCACCTTTATAGCCACCCTGTTACGGTGTGGTGTTTGATGTCATCAAAGCATCCATCCGGTAAAGGTGATATGCATGATCTCATGGTCGAAGGAATTAGATTACTATGTATCAGAAAGCATATAGCAATTGAACTATTAAAATGACTTGATCTTTATGCTACGCTTATCTATAGGAGTATGTCCACCATATCATTCTCCTAACGATATGATCTTGTTGTTAATAACATCTCAATGTTCATGATAGGGAAACCACAATCATCTATTAACCAACAAGCTAGTATTATATAGAGGCTTTACTAGGGACATCAAATTAAGTTTACAAATCACACAAGTATTAATGTTTCCTTGTTAATACTATTATAGCATGAATGTAAACATTTATCATAAACACAAAGATATAATAATAACTATATTTATTATTGCCTCTAGGGTATATCTCCAACAGTCTCCCACTTGTACTAGAGTCATCTAATCTAGATTACATGGTAATATACCGAACACCCATGGCAGTTTGGTGCTAGTCATGTTTTGCCCTCGGGAGAGGTTTAGTCAACGGATCCGCCACATTCAGATCTGTGTGTACTTTGCAAATCTTTATATCCCAATCTTGGATATGTTCTCGAATAGCGTAAAAACGTAGCTTGATGTGCTTCATCTTCTTGTGTGACCTTGGTTCTTGCGCATTGGCTATGGCGCCCATGTTATCACAGTTTGATTTTAGTCTCCTCTTCACATGTCTTGAGGACTTCATATTATCCTTAGAACTGTTCACCTTAATAATCACAGTTTGATTATCACAGTTCATTGGAATTGCGGGTATAGGTTTTTCAACCACAGGTAAGTCCATCAAGAGTTCACGAAGCCACTCTGCTTCAACAGTGGTCGTGTCTAGTGCTGTGAGTTCTGCTTCCATAGTTGACCTCGTTAAGATGGTCTGCTTGCAATACTTCCAAGAAACAGCGCCACCACCAAGTGTGAAAACATATCCACTTGTGGCCTTTATCTCGTCAGCATCAGATATCCAATTTGAATCACTATAACCCTCTAGTACCCTCGGGTACCCGGTATAGTGTATGCCATAGCTCGCAGTGCCTTTTAGATATCGCATAACTCTCTCAAGAGCATGCCAGTGATCATCTCTTGGATTTGAAACAAATCAACTGAGTTTGCTTACAGCAAAGGCGATGACAGGCCTCGCGGCACTAGCTAAATACATAAGCGAGCCAATGATTTGAGAGTATCTTAGTTGATCTCTAGCATTTCCTCGATTCTTTCGAAGCAACACACTAGGATCATACGGTGTAGGAGAAAAATTGATGTCGCTATACCCGAAACGACTCAAGATCTTTTCCACATAGTGGGATTGAAGCAGTGTAATCCCACCATCATCATCTCTCAATAGTTTGATGTTCAGGATGACATCAGCTACTCCCAGATCCTTCATCTCAAAGGAACGAGATAAGAAATCTTTGACCTCCTTAATTGCATTAAGGTTGGTTCCGAAAATCAGTATGTCATCAACATACAAACAAAGGATGACTCCCTCACCCCTACCATGGCTATAGTATACACACTTGTCAGCTTCGTTTACAACAAAGCCTGCAGTCCGTTTAACTCGTATTAACAGTCCACTCAAAGCAAACGTTTCAGGTTCTGTACATCTGTTCATATACCATTCATGTGTGGCAAAATAAAGCTCGGCTCGGCGAGATTCCCGCAACCCGCGGCGCGTGTGGCGTGGCGTGGCGTGGCGTGGCGTGGCGTGGAGGAGGAGCGCGCGTGTGGAACTCTCTCATTCTCCTTCTCATCCTTTTACCAAGTGATAGGAGAGCTCACCTTATAAGTTGGTCCAACTTTCACTCAACTAGCAATGTGGGACTAAACATTTGTCCCAGCTCTTGCCTTGCATGAATGGGCCAAATGGGCCTCTAGGATTTCAGAAATTTATTGGCATATAATAAATGGGCTGGGCCTATTTAGGCAAAAATTCCAACATCAAACAGTATGGAGTTTATGTTGTAAATATTAACATATTTTTCTAAAAATATGGTCAAACTTTATATAGTTTGACTTTTGAAAAAAAAATATAAGCCTTAAGCTTTGAAACAGAGGGAGCGATGAGTGATGACAAGACAATTCATGCCTACAATAAAAGCTCAGAACTTGCAATGGACTCCACCTCTGATAAGCTGGTGCAAGATTAATGCTGATGGTTCCTTTGGGACTAAATGAGATGCAGGTTGTGGTGTTGTTGTTAGAGGTCATGAAGGAGCTATTCTACTTTCGTCTTGTAGTCAGTTATTCTCTTTCTGTGATGCTTTGGAAGTCAAGTTCTGTGCAATACGGGAAGGTCTCTTCCTTGCTTTATGTTGGTACACTCATCATTATACTCGAACTCATCATTATACTCGACTACTATAGAGGAGATTAAAACATTGCTTAAGGTTAGACAAACTTGTGTTACACACAAGATTTTTCCCGACAGGGCTTGGGATTATCGGTAACCATCTCGAACGGTTATCAATCATATATGAAAATCAAATTTTGAATACAAAAGTTCTTTCAAACTCCTTATTAAGCACTAAATTGTAGATGTACACTTGGATGGCTTTGTGGCAGAGGTCTGACCTTACCGTCAAGGTGTGGTAGCTGTTATGTCGCGAATTCTATACCTGTTCACCTTCTTTTGAGTCGAACCTCAAACCTCATGGAAGGGACCGCATAGCGTTGGAATCTTACCACTACGATAGACAATGTTTCTACGAGAGTAAACGACACATCGAATATTTATCTATATTAGGCCGTTTAAATTCAAATAATTCAAATAATCTCGAATTTTTTTGGACAGTAAGTCGGTTTCCCAGGGGTGGTGCTCGGAATATCCGGTTAATGAGCGGTAACTAGATTTACCGACTAGCTGCCATTTTATGGCTAACTTTGCTAGGACTAGTAATCGGACCGCTTTGTGGCTATCCTCCAGTCCGGTGGGTTTAGTGTAATACGATCTCGTGTGTGCTTTGAAAAAAAAACATTTTAAGTTAGGAAGTAGAGTTTTTTTTTTAGGTTGCTGACCACATATATCATGTGGTAAGTTAGGGAGCAGAGTTTGATAGACTCTAAGAAGGTCAATCTACATAAGGAGGCAGGCGAAAAAGATATCATCTCCAGCATCGAAGAAATATTCTTGAGAACCATAATGAAATATGCTTTCACATGGAGTGACTTGGTAATTTAATTTTGACCAACGTTTAAACCAGCGGTAATTTGAGATACAGCATGAAACAAATTAACAATGTATAGTATGTGACCATATTACTTTCTTCATCGAGAAATAAGTGACTTGATTTTGTCTAGATTCGTATATATACACGAATCTAGATAAAACCAAATATCACTTATTTCTGTACGGAGAGAGTATTTAATATAGTTGTTGCCGATCCTAGCTGTAGTAGGCCTCTCAATGTCGGAGGTGTAGAAGCCGTTGAAGTTAGAGCCGGACCCTTTGGTATAGGCGCCCATGTCGTCGAACACGAGCCACTCCCCCACGCTCATCTCCGGCAGCTGGTAGCCAGTGATCACCGTGTCCAGAGAGTCACAAGTCGGCCCGAACACCGTAGACGTGTACGTCCTCTGCTTGCCGGGGCGCCGGGCAGCTAGTGTCCTTGGCCTAGGCACGTAGTCGTCCATGAGGACGCAGTTGAGGGAGCCGTAGAGGCCGTCGTCAATCCAGTACTCCCGCACCTCGCCGCGCGTGCGCTTCCCGATGACCCGCGCCGCCAGCGTGAACGCGGTTTCGGCGAAGTACCTTCCAGGCTCGCCGATCAGCTCCACGCGAGGCAGGTCGCCGAAGTTCTGTGCGAGCGCGTCGTTGATGACCGCCGCCGCCTCTTTGAACGCGGAGCCTCTGGCAATGAAGCCGCCGCCGATGTCGAGCACGCGCATGGGCGGCATGCTGAGAGCGGCGGCAGCGTCGAACGCGGCTCGCGCGGCCTCGATGGCCCTGCGGCACACGTCGGTGCGGGAGCCACCGCTCCCGACGTGGAATGAAACGCCGGCCACGCGGAGCCCCGCGCGCTGCGCGGCGCGGAGGAGCGGGACCACCTCGTCGGCGTGCGCACCGTACTTGGTGCCGAGGTCGACCCTGGCTTGGGCGTTGTCGGGGCCCTTGATGCGGAGGATGAGCTCGCAGTCCGGGTGGCAGCGCTTGACCTTGGCCACCTCCTCCACGGAGTCGTACGTGGTGAGGCTGACGCCGACCTGCGCCGCGTACTCGATGTGCGCGTCGGGCTTGCACGGGTTGGCGTACACGATGCTCCCGGGGTCGACCCCGAGCGCGAGGACGGCCTCGATCTCTCTGCGGCTGGCGCAGTCGAAGCCGGCGCCAAGTGCGGCGAGCGCGCCGAGCAGCGCGGGCTCCGGGTTGCACTTGACGGCGTAGTAAGGGCGCACGTAGGGGAGCGCACGGCGCCAGCGCCTGTGCAAGGCGACGACCCTGGTGAGGTCCAAGACGTAGAAGGCGCTGCGCACGCCGGAGTCGGCGATGGAGCGCATGAGGCCGGCGACGGCCTCCTTCTCGTCGAGCAGGTGCCGCTCTAAGGACAGCACCTTCCTTCCCTTCACCCCGGGGGCTACAAGCACCGCTTCCATGGGGGTGGGGCTGCCTCTACCCATATATGTCAACGACGGCGATGTGACCACAAGTATTTGCCGTCTGTGCTGCTCGGTTGCGATGAACTCGGCGCGTTATATAGTGCTGCTTGGGGAGCTTAAGTACCCAATTGTGCCCGTGTTATGCGACGCTGCGGCAGGTGTGTGTGCGCATTTCCGAATATGGGTTCGGACCTTCGGGCAGCTTCCCCGGTGGTTCCTTTTTCTCCTTATAAAACCGGGACGAGCTCGACTGCCGAGCGAGCCCGCTACAGTAGTGAGGCGCAAACGACTACGATTTTCGTTTTCTATGGGTGGGCGCCCGAGGCCTGTCTTTTTTAGCACCTAGATAAAACTTTTTATGTTTAAGTCATTAACGTTATTTTAATTTTATGTTAATTCTCAGTTGCAACTTAGTTGTAACTCATTAAATTCTTAGTTTACAATCTAGTTATAACTCATGTGTAAAATATCAGACGTCCGAAAACTAGCAATTTTGTTTTTTTAAACCTTCAATGCTTTTATTGATCAAATCACATCAATACTCGAAAGGAAACAATACCAAAGAGTTCAGCTCTACGAGCTCGAATGTGCGCTGAATTATTACAGACAACCAGTCGGTTCCCACAAAAGACATAGAAGGAGCAAGGGTTTTGATATCCTCGACCACCACACCAATAAGCGAGTTGTCCTTCCCTGGAGCCTCGGTTCGCTGAATAACCGACAACCAGTCGGAAACCAAGATGATCATATACAAGCCTTCATCACGTGTGAGGGAGACTGCACATGTGATAGTGTGTGCTTTCGTTTGGCTTAGTGTCCTGGCATGTGTTAGATCCACCTCGGAGCATTTCTTTGGGGAGGAGGGGGGGGGGGGGGGGGGAGGGTCATCTCTTCTATCTCGCAAGTCCCCATCATCATCTACATTCTTCCATGCTATTAGCACATGTTTCTCTCTGCCCATGTCACATGTCGGTTGTGGCGGCGGCCACCGCTCCGGGGTGGTCACCAATGGGTTCGACTCACACAACCTCACCATAAAATGAGGCATGGATCCTGTATCGAGCTGGATACCCAACGCCTCCGGATATGTGGTTACAAGGCGGGTGGTTTTTTAGTGTGTGTGAGGGGGGGGGGGCATTGACTTAGCTCCAGAGCCGACCGGTCACCGCGACCGATGGAGGGCCAAGGTGTACTGCCACCGGGAGGAGGTGTTGGTGGACTTCGCACGCACCATGACGCTATAGGATCCAGGCAATGTTCCATGGTGGGAGCCAGTGTTACAATATGTATTTTTCACAGCTGGAGCTCTCGTGGCGCCACGACAGACTGTTCCCATTGCAGAACTAAAACCTAGGATTGTTCCAAGGGTGTGGGGGTGAGTAGGAGTTCGTGATGGACCAAATTCGGGGTGATAGACTGCCTCACCCAATATCGCCGCCTCCCGTCCTGCGATGAAGGGAGCCGAGGACGGTGTCTAGATCTTCGTCTTCGGAGTCGTCGTCCTCGCACCCGGCGCCCATTTCGTCCTATTCCGCTTCTCTCGTCTCCATGCCTAGGGTGAAGGAGGAATCTGGGTCGCCGCCTTGTAGACGGTTGGCTACAGACCCCGATGGCATCCCGGGTTATTGTCGACTCCATGAATGACCATATTGCGATGGCGGTGCCGCTGTCTATCAGTATCAAGTGGTCAATCCGTAAATACGAGCACCCAGTATGTTCACCTTCAGGGAAACAACGGTGCTGCCCCGAGCGGCGTCAAGGAGGAGCCGTATGAGGGTGGCGCCGGCCCGAGCTAGCATTGCTAAAAAGTCTTATATTGTAAAACATTGAAGTACCAACTAGTGAAACCATACACACAGTTCCACCATCAAAATAAATAAAAATATGAGTCAACTTGGGGCAATCCAATTCCCTGTAGGAGGGGCCCCGACACCATCTTTGCCCTTTATTTCTTGGAGATTCGTGCTACAATTTTTATAGAACAACCCTCACACCTTACTTCTCAAGTTTATTGCTGTTTTGCTTATTAGCCCCCAATTTTTTCATGTTTTATACATTTTTGCCACTGTCTTCAACGAAAGAACGTGATTCACAGATACATCTTTTTTTAATTTAATTAGCCAGTTTTAATTAGCCAATCTAATTAATATAATTTAATTAACAATTTCTTACATAATTATTTTTTCAATAATATTCAACAATATTTCATAGAATTTTTTTAAGAATTTTTCTAGAAATATCCGTACAAGTTTTATATTTTTTTCAACAATTAATATAATTTGTTTTTTCAACAATCTCTTTTGATAATTTTTATTTTTCTACTTTTTATTTATTTAGACACTCTTACTTTGTTGCATCTTAGATTCAGAAGTTTCATACAAGATTCACACATTTTACAAACTTGTTTCTGCCAAGAGATATTTATATAATTTTTTTACAGAATACATGCATAATGTCTGTTTCTTTTTCACCTCATTTTTTCTCGCAAATTTTTTGGGATAATCAACAATTTTTTATGTACATTTTTTCACCTCATTTTGTTATGTATATTTCAGGAATAAGATTAATAACAAGAACGTTTCATACAAGATACACATAAGATTCACGAGATTACTCACAATTTCTAATCTCATTTATATATTTTTTTCATAGAAAACAACATTTACCTCAGATTCATGACCGAAATTATTTTCGTTTTCCCTCTTTTTTTGATGTTTCATACATAGATCCATAGAAGATTCATACCATGATCCATACATTTTTTTTGAAGGATGTTATACAAAGATCAATCTAAATAAACTAACCTTAAAAAGACAAAATCTAGAAAAATGGAAAAGAAAAGAGGGGCCTCAGATCATTACCATCACAGATTTAATCAATACCGAATTTGTAGCATACAAGATTCATACATGTTTCTAATCAAAGTTCTATGAACATGAGAATCTGTTTTTGTACCCAGATCAAATCAAGTTCTATGAACATGAGAATCTCAAGACCAGTAGAGAATCATAAAACCAAATCGACTGAAAACGAAACCAAAAAACCAAATTGAGTGAAAAAACAAATCGATTGAAAAGGCTAGTTGCTGCACTTATCTGACAGATGTTCTAAATTTTAGGTGTGCATCATACCTGTGTGCTCAATTTTACTTCATAAAAGAAATTGAATAACACGAATTATATATAGGGATGGCGAGTTGGGGACTAGCACGTGGGATACAAGATTCATACACGATTTAATACAAATCCATACAAGATCGATAAGAGAATCATACAATTCCCATATACTTGACAATCTGGAAAGAGGAAACTACATGTTTCATAGGTCAAACAAATCTACAAGATCTAGAAAAAAAACGTTCCACATGAATTCAGATTCGTGCCTCTCAAACAGAATAAGAAAAAAAATAAGAAAAAGGAGGCCTGCAGATCCGGCCACTCCTAGCCAAGAACAAGACCTACATGGCCAAATCGGGGGCGTCGTCGGTGTTGGGGAAGGCCATGGACGTCCTACTCCATGGAGGCGACGCATGGGGGAGGTGGGGAGCACGGGGGAGGAGGGGTAGGGGAGGCGACGAGGTGGGGAAGGTGGAGAGCACGGGGAAGGAGGGTGGGGGAGGCGAGGTGGAGGAGGGGTGGGGGAGGCGTCAAGGTGGAGGAGAGGTCGAGGAGGCGTCGAGGTGGATGATGGGTCGGGGGCGACCAGGTGATGTCGGCTGGGCCTGGGATTATTCCACTCCACGGGGACTGCGGGTTGAATAAAAAAATCCGGAGGGCTAAAATGCAAAATATACTGACGACGATGACCGTGTTGACTTTGCATAAATCTCCAACAAATGTGCGCAAAGATAATGTCGGGGGCCCTCCTAGATGTGGGAAATCCGCTCTCGTCAACTTGTGCAATTCACTATGTTTTTATTCAACATGGTTCCATGGGAATCACGTTTCATCCCCGATTCTCATTAAACAAAATCAAACTTGAGAGTTCTCCTCTAGTCGTCTGCTCTCTCCCCTTTCTCCAAGCCGGCCATAGTGTCATACAAGGGCATGTTCATGGTCTCCGGGAGGGAGAAGACGAGCAAGCCGCCGATGATCCCTGACACGCCGAAGAGCGCGAACGGCAGCCGCTCCCCGAGGACCACCACCAGGGGCGCTAGTATGGCACCCAACTGCATCGCCTGCGCCGTGCACCCCAACACTGCGGTCCGAACAACGGTCGGGAACAGCTCCGCGGTGTATACCACTAGCAGGTTGTATGTCGTCCCCATCCCGAAGATCCCCACCACCCCGCAGGCCATCCTAATGGCACCGGCACCGGTAATGAGACTACCGGCGACGCACGAGACGCCGCTGAGAAGCATGGTGCCGATGACGACTGGCTTGCGCCCGAAGTGGTGGAGGAGCAGGGTGGTAAGAAGGCACGCCGGCATCTCGACCAGCGCGTTCGCGGCGACGCTGATGTAGAGGTTGGTCTCTAGGTTGACCACGTTGAGGCTCAGCCCGAAGTACACCACCGAGCAGATGAAGTTGACCATCACCGAGAGCACAAGCCTGAACCGCGCCGTCCGTGACCGGAACGCGTCGAGGATCGTACCACCTGAGGTCGATGAAGAAGATACCGGATCCTTGGTGTCGTCGGCGTCACCGTCGAGCATGAGCGTAACGTCGTGGGGGATGCGCCTGCCGTTGGTGCTTGCGATGTCCCGCAGGACGCGCATGGCGTCGTCGGCGCGCCCGCGCACCAGGTACCATCGCGGAGACTCGGAGACGAACGGCATGACGAGAAGCACGAAGGCGAGGGAGGGCAGGGAGGTGGCGACGTAGAGGAGACGCCAGGAGGACTGGAACATCGTGGCCACGCCAACTAGCGCCGCGATCCCGCCGGAGAAGAAGTACATGGTTGATATGCCGGCGGTTCCGCGGTGTGAGGGCCCGATGGGCTCCGTTGCGAGGACGAAGGAGCAGAAGCCGACGCTGCTGGTGCTGAAGCCTGTGAGGAGGCGCAGCGCGGCGTAGACCCAGTAGTTTGGGGACAGCGCCGTGAGGAGGCCCACGACGGCGTTGAGGAAGCAGAGCACCACCAGGGACCCCTTCCGGCCGAGGAACGAGTCGGAGAGGTGCCCGAACACGCCCGCGCCTGTCAAACCAACACCATCAGTCCAGTCGCCTACTCAAATGAAATCACCCAGCGCTGCGGTGGAGGATGGAGCGACAATTCACCGGACGTACATACCGATCATGCATCCAACGAAGAAGATGGCCTGGACGAGGGCGACCTTGTACCGCTCACCGCACACGAGGCCCCACTCGGCCGCCGTCGACGAGCCGCTCCCCAGAGCCCACTCCCAGCCGCCCGCGGCGCCGGCGCACCGGTCGCTGCACCGGCCGTCCGAGGCGGCGCATGCCATGGCCGGCTCGCGGTCCGCGAAGATCATGATCATGGTGTGCATCGCCTCCAGCGTCCATGCCAACGACACCAGCACGAAGTGCCGCAGCTGCCACCGCCCGAACTCCCCAGTGTGCAGGGCCAGCACGTCGTCGATGCTCATGCACCGGCTCTCCGCTCCACCGCCCCCTGTGAGGAGGAGTGCCTCGGTGGACATGGCCGGCAGCACGCACGTCAGACGGCACGTGCAGCGCGTGCGATTGAGCTAGTAATAATCCGTTTCCCTCGGCGCTCGTCCCTGTTTACGACAAACGAGCTTAATATATGGCGTGCTACTTGTAGACGCAGCAATTGTTAGGTAAAAATTCTGTTCTTTGTACTGGTAAAAATAAAAATTCTGGTGTACATGTGAGAATTTCTGGACAGGCACCAGAATTAAATTTCTCCTGATAAGCGCATGTTGACCGCGCGCAGTCGTTTCCTGGACGATGGAAAAAGGGGGATGTCAGCTATGTGAACTCTACGTGCTTAGTGTAGTACTGGAATACCTGCAAAATAATAGACTAGACTAGTATATGTTGACACGTTTGAGGCGTGATTAGCTTTTCATTAATTATTAACGCGTGTTATGTTGCAATCGAGAGTGATCTCTCGTGTCATTTGAAGTTGTTGAAAAGATTTTGTGGCTAATTAGCAAAGGAAAAGGATTATCATCAAACAGGCTGGTGGATGCCGCTTCGACGCCCCGACGGACGTCTCGCATGTCTCTCTCTCTCTGCATGGGTGTGGATTCACCCGATCTGGCTACGACGTGCATGTGGCATGTGGATTCTGGGCCAACGACCTCCAATCAGCACAGAGATTATGTGGTTACATTGTGATAGAGAAGTGTGTAAACATGACAAAGTTTTGTTATGAATAAAATGCATCCTGTCGGTTTAGTTCTTTTGTTGTGAATATACGTAATTGATATGTGAAAGAAATTCGTTTTTTATAACAAAAATGAGATGGCAGCGGCCAGGGTAGCCACATGGAATGGTCCTGATACGGGGCAAAGCTGGCCCTCTGAAGCCGCTACCGCGCGAGCGACCCGGAAGGGGAGATGCGTTTTTTTGGGCACCTTAAGTCTATCTCTTTTAGTTGCTACCTTGT